>OY829102.1:14145775-16785295 GCA_963691645.1 Pelosia muscerda | reverse complement strand
AAAATAAATTCCTAACCGAAATTGTTGCAGCTAAATAAAGTTGTAAAAACTTTTTTTGACCCGATTCCTTGCTATACAGTGTAAATCGCAAGGAAATGAATTAAGTGCTTAGCCGCACAAGTACGTAATTAATTTGGTTTATTTACACTTAGTTTTTGCGTTAGACTTTATATTGTATTCATTGCCCCATCCCGGTCCCCTCTTATATCCCGGACTCCGGACTCGTGGTCACACCAGGTTATCACATCAGTGTGACTATCAGGAATTTTTTTCTTGTTTGTTACACCGCCTCTAATACAACAGCTTTTGCTGTTGTACAGTATGTAGTTTTCTTCGTTTCTTCCGATTTATAATATCACATAGGTATTAATTTACTTCAAGAGAATTATCTCTTTGACGTCTCTGTGATGAGAAATATGAGTGACTTGTAAAAATACTTTATTGATATTCGCATGGAATATTAGTTACTTTGAATTAAGTTCATTGTTCACAATTTATTACCCGTATCACTTGGCGTCGTCGCTCCATTCATTACTAATATTGTAATTATGATTAATTACATTATGCAAATAAATAATCTGTCAAGTGTCGAAAAAATAAATAATAAATTGATGTAGATGGAGTTAGGTAGGATGTTTTGTACATATTTTTCATGTTAAAGCCCTGTAAGAGGTAAAACTTAATATTTAATGTTTTGTTAATTATTTTATGATATGATTTAGAGGTGATCGCGAGTTAGAGGTGACCACTGTCTAACCTACATTGCCATTTTTGTTGCTGACTGCGTCTGACCTGACGGTCATCCCAATATATATGGTGTAAAGGAAACACTCCCGAAGCCGAAGGCCCCTGGTAGTACTATAATATATTGGCATAAAAAAATTACGATTTACAATTTTAAAAAAAACTTTTTTTTGCATTGTTTACTCTCCATCGTATCAGTAGGTACAGCTAATTGAAAAGATAATTTCATAAAAACGTCACTGCATAAAAAAAAAGGCGCTCTATTGCGAGTTCATGCTTTTTCATGGAAGACTTTTTTTTTTCATTTAGCTCATCAATTTTTATAGATAATTTTATGTTTTTAACTCCCTAACTCGTACACTCAAAAATTACTGTTAATGAGAAAAATGAAAATTTATGTTAATTTTTTTTTGAACGGCTTTTATATTGTAATAGTATTTTGATCTTAAAAAAGAGAACGTTTTGGATCAAAATACTGCAGTCCATTTGTTTAGGTACTTACTTATAAATGTAACAATTTTAGTGGAACTTTTTAATATATTTTGCTTACAAACTCAGTACAAAAATACTTTTCTGCTTTGTAACGCATTTTGAAGACTAAGAACCGGTGTCGAATCACTAGTTAGTTAGTCTAAGTAGTTTATTTATTTAACATGTGTTTTTAAAAAGTTACCACAATATTGTTTACCTTTATTTAAGTACTTACCTTAAACAAATGGAGTATTGTTTAAAGCTGGGTATCTCAAATTCCAAGATATATAATACAAAGTATTACCTTTCCGACGGACATCCTGTATATACCTACCTAATTTTGTCTAATATTATTGGGCTATGAGTTTCCAAGGTATCACAATGTTTGAAGTATATTTAATACTTGCGACTATTTTCATCTTAAAACGCGTGGCGAAAGTTTACCTACGTTAACACTAATAACATAAAGATGCTATAGTCTTATTTTGATCGATATAATTATGTATTTTTCGAACTCGAATATAGTTGTACGCTTTCACCACGTGACTAGAGAAGTTCTTCACTACTTTTATGTTCCCATTTCACTGCTAACGGTGTTAAATGTTTTCTACTTTGATCAATATTATAAAATTGTTTGTAACCCGAATAGCTTCGAAACGCATCCAAAAGTGATTAATGCGTGCCAGTAAAACCTGGGATCGAACCCGAGACCTCGTCTCAGAGGTCCATTACGCAAACCACTAGGCTACCGTGGTTATTTATTAATGATATCCAGTTTAAATAGTTGTATATATTTATAGTTAGATTTTTTGAATAAACCAAGTGACGTTAAAAACATTCCGACTGCTATTGTTAATATCGAAAGACGGTTGATGGCACTCGGTCCCCATTTGGTAATCATAAACCGGAAGAAAATTAATGAGCACCGTTTTTTATCAACCTTGTTTCGATTTTTTACAATAGTCGGGTATTTTTTAGTAATTTATTTGTTCTAGATATGATATGACCTAATTTGTAACCTCCTTTCAATTCTCCTCATTTTAAGACTGCTCGATAGGTTTAAGTAAAAAAAATATTTGACATCATACATTATAGCATCTATAATAGAATAGTTTTTATACACATTAAATTCTATAATACTCGAGCGATGAATACCTTTCATTTAAAACCTCATTCACCAAAACCTGTTCAGTTGTTAGTAATATAGAAGGTATCAAAGAAAACTTACGTGAAATAACCACTTACATACCTACATTGTATCCCTACATTACCTACATACATACGTGAAAATAAGAATTTGATAGTAAGATGTTTAATTTTTTGACCTCCTCATGAAAATTACCATTTATTATTAAATACGAGTATCAAAATTATACAAAAAACCTAAGTAAATACGTTTCCTTTAACCAAGCGTTATTTCATTTTGGATTCAGACTATTAAGTACGACTGGTAGATTTATCTCATATCAAGGATATAAATCGAAATTAATTACTAAAATTGGTAATTCATGTTATTATAAACTGTTTCTTTTTGTAAAGAGCTGGTTGGTAACTCGAAGTTGGTAAGTGCAGTAGCACCAGCATGAACTCCTATCGAACTCGTAATGTAAAGGTTTCGAGAGAACGGAGCATTGTGATTGGCAGTCTGCCTCTTGTGTACCTGTGTGCGTGTGTAGTCCGCCAATCGCAATGCTGCGTTCTGTCGATACCTTTACATTACGAATTCGATAGTATTTCGTGCTAAGGCTTTGAATATTGTGAAGGAAACACGTAATTAATGTTACCAAGTTCGAATCAGTGCCAGATTGCGACCTTAATAACTGTGTTGTTAGGATCTTTACAGCCTCTATGGCATGATGGTAGTGAACGCGACTGCTACACAGGAGGCAAATATTTGTTTTCATGAATACTATTTGCATTGGGCTGCTCGTGCCTCAGAGAGCACGTTAAGCCGTCGGCCCCGGTTGACATAACGAACATCTATGTCAACCGGGGCCGATGTACTATTTTTAGTCATTCTGTTATGGTATAAGTAATTAAAATAACTTGATTATTATATTGTTGAATAATTCTTATTTTGTCACGTTTATCACGAACTTAAGATGATTTTATTGTTTATTTATTAAGTACAGGTAAATAAAAATATACAAAGGTAACAGAACGATTAGCACAAAGAAGCCAGCAGCGGTTTGTCCTTAGGTTAACTTTGTGCTACACCACGTAGTTACCATTCTTGACAAGGTATTAATAATTAAGTATAATTGTAGAACTTTATATGCATACTGATGTTCTTACTTTATATTTAAAAAGATTAATTAATATTCCTTATAAAAACACTAAATTTTAATAAAAAATTATCGACTGCCAAATTTAAAAATTGTGTTTCATTATGTAATTTTGTTGTTGAATGTTAAGCAGCTTATTTTGTTGTGAAAATGGTATATAATGGAAGTAAAACCTCTCGACAACTGGCAATTTTGTAAGAACACTAGAATTTAAGTTTAAATTAATACCCAGTGTAAAATACTTCGTTCTAGTAATATAATTAAAGCACTTGCTCACTACTACACTCAATAGCGCAGGTGTATTTCTTTGTAGGTACGGATACCAACGGATACCTCTCGTCTCTCCGTTCTGTCAATGCTGTCAATGGTCAACTCTCCAATGACAGCTAACCCCACTATTGGTTTACGTGAGACAGTGTATACAGTCAAACGGGGTGAATAGGATGCAGGGGTGAATAGGAATAAAATGATCAGCTAAATTCTGTAGTTATTTCTTTCAAGCGAAACTTTGGACTAGTTCATCGTAATTTAATAACAAAATCATCAAATATCTATAACAGGCTTATTTGAAATTTAGTGAAAGAAATTATTTAAAATATTCCATTGACCATTTTATTCCTATTCACCCCTGCATTCCTATTCACCCCGTTTGACGGTATATCTATTCCATAGATATAAACACTACACCCAGAAAATAATGTAAGAAATATATTTTGACTTTTTGTTCATTATTTAACGCAATAGTCCGTTCATCATTGCCTCTGATCAAGTGTCGAGTGGAACAGTATTTATTCCTCAGAGTGCCAGTCCAAAACATTATTCATTCTTTGGTCTCGGCTGCATCAGAATTTGACATTTTAGTTACCGCGGTTTATTTTTTTCACTCCGCCATTTTGTTTTTGCAGGAGATAGGTACAGCCGTCCTTCCAGCTCTGGCGCACGTGGATTGTTTTGATATAATGATTGTTAGATTTGAAATCGTCTGTGATTAACGTGTATTGCTTATGCACTCTTAAACTACCTTATACTCTGTCTAATTTAGGATGATAATTTTGACAGTTCACGTCTATGAAGTAACGTATTTTTTTAAACAAATTAAAACCTCTAGAATTATCGTAATTCATAGACAAGTACCGCCCACTTATGGTAGAGTAGTGCCTTGCAAGAATACAGCATAATTGACTGTAGAAAAACGAATCGAATAAATCGAACATAATCTATTAATTTATGAAAATAATTTTATGTTTAAGTACTTATCTACTACAATTTTAGTAATAGAATTAACTAGATATAATATAAAACATAAATATTATACTATAAATGGCAGTAACTGTAGCAATTATCAATCTATATTTGCAGTACAGTGCGATTAGGTAATGCCGCGCCGCTCTAATGAAGTGTCACCTTAAGTAAACAAATATTTATAAAATTATAATACCCTAAGTACATAAAATAATAAGAAATAAATGTTTTACTATTTATGTAACATCGATACCATATTCTAAGGGAACGATAATCGAACATCGAATAGATTCATTTACGATTGTACTGTATGGGGTACCCTACTTAGACCTGTCAAAATTATCATCCTATATTTGACAAAGTATAATAGGTATAATAGGTACCTAAGTATGTTTTTACTTTTTAAATATGTACATAGGTAGGTATTACGCGCAAATGCACTCCTTAACTACCATAATATAATAGGTAAGTATGTTTTTACTTTTTAAATACATATAAAAATGACGTACCTCTGAGCCACCGTAAAAGAAATTGGTCATTATGTTCTGGTTTGATCACATCCTTGACACTCCTGCGCAACTGTAACAATACAAATATAAACGTCAATATTTATGTTCAAAGATATACGACGACCTCTGTTGCGGAGCGGTAGTGAACGCGACTGCTACGCAGGAGGCGCGGGTTCGATTCCCGCTCAGTGCAAATATTTGTGTGCATGAATATGAATATTTGCATTGGTCTGGGTGTTTCTATGTATAATATGTATGTATTCACAAAAGTATCTAAGCATGTTTACCCGCATTTTAAAACCCATAACACAAGCTAGTTTGACTATGCTTACCATAGGTCTAGGTGGTGTTGTGTAAATTGTCATAGAATATTTATTTATTTATTTATTTATATGGCTAACAAAACAATTACCCGTCGCTGATATTCTGTATTGTGACTTATTATTTATTTATTTAGGAACTTCATTTGAGGGAAATGTGTACCTACATTTTATCAAAAACGGTTTTTTTAGGTTTCAAGTTATGAACTAGTAACACGTGTATAATATTATTAAAGTGTGACGATCAAGGTCTTTTGGTCTGCACTGGACCAATGACTTGAGTGGACGACAAAAAAAACATGCTTCACCGGTTCTCTGACAATGTAAAAAAAAAAAATTATAGTCCCCTAATCCCCTATTGCGCAGTAGGTATCTAATTTTTTAAAGTTTTTTTTTTTAATTAATTAAAATTATTGATGGTGAGATACCTACCAATGCCTACCTAATGATGTTAGGTAATATTTTGATTTGTTGATATTATTCTCGATGCTTAGGATCACGGTTTGCAACGAGTTTGTTGTTATTTAGCCAAGTATCGAGACTGTGTCTGAATATCTTAATAATATTAATGTTTTTTTCACATTGTTGGATCGAAAAATGGATAGATGTTTGTTTCTTTATTATGCAAAATGCTAGACGGACGGACGAATCAAAATATGATTAATATATAACTATTATTCCAGAAATAGGTTTCTGTTGATCACGGCAATCGGATCAGCGAAAAACTATCGGATTTGTGATTTAAAGGTCCCCTGTGAACCTGTGTGTTGTGAATCCCGCCAATCGCAATACTCCGCTTTCTCGATACCTTAACAGTACAAATTCGATAGGATTTCTTATATCGGGATATTTTATGCGAGCAGAGCCATGGGCAAATGCTAGTCATTTTATGTGTGAACTTTGGAGTTCATTCCTGAATGAATGAGCGCCTCACATTGCTAGGCGTTGCTAAGCAACCGTATTGACAAGACGAAAATCGTAATCGAATGTGTAAACATAAATTTATAATTATTTTCTTTATTAGTGTATTTTAAATATTTAAATCATGGGAGATGATAATTTATCACAGTTTAGTGCTGATGGAGGCCAGGATACAGTTGGTTTACCGCGTATTGTGATGGTGACGGAAGGATCCGATACATCAGTGTCCTCACCCTCGTCTACGTCCCCTGATGACGACAACTGGGCCGATTTAATTAAATCCACAGAAATACCCCCAGAATACTGGCATATACAAAAACTCGTAAAGTATATGAAAGCTGGTAATCAGACAGCTACTATGGTCGCACTATCTTGCCTGAAAGACCACGATCTAACAATAGAAGTTAATCAAAGAGCTATCCAAGAAATCGGTGGCTTGGAACTGCTCGTGAACTTACTGGAAACAAGAGATTTGTGCTGCATTTTGGGAGGATTAGCTGTCCTTAGAGATATAACGCCGAATATTGAAATCAGGAAGAAAGTCACCGATCTAGGGGCTATACCATTGCTGGTGGGATTATTGTCCGACCCGGCGAGAGATGTTCAGATACTAGCAGCTGAAACAATAGCCAATTTGGGTAGAATAAGAAAGAGTAGAAAGTTTTGCAGAAAATTTGGTGGCATTCCGAAATTAATCGATTTGCTTGATATTAAAGAAAGGTATTGTAATTTTATAATGTTCCGTAAACTTGTGTCAATAATATAAGAACTTTATAATGTGCTTTGAACACGTTATGCTTACAAAATTTGGAGGCCAATACGCCTTTCAAAATAGAAACCAAAACAGTTACAATTTTCGTTTCAAGGTAACTTAAATTGGCATAATTGACGTCGGCTAATTTTTTCAGGTATTTATTAACGCCTCGTGAAGAATTAAATGCGGATGAGGAACAATTCCTAGACATTGGACGGGCAGGAGCCAAGGCCCTTTGGTCTATGTCCGCTTCACAAAGAAATCGCGAAGCAATGAGAAAGTATGGCATGATTCCACTAATAGCAAGAATGATGAAGACGATACACCTTGATGTGGCTGTTCCAGCGATAGGTTTACTGCAAATGTGTGCAAACGAGACATCATTTCAACTAGCCATACAGACGGAGAAAATGGTAGACGATTTGATCACGCATTTGGCTAATCCAGATAAAGACTTAAAGGTAGGATAACACGGAGAACGAAGGTCACTCTTGTCAGTAACACATTCCAAAATGCACATGTTGCGTAATATGCTATTAATTGAACTTGTCACGTTAACTAGTAGCTACAATTAAATTTCGCCATGTTTTAGACATACTGCAGTTTAGCGATTTACAAATGCGCCAGTGATTCCATCACGAGGGATATGATTCGTGAAGCCGGAGGGTTAGAGCTCTTAGTAGAAGCAGCATCTGACTCCACGAATAGGCCTAACAAACCTTTACTGGCAGCTGTAACTGGTGCCCTATGGAAATGTGCTAATAGCAGTGCCAGTGTCAAAAGGCTAGACACCCTTGATGCAGTTCCTATTTTAGTTAACCTGTTAGATGATGAAAATGATGGAGTGTTAACCAACGTGGCTGGTGCTTTGGCCGAATGTGCGAAATTTCCTCCGAACAGAGGGAAAATACAGGGAGCACGTGGTATACCAATGCTCAGTAAGTAATACTTTTATTTTGGTTTTGATATTGAGCTCACTGTTCATAAATTATTTTTGATTTCCAGTTCATCATCTGAATAATACTTACAAGCCGTTGTTAGAAAACGTTCCTTTAGTTTTAATGGAATGTGCCAAGGAACCGATGTGTATGACCGAAATTGATGAGTTAGACGGCGTCAGATTAGTCTGGTCTTTGCTCAAGAATGATTCGAAGAAAGTCCAAACAAACGCTGCTTTAGCATTGAGCCCTTGTGTGCAGAATGCGGCTGATTCTGGTGAAATGGTTAGATCTTTTGTGGGTGCTTTAGAGCTTACCGTGGATTTATTGGATTCGGATGATCGTAATGTATTGTCAGCCGTCTGCGCTGCTATTGCAACTATAGCGAGAGATAACGAGAACTTGGCTGTGATTTCTGACCATGGCGTGGTGGCTAAGCTGTCAAAACTAGGTAAGCATATTTTATTTGATTACTATAATAATTTAGGATAATTTTATAAGTCATAGGTACATGCCTATGACGGTAACCTATTGAAATATCGAATTTCTGTTACCCGAATCTTAAAACCCCGAAAACGGTTGGTAGAACTTTTAAAAGACAGATGTAATGAATGACAACTTTCTATAATTCCGTTTTTCATTTCTCAGATGAATCAATTTCCAGGTGCACTAAAACCAAATTTTCAAATAGTATTTTTTTGTTTTCCATAGTGTCATAATCCAAATATAGTTATACCAGATTCTCAGAATATTTATTTTTGTTTCCCATCGTACCATTTTCCAAATAAACTATTACCAAATTTTCATAATCTTTTTATTTGGTTCCCATACAATCGTTTTCCATCTACACTATATACAGGTATAGTAAAACGCGGTAAATTTATACGATTCATTTATTAGGTAGGTACCTACAGCAAGTAATTTAGAAATATTAGTTGCCTATTACAGATAGGTTTAAGTGTCAAACTCGACTCAGCAGGTTAGGTTAGGTTAGAATAGAACTGCGACCCCTGCTAGAAAAATTCGAGTCAGTAGGTTAGGTTAGGTTAGAACTGCCAGAACCAACTCGCTATTGTTTTACTTGCCCATTACAGTCAGGTTAAGGTTAAGTACCTGCCTTGTAATTTTTCCATTGGATTCATTTTTAAAAATCTGGATATTGTTTGTCTGGATATCAATAAACTGGATTTCAAAAATTTGTGTTTTAAAAATTCGGCTTTCGTGCATATGGATTACGGTCATCTGGATTTTGTACATTTAGATTTCGTGTGTCTGGAATTCGTTCGTCTGGATTATAAAACGTCGTACAAATGAATAAATAGGAAAATGAAATTCGGAGTTGCGATTATATGGCAAATAAAACTTCGGAATTTGGAAAACCGGGATTATGAATAAATGGCCAAACGTTTTCTGGATTATGATATTCGGAATATTAAAATTCGGGATTAAGATAGGTAACCGCCTATGACATATAAAATTACTTATTATTGTTTCATTGCTAAAAGCTGAGTATGTTATTAAACATTTGCATGTCGTGCGGTTGAATATACTTAGTGATATTTCTACAACTATCAACAACAATGTTTTTTACCCATATTTCGGAAATTAAGAATAAATAAATACAGCGTGTAAATGGAATGCTCCCGAAGCCGAAGGCCCCTGGTAGTACTCATACTACCAGGGGTCTTCGGCTTCGGGAGCGTTTCCCTTACACACTGTATATTGAGAACTGAGAAGAACCGTCGTTGGAACTGTTTTTACTGAAATATGCTTGGACTAGGTAATAACACAAACGATTAGATATAATCAGCTATAACTAGGTAGGTAGACAAATTTTATTGTTCTTGGTTTGATTAATTCAGACGTTCTGGTCGACCCTCCAAGGTCAGGTGGGGTTTTACGGTTTGAGAGAATGATGATAATAATAATGATCAAAAATAATAATAGTGTATATTATTATTTTTGATCATTATTATTATCATCGCCTTCAAAAGTTGTTAAATATTTCGATTTATAAATAATAATCTTCAGAAGATATTTCATATATTCTTTATTGTATTATGAAAGATTTGGAAAGTAACGTGATAACTGCAAATACTTCGGTGAAAATATATAGCCCCCGGGGCTAGATGGGGACACCGTAGTCCCTATACGCGAAGGAGGTCATCTCGAAAGAGATGGCACTGGGTCTGCTCGGGTGCGAGGGATTATGTTTGCTACTATCTCACCTCCGGCTACTAAGGACCCAAAGACGGCGTGCGTTTTAGTCGGAGTCCGACATAAAGTGGGTATACGTGAGGATTTTCCAAAGACGCCGTGCGTTTTAGTCGGAGTCCGACATAACCTCCCCAACCGGCTCTAAAGTGGGTATACGTGAGGATTTTTCACACGATAAAATAATATAAGCCAATCTTGACGGCAACTGTACCTAAATATTAACATTTCTTACATTCAAATGAACATACAAATCTTCATTAATCATAGCATTAGATAGACATATCGAACTAGATCTCAGAATATATCTACTGAGAAATAAAATTATGTAGCCTGTATTTTGATTGCCATCATTACTATTTTTTAATAATTGCAGTTTCGCATGTCAAATCTAGCATTATAGGTATGTGGGACGTTGGTTCAATTTCAATTCAGCAATATAAACTTTCATTTGTTTTTGACCTAAAAAATCAATTGTGCTTATTTTCTTACTAAACCGTCAGTGGCGGTAGTGAACGCGACTGCCAAACAGGAGACGCGACTTCGATTCCTGCTCAGTGCAAATATTACATGAATATGAATATTTTCATTGGTCTGGGTGCTTTTATGTAGGTATAATATGTATGTTTTTAAGTATGTTCATCCGCATTTTAGAACCCATAACGCAAGCTAGTTAAGCTAAGCTTAGCTTCGGTCTAGGTGGCATTGTGTAGATTATCCAAGAATATTTATTTATTATTCATTTATTTATTCATTGTGATCAATACCATACGTCCCATCCCAACGAGCAAAATGGAGTGGGCGTCTTCCAAAATCGTTTCGTGAATGTGATAAATGTAAGTCAATGAAATGGACGACTTCCAGCTTTGGATTTCCAAACGTATTGAAATCAATGCATCCAATCCAAATGGATGTATCGTCAACGGCTACCTTTAGTAGCAAAACGTCTAACTATTCTAAACATCTATTTAGCAATACGTCTAATTAGCACTTGTACAAAGTACAAAGTGTTACGTGACTGGGACAAAAATGCGTTTCTTGCACAGAAAAAAAAATATAACGTCGCTTATACAACAATACCGCACAAGTAAATTTTGACAAGTTTTCAGGAGACACAAATAACTGTTTTAATTGTTTTCAATATAACGTTCATGTGTAGTAAATTTGAAAATTTATTTAAATTGGCTATATTTTTACTTTTATAGGTCATTGATGTAATTATTTATGGCTGTAGAACTACTCGTTGGACTTGTGCGGTTTAAGTTCGACAAAACAAAGACTTCTGCGGTATTAAGCATTTTTATTATTCATATTTTTAAGGAACAAAAATAGAATCTTACAACGTTTTATGTTTACTTTATTGTCAGGACATCTCATTGACAGCAAGCACTGCTTCTGATTGAAGGCTGAATATTCCGTCAAAACCGCGAACCGCTTGAGGCCTTAATATCTCGTCAACAGCGAGAACTTGCTTCTGTTGGAGGGTTGATATTTTACTTACACACGCGACATATTTTATTTTACTTAACAACTTACAGCGAGAACTTCTTCCGTCTGGGAACTAGAAATTATACCAGCAGTAAGAGTGGATTGAAAGCTTGATACCTTGTCAGCAACAAGATCTTCTTCTGGTTGGGGTATTATCCTCTCGCCTACAGCGAGTTCGAGTTCTTTGGTTGGAATGATCATTACTGAATTACCGTCCGTACATTTGTATGAAGAGTTATCTATTGTGCTTAATAATCCAGTGATCCACATGGCATACCAGCGGTGGTTCTTTGGAAATGTGCAGCGGAGTTGTCTCCAATGCTCATGCGGCTGAGCCGACGCTCCTATATTTCGGGTACACTGCTGATGGCGTGGAAAGAGGCGAATGTACAGCCGATTCCCAAGAAGGGAGATCGCTCAGACCCAGCCAACTATCGACCCATAGCCGTCACCTCAGTGTTGTGCAAGGTTTTTGAGCACCTCATTAACACACAGCTGATGCGTCACCTAGAGGATCACTCCCTAATTAATGACCGGCAATATGGTTTCAGGCCGAAACGGTCAACGGGTGATCTTCTGGCGTATGTAACCTTTGGGGTGAAGCTATGGACAAGCATGGTGAGTCACTGGTTATTAGCCTGGACATCGCCAAAGCTTTCGATAGAGTCTGGCACAAATCGCTTTTTTCCAAACTACCAGCCTTTGGTCTACCTCCTAGACTGTGCATTCTTTGTAAAGGACGAGCTTCGGAGTTCCTGCAGGCCCTGCGGCCAAGCAGTCTGATATAGCGGAAAAAAGGCAGTTTCTTGTCACTGGGCTTGACCGGTTCCTCAATCACATTTCCCAATGGGGATCTGAGAACCTGGTCGAGTTCAGTGCCAATAAGACGCAGACATGTGCGTTTACAGCAAAGACATCTTCTTTCCTTCCTCCTCCCACTCTTCAGAGCACGCCACTACCATTATAGGATAACCTCAATATACTCAGTATGGATGTTCGCCGCAAACTGAACAACAAGAACTATATCGAGAGCATCATCAAAACAGCTTCGCGTAAACTCGGAGTCCTGAACAGAGTGAGACGTTTATCCTATCACAGCAAATAATAATTAATTGAGTTAGCGTACCTTTTGTGTATATCAGAAGAAGTAGACTTGTTGATAAATCAGTCAAAATTAAATAAAAAAAATGTTTATTTGCAGCGCGGCCTCACTACGATACGAGTTAGTATGGCGAAGTGACGACTTGTGCGGTTGTAAACTCATTCGACGACTTGCGCGGTGCCGTTTCTATTGAATAAAGTGCTGTTATTGGCTAATTTCGGAATTTTAAGTTACGCTATCGGATGCGGAATGAAAAGATCTATCCAATGACGTATAATACATCATATGGCCATTTTTCGACTTACGCGGTATTGTTGTATAAGCGACGATAAGTACTTATCCCAATTCTATACCTTTAGAAGTAGTTAAAGAAACTAGAAGAGTTGTGATTCGGCAGATTTTGTAGCGGTACCTATAAACTTCGGTTCGCAACTTCGGATATAAGTGCTATTAGTAAGTTAGTGCTCATGAAAAGTTGTGAACCGAAGTTTCGGGACCACGGAAAACAAAAACAAATGGAAGTGTGAAATAGACGGGGTACGCGTGTGATTTTTATGAGTTTTTTACTTAAAGGTATAATAATTCAATAATATAAATAAACCTTATTGTAAGAACTTAAATTTTTAAATTACTTTCATAGAATACACGTCTGAACTTTTTCGTAAATATTCAAGCTCGTTTTACTCAAGGTGTCAAACGTCGTAAATACATTTTTATCTATCTATAGCAAAGTAATCTCTATCTGACCGTATAAGGTGCATTTTCGTTTGTTTGTTGTTCTAGACCCTAATAAACTTGATTATTTCACAGTAAACACAACGGACGATCACCTCAGAGCCAACTTGGGTGTAGCGATAGCCTATTGCTGCGACTGGGCACAGAACCGCCAGGAGTTCGGCAAGCGGGGCGCCATCACCCCTCTGGTCAACTATATGACGTCACGGGACCCCGTGGTACACAGATCCACGGCTCTTGCTCTGTACCACCTGTCATTCTACTCTGTGAACTGCGTTACTATGCATGCTGTAAGTTGTACATTTTTTTTAAATTATAGTAGGGGAGGCGGGTATGCTAAACTTGTAGTTAAGTACTCTAGCGTTGTGGAAACCTGTAATTAAAATAGTATTGATAGTTTAAATAATAGGTAGAATAATGATAGGTACTATATTTTTCCATTTTCATTTGCGAGGCAAGTGTTTAAATAACATGATAATAAGTACATAATTATTATGTATCATGCATTTTAATTGAGCTTATTTTATTACTTATCTATATTTATATTTTCTTAGATATTCTGAATTGAGCTCTAAAATAAAATAAAAGATTCACCGCGCACAAGTCGATTCAGACATCGCTTTTTTGCAACTTTACGACCTTTCCATGACCTGAAATTACGCTCGAATCGCGACATAAGCAGAATTTAGATGTATTAGCTTGTGGCCAACCCCCCCTTATCTGTAGGTATATCTCTTAAGCGTACGTGAAATCCGTGTAAACATTTATATTTTGCGCGCCCATAATGTAAATCCTCATTCTAGCTGGAGGTACCGGTGCTTACTAGGCTTTATGGTTAATTAATAGGTATTACTTAGCAATAAATATGTTACAATATTTATTATTCGGTTTCTTTTTCAAAAGAAAAAGAAAACAAAGAAAATAATTATGTGATGCGCTACTCAACTAGATAAATCCTTATTAGCTCCTCTACTATAAAGAACGCATGCAGCAGGCAGACCCTTTTTTCCGTTTGCAAAATTTTTACGGATACCGCCTCTATCAAGTCGGTGGAGGTGATTATGTCGGACTCAAACCGGCTAAAACGCACGCCGTCAATGGATATCTGATTACTGGAGGTGAGCCATATCTCTCGGAAAATCTTAAGAGGTTCAGGTATACATCCGTTACTCCATATTAGTACTCTAAAATATAAAATGTATCTGTGAATTTTCTAAGTTTTACCTTGTATGTGATAATAATTTGAGTATACACAAGTTATCTCAGTTGACCATTTTCCTTGTAAGGATTACCCACTGAACAAATAAAAGATTGTACATAATGTGTTTGTGTAATAAATATTGGTGTTACAAGAATTCTACAGACCCAGAAAACAAATATTGTATTAAAAAGAGACATATCTTCTCCACTTTACGACCGCCGTGCTAAGCAAGTGGAGTAATAGTCCCTTGTCTACGTCACAGCGAGGAACATAAGTTATCTCCTTTGACGCCATGCTATCAATTAGGGACAAACGCGTTTGTCCCCGTCAATTTGACATAAGCGGTGGAGAGAGATATTTGTCCCGCGCCCGTGTTAGGCCTGCAGGCCGTTTTCATACTATTCTGTGTTAATTGTAAGAAAACTGCCTGGATGGCGTTACGATGACAAAGGTCACTAGTGCGCGCAAGCCCCGTACACATTAATTTTAGTCACAGACTGTACTTACATGCACCTTTTGTGTCATGAATATCTGCATAAATAAGCCATTTACCATCAATACCAGGAACTATAAAGTTTTAAACGAAGGTCACACTGTATGATTTTCTCAACAGTCGACTCTTTAATTAGTCGGCATGTTGTAGCACTTGTAGCGCTATCGTGTTAAATCGTAAAGCTTTTGTTAAACGTTCCCTATGCCCATGTTAATGTTATGTACAGACGTTTATATAGTATAGACATTTATAGTTTTTGTAGAAAAACTGTAACAAGTTTTATAGTACAAGTACGAACTCCGTAGAGATGCTACAGAGGAAGCCGGTTGCGGTGCGATTCAGAAAATATTCAGAGAATTGGGGTTGAATAATGTCAAGAAAAAGAAACGACAAAAAATGTGTAAAATTATGTGTAATGTTCAAAAATATTACTTCGTAGAAATAATAATGTCTGCATATTGAATTTTTATCCGGCTCTCCATGTTTAATTTATGACAACCTTCCATGCTTGCTTGGGAGCAAAAGAAAAACCATATTGAATATTTTACATTATTCTTATTGCTCATTTTATTTTTGTATATTATTCGAATTAGACATTTTTATTTTTGAATTTTATCATATTAACACATTTTTAATTTATCTGTTATCACATTGGTCTATCAACCAGAGTTCATTCTAGAATATGTTACGGGCCGTAGAATGCGTTCGTTCGGGTGATTTGTTATCACAAAATATGTAGATAAATGAAGTTTTGTAATTAGAATGTTGAACTAATGAACCTCACCCTAACCGCAGATAATATTATAATACTACGTAACCTAGAACTAACTACTAACTAACTAATACAACTTTATTTGTTTATGACACGGTATCACACTTTCCCGCGGTTTTATTTGTTTCTATCACTCAAAATCGGTGCTTTAGAGTAATTTTACTCTTTTTTTTAATAAGTATGAACAATTTGAATATTTTCTTAGCGACGAATTTACTATGGCACAGATAATATAATATTTAAGTGACTAAACCTTTGGCCCCCTAAAATCCAACCACACGTCCTGATCTCGTGGGGGGCGGACTCACGGAAACAATTTTACTGGCGTGGCTAACGTGGCTCTGGAAGATTTTCTTGCAAACCTTAGTTAGTAAATAGACCACTTGTTCGAAAAGCGGCCTCGATCTGAGAAGACTCAGGCAAGAAACTCAGCGGGCTTTTCTTTTTTGTTGGTTCAAAAACGAAATTACTTAAACTTAACGCTAACCTATTGGGATCGTATTCCTTTCGTCTGAGTTATAATAAACCTATGCACTTAACCAATAACCTTGTCAATTTATAAAACAACAAAATACTCGCATAACTCATCCAACTCATTCTCAAGTTTAACTTAGCAACAATAGTTATTTGTGCAACAAGAGAGCAAAACTGTTTTTTGCTGCGAGTGCTGATTTTGAATCCTGAGCAAGCGAGGGATTCTAGGATTGAATCACGAGCGTAGCGAGTGATTCTACTGTAGAATCCTGAGCGTAGTGAGGGATTCAAATGCACGAGATGCAAATAATTTTGCTCTCGTGTGGCACACATTACTTTTCACTTCAGCAGCGAGAACACATAAGAAATATTACTTAGAAGATAATGCAACACTTATTAACAGAACAGAACACCTATTATTAATTAAAATAATGCTGAAAATTTTAAAAGTTAATAATTAATCTAATTACTTATTGTTGTTCTGCAAATTTAAAGTTGAAAGTTAAAAGTTAAATTTTATACCCGTTATTTTTAAGGTGTGTTCAGAAACAGCGTACCTACGTGACATTTTATTTTTCAAATGTTGATAATAGTAATCATTATAAATACTTATGCATTACTTATTTTGGTATTCAATAACATTACATAATAAAATTATTAAATAATGTAAATAAAATACATGGTTATTCTTTTACAAATATCTTTCAAATTTAGAATTTCGAAATAGGACCTTTGACGTGCCATAAATTAAAAAAAAAAAATTGTGTTTTGGCGATCTCAATGCCTACGCCATCAACTCAGTTTTTGTTCGTTATTGTATGTATACATATTCTGTATATTTATCATTTTACAAAAAAAAACCTTCAAAATACTTGTGTTTGTCACTCGAACTTTTTTATGGACGGCCAAGAGACAGAGTGCAGTGTATGTAGTTCGAAAGTTATTCGCGGAACAATTCTTTTTGAATCTATGGTTGGCACTCTTTATTGAAAATTAAAAAAAAAATAATTAAAAAGCTACTTTGTCTCACTGAGTGAGCAAAATCGCATTTTGCACACTGTTTTTACGCAGCAAAACTCACTTGTTTGAGCTGCTGTGGTGAAAAATTTATGACATTCGTCTTTACTATCACTACTTATTATAAAGCAAAGTCGCGTTCTCTGTCCCTATTTTTCATGTTCTTATGTCCCTTTGTATGCTGAAAATCTTCTAAAGTACGCAACGGATTTTGATGCGGTTTTTTTTTAATAAATAGAATGGTTAAAGAGGAAGGTTTATACGTATATAACATCATGCTACGACCAACAAGTACGGAGCAGGAATGAAAAATGATGCAAAAACGGGGTGACGCAGACGAAGTAGCGCGGATCAGCTAGTTATTTATAAATCTACTTAGATTCAATTACATTGTATCAAAGTAAATATGTATTATAATTATGTTATGCTCTGTTTAGTTTCTAATGCAAGTTGCAGTTAAGTTTCTTGGCCACGGCAGATATATAATTATACCAATAGGTACTTCAAGACATATTATTTAAGTAATTCTGTATAGGCTAGGTAATAATTATTCAAGTCATGTGACTTGAATAATACAAGCTACACTTTCCGACACCAATTCAGTATAATCATAAATAACTATGTTTTACAAAGTCAAGTCATCATCATCATTCTCTGAGCCTATTCCCAACTCAGTTGGGGTTGGCTTTCTAGTCTAACTAAGATGCGGTTGAACTTCGATATTTTCTGTGAAACGACTGCCATCGGATTTCTACAACCAAATTGGCGATATCGAAGTTCTGTAGTTAGGCAAGTCGGACTTTAGGGCTCCAACAACTCGTAACGACTGTCATAGATGTTCTTATGGCAACTGGGACCGACGGCTTAACGTGCTCTCCGAGGCAGGACCAGACCAGTGCAAATAGCCATATTCATGCATACAAATATTTGTACTGAGCGGGGATCGAACTCGCGCTTCCCGCTTAGCAGTCGCGTGGCGTGGTGCCACAGAGGCACTGTTAAATATGATTCGATTTATGTTTGAAGTCTCAGGGAACGCAGGTTTTTTTTGTTGATTTGCTTAACATTATTAATACAAAAAGAAATAAGTTTGTAGTTAAATAATCAGACTGATTCAGATCGTGAAAAAATCATAAAATTTAAAAATGCAAAAATGTTAGCACTGAAAATTGGGTTTCCTCCAATTTCTCCAAACAAAATGGTAATTTCATATGTACCTAATATTTATATCGGAATGTCCCTACTTATGCCGTACACTGATGTACAGCACAAGTGCTCGGTTGACCTTCTCGCGAAATTTAGAGGTGAAACCTTCTAAAAGTGTAATTTTGTAAATGCGAACTAAACACAATTACAGAATATCAAATAACGAGTTATTATACTGCCTCCCTTTTAAGTTTTAACCGACTGAGACCGCGAAGCTCCGAGTGAGAAGCCTAGCTTCCAGTGGGGTAGGTTTGCATGTGCCTAACCTGAACACCGAACACGCACCTTTATATCCAACCAGCTGTTGCCAGCAGCTTCGCCCCCGTAGACTTCTAATCCCGTTCCCACTGCTTGGACTTCTGATCCCGTTCCCGCTGCTCCTTAAAAACTTTCCTTAGAGTTCAAGGAACAAATATAAAAAAGAATTACTTGAATTGGTCCAGCCGTTTTCGAGTTATGCGCTTACCAACATATTTCGCGATTCATTTTTATATATAAGTATAGATTATTAGCTAGAACACGGTCACACCCAAGACTCAAGAACCAAGCGTTACGATGAGTCTTTCCTTTGCTGCACCATTAAGTCTTGGAATTCCTTACCAGCTCTGTGGTTCCTTCTTCCTACCCCCGGGTCCTTAAAGCGGGGTGTGAAAAAGCATCTGATGAGGCCGTCAAGCTGAGCCGCGCCGCCATTTTAACACTGTACGTGTTTGTAATGGTGACTCTTTCCTGAGATGTTGTCTTTAGCTTACACTCAGGTGAGGTGAAGTCAAATTTACGTGACCTAAATAAAAAAGAACATAAATCTTACATGTGTAACTTTATGACCTGGCTTTGCTTCGGTCTAATGATTGCGAGTATAGCGAGTAATGAATTTATTAGTGTTGGTTAGATGAAGGTCATTTCCAAGGACTCTACATATTGATAATTACTGCATAGAATGTTATTATTATTTAAATAGGTAGTTTTTACCTATGCGAACGAGTTATCTATGTAAATTATTTGATACTATCGAGTAATTACTGATATCGCATTAAGATAAATACAGCGATCAAAATAAATAAGTAAACAATTCTTATAACGATGTCGTCGGAATTTTATCCTTTTTTTGGTATCAAGGACTCGTCAACTTGACTTCACCTCGCCTGATGATAAGCTCAAGGCAAAGTCTCAGGGCTCAGACGTGAATTTAAGATACCTCACGCCTATATCCTCGAAGGGGTAGGCAGAGGTGCTAGCACCCACATTTCGCTAGTTTATGTTTAGGTCCCAATCAAGCTATCTACTACGATGGCGAGCCTATTGCTATTAACTGGGCACTTATAAACTGCGATAAATACACAAATAACTTCGAAAAGTCATTGGTGTGGGATTGAATCCGAGACCTCGTCTCAGCAGTCCATTACCCATACTACTAGGCTATTGCGGCTTATTATTTTAATGAAATTTTTATTTTACATTAAGTTCAGATAAGCCTTAACAAAGCACGTGGCCTACCAATACAATGATAGAACGTATATATTATCGCATGGCTAGTCACAGGCAGGGAGTTCACCCTCACATAATACGACCGAATACGGTGCGCACAGTGCGGTATAAAAGGAACTTCATTCCGCGCACGCTGAGTAATGAACTCCCCCTGCTGTGGTTTTTCCAAGCTTCTCAATATAGGACTCTTCAAGAAGGGCATTAGATTTGAATGTTTCTAAAGCGTTGGCAGCGCGAGTTTGACGCCTCTGGTTATTGCAAATAACTATTTCACTACAGCAGCTCAAACAAGTAAGTTTTGCTGCGTAAAAACAGTGTGCAAATTTAAATTTTGACCACTGCGTGAGACAATAGTTAATTGTGGAACAAGAGAGCAAAACTGTTTTTGTACCAGGATTCAAAATCAGCACTCGCAGCAAAAAACAATTTTGCTCACTTGTTGCACAAATAACTATTTTAATCGAACCCGCGCGCCCAGTGCGTCGCTGTCGCGTGCACTACCGTCACGGAGGCTATGTGTGTACAATAAAGTGTATTATAAATAAATATCTTTGCCCCCAGGCTGGAGTGGTGCAATTCCTTCTGGAAACGATTGGCTCCAAGGACCCGATATTACAAGAGGCTTCAGCCGGTTGTTTGTGCAACATTCGAAAACTAGCGCTCGCTACCGAAAAAGTAAAATTGAAACAGTAATATGCGTGCGTTATGATTATTCATTAGCTTTATTTTAATTATATTTTAATTTTAAACTGACAGATGCATTTTTATTTAGGTGTGTAGTGGCATCACTTCATACAGATTTAGTTATAAATAGTCCAAGAACTTTTGGAGTTCACTGTACCTAATTACCTGCGACTTTCCTACTCTACTTTTTTCGAAGTAGCCTAAGTTACGTTTTTTAGCATCAATTGTCTGCAGTAAAAATCCCATTCGAATCCAAGAAGTCGAACAAACAAGAAGATAGACGACAATTCTAAAATTTTCATTAATATCTTTATTATTATTTAATAACATATTAACTACTAAGAGATCAACAACCGCAACTTTTTCAGGTAGGTATAATATAGATGTTAGGCATAGTTTTTTGTAATGAACAGGTAATTATCCTTGTAGGTACTGTATCATAACTACTTACAAAAATTTAACCAACAAAAACTGTCTCTCTAAATGAGAGGTGGCAATTTATTGGTAGTCGCTTTGTAGAAAGAAATAGAATAGAAGTCTTCTTCTTCTTTTCTTAAAATGGCTTCTGCAGCAGAATAGCCGCAATTTTGCCAGTCTAGTAAATGTAAACGTTTTATAAAATTAATGGCGACACGCCAATGTCAAGTTTCAAGTTTTAAATAAGTCTACCAGAGCCACGTTAGCCACGCCAGTAAATTTGTTTCCGTGTGTCCGCCCCCCACGAGATCAGGTAGACGATCAGGACGTGTGGTTGGATTTTAGGAGGCAAAATAGAAGTCGAAAATATGTAATAGACACATAGACACATATTTTGACATTTATGACAGCTGGCAACGTCTGCCACAAACGTAGTAATATTGTTTGCATTTTATTTATCAGCATAATAATCTACCCAAACCAGATAAATTATATTGTATTTAAATTAATTAAAGTATATACTTGTACTTGACTGCCTCCGTGGCTCAGTGGACGTAGGTTGTGGGTTCGATCCCCACATTGGACAAAAAATTGTGTGATTCACGAATAGTTGTTCTGAGTCTGGGTGTACTTTGTGTCCGTTAGTTGTATGTTTGTAAAGTCTCCCGCGATACAGGGCTTGTTCCCTAGTGCGGGTATTGTCGTTTCAAAAAAAAAAAATTGCATCTCATCTACCTAAATTGCTCTTTACTACATAGGTACATGCTACATATAATACGTAATTATGACATAATCCTTACGATCGAGAGGTCCCGGGTTCGAATCCGGGCCATTACACTACTGACGTGGACCCACTCCTAACACAAGTCATTGAGAGGAAATATTAGTAACTTCAGTTGCTAATATCCTTATTAAAAAAAACATCCGCTGCATACCCTATTGAAAAACTCAATGCTCGTCAATGGTACATCAACATGGTAAATATCCCGGCATGTATTATAATACTTAAGAAAAACATGCAAACCTTATATGCAATCTGAATTGACGCTGATGAGTACGATGATGACAGAAAATGACTGATTGCTCTGCAAACCTAATCATCTGACTAATGTTCTTCACATTACATAATGTCGAATAGACTTAGTAATCACGTAGCAAAAGCAAACAGGGTAATATGACACGATATCAATATAACTACTACTGCATCAGCTACAATCAGATCTAGGAAGTTATTAACTCTATGTATTAAAAGTGCAATGTTTCTTAATAATAGAGCGGTTAAATATAAATCAGAATTTTGTAAAATATAAATCTTCTATAAATATAAAAATGAATTGCTGTTCGTTAGTCTCGCTAAAACTCGAGAACGTCTGGACCGATTTGGCTAATTATGGTCTTGAATTATTTGTGGAAGTCCAGAGAAGGTTTAAAAGGTGAATAAATATGAAAATGCTCGACAGCGGGAACGGGATCAGAAGTTCACGCGGGTGGAGCCGCGGGCAACAGCTAGTTATAAATTAAAAAATTAATGCTACTTTCCGTTGTAATTTTTTAACTCAAGAATGGGCTCACCTATCCAAACCAAATGTTTAGGCTCTGTTCGAACTATTTGATAGATGGTTTATGTCAAGTTTGCACAAAATCATAAATAGATTATAACAGAATCATCAAATATCTGATAACAGGCTTATTTCATCATTCTCTGAACCTTTTCCCAACTCAGTTGGGGTCGGCTTTCCAGTCTAACTGTGATGTGATTCGATATTTTGCGTGAAGCGACTGCCATCTGACCTCCACAACCAATGCTCTAATGACCAATGGCGATATCGACGACGAGAAGAACAGGTTTATTTGAAATGTATTAAAAGACATTATTTAAATTATTCCATTGACCATTTTATCCCTATTCACCCCTTTTTTTCTTCTTTTTATTGTGCGAAAAATCCCCACGGATACCCCTCCTACCGGAGCCGATTGGGTATGAATGGAAGGTTATGTCAGACTCGAACCGACTAAAACGCACGCCGTCTTTGGGTCTTCAGTTGCCGGAGGTGAGGTTGTAGCCAACATATCCCTCGCACCCCGGCAGACCCGCGGCCTTCTCTTCGAGATGACCCCCGTCGGTCCCTATTCACCCCTGGATCCCTATTCCCTCTATTTTAATATGAGCTAGGCATGATGTAAACTCGTTGGCTTGTGATAGACCACTCCTATCACGTCGGTAGCGTAATGGCCAAGATTCGAACTCGAAGCCAAGTGATTAAGTAGTCGGCCTTCGATCGTAAGGCCGACTCCTTAACCACTTAGCTACCGATGCTTCTTGATATAACCATAATGTTTTTTTTTATAATTTCACGCCGATATCCCCGAAGGGGTAGGCAGAGGTGTTAGCACCCACATTTCGCCAGTTTATGTTTAGGTCCCAATGTTGGCGAGCCTATTGCCATTAACCGAGCAATCTTAAACCTGCGATAAATACACATATATAACTTCGAAAAGCATTGAAAAGTCATTGGTGTGTGCCATAGGAAAACTTGGGATCGAATCCGCGTCTCAGCAGTCCATTATCCATACCACTGGGCTACCGCGGTACCTTAGCAGAATATTAAAACGTAAAAACTAGGCTATTATGAGTTACTTAGACTAGATGTTATAATACGAGGTGTTAGCCAACTATTAGATTATCTGTGGTGTTAGGGAAACGCTCTCGAAGCCGAAGGACCCCTGTAGTCTTCTTTTGTCGAGTGAACGGCATTGTCAATCCCAACAGAGTGGCAGAATTGGTTTTAAGTTGCCATCGTGGTGTAGTAATTTGTTTCACGGCAGCGCCGCTACTCACGGAGAGGACCCGAAAATAGATTTCGCTCTTCGGGAAGGCTTAACTACGCCCCCTCTGGTCTGGTAGTACTAGAGCAAGCGAGTGACTTTAGGTACATTTCAATAATATGTGGACGTCGTGGAATCGAAATAATCCATAGATAATGTAATTAAATAATAATTATTAATATTAAATATCAATCTTCTACCTTCTCAAACTATTCCATTAATTTAGATAAATACAAGGCCAAAGTATTAGTAGGTTCGTAAAACAAATTCTTTTTTGTACTCACTAGGTAGCAAACAAGCATACGATTAGAGTGTTCCCTCAGCATGAAAAACTATCAAATAGGCCTGCCTACTGTTGTCGACCGGTGTGTGAGTGAATCCCACCAATCGCAATACTCCGTTCTCTCGATACAGTTACATTTCGAATTCGATAGTTTTTCGTTCGAAGTGGTTACCGTGACCTATGGACATTGAACATGTGCCGTACTAGCTCTGCTAACCCTGTAAGTACCTTCTGAAGAACCCCAAATTGTAGTCCGTTGTGAAAACTGGGAAGTTTATCCATATAATTGCACTGACCAACTAGCTGTTGCGCACGGGTTCGCCCGTGAAGAATTTTCCGTGCCCACAGCACATGGGTACCCATTTCTAGGATAAAAGTGTGATGTATATGTTATCCCAGCTGACTATGATCTACCCCTGTACCAAATTCAGCAGCCCGATATTACGTTATGTAATATCGTGAAACTGTCACAAATACCTATATTATGTTGATTTTAACTTACACGATTTTCATACATAATTGAAACAGATCGGGACTTAGGTAATTGTCTTAAGTGTCAAACCTCCGAAATGTCAGGGTAAATAAATCAATTATTTTCTTATAGTTCACAATTAGGTCGCGATCTGCCTCAATTAAGTAAGCGTGAAACACAAAATACAACACAAAACAAACATAAAAATATCAAACACAAAAACATACAATGACCTCTTAAGTATTCATTAGTTCTCACAGATGAGGAGATTCAAAAATTTGGAACAACTGATGAAAATTTGCGTTGTTTTTTTTTTAACACTGTAGGAATTTTTGGAGAACTGAAATAGAATAGTTATGTTGTCTAATTTTAAATAAATAAAATATTTTTTCAGCTAGAATAGTATTTAAATAACAAAAATGAAAAACTGTGAGGGTAAGTATGATTTTTTGTCAGTTTTGTTACCATACTTTGAGTTTAATAATAAATGAAACTATGATGGATTAAAACACTTCAATATATTTATTCGAAAAATACAGTCTTTTTATATTATTTAACGAATCATCAAGAAATAGAAATTAGTAAAAACCATTATAAAAATGCAGTTTTATCTCGGGTTTGTTACCATGGGTTCCAATTAAACAATTGTTTATTGTGCACAGAGTGCAAAATAACCAATATCAGAGCAGAAAGATGATCAGTAATCGTTATATAATTGATATTTTTAAACAAAATTACGTTTATTCCAAAAAATTAAGATCTTTACTAGAAAAACCCCAAAAATCCGATAAAATATTGGGGGACAGTAACAAAATCGACGGTAACAAAATTATTAAGCTCAGTTTACATGGCTCTCACCAACCCATTAAAGAACTAACTACCTTAAATCTTTGTATATTTTTTGTAATGAGATCTATTATATTAGGAACATTAAGTCATTACATATCTATCACAAATAATTCAATGTTTTCATTAATCTATCTATTTCTACTTGTATAATCCTCATTGACTCATTATTATGAACAATTTTAACCATAGAACCAAGACAAAATCGTGAAAAAATACTGTGTTATACATTTGTGAGAGTAGTTATGGACTAATGAAAACGTAGACGACACATTGGTATAATTAATATTAAAATTTATTCTTTTACGCATGATAATTATACTTCTTACAAAATAATGAACACTGCTTTTAGTCTTCTTTTGTTATATAGTTCTACAAATAATCAACAATTCACAGATAGTTTTATTATTCTACACTCAAATAAACTTCAGTCGTATACCTAATTAAATTGACTTAGATATTAAGGGCACGTAAATCGTAAAAATATTTATGTGTCCATGAGATCCATAAATTACACAGTAAATCCTTATATACTATAAGTATGTAAGGGAAAGATCGCGGGTTCGAATCCCGTCGAAGCATTCAATTTTCCTATCCAAATTTGTTTTCAACAGTTAGCATACTAATTGCTTTTCAAAATTTTCTGCATATTATAAGTAGTAAAAATACTAAAGAAGACGTCGAATTATTAGTAATTCGACGCCTTCATTACTATTTTTTTTTACCTAAGTAGTTACCTACTCGTTAAAATATATACTTTTTAGCATGCTTATAATTATTAAAAATTAATCAACATGATCCAGTTTTACTCATACTTATTATAATAATTTCACAAATTATTCTTCTTCAAGGCACATCCGTTTTCGCCAAGTTTCAATATATGTATGTATGTACGAGTATCTATACACATACTGTACATTCATCATTCGGATAATGGTCGTAAATGAGTGCATCACAGTAATCACACCAAAGTTGTAAATTATTTAGCACCATCTTAACATCGTTTCTATTCATTAGTAAAATAAAATGAAGAGGTTTCATTCCTGTTACAGTGATAGGTGTTACATTTTGATGACATTTCCCACAATGAGAGGAAAGTATAAAATGCGTCTCAGCCCATGGCCACTTTAACCTGTAGTAATAATATTGCAGTAAATCATATTTTGTTAAAACTTTATCAATATCCACAAAAATACCCATCTTTGTAGTAACTTTCAACCAGAGAGACAGCCGTTCCAAGATTGTTTGAAAAGGTGATCAATCTGTAAAAAAAAAGAAAATAGTTAGGTATAAGAAGAGTTATAGGATAATAAAACTAAATAAATAAAACCGCTCTATATAAACCTAGCTTAACGCTGTCGGTTTTGTTACTTTTTCGGTCCGACTATATGTTACCAGGCCCACGGTAACAAAACCGAAGTAACATATTGTGGTATCCTAAAGTTAAAAAATATATATGTACATATAAGCGGCTCAGTTTTTCGTTAAATTAAACTAAAATCAACATCTTGTCTAGTCTTAAATAAGCATTTTCTGTGTTAAATGCATTGTAACAAACGTGTGGAAAAGTAATTAATAAAATTGGTACAAACCTGACCAAACATTTTTCTAACTCCAACCGGCGACACTACACATAACACTGGCGACGAAAATACAAACTGCCATTTAATTTAAAAATGGCTGATCTCAAGACTAACGGTGTTGCTATATTTGGAAATCAAAAAACGTGTAATAGTAGAATGATTTTTTTAAGAATTGGAGGTAACAAAACAGAATTGTCCGGAAGTTTCAATTTTCGGGGACATCAAATTTATAATATTTTTAAATAGATAAATACAGATTTAAGCTGTAATAATTATTTTGATATACGCAATCAAGTTAATTTTATGTTAAAAAAATAAAATATATTAAGGTGTCACACAAAATATTTTTAAAAATTATACTTAAAGTTTTCATTTGTCACTGGGGACACGTCAAAATAATGCTGGCTGTTTTAATAAAATAATCTTTAAATATTCAGTTTTAACAGAATTACACTGCGATTAAGTTAAGAACGTAGTAAAATATATGAATTTTCAATTATAAGGCTTTATTATACTAAATAAGTTGTCAAATTTCTAAAATAAAAATAAAAAGTAGAAGGACATGCCAAAATGGCAGTTGTACTAAATTTTTGAAAGATACAGAAATATTCTATAGGTGGGTTTGTTTCGTAGGCACTTTACGAAGCAATTGCGTGTGAGTTTTTATATTGAACACAATATTATTCTGACACATAATCGACAGCTGCGGCTATATTTTTATGATATTTCATAACCTCACGTGCCTGTCATGTATATTGCCAAAGGATTGGATAGAAATGAATCGAACCCCACATTTCGACAGTTACCTACATTTTACCGATATCCGATGAAGGTGATTATGTCCGACTCGAACGGATCAAAACGCACGCCGTCCATGGGTCCTCGATTGCCGGAGGTGAGATTATACAAGACATATCCCTCGCACCCCGGCAGACCCGGGGACATCTCTGTTGAGATGACCCTCTTCCATAAAAGTGTGGACCATGGCGTCCCCATCTAGCCCCTGGGTATGGGGTGGCATTATGTGCCATCGCCGTGGCCTGCTTCTGCTAGGGTGACAGGCGATCCGTACGTAATGGCTGTCATACTACCAACATTAAATGAGTAACAAAAAATTAAAACGTAAGAATAATCCACAGTTGCGTACTGCAGTTTCATTATTACGTTTTTATCCTGAAGCCTACCATAACAAAATAGAAATGACTTCATCGTTAAACGCTATGAATTTCGTTCATTATTTATGCAGACCCGAATATATCTTGGTAGCCCCTAGATAGTAAAGTGGATCCACATTTCGACAGTTATTTTAGTTTGACCCCCACGGTAGCAAATAAACCTTGGTAAATATATTCAGAAGCATTAGTTGTTCAAATCAAAAATGGAACCTAGATCGCTTGACTGAAGGCCAAATCTCGGAATACAAATTAAAAAAAAAACAGTTTAGCACGTTTAGAATCTATGGCAAGCATGGTGGCCTCACTAAAGGACAGTTCAAAACGCGTAAGGCGCGTATAGAAAGCTTTTTGAACACATTTTGGGTCCACAACACGTGCCTATACCTATAGCACATACAGTATAGCATCTATAATATATTCTGTGCCTTTAATAATAAATTTCTTAATTAATAACCAACACACATAGAGAAAGTAGCGCACCATTGTTATTTAAATGGTGTGTGAGCTTAACTACACCTACCATTACTATTAAATAAATTAATAAATATTCTAAGGCAAACTACATTAATATGCCACCTAGCTAGACGCATGGTGAGTACAGTTTAATTACCTTGTGTTATGAGATAAACATACTTAGTTTATTTTTGTAAATACCTACACTACATATTATTCATATGAACACCCAGACCAACGCAAATAGGTACTACCATTAGAATATTTAGGTACTATGTCACGGTAATAAAAAAACATTGATAAATATCATATTCTAGGAAACATTCAAAAACGCCTAAAAAAATATGTTCTAGGAACCTTCGGGAAAACCTAGCGAAGTTTTTAAATTAGTCACTCTTTACTAAATGTCAAGTCAAAACGGCAAGTTCTAAGGAAACATAAATTATTTATACAATTGTGACGTCAAAATATTTAATTGTCCAATAATGAAGAATTAAAAATAAATCAAAACGATAAAATACTTCGTCACCGTGTTCTGTAGGAGCTACAATACTACAATAGCCTTCCTGCGGAACAGTGTTGAGACTTGAGATAAAGCCCTTTGCCCTTTACAATACTTGTAAAGCAAGTAATTGAATAAGCAGTTTCCTGCCTATTAAATATTTTTAAAAAATATCTGAAAGGTCTATAAACAAGAAAAGATATCATTAACTTTTTAAATTTCGAACGACATAAATGGCAGCCGGGCATCCTTGAAAAGTACAGTCAGTTGCGCAAGTTCATTGAGATGACATACAAGAGCGATACCCTGACCTTGCGAACGTTTTGCAACTTGTGTACATTTGCGAATCGCCATATATGGCGACGACATAATCAACTCTTACAACATCACACTCTGATTTTTAATCTATGTTTGCGTTATTTTCTTAACTGTTTTTATGTAAAAATATTGATTTGTATTGTCTTTAATCGTAGCAACGGCGATAAGTCTAAATTTCTTTGTTTTTTTCGAGGAAAATCCTCTAGGATACCCCCTGCGTCGCTCTGTCCGGTTATGCTGAACTGATCATCGAAAACCACACGCCGCGGCCTGGTGCTTTACCTTCAGATCCGGTAGTGCTTTATATCAACCTTCCGAATATTCTGTTTTTGCTTCTATCAGTAATCATACACTTATGAGCATAGATGTAGTATACCTAGCTTAATACTTATACCTATACTTAATTCGATTATACAGTAATGTACCTAGGAGTCAGTCAGCCTATTTTCGCTAATACTATATTAAATATGTCTATTGCCGCGTCTATATTTACGTAACATTTAACGTGACCGTGTCAAAAAAGCGTGTCCGTTCGTCGCGTATTCAGCTGTGGCCGCGTCAGTACAATTCTAGTTTGAGTGCTCGTGTGCCATAAGTTGTTGCGTCCATACTCAACGTCATGTCATGATGTCACGCTGTCCGGTCCGCTGTTCATGTCACAAATCTGGACGCACCTTATGACTCTCACCGGCTCCGGCAGGTACGGGTGGTATTCGTGAACATTTTGCGCGCAATAATCAGAGCGAAGATCTAGTTCCAGGCTATTAGTAGGTATCTACGTGAACTCATTTTATCGACTTTATTGTACATGCAGGCTCTACATTCAGGAATATCAATGCGTAGTCTCACTACCATGTTCGGTATAGATTACATTGACCTCCCTAACATGCGATGAATAATACAATGTGTAGTAATCATTGATCTTTGTATGAAAATAAAGCGTTATACGTTTAGACCTATAACGCTTTATTTTCGTATTATAAACTCGGTGAAGCAGAATAGGGTCTTTTTCTAAATTCAAAAATTTTAAAATTCTAAATTCAAAAATATTAAATTCAAATTCAAAAATATTAAATTCAAATTCAAATTTATTTGTTTCTTGAAGCATAGGTTACACAAAAAAGGTTGTTATATAATATTAATAGAACAAGTTGACTATGTTCCGCCAAAGGCGCATACGAAATGAAGTTAAATCATAATTCACACAAAATAGATGTGCACATACATAATATCTATATTGCAAAACACAGATATATATCCAATTAGGACAGAACATTATAACAAAAAAAAAATATGTAGGAATAATCAAGTCCCATGAAAAAAATGAAAAAAAAAATTTGAAGGAAAATGAAGTGCAAGTTATGCAATAAATCTCTGCCTGACAAATAGGCTTGTAGTTACAGTTCGGTAAATACGTGATTCATGTCAACAGTACAAGAAGGTCAATAAACTAGTAATGTCGGACATAATAAATATCATCACGGTGAGTGGCAAGGCCGTCGGTTCACCTCTTATTTGCTTTATTCGAAATTTAAACGAAACATTCCACTTATGAATTTGAAGGAAAAGTTGTGAGCCTGGAACTGAAGAACAGAAGCTCACATTTATACTTTCGTAATGAAAATTCAATCTCAGTTATAGTCCAGTCATTATATACATTTGGAAATCAAATGAACCGCGAAAGCCAAATTTTGGATATTACGTGGGAGAGGGCTAGAAAAGCTTAAGTTCAAATTGTCGACCAAAATAACCTGATGGGTTTTCCGCCATCTTGAAAAAAGGGTTGATGATGATGATTATGATTTTTCGACCGTCCCAGCATCATTGCCTGCGATTCTAGAGTTTTCATGACTCGAAGAGTCTACCGAGGAAGAAGTTAGTTAATCCACGTTAGTCACGTTGGTAGCATAATGTCCAAGAACTGACTCCTTAAAAAATAGAACACAACAGTACGAGCATTGTGATATAATAGTTGTATTCAATATTCATAAACCTGATTTAGATTAGAAGGACAAAACCACGAAGCTAAAAATAACCGAATATTTTGTAACACTTGATAATAGTTTAATTTATTCTTATATTATCGCCGCGTTACCATTTATGTTGATTTGCAAGTGAAAACAAGTTGCAAAATATTTTATACAAGGTCATGGTAATGCTACTTTTATTACTATTCAATGAAAATATTGAATGCCAACACAAGATACGGAGATAGGACATGACAGTATCCTTACTTAGCAGTCCGACTGGGGAAGTACTACTACAGAATACCGTGGTTAATTATAACCTTGTGTTGTGTTTCCGGCTGTGAGTAGGGTAGCCAGAACTCATTGGAGAGGTTTTATGTTATCAGTGGGAAGACTGTAAAATCCTTCTTTGTCTTCTGCAATGACAGCACAGAGACTCTCTTAACCTTCTCCTTTCCTCTTCCTCCCACGCCTTTATATGGTCGGCAGTGTGACGCCCCTAGTGTTGCATACGTCCATAAGCCACGGTAACCACTTTATATCAGGTTTAAAAAAAAGAGGGTGCGTGTGCCATCTAAGTGGTATAAATAAAAAAATCATTGTACGCAAGCATAAACGCAAACCTTCATAGAGACAAAATGCTAAGAATAGACAAGGAAGCTAAACTAACTTTTTGGTCGATCTAAAAAAGTTAATTGAATTCTTTATTTACTATTCTCGGTAAGTTTGTACAAAAATTCTCGAAGATGTGCGAATTTTTCGAACAAATATTGAAGCATTAATGCATATTTTAAATATGTGGGATGGCGCAATATACGCGAATTACTAATTACTTACAAGTGTTTTGTTCAATGACATTATTGCTGACACTTGTCACTCATGAATATTTAGCGATGTTTTGTCACGCATACTTCAACTTCTGTGTACATGGATTTGCAGTTATGTAAAAATTCATTGTTATTTAGAATAACGTAGTCTGTACTACTTCTTGTTCTTCTACTGTCAGATAGGACGCGTCATCCTGTAAGACAATCGTTGGGACTTCGGAGATGTTCCCCGAAGTCCCATCGGCCGTCTGAAGGAGCGTCCAGATTTGTGACACGAACAACGGACGTTAAGTGTAGACGTAACAACTTGTGGCAAATGGGCACACAAACTGGAGTTGTGATGACACGGCCACCAGTTGATCAATCGTTTCATTTAAGCTCAGCTATCACTCAGCAGAATACACGACTGGCATACACGGCATTTTATTAATTCAATAACAAATGTATAGTTGTTCGTTCCGATGTTTATTGAAAATAATAATAACTATTTACAAATAAAAAGAACTAAAACCGCAATGAGTCATGGAATTCATCCACATCGCAGGCCTCTCGTGGAAACATTTCCAGAAGACTGGCAGCATTGCCACATTGTATGGCAATGATAATTCTTATTTCTTTGACATATTAAATAGTTAAATTAAGTATTCAATATCAAAATTTTTGTTATAGGTACTTTTGACGGATCAAATCTTAATAAACCGCTTGCAGATTAAAATTGGCATCTTTTATATCGGATACTACCAAAGACTGGTTTTTGACTGACAAAATTTATTTTAAGTCCTGTAAAGTTTAACCTGTTTTTGGTAAATAGGTATACTCACCACATATTTAATAAATAATAATGTATAGAACAATAGAATAGTTAATTAAACTAAAAGGATAACATAACTTGATTAAATAATTTGAAAAGAAGATACGGAACTCAAAAGTTATGTACCTACAACAAAAACTTTAATATAAATCATTAAAAAAAACAAAAAAAAAGAAACTCAAAAATCGGCGTTTAAAAAATTAATTTGACTTTGATAACAGGTCGTCATGTGTAAATTAGTAATATTACTATTCAGATTCTAATGCCGGGCTTACATTTACATAAGATTTAACTTTTTCGAGTCAATGGATCGGGTAAATTCAGTTTTATTAAATCTTGTTGGCCCAATAGTTGGCTACAGCAATAGCGTTTTCTGTTGCTCTACAGAGATCTTCGGTGGTGTAAGTATAGCACAGTGAGCAAGAGAGCAAGTGCGACATAGACTGAGGTTGGGCCCCGCAATCACGGGACTTTTGTGACTGCTATATAATTATACAAGCTGGCCCGCGCAATTTCGTCTGCGTCACCCCGTTTTTCAATTCTTTACAATATCAATGTAAAATATAGAAAAAACATAATAAAAAAGATAACAATGCACATTACTGGTTGTAACTTAGTGTTGTGATGACCACCATTTTTTGTTCCACACAGCCAGTCATTGACTGCGCCTTTGCCCTCCAATTATCAAAAGCACCTTGCAAAATCATTAACAGCAGAGAACAGACCTACTGGGAATAATGTACAGTCGACAAAAGAGATACGGTACCACTTTAATACAACGTCGTATGTAAATGTGGTACCGTATATCTTTTGTTGATTGTACATAATAGACATCGAAGGGTGCATCCATGCGGGACCTCTGTCTGATATAGCTCAGGAGGATATATATCTACATTATCTACTATATAAAAATAAGTCGGGTTTTCCTTCCTGACGCTATAACTCCAGAACGCACGAACCGATTTCCACGGTTTTGCATTCGTTGGAAAGGTCTCGGGCTCCGTGAGGTTTATAGCAAAGAAAATTCAGAAAAAATAAGAAACAAAGAAAACAGAGAAAACAGAAAAACGGGAAAATCATTTTTTGTAGCCATCTGGTGGCGAAACGGAGTTCGCCGGGTTTGCTAGTATATGTATAGGTATGTATAATTATTTGTAATTTTCTTGTTGGTCTATATTTTTTATATTTACCCCCTTGCGTTATTTCTTCAACATATCATACCATACCATAATAAAATATGCATTCCATAATTATGTTTGCAAATTAAAATATTGCTTATTTCTACGCAATGTCGCCTAGCCGGGTCCCGGGAGTTCATCCTCACTGCGTCCGCGCGTCATATGTTGTATGTATGTTATGAGTAGCGCTAAATGCCTACTTATGCGGAAGTACCTGCCCTTAAACTGGTTATGATGAGCCTAAATAGTCATATTGTGGGTAAGCCCCGCAAATAAAGATAAAAAAATGCATTTTGAAACAGACACCGTAGTTAACCTAAATACCTAGATATTTCAGAACAAGTAATCGTTACTTCGAAATCATAATTGATCTATCAGTTGGTACTTGCTACATATTTGTAAAACGTTCTCACCGCTAACGACCTAAGTTGATAGTCTTTAACCACAAAACCGAAGGTTAAAATTAGAGACCGTTGTCTGTACCTGTACCTCGACGCAATGGTTAACGACTAACGACACTATTGCATATCTACCGCAAGAAAAAGAAAACTATTTTCCTATTTCTAATGTACAATGGACGGCCTTGGGCTCTAGCCAAAATGCATTCGTTCCGAATCTACATTCGTCATCGCTTTGAAAATGTATGAGAGTGACATTTGTTGTCGAATGTCAAGTGATCCGATTCCGATCCAGTTATCAGGCGAGGTGAAGTCAAATTTGAGGTGGCATAAAAAAAACTTCCGCACTAACATTATGGTTCTGTCTAAACACTAATAACTTCAGTAAATTACCGCTTACGTCGGCACAGTAATGCAACAGTTACGAGACTAGACGCATTAAGTACTGCCTATGTAACTAGAATGGAATAGTTTAGAGCTGCATTAGATTACGCATCTAGTAATGGATTTAGCATTAGACACAACCATAGACGTTATATTACTAGCCTAAATAGATTCACAAACTCCTTATCATTATCGCGTTTTCGAATTTAAAACGACAGTGGTTGTGATTAGTGAATTTAGCGTAGAAATATTGACGTCACTGCAGTATAAATAAGGGAAACACTCCTGGGGCTCTAGCCAAAATTCATTCGTTCCGAATCTACATTCGTCATCGCTCTGAAAATGTATGGGAGAAAATGTGATCCGATTCCGACAACAAATGTCGCTCCCATACGAAAGTAGATTCGGAACGAATGCATTCTGGCTAGAGCCCCTTAAGCAAAAGGCCCCTAGTAGTACTTCTGATACACTACCGGTACTTAAATTTATGCATACAAAATATTTGCACTGAGCGGGGATCGAACACCCGCCTTCTGCCTAGCAGTCCCGTTCACTACAGCCACGCCACGAGTGTGCTATGAGCATATGGGTTATTAATATCGAGTAACAGGAGGTTTCTCTATACATGTATATACATATAAACAAAATAAAATAATAATTAAGTATGTAAATACATAGGCAAGTATTTATTATCTAAAATCTTGCCGACTGAAATACCAAGGCTGAATAAAATAATTATTGTGTGTCTTACACGTAGATAGTTGCCAAACTTATATACAATAGGTACGAGGTTTAGTAGGTGTATCTTTGCATATATTAAGACTATTTTAAATACATATTTATTTTCAATTATTTTTTTACACAAATGTGATTTTTTACATAATGTAAAAAAATAATAGGTCTTTAACTTGTCGTGTGAAATTGTCGAAATCTTCTTACAGATTCATGAGTTCGTTATTCATGTAATTTAATAGCTATTTCCATTATTTATATTTTGTTTGAAATTCAAGATTTTACATATCTGTTTTAAATTTTGTTTTTATTGGCCGCTTGATAAATTAAATTCGATCTTCAAAAACAGTAATTCCTAAATGCTATCCATTTTGATGATGAATTTCGTATTACTGTTTTACAGCTGTCACTTTTCAAAAATGTAATAAAAGTTGCTGTTTGCTTAATGTTGTCTCATTTGGATTGGATTATAACATAACATAACATAAACTAACGCCTATATCCCCGAAGGTAGGTAGAGGTGCTAGCATCCACATTTCGCCAATTTATGTTTAGGTCCCAATGTTATAGGGCGAGCCTATTTCCATTAACCGGGCACTTATAAACCTGCGATAAATACACACATAACTTCGAAAATCATCGAAAAGTCATTGGTGTGTGCCATGGTAAAACCTGGGATCAAACCCGAGACCTCGTCTCAGCAGTCCATTACACATACCACAAGGCTACCGCGGCATTGGATAACCTGCTAAATAAAAATAAGTCGAGTTTTCCTTCCTGACGCTATAACTCCAGAACGCACGAACCGATTTCCACGGTTATGCATTCGTTGGAAAGGTCTCGGGCTCCGTGAGGTTTATAGCAAAAAAATTCAGAAAAAATTTCAACAGAAAAGCGGGAAAATCATTTTTTGTAGTTTGTATCTGGTGGCGAAACGGAGTCCGCAGGGTTTGCTAGTATCGTATATTATTGGATTAATGGAGAGTATCGTTATATTATTTTTATGATGTGGGGTGTACAATGTGCATAACCGTCTCTCCAAACAGCGCGCTCATTACAGACCTACCAGATAAGTGCGTAATGCAAGTTTTGTAATAGTTACTTGCAACAGCTCTCCTACCGCAGCTGTGTGGCAAGTCGGAGGATTGCTACTTTCATCAATATTTCTTTTAAAGTTATTACCCAATACTTGAATTGACATTACCTATGTAATGGAAAATTATATCTATAGGTATTGACGAAATGTGAAGGTATTGAGAAGTGGATGAAATAAGCCCAGGGTTACTCGGGGTCTTAGGGACATCCTCTCTGGGACAGATCTGAAGGTCAATTATAAAATCTGACCTTACTCCTTTCCCTTTACATTTCATGTATGGATTCCAAAAGCTCCTGGACAATTTGAAATAAAAATTGTATAACGAAAACATTGCCGTGCTTCATAACGAAATATTAATTATGATCAAGCTATTATTGAACAAATTCATCTTGTGAGGGTTTATAGAACAGTAATTGTTTTTTTAAGATCTTCTTTTCTGATATCTACCGAATCGAACTTTTTTCTTGCATTGATAAACATTTTTTTTCGTCAAAGCAAATTCTCACACGAATTAGTGCCGCCACCAAGGTATTCCTTTCTTTGGGATTCCGAAAGTCGGTCTGGCACTAGTTTATGGCTCCGTTGCAAACGATTATTTTTCGTTAATCATTGTCGAAACAGTTTTTCTTGAGACTCCTGTAGCGCGTGCTGTATGTACGGTCCATCACTGCTTGAAAATGATTTATAGTCGGTAAATACTTTGTCCTTTGATTTAATTAATTCATTTAGCATGAATTGATGCACATTATATACAATTCCCCTACTCTAGCCTTTTAAAGATCTATCTATTTTAAGTAAAGATATAATATGTAAAAATGTTCACGTTTTTTGTCTCGCAAGTGTACGGTGCGGTGAAAAGACGTATATTCCACTAGCAGTACAATTCGCGACTGACGCGGTACCGCGCAATAACCAATTACAAAACGCCACGTTCCCGCGTCAATGATGAGCGTTGTGATTGGTTAATATTGTTTCGCGCGTATCAAAAATGAGACTTCTGCGCAGGTACCTACATCGGCGTAACTTATAAACGTGGTACTACTGTACCTAATTGTGTTTAGGTTACTATTTCCATGAGTTTACTTATTTTCTTAAAAGAAACAAGACATCAATCTTCTGCATCTAAAGGTCAATTATAAAAAGTGACCTTCAGATGTATGCCGATTTTAAAAATCTAAGTATTCAAAATTGAGTCTCAATCGAGTGTTAAAAAGATCACAATGTCTGTTAATATCGATGTTTTTTCTTGAAACTTTACATACAACTTTTAAAAATGACTTCTGAAGCAGAATCGCCGCAATTTTCCCTGTCTCTAGAAAAATAAAAAATTAATGGCGAGACACCAATGTCCAATTTTTTCAAGAAAGTCTACCGGAGCCGGACTAAGTAGCAAGGCGTTCTATCCATGACATGTGATTAGATTTCAGGTACCGTCTTTCTTGAAAATTGGTTGACAATTCATTTATTTTGACAGATCAAGACTTTATTATGAATTTTTTTTTTATTAGAGTTGGCATTTTGGTTCCCAGCCCTCAATAGAAGATTATGGCGAGTCACCGCGCGCTTTCATAGTATAAGTGTATGAATAATATCTAATGCGAGCTCTTTCTCTTTTTCAATTTTATTTAAGTAGTTGTTTGTGACAACCCACAACCTAAATCTCACAACTAAAGGTTAGGTTGGTCGTTGACTTTAATGCAATAAATTGTACACCCGTGACGTTTGGAGGTCAGACTGTAAGAGATGGATGACACATTCGTGATCATGGGACACGGTTAATTAGTTCGGTGAGTTTCAATGCTTTTTTTTAACATGTGTATTGTAAATCATAGATACAAAAGATGTTTACAGAATAATGAGTTTAATACTCTTTTACCGCTTAGAGCAGTAATGCGTGACTGGGCAGAAGCGCGATGACAAATATGTTTTTTAATCGTGTCAAAAATCCCTACGGATATCTGCCCCTTACCAGAGTCAATCAGCCTTGAATCTTTGGGTCACTAGTTGCCGGAGGTGAAATAGTACTCAATATATCCCTCACACCCCGGCGGGCTCCTCTCTTTCGAGATAACCTCTTTCGAGAGGCTCATTTTGTGCCGCCGCCGCGGTCTGCTTCTGTTGGGGAGACCACCCTGTCAAACAATCAATTAGCCTACCTATCGCAGTCGCTGGACAAAGGCCCATCGCAATGTACCTTTGGCCTACTCTGTTTCCACGCTGACCAGCCGGGATGATACAGGGTTTTATTTTGAGTTTTCTTTCTTTTGTAGTAATATCATTGTCCATTAGTCGCGTCTACGACACCCTTTGGATGAGGTGGGGTGGTAAGTATTCTTTTTCGTCACCACGTAGATAATGCTGCCTTACCTTCCCCGACCTTGTTTATGATGTAAATAAACATTTCTTATGATCTTAAATATTAAGAAATAATTCAGTTCCAATTTTAGCTTAAAAAGTGTTGTAAATCGGTACATAATGGCGTGTTGCGAAGGTAGATATTTACTGATTGGTATCGTTACGCGGTATAATCTCAACAATCAGACAGCGTTACGCCTTGCTACTTAGTTCCAATTTAAAAAAAAAAAGAAAAAAACATGTGTTATTTTTTTTTCAAAGTCATTACCGTGACCAATGGCAGCGTGCTATAAGGGATATGACTCGTGTTGTAAGAATCTTCTATACCCTTTTAGAACTTTGGACGACGGGAATCGCTAGAACAGTGATGGCGATGGGCGTTTACAACGAGATGGGTAGGTATGTAAGAGTGTGAGGGAATGAAGGGCAGTGTTGCCGTTGCAAATTTTATTTTACCACCATTACCAAACAGTACCAAAAACCTTATGAAAAGTAAATACCTTATTATTTAGTTTTCATAAGGTTTTTGGTTTATAATTTCTTGCGTTATGTGCTGCAGCTAATTAAAAATAAATGCATTTTTCTTTCTTTCTTTCTTAAGATAGATAGTTAGATAACCCTATATTGAAGGTATCATGACCTAAAAAAAAACATTATAAACCATCCAATCGATTTCATTCAAAGTTGATTTGTTAAAATTATCTAATGAAATCTACCAATTCAAATCGATTCAGTCTGAAAAAAGTGAATACTGGAAAAAGAATATTGGTACATAGCTCTAAAGTCGCCCCCAAAGACGCGAAGGAGAATCTCGGATGCGCCGCGGTCGACTACTACGCCTGGAGTCGTGGCTTCGATTTCCGCTCAGTGCAAATAATTGTATGCATGAATATGGCTATTTGACCTGCCCTGGTGAGCATCAAAAAGTACCTACGCTAAGCTAATTTATGCTAGTTTCATGTAGTATTAATATCTATGGTTAGAACATAAACAACGATAAATGATGAATTACAAGTAGGCACCACAGAGGTCCCGTCGAACGAAAGAGTTCGTTATACTGCGGTATTACAATTGGTCAAAGGTTATGGTTACCGCATACGATCACGTGGAAAGAGTTTATTACTAATAATAGTGCAAAAAAATTCTCCAATTTACTGAAGACCACAAAAAATAACAAAATAATAAGTAACTTTGAACTAACTTGAGCAAAAACCTACTGATTTGTGAATATAAATATTTATGTATAAGCAACTATTAACTACAAACTGATTGTTTCAGATAATGTAGGTATGTTAATTTTTACAGAATATTTATGAATATTTTAAGATGAAAATACAAATAGGTATGTAGATAATATCAAAATAAATTTATGTCACAGTTAATGTTAAAGATTTTAACTAAGTAAGGTAATAAGTACCTACAAACATTTTTTTTTTTAAATTTTACTTATTATTTACGTAGAGAAATGGGTGTATGGGAATATTCGTTTTGTTACTTAACTTACCCATCAATTTGTTTGTTTCAGTAAATTATTGTACTTAGCATAATTAACTAGAGAAAGACTAGATAACTTAGAATATGTGTGGACATGCTATAATAATTTTTAACTGTAATAAATAAAAAAAGCTACTTTGAAAATCCTCTCAGAGCTACATACACACGTATCGGTGGGCAGGCGGTTTTTCGAGTTCGATCCGACTAAAACCGCACGAAACTGCCTCTAACTGTCGCCTGATTTTCAAATACCGAAGTAAGGTGCCATGGCCCGTGGAGTATTTCCTAAGCGACCAGGGGAACTGGTTGAAATGGCCCACGCAAAAGGGCTAATCACCCGTCCGGTTGACTGCGTCCCCTGTTGGATGTAAGGCATTTCGGTCGTACTCCAACTGACCCAGGACCATCTATAGTTTGGAGACGACTTCCACAGATGTTGCCCCCAAAATGGGGATGAAAGACATCGTGCCGATGCGACCTATATCTTTTATCAGATGCGTGCACAGGGTTGGATTGGATTGGGCCTCCGTTGTCCGCACCTGGTCACCCTTTTTGGGCCATTGTACGTGCAGAGTTTTTGGCTAAAGCAGCCAGCCTAGCTCCGCCCAAAAACGCAGAAGCTTACTTGGGACTTCACAGGCTTCGCGGAGCGACCTCACTGTGCCGAGCATTTGTATTTGTTGTTGTTGTCCTTGTTGCTCTCCATCGAATGCACGTTAGTGCCTTCTATGAACTCTAGCACTCTTAATAAAGCATCTTTAATCCTTAATTGTTCATAATTATATCACAATCATCGTACCATAGTGAAGATCTGAAGTTCAAAATATATTTTTTAGATAATTATTTCCAAAACAGGTTTTTTTCCACAAACTATTACGGATGTATTGGTATTTGACCTTGCTTTTTCGTAAATCTGATTGATTAGATGTCATTACTCATGAATATGTTAAATGCGCTGAGTTGCATTTTAATTATCTAATACTTAGTCACCAAGTGCAAAATTAAATGCTAATAGGTACATTTGAACTAGGTACCTACCGTTTTTATATTAGATACTGCTGTATGTAATAAATAAATAAATGGTCTGCTGTATGTAATAAATAAATGGTCTCCCGCTCCAGCTCGTACCTGGCGCAACGGTTGGCCATAGCTATTCAACGGGGCAATGCCGCCAGCGTCATGAGCACCTTTGCGCCAGGTACGATGAGGGGCGGGTTAATGGATTAGACTTCATTGGCTTTATAATTGTGTATAATTATGTAAAAATTGTGTAATTCTGGATAATAAATAATGGTCTTTATGTTCAAACGCGTTAAATACCTACCTGTTTTATGCCCTACTCACGTGAAATAAATACCTATACAATTAACTATTAATACCTACCGATATAAATTGCTATAAGTACAAAATACAGGTAGGTAGTAATAGCAAATTAAACCTGGTCATAAAATCCCAAAAGGAAGTTTGTTAACCATATGAATTTGAAAAATCTCTTTAATAACTTAAAAAAAAATTACTTGAATATTCGATTTTTTTTCTTCAATATAACTCGCTTCTTGAGTATTTGCCAGTGTCAAGTTATTTGATATATGTACCTATAATATCCTGCAACGTTTTCGTTATTTAGTCACAGTCAGAGTCAAGTCAAAGTCATAGTCCAGTAAAAATGGTGGAGACTTTACTAGAGAAAATCGCAATGAAACACTGCTGCATTTTTTTTACATTCCTAGAACTCTAAGGAAGGCTTTTATGGAGCAGCGGAAACAGGATCAGAAGTGCATGCAAGCGGAGCCACGGGTAGTTTCAAATAATTAGAGTCGGTTTAGCGTCCCCACTGGAAGTAGATAGTATAATTTGCAGTAGGTATAGTTAGTATGAGTAGCAAGTTGAGTGAACTCTCATTTCCAGGCTTCCAGCCTTTTTTGTCATGCAAATAATCTTGGATTTTATATAGCCTTTTTGGCATAACTTTATTTTAATTAAACTAGGAAGCATATTATAAAAGCGTATATTGTTACCCTGGAAAGTATTTAAAAGTGCTGTCTATTATCACAGAATACAAGATAATTTTTGGTGTCTTCTTAATATAATCATGTTAATTTTCCACATATTGAAGATAATGACAGTAAATACTTAACAATAAAAGTACAAAGTCATTACACTGCCTTTATTCGTTTGACCTGCTATTCAACCGGTTACAAGGCCAAACATAACGAGTTGCTCTAAGCTACGATCATTACTTACTACTTATTACCTATACGTTAACTTTAAGTATAGAAGTGCCATCGATTCCACAGAAACTAAAAGATTGCAGAGCTATTGCAGCATTATACCTAGATAACTATTACCTAGGTATAATGCTGCAATAAAGGTACTATACCTAGTAGTGTTACGAAAATACTCAGGAAGCTGAAAGCACCTTTTTGTATTTACTCCGAGTAAAGTATACACATTGGTATAAAAAATACGATTTGGGAACTTTTTAAATGGTTTAACCAGCATTATTCACTCACCATCGAATTATCAAAGCTAAATAAAATAATAATTTTATAAAAAAAATTGACAGGCATTATGGGCATTATGGCGCCATTTGTTTTTGCAGTTTATTTGTAGTAGGTACCTAATGTTATTTATAAAATTATCGTTTTATTTAGCGTTGCTGATACGATGAAGAGTGAATAATGCTGTGTAAATGGTATTAAAAAAAGATATTAATTGTACTTTTTATTAATTAATTTATGTCAATATGTAGTGTACCTAGAGTTCTAACATGTAGCTTCGAATTCGTGTGCGATTCCCTCACACCGAGTATAAGTAGATATAGATATTTGGGTACGAGCAAAAAATTACGACTCTATTTTTAAGTAATCCATGCTCAATCAACTACGTCCTTCGGTCTGAACATAGATAAAAAATACCTAGGTAGATAGTGGTAGGTATTTAAGTACCTACTTAGACTTTTATTGTACAGTAGAACTCAAAAGTGCAGTAGCAATCCTACGCAACTATAGCGTCAACATTCTAACGCTACTTGTGACCTTTTTCTTTTAAGACAAGCCAGCGTCGCCTCGTATTGCATAGTAACATTACACACACATGTAAGCGCGCCGGCCGCACGCTAAACCATTTTGAGCCTTGATGTGCTAATGCACTTATGAGCTCTGACTGTACAGTTGATAGCACACGTCCTGGCACATTACCTAATAGTTGCTTCTGGTTCTGGTCTAGGTTTTTGGGGGAATTTTAAGATGTACTTTTTTAATAAAAGTACCCTTAGTTGCGCCTTTAACAGCTAATTAAAATTCTATGTAAACCGATATAGCTAACGCGGAGATTACCCAAAATTATCAGACGAAAAGACATAAAGAGTTAAGCTTCTTTATGGCTAGAAATCGTGGGTTTCAATCACGTCCAATATAACCATCGTCATTTATAGATAGACTTATGCCCGATCCATCCGATGCCATCTTACTACCACAATCCATCAGCAATATCGAAAGAAAGCAGTTAGACCTGTTGTTGCACTTTTAAATATGTACAAGACGCTAATTGGTAGTGCTTGTGCGGCTAGGCACGTAATTAATTTCCTTGCGATTTACACCGCATAGCAAGGAATCGAGCCAAATTGTTTTTTCCAAATTAATTTTATTTAGCTGCTACATTTTCGGTTAGGAAGTTATTTTCGGCATACCTATTCTTTTACAAAGTGCCCGATTAGCGGCAATAGGCTCGCCCCCTATTACGTGGGACTGAAAACCATAGTTGGGAAATGTGGGTATTTAATACACCTCTGCCTATCCCTTCGGGGATTACGGGCGTGAGCATATGTATGTATGTATGTACAATCATACACAGGTCTACACAGGACAACGCGTGCAGGGCTTAGGTGTCACTCGCATACGGTACAGAATATTCCATCAAGAACCAAGCGGTTCGGTGAGTCTTTTCTCTGCCGTACCATTAAGTCCTGGAATTCCTTGCCGGCGCACGTGTTTCCTTCTTCCTACAGTCCCGGGTCCTTTAAGCGGGGCGTGAAAAAGCATCTGATGAGGCCGTCAAGCTGAGCGCCACCATTGTAGCACTGAACGTGTTTGCAATGGTGACCCTCTTTCATGGGACTTTGCCTTCAGCTTAACATCAGGCGAGGTGAAGTCAAATTGACGTGCCAAAGATAAAAAAAAAAAAAAAAAAAAAAAAAAATCATCATTTACTTTAGAAGCTGATTGCACATACACATACATATTTTATACCTATAAAAAAATATTAAAGAATGTATGAATGAAGTGTAGGAATGATTTTATTAGTTTGAGAAACACTGCCACTAAGCCTTGGTTTGATGGACATCACGAAGTGAACCCTCATTGTATTCTTCACGATGAAACCATAATGTTACTACATACTAAATTACAATCGCAATTTATAAGCCTTGATACCAACATTGTTGCGGTGATAATGTCGTCAAATGAGCATAAAGACTGTGACTCCATGACGAATGTGTTAAATTCGAATCACGAACAAGAAAGAGGATCAGAATGGGGGTTTTGGCGGGAACGCGAAAAGTGTCATAGCGCTGCTGTGTTTTATTTTCTAAATTTGGTGTTCATTCGAGTTTTTATGTGTAAAAATGGTGGTGTTTTAGACATAACGGCTTGGACAAAGCACACAAGTGTAGGAGAGTTGAATATTGTAGTGAATTGTGATTATTCGTGCTGATGTCAAAATCTCCCTAAGAAAAGCTTCTAGTAGTGGCTTTACTAGTGGCTTTACTAGGGCAACTATCATCCGCCATCGTCATCATCATCATCATCATCATCATCATCATCATCATCATCATCAACAATCATTCCAACAATACTTATGACAAAATATAAGAAAATTCCCAACTCGACACTGGCAAGATTGTCCCCTAAATTGGGTTGACGTGTTGCCATCTAAGAAAAGAAGAAGAAGAAGAAGAGGATCAGAATTATTCATATCATTCTCAGTAGCACTAGCATGAACTCCTATCGAATTCGTAATGTAAAGGTTTCGAGAGAACGGTGCATTGTGATTGGCAGTCTGCCTCTTGTGAACCTGTGTGCATGTGTAGCCCGCCAATCGCAATGTTCCGTTCTGTCGATACCTTTACATTACGAATTCGATAGTATTTCGTGCTAAGGCTACAGAACCTTTTTCCCAACTCAATTGGGGTCGGCTTTTCAGTCTAATTGTGATGCGGCTGAACTTCGATATTTTCCATAAAGCGAATGCCATATGATTTACGGAGGAAGGACACGACGGTATCTCCCGTCCGAAATAAGCTGTCCAACTGGGTAAGTACCTCCGCCCTACAGAAGACCGCGGTTATAATAACCATCGTGTTGTGTTCCCGCCGGTAAGTAGGGTAGCCAGAGCTCACTATACCCCTCCTTCCCCTCTCCTTCCTAGCCTCCCGACCCCTTCCCAGCTCTCCCCCTTTCCCCTCAGGGTGGGCAGCTCGTGTGTGACACCTTTAGTGTTGCACACGTTCATAGACCACAGTGGCCGCTTTCCATCAGGTGGGCCGTGTGCTTGTCTGCCAACTACGTAGTATAAAAAAAAAAGACCTCCACAACCACTGGTCCCATAACCAATAAAGATATCGAAGTTCCAAGTTAGACTGGTTGGATTTTTGAGGGCTCCAACTACCCGTAACGACTGTCATAGATTGGGGATTGATGCGGGACCGACGGCTTAACGTGCTCTCCGAGGCACGATCAGACCAGTGCAAACAGTCATATTCATGCATACAACTTATTGCACTGAGCGGTGATCGAACCCGCGCCCCATGCGTAGCAGTCGCGTGCACTACCGCTACGCCACGGAGTTATTCATATCATCCTTGTAGTACCAGTTGCATTTCGAAAGCGACTCGGGCGTCCTCCATAAGTCATAATAGAGCCGCCTATCACCCTAGCAGTAGCGGACCACGGCGAGTCCCTATCCTGTTGAAAGATGGGGACACCACAGTCATACGCCTAGGGCCTTTGATGGCATAGGTCAGCTGGACACATAACTTCGAAATGGTAGGTCCCAATGTAATAGGTGGCGAGCCTATTGCCATTAACCGGGCACTTATGAACTTGCAATAAATACACGCATAACTTCGAAAAGCATCGAAAAGTCATTGGTGTGTGCCATGGTAAAACCTGGGATCGAACCCGAGACCTCGTGTCAGCAGTCCATTACCCATACCACTAGGCTACCGCGGTCAGCTCGAGCCAGAGTATACCTCAATTATAAAAAAAAATAAAAAATTGAAAAATACAAAAAAATTGCGTGCCCTAATTTTTTTTTGTGTCAATATTGTGTACCAGGAGTACTACCAGAGGCCTTCGGGAGCGTTCCCTTGCACCCCGTATAGATACGGGTTAATTTTTTCATTCATTCAATGGGTTTTATATACCTTTATTTATTTGAATACGCCGAAACCATAGACCATAGTAAGCACCTTTATTACTAAAATATATCCAATAATATGACAACATTATAATTACGAACATAAGTAGGTAGACTAGGTAAGTTAAGTACTCAAAATACATTTTAAACACACGATAAAAGTGCTGACAAACGACTCGCGCGGCGTGATTTAGATCTTATAATACCAACCAGTGCCGCTTTCTATCACGTAAAGAGAATAGAAATAGTGGATCCTCAACTATGCCATTTATAAACAACTCCGTATTTACGATGTGTTTATAAATCTATTATGTCAATTCTTGAACCAATTATTAAGTTGTCTCGAAGTTGTTTAATAGTAATTAACGTACACATAATGATTTACCAAAGTACATAATAATATGTAAGTAAATTAAAATATGAAGTAGGTACCTAGGTATAGTTTATTTTATATACCTAAAAGTACTTGGTCGCAGGGCTTGAAACCGGTTTAGAAAATACCGGTTAATAAAGGTTAAACCCGATTTTCAGTAAAGGTTTCAATCGGAGCGAAACCAGAATGGGAACCATACTAAAACCTTAATAAACCGGTTTAATCCAGAGTGACTCGCGCCCGCGTCGGCATCGCTTGAAGTTTGTTTTGTTTGAACTGCATGCATTTATTTAAACGATTGCGAACTTCGAGTAGGCAAAGTTATTGGTAATTTCGCAGCTTTGCATCTACTTATTTTACGATTTTCAAGTGAAGCATGGGTCGTAAGAGAAAGGACAAAATTTATAGTTATTTTGATTACGAGAAAGAAAGAAATGTCTAATCGAAGGATGCGGCGTAGCATACGTTATACTGGTGGTAGAAATTTGATGGCACAAATTTGTCATAAATTTCGACCGGGTGGGTACCACCGTGCACATGTGCGTAAAACGCTTCATAGTAATTCAACCTCGGTTGGATTGCGTTCAGCAAGGGCAAAGCTGGGCAGAGGTGGTGGTAGTCGCAGCATAAGTGGGACCAGTGGGTCTTGGCGTAGAATGGTGGGGAGGGCGCGGGGTGACCCGCCGAGCAGGGAGACCCGTAGAAACTGTGGCGCCGCGGGCCGCTCGCGGCATAGTACAGGGGCCCAACTGGGGTGGGTACACCTCATTTAGTAGAACTTTTTAAGTAATAATTTTATATTGCATAACAACTAATAGCATAAACCTCTTTTCGCAGAATATCGTTTGGCATAAACTCATTTTGCATACATTGAAACCCATAATTTTGTAAGTCAGAATCATCTGTACGCATAATTTTTGTATCCATAATAATCACAATGTATAACCATCACATCGCAGAAAGTTAAAAACCAGATTCATCTTTTGGTATATATTTCTTATCCAAAACTATTTAAAAGTAGAATCATCATTTCGCATAATGTTTACAGCAAGAATCATCTTGCATTCAAAATATTATAAATAATCAGTCTGATTACACTGAAGTTGAGTATCTGAAAGCATTAGGAGCTAATATAAGATTAGTTTAATTTTGTTTTCTGATTAATTTCATTATTTTTTTTAGTAATATGTACTTAATAAATAAAAGTTGATTTAATGATAATTATTTGGTTTTTATATCCTTGCCTATGAGAGCATGCTCGTTTCTGGCGAGAGGTCACAGTTCTAGCCTAACCTAACCTACCCGAGTCGGGGTACTCTGTGTCGGGGTGTTAACAACTATCTATTCTGGCGCTTCGCCGGCCGCTGCCGCGGCACGCTCGCTTCGCTCGCTCGGCTCGCGCTGTTGGGGTCACAGTTCTAACCTAACCTAACCTATCCGAGTCGGGGTACTCTGTGTCGGGGTGTAAATAACTATCTATTCTGGCCTTTTTTTATCTAACCTACCCATTTTTAAAGAACCCAATCTATATTATTCTAATTGAAATTCTATGCTCTTTATAGTATGCCTAGTCAAATTATGCCAAATAATCTGTACTCTAAATGAACGTTATGCTAAATGAAGTTATACAAAATTTTAACTATGCCAAAGGTAATTATGCCAAATAAAATTCTACTATCTTAAATGTATGCCATTCTAAATTCGGTCATAAGCACATTATGCCTAAAAATATTTATGTCAAATATTTTTTATGCCTAATAAATGATCGATTAAAGAAGTTTCTGCGAAGTGAGTTATCCCAAATAGGTTTCGGAGTATCAAGTTTCTACCAAATAGACGGCACCCAACTGGGGTTCGTCGTGCCAGTTGGTGACCGGACGTGGGAACCCGGTGACCATATTTGGGGGAGGGGGGTGCTTCGGTTCGGCGCGTCGGGTCTCGCCATGCCTCACAACCATAAATAAAACCAATCTCTCGCGCTTTATCACGCGGTGCTTTTCGACGACAATCACCTTTTTTTCACAACTTCTCTTACCCTCTACCATAGCAGTACATATCAGAGATTATGGCAACACAGCGGCTCTTCATTCTCTCACTAGCTCGCTTTTTGAGGTGGAATCCACTAACATCTGTAGGCTTCATTATGCAAACCTCATCGCCGTCCACCAACAACTAGAGACGGCGAAACCAGCCATGCTCTTCTGCTCTACCCCGGCTATGTTCCTAAGGAAAATTTCCGTACCAAAGCCGGGGTGTGCGTGTTTGTTGTCGCTGTTTGCGCTGCCTTGAGGACCCATCTTTTTCTGTCATGTGGGTACACATAGACCATAGCTGTACAAGACAACTTCACTCTTTAAATATTTGAGTCAGGCGGCAGGTAAGGCGAAGGTGCGGTTTCCGAACGCTGAATTGGTATTTTTGGTGGACTTTAACGCGCACCACGAGATCTGGTTGGCTCCACCAAAACAGACCATGCGGGAAGAGCTGCCCACGCGTTTGCTCTGGCTCGCAGCCTGACTCAACTGGTACACGAGGTCACTAGAATACCAAGAGGGTCGGGCCTAGTACCTTCAGCTGACGAGCCACCCAGACTAGTACAATATTTCGGTGCGAGCCGCCTTAGGCAACTCCGACCATTGTCTGGTCTGTTCCAAGGTACCTATCCTAGCGCCCCCACGACCAGTGCAGGGAAATCGGCGTCTCTGGCACTACTGGTCAGCAGATTGGAATGGACTGCGTGACTATTTTGCGTCCATCCCTTGGGTTGAGCGCTGCTTTGAAGGTAAAGACCCAGAGCGGATGGCCAGCTCATAGCACAGGTAACCGACTCCCCTAAATTTAAGTACAGTGCCAACTGCGTGGAAAGAGACGAATGTACATCCGATTCCCAAGAAGGGAGATCGCTCAGACCCAGCCAACTATCGACCCATAGCCGTCACCTCATGCGTCACCACAAAGCTCATGCGTCACCTAGAGGATCACTCCCTAATTAATGACCGGCAATAAGGTTTCAGGCCGAAACGGTCAACGGGTGATCTTCTGGCGTATATAAACCATCTTTGGGGTGAGGCTATGGATAAGCATGGTGAGTCACTGGCTATTAGCCTGGACATCGCCAAAGCTTTCGATTGAGTCTGGCACAAATCGCTTCTGTGCAAACTACTAGCCTTCGGTTTGCCTCCAAGATTGTGCAATTGCACCATTGGGTTGCTAGCTTCCTGCATGGGCGTAGTATTCGCGTTCTTTGTGATGGACGAGCTTCGGAGTTACTGCAGGTAAATGCTGGCGTGCCGCAGGGGTCCGTCTTATCACCCACTCTCTTTCTTCTGCATATCAATGACATGCTGTCCACCGGCAGCGTCCATTGCTACGCAGACGATAGTGCTGTACACGAGAGTTACCACGGACATCCTGTGACCAAGCAGTCTGATATAGCCAAAAAAGGCAGCTTCTCGTTACTGGGCTTGACCGGATCCTCAATCACATTTCCCAATGGGGATCTGAAAACCTGGTCGAGTTCAATGCCAAGAAGACGCAGGTATGTGCGTATACAGCAAAGTCATCTCCTTTCCTTCCTCATCCCATTCTTCAGAGCACGCCACTGCCATTACAGGATAACCTCAATATACTCGGAATGGATGTTCGCTGCAAACTGAACAACAAGAACTATTCCGAGAGCATCATCAAAATAGCTTCGCGTAAATTCGGAGTCCTGAACAGAGTGAGACGTTTTTTCACGTCGGAGCAACGGTGTCTTCTTTACAAGACACAAATTCGCTCCTGCGTGGAATACCTACTGCTCGCATCTCTGGAATGGCTCCGCAAAGTACTTATTAGATGCTTTCGACAAGTTGCAGCGACGCGCGCATTGCTCACGGCGATGGTACGATGCGCAAACGCTTGGGCTGCCGGCGCCTCCTTCTGCGAGCAGGTGCAATGCTCGAATGCTCGAGAAGGAGACGGCGGCACAACCCGCGATGAGCGGAGGCGACTCGGACGTCGGAGGTCGCAGAATGACCTCCGTCCTCCATGAGCGCGGGCCTGGGGGTGACGGGTGGAGCTGCCTGTCACTCTAGCAGAAGCGCGCAAAGTACGCCTCCCCATACCCGGGGCTAGTTGGGGACACCGTGGTCCCTACACCCGGCGGGGGTCATCTCGAAGAGCCCCGGGTCTGCCGGGGTGCGAGGGATATGTTGGCTACTACCTCACTTCCGGCAACTGAAGACCCAAAGACGGCGTGCGTTTTAGTCGATTCGAGTCCGACATAACCTACCCAACCGGCTCCGGGGGGGGGAGGGGGTATCCGTGGGGATTTTTCGCACGATAAAAAAAAAATAAAGGTTGCAGCGACACGCGATCTGCATTATTGGGAGTCTTATTTTTATTTAATAATTACAGAAGTTGTGATTTAGTTATGTTTATTATATTTGATTGATTATTATATTTTTACAATTAAAATGAAAAAAATACTAAAAACATTGTATTCATTTGAAAATGGACTACGCATTAAGTTCACGCGACCGAAGCACGCACGACACTTTAGTGACTCCCTTTAGTACTCCTTTAAAAGTATCTCGAAGCACATTAGCCCTGCGCTTGAAAATTGAAATTTTGTACTAGTAGTCCGCGCGAATTGAATACGAATGGTGACGACGATGTTGTCGGTAAGAGTGAAATCAAAACCTTTATTAACCGGTAAATTGAACCAAACCTATATAATTTCGCTCTTTAAGAAAAGAGGTTTTTTAGCGGTTAAGGTAGAGTCAAACCTAAATGAAACGCTCCCATGTACTTGCACTGAAACCGGTTTGATACATTAACCGGTAAACAAGCCCTGCTTGGTCCAATGGTGTATGTGGTAATCCTACTATTCAGTGCTTGGGGGCGGCTTTCTTCTTCCCGTGTGGAAATCCCCTTGGAAATCCCCTCCCCCCTTCCCCTGCAGCTGTCAGAGGACTTGAATATTCATTTCAGGAATTTTTATCATAAAATTCATAATAGATAAGAAACGGTATTTACTTACCAAAAATCGAAAATTAATTGTTAATAGATTGAGTAGGTAATTATCTATGTTGATTAGTAATGAAATATCAAGTAATTACTTGAGTGAAAAGATATGCCAGCCTGCAAGCCCTAGATTAACATAAAAATCATTCATTCTGCAGCAATCGTATTGTAGATATACGTAAACACAAAACACAGTTCACTTATCCCTGCAATAAATAATTACGAATATTGACTTACCTTCATCAAAGCAAACAGTTGATCATCATCAATTCCTATTACTTTTTCTGACACAGGAGCCATTTTTCACACAACAATTCGATTATATCGATAAAAAAAACACGGACAATCACAAACTCGACCGATTACAGCGAACGTGAACCGCCAGCGACAGCGCGCGTACGAATGAAGAAAAGGAATTGAAATCGAAAGGTTTTAGTAGCGGTTGTGCCGACTGCCATGCATGGAAACTCAACAAGTAGCGCACGCGCATTCAAAAGTGCAGAATAAGTGTAATTTGTTATTCGTACGTAATTATTGGATGTGATTGCGATTGTTTCTAATTGGCAATGGTTTTTTTTAAATTTTAGGACACGTTAGAGCAGGTAGGACACGACAGTATATCCGTTCCAATCGAGCTGATCGAGCAGTCCGACTGGGGAAGTACCTCCAACCCTACAGAATATCACCGTTTAATAACCTTGTGTTGTGTTTTCGGTGGTGAGTAGGGTAGTCAGAGCTCACTAGAGAGGTTTTGTGTTGTCCGTGGGAAAACCAAAGGCTTGTCCTACATCTTTCGCGCTGACGACACAGAATGTCTCTGTTCTTACAGGGGTTGCGGCACGAGTGTTATTCCTCTGGTGCTACACTCGCCCATAGGCCACGGTAACCACTTACCATCAGGTGAGCCGCGTGCTTGTCTGCGACCTAAGTTGTATAAAAAAAACCGTCAATTTGAATTCACCCCGCCTGATGGTAAGCTGAAGGCAAAGTCTCAAGAAAGAGGGTCACCATTACAAACACGTAAGGAGTTACAATGGTGGCACTCAGCTTGACGGCCTCATCAGATGCTTTTACACGCCATCCTTAAGTCGAACGAACAGTATCTAGTGATTAAGGAATTCGCCTTACTATCAAGAGGTTTCAGTTCGAATACTGGCCGTTACACTATTGAAGCAACCATAAACTTGAATGAATAATTGCAAGTCTGTCAATTTAATTTAGTCACAGTCCAAACCTAGATCTAGAGACTGACCCTTTTTATCCTACGGCCCCGGGTCTGCCGGGGTGCGAGGGATATGATCACTACTATCTTCGCTACTACTATCGCTATTTCACCTCAACTAAAGACCCAAAGATGGCGTGCGTTTTAGTCGGGTCGAGTCCGACATAACCTCTCCAACCGCCCCCGGCGGAGAAGGGGGGTACCCGTGGGAATTTTTCGCACGATAAAAAAATGGCGGTATTTGAGTCTGTAATTGCCGGTGGTAAGATAATAAAAGACAACTTTCGCACCTCGGCAGCTCCGAAGCCCCTTCATTCGAGATGGCCCCCTTCGGATATGGTGTCTCCATCTAACCCCCGGGTATGGGGAGGCGCATCTAGGTGCATAGCCGGCTCCTCTCATGACCTCCACGCGGAGGACGAAGGTCATTCTGCGACCTCCGACACTTGAGTCGCCCCCATAACCTAGGGACTGACCTAGATTACCCAAATTATAAAATATTTCCTAATTTTTTGATAATTGTTTTTGCGATTTGTTATTTAATCATCTTACTATCTAACCGGTATCAATAATTTTATCAAAATGTTCTAAGGTCATTGTTAATATGATAAGTGGTTTGTTTGTTTATATTGATACTAGCTGACCGTCTGCGTCACCCCGTCTTTTTACATTCCTGCTCCGCACCTGTTGGTCGTAGCATGATGTTATATTAATACATATAAACCTTCCTCTTCAATCACTCTATCTATTTAAAGAAACTGCATCAAACTCCGTTGCGTAGTTTTAAAGTTTTATGCATACATGGGGATATAGGGACACAGCCTCCGTGGCGTGGCGGTAGTGCACGCGACTGTTACGCACGGGGCGCGGGTTCGATCCCTGCTCAGCGCAAAAAGTTGTATGCATGGATATGGCTGTTTGCACTGGTCTGATCGTGCCTTGGAGAGCACGTTAAGCCGTCGCGTCGGTCCCGGTTGCCATACAAACATCTATGGCAGTCGTTACGGGTAGTTGAAGCCCTCAAAAGTTCTCAATTTTAACTTGGAACTTCAATATCGCCATCGGCTGTGGAGGTCAGATAGCAGTCGCTTCACGGAAAATATTGAAGTTCAGCCGCATCACAGTTAGACTGAAAAGCCGACCCCAGCTGAGTTGGGGAATGGTTCCAGAGAATGAATGGCTGGTTATTATCCACTACCTATTGTCATGACTTTGATCCTGGGGGCCTGGGAGACAAGTGGCAATTCGTTGGGAGTCATATTATAAAAAGAAATAAAAAAATAATGTTCAATGTTTGGGATTGACACATATTATTATATCAGCCTTATTATGGCTTATTGTAAAGTTTGTACATCCAACAAACCTAAACAGGAAAATAGATTTCGTTTTTTAATTGATGAAACAGGTAGTAAAATCGTCCTTCTGTTCTTTGAAATAAAATATGATTATTAAAAAAAATAATTTATTACCAAAAATATACCATAAATTTTAATTAACAGAATTCGTCGAGGTAAAAAAAAATACTTTGTTCAGAATCTGTCTATGGACAACAATATATTTTTTTAAATTTTGATTTAACTCATCACAGTGAAGACTACCCCACCTCTATCTGGTTCATCATCATGCACTTCTTTATCACTACCCTCAGGATCTGAATCATCATCATCATCACTGTCTAGGTCTCTATATTTCTTAAAACTAGGTGCATCTTTAGGTAATTCGGCCATTTTTATTCCAGTGCGAGCCAACAGTTTTTCAGCTGCATGCTGTGCTTCTATCTCTTTTATATGTGTGTTATATTCTTTTTGGAGTTTTAAAGACTCTTCTATAGATAATACCTTTGCCGCACCATAGACAGAAGGAGGTGGTGTTGCAGCTGTCACTTCCCAATGTTTATGTTTATTTCTTAAAACCTCTTTTTCTGGATTGTGGACATCAGATTTTGTTGTTTTATATGGTTTGAATTGACCAGTACGTTTTGGTTTAGGTTGAAGCTCAGTTTTTTCAACAATATACTTAACATGAGGTACTTCACCTATTTTTAATAAATCTTCTGGTGTCACTAAAGGCTTTTCAGGTTCTAATACTGTAACTATTTTCTCTTGAGCTGTACTTTGGCTGAGGATATGTAGAACATCTTCTGGCTCAATGTCATCATCAGAATCAAGGAGTTCATCTATTTTCTTCTCTAATTTACCCGTCCATTCTACTTGTTGCACTGATTTCTTATCAACATCGGTCAATTTCATTTTATTTAACATTTGACAAGTTTCATCTTCATTTTGTTTTGCTTTGATTTCATTTACAATTTTGTTATGGAAGTCTTTAATCTTGGCACCTTTATCAGGTAATTTTTTTATAAAAGATTTGTTGTTTAGGAGTTTCTGCTGTCTATCTCGTAACTCACATAGTTCTGAAATTGTTTTCGATGACAAATCAACGGTGGTTAGATGTTCACTTGGGATTTTAGAGTTTAGATACTGCATGGTTCAAGAGCACAATTCAGGAATTTCATATTATATATATTACCAGTTTGCAAATTACTTTTAACTCTTCGAAGTGCTGCAGGAGTAGAATATGCAAGTAACTTAAGCGTATCAACTACTTTGCCAATAGTTTTTTTGCCTTACTATCAATTTTACCTTTACTTTCCCTCTATTTTGCTTGTTTACTGTGCAAACTGCAAAGTGATTCATTCTGTCATCATGTTTGTCATTAAGATTTGACAGTAGATTTGACATTTAGAGTGTCGTTGCGTATTTTTAGTATTCAGATGATTCAGATTAATAGAAAGAACGACAAATATACACCAAAATCGGGCAAGTTACGCGCGTTTGGAATTATTATTTTTTAATAAATATTGACTAAAAAGTATATAATTTTATTTCAAGTAGAAAAAGGCCTCTATCTCAAAAGATTGGTGATCATTAAAGGAAGTCATAGACAATAGAATAGCTAACAAAATAAAAAAAAAACAATGTCAAATTAAGTTTCACTTTGTGAGGTCGATCTGTGTATTTTGTATAAAATATTAATAATTCCAATCTAATTTTCAACAAATTAACACCGTTGCGTTTTAGTGAACAGGCAATGGCATACATACGATAAAGAGTTTCTGGCTATAGCTAATTTAGTCAAACATATTATTGGACTGCTGAAATATCGATCTCAAGACGATGGAGGACGCTACGGTAATTATTTTGATTTAACATTTAAAAGCAATACTAAATCATTCTTGTTCAATTTAGAAATTGTTTCTTAAACCTCGCTTGATAATTAACAAAGATTCTGTGGGATAAATAAGGAACAGACACATTTTTGACCTAAGCCCCGAATTAGTGCATCTGCTAAGTTATAACAGCCGAGGCTCTGGTGCAGGAGTTCCTTGCGAGGTTACGAGGTCTGGCGTAATAAGTGGACTATGTGAAGCACAATTGCAAAAAAAATAAAAATAAAGCTATGAGTTTCATCAGGAAAGATGATAATGTCTATGTTATGTTATAGTTTAAGATTGATAATTCTAGGACATTCTATTCTATTCTAGGATTCTATTTATATTAATAGTGTAACATTCACCCGGAGATTTAGTAGTCAGTACGCAACGATGATGGAGCTTGTAAGTGCTGAAATAATGGTTACTTGAATTCAACTTTACCACCAATATTAAATAATAATATAAGCCTTTATTTCCCAAATTTAGAGAAATTTAAAATAACACATTTAGCTGTTGACATCTGCCTGTTGCCTGGAACGACTTCCACCCCTCTCTGTTCCATGCAAGCCTTTTCCGAATATGGCCTACCATAACCTTCACCTCATCCTTATCCTCTTGAACTGGCATCCTCTATTTCTTATCCCTCGAATATTAATATTAGAATATTAACAAGCTTCTGTGGTGTGGCGTGTGGCAGGAGGTGTGGGTTCAATCCCCACTCAGTCCAAATATTTGTATGCATGAATATGCTATAACTTGCATTAGTCTGGTGCTGCCTCGCAGAGTCTGTTAAGCCGACGGTTTCAGTTGTCTTAGGAGCTTATGGCAAGTTGTTACAAAGGTAAAATTGTCCATACAGAAGGGCTGATCACCCGTCCGGTCAATTGAGTCCCCACTGGAAGTAGTAGTAGTACATTATTAATATCAGTGTTACACTTAATAGTAGATATATCAATATATTTTTAAATAGCTAAATATTACCATGGCATTTTATTTACTTACAGCTGCCACTGCATTTAGAACCTATACAACAGAACGAAGTGTGCGACAAGAGGTTATGGATTGGAAATCTCGACACCAGAGTTAATGAGTATGATTATTTTATCTTTTATTTAATAACTCTTCTATTTATTGTCCTTCTGTATCTTAAAAGTTGTTGCCCGCCGCCCTGCCTATGTGGGCTTGTATGTGATTATGTTCCTACTGATATCTCTAAATTATTGGAGATAAGAGCAACATACCCTCGCATAAGGCTTAATTTATACCGTGGTGGAATGTAAGCAACCATAATTGTACGTATAAGCATAATGAACTTTATGGCAATAGCATTATGATCTTAGTTAGCATAAGTTTTGAGAACACACGCCGATTCCGGCGGAAGACGCCCGGCCTTTTTTGACTCATACAAGTCTGTTTATTATCCACTTGACATAAAGTTCATTATGCTTTGTACTTACAATTTCGTTTACTTCCATTCCGCCACGGTTTGTGTTGAAAGATTGAGCTTTACAAGAAGTATTATAAGTCCTTTAGACTCTAAAACATCAAAATGTCTATTTGTTCTTTAGGTCTAAATATGTCTGTAGTAACTGTACAGATTTTTAATAAATTACCTTTTCTCATTACCGGTATCAACTACTGAAAATGGTCCGTGTGTATGGCAACATCGAGAAGTTTGACATGCTGTTTCATCGGAGCGGGCCGTGTGCGGGCCAGCCGCGCGGCTTTGCATTCGTCACGTACAAGATGAGGCAAGACGCTATTAAAGCTATGAACTCACTCAACGGACAGCTATTGGGCACTAAGAGGATTTGTGTCAAATTTGCAAAGAACACTGTAAGAATTTTTTTTACTATATATAAAAATAGCTAATCCGCACAACATCGTCTGCGTTACCCCATTTTGCCAACATTTTTCATTTCTACTTCACACCAGTTGGTTGTAGCATGGTGTTACCATCAAAATCCGTTGCGTAGTTTTAAAGATTTAACGATACAAAGGGACAGAGAAAGCGGCTTTGTTTTATACTATGTAGTGTATGTAGCAGTGAACGCGACAGCTGCTATACGAGGTCTCGGGTTCGATACCCTCTCAGTTTTAATATTTGTATGCATTGGCCTTGGTGTTACTGTGCCCCGGAGAGTACGATAAGCCCTCAGTTCTGAATATCATACAAACATCTAAGGGACTTGGGTGATAGATCTAAGGGAATACACAGAAGGATTGATCACTTTTCCCACCAAAAACATTCCCACTAGAAATAGCAAGTATTAGTAAAATATGAAGTCAGAGTAATCCATACTTTACTGTTCATTACAGGACGATCAAGAGAAACCCAAACCAGAATTAGGCATTGCTGCCTTAGCAGGTGCCAAACCGGAAGTGAAACTCAGCAAGAAAACTGCCATCCAGTCCATTGAAGCTAAACTTAAAATGATGGAGAATATGAAAGCCGGGGATGACTTTGTTGTGAACAAACTAGCAGCGGATGAAACACCGGTAATTACACAGTACCAGACGAGAACGCACCAACCTGCCAATAAGTCCGTCTCTGCGTTTAGAAGAAGACATCCCTATCATAAAAAGAGATAGAGGTCTTTGTAATGTGTTTGTCTTTAAACTAACATGCTACTGTGAAACATTTGATATATAAAAGAATCTCAGGGTTAGTTATTTTTTATATAATACGAATTATTATGTACTCAAAAGGCACTCTTTGTCTAATGATTAATGTTAGCGAAGCACCGGGTCCTTTAAGCGGGGCGTGAAAAAGCATTTGATGAGGCCGTCAAACTGAGCGCCACCATTGTAGCACTGAACGTGTTTCCAATGGTGGTTTCATGAGACTTTGCCTTCAGCTTAACATCAGGCGAGGTGAAGTCAAATTGACGTGCCATAAAAAAAAAAATAATTTAAAAAAAACAGCGATATGATAAATACAATAATTTATCTTTAGATTTTGCTTGACGTTTTGGCCAGGTTGCACTAGCCGTGGTAACAAGCTGACTGGTGACGAGATATGATCGTGTTAATACCCGGGTTACGCTAACCTTATAATCATGCAACGCGAAAGGTTAAAAGTTAATGTTTAAGCACAAATTTATTGTATAAATTTTTTCAAATTATTTGATTAAGTAATATAAATATTATCTCTTTATACGTTCACTAAAGTGGTTCTCTAAATGACGATTATTAATTTGATTTATTCAATTTATGGATAACTATTTCATTATAAAATTATAACGAATTTATTAAAAAGCTATTGCTTGTGTGTACGTCTGCATGCCATTCACAAATAATATGGCTTTCTATTGGTACGAGAATTATCAAAATATATCGGCTAGCAACCGCGGTAGCCTAGTGGTAGGTAATGGACTGCTACATAAACTTACTGGAACATAAACTCACTCTTATATCCCCGAAGGGGTAGGTAGGGGTGCTAGCACCTACATTTCACCAGTTTATGTTTAGGTCCCAATATAATAGGTGGCGAGCCTATTGCCATTAACCGGGCACTTATAAACCAGCAATAAAAACACACAAAACTTCGAAAATCATCGAAAAGTCATTGGTGTGTGCCATGGTAAAACCTGGGATCGAACCCGAAACCTTGTCTCAGCAGTCCATTACCTATGGGTAATGGACTGCTGAGACAAGGTTTGCCATGGTTATGGTATGCCATAAGGCTACCGCGGCATTGGATAATATTGTATATTATTGGATTAATGGAGAGTATTGTATATTATTTTCATGGTGTGGGGTGTAAAATGTACAAAACCGTGTCTCCAATCAGTGCGCTCATTACAGACCTACCAGATAAGTGCGTAATGCAAGTTTTGTAATAGTTACTTGCAACAGCTCTCCTACCGCAGCTGTGTGGCAAGTCGGAGGATTGCTACTTTCATCAATATTTCTTTTGAAGTTATTACCCCATACTTGAATTGACATTACCTATGTAATGGAAAATTATATCTATATTGACGAAATGTGAAGGTATTGAGAAGTGAATGAAATAAGCCCATGGTTACTTTTTGAATTTTCAATTCAAAATTGAGTCTCAATTGAATGTTAAAATAGGTGGGGTGCCTATTGCCATTAACTAGGCACTTATAACATAAACTCACGCCTATATCCCCGAAGGGGTAGGTTGAATGCCAGCACCTACATTTCGCCAGTTTATGTTTAGGTACCATGGAAAAACCTGGGATCGAACTCGAGACCTCGTACCCAGACCCATACCACTAGGCATCCGCGCTATTTTGCTTCTTCATATTAATAATATAGATCTACTAACTATGTGCCACTTTCAATTTAACTAACTCCATCAAAATCACTCCAATAATTCGGTTTTTCACAGTAGCGTGTGCTTAATTTATTTGCTATTAAGTTAGACATGTAATTGTCAAGTGATTTATTTATTATAAATATTGCAGTATTGAGGTTAATAGTTTTAAGTTATCAAGTGATTTTTTGACACAATTATATACATGGATGGAGATGTCGATGTTTGTAGAGATTGAAGCAGCTCTTATTTTTTTTTACCATGTGAAAGAGTCTGTTGGGGAGCCTATGTCGGACTCGAACCGACTAAACGAAATATGGTGAGTCTAAACCGTACCGAAAAAAAATACAAAGTAACATTGTAAGCCACGTCCACACAAGTGAGCAGTTTCGCGATGTGTAACATTTGCTTCATGACGCGGCCTCGAGCTACTAACATATTTGCATGAGATTGCCAACATCGTGCACGAAAAACCTACCGAAGCACCTATGAACATCGAAAAACACCGACACTGTTCAGCTCGAGGCGAGCTAATGCCTCGCGAGGAAACTTTGGAGTAGTTCATTGTAATAATAGAATCATCAAATATCTGATAACAGACTTATTTGAAATCTAGTAAAAGAAGTTATTTAAAATATTCCTTTGACCCAACCTTAAAACGGGTGAATAGGGATATTTTATCCCTATTCCCGGTTCCACCATCTCACTTTAACATTAACAACGCCTGTTAATGTTAAATTTGACGTAAACGTCAAGTTGTAACAGTAACATTGACTTTAATGGTTTCTGTTAAATGCGTTGCACTAGTGTATTTGGTAGCTCGGTTAGTTATAGTTTTGATAGAATTTAACGTTTGAGCGTGGCCGGTACATTTAGCGTCAATTATAACGTCATGTTACCAATTTTTTAAATGGTGCAACCTGTTTTATACCTGACCGGTACTTTAACTGCACTGTTAATGTTAAAGTAAGATCATGCAACCGAGGCAGCATTGACTTTGATTGACATTGTCAGTGTGTACAAAGACCTAATCGACATCTCTGTATACAATACAATATAGTTTATAAGTATGCCTATACCATAACTGTGTTCACTGCCAGTCTGTTGAATTAGCGTAAATAGTGTACTGTTCATCGAATTGTAACAATGATATTACGATGCATATGATAATTACTCTGTTCAAATTTATCATAACATTTACAGTTTTACCTATTGTTGTTGTGTGTGCTAGTTATTGTGAATATATGTAGCTTTAAATCGTCTAATAAGTGTTTTTATTTTCCTTATCTTTTATGCCGGGTCCACATTTACATAATGATAATAATAACCATCGATCGATATGTGACATCAGCATAAATCTAGTTTGTGCTAACACGGTTGCGTCCACACTCAACGTCATGTTCTATACCGATAAACATAGTCCAGTCCGTTGTTTGTGTCACAAATGTGGACCCGGCTTTAGACGAACCTATTAGCCAACGATCTGTCGAGTTTTCAGATAAATTCTCTTCATAACTAATTTTCAGTTTTATCCAATTGCACCTAAGACACTGGGATTGCTTTTGATATGTCAGCTTTTCAGGACGGGTTGCGCCACATTCGTTATCAATTCAGATGAGGTTGGTTTGGGCTTCAAAGATGATGGTAGGGCACTATAGACTCAGAACACACTGACTTTTTCAGGAAAATATATTAAATTCCGCTTGTTCCACCTCAAGGCATATACTTAAGGTCTACATGTATTTTTTTTTTTTTTCATCTATGGCACGTCAATTTGACTTCACCTCGCCTGATGTTAAGCTGAAGGCAAAGTCCCATGAAAGAGGGTCAATTACTAGTCATTCATACATGTAGAACTATTGTAATGGAACAAGCAATAAATTCTACGTTTCTTCTCCAATAAATAGTTTGGCGTTACTAGTTTTGGTACCATTGATCGAGGATAATATCTTTTCGTCTCATTTTTTATGACGTTCAATATTTTTTGGGTTTATTACCAGACAGGGTTACCAGCAAACACTAATGCAAAGAAAAAAATAGTATAAGTACAATAAATAACTTTATTAAGCTTTACACTGCATTTTAAATGTACATCAGTCACTTAAAACTATGTGAAATTATTAAATATATAACAATATGTAAGAAATAGTTGTACTATAATGTAATCGGTATAAAAACTTTTTTGAAACTACCCTACATTTAGCAATAATAATCACAACTCATTTACTTTAGGAGATTAAATGATCACTAGATATTTCACAAAGGCGTTGAGTAAAATGGGTAGATATAAAAATACATGTTACCAGCTTAAAACTAGATTAAAAATTCGGATGGCAACTATCCAAGTTACGGACATATTAGGATAAGATAGGTTCCAAGAGCTGTTTGCGTGTTCCTTCGCCACACACGTCACGTCAGAGTCGAGCCATACGTCTATAATATGACGTTACAGAGTCAAGCATTTGTATATAATGTATACAGAATAATGTCTGTAATGTAACGTTACAGAGGTGATTAATCGTCTGTAATGTAACGATACAGAGTTGATTAATCGTCTGTAATGTAACGATACAGAGTTAATTAATCGTCTGTAATGTAACGTTACAGAGTCGATTATTCGTCTGTAATGTAACAAAGTAGATCATTCGTCTGTAATAGAATATTACACCGTCAAGCATTCGTCAATAATATAATGTTACAGAGTCGAGCATTGTTCAAGCAGAAAACGGGTACATATAACCGAATAACAACCGGCTACCCTTTTCAGAAATGGTAGAGATGTTTAAATTTGATAAACTATGTACAGGTAAGAATATTCGTTTTCAAAATTCGCCGCTGGTAGAGATGAGAGTCAACGTATATATGCTATATTGGCCAACTAACTAATAAGGGGTAGTTTCTTATTATCTCCACTTGTTAAGCAATACGTTATGGCATGTACGAAAATGTACAAAATATATTTTTTTACTTACACTTGTCATGAATAGACGGATTAACAGTTTCTCTTAATAAAATATGATTACGATTATTTATTTAAGAAGTCGAATATACGTAATATATCTTATCAAACTAAAGTAATAAGCAGCTTATCATAGCTACAACGAATAAAATATCTTCTAACATCCACCACTTTTGTGTTGATTATAATTTTAAACAATGATAAAATTAAGCGCAGATTATTTGCAGATACTGCATTATTGAATATCTTAGACTTCTGAGGTCAATCTCCAATTAACATTAACTAAAAACCAATAAATGCTGGAAGACAATCATCAGCTAACAATACAGGCGCGGATCTAGAGATTGAGTAAGAGGGTAATCAACAAGTAAATCAACTTGCTAATCAAGGCTAATTTCTGTATCTAGACTAATTAAATGTTTGTAAATAGAGCAAAAAGAAAGAAAAGCCCACTGAGTTTCTTGCCGGTGTCTTAGACCGGGCCCACGTTTCGAACCGGTGGTCCATTTGCTTACTAACTTATTGATGATTTGTAAATGATCTATAAAGAATAGAAATGATTTTTGAATTTGAATTTTTTTAATTTTGAATGCAACATAATGTAACGTTTCGAAATTTTTTATTATTATTTAGGACCTTAGAGCTTAGGACCTTATGACTTTAGAGCAAGAGCCCGTGAGTGCCAGACCTTCGGATTTTCATAAAAGCTGAAAATTTTTCTATGTGTGTCCCTAGTACAGGTAAGAATGATCCCCACCCATGAAGCTGAGGCAGCGGTGGCTTTGGCAGGTAACAGGTAACAAAGGTGTATAAAATTCCATCTCAAATTTATCATAAAATAAAACTTAATTTTTTTATATTTGATTCATAATAATATCAAAACTCGCGTTGCTCATTGCCAGACAGTTAGTATGGTTGCAACCCTCTGCCGGACACCCTTAAACTATTATAATTTATAATTATACTTACGTTATATTATAAAATCTCAATTTTATATATAATTTTTTGGGGGCCTATTAATCTATGTTTACATGATAGCCGGACAGTTTCGACGGTTCTATCATCTTGCTAGACGCATTCAAAGTGAGCATTAGTTCGGGGAGCAAGGAGCGTATACAGTAACTAGTGCGAGTGAGACAGAGCGCTTGGTCTATTGTGGTCTAGCTTCATGGGTGGGGATCATTCTTACCTGTACTAGGGACACACATAGAAAAATTTTCAGCTTTTATGAAAATCCGAAGGTCTGGCACTCACGGGCTCTTGGACCACTTCATCACATAGACATTAATATGCCTAGCGTCAAATAGACCCACAGACTTCTTCATTACCGCGTAACCGAATTAAAAATGTCAGTGATAGCGACTTGTGACTTTTAGTGTAGAAACATTGACGTCACTGAAATATATATTTCTGTCGAAGTTGATAATGGTTTATAAAAAACGTTTCACGATTCGTACCTATATTCTGTCAATTTCTCACACCTAAGTTTTGTGTAAAGATACATATATCACTCGCACACTTTGTTTTACGGATAACTTAATTCTTCATCACACCCGCAACCTCAGTATGACGACATACAACTAGTATCCCTCCTCTTCGACCAATGACATTGCTAAAAAAAGGTGTCACGTGTCCAAAACGTCATATTGGTCGGAAAGTAGCTAAGAGATACGACTATGACGTCATGCTGAGGCTGTAAATGGTCTCAGGAAGTCACCATCATAGACAATAACAATTTTATAATGGTCCCCTCAGCTTGATGGCTTCAATTGATGCTTTATCATACTTAAAAGACCCAGGACTGTAGGAAGAAGGAAACACGTGTGCTGGTAAAGAATTTTGTAGACCCGTATTCTTGAATCTTGCTCAAGTTCTTGAGTGGAAATCTTGTGTAAGATATGCACAGAAGATATGCTTTTGTTTGAATCGGTTTGAGTAGAGATTGTGCATCGGCTGTTCTCGTTACATTTTTATGGAGCATAGACAATTGCAGTGTGAATACGCCATTCTCGTTTACACTTTTTAATTAATCGGTAATTTTGTTCCACTTTACGCATAATATAAAAATATTGAAATTTACGTCTGAAATATAATTTTATACGAAATAAGGTATAACTATCGAATTATTAAAGTACGAACTACTTCATAACAAAGGTTTTGTAGGTTTTTTCTACTTTAAAATCATAGAATTTACTCAAGGCATTTTATGGGAAATAAAATGATATAAATAAAAACACAATACCCTTCTTTGCGTCGCGCAGTCGGGTAAAAAGGTACGTGTATTTGGCACACAAATCTAGACGTCATTTTAATGCCACTGTCACAACTGAACATTGTTTAAAATACAATGTAACTAGGTGGAATAGGCGTGGCTAACGTGGCTCTGGAAGACTTTTTTAAAAACTTGAAACTTGACATTGGTGTCTCGCCATTAATTTTATAAGACTTTTACATTTACTAGAGACTGGCAAAATTGCGGCTATTCTGCTGCAGAAGCCATTTTAAGAAAAGAAGAAGACACAAAAATGACATAAAAATGATCAATGATCTCTGATATCTGCTCTTGACATTGGTTTCTCGCCATTAATATTTTTGTATAACATTTACCACTTACTGGACATTGGTGAAATTGCGAAGATTCTACCGAGAAGCTGAGAAGCCATCTTAAGAACAAGTTTAAATCTATTTTCCGATTTTGTTACAAATCGAAATTCGTTTTTAGCAGGATTTTGGAATACGGGCCCTAGGACTAACCGGTTGATTTTATAGTGGTGTCAGAAAAAGAATATTTTGTTTCACACACAGTTTCGATAGCAAAATCGTCTGGAAGTTGTAATTTTGAAAAAAAAAAATTACTTTATGTATGGCAATAATGTGCAGGTGAACAGAAAAATGTATGGCAAGTGTAAAAAAAAAAATATTTCGCCAAATTAGGACTTCCTTACGATTACTATCGAAATTGTGGCCAAAATCTTTTTTTCCGAGACCACTATAAAATCAGCCGGCATAGTCCATAAAAGAAAAGATTAGCTTGATTCTAATTGATTTAATTTACTGCTTAACTCGATAAACTCCCCACTAAGATCCACGAACATAATACTTAAAATTAAATAATAATAATTTTCTTATATAAATATATTCTCACTGGCTTTGAACCCTGGCGAGATGCAGTTAGATAACGAAGCTAGCCTCTGATTGGGACTGGCGCCTACTAAGAAATCGTCATCCTCAGCATCCAGTTTCCTCTTCATAGATGAGTACTGAGTCTCGTCATCGCCGTCCTTTGGCCAATCTTTGTACTCGATGCAGAGAGGCCAAATAATTTTGCCAGATCTGTGGATAGTGAAAATTTATTTTTAATTAACATAGTCTCTAAAATTTATGGGAGCTATTCAGTTAAGCTGCAGGGGTGTCTCGAACCGGTGGTCCATTTGCTAACTAACCTATAATAATTTTTAATTTTGCTAATTATTAATTTTGACGTTTTGTAAGTACCGTTTAATAGTCCATACAGAATAACACATACATACATATGCTCACGCCCATAATTCCCAAAGGGGTAGGCAGAGGTATAAAAACACCCACATTTCGCTAAGTGATATTTCAGTCCCACTTTGTAAAAAAGTGGGTATGCCAAAAATAAATTCCTAACCGAAAATGTTGCAGCAAAATAAATTTGGAAAAAAAATTATGACCCGATTCCTTGCTATGCGGTGTAAATCGTGGGGGAAGTAAATCGTGCTTAGCCGCACAAGCAATACCAATTAACGTCTTGGAGAGTATCAAACAGATACAAAATAAATGATTTTTGAATTTTCAATACATAAGTAATATTAGTAATTTCGGTTTAAAAATCCTTCACAATTCAAATATTGAACCAAAGACACTTTTAAAAAAAATTACACTTTTTTTAAACTCACTGGAATTATCCAGATATCAAACCAAAGACACTTTTTTCACATAAACGTTTTAAACTTACTTGGGCAAGTTGTAAGGGTCATAAGGAAACCACTCGTCATACTGCATCACAGCGGAGGCCTGTAGGGTATGTCTCGCGTTCTTCTCTATGATAGCCTGGCAGTAGACCACCTGGTGCTGGCGCGTCACGGACGAGAACGCGCGCGTGACCTGTGGGGGACACGACCTCAGGGGGTTCAGGGGGCACGTCACCAGCCGAGGCAGGTTTAAAGATTCCACGAAGTTCATATCTGTAATGTAACACAAAAAAACTTCTTTAGTTGTATGAACATTTATAGCGTTGTGAGTTTAGTGGTTAAGAAGGCGGTCTTAAGTTCGAGATGTGGTGGGTTGGGACCCGGTAATTACACTACCGACGCGACGTTACACTACGTCAAACAAGCATTACGATGAGGTTGGATATGTTGACCATATTCTGGCTAACTAGGAGAAACTCCAATGTAGATAGATAATGTAAATATCTACTCATTGATAAACAAGGCTTCTTATGTGGTTAGGAGGTCATATGGTAGTCAGTCCCATAAAAATGAAGGTAAATTATACATTAGAATTTTTCGAAAGGGATTGGTTGGCCAAATCAGAAACTTGAAGGAATAGCGAAGAATATTCAAAGGAGACACGAGCCCAATTTTGATGAAATTTAAAACTTTATCATTAGATTTTTGAAAAACCAACAATATAATAAAATATAATAAAAATTAAAGGCTAAAAATTGAATAAAAAAAAATATTACACCATACAATAGTGTCGCTGTTAAGGATCAAATTCTGTGAAGTATTGATATACAGCAAACTAAAGACCATTACAGAGTAAACTTACTTTCTTTATTTGAAAACAGCAAATGGTGCTTGAACGCCACTAAATAAAACACTGCATGGCATATAGCGTGGAAAGCACCATGTGCTTTCAAGTTATCACTTGCTGTGGTGGACTCTTGCGTCGCCGTTATATAAGAGTGGCACCATTCGGTCATGCTCTTTAAATAATGTATTAATCTCGAATTTGGTACTCTTACGCATCTTGCTAGAAGACCTGCAATATAAGCATAAGGTGAGTATGTTTCCCACACTACTTTTTTTGTAAACCTGCCTTAGAGGGGAATAATCTTATTTTTTTTTTTTTTTATACACCTTAGGTCGCAGACAAGCACGCGGCCCACCTGATGGTAAGGGGTAACCGTGGCCTATGGGCGAATGTAACACCAGAGGAATAACACTCGTGCCGCAACCCCTGTAAGAACAGAGACATTCTGTGTCGTCAGCGCAAAATGTAGGATAAGCCTTTGCTTTTCCCACGGACAACACAAAACCTATCTAGTGAGCTCTGGCTACCCTACTCACCACCGAAAACACAACACAAGGTTATTAAACGGCGATATTCTGTAGGGTGGAGGTACTTCCCCAGTCGGACTGCTCGATTGGGACGGATATACCGTCGTGTCCTACCTCCTCTAGCTTATGTATCACTACATAGTATAAAACAAAGTCGCGTTCTCTGTCCCTATTTTTCATGTCCTTATGTCCCTTAATATGCTTAAATCTTTTAAACTACGCAACGGATTTTGATGCGGATTTTTTTAATAGATAGAATGGTGGAAGAGGAAGGTTTATATGTATATAACATCATGCTATGACCAACAGGTGCAGAGCAGGGATGAAAAATGTTACAAAAACAGGGTGACGCAGACGAAGTTGCGCGGGTCAGCTAGTCTTAAATATTCTAGGACAACCTACACAACACCACCTACACCCATGGTAAGTATAGCTTTACTAGTTTGTGTTATGGGTGCTAGAATGCGGATAAACATACTTAGACACGTTTTATGCCACTTAAGATGGCAGCCAAGCACGCGGCCCATCTGATGGAAAGTGGTTACCATGGCCTATGAAAGTTTGCAACACCAGAGGCGTCATATCCGTGGATAAGATCTTATATAGAGAAGGGGAAACGGAAAGAGGGAGGGGAGAAGGTTAAGAGTATCTGTGCTGTTTATAAATACATACATTATCATACATAGAAAAAATCAGACCAATACAAATATTCATATTCATGCACACAAATGTTTGCACTAATGGGAATTGAACCCACGTCTTTTGCGTAACAGTCGCGTTTACTACTGTCACGCCACGGATGTATGTATGTCATTGAAGTTAATGCTGACCTGACAAATGACTGGCCGATGTCCGTCTCGTGGTCAGAGCACCAGGTCCACCCTGTAACCCAGCTGCTACGGACCACAGGTTGTTGAGGATGCGGTCTGCGCACTGCTGATTTATTGATATTGTGTACAGGAGAAGGAATTGTACATGTCTGTAAATAAAAAAAAATATTATCTACTACTACTTACTACTATCCTCAAAATATTTTTAGTAATAAAATAAAAGTATCTTGGCCTCTTAGACAATTTTTTCACTCACGATGGTGTTTACTACATGAAAATAAGCCGCGGTAGCCTAGTGGTATGGGTAATGGACTGCTGAGACGAGGTCTCGGGTTCGATCCCAGGTTTACCATGGCACACACCAATGACTGCGATGCTTTTCGAAGTTATGTGTGTATTTATCGCAGGTTTATAAGTGCCCGGTTAATGGCAATAGGCTCGCCACCTATTACATTGGGGACCTAAATATAAACTGGCGAGATGTGGGTGCTAGCACCTCTGCCTACCCCTTCGGGGATATAGGCGTGATATTATAAAAAAAAATAAATAAAAAAAACAAATAAACTAATCTAACTGTAGTTTGTTTCTGAACACGGAAAATGACGGTCAAGTCCAGCGCCTATAGAAATTTGGCCAGTGTTCTTTGTAGACATCTGCGGATCATCGATTTTGAAGTATTAGAATGTTTCGTGCAATTTTTTAAAGCAATTGTTAGGTTAACAGACTCCAAGAGGGTTGTGTAGAAGAATTTCGAATGCTTCAGACGACGTAACCTAGTGGCTCAGCGGTTAGATCGAAAAAAAATTATCAGCAGGTTAGGTCATTCCCCTGTAAGGGAAATAACGCGTGTCCCGTAAGATAAGGTTATATTAGTTTTTAAACTCACCCAATACCATAAGTCGGCAGCACAAGTCTTTCGAACACATTACACAGTATGTTCAAGATTGGGTCCCTCTCATCCTCTAACCACCTGAGCATTTCTAGCATGCAATAGTCCAGAGTTTCTGAGATCTCGTCAGGTGCGTCCAAATCCATATCAAACACCATGTCTAGCTGCAGTTTGTTCTTCTCATTTTCAACCACGTTGACATCCATTTCTATCATTCTGAAATGATAAACACATGAAATCAAAGACACGTAAAAAATGGGTTGAAACCATAAAGTTATTAGTAATATTTAGAAGGATGAGTGTAGACATATCTTTATACAAATTTAGCGAAAGTGATAGAGTATCGGATCCGTGAAACCTCTATATATAAACCTATCAACTTGTCAGTGTGCTTGTGCATATCTAAATTTATTTGACATTTAAAATTCGGTAATGCGCCACTGAGCCTCTCCTTGTTATTGCTTCACTGATGTAAATAAAGATTTTGACGTTGTTGCTGTACGGTGTTGTGTACGGTAGTAACCATAACTTTGTGGTTTAACAAACTTCTCAATTCTATTATTAAAGTGTAAGTAGACAAACAACAAAATATCAATCTATTTGCTATCCACTCAAGATAGGCTGGAATTAGTTCATTCAACTTACCAGTAAATAAATATTAGACAGTTAAATAAATAAATAAATATTCTATAATATTCTACACAGGGTTATCTAAATTCTAGACCCAAAGAAGGTACAATTTAACTGGATGGTTAACAGAGAAACATATTTAAATAATTTTTTTTGGAAGTACATACACAGAAATATAGGCCAAAGACATACGAAGTAAGGTGTGTGACATGAAACACTACATTAACTTTTAAACTTTCGCGTTCCATGATTATGATAATAAATGTAACCGGGAATTAACCTGTGACCACGGCCGGTGTAACCGGGTCGAAACGTCGGGCAAAAGGTATGTACTGGGTGGTGCAAAAGTACTGACACTAAAGAAAATGCCGTTCAGCTGAAAATATCGATGCTGTGCGCGAAGATGTGGAAGAGTGTCCAGAAACATCAACGAGGCGACGTGCCACGCAATTGGGCATTTCCAGACGGACCCTGCAGCGTATTTTGGTGAAAGACTTAAAGATGTTCCCGTATAAAACTCAAATGACTCATCAGCTGCTGCCTGCTGACCACGGAGCTCGTCTAGATTACTGCCAGCGCGTCATAAACCTCAACCTTGAAGAGGATGATTTTCCTTCAAAATTGGTTATGAGTGACGAAGCGCATTTCCATCTCTCAGGGCATGTCAATAAGCAGAATACTCGGTTCTGGGGCACTGATAATCCGCGCATTATTCAAGAAACACCTCTACACCCACTAAAAGTTACTGTATGGTGTGGCATCTGTGTTGACAGAGTGATCGGACCCTATTTTTCGAAGACGCTGGAGGCAATGCGATAACTGTTACTGGAGAACGCTACAGAACCATGTTACGTGAGTTTTTGATACCCAGTTTGGACGAATTGGGGCTGGAGCACATCTGGTTTCAACAAGACGGCGCTACGGCACACACAGCGCGCGACACTATGGACTTAGTGAGGGACGCTTTTCCAGGCCGAGTTATCTCTCGTTTTGGCGATTTGCCTTGGCCTGCAAGATCACCCGATCTGACCAGTCCAGACTTCTTTCTTTGGGGTTTTTTGAAATCTCGGGTGTATGTGAACAAGCCACAGACTCTCGCAGCTCTAAAAGAAAACTTTCGTCAAGAAATAACGAACATATCGCAGGAAGTGTTACGGCAAGTTATGCAAAATGTCATAAATAGGGCTCAAATGTGTATCAACTCTGGAGGTCACCATTTAAAAGACATCATCTTTAAATCCTAATGGTACGAAATTTAATGGTACAAATATACATTTAAAAAAACCTAAATCTAGTTTTCTAATTTAGAAAAAATGTTATAGCCGAACCAAATAGGGTCTTTACTTTTGCGCCACCCAGTATATACCTATACCATGATCGCGTTAATTCCCGGTTACATTTATTATCATAATGAAACACTATGTTGAGTGATATGTGAAATACTATGTCTACTACTAATCATTAATCGTCGCGCGCACTTTTTGCACAATGTACTTACACAAAGATGTGCATCAATGAGGTACTATTGGTTCAATTAATCGTCCCACGGACAACACCTCAGCTGGCAAAGTTACGGAACTTCTTGAGTGTTAAATGTTACCTAGTGTATATGAAGCTTTATGCCCCTCATATGTATAGATCTATAATCTGTTATTTACCTGTTAATGATAGCACTCATAATTTGTTCTCTAAGTGACGGCAGATACTTGCTCATCCATATCAAGTTGTAGACATAGGCTCTGTTGACATAGCACCCAGCCTTATAGTAGGGGAATTGTTCTATCACTATATGAATTAGGAGGTCACTGGTCCTGTAACAAGAATATATTTTTAATGTAAGGTACGCTAGAGAAGTTTCGAGATTCGTAAAATAGACTGTCTCCTGCACATTGAGTGGGACAAATAAGAAACAAGTACATTATATGTGAAACTTACAAATATTTTAAAAAATTATTTAAATATTAAATAATTAAAATACGGAACAACCATTTACATCAAAACCATCTAAGACATTTATTCCCTCAATGAAAACAATTCACCTGAGAGGTTGCCCCAATAAAGTTATGTACAGTACAGTATAGGCTATAAAAGTTCCTGATGAATTTGAAAAAAAATATTGTATGAAGTGATACCCCACTACACAACTACTAGTACTGGATAATAGATCTACTTATTTATGTAATTGAGTTTAGGCTACCACTTGCAGGAGCTTATAAAGAAACAAGACATCAATAGTCTATTTTATTGATGCTATTTTTGTTACATTGGTTAAAGTAAGATTGTGCAATCCTGGCTAAGACTATCAAAATATTATGGATCTTAAGGTACCATCAGGAACTTTTGGAGCCCACTGTACAATGCTATCCAAACTCGGCTCGAATCCAGCGGGAATATGTAGGATTCCCGCTCAGTGCAAATATTTGTATGTATGAATATCTGTCTAATGTATTTGCACTGATCTGCTAGCAGTATATGGAAAAAAATGATCAAACACTTACATAGGCATTATGGCCACTATGTGTCCAATAATTTCATGAATATTAGACCACTTGGTCAAGAGTTCTGAAGGAGGAGTCTCATCCCAGTTTTCTCCTTCCGCTGAAAAAATAAGATATTGCATAAAAAATGTAAGTACAGCTTATTAATAAATATTGTGCAATGTCATAGGATAGTTGTATGTATATTGCACAATCATGTGCATACAAGTTTTTAATTAAGTTTTGAAAGATTTTATGATATAATTTTGTAAGATTAATAAAAAAATAAAATGAAAACAAATGATGCTCATGCAGATAGATACCTATAGCTTATTATGACAAATGAAATTGGTTTCAGAATTTAATATTTCTTTACCTTTAAATAATGACACAAGCCTCGTCATCACTTTTGGACAATGGTAGGTATGGGCCGTGACAAGGTCTAGCACGAATTTCTTGTACAAGTCCGCCAGCTTCTCGCTACGACTCACCCACTCTATATTACACACTACATCAACATATTTATCTAAATCTCTTCCTAACAAAACCACGCATGACAAACTATCATCGAACACAATCCTAAAATTGTCATCATTCAAAGGGTAATCCCGTAAAACTTTCACCAGTTCCAAGTAAGGTCCTGATATATTTTTTGTTACATAATTTACTAATATTTGATTCACTTGGTTTTTTGTAAATCGTAATTTCATACGTGCCACTGCTGCTTGACGTTCTAATGTCTTCTGCATCAAAGATGCGACGCTCTTTGGTGTAGTCACTGCCATTTTAATTTCTATTTCTTCAGGTCTGAGGATATAGACTTCAGGTATTCTACTATGTCTGGCTGCCGCAGTAGTTCGGCTTTCTTGTGGTTTAGAACCTCTCTCAATATGTTGCTACTATCTTCCAGTGCGGGCAAAATTTGAGCTGGTTGCTCGTAACTCGTACTTGGCTTGCTGTACCCCACTACCCCAGCATCCGAAGCTTCTGACGATCGTTTGTCTTTCAAATACGTTTGCAATCTTTCTAATACAACTTTATTATCACCTTCCTTCTTTTCAGGACTATAACCTTCTTTGGACATCGCTTTGCGTAAATTTTACATTGCAGTTAATATTTTACTACAATATATTCAGAAATATACAAGGATCACGGATGACACTTATGTATTATTTTTAATTCAAAGTTAAAACCGCAATAAAAGTTATTAATTTTAACAAAACACGTGCAACTGCAAAACTGCGCGGAATGTGGATTGTGGTTTTTTTTTTTTTTTTTTTTTTTTCTCCAATTTGGCAAGTAAGAAATGTATGCCAATGTCAAGTTAAAACGAGGAAACGTTTATTTGTACAATGTAAATACTAGTTAGAATGATTCTTGATGATGGTGATGACGATGACGGATGATAGTTGCCCCAGTAAAGTAGTGGAGACTTTACTAGAAGCTTTCCTAAGGGAGATTTGACACCAACACGAAAAATCACAATTCACTACAATATTCCACTTTCGTACACTTGTGCACTTTGTCTAAGCCGTTATGTCTAAAACTCCACCATTTTTACACATAAAAACTCGAATTTACACCAATATTAGAAAATGAAACACAGGAGCGTTGTGACACTTTTCGCGTTCCCGCCAAAACTCAGGATTGTGGTTGTGGAACGATTTGTGTTGACAAGTAGACAGCTGAGCTGACGTTTATTATTTTACAATGCCTGTACATCGAAAAGTGCTTTATTTGCTTTATGAGAACATAGCACAATGAAAAATGACTTGGCTAAAAATAATGCAGCAAGATGAGGAAATAATAAGAATTTCATCTTGACCATTACATCATTAGTTCGATACAAAGTACCTAATTGCCCAGTAGCCATTACCAAAAAAAAATTGCTTCGTGGAACAGTGTACTTTTGACAGATGATTATACATATGTAAGTTTAGATAATCTGTGGTTTTTCATTTCTCAATGAGTTTGGGAGGGGTGGAATGCGTGTGTATTTCTGAGTTCCGGATTTATGCTTTAATTTATTATGTATTGTCATTTAATTGTGCGTACGTTGTGGTGTTGCGAAAGTGTGTGCTGAGTGAACTTTTGAAATTTAGTGTACCGTACTCTGCTCAGTTTCTTTCTATTCTATGGGCGTTGATAATCATGCAAAATGGCCAACGATTTGTGGTCATGTACCTGTTGTACGGAGGCTTTTACATGTTGGTTGCGTTTGAAACTATCTCAGGAGGAAATAGAGCAGCGCTACAGAAGCAAGGAAATAGATAAAGAATTAGAAAAAGCTAAACAAACTTTGAGACGGCAGGTAAAACTGTTGTTACTCGGTGCAGGTGAAAGCGGAAAGTCAACATTCCTGAAACAGATGAGGATTATACACAAAGTGAAGTTCGAACCGGAACTAGTGCGGGAGTACCAGCATGTGATATATCAGAATATCGTAAAGGGGATACAAGTGTTGGTGGACGCAAGGGACAAACTTGCTATACCGTGGGAGAATCCGCGGAACTTGGATGTTGGGCAGCAGGCGCTGCACTTCAACAGTACGGCATCGCTGGACAGCAGGCTGTTCGTGCATTATGCGCCACACATACACTCTCTGTGGTTAGACAGAGCCATAAAAAGGGCATACGACAGGCGGAGAGAATTTCAATTGGTAAGTCATATTTGTCAAGTAAACAATGGTCACAAATGTTTTCTTTGTGTTCAACAGAAATCCCAGTCATAATTTAATTCAATATTTATTCCAATTGAATTAAGTGTTGAGGTCTATTGGCTTATCAACCATTTGTAATTGATTTTATGATGGTTTATGGTTTTCATTGATTACATTGTTTCTTTTATTGATGGCCAGTTGCTTTTTCTGATCGATAACACAAATATTTAATCTCTGTCCATTGTATTTCCTGATAAATGTAGGTCTCTTTGTCACTTTAAGGTAGTGACTAATTCAAAACATAATCCAATAGTGTATTCTGAGCTTAATTTGTATAGATATTATGTGAATTACATACCTTACAGCAATCATGTTTTGGTGTATCATTAGGAAGGTTGCAATCTGCTTACATCAGACATGTATTTATGAATAAAAAACAATAATTATGATATTTGGTAAAGATTTGGTTGATGAATTTATTGTGAGCTTTTTTACTTCCTAACAAAATTGCAAGGTGTTTTATTGGTTTCTAGCAGGAAAAAAAAACAAGGAAAATATTATATGGTAGGCACAATGTCTCATTTTTTAATTTGATGTTAGTCATCAGCTTAAATTAATACTTCAACATAATGCAAATATAATGTAAAATGATACTACATTTAAATAGAATTATACCTATTTAATCCAATATCTTATAAGTTTCTAAATGTGCACTTTCTTTTGATATTGTCTCTTGCTAGCTTTAGCTTGGCTGAAATTTAAAACAGGTATAGATTACAGCCTGCATTACAAATAGGCTATCTTTTAACTTGGGTAAAGGTTCCTGTGGCTTCAGGAACTTTGATGAAGTCACAGACATCAGTTAGTGTTACATAAATTGATAATAGGACTACTTTTCAGGATCTCAGATATGATTCTCTGGTTGTTTTGGTTAGCAGCAATATGAGGTCAGAAAAATTGACCAATTGTTGGTAACAAAGAGAGAGAAGTAACGTACAGTTAATCCCTTTATCTAATATATAAAAATTAATGCCACTTTTCGTTGTAATTTTATTACTATAGATCGGGCACATCTATCCAAACGAAATGTTCAGGCTTTGTTCAGACTATTTAGTAGATGGTTTATGTGAAGTTTGTAGAAAATCGGTCAAACGGTTTAATTAAACGAGCGAAGCTGGGGCAGGTCAGCTAGTCATAGAATAAATAATAGTACTATGTAGTAACTTTTTTATAGATTGACAAAACATTACATGAAGAAGTCTACATAAGATTTCTAGCATTTCAAATTCATCTGTTGCCAGCTGTTGGATTTACACTTCAGGAATAATAATTACTTGGCAATAACATGCATGGTATATTAATATGCTTTGACACTTCAAACATGTGTGTTGAATATTTATTCTTGAGTTACTTAGCCAATTTGTTTTATTGTTCTTAAGTTGTTACATAATGGTGTACTTTTGTGTATGTGTATTGAATTTGTATACCTCAGTGCACAATATAATTTTCATGTGTTTCATAGAATTTTTCAAATCTGCATGGCTTCAATGACTATCCGAACAGCTTTGAGTAGTAGTTACTGAAATAATCACTACCTAAAGGATACTATGATTAGAAAGGGTAGGCAGCATGTGTGTGATGCCCCTGGTGTTGCAAATGTCTATAGGCCACGGTGACCACTTCCCATCATGTGGGCTCCCATCACGTGGGCCGTGTGCTTAATTGGCACCTAAGTGGTTTAAAAAATAAAAAAAAAGAAATTTAATTATTCTTATAAGCTTCATCCATCTTTACTTAATCAATCAATCAAATTAGCCTATAGCAGTTCTTTGTTGGACATAGGTTGGTCCAGGATTTTTATTTCAAGTTATCCTTCTCTCCTCGTCCTCGTCTCCATATTTTTTGATTTGTCATTATCACAATGTGGACTGTGGTTTTCCATATTAATTTAATTATTATATTATGTTATTTATATTATGTAAAAAGACTATGTAAAAAGACTTCATACTCAATGACATTGAGTGACATGAGTCTTATGTAAGCTACCTAAAAACTTTTGGGAAATTCATTATGTTATCATGTATTATTGTACAAGCATCAATTTGCTGATATGCCCATATCACTCTGTGTTCTTGTGTGTTAATGGCTTGTTTCCACCCATTTATCCAGACTTAACTTAAAACTGTTCACAACATTTTAGGGAAGTTTTTCCCAGTTGCTTACTGCACGGTTGTTAAGACAGTTGTAGGCAGTAATTATATGTGTAGGTACTAGTTTTTTTCTGCAAAATATGCTCTCTGTACTCATAGTATGCGTTGTTAGGCTATTTAAGAATAGCACAGGGCGCAACTGTGGTGGACAAGCTCATATTTACCAATCATAGATTTTTTTTTTTTTTCAATCTGGTGTTTTTTTTGGGGTTTTTATCTATAAAGATACGCCAACCCCATCGTACCACGTACCAGTGACGCTCCCTTCTTCAATTTTTACCCTACTCCTCACTGTTGGGAACTGTTGGCGAATGTGACCAAATGACATAGCCTTCTGGCCCCGTCGGAGGTTGGCTCGGACAGTACAGACTGAGCCCAACCCACATCCTGCCCATTCAGCTTCAATTCACTCATCAGTAACACCCTTTCCGCCTCATTCCGTACACACTCCATAAGCAAATGTTGCACATCTTCAATTTTATCGCATTCCCTGCAATTTGGAGAGTCAGCTTTCTTCATTAGGGTGTAACCACATTAATCGACACGGAATCGGCTGAAGCCGGTTAAAAAAGTCTTTATGCCGACGGAATAAGAGTGTTACTAATAGCTTTCGCATCGGCTCGGCTCGGCCGACGCGACGCGGCATCGGCCGACGGCGAATCGAACCGTTTGTCGATTAGCTGATCGCATCCGTACGGCGCTGAATCCAGCGGAACGTTTCCGCCTGCTGCCGAACAGCGCTGGAGACGGTCGAACGGCGTTGAACGGCAGTTGAATCAACCGTTCGCATGCCTTCATCTACGACGGTAGCCGAATAGCGCCGAAGACGGCCGATCGGCGTTGGATAGCAGACTAATGAATCCGCTCGCGTGCCTTCATCTCCAAATGAAAGGCCAGAATGTCCGTACAGCTCAGAGTTAAACTTAAATCTGCGATGAAAGCATTTGTTGATATTTTCGGGGTCTCACACGATCACGACTGTCGACTGCCGAACGCTTGCGAACATCCGTCGCGACGGCTGTTTGGAGGTGTCGACTGCCGAACGTAATTGAACAGAGGCCGTGACAGCCATTCGGAGGAGTCGACTGCCGAACGTAAGTGAACAGCCGTCGTGACGGCCGTTCGGAGAAATCGACTGCCGATCGCATGTTAACAGCCGTCGCAACAACTAATCGGCGATAAGCCGAGTAGTGTGGTGATACGCACTCGGCTTAAGCCGATTCCGCGTCGATTAATGTGGTTACACCCTTAGGAAGGCAAATTCTGCCGATGGATAGTGCCCAGAACGAAGCCTCAGTAATGTTTTGATGGTACTCCTGCTCGACTTACAGCCTTCAAACCACGGGACACAGGAAGGCTCACCCTGTACAGACCTATACCATATACCCTTTTCTTTAGATATGTTCCTAAAATTTATTCGCCAGTTGTCTTTGAATTTTGACACCAGTTCCCACCAGTCAGGCTCATAGCCAATTGGCGTACCGTCCACTGCTGCCCTCTTACAAATACGGTCAGCTTCCTCATTCCCATACAGACCTATATGTGCCGGAACCCATTGCAGCCTACATTCAATTTGCTTACCTTTTAAAGCCCTAAGGGCTTTCAAAATTTCATATGCAATCGATGCACCTCTGCGGTCGATGCGCCTCTGACCAATCATAGATAATATCAAAACAATCTGCCACTTCCAGGGCCCCGTTTCTCTCGCCAGATCCATGCCAGTAGGAATATTATATTCCTACAATTCAATCCAAAAGTAAGAATATAATAGGAATATAATATTCCTACTGGCCCGAATCTTGGACTAAGTAGAATAGTAGATAAAGCAGTTTGGTTTTAATGGTGACTGACACATAATTTATGTTCCAATCTCATATTTTTGAATACTGACCAGTTGATAACACTTAATGAAGATCTTCTATACATATTTTGATGGTATCATGTTTACTGTATCTAGAGTAATCTGATAACACTAATTTTCATTTAAGTGAACTTTCATTTAATATCACATCTCTTTAAGCCGCTGCAGCTGCTTCCACTAATAGAAAATGTAAACAGTGGCTAATTCATAGATTTTTATGAATGAGATTCTGTTGTTATCTTTTGTTCACTATAATATACATTTATTTTCCTTATTATGTACTATATTATATTATATTAACATGGTTTTGCTCTTAATTTATTACCTATTATTTTTATATAACCTTGAAGCGGTATATGGAAGTACATTATGTGCTCTAGTGATAAGTATGTTACGTTCATCAGTAATTACGATTGGTAACTCATAACAAGGGATGAGATTATATCACTGTCAATGTATGTAATATGATGAATCTTTGGAGTAGGCAGCATGAGTTTAGCTCCCCCTGGTGTTGCAGAAGTTCATATGCTATGGTGACCACTTTCCATCAGATGAGCTGTGTGCTTGTTTGCCAACTAAGTGGTATAAAAATATCTATGTTTTTGATGTAATGAAATCCAGTTTAATTATTGCCATTATGAAGGAAAATCTGAAAGGTAACATTTGAAAGGGTGTAATGGTGCTGTCTGTCTTATTATTAGTTGTACACAAAGGAATTACTTGGAAGTGAATACTATTCTTTATCTTTGTTGATACTGTGATAGTGTGTAATTAGTATTACATAATACAAACACATAGATTTTGTATTATGTACCTTATCATTCTTTCCCACATAATTTTAATGATGTCATTATTAAGAAATCAAGTGAGTCATCTACATAATTAGCGTTATGAATGTGCAAACCTCATTTCGTTATTTCCACAGATAAAGAAATGAATATTATCAGTTTATTAAATACCTGTTTCAAAGAACATTTGCATAAAAAATTGTCATTGTCAACATCACTTAATAATACAACTTTTTATATTGTTTACCTCTTTTGATGGATGAATCATCTTTTTTGTAAGGTTGGTATCATTGGTTGCAATGTAATGACCTGTCCATACTGTGAATTATGGTGGTATATTCACCGTTCACTATATGACGTAGTTTACTTGCAAAACCAGTTTAGCCATTAGATTTTTTTCCTAAAGCAATTTGCTTTGGAAGGGTATCATGCCCTTAGGTGAATTTTGGACGAGTTTTCGGCTAGCATTTAGGCTGTCGTAATGTGTTTTGTTGGGTCGTATAAGATTGCATCTGATGAACGGTTTTGCTCTCGGCAATTCATAAATATCGGGCTCGTCGTGTACCGCAGGTCTAGTTATTGCCTACATTACGTTTTAAGGTAGAAGTGTTATGGAGGTAAGCCTATTTCCGTCAACCTCTTTTCATGTTTTCTGTCTCATTTAGTAGTATTATTATACATTTTATTCCTGCGGAAAACCCACGGTTTCGGAAGAATTTTTCAGTCTGTCGACTTTCTTGATCATATTTTTGCTAGAATAATTTGTTCTGTATGGGTGTACCTCTGCGCCTCGTGATGGTACCCAGCGAAAGGGTTAAATTAAAACAGTTCATCAGAACAATTGCCATGGCGACGTTTTTTTTATTAAAATAAAGACAATAACTATTATCCGGTAATACTTATTGTCTTTATACTAACTTTTAAATCTCAAGGCATTTTAGAATGGACAAGTCTTTTTTGCTCTCGTAACTGGAATCTAGTTTATTCTTTATACATTTATGCTAATATCGCCAGTTCTTTATCAACAATACGTCACAAGGCGCTTCTTAACCACAGACAAAGGTCTAATGGATTAAGAAACTTCTCGATGTTAGCGATTCTAGAATTCTGTTCCTATAAAGCGTAGAGACGGGCATTGATGAAATAATTGTAATTGCATTCCTTATATCATTTGATTAGTCACAGATGCTTACGTCATCCATCGCATTCGTGGTTGTGGTAACGCGTAAGGTGTTCTTCTATACGTTGAATTGAAATAGATATTTTAAACCTATAATACTTATTTTATTATGATTAAATTTTGGTATAAAACTTGGAATGTCAATGTGCTCGTTAAAGAATAGCACATTAAGCTTATGGTTAGGTGTATAATATGTATAAACTCGGATATTGATTTACGTTGACAGTCACTTACCAATCAGATATGCCGTTAGATTTTTTTTATATGTTATGAAACTACTGGTATTAATTTATCTATAAAATGCATTTGTAAATATTTTTATGTATCTCTAGCTGTTGTCCGCGGCTCCACTCGCGTGGATGTCAGTGTTCACGTAGTGGTGTAATTTTTAGCGCACTACACGATTTTCTACGCGCCTCTCCACTCGACTTACATACTTTTGTTCTATCATCAATAGTGTCCGCAGCGCATGCAACGAAAGACGTTTTAGGACATTTTTTACACTTTCATTTACGTTACTTAAGGAGTAAAGATCATTAATCTATTTTAGCAATCAATATATCCTGTGTTAATCAGGGTGAATGTAGCTATCCAATAAGGATATCATTTTTTAAATTGCCACAGTAGTTAAACATACACACACACAAAAAAATACTTTTTTTTCCTCTTTATAATATTAATGTACATGTAGAAATAACGAATGTACGTGAAATGAATACTGTCACAGCAGTACGCAATGCGACTGTCATTATACCTTTGCCTACTTCTTCGAAAATATAGTAACTGTAGGCATAAAAGGCTTTCATCATCATTATTTCAGCCATATAACGTCCACTACTGAACAAAGCCCTCGCCTATTGCCCTCCAATCCGACCGGTTAGAGGCGGTCTGCATCCAACGGGTATCCGCGACTCTGACTATGTCATCCGTCCATTTCACGAGGGACCATCCTGCCAGTACGAGGTCTCCATTCGAGAACATTTCGGCTCCAACGGCCATATGTTCTTCTTGCGGTGTGCTCAGTCCACTGACACTTCAGCCTCCACCGAATCTTCCACACAGCTTGCTAACCCGTTGGTCAGCAACTTTCGTTCGTCTACGGATCTCTTTTCTGATTCGATCTCGTAGAGGCCTTACATATCTATAAAAACAGTAAATATAATAAAGGTTCCTACTAGATAATAGTAGGTATCATAAAAGAAAACAAAACTATATTTCTGTTCATTGCCACGTTAAATTCTAGTTCATGAATAATTTCAGTTTCCCGTAAGTACCTAGCTCCAAAACTCCTAAAAATACCTACTAAAAATTATAGTCAGCGCGATGCTCCAGAAAAAGTTCAAACTAACATCTAGGGACTAGATCTAATCTAAACTTATAATTCATTTTCATGAAGTCTAGGGACGCGTTATATTGGTGAGGGTTATTGCTTAGAGACACGCAAATTTGCGAATCTAATGCTATTATTATAGAGTGAATTCTGTTTGTGTTTATCATGCAGTATACCCCACCATATCTTATCTTGTTTTGGGGTGCGTGCTCTGCAGCTATCGCTGACACTTCGACCCTGTTGGATCTTTTGTGTCGACTCCAACCTGGCACCTATTTGAGGAGGGATTGCCTTCTAGGATGGCTATTTCTTTTAATTGTAGGTGCATGTAATCGTCTGGTTTGGAATAGCCCGTCCCGAGACGATCCATTCGTGTATTCCTAGGGTTTGACACTCACATAGTAAAGGTTGCATCGTTTCGTCGTCCTTGCAGTTTCTGCATTTTGCGTCGTTCAGTATATCAATCTTGCCAGCCATTCTCACCCGCAAACCTGTACATCTACTAGTTGTTGGACTGGTTTTGGTGCTAAATGCCCTAATTCAGGAAGATCGATAACGAGGCTTTTCTCAAGAATTTGGCATACACAATTGTACACCAAGGAGACGACAACATAATACGGTAAAACGGTTTATGAGGTACATACAATTGTCAACCTTTTCGCTCTGTGGCAATCTCTTACAGGCAACCATGGAATGGAGAGAAGTATTTGGAGAATAATATTTCGGGGTAATTTGGTGTACTTACATGAACTGTTTTTAATAATGCTTAGGAGAGATGCACTGCCGTCTCCGTTGTCCTGGGTATACCGCATGAAGGTTCCCGACCATTTACCCTTAAGGATAGGTACATTTGATGTTGTGAGCGTTCATAGTGATGATAAACGGTACGGTGACCGATTACCGTTCTAAAATCACAATAAAGAATGTCAACGTAATGTGTAAAGTAGTTGCCAAAGTACACCTTACAAATGTCGATGTCAATGACTTTAATTAATTATGAGTGGACTTTGACGGACATTATGTATCCGATGGAATGAAAATTGGCATATATGATTGTTTGTGTGTTGTGTGAATGTGATGATGAAGAGATGATGTGTTGTATTTTCGGTGGTGAGTAGGGTAGCCAGAGCTCACTAGAGAGGTTTTGTGTTGTCCGTGGGAATACCAAAGGCTTATCCTACATCTTTTACGCTGACGACACAGAATGTCTCTGTTCTTACAGGGGTTGCGACACGAGTGTTATTCCCCTGGTGTTACATTCGCCCATAGGTCACAGTAACCACTTACCATCAGGTGGGCCGCGTGCTTGTCTGCGACCTAAGTTGTATATATGAGTTATTATTGGTCAATCTAGACAGTTATTTAATCAATGTTTTATTTCTATAATATGATACACAAAAATTATTGATCTTTACTATCTGCCTATTGAACTATACTATTCTATACTTGCAGCTCCGTTTGCACAATACCGTTCCGTAACCTACAACTTATTTCTAGAATAAATGTATGCCTACCGATGTAAAATTGTGAAAAAAGTTAATTTCTAGACGGGACTTATACCAGTGACCTTTTTCTGACCATTGCCATTAGACCCATGAGAATATTGGGTATGCCTATGTTACCCAGTTGTACTCCACCAGTGTACCCGGTTGTGTGTGTGTTCAAAATTACATTCATATCCATTCATTGGTTTTAAAATGATGTAACAAATGCACCTAGTTTCTCATTTACTAACTTGGATTAGTTACATACCTATCTTAGCGAAACGGATGTTTTACTATTAGGAATTAGAATGCGTATTTGAAAACAATTACGTCATATCATAACTTTCTGGTTGGGCTTTCCCTGTCAATTTCGTCATTTTGTCATTAATGATGTAAGCAATACATCACTAGTTGACCTAGATCCCTAGATCCTTAATATAAAATGTTTTTACTCACTTATATTGCGATTTGGGCATATTCACCATATTCACTACACAATCAAAAGGAATATGAGGGGGATATGTGTCCCCCGCAGATGTAACTTGTAAATGATACCCAATGTTGTGATTCACTCAATGATGAACTAGCCTAAAAGTAAACCAATTACTTTTTGACTAGTTAATGATTACCATCATCATCTGAGCGTTCGTTATGTTGCATCCAACTTTCCATCTTCTGCACATTTCACACAGTCTTATGCATGGTATTGAAACAATTGAAACATCTTCTACGACGTTAAGCGAGCACTTCTTGTGTCTAACCTTCGGCCCTTCCTAGTGGTGTGGTGCCAAGGTAGATTTTGAACTTGTTAGCCTGCTGAGAGCCGCAAAACGTTACCCATTTTATTAGAAAATCTTAATTTAAAATTCAGCTTGTTCTCAGTTTAAAAAAGATGTTTTAATTTACAATTCATCTTGTTCTCTATTTAAAAATGATGTTCAATCACCTTACAGTCTTGTGACGTGATTGCTGATTGGTGGATATTATGTCTGTGAGAGGTTAGTGACACTAGTTTCCATACTAATGAGGTTTAAGTATATTCCGTGGTCATGTTGAACTTGACTGTTGATTGTCGCATTTGAAGTGTGGTCGTTTCTTTGAACTGCAAATAAATATTCTTACCTGCCAGGCCCGCGTGTTGATAAACGGTCTCCGTAGGCTACAGACTCTTGCGACTGAGTCTCAAAAAGATTTGAAAAGATAGGGTATATTATTAGTGTCTGCTTTTTTATAGGAGGCTGGTCACAATGTTTATTATTCTTGAATTCGTGCTATGGTAACATGTAAAAATATCATTTACCTAGCCATTATCGTGGAAATATGGCTGAGGTTAATTAGCAGAGATTATTGAACGATGTGGGCTATGTTCAATTTCCTGCGTCTGGGGCCTTACTCCGAAAAACGAAAATAATCGTATCCGTTGACGTTTCGGTCATTTAGCTACTCCGAAGTGTTTCGTTTCGGATTTCGGATCCGTCTTCGATCGTTTGACATTGAGGTTATCGATCGTTGTCAGTGCACCTACTCCCAAAATGCATTTGACGTTTTCGTTGTCGTTGTTTGACAAATAATCTTGCGGATCATTACTTGAAATTCAACGACAGCTATATAGCTTTCGTAAGACTTTCGGATTTGAATTTTTATCTACGAAAATGGCGAGATTTTTATTGTTGGACGAAAAAATGAAGGAAGAAGCGACTGAGCGAAGCCAAAATCGTATCCGGCTTCTGAAAAAATGTTTTGTCTCTAACTATAGATTGACGATGACGAGGGAGTCCACTACACACATACGTACGTTTGATACGTACGTATGTGTGTAGTTTCAAACTTGAAATTGTCAAACTGTCAAAGTATGTATTAAAAACATAAAACAATACCTCCTATGGCACAAGGGTTTTTAAGATCGTTTACATTAAATATATGTAAGTCCTTGAAAAAAGATATTTTATTGATATAACAGTACTTTTGTAACAATAATCTCATATATTTTTTAATTTGACGCTCTTTTCATTAGAACATAACTATATTTTTTGATTTTTCATTTGTTAACGGTTTTTAGATGTTTATGATATATTGGACCACACTTTTTATCTAGATTCGATCGTTTGTCTATGATTCCGAAAACGGCGAAATCCGTCTGTCGTCACCGAAAGGTTTTCGGAGTAACTTTAATGGTCCGTGTTCGGCGACCGTTCGTTCTGATCCGAAACGTTCATGTTCGATTTTCGGAGTAAGACCCCTGGTGTCTGACCAGTCAAAGAGTCAGGGATCAACTTCCTAGAAATCCGGGTACCCGGGAAGAGCGAATGTATTTACCACCATTGAACTGATCTTACTTAACCTTAGCCTCTCATATCTAGATGCTTTTTTGAGGTCATGTCATAATGGCAGTTGCTCCGTTTAAATACTAGTAACCAACCTTGATAAACCTTGGCAACAAACAGTCTTGAGTTCAAGAAAGGTAAATATCAAAATGTACATAGCTATACTTATATTCTGTGCTATCAGATGTGGTTCAATCCTAAAAAATTGAGAAGTCGAGTTGTATAACTTACTAACTTATACATGACTAGCGAAGGTGGCTTTCCACGGTGTGCGATTTTACGGACCGACGTTGGTTAGCCCGCATTGCCGCATGATGGACAGAAATACCACTGGAAGCGCAGAAAACATCGTATCGATGCGATTAATTCGCGGCTTCATAAGGGAGGCCACACATCAAAGCAGCATTTACTGCATACACTACAAATTGCCAAAAAAAAAATGAAGAGACATTGCTTCATAAATAAATGTACGATGCGTTGCGTGTCTGTCCTTGGTCGTTTGTCATGTGTGATAGAATCTGCAGATTTACACACCGTGGAGAACAGCCTTAAATTGTACCGGCTGTTGTCGTAAAAGATAATGCAGACCGAGTCCAACTAATTTAATTAAAACTTTTTCTTTTATTCTGCATAAAAGTATCTACCGTCTTATTCATAAAACCTATAAAGTTTGCTTTAGATATCAAATGCGTGTATTTACCCTATGCCATTAAACATACGATAATATTGTTTAGATATGTAACTAGTATGCTTACATTACTTTTCGATTGCCCAATGTTTCGACCAGCCTCAGCATGGCGGCATATATATCTCATAATTTTTTTTTTCTCTTCTACCAACGTAGTCCAAGACGTGACACTTCTTTTTTCAACAAAAAGGGTGATAAGCTATGTTGAGCTCCAGGTCGCGCTTGCCGTGGACTCAGTATAGTCAGAACTCGGTTTAAGATCATAGTTGGTGGAACCAATTCATCTATTTATTTCATAATCGCGTTAATACCTACATAAAACGTATTTGTATATTATATATATATCATAACACTATAATAGGGTAACAAACCTTTCAAATAAATGAAGTGAGATATTTAATAATGTAGTTCAATTCGTCGGTCATTTGATGATCATTTGAACAGTCATTAATATGTCTGCTCGTGTATTTAGCTGGCTGATCGATGACGATGTTAAGTGACCGCATACGGACACTTTTGGCATCGATGTCATTCGTTACTGGTGATCTTATCTTATTATTATAAATTCAAATGATTGTATGGATGAATTATCACTAGATATCCACATTTCATCAACTTTGACTTAGTCTATTACCGTTTAGTGGTCATTTTATCATCACTATATTTAACACACATGTTTGGCGTTGAAGTAAAGCCCTATATCTTAGTTGCATTCTATGATACCTATGGTAGGATGGATGGCGCTATTGTACTCCGCCTGGCACCAACACGACAAAAATGTGGAGGTTGATCTGGAATTAGTTCATAAGCTAATGCCACCGACGCCTTTGGGGCTAAGCTTATCTCACTTACAAACCAGTACCTACTGCTGATTGTCAGAAGATGCTCAGGCTCAAGCTTACCTCTCAAGGTGTAGGTTTATTCAAGAGCACATATGAAAGTCAAACTTTTACAATTTCATTTGTCAAAAATATGATAATAAGTAAATAAATCATTTGAAAATTATTGTTTCGCTGAATTGGTAGTTGGATCTATTTAGAAGAGACAGCAAGAAACTGAGGTAGATTATCGTTGTCCTACTTTTTATCTAGGGAATAGGTTCCTATGAGCCTCGGGAACAGGATATCAGTCTTTTAAGCGGGTGGAACCGAAACTGACAACTACTGGATACATAAATCATCATTGTGTGTTGTAAAACACTTGCAGAATATTATAATGATCATTTTCAACGCTTCAGGCATTGTATTTGTAACACACCTATTTAGTTTATGACTGGTTGATGGATAGCGCTGTTAAGTGAACTCAAATGTCTACTTAAATAGGCTGTTAACTACGCTTGTTGCCAATAACCATGTATTCGATTAGTTAGCCCCGTAGAGAACATAGATACTTTCTGCGCGAAGGCGAAAGAAATCGCGAGAGAATTCGTTAAAAAGTGGTGAAACAGAATCAAAATAGAAAAGCTTTAACGATTAGCTTTAACTTAACGATAGAAGATTTAACGGGATGAAAGCTGTGAACGATTGCTATGGTATACCTTCATTGTAAGAGGCCTATGACCAGTATGAGACTGTAATAGGTTAATTGAATATTTATACCCGTAATGGGTATGAATATAAAAGAGGTAGATATGTTACTAGAGCGCGCCTGGTGAAAATGTCCGAATTGGGATATAATTATCGCATTTAGTACACGCCTTGTGATCGTTCGAATTATAGATATATTTTTTATTCTCGTGCTTTTTTTATCTTTCGTACTGCTTTAACGCGAATTGTCAACTATTGTGCACTATAGGTACGTATGGACTGCTGGATCAGATTTGAGGTGTCAGAACTGTGAATATAAAATAGGGGACATATTAAACCTTCCCGAAGAGCGAGTACCTATGCTCGGGCCCTCTCCGTGAGTAGCGGCGCGCCGAGAAACAAATTACTACACCACAATGGCAACTCAAAAAATGCCATCGATTCGGCAGAAGAAGATTTTGTATATAAAATTGTTAGTATTATAATATGAGTATTCTATAGAATACCTACTTGTATCTTAAATAAGATTGTCTAGAGGCGTCATCAGATACAGCTGAATATCCCTTAACCTGAAATTCCAATATGGTTTCGTCTAACCTAGGATTACAATCTAGAAGCACAAGTCACACTCGCTCCACTGTTTTTAAGAATTGTAATTGTTGTTTGTTATTATTCAAACACTTTCATATTAATTTATACACAACACACAATTAGTGTATCTATCAAGTAATTTGAAAAAAGTGAAGGTGGCCCGCTTTCTTTGCGGTATCCAGTGTCAGAGTTAAACACTATCACCAAAAAGTGTACATTACATTTTATTTTTAAATGTAGAACACATCAATATATGATTTCACTTCGGCGAAATTACTGATATTCAAAACTTTGTAAATAGACAAAAAAAAAAAGAAATGTCCGCTGAGTTTCTTGCCGGAGTTTTCTTAGGCCGGGGTCCCGTTTTGGTCCGGTGGTCCATTAAATTTGCTAAACTAACCTATAATATATTATTAATTTTGACATTTTGTAAGTGCCGTTTAATAGTCTAACAGAATAAATGATATTTTAATTTAAATTTGAATTCGATCGTTAGGTCGACTTCCTGACCACAAATCCTGTCATCCTCATCAAAAATAATTTTATTCTTATTAACAAATTATTTACCTGTATCAAAACTACAGAACATTGGGTTACATTCCAATAAACTTGATACATACTTATTGTATAATTTTTATAGGATATCGCGTTTGAGGATAATTCTAAAATAAATACACTGAGTCACCTAATAGTTTCGGCGTATTTACTTTTTGTTACATGATAACATGTATGTAATATTTTTTTGCGGAAATGTTGCAGTTTTATATGATAACTAGCTGCACGCCGCGGTTTTATCCAACAGAAATATATTTATTCAGCAGAAACCATCAGTGGTAGTCAATTCTGTTACAAATTATGCAGGGCATCTAGACAAAGTGATATTTCATTGATGGAATCGCGTCACAATATATTTCTAGTCACAAATATTAAAATTTTATTTAAGTACACAATTCGAAACCTCATTGCTTTTTATTATTTTTAAAATAAGGGAAGGGAATACTCCGGTTTTGTTGATATTTCTGATTACTGCTCCGCTCCCTTGTGATTAGCAACAAAAATATTTTAATAATATGTAGTAATATTTTTATGATTATCGTTATCGATATCATTATTACTTCATAGTGTTTTTTAATATCGTTATTACTCAAACTGAAATGTCAAAATTAAAACTTTAATCGATATATACATAACTAGCTGTTGCCCACGGCTTCGCCCGCGTTTACGTCGATTGTCGCGTTGTACGACTCTACTCGATTCTCTACTTACCTCTCTATTCTAGGTACTTTTCCTTGCTGTCGATATTAGCGCCAATGTATAGAAATTTACCGGATCTATTGAGATTTATGATTATTACTCCGCTCCCTTGGATGGTAGCGTAATGATATATAGCCTATATTACTCCTAGATATTGTAGCTTTTTAGAGGTGAAAGAATTACTGAAATCGGTCCAGTAGTTTCGGAGTCTATTCGTTACAAACAAACAAACAAATCTTTCCTCTTTATAATATTAGTATAGATTATACGGGCAACACAAAAATATTTTTCAATTCGAACCAACCAGTAGATACGGAGATTAGTGCGTTCAACCAACCAAACAATGAATCATACAAACTATTCAGCTTTATAATATGTATTAGTGTAGATTATGGAACAATTTAGGCTTGTGGCGGTGGAAGTACTTAAGAACAATCCCTGGTCATGATTAACTTATTGACTTTAAATATGCGTATTAGAAACTAATTGTATTATATTACCATTTAAGACTGATAGAAAACAATATAAGAAACCCATCGCAGAATGCCCTTTGTCCTCCATGAACGCGGGCCTGCGGGTGATGGGTGGAGCCGCCTGTCATTTTAGCAGAAGCAGGCCCTAGTGACCATCTCTCTCATTTAGAGATGGCCGTAGGTCTGCTGGTATGCGAGGGATATGTTACCCGTTACCTCACCTACGGCAACGGTAGATCCGAAGACACGCGCGTTTTAATCGGTTCGAGTCCGACATAACTACTCTTGCCGGTGAGAGTAGTATCCGTGGTGATTACGCGTACGAGAAAAAATAAACGCAGCAATCCAGAAGTCCCTTTTATAAATTCTGGTCCAACTAACCCCCTCAGTAGAAAAGTTTACTAAGCAAAATGAGTACTAAGACTTTACTCAGTATGCCTATTGAAAACAGTATCTAAATGTGATTCAAAACACACATGTGACTGTTAAAAAAATGCAAATTGATGCTCAGGCTGACTCTGAAGCATAACACTGATGTCATCTCTGTACTTTTTCTCGCAGTGATTCATCGGTACGTAGTACAACTATTTGTTAATAACATCATTTTCATAATATGCAGTAATATTTTTATAAATATCGTTATCGGAATTACTTAATAGTGTTTCTTTAATATCCTTATCTGTTCTTACACTGAAATGACAAAATTAAAACGTTAAAAACAACATTATAATGACTGTTTATACGCACTAGAAAACAACTATCAAAATAAAATTAAAAGAATTAAATTATGTTATGATACAGGTCTTCTTTGGGCAACTATCCAGCTCCAACTCTAGCTGAACTATGAGGTTTCAATACACTTTTTCTACTTAATTTTTTCGGCGGCGTCAGGAAATGATGAGATTTTAAGTAATTTAAGTAGTGGATGAAACTGCAAATAATTTGGTGTTTTAACACTCGTGCGATACCATAAAAAATCGTATTTTAAGATACAGTTATGTAACTTATTATGCAACAGTTTCATGAAATACCAATATTTGAACTGTCACGCGATATTCTGAAAGCTTATTTCGGTTATCTGTTATAGATTTTATACTTGGGATAGAATAGGATCCACATTATATAATTTGATCAAGAGGGTTTAACAATGCAGTAAGATGTAAAAAAAGAACTATCTGAGTTACGTTGGCATTTAGTTAATGCGCCGTGGACATTAATCATCCTTTAGTAGCACCCACTTTTCGATGTAGGTCCCCGAATCTAGGCATATCTAATAAAACATCGGATAAACAAACAGAAAACTGAAGTTCTAAAGATGTTTTTTGGTTACCAGGTCATGTATCAATCATATTTCAAAAAGTAATAAAAACTTCGATGTGCTAACTTTTTGCAATCTACTTCTTTTTGATGTTTGCAACCTTGACGGTTAGAACTGTGTACTGGTATCTGATCTTATATATTCTGGATATTTCTTAGATATAAATTATTTTCTTTCTTCTCATGTTTTTCTTTACAGTTCCATTGTTTTCGGCATCACTGGCAGTGAATCTTTTACGACGTCAGGCCAACTCTTCTAGGTCTACCACACTTATCGGGTTTCAGCGAAAGCCACATTACTAATGGATAGAGTTTTGTTCCCCACAGTAGAGACTTTTGCAGCTAGTGGCTACAACAGTCTCTGTCTGTGGTTACCAGCCGCAAAACTTGATTGAATCACGGCGAAGGCGACTCTCTTGCAGTGTGACCGCGAAATATGTTATGAAGACTATGGACAAATACTAGCGTAATTACAGATAAACAAAGATCAATAATCCTTACTTATTGCCTTTCTATTTCACAAGTTCTAGTGTAAAATAAAGGCCTCAACACAACGAAGGGTTTAATTAGTACTGGTTCACACTGTCGATAACCTCGGTGTAATGAACACTAAGTAAATTGTTCCCGTTTTGGTAATTACTTAGTATTTTTGTGTTCATGGACTCAATGAAGGGCTTGGCCATTTGATGGACTGTGTTTTGGCTTTTGTTACTGCTTAGTTTTAACGTAACAAATGGAGTAACAAGGTTCTATTCCTTTGAGTACGTACTTGCGCCAGTGTGGTATGAGAGGACGCTATCGTCTACTAGCTGGCCCAGATGATTAGTTTAATATCGCCTAAACTACTAAGGAGCCCTTGATACATTCTAGAATTGGTTTGCTTTGCCGGTGAAGAAGATTTCCGTGTACATTTTAATCTGCCACCTACTATAAATCCCCACGCCAAACACGTGATTTTCGTAACATGTTTGTAAACAACCGATCACCATTCACCATAGCCCATTCACCAGAAAAATACCTTAGTCACTTACGGGATGTTGTGACGGCGTCTAATGTTAGTTTATTTCTCTTATAAATAATACGTGTTTACCTATTTTTAGTTTTGCCTCTCAGCTATTTCCTCTGATCTTATTTAGTTGTTAACAATAAATAAACTCACCGCAGCAGATTACTACAAACTAGAGAGAATAATTTCATTTCTTCACGATATATGTGTATTTGATAAATATATTGAGTCTTTGTTTTGTGTTGACCATTAATGATGATTAAAAAAGGTTCTTTCATGGTAAATTGACCGGACGTGGTTATCATTATTAATGATTTTATCTTTGAAAAAAAATAGTAAACTTGGGTGAAGTCCAAAGTACTCGTGATAAATATTATATTATATTATATATTATAAACTTAGGGTATTCAGTCCACATGACAGCTTCTTGCTGTCAACTGGGTAGGTACGTATGTAGTACTGTTTTTTGAGCATGAGCAATAACTTCTTTCTTTCATTCTTTTAACCGACTTCTAAGAAAATGTTGGTTCTCCATTCATATTTCAAGAAAAGTATTACGCGCATTTTGTCTTTGAGAATATATATTGAGGTATGTTTTTACATTTCATCTTTGAGGTATATCTGTAATTATCACTTTCATCTTTTGGGTATGTTTTTACTTTTCCGAGCATTGTTATTCTAAAAGTCGGTTGAATTTTGTTCACTATCTAATGTGTCTAAAGGTACTGGAGTAAATGATGTTGTTATAAATGACGTAAGATATTTAAAAACAAATATAATCATTATAAAAACAACAGAGATAAGCTAGTTTCACTTCATCCGACTCATTACTGCCATGGCCACGGTTCTGGTCAATTTAAAAAGGATACCTACTTACTGGTTTATAATATGTGTGTTTGTATATCACCAACCGGGTAGTTCCCGCTCGGGTTCTATGCTTAACGCGGGTTTGTTAAATATGGAGGGTATCCTTTCAGTTCCAATAGTTTCTCTTGCGTAATTTAAGATGAAGTAATGATTCTTATCGGACACTTTCTCTACCTTCATGACTAACCCACTCTTTGGTGGTTTTGAGAAACAAACCTTAACAATATGTGCAGTTCTGACTAGTACTTTCTTTTCGCTATCGATACGTTTTCGAGCCAAAAATGTTACAGATTTCGATTTATTTTGTAAATATATAGTGCACACTCGTCACTAATCTACATTCATATACGCTCGAATTCTCTCGAAGGTCGTTTACGCACAAAAAGTTTACAGTAACTGCTATCTGCAATTTTGCATCGTATATTTAGATATTGGGTTCAAGACTGATGTATTGAGTATTTCCAGGTGAAATACAACAGTTTTAGAACGGTTTTATACCTGGGACGTAATAAGAAATGGTGGGTACTAGTTTCTACTGCACTTCAATGTGCTTAGGTATCAGTAATGCTTCACTTTGCTTCTGATATTGAAAGTTTGTGCAATTTCAAGAGTTTATCAAATTTAAAATGTGACAAAAAATAGTAGTAATTTAAAAGTGACAAATTTAAAATTCGATTGACCGAAATGTTGACTTACTATCAGACAAGTACACGGCTATCAATCGGGTGCGATTGGAAGTGGTTACCGTGGCCTATGGACGTTTCCAACATCAGGGCGTCACACTCGTACTGCCGACCTTGTAGTGGGGACGGGGAGGAGAGGAAAGCAAAACTTCTCCAGTGAGCTCTGACTACCCTAGTCACTGACGGGAACACAACACAAGGTCATTATTAACCGCGGTATTCTGTAGGGCGGGAGGTATTTCCCCAGTCGGGCTGCTCAAATAGACCGGGATTTAACCCCAAAATGAATATAATTTATGGAATCATCGTACCAAATAAATGGTACGACCTCCAAGTTTGGACCCTCGAACAAGAAAAGACCTCATTATTTGCTGGATATTGAAATTGTACAGCTGCTTGGCCTTCGATTTATCGTACGCATTTATGACCATCATTAGTAGTCATTACATTTTACAATCATGCATCCTTAATCGACTCCGAGGATATTATTTACAAGTTTATTATATTGTACGTTCCTTGGAATAAAAGTGGTCGTCTCAGACTCAGACAGTAAAATACATGTGAAATAAAATTTCGGTTTTCCGCAACTCTAGTATATCTACTAGAGTTGTGGAAAACCGAACTTTTAGGCAAACATTATTATGATTGTCAAAAAGGGGCTCTTTTTACTAAAGCATACTTTGTACTGAAATAAACTTTTGGGATGAATATATAAACTATCCTCTGCCGCACCATTAAGTTTTGGAATGGCTTATCAGCTATGCTGTCTATGGGTTCTTGATTGCCAAAGGTCATCATACAAGACATATTGCACCCCGGCAGACCCGGGGACATTCATTTTTGAGATGACCCCCTTCCCCCAATGTGGGGACTGGGGACCTTCTGCTAGGGTGACAGGCAGCTCCACCCGTCAGTTCCAGGTCCGCGCTCATGGAGGACGGAGGTCAATTAACGACCTCCGACGTCCTGAGTCACCTCCGCTCATCACGGGCAGTGCGTGCCCAGATTGTTTAACTGGCTGAGGCGTACATGAAAGATTCTTAGAAACAGTAAATCAATCAATCGTTATATTTTTAGTTTAAAACACTGGACTGGAGTAGTAGGTTATTGATTTTATTAATATGTTCATAGGTTAGAGCCACGATTTAGTACTTTGGAAATAGGGCGAGATTGTAATAAGCGGACATTCGTGTTTATTTTATCACATTGATGGATTGGGAATTATTAATAATACTATGTTGATTAGATTATTATATAAAGTTCGAGGACACTCTCATTAGTTGCGTCACTATGCACGTATCTTGTATCGGGTTATTGCTTGTCTCGGTTGCTAACTTTTGGTCAGATACAATTCCGAACTTGTGCTCAAAGGTCAGATACAATCCCGAACTTGTGCTCAAAGGTCAGATACAATCCCGAACTTGTGCTCAAAATGTGCGATATATGCGTAGTGTTTGGACTGTATGGATAGCACGGGGTGTTACGGCATGATGGACGAGCTCAAATCTACCTGTCAATCCGCGCGCGCCTGCGTCTCGTGTCTCTCGGGACTTAGGTCCTTGATCAGCGCCAATATTTAGGTATTATTTGCCTTAACCTATTCTGTCCTGATTCCAGCAGGGTCTTTAGATAATAAAAATAACTGATGGTGATTCTAACTAACCAAAAACCGCACTATGTGTTAGTGTTGTTGAGTTTCAGTGCCCTTAGCACGAAAAACTATTGAATTCCTAATGTAAAAGTATCGAGAGAACGGTGCGTTACGATAGGTAGCTTATCTACTGCGCAACTATGTGGGTGAACTCCACCAATCGCACCATCGCGATATCTATACATTACGAATTCGATAGATTTTCGTGCTACGGGCACTAGTCTAGCATAAAAAAATAGTTTACGGAAATCAATAAATATTGGACCTTAAATGAGGAAGGATATTTTATATCTGGGAGCTCTTCTCAGACTGGTCAATTATGACTAAAATATCAACGTCAATCCACACTTACGTCACCATAGATTATGATGATCTTATGAGCTGCAGATAATATAATAAGAGTGAGGTTCATACACTTTCTATAATGACCTGTAGCATTATTTATATCCTGTATCTATTATGGTGACCCTCATTCGTGAAGCATCACCTTTGGCTCACCATCAGCCAAAGAGAAGACAATGTTGACAACCTACTATATAAAATGAGGTCAAAGGTTATTATTATTATTGAGTACCATGTTCATTATTAACGTAATTTAACAAAGACAAACTTATTTCGTATCGTTACGGTTGCCAATTAATTTCGTAGTTAATTGATTTGACGAAATTGAATAATATATTCGGTTATTGATTTGGATAAAGTCAACCTTATAGTAACGTCTGTTTATGAAGGTTTACTCGAATAACATTCATTCAAATACACTTTTGATCCTTTGGGGTAGGCAGGGATAATAGACCTATGATATACGAAATGTGCAAATGCATAACGGAGTGGCGACTATGATGCGATAGTTCTATCCAAAATTATGAAGTGTACAAATAGCCTGTTCTTAAAAATCCAGTAGGTATCTGGTAGACCGATCTCTGCGCGGACAATTTTTTCAGCGAAGTCATTAGAAGCTACTGGCAACAATGCCAGAATGGATGAGAAGAATGGATAAGCATAGACGGATATCATATCTTTTTACTTGGTACTATTGATCTTGCCATCCGCTTCGTTCATTCATTTGTTTCATGTTCATGGCAGTTTTCTTACAAGCTCTCCTGTTACAGTTCAATCAATTAGTCTATAGCAGTCCACTGCTGGGCAGAGGCCTCTCTCAATGTTAGGAGGTTTCGGCCTACTGTTGCCACGCTCTACTGAGTTTGGTTTAGTTTTCTTCTCTCTCAGTGATATCGTCTGCATTTTCCATTAATCGCATTTTACGACACCCTTCGCATGAAGTCTTAGTGGTGCGTATTCTTACTCCGTAACCACACGGATATGGTTACGTACTTGAAACATAATTCTTTGTATTATATCTAACTACATATATCTAATTCATCGTAGGAGAATTGAGTCTTTAACAGATTTGTCTCCAATCATAAACGTGTGTGCAATTATTAGTTCAACTTTTATTTTGCGTCCCTTACGTCATTCATAGCCATACTCTCAATACTTAGTTCCGGTAAATACATGCAATGAATAGATCTTTATACTCCATATTGCATAACGTCAACTCTACGGTCTCCTTTCTCCAACGGGTTATTACCACGAAGGTGATTTCGATCGATAATGTGTGAAACAATAATTTTAGAAACGGAAAATTGCGATTTAGCCGTGGTTGGCGTGGAATTGGTGTTTTTTTATTGTGATCTAGATTTTGTCTTTACTAGGTTATACGATAAGGTGAACTGGTTACCGCTATCTGAATGATTTTTTGAAGAATTTTTGACTAGTTCTATCGTAGTCCTAAGAGAGAATTCAGTAGACGAGAATTTTATTTTGCCAAAACTGCTCCAGGAAGCTAAGTTGGTAAATTCCCCTGATCCCGTGGCGTATAAAACCTGAGGTGTCCAATTGCGCGTTACTGTAGTCGGAAGTGAGGGAAAAGGGGAAAAGAAAGTGTGTAATATACCCTGTCCTTGATTGAAAGTGCCAGATTTTAGAAACAATTATTACAATTTGTAAGTCGATTTTAAGTAACAGGGTGGTTAATTCTTGGTCAGGATAACTGGGCTAGGAAGTCGTACAAGTCGGCAGCATATTCAAAGGGGTTCAAAAGTCAATATTTAGACGTTTTTATGGACGGCTTTTGATAGATGGCCTTCCTTTGGCGATATTAAGACGTGACTATAAGAAATGCAATATATGATTGAACATTATTAGATAAAAAAGTGACTTAATGTCTTGCGAATATTATGAAACATTTCAATGAAATAGGTTGCATAATTGACGTTTCTTGTAAGTGGCGTAATGTTAATATTTATATTATGACCGCTTCCTGTGGTTTAGTCGTCCATAAGTGACGTCATTAGTAGACCTAGAAGAAGAAGAATTATACAATTGAATCCAGTCACCTCACACCATTTGGCTCACGCGGCTGCAATGCAAGCCTTGACGTAGGAGTCGATATCCTGAGTACACCATACATTTACTCACACACATTCGCATACATTAGCCATGACGCTCCAACCCAACTTTTGTTACATACATTTACACACTGTACAGTTTATTTTTGTATTCGGGTTTTTACGTTAAGTGGTTTCGCGTGATTGTTCTCCTTAAATGACAATAGGCTGGGTTTCAATTGGGTTTTCATCAAAATAGAACTATTTACGGTACCGTAATGCTCGTATATCAGACCAGAGTCATATTGACACCAATAGTTCACCCATATTCATCGGTTGCGTGCATTAAGGGTTGATTTATTTGTCGTCAACAAGGTATTTTATCATAGGCTGCACATTTATACAAAGAACAGTTAGTCCCTGCTTGTAATTTTCTTCTTCTGTCGAATCGACGACATTTTTGAGTTGCCATCGTGGTGTAGTGTTTTGTTTCACGGCAGTGCTGTCACTCACGGAGAGGATTTATTCCCACGAGGTCGTGTATGTCGAGTTCCCACTACGTCTACTCTCAAAATTCTCACTTTTATTCCCACTGTGAGTGGTTGAAAATCTTTTTTTTTTCTGGTGCCACCATGTCGAACGTTAACGAAAAGTACAGTGTATGAAACAAGTGAGTCAACATGGGCCCGTGCATAGGTTTCGCTCTACGGGAAGGCTTACTACGTCCTCTCCTTTTTGTGATAATTATATAAAGCGATAAAGAAGAAGAAATTGTTCTCAAAAATCTAATTTTTATATTTTCCTTTAAAATATAAAGTTATATTGTTGTCACATTGCAGAGACATTGAACTAATTTATGTGCACGATTTACTTTCTTGCTATATTCACGTCCCACTCTTATAAGTGTGAAATTATTATAATAGCGTGAAATAGCTAATATTCTCTCTAAATTGCTGTTTAAATTAAATTAGATATTTGGATGTAATAATGTTTTTGCATTTTATAAAAGTTAATTCATCGCAATTGAGCATTTACTTTCGCTCTTATTCATAAATGTTTACTTTACTACCGGCACGATAGTATTCGCATGTTGTACGGTATATTTATATGTACCTACTGTCATCGACTGCGATACGTACTTGACGTGTGTCAACAGGAAAATAGACAATTTTTATACCTATTATGACTTTTTCTATGTCGTATGCCGACAGTCATAGTATGCCTATATCTTCGCTCCTTTCCGACCAAGGAACCAATCATGACGATTTCGTCACGACACCCTTTTTAGCGATTTCTTTGTCCGAAGAAAAACGAAGATTTATGTCTTTGTTGTCCACTGAGACTGGATCAGTTTAAATGGTGTATGGGGCTCCGCCAAAACCTTTAGAGATAATTTTTTTAAATACGGCGAAGCAAAAACGAGGGTCCTTCTAGATTAGTCGTATATAGTCTTATAAGGCTATTCTACAGCGAGGGCTCGCACTGAAAACCCAGCAGCATGATATACTAGACGGATCCGAAATATACTTACAACTTATTTGTTATTAACTAAATATTGAGCTTATATCGAAACCGTTACTACTTAAATATGAAATAACTTAAAAATCTTTGATTTTGACTGCACAATTAGTACACAGAAAAATAAGACTTAGTATTAAATGTAAGTGAAATATATTATAGCTTTGCTTTATGTTTTTTTGTATCATTTATGGCTTTAGAAAACTTTTCGTTTTGACATCGTGTGAAAAAATAATAACTAAACTCGCGTGTACAACTAGTTGTAAATATATTATCATATTACTTTCTGAAGTTTACGCAAATAACACACATTGAAATGAAATCGCCTTTTACGAATTATTTGCATTTAGACCAACGTTTCAGCAGTCATTTTCGCGCTGTGACTAAGTTTTCACATAGTTTGAAGTGACTAGCAAGTAGACTAAAAGTAAATTAATAACTCGATTGAATCCATAAAAACTTGTTTTGTTTCGATACAATAACATCTATACATTAGTAAATTACCATTTTTGCTGTCAATTATTTATAATAATATGAAATATTGCATGTCCATTTAGCTGAAATATGGTGAATTTAATGCATAAACTGTAACTGTGTACCTATATATCGCAATAAATTGAATTTGATTTGATTTCGTCAAACGGGGTGAATAGGAATGCAGGGGTGAATAGGAATAAAATGGTCAATATTTTAAATAATTTCTTTTACTAAATTTCAAATAAGCTTGTTACCAGATATTTGATGATTTTGTTATTACGATGAACTAGTCCAAAGTTTGACTTGAAAGAAATTAACTACAGAATTTAGCTGACCATTTTATACCTATTCACCCCTGCATTCCTATTCACCCCGTTTTTATTACGTATTAAAAATTAACTGTCAAACTATCTGTATTCTTAAAGAAAATGATAGCAATCGTAGAAACAAGCACCGTTTAACATACTCGTGCGTTTAGTTAGGCAATGAGCAACGGAGAATGTCTGTTGCAACGTCTTGTTACATTGCAGGATGTCAGCTAATTCGGTTTTAATTATTCAATTATACCACTACATCTCTTGCATTAGCTTTGGTTTCATCTGATTTTTAATATAGTAGTACTTACAATCTGTATATGATTCTAAAGTAGTACTTACAATGTGTAGTTAGCATCTATCGGTGTATATTAGCCGTTGTCAGTATAAAATTGGCAACCACACTTTATTGTTTGCATATAATTAGTTATTTCAATTAGAATACTTTTAGCTGACATTGTTGTATTTACTGTCTAGCTGCCCTAGCTAACTCTATACCGCCATATGTCATTCTGCCCTCTTGGAATTCTCATCCCGTTTACGCTGCACCTTGTATTCAATCTTCCATTTCCCTACGGATACCCTCTCACCGAAGTCAGTGCCGAAATCAATGTTATGTCATACTCGTACTGATTAACACCACATGGATGTCTCGGGTCATCAGTTGCCGAAGGAGAGGAAGCTTCTGACATATCCCTCCCCCCCTCGACTGACCCAGGGGAGGACACCCAGTCCTAGTCCAACAATCAGCAAGGGAGGGTGATTTAAGCTCAACGAGGGGTCTTACAATGACTTTTGATAAACGAGGATTCATCCCATTATTTTATGTTATTCTTTGGATCACTGTGTGTGAACTTGGCCTAGCATGAATCAGATTAACATATTATTAATAATATTATAGGTAATCGCGTATAAATTTACATCTGATATTTCTATTAACGTTATATAATGTCTTAACGTCTTACCTATAGACGACAACTTATTTATAATCTCTGATAAGTAAGCTAAGTTTGAAGGGTTTGGTATTTACCTTTTCGTGTTGTAACCGGGAAAGCCGCTGCGATGACGGTGATGGAATGCTATCTAATCTTATTAACAACAACGTCGAAAGTACAATACCGGTTTAATAAAGTAGTTATTTAAATGTTAATGTAACTTCCGTGTAAAGTCACTTACATGACAGAGACGAAAACGTAGAAAAGTGTGTAGAAATAACTAGAGCAAAAATGAATTAGATACAGTAGTTTATTTTACAACATCCACTGTGGTTTCCACGAATCTCGAATTCTTGATCATAAAATGTAATTAAATATTAGTTTGCATGAATGTTTCGGCAAGGTTGCAATAGCCGTGGTGACAAGCCGACTCAACTTGAGACCACGGCAGTGCAATCTGGCCGAAACATTAAGCAAATCAAACCAGGTGATTTAATTAATTTACTATAATGATCTCGTTAATATCTGAGTTTCGCTAATCATATATCACGTAACGTGAGAGTTTAAAAGTAAATAAGTACTTCAGAAGTAAGTACTTACTTAATTTGCCTTTTCAAAGTTATATGAAGAGACATTAAAGTAAATGTAATCAATCTATTAGCCTATCGCAGTTCACTGCCGGACATAGGCTTCCTTCAATGTTGGGAGACCTAGGTCTACTGTTTCTACTTAATCCAGACGGGTTGGTACAGCGTTTTTCTTCTGTCGCAATGATATCGTCTGCGTATTTTTCCGTTTGTCGTCTCTTACGACACCTTACGAATGAGATGGAATTAAAATGGTAAATGTTACGATTACTTTTTTAATTGCAAGGAGGCTGTGCGATTTTGAAACTTCTTTTGTCTTTGCACATTAATTGACTTGTACAATAGTTTTAAAGTACACCTGTAGTCCCGTGATCTCTGACCACTAAAATAAGTTGTATTATAAAATTGGTGATATGTTATCTACGTTCCACTTAGCACTTCTCCCCGAAATTACGCAAGAGGGTTATAATAAACTAATTAGTGATCGAAACTATAATAATTTCGCCAAATTATGTAGTGCCTTTGCGAATCTGAGGAGTATGAAATAATCAAGCCTTGTTTATTACAAGGTTTGATACTCATATACTATTGTATAGTACCTACTTCTAAGCGACTCCCACAAACAAAGCGAATTATATTGTCGTAGAAAGAGAAACATCTCCTATTATACAGTCATTTAAAATTTTCATTTTGTGTTCAACATTATGACGGCTACAGTACAAAGTATAAGGTTCCATAGTCATACGAACTAACCGCCTGTATTCTGTACTATATCTGACGTACATGTTTTGTACGTACATTATGTTTAGCGCAAATAATGTGATTCGTACCGTGACATGACGTGTTAGAGTTGTACGACCCACCTGTTAACTAATTGTACCGTTAATATTTACTTGTTAATTTAATATGCACGCCTTTGATGTGGAGTACTGACCTGTCTTAGTTTTTATTTTTTTATAATATCACGCCTATATCCCCGAAGAGGTAGGCAGAGGTGCTAGCACCCACATTTCGCCAGCTTACATTTAGGTCCAAATGTAATAGGTGGCGAGCCTATTGCTATTAACCGGGCACTTATAAACCTGCGATAAATACACATATATTATAACTTCGAAAAGCATCGCAGTTATTGGTGTGTGTCATGGTAAACCTGGGATCGAACCCGAGACCTCGTCTCAGCAGTCCATTACCCATACCACTAGGCTACCGCGTCTGTCTTGGTACTAGGAATGAATTTAGTATTTGATATACAGGCCATTGGTTTTTATTTATGGCATAACAGCGTAAACGAAAAGGATAGGGAGAAGGTGATTTACAGTCGACAAAAGAGATATAGTACCACGTTTTCATATAAAGTTGTACGTAATTGTGGTACCCTATCTCTTTTTTTGACTACATAAAAGAAAGAAATATAATAAAAATTTAACGACGCAACAAAGGATGCCCATTATTATCTTATCTTATCTTATTGGGGTGCTTGCTTTGACACTTCGACCCTATTGAATCCTCTGTGTCGACCCCACACCTGGTCTCTGAGTTAGAGGAAGGATAGGTCTCTCTATCAAGGTGGCTATTCCTCTCAATTGCAGGTGCTTGTAATCTTCTGGTTTGGGGTAGCCCCTCCCGAGGAGATATTTGTAGTTGTATGTAAAACTATAGAAAAATAGGCCTATGTTCGTCCAATTGTGAAACAGAAGAAACACACTGTCAATGGTCAAAGAAAAAAAATAATCATGTAGACTTAACTATATTAATAGACTGACCACATGATTCACAACGCGGTTCCTGAGAAGACTCCGGCAGGAAACTCAGCGGGCTTATCGGTTTATCTTTCGGTTCACCTGCTAGAGTCGGAATCTTTAAAGTCTGTGCAACTATACGTGGATTAGTGGTCATTCACCGACATTTGAACATTCCTTTTATAGTTTAATTTTGACCTATGAATCTATAATTTACCGGTTTTTACGTTACAATACTCATTGAATTAAATAATACCTATAATCCATGATAAAAACGTAACAACTATAAAATTAATGAAAAATTATGTGGAGAAAGTGGATTCCACTAATTACTTTGCAAACAGGTTGGACCTGTATTTTGCGACTGTAACCAACATTAATGTTAATATATTCAGATCATCGTATACCTATCGGTACGTATCTTGGGCCTAAGTTGCGAGAGAAATAAAGTACTGGCGCGAACTTTTGAACTTTGGATGATTTGTAGATTCACCGACCACCTACTTCGATGGTTCTACAAATCTACAAATCATCCAAAGTTCAAAAGTTAGCTCAAAAATGCATATTACGCGTATACAACTCGTGCCTATTGCAATTCACAGAATTTAATTTATCTTCTTCTGAATAGAAGTGTGCAGCTGCGAAGGATGAAGATTCTAAAGAAGGGATCGTTATTAGGGTTTTACGGGATTGGTTTGGAGAGTGTTTGAATGTGTGTTCGCAATTTCAACAGTATACCCTATAAACTAATTCATCAATCGTTATTGACAGTATTGTTGGACGAACTGTATTGTTGCTATGTCTACAGCCAGTGACGACCCAACATTAAGGCGCCATATACGCTTATTATAACGTCAAATTAAGTTATTAAATGAAGATTTTTCTCAATTTCAGAGTGACAGCGTAAGTTACTTCTTCGATGAGTTAGAACGTATTGCGCGGCCTGACTACGTGCCGTCCCACCAAGATATCCTGCACTGCCGGAAGGCGACGAAGGGCATCACGGAGTGTATGATCAATATAAACAATGTGCCATTTGTGTTCGTGGACGTCGGGGGCCAGAGGACGCAGCGGCAGAAGTGGACGCAGTGTTTCGATTCAGTTACGTCGATATTGTTTCTCGTGTCTTCGTCGGAGTTCGATCAGGTGTTATCAGAAGACAGGTGAGGGTTTGATGGTGATTAATATGGTGTAAAATGAGTGGTAGGACGCGTTCAACATTCATCTATTAGTTTATTGTATATCCCGCAATCGCGGGTCGCGTGAATGTTAGGTCGTTACATAATTATGAAATTGCCGTTTTGTTTGAAGAAATTGGAGGAAAGCCAATTTTCAGTACTAACATTTTTGTTGTTATTTGCCTATATATATATATAGGCCTTTATATTTATGACCTTATTTGTTTGTGTATGAATGAGACAACATTAAGCAAAAAGCAACTTTTATTACATTTTTGAAAAGTAACAGCTGTAAAAGTAATGTGAAATTTATCATCAAAATGGAAAGCATTTAGGAACAACTATTTATCAAGATTGAATTAAATTTATCAAGCAGCCAATAAAACCAAAATTTCATACAGAGCTGTAATATCTTGAAATCAGCTTTTAAACAAAATGTAAATAATAGAAATATCTATTAAATTACAGGAATAACGAACTCATGAATCTGTAAGAAAATTCGGCAATTTCATAATGTAAAGACCTATTAGAATCAGAATCCAGAAGGAGCGGCTCCTCTGAATGCTGATTCTGTCCATCATTTTGAAAAAGACATTCATCACCTACTAGGGTAATCGAACTTACATCGTATTAGATACGTAGTCAACCAGTTCTTAAGAGATATTTTAAGGATGCTTGATAATTCTAATTAAGAACAAGGACAGTTTCTCAGAAAAACGGAAAAAGGAAATAGTTCGGCTTTTAGAATTGTGTTAGCCTTGAAGTTAATGTTATCAGTACAAGTTTGGTTTTGCCGCAAATGAGAAAATGTTCGCAGTATTTCAAGCAATTTGAGAAGCAAAACGCATAGTGAACATGTATTATGACGTAACTTTGCCGCTTATTTATGTCATTGAGTAGGTACGGAAAAATATCAAATATTTTCTTTATATATCATGAAATGGTATGAAAATCTTAATAAATATTATGGCAGTGGCCAGTGATTTATTTACGATTCCCATCACTTTCATTGTGAATACACATGATCAGAATATTATGTAGAGAATTTATTGTAGGGTAGAATATATTTTAGTGGATGTTCATCGGCAATTCTTTAATGAGCTTTCCGGTATCAATAATTCTAATTTTTTTAGAAAGGGTTTTGGTTGATATTTTCATTTATTCGATTTATCGAAGTTCAGTACATCAAATCCACAATTCTATCTATGCTCACGCCTGTTTCCCTCTGGGGTAAACAGAGGTGAATTAACGCCCACATTTCATCACCCATTGTATTCGGTCCCTGTCGGCTAAGCCTGTTGCTGAATTCTGAGCGCTATTGTTGACTCAAGCCATGTAACTGTGCCTCAGTTTCGGCTGTAATATCTGTGTGCTAAACAGCCTTATCCCTTAGTCGCTTTGTACGATGCCTCAGGAACAGATGGGGTGGTCTAAATTCTACTTTGCCGGGAATCACGCGGCTGTGACGTCATTTAGGATAAATTAATTTTGATTGTTATACAAACAAAAAGAATACTGGAAAAATATACAAGGCCGAAATACATCGAGATTCAGATCACGTAGTATGAAAAATGTTAGTTTAAAACAAAATTCATGTCTGAAGCATGCTCAATTAGGTTCATACGTCACAGAGCTGCTTACATTATGAATGAAATTTTCCTTTAGTAAAAACAAGCATCGTAGTAAGTGCCTGAATCATCGTCCATATGTATATCATGTAAACAAAACTATAGATACAATATCTTATCTATGATCTAATGTCTGTAATTTAGTTGTTACGGATGTTTTATTACGAAAATATTTTTTGTTAACATTTTATTATCTGGGCACTGTTAATTTTTAATTACATAACAAGCTGCGTTATCGCCTTATTATTTAAAATATGTGGTAGCTTGAGAGATAGTGGAAATAACTTTGGTGCGAATTGATCGTAGGTATAATATTTTTAGTTATTTACTTATTTCATATACTACCGAATCTTTACAGGTACCTAATTCAATAATAGTAGACCACAATTTACTTATTTCACATACTACCTAATCTTTACAGTTACCTTATTCAATAATAATAGACCACAATATTTGAAATACAATCATAATTCAAATTCATTTAACTATAATGCATTAAAATAATAAGTATACATCAATAATTAATAAAATATGATCTTGCTTCCCGTACATACGACAAAATTATATCGCCCTGATAGCCTATACACTGTACGCTCAATCATTTATTGAATGATGATGTGCGTTCTATATTTTGGAGGTACCTCAGTACATTACTTGACACGTGATCAAAAAAATGTACTGAGGGTAGGTATCACTTTTCTGGATTTGTAAAAGAGATAAGGTTGAATAGAATTTGGGTAACTTCATCTTCTCCCATGCGATGTCGTACAAGGCGACTAAGGGATAGGGCTTTATCATCAGACAGATAAATGCAGCAAACTTAGCCTCAGATGCATGGCTCCAATCAACTATTGTACCCGGAATACGGCAATAGACTCACACCCTATTACGTGGAACCAAATAGAATGATTGATGAAATGTGTGTGTTTATTCACCTTTGCCTAACCCTCTACGAATAAAGAGATGATTATACGCATGTATATATCTAGAACAATGTTTTCTTTCTCATGAAAAATCCTGTTGATATCTCATTCTCAACAAGTGTGAAGCAGTAAATCGCACTACATAGTGTTATTAGAATTAAATATTACCGCGGTAGCCTAGTGGTATGGGTAATGTACTGCTGAGACGAGGTCTCGGGTTCGATCCCAGGTTCACCATGGCACACACCAATGACTACGATGCTTTTCGAAGTTATGTGTGTATTTATCGCAGGTTTATAAGTGCCCGGTTAATGGCAATAGGCTCGCCACCTATTACATTGAGACCTAAATAAATAAACTGGCGAAATGTGGGTGCTAGCACCTCTGCCTACCCCTAAGGGGATATAGGCGTGATACTATAAAAAAAAAGAATTAAATATGCTCCCAATAAAGACCCCTAAGTCCCCAACTTTTTAGTTTCTCCTCTGTTCTTTCCTGTTTCTTTGCTCATTCAGTCATTGAGAAGCCTTGGTACTTGTAATAATCACCAATCTCAACAAGAACCATTTTGTCATTTACTCATTTACCTTTGAAATCTAAAGATAGAAATCTCTTCGTACTGAATACCGGAATATTTTTTTTAAATATGGCGAAGTCTTTCTGTAAATCAATTGAATATCCTTAATATTCCGTCAGCTTTCTGTGATGAGTTTTCAGACAAGAAATATAATAACGTTTAATGGTTAGTACGATGTAAGCTCAGTGGGTGTTCTGTATGACATAGAAAACTCGTTACTAACCCCTGTTATACTACCCATAACATATTGTGAGAAATCCCTGTCCGTCCTACCCTCTCTTTCCTGTTCATTAATGTTATGTAGGTTTTAGTGGATTTAATAGAGGGAAAAACGATAAGAAAACGGTATAGATTTATTAAACTCATACCTAGTCTTATTTAAAAAGTTCTCTCTCTCTCATCTTTGCCCGATTACAGTCCAATTTGTATGGTTGTTTAATGTTTACGGGACTTCAAACGGTAATTTATCCAGTTCGATTTTAGTAAAGTCTATAAGAGTGCATAAGTTCTCTGTTACCCGGTACCAAAAAGCTATAAATTCTTATAAAAAACTAAAGTTTCTGATCTTTATTGGCTTTTACATAGCCAAATTCTATAAAATTTATGGAATTCTTAATACACTATTTTTTTTAAATAAGTAAGTTATCGAGACGTACGATTGTTTGTTAGTCAATCACGCCAGAATGGTTGAACGGACCTGTGCGGAATTTGACACAGATAAAGGTTCTAGTCTGAAATAACATACTTTTATCAGGGATATCCGCACGCGGACGAAACCGCACGCAACAGCTATTTAACGATAAGTCTTAGTCTCGTTCGTGAGACAATACATTTATAAAATCGTTTGCGGCCCGTATCGATTTGCGTGTTGCATATTTAACCTAGTTTTGGCAGTGAATAGAACAGCTATACATCTCTAAAATAAGCTGAGAAACTTAACATAGAGTGGTTCTTAAGAGATTCTGACCCTAGCACGTTAAGCCGTCGGGCTATCTAGGTTCTAGATAATTTGAGCCCCAAAACATTGAACAACCTGATCTAATTGCAGAATTCAGATGTCGCCAATGTATCTTGGAGTTCAGAGAACAGTCACTTTGAGAATAATGACGAAGTTTCATTACATTGTTAGTCAGAAAATCAACCCTCACTTAAATTGGGAAAGCGCTCCGAGGCTTTGCGACATTGACGTCAAAACATTGCAACATTTGTAACGTGTCATAAAAGAATTGATCGCCGACATTTAGTTTAAAAGTGGCACTTAACACGAGCTTGCTTTATAGTATCGATATAACCATCGAATTCAGCAAATCAGTATTTTGAACCAATAAATTTACAACCGCGTAATATAAGTACTTACTTAAATACGTCCAGTTTATTTTAATTCGCCTCGTAAAAAAATGATGGTTATAAAACATTTTCTAATTATACATTTATGTGAACGAAGGTATGTGGCGTTTAAAAGTGCGTGCGGTGCGGTCTGCGGAAAAACGTGCGTACATGTTTACTTGCGGAGAATACTTTCCGTTTGTTTGTTTGTCCGGATGTCTGGTACTTCTTGAACGATTTTGAAACATAGAAACCTTGAAACTTTATGAGATATTTGAATCATATCTGCCCTAAAAAATAAAAAAAAGCTTACGTTGTTCCAAATTTAAATGGTTTTGTTTCTTTTTTATTTAGGCAAAAATATAATTATACTTTTTAATGTATTTATACTGAATGATAATTATAATTTTAATATCATTATTTAATAAATAATGGCGGTAGAGGAAGCGCGGGCTGCGCCGTTGTCTCTGCTTATTTTTGATATTGAAATAAATACTTATTTACTCAGATGTTAGTTTTATATTAAACATGTTTCTTTCTATCAGTCTTTCTGATTTTCGTTATCAGGATGATAATGATAATGATATCAATGAAATTATAAACGTCGATGATCAAGTAAAACCACAGCACAAACCTAACTCATAAATCAAGAGGCTCGCATTGAGGGTACATAATAAAACCGATATAAACACGAGCGTAACCGCGTTATTTTCTTAATGTTTTTTTTTATTACGGCTCTAAAATATTTGCTTCAAGTATGTTCGCTTCGCCGGATGTGTTCCTTTGATGTTGTTTTTAAGAATTCTCGATGCAATGTAAACGTTTTGCTTCCAACATCGATATTTGGCGCGTGGATTTAATTTAATCCTGGTGTAATATTTATAATTACTTCATGACTTTATATAATTATATTCTTTACTAGCTGTGCCCGCGACTTTGTCCGCGTGGAATTTAATTATTTTTTTTCCTAAAATAAAAGTAGCCTAAGTTACTCCTTATTACATAAACTATCTGCTAGTGAAAGTCCCGTCCAAATCGGTCCAAATTATATTCTTTACTAGCTGTGCCCGCGACTTTGTCCGGGTGGAATTTAATTTTTTTTTCCTAAAATAAAAGTAGCCTAAGTTACTCTTTATTACATAAGCTATCTGCTAGTGAAAGTCCCGTCCAAATCGGTCCAGCCGTTCCAAGGATTAGCCGGAACAAACAGACAGACAGACACCAGTTTTTTTTTAAATATCGTTTTTGGTATGTGTACCGTATATACATTCATATGCATGTAGTAAAAAGGGGTTATTTTAATATTACAAACAGACATTCCAATCATAATCTATGTCATCATTACACTTAGAAACTCCTAGTCAGCTCTCTTACGTCTCCTTAGTACAATTAGGATTAGTTGACTCATACTGAGAGGAAAACCTGCGACTGGGTCATAACCTCCTGTACTTTCTTCTTGCAGGTGAGATTTGGGTTATGAAAATATTCATAGGCTCCGTACACCCATAAAAATCTCTTCTGTAATACAATTATAAGGCATTAAAAGGTTTCTACAGAGTCGGCACCACAAATGTGACGCTCCTCGTGTTGCAAACGTCTATCAGGTGGGCCGTTATCTGCCACTTAATTGGTATAAAACCATCATAAAATACCTAACATACTTCTGATTCACGAAAAAGGTGCGCCCGTATGGTCGTGACTAAATAAACATATGATTCAGAAGACTTACTTTATATCTTAAGTGTTTTAATATTTAGTTAAGTTAGTAAATATCTGATTACACAAATCCTACAAACGACTCGTATTTATTGACCCTGATAATTTATTTTCCCCCTTTCTCTGTTTACAGGAAAACAAACCGCCTAGAAGAGGCACTTAATATCTTCGACACGATCGTCAATAATGTAAATTTCAAAGGCATCTCCGTCATTCTATTCCTTAACAAGTCCGACTTACTCGAGAGGAAAGTCGCCAGCAGGGAGACCGACATACGTTGGTACTACCCACAGTTCACCGGCGATCCCCACAATCTCCAAGATGTACAAAATTTCCTGCTCAATATGTTCGCGAACGTTCGGAGAGAACCCAAAACCACATTGTACCACCATTTTACTACTGCCATTGATACGCACAATATTACAGTTGTCTTCAACTCTGTTAAGGACACGATCCTCAACCGGAACCTAGAGTCTCTAATGTTACAGTGACGATGTAAGAACATTGTGATATTTGTAATGGAAATATTCTAGAACATTCGATTACCTTATGTGTTTTCCTCTCTCGTGAAGGATATTTGAAAAGACAAAGGATGTAATCCAGATGGCTGAGTATATATGACATGTATTTATTACCAAGTGTATTGGTTATGGTAAAACTATGTACCTTAGACTAACGTATTGTAATTATAAAATTTGTATATCAGTATATTTATGACCAAAAAATGTAGATTTTGCACGTGAAAGGTACGTTATTATGATCACTGTTCGAGTATGGTTGCTGCATGCGTTGATACGATGTCGCAATATTTAAGGTGTATACGGGTGTAGAAGTATTATTTCATATAAATAAAATCAGCTAGTAAACAATATACTGAAAATTTTCTAAACCAATTAGCATGCATGTTAAAAAAATCAAATTTAGAACGAAAAAAAGCATTCACTCAAATTAAGACCGGAAAAAGTGAATGCAGCTTCACTTTTTTCGATTTAAATTTGATAGTAAACAATATTTTCACTAAAATAGTTAATCATAAATTAATTAATCAAGTGGGCCGTGTTCTCGTCTGCCATCTAAGTGATATAAAAATCACGATTCTTGTAATACTAAATTGAGCAAACAATAAAATGTATTTATCTCTATCATATCATCGCTATCGCTAAAAAAAGAAATGGCGATACATTTTTATCATCAAACTCAGTAACAACTCATAGTAAGTTTTTGTGACTTAATTGGTCATACATATTAAAGTTCCTTAATTATTACTATTATAGTAATCATTGTTTACAGTATGATTTTATTTATTTGAAATACGGTATTTGCTAAGAGATGAAAAGTACAATATGCCAGGGATAATTTGTATGGGTACTGTGTACGCACCATTTTTGTAAGTAGGTTCTTTTAGTAAAAAATATTTATTGTAATGCTCGCGGTCTGTCTGCATAACACACACACACATACACACTTGACATGAGTAATACATTTAATTGGCTATAGAATTGTGTTAACTCCCTTTAGTAAAGTCCCCGCCTTAAATAAATCACAAAATATATCCAGTTTTTGAGTACAGCTAAAATAATAATCATATTCTAGTATACAGGGTGTTATGGGAACAATCCCGAAAACGAAAACAGGGAACACTACTGATCATTTTAACAAAATTGGGCTACTTCTTTTATTTCAATACTTTTTTTGGCAAGTACCATAATTTTACCATTTTACCATAAGTACCATATTATAATTTTTAAACTCTTTTATTAGTATAATTCACGCAATAATACTATTTAAAGCATTTAAAAATCATGGTGTAGTCAAGGTACCATATTGCAATCAAAAAAAGTAGTCCAATTTTGTTAAACTGGCCAGTATCAAGTTCAAGTTCAAGTTCTTTATTTGTTGAATATGGTACAAAAAATGATGTTTCGATTATAATGTATCAGATATCGCGTTTTCGTCTTCGGGAGCGTTTCCTTCTAACACCCTGTATAATCAGTTCATTAGTAACTAAGAACGGATTTCAATATAATAAAATTGCATTATTACTATTTAGTCAATGAATTTCATTGGGTAAATGTGAGAAATCGGTTTAAGAATGACGACTACACCTTGCCGGCTCTTAGCTGAACGTTGGCCGAGCGTTCGCCGTACGTCGTCGCCGTACGTCGTCGTCGTACGTCGTCGTCGTTTAATTCCGTGCACCTCGCATAAGATAGAAATGCATCGCGGTGTAGTGTGGTAGTGTGGTGTGGGTACAAGATATATGTAATCTTTGGTGACAGACGATGCTCAGACACGACACGACACGGCGCGGTACCGTGTAGCGTGAGTCATCCTTTACTTGGATGTATTTTCTCTGGTGAATTCAATCCAATCCAGTTTAAGTCTTAAAACTAACACACATTCGAAGATAGTTCCTGGGTGTGTGAAATATCCACAGGGTGTTAATCGGTTCGTTTAGGTTCGCAATACCAAATATGTTTTGAAAACATTTAATTAAAAATGGTGAGGTTTTTTGCAACTAAATAATATTTTTTACACAAGTTTTGTCCATGTTTTAATTTTTTTTTATAAATTTAAAGTATAAAACATAGGATTTATTTTATTTTATATTTTTGTTACAGATAACACATAAACAGGAAATGACAAAATATGTTAACTAAATATTACATCGCATTGTGTTGGTACCACAAATTATAATAACTGTTTTATTAATAAATTATGATTCTTAATAAGACGTTGACATTTTTACAGTAATATATGCAATATTATAATTTGGAGTCCGTACCATAAAATAAATGTTGCGACAAAACTCGTACTTATATAAAAATTACATCCCCGTCACACTACTTTTTATTTTTAATTCGTTTAATAAGTTCCCCTTAGAAGAACAAAGTATGTAAGTGACATACTTATCTTTACAGAAAACCTAGGCGTGAGAAAGTGACAGAATATACCAATCGTAAAACGATTTTTTATAAACAATTATCAACTTTGACAGAAATAGATATTGAAGTGACGTCAATATTATAGGCACAAGTCATAGCCAATGACATTTAAAATTAGCTAGTAATGCCTAAGTTCAAAAATGATTTCCGTTACTCTCAGGCAGATCGCGAGCGTAACTTGGTTCTCAATGCAGCAGTGCCAAGCCAAGTAGTGTTAGCGTGTATACGTCGGCTACCACTGTATCGAATAGGTGTAGTTACAATGAGATTGCTCTTATAGAGTGCCACATGCAAACATTCACACAGCCTTTGCGTTGGGAAGACTTATATAAATCCCTTCAGGGAGTAAAAAGTGTACATAAATAACCATTGTTAGAGAAATCGTTTTATAAACTGTGATTAATAAGTATGTAGAAATTGTTAGGCTGTAAACAGCAACGAAAGTAAGTGTATCTTGCAAAATACTGCTTTTTTAAGCGATGAAATTTTTGTATGATGCTCAATATTTTTTTTTGTTTTGGCAATCTATCTTGGTGTTCTATACAATCGAGTATTCCGTCCCTTGGCACAATTTAATACAAAGACGTATAATCTCACTAGCTTCTACTGTTTTTTTACTGTAAAAAGTTTTGTACAATATACAATGTTTTTAATTGAAGCGGGCAAAAAGGTATGACGATACCTTTTTAATAATTTTAAATGTAAATTTTATCTGAACTCGCTTTGTGCGTGAGAGGGAATGATCTGATTTTTAAATGTTATTTTAAGTACAACGCATAATTTTCGATCATAATAATTATACTCATTTAGTTGTAAGTTTCATAAGCTTTAGCCTATTTATTTTGAGATGGTCTACGATTATTGTTTATTTACGTGTGAGTTTAGATAGAAGTTATCTATTTATTATGTGTACATTTTTATGGTTGGATTTATCGAGGCTAATTGTGTAAATACCTCTTATTTTACTATGTATATCGTTTCCTTGGTATTTTAGTTTTAATCACTTTCATTTAATTGTCTAATTGGTTAGAAATGAATTACGGATTAAATTCCCATTGTCAGTGATAAATTTGCATTTAGAAGTGCCATTGTGTGGTACACAGTGTTGCCACTTTCAAAAATTATACCCAACAATATGATGTCAACACAGTCGCGCAAAATTCATTCTAAATTTGAAAAAGTTTGACATTTGTAAATGTATTCCTGGTTGGTTGGTGGTTTTGAAGTTGATAGACTACCCCCTTTTTATGTAAGAATTTGATAAATTGTGAGATTTAGACTGGTTCATTATATTAAAAGCAATTATTAGTATTGATGCCAAAGGTTGACTAACATCTCGATCTAACAATATTCAAATGACAATTTAAAACTATTATCAACTGTTGGTGCTGAGTAACGGTAGCTGTTCTGTTAAATCACAGTGGGCGTGGCTTCTACAGTAAGAAAATGTAATATAATATCTACGAAGTATTCACTTCTTAATTCTTTACCAAAATTATATTTATATTTATTGAGGAACCTATAGCCTAAATAAACTTTTTTATTTACAATTTTACTGAATTTATTTTAATACTATAGTTACGTTGAAATGAGACTAGTTTTACTTACACTGCTCAATCTCCACCACCAATAACAATCGGGCTACAAATGTAATTATTACATAAAATTCGTACACAGTTTAAAAATCTTTGGTAAGGTGTAAAAAAGTTGGAGTGAAAACAGACAGTATATAACAGTAACTGTGTAATCGTTACAATACCATTAAAGGGTAAAACTAGTCTCATATTATACTTGCAATAGGGATGTTGACTACTTCTTTCATTCTAAAAATATGATAACTTTCCTATAGTATAATGAACTGCCAAAGTGAAATATTCCTGACAACAATATTTGAATTTGAAAATTTAATTTTTCGAGCCGCCTGAAAACGCTCTATACATAATCAATACATGCAATGATCTAAAAAAATATAAATTTAGACTTATTTTGGGAACTTTATATAGTTTTATTAATTTTATATGATTCAGTTATGAACTATATTTTGTATTGCATATTTTTTCAGTGAAAAACTAAGATATTAATTAGTATTGAGAAGAATTGGACGACGTTGTCAACATCCCTAATATAGTATTACCGTTATAACTACAAATACAATGAACTGATGTTTGAGTTGGATGTTTAGTGAGGACGGAACATGGGTCTCAAATGATAGCAACTAGGTCGAGTGTGATTTATATAACGGAGGCGGTTGTGTTGAGCATGAGTTGATAAACTTGGAAATGATTAAAATAAATCTCCTTCAGGTTGGGTACATGAGCTTTTAAGACTTATAGCCTACTTATATCTATTCTAGTACACGCAGGTTTACTGCAAGAATAAATATATTAATATTCACGCCATATAGCTTACAAAGTGTTAGCTATACGTGGCTGGGAATATGTGTTAGGGTACGGATTTTTTCTTTATTTGTAGACTCCTTACCGACTCGTAGTCACACCACATTATCACACCAGTATGACAAATGGTATTTTTTTCTCGTTTGTCACACTACTGGTTTTTACAACCTAGTGTCATAGGATAAGACAATCATTTGCATGTAGACACAAGGGATGTTATTCTTCTACGATACGCCAGACAGCGATAGCAAAAGGAACTCGATTGAATTTTTACGTTGCATATCAATCCACTAATTGTTGTCCACTGCTGGACATATACATGTCCCAATGTTGGGAAGCTTTTGTCTACTATTCCTACACTCGTCAGACGAGTTGGTATAGGGTTTTATTTCGAGATTTCCTTCTCTCGTACCGTTTTACCGTTTATTATAAACTAGTTTAATTCAATTTGAACCGCGTTAGCACATTTCCACGGTTTACTAAATTAATTTCATTATTTTTTCATCGAATCTAAATCTGATTCTAGATTGATATGGTTATTAAATCAAATCAAATCAAATTAAAACTACTATTATGAAAGTCAATGTGATATCAATGCCGAAATGCTTCCTACAGTCCCGGGTCCATTAAGCGGGGTGTGAAAAAGCATCTAATGAGGCCGTCGAACTGTGCGCCACCATTGTAACACTATACGTTTTTGTAATACCCCGATTGAATTTACCAACAGGTGTGGTGAAGTTGACAAACTTGATAAATATCCCATTGACTTTTTGTATATGTAATCTATACTATTATATAATTGTAAAAAGTTTGTCCGCGATGGACGCTAAAACTACTGAACGGATTTCGATGCGGTTTTTTGTGCAACTTAAAATTTTACGTTTGATTGATTGCAATCAGTTAAGTAGAACCAGAGTTATGGCTAGTAGTAGTATAAAAGCCTGTGTGTACCAGAACTTCACTCTTATATCAATATTTAAATAATTAAATCTAATACCTAAATACTTCAAAAAAACTTGCTTCAACTATAACGTATTATACATACATCTATGAATATTATATCGTCGTTTAAGTGCTAATACCACGTTAGTAAAAAAACAGCAACATATTCGCTCCTATACATATTCTTTTTATATACAACTTGGTGACAGCCTACGGCCCACCCGATGGAAAGTGGTTACCGTGACTGCAACACCAGGGGCGTCACACACAGGCGCCCGACCCTATAGAGGGGAAGGGGACGAAAAAGGGAGAGGCAGAGAGCTGGGGTGAAGATTAAGATATTTTTTGTGTTATCACCGTAGAAGACACATATTGGTGTCAACTTAAACCTTCGGTCTACCCACTGGCAACACAAAACCTCTCCATAGAGCTTTGGCTACCAAACTTACCGGCGGAAACACAACACAAGGTTATTATTAGCCGCAGTTTTCTGTAGGACGGAGGTACTTCCCCAGACGGACTGCTCAATTAGGTCTGGGGATACTATCATGTCCTCCATCAACATATCAACACATATAAGCTCGAATGCGTTGCTATTTAACATAGATGGTGTTAGAACACAAGCGACTATATAACCATCTATAAATATATTATCTCGATAGATTTCTACACTTGCTTTCTCAAATGTATACGCTCAATTTTTACTAGAAACTATACAAGGTTAATAACTAAGGTATTTCTATCACTAATCTATTCTTGTACTCACTTGAAGGAGATTTGGAAATGAGGGGAAAGGTATTTTTTAGATACTATAGATTGCAGTAGTAAAGGTACTCCCTCACTGGGTACATTTGCCTGTGTAATACAACATTTCAAAAATGGATGTGAGTGTTACGTTTCAATACTGCTTCGCTTAACTGACGAGCGTTCGTGAGCGTGTTACAAGTTATATTAAATTATTGCAGGGATTGCACATTGTAATGCTCCGATTCTCTTCCAATGCGGATTTATTGCTCGAAATGGATCGTTTTAGGGCCTCAATTCAACTAATTATATGTCAAAGTACTGTCGTACCATTTAATTTTAACCTTCACTGTTATGCTTTTAATTCTAAAATTGAATTGGAATTTTGTGGTATGACATTGGTCTTGCTATGACATAAAATTAGCAGAATTGGTGTCCAGTTTGCGTACTGTAATGAAACTTAGTCACTGATGAATACTCGACTCTGTAACGTTCCATTACACGCGAAGGCACGCTAAAAATTGTACGTCCTAATTTATTTTGTACTTGTAAATATTTTTTATGAGGTGTAAATTCAGTAATTTGAAAGTAAAAGTTCTCAAATCATTTCCTCGGCTCAACTATCAACTGATGCCCCACACAACAACCTGTGAATAAGCTAAGGGTGCCAATCGTATTGCTCGAAAAAAATATCCACATGTAAATTTATTGTAATCATAGCATTATTAGGCCTATGGATATTTTCGGTAGACCACGGAAAACCCTATGCAGTGTGGTTGATAAGTTAGGGCTCCATCAGACTCGCTACTCTTTCTTTTGCCCTTCGGAGATATTACATAAGTAATGATTTTTGGACAGGTCACAAAAGTAAGTACATGATAAAAGAATAATTTTAAAATAATTCTTTGAAATTATGTCAATATCATATTATACCTATAATATGATTATGATTAAATAGCCTAAGATGTGAGATAGTTTGGTTTTAAAATTATCGAACATAAAAAGTAGCCAGTGTGATCCAGCCTTTAATTGTACGAGTATGTTATGATTTTTTAACATAATGTTAGGAGTCATTTTACACTCATGTTAATGTATGCTAGAGTGTTGACAATATCTTTTGGAATTCCTCTATATTTTGTATACAGCCCAATATTTATTGTACAGTGTAATAAAACACCATGCATGTATAGTTTTACGTTTTATTTACCTGATTCCTTAAATACCTTACATCAATATCACCTTCGCGTTTAATGATGTTAGTTCCTGCTTTATTGAAGCCTCACAATTCGCAGACCGTATTCCGCCTTCCGGCTTTTGCTTCTTCAGTTCACGTAATCTTGTAGTGAGACTATTTTGAGACACGAAATTGGTTTTAAAATCCAGTGATAAAAACAGTATTTCGTTTTTATACACAGTCAGATAAACATCGTAGTTTCATTAAATAAATCGAAGAGTGTTTCGTCTTTGGTGGTGTCAAAATATTATAGACGTAATTTAAACTAATTAACGTACGTAAGAACTTTCATAGCGCGATCCAGAATCATTAATTCCAATTAGTTCATCTTCACTTCGTTAGATGGCGCTGGATATTATGATGTTGCCACACCCGCAGCCACACAATGAGTTTTTTAATATTCAGTTATCGTATGACGTCACAAATTGATGGTTTCTACTGTGATGGCCTTAACAGATGCTTTTTCAAGCTTCGCTTGAAGAACCCGAAATCGCAATGGGGAAACTCGTGTGTGGGCTAATCATTCCACATCTTTGCAGTTAGACAAACGATTGAAGTTTCAAACCATTTGGTTCGTGACGGGATTGTTTCTACCGCGTGTGTGGGCTGTGGGACACAGCTGACCAGCACTTGGAGTCCTCGATACGAACTAGTTGAAAGAGCTCTTCAGAACACTAACCGTGGTAGAGACCGGAAAATACAACCAGAGAAACAACATCTCTACGCAACTACTACTACCAAGGTTCTAAAGTGTTAGTAGCCTCAGGACTCCCTATGATTCGTACTGCACCTCGTTGTAAGAGCATTAAGTAGATTCTGAGCAGAAGCGTCCCAGAGATGAGAGCAGTATTTCACGAGCGAATCTGCGCCTAGTACAAAAGAGATGCTCAAACGTGAAAAGTCATCTTACCCTATTCAGAACTCCGAGTTTAGGTACATGAAGTTGTTTTGGTGACGTTCTCTCGACGTATATTTTATAGTTCAGCTTGCCGCTAACATCCATCCCAAGCATAAGAATGTGGTCCTGTAGTGGTAAAGACGTTAGTTATGAAGAGTTGGCAGGGCAAGGAAGGGGGTAACCTTGACTGTTTTCTGTCTGTGTGTTGTGGTCCTATTTTACAGCATCCTATTGTACTTATTCAACTTAAAATATTCCATACAATACTAAATATTTAACAGGTAAGTATACAAATTAAACACGTGTGTCGCGCATGAGCGGGTTCGCGAACATATTTAGATAGGCATTAGAATCTTACCGTGCCACGTTCTGCGTCCTTATAAGCAGTGTATAAAAGCTTGTTTTGGCACAAAACACATTTAAATGTTTTGTGTGTAAACAATACAGTTTATGGATTGTTTGCTTGCAAAACAACCGTGTGGTGTTAATTGAATTATTTGGGCTGAATAATTTCGGTATGCGTAGGTATTTGCCTTTGTTTTATAGGGGTTTTTTTACGATTTTTGATATTAAGGTAGGCATACAATAATATCTTTAGGTAATAGGTATATTATAAATACATTCTATTAGCTTTGTAAATAGCCTCTTTCTTTACAAAAGTGCGTTGATCCGGAAAGAGGTCCGTGGAACAATTTTTAAAAATACTCACCCAAGTAGGTAAGGCTCCCATCATTGAGAGACGCCTATAAGTATTCAGCAGTGGACAGCGATAGGGCAATTGATTTAGAGTGTAAATCGTCGGGTTATTGCAAGAACTCATTAACTGCAAAAAGTCACTAAATACGTTTTTATTTATAGTGGACTTCATTTGGCACATTCTACAAAACGCAAAAACTCACTTACTTCTATCTATTCAATTTTAGGCTTTATGACCTTGCTATGAAGTCCATAACTGCAACTTTGGAAATCAGGCATTTACGAAACATCACTAAGCTGCACAAGTTATTTTTATTAAATAGATAATTATTAAAATCACAACATACATATTAAACAGAACTCATTTTCACCATGTAATTAACTTTATCTAAACAAGAGTAGAATAATATCTTAGAATTTGGATCGATAAAGTTCATTATTTGTACTTAATTACTTTCTGTTATGAATAATTGATCATAAGTTCACAATAAGTAATCTTAATGAATTTTATCGAAATGAATTTTATGTAAAATATCATGATTTCAATTATTTAAGGTATTCCTAAAATCATTTATTGTTTTTAATTACCTACTTTTTATTTTCTCAATCGCATAACTTAATCTTAATAGCTCGCAGGAGGCCGTCCCACGCTTCGTCTACCGATACGCGGTCTCCATTCGAGAACCTTTCGTCTCCAACGGCTATCTATTCTTCTTGCTACGTGCCCCGCCCACTGCCACTTCAGCTTGCTAACCCTGTGCTATGTCGACCACTTTTATTCGTCTGCGGATCTGCTCATTTCTGATTCGATCTAGCAGAGAGATTATGAGATATTTCAATAGCTCGCTGTGTAACCTTGAGCTTTCTTATGAGGCCCATAGTGAGGGTCCACGTCTCGGCGCCATAGGTCATCACTGGCAACACGCACTGATTAAAGATTTGTCTTTAAGCACTGAGGGATTTTGGACGAGAAGACACTGTGTAACTTACCGAACGCTGCCCAGCCGAGTTGGATTCGACGATTGATCTCCGCCTCGAAGTTTGATTCGTCTAATCGGACCATCTGTCCAAGGTAGACGTCTACAACTTCGAGGGTCGAGCCTCCAACTAACACTGGGGAAGGCCTCTTAGAATATGAGCATTCGCCATAACCTGGGTGTTGCCCATACTTATCTTGAGGCCCACTTGTTGAGAGACTCGGTTGAGGTCGTCGAGCATTGTGTTAAGATCCTCCAGCGATCCTGCCATGAGAACGATATCGTCGGCAAAACGAACGTATGAATGTGGTCTACGGTACTATAACCTTTTCGGAAACCGGCTTGTTCGGGCGGCTGGAAGTCATCAAACCTGCGTTCGAGACGATTCGTGATAAACCTCGAAAACAGCTTATAAACATGGCTCAGAAGCGAGATGGGTCTGTAATTGTTAAGAGAGACTTTGTCGCCTTTTTTGAAGAACAAGATCATCACGCTTCTGTTCCATGCTTCCGACGTAGTACCTTCGAATAAGACGGAGTTGAAGAGCTACTGAACGACTTTAAGAATCGGTGTTCCACCCGCTGTCAGAAGTTCCGAAGTGATTCCGTCTTCTCCTGGTGCCTTGTTATTTTTAAGCTGCTTGAGGGCCACCCTAATCTCGTATAGGGTGATGTCCGGGATATCCTCGGTGTAGTGTCACGTTAGCTTAGCTCTTGGATTTTTAACCGTATCAGTAGCAGGCTTGGTGACTGAGGTAATAAAACCCCTCGATCTCCCCCAAAACATCTGCCTTAGTCGACGCGACACTGTCGTCCTTCCTCTTCAGCTTTGTCAACTGGCTCTGCCCAATAGACAAGTCTCTTGCAAACACTTTGGAGCCTTTATTTCACTCAATCGTTTCCTTAATACACTGAGTATTAAAGGCACGGATGTCGTGTTGCAAAGACTGCTAGATACGTTTATTGAGCTGCCGATGTGCTTCAGCGTCATTGGTAGACTGCAGCCTCATAGACCGTCGTTTGACCATGAGTTTGAGGGTGTGATCGGTGGGCTTCTGTGGTCTATCTCTCCGACGGGGCCTGAAGAATTTGGAGCCCACTGAATGGACAGTTTCAATCAACCTGTTATCGTTCACTGTACTGCATTCTTATAGGCAAGAGAAGCGATCCGAAAGTTCGAGTTGAAAGCTCTCGGGGTACTGTATATGAGAAGCTCTAGGCCGGAGCGTAGACCTCATCAGACGGGATCTCTCCAGATTAATATTCAATGTGCCTCTAACCATTCGGTGATCACTTCCGGTTTTCACCCCATGGATCACTGAGACATCATTGAATATCCGTCTATGCATCGTCATGGTGAAATCAATCTCATTTTTGGGACGACTACCGGGGCCCATCCAGGTCCATTTCCTGTGAGGCGACTTCTTAAAGAAAGAGTCCATCATAAAGAGTCGCTCTTTCTCAAGAAAGTCGGCCAGCCTCCAACCCCTTCGGTTACGCTTCCCATACCCATATTGCCCCAATCTCAACTCGTTATCACCTCTCGTACCCAGTTTTGCGTTGAAGTCCCCCATAACAACACTGAAGTGTGATTTAGAGGCATGTATGGCTCTACTAATGTCCTCATACATAGCCTCCACCTCATCATCTGGTCGTGTCGAGGTCGGTGCGTAAGCCTGAATGACCTTCAGCAAGTATCTCTTGGACACTCTGAGTACCAGGTACCCTGCTCGACACACTCGTGATGGATATGATGTTATTTATGAGGGACCTATGGACGATGAACCCGACACCACCTTGCGCCTTCTCGTCGCCCTCGCGGTAGTAGAGCAGGTTGCCAGACTTCAGGGTTATTGTGTCTTCTCCCTCTCTTCGGTCGGATAACCCAACGATGTCCCAGTGCAACTTGCTCAATTCTTCGTCCAGCTCTGCTAGCTTCTCGTCTATCCTCGTTGTGCAGATGTTGTGTGTCACCAGCGACAACCTACATTTGCATCGGTTGTCCATTGTGCATGCTTTGGTCGTCTGATGGAGGGATCCCGCCCGGCGATTCTTAGCACCCCTAGTCCCAGCGCATAATATTATTATTATGGATAATTTTTGAGACTATGTAAGTTGTCGCTAGTATCTAGGTATTTGCAACATTTATAATTTGCTATTGTGCGAATATCTAAGTGCTTATGACAACAGTTAAGACAAATTTTATTTTTCAGTTTATTTTGTCATGTTTATTAAACTTCCAATTGCTTATTGATTTAAATTAGCTCTGTTTATTGCCTCTTTATTCAAAGACTGAGAGTTTTATAAGTTTTTTGTTATAAAAAATTGTTATTTTAATTGTTAGGAAGAATTGAATTAGTTTTTCATAGGACTGGCACTGTTATGTTTAGGATAATATTGGTTATCCCTTTTATAAAATAACAATTTGATTAGATTTTCGTTGTTTTATTATAAATTAAGAAATAATTAAATCACATACCGAACAGACTTGCAGTAGACAGAAGTCATTAGCTTTTTTTTGGTATTTTTTAAAAATAAATGACTTTGTAGGATTACTGACTATCGCTTGTTTTAATTAATATAACATTTAAGCTAATCGAAAAAATTAAATTTTTCATCCCCGTCATTAATATAAGGATGCTATGGGCAAATCAACATAAATCGAACTAAAATACCGTTTATCTCAGAATAGTGAATTGGTCACATAATGACTTCTTGCAATAAGCCGACGAAATAGAGCTGTAAAATTCTATATAAACTCTCAAAATATGTACTTACCTTTATACTTGCTCTACTTCGTGAAAGTAAATATAGGTGTTGAAAGGCATTAAGTTAGAGAGAATAATTGTTTTAAGATCTGGAAATTTCAATTTTATTTGTACCTATGTCCACATTTTGTAAGTACTAGAGGTTGAACAGGATCACTTCCAGTAGGTATAGGTATATCTCCCATGGAAAACTTAAAGTAATAAATTTAGTCAGATTGGCTGCAACGAACTGCTACGTGTCTAGGTTACGATACGCTCAGAACTCTTTATTGCAGATTTGATTTAGGAGTTTTAACTTCTACTTCTTCTTCGGTCGGATCGATGGCATTTTTGATCTGTGATCGTGGTGTTGGGGTTCACTCTGTCGTCGGACGATTGTTAAATAAAAGCAAGATAGAAGGAATAGTTAAAGGTTTACTGAACTTAATTTGGGTTATACAAGGTTACAAGAATTACACTGGTTTTTATTTAAGGTGAACGTGTCCAACCTACTGCCCGGATCGGATGCGACTAGCGAACGCGCTCGAACGTATGCTACATTATTTTCGGCGTCAGCATTCCTGTCTCCATAATGGTGTAGTAATTTGTTTCACGACATCGCCGCTACTCACAGAGAGAGCCCGAGCATAGATTTCGCTCTTCGGGCTGGATTACTACGTCCCCCCTACTACTTATGATTGAATGACAACTTATGGTTGATCCATTAAATTATATAGTTAAACATGATATGTTATACGCAGTGGGTCAAAGGTGTGGAAATGGTAATAACCACCTTATTTTTTCACGACATTTTTCATTGTTACGTCTGTTCTGCGCTCCTTTCTCCTTCCAAAGTAGGAAGGAGGAAATTGTGAGTTTATATTGGTAGGTATCCTTTCCTACTCTTCTTACCTAAACATGGTGCGGACCTTTCGCTGTCGGCCGTGATTCCAGCCATGGCCGACAGCGAAGAGTGTTGGGCTGCCGTCGCACAGTGGTCTGAAAATCGAGCTCCCCTTTCATAGAAAGTCAATGTGGAATATTCATAAAACCAAAATATGGGACGTGTCAGGTATACATTACTTTAATACATATTGTAGTATGAATGATTTTAGTTACTCCGCGCCAGAGAAAAAAAATATTTAGTTTTTTTTTGTATGGGAGAAATTACATAAAGTACATTTTCTCGCGACTGAATGAAACTGAAGGGCTGGTACTCATACGAGCTGTTACCGTTCTTAAGGCGATTAGGTTGGCATACCACTCGTATACCTTTAGGTGCAGCTTCACACGTAGGAATTTTTTGAAATTTCGAATTTACGGTATTGATTTTTTTAAGTATGTGACGCATTTAAATTAAGTTGGTGAGGAATTTGAAATAATATATTTATATTATGTCGCAAATATGCGCCTAATGTTATAATAATTGTTATAATAAATTAAATTACTTTAACTCAGAAAATAAGTTAACTTTAGAAATTCGTTTTTTTACGAATACTAATTAGAGCACTGCAACTAATACTTGCCTTAAATTTACAAATAACTTTTTACAATAATAACCTCATTAGCTAAGTGGGTGTTTATGATTTTAATTTAATAGTTCAGATTTATTACGTGTTAATTTGTTCCCACCCTTAATGAGGGTAGTCATACATAAATATAATATTTGGCATGAATTCTGTCAGTAACGTTTAGCACTGGTGCGCGTAAACTTTATTTTTTCTGTTATTTCCAATTTTCTATAGCGATGGAAGGTTTTGGTACCAATCTTGATGTTTTCATGTTTGTGGCTAACAACACTTCTTTCTCAAATCCCAATGTGTTGTTTGAAGTGTTTGTGAATAGTGTTCATTTGTCAGAAAATGAAAAGAGATACTTGAAACAATTCTGCCAAGCTTATGTGTGTGCATTGAGAAGGAAATGGATCTCATGTAATCGCACGCGACATACTTTCATTAAAAAGTACGAAGCATGGCTCCAAGAAGTCATCAAGGAAAAGATGAGTTCCTGAGTAACAATAGATCAGTCACCATGTTCCAGTTCCGAATTTCCCGTAAATGAAGGTGCACCAACATCCGCACAACCACAAACTTGTAGTGTTGGAACCTCAACATCTCTTGGAAACCAAGGTCTTTGGTTACTTCAGGCCATTTGATGTCTTCTTGGAGCCATGCTTCGTACTTTTTAATGAAAGTATGTCGCGTGCGATTACATGAGATCCATTTCCTTCTCAATGCACACACATAAGCTTGGCAGAATTGTTTCAAGTATCTCTTTTCATTTTCTGACAAATGAACACTATTCACAAACACTTCAAACAACACATTGGGATTTGAGAAAGAAGTGTTGTTAGCCACAAACATGAAAACATCAAGATTGGTACCAAAACCTTCCATCGCTATAGAAAATTGGAAATAACAGAAAAAATAAAGTTTACGCGCACCAGTGCTAAACGTTACTGACAGAATTCATGCCAAATATTATATTTATGTATGACTACCCTCATTAAGGGTGGGAACAAATTAACACGTAATAAATCTGAACTATTAAATTAAAATCATAAACACCCACTTAGCTAATGAGGTTATTATTGTAAAAAGTTATTTGTAAATTTAAGGCAAGTATTAGTTGCAGTGCTCTAATTAGTATTCGTAAAAAAACGAATTTCTAAAGTTAACTTATTTTCTGAGTTAAAGTAATTTAATTTATTATAACAATTATTATAACATTAGGCGCATATTTGCGACATAATATAAATATATTATTTCAAATTCCTCACCAACTTAATTTAAATGCGTCACATACTTAAAAAAATCAATACCGTAAATTCGAAATTTCAAAAAATTCCTACGTGTGAAGCGGCACCTAAAGGTTTACGAGTGGTATGCCAACCTAATCGCCTTAAGAACGGTAACAGCTCGTATGAGTACCAGCCCTTCAGTTTCATTCAGTCGCGAGAAAATGTACTTTATGTAATTTCTCCCATACAAAAAAAAACTAAATATTTTTTTTCTCTGGCGCGGAGTAACTAAAATCATTCATACTACAATATGTATTTAAGTAATGTATACCTGACACGTCCCATATTTTGGTTTTATAAATATTCCACATTGACTTTCTATGAAAGGGGAGCTCGATTTTCAGACCACTGTGCGTCGCCTCGTTCGCTAGCGAGGTGATGGCGGCAAAGAGAGAGGCTCTGCGGGAGCGGGAGCGAGCTGGGCTCACTCTTCCACCCCGCAGGCCCCCGGCGAGGGGACGCCGGCGAACACAATTCGCCCGCGTCCCCGAATGAGCGAAGTCACGGGCGGTGGGTCGGGGGATCCATCGCCCCATGCTAATGTGGCGGAATGCGCCCCTCAGTGTTCCTGGGGCGCATTCATAAGAAGAGAGCTGGCCCCATCATCTGGATTACTCTGTCCGGATGGTGGGGCCCCCAAGAGGAGAGCCCAATAGGGCGTCCCTAGCCGAGTCGCGGTGAGCACTCTATCCCGCGGCTCGGATTAGGCGAAGGAGGAACACCGTGGTGGTTTAGTGGGTAGTCTGGCCTCCGTTCAGGTCAGGAGTCCCACACGAAGCGAGCCCCTTGCCCCCGCGGGGGGTGAGCGAAGTGCGTAAATGCATTCCACCACGTACAAAAAAAAAAAAAAAAAACACGCTGCAGGAAGCCTACCTACTTCTATTATTTATTAAACAAGAGGAAAAGTTTGTGAGTCTGTGAGGTTATAGGGAGTAATCACTGGATCTACTGATCCGATTTTGAAAACTCTTTCACCAATAGAAAGTCACATTATTCGTGAGTGTCATAGGCTATATATCATTACGCTATCGGGAAGGATCAGCAGCGGGAACGAGATCAAAAGTCCACTCGGGAAGTATTTTATAATCCAATCCTACTATAATATTATAAAGGCGAAAGTTTGTTTGGATGGATGGATGTTTGTTCCTCTTTCACGCATAAACGGCTGGACTGATTTGGTTGAAATTTGGTACAGGGGTAGATTAGAACCTGGAATAACACATAGGCTACTTTTTATCCCGGGAAAAGGTTCCCAGGGGTTGCGGGAACGGGAACAAAATTCCACGCGGGCGAAGCCGTGGGCATCAGCTAGTCAAATATAAACGCGAATATGACTTAGTAAGTATATTTTGCCGCGGTAGCCTAGTGGTATGGGTAATGGACTGCTGAGACGAGGTCTCGGGTTCGATCCCAGGTTTACCATGGCACACACCAATGACTGCTATGCCTTTCGAAGTTATGTGTGTATTTATCGCAGGTTTATAAGTGCCCGGTTAATGGCAATAGGCTCGCCACCTGTTACATTGGGACCTAAATATAAACTGGCGAAATGTGGGTGCTAGCACCTCTGCCTACCTCTTCGGGGATATAGGCGTGATATTATAAAAAAAAAAGAATTTTGTTTGTTTATTACTTCACACAAAAAGCATCGTGCATTAGATATTATTTTCCATAAGGTATTCTCTTTCATATCTACTTTAAGCGGTCATTATTTCAACAATGTTTGTTTTGAACACATCAAATTAAATTAGTAATACTTCACAGTGCACGCCACACTGTCTCGTCATAACTTCAGAACGACGCTCGTAAAATTTTTATTATGAAGTTTTCACTTAATGAAATAATGTCCGCCGTCATTTTATTTAGCCACAAAAATAATCCACACTTTTCTAGTTGGATAAACTTTAATATTATGAGGTACTAGCTGTGCCCGCGACTTCATCCGCGTGGAATGTAATATTTTTTTTTTTCTAAAATAAAAGTAGCCTAAGTTACTCCTTATTACATAGGCTATCTGCCAGTGTAAGTCCTGTCCAAATCGGTCCAGCCGTTCCGGAGATTAGCCGGAACAAACAGACAGACAAATTTTTGAAAAATATATACATACCTATTTATTTTGGTACCTATGTGTACCGTACCGTATTCATGTTATGCATGTAGTAGAAAGCGGTTATTTTACAAACAGACACTCCAATTTTATTTATTTGTATAGATGTAGGTATAGATGAGCTACGATATGCATATATTTTATGTACCTATCATGTATGTTACACATTCAAAAATAGGTAATTAATAAAAAAACCCATAATATAAGACAGCTAAATAACCCTCGCGTGCAACGTTAACATGTTACAAAATATTTGATTTCAAATACTTATTTCAATTCCCTGACCGCGATAGAACAAAATGTCGACGAAAACCGTAACCTACATGAAACTACATTCAAATTATTTTAAATACTTCCCGTCTTTAACGAAATTAGAGGTTTGTTGTTTGTTAAAGAGGCCCTATTAAAAATAATATTATTTCAATCTTACTTTACTTTCATAGTCAGATTCAGAGTCGGACCATTGTCGTCCATCGACACTTAAGTAGGTACTGTATCTTGTAAGATATGTGTAAATTTTAACAAATTAACGAAGAAATATATCCTATACAGTAAAAGATACTGTCTGACCCATTTTAACCATATAACACAAGTATTTTGACGACCTCTGTGGCGTGGCGGTAGTGAACAAGACTGCTACGCAGTATGTGCGGGTTTGATTCCCGCTCAGTGCAAATACTTCTGTGCATGAATTATCATTGATCTGGGTTTATGTATTTACATTCTAGCACCCATAATACAAGCCAGTTGTGCTATGCTTGCCATGGGTCTAGGTGGCGTTGTGTAGGTACATTGTGCTAAAATATATACTTATTTATTTTGAGAATCCTGATGGACGCTAACAATCTGAATCTCACAATGGAAGTAAAGTAATATTGAAATAATATCATTTTTAAGATTTGGTGGTAAAGTGGTGAAGTTCGATCTGATAAGTCAAAGTGAATTGAAAGGGAATTAGTGTAAGGTAGTTCAGCTAAGTAGTTAGCATCCGATCAAGCCATTCCATCGTATGGCATAGAGAGAACCTTCGAGCGAAATTTTATACATTACAAGTTTTATGTTAAAACTAGCTGACCCGCGCAACTTCGTCTCGTCACCCCGTTTTTGCAACATTTTTCATTCCTGCTCCGCACCTGTTGGTCGTAGCTTGATGTTATATACATATAAACCTTTCTCTTTAACCATTCTATCTATTAATAAAAACCGCATCAAAATCCGTTGCGTAGTTTAAAAGATTTAAGCATACAAAGGGACAAGAAAAATAGGGACAGAGAACGCGACTTTATTTTATACTATGTAGTGATAGTGATTAGTGATGATAAATAAAACACACTTAAAATTGAAGTACCTAAGTATGTATGTGCTTCTCTTCAAACTGACTGTAATTCTAGCCTTCATTGAACTAACAACAAGAACTGAATGAAACTCGGCCAGCCTCCGACCGCTTAGGTACGAAATAGCTGCGGAGATTGCACTAAATTGGTCCCATTCAATACCGTTGACGGAAAGCTAATTTGGATGGATTTTATGGAATAGAATAAGCTTATAGCGTTTTAGGTGTGAACATTCATTCGAATCTGTTGATAGACAGTTTGATTGGAACCATAATACAAGTGTTTAATAGTTCTAATGTCATCATCATCATTCTCTGAACCTTTTCCCAACTCAGTTGGTGGCTTTCCAGTCTAACTTCGATATTTTCCGTGAAGCACTGCCATATGACCTCCACAACCAATGTTCCAATGACTAATAGCGATATCGAAGTTTTCAGTTAGACTGGTTGGACTTTTGAGGGCTCCAACTACCCGTAACGACTGTCATAGATGTTTGTATGGCAACCGGGACCGATGACTTAAGGTGCTCTCCGAGGCACGACTGAGTCGGAATCGAACCCGCGCCCCGTGCATAGCAGTCGCGTGCACTACCGCCACGCCGCAGAGTTTCTTATGTAATCTCTCAAAATACTGTTTGTTCTGAGTCTATCTATAGAAGATAGCATAGGTCATAGGTACTAAAAGCTTTAAAACTTCATTGCGTTCATAATTTTATTACTTAACACTATTTACCTCACCTTCGACAACTAAAGACCCAAAGAAAGCGTGCGGCATACGTGGAGGCTAAATGGGGACATAGTGGTGGACTCAAAAGGGTCTGCCCAGGGTGCAAGGTTGGCTACTATCTCACCTTCGACAACTGAAGATTCAAAGACGGCGTGCGTTTCAGTCGGTTCGAGTCCGATAACCCTGGGGGCTTTTTTAGGTTATCAGTTGTCTATTAGGTACGTGTTAGCGAAATGTGTGTGTATTATCGAGTACATAATGTTGATAACCTTTTACATCCAGCCATTTTCGCATGAGCAAATTAAAAAATATGTAGCGAGCACAGATACAAAATAAAACTGAATTAATTAACAATATTCAGAAATAAAGAGCGGCAAGAGTATTAATTACTACGCTGCTATCGTGTTTCGACTCCATATTGATTTTATATACCAATTTATTCCTCAGAAGTGGCCATTTATAATACTTCTGCATATATGCATGCATCAAAGAATTATTTGTTTACTCTTTTGGACATCTCTGCATTGCGTAATCCACAGGGCGATTATTCTCGTAGATTTTACGATAAGGAAATTGTATAAAGTTGAAAATCAGAAAAAAATCCGCCTGAAAATAATTACACACGTTATACATACACAAGTAAATTCCCAGAAGCGATGCGAATTAATATTTTCTTTATCCTTGCGTTAATTGCACACAAACCATACTAAGCTTTCACTTAGGAGTACGAGGTCCAGTTTTTGCAGTAAAATTGCGGTTTCTGTTCCGCTGAACCGCGATAATTTTCGTGAAGCGACTACCACCTGACCTCCATATCCCATTGGCGATATTGAAGTATTGCAGTTAGACCAGTTGATGAACTTTTTAGGGCTCTAACTACGCCTAACGACTGTCATAGATGTTCATATAACAACCGGGACCATGATGACTTTAGATGCTCTTCAATGTAGGACCAGACCATTGCAAATAGCCATATTTATACATATGAATATTTGCACTGAGCGGGGATGGAACCCGCACCTCCTGAGTAGCAGTTGTGTTCACGACTGCCTCGTCACAGAGGCTGTCAATTAATGAATTAACATTGTAGGTAATTAGTGTAATTAATTCTTTTTTTTATAGTAGCAATAACTTGACAAATTCGGTCAAAATTAGAAAATTTGTAAGAAATCTTTGCATTCTGAGATATCGTGAGGTTAACCATCATTACCGGAGTCTCTTGGCAACCCTAGGTAAGTACCACATTCTTGTAAACATAAAACTGTACCTACTATCAATATATAGTTATCCTACCTTCTGATAATTACCAGAATACCTTTCCTGAATTAATCGTGCAAAAAGCAATTTTAGCCCGACGTTTAATTTGAGGTTCCGTGCGAATAATGATTTATACGTGCAATCAAAGTGTCGAGTGGTTATCGCAGAACCGCGATGACATTTGGAACCATTCCTTTAAATTATGACGCGCAAATCTGGGTTGGCTGACAGTATTGAATCGGATTCGAAATATATAACAACACTTTATGAGAGCAAAAAGTATTATTTATAACCGCGGTAGCCTAGTGGTATGGGTAATGGACTGCTGTGACGAGGTCTCGGGTTCGATCCCAAGTTTACCATGGCACACACCAATGACTTCGATGCTTTTCGAAATTATGTGTGTATTTATGGCAGGTTTATAAGTGCCCGGTTAATGGCAATAGGCTCGTATACCTATTACATTGGGACCTAAACATAAACTGGCGAAATGTGGGTGCTAGCACCTCTGCCTACACCTTCGGGGATAAAGGCGTGAGTTTATATTATGTTATGTTTTAAGTATTATTCACATATCTATCTACTCATATATTCTCATCTGCCTATGTCATGATCAACCAGGCAGGCGTGATCACTTCGCCTGGTTAGAAGAACCTCCTTTTGTGTCAAGGTCGAAGAAACATATCACCTTCTCTATAATATTATACTACCGACAGACGTGGAGATGGAAAAAATACTAGAGAGAATGAATACTAGGTATAAAACACTGCACTAACTCGTCTAGCAAGCGTGGATATAGTCGGCCAGCCTTTCGACATTGGGAGAGTCCTATGGCCAGTAGTGGACTGCCATAGGCTAATTGAAGCAAGAGCTTATCTGTGCCAGATACAGATGAGTTGAAGCTGAGACATAATTATAGCAAAATCAGGTCCACGTCTCTTTCGAGTCATACCTGCTTACCGCCTTATGTCTACTTTGTGTACTTCTCGCCGTAAGTGTCTTATGGTCAAATCGCTACGACTCTTGGTTAAACCTACTCGAAAGTAAGTACATCTACCTACCACCGATGCGAGACATGTATCGACTCTATACCAGCAATTAAGATTAGCTAAAAAGACTAATAGTCCGGTCATTTTAGACAATTGAAATAAAGAAAATTCCGACAGAGCTAAATTTTCGTAGAGACCTTAGGTTTACCATAAGGAATAAAGTGTCAAAAGTCCCCATCAATCCCATGTGAGCTTAGGGACTTATTCGGGGCCCAAGGTCAAAATTTTAGATTTTTTGGATTTTTCTCGAAAACGGTAAGTTTTATCGAAAAAGTAACCAGAGCAAAGTTGTAGATCTTAAAATTCTCTATAAAAATGGTCCCAATGGTTTTTCTCTAAGACCCACTATTTCCCAGATATTGCGCTTGTAAGAATCACGTTCTACATAATATGCACACATTTCCACACCACCTGTGAGGTAGTGTACTCGGTGCGTTTTTTTAACGTGGTATGCTCGGTACGCCTATTCCACGAACCTTTATGACGTTATTTTCAGGAACAATAATTATTTAATAGTATGAAGATTATTGAAATGGGTTACTGAGTTTAACTGACGTTGTCACTTATTTAAAAATAAATCTTCCTCTCTTGTATTTAATTGAAAATTTGAGCAAGAGACACCTTGGCAATTGGTACACGCTGGAGAACACTGCAACCCTACTTTTTTACAGCCACATTTGGCACTACAAACTTTCTTGCAATTGCAAAAAATAGTGTTAAGAAGTTTTTCTGGAGCAGGGGACAGTAAAGTTCGAATCGGTTTCAAAGTATTATTTATCAATTTCCAACCCCAGTCTTCAGGGTTCAGTTCATTGCCTTGCCATGTCTGAACTTGATAGTATACTCGAAACAAATGTTGAGTTGCAGATGCCGATGTTGGAGGAAGACAAGATAGCTGTAGGTACTTGCTTTTTGTTTCGTGTATTTTTTACAAATGTTAAATATCTGTACGTATCTATGCAATCAATTTTTTTTCTTTGACTGCGCAAAAGTATTTACAGAAATTAATTCTTCACCTCAAATACTAATTACTAAAGGAATTAGGTTTCTTCTTGCGGTTTATGGAGCTCAAAAAAAAATTGATTGCACAGATACGTACAGATATTTAACATTAGTAAAAAATACACGAAACAAAAAGCAAGTACCTACAGCTATTTTGTCTTCCTCCAACATTGGCATCTGCTACTCAACATTTGTTTCGAGTATACTATCAAGTTCAGACATGGCAAGGCAATGAACTGAACCCTGAAGACTGGGGTTGGAAATTGATAAATAATACTTTGGAACCGATTCGAACTTTACTGCCCCCTGCTCCAGAAAAACTTCCTAACACTATTTTTTGCAATTGCAAGAAAGGTTGTAGTGCCAAATGTGGCTATACAAAAGTAGGGTTGCAGTGTTCTCCAGCGTGTACCAATTGCCAAGGTGTCTCTTGCTCAAATGTTCAATTAAATACAAGAGAGGAAGATTTATTTTTAAATAAGTTACAACGACAGTTAAACTCAGTAACCCATATCAATAATCTTCATACTATTAAATAATTATTGTTCCTGAAAATAACGTCACAAAAGTTCGTGGAATAGGCCAACCGAGGATACCACGTTAAAAAAAACGCACCGAGTACACTACCTCACAGGTGGTGTGGAAATGTGTGCATATTATGTAGAACGTGATTCTTACAAGCGCAATATCTGGGAAATAGTGGGTCTTAGAGAAAAACCATTGGGACCATTTTTATAGAGAATTTTAAGATCTACAACTTTGCTCTGGTTACTTTTTCGATAAAACTTACCGTTTTCGAGAAAAATCCAAAAAACCTAAAATTTTGACCTTGGGCCCCTAATAAGTCCCGAAGCTCACATAGGACTGATGGGGACTTTTGACACTTTATTCCTTGTGGTAAACCTAAGGTCTCTACGAAAATTTGGCTCTGTCGGAATTTTCTTTATTTGATCACTATTTTTATGTCTAAAATGACCGGGCTATAAAGAGAACAATAACACTGAAACAACCAAGGAAAAAAAGATAGGTAAGTAGAAAAAGAAAAACAAGAGTTAATTCTTCGGGCAAAATGATCATGATGACATGACAGGAACAGACGTTTGAATATTTAAAACTTTTGCGGTTTTATCTTTCACTGAAGCATTTGATTTGTTTGCGAAATACGTTGCATATAAATTAGGAGAGATGGTCTAATTGTAAACGTACCAATCAAGTTTTATTTCCAACATAAATAAATATTCACTTGGGAGTTTTAATATTTTGTCCTAGTTCGCTCTGGGTTTCCGTACGATTCTGCGGAAGGACGAAATTATGGAAATTCTGTCAACTATAAAACATGACCTTGAGCTAGAAATCTATCGCATGCGATCTGTGTTTTTCTATGCAAGCGGATGGGTACGACAGAGCGGCTTGATTTCAATTCATAATTCATTTATACTGTATAGATCATTCAAGGGCAATTACAAAATATCAAAATTAATAATATGTTATGACTTTAAATTTAATTTATATCATTGAAAATCAATTTGAGAAAGTGAGCATACTAATCCTCAAAATTTAGGTTACATTATATTTTAGCAAACGGACCACCACCAGTTCGAATCGCGGTCCCAGCCTGCGAAAAGAAGACTCCGGCAAGAAACTGAAACCCAAGATTTGAAAATCTGCGGGAATGTTTTGTATGGAGGTTAGAGGTGTTCACTTAAATGTACACTTGTACAGTGTGCCGTTAGGATTCGAAGATTATAAATCGAGAATTAGAATTTTTATAATTACGTAAAATATGGCTATTTGTTAGACGCAAAATGTTAACCATTAAAGCCTTTGATAACATCGAGACATCGATATACCTCGTCAACCCGTTCAAAACACCGAAAGATTTGAGTAATATTCAAAACTCTACCCTATATTTTGCAGCTTTGAACCTCCTCTTCAATTAGGACTTTGAGACCATTAGGAGCGAAGTCCGACTGTGATAACTGGGGTGCTCGTTATATTCCAAAATCGCGTAGACGCAGTGCGCAATTTCGGGTTGCTTTGAATAGTTCGTACGACACATTAAAATAGGGATGATGACAAGTTGTACGATTCTATCCCATAACTACTGCTAATATCTTCGTTTTTGCTGTAAAATATGTGATATGAAATAAACTATTGGCTAACTAAACTCAAACGAAGATTTGTCTACATTTTTAGTGCTCAAAATAAGTCAAGCAGCAGGATTGAGCAGAAAACAACTGTGTTATGATATTGCACGAGGTGCAATTGCGGTGGACGAGACCAAATTATAGATCATTTCTAAACAATCCGCGCTCACTTCGTGCCGATAGGTATATCTTCTATCAAGAAGCTTTTTAGGTTGTTGTGGAATGTAGACAATTTAGGGATTTTAATTTTTCTTTACAGCTCGCTTTAAATTTCAATCGTATACGGTGCGGAATATTCCATCAAGAACCAAGCGGTCCGGTGAGTCTATCCTCTGCTGCACGATTAGGTCTTGGAATGTCTTACCAACTCACGTAATTCCTTCTTCCTACAGGCCCGGGTCCTTTAAGCGGAGCGTGAAAAGCATCTGTTGAGGCCGTTTGTAATGGTGACCTTGACCGAGGTGGTCTTTCCTGAGACTTTGCCTTCAGCTCAGGCGAGGTGAAGGCAAATTGAGGTGTCGTAAGAAAAAGAAACATTTTTTTTACTCTAAAATTGTTTCCTCAACCTATTTTAAAAAGTACCGCACTCACACTACAAGGTAAGTACCTACTATCTCAATTCCTTGAAATAAATAAATTCCCTCATAATAAGAAATAAAAATAAAATTAAACCTTCTTTTTAACGTGCGCAAGATCCCCACGGATGCCACCGCCAAAACCGGTGGAAGTGATTATTCGGACTCGAACCGACTAAAACGCACGCCGTCTATGGGTCTTTGATTACCGAACGTAAAATTATACCCGGGGATATCTTTTTTGAGATGACCCACTTCCCCTTATGTGGGACCCATGGTGTCCCCATCTAAACCACGGGTATGAGGAGATGGACTTTGCGTTGCCACTGCGACTTACTTCTGCTAGAGTGACAGGCAGCCCTACCCGTCACCCAAATCTATACTAATATTATAAAGAGGAAAGATTTGTACCTATTTTTGTATGTTTGTAATGAATAGGCTCAAAAAGTACTAGGCCGATTTAAACAGTTCTTTCACCTCTAAAAGGCTACAATATCTAGGAGTAACATAGGCTATATATCATCACGCTACCATACAAGGGAGCGGAGTAATAATCATAAATCTCAATTGATCCGGTAAATTTCTATACATAGGCGCTAATATCGCTAACAATTTCCGTTGTCATGACAGCAAGGAAAAGTAGTATAGAGAGGCAAGTAGTGAATCGAGTAGAGTCGTACAACGCGATAATCGACATCCACGCGGGCGGAGCCGCGGGCAACAGCTAGTATTATATATACCAGCTTTAGGCGTCAAAGTATCCCTCCCCATTACCATCAACTAAATAACATATGTCTTTATTGTACACCAAGGATGAAATTATACAGCACAGAGATGTTTGCACATGGTAAATACAATTGGCGGCCTTATCGCTCTGCGGCAATCTCTTACAGGCAACCTTAAAAGGTGGCCAGAAGGCAGACGGTATTGCCAAATTGAATGGTACTGCCAATTCTATGCACAATATAATATAATGTTATTAGTCAAATAAGAAGCAGCTAACGAATACAGCTTCGGTTTGCATGAATGCATAATGAAATACAATGGAAATCAATTTTAAACTCAATTCCGATGCAATTGATCTGACCGAATATAACTGGATTGGGGCAAATGAGATTTACTTTGCGTATTTATATATATGAGCATGGATTTAACGAGATTTGTTGGTGAAATTACGCTGGTGTTTTTAGTTAGTTGCGTGGCAATAGCTTGTATTTTATTTAAGTAGCATTGAGGTTTTATGGTTTTAAAAGCAGTGACTTCTATGTCATATTATTCGACTGTAGGTACGGAACCAGCAGTGAGCTATGCTAGTGAGCAGCTATTCTAGTAAAATAAATGTTCGATATCTTTTCTATACCACTTAGTTGGCAGATAAGCACACGGCCAACCTGATATAAAGTGGTTACCGTGGCCTATGGACGTTTGCAACACCAGGGGTGTCACACTTGCGCTGCCGCCTATGTAGAGGGGGGAGAGCTGGGGAGAAGATGGGTGAAGGTTGAGAGAGTATCTGTGCCGTCAGTGCAGAAGATAAAGTAATGTTTTTCCATCTTCCCACTGACAACACTAAACCTCTCCAGTGAGCAGGTAAGTATGAATCAATCCCTAAGCAAAGACTTGTGTAAGTAATAATATATATACCTACTATATATTACTATATATAAGATAACTACCTATTTATGCACAATGTAACAACGCACGATAGGTTAAGAACCTATGTAAAATATTATACAACGATTATTATGAAATTAATTGGATTTGATTTGATTTGAATCAATTAGCTTATTGTAGTCCACGTGTGAGTCTCTGGTATTGCAAACATCCAAAAGCCACGGTAACCGCTTTCTGTCAGGGGGGCCTTGTGCTTGTCTACCATCAATGTGGCACAAAAAAGTATAAGCACACATGAAATTTAATAAAAATAAATCGAATTTCTGGCATAAATCGATAGTGATGTACTTTCAATCATCGTCGGGTGAAACTTTTATCGATAAGTTATCAAAATGCTTTTGAGTAAGTAATGGGGTTCAATTCGAACAGCACCCTGTTTATGTGTTGTAATAAAGTTTATTGATAGAGAACGGAATGATCAGATGTTGGAGTGCTCCATCGAATCATGCAATAAACATAGGAATGGATATTGAAACCTATAGCCAATACACAAAATAAATAATAATACTACCGCGGTAGCCTAGTGGTGTGGGTAATGGACTGCTGAGACGAGGTCTCGGGTTCGATCCCTGGTTTTACCATGGCACAATGGCTTTTCGATGCTTTTCAAATGCGTATTTATCGCAGGTTTAGAAGTGCCTGGTTAATGATAATAGGCTTGGCACCTATTACATTGGGACCTTAAGATAAACTGGCGAAATGTTGGTGCTAGTACCTCTTTTAATTTAGATACATGGTATTAGTCACACTTCGGGACAGGGCTTAATCAAAAATAATAATTATTCCTTCCATCAAATCACAAACAAATGCATTTATTCCATTCCTTTTCCTAATCCATCTAGTGCCTACGTAGGTGCTACATATTAATATTACGGATAACAATTGTTACTTATATATTATATTCAATCTTCTAATATTATTATTACAGTATTATATTTAATCCTTTTATGTATTAATTTCAATTATATGATAATAACAATAATTACTCAACACGGAGAAAAATAAAAAAGTGCGCGATAGTGTATTGTTTTTAGGCGGTAAAAATACCATCGATAACAAAAATGTATTGGATAATATCAAAGAGTATTTATGTGGCCTCGTGTAGTAGGTAATATTGCACATTACCTAAGGCTTACCGACTCGATACAAGCTAACAATAGGATGAAATGTAAAAATTCAACGAAAAATTTATCGCGTGATTCTAAAAAAAGAATCTATAGATACAGAGAAAGACGGTCAATATAATTTCGAAATAGAACCTTATTGTATATTGGCACGTTTTCCTTCATTTAAACCAACTAATTAACATAAATAAAGAGTAAATTTCGTTGTATAAAATCTCAGAAGATACTTTGAAATACTTATAATAACAATAAAGAAATTCCTTTCTATAAATGTAGGTAGATCAGATGTAGGTACTTATTAAAGATTATAGGATATAAAAATAGAGAAATTAAAGCAAATATATTGCAGTCGCAAAATAAATGTATTCTCCGAGATTGCAGTTGTCTAAAACAAATTATAAGTACCCAGGTTTAGTTACTTTTTTTTCACAAAGTATGGAAAGTAGAGTTTGTGTGGACAACATGTACACCTATATTATCTACCTAAACGTTGTATTTCCTAAATTCTGCGTCTGTGCTCCGTGACAGCGGCTGAACTCTGAACCACATTCATATATTTAGTCCTTTCTGGCAGTTACAAATGATAAGGCACCTAACGATTAATGAATGAATAGCATAGAGCACTTAGAAACAATTATTATCTATGTCACCTGTTTTAATAGTCTTTGGTCTACAACTTATATGTTATACATACAAAAGTATGCCATATAAATAATTAGAACCTTCACTTTGAAATTTTTTATAACATTTAATGACTTTTTATATAATTAAAATATTACTGCACTGGCTGTTCCGAATAAAAGCAATAGTAACTTTTGTAGCGGTTGAACTACAAAAAGGCGCGCAAACAGCTGATGTCAAAATTCATAGTCTAATTTTTCTATATAAGTAATCTGTGGTTCAACTCCACATTCGAAATATAAAAATCATTTACGCGCCAGTATACTTAAATTTATTGGATATGTTCAATTTATATGTAGTAACTTATTTATTTATTAGATATATTTAGTATTATCGAAATTAAAAGAGATTTTCAAGATCGTTTTGGCAAGATATCCCAAAATGTTTGTAAGTGCGTTCGTATACTAATATGAATATTGATTGTTTGTGGGTTAATTAGATTCTACTGAACCGATTTTGATAAAAGAAAATCACTAATCGCAAATACGCTGTTGGGGAGCGTCAGCAGTCTACGCGGGCCGAGCCGCGGGCAATAACTAGTAATACATAATCATGATGTTAAAAAACTGTACATAACAAACACTAAATCAACAACACTCTATTCCCGTTAACGTTATTGTAGAAAACTTGAAGTGCCCTCACAAAACACATCATATTATTATATGAAGTTTCAAATAAAATCCTAACGAACGCCATCTTGTCCAATAACTCTTACATTGACCAGTGTGAAGTGATCCCATCAATTAGATTAAATTGTGCGCAACGATCAGTTGTCACGGCTCTAGTTTAAGTGGTCCTCTAGTAATGACACCCGGGATTGGTATCAGACTGAGATTGAGGAATGTTTGGATGAGGCATTTCGTAAGAATTAAATGGGACTAAATATTCTTCATGGAGATATTTTACTAAATAAAAAAAATAAAAACTAAAACCAAATTACGACAAAAACGACGCTGAAAAAGTATGAAACAAGATTTTCAGGTCAATCGATTAAACAACGTTACCGAAGAAGCAAGATAATCGACACATAGACTGTAGCGAGATGCCTCTGTTGCATGTTGACAATACTGCCATACGATACTATAGTACACAATTATTATTAGTGTACAGGGATATACATATTCAAGTTAAAAAGTCATAGTCACGTTACAAGTAGTTCCGTGGTAGGATTAATTTTCTGTGGAACTGTAGGAAGAAGAAAATACGTGTGTAAGAGTCACCGAAGCGATTGATTTTGATCGAATATACCGAAGAATATACCGCACCGTATGTCTAATATTCTATAGTTGCGGTACGCTATGACGGCCCTTTTGACATGACTGGTTTTGCTCGTTTTTTCTCTTTTGCTGCGATTAATATTGGACAACGAACTGTTAGACAAGTAACTAAAGAAAAATATGATGAGACTGGCACAGAAGAAAATAAACTTCACACATTTAAAAAAAATATTGAAACTGAACACATACATACACACATAATGCTCACGCCCGTAATCCCCGAAGGGGTAGGCACAGTTGTATTAAATACCCACAATTAACCAAACTTTATTATCAGTCCCACGTAATATGGGGCGAACTTATTGCCGCCAATCGGGCACTTTGTACAAAAAATGGGTATGCCGAAAATAAATTCCTAACCGAAAATGTAGCAGCTCCATAAATCCTTGCTATGCGGTAATCGCAAGGAAATTAATTACACGTGCTTAACCACACAAGCACTACTAATTAACGTCTTGGAGAGAATCAGACGGTAATCGGAAAACAGAACAAAATTTTTAAATATTTCGTCTAAGCCTATCCAAATTTATTACTTTCATGTCTTCAAGTGAGTTGATGAGGACGTAAAAGCTATTCGTCCGGAAAGCTGATAGCAAATATGGCAATAACATGCTCCTCTGTGTGTAGTACACGACATGTTAGTATATAACATGTTGTGTGCCGATGTTGTCATATATATTTATGTGATACCATTAAACACTTACCGTTAAGGAAATGAGTTTCATATCAACGTCTCATGTTAAAAGCAGAGGTCTCTAGAGCTTATGATATTTTCTTTAAGACGGTTCTATTTATTATATAATATTGCTAAAAGAATATTTTGGATGTCAGATTAGAAAGTGATGACATATTTAAAAACAAATATTGTTATCTTAGGCTGCCTTCACACTGGCGTTTATCCAGGGTAGGCGTTCGATGAACGTATACCAGATAGACCAGATAAATAACAGAAATAACGAAAAAAAATAACTCGTACTAGGTTTAACCAAGAGTAAGTGGCTACACCTAGTTCTAACCGGCTAAAACTAGGTGCAGCCGCATTTCGGGTATTAGACGTAACATATACCTATAACATCACGCTACAACTAACTGTTTGTAGAAGCAGAAGTGAAAAATGTTGCAAAATCGCGGTGACGCAGACGAAGTTACGCGGGTCAGCTAGTTAAGTATAAAGAGACAACATTTTGGACAAAATAAACATAAATGTGTTAGCTGTAAATATTAGCCAAATGTGCCTGGACACTATGTTTAGTGTAAAGTCTGACCCATAGTAATATTTAAACCGGTGTTTGAAATAGTTCAATTCTGTGCTAGGGACGATATTTGAATTCTTAAGACAATTTTATTCCTTACATACGATATGCAAAGTTGGTCAACCTGACATATGAAATAAATACGAGTACCAACAGCTGGTATATGTTGATAACCGTATAAGACTAAGAACATCTGAGGCGATTCACACAGCGATCGATCGTTCAGATAGCTTACGGACTGAAATAACCCATGGACTAATTCACCGAACCACTGTCAAATCAATGAGATTACAAAAAATGCTATTGAATTTTAGACCTTACTGCTATGCTGTTAAAGCCTTCAATTAAATGTCACTGTGTAGAGTGAAAAAGGATGTAAGGGACTATTTTTCGTTTAATTTCGAATTTTAAATCTATTTTGATAATGTTGAAAATTTATTGGCAGTTTTTGTAATTCCAGTGGTTTGACAATGGTTCGGTGAATCAGGCCATGGGTTATTTTAGTCCGTAAGTAAAGTCTTAAAAACCTTGACATTGGCCTAATTATAGAGAATCTACTTGCAGAAGAAGCCAGCTTAAGAAGAAGAAGGATAATGAATGATTCTATTACAAGAAAATATATTGGGCGAGGTTATGAATTTTTACCCTCAAATAAATAATGGATAACTAAAGCTTCTAGCCAGTGATAGAATGTCGTAAATTCGATGATAAATAATATTTTTGCAACCGAGCAATAACGAAAACATTGAAATGTCAAACACTGCAAATAAGTGATAACAACAACAATATCGCCTTATCAGACGCCCGTAGCGCTAGGTGATAAATATATATTTTGAAAAGCCCGAGCTCAACAGAGATATAAAATGAAAATGGTGACAATGGTGCCAATTCTGTTGAATCACTAAAATATTTTCAGTTTCTCTCTTATAAATAAATTTATTCTATGGCTCTTATTTCGTTCGAAAATGCTTTTATTCTCATAAATGGTCTCATTTAAGAATGAAATTTCGTGTTCAATTCGTGAGATTTTAATTTAACCTTTTTAGTTATTAAAACGTAAAGATTAAAGATATATTTAATATTGAAATATGTTAATGAAGAAGTTAATTAGTTTTCCAATATATATCATATTTCAGATTTCTCATACAGATCATATTTCAGAGAGAATATATTTATATCAGATTTTTCCAAATAGATAAATCTGAGCAGTCACATATCGAAATTTGGTTTTCAAATAAATTACTTTATTAAATCGGTTATAATGACTTCGTTTAGTAGGATATATCAAATAATATATCGTTTATTGTGACCCATTGTTATCAAATCTCCGACGCTTGTCTCTGTAAAATATTTTTTTAAAGAGATCACGTTTGTTTTTTTATAAAATGGATAGATAACCTCATTTCTACTTCTTTTCTTAAAATAGTTGACCATTATTGTTCACTTTATGTTTTAAGAATATGTTTTTTATTTATTCACTATTAAGTATGACGGAACATTGACCATATTTACCATGGTGACATATATATGGTGCTTGCAACAGGGCCGAAATATCGAATACTCCATAAAACCAACAAACATGGTAAATATTCCATCTTATTTAATAGTGAATATGTACTCGTAAATGACCATGTCAATCTAAAATCATGCTTTTTATTACTTACGGTTAATATGACGTGTTTGTCACTTCTCTTCAATGCCGTTATAAACGTATTCTACTGTACTCAAAACCAGCGGGTTTGCATAAAGGGTAGGGGAAGCTCTTGAAGTATGCAAGGATAACAGAAAGTCATCTCTGCCTACCCAGTAGAGAAATAGGCGTATGTATGTATATAAATAAGTATCATAACAACAAAAATAAATTTTTCGAACATTAGAATAGGGCCGCACAGCTAACAGGCTAGAAAGGCTACCGATAATAAGCTGACATTTTAATCCTTCTGTGTTTACAATTTCCACGGAATTCAATGTGAATATAGTGTACTAACTGTTGTATTGTTGGATGAAAAAGGAGGTAGGATATGACGGTAGCTAATTGAGTAGTCCAACTGTGGAAGTACCTCCGCCCTACAGAATACCGCGGCTATTAATAACCTTGTGTTGTGTTTCCAGCGGTGAGTAAGGTAGCCAGAGCTCACTGAAGAGGTTTTGTGTTGTCAGTGGGAACACTAAGAAACCCTTCTTTGTGTTCTGCACTGACTCTCTTAACCTTCTCCCCTTCTCCACTCTTCTCCATATGGTCGGCAGCACACTCCTCGGTAACCACTTGGGCCGCGTGCCTGTCTGCCACCTAAGTGGTATAAAAAAAATAAGGGGGTAATTCGTTGGTAGTCGTTTTGTAGAATGCCGTCATCCTAATTCGTCCGTGTGTCCACTTCTTCTTAGATATGTAGGTGGATTGCAGCACGGACAGGGATATTTAATAAAGGAACTATTATGCGCAATGGCCGCGGAGATGACCTCTATAGCCATTGTCCAGCTCAGTGCATCCGTCCAAGGATTTAATTAAACTATAGAACGTAACGAGCTAGACATTCCTGAGTTGGTGTTTTACGAGAATGTTGATATGTTTTGAGATGGTTCATTTAGACTTCGATATTGGAGGGTACTTGTAAACTGTGTATTATTAATTTTTATAAAGCAAAAATGAAAGAGGTTGTGTTGTGTGGGTTTAATCACGCTAGTAAACCTACCAACGGAGGTAGGACACGACGGTATCTCCCGTCCGAAATGAGCTGTCCAACTGGGGAAGTACCTCCGCCCTACAGAAGACCGCGGTCATAATAACCATCGTGTTGTGTTCCCGCCGGTAAGTATGGTAGCCAGAGCTCACTGTACCCCTCCTTCCCCTCCCCTTCCTAGCCTCCCCACCCCTTCATTAGCACCCACATTTCGTCAGTTTATGTTAGGGTCCCAATGAATTAGGTGGCGAGCCTATTGCCATTAACCAGGCACTTATAAACCTGAGATAAATACACACATAATTTCGAAAAGCATCGAAAAGTTATTGGTGTGTGCCATGGTAAAACCTGGGATCGAACCCGAGACCTCGTCTCAGCAGTCCATTTCCCATACCACTAGGCTACCGCGGCTATTCTATTGATACCTATTGATGTAAATGCTTTAAACAGCTTTCTTAACTACATTATCACAGAACACATAAATTAACAAGGTTATCACGACGCGTGCGAAGTGACAGTTAAGAAAATGGCTGCCTACGCACCTAAGTACCGTATGAGGAGACGCCATCTACACTGTAACGCATTGAAATTAGGCAAGGAGATAGAGAAACTTACTGAAACTGTACTTAGACAGTCAGAGATGCGAAGTACGTGTGCACGCATGTGTGCGCTTGATTCCTGCAAATACTATGTACTAATTTATTGAATTTTAAACGACTACCACCTGATGGAAAGTAGTTACAGTGGCTTAAGAACATTTGCTACACCAGAGGCGTCACATTTGCGCTGCCGGCCATAAAGAGAAGAGGGGGGAATAAGAAAGGGGAGGGGAGAAGGTTAAAAGTATCTCTGTGATGTTCGTGCAGAAAACAAAAAAGGGTTTCTCGGTCTTTCCACTGACAACACAAAACCTCTCCAGTAAGCTCTGGATGCCCTACTCACCGCCGGAAATACAACAGAAGGCTATTATTAGCCGCGGCATTCCATAGGGTGGAGGTACTTCCCCTGTCAGATTGCTCAATTAGGACGGGAGATACCGTCATGTTCTACCTCCGTCAAAAGTTTGTAAGTAATACCTAAATTTAAAAACCACGTGGTTCCCACCCCATCTCTTCTGATACGGCGTCTTATTATGTCCGTAAGAATTTTCGCTCGGGGAAAAAGGGCGAACATGAAGTCATTAATAGACTAGATTCTTACAAAATATCGAAACGTCTAGACTTACAACTATTGTACATTGTTTTGAATTTATTTACTTAAGTAACATTTTTAGTCAATTCACATTCTGTAATACGAGACAATTGATGTGTCCTTGCACTAATAAAACAATAGTAAGTATCTATTTATGGTATATAACTTTCAATCATTGTTTAAACCTGAAATTTATACATTCAACATAAAGTCACAGCTAAAAATATGAAAACCGTCTCCTAGCCTAATGTGTAGCTCTATTTGTTACGTAATGATGATAGCATAGAGGGTCCTTAGAGGCTTTACTGTCGTTCCGTTGAAGATATGTGGCTTTATAATATTCATGGCAGTAGGTACCCAGATGCGACGATGTGTTATTGCGATCTGCATTAACCTATTACTATTCAACTAAGATTAGCTCGAGATGGCTTTCGAGATTAATATGTTTGGGTTGCGATGTAGCTTTCGACTCATTTATAACATAACATAAATGTAAAGTCATGCCTATGTCCTCGAAGGGGATGGCAGAGCTGCTAAGCACTCACATTTCGCCAGTTTTTGTTTAGGCACAGATTACCTAATAGCTTTGAGTCCCGATCGAATAGGTGGCAAGTCTATTGCCATTGACCAGGCACTTATAAACTTGCGATAAATACACACATAACTTCGAAAAGCATTGAAAAGTCTTTAGTGTGTGCCATGGTAAAACCTGGGATCGAACCCGAGATCTCGTCTCAACAGTCCGTTACCCATACCACTAGGTTACCGCAGTAATTTAACTAATTTATCAATACAACAATTCAATATACGTACAAAATACGTAATTAATAGCTTTAAGTAGTTATCATTCTTCATCATTTTAGTCACAGGACGTCTACTGATGACAACAGGCCTCCTTATTGCCCTTTTTTATTTTTCCCGTGCGTGAAACCTCCACGGATACCAATCCTACCTGAGCCGATGAGAGAACTTATGTCGGACTCGAACAGACTAAAACGCACGCCCTTTTTGGGTCTTTAGTTGCCGGAGGTGAGATAGTAACTAACATATTTTGATTGTTCGCTGTGTGAACTTAAGCTTTCTTGTGAGGCTCATAGTGAGGGTCCTCGTCTCGGTGCCATAAGTCATCACGACTTTATATACAACTAGCTGACCCGCGCAACTTCGTCTGCGTCATCCCGTTTTTGCAACATTTTTCATTCCTGCTCCGCACCTGTTGGTAGTAGCATGATGTTATATACATATAAACGTTCCTCTTTAACCATTCTATCTATTAAAAAAATCGCATCAAAATCCGTTGCGTAGTTTTAAAGATTTAAGCATACACAGGGACATAAGGACATGAAAAATGGGGACAGAGAACGCGACTTTGTTTTATACTATGTAGTAATAACAATTAATATTACTTAACAGGTGGAACCAGGTTTGACCGGTTGGTGCCAATTCATCATCATGTCATCATAATTTAGGGACCTCGTATAGAAAACAGTATTCACAAGTTGCTACAAATGCTTTTGGGGTATTAAGATTGACTTTTTACATTGTCACATAATGTCATTCGCAATTTATTAATTGACAGACTGTAACTTAAATTCAAAGTTATAGTTCTAATTCACTTAAAACCTTCGACAAGTTTCTAAAACTTTATTCAAACATTTATTTGATTAACAGAGAAAATTACGTATTCTTTGCAATTTCAAGTTAATAAATTAATTTCAACGTAGAATAAAAATGTACCTGAATTGATAAAAATGTTTGTCTAGAATGTTACCAAAAAGAGTAAATATAAGTCTGTCGTTCTCGGTTGCAATACCAACATCTATAGATGAAACAGGTACTTGAAGTTTTAAAAAGTTCGATTACTGGTCTAGCTACAAAACTTGGATATCGTGAGTACTAACCGCTTCACGGGAAATATCGAAGCACAATCGTTTCCCAGTTAGACTTTTGTTTTCCCGCGTGGAAAATAGGGAAATGGATATTAGGTATTGCCAGTCAATAAATTTAAAACTTACTTAATAAAAAGTTATGTCAAAAAGCTTATTATTAACTCGCTTTTATATTACAATATGATTTATTGTACACTGTCAGATAAATCTATTAATAACTATATAGAAAATACATACACACCTATACTAATAAACTAATTATTGTAATACTCGCTTTTATTAGTTTCATTTGTATGTTTGCTTGTTACCGACTCTTTTGGGCTCGATTTAATTCAAACTTTGCACACCTGTCAAATACCGATGACAATGCAATAATTCGATTAAAATATCCGATTATCCTGATTAGATTCGCCAGGATTTATCAATTTCTTTCCAGATCCATTTCATGAGAGTAAGGTCTAGTGTGCGAACTACATATGCGGGCATCTCCAGACTTATACCATTAGACTCGCTATCAGCGTATACGATAGAAGAAGAGCAATAGTTTTTTTTATTGCCAGGTTTTAATTTTTGTAATAAAACTAATACTCTCCAGAGATGTCTTTGAAAGATTCTTAGGCGCATATCCTAAAAAAATACTAAAGGGGGCCAAGCAAAGAACTTTAGGAAATAAACACGCATTTCATTCATGATTTAGTAAACGATTTAGGTCTCAGGAATATTTTCTCATACATTCTCATAATTTCACATTATCTGTATATTTTTGCATAAACTTTTAGATGTAACATCTAAACATATTATTTTGAAGCACTGTTTATTTTTTATTTGGTTGGTGTTTGGAGCAATCAAACAAAAAATAAGTGAGTCACGGACTTCAAATTGGCCAAATGAAATCAACCACAATGCTCAGCTATACAAGTACCCATGCAATGAAATTGTTCTAAAGCTATTAGTCTGCTAACTATTAAAATCAAAGCCATCTACCGACAGTCAAACGAAGATTGCGGTTTCAAATCCCCACGAACGAATTCACTTTTTACGATCTTAGTTTGACAAATACCCATGTCCAATTATAATCTACACAAATACTAAAACACACAAGTTTCATCTAGTTATCACATGTTATATATATCTTGTTAATTCTATTAGATTAGCCACGATTACCCGACGTACAACACATGTTAATGAGTCCCTCGTTAGATGCTACAATGGGGATGTTTTAGACCTTGTGTACAAGCCAGTAATATGCTAACGTTTTATCTAATATTAAAACGATAATTAAAACGTATATATTAGGTCGTTACATATGAAATTGCCGTTTTGTTTGAAGAAATTAGAGGAAACACAATTTTCAGTACCGTACTAACATTTTTGCATATTTTTTTCTAGGAATGACAAATCCAAATTGTATTTTTTTTGTATATGAATGAGACAACATCAAGCAAATACACAGTTTTATTACTTTTTTGAAAAGTGACAGCTGTAAAGAGTATTGCGAAATTTATCATCAAAATGGATAGCATTTATGTTCGAATTAAATTTATCAAGCGGCCAATAAAAACAAAATTGAATACAGAGTTGTAAAATCTTGAAATCAACTTTCCACCGAGACCAATGCCTTAGTATGCTCTCTGAGGCACGACCAGACCAATGCAAATAACCATATTCATCATCATTCCCTGAACCTTTTTCGCAACTCAGTTGGGGTCGGCTTTCCAGTCTAACTGTGATGCGGCTGAACTTCGATATTTTCCGTGAAGCGACTGCCATCTGACCTCCACAACCAATAGTCTAATGACCAATGGCGATATCGAAGTTCCAAGTTAGGCTGGTTGGACTTTTGAGGGCTCCAACTACCCGTAACGACTGCCATAGATGTTTGTATGGCAACCGGGACCGACGGCTTAACGTGCTCTCCGAGGCACTTATAAACCTGCGATAAATACACACATAACTTCGAAAAGCATCGAAAAGTCATTGGGTGTGTGCCATGGTAACCTGGGATCGAACTCGAGACCTCGTCTCAGCAGTCCATTACCCATACCACTAGGCTACCATAACATAAATAACCATATACATGCACATAAATATTTTTTGAGCGGGAATCGAAACTGTGCCTTCTACGTAGAAGTCGTACTCACTATCGCCACGCCACAGAGGCTGTCGGCTGTTACAAGATTTGACGTAAAAATGACGATAGCCTTCAAATTAGTCTTCGATGATAGCCTTCACGAAAATACTTGTTATGCATATAAGAAAAACTATAACACCCACGATTAGCGCGATCCCTTGCTTTAATCGTAACTAAAAAATGTAATGTAATTCTAAAAATGGTTCCCATTTTAGTGCCATAATTAGTTTCAATGTAAAATTTTAGATACGTGGTCATTTTCATATTCATATAAAATCAACAAAGATGGTAAATATTCCGTAGTATTTAATTCAGTTAGATTGGGTCACTACGACGTGTTTTCATTACGTTTTCTGAAATTGCCTTTCTATTTGAAGTCTATGCTTTTACGACCTGAATTCGCCATGACATGTCACTTAATTCGAACTGGTCAATTACCTTTTGTGCTACTTTGATTGGTTGCTACATTTTAGGTTTTTTTGGCTTTACACCGCATAGCAAGGGATCGGATATTTTTTTTTCAAATTTATTTCGCTGCAACGTGGGACTGAAAATCATAGTTGGCGAAATGTGGATGTCTAATACACCTGACGCTATCTCCCATCCTAATTGAGCAGTCCGACTGGGGAAGTACTTCCGCCCTACAGAATACCGCGGCTAATATTAACCTTGTGTTGTGTTTCCGTGAGTAAGGGAGCCAGAACTCACTGGACAGGCTTTGTGGTGTCAGTGGCAAGACCGAGAAACCTTTTTTTGTCTTCTGTACTGATAGCACAGGGACTCTCTTAATGTTCTCCCCTCCCCCTTCCCCTTTCCCACTCTTCTCTATATGGTTGGCAGCACGAATGTGGCGCTCCTGGTGTTGCAAACGTCCATAGGCCACGGTATCCACTTTCCATCAGATGGGCCGCGTGCTTGTCCGCCACCTAAGTAGTATGAAAAAAAAATAAAATCTCCGAAGTTTCTTTGCTGTTATCATATCACAAGATGTAACTGAAGCTACTTTCATTACCTTTCCATGCTACGACAGATCCCCGACTATTTTCTAGCAGACTTTTCTTCAGCCTTCATAGACATACGTAACTAACCAAGCACCATTTAAAAAGAGGACATAAATTGTAATAAAAAAATACACCAACTATTCATCAAAACTCAACACAAGTATACATAAATTCATAGACAAGGCATATGTTTCTAAAATATCGAAGCACGTCCCCGCGTCTTCTTGCAATCTAAGTAATGGTCGGATCGATATGTCAGACACCAGCTGTTGGACACACGTAGGTGTCTATGCCCCATTCCCGTTTCACTCCAATCAACTTTTATGACATGTAATTGGTTATATTCTGTTGTTACTTAGGCTTTTGCTTACGGAGAATGTTTGTAGTGTTAAAGAATTACTTTTTGATATCATTGAAGTGTCTGACATCTGGTTTCTACGACTTATTGGCTATAGAAGTACTGCAGTTAGAATAGTTGTTGGACATTTTAGTGCTCCAGCTTATCGTATCGACTGGTATAGAGGTTCGTATGATAAATGGGGCCGACGGCAATCGTACCCAGTGGCCCAGCATCGGACAGTCCCATTTATCGCACGGTGTGAGCATCTCCGTACAGTAAAACGGGGTGAATAGGGATCCAGAGGTAGGTAGGGATAAAATGGTCAGCTAAATTCTGTAGTTATTTTCTATCAAGCGAAACTTTGGACTAGTTCATCGTAATACACTCTGACTCTGACGCAATGTATAGTGGGCTCCAGAAGTTAGTATAAGTTTTAGTTAGTATTAGTGGGCACCAAAAGTTAGTATTTTAAAAAGTTAGTAAAATTGTTTGTTAGTATTTGTGGGCTCCAAAAGTAATTATTTTTAAAAGTTAGTATTAGTGTTAGTAGTAGCGTTAGTGGGCTCCAAAAGTACTTTTTTTTAAAGATGTTCCATGGTGACATTGAATTCACATCTCTCGTCACATCCGATCGAATTTGATTAAAAATATTGTAACAGCTATACCATCCGGGAATTTCATAAAAAAATACGTATCATATTTATATCTGTATATCGAATGTATTATTTTTATTTCAATTAAAAAAACACCAAAATGCCTCGTTCCCAATTACGAAATTCGCATGAAATAAAATAAAATTCATATGTCCATTAATTTCTCCCGCCGAATTCAGTTATTGAAAATCGCGGCATTTAAAAAAAGAACAAAATGGCGCCGTTACGAGTCCCGTCACGTACGCGTCCATGCGGTCCGTTCGGCTCGCTTAAAGAAAAATGTACGGTACACGCGTGACCTGGTGACATTTTTATAATATCGTTATATTTCGAAGAGTAATCAAAGCACATTTTAGTTTAACGTGGGTAACGTTTGTTTTCTTATATTGTATTTATTTCAAGGAGAAATATTGCTCATAACGCGACTGCGAGATACGATCCCGGCTCAGTGCAAATATTCGTATGCATGAATATCAAAATATGACTATTTGCACTAGTCTGGTCGTGCATCCTTGCCATACGAACATCTATGGCAGTCGTTACGGGTAGTTGAAGACCTCAAATGTCCGACTAGCGTAACTACAGAACTTCGATAACGCCAATTTGGTTGTGGAGGTCCGATTGCAGTCGTTTAGCGGAAAATATTTAGTTCAGCCGCATATTAGTTAGACTAGAAAGCAGTCCCCAACTGAGTTGGGAATGGACTCAGAGAATGATGATGACCTTCTGGTACATAATTTTTCCTTTTTTTCATACAATCATTACACAGGTACATACATACCTATATATGCTTACGTCTATTTCCCTTCTGGGGTAGACACAGGAGAATTGAGATCACCATTTCATCAATGATTGTATTCTGTCAAAGATTCTGGTATATCTGTCTGATGTTAAACAGCCCTATCCCTTCGTCGCCTTGTACGACACCGCATGTGAAGAGTTGGGGTAGCCCAAATTCTACTCTGCCGAGAACCATGTGGTACTGTGATAATATTGAAACTAATCTAAACACGCGGCAGCGCGTCAAGCCAAGTTCAAGCAACCAGCGACAAGTCAAATCTAACCTACTTTAAAATCTCACATTTTTTAAATAACTATAATTATTATGGGTTTCCAATAAAGCAAAGAAACACATTTTAATACTTGTTCATAATGTTATTTTGTTCCATAAAAACATATTTGGATTTTGCATAGAACTTAATTTTTATTTACATTTCCATTTAGTTCTCCATTCTTTTTGTGACGAAGCTCACAGCCAAGCATAATTTTTGTATTGAACTTGGCTCTCCTTTTCTACATTTATGTTTTTGTAGAAGATATCATTACCTAAGTTTGATTATCTCATTACATTTTAATTTTAATACTAGTAAATATATTCCCCTATTTCAGAGTAAGTTGTATTGGCACAGTTCACATAACTCATGTTAACGGTCTTATTACATTGGCTATACAAGGGTTCACCCATTGTTCAGAGGCGGAATCTGTTGCCAAGTCGTTCCAATAAAGCTTGTTAATGACGTTAGTGGTCCCACTTATCGCCAATCTACGAGTAGTTACCATAAGCTGGTAGTTTACATCAGTATTTATCATCATGATGACCATAATGCATATCGATTTTGTTTTGCATTGCTGGCAGGATGCCAAGACTTTTGTGTAGACCAGCCGTACATTATGAATTTTTTTTACAGATTATATATAAATCTATTTCATTGTTCCAAATTTGTTTTATCATATTATCTTATCTTATCTATCTTATCTATCTACCTAATCTTTAATTGTTAAATTGCGTAAATTTAACTATCTTCTTAGTATTATGAAATTAACTCATAGCTTAAATCCTTCCTTTCAAATCAGATTTCCGGGAGCATTGTTAGAATTGTTACACTGTGGGTGAGTAGTGGGTACCCCCACCTCCAATATATATTCCTTTAATGGATCTCTACCATGTAATGCCTACTTGCTGCTTCCAGCAAATTGTTCCACTCAGCGAGCACTCGGTTCGGCAAAATATATTTAACGGGTTTTGTTGACATTGCCTTCCAAATAGTCTGATTGGGGAAGTACAAAATACCGTGGTTAATAATAACCTGTGTTGTGTTTTCGGCCTAGTTATTGTGAGTAGAGAAGCTAAATCTCACTGGAGAATTTTTGTGCTGTCAGTTGGAAGACTAATGTGTCTCCTGCGCTCGCGAAACAGCGCTCTTAACCTTCAGCCCTCTCTTCCCCTTGCCTCTCAAAAAGGGCATTAGCTTTCTATAGGGCCGGCAGCACGAGTGCGATGCCCCCGATGTTACAAATGTCCATAGACAATGATAACCACTTTACATCAGGTGAACCGTGTGACTGTTTGCCAGTTAAGTGGAATGTCGCGACTACATTTACTAACATTTTGCCGTGACCGTGTCATAGGTGCATGTCCATCATATATTCAGCTGTGTGATAGATGAGTTTAAATGAAAGTCACGCTGTCCGGTCCGCTGTTCATGTCACAAATGTGAACGCACCTGTATGTATATAAAAACAAACATACTTTTAATGAGAACCGAAGATGTTTATTCTTATTCATGAAAAAAAGCGTAAAAAGTAGTTGTATTGCTGACGCTGATTGTACCCTGCCATTCCGTTCTACATATGAAAACAAGACACAATATTTACTCAAATTTAAAACTAGAGCCAAGAACGTGCCGCGGCTCTGTTGGCCTAACAGTCGTGTGTTGTCTTTTAAAAAGTTAGTTCACGGGCCATAAAAATCTTAAAATTTTGTTATAATAGGGGATCGATCAAATTCTTCATACATATTTGTTCCTACGAAAAACAAAACTTCATCTATTTATAGACTTTTAGGTATTCAAAATCATGTCTTAATATTGTTTGTTTAAAATCTCTAAAAATTGTTTTAAATCTCATCAGTTGGGGTTCAAAACCCCAAGTGATGTCACCAGAGAGCGCGTGACGTCCACTGTGTTCAGTCACGTGCAGTCAATGATTGCTCACGTATTACGTCACGAACTGTGATTGTATTCCCTATTTGAAAGAGCCCTTAGTGTTTAAGGTGTTAAATGTGCTACACCGCTACGATATTTCGTAGCTAATTATGCCTCGTAGCTTGTAGCAAGTCCTACGTTTGACTGTTTTGTTGAACTCTAAATATGATTGACTTTATTGAATACTACAATGAAAATACAGGATGTTATTATTTCATTTTTTATCACATTACATAACATAACATAACATAAACTCACGCCTATATCCCCGAAGGGGTAGGCAGAGGTGCTAGCACCCACATTTTGCCAGTTTATGTTTAGGTCCCAATGGAATAGGTGGCGAGTCTATTGCCATTAACCGGGCACTTATAAACCTGCGATAAATACACACATAACTCCGAAAAGCATCGAAAAGTCATTGGTGTGTGCCATGATCAAACCTAGGATCGAACCCGAGACCTCGTCTCAGCAGTCCATTACCCATACCACTAAGTAAGTAGGCTTAAGTGTACTTAAACCAGCCAAGACACGATAGACGAACCTTAACCGCCTTAAAAAATAGAATAAACATTTTTTCCTAGACCATTATTTTACCAACTTTCAGTTTGTATCATAGTTTATAAGAAAAATATAAAATACAAATAAAATTTACCGTCAAAAAATTAAAATTAGACTTTATGAAGTACGGAATAAGGACGGTTATGGAATTATATATGCGAAAGAAATGCTTGCCAAATCTAAAACCCTTGATTTCGCGGTTGAATTCTTGGACAAACTAAGAATGGACATCGGCTTGTTGCGGTCTTGTTGTCCTAATATTCATAAATCGTAGTATCCCTTGGAACTTTTAGTTATTTTATTCTGATTATATCACTAAGTTAGGGATAAGGGCGAAATATATGGGGTAATCTTTATAAATGACATGATTTTGTTCGCTTTTAGACACGGTGAACGAGCAAAATATATATAAATTTGAGATGTGTTTGTGTAGAATTTAGGTTTAAAGGTATGATTCCGTAGCCGACCGCATACGACAATTGCATGCAGCAGGTACAGCGTACCGTGAAATAAGCTTCAAAATCATATTATTGCTTATTGGTTTAATTTTTTGGTGGTTTCTCAGTGGGACGTGGAAAAAAATTAAAATGTATTCACATTTAAATGTCTTTACGTCCTTGAAACGCATTGAAAAACATTTCAAAAGCATAGTACCTATATCTACATACAGGTACTATGCGTTTCAAATGAGTTGATAACTGTCACTATGATATTAATTTATTCTTGTTATTAACGTCTTGGTAGAAGGTATATTCAGAAATGTATTATTATGATCACAAAAAATATGTTATGTATTTAATGAAACGAAAATAAAAATTAAGTCGTTGTTACCATACACTTATGTTGCTTCTTTGCCTTCAGCTTCACATCAGGCGAGGTGAAGTCAAATTAACGTGCCAAAAAAAAAAGGTACTTAATCAAATTAAATTAGTTTTTTGCTGTACAATTTTGATGAGTACGGATTGAAGTTGCCGCAATCGCTATTATATTCTCATTTGAAACGCATAGTAGACAAAAGAGAGCATTGCGGGACTGATATTCTTTTATTTCTTCGCACAATATGTGTGGTCGAATGATGTGTTGTGATTTACATGTTAAACTTTGAGCAGCTGCAATGAATTTAAACAATAAACAATATTATCACATTTATACTCGTATGTATATCAAGATGTATCTGCTGCAGTTGCGGTCTGTGGTCGGTTACGGAATCGTCCCTTAAGTCTGACAATAGAGGAGGGGCTCTTGGGTAAAGTGTATCTAAGCATATCACCTATCTAGACCAGTTTTAGGATGGGTGACTATTTTTTAATATATTCAGCCCTATCCAATCCTCATTGAACACGTTAAGTCGACGGACCCGGTTGCAATATACGAATATTATAATGGTATATGCTATGGTAGTCTTTACGGATATTTGGAGCCCTAAAAAGTCCGACTAGTCTAACTACAGAACTTCGATATCGCCCTTGTGTTGTAAAGGTCAGATGGAACTTGCTTAACGGAAAATAAACTACCAATTTTAGTATTAAACTTTAAAAGGTTACGATTTGCAGTGCTAATAACGTGTTAAAGAATCCTATAAAATAACCCAACTTCGAAGTATCTTCCTAGATTTCAAGTTTGTTCTAGTTTAGCCTCAAAGCCGCAAAGTTTTCTCCTAGAAGTGCACTAAGTTTTGTATTATATTATACGTTAGCAAGTGTAATCAAGTGTTATAACTTATATCTTGTGCAAGATTCTCAATTCCGGTTAATATTATTGTATACCTATTACGTATAACTCAGCTATTCAACAGTCTGTCCACGGATGTTCTTTTTTATTCTTGCGTAAGTCGGGTAGGTTATGTCGGATTCGAATCGCCTGAAATGCACGTCGTCATTGGGTCTTTGGTTGCCGGAGGTGAGGTAGTAGCCAACATATTCCTCGCACCCAGGCAGGTCCGGGGCCTTTTCTTCGAGATGACCCCCGTTGGGTGTTGGGACCACGGTGTCCCTATCTAGTCCCCGGGTATGGGGCGTACTTTACGCCGCCGCTGCTACCTGCTTTTGCTAGAGTGACAGGTGGCTGTCTCCCCAGGCCAGCGCTCATGGCGGACGGAGGTCATTCTGCGACCTTCGACGCCCGAGCTGCCTCCGCTCATCGCGGGCTGTGCGGGTCCGGAGTCTTCTCATGTATTGTCGCTGCGTGGTGACAATAACACTTCCAGGTATACACCTAACCAACATTATGGCTACAAATCGTACTCACTACTAGCATAACCACTCTGAACTGTGTGCCACATAGATAAAAATGCTACAATGATATAGCTGATAAAAAGCAGGAGAGTCGTTAGGTGCGGTCACGTTTTGCAGAAACTGCTGGGCTACGAAGATAAATGTTTGGTAATGGCATCCCCGCCAAGTAGCGGTGGGAAAGGTAGACCCAAGAAGCGTAAAGAAGAGTGGCATGCGTGCAAATGGCCTCACAACCAGGATTATTCAAGACCGTGCAAAGTGGAGAAGTAAAAGTCAGGAAGAGGACGATCCCGTATTCTGCGTTTTCAACCTCGGATGCAACCGATGATGTAATGATAGTGATGATGAGTGCTAAGCTTGGCGTTTACAACAGCAAAGGCACCGAAAATATAAATATAATATAAATGGTTTTGTTTTATTTTCAACTCTTCGAATTGATTTCACCTCGAAGATATCGCCGATCAAAGAGTAAAACTTTTTGTTCATTAAGTCACCTAGTGCAGGTTCATTTAAAAAATCCTCCATTCGAATTAAACAGAAGGGTATGATAACGATATCCCTCATTTACTTTATGGAAATGGTGAATAGCATTTATCTTGGATACTTCCCCGGTAGATTTCACCCATTCTGCTTTTAATGCTTTCCCATGCCCAAAATGATTCTACTTGAAATGTTTTATTTTCGATTTTGATTGACTGTTCGAAACATGATCTGGACTTAGGCATCAGCTCATCTGCACTCTCATTTTAGATTCTATACAAGTTTTAATTAAAGTTTCAAACAGTTCCAACTCTTCCAGAAAGTCGAGTGGATAATAGACTATTGACGCATAATTTTCCAGGATGACCCACCTACCTGGAAGATTTAATTAAACCTCAGTTAGTTTGTGTACAGCATACATTGCGCGGTTAACTAATTAGTTTGGTTTAGCTACCCACTTACATGGGGCAATGAGTATGATGTCACGTTACACTAATTACTGAAAATGTGTACACTGCTCGCAATAGCTTGTGTAGTCGACCAATTGTGTGTTTTAATGTGATTAAAACAAGTAAATGATAGCGTAATTTCATGACAATTATTTTTAGAGGAGGTAGGACACGACGGTATATCCGTCCCAATCGAGCAGTCCAACTTTGGAAGTACCTCCACCCTACAGAATATCGCCGTTTAATAACCTTGTGTTGTGTTTTCGGTGGTGAGTAGGATAGCCCGAGCTCAGAGCTAGAGAGATTTTTCTTGTCCGTGGGAAAACCAAAGGCTTATCCTACATCTTTTGCGCTGACGACACAGAATGTCTCTGTTCTTACAGGGGTTGCGGCACGAGTGTTATTCCTCTGGTGTTACACTCACCTATAGGCCACGGTAACCACTTACTATCAGGTGGGCCGCGTGCTTGTCTGCGACCTTAGTTGTATATAAAAAAAACAATAACTATTGTTGGACACTGCTCTAGATATTCCTATGAATTTGATTTATATCTACACTAAGGCTGGGTTGCACCAACTTACTTTAACATTTAACATTAAAGGTAAAGTAGCGATCAGGTATAAAACAGGTTGCACCATTTAACAATTGTTAAAATGACGTCATTACTTGATGCTAATTGTAACCGGCCACGCTCAATTTTTAACTTCAAATTCTATCAAAAAGATAACTTTAACCGAGCTACTTAATACACTGGTGCAACCCATTTAGCAGAAATCATTAGAATCAATGTTACTGTTAATGTTCACTTTGACGTAAACGCTTACTTTAACAGGTAAGTAGTTGGTGTAACTAAGGCTTATATTTATAAAGAGGAAAATATTGCATTTTTGTGTATGTTTGTAATGAATTAACTCAATAACTACTGGGCCGATTTCAAGAATTTCCTCATTGGAAAGCTACTTTCACCGTGAGCAACATAGGCTATATTACACTACCAACAAACACGCGGGCGGAGTCGCGGCTTGCACGTTTCTAAAGTAACATCGGTTTGCCTCAACGCCTATAAACGTTTATTTAATATATGATTTATTATAACCTGAACGGAGATATTACGCACAAGGTTCATTGGGAGAGCTTTCTGTACATATCACTACATGGTATAAAACAAAGTATTTTTCTCTGTCCTTATGTCCCTATATATGCTTAAATTTTTACAACGGATTTTGATGCGATTTTTTAATAGATAGAGTGATTAAAAAGGAAGGTTTATATGTATATAACATCATGCTACAATCAACTGGTGCGGAGCAGATGTGAAAAATATTGCAAAAACGGGGTGACGCAAATGTAGTTGTGCTGGTCAGCTAGTATCATATACCTAAAACATCAGTATTATACAAAGTATCCAAATTTCGCAATATTGTCTATATATTACGATTCCGGTAGAGATTGATGGGGAGGAATATTTGGATGCATAAAGTCGCAGTCTCTCTACCTTTTGTATTTTATTTCTGTATTTATATTTTAAAGTATAGGTGTGTAAATATTTTGTGTATAGTTATTAATATTCTGTATATAAATTATAGTTATATATAGATTCGAAAATTACGGTCAATCTATATATAATCTAATATAAATAATCTAATAATATTATCTAATTTATATAAAACAGTAGTGTATTATTTTATTACGTCATGCATCGAAACAATATATGATTTCACTCTTCGCAACTGGCTACTGCGTAGCAGTCGCGTGCGCTACACTGTCTGTCGCTGTCACACTTCCAACAATAGCGAAGGGTAAATATTTTCAAAAGGGAAATCGGTGAAAATAAATAAATATTGTAGAACAATCTACACAACGGCACCTAGACCCATGGTGAGCATAGCTTGTGTTATGGATTCTAGAATGCGAATAAACATACTTAGATATCTTTTTTTGTAAATATATACATATTACACATAGAATACCCAGACCAATACAAATATTCATATGCGTGCACAGAAATATTTACACTGAGCGGGAATCGAACCCACACCTCCTGCGTAAAAGTCGCGTTCACTACCGGTCTAGTTGGTCACCATGCACTATTGTCAGGACTCGTTTTATAGGGACTCCTCGCTTGGGTCCATAAATACTTGACAATAATTAAATAATTGTTAGCTCCTAAAAGTAAATTAATCTATTGTGTCTGATGCATCTCATTCAAAGTGTTAATTTGCTTATTCCTTTGTGTAAACGACGCGGTTGGTTGGATCTTACAATAGCTATTAAGAGTTAATTACATTTGCATGTAAATGATGACTTCACTTCCAAAGGGCTTAAGTGATGGTGTGGTTACAACAATTGCCACATTCTATTTCATTTCTTTTGTATTGGGGATAATTAATTAAAGAGTCCGGTCAAGATTACTCTTGTTTCATTGTGATTGAGGGTAGGTACGAATAACTAACAGAGGTCGAAAGTAGAAGATAAATTGAAATGGTCCTAATTGTAACGTATTAATTCGAATTTGCAATAAGTAATGTAAAATATTGTATGTAGATAAAACAGAAAATTCAATGACTGTTTTTGTTATGTCAGTGGTTTGAAAATAGTCAATTAGTACAATCCTGTTCAGTTAGTGCCTGATTGAATAACAAATATCTTCAGAAGCATTTCACTGCAATTTTGAATTTGCTAACGGAAATATATATGGATTATATATAAATACAAATGAATTGCTGTTTGTTAGTCTTGCTAAAACTCGGGAACGGCTGGACCAATTGGGTAATTTTGGTCTTAAATTATTGTTCTCGCTATTTGTGTTCGGCAACGGAAACGGGGTCAGAAGTTCACGCGCGCTAAGTCGCGGGGAACAGCTAGTATCCCATAATTCTTTGCTAAATTTGAAAACAAGATATCGCACACAGATCCATAATTAATTACCTATTTTCTATGATAATCTCCACGCACATGTATACCTAACCTTGTTAGAGTTATGTAATATCGGCACGTGGCTTGTGGAGGCCACATGAAATTACAAGCAGAGCCTGCCAAACTCAATTACACCGGCAGTATCTGTTACCTCGAGCAATTTCCAATACCTGTAATAGAATATGCGGAATTGTACTACCTTATACCTACCTCGCTCTCTGTTCAACTATGAATAATCTGTAGACGAACGTGAGTGGAAATCTTGTTGGGATTGATAATTGGTTTTAATCGTGTACAGAATTGATGGCTTGCTTCAATTTTATTTATTGACTAGCTGTTGCCCGCGGCTCCGCCCGCGTGGAAGTCGGATCGCGCGTGTCATCGCTTCAGGTCGAAAACGATCTACAGCATATTTTTATAGCATATATTACTGTAAAAATATATTATGTCTACATAGATTTGTGTACAATTTTACCAGTAATGAAATAGAAGTCACAATCATTTACCTGTTTTGTATTGCCCATTAAAGCGACACTTAGAAAACGTAAAAAAATATAAAATTCATGTTTAGCAAATTAGCATTATCAATTACAGTTTGAAACGTGGCCCTGTTCTGAGAAGACTCCGCTAAGAAATTTAGCGGGCTGTTTTTTGGTCTATTTACAAACATTTACTTATTCTAATTGAAATTTTTGTTTTGAGTAACATGGTTAGACAGTTCATGTTCAGCTCTTTCCTCTGTCGATTCTTGAGAACGCGCATAATATCTCATTATTTTAGAGTTTCTTGAATTTTGGGATAAAGAAGTTCTTTTTTTAGGTGGCATGTTAATATATATAAGCCTGTTATATATATATATATATATATATAAAGAAGAAAATGAGTAAGTATGGATTAAAAGAATAATTAATGATCTATGAATGAATGATGCGATGTCGAGCTCAAAAGTACGTTTCGTAAGCAGTCGAAAAAATTATGTTATTGTAGTATTTATCAGAAGCCTGTTATTTAGGTAGGTATTTATTTGGATTGGAAGTAAATAAGTAAGTAAAGTATAAGTACTATAAGTATGGAATGGAAATACAATTATTTATAATTAGTGATTTACGATGAATGATCGCGCTGAAAAGCACGATTTGAAAGCAAGGCAAACGGATACTTCCGGATCTCTCTGTATTCCTATTCTACACACATAAAAAAAAGTTTGCGATCAATGGCATAAGCTCCTAGAATTCTTTAAATTCAACTTTATCAAGAAAAAAATATGTTGTATGCCTGTACCTTGTTTGAAATTAAAATATAAAACTATTTTTTAATATTTATTTTAAAAAATTGAGCCATTAATCCTAATGCAATTGTGATAGAAATTTCATAGAAAGAAAAAGACTGTTTAATTAAACTTAAACTACAATTTATTATTAAAAGGTGTAAATTCAATATAAAATAACGCCTCCCCTGGCTCGAACACATGCGGCGATCCTCCTGGGCATGTTGAGGATCATGTTATCCAGCATTTCCTGGGGTAACATATCCCATTCTTCAATAGCGGCTTCCCTGAGCTCTGGAACTGTCTGGGGATGTAGCTCACGGTTCCATACAGCTCGTTTAAGAGCATCCTACGCGTGCTCTATTGGGTTTAAGTCGGGCGAGCCGGCAGGCCAGTCTAATCGTGTGGTATCGTATTCTTGAAGAGCAGCATTGACTCGTTGAGCTCGATGTGCGGGCGCATTATCATCGACCAGTACAAATTGGTGCCCATGGTTTACTCGGAATGGTTTGACGATATCATCAATAGCAACTGCTTTGTACATGTCTGCTGTCATGAAGCCCCGATACGGGATCAAAGGCATTCTAGCTCCAATCATAATGCCACCCCAAAAAGACACCGATTTTCCGCCTTGCTGAACTGTTCCAGTGGCAGTTCTTTGTCTTTCACGGTCGCCTGGTCTTCTCCAGACACGGACACGTCGGATGAGTGAAGATTCGGGATTCGTCAACGAAGAGTGAGTTTTGCCAAATGTTTTCTTACTCACCTTCTTCATTTTGCCGAAGTCTAGCCCACTGCAATCTTCGCTGTTGACGTTGCTGTTCCCATACTTGGACTAAGCTGTTCCCATACTTGTAATCAGCAGTTCCCACGGATGGAATACCTACATTTGCTGTAAAATTTATATATAATTATGACCCACCCCTGTGATTGTTAATATACAGATTGAATTAACCTAGACTCTATTTCTTGAAACACCCTCAAGCTAGTAATTCTCTCTATTTTAATTTGATGAATTCGTTGGATAATTTCATTTTGATTATTCGGTAGTACTAATAAACCGCCAACGTTTCAGCGCTATTGGGCAGCTGTCAAAACAGTTGGGCGACCGCTGCGGGGTCGGTCAGCTAAATTCTCCATTCCGTGGTATCTCTGCAACGGAGCCACGACACAGGATTGGGATACAGCAAGTCTGCGTGCTATCACTCTCGTGGTGTATCCTTCTTCCCTCAAAGTTACTATTTTAGCTCGTAAAACCTCTGATAATCCTCTTGGCATTTTTTCAATCACAACTTTACGCGAAAAATATCTTGAATTGGTTATAATTCACTAAATCAGATTTCTGAATGAGCGTAAGCTAGGACTGAAAGCCTTTTTGTAAGAAAAAACAATTGAACGGTGTCATTGTTCTGTGTTCTAATTCTTTATTTAGAAATAAAGAATCTAAAAAGAAGAATAAATCATAATATAATCTACAGTAACAAAAAAGATTTCAGGTTTTCAAAGTGATCGTTAACTTTTTTTGATGTGTGTATTCTGTAGTGTTAATTGCGTTAACTTCTAAGCAAGAGAAGCAAAGCATTTAATAAAAAAAATTAAATTATTATATTAAGATATGAAATAAAAGAAACTATTAAAAACAACATCAACAACCAATGCTCAGAATAATCTGCAGTTTAGTAAGGGTGCAACTAATATCATCATCATTTCCTGAACCTTTTTCCCAACTCAGTTGGGGTCGGCTTTCCAGTCTAACTGTGATGCGGCTGCCATCTGACCTCCACAACCAATGGTCTAATGACCAATGGCGATATCGAAGTTCGAAGTTAGACTGGTTGGACTTTTGAGGGCTCCAACTACCGTAACGACTGCCATAGATATTTGTATGGCAACCGGGACCGACCGACGGCTTAACGTGCTCTCCGAGGCACGAACAGACCAGTGCAAACAGCCATATTCATGCATACCACTTTTTGCACTGAGCGGGGATCGAACCCGCGCCCCGTGCGTAGCAGTTGCGTGCACTACCGCCACGCCACGGAGGGTGCAACTAATAAATTCGTATTAATCATTAGATCGCATACGGCACCTATTACAACTGCAGGTAGTGACTATCTTACGGAGAATCTTAACACTGAGTGTTGTAAAATGACGTCACTTGAGGAGCGCCATCTATTGATAAATGTTGGAATTTCATTATAATAATGGTATAACGCTATTTGAGTTGAACGCAATTTTTTACTATTATATTTGCACGCCTTGGTCGCAAAAACTACTGAACGGATTTTGATGCGGTTTTTTTTATTACAAAGGTCTTGCTTAGACTCAAAATTTGCAGTATATTTGGTTGTAATTGGTTAAGTAGAACCGGAGATATGACCAAAAACAACCTATAAACAAAGCGCAGGCAAAGCCACGGGTATCAGCTTGTATAAAAAGTAGCCTATATGTTGCTCAGAACTATGAACTATAATCGTACCAAGTTTGATCAAAATCCCTCCAGTAGTTTTTGATCCATGCGTGCACATACGGACAGACAGACAGACAGAAAGACAAAAAAAATTTTGATTGCATTTTTTGCATTAGTATCGATCACCAATCATCCCCCAATAATTATTTTGTAAATTTATTCAATGTACAGAATTGACCTCTCTACAGTTTTATTATAAGTATAGACTAGCTTATGCCTGCGGTTCTGCTCGCGTGGCTGTAGGTTATCCGACCTAAACGCCATCTGTGTAATAAATTCTATATTAGTAATCATAACTCTGGTTCTACCGATTGCAATCAAAATTCAATACGTAAGATTTTAAGTTGGATCAAACTCCTTTTTACAATTATCTAACAGTATGGATAGATAGATAGATAGATGTCAAAGTTTTAATGAATGATATAATTACAGTGTTATAAATAAAAAGTGAGAATGTATTTTTTAATCTACACATAGATTTGACTTTTTATAAAATCATTTACTTAATGAATTGGACTTTGTTAGATTATTCGACGTGTAACCCTTGATTTTATCTACTACTTCGAGGCGCGAGGTCCACATTTTGTTATTACGTTTTGATTTGTCTTGACTTTTACGAGAGCAATAGCCATCTCATCTTCCATTAATCAACAGGTAGTGGTCTTCCAAAACATAAAGTATAAACACGAAAGAAAGCACCAAACTTGAACTAAAGATTCAGAATGATAGCACTGGAAACAATATTATTCTTTGAGGCAACTTCGTACAATAAAAACCTTCAATTATTTGTATTAGTTACTAGAATTCTCGAATTTCAAATTGTATTAACAATATACCTAATATAAAATTTTGTAATATAAATACAAAGTAAAATTTTCGTTTTTATTTAATACATAAATAATTTAAAAGTGTACATAATTTTTACTACAAACAGAATATACAACTAGATAAGAATATACCTGTACAAACATACACTAATTATAATAAATACAAAATAAGTATATTTATTATAGTCGCTTCACGGAAAATATCGAAGTTCAGCCAAACGAAACGAACAGTTAGACAGAAAAAGTTGAAGTTAACGCTAGGATGAAGAAGAAGTCTGTACGATGGACGTAGACAGGGCTGGATTAACCCTATCAGGGCCCCTAGGCCCCTTCTCGGGTCCCTTGCCTTAGGCTATTCTTGGGTTTAAAGAATTTTTTTTTTCTCATAAGAACCTAATACACAGGTCACTTAATTTTTCAAATATGTTCTTTCCATTACGAAAGTTGACTCGATCAGGTGGAGCCCTTTGCTATGTTGTTTAATCTCTTGTTAATAAGTAAGTAGTAGTTATAAGTAAGTGATGTTGCTAGTTAATAAGTAAGTGATGTTGCAAGTTTGCAGTAAGCAAAGTTTTTTAGATTTAATTGCGTGATATATAAATACAATTTCTTTATTTTAATGCCGAATGGCCCGGGGCCCTTGTCCGATGCCGGGCCTCTAGGCAGTTGCCTAGTTTGCCTAAGTGATAATCCGGCCCTGGACGTAGGATTTACCCAAACATCTTACGTCTCTTTTCTCTCCTCGCTTAATCTCTCTCAGCCAGCCGATCATATTCAAAAGCGTATAGTAAAATGTACTTAATGTTCTCACCAGTTTTAATAACTGTTAAATTTTAATTAAGCGCCATCGTAAATTATGGCTGTACGTATAACATCGTCAGAAAAATGTAATTTCTTCTACAGACTTATTAATTTTCATTTAGTTAAAAGTTACGGGTATGTTATAGCGCTTAATGATTTACTGAGTTTAATAGCGATATTGTAATCTCTGATGATCGTTTGTTATCAGATCCACTGACTGTTGGAATCTTGTTGAATGTAATCTTGTAATGGAATCTTGTAATCTTTGAAGTCTAAGTAAATTTAACCAGCATGCCGGTGTATTTGCTGATTGGTGGACGACGCTCTGGCGAAGGCTTACCTCTCAGGCTTGGGGGTTAGATGACAGTCGCCCTTGGAAAAGAGAAGATAAATAAATAATTGAGGAGTAAGAGATCTTGGATAAAATAAATTGTATAAATTCGCACTTGATTCATACCCAGTATGACAGTCAGTATATACCCTTTCTCTTCCCATGTGGTATGATAAAAGACGGGCGAATGCATGAATGAATGAATGCCTTATCATTATTATAGTATATCATTTTCAGTCTTGTGATATTGACTTTGCAGTAAAATTATGACCTGGCCCCATTACAAAGTGCCCGCAGGACGGCAATAGGTTTACTTTTATAAGTGGGTCGAAAATCATAATTGGCGAAATATGGGTGTTGATGCAGTACTGCTTTCACCTGCAACACAAAACTGCCGTTAATATTGTTCTATGTACGCAAGACCTGGCTATTAATCATGTTTAGATAAAGACATTTCTCAGTTTCTGTCAAGGAACTGTTAAAACACATTTCGTAATTATTTTCATAAACTTGTGAAAACAAAATGTCATAAGGAGTTTCATGTTTACCAGTCTCTTAATCTATTCTATCTATTGGCCAAACTTCAGATCTATATCTCCAAATTTATAAACTCCGTCGTGAATAATAATTCAGTCGATGTTGGGGTGATTTTGATAAATAGGGTGAATCGACCCCACAGCGGCGGCTTAAGGCCAGGTTGCAGTAGTTTTTAACATTTTCAAACGTCTGGATATCAAGTAATATAGCAAATTGCGCTAAATAAAAAGCATATTCATAAAATAGACTATACCTTCTAGGGTCCTGTGAAAACAGAAACACGATTCATGATAATTGCCTCGATAGAAATTAGCGTCAAACATGGGTCTAAAACGCTCCAAATCGATATTTCAAACACGTTTTACACTAAGATGCCATCATCAAATAATGCCGAGATTGATATCATTATAAAGAGCATAAAAATATCTAGCGACTGGTAAAATTATATTTTATCAAGCAATTATTTTTTTTTTCAAAAACTTATAAAACCTCAAAATCTTTGCATTTGAGCACTCGCAGCGGTCAGTCAGTTGAGTCAGTACCCGCCGAGGCGTGTTCAAGGTAGGACGTGTGCTGTTTGTTTCTGCGAGCTTCCCCCTCCCCCCGCACGTTATTACGTATAATCGGTTTCGCTGAAAAAATGGGTATAACTCGGTTCATTAAAGGAAGAATTCTAAAATGGCGCAGCTTATCACTTTCTCTCGCTCGCACAATTTGTGCTGTCAATTTAATTTATTTTTTAATTTATGTTTATTTTTTTTTTCTTTTGTGCCACTATACAAAAAATGTACAGTAGGTATATACAAATTTGAATTTGGTGTACAATAACTAGTCTATATCTATGGCTCTAAAAATGTTGGTAGGCTTTTATTGATGACTGCTCTAGTCTTCTTAGCCCCTAACTCTTAGCTAAATTACAAGTGGGTTCACGTCAGCAGTTGGTCAGAGTTATTATTTTTTATTAAATAGATTGCCTTAGTCACTAGGCTACCGCAGCTGAGTATAATTACCTATACATATTTTATGTTACAGTGCTGCAATGAGAAGACGAAAAGCCGCTGGTGTTGAACAGCCCGTAGACGTTTCTAATTCTCGTTTGCAAATTGCCACGTAACTATCAGTACTTTTACTAAAATCTGTGACATATTTGAATAATATAAAACTTGTAAAAAAAATTATCTCATAAACCTGATGAAACTTACAGCAGACAGGAATCGTATTGAACGATCAACGATTTTACAAAGAGATTCAAGTAAATAGCTCGAACTAAGAAAAAAAATAACAACAGCTTCAAACTTCGGTCCCATTTGTAAACGAAAAGTTACAATAGATAGTGCATCATTAGTAAAAAATAATCCTATATAAAAAATTCTGAACCAAGTGGTTTCAGTAGCTCACGGCATCGAAAACGAGAAACATTCCATACAGCAAATGGAACAACAGAAAAACATAAAAATAGATCAGTGTGGACTTTTTATTGACCGCAAATACCCTTTTATTGGAGCCACTCCAGATGGTCTTGTTGGAAATGACAAAATTGTCTTTGATTGCGTCAAAAAATGGTTTAGAAAAATCTCTAGAAAATAATAAAGTACAACTTAACAATTTACCATAAATATAAATAGTAATTGGTTTTACCAAATTCAAGGTCAGTTGCATGTGACGGGGCGCAAAATGTGTATTTTGGTTTATTATTCTCAAACAGAACCAGTGTATATAGAATATATAGAGAGAGATGACCAGTTCTGGACCGATAAAATGGAACAACGAATAATTCAGTTTCATATGAAGAGTCTGCTGCCGGAGTTAGTTGATCCAAGGCATATCCGTGGTATACCTATTAGAAGCATTGTCTTGAAGGAAGAGAAAGAAAATAAAGAAAACCATGTTCCTTCGATCACTACACATCAACATCAATCCAATCTAGTTGAGGCTGGCTCTAGTGCTACAAATAGAGAGTATAATATCATATTTCAAAATTTTTGAATTGTGCGTTTTCATCATCACCATCCTCATAGAGACTTATTTTCCTGACTGCATCCAAGGCCAAGGTGAACTCGGAGCTCATGGTCCGCCTTCCGGCTCTTCCTCTTCCACTTCACACGATCTTGGGCGTCTCCCTAAACCTAAACCCTAAAATGCTAGTCAAGTTGAAAGAAATTTGACTTGATTTTAGGATTGCATGTGACGGCGTGCATTTTCTACTAACTATCTATCTACTAACAGATCAGTAGGCAGCACAAAATGTCTTTTTTACCCGACTGCGCGACGCAAAGAAGTGGTAATGTGTTTATTTATGTTTCACTTTTCAATAGGCTTTGTTTTTTGAAGACGCTTTTATTTTTTCTGTATGTTTATATGTTCCAATGAAATGGAAATACAAAAATATGTATGTTAAATTTAAGTGATTTTTTTTTCTCTACCTATACAATGAAAAACTATAACATTATGTGCCCGAATCTAACCTACTGCTTTTACGATATACGTACCGTGGCGTAGTGGCACTCTAGCTTGGTGACGTCACAGGTACGAGTACTCTAAAATAGCACTACAATCTCCCGCACACGACTTCATGTATGTTTTTTTTATATTATAAAAAAAATAATATTTAAAACATTGTTGCTACACAGTATATACCTACACATATAAGTGAAAAAGGTATCTACACATAGCCTATAGTGAGTATTCCGATGAACTCTTACAATCAATCCCACCCTCCCTTTATCCAGAACAACATGTTTTTTATATCACTTATGTGGCAGACAAGCATACGGCCCACCTGATGCGAAGAGGGTCACGGTGGCCTATGACCTATATGTTCAGGTCTTAGGTGTCACCCTTTGTCAGCTTTTGGACTCCATTCCAGTTTCTTAGTTTTTCTAACAAACGCGAGTCTCAAGTTTTCGCGTACCGGGTTATACTATAGGATTGCGCGCGCCTGCGCGCCGCCCCCCGCGCTGCCCGCTCGTTGCGTCGATTACACTCGATTCGGCTGCGGGGACTGAGGTACTGAGGCGACGTAAAATACCTACTTGTCTCACTGCAACCTCGCCTTAATTCAAGTTTCTGAGCCTTAACTAACATAACATTATAAGAACATGGAGTTGTCATGATAATTTTATGCATAAATACTAGTTTTTTTTGTTTATGCCGAGTTAAGGTATTGCTTAGGATAAATTTCTTTTGTATTTGGGTGTTCAGTTGCCGGAGGCGAGATAGTAGCGAACATATCGCTGGCATCCTAGCAGACCCGGGGCCCTCTCTTTCGAGATGACCCCCTTGTGTAGGGACCAAGGTGTCTCATCTACCTAGTCCCCGGGTATAGGGTGACGCGAATGTACCGCCGCCGCGGCCTGCTTCTGCTAGTGGCAATAGGCGTGTCCTGGAGTTAGGCCTCTCCCGATTTTGGGAGGATTTGACCTACTGTTTGGCCTAAGGACGGGGTGGTACAGAGTTTTAATATAAGTATAAGTAATAGTAATAGTAGTATAAGTAATTAACGGAGGTAGGACACGACGGTATCTCCCGTCCGAAATGAGCTGTCCAACTGGGGAAGTACCTCCGCCCTACAGAAGACCGCGGTCATAATAACCATCGTGTTGTGTTCCCGCCGGTAAGTAGGGTAGCCAGAGCTCACTAAACCCCTCCTTCCCCTCCCCTTCCTAGCCTCCCCACCCCTTCTCAGCTCTCCCCCTTTCCCTTCAGGGTGGGCAGCGCGTGTGTGACACCCTTAGTGTTGCACACGTTCATAGGCCACGGTGGCCGCTTTCCATCAGGTGGGCCGTGTGCTTATCTGCCACCTACGTAGTATAAAAAAAAATAAGTTTTCCTACACTCGCAGTTATATTTGCATATTTTTCTGTTAGTGACCTATCACACGCCCTTCGGATGAGATTGAGTGATGATATTCTTTCTCTGCAGCACACCGAATGGCACGAATTTCGGCTTTATTTGACATAACATTGAACAAGTACGTCTATAGCGGGAGTTAATATTACGGGAACGAAATGGAATAGCTTTGATCCCCCTGGGGCACAGAATGAAATATGATTGCATTGTCACGCGTCGGATGAAACTTAGGATGGGTTGCACTATCTTACTTTAACAGTGCAGTTAAAGTACCGGTCAGGTATAAAACAGGTTGCACCATTTGACAATTGGTAAATCCAAACTAATATTATAAATGCGAAAGTAACTCTGTCTGTCTGTCTGTCTTTGCTTCACGCCTAAACTACTGAACCGATTTGTGTGAAATTTGGTACAGACATAGTTTGGAACTTGAGAAAGGACATAGGATAGTTTTTATTACAAACTAGCTGACCCGCGCGACTTCGTCTGCGTCACGCTACTCAAAGAGCTGCTGAAACCGAAGAGATGGCTCGGGAGCGCCGGCTCTTAGACACCGAACGTCACGCTGCTCAAAGAGCTGCTGAGACAGAAGAGACGAGGCAGGAGCGACGGCTCTTAGATGCCGGCCGTCATGCAACTCAAAGAGCTGCTGAGACAGAAGAGATGGCTCAGGAGCGCCGACTCTTAGATGCTGGGCGTCATGCAACTCAAAGAGCTGCTGAGACAGAAGAGATGGCTCAGGAGCGCCGGCTCTTAGATGCTGGGCGTCATGCAACTCAAAGAGCTGCTGAGACAGAAGAGATGGCTCAGGAGCGCCGGTTCTTAGATGCTGGGCGTCATGTAACTCAAAGAGCTGCTGAGACAGAAGAGATGGCTCAGGAGCGCTGGCTCTTAGATGCTGGGCGTCATGCAACTCAAAGAGCTTCCGAAACTGTAGATCAAACTCGAGTACGTCGGCTTTTGGATGCTGAACGTGCGCGTCTCTGATTTCTGCAGAGTCACATGAAGAATCTAATAGACTACGTGTTCTATTAGCTGCACGGCAAGCACAAAGACAAAATATTTTTATACGTAATACGTGGGAGGTATTTCAAGATGCTGCTTTTGATTACGACCCTTTAATCGATTAGTGCTCTTAGGACGGATGGCTAAAAAGTGCACATATTGTATGGCACTAAAATGGAAAGAGGCAACTCCGGGTATGTGCTGTTCTGGAGGTAAAGTTTCCACATTTCATTTTTGAAGTGATCCCGCGAGATCGGGAACTATGTGGGTAAAACCAAAAATCTGCTGGAAGTCACTATTCCACGCGAACGAAGTCGCGGGCAAAAGCTAGTGACGTCATAATTTGACGCCAACTGTAACCGGCCGGTTACTGTTTTATTGTTAACGCCAAATTATATCAAAAAGATAACTTTAACCGAGCAACACATTTAGCAGAAACTATTAGAATCAATGTTAGATTTAACTTAAACCCTTACTTTAACAGGTAAGTGGAGCCTGAGTTGCACAATCTTACTTTAACATTAACAGTGTAGTTAAAGTACCGGACAGATATAAAACAGGTTGCACCATTTGACAATTGTTAAAATGACATCATAACTTGACGCTAACTGTAACCGGCCACGCTCAAACGTCAAATTCTATCAAAAAGACTTTATACTCTGGTGCAACACATTTAGCCAAACCATTAGAATCAATGTTACTGTTAATGTTAAATTTGACGGAAACCTTAACTTTGACAGGTAGGTGGTGCAACTGAGCCTTATTGTTTGTGTGAGTGCTGATAACGGCTCGCGGGTCAAACAAACATTAGGTATGTCATACATTCATGTCATACCTATATGACATATATCTGTTGCCTGCTGCTCTGTGGTGTTCTGATTTAGTTATCGTAATTCATGGAAATCCATTACCGAGATAAAAAGTAGTCCAAGGTTTAATAAAATAAATTGACAGTAGGTTTTTATTCATGCGAAGAAACCACACAACCTCTGAGCCGGTGAGAGAGTTTATATCGGACTCGAACCGACTAAAACGCACGTTGTATTCGGGTCTTTGGTTGCTGGAGGTGAGATACTCTTAGTAAGTAACATAATCCTTCGTACCCCGGCAGATCCAGGATTACTCAGTACAGTCTTGGTGAGGCTTCATATCAATCAATCAATTACCCCTCACAGTCCGTTGCTATAATATCCATTGCATAAGCCTCTCCCAATGTTGGGAGGCTTTGGTTTACTATTTCCACGCTGGCCAGACAGACTAAATAAACAACCTCCGTGGCGTGGCAGTAGTGAACGCGACTGGTACGTAGGAGGCGTGAGTTCGATTCCCGCTCAGTGCAAATATTTGTGTGCATGAATATGAATATATGTGCATTGGTCTGGGTGTTTCTATGTATAATATGTATGTGTTTACAAAAAAAGGATCTAAGTCTGTTTATCCGCATTCTAGAACCTGTAACACAAGCTAGTTAAACTATGCTTACTATGGGTCTAGGTGGCGTTGTGTAGATTGTCCTAGAATATTTATTTATTTACTATTATTATTTATTATATGAAATACTTACCCCGTTTTTATTTAACATTCTTCCAATTAACATAACTTTTCGTTTGACACCATAAAGTTCGTTCTCTATAATCTATGTGGCATATAATACATCTCTATCTACCCTTTCTTGTGAACAATTTATATTTAAAGCTCTCGTCTATTTACCATGTGCTTTGAATATTATAACGAGAACTGAAAATATAAGGGTTTGCTTTATTTTTGATACAAGCTCAACTGCCGATGTCGTACAACTGTAATATGTACGGATAGCATTACTTTTGTATTTTACAACCTTTATATTTTCAGTTAAATCGTGCACATGTAAGTCTTATAACGAGTGACTAAAGTCCAGATTTCATTGTTTTTATAAAACACGATTATTTCGATATGTTTGTAATTCTATTTTAGCACGTTTTATGCGTTTCGTTCCGGACGTGCCTAACTAGGACATTTTTAGTAAAAACAGCTGAGACAAATTGTTTCTTTTTTTTTTCCTTTTGACTTCCTTTTATTGTTATTTGACAGAAATTCGTCAGTTCTAAGGCGACTATAGTATATGGAGGCAATTGTGTTATGGTTCTGGGGGAGAGGCGGGAATAGGAGGTATGGAATACAAAGACTAGATAAATAAAATAACATAAACTCACGCCGAAGGGGTAGGCAGAGGTGCTAACACCCACAATTCGCCAGTTTATGTTTAGGTCCCATTATAATAGGTGGCGAGCCTATTGCCATTAACCGGGCACTCATAAACCTGCGATAAATACATGGCACACATAACTTCGAAAGCATCGAAGTCATTGGTGTGTGCCATGGTAAAATCTAGGATCGAACCCGAGACCTTGTCTCAGCAGTCCATTACCCATACCGCTAGGCTACCGCGGTACCCTAGATAATTGTATTGATGTATGCGGACTAGATAATAATAAATAAATATTCTAGGACAATCTACACAACGTCACCTAGACCCATGGTAAGCATAGCTTAACTAGCTTGTGTTACGGGTTCTAGAATGCGGATAAACATACTTAAATACATTTTTTTTTCGTAAATACATACATATTATACATAGAAACAACCAGACCAATGCAGATATTCATATTTCGTATACCCAAATATTTGCACTGAGCGGAAATCGAACCCGCACCTCCTGCGTAGCAGTCGCGTTCAACACCGCCACGCTACGGATAAATGTATTGATGAATTGTCTATCAACACAGTATGCCTTTTTGTAGTCATCAACCTTATGATTGCGTCAATCGGTTGTATCCGAAGCCTTCACCTCAGAGTACGGAGTTCGCTTTCCAGTTTTTACTTCTTCATTTCGCTCTTGAGCATTCCTGGTACTGAAACCATTTGTACGCATGTCATGAAGTGCTACAATCAGCTACAATCAATACAATCTACTTGGGAAGAGGTAGGACACGACGGTATATCCGTCCCAATCGAGCAGTCCGACTGGGGAAGTACCTCCACCCTACAGAATATCGCCGTTTAATAACCTTGTGTTGTGTTTTCGGTGATGAGTAGGGTGGCCAGAGCTCACTAGATAGGTTTTGTGTTGTCCGTAGGAAAACCAACGGCTTATCCTACATCTTTTGCGCTGACGACACAGAATGTCTCTGTTCTTACAGGGGTTGCGGCACGAGTGTTATTCCTCTGGTGTTACACTCGCCCGTAGGCTACGGTAACCACTTACCATCAGGTGGGCCGCGTGCTTGTCTGCTACCTAAGTTGTATAAAAATAAATCAAAAAATGAGGCTTGCTTTGTCTTCTGGAGGAACAGCATATCATCATCATCTGCGCGTTATTCCTGGTCTCATATAACACTGAAAGCATAGAAACTCTCTTAAATTTCAACTCTATGCGCTTCTCCCCCTCCCTTCTACAATTTCGAATGGATAAGGGTGACGTCTCTGATGTTACAAACGTTAATAGGCCAAGATAACCACTTTCAATCACGTGAGTCACATACTTGTCTGCTACCTAAGTGGTATAAAATAAACTTTTTTAGAACACGACTGCTATGCGAGAGTTGCTGCTTCGATTCCCACTGAGTGCAAATTTTAGTGTGCATGTATATGAATATTTGCATCGGTTTTATATGTATAACATATTATGTATTTTCAAAAAAAAAACTTATCTAAGTATGTTTATTCGCATTCTAGAACCCACAACACAAGCTGGTCAAGTTATGCTTACTATACTTTTAGGTGGCATTGTGTAGATTGAAAAAAAAACCTAATATTAGAACAAAAATTGAAATAACACGCTCTCCAAAGTACATGCGTAAACAGACGGGTATGAATGTTGCCATTCGTAAAAAAAAATAACAATGTGCTATTCTAATGGTTTTTCCTTGTATTGTGAGTGCATAAATCACACGAATAGGAGCGGTACAGACATATATCAAGTGCAGCCGTCGGGGCGCGACGCGGGCCCTAGTCCTTTTACCGAACAAGCACAGCCCATTTAGCCGATTGAGATGAAAGATTAATATTTTAACCATTATGGACAGAGGTTAACTGTTTTTGGAATGTTACTGATGACGGATTTTAGTTCTGTTTGAAATGATTGAGTGGTTATGTAATAGAGCAATGCGAGAAAGAATTATATCACGCTTTGAGCTGTTAAAGTACTCCTAGTTTCTGTTCTTAGAAATGTGGAATGATGTTTAACAATAATTCATAAGTACTTAGTTTAAAACTGGGATAGATGCCATAGTTGCCTTATTTATGTATACTATGCATTAATGTTAGGGATATTAGTGGGGATAACAATTTTCTGTTAATTGTAAGACACGTATTATACAATACCTCCGAGTCATAAAAAAATAGTTTCAATCAGTAAACTGATGGATTATAAACGACTATACCGCGTACATTTATATAATGCTCTATATTTCGTTCCAAATTCGAAATTCAAAATTAAGGTGGAAGCAGTACATCGACCGTCAGATTTGGTCGATTTGCACTTGTCTGCCGAGGTTTGCCGCTACCGTTCACAGTGCTATCTCGCTCGTTATCGCATGGTGTTCTTTCTTTCTCTTTCTTTACCTCGTCCCCCACCATGCCACGCGCACCATGGTAGCGATACAGCGCACGGGGTTAGACTATAAACAGCGTTTATAGTAAAAACTTATCCTTAGAGGAACAAAGAATACGTGTGAGAAAGTGACAGAGTATATGTAACGTGAAACGTTTTTTATAAACCATTATCGACTTTGACAGAAACATATAGTGTATTTGTTTAGAATTAAGTTAATTTATGAGAAGAAAGCTACTATCAGACGGTGTTAATGCCTACATGTTATTAAAGACAAAATAATAGTCACAATCTTTGCTGCGATAGTTTCCATAGGCGTTAACCATTCTTTTGTATATACTTGTGAATGTCATAAAAGGTCAATCCTTCATCTACTGTCACTGGACATACATTGTTTTTTTTTCGAATTTTGGTATACCTCCTGTACATGGTCCAATACGAACCGGATATATAACCGAAGTGGAAGAAGAAGGCTAGAAGTTGGTGTTATTGAGGTGGTCTCATCAAGATAATTGATTGAAAGTGTATATAACATAGATTCCACCCAGCACTCTGGTCAGGTTGTATTTTAGCTTATATAAGGTATTACTAAGGTTAGTATCACATTTATAAAATTTAAATTGTTATTCCCTTCTTAATTACATTGCATTCGATTAAAAATATTATTTCTCAACAATAGATAGGTAGTACGTATTTTTACAATACTTGCAACAACAAGTAAGTTGCATTCATAACCTATCTCATTGTTAATTTTTAATCCTTAATGATATTTGCATTGTAGTTTTGTCACTCATTCATTGTAAATCATTGTAAAGGTGTAATTTAAATTTAAACATAAGTTAAATACTTACCTACACCTATACTTAATTTAGGAATTCATAAACTATATACATAGTTGTGATACTAGGAGTATTAGTAGTTGTACTGTTTCAGTGACTTGATCTTTATTTTGTTGATCTTTTCCTTGTATAAATTCCAGGTCTACGATACTCGTCTCCTATAATGGCCGATATTAAGGAACTTAGAAAGAAACGGAGCACCTATAAAGGGCGTATAACAGTATTCAGCACTTATTTATCTTCATTGGAAGTTTCCAAGTTATCATCGTGTCAGGTAATGGAATTGCAATTGCGTGTTGACAAATTAGAGAGCTTATTTAAAGATTTTGATGAAGTGCAGACAGATATCGAGTGCTTGTCAGACCTAGAAACTGAGTCAGACGAGAGAACCGTTATCGAAAATCAGTATTTTTCATTAATTGCTAAAGCTAAGAATATGTTGAAGATGTATTCAAAGGCTGAAAGGGAAGATGATGATCGTATGAGTCGTAATTCAGGATGTAATCGCCAGATCGTCAAATTGCCTACCATTCAATTACCAAAGTTCAGTGGATCTTATGAAAACTGGCTTGAGTTCCGCGACACCTTTGCCAGTCTCGTACACGACTGCGACGACATAGACGAAATCAATAAGTTCCATTATCTTAGGTCTTCTCTGGAAGGTTCGGCTGCTGTCGTTATTCAGTCCATCGAGTTCTCTGCTCAGAACTACACTGTGGCTTGGCAACTTTTATGTGAAAGATTTGACAACAAACGGCTTCTTATACAGAATCACATCTCATCGCTATTTAAAATCGAACAAATTACTAAAGAATCCTCAGCTTCGTTGAAACGTCTCTTAGACCACATTAATAAAAACATACGAGCGCTCAAATCACTAGGCGAACCGGTAGATTTCTGGGACACTTTGTTGATCTACATAATCAGTCATAAATTAGACACCAAAACATTCCGAGAGTGGGAGGAATATAAAGGGAATCTAGACAAAACAATCCCTATTAAATTTAATAAATTCACAGAGTTCATAAGAAACCGCGCTGATTTAATAGAAACTTTAGAAGTTTCACGTCACACTATTCCTTCTCAAAACCATGCTCAAAAATCAAATTCAAAAATTAAGGCGATGGTAACATTGAACACTAATAACAATAATTCCCCTTCCCACTCGTGTCCTAACTGTAATGGCGATCATAAATTATTTTCATGTCCACAATTTCTCACTTTAACTAACAAGGAAAGATTGACAGTTATACCTACTTACAAAGTGTGTTATAATTGCTTCAATACTGGTCATCTTGCTAACCGATGCAAATCATCGGGTTGTAAAGTTTGTAAGCGTAAACATCATACCTTAATACATGTTTCAGATTTTAAATCGACAACAGCTGATTCTACTCAGAATAACAATGATAACCGGTCCGAGTGCCCTCCCTCCGCCGCCGCGCCGACCTCGGCCGACACTCCGCAGGTGGCGCTCTCGGCACACGTTATTCCGTGCGCGCACGCAAGCAGTTCTAGCAACGTTCTGCTATCAACTGCATTAATTAAGTTGTACGATCATAACAATCGACAACACTTAGCCCGCGCTCTCCTCGATTCAGGTAGCTCGTCCTGTTTAATTACACAAAATATGTTCAATAAATTAAACTTACCATTCATTCATGTTGCCAAATCCATACAAGGAATAAACAATTCCTTAACGCCAGTAGGCAAAATGTGTGATGTACACATTCAGTCATTAAATGAAAGTTACACAACTGATCTTAAATGTTTCGTTCTGCCCACTATAACTGATAATGTGCCGGCTCAATCAGTTGATTTAAGTAACATTAGCATCCCGTCAGATATTTATCTAGCTGATCCGAACTTCCACACGCCGGCCGAGATTGATTTGATTATTGGTGCTGACGTTTTTTGGAATTTATTGGAAACGGGTAAAATTTCACTGGGTACTGGAAAACCTACACTGTGTCAAACCAAGCTTGGCTGGCTCGTCTGTGGTTCGATTGAGCATGGCTACGTATCCACTTCAACCGCACCAATAAAATGTAATTTTATTAGTGTCAGGTCTCAGAGCCCTTCGCTGGACTTAGACTTTGATAGCATTCAAAATCAACTTACTAAGTTCTGGCAATTGGAGGAAGTTAATCTCCAATCGCCTGTCTACTCCAACGAAGAGAGAAGTTGTGAAGATTATTTTATTAGTACCACAACTCGCTCAGAAGATGGTCGTTTTATGGTGAGAATACCGTTGAAGGAATCCTCGGAGGTGTTAGGCGAATCATTGCAGCGAGCTAAACGATGCTTCCTTTCATTAGAAAAAAGAAATCAGAGGCAACCTTCATTTGATAAACTTTATAAGGACTTTATGTCAGAATATATACATTTATGTCATATGACCGAGTGCAATATTGATACAACAAGTAAATCGTACTTTATTCCTCATCACGGTGTGCTGCGAGAAAGTAGTACCACCACCAAATTACGAGTGGTATTTAATGCTAGCGCGCCTACCACCTCTGGAGTTTCCTTTAATAGTGTTCAGATGGTAGGACCCACCGTCCAGGACGATCTACTCTCAATTCTCATAAGGTTCAGACTTTATAAATACATTCTCTCTGCAGACGTAGAGAAAATGTATCGACAGGTGTTAGTACATCCTTCAGACCGTTATTTACAGCAAATCATCTGGCGTGACGAGCCGTCCAGTCCTCTCAAGGCATATCAGCTTAACACCGTAACTTATGGTACTGCTAGCGCTCCGTTTCTTGCAACACGATGTCTTAAACAAATCGGTCTTGATTGCAGCGACCCGGAAGTGGCACAAGTCATCTTACATGATTTTTACGTTGATGATCTTTTAACGGGCGCAGATCAGATTGATGTAGCCCATAAGTTACGTGAGAATGTTACCACAGCTCTTGCTTCTGCTTGCATGCCTTTAAGGAAGTGGAGGTCCAATGAGCCTTCTTTGTTGCCTGACAGGTCCTCTCAGTCTTCTATCGATTTGAATATTGGAGGAACCGAACCCAATAAAACATTAGGACTGAACTGGCAAACAAACACAGATGAGCTGTGCTTTCCCATGAATATTTCTACTGACGTTGGAAATACAAAGCGTGACATGCTATCAGTTATTGCGCAGATTTTTGATCCTTTAGGACTGTTAGCGCCGTGTGTCATTGTGATGAAGTGTTTATTACAAAGGTTATGGTTAGAGAAACTTTCATGGGATGAACAGCTACCAGATGAAGTCAGTAAAGCCTGGACTAACGTCATCAAATCATTGCCATCGTTAAATAAATTACGAATTCCGCGTCATGTTGTCATTGATTCTCATAAGTCTCTGGAGCTCCACATTTTCACTGACGCATCGGAACAAGCTTATGGTGCTTGTGTGTATGTCCGAAGCGTCGGTGAGAATGGTGCAGTATCAGTGCGATTGCTCATTGCTAAAAGTCGTGTCGCACCTATCAAACCAACAACCATTCCGCGCCTCGAGCTTTGTGCTGCGTTGATTGGAGCACGCCTCTATCAGAAGGTTATTAGTTCACTTCGGAGCCAAGTTTCTACAGTCACCTTTTGGACGGACTCTATGATAGTTCTGGGGTGGCTGAAAATGATGCCTTCTAAATTAAATACATTTGTGCGCAATCGAGTAGCTGAAATCGTGGAGACAACTGGTTCATTCATATGGAGACATGTCCCAACGAATGAAAACCCAGCCGATTTAATTACACGGGGAGTGAGTGCTGAAACGATGCAGTCGCTAGATATGTGGTGGTTAGGACCATCGTTTTTGCAGGAGGAAAGTTCGACTTGGCCTTCCTTGCCTGGGTGTACTGATGTTCTTCCTGAAACGAAGTCAGACGTTTCATTTCATTCGTTGAATATTAAAGACGACAAAATCATCAATTTTGAACGTTTCTCAAACTTCCTACGACTTCAGCGAAGCGTAGCCTGTGCGCTTAGATTCATTAGACTATGCAAGAAAGAAACTACTAATTCACATTCACATCTTAGTAATAAGGAATTACAAGATGCTTTAAATGTTATCATCATTCAGTCACAAAGGGAATCCTTTCCCGAATATCAGATATTATTGAATAATTTACCCTTACCTCAAAAAAGTCCTCTTCTAAAACTGGATCCCTTTCTCGACGACAACAAAATCATGCGAGTTGGTGGGCGGTTATCGAACTCTAATTTCTCATTTGATAAAAAACACCCAGTTATTATACAGTCCGCTAATCATTTTACAAAGTTATTATTTAGATTCGAACATTTAAAGTTGATGCACGCAGGACCGCAATTATTGTTGTCGACGATAAGAGAAACATACTGGCCTCTTGGTGGGCGTAATCTAGCTAGATATACTTACCGCCAGTGTGTTCTATGTAAGCGTATGAAAGGAACGACAGTCGTTCCTAAAATGGGTGACTTACCTGGGGATCGAGTAACGTTGGCAGCTTACCCCTTCCAGAATGTAGGCGTCGATTACGCAGGGCCTATTAATTGTGCTAGCCGTCGGGGTCGTGGATGTAGGCTGGTAAAGGTATACATCGTTATTTTTGTATGTTTTGCCACGAAGGCAATCCATTTAGAGCTGGTGGGAGATATGACGAGCAGTAACTACTTACAAGCCTTGAGACGATTCATTTCCCGCAGAGGAAAGCCGTCAAATCTATACTCTGACAATGGAACATCATTCGTAGGTGCCTACAATGAGTTATCTACATTTCTTAAAAACAATTGCAATTCCATTTCTGAGACTACTGCTAGCGATGGGATAACCTTCCACTTCATTCCAGCATATGCACCACATTTCGGTGGCCTTTGGGAGGCGGGTGTCAAATCGACCAAATATCATTTATATAGAGTGCTGGGAAATTGTCACCTTACTTATGAGGAACTTAATACAACGCTTATTCAAATCGAGGCCATACTAAACTCTAGACCCCTCACACCATTGTCATCGAATCCGGAGGACCTTACGCCTCTCACTCCTGGTCATTTCATCATAGGAAGACCCTTCACTTCTCTGCCTGTCAAGGATCAGCGGGAGCAGTACTTCAATAATCTGACACGCCATCAGAGAATAGAGCAGCTGCGGCAGCATTTTTGGGCCAGATGGAGTGCAGAATATATTTCTGAGCTACAACAACGCGTCAAGTGGCACACAAGCAAGGACAGCCTGACATTGAACACCCTTGTTGTGATTAAGGAGGACCATCTGCCGCCCTTGAAGTGGAAAATGGGACGTATCATCGCGCTATTCCCTGGCAAGGATGGACTTAGCCGAGTGGCTGATGTCAGAACTGCAACAGGTGTTGTTCGACGTGCATTCTCCAAGATATGCCCTTTACTGGATGCTGACTCTTCGGGTTGAAAGGCGAGCTTCCAACGGCCGGGGGCATGTTTAGAATTAAGTTAATTTATGAGAAGAAAGCTACTATCAGACGGTGTTAATGCCTACATGTTATTAAAGACAAAATAATAGTCACAATCTTTGCTGCGATAGTTTCCATAGGCGTTAACCATTCTTTTGTATATACTTGTGAATGTCATAAAAGGTCAATCCTTCATCTACTGTCACTGGACATACATTGTTTTTTTTTCGAATTTTGGTATACCTCCTGTACAGTATTGTCATTTTTAAATGTAACGATACAATGAAGGAGTATGTGGTTCTGTTTACACTAGTAATATTAATGTCTATATGTAAATTAGTGGCTTCTATGAAACATAAAACGGAATGCCTATATGACTTTCAACTTACAGTTTTCAAATCCCCTCAGTAATATTGCGATACTAAATCTAGACCCCTGTACCTTTACACGGCCAAGTGCCTAACCTGGTCGTAAACTTGAGGGCAAAGCCTGCCATGTGACCTGAACACGGACAAGGGCTACTACAAGAGGTTACACACAACAGATAATATATTTTACTGAGTTTACGCCACGACCTCGTGTAGGTATAACAAGGCTATGTAAAAGTTTACTCTCAAAATATGTTCTAATAAGCATTTCAAAGAATATATATGCGTATTTTGTTTGTGCGACGAAAATGGATAGAATAATCAATTAGAGACAGTTTGGGAAAAAATTGAGAACGGAATGACTGTCTTGGTATTCTAGGACAATCTACACAACGTCACCTAGACGTCAGGTAAGCATAGCTTAACTAGCTTGTGTTACGGGTTCTAGAATGCGGATAAACTTACATAGTTTTTTTTTTGTAAACACATACATAGTACCTATACATAGAAACACCCAGACCAATGCAGATATTCGTATTCAACCACATAAATATTTGCACTGAGCGGGAATCGATCCCGCGCCTCCTGCGTAGCAGTCGCGTTCACTAAACGCAACGCCACGGAGGTCGTGGACATACTATGAGGAGAGATGACAGTAATATTGTAAAGGTCCAAATTATGAATGTAGAGGACTTTAGAAGCAGACATCGGCCCAAGAAAAAAATTGGATGAATTGTGTGAAAGAAGATACAGCACAGAAGTGAGTGACTGAGGAAATGACATCTGAGAGGAATGTGTGGAGGTGAACATATATTGCGCCGACCCCAATTAATTAGGGTAAGGGCCAGATGATGATATAAACGTAGTTTTGGAACTCTTTCAAAGTATCTTTGGGGTCCAAGTCAAATTCATCAGCTAGCTGGTATAGTAATAGATCACCAACCGGCGCTCTGGCGGCGGGGCCTTTCTCTTGGGGAGTAGTTAAGATAAAAGTGAGGATCCAAAGAACTAAATGATCAATAATGAGACTTTGTTTCTTTTTTAATAATCTCAACGAATTTATAGACCAAGCAACAATAACTAAACGCATAATTCCAATGTCTGTCAGAAGATTTGAAGAAACTTACAAAAGTAATAACTCAAATGGGATTTGTATTAACATTTTATTATTTTAACATTAGCCAGAATTTTGCAGAAGTTTCCGTAAAGGTAAACAAAATCTATAAATTGTACATGGCAACAATGTTAGAGTTCGCGGCTGGAGTTTTAAGTAATTCGGCGTCTCCTCAACTTTGGTGTGTGTTAGCGAGTTGGTAACATGGTTAGCCTGAACTAGAGATATCACAAGCATTCAGAGATAAAATAGAACTTCTATTTACCTTCGTTAAAGTTATAAAATCAGTCTGTCTCATAGATATTAATATTATTAACGTAAATAGTTCCACAGACTCCCTCATTACCGCATTACCAAATTTAAATTGAGGAATTATAAAACGATCGAAGAAAAAACAAATTGCGACTGATGATGTCATACTTTTTTAATAACTTGAACGCTATGAGTTTGAGTAAGCAAAAAATTAAACAGACTAACGACGAATGTTAATAAATAAAAAAATCCAGAAAGGGCTTACAAAAAATGGGTTGTGATTAATCAATTTCAGATATTAATATTCTATCCGTGCGACTACATTACTAAGTGAGCGCCTGGAAATACAGAGAGGACAACTTTTTCGATTTTTATTTGGCATGTCAGGTATTGTAGTCCAAATTGGAATGATTAGTTCAAAATAAGCAATTAGTCTGGCAATGTGGAAATTACCGATTTAACGGTACCCAGGTTAGGTTAGGTTAGAAGGCTAATGAAGGAGCGGAGCTTGCCATCGTGGTAATTTTTTTTTCTCTATTTGTATTGTAAGTAACTCAAATTAATGTTTGTAAGTTGCTGATCTGTTGATTTCTCGTCACTCGCAGTCAGTCGCTCACTTAGTAATACTATAACTTAAATTAATTATTTTTGACACTTAAAACTTTATTTTACAGTCATTCGTTTAAACACTACCCATTTAAATTGTCTATTATATAATTACAGATGGCCGTTGGGGTCGAAAGGTTCTTGACTTTAGGATACGTGCTGGTAGATGCAGCGTGGGACGACAGCGACACCCCGCGAGTTGGACGGGCAACATAGTCAAAGTCGCGGGTACCCGTTGAATACAGACCGCCTCCGACCGCGGGGAGGCCTATCTTGAGCAGTGGACGTCCTGAAATGATGATTATATAGGTATAACAAGTTACACTTACTTCACAGTTTAGAAATTACATTTTTCTATTTGACATTCAACACAATACTCGTTTTTACACCTCTATGAATATTTATCAATAACAGAGCAATTGCAAATCGGCCTTTGGCATATATTTTTTTACACTGAAACAAACGAAACGAGCGATTGTCGGTGAAAAAGGTTTTATCTTGTGAACTGTCATATGCATGGCAGTAGAAAAACATACGTTTTATAAATATAGCCGCTGCAATGCTTTTAGTTTTAGATAAACCTTGTAAAAGTAATAAAACTGGCTGAAAAACCAAAAAAAATGTGCTGGCATGATGTTCGAAAAATGTCTTTTTTACGCTTTCTACGTCAAAATTTACAAAAATAAATGGATGAAGTGAAAGTGCCTAGGTACAGTCAGAGCTCATAAGTGCAGTAGCACATCAATGCTCAAAATGGTTTAGCGTGCGGGTGTCTCGGGCCATCGCGTTTATATGTGTGCGTGCGTCTACACGACGCGACGCATCATAGCGTAAAGGACAACAACAAAATATGGCGTGTTAGAGGAAGATGACGATAGGTATAATAATATTATTATGTTCGTTTTCATAACTGTGTTATTCTTTACGACTGCTGTGAGTCATTAGATACTAATACAGTAATTCACTTAGATTGGTAAGTTAACTGATAGCTAAGTGGCTTAAGACACCACAGTGATTATAGATGGCTGTGGTTCGAATCCAGCTTTTTAGAGTTTTTATATTTATGACATAAATATAATTTTTAATATTGATAAAGTAATTTTGCATGAAGTTTAATTATTATTTATGTGATTAAGTAATTATGGGGTTATAATAAGAAATAATACAAAATTTTTGATTCGTAACTAAATATATTTCATTTTTACTATCTACCTGCCTACTCAGTGTAAATTTTATTGAGGTTTATAGCTTAAGTATTCGTTTTCTCAAGGAAAAGAGGATTGAAACTTAACCTCAATCTTACAATCTTAAAATAACTTGTCCTATAGCCAGCACGTCCCCTTTTTACTAAATTCACAAAACTACTTCTTACATAACTGGGTTATTCAATATATTTTTAAGATCATTCAGTATAAGTACTTAGTTTACTTACTTGTAAGTTATGAAACAAAAGTATTCTTTCTTACAGATTTAATATTTAGAACAACAGGATTACTTTTTTCAATTACCTACTCAATTAAGTAGGTATAATTAGTATTGTAGATCTTCGATATCGTCAATTTAGTTGTGGAGGTCACATGGCAGTCGCTTCATGGAAAATATCTAAGCTCAGCCGGATCTTAAATAGACCAGAAAGCTGACCCCAACTGAGTTGGGAATAGGCTCAGAGAGAATGATAGTATTGTAGGCGGGCAAATTATTAATAATTAGATACTTAATAATAGTTTTTGTACTAATAATTATTAATATTTTTTATGACCGCCGTTATTCTCAATACCGCTGAGTAGAAGTCGGCGCATGGACCCCACAACATTCTGATAAATATCTGTCCCACGTAAATTGTCACATATTTGCATGCAATGTTGCTTTAGTAATTTAGGACATATTTGGAACATTACCGCATATATTTTCTAAAGGGTTTAAATCAGGGGATCGTGTTGGCCAAGGAATAACGTTGACCTCTGCATTTTCTCTAAGCCATTCGCGAACTATGACGAAAAACACTGCGCACTGTAACATTATATTATCTAAAAAGTCCACATAACTTCTGCTGATCGCTCGCGGCAGAATAAACTCCAGTTCGCTTGTCCTTGCGCTTATAACACTTATTCTGCCTAACTCCGTGTTAACAACAATGTTACTGTCAGACCTGCGTGTATTGTTCCTACGCCACAGCTGCATCCTTCCCTTCTGACAGGACTTAAAAGGCTTTTTCGTCCGAGAATATAATTGTTTCCACTGTCCCGGGCAAAACGTAACCTTTCGTCTTTATGCCGTTGCGTTAAAACCTGTTTTATTGCTGGCGTTCGGTGATGCAGGCCTTCGGCATGGAGTACGCGGCGAGCAGTCCTCAATGATGTTTCAAACTCATTGGCAAATCGTCGTGTTGGTATGAAACTATTGGTTTCATACTCTGCTACTATATAGCACCGCTGGTCGTGTTTAATCAGCGGTGGCCTTCCACTTGCGGCTCGTCCTCAAACCTCTTCTCCCAGCGGCTCACAGTATTCCTCTAAAAAGGATATTTTTACACATTAATGTAAGCAATAGATAGAATAGATTTTAATGAAACTTTACAATAATATAGCTTATATACCACAGAATAACACATAGGCTATGTTTGGTCGCGATAACCGATATCCGCGCGGGCGGAACCGCGGGCAACAGCTAGTATAATTTAAAAATAAAATGGTATATTATTATACTTACGGATATGCCAGTTTCATTTGCAATTTCACTTATATTTAGTCCATTCATATATAAAGCCACAATATTAGCATTGATTTCCATACTTATATTACTTGTAGACATGTTGAACTTAATAATTAATATTGATTCGATTCACGTGAATAACAAGCACAAAACAAGCAACTAAAAAACAACAACGTCATTTTATTTTCTCTAAGTCAGTAATTATTCCATTTTATTTCAAATCTACCTTCATACTTTTTACATTTTATGATGATCTTTGCTAAAGTTTAACAAATAATAAATTCTACTTAAGAAACATATTTTATTCATCAACCTGTTGTTAATTTATAAATGAAACACAAAAAGTATTATAGTTGATCGTAGGATTTGAACCATCAACCTTGCATTTTAGTAATCCTTATGCCAAACCATTCGGCCACGGACTACATAGATGATTGTGACGAAATAATCAATAATATTCCTACAGAAGAACAATTTACATGTGTGCGTAAATTGTCTTAAAAGAAAAAGGTCACAAGTAGCGCTAGAATGTTGACGCTATAGTTGCGTAGGATTGCTACTGCACTTTTGAGTTCTACTGTACATGTTGGCCTAAGTACATTATTTGTTCGTGGGTGTAGCACTTTTAGAGTTTACGATATTATTTTTAAAAAATAGGTATGCCAGGCAGGAGCGTGATTTCTACAAGGAAGATACATACATTTGCACACGCCTGTAATTCCCGAAAGGGTAAGAAGAGGTGTATTAAACATCCACATTTCACCAACTATGATTTCGGTCCCGGTTTTTTTGTTTGAAGGTGTTTGGTCCAACTTAAAATAATTATTTTTGTTTGATTGCAATAGTTTAACTAGAACCAGAGTTATGATTGGTAATATAGAATTTCAGTTACACAGATGGCGCTTAGATCGCGATAACCGACAGACACGCAGGCGGAACCGCGGGCATAGGCTAGTATTCAAATAAATAAGAAACATTTTCTCACGAAATACAAAGAAACACGTAATCCCTAAATGACGTCAATCATAATTTTCATAAACGTTCGTATTAGGTATTTCTGGACCGAAGTAAGAATATTTATGTGTATTCTGTGAGCAAAGCTGGGCTCAACGAGATCTCAATTTGTAAAGACAAAGCCCCTATCCATCATCGGAGGGAGCGATCCAAAGGAAAATTCGCTTCAACAGTTTTTGGAGAAGGAAAAATATTGGGTTCCGTAAAAACACTGACATTTGATGCCAACGTGTTGCTTGTGAGCTATTGCGAATAAAATATAATATAAAAAGCAATTGAAATAGACTATGGTATACTATATAGTCTATTTCTATAGTCTATAGGATCTGTGTTATACTTCCTTCTATTTTAGTATTCGTACATATTATGAGACTCTCTATCAAAAAAATAGAAATAATTGAACCAAAGCTAATAATTTCGTAATGATAAAACTATACAGTTATAACTAGCTTACCCGGCAAACGTTGTTTTGCCTTATAAAAAAATTAAGAGTGAACAACCCTTATCACTTAGGGGTATAAAAATGGATAGTAGCCGATTCGACCTACTGAATACGTATATAAAATTTGGTAAAAATCGGTAAAGCCGTTTCGGAAGACTACGGTAACTAATATTGTGACATGGAAATTTTATATATTACCTACTAGCTGTTGCCGGCTCCGCCCGCATGGACTTCTGATCCTGTTCCCGCTGTTCCATTCCGAGCATTTAGGGGTATGAAAAATAGATGTTGGCCGATTCTCAAACCTACTCAATATGCTCACAAAATTTCATGAGAATCGGTCAAGCCGTTTCGGAGGAGTACGTTAACTAACATTGTGACACGAGAATTTTATATATAAGAAGAATATAGTAGTGAATGCGACTACTAGAAAGAGGTGCAGGTTCGATACCCACTCAGTGCAAATATTTGTATGCATAAAATGGCTGTTTGCATTGGTCTGGTTGTGCCTCGGAGAGCACGTTAATCCGTCGGTTCAGGTTGTTATACGAACATCTATGGCAGTCGTTAAGGGTAGTTGGATCTTGTAATGGCAGTGCTTGTGGGCGCCAGATGGCAGTCGCTTTAAGGACAATATTATCGAAGTTCAGCCGCGATGCAGTTAAGCGGGAAGTTAAATCCACAAATACGACTGCAATTAAGGCAAGAATGATGATGATGATGATGATTAAAAGTCTTATGAAAAATTTCTTAATATTGTTTCGTTATAGGTGTTAATAATACAAACAATCGCGATAGCCTAGTGGTATGGGTAATGGACTGCTGAGACGAGATCTCGGGTTCGATCCCAAGTTTTACCATGGCATACACCAATGACTTTTCGATGCTTTTCGAAGTTACGTGCGTGTTTATCGCAGGTTTATAAGTGCCCAGTTAATTGTAATAGGCTCGCCAACTATTACAATGGGACCTAAACATAAACGGACGAAATGTGGGTGATAGCAACTCTGCCTACCCCTTCGAGGATATAGGCGAGAGTTTATGTTAAGTTTTGTTACATATTAATAGACAATTTAAAGTTAACATCGATTTTTTAAATTGATTATATTAAGTAACTAAATTACTCTCTAAAACACGTAATATCGTAATTTAACCGGTATTTATATATCGACGGGTGCAAAGTAAATAAAGTCAACTACAAATTCACGATTTTCTTTTTATTGCACTTTCGTACTAATCAAATAAGACTCCACAACCTGGCATATTTGGTTTTGGAGATATCATTATATTTCAATGAATTTTTAAAAGTATAAAAAGCCATCTACACTCAATTTTGCAAATAGTACGAAGGTAATGCGACCAAGTAACTTTGGTCGTTTTTGCGCGGGGCGCGGCGGCGGACTCCGAGCGTACACAAAATGTCATCAGGCAGTTGACTAACTTGTCACCGGCGCGCATACGTTATAAGTTTTTAAAAGCTTTTATGTAAATCGGCAACTATTTCAAAGTGTGCTTTTAATTTCTATTTGCATTACTCTTTAAACGCACATACGACGCATTAACGACCATCTGCCAGTTGACTCTTTCTACTTCGCGGTTAATTAAATTTACGTCGGTTAACTTTATACAAAGTATTTATCACGTAGTAGGATTTTCTGTTTAATAAACGACCTTATAATAAAGAAACTGAAAGTATTCTAACTGCAATTATATTCGCATGATGATTTTGGGCTACTAAGCCAATTTACAAAATGTTGTTATGAAAGTACGAAGCATAAAAAGTTATCTGCAAAATTACTTTCTGTAGTGGATATTTTATAAATATATATTTATTTATAAGTGGCCTGAGAACAATTGAGATCAGTAAAAAAAAGAAAAAAACTATTTATACACGATATTAAAAGTCCCGAGCATATACGACCAGCTGGTAGTTGGCTCAGTTAGCGTTTTATAAAGTTCGGTGTAAAAACGGCTATCTAAATTATTAATAATTAGGTTAATTAACTTGATATAAAAATAAATAAGAGTATAAATAAATTATGATAAAATTTTCAGAAATATTGGCCCACTCATTAAGAAAATAATACACTTTTTCGTTCTTTTCGCTCTCCTGTAAAGTTGCTATTATGCAGATGCCTCTTTTTACTTTGCACCCGTCGATATATTCGATGCGTTTAACGTTGAGACTGCCAGTATTGCCATTCAACGTGGCAATGCCGACAGCCTTCTGTTCTGTTCCTGTTGACCTCGATGGGGAAGAATTCTTTGACGTCTGTACCTGCAGGTTTGTATATGTATATGTATTTTTTAGATAAAATAATCTTTTTAATGCACATTACGTAAAAAATTTACAATGAAACACTACGTAGAACAGCAGAATTTGACTAATAAAAAAAAACACTACCCAGTTTTGTATGGGCATTATTTAAAATATATCATCCATATACCTACTACTACTTCATAAAAGTAATATTATTTCAATCTTATTTTATTTTCATAGTGTGATTCGAACTCGGACCGTCGATATTCAAGTAGGTACAGTATCTTGTAAGACAAATGTAAAATCTAACAAATTAACGATTATTTCACGGCGAGCTATAAAATATTTGGACAATTTGAAACTATAAATGTTTAAAGTGATAGAAGCTACTGTATAATAGATATACTTATTAAAGTTATTAAGTTTAGGACACAACTTGTATGAATTTGCTTAATTTATAAAAAAACAAGACATCGATCTAGTTTGCCTTATGCGGCGTCCACATTTACGCAACATTTTGCCGTGACCGGCTGTCAAAGGATTATAGATGTGATGGTGTCCAGGAACTTTTGAAGTCCACTATACCTACATTTACATAGCTTAAGTTAAAACTTATAACAACGTAATCTTTTGTAAACAATTACGAATATATAGAGCATCTTGAAACCTTCAGTCGTTTCATCACAGTCGTGCTTGGAATATGTTATCGTAGGGCCTGCCAGTTAACTGAATTATAATGTGAAGGAGTCTTTGTGATGTTGTATGTTGGATGTATGAAAGGAGCTTTAACCCACGCACGCTTAAGCTGTGGAGTGAACTCCCTGCCCTGGTTTTCCCAAGTGACTATAATAAGATGTTCTTCAAGAAGGTTTCTATAAGGTAGGCAGCACAAGTTAGACTAGAGAGCCGACCCCAACTGAGTTGGGAATAGACTCAAAGAATGATCATGATCATCCTTCTCCTAATTGTACTACTGATTAGTAACATTAGTTGTACTTGTGGGCACTTTTGTCCCACTTACCATTAACTGGAAATATTTTTGTCCCACTAGTACCATTAATGGAACTAATCAATGGTACAGCTGGGAAAGAGAAACCCCGGCTACAAAACTAGTATCGTGTAGAATGGTACTAGTGGGACAGAGATTCCCAGTAGTCCCATTAATGGTACTAATCAGTGGTAGGTATAGCTGGGAAAGAGGGGATGATGATGACTGTTATTTCAATATTGGCCTAAACTTACGATAGTATTGGAAAGTTTTTTTTAATTAAAAAATCTACATAACATAACATAAACTCACGCCTATATCCCCGAAGGGGTAGGCAGAGGTGCTAGCACCCACATTTCGCCAGTTTATGTTTAGGTCCCAAGCGAGCCTATTGCTATTAACCGAACACTTATAAACCTGCGATAAATACACACATAACTTCGAAAAGCATCGCAGTCATTGGTGTGTGCCATGGTATACCTGGGATCGAGCCCGAGACCTCGTCTCAGCAGTCCATTACCCATTGGTAATATATTTTCCGAATTCCCAGTGTGGTCCCTCAGTTCACACGCATACCATATCACTAGGCTACCACGGAAATACGAAATCTAATCAGAATCATATTGTTAGGTATATTCTGCTCTCCGCAGTAACAAACAAGAAAACTCGGAAGCAATGTGTAGAATAACACAATCTATAAACGTTTTATATTTATTGTTAATTTTTACATTATATAACAACCATCTCAACAGTCTTCCCGAAAACTCTCTTCACACGAAAATACACACAAAATATCGCCCGATTCCCATTAATTATATACTACGGATCCCTTTTCAAGAAACAAACGATCCGTTTTTCGGACAGCGCGAACATTATCACCGGATAACTCTTATCAATAAATACCTTTTCATGGTGGCAACAGTCTGCAAAAGATTGCCCAAAAGATTTTCTAAAGGATATACATGTGTTGTGTTACTTGTGAGTGCATGATTGGCAATAAATATTATGTACTTGCCATAATCTAAAATGTAAAAGTGAATGTCACTAACGCCCATCTAAAAACAGTTCTCTTTTACAGTTTCGTGTTTTTACCATCCCTGATCCGCTGCACTTACTATTTAACAGGGCCCCATAAGTATTTTATAACCGTCTTCTGGTTCTAAGCTACTTCTCCACCAATTTTCAGCCGAATCGTTGCAGTCGTTCTTAAATCATGAATATTGTAACTAATACTTCTTTTATCGAGTACTAATACTACAGCAAATAAATTCGTGACTCACTTAAACCTAATCTTGCAGATAATCTAAATTAAAAATCTCAATTGCCTTACAACTTTGTGTTAATCAATTTACGATACGGTAAGCTGAAATAATTGAAGCAATACGCTTACCGTATCGTAAATTGTGTTATTTTTCTTCACAGTTCGTTCATGTTAAGTTAAAACAGATGTGTTAAACTGAACACCTGATGCTGCAATCGTGATTCATGGCAATAAACTTTATTGCAGATTTCGAGATATTCTTGAGAGTAAATTATTGTACCATTTAGTATAGTTTTTCCTTTGACTTAGGTACATTCTCTCTAAAACAATATAGGTTTAGTTTCAAATATATACAGCAAAGTTTTCATAACTAAAATAAGTAATATAAGATCAATATCCTCGTTAGACGGCTGAGTCAAGGGTTTGATGCAGAAGACGGCACGCATAGTGAAGAAGTTCCATTACCCAGTGTTCTTACCTTGGTCCATGTATCTGATGCAGGCGGGCTACTATTTTTGATAACTTTATTAACCTCCGACGTAAAAACGACAGGGTCTCTGTGTGTGTCTGTCTGTGGCATTGTAGCTCCTAAACAGATGAACCGATTTCTATGTAGTTTTTTTGTTTGAAAGCTTAATTAGTCGGGAGTGTTCTTAGCTATGTTTGATGAACATTGATCCAAGATTGCCACCGCCAAATTAAAACAAAAATTTAAGAAACCAAAAAATGAAGAAAAAAAATTTAAAGAACATAAAAAGCCTCCAAAAAGAAAAAAATAAATAAATCCTGCATTGTCGTGTCCAACAGTATAATAGCACCAACAACTTACATCATAAGTATTCGATTTTGAATCAAGTTAACAAATTATATTAGAATTCAACTCAACTATCTCAGTAACAATCTCATTCGGTTTTCAGGCTTTAGTTTTGATTAGTGGCATCCAAAAAAAGGTTTTTACTGTCCAATAGACACTTGGCTGAAAGGATGAGTACTTTGTAGGCAGTCTAGATACTTTTTGGTCAGAGAAACAACAGCTAAAGTACGTGACGTGTGTACTAGTGTATAAGAGTTATAGAGAGTTTTGTCAGTGACAAGAATAAGTAAAAGTTAACTCTCTGCAGACTTCTTTTTATTGTATCAATGAATAACTGTGTAGAGCATGTGAGAAATGAGCCAACTACTGATAAAAGTTCGTGATCAAAGTCACTTTATTTTACTAGTTGTTAATTACCAGATATAGTTGGAATTAACCTCGGTTTCGATTCCCAACAAAAAAAAAATTGTTCAAGTGTTTTATCCGTAAAGTTATCCTTAAATATCAAAATCAAAAATAATTTATTCTGTATAGACCACTAAACGGCACTTACAAAACGTCAATATCAACAATATTTTATAGATTAGTTAGCAATTGGACCACCACCGGTTCGAAACGCGGCCCCGACCTGAGAAGACTCCGACAAGAAACTCAGCGGGCTTATCTTTTTTTTGGGCCAGTTTTGCGATGTGATGTGAGAAACTAACAAAATATACGCACCGTGAAACGTGTCTTTTTAAACTATTACCAATATCGACAGAAAAAGATATTGCAGTGACGAGAATGTTTAATAGTAAAATTAAAAAGTCACTGCCACCGAAAGTTTAAATTCTATAACGCGGTAATAAAGAAGTCTGTGGGTTTATTTAGTAAATCTATGCCCAGCAGTGAACTGTGGTAGGTTAATTGAGAGAGAATATAATACAACAATATTATTCACAATGGACGTCTAAATTATTAATTAAATAGCAAAGTTTCATTCTACATTTTAATTTAAAAGGAATGCAAAAAACCCTTTCCCTGAAGGGCTTCGTAATATTTTTTTCGTGATGCCCTGACAGCTATGATCATATTACATAATAATTAATATTCCTTTATTAAAATTCTTGTAACATTTGCGTCGGGTCTCCTCTCGCCTACCGCAATACCAAAACGAAGGTCTTCGATCAGTGCGTCCTACCAGTTATGACATTTTTTTTTATCGTGCGAAAAATCCCCACGGATACCCCCCACCGGAGCCGGTTGGGTAGGTTATGTCGGACTCGAACCGACTAAAACGCACGCCGTCTTAGGGTCTTTAGTTGCCGGAGGTGAGGTAGTAGCCAACATATCCCTCGCACCCCGGCAGACCAGTTATGACCTACGGTGCCGAAACGCAAATACTTGGAATGGGATTAGTTCACAAATTTAAAGTGACGCTATAGAGCGAACTGTGCTTGGAATTTCTTTGGAGGATAAAATTCACATTGAGGTCATTCGATAACGAATATTTAGTAATAAATGTTTTGAAAAGGTGTTGGTTGATGCTCTTGGCGATGAGTCCGTGGACCGAAACGACTATCTGTACTATCTGTACTAGTATTATTACTGTTATCATTATAAAGATGTTGAGAACATTATAACTTATACAACTATATATATTACTAGCTGATCCGCGCAACTTCGTCTGCGTCACCCCGTTTTTGCAACATTTTTCATTCCTGCTCCGCACCTGTTGGTCGTAGCATGATGTTATATACATATAAACCTTCCTCTTTAGCCATTCTATCTATAAAAACAAACCGCATCAAAATCCGTTGCGTAGTTTTAAATATTTAAGCATACAAAGGGACATAGGGACAGAGAACGCGACTTTATTTTATACTATGTAGTGATGATACAATAATATAGTTTTGATCACACAATATTCTAAGGAAACAACATCATACGGAGTTTCGCAATATCGCGAATTGAAACCAAATATTCGTCTGTTCAAATTACGAAGCAATCAATATATGTTTTGATATGCTAATTCCAGTACAAGCTGGGTAAGTTTTAGTTATTGGAAGCAAATTGTTTGGATAATATTAATGTTGGTAGTGGCTTGTAACATCGCGCGATATAATCTTGACGTAAGGAATTAGCTTTGAAATGCTATCAGTATGTTCCAAAGTTACGAAACTTCATATATTAGGTTACTAAGTAATCTACATAATCAACGGTATCGTTTATACGGTAGCTTAGTGGTTAAGAAGTCGAGAGGTTCTGGGTTTGAATCCTGGTGATATCACTAGCGACCTGAAGGGAATATTAATAATTAAAGTCGCTAATATTCTTCCTTTTTTAAAAAAGAGAATAGAACATCATCTTCGCGTTAATCCCGGTCACATCCGAAACAGTCATCTCGAAGACCGATGTTCACTTTTTTCAGTCTAACTGCGGCGTCCCCAAGGGATTCATAATAAGTGGTGAGCCCTAAAAAGTCCAACAACAGTTTTAACTGCAGTTCGGAGTGCTGCAGTATCGCCTAGGTTGTGAAAATCTATGACAGACATGTCACGGAAAATATCGCACGCCACACCGCAGTTAGACCTTTTTTTTGTGTTCGAAATCCCCACGGATTCCAATCCCACCGAAGTTGATGAATGAGGTTATGTCAGACCCGATTCGACTAAAACGCACGCCATCTACGGGTCTTTAGTTGCCGGAGGTGAGATAGTAGCGAACATATCCCTCGCACGTCGGCCCTCTCTTTCAAGATGACCCCCTTCGGGTGTAGGGACCACGGTGCCCCAGTCTAGTCAGATGTGACATATCGTTTTTTGTAGGTACAAAAAAATCTGTGACACTTTTATTAATCCCGTAAAAGGTCCCAGGCATTCATACCGCCAGACAGATTAAAAACTGTAAAAGCATTTGTGGACCCAAACGTTAATATCGAAGGCATTGTTGACATTAAGAAAACGTCTCCAATCTGATCTGCATATAGATGAAGTGCTGCTCTTTGATTTTAGAAATTCAATAAAGGTGGATTATGAATATTGAATCGGTCGGAAATTTAAATCTATATATTTTTACCTGAAAAGTATACATTGAGGTTGGTATACTGTAATAGAATTTTTTTAGTAAGCTTAAGTAACTACACGCACACCCTTCCTTCTCCCCTCTACATGAGGACAGCACAAGTGTCATGTTCCTAGTGTTGTTGAACAAAATATAAAAATAATGTAAAGTATGTAAAAAGTGTAAAATGAAGCATTATGGTGAAAATTCGATCTAATAGTATGGTATAAACATACACACAGTAAACATAAAACATACTTAAATAAATAAGTAAAAGTATATATACTTTAATAATATAGAATACATAATATATACAATGTACCTACCTATATATGGAAAGATATTGGAAAGAGTTTTATTCTGCCTATGGTTCGTTGTACAGTAGGCGAACTCGGTTTTTGAATGTCGAGCGATTTGGCACTTTCCATCAGGTTTGCCGTGTGCTTGTCTGTTTCCCTAAGTTAATTGCATGTTTAGTGATATAATATATTTAAGTTGTTGAACTCCTTATGAATTATTGAATACTCAACTAGGTATACATCACTTTCGAAATGATATTTACGTCTGTTCTTGATTTTTTATTCATATAACGTGTGTAATACATCACTGATGACAGATGTTCCTATTTATCATAGTTTGGACATCGCACCTACTAGCACCGAATATGATATGGGAAATTTCGCACATTACTGTCTTTTTATTGGAGACATTAATCATAGCATTCATGTTTTTTGTACATAACATTAGGTTTAGTTTACCTTTTTTGTGTGCAAACCATCGAGCGTCGACTCGAAATCACGATGTATACAGGACGAAATGACTATGTCAGAGTGTAAATAAAACCGTCTTCTTAAGCTACGTAAGCACATTTTATTAAATAACTTTAATAAATATAATAATTTAAAGAAATAACGATAGATAGAGATATAATAGGGATTTTGCAGGATGATAACTTAATTTTTTTTTTTTTTTTTTTTTTTTTTAGAAAGAAAACGAGAAAGCACGTAATTATCGTGATTTAAGTACAACGCATAGTAAGGAATCGGCCAAATTTTTTTTTCCAAATTTATTTTGCTGCAACATTTTCGTGTTTCGCGTAGCCATTTTTTTACTAAGTGCCCGATTGGCGGCAATAGGCTCGCCCCCTATTACGTGGAACCAAAAATCATATTTGGCGAAATGTGTATGTTTAACACGGCTTTGCCTATTTGCCCTTTTGGGGATTGCAGGCGTGCGCACATGTATGTATGTTTGCATTTCTTCTAGAACATGGTTAAACTTCCAATAGTCACCGGACTCAGAAACTAAAGACATGTTTTAACGACTGTCATAGTGGTCCGTGTGGACACGTGCTACGGATAAATTTGATCTATTGTCGTAACGTGTTTCGCCGACAGTAAATCTAATGTTTTTAAAAAATCTTCGCGAAATAGCAAGTATTACGAAATATGTTATTCAGGAGATCGCGGCTTATGAATTGTATATATTATGAATTGTATAGTTTTTCTTGTTACGGCCACTGAAAGATATCTATGAATTAACGGGTCGACGTGGACCCGAGGGTGTTGGTAGGGTCCATACACCAAGAAAACAATACATTATAACACATATATAAAGTAAACTTCATTTACAACACAGAGTTCCCTTTGAATAATATTTATTATATGATATGAAAATAACATTGGTCAACAAATGTGAAATCGTGCATCTGAAACCTGAAACGGGACATCCCAAGAGAAATGATCGCAATTTTCGAACAAAAGGCCACAATATGATGTCATATGGACTGGCTCAAGTCGACCTCTTTAAGCCTACGCATAATGCACATCCAGAATAACTTGACCTCCATTATCTATTCGGGAATTTATAACTTAGTTAGGTTTAGAGGTCTGGAATGAATGGCAAATTAACAGTAAATGTCCATCGATATATAAAATGGAGATGAAGCACCGCAAACGGTTTATGTCTAATATTTAGAGATTAAAGGCTTTAGAGAGTATCATGTCTGGTCAGAAGTCGTCCTGACATTTTATAATTTTTCCATTTACTTGTCAGGACTCTGTTATTGTAGTTCTATAAAAAATAAAAAGGATATTCTGTATTTTTTAACTAATTATAATTTATTCAAGTGGTGGCGAAGAAAGAATATAATCACCTCATTTCATGCCAATTTCGTAAGAGGCGATCAATAGAAAAATACGCAACCGATATCCCGTCTGGCCAGTATGGAAACTGTAGGCCAAAGTCTTCAAACGTAAGAGATCTATGTCCAGCAGTGAACTGTGATAGTCTAATTGACTCTATATTTTTAATAACAGATTAAAAAAATAGTACTAGGTGAGTCGCCAGCCAACAGGAATCAGGCTGGGTTGGCGTTGGATGACCTCTCGGGGACCTGATGGGGATATCGCACTTCCCACACTCGAGGACCATTTCGAAACTGAAGATGGCCCTGCATCAGTTGGATTGCAATGGAACCTCAAAGGACATCTCACCTTACACCACAGTATCTGAAGACTCGAGCGTTTCCTCTAGGAGGAAAAGGCGCCGATGCGGTCTTCGGTGCGCCTTTTTTAACGTGCGCAATATTCCCATGGATACCACCTCCCGCCGGAACCAGTGGATGTGATTATGTTGGACTCGAACCGACTAAAACGCACGCCGTCTATGGGTCCCGAAGGTTGGTGAGATTATACAAGACATATCTCTCGTACCCCGGCAGACCCAGGGACATCTCTTTTGAGATGAGCCCCTTTCCCCAATGATGTGAACCATGGTGTTTCCATCTAGCCCCCGGATATGGGGAGACGCATTTTGCGCTGCTGTCGCGGCCTGTTTCTGCTCAGGAGACAGGCAGCCTCACCCGTCACCGCCAGGTCCGCGTTCATGGAGGACGGAGGTCAATCAGCGACCTCCGACGTCCGAGTCGCCTCCGCTCATCGCGGGGTCTTCAGTGCACCTGGTTTGTTTTTTTTCTAAACGTTTACACAAGTATTTAATTGTAAACATTTACCGCCTTCTAACCGCACATAAACAAAATTTTTCGTTTGTTTACTTATTTACTTAGGTTTTGTTTGCATAGTACTGGAAGAAGTGAATGTGCCTCGAGCAAACACATTTGCTTCCACTTTCCCTTTGTGTTATAAACAAATATTGCTTGTTGGTTCGTTAATTTAAGGGTGAAAATATCCTTACCTAGTTACAGGACTCATATCGTCCATGATGACCAGTGAGAATGTGGATAATTGAAAAATTATTGCAGTAAATTGTGACGTGGTCAGGGTTTGAGTTCTACGGCTGAGGTGATTGACTCGCGCTTGGGTATTTCCGGCTTTATTCTCAAATTATGTCTCCTACACGAACACGTTTCTAATTCTAATATAACTCTTTTACCTCGAGAAACTAACGAGTATTTGATGTATCTCCGTTATAAATACATTATTAAAAGCACACTTGTACTTCTCCACTTTATTTATTATTGTATATAAACGGTTTCGCCTTGTCGCATTATCAGGACACTGTCATCGACACAGCAAGCTCAAGCTATGGAATGAACTCCTTGCTGTGGTGTTCTCAAGTGGTCACCATATGGGGTTCTTGAAAAACAGCTTTAGAAGGTATCTCCAGGGTCGGCAACGCGAGTGTTGACACATCCATAGGCTATGATAACCTCTTTCCATCACGAGTGCCGTGTGCTTGTATGCCACCTGTCAACGCAAAACATCGACAAAAGAAACACACACACACAATGATAGCTACGCAACGGCGGCAACGTATACGACCACCCCGCCACTTGCTCTCAAACATCTCAATAGCACTTACGTTATATTGTCACCTACCTACTAATTAATGTATCAGTGTTAAATCAAAATATATTGAGTTAAATTACGAGTCATTTTCATCATTTCAACACCAAAGAACCACGACTCCTCTCAACTTCCTAGCAGCCCGCACACCATCTTAGTGGTATAAAAACACTATCAAAAAGTTTAGTCACCACAAGACAAACCCGTTTATGACACCCTCCATGATATTAACACTTAAGAGCACATAAATTTTTGCATAATTAACTTTTCGTCTAAATGAATACTCAAATATTTTTGCTGTCGCAAAATATAATCAACTGTGGAAAAAACTGCCCAAGTAGTCCCACAACGCAAGTTAAATAAAAAACACACCCAGTTATGAATAAATTTATGGAAACGAGCTTAACAAGGCAAAGAAGATTAGTGTGCTCAGTACAATGATATAGGCTCAAGTGTTAAAATGCCAAGATTTTACAGAAATTTTACAAATACTTAAATATTTTATACACAGTAAGGGCGTTAATTGAAAACACGCTTATTCACCATTTTAGGGCTGTACACAAAACATCTATTCAATCTTAGAGCTATGATTTTTATACGCATTTTTTTTAACTCCAGGATAATGTACACAACATCATCTAAACCCATGGAAAGCATCGCTTATCTAGCCAGTGTTATGGGTTCGAGAATGAGGATAAACGTAGTAGAATACACTTTTATGTAAATACTGCAATTTATTATATATAGAAACACCCAAATTATTTATTTTATGTTTAAAATACTTTATTTTTTTGTTACAATGGTGTTAAATGGGTAGGCAGCACGTGTGTGACGCCTCTGGTGTTGCAAACGTCCAAAGGCCACGGTGACCGCTTTCCATCAGGTGGGCCGTGCGCTTGTCTGCCACCTAAGTGGTATATAAAAAAAAACTTGAATCCATAGCATCATTGCCAACATACAAAATTTCTCATGACACGCGGACGGTAAAATATTTATTTGGAAATACGGATACATGGGAAAAGTGCCTCCTGTTAATATTTGTAAAGCAGGTATTTGAACTTGAACAAAAGACTCGTGGAGTTCCGACCTTTTAAGGAAATGCTTTCGCTAAGCTTACGTATAGTAGATATGGCTGAGAATAGTGGACAACATTCGTTGGTTATGTTGGAAGCTCTAATAATTTGACGGTTCAAATAAATTGAGGCCAAGGGTGATTCAAGAAAGAAATTATAACGTACTTCAGATTTAATGTTGTCATTCTGGTGGCGTCTGATACTCTCCAAGACGTTAATTGGTGGCGCTTGTGCGGCTAAGCACGTAATTAATTTCCTTGCCATTTACACCGCATAGCAAGGAACTGGGTTAATATTTTTTCCAAAGAACAATGGGTAATTTTGTATGGAACCCGTACCCACTTTGTAGCATTTTAGACTAGGTGTAATTTAGAAGAGGCCTAATTGAGTAACTCGAAAATAAGTGAACGAATGAATGAATGAATGAAAGACCGAAGTTATGATAACTTCTTTGTAACATTTTTAATTGCCAATAATCGCACTTTTTCTGCTTTTTGGACTAAATAAATAGGTAACCAGTCATTTTTTCTGTCTTAAGAGAGCGACATAGCTTCCTATCGTTGGTTTTTGGTACAGAAAAAATATTAAATAAGAACTATCAATCTTAAATAGCACAGTTTATTAAATTGTATTGTTACTTTCAATGATTATATCATCCCAGGCACTTGCCGGACCTACGAAGTTATCTAGGTGCCTGCCAACACCTAAGTACCATATTATGCTAATAGTATGGGCACAAGCACCAAGAGTTCTCATACCCGTCATGCAGGAGCTTATGCTTATGGATAAGCTTCGATGGCTTCTCTGCCCTGGACATTAACCTTGATTAAAATATATGTGTTTGACACGTGCCTCGATAATATGCGGCCTCTAATTAACGAGCAGTTTTCGTTTACTAGCCCATGCTGCTACATTCTAGGGCTACGGCTCGAAGATACCTCAATATTATATATACCATCTCCACCTCGCAAATGCTCGGCAAATCAAATCAAATCAATCAAATCTCCATCAATATTATATACCGCGTTCACCTTCCATTTTTTTTGAAGCAGATGAGTAATAATAATAATCCAATCGTTAAGTAATACACAAGTCCATTGTGAAAGCCGAGGTGGTAAATAAAAGTAAGAATAAAATAAACTAAGATATGCGCGAGCGCTCAAAATCAGTTCCTAACAGGTACTAACTACTGACGACACACCAACGCTAGCACAAAATAGTTCGAACTACCCACCTAACCGATAAAATCAAAAAAAAAATTGAATGTGCGTGTGTCGATTTTACTAAGGATTTTCGGTATTTTCAACATCAAATATCTTTTTTCCTACATAAGTTACAAAGTTGCTGTAATACAAAAAATATCTAAGTTTTCAAAGACCTTTCGAATGGTACCAATTTCAACTTGCTACAAACTGGGTACGTTCTGACCCATGTCCTTTAGGTATTTAGCTGCAACTTTTTCGGTTAGGAATTTATTTTCGATATACCCATTTTCTTACAAAGTGCCCGATTGGCGGCAATAGGCTCGCCCCCTATTACGTTGACGACCGAAAAACATAGTTGGCGAAATGTGTGTGTGTAATACACCTCTGCCCACCCCTTCGGGGATTATGGGCGTGAGTATATGTATGTATGTATTCTTGTGGCAGTTTCAAGAGTAGTTTATTTACTTGCTGGAAAACATATTTTGTTTTATAATTTGTCCTTAATTTGTATCTGTGAAACCATTTCCGTAAAGGAGAGAAGAGAGGAGATTTGAAAAAAGAAGAAACCACGTAAATATTCATAGAATATATTCTAACGAAGAAAGTCTTCATGAATAGCTCTGCGAACTTTCTTCGCAGGGTTCCAATTCCATAATGATTCCACTCCAGATGCTTTCCGTTTATACAAAATAATGACTGAATTGAAATTACTAGGTAATTAATATGAAAATAGATTGGGAGAGAAAGGGGAACCCACCACTCACCCACGCCTCTGGTCTTACAAACGTCCATAGGCCACGGTGACCGCTTCCCATCAGGTGGGCCGTGTGCTTGTCTGCCACCTAAGAAGTATAAAAAAAATGTAACAATCTTAACGATAGTAATAGCAAAATAATACTTATTGTCATAGAAATAATGCCAAACCGCACCCCTCAAAGCAGGTGTAAAGACTTCTTACCCGATATATGATGCCGTATGTGCAATATTCGGCAAGTGCGAAGAACAAAGCTCGACATGTGTTTCGTCTCTACACGAGGCATCTTCAGAAGCGTAATATTTTTCTATTGCTTTCATTGGGATTGTTAAGCCGTGGGTGAATAGTAAATTTCCCTCCCTTCCCCAAAAAAATTTTCGTCATGTATTTCCCCCATCATCATCATTCCCTGAACTTTTTCCCAACTCAGTTGGGGTCGGCTTTTCCAGTCTGACTGTGATGCGGCTGAACCATACATTTCCCCCATGTGCAGTTTAATTCAATATCTTACTAATTAATGTTGCTCGTTATTCCCAAGATCCGTGTGTAGATATATCTATTTAAATATCAACGGAAGTGCCTATATTTTCTTGCAATGTTTGAATTTATATTTAAACCTCGTTTATCAAAATGAATATTATTATAAATCTCAGCGCCCCTTTCGGGGAAGTCGTATTATGTTGAATATAATACGATTTATGTATATGAGGAAAACGTGGCAATAATATTATGCTTATTTTGTTTTGGTAACAATAAACAACAGAATTATTATCATTGTTAATTTGATTTTGGGCAATCGTTGCGTATCTTGGCGATATGGATGAATGAACGTGTCGCTTATGAGTTATATCAATGCCATCTCCCTATTCTTTCAAATAATGTATTTGAATAGCACGTGTGGCAGTAATATTCAATTGATAATAAAAATGTATTCCCCTGTGATAGGCTTAGAGAGAAATACGGACGTACAGTGGGCTCCAAAAGTTTCTAAACAATTTGAAACTAAAATTGTATGAAGTTATGCCACTATAAAACAACAAGTAGTTAACCTGCGATAAATACACACATAACTTCGAAAAGCATCGAAAAGTCATTGGTGTGTGCCATGGTAAAACCTGGGATCGAATCCGAGACCTCGTCTCAGCCGTCCATTACCCACATCAAGAGACCACCGCGGTTAACGCGGTTAAGTGGTAAAGCGGTCATCTTTGATAGATACGAGTAAATAGATGGGTTTTAGTAAGACCTATTGATAAATACAAAGTGTTCTTAGTATTCAGAGGAACTGATTTCTTAGTATTCAAGCAAATAAACTCAATAAAAACGACGCAAAATAAAATAAAATCTGACAGTGATTCTTTAAGCCCAAAATAAGTTAATATCATGTAAATAGATGTATTCTTAGATCCCATGGCTCTAGTTTACAAGTATAAGGGCTTACTCCTCAAGTACATAGCTAAGTTGTTCACCATTGTAAAGCGGTTGAACAAGTTCTGAGCCCTTCGCCCTACCACTGAAAGGATGTAACGAACGTTATATTAGATAGGGAAGACTAATGTAATACAGTTTTAATTGGAAAAGGATATCGTAGAAGTTTGAACAGGGTTAAACTAACTTGATGTAACAATACTGAACCCTTATTAGGTTTGACCCACCGTAACGTAACCACGCACGTTCGTATAAACCGACTCATTTATATTGGTTTCATTTTACCCCATTTTCATCTTCTATGTTGACCAATTGAAATCTACCGTGTATTCACATTACGATTGAGTTTGAAACTGATTGTCAAGTGGAATAATGTGAGTAGTGTGATTGTGGTCCCTTATACAGACTTATTTTAACTTGGGTTGGGTAGGGTAATGGATAAGGCATGTTTGGTGAAGGTTGGGTATAATTTGGTTTGTTGTCTTAGAGAATTTGTTATTTACCGAATGACCAGGAAATTATCGAACGCAGACCGCAGCAGCTGATACAACGTACCGTGATTTAGTTATGAATGTGATTATATTGTTTTTAGTTCCTATATTTCTTTAGTGGGGATGTAGACTAAGTTTTAGATTTCTTGATAGGAATTAATTTAACTGAGCTTTGTAGTAATTAAATCAAGTGCTTACGAACTCACTTCAAACAGAAGCAACAAGTTTAGATTTTATTTTAATTATAAGAAGCGTAAAGTATCCTAAACTTTATAGACGGTGTATTTTTCATGAAATAACTATAAAGGTGAGTACTTTCTTTTATTTTTCTTGAAAAGTTATATATACAACTTTAACAATAAACATCAGTTGTTAAACTGAGAAGCAGTTTGTCAGCATAGTTCTCTTAATTAATTATGTAATCAGGTACAATCAGCATCAAAAGCAGATGATCATTTTCAGATTTGAAATGTAAAACATAGAAACGTTGTTCAACTTATTAGCCGCTGAAGTAATGGATACATATCTTATGTATCCATTATTTTAGCGGCTTCTTGGGTATATATATTGGGGTATGCATATTATGATAGTGGTACTTATGAGTACCTACATATGACTAAATAGGAATACATAACTATACATCACTACATAGTGTAAAACAAAGTCGCATTCTCTGTCCCTATTTTTCATGTCCTTATGCCCCTTTGTATGCTTAAATCTTTAAAACTGCTAAAATGCAGATTTTTTAATAGATAGAATGGTTAAAGAGGAAGGTATATGTATATAACATCATGCTACGACCAACAGGTGCGGAGCAGGAATGAAAAATGTTGTTAAACGGGGTGACGCAGACGAAGTCGCGCGGGTCAGCTAGTTATGTATATATATGCATTATCACCTAATTACGACGACGCCAGCTGAACATCTTATTATAGCGCACCGCATATTATAATTATTGTATTCTAGTACTATTATTTTGGGGCGTAATGGAATATTTGCAGCGGCACCGACAGAATTTCTTCTTTATAATCTGGAACAGAAAAATAAACTGTCTAGCTTACTCTTTCAAACATATACACACAAACTTCCGAAACCATGTCTATTTTCTAGAAAGCTTATTAAGCTCTCCGTAAAACATCAGTACACATGTCAATAATGGTGTCCGGATCATTGGACACCGAGTGTCCGATGGTGTCCGAGTTCGACCCTTGTCGGGATGACAGCTCGCGATTGGACCCGACGAGATCTGTCAGTGAGTTATCCGCTTCGGAAAGTAATCATGTGTCAGTAACTATTGTTTTTGTGGCAGCTATAAACGTGTTGTTTTCTCTGTCTTTCTAATGAGTACCTGTTTTGTAATGTATGTAAATCCGACCTCATCACTCGCTCGAATTGATACCATATTTTCTTCACAGCTATCATCAGCATTATCCGTGCGTTAATACCAGTCGCGTCCGAAGCTGTCATATCTGTATGAGCGCAGTAAGACTGGAAAAAGCATACCCCGAACTGCGTCGCTTAACTACGATATTTTCTGTGCGATTGCCATCTGGCCCCCACAACCTATAGATATACGCGATATCGAAGAATTGCAGCTAAACCAGTTGTTGAACTTTAGAGCTTCAACTACCCGTAGCGACTGCTATAGATGATTGTATGTCAACTGGGACCGACGGGTTAACGTGCTCTCCGGTGGGGGTTTCGGTATGGATTTTTCACACGATAAAAACAATCATATTCTCGATGACGCAGTCGTGCAGTTCTTAACTCTCGGGTTCTAGTATATTTCTGTTTGCAGTTATTGGTGTAATAAGAGTACACAATAATCATCCTTGAGTTAGTTTTGTTATGAGAGCCATTGTTTACTATTAACTAACCAGTGTTATTACTAAGGTCTGCCTCTTGAACCATAACTCGATTTTAAAGCATGAAATGTAAAGCTTGAGTTTTAAATTATTACACGGAGTTTTTGTATTTGTACAGCAATTCTATAAAAAGTGTTTAAATTGTAGTTATTCTTTTTAAAATAATCATCCTTTACACGTTTTGCATTCCGAAACTAAACACATCCTCATTATATTTCAGATACTTTTGAAACCTTTTTAAGAATAATATAAAATGGATTTCTCTTCGTTCTGGCTCAGTGTTAGCATATAGAAGTTTAAAAATATTCTTCTTAAAATGCGAGAATCTCGCTAGGGGATAACATTGGAAGTAGTTTTATAAACGTTGAAAATACAGAGACAAAGTTCACTGAGGCTTTGAAGAAGATATAGAAAGAATATACCTAAACTAGTATTATAGTCAAAGACGCTTTTAGTAGTGAAATATACAGGTCTCAAAAGTTCTTGTACACCTTAAGATGTATAATCATTTGACAGGCTAAGTCTAATTTAACCAAAAATAGCATAGATAGCGTTAATGAAATAAACTATATCAATGTCTTGTTTCTTTAAAAGAAAATATAAACTCATGCCAGTAGTATTCTAAACTTAATTACATTAATTAGTAGATCTATTATAGAGTGACTTCAGAGGCTAGTTGTGTAGTGGCATCACTTCATACAATTTAGTTTAAAATTGACCAGGAACTTTTGGACCCTGCCATACAATAAATATTAAAATTGTCATATTAAAGTGACATTTTAATATTTCGTTCCATGACAATTTTAGTATTGTCATGGAACGGAATGTCAATCCACATCCCTCAAAGCAAGTTGTAACGCAAAATTGTTAGTGGCGTTAAAATTTGATTTCGGTAAACAATACGTTGTACCTATGACGACATCTGTAGGGTTTGGGGGGAACTTTTCTTCGATCACCAATTCGGTATTGATGAATGGTTTCCCAATCTGGCAACAGATGTCGCTAGTATGTTTACCTATTTCAAATAGAATAATAATATCGTGATAGGTTAAATTGTTTGTGATATTTTATTCAATCATATAACTTAATGTCTTTAATTTAAAATTGTCATAATCTAAATTCCTACTTGCCCAAATTAATTTAGTCACGGCGAGAATGTCTTTGGTTTCGTATTATCTGTGGATCAGTATTTTTTGTTTCGCGATTCGATCAGGTGAACGAATAATTCGTGATATCAGATTCATCTACTAGAATATTCCATGAAAAATGATATAAATACACCCCTCCCGGTGGATGCGAACACCTCTGATAATTACTCTGAAGATTAAGCACGAAACTCTGTTCGTATTTCATTGATTTTTCTGATAAGTTGGAACTCTGAATTATATGTACCTACCTACATATAAATTAAATATCTTAGACTCTGTGCATCTTTCCCGGACTTCTCTGGTAAGATTTCTTAATTTATCTCTCTGTTCTTAGTCTTTATATCTGTGTCTTTCGTTTGCGTCAATGATATACTTAGGTCTTTTTGGTATTCTTGATGCAGGGTCCCAAGGTTTAGCGGACAATATTAGTGACCTATCTACATTGTTGTGATTCCGTTGTTGGAGTCCCTGTTCGGAACAGCTGTCCCTTCGTTTGGCTCGCGGCAGTGCGGGCGGTGGCTAGCAGCAGACCTGCCTACGCAAGCCGACAACCGACGCCAGGGGAACCATCCGAAGAGGAGTGCCAAAAGGTCACGTAATCTTAACTTGTACAATAACTGTAACTTCATATACCCGCTACCTTGAGTTGTAATTACGAGATCAGCTGTGTGCTACGAGGGAGGCGCATAAGCATCTTATATTGTATTTACATTTCTATATCTCTGTGCCTGTGATAATTCTACTGTATGTACAACTGTGTACCCTATTGAATATATGCATGTATAAAATCTTAGTGTTGTTTCATTAAGGGTATCTGGAGCACGCACCCACTATCTCCACTCTGAGATAAAAGGCGCCCAAGAGTCTCTTTCGAAAGCTCTTGCCTGGGTTAGCCGGTGGAGTAGCTGGGGAGTTTCCCAGGTTACAAAGTAAAAAGACTTCTTACCCGAAGAGAGATGTTGTATGTGTAATATTCCGCAAGTGCGAAAAACAATTCTCGGAGGTTTATTCTTCGCAATTGTCATGCGTATTGCAGTATTATTGTGTGCACTTAATTGTATTTATCGACGCGATAATGCATGCTCATTAATATGCACATAAGTTTGAAAATATTCCTACCAAGCATTTAGCTAGAACCAAAATCTTTTGAACAATATTTCGGACGTCTGCCGGAAATGAGCAAAGAAACATGAGAGATTAATGTTCAAATTTCCTATTATTTTAACAGCTGTTCCTTTTTTAGATAGCTTCGTTTAAGTTTGGTTTAACCTTTTGGCAAGTGCGGTTGTATAAAGCCGTTCGCTGCCTCTTTTACATCATGTTATGCATGAGCGGCGGTATGTAGGTATAAGGATAGATAGATAAATATGGAGCCATATGTGCTCAAAATCGCAGTTCTACACGGGCAGTAGGTACGCATTTTTTAAACTATGCGTGTGCAACCTATGTAGATATATGCTACCGTCGTGTTCCTAACTGACCCAATACCATTTCATTTTAATCATATTAATTGCAATCTGGCCATAACACAGGTACATACATAGAATACTAACTTGAAATGATTTTTTTTATACCGTTCAACTAGCGTATTTCACTCCATCGTTTTAGTAAAACATGAACTCGCATTATGGCGCCATTCGTTTTTTATGCAGTGACAATTTTTTTATGAAATTATGGTTTCATTTAGTTACTGATAACATGGAGAGAGAATAAAATTGCCAAATCGTAATTTTTTATGCTAAAATGTTATGTCCCAGGAGTACTAACGGGGCCTTCGGCTTCAGGAGTGTTCCCCTTACATCCCGTTTACTTAAAATTTTGTTTATTTTTATATTTTTTTAATGATTAGCTGTTTAGCCGCGGTAGCCTAGTGGTATGGGTAAAATGGACTCCTGAGACGAGCTATCGGGTTCGATCCCAGGTTTTACCATGACACACCAATGACTTTTCGATGTTTTTCGAAGTTATGTGTGTATTTATCGCAGGTTTATAAGTGCCAGGTTAATGGCAATAGGCTCGCCACCTATTACATTGGGGCCTACTACCAATACCGATGATACCTTGACCTGAGTGAGGCAATATCATATAACAAATCGTGCTAAATGGTCTTTGAATTGTCTTTGATTTAAATGCATTTGACAGTGACAGCCGTAGTATCTATTTTCACCATTTCACGGGAACCTTGGTTTTACTGTACATCACATCTACAGTGACGTGAATTTGATTCAGCTGACAGCTATTGGAATAGTTGCGAGATCATTCCAACTATGTGCAATTTGACGCTATTGTCTATGGTTAGGAATTACCCGCGATTTGATGACAGTGACAGCGAACTAGTGATGTATGACGAAGTATTTTAATTAATTACATGTCTTGGCTCATTGACTTCACTTTACTCGACTTGTCTATTAGTAGTTTGAATGACGTCACTCACGGTAACTTCTGTTTAAAAGTTTTTTACACTTTTCATCCGAGAGCTAATACCATTTGCTCCTGAAGCTCTGTAACCCTCATTGACTTTAGCTTTTATGAGAGTGACTGTAGTCTGTTACCCCAATCTCGGAGAAATGAATGAGGTATTCTATTCTAATTCTAATTCTGACGAGTTTCTACGAGTAAAATTGGACTCCCTATTTTAAGCTAAAGAACTTTTTTTTTATTTTTTTTATTATCATTTTAAGAATATAGGTATACAGTAATTTAACATTATTGTAGTAATCTCAAAAACCACTAAGGTTTGTAAATCTTATTACTACGAAATATTCCACGCCGCCGCTTATACTGTTGTAAACTATGCTAATAACAAGGTAGATGCCTAACAAGAATTGGGTCTGGTCAAGTAGGTATTTAAGAGTGTAGTTTGATACTATTCTTACTTTTCAATCACTTCATATAATTAAAATAAAAACAGTAACAAGAACATAAACCAACAGTACCTACAACTACAACAGTGAGTCCAAGAAATATTGCTTGAGTTTATTTTTAATGTTGGTATGAGTGAGGGTATCGCGCAAAACCGTCGAACTAAATTATTGGTTAAATGGGTCAAGTTAATCATGAAAGAGGAGTTATCCTGAGTCAGCCGAGGTTACGAGGGATATATCTTAGGCAATTTTAAGCCCCGGACAATCTGAACGGCCAAGACGGCATGTCGTGCGGTTTTAGTCAGTACGAGGATTCGAAAAGATACCCGCATTTTAGAAGAAGGTATATAAAACATAAAACTGTGATTACTATTCAACTGTAAAAGTCTTAAAACAAATAAATGTCTTGAAATCAATTACGATGTCTAGACAAAGATAAACAAAGTATTTATGTAACTATAGGTAATTTAGCTGTTCAAGTTGACTTTAAATCTGTGTAGTTAAGGTTTCTTAGAGTTCACCTCTACCTATAAACTTTGCTTACGACTTTGACTTTGAATTTTATGGCTAATGAGAAAAATAAATTAGCTTCCGGCTTTTTATATCTACACTACAATATTATCAATCAATCAGCCTATTGCAGTCCACTGCTTGACACAGGTCTCTTCTGGCGATCCTCCACCCTCCGCATCCAGTCCATCCCAGCTGCCTTTTTCAGGTCATCAGTCCATCTAGCTAGGTATTCTACCTACCGTTTACGTTCTAGCGGTCCGAACTCCGTACTCCGAGATGATAATGATTAAATTCATTAATTGTCGTTTTTAATCACGGAATAGAGTATATAGATCAATGTCAACCCCATACAGGTGAGAATAAATGTCAACCCTATACGGTTGACATTCATTTTCACGCCTGTCAAAAACGCCAAATAAGTGTCAATCCCATACAATGAACATTCTATTCTATTCCATTCTACGAACGACTAACGAATTGCCACATATCTAGGGGGCTGAAACCCAATCACGTTGTTTGTACCTCAAAACATAACAAACTATATAATGTACATACATTTGACAAATTACTGTTGTGAACACAAATTAGGCAGGGCTGTTTCAAACGTTACAAGTGGCGCTAATGATACAGTTGGCTTTATAGTAACTTGCTTGTGTAAGAACTTTACACGCGCTAATGTGCCAAGTGTGTTTCGTTAATGAATCGTGGAAAATACCCTCAAAGGATTGAAAGTAATACACACATATATATATATAAAGTCACGTCTATATCCTCGAAGAGGTAGGCAGAGGTGCTAGCACCCACATTTCACCGGTTTATGTTTAGATCCTAATGTAATAGGTGGCGAGCCTATTGCCATTAAACGGGCACTTATAAACCTGCGATAAATACACACATAACCTCGAAAAGTCATTGGTGTGTGCCATGGTGAAACCTGGGATCGAACCCGAGACTTCGTCTCAGCAGTCTATTACCCATACCACTAGGCTACCGCGGTTGATGCTGTTGGTACTGAAAGTTTGACTAATTAATGATATCACACTGCCCTGCAATATGCAGCGTAGTGCAGGAATGCGTAGTTTCTTATTTATTTATGGCGCGTAGCGTATTCAGTGCTACAATGATGGCGCTCAGCTTGAAGGCCTCATCAGATGCTTTTTCACGCCCCGTTTAAAGGACCTAGGACGTATTTAAGTAGCTCTCTTTGTATTGAAAACCATGAAGTAATATTTAGAAGGCAAAAAAAATTGTACGAGTGACATACATATCTTCACACGAAACCTAGGTGTGAGAAAGTGACAAAGTGTATAAACAGTGAAGGGTTTTTATTGACCTATCAACTTCTCATATACTCGTATGTATAGCCGCCTATCATAAAAGTTTAGATTAAAATTCATTTGATTTTGAAACGCAATAATGAGGTGACTGTTGCTCTATTTAAGCTTGTAATATTAACTTTGTGTGCAAATAGTCATAATCCTGCATACAAATACTTGCACCGAACGGGAATAGTATTTGAGCCCCCTGCGTAGCAGTCGTGTTCACTATCGCCACACCACATAGTAATTTGATGCAAAATAGATGCAAATGTGTAACTTGCATGTAAGTATATCTTTTTCCGTACACCGTACTGTACACATGGCTCTCGAAACTATTCAATACAATCCCTATCCGTACAATCTGAATATGAAACTGATCTATAAATATTTATCACAATATAGTTACGTCTCAGATAAATACGCAGATTATCTCAAGTTTCCCAAATCCTCTTCCGAAAAGGCTAAGGTGACATGGAAATTGCTTCATAATTTACCATCTAAGAGCAAAAACCATAGCGAGGAGTGCCAAGATAAGCGAATACCGTTTTTAAACCTCACTTATATTGTGATTAACAATTTCAAAAGCGAGCATTATCTTGTTTCCCGGTAGGAGATTAGCGGCATCTACCGCGGCCATTTTGAATTAATTACATCCTAATGATTGGATGGCATTTCGGGGATATTTTTATTGTTTATTTTACACTTTTGTGTTTGTAACTAGGAATGCCAAGACAATGCCCTTACGGTATATTTAATTATATATAGATACTTGATTCATAAGTTCATAAATGTGCTTGCCAAATTGATCCTTTACGACCTCCGTAGCGTGGCGGTAGTGAACGCGACTGCTACGCAGGAGGCGTGGGTTCGATTCCCGCTCAGTGCAAATATTTGTGTGCATAAATATGAATATTTGCATTGGTCTGGGTGTTTCTATGTATACCTAATATGTATGTAATTACAAAAAGCAGTATCTAAGTATGTTTATCAGCATTCTAGAACCCATAACACAAGCTAGTTAAACTACGCTTACCATGGGTCTAGGTAGCGTGGCAATCCACAGATTGTCGTAGAATTTTTATTTCTTATTGTTTTATTATTTTATTAGTGACAACACTAGTGGTAAAGTATAAAATTCTTACGCTGAATATTATGAAAAATTGCAGAAAATACAAGTGTGTGAGTGAGTTATAATTGTTTATTTGTGAGTATATCTGTGTGTGATAAGATGATAATATACTATTTTAAGTAAGCCCACTGATATTTATAGAAATAGAACGCAGAGGCGTTATCTGTACTATGCGAGATTTAATGGTGTGAAATGGATGGTCAGATATCATAAATATAGGTTTCCTTACATTAGTTAGCAAATAAGAGGCAAACTAGTAGTCAAATATTAAGAAGGAACTGAGTCTTAGTGCTTTTTTGCGCCCCTTTTAAAGGACCCGGTACTGTATTAACTAGGACTCACGTGAGCTGGTAAGAAATTCCTAGAATTAATGATGCGGTAAAGGAAAGTCTCACCAAACCACATCGTTCTTGATGGAATATTCTGCACTGTATGCGGGTTACATCTAAACCCTGCACGTGTTGTCCTGTGTAGGAAAAGAGAGGCTTAAACTAATTGGAAAAGTTAATCAGAACATTCACATGTGCCATGTGGTCGTCGTGGCCTACGGGCATTTGCAGCACCAGGGACGTCACACTACCGTAGACCCCCAGTTAAAAAACCGTGCTCTGGTACATTCAGCCAATATCCCGAATATATCTTTTCCTCCATATCTAACGATAGAACGTCTTTAGATAAAAGCAGTTTCCGGGTAACAAGATCATTAAATTACAAGAACTGCATACTTAATAGTGTGCCTGGATTAAACTGCACCATTTTCAAGTACTGGCTAAAATTGACTACATAAAGAATGAAGATTAAGACAGTATTTGCACGTATATGTTGAATACAGACATGTGGCTAAAAGTAATGTTACAGTTTATTTTTTCGGTAGAGAGACCGCGGTAGCCTAGTGGTATGGGTAATGGACTGCTGAGACGAGGTTTCGGGTTCGATCCCAGGTTTACCATGGCACACACTAATGTTTTTTCAATGCTTTTCGAAGTTATATGTGTATTTATCGCAGGTTTATGAGTGCCCTGTTAATGGCAAAAGGCTCGTAACCTATGGCGAAATGTGGGTGCTGGCACCTCTGCCCTTCGGGGATACAGGCGTGAGGATACAGGTGAGATATCTTTATTGCACACTTTACAATAATAATACAGAGCTCGGAAGTAGGATTCCTATGAATATTACTAATATGAGAGTTTGTGAAGATGTTTGTATGTATGTTACACAATCACGCTGTAACGGCTGCACGAACCAGAATGAAACTTGATACAGGAATAGATTAAAAACGGGTTTAAGACATAGGCAACATTTTATCCCGGGAAAAGATACCCATGGGTTGCGGGAACTTCATCAAAGTTTGTCAACCTTGCCATTTAATACAGAAAAAAATGGCTAAAGTACGTCAGTCGGTACGATCTTTTAGACCAAAATACGGCTACACGAAGGTTAAATATCGACTACGGACCATTGCGGCCTTAACCGAGATTAAAACGTCCCAATGCGGTCCACCGAACAGTTTATTTATTTGAGTTGTTGTACTCTACTGATTAAGGATTTTGTTCATTATAATTGCAAGTAATATTCCCAATTCAGTTGGGGTTGGCTTTCTAGTCTTACTAAGATGTGACTGAACTGCTGTGGTTTTTCTGCAAACCGACTGCCATCGAACCTCCACTACCAAATTGGCGATATCAAAGGTCTGTAGTTAGGCTAGTCGGACTTTTGAGGGCTCCAACTACCCCTAACTGACATAGATGTTCGTATGGCAACATTTGTTTGCAGAGGTTCCACACCACCTGAGAGTATGGGATTGTCGACGATCCTCAGCGCCTGTCTTTGTATCGAGTTGAAAGGGTCAAGCTGCAATTGCTTCTTCATCCACCATACTCGCCTGATTTAGCTTTATGTGCGTTCTTCCTGTTCCCTAACTTGAATACCTGGCTGGGAGGAAAACTTCACCTCCTGAAACAGAAGCGTATTTTGCAGAGTTTGAGTAACCTTACTTTTTGGAGGGGTTAAATAAGTGGGAGAAACATTGGGAAAAGTGCATAAGCTCCGCAGGAGATTCCGTCGAAAAAAAAAAGGAAATTGTGACTTCATTTCTATTTACGAGTATTGCATCATCGAGAAATATTAGAAGAAATTGTACTATTTTCCCTTTTCTTCCTGCGCCTGCTCACCGTCGCGTGGTGATGGAGAAAAAATATCACCACCATATATCTGAAGCGTATTGTAAAAGGCGACAAACGGAAAAATACGCAGACTTTGAAACGTCTGGAAATTGTTAACCAAAGTCTTCTAATATTGGGAGAGGCCTATCAGGGATACGCGAATTCATTGATTCCTCCGCCCCATATAAATCTTTGCAAAAATTCAGTTCTTCAGTATAAAAAATTGTGATTAAAAATGTACGGGTCCGTTGCAGTTGGCGAAGGGATCACAAATTCCAAGCTCTTCGAAGGTAAGCCTGGTACTAGATGTTGGCACACCAACTTTGCACACCACAATTAAGTGGCGGGAATTCGTGATCTCTTTGGTTACTACTATTTGTTCTAGACTGGATTTCGAAAACTAATCAGTGAACAAATTAGTTTTATACTTGCCCGCATAAGTTATAATAGGTATTTTAGACCTAGATTAATCTATTATTATTCGAAGGATATGCTTAAATATTGGTTATTAAATATTATTATGTAAATTCTGCTAGCGTTGTAGTATCTAGGTATGTTGTACACCGCTGATTATAACTTACTGTTTACTTTAACTCTATATATGAACTTGACTGTAAGTTGTTATTGAGATATACACAATAATTATTTCACCACAGCAGCTCAAACAAGTGAGTTTTGCTGCGTAAAAACAGTGTGCAAAATGCGATTTTGCTCACTCAGTGAGACAAAGTAGCTTTTTAATTATTTTTTTTTAATTTTCAGTAAAGAGTGCCAACCATAGATTCAAAAAGAATTGTTCCGCGAACTACTTTCGAATTACATACACTGCACTCTGTCTCTTGGCCGTCCATAAAAAAGTTCGAGTGACAAACACAAGTATTTTGAAGGTTTTTCTTTAATTTATGACACGTCAAAGGTCCTATTTCGAAATTCTAAATTTGAAAGATATTTGTAAAAGAATAACCATGTATTTTATTTACATTATTAAATAATTATGTAATGTTATTGAATACCAAAATAAGTAATGCATAAGTATTTATAATGATTACTATTATCAACATTTGAAAAATAAAATGTCACGTACGCTGTTTCTGAACACACCTTAAAAATAACGGGTATAAAATTTAACTTTTAACTTTCAACTTTAAATTTGCAGAACAGCAATAAGTTATTAGAATAATTATTAACTTTTAAAATTTTCAGCATTATTTTAATTAATAATAGGTGTTCTGTTCTGTTAATAAGTGTTGCATTATCTTCTAAGTAATATTTCTTGTGTGTTCTCGCTGCTGAAGTGAAAAGTAATGTGTGCCACACGAGAGCAAAATTATTTGCATCTCGTGCATTTGAATCCCTCACTACGCTCAGGATTCTACAGTAGAATCACTCGCTACGCTCGTGATTCAATCTTAGAATCCCTCGCTTGCTCGGGATTCAAAATCAGCACTCGCAGCAAACAACAATTTTGCTCACTTGTTGCACAAATAACTATTGCAATAAAAAAGATGACAAAACTTTCGCGGTAGCCTAGTGGTATGGGTAATCGACTGCTGAGACGAGGCCTCGGGTTCGATCCCAGGTTTTACCATGACACACACCAATGACTTTTCGATGCTTTTTGAAGTTATGTGTGTATTTATTGCAGGTTTATAAGTGCCCGGTCAACGGCAATAGGCTCGCCACCTATCACATTTTGACCTAAACATAAACTGACGAAATGTGGCTAGCACCTCTGCCAATTATATATACGGAAATATATTATATCCAGAAATAACCCTAAAATACCGCCTTAAAAGCACGTCTCGTAGTCTGTTGTAGCGTCGTAGTCTGTTGAACGAAGGTAGGTTCACGCACACGGTACTGAGAATAGTGATTTATTATGTTAAAGTGAGTACTGTTCGAGAACCACTAGTAGTCGATTATAGTTGTTGTTTGGCGACTGGCCAAGACAAGTTCTAGGTAGGCGAGAGGTGAATTCCAACCTAGGTGGCCACTAATGATACCGAGTTAGGGGCCACGTACACTTATAAAACGGCTATTTTATGGTTAGCTGCATAACAGTATAAAACCAGTAATAACTTGGCTAAGTGCAGTCTAACTAGGAATACAAAATTATTAAATTAAATTTATGTCTTAATTTGTTACAAATTAGACCAATAATTTTCAGGAATAATATTTAAAATTAACAACAAATAGTACCAAAGTAAACTGTGATTAATTTTAATAGTTTAACAAGCCCTATATTAATTGACCATCTTATTTGTCCTACTTGTCCTACTTATGTGTCCTACTTATTATGATGATGACAATTAACATCCCGGTTGCATCCGAAGCTGTTGGTGTTTTCGTCTGCTTTTTCCAGTCTAACTAACCTACGTTTCTGCTGAACTTCGATATTTTCCATTAAACGCCTGCCATCTGAATGATATCGTAACACTGCAGTTAAACCAAGTACTGCAGTTAGACTATACATTTTATTTGTCCTACTATCTACTACACATTTCTAGAATTTAATGACTATATCTTTTATAGTTTTACGCGTTCAAACTTTTTTCCACATACATAGTTTTTTATGACCTCCGTGGCGTGGTGGTAGTGAACGCGATTGGTAGGCAGGAGGTGCGGATTCGATTCCCGCTCAGTTCAAATATTTGTGTGCTTGAATATGAATATCTGCATTTTTTTTCCGTTCGCCATATACGAGTACTCTGTCTTTGGGTGTTGGTAGCCGGAGGCGAGAGAGTAGTAACATATTCCATCCCGATCGACTCAGGGCCACATCATTTTTTGTATAGTAGATAACATTTTTGTAATATTTATTTCTAGAAGAGCCAGCGATTTTCGAACGTGGCCTATTGTGTCATATTTTACAGTAGCGCGTGCTGTAAAATCATTAACAATTTTAAATACTATAGCATCGCCATATTAATGACTTTCACCTAGATTTTGAAAACGCAAGCCGATAGTATTAATAAATTAACAGTAATTTGCTTTTGGAACAAATGAGTTTCAAAAGTTTCAGCCGCAAGGGGTTAAATTGATTACACTAAACTTATCAAAGAGATCGCAAGTAGGGCATATCAACTAATTACCCACGCTGTTATGTATTTTCAATGAATAATGAATATAATTAGGACAGAACGGGACTTAATCTTGTCTGCTTCTAGTAAGTAATGGGTGCACATGTTTATTATTTATTATTTTGTAATATTTGCATATTATTTATTTGTTTTTTTTTATTTTTCCGTCTCGTCTCCGCATTACAATCCTAAATCTTTGTAGGTGTGACAAGATTTAAGATTTTGTTTTGGATTTGGAGGTTGCAAGCTTGCAACACATTCATGCGTGAAAAAGGTAAAAGACTCGCTGTGTCAGCGGCGTGAAGGGCTTTTACGATCCATTTATTATCTCACGTAACTCCAATTTCTCTCTATGGAAGGGGAGATACCCGTTTTGCTGTTCTTTTTTTTCATTTATTTTTCATTTATTATATCTTTCATTTAATATTTGGTTTATGTGAGTTGCCTTCGTATTGCCGTCTAAATCCACATGCATCTATGGTATTAGGACTCGTTTGTCCCTAGCCTCCCTTTTGGACCATTGTGCGTAATCCACATGCATATATGTTTATATGTTTGTAGCTATATCTATAGTATGACGTTATAAGAGTGACCCAATTGTCGCCTACCGAGTACATAGTCATACCGAGTCATGGCTGTTGGAAGGTCAGATGACAGTCGCTTCCACAAAAGCTAAAATAATTCAAATTAAGAAAACGTAAGAAGAGTAGGAACCTAGGAACTCAATTGATGATGACGATAATGATGATGATGACTAAAACCCTTGAACACGACATATGACACTGGTGAAGCTTGAACCATACTGTAAGATAACCGAAGTGACTTCAATAGTACCCACATGGCCAAATATTATGTCTTTCGTTCATGTTTCGAGGTAGCCCCCCAGATAGGTAATAATTATACCACCATTTATCTATTTCAAAGGCAGCTTATACAATTATAGGTAAGAGACCTCTACAAAACGGAAAACTCAACAGCTCTGCAGAAGTTATTTCATCAGAATGAATATTTCCAGCTAATTATATCACTTTAATAGCACTAAGTTAGTTCCAACAAAACTTGGCAACATTTTACAGGCAATTTTTCATGCTCTGTTGCGCTTCTCACAGCTGTGGCTTCTAGCTTATAAAACTTGCAAGACATCGTTTCTCAACTCGGGTGTGAACACGCGTGCAAAATGGGGTCACGGATAAAATGTGATTGGGGTTGATATATATCGCATGCGTTGTTTTTTATTCTAGTAAAGTAGTGCACGGTTCACATGATAAGTTGAATCGTGCCAATCCAACCTATATCGGTGTGTATGTTGCAATGGTCTTTCAAAGGATGTTCTTGCGAAGAAGTGCGGAATTCATAAGACTTTACAAATATTTTACATACATATAGCATATACATATACCATATAGCAAGGAATCGGGTCAATTTTTTTTCCTAATTTATTTAGCCGCAGCATTTTTTGTTAGGAATTTATTTTCGGCATACGTACTTTTTTACAAAGTGCCCAATTGGCGGCAATTGATTCACCCCCTATTACGTGGGACCGAAAATTATAGTTGGCAAAATGTGGGTGCTTGGTGCATCTCGCCTACTCCTTCGGTGATTGCGGGCGTGAGCATATGTATGTATATATGTATTGTTCATACCTATATATTATGTGCTCACGCATATTTCCCTCTGGGTTAGGCAAAGGTGAGTGAAACGGTACAAATAGGCGTGAGCCTATTGCCGTATTTCGGGCACAATTGTTGACTCAAGCCATGCAGGTTAAGTTGAGGTTGAGTCTGGGCTGTGTATATCTATCTAATTAAAAATATATATTTATAAACCGCTGTAGATAGATAAATTAAAGTTTGAGATACAATGTACGTGCATGCAGTAGAAGTTTTGATTTTATATTGTGATACAGGAAACTTTATAGCCTTACCATTGCGTGTAAGTATATGAATGTCGTGATTATAAATAGTTCTAAGACTGCAATGTATACTAAACAATATATATAAGTTGAACTGTCTTACAGTTTCACGGTAGGTACCTGAATCTTGCATTTGAGGCATACAAAAAATGGATTACTTCTTATAATAGTATGGTACAGTTTAATTTCCACATAGTAACTTAATAAGTAATTTTGACACCTATTTCTATAGACATAGCTCACCTTTTTGTAATGTCATCCGTATGAAAACTACAAAAACTTTACTAATAATATATAAATGACAGTTTGGCGATGATAAAAAAGCTCAGGAGTATTTTTCTTTTTTGTGTAGGCTTACTATCGTCTTTGCCTTCATCTCATCATCAGGCGAGGTGAAGTCCAATTGACTTGCCCTAAATAAAAAAATAGGATACGTCAATTTAACTGAACTTGCCCTAATATTATGCAGAAGGAAAAATCTGCAAAGGGGGTCATCATTTTAAACACATGCATGCATGTTACAATGGTGGCGCTCAGCCTCATCAAATATATTTCCACACTTAACTTATACGACTTTTATAACCAGTATTTATAACCAAGAAGTTTTCATAGTCAGGTATTTTTCACAAGCTTTGTTGAAAATAATGCTGAGAAAAATACAATTTGGCAAATAAAAATGGCGGGAACCACTCCCTCTTACTTTGCGTGCCTAATTTATATCAAAGAAATGGTTTTTAAATCCCAAAAGAGATGTATAAACAGACTGTTACAAAGTAATAAGAATACTCCACGTCTTTGTTTATGAGTATGTATATTAGTGTTTTATTGTTATAGAATGACATTCACACAATATTATTTAATAATAATATGGGTGGTTTAAAGCAAAAAAAAATAACATAACAGAACATAATCTCACCATTTACCGGACACTTATAAACCTGCGTTAAATACACACATAACTTCGAAAAGCATCGCAAAGTCATTGGTGTGTGCCATGGTAAAACCTGGGATCAAACTCGAGACCTCGTATCAGCAGTCCATTACTCATACCACTAGGCTACCGCGATTATCTTTTACTTACTTCATATTTTAGATGAGGGACCTCAGTGTTCTGGTGTGAGATATATCTTAATATAATTTTAGTTCTGTATTCATATATACGTAATATATTATTCAACCACATCAGAGGTCCCCAACCATTTCCATTTCTTATGTTATATGACATTTTTTAGATGCTTCTATATATATTCTGTATAACTATATAGGTAAATACTGTATCTTATACTATTCTATATATACTGTATAATTTGTATATATTATTATACCTTATAATTTAATTAAAAAGATAAAAAAGTGTTATTTTTGTCACTGTGTCCTGCGGATTTTTTTTATAATGCAGAAATTGTGTACTTTTTTCTTTTTATTACTAGTTATGCTATTTAAACCAAAAATTGAGTTGTAGATTAGGGGTGGGGGGAAGGGTGCTGGGGTGAAGGAATGACAATAGATATAAAACTACTATGGTCATCGGGGCCCATGCCAACTTCGGCTTCTGGTCTAGGTCTGGTATTGGCTTTCCTACCGGGGTTAGAAGGTCAGACGGCAGTCACTCCCGTAAAAGTCACGATAAGCCAAATAGAGACAGGTTTTCAACAAGATAAAACGGTACAAGCTTTGGATATCACCGAATTTATCGCTATGATGAGGTTGCAGTGTATATTAGTTAAACTTTTTTTTTCAATTTATTTATCCATCTAGACAATGTGTAAAATTAAAATATATTAGCATTCATAATGGTTTGTGCTAATTACTATAATCTGCACTCACTATACAAACTATTGACGACCTCCGTGGCGTGGCGGTAGTGAACGCGACTGCTACGCAGGAGGCGTGGGTTCGATTCCCGCTCAATACATATATCTGTGTACATGAATATAAATATTTGCCTTGGTCTGGGTGTTTATAATATGTGTAATATGTATCTATTTGCAAAAAAAAAGTATTTAAGTATGTTGATCCGCATTCTAGAACTCATAATAAAATCTAGTTAAACTATGCTTATCATGGGTCTAGGCTGGTAGCGTTGTGTAGATTGTCCTAGAATATTTATTTATTTATTGATACAAATACACAATTAAATAATTCACCTCTAGATCTAATATTGAAAATATGAACCTAATATTGAACATGTCATTGTCAAAAAAAGCAGTGTCGACAGATGAGAAAACTCAATCCTCGTGGAAACGGAGTATATACGTGTCAGTAACGGTAACAGTGTCACGAATTCAATGGATTCTTCCCAATCATAAAAAGCCTGCCTCACCCAACGAAGCTTCCTCTTCTAAAGTAATACTCAACTATCAAGAATTTTCGATTTGAAAATAAACTCAAAAATTTGCTCGTTAATATTTCTTATATTGCTCACTAGCTGACCCGCGCAACTTCGGCTGCGTCACCCCGTTTTTGCAACATTTTTCATTCCTGCTCTGCACCTGTTGGTCATAGCATGATGTTATATACATATAAACCTTCCTCTTTAACCATTCTATCTATTAAAAAACCAGCATCAAAATCCGTTGCGTCGTTTAAAAGATTTAAGCATACAAAGGTACATAGGGACAGAGAACGCGACTTTGTTTTATACTATGTAGTGATGTAGGAAACCTGGCAGTCCGGGGGAAAAGGAAGGGCAAATAAAAGGAACAAAGATTTCTGGCACCGTAAACTTCATATGTAACGATACAATCGAACCAGCTCACTTATGTTATTACCTTTTTGATTTTTAAATCCAACGTTTTTTAGGGTTGCGTTGCCAAATGGTATCAAATCAAATCATTTATGTATGTGTAAACACGTGTTGTGCATGCAAGATATTAAAATAACGTTTAAGTCCAACGTGTTTAGCCGTATTTGTGACGGCGTACAAATTTTACAAAATATAATGAGTTTCAATACTAATAATAAGATGTCAAAAAATAATAATAATCAATTAAACAACAACAATGTCAATAATCAAATTATATAGTAAAATGAGTCCAAAGATAATGTCAAAATAATCCAAACTAATATTATAAATGCGAAAGTAACTCTGTCTGTCTGTCTGTCTGTCTGTCTGTCTTTGCTTCACGCCTAAACTACTGAACCGATTTGTGTGAAATTTGGTACAGACATAGTTTGGAACTTGAGAAAGGACATAGGATAGTTTTTATTACAAACTAGCTGACCCGCGCGACTTCGTCTGCGTCACCCCGTTTTTGCAACATTTTTCATTCCTGCTCGGCACCTGTTAGTCGTAGCATGATGTTATATACATATAAACCTTCCTCTTTAACCATTCTATCTATTGAAACAAACCGCATCAAAATCCGTTGCGTAGTTCTAAAGATTTAAGCATACAAAGGGACAAGAAAAATAGGGACAGAAAACGCGACTTCCAAATCCAAAACCAAACTATCCATCCAAACTAATATTATAAATGCGAAAGTAACTCTGTCTGTCTGTCTGTCTGTCTTTGCTTCACACCTAAACTACTGAACCGATTTGTGTGAAATTTGGTACAGACATAGTTTGGAACTTGAGAAAGGACATAGGATAGTTTTTATTACAAACTAGCTGACCCGCGCGACTTCGTCTGCGTCACCCCGTTTTTGCAACATTTTTCATTCCTGTTCCGCACCTGTTAGTCGTAGCATGATGTTATATACATATAAACCTTCCTCTTTAACCATTCTATCTATTGAAACAAACCGCATCAAAATCCGTTGCGTAGTTCTAAAGATTTAAGCATACAAAGGGACAAGAAAAATAGGGACAGAAAACGCGACTTCCAAATCCAAATCCAAACTATAATATTATAAATGCGAAAGTAACTCTGTCTGTCTGTCTGTCTTTGCTTCACGCCTAAACAACAGAACCGATTTGTGTGAAATTTGGTACAGACATAGTTTGGAACTTGAGAAAGGACATAGGATAGTTTTTATTACAAACTAGCTGACCCGCGCGACTTCGTCTGCGTCACGCTACTCAAAGAGCTGCTGAAACCGAAGAGATGGCTCGGGAGCGCCGGCTCTTAGACACCGAACGTCAAGATGCTCAAAGAGCTGCTGAGACAGAAGAGATGAGGCAGGAGCGACGGCTCTTAGATGCCGGCCGTCATGCAACTCAAAGAGCTTCTGAGACAGAAGAGATGGCTCAGGAGCGCCGACTCTTAGATGCCGGCCGTCATGCAACTCAAAAAGCTGCTGAGACAGAAGAGATGGTTCAGGAGCGCTGACTCTTAGATGCTGGGCGTCATGCAACTCAAAGAGCTGCTGAGACAGAAGAGATGGCTCAGGAGCGCCGGCTCTTAGATGCTGGGCGTCATGCAACTCAAAGAGCTGCTGAGACAGAAGAGATGGCTCAGGAGCACCGGCTCTTAGATGCCGGCCGTCATGCAACTCAAAGAGCTGCTGAGACAGAAGAGATGGCTCAGGAGCACTGGCTCTTAGATGCCGGCCGTCATGCAACTCAAAGAGCTGCTGAGACAGAAGAGATGGCTCAGGAGCGCCGGCTCTTAGATGCCGGCCGTCATGCAACTCAAAGAGCTGCTGAGACAGAAGAGATGGCTCAGGAGCGCCGGCTCTTAGATGCCGGCCGTCATGCAACTCAAAGAGCTGCTGAGACAGAAGAGATGGCTCAGGAGCGCCGGCTCTTAGATGTTGGGCGTCATGCAACTCAAAGAGCTGCTGAGACAGAAGAGATGGCTCAGGAGCGCCGGCTCTTACATGCCGGCCGTCATGCAACTCAAAGAGCTGCTGAGACAGAAGAGATGGCTCAGGAGCGCCGGCTCTTAGATGTTGGGCGTCATGCAACTCAAAGAGCTGCTGAGACAGAAGAGATGGCTCAGGAGCGCCGGCTCTTAGATGTTGGGCGTCATGCAACTCAAAGAGCTTCCGAAACTGTAGATCAAACTCGAGTACGTCGGCTTTTGGATGCTGAACGTCATGCGTCTCTGATTTCTGCAGAGTCACATGAAGAATCTCATAGACGACGTGTTCTATTAGCTGCAAGGCAAGCACAAAGACGAAATATATTTACACGTAATACGTGGGAGGTATTTCATGATACTGTTTTTGATTACGACCCTTTAATCGATTACATGAACCATCGATTAGTGCTCTTAGGACGGATGGCTAAAAAGTGCACATATTGTATGGCACTAAAATGGAAAGAGGAAACTCCGGGTATATGCTGTTCTGGAGGTAAAGTTTCCACATTTCATTTTTGAAGTGATCCCGCGAGATCGGGAACTATGTGGGTAAAACCAAAAATCTGCTGGAAGTCACTATTCCACGCGAACGAAGTCGCGGGCAAAAGCTAGTAATACCATAAAGAATGTCAATAATGAATTAAATACTAAAATGAGTCCAGAGATAACGTCAAAATAATAGAAATAATAATAGCAATAAGAATGTGAAAAATAAAAAACGGTACCCTTATAGATTCGTCATGTATAACTGTCTGTGTCGACCGTACGTCACAACCACTTTTCTTCTTAACTATAAGGGCTATGCTGTTGAAGCTTGGTAAGTAGATGTATTCTGCGAACCGCCTTAAACATTTCACACAAAAATAGATAAAAAATAATAAATTTTGGCGGTCCCCATACTTGGAACTGAAACTCAAGAGTTTCTTTTAATCAATACCATACGTGTACTTCCAAAATGCAATTGAAGTCTCTAATATCGTTTTATTCTTAACTCAATAGTTTGCGCGAAAGACACTTCCAAAGTGGAAATATGTGCCCTGCCCCCTAACTTCTAAAATAAGAGTATGATAATAAATCTAAAAAAATATATGATGTACAATACAGTCCCATGCAAACAAAAATTTCACCGAAAATTGGTTTAAACGAATTCTGGTAAGTGGTTTTATTTTAATACGTCACAAACTGTAATTGTCGCCTTTCATTCAAATAACTCAAAAATCAAAAATATTAAATTATTTCATAAACATAAACCTTTCCGCTACGGAACCCTTCATGGGTATATCCGACTCGCACTTGGTCGGTTTTTTTCTTTTATTTGAGCGACCTATTTTTCGACAATATACCTACACAGTATTGGCAAATTAAAAAGAGAGAAAGTGAAAACATACTCGATAGCTTTTATCTTTTGATTTCAACGAAAAAAAGGTCTCTCACAAAAGCTACAAGTACGTTCAAACGTAATGAAATTTATTTTCAGTGGTAGGTATTCTGTGTTGATTGAAAAGCAAAGAATTAAGTGAATCGGTACAGAGATTTAAAAGTATTAAATTGTTCGAATGGTTTTCTTTTTAAATATACCTATATTCTGTATAATATCTAAAGAGGATAGCTTAATTTTTGTTTTTATTAATATTGCATATAATATCTCAATTGCGAAACAATTATTACTTAAAAACCCGTTAAAAATATAAAATTGTGTTGTTGATTATTATTATTACTTTGACCGCCAGAAAGTAATGAAAAATTCTTTTATTTTATTGTTACAAGTAGAATTTATGCTTTACAGGCAAAGTGATTTATACATTCTTTGCAGATAATTATACAATATTTTCCACCATGTATCGTCTATTCCTACAACTTAACTTTGTCTTCAGATTACCATCAGGCTAGGTGAAGTCACATTATCGGGTTAAAAAAAATAAAAAGCTTTTAGTAGCGATTAGTCGTTGTTATCAGTAGGTATGTACAATAAAAGTACAATACATTGTTTGTCCATCAATGATGGATTGTAGCCGAACAGCAATTAACAACACCACACGGTCCACATTCCGTTTTCATTGAACACAAAATTGAGTCAATTAGATTAATACGACAAAATGATCGATTGACAATCGAATGGGAAGTAAAATAATAAAAAAAAAATATCCCTATTACATTGGGACCTAAACATAAAGTGGCGGAATGTGGGTGCTAGCACATCTGTCTACCCCTTCGGCGATATAGGCGTGAGTTTATGTTATGTTATGTTATGATTTTCAGTTCCACGTATTTTAAACTTTAACTTATGTTATATACATCCAAGGCTTTCAATTCGTAGTTTGGCTTATTTATTATTCTAAATATATTGTTTATAATATTTTTGGGGGCTTTATGGTTCCATCAAGATCTTCGTAATCCAAGTCAGCCTGCAAGATGGTGCACCTGCTGAATCAGGGACGAGACTGACTTTTGGGGTCAATCCCGTAAAGGCCAAATACAAAACGCAAACCTATATTTGTAAAAAGATATAATGGACAAGTACAAGTGTGGTTATCAATAATGTATAACAATAAGTTCCACCAAGTGCCATCAATCAACAGTATAAACAATACCTATTTTACTTTACTTTGCAATTTGTGCAAACAATAGAACAGTAGGTATTTGCAATCTCACTTTGTAACAAGTCTGCGATGTCTTAGCTAAACTCTTGTAAAAGTCTGAACAAGCGTTGCTAGTGCACAAAACGAGTACAATATGTACATGCTGGTATCAAATAAGTACCTAAGTTTTAATAAGTTGCAAGTGTTGCCACCATAAAGTAGGTAACTTACCACCGTTTTATTGACTGTAGAAAATTCTACTAATATAATATACTAGCTGTTGTTTTCTCGCTTGTATGGAATACTGGTTTTCGTCAAGATACCAAACATTATGAAGACCTCCGCGGCGTAGTGGTTATGAACGCGACTGCTACGCAGGAGGCGCGGGTTCAGTTACCGCCCAGTGCAAATATTTGTGTGCATGAATATGAATACTTGCATTGGTCTGGGTTTGTCTATTATATAACATACTTACTGTACTTATTTGGAACAAAAATGTGTCTAAGTTCATCCTCATTCTGGGACTTGTAACACAATCTAGTTAAGCTATAGGTACTTACCATGGATCTAGGTGGTGTTATGTAAATTGTCCTAGAATATTTATTTATATATAAGACAGGTGTACACACGCCAGCCGGAGTCTACTTTGCGATACAATAGGCGTTGTCCTTATAGAACGCGATAACACGGATCCCGCGACTTCTTATGTCACGAACGCGTAATCAACATTATGAATTTTGAATACGTGTCCTAATTTATATTCGCGCGAGCACCGGTCATATTATGTATATGATTATACATCGCCCCAAAGATGGTTGTATAGGAGAATTTCAAATGCTTCAGACGACCTAAGAGAAGGGAGTCTCGAAACAAAACCCTCTTGTAAACCCATCTGGCCGGTGCCGCAATAGTTGGTCAAATAACTGCACCAATGAATACACGCCAAAAGAATAGAGTAATGTCACACATTGGGACCAGCCTATATCCAGTAGTAGACAGCAACAGGTGAATTGATTGACTAGAAATTTAGTATTCTTATAAATTGAGTCTCCTTCAGTAATAAACCTCGTTCAACAACGCAGTAAAAAAGAGCAAGTATCTACTAGAATGCATTAAAAAATATAACATAACATAACACATAAACTCACAGTAGGCAGAGGTGCTAGCACCCACATTTCGCCAGTTTATGTTAAGGTCCCAATGTAATAGGTGGCGAGCCTATTGCCATTAACCGGGCACTTTTTATACTGTGATAAATATACACATAATTTCGAAAAGAATAGAAAAGTCATTGGTGTGTGCCATGGTCAAACCTGGGATTGAACCCGAGACCTCGGTCAGCAGTCCATTACCCATACCACTAGGCTACCGGGTCAGCCAAAAATATCAAAAATATAGGATAAAAAATGACTCTGTCCTATGCAAATATTAAGGCCTTCAATGCATCTAATAGAAAGTACAAACCACAATAATCTAATTATACTTCCACCATATTTATTTTACCATTACCAATCTAATTAACAGGAAAAAGAGGTTAACATAATTAGATACAGGGGTACTATTTGTACACGCAAGTGTTCAGTTAAAAAAGTTTAATCGATATTTCAAATATTGTTAAAAAATAAAGATTAGTTGTTGTTCAATTATTCTCCATGTATCAATATAGAATAGGGAAGTCAATTCCAGGAATATTGGGAAGACAAGTTTTTACTGGGGTCCGTCTCCGCCTGCGAGGAGATTGATTACCGCGATCCATAGGAATTTATTCTCAAGAAAATTAGTCAATGTTTTAAAATGATAAACAAATAAATAAATAAAAATGTTTATTTACCCTTTACCCCAAAAAATACAAATACAACAAAAAGACAGAGATAGCTACAAGAAACCGTATATTGTGTTTCTACTTTTACCCCTTGAAGTCTTGAACTAGGCGACCCTGTATCTCAAGAGGTATATATTAAAGCAGGAGTGTTGACTATAGTATTTATTACTCATTTCTTGTTTTATATTTAATAATCTCAGGTCAACGATTCATTTTAACTATAGAAGGTTACCTCTCGGCCACTTTCATACCTGTTTTTTCTTAATTGGTTAAGAAAAAATACCTTTTTGTATGTTTTCTTAACTGGTCAAGAAAAAATACCGGTTTGTTTGTTTTCTTAACTAGTTAGGAAAAAATACCATCTTGTATGATTTGATAACCGGTTAAGAAGAAAAATACACACTAAAATTTATACTCACTAATTATAATATCTAACTTTTGACACTGGCTTTTAATATCTGACTTTTATAACTTTTAATACATGACTAGCTGCTGATGAACACTGTATAACAATTATAGACTACGAATAAGAATAAATCTGTGATAATCCGAACACTAGGAATGAAATATCTGCATTTCTTTGGCACAGTGGGTTGGAACAATGCACTGGCGGGCGTTACGTGATCCGGATTAAGCGGTAAATTGCGTTAATCCCCCACTGTTCGACGCCGATAGAGAGCTATGAGTGCCATGGCTTTTGAGCTCAAATTGTGCACTTTCGAGCGCGATTGTACTGTCGGGACGTGAAAGTACATAGCGTTTGACAAAACGTCATCAAATAGGACGTGACGCGTACAAAAATGTGTTTCTGAAAGCTTCAGAGTCTTTCCTGACGTGTGATATGCATTTAATGGTTGTATTAAGAAAATATGTTTGTGGAATTGTAAGACATTCACATCCGATGAAGTAGATTGTAGGTAACAGTGCTAAGAAGATTTTAGTAAATATAATAATCAAAAGATATCAGTGCTAAATGCTATTAAGGATTAAAATAAATTTATTTTCAACATCACTGCGTCGTTCCTGGCAGAGTAGAATTTGGGCCACATTTTTATTTACTTAGGGCACGTTAGTCCACTGCCGCATAAATGCCTTTCCCAATGCTGGAAGGTTTTGGCCTTGCGTTTCCACTCTGACCAGACGAGGAGGTACCGGCTTTTATTTCAATTTGTCCTCCTCTCGCAGTGATACTGTTTCTGTTTTCCGTTAGTCAACTCTTATGACACCCTTAGGATGAGATGGGATGGTATGTTGATTTTCTTCTAGCAAGTAAGATTTTAAATGCCTCAAAATTCTGGCTCTATTTAACATGTTATAACTTGTCAAACAATACCATGTACCCAAAGAAAAATAGCTACATAATAGTATTACTTCACCAGAGATGACTGCTGTTCCAGTTTTAAATGTCTTAATTAAATTTACGACAAAGGTTTCTACCTCAGATTTCGTGTTATAATTGTCAACAAGGTCTTCCGTTTGACAATAAAATCATGAGCGGTATTTATTACGGACTTATTCAGTCAGGCGAAGCGTCCAAATTGATTTCAACCTTAATTCAAATTGGCGTAATTAATAACAGCAATTTGGACTGAAGCGAGTCCTTACAGTTCTCTGATGAATTTATTCAAAGATTTATGTTTAATGAAATTTTAGTTACAGTCTTATGAATTTATTTTTTCTTATGAATTTATGTTATATTTTCGTTTCTTAAATTACAAGTTCGTAATTCGTAGCCAACGGCTTACAGTTGCCTTTATCGTTGACGTACTGGTTAAGCATTTCTGTAGATTTTCGAAGTCCCAAAACAGAGCATGATGAAGTGTATTATTGAAAATTCGAATATTCCGTACCATAAATTTATTTCAAAATCAGGCTCCAAAAACAGTGCGCTGTATTCGTCTTAAAACTTACCAGAAACAGTCCAGAAAACAAAATTTTGAGGGCTTGACAGCCTAATTTTTCACAATTTTGAACTCAGTGTACACGTCAGATCCAAAAGATAAGTTTTAATTATTTAAAAATTAACATTCAATTAAAAGTTTTCTTAATTGACAATAACTTAAAGATTTATTCCCACGAGGTCGAGTACCCAGAAAGTGTTTTGACAGTGATTGATTTACGATTTTTTATATTAAAAAAATGACACACGGTGGGCCCGGTTGGTAAGCGTTAAAAGTCGAGAAACGATTGAAAAACATCTTGCCTATAGACAGCAATAAGGGGGTGACAATTGAAAAAGGAAAAGGAGGTCAAATGTCGAGGTTTCTAACTTCTAAGTGAATCTTAAGTGAAAGAGTACTTGATCCGCAAGTAAAGTAAAAACTTATTATAGAAAGAATTTACAAATAATTTCTCAATCAGTTAGCCCATCACAGTTCACTGTTAGATATTAGATCTCTCCCATTGTTGGGCGGCCTCGGCCTACTGTTTCACACGTTGGTCAAATAGGTTACTACAGGGTTGTATTATCTTCTAAATAAATCTATATTTTCTGGGGCAAAAGAGCATCTGGTGCACAATAAAAGTACTCAAATTTAGGGCCATTCTCACAAATAGGAAAAATATCCATGAAAGAGTAATTGCCATACACTTTTTTAATAAAAGAAACAAACATAAATTACACAATTTTATGTTCGTACCTGATATTACAAAAGTTAGTCATTATTACCCTTTGTAAAAAGTTTATGGTTTGTTTATGTGCTTGTTACAGTTTTTTTTAACATCATGTCATGTATCGATCGATGCACGATTCTGGCACAGCCTCTTAACCTCTTCTAATTTTAAAATTATTTTCATACCGTCCCTTTGTCTGGCCTTTTATTAAAACTGTAAATTATATCGCCATATTTACCAATAACGGATGCTCCATAAAATCAACAAACATGGTAAATAATAAAATAAAATAAAAGAAAGAAATTAAAAGAAAAAAAAAATTTGGTGTTAGTATGTTAGTTGTATTTTGCTTATTGTCTAAATGTTAGTAGTAGTTAGTTTTCATTGGATATGGACTCCTCTTCGGGTGAAGGCCTCTTCCAGTCTTTGTAACTTATATCTGTCCTTGCCAATAGTTTGCCAGTCCCTTCTCATTAAATCTGTTATATCTTCTGCCCATCGTCCACATGGTAAATATCCCAAAATATTTAACAGTGAATATGTAAATGACTATGTCAATTTAAAATCATACATTTTATTAAAACGTCCGCGATCTGTTATAACCACGTCTAGATCGTAAGATATAAATTCTATGGTGGAAACAATAGATACATAGAAGATAAAATAAACATCATTTTTGAGTTGCTATCGTGGTATAGTAATTTGTTTCACGGTAGCGTCGCTACTCACGGAGAAAGCCCATATGTAAAAATACCGAAACATAATTCATTTCCACATTATGTGCAAAAATACAACTAATCTAAGCAATACCCAAGGCGGGGCGCGGGGCAATCTCATTAACACCATAATAAACTAGTTAATGGGGTCCGGCCCTAATTTCCCGTGGTGTGTGAAGCCATGCGTGCGCCAGATAGGGTGACCCGACCCGAGCAATTGTTTCTGTCCGACCTTGATGTCAGCCCCGTTTTCGTTGTAACTATAAATTAGAAGGATATTTTGAAAACCCTTTTCTCGGTAATTGAGTACGTATTTGAAATAATTTTGTGACTCTTTCTATGTAATAGTGTATAGATGTTTGTGGGAACTGTGTGTGTTTTATCGCCTGTAAAATTATTTTGTGTTGAGTAGCCTTAGCAGGAAATACTATCGAATTCGTAATGTAAAGGTATCGACAGAACGGAGCATTGCGTTTGGAGGGCTACATACTCACACACAGGTTCACAAGAGGCAGACTGCATAATAGCTTTATGTAATTAATTTGATCAATGATTTAAAGAAAAACTACTGAGCACATTAACTGATTTAAAGCCAAAAAACAAAAAAAAATTCTTCTTGTAATAAACATCGTGATGTTGAACAAAAACAATTTTATATCATTTGAGCATTGTTACGTAGAGCCACGTAGCATGTAGCCGCGTAGGCGCCTACGTGCCGTAGCACATCACGATACAAAAGATTAGCGGGGCCATTTTATTACAACCCAAAACCTTCAAAAACTGAAAAGACCGTATCCGCTCGGGTAGTATCCGTCGTAAAACGTGACCATTTCCCAATGCATCGCACGTTCTTCACCAGCCGGTGACACTACGTTTTAAACTTTGTTACTTTTTAAAGTACCAGAGTTTCATTGTCGACAGCCAGTGATTTTATTACCGCGAAAGTGTGCGAACGAGACTTCTGGAACTTTCCAAAGGCCATTTGGATGTTAATTGTGAACTGCTGGGACTTGCCGATAGCGGCATATTATCATTTAAATAAGGATTAATTTTACTTATGGCCCGATGTTATTACAATTATTGTTAAAGTAATAATATATATATATAATCTGTGCGATATTGAATAATTTTGGTGTTTGTTAGATAAGTGATGTTATTACAGTTTGTGAAAGTTCTTAGACTGATTTTTCGACAGTGACAATTACACATTTTTAATCAGCAAATTAACCATATTTTCCACAGTGTGCCGTTTCTGATAGTTGAGAAATACAACCACATTTTGGTCACCCTAATTTATGGAACCCAAGAAATAAAAAAAGAGTATTAACTACCGTCAACAAGACACTTTATCTCAACCCATTCTTGACACTAAGAATTTTTACCCAAAAAAACCTAATAAAAATTTCACCGTCCTTCGAATCGAACTCGAAACAGTAATGTGTAGATAAAATTCAGTAAAAAAAGACACAAATAAAAACTTGTCACGAAGAACCCATCGACTTAAAACAGCATCTGTTTGTACGACGTCGGCGTTTGAAAAAACATTTCCACACTTGTCATCGACCGTAGAGCACTCAGCATTTTGTCAATGTAATTATGTCCCTCTGCCGAAACGTACAACACGAAACCTTTGAAATAAACACATACACACGCACATACGCACACACGCACATCCATTTATCTGTCGGATCTTGTTTGAAATACAAATGTTAGGCATGTTTTTTTTCGGATAGTAGTTGGGTTATCTGTGCTTGTTCTGGATGGAGGAAGACTTGTTCAGGCAAAGTCAATAAATGAATTAGCCCATCGCAGTTTATGTGCCCATCGCAGTGTGCAAATCCCCACCTCCGCCAAAATCGGTGGAGGTGATTATGTCGAACTCGAACCGAATTTATTGCCGGAGGTGTGATTATCGTAGACAAATCTTTCGCACCCTGGCAGACCCGGGGACATTTCTTTTGAGATATCCTTCCTCTAAAGTGGGATCCATGGTGTACCCATCTAGCCCCAGGGTATTTCGACGCTGGACGGACGGGTTTTATTTCGAGTTTTTTTTAATTTCTCAGGGAATTTTTATTTCTTGGGTCTTTCCCTCCTACCGAGGCCTAATAGAGAATCTGGCATGGCTAGACATTTATTCCCTTACGCTCATACTTTGAACCTTTCTTTAAATCATTCACATTAATGAACAAAATTTCCATCACAAATGAAATGCGACCATAATTTTATTTATTAGTAGTATATTCAGTTTATAAATTCCATTGAAATTGGTTCATAACAAGCTGAAATATCGCGTAAAGGCAGCTATACACAGTGATGAACTAACGTACAATGGGGTGCGTCGTCTGCGAAACCATAGATGTCCGTAGTGGTGCCTGGAATTGGTAACTCGAAAAAACTTAAAGTAGTACAAGTAATGACTTGGAAATCAATAGTGCGTATTTGATGGTAGTGGATAGCCGTGCGTAATTAAATCTGTAAAATCAGTTCAGGAACAAGAATAATGGGTATACAGGACTCTAATGCCACGTTTTGGGTCCAAGTTAACCTCATTTGCCAGTCGGTGCTGTAAAATAAACCATGAACGGGGCTCTACCGCAAGGCTTTCTCTCGGAATTGAAACGTAGGCAGCAATTCCTCTTGGAAATCAACAACCCAAATAAAAATAAATAATAAACAAAATCCAGACTCTATGAAATTGCTACAATAATTATAAATCACACACTGTGTAAAGCCGTCTTAGCACGTAACAAAAAAATTTAAACCATAAATTGTGAAAACAAGTGTACGTTCTACTTGAAAATAATTTTTTAACGAGATTACTTCGAAGTTGCCATAATAAAAATTGAAATAGACGTAATATAATTATTACTGTCAACTTAAATCAAGCGTTAGCTTAATATATAGAACCTTTTGAATTCCTTGCGGCCCTTATTTAATCACAACCTTATTAAGATGGTACTTGGAAGAATATTTTAATTTAAAAAATTGGTATAGTAATTTTTTTTTCAGTAAGATACTCTTACAAGAATGTATTGCACTGAGTGACAGTGCAAAGTATCAAGCATTAAAACTGTTAAATTAATTATTATTTTTATAGTTAATTATATTATATTAAAATCGAATGTTTTAAGAAAATAATTAAAGTCCTTTGTAAATTATAGTTTTTTTTAGTATTAAATTGGAGAAGTCTTATTGTACAATTGAAGAATTTGTTGAGAGAGTTTAAATGTTTCTATTAATTATTTTTTTGAGTGATTGCAGTAACTTAATAATGTGACTTTTGATTGATTTGTCCTTTCTTTTCTTTTTGAACTGACATTAAAATGTAATTATTGACTAATTGACTATTTAGTATGTATTAATTTTTAATTGATATTTCAACACAAAATGTTTTTGTTCAGAAATTCGAAATTACTAATATTCTCTCTAACCCCTCCACCACAGCTCAATGGCTTGTGATAGGAGTGCGTTTACGAAGTCACGAAGTGTTATGGCCAGGATTCGAACCCGGGATCTCTCGATCGTAAGATTCTTGATGATTTTTTAAATTTGGGTCGTCTAATGACCGCATCCCGTCTGATAGTAAGTTTAGGTGCAGTCCAAATTCCAAGACTTCTAACACTTCGTTTACATCTTTGAACCAGCTGAAAACATTTTAATACAAAACTTACACTAAACTTAAACTTTTGTCAGAAAGTTATAGAACACCTGTTAGAACATTATCACTTGTTTTATACATGTATTGCGACTGTTTCAAACATGTTGTAAACAAGTTTAAAACACTTTACTTTCACACCAAAGATTGCAACATGTTGCAAACTTGTCAAATACATGTTCTAAACCTTGGTGTAAACGAGTGGTAAGTAATTGTATGCACCGTTGCTTGTCTTTTGTAGGATTGTTTAAAAACAAGAAGTATTAATATTGAATTTGTGTATTAATGTTGTTCAACAAAGTTAACAAGAACTTTGAATACATTACTGCACTTCAACCAGATCGGTACGAGTTTGAAAACAGCGTGCAACGAAATTGTGCAGTTGAATTGAAGTACAAACATTAGCGGATCCTGAAACACTATTGTATTCGACTGTACACGTACCTCGCTCAACTTGAGTCACGTCTCGGGGGTGCTTCAGACTGGTTTGATAAATACAGTAGTTAACTAAAATATGTTTTTGATTTCACATTTAGGTAGGCTATATTTTTTTATATCACTTATGTGGCAGACAGTGTGCTTAACACGACCCACATGATGAAAAGTTGTCACTGTGGCCTATGGACGTTAGAAACACCACAGTCGCAACTCTTTGCGATGCGTGAGTGCTTGAGAACGAGACGGCGAAAAGGGTTCGGAGAAGACTTTGGGGTCCACAGCTCGCGATAAGCGGATGCGGCTCGGATTTTGGAGGCCGCAGAATGACGCAAGAAAGCGCCTGCCCGTACCAGGGGGCTGGGCGGGGACACGGTGGTCCCTACATTCGAATCAAATCAAATCAAATCAAATCATTTATTTTTTGCTGAAAACACTGTTACAATGATGTCGTCAATATAATATAATGTGTTTCAAGTGTTTCGACCTTAGAGTAGGCATGCAAAAATTTTATAAACTGGTACAACTGTGTTACGTCTTAGTCAAATACCATAATAATAATATACTGTCATAGATTAAGTTGTCAAAAAGAAAATGAATGGATTATACAATTATTATAATTACATTTAGTGGTCATTTAGGTAATCTATTATAATATACAATTATTGTTATTACATTTAGCGGTCATTTAGATAATCTCTTATACTATAATAACATTTGTCTGCTAAAAAGCTATATAGTTTCTTCTTAAATATATTTAGGTTTAGTCCCTTTATTTCTTTAGGGAGTTTGTTATATAGCACAGCAGCCATATGAAACACACTTTTGTGCATCAGAGTAGTGTTGGTCTTACGTATGCACAATCGATATGCATCTCGTTGTGATCGGTTACTATTTTCTGATGCTAATTTAAATAAGTTGGGATTGATTTTAACAAAAAGCGTGACTTCATAGATGTACAGACTAGGCAGAGTTAAAATTTTATGTTTCACAAACAGTGGCCTACAGCTTTCAGTCGTCTGTAGCCCAAACATAGCTCTAATGCATCGTTTCTGCGCCACAAATACATCATCGTCATCAGTAGAATTCCCCCAATAAATTACACCATACCTCAGTACAGAAACCACCAGTACAGAAACCACCAGACGAAGGGGATCTCGATGGAGAAGGGACTGGATCTGCGGCGTGCTAGGGGTATGTTGGTTACTATTTCACCTCTGGCAACTAAAGATCCAAGGACGGCGTACGTTTTAGTCGGTTCCGATATAACCTCTCCAACCGGCTCCGGGTAGGTATCCGATTTAGGGATTTTTCGCACGATAAAAACAAAAATAAAAGGAGCGCTACTCTCGTGCTGCCTACCCAGTAGAAACCATAAATCATAATAGTGTAATCCTCCATAAAAAATCTTCCGTAGTTCAAGGAACAAATAAAAAAAGAATTACTCGAATTGGTCGAGCCGTCTTCGAGTCGTCTCCGATTTTTATATATACCTATAGATTAGGTTTTGAATTATATAATTTTTAAACAAACATACATACACTCACGCCTGTTTTCCTCTGGGGTAAGCATATTGTCGTATACCGGGAGCTATTGTTGACTCAAGCCATGCATCTGAGGCCGAGTCTGGGCTATACCTTAGTCCCCTTATACCACATGCGAAAAGATGGGATAGCCCAAATTCTACTATGTCGGGAACCTTGTAGCTAAATTTGAAAGTTTTCGTATATATATATATATACGAAACCTATAAAAATATTAAAAAAAAAAAAAAAAATTAAAAAAAAAAACAAAAGAAAGCCTATATATATATATATATATATATATATATATAGGCGTCACACACGTGCTACCTACCCTGTAGAAACCTTCTAATGCCCATCTTGAAGAACCCCATATTGTAGTCGCTTGGGGAAAACCACGGCAGGGAGTTCATTCCACAGCAGATTTTAATATCACTAGTTTTTCTAAACACAATTGCTTTGTATAGAGGCCCTGATTTGAATTAAATCTCCTTATTACAATAATATCATAACAATGAGAAGCCTCGTTTACTATGTCCACCAGTAATCTGAGCTAAATCTCAGGATTTAAGGCCTGTGCATTATTCAGAGATTCGGTTCTAGGACATGTCTAGCCGATTTCCATTAACTGAATAACTGCATTGAATATCACATAAATATTTGACCGTAGTATCTAACTGATTTTTTTATGTTGATACCTAGAAACTATACACACAGCCTCCGTGGCGTGGCGGTAGTGCACGCAACTGCTACACACGAGGCGCGGGTTCGATCCCCGCCCAGCGCAAAAAGTTTTTTTCTGTTAACTTTATGCATGTCGTGTATTAATGTAAACAACTGTTGGTAGACCTGATAAATATATAAAAATATAATATCAAACACGTTAAAGAAATAAACTAGGCTAACTAATTATACATAATAGCTGTTACTCAGATAAATAAAAAAAATAGTTTATTTGCATTATACAGTTTGGTGTAACAGTTTTGTGATCGAAGCCTCCTTTTAAGCAAGTAATGCGTGGACGAAAACAAGCGCTTGATGTTTTGATCGTCACCGAACACTACATCACAGCAATAAACTGAGAAACGACCAATTTTGGCGACTGCAGCGCATAATAACTAACCACACATTTTACATTCCACACAATTGAATCATGAATGACAATAGAGGATGGTGTTGCCATTGCAATTATTTTTAGATTTTAGTTGATAATTTTAGTTTATATTTTTACTTGTGTTGTTTTAAGGGTAGTTAATATATTGTCAATGAGATTATGTTGCCTGTCTGACGTACTATAAGCCTATACTGTGTACTATAAGAACGTTGAATTATTGAACAAAATCTTTACGACATTACATACCTTTTAGATGTGTTTTATGTTCTTCCTCTTGATTTTAAGTTGCGATACTGCATGACGACGTTAACATAAGTATGCACTTAATGTAACGGTGGCACTGAAAATCAGTTCTGTGGTGGCTGATACCCATCGCAGTGTATGCTGAGTGTTCATCCTTTGGGAACACAGTGCACTTGTACATGATTTAGTTTAAGTTGTGTAAGGCCGTAAGGAAGAGAAGAAAAACGACGTTCAAATATGTGCCACGTAAGTATGCCACGTCGGCGTCGTGTCGCATGCATATAGTGGCGTGACCCGTGACGTGTAGCTGACAGCCGAGTGACACTGACATTCAGAGAACTGTCAGATTTCTCGTCAGCATATTACGTCACTTAGTCTTTTTAGTCGTTTTTTTTCTCTGGCGAAAATAGTTTTATTTGTGTATTTTGTGTGCCATTTTGCGCTGATTCCCAATAAATGAGTTTTCTTTCTTTCTTCTTTCTAGTTTTATTTTTAAGGTGGAGGATGATTATACTATGTGCTGCCGTTTTTACTAAAATAAACACATTTTTCTTTCTTTCTTTCTTTCTTTCTTTCTTTCTTTCTTTCTTTCTTTCTTTCTTTCTTTATTAGGAGACTCCGCTCTTTAAGATTCCAGTCTTTCATGGTGTACATCATTAAAGTGAAATGTACTAAGCGTCAAGTTTAAGATTTAATTCAGAAATGCTTTGGAAATCCAAGCTACTTCCTTTGTCAGTTGTTTATCTTATGTCCCAGCTAAGTCCTAGAAATGTGACAGTCTTACTTGTCACACTAACTCTTTGTGAAATACTCCAACAATTACTTCTTGGCGTTTAGTTTAAATGTACCTCGTTGTCTCGTTGCTCACGTTGCATAAGTTTAAAACTTATGTTTCCGTGCAATTGTTAGCTCATTTTTACATATTTTTATTTAATTTTCAATTCGAAATATAACTCATATTCTTGTATTTTAATTTGCATTAACGTGTTAGGTTTTAACTCTGCTAGTCTGTGGTTTTATATTTAAATAGTTTCTGTGTGTTAATTATAAGATATTTTATTGTTTACGTGTGTTATTCGTGTAAGTTCAATACTGTCTTGGGGATAGCCCTGATAAGGTGGTGGAATAAAGTTGTATTATAAATAAATGAATAAATATTTTAATGAATTTCATCATTAATTTATTCAGTGCTATTTAATTACTAATACTAATCTTGGTGTTTTGGTATCCCCGTGACGCCATGGCTATGCTAAATTTGATGAAAAAGAACATATTACATTAAGTTTGCAAAAAGATTAGACTCTTTTTTATTTACTTTTTATTCCTGACAAGCACACAGGTCTTATAGTAAGTGGTTACAGATAAATATTTAGGTTTCCAAAATAACTTGTTTTCACTCAATTTTCGTCTACATATATAAATGTTTAAAGCTACCCCACCTTCTATTTATACCACCGAAGTGAACCCGCACAATACCTACATGTGTGACTGTTCCCACATAACTTAGTTCTTTTGTAAAAATATATTCATTTTCCTGAGTCCGTGAATAAAATCTAAATCACTGATTTATGTTGACGACACGTGTGGTTTCTGAAACATATTGAAAGTAAAAGTTGAACAGTGGAACTGATTAATTATTTTGGTAACAGGAATTCTGAAGGAAACTACCGAACATAACAATTTTACCCATACTACTACTAGTTGGACAAAACTGGGGTACCACCGGCACTTACCTCATTAAACCATTTTTGATGGATTTATATAAGGTTTTGAATTGTTCTTCTTCGAGTTAATGGCTCGGGTAAATCTGGTATAAGCATATAACAGATTTTCAAGGGAGTCTAGGGGTAATGGACTGCTGAGACGAGGTCTCGGGTTCGATCCCAGGTTTTACCAGTGCACACACCAATGGTTTTTCGATGCTTTTTAAAGTTATGTGTGTATTTATCGCAGGTTTATAAGTGCCCGTGGGGATATAGGCGTGAGTTTATGTTATGTTAGGTATATCTTGAGGTTTTTTAACTCTTGTTGGCCCAATAGTTGACTACAGCAATTGCGTTGTCCGTAGTAGCTCGACAGAGCTCTTCGGTGATACAGTGTAGGGGCACTGTTTTGTGAAATTTTATCATTTACAGTATAGAAAAGCAATAGAAACGTTTCCTGTTCCAGACCTTTCGGTTATACCACTTAGGTGGTAGATAAACACACAGCTAGCCCACCTGATGGAAAGTGGTTAGTAAAGGTTATTAAGGTGAGCTTCGGTGCCGCCAGCACACAGCACACAGCGCACAGCACACATCTTCAAACTGACAGCACAGAAACTCTCTAGTGATCTGCTTGATGTTCTTTATAGAAAACTAAAAATTCAACCGTTTAAAGAAGTTTTTATTCCGAGAAGTAATTTCACGCCCTATCAACAATATCCTTCGTAAAACTTTCTCACACATAATAACAAGTGCCGCGCTCAAGTACCCGGCCATCAGATGCAATCATTTGATCGAGTGAATTGACAATATAACGTCGTAAAACTCGATCCTTTGTAAAAATGTGCTCGTCGTAAAATGAGTCTATATTACTGCCACCTGGTGTCAAGTGCAGATACTAAAGTTGTTACCGCCGAGGAAATATGAATTTTAACGTGAAAATGGAAGTTGAATGTTGAGGTTAAGTGCCAAAGGAGTCCTTATTTTTTGTTGACTATTTTGTTGTTAGAAGGTACATTGTGTAGTTTACATAGATAATAATAATAATAATCAATGTCGTGTCAGTGAATGGACTGATAGCAAAGAGCCTCGACCAACACCTAAAGAGGCTCGGGTTAGACGGTTGTGTCAAGGGCCAGATGCAGAAGGCAGTGCTATTAGATACGGCGCGCATCGTCAGGAGGTTCCTTTCTCTGGAGCCCTAACCACCGGTAGCTTGGTCCCTGTACCCGATACCGGTACCGGTACCGGTTGGTTGTGGAGGGCAGAGAGCAGTCGCTTGACGGAAAATATTGAAGTTCAGCCGCATCTTAGATAGATCAGTCTACAGACCCCAACCGAGTTGAGAAAGTGTTTAGATAGGCTGAGGCTAAACTTTACGAGATATAATTATTAACTTATGCTGTAGGTACCTGTACATAGTATATAACAACCATTTTCAAAGCGTAAACGGAATGGGTAAGAAAGCAAGATCAGACTTATAGGAACTTGTTAGAGGAACAAAGAGTGCTTTTTTTAGGGGGTTTATGACATGGTAACTAGGACCTTTGTGCCAAGTCTTATTTTATTTTATATCACTTACTTCTATACTGACGGATGATAGTTGCCCCAGTATAGCGGTAGAGACTTTACTAGAAGCTTTTCTAAGAGAGATTTTGACACCAACACGAAAAATCTTAATTCACTACAATATTCCACTTTCCTAAATTTGTTGTTGGCTGTTATGTCTAAAACTACACCATTTTTACACATAGAAACTCGAATTTACACCAAATATAGAAAATACAACACATGAGCGTTAAGACACTTTTCGCGTGCCCGCCAAAACTCAACAAAGAGTGCGGGTGACATACATATAAACTGTATCTTTACTGTAATTTATATAATAATAATAAAAAGTAATAATAAAATATTTACATAAAACCTAGGCGTGAGAAAGTGGCAGAATAAACTAACCATGAAACGTTTTGTCATAAACCATTATCAACTTTGACTGAAATAGATATATGCAGTGACTTCAATGTTTCTACACTAAAATTCACAAGTTACCACTGATATTTGAATTTCGATAACGCCGTAATGAAGGAGTCTCTATGTTTATTTTTTCTAGTAATTTTAATGTCTATGGGCAAGATAGTAGTAAACAAAAGTACTTAAATCAATATATATCTTCTATTTATATTTACTTATCGGCAATTTGTGTATATTTATACAAAAAATATATACTGCTAAAAGGAATCGTTTCGTACAGAAAAAGCAATACTTAGAATTTGATATTTTGATTAAAAATACTTCGGTGGTTACTAAACAGTGAGGACCACTTAGCTAACAAGGATGGATGGGATAACTAAACAACTTCATATAATAACATAAATTCACGCCCTTATCCCCGATGGGGTAGGAAGAGGTACTAGCACCCACATTTCGCCAGTTTATGTCCCAATGTAATAGGTGGCGAGCCCATTGCGATTATAAACCTGCGATAAATACACACATAACTTCGAAAAGCATCGAAAAGTTTATGGTGTGTGCCATGGTAAAAAGTGGGATCGAACCTTAGACTTCGTCTCAGCAGTCCATTACCTACCCATACCACTAGGGTACAGCAACTTCATCGTTTACTTGTATTTATAAAGTTATTCTTTGAAAAACAAAGTGTGCGAGTGACATACGTATCTTTACACAATACCTAGGTGTGAGAAAGTGACAGAATATACGAACCGTGAAACGTGATTTTTGACTTCACCTCGCCTTATGTTAAGCTGAAGGCAAAATCTCACGAATGAGGGTCACCATTACAAACACGTACAGTGCTACAATAGTAGCGCTCAGCTTGATGGCCGCATCAGATGCGTTTTCACGCCCCGTTTAAAGGACCCGGGACTGTGGGAAGAAGGAAACAAGTGCAGTAAGGAATTTCAAGACTTAATGGTGCGGCAAAGGAAAGAGTCGGGTCGGCCTTCTAGTCTAACTAAAATGCGGCTGAACTTAACAATATTTTCCATGAAGCGACTGCCATCAGACCTCCATAACCAAATTGGCGATATCGAAGTTCTGTTGTTAGGCTAATAGGATTTTTGAGAACTCCAACTACCCGTAACGACTGCCATAGATGTTCGTACGGCAACCTGGTTTATCCTAATATTAATGCTAGTATTTGAGGTGAAGAGTCCCGACTACCGTCTTAGGGACTCAAGCCAACCTAACATGCCCGTGTTGCCTTCTGCCGATCAACGAACGAGACGCTAGTTACCTGCCAACCCGCATTGGACCAGCGTGACGGGGACACGGTCCTACCCCTCTTTAGGGAGGCCTAAGTTCAGCAGTAAAGATCCTATGGCTGATATGATGAATCCTTGTATTATTATAAATTCTGTGAGGATATTATTTAGGCTAAATATTACAATATAGAGTTTCGGTATGGGATGAAATTTGAACGGAAATAGGTTATAATATTTACATGGGCTTCTTTTATAGTCGAAATAGGTTATTGTTCAAAATAGCGTACTGGTATAGTGCACGGCATCTAACTTGGCAAGGTATTGTAGTAGTTGGGATAAGTTCGCGCATCGTACACTTAGAGGCACAAAAAGTGCTTGTCATCATTCTATTAATTGACCAGAATGCCATCATTTATTTTGAATCATGTCTGCTTTACCGCAAAAGAGACCCAAAAATCGTCTCAGATGCGCTGACCGTTCTTGCCAAGTTACTTGCCGATTTCTGTAGTAGATTTTGACTTAACCCTCGGACTATGTAATAACAAAATGGAGTATATTGAACAAAGGAGACCATTAATTTGTTATACAAGTTCTTTACCACTCGAGTACCTAAGTAATCCACTTGAACAAAGTTATAACGAGTTTCATTGTCTTAGTACAATTTAAGTTTGGTATGTATTACCGACAGTTTTCCTTGCCTTGGCGCAAATCCAAATAATATCTAGACCAGGTGGTTTCAGAGGTTGGACTTGAAGATTTTTTTTTATTTAACGTAGGAATTTTAAACGTTTATTGACTGGATAGATTAAATATTTTTATTTTTTTGGTGGTTACGAGTATTTGGTGCATGCACCACTGATATTGAGCATCAATGCAAAGTACTCGGGATAAAAGTAGCCAGTCTGTTATCCCAGACTGTAAACCTTTCCTAGTACCTAATTCATGCCGGATCTGGGGCTTTACCATCACCTCTTAGAAATAACATTATTTATTTTCACTTTACTTTCATAGTGACTCAAATCGTTATCGTCCATCGATATTTAATTTTATGCACTGTATCTTGTAAGGCAAGAGAAACTTCAATCAAATAAAAAAAATGTATCCACTACTACCAGTAAGAGATAGTATTTGACACATTTCAACCATATAACACTAGTATCTTGCATTGCTGACGTGGACGGTCTGGTTCACCCTTGTTTGGTATAACAATGATTGGTCGAATGTTATATAATAATTCGAACAACGCTTGAGATAATATAAAAATGACTTTATTGTATATTATACCAAACAATGGTGAACCGGACAATCCGAATCTCAGGGTGAAAGTAAAATAAAAATAATATTACTTTTAAAATTCCACTTAAAGACTCCTTTGCTTAAGCGGCCATCGGTCCTTCGGTAACGAGTTTCAGTTTTTTATTTAATTTATAAACCCACTACACTCTTATTTATATTTCGAATTATATTTGGACATTACGTCACATTCGGACGTATTATACAACTGAGTAATTATATCTCATTGTATAAGTGATAATCAGAATAAGATGCCCCTTATAATTGAGATTGATATGAAGGAAACTGTTTTCGTGATTAGCACCTTGCGATGTTCTTCCATTACATAATTGAACGCGAAAAGAGCATACTGACAGAAGTAGTAATGAGTCATGATGAGTCGGATATCATTGACGGTGACTTTTAATACTTTTATTCACAGCTAGACAACCCGCCCGGCTTTCTCTTGGCATACTTTGAAATCGCGTCGAACTTTAATAATTTTATGGTATGGAATATTTTTTATCCCACTTAGGTGGCGGACAAGCACACGGCCTATCTCATGGTAAGCGGTTACTGTAGCCTGTGGATGTGTACCTACAACACCGGGGGTGTCACACTCCTGATGTCGACCTATTTCTCGGCATTTATGATTACTGCTCTGCGACCTTTAGTATAGCGTGATGATATAAGAGCCTGAAATTATAGTTTCATTTAGCTTTACTAACATGGAAAGTGTATGATGCTAGTTAAATGGTATAACGAAAGAACCAGATTGTAAGTTTATTATTTCAATATGTAGTATACCCAGAGTATTACTAGGTAGGTTTCAGGAACGTTTCCCCAACACCCTGTGTAATATAGATTTAGGTAGCTCCAACAGTTCAGATCTGCCTTGAAAGATCATTCGGTCAAAACTAGTTAAAGTATAAAGAATAAGCCTTCCCGAAAAGCGAAACCTATGCTCGGGCCCTCTCCGTAAGTAGCGGCGCTGCAGTAAAACAAATTATTATACCACGATGGCAACTTAAAAATGACGTCAATTCGACAGAGGTACTGTAGCACTAGCATGAACTCCTATCGAATTCGTAATGTAAAGGTTTCAAGAGAACGGAGCATTGTGATTGGCAGTCTGCTTCTTGTGTCGTCGTTCGTTCTGTCGATACCTTTAAATTACGAATTCGATAGTATTTTGTGCTACTGGTCATAAATCAATTCAACAAGAACAACCTAACTGTATCGAATGACCTGCAGGTACAAAGTACTAAAATCTAACCCTGGAACTGAGACAAAGACTAACCTTACATCACAGTACCCCAAGGCCCAAAGTTAGATCATCAATCATGATCAAGGACCCTAAAGTTGATGCTATTGTAGCGCCTCCTGCCGCAAAGATTATCCCGTTTATTATTGCTTGGAGTCTTTTGTTAACTTGGTCTACAGATTTTATCGCAGCGATCTCAATAGAATCGCATAAAAGACTTTTCTGATATTATGTCTTTACTATTTTGCTGTCCCGGCAAATATTTCTGACGGCCATTTTTTTCTTATTTCAGTTTTGGTTCTCAGATTGTTCGATTCGATAGTCTTGTTAAATTTTGTTGGTAACAAAATTTTGGCGTTTAAGATTTTGACAAGGTGATAACTTTTTGGTTACGTTTCAGGTCTTACCCTTCGTTTTCAGCAAGAATCAAGTTGTATCAAATATGATACAGCTTGAGAGCACTCCTGAAGATGCCTCGTGTAGAAACACGTGTCAAGGTTTGTCCTTCGCACTTGCGGAATATTTCACATAGAACACAACATCTCCCCTCGGGTAAGAAGTCTTTTACTTGCTTTGATGGGAGCGGTTTGACATTCCATTCTATGACAATGAGTAATAATTTGCTATTGTTATCTTTGGGAACGCTTAGTCACTTATCCTCGTCTGAATCATTCGAAATTCTCCTATACAGCCATCTTTGGGGCGATGATGGGAGTCATATACCGAATATACGAACTATAGGTCACAATGAATTTGATAAGAACAGTTAGCATATTAATTGCTTTAGAAATCACCACAGAACTAATAACAAGTATAAAACCTTTGTATACATGTCTTATGTTGTATCAAAAATCCATCATGGCAGGAAGCTCACTCCATTACCAGTTAGTAGAACCGATTGGACCACTCTAAACAGTTAATTTTTCCTCGTGTCGTCTAAATAAGATTTAAAGTTAGCCAGACCCTTGTTATTTCCCTTATGTTGGTATAAATTGAAACATACACGTACCAACCTAACCAGCCATACAAGCGTACAAGGGCCGTAATTTGATTCTGACGGTCCTCGTATACTATGTATCCGTAATTCGGAACATAAATTAGATGACTATTATCTATATTATTGTCCACTGCCACTATTATAATTGTAAAATGGTCGTGTTTGTACATCTGAAATATTTAAAAAAGAAGCAAACGTAGGCGTTACATGAAATTTTTTATTGTTTAAACAGATAGGTAACAATAGCAAATTATTTAGGTATTTTAATTATTAGCACTCCTGAAGATGTCTCGTGTAATAACGAAACACGTGTCGAGGTCTGTACTTCGCACTTGCGGAATATTGCGCATACGATAACATCTCTTCTAGGGTAAGTAATCTTTTTACTTGATTTGAGGGGTGAGGGTTTTTATTCCTTTCTTTGTCGATTAATTCTAATTTTCCTTCCCTTCCCCAATATTATATTACGTTCGGTTATGTTTAATGAATACAAAAATATTTTTCTCCGCGATGAACGCAAAAATTATTTCCGCCCCATCTCATCCGAAGGGTGTAGTGAGAGATGACTAACGAAAAAATATGCAGACAGTATCACTGCGAGTAGGCCGAAACGTTCTTGAAACAAAACCAACCCATTTGGCCAGCGCAGCAACAACAGTTGGTCATAAAGCGTACACATATTGTAAGAGGCCTGTGTCTAGTAGTGGACTGCAATTGATCGATTGAAATGATGATTATTATTTCGTTACTCAAACTATTTCATTCCAATTCCAAGTAGAACAAAATTTTTTTTGGAGATAACGACAAAGATAACGACAATATCCAATTTTCAACTTCATAGGTACCTATTCCAATTACAGGTAAATCAAATTATCATAAAAATATCTCTCTTAGTTCTTTCCTGTATTATATTCGCTGGGTTAAACTCTCTCGGTCCAACCTTCTGTCATTACACCTAGCTCTTATTCCCAATTCAATTGCAATTTTTATTAATATAAAGTACAACCAACATTTCCAAAAAGCCCTCAATTTTCGAATAACCTGGGGCGAATACCTCTTCGTTCTACAAAAACGAAAGGTGTCACAATAACCACCATTATAGGAAACTCTTTGGAAATATCCTGAAAACATTCACGCCCAATAATCGCTGACCTTCCACAATCATCTATTAAGTCTAAATGTTTCAACTATTGAACTGACTATACAGGTCACGGGTCACTGGTTATGATATAATGATTTCCCCAACACAATAGGGCAGCGAGCGGTTCTCGTTCTAATTATCGTGTTGTTATGAGTTTCAGTCCTTCATAAGCCGGCGTTTCATTCAACAATGGTGACACGTTTCTCCTTCATTGTTCGTTAATACGCCTGCGAAACTTCGTCTTGATTAAGATGGGTGACGTGCACACCGTACCGTAAACTCGGAATGCGTCGCGAACGCTAATGAGAGTTCTCTCTTCGCTTCAACTTCTCGTTATTAATACATATCCGAGTTTTCTTAACTTTCGTTAGTGCTTTTAGTGGTCTGGAATGTTCTTGGATGGTAGTTATAACCGCATTTATAATGTTGGTGGGTAATTTGATATTCTCATTTCACGGTTGGATGTTTTATACTGTGTGACAGGTGGTCATGTTTGCGAATAATAATGAGTTCGTTGCAGCTATTGTGGTGTTTTAACTTCAGACATAATTTCTTATTGCTTTTGAATATATAGAATTTTTGGAGAGTTGCTGTTTTTACTGTAGTTTATATTGCTATTATTTTTGTTACATTATATGAGAGTTAGAGAAGGTTTTAATCTCGTGATTGGGGGTCTGACGCTACCATTAAAGTAAAAATAAAACTAAATTATAAAAAGTACTACACCTCGTAAGTATGATGATTATATAAAAATAAGTTATTATGAAATAGTTATAAACAATACAGACTTAAATACAATAATAATCAAATATCAAATGGTGAAATGTGGGTGCTAGCACCTCTGCCTACCCCTTCGGGGATATAGGCGTGATATTATAAAAAAAAAAAAAAATTAAATACAATAAAAAATATAGTTGAATTTAATATGGAATAAACTAGGACTGAAGTTGTCACTGAAATGCTATACGTGTTGAACTTCAAGTTTAAAAATGGGCTATCTAGTCCACGGAAATTAAATGACGATGATGATGAACGGATGCTAAATAAATGAAGGGACGGACTTCGGGAAGGCTTAGTAAGCCTTCCCGGAGAGCGTAACCTATGCTCGGGCCCTCTCCATGAGTAGTGGCACTGTTGGGAAACAAATTATTACACCACGATGCCAACTCAATAATGCCGTCGATTCGACAGAAGAAAATGGGAATTAAAAAAATATGGAAGGGGGAACTAAGAATAAGTCGACAACCTTTTTGTCGAAGTTTGAGACTACGTCTGAACGTTTTTCAAAATATTTGAGCTTGAATTCAAGGCACGAAACATCGTAATTACTTTTTTCGTTATCTCTATATTGAACGAATAAGGTGGATTTGGTGTGGCTAATTTAGTATTAAAGGTATTATAAGTATACGACCAATCAAAACAAATGTTTACTTATTACGTGTGAGTTAAGCGACATCAGTTCCCCTAAAAATCTGTCGTAACATATTTTTACTACATTTTCTCTTGTTTTAGGATCCAGTCCATGTATATTCGGTCAATCTGTTGTATATATCTATGGCTATCATATAGAAAATCTACGTCAATTCGAATTCAAAGTGATGCCATCAGAAAACATAGTACAAAATTGTGCAATAACTAGAGTTGTACAGCGAATTGTTGTTCGAGAAGTTCGTCATTATTTCCTGTCGGGACCTACATAAGTCTACGAACTAAAATTCCCGCACTGGACTTCAGAACTAGTTCGAAGTGTCTGTGAAAGAGAATTTGCGTAACGATGGTTCCAATTCGCCAGGTCGTTTGACAAAGGAATAAAGTTGTGACGTAACTTTTAGAACAAGCAAGTTGAACTATGAGAATCGTAATAATTATGATCTCGATTTTAGTAAAATATTATTTATCATTGGGGTATTGTGAAGGTGGGTTTAGGATTTTACCAATCGAACGAAAAGCTAGAACTACATCATTCTTTTCTTAATATTTTACGGTAAATGAAATCTCGTTTTCAGAGTTTAGGTACACCAAAATATTTACAAACAAGAATGAGAACGAAGAACAAAAATTCGTGTACAGTGGTTCCAAAAGTTATAGGAAACCTCAGATCTAAAATACTTTGGCAGCCTAAGTCTATTTTTAACCAAAAGTATTGAGCATCCGCGGGATGAAGTTCTTTTCATACCACACAGTGGGCACCGTTTCAGGTCGTAATGTGTAAGGGTGAACTCCCTGCCTGTGGCGAGCGTTACGGTGAAAGAAAAATGACGACGAAACGCAGTCAAAGTTTACACCTGTCTGCCATTACCTACGTAGGTTGCAAGATCCTTCCTTTGCATTAGAGGCTGATCATACAAGAGAGAGATATACTTCATCCTATTAGTAACGAGAATGAAAGTTTGTGAAGATGTCTTTTTTATATATTTAGGTCGTAAAATGAGTACACTCCAGCTGATGGTAAGCTTGTATACAGTCTAAAGAATAGGGAACTATTACAGAAGTTTTCCCGAGAATGATGGTCTTTTATTTGACGGCATCGACATATGTTTTCTCACGCTCCACCTAAGGTACTCGGAATGAAGAAGGATGGAAATAGGTGAGCTGGTAAAGTGTTCCAAGACTTTATGGTGCGGTATAAACAAGACTCGCCGAATAGTTTGGTTCTCGAAGGAAATGTTTGCAGCTTATGCGGGTGACATTTAAGACCTGTACATATTGTTTTGTGTAGGAAAGGAGAGTTTGAATTATTGAATCACGCCGCAACGAAGGAACGGATTTGATTGCAAATTAGTAAAGGAATGTATAAGCTCTTTTATCTTGGGAATAGATTCCCATGTATTGTGAGAACGGAAACTGAATTAGTGGCAGGCAGAAGTTCATTAAAGATATAAAGCTATATAACAAGGTGCCCTGGTGTTTTTAGGTGCCCGGTTAATGGCAATAGGCTCGCCACCTACATTGGGACCTAAACAATTTTTTTATAAATTAATTTAATTTATTTATTTTCGGCATACCAATTTTTTGTACAAAGTGCCCGATTGGCGGCAATAGGCTCGCCCCCTATTACGTGGGTCCGCAAATCATAATAGGCGCAATGTGGGAGTTTAATACACCTCTGCCTACCCCTTCGGGGATTACGGGCGTAAACACATGTATGCATGTATGCATGTATGCATGTATGTATTGTACAAACAATGTAATTACCGATCAAAATCTGAACAATCGTAAAACAGAAATATCCTACAGTTCATCAATCGTTATTAATGAGGTTTCGTTTCTAAGCAGCTTTCGACACCTGGCGATCAATCGCTTCAATCGCATCAATCACAGGTTCCAATCATTCCTAGATGCCATCGGACTTAGACAGTGAGTGATTCGGATTTTTTGTTTTCACACAATCAGCATAATAGGATTCAAGGTTGGTTCCATCAGAATAATGGCTTCATATCCTATGTACTTTATATCTTACGTAAGTATCAAATAAATTTTTAAATGTGATTTATCTGTAATTATTATAGTACATTTTGAATGTTGTAGCCTGCTAAGATTCTGGCCGGAGTCGGAATCGATGGTCCAATTGCTATACTAACCTATAATTTTTTTTTCAGTTTTACGTTTTGTAAGTGTCTTTATACAGAATCAATAAATGTCGTCTATACAGAATAAATGATTTTGACTATTGAATTATAGAGTTTATTTTAAATTTATTAACAATTTCACCAAGTCCGTGTAAAATTTTCGGTTATTCAATTTAGGCATATAAATAATTATAACATAACATAAGCTCACGCCTGTATCACCACAGGGGTAGGCAGAGGTTCAAGCACCCACATTTCACCAGTTTATGTTTAGGTCCCAATGTAATAGGTGGTGAGCCTAATGCCATTAACCAGGCACTTATAAACCTACGATAAATACACACATAACTTCGAGAAGCATCGAAAAGTCATTGGTGTGTACTATGGTAAAACCTGGTATCGAACCCGAGACCTTGTCTCAGCCATTCCATTACCCATACCACTAGGCTACCACGGCAACTCTCAGCATATAAGAGGCATATAAAAACACAATAAACATATATTATAGATATACACTTCATCTGAATCTTATATTATTATTATTTTATATTAGGTACTGTTTTTTTTAACATAAAATTAGTCACTCCGCAATAAATGATCTCAGTTTGACCCGACCAGATAAATTGAGAAGTGTTCATAAATTGCGTAGGCACAATTTCAATTTATCAAGTCGGGTGTGAATTTAAACTATACATTACGTATGACGAATATTGTTGACAGAATTTTGGGTCAATGCCCTTCATTTTAACGCATCGAAAATGCTTAATATCATGCATGAAGAGATTCAAACATTGTTATAACAGTACATATTCTAATACTATATTTATTGTTTATTGTAGGTATAATTTACTTCACAAACATGAACACCAAAATCAAATGTTGGGAAAATACGTAATAAAAAATAATAACAGATTGTTTTAGTTTGTCATAATTATTATGAAATAGTAAATGACATAATTATTCTATGCATTCAAAAATTACTATTATAAATATTATGGACTTTAGTTGACATAAAGTAATAAATATCTTTTATGTTAGCAACTTTTTTTAAATTTATTATTTATGGCGCATCAATTTGACTTCACCCCGCCTGTTGTTAAGCTGAAGGCAAAGTTTTGGTATTGAAAGCAATTGCAGGCCATGGTAACCGCTTAACATAAAAAAAATGACTGTTGTCAGTTTACACTATCTGTAGACACATAAAAAAACATAACATAAACTCGCCTGTATCCCCAAAGGGGTAGGCAGAGGTGCTAGCACCTACATTTCGCAAGTTTATGTTTAGGTCCCAATGTAATAGGTCGCGAGTCTATTGCCATTAACCTGTGATAAATACACACATAACTTCTAAAAGCATCGAAAAGTCATTCGTGTGAGCCATGGTAAACCTGGGATCGAACTCGAGACCTCTACTCAGCAGTCCATCACCCATACCACTAGGCTACCGCGGCTTTCTCAACCACATTAATATGTTTATTATAGATGTTTTATACCACTGAATTAAAAAAAAAACTTCATTGCTATTATCTAAATTTATTAATAATTAAGTGAAGATCTAAATTCAAACGCTTCAATCAAATACTAATCTTTTTCTACTTAGAACCAAAGAGGATTTTATCTGTGGAATTTATTTTATCGTTATAAATCACGGTGTTAGGCATTACCAAACGCTTCTGTTCTTTTTTTTATCTATCGTGTGTAACGATAAAGAGCTCAAAGGCTTAGTGCTCTCAAATCGCAGACGGTTTTTTGAATTTAGAGCTTGTTCCATTTTTTTAATTTGAATTTACGGTTGTTATACGTATACATTTGATATACCTATATTGTTGAAAGAGGTTGTAAAAATATAAGTATAGTACTACTAATTTTTGAAAAGAAGGTACTAGGTATTGAATTTAAAATTTAACTGTTTCAAATTGATTTAGACTGGAAAAAGTGATTTCGTCATGATGACGACATAGGACAATTTCCAATGTTCAAGATGTGGCTCCGTGAAAGTGAAAGCGCGTGAAAGTGAAATTCGCGGGTTTGAATCCCGTCGTAACGTTCACTTTTTCGGATCAATATTCAGTAGCCTACTGTATTTTAATTTATACTAATTTCTAATTTAAATGACTGTTAACACCGGTTCGAAGGGCGGTCACGGCCGGCAATATTTAGCTATATATATTTACTTGTGTAGTCATTTCCAAATAAATTACAATGACGAAATGACTAACAAATCATCATCATCATCCTAGCGTTAGTTCCGGTCGCATCCGAAGCCTTCGCCTCAGAGTCCGGAGTCCACTGAAATGACTATTAAATCTGTAAGTGATTACCTTTACCCTACGTGCTTATGTTAGACCTTAGCTACAGTGCTCTACAAATAGCGAAAATCAAGGTCGTACCGTTCCCAATATATCACACAATACAACTCATATCCAATTTGCACGATCGAATTTCCTCTCATTCAAAAGAAAATAAAAGTACCCAGTTCATTTCCTTTACCGGGCTAGGATCCGACGTCCCTCTTCCGTTGACGATCCGTCAACGCCTGAAGCATAGTACCTATTGATTTTATCTATTTATTTATGGCTGTATATTTCTGAAGGGGTAGGCAATTGTATGTTTGGGGTACACTTAATAGGAAACGGACTTATTTTTGGGGCACGACCCGTCAACCTACTGGTTTTACCCTCTTAAGAGCTAAAGGCGATTTCATGTTCCCCGTTCGTCAACGATATATAGCTAATAAGCATACCGCTACATACTTTTGTCAGCAAAAATGCCCACAGATATCCATCTGTTGAATTCTCGTTCGTGGCAGTTTTCATGTCCATATTATCGCAAATAAAATGTAATTTGATCCGCCTTCGTTAGTGCAGTCACGTTTTGTAGAAACCACACGGCTACATAAGGTACATATGCCTGGGAATGGCACCCATTGCCGGGTCCCAGTAGGAGGGGTGATATGCGTGCCAATGGTCTTCGTATGGATATGTCCATGGACGCCCAAAATCTTGTGAAGTAAAGGAGGAAAAGCAGGACTCGCATCCTGAGCTCCAAGCTCACCTTGGTCATGAATGCAAAAAGAAAAAACATTTTAATGAATATGATGATGTTGACTCTCTTGCAGAGATTCGGGGGGGATTATGTAGCACAAACCGCTGACTTGTGTCATAGGTTGCCGGTGGTTAGATCTCCTCTGGCTTATGCATCGGCTAACTCAGGGCCACCGGAGACCCCAGGGAGAGAAATCTGTCTTACCTAAGCCTGCGTTCAAGTAAGATGGTCGTTGATTGATATCGGTACTACATCTATTTATAATTGACATAAACAATTTTTAAAATAACCAGTGGGTGGACAGTTATTTTCGTCTACGTTTGCAGAACCCTTTCGTATTTGGAACGAAACGTAGGAACTGGGTAAAAAAGAAAAAATGAATTTTGACATCATTCTGGCTAGGCATAGCGTGCCTTTTATATATTGTCATCTGTATTATGGTAATAAACGGTTTTATGTTACTGACCATGTAATGATCTTAATTCCAGTGGTTATAGTAGATATCTACACATAGAAGACATTGTTTTAAACTAAATAACGTAGTTCAATCTTGAATGAAGTTTGGTAACATAACTTACTGTAGGCAACTGTGGTGGTTCTATTTACATTTGAAGTTAAGCGATATAGCTTCTCTCTAATTTATGCAGAAGTGGCTGAAGTTGTTATACAAGTAACAACATGTAATAGGTACATTAATAATTCATTTTGGAGCGATTACTATGATAGTTATGCGTCTAAATGTAAATCAGTGGATATCCCGTCTACTTGGGACTTGGGTTAACTATTTGTGATTTCTATTACAGTTGTTTTTCTAACTAAAAAAAAACAAGACTCAAATTCGTCCTTGCGTGGAATACTGCTCGCATCTCTGGGATGGCTTCACAGTATCTAGACACAGGTTTGTCCTTGTGTGGAATACTGTTCTCATCACTGGGATGGCTCCACAGTATCTGGACGCTCTCGATTGACTGCAGCGACGTGTGATCCGAATCATAAATAGGCACGAGGTCACCAAAAGTCTCGAGCCTCTACAGCTACATAGAGGTGTAGCCTCATTGGCAGTCCTCTATCGGCTATACCATGGTAAGTGTTCTGATGAGCTCTTCCAACTGGTCCCACCCTCTCTCCTCGTTCACAGGAGAATGCGCGCAGGACTTAGATGTCTCCCACATACGGTACAAACAATTCTATCAAGAACCAAGCGGTTCGGAGACTCTTTTTGTGTTGCACCTTTAAGTCTTGGAATGCTCTGTCAGCACATGTGTTTCCTTCATCCTACAGTCTCGTGTCCTTCAAGTGGGGCGTGAAAAGGCAACTGTCGAGACCGTCAGCGTGGGGACCGCCGTTGCAGGGACAACACCTGACCCGGTGGCCACCATGTTCTGGACTGCACCGCTGCTTACCATCAGGCGTGGTGCGTCCTGTGCGGGTATAGATCAGTTCAGACTTACTGATTCACCTCCCAACTTTGGAGAACTTGACATGGCTTTCAATACAGGTTCTGCAATATTAAGACATTTGTCCCGGTCTCCACTCAAGGACGTAATAAAGGCCTGGTTAAAATAACAACACATATTATTATTACTCCAAGTACCATTCATGCTGTTCAAAGCATTGTTCAAGCCTAGAAAAATAAAGATGAAAACCTTTTTCGTCTTTAACCTATAAAGAAAAACAGCCATACAAAATTATAACAACAAAAGCTTAGTCCACATACACACGAGCCTTTTATAATTTATTTGGGATATTTTTGTGAATCGAGCACCTGATTACTTCATGCGAACCGTGAATATTGTAAAGCTTACAGAAGCGAAGAATCTGTTTCGGATGAAATTTGTTGAAATATAATTTTTAGGCGTACTTAATGTTTTAGAAAACCAATAGAATGAGTGTTCAATGAACAAATATGAGATCGATTATGAATTGGAATACTTTATTTTGCAGAATCATCAATTTAGTGAACTCATTTATGAAAGGACTGGTCAGTTTTACTTTTTCATCTTTCTACATTCAAAAACCTACATCGCGGTAGTCTAGTGGTATGAGTAATGGACTGCTGAGACGAGGTCTCGGGTTCAATCCCAGGTTTTACTATGACACACACCAATGACTTTTAGATGCTTTTCGAAGTTATGTGTGTATTTATCGCAGTTAATGGCAGTAGGCGCGTTACCTATTACATTGGGACCTAAACATATACTGGTAAAACGTGGGTGCTAGCACTTCTGCCTACCCCTGCAAATTTCGTTACCATGTATTTGCACATGACTAAACTTGCGCAGTTATACTAGCTACTATCATAAAGTAATCTAACACGAGGTATCGTATTTACCAGCCAAATCTATTCGTGTCGGGGCGCACGATCTTACTTCGCTCGCTCCTTAGGCGTTAATGAACGAATTAGACGTTCAATTAGCTGACTAGGTTAACCAAACGTCTGCGAAAGTAGGTATGTAAGAAATGCAGAAATGTATATACATAGTGAGTGACGAAAACAGGTGTCTACATACGTCATTTCAAATCCAATTACGTCCAAACTTCGTTTCGAAGGCTACTTAAGTCAGTCCCCATTTCTTGAAATACAGTGTTAAAAGGAAAATACGTATATTGTTGTATAATTCCAGCGAGCAAATAGACTCACTCGTAAGGATAATCTTTGAGAAAAAACTTATTGCCAGCTGCCATAATGCTTTTATTTTACAAGATACAAAGACTGTTCAATTTGGAAACCTCTGATATGAGTTCAAGCGGCGGCTGCTGTATGAAATCGCGCGAAACCCACCCTTTGTACTTTCTATACCTTTATTTTTTTTTATTGGCTAGATAAGTAGGTGACTCTAATTTTTTTTCTACCACTTAGGTGGCAGACAAGCACGCGGCTCACCTGATGGAAAGTATTTACCGTGACCTATGGACGTTTGTAACACCAGGGGCGTCACATTCGTGCTGCCGATAATATAGAGAAGAGGGTAAGTTTCGCTCTTTGGGAAGGATTACTACGTTCCCTCCTAATATTAAGTTATATTATAGTAATACCAAATCAATCAACAATGAATTTGTTCATAACATCATGAAGTTCAATATATTGACAGTCAAAACAAAGTCGAAAGTCAATTAAGAACTGTCGAATTCGATTTGGCGACTCAACTTTTTGTTTAGTTAACCGAATTCGAATCTCACCAAGAGTTTTGTTTTGTTATACCGAGTTCCGTATATTGGGATGAACAACAGTGATGTTGGCACAGAAGATAGGTTTAAAAATCCGGTTTTATACCTAAGTGAAAAGTTTATTTTGTATTATCTTAAGTATTAAGAGATTATGTGATTGTATTTGTGTTATTGTGTTAGATTGTTGCGATGGTTATATCGATTGTGGTGTTATAAAAAATAATTTGGCGGGATTAACGCGTGATTCTCTCAAAGCACCGCCGGTGCGGGCTGGGCATGACCTCCTTCGGGTGTAGGAACCACGGCTTACCAGCCCCCGGGTGTGGTGAGGTCATTTAGTCATCCATCGCCGTTTACAAAATAAACTAAAAAAAAACTAACTGCGTTAGCCTAGTCGTATGGGTAATGGACTGCTGAAACGAGGTCTCGGGTCCCCAGGTTTTACAATTTCAACCAAAATACCAATGACTTGGTATATGGCATGCTAAAACCTCAATGGATGCTTTTCGAAGTTATGTGTGTATTTATCGCAGGTTTATAAGTGTCCGGTTAATGGCAATAGGCTCGCCCACCTATTACATTGGGACCAAAACGTAAACTGATGAAATGTGGGTGCTAACGCCTATGGCTACCCCTTCGGAGAGGCACAGGCGTGAGTTTATGTCATGTTTAAAAAATACTATATTAAGAAAACGTGGTTTGTGTGAATCGCATTTAAAAAATAATTCGAGTTACGTTGCTATCCGGTCAATACTATTAACAATAAAATTGCTTCAATTGCCTACCAAGCAATTGTCTACTTTTTTACTAACCGTACAACTGGCACTTTTACTAACTGAAACACAATACCGGTCCAGTGAGCTCTGGCAACCTTACTCGCCACCGGTAACAACACAAGGTTATTATAAGCCGCGGTATTCTGTAGGCCGGAGGTACTTCCCAGTTAGACTGCTCAATTAGGACGGGAGATATCGTCATGTCTTACCTCCGACGTCTGATTCTGTTGTTGGTTCCGTAAGTTGGATCTACTTTTAATTAAAGTTAGATCCAAACAGAACATTATGGTACTGAATCGGAATAGATCTAATATTATACTTGGTTTCACCCATTCACAGCTTGACTCTTAAAGCTCGTAGCTTAGTTTGAAATAGCCTATAACTTTTCTCAAGAGTCAGACTATCAAAGGCGCGACAATTTTTCGGCTGCATTAAGAAGTTTTCCTAAATTAAATATGTCTAGACTTTACCAAAACCATTGTTTCTTTATTCATAAAGCTTTTCTAGTATGAAATGTACACTGAAAATTATTATTCATGGCACTTTTTACTTTTTTAATTTAGAATGTTTCAGCTTTGTTGGTTATAATGCCATTTTTTTATTTGTTTGGTTAGACGACCTTTTTGGGAGGCATGTTACATTGTCATTTGTTCTTGTCTCTTTCAGATTTACGCATGACCCTCGTATGAAGTTGAAATGGATAGAAATGATGGATATAAATGGTTGATTGAAATACTACAGTAAAAAATATTATTTTTATTTGCTTCGAAGAGGGCGGCAGTTGTATATATTTTTAAGCCACTTCAGTAGCAGACAAGCAGACGGGCCGTGTGTTTGTCAGCGGACGACCTCTGTGGCGTGGCGGTAGTGAACGCGGCTGCTACATAGGAGGCGCGGGTTCAAGTGCCGCTAAGTGGAAATATTCGTGGGCATGAATATGAATATATGCATTAGGCTGTGTATATCTATGTATATATGTATGAATTTACAGTAAAAATATATCTAAGTATGTTTATTCGAATTCTAGAACCCATAACACAAGATAGTTAAGCTATGCTCACCATAGGTATAGGTGGCTATGTGTAGAGTGATAGAGGCGATGATAAATTTATTGATTACCTAAGTTGTATAAAAAAATTCTAAAATGAAGTTACTTTACATACATTAAATAAAATATTGCCAAAAAACTATCGCTAATAAAAAAAATTCTGACAATAAGTACAGTGAGTAATAAAACATAATTCATTTCCACATTTTACACCACTATCGCTGGCGAACAGGACTCTCTTCACAAATATTTGAAGATTAATTTAAATCCGTAGAATCATTAGGGAGAAGTCGACAATAGTCGCTATTATGTACGTAATATACTTAATTTGTTGTACGTCGTCGCCGATAACACGTTGCTATTTCGTATGATGGATGACACAGAGCTACAGTGACCAAGATTTGGTGTTGATTTGGGACAATTTGTCAGATTAAAGCGAAAGCGGAATTTACGGGCATCCTTCATCTGAAGGGTTAACTTTACGAGTATTAAACAGGCGTTAGGTTAACTTTGTGTAGATTTATGGTTTGAAATGAGAATTATAAATTTTATTCAAGTATTTTGCCCGATGCAGTAGGGTTGATCGGTAACAAACTTAGCAGTTCTTACCGGAGTTTGGTCGGTTTTCGGAAAGTTTTCGACCAACTGACTTGGTTATTTAATTTGCATTTAATTTCAGAGTTGCAAAATTTAATATTAAATTTTCGTTCGTTACTAAGATGGCAAGCCAGCTCAGGAAGGAAATATTATAAACTGGACCTGAATATAAAGTGATATTCAATTAGGAGAGACGCTTCGAAAAGAATCCGTTTCTATTCGTTAACGATGAATTACGGATTAATCATTTTTGTAATCATAATAATAAATTATGTGAACTCCATACAATACTAAACGTTTTTGTTTTACTTCTTTATGATTCTCTCTGTAAACTTAAGAGCTCTTATCGGTGGAGTATTCGCCACTACTCCCTGTCCCTCCCAACTCCCTGTCACTTTACTTAGAGGCCTATAAAGGTAAACAGATGAAAATATTTTTAGGACCTAAAAAACCCTTCAGACGGCTGAAAGATGTTTTTGATAACACGTCTAGTCTAAAATATATTTTAGCTCATATAAAAAGTGATGTCTTGTATCCAATATGATGTTCAACCATCTATTATGTCAACACCAGTTTTTACTGACTTACAGATGTGCGTTCATTTACGTTTTATATAATGTCTCTCTATTTTATTGCTTCAAATCTAACTAATGTATTAATGTCACTAATGCGTATTACTTTACGCTAAAAGTTATTTATTTTATAGACTACGGCGACGAATGCAAAAAGCATCTTTAAACGCTTTTATACTCATTTTATAAAGAACTTGTCTTAAATAGCTCAAATTACTAACTTAAAATGTAAATTTTAAATTGCAAGTTACTAAACATTTGTTGAAATATCACCGACAGTAACACAAAATCTACTAAAGTGGGGTGGTAGTGATTGCCCGTTTATTAAAACTCCGTCCACGTGAATTTCGGTTATTGTGCAGTGCAATATAGCCTATGTTACTCAAGGTGAAGCTTTCGAATGGTGTAAGAATTTTTGAAATCAGTCTAGTAGTTAGTGAGTATATTCATTATTAGCTGTTGCCCGCGGCTCCGCCCGCGTGGATGTCGATTATCGCGTTGTACGACTCTACTCGATTCACTACTTGCCTCTCTATACTACTTTTCCTTGCTGTCATGACAACGGAAATTGTTAGCGATATTAGCGCCAATGTATAGAAATTTACCGGATCAATTGAGATTTATGATTATTACTCCGCTCCCTTGTATGGTAGCGTGATGATATATAGCCTATGTTACTCCTAGATATTGTAGCCTTTTAGAGGGGAAAGAATTGTTTAAATCGGCCCAGTACTTTTTGAGCCTATTCATTACAAACATACAAACATACAAAAATAGGTACAAATCTTTCCTCTTTATAATATTAGTATAGACTATCATACATAATATACATACATTTATTTTCCTCTTTATAATATTGGCGTTGTTGTAAATAAATGCTATTTAATCTACAAGCAATACTTAAACTCATTGGAAAAAAAATATTATCCCAGCTACGAAAATAACCTTGATTGTACTAAATTCAGGCAGTATTTCACCGAAGGTCGGCGGGTAAGGAAACTCATTGAATTAATTTGTACTGTAGATGTCATTTTCGATTTTTCCGGCGCCGATAACTTTGTCGAGGTTTTTTGAACGGTTTTTATCGGGAAGCCTGTTCATGTTTGTTCCGTTGGTCCTATTACGAGTCGTAGGATTTTTATACATTGCTAGCTGACCAGGCTAAAATTGCCCTGCCATATAATTAAAAAAAAGCATAAGAATGTAAGTATGAAAATATGTATGTATAAGTATGAAGTAAATATAAATGGCGAAATGTGGGTGCTAGCACCTCTGCCTACCCCTAAGGGGATATAGGCGTGATACTATAAAAAAAAATATGAAGTATTGTGTTCTCAGTAGGAAGACCGAGGGCTTAAGTTAACACTGCTGTGTTTTTTGCACTGTTGGCACCGAAGTTTTCTGAACCTTCATCTATTCCTCTTCCTCCCCCATCCTCTCTACAGGATAGGCAGCCCGAGTGTGCCACCCCTGATGTTGTAAATGTCCATAGGCAATGGTAACCACTTTCCCTCAGGTTGTCAGTGTGCTTGTTTGTCACATAAGTGGTGTAAAATAAAAAAGAAATAGAGAAAGTAAAAGTGATGAGAAACCCTAAATTAATGTTGTTTGTATAAAAAATACTAATCGATTCAACAAAAATAGATATCTTTTATTAAAAAATATAGTTACAAAAACGCAACGAGATCAAATAAAAATTATCAGTGTTACTTACTCAATCATACTTAAACGGCTGAACGTATCTGGTTGATAATTGGTACTTATATGTCAACGGTATTTATAATGTCAATTGGTATGGTATTGGTAATTGTATGGGTAATGAATTACTGAGATGAGGTCTCGGGTTCGATTCCAGGTTTTACCATGGCACACACCAATGACTTTTCGAAACAATGTGTGTTTTTATCGCAGGTTTATATGTGCCTGATTATTGGCATTGGGATCTAAAACATAAACTGGCGAAATGTGGGTGCTGGCACCTCAGCCGACCCCTTTGGGGATATAGGCGTGGGTTATTGTTAAGTTATGTTATGGTATTTATATGTCATCGATATAAAAATGTGGTATTCAATTAGAATAGTTTTTTTTTAAATTGGCTCATTAAACCTTAACTTCATGGTCCCCATATTAACATTTACGTGTACGTTCGCGTTAAGCCGATGACAAACAGTTGTAGTCCATTAATAAATGTAATAGACATGATGTACGGACTAGCGATGTTTAATTTACAAACGCGTTATGATGTTAGGTAACAAATAAATAATGGCTGAATTGCATAATTTGATGCTCTGTTGGAGCGCATGATATATGAATAAATTTATATAATAAAAATGAAATATGTTTTCAAACATAAAAAATTTGGCGGGAAGTCTTTTTTATTGCCCAGTAACTATAGTCCGTGGCTCCGCTCGTGAGGACTTTAAATCCCGTACCCGCTGCCCCAGAGAACCCCTTCCTTAGAGTTCAAGGAATATATAAAAATACTGGAATTAGTCCAGCTGTCGTCAAAATTCAAACATTATGTTTTTTCTGTATAGTCCCCTAAACGGCACTTACAAAACGCCAGCATGATGCTGGCGTTTTGTCTATCACTACATAGTATAAAATAAAGTCGCGTTTTCTGTTCCTATTTTTCTTGTCACTTTGTATGCTTAAATCTTTAGAACTACGCAATGGATTTTGATGCGGTTTGTTTCAATAGATAGAATGGTTAAAGAGGAAGGTTTATATGTATATAACATCATGCTACAACTAACAGGTGCGGAGCAAGAATGAAAAATGTTGCAAAAACGGGGTGACGCAAACGAAGTCGCGCGGGTCAGCTATCAATAATATATTATAAGTTAGCAAATCGACCACCGGTTCGAAACTCGGAATCGGCCTGAGAAGACTCCAGCAAGAAACTCAGCGGACTTTTCTTTTTTTTTTTGGTCAAATAGACCAACAACAACAACTTTTCCAGTTAGCTCTGACTACCTTACTCGCCGCCAGAAACACAACACATAGTTTATCATTAGCCGGTTTTTTTGTAAGGGGGAGGTATTTCCCCAGTTGGACTACTCAATTAGGACGAGAGATACCATCATCTCCTACCTACATAGTTTATTATTAGCCGTGGTATTTTGTAAGGGGGAGGTACTTCCCCAATCGGACTACTCAATTAGGACGAGAGATACCATCATCTCCTACCTACATAGTTTATTATTAGCCGTGGTATTTTGTAAGGGGGAGGTACTTCCCCAGTCGGACTACTCAATTAGGACGAGAGATACCGTCATCTCCTACCTACATTCTAAACTTCGTAGATAGCAGGTCCGTAATTAATACGGTAATCGTTAGTCTAAATTAATGTTAATTAACTCCTAACTTTTAGTAATTGACATCCCAAAACCAGTAAAAGTCAAAGTCCATTCAAAAACCAAGTCGTTTGCAATTCACTAATTGAAGTTTCTCCGTATAACTTACCAGAATATTATGACCTGTTTATTTATTCGTGAACTTATGTTTCTAAGGCTTTTTGTGGAACTGAATAGTTGAGGAGAGGTCACGTATACTGGTATAAATGCCGTGGATGTAAAACCTTTTTGGACTTAGTGTGCAGGTGGTTTCAGCACCTCATTAATTCATAGATTCTTTTTAAAGTTTTTCGACGGCTCCTATTTCGGGGACACTTAATTAAAATCTGGTTCAGGAAGTTCCGTACTGTTATTCAAAGTTCCGTTTCGCTCGTTATTAAAATTTTTCTCTCACTTTGAACCTTATTTTTCAATTTTCTACGAGTCTAAAAGATGACGATTATTATTTATTTTTTGAATATTTCCTTCTAATCTTGAGATGGTTGTATATTTTTGAAATCTATCCAAGGTGTCGAGTAGACGACTCTGACCGAGAATACAATTATAACATAAATTATCCCCGAAGGGGTAGGCAGAAGTGCTAGCACCCACATTTCGCCAGTTTATGTTTAAGTCCCAATGTAATAAGGCGAGCCTATTGCCAAGGGCACTTATAAATCTGCGATAAATACACACATAACTTTGAAAAGCATCGAAAAGTCATTGGTGTGTGCCATGGTAAAACCTGAGATCGAACCTGAGACCTCGTCTCAGCTGCACCCATACCACTAGGCATTGTTAAATTTCATAGAATGTATTCGAGTTTTTAAGTTTATTTAAGTTTATGCATTATACTTGTGCAATTTAAGTTAAGATTTATTTATTTTTTTATATTTTGTATTGTGTTTAGGCTAAGTAGTAGTTTGTATTGTTATGTTTTTTTTTGTAGTTGTTTATTATATATGTATATGTATTAGTTGGCCACGCTATCGCATTGTCGAATAGCCTGCAATGGCAGCATTAAGGAAAGAATAAATAAATAAATAAAGTATTATATCAAACAAACTTTTGGTATGTAGTCTTGCGTTTCTGCGGCATCCATCAACTTTGAGGGACTAGTTACTCCTGCCAGATGGAAAACATGATGGATACTAATTAACGTATAAGGCTTGAACCAGTGCTTTACATGTCATTTCTTTAATTAAACTATAATTGCATAAAATTGTGTTTGTGTAAATTCACATCCGTAGTGTCGATCCCAGGACCTCTAAATCGTAAACCGATTCCTTAGTGTCGTATAACAACTGAGCTTCTTGTTTGTTTATCAGTTCGTTTGTAAGTGTCTTTACATTAATTTGCATTAAATTCCCTTTTGCGTTGATATGCGTCGAACCCATTTATTTTGTTTGATGTTAACCCAATTTCACGGTAGCGCCTGAATGGTATAACGGCTTCTGTAACACGAACATTAACTGTTGTGCATGAGTGGAACACATCTATATGTATTAGGTTAGCTATTTAATCTAAGTGGCAGCGCACTGGGAATACAGAATTTAGGAGTGGAAATGCCGTCAAGTTGACAGAAGATTAAGAAGAAATTTTCACTAAGATTGCTTTAAAATATAGGTGCCAGACATAGGCGTTAACAGAACTACAAGATTCTAAAATAAAAGTGGTGGAATATTTCAGGTATAAAAAATAGGGATAAAGTTAAACAGCCTTTCGTCTAGTAAGAGACAGGAATACATGGCAATCGTGAGAGGAGGTCTTTGTCGAATGACAAGCTGTTTCACCCAAACATCCAGTTGCCGATCATCGTCAACTTCTTCTGCTGACATTTGAACAGATAATACATTTCTGGGTATAATAATGGGTAATAAGCAAGCTGAAATATCAGTGGGCTGGCAATATCTGTCGAAGGTCGAATGGCCGCTAGCGCAAACGAATCCTTTAGTGGAGACTGCGAACGCAAACGGAAGTTAGGACGCCCGCTAACAAGATGGACTATTAACCTGAAAAGGCGGCTGGAACAGACTGGATGTGGAGAGTGGAAATGAGAGGCTTTTGTCCAGTAGTGGACTAAAATGGGTAAAATGGTACGGATCCTTCTAGCGCAAGTTCGACTCAATTTTGCTTGTCTTTTGCCTATGTTAATATTTCATCAGCAATTTCTTAAATCAGATCATTTTTCGAACCAAGTTTCAATTACTCGCCTTGCTCGAAGTTTATTGAATAGGTCGACCGAATATTGTATGAAAGATATGCTCAAACGATATACTCGGCCCAACTTCTTCACTGCAAGCCTCTTTGATACGGTTGGTTTAATCTTCATGAGGAAATTCGAGACGTTTTGCTTTCCTTATTTGACTTGAGGAACTGAATGGGGTTGTATGGTTTTATGTGTACGTAATTAAAATTGTATAGCAACAGCAATTCGCCAAACTTTTGATATGGAATCTTGACTCAACAATGAAAATGGCTGCTCAAATTTTCTGGATTAGATTATCTGGAATAGATCGTCAAAAATATTAGGTACAGAATCTATAGATATACATATTTAGATGTCTGTTAAATGAAATTGCTGCGATGGATGTGTGGAGTCACGTGTAAAGTTAAGCTACCTACTCGTAGCATAACACACAGTGATTGTTTCTTGAACAGTGAACTCACCTAGCTACGACCGGTACGAGTACTTAGATAATGCCTAAGTATGCCTTAAACAGGGCAATTTAGTATCATAGAGTGATTCAGAACTATTGTACAAGCCAGTACTGAATATGACTTCATATTCATTTTAGCATCATTTTTCTTGCATCTAAAGACAATGAATTAGATGGCCCATATGTAACATAACCATATTATATTGGCTAGAGTTCTTAAAGAAGCCATTTGGCAAACTCTTTAGGTGGAGTTCCACTGCAAGATTAAATAACAGCAACTATGTCATCGAAAAAGTTGGTTTAATTATTGTGGAAGCTATTATATTGATAATTTATGAGGATATTTGTATATAATTTAGGTGGCAGATATGGACACGGCTAACTTGATGGAAAGTGTCCTATGGACCCGACCCTGTGGAGGGGAGATGAAGGGGAAGAGGTAAAGGATAAGAAAATTTCTGTGCTATCAGTGTAGAAGACAAAGCAGGGTTTCATACCATCACACTGTGTGACATCTTAAGCCCTTCGTCTCCCCACTGACATCACAAAACCTCTCCAGTTTGGATGTTTATAACTCAATCACACTAAACCGATTGAACAGATATGACTCTTTGGTACTATAATACATAAACTCACGCCTTCATCCCCGAATGGGTTGGCAGAGATGCTAGCACCCACATTTCGCCAGTTTTTATGTTTAGGTCCCAATGTAATAGGTGGCGAGCCTATTGCCATTAACCGGACACTTAAAAAAAAAGATTACGTTTTTAAGTATTTTTTGTATACATTAGTCGTGACCGTGTAACGTTACTTTCTAAACCCGTTGTAAAAACCGTGACTCAAGTTGATTTAAAAAGTAAATAAAAATAAAACAGTTGCAAGATTGGCGACTATGCCGTGGCCCGTGGCGGTAGTGAATGCGATTGCAACGCAGGTGGCGCAGGTTCGATTCTCATTCAGTGCAAATATTTGTGTCCATGTCTCCATGTATGTATAATATTATGTAGGTATATGTTTACAAAAAAAAATCAATGTTTATCCGCATTCTAGAACCTATAACACTAGCTGGTTAAGCTATGTTTACCATAGTTCTAGGTGGTATTACATACATACGAAGCAATGTATTAAACAGCTTGTAAAAAAATTAAACGACTGTTAAATATTTGAACTGTAAATACTAGAACCGTTGTTTCACACACTTTCTCAGCTGCGATGGTGGTGTAATGGTCAGCATAGTTGCCTTCCAAGCAGTTGATCCGGGTTCGATTCCCGGCCATCGCACACTTTTTGCCGTTGTTAACATTATTTAATACAGGTATAGAACATGTTCTGATGAATTTATTATGTAATAATAAATAATAATCATTATTTTACATTTTTTAACTATACCACAGCATTTATCATAATTTACAACATTAAATTTTGCGGTAATTTTATCACTAGGCGTTTTATTCGAATCTTATAAAATATTTATAACTTGATTTATATTTGTTTAACGCCGTCTTTCTTGTTTTAGTATGCACTAGTTTTTCCCGTGACTTCCTCTGTTTAAGGTACTGAGGTCGACTAAACGTTGAGAGCGCAGTAGGCAAGCATCTTGCAGTAGTGAACGCGACTGCTACGTAGGAGTCTCGGGTTCGATTCACATTCAGTACAAATATTTGTGTGCATAATTATGAATATTTGCATTGGTTTGGGTGTTTCTATCTATGTTTATGTCAGTATGTACAGTAGAACTCAAAAGTGCAGTAGCAATCCTACGCAACTATAGCGTCAACATTCTAACGCTACTTGTGACCTTTTTCTTTTAAAACAAGCCAGCGTCGCCTCGTATTGCATAGTAACATTACACACACATATAAGCGCGCCGGCCGCACGCTAAACCATTTTGAGCCTTGATATGCTAATGCACTTATGAGCTCTGACTGTACATACAAAAAAATATTTAAGTAGGTTTATCCGCATTCTAGACCATTACACAAGCTTGTTAAGCTATGCTTACCATGGGTCTAAAGGTGTTGTGTAGATGATACTGGAATATTTATTCATTTATCTCAATGGCTCCGTCATATTCTTCTCGAGAATCACTTGCTTGCAGAAAAAAAAAGATGGCGGCGGCAGCTATGCGCTTGCTCTCTGCACTGTAGTTATGATCAAGGCGCTGAGTGAGAGTCCGGGATCCGCGTTGTCCATTGTTATTGTATTTCACTACTTAGATATATTTTCTGTGAAGTGACTTCTTCTTCTTATATGATCTTAATGAATGAAGATATCGAAGTTTTACACTTAGACCAGATGTTTAACTTTTGAGGACTCCAATGATAACGATTGCTGCAGATGTTCGTTTGACAGCCGGGACGACCAGACCAATGAAATGGGCACTTAGACAAGTACTTGTAATTTAGCTTAGCTGTTAGAGTTAATTTTGTATTATACTACCTCTGCCTCTGTTTACCCCTTCGGGGGTACAGGCGTGATAGTATAATTCATTATAATATAGTCATTTTGGTTATTTAATTGTGATCTTAAGTAAACTAGTTATTGATTATTATGTTCTTGCATTCGAACGCCACCTTAAACTATCAATATCCTTTGTTCATTTCCTTAGAGGAGGATGAAAAATCCCTAATAACGAATGGCACGGAGTAGAGAAATAGCCGGGCTTATTGATAGAGGCCATTATTATTTGGTTAGGCTCGTCCCCAAGAGAAAATTATTGCCTGATCTCTTATAAAGAATTTAGTATGCTTAAGACTTATTCTGTGTGACGGTGGAGTGTGGCAAAAGGTTCTTAATGACTTGATATTATTCATTATTTCAATTCCTCTTTTCTAAAGTCGGTAAAAAAAAAATACAGCAGCGTTGTCAATTCCTTTTTTTTTTGTAATATACTGTGTAATACTTCTGTTAATAATGTTTTAGTAAAGCTTATTGATAGAGGTCATTATTATTTGGTTAGGCTCGTCCCCAAGAGAAAATTATTGCCTGATTTCTTATAAAGAATTTAGTATGCTTAAGACTTATTCTGTGTGACGGTGGAGTGTGGCAAAAGGTTCTTAATGACTTGATATTATTCATTATTTCAATTCCTCTTTTCTAAAGTCGGTAAAAAAAGAAATACAGCAGCGTTGTCAATTCCTTTTTTTTGTAATATACTGTGTAATACTTCTGTTAATAATGTTTTAGTAAAGCTTATTGATAGAGGCCATTATTATTTGGTTAGGCTCGTCCCCAAGAGAAAATTATTGCCTGATCTCTTATAAAGAATTTAGTATGGTTAAGACTTATTCTGTGTGACGATGGAGTGTGGCGAAAGGTTCTTAATGACTTGATATTATTCATTGTATCAATTTCTCTTTTCTGAAGTCGGTCAAAAAGAAATTCAGCAGCGTTGCCGATTCCTTTTTTTTTGTTATATACTGTGGAAGACCTCTGTAAATTAAGTTTTAGTAAAGGTTGTTAAACAATCAACAGTAATGCTTATTTTGCATCTAAATAGCGTTGTGTAAAATATTGTAGAATATTGAAAAAAGAATGAATAAAAGTAAATAAAAAAAATGCATACGTTGCAGAATATTCCATTAAAAAGCCAAGGAGTTCGGTAATCCTTCCCTTTGCCACACCATTACCTAAGTCTTGGATTTGGAATTCCTTTCTAGCACACTTTATTTCTCTAAGGATAACTTTTGTGTTTCATACTGATACACTTGCTGGAACAACTGCAGATCTACGGATGAGAAGTTGGCATTGGCATTCTTCTTAGGGTTAAGATGGTCAAGCGGGAGTAAGTCGCAGTGCAATTTCATTCACCTTTCTTTAACTGAAAGCAACCGCCATTCAAAGTTAATTCAGAAAACATTCTGTCCTCATCATTCATTATCATTTCAGCCATAGGACGTCCATTACTGAACATAGGCCTCCCCCATTGACCTCATATTCGACCGGTTAGAGGCGATCTACATCCAATGGGTTCCCGCGACTTTGACTATGTCGTCCGTCCACCTCGCAGAAGGCCGGTCCCACGCTTCTTTCACTAGTACGGAGTCTCCATTCGAGAACCTTTCGGCTCCAACGGCCATCTGTTCTTCTTACTACGTGTATTTTTCGTGCGTTATTGCTACGAGCATTCTGTTATATATTGTTGATATATATTGAAACTTTTTAGCTTTGATACAATAACGAATATGGCTCATGGCAGCCATGGCTCTATAGGCTCTATATAGACAATTTTCTCGGATTTTTGCCTCGCATTCAAACGTCATAAAACCGAAATTGTTTCTTTCATCGACGGCGTTCTAATAAATATTTATTGGAGCGGGATAAAAAGAATTCTGCAGCGTATTATTCCGTCGAGTATAAAACATTTTGTAAAAACATAATAAACCTAATTTATTGTTTAATAAGTTCTGATTCAGGGATGTGCGATATTTATCAATATAGTTGAAATATCGATATCGTTGATATCGAACTCAGGAATATCGATATTTAAATATTCATAATAATATAACTAGTAAATATCACTATATCGGTATTTTCAATATGATACCTTGTTATTCAATATCGATATTTTATTAATATTGCTCATCCCCATCCTTTCGTTATTCCTCCCCTCTGAACATTTATTTAATTGAAAACGTATTTACAAGGTACTCGTGTTTGCACAATGTTTATCAGTAATATGTGCAGATCTTATACAAATAACAGTTCAACACGATAGTTAAATAATTCAACAACATGTTTGAATATTTGAAGTATTTCGTATACTAACACTTTCTTTGGAATTTAAATTAGAAAAAAATATTGATAGTATACCGTATCTGACCTAGAACTAGGTAGCTCAGCTAGTTTACATCGTAACTTAGTATAACTAGAATTATTATTGACTTCAAAAGATGTAATTATTTGCACAATTTTGAGCCCCCCGTTAAAATTACACTTCCGCATCACAATTTTATTCTAAATTTCTTATCCAATATTATACACACAAGTCATCAGCCACGAGTACTTAATGCATTCAAAATGGAAAAAAAAATACATGCCCAAAGTATTTTTCATATTTCGAGGGGTAAGCGGAGGTTAGGAATGATAATAAACTAGGTACCGGATACCCCATGGCATTTCAGTTTCACTGATGACATCGACCCTCGTATTTTCACGCGTCCGGACGCGCCTATAAAATTTTATTACCGTTCGTTGACAACTTATGAATATAAAATGAATGGTTTTTAATTTTTGAGTATTATGCTTTGTGTTCTGAAATAATAATAATAGTAATATTAATAATTGAAGTTCGTTTATGATCAGTAATAGGGTAATTAACTGTCGATACAAATCAATTTCTCATTAGATTAAGAACCAGCGACTTATAGGGAAATTACTCTGACTAACCAAACTATATGGTCGTGGACACTTCTTAGATGTTTCACTTCAAAATGAAGATATTTAATCATCAGAACACATGGTTTTAATTTAGCTGAATAACTGTGTACTGCCAATTTTGATATTAATAAATCACAATAAATGTTTAAAATACTCGTAAGAATATTTATGAAGTACGAAGCGTAATAATAACCAAATAGATGATAACACAGGTCAATGATAATAATGTTATCGTTTTCGTGTTTTGTTAAGGAGCTTATCCGAAACATCGATAACGAAATTCAAGGATTAAGTACATCACTACCAATTCTACTCTATTTGTATTGCTGATAAGTATTTGAGTTTGAATTTCGAATCAAAATGTTATCGAATGAAATAACACTCCATTTACCGCGAATGTAACACGACATGACACGCACTACGCTTTGTGCCAAATGCCATGTCAGCACTTTTATAAAAAATAAACTTTTGAATGTGCTTTCAAGTGTATGTCTCTTCTCATGTCCTTCCTCCTTTACTTCAAAAGCCAATGATGAATATTCAGAATATTTTATGTAAAACATGCCGTTTATCTAATACTTCAATACACTCAGGCTTAGCAAGTTCTGTGTCCTGAATTCGCTGTAGGTTCGCGACCTCGTAAATTCGCAATTTATATGCGGGATGTGTAATTCTAAGCGTAACTTTTACTTTGGTATTTGAATATTAGTCGATGACTGATTTGAATCACAGTTTTAAAAATCAAGTAAAAATATGCCATGCCTTTTTTAAGGGGAGGACGTAGTAAGCCTTCCCGACGAGCGAAACCTATGCTTGGGCCCTCTCCGTAAGTAACGACACTGTTGTGAAACAAATTACTGCACCAAGATGGCTTCTCCAAAATGCCGTCGATTCGACAGAAGAAGAAGTGGAGGAAAAGTAGATATTTAGAAAGTATACTAAACCATTTTTCCTATGGGAATTGATAGGAATATATCCCCGGGTTAAAAGTATGTGTCTATATGTTATTCCAGGCTATAATCTACCCTTGTACTAAATTTTAGGTAAATCTATTCAGCCGTTACAGTGTAATTGAGTTACAAACATTCAAACGTTTTCAGAAACTTTTACATTGATAATATTAGTTGCATTAATAAGATACAACATGAACTAAGCGAAGCTGTGGCACTCGCGTCAGAGAACACATACCTCCAACCAACGGAGTACCGCGATTAATATTAACCTATGTTGTATTGCTGGAGGTGAGTAAGTAAGGTAGCCTGGGCTCACTGGAGAGGTTTAGTGCTGTCAGTGGGAATACCTTAACCCTGACCCCTCTTTCTTCCGCCTTCCCCGTCCGCAGCAAAGGTGGAACGGAACGCACCAGAGGTTACAAACGTCCATAATATGATTCCTGCAAAACGTCCATACGAACGGCCTATAAGATTCAATCCACCTACCCTACAGTAAATGCGCTTCTAAAAGGTAAAGATTTGTCCTTCGCAAGTATACTACAACGTCTCTCCTCGGGTAAGAAGTATTTTTATACTTGTTTTGATGGGTGCGGTTTGACATTCCATTCTATGACATTCACTATCACTAGGTACATAGTATAAAATAAAGTCGTGTTCTCTGTCCCTATGTCCCTTTGTATGCTTAAATCTTTGAAACTACGCAACGGATTTTGATGTAGTTTTTTTAAATAGGTAGGTTTTTATGTATATAATATCATGCTACGACCAACAGGTGCGGAGCAGGAATAAAAAATGTCGCAAAAACGGGGTGACGCAAACGAAGTTGCGCGGGTCAGCTAGTTAGTAATAAATTGTTATTGTTATCGTTGGATTGTTGAACCGAGGGTGAATTGAGGTCCTCCAATATATAATTTCGCCTACATCTATATAGTGCCGTACGGGTGTTGAATCAGCAAAGAAATCACATTCAATTCACTCAGTAACCTTTTACAGACTAAACTATCAGTATCGGTTATGAAAGGTATATTAGACCCGTCGGTGAAATACTTGTAACGAGGGCCCGGTACGGCCGGTACTGCATCGGACACGAAAGTGTGGTAACTCCGACCAAAATAATAACAAATTCAAGAACCCATGTTCAGTATAAGTTTCGACGATATTTGCAACTTACCTGAGGGATGGCGGGGAAGGTAAGACAGCAATTGACTTTATAATCACGACTGGCTTTAACCCCTAGTTTTGGAACACAAAGTCAACAATTTCGGAAACTTAATGAATAACTTTGAAGGTAAACTTATGAAATTTTGCATCATATTGCTATGCAAAATAAACAGTTAGTTACTTTGGAACTGTTGAGTTATATTATATTTTGGTATATGGTATGAAGTGATGTCCATAAACAACTACTGGTCTTAGAAGCTACTGGATAATAGATCTACTTCTTAAAGTTATTAAGTTTAGACTTACTACTTGCAGAAGTTTACTTATTTTCTGTAAAGAAACAAGTGATCGATTAGTTTATCTTATTAGGGTAGACTGGGTACGGTTGAATCAATTTTCATTCAAATGTACATAACATTGGAATTATTTGACGGAATTTATTAATGTTTGATTATTTTGAAAGAAAATATATCTGTCCTTCAATCAGGACATGCATTGTGGCTTCTGGTGGAATAATTTTGCTACGAGGTTAGTTTATATACAAAGTGAGAAATTGTTACAACCGACCACATGGCAAGGGCGGTTGTAACAGGGAATGGGGTCAGTTATAACACGAACCGTTTGAATAATTTAATGGGCTTTATTATAACAATCAATCGTTTTATGCCGTTCAGGCTAAAGACACCGCCTTCTTAAATTGATTTACTACTTCCAGCTACATTATAATTAAGTTACAAGTATAAAAATTATCAAAATGAAACAAAAGAAATCTTATTAGGAAACCAATACCACATTTTTTTATAAAACTAATCAATCTACTAATCAATCTTGTGAGATCAATGATTTAAAACATTTTGTAATTATATTCTTAGTAATCGTATTTATATGATTAAGAAAATTTGTCATAAAAAAAAAATTAACTTAGTTTCGCAGTTGTGGCAAATGTAGGGCAGACCACCACCAGTGCATTCCTCGTGTGCCCAGAGCTGACAAAACCATCCATTGTTCCTTAGGCCTGCTTTCTGAATATAGTGACAGACATACGAGGCAATCGGATATACACATTTTGTTACAACTGTACCCATTCGGTTTGCTATAACCGTCCCCACCGGCCATTTTGGCAGAATACGACTCATAATAACGCAATGCATAGTTTAAAATCAAAACAAATCACTTTCTCTTTTTTGTAATAAAACGCATATCAAAATAATAAAACGCTAAAATCGAAATATTGAACTATAAACATAAGAATGGAAAGAAACTGCAGGCAAAAATACCTACTTTAGGTTGTCAAAAAGTAATAGGGTCTCCTGTGGACAAGCACAGCGCGCTGCGGCTGACGCAACATTGTGAATCATGTTCATTCGTGTTGCCTGCTTCTTTCCCCCCTTGCACCCCTATGTCCTATGCCGCCGGTTCGGGAGATACTGACGTTGTTATAACCGTCCTTTGTTACTACCGTACCCAGTCTACCCTACTACTATATAAAATGAACTTAGGAACAATAGCCTAAATTGAATAAACGAAATTGATTTTTCGATTCATTCGAACAATATTTATATCAATAATTAAAAAAAATAGATCAAAGACAATCTCGATCTATACAATTTTAAATGGAACAATAGCATGGCAATTTTATCTATAGATATAATATATCAGAAAGATTTTCAATATTGTTGGTCCCTAACCGAATCAGTAGCTACATATTGTTGACACAATTAGCTGGCTGACTTGTTGTCTTACATAATTTATGGGTCAGTGTAATTAATTTTCTAATAGCAATATTTGCACTGTGTGGAAACTCTGCAGGCGAATTTAACAGTATGCGTAATGTATGGCCACTAGCTTGTGGATCTATTGGTCAATATATTTCATTTTAACGATAGACTTGGAACTTCGATATCGCCATTGATCCTTGGACCATTAGTTATGGAAGTCAGATGGCTGTCGCTTCACGGAAAATATCGAAGTTCAGCCGCATCACATTTAGACTGGAAAGCCGACCCCAATTGAGTTGGAAAAGGTTCAGGGAATGATGATAATGATAGATACACTGATACAGTAGGTAGTAATATATTAAAAAAACAGTATACGTATTCAGTTGTTTAATTCAATGACAATAATAATAACAGATATTTTGGATAATAAATCGTATGCAAGGAAGAAAAAAATACTTATTATAATTGAGTCAAACAGGATCGCATGATTTGTCATTCCTAAAAAATGCAAAAATGTAGTACTGAAAATTGAGTTCTTCAAACAAAATTGCAATTTCACCTTTGACCTAAAAATGTACTTCGGTATTGCCAATATGAGATGTTTGTCCGCGATGGACGCAAAAACTAGGGAACGGATTTCGATGCGGTTTTTTTGTTTGACTGGGTTTGGTCTAACTAAAAATCTTATGTTTGTTTGATTGTAATCGGTCAAGTAGAATCAGAGTTATGATTAGTAATATATGATTTAAGTTGCAAAGATGGCGCTTAGGTCGCGATAACCGACAGCCACACGGGCGGAGCCGCGAGCATTGGCTAGTAGGTAAATATAATATTTACTTCACAATCCGCCTTTAAAAAGTTTTCACTTCACAGAAGTGTCATATGATTTTTATGTCTTTTTTACGTTGTATTTTTATTAATCTTAGATACTCTATGTGTCAAGTTATTTTCTAGTCTGTGGTTTTATACTCAGTGTGTTATTAGTGTAAGTCCATTACTGTCTTGGGGATAGATTGTGGTGTAATAAGATTGTAAATATATATATTTTTTTTGTATTTTAACCGCCGTAGCTTAGTGGTATGGGTAATGGACTGCTGAGACGAGGTCTCGGGTTCGATCCCAGGTTTTACCATGGCTCACCTCAATGAATTTTCGATGCTTTCCGAAGTTATGTGTGTATTTATCGCAGGTTTATAAGTGCCCAGTTAATGGCAATATTCTCGCCACCTATTACATTGGGACCTGAACATAAACTGGCGAAATGTGGGTGCTAGTACCTCTACCTACCCCTTTCGGGGATACAGGCGTGAGTTTATGTTATGTTAATAAATGAAAGTTCACCAAATAGACATGAAAAGAATTAAAAAAAATTAATTAACTCTGAAAACTAAGTCATTCTGACGACAGCGTGACGTTACGTGACCTTGCGAGTTACAACATTTTTGCTCATCAAAACATTTTCTGCGAAAAAAAGTTATATAAAGAAGTTTTTACTTCAAATACATTTCACATAAATAATCTCTTAATAAAGGTACTATTTCACTATACCAGTATAACCGAACAGTGCAAATCGTGAACCGTGTAATTAGCGGTGTGTGTTTTAACGAACACAGATGCAAATTCGCTCGGCTGCACAGGCTGCGGCCCGTCACGAATTAATGCGACACTGCGACTAGTATTGATGAACAACTACGATTCTATAAATTTACGCGTTTGTCTATGTCAGATGTGATTGTACCGTTTGAGTGGTAGATTTGTTTTATTTGGTGATTGTTTCGAAACAGATGAAATATTTTGTTTGTTTTCCAAATCTTATATTAGGTCGTTATAAGTATATGAAATTGCCGTTTTGTTTGAAGAAATTGAAGGTAACCCAATTTTTAGTGCTAACATTTTTGCAAATCCAAATTTAATGATGTTTTTTTTTTGTGTATGAATGAGACAACATTAAGCAAACAGCAACTTTTATTACATTTGTGAAAAGTGACAGCTGTAAAAAAGTAACACGGAATTTATCATCAAAATGCTTTCATTTAAGAAGTACCTATACTGTTTTTGAAGAACGAATTAAATTTATTAAGCGACCAATAAAAACAAACTTTAATACAGAGTTGTAAAATCTTGAAATCAACTTCAAACAAAATATAAATAATGGAAATAGCTATTAAATTATAGGAATAACGAACTCATGAATCTGTATTAAAACTTCGACAATTTCATATGTGAAGACCTATATTATATAAGTATTTACGAATATCTGTAATATAACAATTTATGCTGTTACAACGATTCCTATTTTGAAAACGATATTAATACGCTACATTGCTCGCGGTTCTAGTTCCACCCAGGCCACGTGGAAAAGGGTCAGTTCCTGTCCCCGCGAAGAAGCTTAAAAAAAAAGTCATCTAAATGCCTCTATACTATTCGAGACTATAAAAAAGAGGTTGACTAAGCTATACCTATAGACAGACGTTTAAAAAACGAATGGTAGGTTTTTATTTTCGTTAATAGTACACTTTCAACAATATACATTATCTCAATTTTGTACTCTTGCAATAATAGCAACAATTCTAATTCCAATTTAAATTCGGAATTTCGTAATTCGAAATCCGAGGTTTACCGCGTGATTCGTCCGAACAATCGGCTTACAATGGCTTTTAGGGTAGTTATACACTACAACATTACTGTAACTGAAGCTATTAATTAACGCAGAAGAAAATAAGTATCGTTAGAACTATTTATTTTTTCATTTAATTTCATCATCCCTTTCATTTCAGTCATAGGACGTCCACTGCAAAACATAGGCCTCCCCAAGTACCCCATCGACCTCCAATCTAATTGGTTGGAGGACATCTGCATCCAGCGGGTACCCACGTCTCTGTCTATGTCATTCATTCATCGCTTCAACTCATTAGAGTGCAAGTGAGAAATATTCAAAATATCAAATAAAATAAAGGGGGTAATATAATTTGATCCTATTATAATCAAAATTTACATTCAATACTTCTTTTCAATATCCATTCAAACAATAAAATATGTTTCAATAATGTTGAGAAAAAACATGGAAAAATAGTAATTCTTTATTATGGAATACAGAAAATATCAGTGGATTGTTACCTTTACAGAGATATTGACAGACACGACCCGTAGTACATTGAGCGGGGAATTGCATCGTTGTTTTGGTCGCTATTGTTACATTTTTTTCTTGTAATGCCTGTAAAAAAGCTCAAGGCTTTTTGAATGTTATGAGTGTATAATTATACACTAGTACTATACAGAGTGTAAGGAAAGCACTCCTAAAGCCGAAGGCCCCTAGTAGTAATCCTGGTACACTACAACATATGGGCGTAAAAAATTACGACGTTATTTTTTGCGAGATTTACGAGATCTTTTTAACTTTTTTTCATAAGCATTATTTTTTCTCCAGTAAAGCTAAATGAAATGATAATTTAATAAAAACGTCAGTTTTTTTCCGTTTGTGAAATCCCTATGGATACTAATCTCACCTGAGTCGTTGAGAGAGGTTATGTCGGACTCGAACCGACTAACACGCACGCCTTCTTTGGGTCTTTAGTTGTCGGACGTGAGTTAGTAGCGATAATATCCTCGCACACCGGCAGATCCGTGGCCCTCTATTTCGTGATGACCCTCTATGGGTGTAGGGACCACGATACGATGTCTCCGCCTAGCCCCCGGGTAAGGGTAAGGTTTCTGCTAGAGTGACAGGCGGCTACACTCGTAATCACCCAGGCCTGTTGATGTTTTTTTATGAACATATTATTCCATTTTACGCTAGTTGAACGCTACTTAAACAGTATAAAAAGAATAAACAAAATTCTAATCGTATTTTTTATGTCAATATGCTGTTTACCAGGAGTACTTACTTTTATTACTGTTTTGCTCATTTTATTCATGAATGTTACTCCTAATCTAAATATAACTCAGAATAGTATACATAGTTATGCGTTACACTGTCTAATATACTTAAGTATGTCACTACATTCGCATACACATGACAAATACCAACAATACTACTGTATAAAAAATTCTTACATGTTTTATTTTACTCTTGTTCATGGGACATACGAACAAATTGATGATTCGCATACAAATCTCTCAAACATAAATATCACACAAAAACAAATAACACAAACGCACTTATCTAGTATATTACTAAAAATCAAAGTTTACTTATTTAAACTATCACAGTTATTACTCAATTATATACACGAGTTATACAACTCAAGTTCCCTTTCGAAGTTACAATATAATTCCCTGAGCAATCCCAATCAATACTGTATACTTCTCACACACTATTTCTTAATATTTACACATATTTTACATATTATTACGCGATTACGCTAGGTGGCGTTGCTCGTAGTATCATCAGCTCCGTAAATAAATTCAAATAAAAATATTAAAAAGAACTCAAATAGTTTCAAGATACATTATATTTAACCATAAAGACGTGAATCGTAACCACAATTGTTATCTACGAGAAATATCAAGTGCATCAGTGCGAAATTCCGTGATGTGAAAAATAAAAACCGTTTCATACAAAAGTGCTAACTCGTATATAATTGAACAAGATTAAATCTAATCAGTGCCATAACCGAAGCTAATACCGTATTGGACAACACAGTTACATAATAAGTTCAGTGAATAACATATCTCCCTAAATTATATTTGTGGATAATTTATTCAAATAGTGCATTATCATTGCAAGTTATTTCACAATTTTATATTGCTTAAAGCGCCATCTAGTCACTGCACTCATGCTAGAATAAAACAAGCTGTCGATAAAACAGTTCGTGCATTGTATGTTTCTAAAGCATACCGCTGTTTCGTTAATTTTATCATTGTCACTGTGGCGCGGTTCGACTGCACGTCGACTGGCACGCAAGGGGCTTAAGTTCAAATCTTACTTCCCGACGAGCTCTTTTTGAGATTGCTTTCATCGAGATCTTCAATGTATACAATGGAAGATTGCGATAACATCACGCTAAGAAGACCCATAGTAAGGTCACTATCGCCAAATGATTCAGTAACTTCCTTGTTTGAGTCAACAGTTATGAGTCTGCCTAATACGTCACTGGGAGAACAAGACGAAAGGATAATTGAACTACAAGAACAAATTGAGAAGCTGACGGTTAGTCTACAGAGCGCAAATCATGAAATAGATAACCTTAACTTTGAAAACATACGGTTAAAATCTGAGCTAGATAAATCAAATAAAATGCTCGATATATGCAAGAAAGTTGGTTTGGGTGGAACAACATGTTTAACACCAAGACCTGTACAAAAAATTTAAATCAACGTCCAGTAGAAGAATAAGTTTAAGTGTAACTTCTACTCCTATACAACACAGCACAACCTTCACTAAAGCGAATGAGGCCAAGAATCTACGTAAAACTCGGGTCCATACTTTTAATAACAAACTACATACAGACTCTGAGCGTGTTATGAGTCACCAAGTCACGTTAGAGAAGGAAAAGAGAAGAAGAATTGTCATACTAGCGGATCAACAGGGTCAAGGTATTCAAAAAACGCTTCAGGATCTTGTTGGCTCTCAGACAAGCGTCAGCTGTTATTGGAAACCGGGTGCAGGAATGCGTGATGTGTTAAATTCTATGCAAGGTGATGTTAACACTTTAACGAGTAATGACTTTCTGGTTATATTGGGTGGGATAAATGACACTAATCCGTGTGAGCTGCAGACACACCTTAATTACTTTCTTATGCGCAATAAATTTGTCAATGTTCTGCTCTGTGAGATACCGTGTAATAATGCTCTGAATGAAGGAAAACTAAATTATCTTTTGAAATTTATAAGCCACCAGTATAAGAAAAGTACATTTATCGACATGAATTATATGGGTGAATTTCCCGGGGCCAAAAATTGCGTGGCATCGATGAAATCGGTACTATAAATTATAGTTATAATGCTCTGATATTTTTTTCTGGTTAGATGAAATAGTGATCTATGTGTAGCACTAAATATTCTATTAAATAGGATAATAGGTACTTCAAAAAAAAATATTAAACCTCGAAATCTTTCATTGCCGTGTTTGTCCACACGTCACGTATTATGACGTTATGCCTCATTGATAAAAATCTATTGGTTATTTTTATTAATACCTAGTTTTATTTGATACGTGAATAGTTAAAGTATTGTTACGAAATACATTTATTCAAATATTTAAACAATACAACGAATGGTTAATAAAAAATCATTTGTCCCAGAACTACCTCTCATCGCCGTGTTCTAAACATGTTTTAGAATATTGTTTTATCTAACGACGTACGTCCCCCCTCATATGCGCTAAACGTTGCCTATTAGTGCCGCCTAAGTGCTCGACGTGGAAGGACGTACACAAGTGCCTGTGTTTTCGCGCCATAAATGTAAGTATACCATTTTTTCGTTTCTGGACATTTTTTCTATCATTGCCGTGGATAGGTATAACTCTCTATTTCAATAAATTTATCCTCTTGATTAAACATTCAGTAGAACGCCATTTCTCTTGTTTATTTTTGTGAAGTGTTTATTACTTCGAATAATTATTGGATTTTTTGTTATTTTATATTTTTGCCTTGTTTTTCATCGCCGTGCTTTCATTGCCGTGGTTTCCGTGGCCAAAATTTGCTATGGCAATGAAAAAATAAACACGGTAATGAAAAAAAAATCATTGCCGTGGCCAAATGTTTCATTGCCGTGGCCAGATGTGTCATCGCCGTGGCCAGATGTTTCATTGCCGTGGCCAGATGTTTCATTTCCGTGACTTATGTTTTCATCGCCATAGTATGATTAGGCATTATAAACATCTTTACCTGTTATAAAGGTAGTAGGTACCACAGTCTAACGATTTATTCATGTATAATGTTAACACTGAAGTTTTAAAAGAGTTGGATAAATCTGGCACTTTCGAGGAAAATTATACAAAAACATCAAAAATACCAAATATAGACTTAAGTAGTGATTCAGATGAAAGTATCTCCATATTCGAAAATATTAAACCTAAAAAAAGAACTACTTTTTTTAGCCAAAATGATACCGACGACGAAGAGATTTTTGAATTAAAACCAAAAAAATATAATTAGAAACCTTGATAGGAACTGATACTGATGATGACCTAGTACCTATCTGACTAAGGCTGGATTCGACCAAACACGAAGTTACACAATTACAACTATAACGAAAATATTTTTTCTCTACTTGAATTTAGACAGTAACAATTATGGCCATTATAGTACTCGTAGTTAATACCGGTGAAACTAAGTTTTTTTTCGAATCCAGCATTAGGCATACAGGATTAGTATAAGTCAGCTGTAAGTTTAACTTGAAAGGCTGAATTTCCTAGTGCCAAACGCTCAAATTGTGTTCTTAGGTTAATAAGATAAACCTGAAAGGTTCGTATTTTTATAAGCATAGTACCGTATGCTTGTGTTTTGAAAGGCTGAATTTCCTAGTGCCATACGCTCAAATTGTGTTCTTAGGTTATTAAGATAAACCTGAAAGGTTCGTATTTTTTATAAGCAAGTACCGTATGCTTGTGTTTTGAAAGGCTGAATTTCCTAGTGCCATACGCTCAAATTGGGTTCTTAGGTTATTAAGATAAACCTGAAAGGTTCGTATTTTTTATAAGCAAGTACCGTATGCTTGTGTTTTGATAGGCTGAATTTCCTAGTGCCATACGCTCAAATTGTGTTCTTAGGTTAATAAGATAAACCTGAAAGGTTCGTATTTTTTATAAGCAAGTACCGTATGCTTGTGTTTTGAAAGGCTGAATTTCCTAGTGCCATACGCTCAAATTGTGTTCTTAGGTTATTAAGATAAACCTGAAAGGTTCGTATTTTTTATAAGCAAGTACCGTATGCTTGTGTTTTGAAAGGCTGAATTTCCTAGTGCCATACGCTCAAATTGTGTTCTTAGGTTATTAAGATAAACCTGAAAGGTTCGTATTTTTTATAAGCAAGTACCGTATGCTTGTGTTTTGAAAGGCTGAATTTCCTAGTGCCATACGCTCAAATTGTGTTCTTAGGTTATTAAGATAAACCTGAAAGGTTCGTATTTTTTATAAGCAAGTACCGTATGCTTGTGTTTTGATAGGCTGAATTTCCTAGTGCCATACGCTCAAATTGTGTTCTTAGGTTAATAAGATAAACCTGAAAGGTTCGTATTTTTTATAAGCATAGTACCGTATGCTTGTGTTTTTAGTACCTAATATTTTTTGAAAATATGTTTGTGAAAGATTATTTTGGTTTGTGAAGTGCAAAAATATATAGTTGTGATTTGTGATCTAAATTAAGATAGAAGTTAATAGATTACTTAATCATAAAGAGACTAGTGAACTTGAAAGGCTGATATTTCTGTTATTAGAGCTATATTGTTGTGTTAATTTGATGTTAAGTTTGAAAGGTTGTGGAAGAAATTTAAATAAATCGGAGAGTTTTGATTCTATTCTCTTTGTTTAATTGTACTCCTTTTGCAGATTTTGAACCTACGAAATATGTATTTATTGTAATTAGGTACCTATATAAAATATTATGTTTTATATGGATTTTCATTTCCGTGGTTGATTCTTTCATTCCCATTTCACATTTCTTTCATTGCCGTGGACGCTTGTTTCATTGCCGTGCACGCATGTTTCATCGCCGTGGCACGTAATTTTTAATCTCGTGTATCTCGTTAGTTTTTTTGGATATCTGCTAGATATTAAGCAAGAATACATATATTACCAAAACCTTTAATAAACACTTTTTTTTTTAATCATAAAACCTAAGGTAAAAAAGTCCACGGAAATGAGGATTTTAACGGACCTGTTGAAATTCACCCATATAGCAATTTTACCTCACAGAAAAAGCCGATCAAAATATATAAGTAGATATATACTGCAAGAAATTGTAAGATTTGACTACAAAATGAAACTTCAACAGTATAATTTGTCTAAGATATCACAGAGCTTGAAACAGAAAACAATGGTTGAACAGAGTACGCAGACAGATGACATGCATGGTGAACCGAATAAAAGCATAGGTAAATGTGCTGTACCATTTGAACCTCTTTTTCGTGTACAATAATATTACAATTCTACATCAAAACATAAATGGATTAATGAGTAAATCAGGTGTGTTTACGGTACATTTAGAAAATTTTAGTAATAGAGGTAACCTAATTGATGTACTATGTTTTTGTGAACACAATATGTTGGCCTCAGATACTGATTTGCTATCTATCCCTAATTTTACTTTAGCAACCTTTTATGCAAGGGCTGTGAGGCGCGGGGGCACTTGTATTATGGTAAGAAATGGACTAAGATATAAATCTATTATAAATGTGCCGCCCATTAGTGTACCGGGTATAACTGAATGTTGTGGGATAGAACTTGTAGATCATAACATTATAGTTTTATGTATTTATAGACCTCCGCAAAGAGAAAATGTCAGATATAAATTTGATGTATTCCTTGATGTGCTCAACCGCGTTTATACATTGTTTCCATTTAATAGTAACAAAAAAATAGTATTATGTGGCGATTTCAACGTTGACATTTTAAAGCAAACAATTTACACGCAGCAATTTATTCAAGTACTTCAAGGGTTCAACTTAAAATGCGAAATAAAGGTACCTACTCGCATGAGCGCCGGCACTTGTCTAGATAACTTTGCACATAATTTACGTGGATGTAAAGCGGAAGTACTAGAACTGGCTGTATCGGACCATACAGCACAATTACTACATTGTCCTGTCAAAAAAACATGCAGGCTCGATTACTGGTTTTCGGAGGGACGTAACTACTGTAAAAATAACGTGGATAAATTTGTTAATTACCTTAAGAGTATCAATTTTGATGAAGTGTATCAGGAAACAGATTGTAATCGCGCTTTTAATATGTTTCATGACCTATTTCTGTATGTGTATAATGTGTGTTTCCCTAGAATTAAGATCAAAAATTCAACAAAAGTAAAGCCCAAATGGGTAAGTAATGGCATTAGGGTATGCAGTAAAAGAAAACGAGAACTCTTGTGGACATATAGGCGATGCCCCACTGAGCCTAATAAACAAAATTTTAAAACTTTATCCCGCAGACTTAAAAAAATTATTAATCTTACGCAAAAACATCAAAATAATGAATATGTGCGCTCCTCTAAAAATAAATGCAAGGCTACTTGGAGAATAATAAATAAAAATAAAGTCATTTACCCGTCTGAAGGTGTTAGGCAAATAAAAGTTAATAGTCAGTCAGTAACAGATCCCATGGCAATTGCGCAGGCATTTAATAATTTCTATGCCGAACAAGTAGAACCAATGCATAATACAAGCCATACAAAATTGAATATATCCGGAACACCTTTCTCAATGTTTATGCAGCCAACCATACCACAGGACATACACAGAATTATAAAGCAACTAAAAAATACAGCCAGTACCGGGTATGATGAAATACGTACGAGTGTAGTTAAGAAGGTTTCCCTATACATTGCACCTGTGCTTAGTCACATAATTAATTCCTGCATCTTAAATGGCGTCTTTCCTAATACATTAAAAAAGACTATAGTAAAACCTCTTTTCAAAAAAGGTGATACGGAAGATGTCTCTTGCTATAGACCAATTGCTCTAGTCCCAGTTTTTTCGAAAGTCTTTGAGAGAGTTATTTATGACAGTGTAAACAATTTCTTCGAAACCAATAATCTTTTCGCTGACCAACAAAAAGGATTCAGGAAAAATAGATGTATTGATGCTGCCATATATGACTTTTTGAATATAGTCATGGCAAGAGTTGATAAACGGTTACCTGTAGCAGCTCTATATATGGATTTGACGAAGGCATTCGACTATGTAGACCACAAAATTCTTGTGAAAAAGTTGAATGCATACGGAATTAGGGGAAACGTATCTAGTTTAATTGAATCATTTCTGACAAATCGACAACAATTGACCATAATTAATAGGATAAGTTATAAGTCCAAAACTGATCATCAATATAACTCAGATTTGAGAAATATAGTTTACGGAGTTCCGCAGGGAAGTACATTAGGCCCATTACTGTTTAACATTTATGTCAATGACTTTCCATCAGCTACAACATCTTCGATGGTAATGTTTGCGGATGATACTACGGTTGTATTTGATGGACCCAATCTAGATTCAATTGTATCTAATATTAATAGTGGTATTGATTCTCTAAGTACTTGGCTCACAGGGCAAAACTTAAAATTAAATATTGAAAAAACAACGGTAATGAATTTTGGAAGGAATATAAATGAGCATTCATATCTAAATATAAAACATAATGACATTAAAATACATGAAACTACAGTTACAAAGTTTCTTGGGCTACAAATAGAAAGGACGTTGGAGTGGAAGGAACAAATCGCAAAAATATGCGGGAAATTAAATCAGCATGCTTATGCTTTGTATATGCTAAATAAGTCCGCAAACCAAGATACCGTTCTTACAGCATACCATGGACTAGTTGCGTCCACTTTAAGATACGGGATTATATTCTGGGGGAATGCAGTAGGCAAAGAGTTGGTGTTTAAGGCACAGAAACGATGCATTAGGGCGATTTGTAACTTGTACACTACTGACACTTGTAAGCCGCATTTCTTAAGATTGAAATTGTTGACGATGCCATCTATGTACATTCTTGAGACATGTATGTTTGTAAAACGTAATTGGTCGAAATTTTCACAAGTGACCAGCTGCCGCAGATTGGGTACATTGCATGTGGTGCCGTGTAAAACAACTATGTAACAGAAAAGTGTGTTCTGCATGGCCCCTAGGTACAATATATAACAAGTTGCCCAAGTCTATAAGCTCGGTCCGAGATTTACAAGAATTTAAAAACAAATTGCTCACATTACTGTTAGAAAAAGCATACTATTCTATTAATGAGTACATGAATGAGAAATTTTAATGTTCTACTGATGCTATTGAGCGTTATTCATTTTAAATTGAAATTTTTTTACATTGACATGAAAATACTAATAAATTATTAATTATTATTATTATAAATGACATTATGGAAATATTGATATTTTACTGACGAAATGCACTATTTTGAATTTGACATTATTTTACGCTGACATTTAAATCCTCTATTATATTATTGCTTTATTGATGGAAATATTAATATTTTTATTTTATTGTTGAAGTGAATTACAAGTGTTTTTGTTCTTGAAGTGTTACATGACATTAGATTAGACAAGTTAAAATATGTATAAAGGGAAATAATACTTATGAATTGTGATATGAATGGATTAATAATTAAATTTATGAAATATGCCCACTTACTAATCATATTCTTTAAGTATAATACTAACCATACTTTGAAATGTTAGATTTAGTTTGTACGCCATGTTATATGGTAGGACATAGTGCACTGATATTTGATGCTAAGATCTTTTGTATTACCTGTGTTCCACAAAATGAAGCATAAATAAATAAATAAATAAATAAATATTATATACTTAACTCATGTATCATGTTTTCACATAACCTATAAAATTAATATACATACGCTTAAACTTAATCTAAATGTATTGTTTACATACATTAAAATACTAGACAACCAACACAGAGTTAACTTGGCTAAATGGCTTACCACATTATCACAGTCTTCACTTACCCCGTCCTCTCAAAGTGGCAGGCAGAGACAGCGGCCGCCTATCTTCGTCAGTCCTCGTAACATTGTTGTCTTATGTAATGAACCTAATAACAAAAATGGCTAACACATTGATAAATATTAATAATGAACTGGAAAACTGCATGGTGGGTAACCCATTTGAATGTATCCCAGAAGATTGTTATAAATATGTTAATAATTCCAGTACAAGCCTAAATCTGTTTCATATAAATATACGTTAATAAAAATTTCAATGCAATTCGAATATTATTACAAAAAACAGCAATAGACTATGATGTCATTATATTGACCGAATGCTGGCTTAGTAAGGTAGTTAATCTTCCTGTTCTGGAGGGATTCCAATCATATAGTACACAAATAAACTCGAATCAAAATGATGGAATTGTAATCTACACAAAAATAGGGCTCCGAGTCAATCTTTGGGAACCAGACTTTCTTTGTGGTAACTGCCTGGTATGTCAAGTAGACAACAATACTGCTATAGTGGCAATATACCGTTCACCATCTTACGCCTCCAAAGATCAATTCGGTAGATTTCTAAATAGTCTTAATAATACATTTAATAACATTTCTGCAAGTCCCAATGTAATACTACTCGGTGATATGAATGTTGATATACGAGAAGAGCAGAGAGACGAAGATAGTCTGGAGTACCTTATGTTGAATGCAACGCATGGCCTGTTGCCCAGTCACCTTTTCTCAACTCGCCTAGAAAAGTGTTATGATCATGCACTAATAAAATCCAAATTCGTAACAAACACTCTCGTCTTAGACACACACGTAACAGACCATAAACCAGTTGTTGTTACTATAGTAAACGCCAATCCAATTAGGAAGCAACAAAATTTGATGACTCGCCAAAACTATCATGCAATTAAACTTGAACTGGAGAGTACTGATTTCTCAGTCATGTATAAGTCCGACGATGCTAACACTGCAGTTGAAAAATTTATCAATATCATACAATTAGTCATCCACAAAAATACCAAAGTAGTAAACATATCTAGGCGACAAAAAATTGTTAAACCATGGATCACACCTGGACTACTAAAATGTATTAAAAATAGAGATAGCTTGCATAATAAATCTAAAAAAGATCCAGATAATGTAATATTAAAAATAACTTACAAACGTTATCGCAACTTTTGTAATTCCCTACTAAATAAACTCAAAGCTTCCTACGAAAAACTAGAACTGGAAAAAGGGAGAAACAACCCAAAGCGCCTTTGGAACACCATTAAGGATATCACACATACACATAAGACTCGCATTATACCGAATGAATTACTGGAAACACAAGTGAGTCCTAAAGCCTCCATCAACAAGGTGTGTAATTATTTTGCTAACATTGGTAGTAAACTGGCAGCTAACATTCAAACTCAGGATATTGAAGGCTTTTCAGGTCCAAATAACCCTACAAATATCTCTGATAAGACTACATTGCATCCCCCCGTTGACTCCCTTGTTATCCTAGACACGGATGAATCAGAAGTTGAATTATTAATACGACAGCTAAAAGGAGATAGTGCAGTGGGATGGGACGGAATATCCTCCACCTTACTGAAAACGTGTCGTCATGTTTTAGTTCCACCTATTACTTACTTGATTAATCTGTGCGTGCAAACAGGTGTGTTTCCGGATACTCTTAAAAAGGCTATAGTTCATCCCGTACATAAAGGAGGGAATAAGAGCTGTGTGAGCAATTATAGACCCATTTCAGTACTCCCGGCACTTTCTAAGATCCTTGAGATGGTCCTCAGCAGGCATCTTAGGTCGTTCCTTGACAAGCACCATATAATAGCGGACAACCAATATGGATTCCGTCCTGGGTTGTCAACTGAGGACGCCGTATTAGACCTAACTCAACACGTGGCTAAAAATCTGGATAGTCGAATCAAGTGCCTGGGGATGTTCCTGGATCTCTCAAAGGCGTTCGACACAGTTTTTATTCCCAAGCTTTTGACTAAATTGGAACTCGTTGGAGTACGTGGCATTGCTCTAGAGATTTTCAAAGATTATCTCCGTAATCGCTCACTTCAAGTCAAAATCGGTACTCTCATCAGTGACGAAGAGAATATTACTTACGGTGTTCCACAGGGGAGCATACTGGGGCCTACTTTGTTCTTAATATATATAAATGACCTGTGTAGAATGTCCCTCACCAACACCAAAATTTACACATACGCAGATGACACGGCTATCGTGGTCTCGGGTCTGACGTGGGATGAGGTCGGGGTGTCTGCGGAGTCGGCACTGTCACACATTCTGAAGTGGCTCAATCTAAACCTTCTCACTATCAACCTACAGAAAACATGTTTCGTCCCCTTTAGTCTTAGCCACATTAACAGTCTCCCACCTTCCTTCAAGCTTACCGCACATACCTGTGGTAATCAAAACCACACATGCCAGTGCCTAACAATAGCTAGGGCTGAGTGTGTAAAATACTTGGGTGTATACATAGACCAAGGACTGAAGTGGAATAGACAAGTCGAAGTGGTTGTTGCTAGAACACTACGTCTCATTCACATTTTTAGGACCCTTAGACACTCTGCTAGCCCTGACACGTTGAAAATGGTATACTTATCCTTGTGCCAATCGGTAATAAGTTACTGTATCACGGCTTGGGGCGGTGCACAAAAAGGCCATGTACTGAAAGCGGAGATTGCTCTAAGAACAGTCCTGAAAGTGATGATGAAAAAGCCGTTTAGATATCCAACAACACTGCTGTACTCAGAGGCAGGGGTTCTTACAGTCAGACAACTGTACGTGCTCAGGGTGACTCTCCGGGGACACACCACCCTTCCTCCACTTAATCCCAATAAGCGTACTAACCTCCTTCCAAATGCCTCACACAAAACTACTTTCGCCGAACACCAATACTTTACATTAAGTAGAAATATATACAAAAAAGCAAATAAAGAATTAAATATCAGAGACTCAAATCTACATATAGTTAAATATAAAATGACTGAGTGGTTAAAACAACAGGATTATAACTTTACAGAAACATTATTAACTTACATCAAATAAATATAGATTACACTATAAAACAAAAAGTTAAATAAACCTAACCTTCTTTACAAATTGATTTCACACACGAATATGAACACGCGCACGTACACACACACACACACACACACACACACACACACACACACACACACACACACACACACACACACACACACACACACACACACACACAAAACACACACACACACAATGCATAGTAATAAATGGCGACGACCAAGACATTAAGCAGTATATCATGTAACCGCATCGTACACTGTCTCTTAAGATACAAGTTATACTTAGTTTAAGGGACAGGGTCTTCTAATATTGTATCGATTAAGTTGATTAATACTGAATTGTCACCATCTTATCAACACATAGTATGTAATACATTGTAGTAGCGCGCTGTAAACTTTATTGAGTACTACCAGGGGCCTTCGGCATCAGTAGTGTTCCCCTTACGCCCTATATGTATACGTACATGAACGAGAGTTCTATTTCTACTATTCAGGTCTGAACATTGGGAATCGAACTCCCGATTTCTTACGTTGGTTTTCAGTTGTGATGCGCTTCGATGACGAATCAATATTCCTCAACACAAACATTACTTTTCAGTTAATTGAAACCCCCCAAAATCCTCCATTGAAACTTTTTCCCAATCAATTTAGGCCGACTTTCATTCGAATTACGCTCGGCCTAAAATCATTTTCATTTTTTAAGATATTATTTCACATTTAAATGCAATCATTTTAACTATCAATTTTCGCGACAAACCATTAGATTTATTTTCATAAAGAATAAAAGGCGAGATAATCCAGATCTTTAGCACTAAGGCACTAAAGGGATTTTCAAATAAACACGGAATGTTAATACACTTAAAGTAGATATAACTAAGTACCCTTCACGAAGCCCAGCCTCGGTGTTAGTTGAATAATATTCCGCCATTTATCTCGACAAAATGACTCGCCAGATTAGATTATTCTCTTTATTTCAGTGGTACAAAAAATACTAGTCAAATGAGAAAGAACGGGCAAGGAGACTTGGGCTCGAAGGAGAAACTGATAGTATCTATGTGAAATCAAATAGTCAATTCTCCTAATAAAATAGAAAAAAATAGTTTTGATCTTGTCTTGTCAAAATCAAATAAAGTTTAAGAATTTTGAAAAAGGAACATTGACATCGTGATCTTTCTTAACATTAGAACGAAGCCTAATTTTATAAAAAGAAATTACTGCTATGAAAATAATGGCCGTCTTCCAATTGAAATCCAAACTTTGATTTTTGACATTTTGAGAGTTTTAGACTTTATAGATACTGAATTTTGAACTACTTGTCCTTGGTGTTTTCTTGTATTTTTTTTTTGTTTTGTTTTTTTTTGTGTAAGTACAATGAAGAATAATCTATCTATCTATCTACATGATTTTTATTAAGATAATTATTTTTTTGTTAAATATAATAAATCGATTCAAATGAGATTTTTTAGTGTGTGAAGATACTAAACATACACACTTGAGTACGATCACACGTATGTCTATCTCTACATGCCTATATATGAGTACAGACACGTATGTCTATCAACGCATAGCTAAAAGTAGAATCTTCAAGAGTATACATTTTATGTTACCTATGCATGTTTTTCATTACGATCTTACAAACTTAAGTTGTTTGTCTATGTGTAAAACGGTACACCTTGTTACAGAAAACAAACTTAAAGTCACGTAAGCGTGTAGGGTTTATTTACACTTAAACGTACCCTCATTGTAGGCACGTGTAATATAGAAGGTTCGTCAATCTCGGCAGTGTGTACTGTTTGGTAGGTCAACGTTAATGGACTTGTAAGGTACACGTAACTTAACTTAAATCTATAATAAAACTAAAGAGGTTGTTTGTTTAAGCACAATCTGTGAAACGATTTTCGTAATTTGAAAATAAGATTATACAGATTTGAAATTATAAATAATCCTCACTTTTAAACTTTTGGGTTACATAAATGGTTTCGTGGTTGGTAGTGGTGACTAACAAGGACACAGTCAGTGGATCCTCGAACGGCGAGCGTTTTAGTCGGTTCGAGTCCGACATAATCACTATCACCGGTTTTGGCGGAGGTGGTATTCGTAGAGACATTGCGTAAAAAAGTAGTTAGTAGTAGTTTAGTATGTCATAACTCAAAAGTAATAGTATATTAGATCCAGTAAACCTCTCTCGTTTTACTAATACACGTTTTTATAAAATTACTAGCCTATGCCCGCGGCTCCACCCGTGTGGCTGTCGGTTATTGCAAACTTAAATTCTATATTACTAATCATAACTCTGGTTCTACTTAACCGATTGCAATCAAACAAACGTATGATTTTAAGTTGAACCAAATCCCTTCAAACAAAATAAAACCGCATCGAAATCCGTTCAAACATAATCCTTTTACAATTATATAATATTTATAGTAAATATAATAAATTATAAAGTTTAGCGGGCATACCACGAATAACTTTTGAGAAAAGTTACTACCTTTATTTTCTCAAACATAACATACCAGAAACTTTCTATTTCGAAAGCTTCAAACTGGAGAGGGCCGCCGTCGATTCAGTTTTAGACTTTGTAAATATCTGAGTCTGCGGCTTTTATTTACAGAGGAGAGAGGTCGGTCTACCGATGGATTTGAATTCTCTTTGAGATAAAAGGGCATGTAAGGTGTTGAGAGTAGTGATTGTTTTAAGTTTTTTTTTATTTATGGCACGTCAATTTGACTTCACCTCGCCTGATGTTAAGCTGAAGGCAAAGTCTCATGAAAGAGGGTCACCATGGCAAACACGTACACGGCGCTCAGCTTGACGGCCTCAACAGTTCATGGAGATCAGTTTATGGGGATACCCTTTTCATAAACGATTGAGGATTTTATATGTACCGGACACGTGGCCGCTTTCATCAGATGGGCCGTGTGCTGGTCTGCCACATAAGTGGTATAAAAAAGATTTTCTGTACTGCCAGCGCAGAAGACAAATTGGAGGATGATTACTAATATTCCCTATATTAGTAATTACGGTTGCTAATATTCCTTAAATAAAAAATCCTTTCGAAACAAACGTCTTTTTTTCTCTTTTTTCTTTCTTTATAATAAGACTCACTGTATTATTTTTGATCAATACTTTTAAGTCCCAGTAAAGTTATTCTTCGTTGTATTTCTTTTACTGTGTTATATTTATCTATAACTAACATATGCCTACAGCTTTACACGTGAAGAATACTGATCCAATCTCCGCTATCCACAGGCGATTCACGGATCAAAAGAAGCCTACTTCATGATCCAGCTTTTTGCTATGATTAAGTAGCAAAATAGCCTTTGTAGTGTCACACTGTGACACCTTAACTAATACAATACATACAGAGGTGTCACACGTGAAACTCATCCGTAAAAAATAGAATATTGCGTTACATGACGGAAATCCATTACAATAAAAGATACTGGAGAAGAGAGGCGGTTCCACCGCTCACCTACGTTTTAACCATCCCAAAGATACCAATAGCAAAATATCACTAATTGTCATAGAAAGGAATGCCAAATTGCACACCTCAAAGCAAGTAAAAAGACTTTTTACCCGTGGAGAGATGTCGTATGTGTAATATATGCCGCAAGTGCGAATAACAAACCTCGACATGTGTTTCGCATCTACACGAGGCATCTTTTTATACCACTTAGGTGGCAGACAAGCACGCGGCCCACCTTCTGATGGAAAATGGTTACCGTGGACTACAGACGTTTGCAACACCAGGGGCGTCGTATTCGTGCTGCCGACCAAATAGAGAAGAGGTTGTAAGGGGAGGGGGAGGAGAGAAGATTAAGAGCCTTTGCCGTCATTTTTTTCATGCCATTATGTTGTGTACCAAGAGTACTACCAGGGGCCTTCGGCTTAGGGAATGTTTCCCTTACACCTTGTATACATATCCCTCGCACTCCGATGATTATTGTGCATCTCTAGGGGTTTACCTAACTAGATAAACATGTCCAACTAACCATACAAACTCACAGTTTAACTTCCCGTTTCGATAAATACGGTTTCAGATTCGTAGAATTATGTATATGAACTTATCAAACATAATATAAATATCTCTTGGGAGTACGCAAACCAGATAGACATTCTTGATTCTAATAGCTGCCTGTCTGTATTTTACACATGTATTTTATTTATCCAAGATTAAAAAAAATAAAAATATTTCGAGTAAAAAATATAATAAAAATATATATCAACATAATTAAATAGTCTTCATATTATATTTGAGTATAACATTTAATAGGCGATCGTTGAACCAGATCGAGATAACGAAATCCTTTCATGAACCTTTATCAGGAATTATGACGTCATAAAGGCTGAACCAAAAAGGTGTGGAGTATTTAATGTCGTTATTATAAAGGGAAGTTGCGGGCCTGAAAATATTTTGTTTGGAATTTATACTTTGTATTATCACTATTTACAACGTAAAGTTACTAATACATAGAGTAATATGTCATAAAAAGTGCACATTTAAATTCAATTGACATATTCAATACGGTACCGCGGTAATGAGAAGATTGTATGTCCCGGGTCCTTTGAGCGGGGCGTGAAAAAGTATCTGATGAGGCCGTCAAGCTGAGCGCCACCATTGTAGTACTGTACGTGTTTGCAATGGCGACCCTCTTTCATGAGACTTTACCTTCAGCTTAACTTCAGGCGAGGTGAAGTCAAATTGACGTGCCATAAATAAATAAAAAGTGTCTATTTATGCTACGTCATACGATCACGTATTATTAATATTATTACGTTAATATTATTATATTATGATACGTCATCATCGTCGTAATAATGATTTGACACATAACTGTTTCAGTTGCTCTCTCTTTAAAGTTTAAATTTCATGGATTTACATTTATTTAACTTATCATTTTTCTAAGAGACATTTAATCTTCATGATTGGATTGGATGATAACTATAGTTCAGATTTTGTTTCGGAATTTAGTCAGTTCATTATAAATTCTGGTAAGTGGATTTTCAGAAATCTTTGAATGCAGTTATTTTTTTAGAAGAGTATCTTTTTTTTTTCAATGGAATTGGCTATGTTCTTTAATTAAAACATAACCTAACATAACATGTTAAGTTATATTTTAATATTTTTTTATTAACGTTACCTATTAAATTAGTTTTATTAAAATTTCATTAATGGTTCTTAAAATCACGCTCTACACTGAAAATAGAAATTGTATTGCGTTACAAATACATTTATGAACTATTTTCCTCAGGGTCTACATATCCTTGATATCAAATACATTACCAAAACTTGCGATATCTACCCGCTAAGAAGTAATCTGTATTACCATTTCCCGCCACAACGAGCTGTCAAATCACATAATGTCGTTCACTCGTTCACGATTCATGATCCGCTCTTGAAAGAGTACGCTATTCTTCTCCATAGATAATACATATCATCTTGTCTGTGACAATTTTATACCCCACAAGTAGAGAATGCCGCAATGCAGGTAGGTAATAAAATTGTAGTTTATTGTGTAAATGCTTTTGTGATTGGAATATTTATAGTGAAGTCATTGTAGAATACATTATTTTGTGTAATGGCATCGGCTATTATTGTAATTATATTTGTAAAGTGATTGCATTCTTTCTTTATTTATTGTCTGTTATATATTATTGATTCGTTGTTATTAATAGAACACATAATGCCATCCGGGATTTGGGAAGTTACACAGCGTGTTCTCGTCCAAAATACCTCAGTGCTTAAAGACAAAAGTTTTAATCAGTGCGTGTTGCCAGTGATAAATATGGCGCCGAGACGTGGATCCTCACTATGGGCCTCATAAGAAAGCTCAAGGTCATACAGAGAGCTATGGAAAGGGCCATGCTCAGAATTTCTCTGCGAAATCGAATAAAAAATAAGGAGATCCATAGACGAACGAAAGTGGTCGCCGTGGCCTACAGAGTTAGCAAGCTGAAGTGGCAGTGGGCAGGGCAAGTAGCAAGAAGAACAGATAGCTCGAAAGCCGAAATGTTCTCGAATGGAGACCGCGTCGAGATGGACGGACGACCTAGTCAAAGTTGCAGGTACCCATTGGATGCAGACTGCCTCCAACCGGTCGGATTGGAGGTCGATGGGCAGGCCTATGTTCAGCAATGGACGTTCTATGGCCGAAATGAAGATGACGATGCATGCCGCCCTGTCAATACGTTCAGGGCCCATCCATGAATCTCTTTTCGAAAAATATCTTAAGGAAATATATAGAGGGGAAAGGGGATGGGGGGAAGTTCATTGATTAAGTTACATAATAATTTATGTCCTTCTAGCAGATATACAAAATATTGTAACTGTTATTTATACTAATTCTAAAGCTTTTATAGATAAAATATCCGGTGATTAAAGAAATTTAGATTTATGTTACTAAAAATTAATTTAGTCGAAATAGTGGAATAACATTTCTAATTTTACACTAAGTTAGGGTTGCGATCTCGGGATGAAGAGTTAATTTTGTTTAAAATGAACTAACCGATTGGTTCGGTTTTTGGGTCTTGTTTTGTTATAGAGCTGTGCTAAACTGAGATATGAGTTGTAATTACACGTGAAGCTCGTAAAGTTCCTGATGACGTTTTATAATCTAATAAAAACTCTTATTTTATACTAAAATGTAAATGCAACCCCTGTTTTCCACCAAAGTTGATTGAAAACATGAACAAAAGGTCCGATTGGCGGCAATAGGCTCGCCCACTATTACGTGGGACCGAAAATCATAGTTGGCGAAATATGGATCTTTTGTACACCTCTGCCTACCCCTACGGCGATGACGGACAGCAGCTATTTTTTTTATTTATGGCACGTCAATTTGACTTCACCTCGCCTGATGTTAGGCTGAAGGCAAAGTCTCATGAAAGAGGATCACCATTGCAAACACGTTCAGTGCTACAATGGTGGCGTTCAGCTTGACGGCCTCATGAAATGCTTTTTCGCGCCTCGCTTAAAGGACCTGGGACTATAGGAAGAAGTTTATATATAAAAAAACAAAGTTGATTAATCAATTCTGGCAAAAGGGAAATGTGTGGATGTATAAAGTAAGTATATCGACGTACAAATTCTAGTACAAAACAAAATGAAGCTGTTTATTCCACATCACATCTCAGCTCAGTCCTATACCCTAACTTAGGGATTACAATGAATTTATCGTGCGGTCCATGTCACGCAAGATTAGTCGAGCGGAAAACAATATCTATTCGATTCTATTGTGGAACGTAAAGCTGCGTAAAACTAGTGCGTATGGGGAGAGTATTAGTGATAGTATTCAGTGAATTATGGCTTCTGATTTAATAATCAATACTGTATATTAGATTAAATGAATGATTTACTTATACATTGTTGATCACACACCTATACCTTTTTTTTTTTCTTTTTTTTTATTTTATTTTTCGAGGAGCCAGTTGAAAACCAGCGCCAGGTACTTGTGCCTGGCATTACGCTGAACTGGCTCCTTTTTTCCTTTTGCAGCACAGATGTGCACGACGTCTTTTGGATATTTTTTTTTATTATTTTTTTAATTTTCATGTAGTTATTTGTGCTGTAAAAGGCAAAATAAAGTATATTTTCTTTCTTTCTTTTCTATACTTCTCCACTATATTTCTTATTGCACATAACCAGTTTCGCCTTGAGGCATTCTCAAAAGTTTATATTGACGTTATGAACATTACTTATTCTTAAACATTACACTAATTAACAATCTTTCATATGTGGGTAGTATGAAATTAAGCAACCGGTTAGGTACAATAATAAATATAGTTGAGAAGTACAAGTGTATTATCAATAATGTATAACAATAAATCCCAATAAGTGCCATCAATTAACAGTATAAATAATCTGATTTAGGTACAGTTGTTTGTCGCAGAAATTTGCGTTTTTTTTATTTAGAACACGTCAATTTGACTTGCCTGATGGTATGGATGACATTCGGTATAATCGTACAAAAATAATACCTACGTAATGCGTAAAAAATGGAACTATTATGAAATGAAAATAAAAATAAGCTTCGTTAGTTCAGTAAGTCATTAACATGTATCCTTAATGAATATTTGATCTATATTATATGAATAAAGTTACTTACTTAATTTGATACATAAACTAATTTGAAGATCTGTGTAATTTCATTAAAATATTAACTATCGGAACGCAATTTACAAAGTTCATTTCGTTTCATACTTATCTTTGGTTCTGTTTCGTACCTTTTTCTGATAATGGTTGAAATTAAATTGGTTCGTATCTTACAAAATGCTGAAAATGTTATGTGTATTTATAGAAATTACACTTCTTATACAACTTCAAATAAAATATTCGTATGGATTCGTATAGTGGTGGAAATAACAACTTATATTATAGCATTGAAACAATTATATGTTCTAATGTTTTCGATAATGAGCCAAGAAATAATGAAAGCATATTTCGTTGTTCTATTTAGTGTAGTAAAATTTATATTTGATATAATTATTCTTGTACTAAGTGTACGTAATACAAAATATTATAACAATTTTTTGACTCATCTTATGACAGCGCACAAAATTTATATCAATGAACCAAGTTACATAAAAAGTTTAAAGCGATTGGAATTTGTTTCATTAATAAGTATAATAGCATTTGTGACTGTGAAGGTTTTGATTGTAATGCTCGAACGTACGATAGTACCGAGTGAAGCTAGAGTGTACACTTTATTGACAGCTGTATATATAATTTGGAATGAAATACATTTCATTCTGGAGCTCTTTGTTTTGTATACCTTTACCACAATACTTTATAACTTATTGGAGTGTTTGAATAAATCTATATCTTCAATGATAGAGAATATAAAATACAAAATAGCTATACAGTCTCTATATAGAAAAAAATGTGATCCCTCAGTGCTGACGCATCTTAAAGACTGGTCAGAGATGTACTCAAATTTAGTAAATTGTACAAATCTATTAACGAAATGCTTTCAACATCAAGTAAGTATTTTCTCATCATATTTTTCGGAAGACAGCAAAAAATGAGCAAAAGGATCAAGGTCAAACGAGAATCGAACCCATGATTTTCCAGGGGAATGCACGTCTTGAGCATTCAAAATTCTCCTTATCTCATCTTGGGGCAATGGTAGGAGCTATCTACCGACAATCATACTAACTATCGGTCGTTCGATATTTTTAAACAATGTTTTTGATAATTCCGATCAATTAACGTTTTACATTTTTTTAATAAAATTAGTTTTACTGTTTCAAATCAATTTAGGTTTTGTAAGGGAAAGATCACGGGTTCGAGTCCCGTTGTAAATGCATTCACTTTTTACGATCTTAATTGATTTAGAACAGTTAGCATACTAATAGCTTTAATATTTAAACAACAAAATATGCTGAACCTATAGAAATGAGTAAATAGAGTAAATAAATTTGCAATATTTTTTTTAATTTCTTTAACTTTTAGATGATCTACGCTATGGTATTGTCTCCAGTGGGTTTTGTTAGTATGATGCATGGATTGTTTAGAATAATTATTCAAAAGGTATTTGATTTATTTATTTCTATAACTGAGTATTTCGTCTTCATCATCACGGATTCATTCGTGTGATGGCGGATAAAGAACATTTTCGGCTAACTTACAAACGATTTCGCCATCGAAACTGTGACGGAAATCATTTTTTGAAACGACTTTATGGTGATGATGATGATGATGATAATGATGATGATGATGATGATAATGATGATGATATTCATATTATATGTATCATTATATTATCATTTTCAATTATTTGGCATGTAGTAATATGTTATTAATTATTCTTACCACATTTTTCACAGGTCAGCATATATTACTACTTTGCGTTTAATCTAGCATACTTAGTGCTCTACAATATGTATTCCCTTACAATGGTTTTCTATGCTGGACAAAAAATGATAAACCAAACAACTACATTGAAAAGATCGTTGACAGAATTATGTTGTTCATGTGCCCGGTTGCTGTGTAAGTTGATTTCATGTTAAATACAATTTTCAATATAATATTTTTTCATAAATATCGCCATAATCATTTTCAAACATTTACTTCTACTTATTTCCATAAATCATGAGTTTTTTCCATGCGAAAATTTCCGTGGAGCAAAACGGATCATCAGTTGGCGATGATTTTTATAGCAGTGTATTAATTTACAGCACCTTCGGCAAGCGAAGTGAAAGCCTTCAAAGATTTCAAGCGGCTTACGACTTCCACACCGATTCAACTCGAATTCCTCAATACAGCCTTAGGAATGTACTTTGTTCCATTGATTATTTCGTTGGTTGTGACACATCTGGTGATAGCTTTACAATTCTCCAATGTTATTTAGATAAAGGCAAATGTTACCAGGAATAATATTGTTTCAGATGTTTTAGTACAAATTGTTCGTTTGTCATGTGGAATATAATTGTGTTGTACAAATACTACATTGACATATTTAACGTAGATATTAATTTATTTTGGTATAATTATTACTTTATCTTATAACGATATAACTAACCTGAAATTGCGACTGCCTAAATAAATTAGTTTACTCTAATGTATTTTGGGCAACTACACACTTCATATATCATATATCGCGTATCTACTTTTCCATTTTACCCGGTAGAGCATTCTAGCACAGCGTAGGATGCGTGGACATGTTTTTATGGGAATAGACTACATGAATGTGCTAGTAAATGTGATAGTTAATTATTTACCAGCCATCTCGGGCCTTTAAGCGGGGCGTAAAAAACATCCGAAGAAACCGTCAAACTTAGCGCCCCTATTGTAACACCGTACGTGGTTGAAGTTGTGAGTGTTGCGACCCCTTTTCCTGAGACTTTGCCTTCAGCTTAACACCAGGAAAGGATCAGGATGATAAATTGATGTGTCCTAGAAAAAAAAATCACGTTATTATAATACAGTGCAACTTTGTGTTCGTTATTTTTTATTCCCACCCAATGCGCTTATCTGTTTGACATGGAACAAACACTCTTTTGTTTCATTACTATTCCTTCATTCATTGTTACAAAAAGCAAAATGAACACTTTTACATTACAGCTCGGCTTTTCTAGATTCGAGTTCAAAGAGAACTTTCATTCAATTTGTCACATCTTTGACACAAGTGTGACAAAAAATACAACAGAGGATTTTTTGTGAGGTAGTGATGGAATGTTTTAGCTTTTACAATGAATATGATGATAGCTATTCACTACGTGTTTTTCTTAGGAAGTGCCAGGCTTAAAGATGAATGCGTATAATTGAATTTGTGTTTTTGGAGTACGGTATTTTGATGAAATTTGTATTTTGTGGTGTGGTTTGGTTTATTTTTGGTGTATAAAAATGAACTATCCTTAAATAATGAATTTGTTGTTGTGTAGTATGAAAGGAACTCGTAAATAACTTATCAAGGGTTCCAAAAATTGCAATCTCTGAGTGAAATTAGGTCGAATCTATTAAGGCAGTTAGTTTCGTCTTATTTTTAAAATTGTACGGTTGTGATAAAGTTTCATCGTTGTGTTTTTATTAGGTGTGCATTATAAGTTCATACTTTATAATATGTTCACCTGATGGTACAAGTAGCTTTATACATACGAGTATACCTTGAAAGTTCAACAGTAGTAAAAAAACCTTTAATTCAATATCCTTCCGGTTGACTTCGCTATGGAGGAGTTCTTTGAAGTCTGAATCTTCAAAAAATGAATGTCCACTCGAGACTTCAAACCACCAACAGTTGCCGCGATCTCCTGTAAGTCCATCTGGGCATGCAAGCTTAATTTTTAAAAATTTCATTTTTTCAACGGGCGGAGTATTCAAAAACCAATGTTCAATAAGGATTATTGATAAAATCGGTCATTGTTGGTAGTGGGCTCACACGTCGCCCCCTCAGAAGTAAATAAGAATTTCGAATATAGTCTGTAGTTCAAGTGATCAGAGCATTATTCCTGTAATAGATTATATTATTTATGAACATTATGTAAATACATCCAAATAAAGACAGTCATTTGTCTGTAAATAGTAATTTTGTTCTTATGTCAGTGTCCGTTCTTCATTTGATACAAAAACTAATTTATAGACGGCTTAATCAATTTCATGTTTAATTAATTTCTACGTTGTCATAAGGAAGTTTAGTCAGTTCACTACATGTCCACAGTTCTGTCTTATATTTTATTCAAAAGTGTGTAGAATGGTTGAAATTAAGTTATTATATATTTTAGAAAAAACCGAAAATATTACATGTATATACAGAAACTATATTAATTGTAGAATGTTGTATAAAATTTTGATATGGATTCGTGTAGTCGTAGAAATTATTACTTACATAGCATCTCTAAAACAAATGTACAATATAGTTCTATTAAGATTGAACCTTGAACTAAAAAGATACTTTGTGTTGACATTTAATGCTTCAAGAGTATTGTTTGATGCTGTTATTATCATACAGAGTATCCGAACATCAAATTACTACAAAGAATTTTTAATTAAACTAATGACAGCACACAAAGTTTATATGGATGAACCAAGTTATATTAAAAGTTTAAAATATTTAGAATTTATTTCATCATCAAGCATAACAGCATTTGTAATAATTAGAATATTGTTTTTTATACATGAACGGACTTTTGTATCACCAGAATCTGCAGTATATTCCATATTAGCATCTACCTATGAAACTTGGAATGAAATCCATTTTATTTTGGAACTCTTTGTTCTATATAGTTTTATAACAATTATTTACAATTTACTGGGTTGTTTGAATAAGTCTATAGCTTTAATGATAGAAGATGCTAAATATAAAATAGCTATACAGTCTCTCAGGTCAAATATGATAGATTATACGCCAGTGGCACAACTTGAAGAATGGACAGTAATGTACTCAAATTTAGTCAATTGTACCTATCTGCTATCGAAGTGCTTTCAACATCAAGTAAGTGCCTATCATCAGTATGATTGAAAAAAAAAGACTGAACATTTTTTGAAGATAAAATAAATATTTCTAATCGTATTATCTAATTGAGTTAAGTTAAATAACATTAATTAATTAAACAATTTATTTCAATTGAATTGTTTTTATTCAATTCTCTCAAGCTTCTCAAACTTTGTAATTTTGTTTATTTTTATTATGTTATGATATTTATAAAATAATTTATATTATCTCCTTTTATTTTCAGATGGCCTATACTATAATAGTGTGCCCATATGGTTTTATTAGTATGATGCATGGATTGCTTAGAATTATTCTTGAAACGGTCTGTTGAATTGTTTTACTTATCTATCAATTAAATCTGTTATTAACTATTTAGTATTGCTTTTTATAGTTATTTTAAATAATTTATATATTGACATAGAATCTTATGAAAAATGTAAAAAATAATGTAAAGTATTTTTTTTAAATTAATTCCGTCCAAAAGTCTGAAAGTAAACCATCAGATAAATAAATATAATGAATTAATGATCAATTAGACGCTATATTTTTAACAAATTTATCACCACACAGTTCAGAAACAGCATATTTTAGTAACAATTTTATTGTATTAATTCATATGCAAACTTAGTTCTTATTTGTATAATTTAGCTTTCTACCTTTTTAAACATTATTACTTCGAAATTAGCTCTTTTCGTTGCTACACCAAATCCTTTTTATTCATTTCTCATATTGATTTGTCCAAAATATTTTGTTAATTATGAAGTGTTTTTACAGACTACCATTTATTACCACTTTGCTGCTAAACTGTTATTCGTGGTTCTGTACTATATGTATGCTATGACCATGGTATTCAACGCTGGACAAAAAATGATAAATGAAACCAATACATTGAATAGAGCATTAGCAGAATTATATTGTACGTGCTTATATTTATTCTGTAAGTTATCATATTTTTCTACATTTATATAATTGTATTTAAGCCTACCCCTCCCCACCTTCTCACCAGCTTTAAGTGCCACTATGGTTAGTAGACTCAAACCAACTATAACTAATTTCTAATTTCTTTCAAATGCTTTGTTTGAATCAATCATATATCTGTCCTCCATGTTGTAAACAAATACGTAGCTTTTTTAAATTATACCCTTGCAGCTTAAAATATTTTTAGTTCTTTCTTAGCTCTCTCTCTTTTTTAGCTCTTTTACAACATTTTTACATGTTGAATAATACTATATAAATTTACAGCACCGTCCGCACGTGAAGTGAAAGTTTTCAAGGATTTCAAGCGGCTAACAACAGCAAAACCAATTCAAGTTGAATTTCTCAATGTAATATTGGGCATGTATTTTGTTCCCATGGTTGTTTCAATGGTTGTGACACACGTGGTGGTAGCATTACAGTTTTCCCACATTATTTAAGAATTAGTAACCATTGAAATGATGAACAATAAGTAAATTGTATAATGTACCTACATTTGTTGTATAAATGATAAGCTTCCTAAACAGTTACGTAGCTTTTAAAATCAAATCTGTATTTGTTTGTGGAGAAAAGGGATATGATGTCCATCTAACAGAAAGGATCCTCCGACCTGGTAAGATGATCACGCCTGGCCGGCCCAACGGTTTTCATTGGGTTGTTGTATGTACCTATATATGTTGTACCACAAGAACTTCACTTTCGCAATGCAGGATTCGCAGTGACGTTGTAATGACCTATTGCTGTTGCTAGATGGCGCTGGCTACATGTGGTATTGCCACAAGTGCTACTTAAACTTCTTCAAGAATAATGAGTTCTAATTGCATTGACATTATCAATCAAGATTTTTTGATAAGTAGTTCGGCAGTCGACTAGACAAAGATGCAGTGATGGTAAACGGAAGTACAGTCCAAAAACTAATAGCTACTATTCCAGATATTGCCCCAAAAATGGGGAACCCTATCTTGACTATCTCGACGGACGAATAATAAGGCGTTTCCATATAATATTTAACGAAATTCTTGTATCGATGCCATTAAACTACTAAAACATATTAAAAGATAACATCAAAACCATATTCTGCCATTTTAAAATAGGTACTACGGCCAGCAGTGGACTGCGATAAGTCAATGGTTTAATTGTTTGAAGTAATGCTATAAATAAGTCAATATAATATAATTATACACTTACCGATTATATGTTTGTCTTATTATAATTACAAAGATACTTATAATACTTATTTATAGAAAATATGTAATTTCATAACGACGTCGTTGAGTGATGTTTACATTTCATTTTGTTCGTATCGTATTCAGACACGTATCGTATAATATATAAAGGCGGATAAGATGGTTGAAATCAAATTAATAAATATTTTGACTAAAGCCGAAAACGTCATGTGTATTTACAGAAATTATCTTTATTACAGAAAAAATTATAAAAGTCTCATATGTGTTCGTATATTTTTGGAAGTCATAATTTACGCAATAGCCTTGCAGCAATTATTTGCCTCAGTTTTGAGCACGATGGTACTAGATTTTAAAGCAATTTACATTATGACAATATATTCAGTAAAATTGTTACATGAGCTTGTTATTCGTATACAAGGGGCCCGAAATTCCAAATACTTCAAGGAATTAATTACTCAGCTTATGATATCACACAAAATCTATACCACACAAATTGGTTACGCCCAAAGCTTAAGACGATTGAAATTTGTTTCATTAACAAGTATACTAGCATTCGTGATTATGAAGATATTTTTGTTTATAATAAAACATATAGTCCGAGAGCTGGCACGAATTTTAGGGTAGGTATTTGAGGCAAGCTGAAAACTTGTCAGATACCTCTCCTAGTATATCCCAACTCGGAATTGCAGACCTGGCTGGTGAGTAGCGGGGCTAAATCAACCCCTACATTTTTAAAAATATTATTTTTTTTTCCCAAAAAATATATTTGAGGCACTACGCAATTTATATATGTTGCAGTGTAATACTTAATGAATACGAAAAAAAATAAGCCAGATAATTTAATCGGGGTTTTAACATTGCCAGACGCGTACAAAAATATTTTGCAAAAAATTATAAAAAATGTTTTTGAGGCAGCTTGAAATTTTAATGGAGTGTTATTTATAACTAAAAAATACGATTCCCAAAAAGACAGATCATTTCGGTGGGGCTTTCTACCTGCCAGGTGATCAAACAAATAATGAATGGGTACGAGCCTGTAGTGCTATAGACAAGCTGTAGTGTGAGTGAATACAGAATATCGCCGTTTAATAACCTTGTGTTGTGTTTTCTGTGGTGAGTAGGGTAGCCAGAGCTCACTAGAGAGGTTTTGTGTTGTCCGTGGGAAAACTAAAGGCTTATCCTACATCTTTTGCGCTGACGACACAGAATGTCTCTGTTCTTAAAGGGGTTGCGGCACGAGTGTTATTCCTATGGTCTAACCCTCGCCCATAGGCCACGGTAACCACTTACCATCAGGTGGGCCGCGTACTTGTCTGTGACCTAAGTTGTATAAAAAAAAGAGAGAGCGCGCATAACGACAGCTGTCTTCGTTCTTGCTTGCCGCGTTACTATTGGCTCTGGCAAAGCCACGTGACTTACAATAACTCATGAGGTTTCTAGTTAAAATTTCGGAGTAAAAAATATAAAATTTTCTGCATTTTTACTATAAACATTTTGCATAAAAGAGATTGTATTGATTTATGGACGTTAAGGGACATATTTTTTGTGATTTCTTTTTACTTTTCAAAAATTAGTTCTTTTGCCAATTTTAATGCGAATTTGAACGTAATAAATTGTTTAAATATTTGATATTTCCGCAGAAATATTTATTTTTAGAAGAGAATTAAAAAATAACATTATTCTTTCAACAATTTTTGTTCCAAAGATTTTTGTACAGGATTCATATTATTACCCCTACATTTAAAACTAAAAATTTTTTTTTTTTCTTTGGCAGTATTCTAAATCAAAATTTATACGGAAATTTAAATTTTTTTTTTCGTTTTAAAATTAATAAGGTTACGTATTAAAAAAAAAGTAATATTAAAATAAAAAATCTCAAAACCAGGTTTATAAAAATATAATAACTCTCCAGTAGTACAATTATTTTAAGTATAAAAAAATTAGAAATAAATTTTATTCATTTTACATCAGATATAAATTAACATTCTTCGTCTGTGGATTCTTCATCAGAAGTAACGAAATCTTCGGATTCATCTGTGTCAGATTCGGCATCCTCTACACCATCTGCGAAAAGAAATATATGTTTATTTTTTTAATTAATCACAGAAATTTAAATGCAGCTGTTATTAAAAATAAACCATTTATTCTCACCTGCGGTATGATTTTCATCATCGTTATTTTTACTTTCCTCGTAAACAACAACGTCGAATACCAATTGCGGCTTACACTCTCCGTCAAACCAGTGAAAATCTAGTGTATCCTCATTAAGGGTCCATCCATTTCTATTAGGTGTTAAGGAGCTGGAGAATCGCAAATATGCATTTCTCCAAATGCTTGTTATGTATTGCGTTCTTAGAAGATGTTGTTTTAACTCAGCTTTGCATGGAGATAAGGTAAAGGGATCATATATATCATATATCATTGTCTATAGCACTACAGGATCGTACCCATTCATTATTTGTTTGATCACCTGGCAGGTAGAAAGCCCCACCGAAATGATCTGTCTTTTTGGGAATCGTATTTTTTAGTTATAAATAACACTCCATTAAAATTTCAAGCTGCCTCAAAAACATTTTTTATAATTTTTTGCAAAATATTTTTGTACGCGTGCCGCAACCCCTTTAAGAACAGAGACATTCTGTGTCGTCAGCGCAAAAGATGTAGGATAAGCCTTTAGTTTTCCCACGGACAACACAAAACCTCTCTAGTGAGCTCTGGCTACCCTACTCACCACAGAAAACACAACACAAGGTTATTAAACGGCGATATTCTGTATTCACTCACACTACAGCTTGTCTATAGCACTACAGGCTCGTACCCATTCATTATTTGTTTGATCACCTGGCAGGTAGAAAGCCCCACCGAAATGATCTGTCTTTTTGGGAATCGTATTTTTTAGTTATAAATAACACTCCATTAAAATTTCAAGCTGCCTCAAAAACATTTTTTATAATTTTTTGCAAAATATTTTTGTACGCGTCTGGCAATGTTAAAACCCCGATTAAATTATCTGGCTTATTTTTTTTCGTATTCATTAAGTATTACACTGCAACATATATAAATTGCGTAGTGCCTCAAATATATTTTTTGGGAAAAAAAAATAATATTTTTAAAAATGTAGGGGTTGATTTAGCCCCGCTACTCACCAGCCAGGTCTGCAATTCCGAGTTGGGATATACTAGGAGAGGTATCTGACAAGTTTTCAGCTTGCCTCAAATACCTACCCTAAAATTCGTGCCAGCTCTCCTACTAATACTATAGGAGGAGCTAATATGGAATTTGTATTGACCGCATTCTATGAAGTGTGGAGTGAAATAAATTTCATTTTGGAATTCTTTGTTTTATACAGTTTTATCACAATAATTTGCAATTTATCGGAGTGTTTGAATAATTCTATATCTGTAATGATAGAAAATATACAATCCAAACTGGTTATTTTCTCTTCCAATGAAAGAAACTGTGATATCACAGATTTAGCACACCTTGAACAATGGACGGAAATATACATAAATTTGATAAAATGTAACAAGTTGGTGACGAAATGTTTTCAGTATCAAGTAAGTATTTGAAAAACTGCATTAAAACTGAACACAAATTCGTAAGAAAGATGTTAAGAAAAGGGTGAAAGGTTGTCAAAGTTATCAAAGTGAGATCTATCATAGGTATACATTCCATAACTGCAGTGCAGTTCTGTAAGCATACATCGTTGAACTCGTCGACGAACTTGACTTAGCGTACAACATAGAACCGACGCTTAGTGAACGCACTTCAGTTCTAGACTATCTTTGTTTAAATATTGTATTGCTGCAGTTCTAGGCTGTCTTTTTTGCAGTTCTAGTCAGTGCTCTTCATCGACTTCTTCGACCAGCTCGACGATGTAAACTTAGAGAATTGCACTGCAGTAATCGCATTGAAAATGAGAGATTGGTATAAAAAGAAACCAAAATGTCACACAAGGATTGAAATGAAACTACTTTTTGGCAGATTCATTTGGTATGATTTTTTATTCACTTTTTTGGTTACGAACATACAATCTGTAGAAAATAATTTAATATTTATGCGTACCTAAACTTCCGATCATAACATTCAAGAATTCTAGTTTAAATACAAATTCGACATTGGTTAGACCTTTGTCTATTGAGACGTGCCTACATGTCTACAATATTAACTACCTACAGCTTTGGTGTATACGAAATTTTCTTTATCATGTATTAATTTTTTTAGCTGATTTATTCAATTATAATGTCATCACTGGGTTTTATTAGTATGATGCATGGATTGCTCGCAATAATTATTGAACAGGTATGTAGATTTCTTGTTGTATTTAGGTTCATTTTTTGGATTTATTTATGTGTTATTTTATTAAGTATTGTAAGAATAAATTTTATGTAGTTATATATTTTTTTGTATTCACTTTTTTATTATTATTAGAATTAAACGATTATTAAAGCTATTTATGTTTAAAATTACATTGTTTCATCGTATAAATTATTGATAATAACACTTGTACTTCTTCACGTATTTAATATTTCGATTCGACAGAAGAAGAAGTGGAGAAGTACAAGTGTGTTATCATTAATGTATAACTCAAGCTCCACCAAGTGTCATTGTTTTACAGTATAAATAAAGTTTTATCATCTATTTACAGAATAGCAGTTATTATCTATTCGCAGCACAACTATCATGCGTTGTTATGTACAATATGTACTCTCTCACGATGGTTTTCTACGCGGCACAAAAAATGATAAACAAAACATCTACATTAAATAGAGTATTGGCAGTACTCAACAGTTCGCATTTACTTTTATTTTGTAAGTTTATAATTAATGAATTATGGTAAAAATGTCTCAAGGTAGCCATTGATGATACGTCCATTTGGATTGGATGCATGGATTTAATATGTTTAGAAATCCAAAGCTGAAAGATGTCCATTTCATTGACATACATTTATGACATTCACGAAACGATTTTGGAAGACGTCCACTCCATTTGAATCGTTGTTGGACGTATCGTCAATGACTACCTTTAGATTGAATTTCATCGAACAAGTGTAGGGACTTATTAATATGACTCTAAAGCTTTCCCCAACTTATAATTTTCACTTAATACTTTTGTACCGTGGTAAAAGAACGTTGAAAGTTGTCCCTCACGCATCATTTTCGTTAAGATTTCAAGTTGCTAATGACTCATCTTTGAAGTGAGGCAAGTTATTTTCAATGGAGTACAATAACTGCACATGATGTGGTCAATATAGTTCTAATACATCAAGTAGTCTTTTAGTTTTTCATTGTGGAAGTATTGAAGGAATTCAATAATTTAATACTATCAATAATTTTCCAGCACCTAACGCGCATGAAGTAAAAGCTTTCAAGGACTTCAAACGACTAATAAATACAGAACCAATTCAACTTGAATTTCTCAACATACCATTGGGAATGCATTTTGTCCCATTGATTATTTCTTTAGTTGTCACGCATGTGGTCGTTGCGTTACAATTTTCTAATGTGATTTAGGAAGCATATTACAAATCAAACGTTCGTTATTTGTTATTTTATACCAACCGCAAATGGAAAGTGGTTAGTGTGGCATATGGATGTTTGCAACGCCAGGGACGTTATACTAGTGCTGCCGATTCTGTAGAAACCACCTTATAATGACCTTCTTGTAGTAGCTTGGAAAAATCGTTGATAAATTGTTGGTTTTTTAACTGTTGGAGGACAGAATATTATTCGGAAACAATATAGTTTTTCATTTAACTTCATAATGTAAGGTCGTTTTTGTTATGATAGTTAGAAATAAAACAATATTTTTATGCAATGTCGTTTTTGTTCGAAGACTGTGTAAAACAAATTTCGAGACGTCACTTTTGTGATGAACACAATTTTCTTAATAATATATGTATACCTAAAATCACTATTAGTCAAAACGACCATTATCATTTTTTTTAATTTATAGCACGTCAATTTGACTTCACCTCGCATGATGTTAAGCTGAAGGCAAAGTCTCATGAAAGAGGGTCACCATTGCAAACACGTACAGTACTACAATGGTGGCGCTCAGCTTGACAGCATCATCAGATGCTTTTTCACGCCCCGCTTAAAGAACCCGGGACTGTAGGAAGATCTTAGTGTGAGATCATTATACCGCATCATGTTCCCTAGTTCAATCATTTCATCCTGTTCAACTCGACCATGTCCCGTAGCTATTTTGAAGACGATGCAGAACATCCATTTTGCGCATGTTTATAGCGTTCTGTAGTGATAAGGATTTATCCTGAAGAGTTGGCAGGAGAAGGTAGGAAGATATTTTAATAAATGCACATGAGTGTGAGTTTATGAGAAGTCATAAAAGGCGTGTATATGAACTTTCATGTGTAGGCACATAGCATGATAAGACATACGCAGACACTATGCATGACTGTAAGTTGTAACACATACATTTACGAGTAAAATTGTTTATACTCAAGTCTGTAAAATGAAAAAGCAGAAAGAGTTAATGACACGTCGGACAGATTCCACTTTAAATTCAAATATTTATTAATTAAATAAAACATTCCGAAAGCTGATAACATTGCCACCAACCATTGCCATGATCAATATAGGTGACATCACAACCACATTCTACCATTAGGTTTATTATATATTATTGACGAGGAGCAATGACAATGAACTCACTGAATATACATGTCTGTCTATAATCACAAATGAATATAACATAACTACTTTTGAAGTTTATTAAAAGATATCAAAACGTTATTTGTAGAAATCATATACTTTAATAACGGTATCAGTCAAAAACAATTTCAATAATGTAATGTAACGGCTGCTTGCGTAGAGACATTTTCTTGTGTTTTATTTAAAGATAAATAAGATGGATGAAATCAAATTATTAAATATTTTGACTAAAGCTGAAAATGTTATGTGTATTTATAGAAATTACGTATTATACAGAAAGTTTCATAGAATACTCATATGGGTTCGTGTAACTCTGGAAACAATCCTTTACATAAAGGCCGTGCAACAATTTTATGGATCAATTTGGTTCATAATGGAACATGACAATAAAAAATATTATATTATATCGTTATTCACAATTAAATTGGTATGCGAGTTTGTTTTTCGCGTAGAAAGTATAAGAAACTCAAATTACTATCAAGAATTTATAACTTATCTAATGGTATCGCACAAAAACTGTCTTAAACAACCTAGTTATGTGAAAAGCTTACGACGATTAGAATATGTTACATCAATAAGTCTCATAACATTTTTAATTATAAAAATAACTATCGTATCACTAAATTATGTGGAAGAAGCTAATATAGAATTATTATTAACTACTGTTTTCGAAGTGTGGGGTGAAATCAATTTCACTTTGCAGCTCTTTATTTTATATAGCCTTATCACAATAATTTACAATCTATCGAAATGTTTGAATAATTCTGTATCTGTAATGGTAGCAGTTCTCAAATACGAAGTAATTGTTACCTCTTCGAAAGAAAGAGCCTGTGATCCTGCAACATTAGCACACTTTGAACAATGGACAGAATTGTATAGCAGTTTAATCGCATGTAACAAGCTATTATCGCAGTGCTTCCAGCATCAAGTAAGTACCTCATAGTATTTAAAAAAAACTGGGAATCAAATAGAAAATTGAGTTATAAACTTAAAATTTCCTTAGTAATGGAAATTATTGTACCTATATAATTATGATACATATCTGACTGCTCCAGGTATCTCTATTAGAATCGTAGGTACTCAATAATTTAATGATGTTCTCATTTTAAGTACCCATTTGGCAGTAACAGTGTTTGCCTATTCTATGGTACGCAAAAATGGAGCTTACAAAACATAATTTCAATAAGCTTCATTTTTATTTTTTTCCTTTCTTTTTATTTTTTATATCTAAGCGCCATTATACCCTTATATAGGTTGTGTCTGAGTCTGCTTTTAACAAATTTTATGAAAAATATCATCAATCACAAACATGTATCACAAGTCACACCAAAACATGATCTAAACCTTTAATAAGAAAGTGAGAACAAGGTTTAATTAATAAGTAAGAAATAATTACTTAATTTCTAGTAATGACTGTCAAATTTTGGTATCAATGATTCTGTTAATTATCTCTTCCTTTTTGTTTTAGATGGTCTATTCTATTGCAATGTCCGCATTAGGTTTTATCAGTATGATCCATGGATTACTTAAAATAATTATTGAAAAGGTATGTAGTTCGATGAATTTGCACTTCTTATCATATTGCTCAGATTAATAATTCATTTTGTGTTAGTAGATTTTCTGTTCACTAACAACTGTAGAGGTTTTACTGACTATAATTTTTTGGTCATTAGGTAGGTATACACTGTCTAAATCCCAGTACTCATATTCCAAATACATTTTGATAATTATGTTTATTATGTGTGATTGTGACTGAATCATTTATTTTATCTTTTTTCATGTTCTCTTTAATATGATACTGAAAATCTTATTCTACATTTTTCATAGAATCGAGTTTACTACCATTTCGCGGGCAATCTGACATGCACCGTTTTGTACCAAATGTATGCTCTCACGATGGTTTTCTACGCTGGACAAAAAATGATTAATGAAACATCTACATTGAACAGAGCGCTGGCAGAACTATGCAGTTCACATTCGCTTATACTCTGTAAGTGTTCATTTAAAGCTCGCCTTTGTCCATAGTATTTCAGCATAATGTGTAAATGCCATTTATGTCTACTTATAATGTTTAGTAATGATTTATTACATTAATTTGCAGTATCAAACGTGCCTGAAGTAAAAGCATTCAAGGATTTTAAACGATTAACAAGCATAAAACCAATACAATTTGAACTTCTTAATACAACATTAGGAATGTATTTTGTTCCAATGATTACTTCATTAGTTGTGACATATGTGGTGATTGGATTACAATTTTCCAATGTTATTTAGAAGATAGTTAATTATCACTGTAATTTAGTGGTAATATTTAAAAACATTCCTAATGCTAGAAGACTTGTATTTATTTATAAAGCAGGCCGAACCACCAAGCCATGTAACAGCTAGCGAAGTGGCCCATCACCTTTTTGGTTAATGGCAAACGCCCGCATCAACTTGGAAGAGTCCCGTGGAATGCTTTGCCGGCAATTGTATGCTTCTCCTCTATTTGAAACCTTTTTAACAACTACGAATATATAGCTTCTGTTAAAATTGAGCGCAACTGGAGGAAAGCTAAAATTATATCCATTCTAAATCCAGGGCAAGCTATTGACGACCCCATAAACTTCAGCTCTCTATTTTGCTAGACCCTAAACTTTTTGTGCAACTTATAACACTTAATGCCAAAGATCTGCTCTGGAAGATGGAAATAACTATTATGGATCGCAAACTTACCGACGAACTGACGCTATTAGGTGCACCTGCCTAAAAAAGACCTACCACAAGGTAGTGTCCTGGGGCCCTCAAGTCAGTCAAAAACACAGTACATCTCAGCAATAGATCGGTAAAGCGTGAGCTGAAAATGCAGTAGCGCGGTGTTGAGATTGAAAACTGTTCACGCATCATCTGGAAGTTACTTGAACTGGTTCCTCACCTTTAGGAGACACGGCGAGAAGTTCAAGCAGTAGGCCTCGTGACGAAACTACTAGTAGGCACGCAACTAATATAATAGAAATAAAAATTGTTTTGTTTTGTCTTTCTCTATTATTTCTACAATTATGTTCACATATAATATACTGAAAAGGGGTATTCTTACGATCATTTCTGTAAAATTTAATACTATGTTGCTGATTCTGTTAACTTTATCACCATAACTAAACTGTTCTCAGCTTACTACAGAAATAATAGCCTAATTAAACAACATAAAACAAAAATGTAGGTGTGAATTATTATTAGTAGATTGTATGACAAGGGAGCAAAATAGTATTTTAACGACGAGGACGCTACTTTAAACCACGAATGAAGCAAAGTATTTTGGAATGGAAACCCTAACTTAGGGAGGTATCATAACGTACAATTTTGAGTGCAGCGAGGGATTCAAAGTACATCAACCAAGGGAAAAATAAATTACTCTAGAGTCATATACTCCATTTTCCATCTATGAATGATTCCAAGTTCAAATCTTACTATCGCCCCCTAAAAAAGTAGTTCCTATCGAAGAAGAGACCACTTATAGGGGAACAAAGCTACACTTTTTGAATAGGACGGATGCATAACATCAAATTGCCCACCAATGTACACAATGTGCAAATATCTTGAAAGAACATGCTGTACGTAATTCTGAGTTTTTGGGTAAACAAGGTCTATACAATATATTTAAATTAATCTTACTGTTAATATTTAGTGATGAGTTACCTTATGCAATATTAAAATAAACATTTCCACTTGAACATTGTAAATACTTAATAACATAAAAACCATTTGAAAGAGACATGTCATTTAATGATAATGTTATAAAGTAGGAAGTCAATTGGATATTTCAGTAAGAGCACCACTGGTATTAAGTTCTGTCTTAGATATTACTCTAAGGTGTTCATAATGGTTAGTATAAAATTATGGAATATTTTGGAGAAAGCCGAAAATGTGATGGGCATTTATCGAAACTACATTTATTTTAGACAGTTATACAGAAGGCTGATATTGATTCGTATAGCCATAGAAATTTTTCTGTACATACTAGCCTGGAGACATTACTATGATTACGTTTTTACAAAACTGACCCAAAATCAAATGTTGAAAAACAGTCTAAAAATATATTCTGTAATGATAATGTACACTTTAAGATCAATGTTTGACGTAATTGTTATAATAGAGAGTGTTACAAGTGCAAAATACTACAAAGAGTTTTTGACAGATTTAACTGCTACACACGAAATCTTTATCAAAGATTTATCTTATGTAAAAAGCTTAAGACGATTGAAAGTTATTACATTGACAAGTCTTATAGTCATTGTTATGATGAAAATCGTATTAATTACAATTGAATATACTGTGCTATTACCTGAACATAGATTATTTCCTATAGTAACATCTCTCCAAGAAATGTGGAATCGAATGCATTTCTTTTTAGAGTTCTTTGTTTTGTATAACTTTACCACAATGATTTATAATTTAATGGGCAGTTTAAATAAGTCAATATTTGTAACAATAGAAGACATAAAATATGCAGCTACATTAATATCTGTCAATGATAAATATGATATGTCGGAACACTTAGAACAATGGACAGAAATGTATTCAAATTTGTTAAACTGCTCCAATTTACTATCGAAGTGCTTTCAACATCAAGTAAGTATTAAATACATCAGTAATTATACGGGATGTTAGGGAAATGCTCCCAGATTGGAATCAGACGGTAGTGCTAAGGGCACACTGCTTATTGGCATAAAAAATTTAATCTCCATCATACAAAGAGCAGCACTACAAAAAAATAGCGCCATTTTCAATTTAATAAAATAATGAAAGGTGATATCATTCTTATGAAATTATTGTTTATTTTAGCTGTACTAAAACAATGAAAAATGAATAACGCTAGTTAAACGGTATAAATTTTTTTAAATAAAAACATTACCCAGCCGTAATTGTTTATGCTAATATAATTATAGTATACCAGGAGTAATGCCTTGGGCTTCGGAAGCGTTTTTCTGACACCCTGTAAAACAAATAGGTTGTATTAATCTCAGTAAAGTTATTAATTCAGTGTGTTCTTTTATCACAAGATGATCAACTCCATTATGATGACTCCATTGAATACTGTTACTGCAATGCATGGATTGTTCCAAATAATTATTCAACAGGTATGCAGATATTTTTATTTTCATAAATTATTTAGGTGATTTCATATATTTTATTTAATTCATACAGCGTTTGTGACGTGGCGGTGGTGAACGCGACTGCTACGCAGGAGGCGCGGGTTTGATCCGCGTTCAGTGCTAATAATTTTGTATGCATGAAATAGCAATTTGCTTTGTTATAGTCGTGCCTCGGAGAGCACGTTAAGACGTTCCCGGTTGCCATACTAACATCTATGGCAGTCGTTCCGAGTAGTTAAAGCTCTCAAAAATCCAACTAGTCTGACTACAGAACTTCGATGATGCCAATTTGGTTGTGGAGGTCCGATGGGAGTCGCTTCACGATAAATATTAATGTTCAGCCGCATCGGGGATTACGGGCGTGAGCATATGTATGTATGTATTTGTGCATAGTTCAGAATAATTTTATTTATTGAAATTAGTAATTTCATTAATTAAATGACACCACTTCAGCACAAGACAATATTTAAAATCTTTAAAAATTAAATTCAAACTCATGTATAGTGTAATATTTATTTTGCAAATAAAATTGTATTAACGATTTTTTGTTCACAGAATAGCATTTATTATTTCTATGCTGTTAATTTATCTTATGGCCTATTTTTTAAAATGTATGCGATGACCTTGGTTTTCCATGCCGGACAACAAGTGATTAACCAAATGTCTACAATGAACAGCGCTCTAGCAAAATTGTATTGTACATATTTATTTTCATATTGTGAGTTTATTTTAATTTTTCTCCTCATCATCTTTGTGATCATGTGTCATCACATATTGCTTAAAATGAGTTTGATAACATCATATTGATTTTCAGCAACCAACCTAAAAGAAGTGAAAGCTATCAAGGACTATAAGCGACTGATAAGTACAAAACCAATTGAAATAAAATTCTTTAATACTTCGATGGGAATGTATTTTGTTCCAATGATTTTGGAGTTTATTGCTGCATATGAACTGATTGCATTACAGTTCACGAATGTCATTTGAATATAATATACCTAGCGTGTATACATGTTAAGTAAGAAATAAATAATTACATGATTAATTAATTATTCGAAACTATTTTCGTGTTTGTTGACTTGTACTATTTTATTTACTTTGAATAAACATATTTGTAATTATTTAAGTCTCTTTTATTCAATAAGAATTGTCGAAATAATTATGTACGTACCATTTCTCATAAAATTGTAAATGTAGGATGAGATGTATACATTTATTCATTCTTTGTCGCTAGTTACGTAACCATTTTGTTTGAAATATTTATTGTTTCATTTGTTTGATATTGGGCGTTGTGTCGTTATGACATTGTAACCTTAGGATAGACTTGCATAGTGTGGGCCTACTGGATATGAATCTATATGTTGTAACTTTGATTTAAATAAACTAATTTTATTATTATTTGTTTCACTAATAAAACCAAATGGGTATTAATCAAAGCCACTGATTATTAAACTGATGCAAAGTCAAAGAAGCAACAGAAGGTAATGATTAGGCAGACATATTTAGTGTCGTCATTCGACATCTTTCTTATATTTTGGATTTGCAAAGTCAGGAAGGGGTTGGATCTGTTAAACCTGTCCCGGATGATTCTGCAGACTTCACTGCATGAATATTGGTGGAAACAAATACTGCATAACCTTAACAACACAGCCCACTGGTAGTTGTTGTTGTTGTTGTTTGTACTGGGGTTTACCGCCCTTAGCCTCTTGATTGGGCCATTGTGCGTGAGGTGGTGCTTCTCCCCGCTTACTCCAACCATCCCAGTTCCTCCCAGAAAGCCAGAAGCTTAGAGAAACTTCTGCAGGCTTCCGGAAGCGTTGCCGGTGATTGGAGCAGTTGTGCCCGTTGATGCGCCACACTATTACATTCCATAATGACGTGTTGTGGCGTTTCTTCCGCCTCCATGCATCCTCTGCATCGGGGGCTGTCGGTTACACCTATGGTAAACAGATGTTTGTTTAGGGAGCAGTGACCCGTAACTATACCTGTGATTTTACGTATGTTGTCCCTATTCAATCTGATGAGGTTGCGGGCAAACCTTTTGGATGTTACTGGGACCGATTGTTTGGTTTGCTTGCACCCATCATCGTTTGTCCACTCTTTAAGGTGAGTTTCTTCGGTTTTTTCGCGTAGCCATGACCTTACTTGAGCCTGAGGTATTGGTAGCAGTGGTGTCGGTCCGTGTACCATTGTGTCTGATCCTCGTTTGGCTAGTTCGTCCGCTGCGTCGTTTCCTAATGAGTTGCTATGTCCCTTAATCCATTGCAAAGTGACCTTGTTGGTGTTCGCAATCAGCTGTAGTGCCTCGTGGCACTCTAAGATTAGGGCAGAGTTAATCGTGCTGTTGCTTAAGGCCTGCAGGACTGATGCGCTGTCAGAAATGATCCTTATACTGAGGTTTTTCACACTTCTGGCTGCTACTGCCTGTGCGGCTCTGGTGATGCCCAAACATTCTGCTTGGAAGATTGTGTTAAGTTTGTCTAGTGTTGTGGATATCTTAATGTTGAGGTCGTTTGAGAACACACCGGCTCCTGTCCCTTTTTTTGTCTTTGAGCCGTCTGTGTAAATTCTGACCTCATTCACTTTTGAGATATCTACTGGTTCGGCTTTGAGCTGTACATTGTATCTTCTGTCGAAGATATAGTGACATGTTGTTTTGTCCGTTGGTGCTTGTAGAAGTGGGACTTCTTCTATAGCGAGCCTTAGGATTTTGGTGTGCGTGGTTTCGAAGTTTTGTTTCCACAGTCCGTGAGACTTTAGTCTTAGGGCTGCTGCTTTTGCCTCCTCTTGGATGACTAGATCTAGAGGTCTTAGATTGAGTAGATATTCCAAGGCAGCAGATGGAGTTGTTTTCATACATCCAGTAGTAGCTACGCTAGCCAGACGTTGCAGGCTTTGGAGTTTTGTTTTGACCGTGGTCAGTGTTGTTCTTGGCCACCAGACCACCGATCCGTAGGTAATAGAGGGCCTGATTATTGCTGTGTATAGCCAGAGTGTAATCTTTGGGTTAAGACCCCATTTTTTACCCACTAGTCTTCTGCACTGATTAAATGCAATACACGCCCTCTTTGATTTGTTTTCTAGGTGGCTAGCCCAGTTTAGTTTGTTGTCCAACACCATGCCTAGGTATTTCACCTGTGTCGAGAGAGTAAGTCTGGTGTTGAATAGCTTTGGTGTTTGTAGTGCTGGAATCTTCCTTTTGTTGGTGAAAAGGACTAATTCTGTTTTTTGTGGGTTAACTGTTAAGTGGTGTTTTTCACACCATTGTTCTATTATCTGAAAGGCTGCTCTCATTATTTGACACATAATGTTTTCCGCATTCCCATTTATCAGAATTACTAGGTCGTCTGCATAACCAATAGTGGTGTAGCCTTTATCGTTTAGAGATCTTATCAGGCTGTCTACCACTATGTTCCATAGAAGCGGAGATAGGACTCCCCCTTGTGGGCATCCTCTAACCACTTTTGCTCTGGTCGTGGTTGTTGTAGCTTCTATTCGAACCGCCCTTGCGCTCACCAGTTCTGTGATCCAGTCTACTAGTACTGGTTCAGCTTTGAGGTTCGTCAGGGCGTGGTTTATGCTGTTGTGCATTGTCTTGTCGAAGGCTCCTTCAATGTCAATAAAGGTAGCCAGTGTTGATGCTTTGTTGTTTATAGCCGACTCTATTTTATGGACTACCATATGAAGTGCTGACTCTGTTGATCTGCCTTTCCTATAGGCATGTTGTTGGGGGTGGAGAGGATTTCTTCTTAGAACTCCATCTCTGAGATGTCGGTCTACTAGTCTTTCTAGGGTTTTTAGGAGGAAAGATGTAAGACTGATTGGCCTGAAGGATTTTGCTTGTGTATAGTCATCCTTACCTGGCTTTGGTAAGAATACTACTTTGGCTTCTCTCCAGTGTTTTGGTATATATTTGTAGGCTATGCATGCCCTATATAGTGGTGTCAGATGTTTTATTATCAGGTTGGGTTGCCATTGCAGGAGTGCCGGGAAAACGCCATCCAGCCCTGCGGACTTGAAGGGATTGAAACTGTTAATTGCCCAGTTTACTTTTTCCGACGTCACTATCTTGTCTGCAGTTTCCCATTAACATTGTGGTGTTACAGTGTTGTATCAGCTCCGTCAGCGGCGCGGGTGGAATTTCTTCCTCCAGCGGCATGTAGACCGAGGCTAACACAAGGACTGTTTGTTGGTCAGTGAGGGTTTTCACTGCTGTTTGATCTCTAGAACAGAATTGGTTAAGTAAAGTGGCATTTATGGACTCAGGCATGTAGATGCAAGTCCTCGGTTTTTCAACTGAGGTGTCGCTGAGTAACTTACCACCAATATTGGTTAGACCGCAGATTTTGTTGTTTCTGATCCAAGGTTCTTGGATCAGGGCCACGGTCTTGCTGTTTGTCTCCAGCACTCTACGTAATGTGGCCGTCGCTGTCTTTTTGTGCTGGAGATTGGTTTGTATGACACGACTGTTGTTAAGGGCTACGCAGGACGTCATCTTCGTCACTGGTAGCCGTCGTGTCGTGTAGTTGCGGCTGCGGGTCAGTATCCATCACGCTCTGACCCTGTTGGGGAGCTGTGGTGGATTGGACGGGCGTGGAGGTCTCTCCTACCTGGTTGTCCATTGCCTCGTCGGTTTCCGCAGTTGGTTGACCTCCAGCAGAGAAAAAGCGGATATGTCCACCGCCGCTCATGTGTGCGACTCGCCTCTCTCTGCTGAGGATGTCCTCGCGCTGGTCTTCGGGGATGCCGAGAATCAGGTGGACTATCTTCTCCGACGGATCACCCTCCGGTTTGTCCTCGAACGTCATGCTATAGCACTGCCACGTGTCAACTTTGTACCAGGGGTTCTGGGCACGAAGGAGTCGTTGCAGTGTAGCAGCGTCGGTAATTTTGGTGTGTAGGAGGAGCATAGCCCTGAGTTTTTTCTTCAGCTCTGACAGTTTTACAACTGCCAGAGTGGTGTTGGGTATGGGTGAGGTAAGTGTTTTGACCGCGTTTTCCAGCCAGCCGAGCGCGTTTTCGTCTTCACACCACATCGCCAGGGCGCCTTCCAGTAGGAAGGGCCGACCGCGGAAAGATGGAGCCCGTGCGTCAGGGGTTGGCGGCGATAAGACCGTCTGAAGAATGCCATCGTCGATGGCACTCCTCAGCCGTTCCGCCTGTTCGGCCGAGAGGTCGCTTTGAGGAACGGTGACCACCGCTACTCTCAGATGCGATTTGCTCGCATCTGCGTAGCTCACCGTCCTCGCAGCTTTGGTGTCGGTTTTCGCGCGTTTGGCATCACCTCTGGGGGACTTGGTTTCGTCCAGGCGAGCACGTTTCGTAGAAACTTGCTCGCTTTTACCATATTGCTCCTTTTCAGGAGCAGTGGGAGCCTTCGCAGCGTTCCGCCGTCCACGTTTACCTCTCGGCTTCGGCCTGCTGCCACTCGGATGGCTGGAAGCTGATGAAGGTGTTGTGCCTGTCTGATTTGCCTCCTGCACCGTGTCTGGCTCTTTCGAGCAGGACGGCGCAGGTTCGCGCTGTGTTTCCACTGCTGCGGTGGCTGGTGCAGTATGGTGCTTGTTTTGTGTTTGTTCCCTTTGAGCTAGCCTTCTCGCGCGCCTATTCAGGCGACTGCGTTCGGGTTTGCTCTCCGGGTTAGTTGTGTTTGTTGGGACTTTGGGCGCTGCGTTAGCTCTTCCCTTTCTGCAAGGGCGCCTGCGCGCGACCATAGTCCATTGTGGTGCTGGTTTGGGTTGTGCTGTGTTTATGGCCTCAGCTAGGCCGGAAAGGTCGAGGCTGTTATTGCCTGCCTTGGAGCGCGGGTTGCCCCCCCCAGAATACGCGGGGCTGGCCAAGGGTTGCTTGGCGAGGGATTCTCCACCTTGGGTGGTACCCTCCTGGGGTAGTATTTTATTAGACTCGTCGCTCATGTTGGTTTTTTGGGCTTGGCGGGAAGCGCCGTGATGGAATTACCATACCTCTTAGCCCGGTGGAGGTATGGTGCCTACTTTTCGGGGGTATTTAGTGCCCCGGGGTCCGGCTGGGCCTGGGTGTGGTTATACCGCCACTGGATCGGTGGGGTAGGGAAATGAGGTGTGGGTTGGGTTGAGGATTGGTCGGATGAGGAGTAGGTGTTTTAGGATGGGATAGGAAAGCGGTGGGAGAGGATAAGAGTGGCCCGACTAACCCGCCGAGTTGACAAAGTTAGCCGCGCCCCGGTTTTTATAGGGGTCGGTACCCCGTGGTCCTGAGCGGAAGGTGTGAACAGGACCCTCGGCCCACTCAGTGTGGGTTTCGAGTTGGGCGAGTGGACGAGGGAGTGTGAACGCACTTCCCCGCCCCTCTTCAGGTTTTGGTCCGCGCCGGTTAAAACCGGAGCCCCTCATATCTGAGGGGCATCCCCTATCCGCCACCCGGGGACGCGCCTCGATGGCAGACCCAGAACTGCTCACGGGCCCACTGGTAGTATTGAAGGTTAAAATTAAACTGATCTGTCAAATTTCTTTGGGCTAACTACCTAACGAGCACAACAGAAGTATGTAAAGTCATCCAGGACCTATGGCGTAACATGTTCTCCAAAGCATGGAGGGCGCTCAATATCTTATGTATTATACCTTCTCATTTGTTTGACAACCACATTAAAAAGACGACCTCCGTGGCGTGGCGGTAGTAAACGCGACTACTACGCAGGAGACGTTGACTCGATTCCCGCTCAGTGCAAATGTGTATTCTAGAAAGCATAACACAAGCCACATAAACTATGCTTATTGTGAATCTAGGTGACATTTATTTATTAAGACTTCAAAACAGCCTGCTATGGCCTCTCTATGATCATCTTAATGCTTCCTGATTACAACCGAATCTGAAAGGAACCTGAAAGTTGGGAGGATGCACAGCACACTCTTTCCTTCTTTAGATTTAGTTTAAACACCTTAATCAACCCATCTTTCGTATGTTTAAGCTCTAATCTAAATAAGGTAACACAATACAAGAGTAGGATGTATAATATTATTAACTAGCGGAATGGGCCCCAGGACCGATCCCTGTGGAACACCGCACGACATCTCTCGCTGGCCGAAACCGGTCGCAGTTGGGTAGATACCGTGGTTACGGGCTGATAGGATATTTCAACATATTGATCTGCTCGTAACCCATGGGAACCTAATACGGATGTAAAAGCTTAGTCTATATCTCAAATATCAAATCACCAAATATCTTTACAAACTTTCACATTTACTTATAATATTTGTAGGAAGTAGGTTTTAATGATGTTTTGTTAAATGGTACTTCCCTAAAATATTAAAATAAACATTTCCAATTCAACAATGTTTATACTTAATGACATAAAAACCATTTGAAGAAGACATTTCCTTTTTTGATAATGTCATAAAGTGGGAAGTCAATGAACATTTCAGTAAGTACACAACTTGCCTTAAGTCCTGTCTTATATTTTGCTTTAGGCGTACACGATGGCTAAAATCAAATTATTGAATATCTTGGAGAAAACCGAAAATGTGATGGGAACATATAGAAACTACATTTACTTTAGCCAGTCACTTAGAAGGCTGATATTGATTCGTGTCACCATAGAAATTATCATGTACTTAATAACCTGGAACCATTGCTATTACTTCATTTTTACATTACTGAGCCGTAATAATCAAATGTTTAGAATCAGTATAAAAAAATATTTTATTATGATAATGTACTCTGGGAGAATTATATTTGATGTAACTGTTATAATAGAGAGTGTTAGAAATGCAAAATACTACAAAGAGTTTGTCACTGATTTAACTACATCACACGATTATTATATCAAAGAATTGGGTTATGCAAGAAGAATAAGGCGATTGGAAATTATTACACTTACAAGCCTTACAGCCTTTGTCGTGTTACAGTTAATATTACTGATAATAGAATACACAATGGTACCACCAGAAGTTAGATTATTTACTACAATAACGGCTGCCTTTGAAATATGGAACCAAAACCACTTCATTTTAGAGCTCTATGTTTTTTATAGTTATATCACAATGATTTCTAATTTAATGGATTGTTTGAATAATTCAATATCTGGAACAGTAGAAAATGTAACATTTAAATTAACTCTTTTCCTTGACAATGGCAAACTTGATATATTGGTTCACCTTGAACAATGGACACAAATGTACTCAAATTTGTTAAACTGTGCCAATTCGTTGTCGAAGTGCTTTCAACATCAAGTAAGTAATATGTATAATAACATATAAAACTAATTTAATGTACTGATTTAGCTACGTGAACGCATATTGGCATATTCAGATTAGGTACCTAGGATCAGTATTCCACGCGACTGGTGCTATCGACTACGTTGTCAAGATGCGCAATGCCTCTGCATGGGTCAAGTGGCGCGAGGTAACCAGTGTCATTTGTGGTCCCAAAATACCGGTCAGGCAGAAGAGGCAGGTCTACAAAACCATCATTAGATATCCTATTACACGGCTGCAAAGCATGGCCTTTGCTAGAATGACATATCCACAAGTTGCGTGTCGCGGAGATGAATATGCTGTAATGGATGTGTGTGAGTCACGCAAAAGGACCGCGTGAGGAACTCTCGTATCTGGGGTAACCTCCGTGTCCTTGATATTGCAGACAAAATGTTCTGCGGCAACAACCTGGCTACGTGAGTCACAAATGTATGGTAATGCCGCCTCCATCGGGCCCCCGTAGGAGGGGTATACCCGAAAGGTGCTGGTTTGGTGTCGTGGAGGATATCATGCATGCGCGATATTGTGATCCATGGTAGTAAGCCCATTTGGGCTTGCTATCATGGATACGGTATATATTGATGATGCACAATATATATTGTTAACACACTTGTACTTCTCCAAGATATTTATTATTGTACCCAACCGGGTTTGCCTTGCAGCACTATCAAAAGTTTTATCAGAATGAAAAGATATTACGATTATTTTGTATTTTCTGATGTTTTGATCGTATTCTACTACACGGCATGGAAATTTCATGTTTCTTTATTTTATTTCAAGATGACTAACACAATTATGATGACTCCATTGGTTTTTATAACTGCAATGCATTCATTGTTCCAAATAATTATTCAAAAGGTATGTGGTTATTTCATTTATATATTAATTTACATCAGTTCGTGGCTAAATAATAAACGAATAGCTTTATATATGAGCAAATTAAGCGCCACTATCCAGATCGACTAATCTTGAGACCCCTACGTGCCTCGGAGAGCATGTCAAGCAGTCAGTTTCGGTTGCCATACAAACATCTATGGCAGCCGTGATGAGTATTTAAAACCCTAAAGTGGCTTCACGGAAAATATCAAAGTTTAACCGAGTCGCAATAAAACTGCAAAAAGTGGATCTCAATTTCCGAGGTACGGGTCTCCAATGCGACCAGAATCAACGCTTATCTAAGATGATTAATTAAAAACAGAATTTCATCCTGCGGGCTGCTTAAATTGGTATGAAAAATCAATTTTGAATTGTTTTGTACAATAAAATATTCATGTTGTATCTTATATCTTAATATTGTGTTTTTGTTTACAGAATAGCAAAATGTACTTCTACGTGGTTAATTTAGCGCATGGTTTATTTTTTAAAACGTTTGCGATGACCTTGATCTTCAATGCCGGACAACAAATGATTAATCAAATGTCGTCTATGAATAGCACTTTAGCAAAGTTGCATTCTAATTATTCATTTCTATTTCGTGAGTTATTTTTATGTTAACTGTAACTGTATAAATAGGTATATAATTATATTCCACTTGTAGAGTATAAAGTATCTCTTTTATGGGTGAGGGTAGATAGAAAGGAATGTAGTAGAGAAATTTTTGTAAGGCATTAGAAAGTCAACTTTAAAGTTATTGACATAAAATACATATAGATATGATCACCCGTCTCTAAAGATGCGGGCTGAATTTTATTTTAATAATTCTGAAAAGAATCCTCTCTGCTATACTCTTCTTTGTCTGCAATTAATTATAAATGTACTGGAAATATTGTGGTTAGTCTTCTTAATATTTTCGATGTATTTGAAATTGAACGACTTATTTAACATAACCATATTGATTTTCAGCAACCAACGTATCCGAAGTACAAGCTATCAAGGACTTTAAGCGGCTGATAAGTGCAAAACCAATTGAAATAAAATTTCTTAATACTACGTTGGGAATGCATTTTGTTCCAATGATGTTGGCATTTCTTGTTGCTCATGAACTAATTGCGTTACAATTCACGAATATTATTTGAACAAATAAAATATACTGGTAGGTATGTACCTAAGTATGAGTACTCTGATTTCAAGGTAGGACTTAAAATGTTTATGAAATTAAAAACTCAGTATGACATAAATAATTGTAAGAGTGTGTGTGCTTAATATTTAGCTTTTAATAATAAATAAGAAGTGTAGAATAAAAAATTCTGAAATACGACTTCTTTTTTTTAAAGAATACCTACTTTACTAATACCTTTCGGTTACTAATAGTAACCGAAATTACTACAATCTGCAGACTTCATGACAACATTCGAAACATCAATCCATTGATTAATAAATATTCGAAGAATCGTTCAGTCGAAACAGCGTTTGGTGACAAAACGTTGTTTTGCAATAAACTCTATTCGCACAATCTTTCAGTCGATATTTCAATAATCTAACATAATTATGTGTCTCCAAATTAAGTTACGGATCCCCAAGTACGCCTGACCTTCACTACACAAGCCACTCGCGATCTATACGTTTGTACGATCATCGGGACGTTAGCTTAAGTGTCCTCTGAGGGATGGAGGTCAATGTATCATGTAATAATACAACAAAATAATTTTGGCCAACTCATCTCTTCCTATGCGGTTTCGTATAGGACGACTAAAGGATAGAGCTGTTAAACATCAGACAGCTAACACAGACCAGACTTAGCCTCAGATGCATGGGATATGGAATTATTTTCACCCCTTGTTAAGTACGGGTTACAAAATACAATGATTGTTGAAATGTGGATGTTAATTTGCCTCTGCTTAAGGGGATATGGACGTGATTATGTATACATGTATGTTCTGAAGACTTTAATACAACCTGATGTGCTCTCACCAGATCATCCTTTAGATTTTGGTTATGTGGTTTTTATGGGAGCAACAACCAACCTCACAACCCCGTCTCAAACGAGTATAGTTTAATAAAGACGCAAGTGCTGGCGGATGAAGTCAGTTATACAAAATGGACATCAGTCAATTATATTGGTTTATTCCAATTTCAGGTAATTTGAAAAAAAAACCAAACGGTTTCCGTCACACTTTAGTGAACGTCGTTCATTTGTCTAGTGCTCATAACAGGGTTAAAATATATGTATAGTAAATATTATTAATAATATTTAACGATGACTTACTTAAATGTATTTTCTTAAAATATTAAAACAAAACCGTAAAAATTCCACAATGCACTTAATGTAACAATAAAACATTTAAAGAAGACCTAATGATGTCATAAAGTCTAAAGTAATTTGGATATTTCATTGAGTGCTACATTAGTCTTGAGTTCTGTCTTATATTTAGCTCAAAGCTGTACATTATGGCTAACATAAAATTACTGAATATTTTGGAAAAAGTCGAAAATATAGTTTGCATATACAGAAATTACATTTCTTTTAACCAGTTGTATAGAAGGCTAATATTGATTCGTATAGCCATAGAAATAGTCATGTACATAATAGCGTGGAAAGATTACTATGATTTAATTTTTGGAATATATTTATATAATATGAAAAAATATTTTGTTGTTATAATATGCATTGCAAGATTAATGTTCGATATAATTGTTTTAATGGAGAGTGTTAGAAATGCAAAACACTACAAAGAGTTTTTGACAAAATTAATTGTATCTCACGAAATCTATGTCAAAGAATTATGTTATGTCAAAAGCTTAAGACGGTTGGAATTTATAACATTAACAAGCCTTGTAACCTTTATCATGATAAAAATAATATTAATTACTATAGAATACACTGTGTTGTCAACAGCAAGTAGATTATTTACTGTAATCATATATCTCTACGAATTATGGAATCAAATTCATTTCATTTTAGAACTCTTTGTTTTGTATAGTTGTATCACAATAATTTATAATTTAATGGATTGTTTGAATAGGGTAATATCTGTTACAATAGAAAACATAAAGTTTGAAGCAATTTTACTATCAGTCAATGGAAAATATGATATGTTGGCACATCTTGAACAATGGACAGAAATGTACTCAAATTTGGTAAACTGTACCAATTTATTGTCGAAGTGCTTTCAGCGTCAAGTAAGTAATTTAGCTATATATTAGTCATTTTAAAACAAAAAGAATATATCAGAAAAAAAGCTCTTCACCTTAAACTCGGTATTTTGACCAAATTATCAGCTCTGTCAACTTTTCATTGTATCGAGACAGAACGCATTGATTGATTTGAAAAATATCCCATTGTATATATTCGCATTACACCTTGGATATTATAGCATTAGCATTCTTCATGAAAGCAAACAGTATGTTGTTTAATGGAACTCTTTACGAAGTTGTTTATTTAACCCATAAAATGTAGTCCGCCATTTTGTGGCTGTGGCCGTATTAGCTAAGAACCCTCCCAATTCACCTTTCAAACAAGAAAACTACATCTACAGCACACACACACACACACACACACAAACACATACGCACACATTTTAGTCACCTCTGTAATTTTTACCTTGACTATCTAAATATGATATTTTTTGAAGTTTGTTGTGTTATTCATTTTCAAGATGACTAATGCACTGGCGATGACTCCATTGGAATTTATTAATTCAATGCAGGAATTATGTTTAATATTTATTTTAAAGGTATGTGGATCGTTTTAGTTACCTATTTATGTATATTTATGTACGGCAGCTATTATAATAAGAACGAGAGCTCATGAAACTCAACTTAATTCAATGAGATTACCAGACGATATTCATATGTTCATGCCATTAGTCACCAAATTATTCAAAGCTAAATCTGAAGTTATAACAAAAATCCCTTTTTAAAAACTAAAATTTAGTTTCCAGTATTTATGATTCCAAAATTAAATTAAGTCCTGGAAAGTGGAAACATTGGAGAGTAACTATATGATAGGGCAGTTCTGCAAAACCTCGTGACTGACCTGGTAATCCTGGTATATAGTATGATCGAACTACTAAGAGGACAGAGGCTCATCTGAATTATGAAATATTTTGGAAACAGTCGTGAAAGCGGTTGCAATTTTCAATCTTTGCAGCAACCTCTTTTGTGAAAACAGGAAAAGAGTGATGTAAGAAAGAAAAAAATAATTTGTATTTCGCCGGATCGTACAAAGGCTGACTATTGTCATCCAAAGAGGCAATGCAGCCAACGTGATGGGCAATTTTGCACCAGGTTTAAGTCCGAACGCATTTATACATTTCATTTTATTTTTGTAAACGGACGAGCACAATGTGTCGTTGACTAATTCTGTTTAATTAAATGACCTTTTATATTTAATTTTGGATGTGATAACTTATAAATCAACAACATTAAGTGTATTTTTGTTCGCAGAAACGAATTCCTTACTCTTATGTGATCAATCTATCATATATCCTTTTGTGCAAAATGTATGCGATGACTTTGATCTTCAATGCCGGCCAACAAATGATTAACCAAACGACTACAATGAATAGATCCTTAGCAAAATTGTATTCCTCATATTCTTTTATGATATGTAAGTTAATTTTATGTCACTGGTCACCCCGTATGCATGAACTGTCTGAAGAAAATCGCTCCTCCGAAATGAACTCAGGCGCTGAATAGTGTTTTGAAATTTCATATATCCTGTTTCGAGAAAGGCTGATGAAGTACATTCTTAAGCTTCGTGAGTGATAGGCCGTTGAAAATAGTTCTACTATTAAGACTAACGAGGTTTGCTACATTGAAGAATTTTAAGGACAGAAATTTTCTTTATGTCTGAAAGCATAGTTTCAAAATATTCTTTTATTTTCTCAAATAGTATGAATAACTTAACAATGCCATGTTCATTTTCAGCAACCAACATACGTGAAGTAAAGGCTGTCAAGGACTTTAAGCGACTGATTGGTACAAAACCAATTGAATTAAAATTTCTTAATACTACATTGGGAATGCATTTCATTCCAATTATTTTAGCATTTATTGTTGCATATGAAGTGATTGCGTTACAATTCACAAATATTATTTGAACAGAGCTAAATACTATCAAAAATTGGATATACCATTGTAGTATGTTGATTTTTAGATGTAATGGCATGTGTAGTATGTTGATTCTTGGATGTAATGGTAGTACGTAATTCTACGAGTCAACATATTCATACGGTTAATGATTTTAGTCTTTAGTATTCAATCAGAATTGTATAAATAATTAAGAAAGAAACTCACACAGCACACACGAAAACACTCACTCGCATATTATTATAATGTACTGTCAACAAAAGAGATACAGTACCATATTTACATACAACATTATATGAAAAAGTGGTAGCGTATGTCCTCTTGAACATCATACGTTAAGAATAAGAAATAAAAAAGTTACATAAACCTAATATTATTAATTAAAGTCTTCTTACGAAGAGTGTTAAGCTTATATCAATTATTCAATTCCATTTCATTTAATCAAAATGCAATTACTTATCAAGCTCAAAGAAAGGTAATGGCATTCGTGATACAGAATTCAACTACGAGTGTGTCATTTCTTGATAATGTGATGAAGTAAAAAATCATTTGGACATTTAATTAAATACACCACTTGTCTTGAGTTCTGTCCTCCATTTTGTACCAAGGTGTACAAGATGGTTAACATCAAATTATTGAATATTTTAGAGAAAACCGAAAATATGGTGTGCATATACAGAAACTATGTTTATTTTAACCAGCCACATAGAAAGTTGATATTGATCCGTATAACTATAGAAATTGTGATGTACACAATAGCCTGCAAATATTACTATGATTACATTTTTATAACATTGAGCCATAATAAATTGTTGAAAGACAGTCTAAAAACATATTTTATTATGATAATGTATACTGTAAAATTAATGCTTGATATTATTGTTGTAATGGAAAGTGTTAGACGTTCAAGATACTACAAAGAGTTTTTGATTAATTTAATGGCGTCACACGAATTCTATATTGAAGAATTGTATTATATGAAAAGCTTAAAACGATTGGAAATTATTACCTTAACAAGTATTATAACCTTTGTGATTATAAGGATATTATTAATTACAATAGAATACACAATACTCTCACCAACAGGTAGATTATTTACTATATTAGTAGCAATCTATGGAATATGGAATCAGATTCATTTCATTCTGGAAATATTTGTTTTGTATAGCTGTATAACTATTACTTATAATTTATTGGGTAGTTTAAATAGATCAATATCTGTAACAATAGAAAATACAGAACATGAAGAAACTTCATTATATGTTAATGGTAAATATGATTTGTTGGTACATCTTGAACAATGGACAGAAATGTACTCAAATTTGTTAAACTGTGCCAATTTATTGTCGAAGTGCTTTCTGTATCAAGTAAGTAATATACCAGCAATGATAAAACTTTTTCAGCTAAGTAAAATGCAACATCGAAAGTTGTAGTTTATTTATTATTCTCTATACTAATATTTTCATTATCTACTATCATTGACTTTTTTTCAATAAAATTTATATTTATTTCACTCACTACTTCACAGGTCACATAGCTATTAGACACATTATTTCAGAACAATTTAATTAGCTACTAAATTCCGATATTTTGAAGCTGTTGCAAACTGTACCATGATCACGGAAGAACTGGAGTTTTAGTGGTAAACAGCGATAAAGTTTCGAGTTCTTTTGTTACGAGTATCAGCACTACCATTGGTTTCACTTTCGATGCGAACTCGATATCAATTACGTTCACGACGATAAAAAACAGTGCCCTCGTATTGGATACCAAGTCGTTGGTTAGAGAGCTGTAGAGACAGAACCTCTTGACTATTATTATTATAAAATTTTATAATACAAAATTTAATTTTTAAGATGACCAATTCAATTATGATGACCCCGTTGAATTCTATTAATGCTATACATGGATTGTTTCAAATAATTATTATTCAAATGGTACGTAGATGGTTTCATTTACAAAGCAGTATTAAGTACGCATCTACTAGAAATATAAAATAATAATCTGTCAAGTTCACCTTCATCGATGTTTTTAAAGCTATGAATATGTCTGGTAAACAAAAGAGACGGTTCAAAACCCTATGAAATGAAGCTGTAATCTTTATACACAATAAACAGGAATATAGGCTCATTCCTATAAGCCTATATTCCTTGCTCCTTGCTCGTTTCTCCTGCAACGAGGAGTATATATTGTTTTAAGGTAACTATATTAATCATATTTTTGTTTACAGAATAGTATTTATTACTTTTACGCGCTTAATATATCATATGTCGTTTTGTACAAGTTGTATGCGATGACCTTGCTGTTCAATGCTGGACAACAAATAATTAACGAAACAACTACAATGAATAGAGCTTTAGCACGATTGTATTCCTCATATTCACTTTTGTTTAGTAAGTTCATTTTATTTTATCATTAACTGAGTTGTAGTTGGTAAATGTACTTTACGTTGTGTAAACTTTTGTCTGGTTAGCGATCGAATTTTGATACGAATTTTATCAATGCTGCGTCTGGTACTCTCTAAGACGTCAATAGGTAGTGCTTGTGCGACTAATCACGTAATTGATTTCCTAGCGATTTACACCGTATGGCAAGGTATCGGGTCAAAAAATTGGTTTTCCAAATTTATATATTCTCTTAAGATCTTTCTCGTTATTTTTTGAAATTATATACATAACTTCCTATTTTACCAAATAAGATGAGTTACTTAACAACACCATTTTAATTTCTAGCAACCAACGTACGTGAAGTAAGAGCCATCAAAGACTTTAAGCAACTGATAAGTACAAAACCAATTCAAATAAAATTTCTTAATACTACGTTGGGAATGCATTTTGTTCCAATGATTTTAGCATTTATTGTAGCATATGAAGTCATTGCGTTACAATTAACGAACATTATTTGAAGAAAACGAACCACTGTTTAGAAGAAATATACAATAAACCCAAATCTTTCAAGATTCAGGCTTACTTCATAACGGAGGTTGCGATGCCCAAAACTTCTGTGTGTTTTTGGTCAAGTTTTAAGTGGAGATAAAAACTCGACAATTTCATCTTCATCGTCTTTTTATGAAGCGATAGATATTATGTCTTTGGGAATACAATATGTTGTAATGTATGTGCTTTGGTCGTATTTTTGTTCACAGTAAAACGCTTATTACTTTTATTCGGTTAATTGATCAAATCAGGTTTTGGGAATAATTTATGCAAAGTCGCTTCAACGCTGGACAACGAATAACTAAGTAAACCTCTACAATGAACAGACTACGTATTCACTTCTATTTTATAAGTTCGTTTTATATTAACTATAACTGAATTGCAGTATTACGTATTATGAAGGTTACAAACAACGACTTTTAAGTATTTAACCATGAACTGGAAAACTTGTGTGGTCTGCAAACTATGAATAGTATCTACACATTTCATTGCTGCTGTTTTAGTAATTTACGCTTCATACAAAGTGAGTAAACCATAAAAGAACTCCTTGCTTCATAATTGTCTTGTAGAGTCCCTAATCACTTCTTCATGGCTCATCATCCATTAAAGTAATGAGTCATAGATGAAATGGGAAAGTAATGACAGAAGTAGTGAACTCTTGGCTCTACAGATATTTCCTCAGGAGCTGATAGTGCCTTGCGGCGTTCTCAAAGGTTTACAATGATAGTAAAATGTAAATTTCAATGTTACTAAACTGTTAATATAATGATCAAAGTTTATTTGTATAAATTGTCTAGTATACTGACTTTTAGAGTAGGTTCACTTATAAGTACCTACCTACATGAAATTAACAAAGAATTATAACTAAAGTTAATTTTATTATCAAAATATGCTCATATGATAAATGTTATGTTTAAGTCTTTAATAATTAATATAAATAATAAAGTTTTTTTTTCTCTGACACACGATTTTTATTAACTATATGGTATGTACAGGAGAATACGCTTATAATGACATTGCAACAGATAAACACGTCATATTAATTGGATGTCGAAAAAAACATTAGTTAAACAATTTTTATTATTTTCGCAATCATTGCAAAATCCCCATGGATATCACCTCCACCGGAACCTGTGTAAGCGGTTATGTTGTTGCCGTAGTTGAGATAGTAGGTGACATATCTATAAGATGGCCCCCCTTTGGGTGTGGTGACCACAGAGTCCCCTTATAGCCACCGGATATGGTGGGCACTCAAGCGCACTTCATGTTGTACAGTCAGAGCTCAGAAGTGCAGTAGCACATCAAGGCTCAAAATGGTTTACCGTGCGACCGTCGCGCGTAGTTTTTACTTGTGTGCGAAATGCATATTATAGCGAAGAAGAGTACAACAATATATATAAAATGCCTACTAGACAAAGATAGAAGATAGACTAATCATAATAATACCTAATATGTTCGTTTTCATAACTGTGTTATTCTTTAAACCTGCTGTGAGTCATTAGATACTAATACAGTAATTTAACAGGCACAGTGAGTCAACGGATAGCTAAGTGGCTAATGCATGACACTATCGGTACGGAATGATTAGAGATGTTAGTGGTTCGATTCCAACTGATAATAATTTTTTATATTTATGTCAAATATTTAATTTTGAATAATTATAAATTATTTTTGCATGAAGTTGGCATTAATTGTTATTTATGTGATTAAAATTATCGGGTTATGAAAATAAATGATACAAAATGTTTGATAAGTAACTAAATATATTTCATCTTTACTATCTACCTGCCTACTCAATGTAAATTTTATTGAGGTTTATAGCTTAAGTATTCGTTTTCGCAAGGAAAAGAGGATTGAAACTTAACCTCAATCTTACAATCTTAAACTGACTTGTCCTATAGCCAGCACGTCCCCTTTTCACCAAATTCACAAAAACTACTTCTTCTTACTTAACTGGGTTATTGAATTTATTTTTTGTAATACATAGAAAGATCATTAAGTAGGTATAGTTTACTTACTTGTAAGTTATGTAACCAAAGTATTATTTTTTACAGTTTTGATATTTAGAACAACAAGACTAGTAGTACTTTTTTACAAACATCCAATTAAGTATAATTAGTATTGTAGAATTTCGATATCGCCAATTTGGTTGTGGAGGTCCGATGGCAGTCGCTTCACAGAAAATATTGAAGCTCAGCCGCATCTTAGTTAGACTAGAATGCCGACCCCAACTGAGTTGGGAATAGGCTTAGAGAGAATGATAGTAGGCGGGCAAAATATGAATAATTACTTAATAATAGTTTTTGTGCTAATAATTATTAATATTTTGTATGACCTCCATTGTTCTCAATACCGCAGAGTAGACGTCGGCGCATGGACCCCACAACATTCTGATAAATATCTGTCCTACGTAAATTGTCACATATTTGCATGCAATGTTGCTTTAATAATTTAGGACTTTATAAATCTTTTTACCATTACCGCATATATTTTCTAACGGGTTTGAATCATGGGATCGTGCTGGCCAAGAAATAACGTTGACCTCTGCATGTTCTCTAAGCCATTCGCGATCTATGACGAAAAGCACTACGCACTGTAACATTATATTATCTAAAAAGTCCACATAACTTCTGCTGTTCCGTGTTCCGTTAAAAACTGTTTTATTGCTGGCGTCCGGTGATGCAGGCCTTCGGCATGGAGTACGCGGCGAGCAGTCCTCAATGATGTTTCAAACTCATTGGCAAATCGTCGTGTTGGTATGAAACCATTGGTTTCATACTCTGCTACCATATAGCACCGCTGGTCGTGGTTAATCAGCGGTGGCCTTCTACTTCTTCAAACCTTCCGGCCTTCTCGTCCTCAAACCTCTTATCCCAGCGGCTCACAGTACTTCTCTAAAAAGAACGTTTTTACATTAATGTAAGCAAATAGATAGAATAGATTTTAATGAAACTTTACAGTAATATAGCTTATATACCACAGAATAACACATAGGCTATGTTTGGTCGCGATAATCGATATCCACGCGAGCGTTGTCGCGGACGACAGCTAGTATAATTTAAAAATAAAATGGTATATTATTATACTTACGGATATGCCAGTTTCATTTGCTATTTCACTTATATTTAATCCATTCATATATAAAGCCACAATATTAGCATTGACTTCCATTCTTATATAACTTGTAGGCATGTTAAAATTAATATTGAATCGATTCACGACAATAACAAGCACAAAACAAGCAACTAAAAACCAACAACGTCATTTTATTTTCTCTAAGTCAGTAATTATTCCATTTTATTTCAAATCTACCTTCATAGTTTCATACTTTTTACATTTTATGTTGATCTTTGCTAAAGTTTAACTAATAATAAATTCTACTTTAGAATCATATTTTATTCATCAACCTGTTGTTAATTTATAAATAAAACACAAAAAGTGTTTTGATTGATCGTAGGATTTGAACCAACAACCTTACATTTTAGTAATCCTTATGCCAGAACCATTCGGCCACGGCCTACTTAGATATTTGTAGCGAAATAATGTATAATATTCCTACAGAAGAACAATTTACATGTGTGCGTGAATTGTCTTAAAAGAAAAAGGTAACAAGTAGCGTTAGAATGTTGACGCTATAGTTGCGTAGGATTGCTACTGCACTTTTGAGTTCTACTGTACACTTGTTCATGAAACATACTTCGAAATCAGCAGGGTTAGATTATGTTACAACTGTGACCACAACAAGATAAATAACACGAATATCATGAAAATTTGCAAAAAAAATTACCATTTGAACGTTATACCTACCAATTGAATATTCGGTGAAATACATATTAACTGGAAATTACATGAAATGAGCATTATACTATTTACTTAATCAATATCGGTAATGTTGTTATCACAAATAAATATAAATATAAATTGAGGAAATAGCCTTATATTTAAAAAATATTAAAATAAACTATCGTTAAAAAATCATTATAGGAAGACATGTAATTTCCTAATGAAGGCATAATGTAGGTAGTCATCATTTTCTTAAGTGCACGACTTGCGTTGAGTTCTGTGTTATACTAAGAGTATTAAGGTGTACACGATGATCAATATCAGGCTATTGTATATTTTGGAAAAAGCAGAAAATACAATGTGTATATACAGAAACTATATTTACTTTAACCAGTCACAAAGAAGGTTGATATTGATACGTATAGCGATAGAAATCGTCATGTACACAATGGCTTTTAAACATAATGTTGATTTTATTTTTCTAATGATGAGAAATGATCCAAAAACATATTTTGTTGTGTTATTGTATTTTGGGAAGTATATGTTTGATGTTCTTGTTGTCGTAGATAGTGTTAGATGTACAAAGTACTATGAAGAATTTTTAATTGATTTGTCTGCATCACACGAAATTTATAAAAATGAATTAAGTTATATCAAAAAGTTAAGACGATTGGAAACTATTTCACTTACAAGTGTTATACTATTTCTTACAATAAAGTTATTTATTATTATATTAGAACACACTGTAATATCACCAAAATCTAGAATATTTCCTTTAGTGCCATATCTATACGAAATATGGAATCAAATACATTTTATTCTAGAGCTATTTGTTTTGTACAGTTTTATCACAATGATTCACAATTTAATGGGTTCTTTGAACAAGTCAATTTCTGTAACGATAGCAAACGTTAAATATGAAGCAGCATTGGTACACCTTGAACAATGGAAAGAAATGTATTCAAATTTGTTAAACTGTACCAATTTATTGTCAAAGTGTTTTCAGAAACAAGTAAGTAATAAATAAGTAATGCATATTATCGAAAGCATACTATTATTACATTAGAAAGTAACAAATTTATAGTTACGAGTAGTTTAGAGTTAAATTTAATACAGGCCATAGGGTTTTAAGTGTCTTACGGTTACGGTGTTTTAAGGTTTTTCTGCCTTACTTGTTGTGACTAAAATTAATACGGGTTCTTTTGTTTTAAGATGACTAACTCTATTTTGATGACTCCATTGGTTCTTGTCAATGTGATGCATGGATTTATACAAGTGATTATCCAAAAGGTATGTGGAATAGTTTAATATACCTAATAAAGGGAGGCATTACTACTATGGAAATCCGGGATAATCTGACAATTTTGTCCTAATAAATTTTTATGAGGTATATTAGAGAGCTTGATCTGATGAATAGGGTAAGCCCAACCAAAAGACTAATTTAGTATATAGGAGGCGAAGGCGATCTTGTGTCGAATGCTAAGTAGAAATGAGGGGTACTTTCCTGAATTGTATGAGGTTGTTAACCATGGTAGCTAATAAATTCGTCTGAAATTATTTTTAAAATTTAGTAAGTACCTGCATTTTAGTACAAAAACAATTTGTTTCAACTTAAATGCCCATTTAAAACTGAATTTTTTATGTACTTAAACTGATTAATTTTAAGATTAATTTCTGTATTCATTATTGCTAGTTAACTGCTTTAAAATATGTTATATTTACAGAATAGCATTTTATACTTTTATGCAGCAAATTTAGCATACATCACATCCTTCAAAATGTATACAATGACCATGGTCTTCAACGCCGGACAGCAAATGATAAACAAAACGACAACAATGAATAGAGCTTTGGCCAAATTGTATTCTTCATATTCACCTTTGTTTTGTAAGTGAATTTACTTTTGACTTCAGAAAAAATTCATAAGATCATCTTATTTGTCCCCTCAAGTTAAATAATAATTGGTGATCTGTATTGTGGACGCTTTTTTAAGGGTAATTAAATACAGTACACCGGATTTTATGTACGTGCGTTTATACCATAAATGCCTATTTCATCATTCTCTGAGCCTTTAGGGGTTTCTAGTCTATCTAAGATGTGGTTGAACTTTGTTATTTTCCGTGTATCGACTGCCATCTGACTTCCGCAACCAATAGACAATATCGAAGTTCTGTAGCTAACTACAGAACCATCGCTATCCCACTAGTCAATATTAGTCCGACTTATCTCTAAAATCACAACCACTGAAATACCCAGACATATTGTTTTTCGCCCTGACCGGAAAACTTAAATATTTCTTTTTTCATATTCTAAGTCAGATATTCATCTAATTGATATTATGTATAAATTTTCAGCAACCAACGTCCGCGAAGTAAAAGCTATCAAAGACTTCAAGCGATTGATAAATACAAAACCAATTCAAATTAAATTTCTTAGTACTGCACTGGGAATAAATTTTATCCCAATGATTTTGGTGTTTATTGTTACTTATGTAGTTGTTACGTTACAAATCACGAATATTATTTAAATAAAACTACTGAGAATAACCCACCATAAGTTTTTTTTTTCACTCGCACATCACACTGGTCCCAGGGAAGTAGGGAAAAGTGTCTGAGACCCGTATTTCAGAACGATACACAGTCCCTTTTATTTAATTTTCCTGTGTAAAAATACCCACGGATACCCCCCGCTCTCTCCAAGACTCTCTAAGACGTTAATTAGTAGTGTTTGTGCGGCTAAGCAGGTAATTAATTTCCTTGCGATTGACATTACTTAACAAGGAATCGGGTCAATTTTTTTAAAATTAATCTCTGATGGCATTGTTGACCCGGAGTTGTTTCTTTCAAGATGGCCCCCATCAGGTGTGGGACCACGATGTCCCCATCTAACCTCTGAGTATCAAAAGTCGAGCATTGTTTCTGCCAAGGTAACAGTCGAATTCACCTGTCACCGGACGAGGTCATTCTGCGATCTCTGACATCCGAGTCGCCTCTGCTCATTGAGGGCAATGAGGGTCAAGGGACTTCTCCAGTCCCGGTCCGCCGCGCCCTTCTCACCTCATGGTGTCCTAACAACTATTTGGTCGAACACTAAATGGAACTTACAATACTTACAACGTCAATATCAACAATATTTGATAAATTAGTGAGTAAATGGACCGTTTCGAAACGCGGCTCCGGCCTGAGAAGACTGTGGCAAGAAACTTAACTTCAACTATTACTACTATAACTTCGAAGCACCACTAAGCAGTCACCTATCTAAATGGCAACCGTGCTTAGGTAGAATAATCCACTGAATGTTTACGGTCTTCAGACTGGCCACGAACGCCTCATTTTTTTTTAATGTTCGATAGGCTCGCGTTTGTCTTTTATCTCACCTGGTGGTAAGTGACAATGTGTTTGACGGTGGAGCACGCTTGCCTAGAAGCAACCTATTCACTCTAATCTTGAAGACTACCAAGTTATGTTATGTACAGTCAACAAAAGAGATACGGTACCACTTTTTCATACAACGCTGTATGTAAATGTGGTATCGTCTGTCTTTTGTTGACTGTACTTTAAATCATAACTAAAGACTCTTTTCAAGTATAAAATTAATAAGTAGTTTAGAAAGTGTATTTTGTTTTGCACTTAATGTTTCTGCATAATAACAATGTCTGCCGGCTGCGCTTGCTGAAGTTTTAGTGGTTCTGAATAAATTACAATCTGTACAAATAATGCGCTGCTGTTTTCTTCGAGTCATAACAGTTTTATTTAAAAGTTTTGCAATATGCATTTCTCATTACATTCTTTTACATTTTATTATTGAAATAATTGTATTTTTTGGTAACTATACTCATATAAATAGTAGTATATTTAAAAAAAAAACCTGGGGATGTTTTATTAATGATACTGAACGCAACTTTTCAGAATTACTTTTTTAGAATGCTTGCGTTATTCCCGGTAACATCCAAAGGTTTCACGTCGGAGTCTGGGCTCCGCTACTTAGCTTTAGCTTCCCCACGTTGCGCTATCTTAGGCATCCATAGTAGGTGGATCATTGACACGCATGCCACCCTCTCCGACGACAAGTCTGCTCTACGTGTGTGCACCATTTGTCAGACATTTATAACCCATGTTATCTCATGTTAAGCCTTCCGCGTCGTTCCGGAACTCCTATGGCAGTCGTTATGGGTGTTTGGACCCCTTAAAAATCCTACTAGTTATATAACTATAGAGCTGTGATATCACTAATTCAGGTCAGATGGCAATTACTTCACGAAAAATATTGAAGTTCACCCGCACCTTAGTTAAACCAACTGACTCCAACCAACTTGGGAAAAGACTCAGAGAAGAATCCTTCTAGGCAAGCTTGACTCATTGTAGACCACATCGTCACTTAAAATCAGGTGAGATAGTGGTCAAACGTAAGCCTATCTTCAACTAAAAAAGAAGATGTTTTCTGACAATTTTCGAAGAAAGTGACCTCGTCTACTGTCAAGCACTTATATGAAGTCAAATGATAAATACTGCTACGTTCACAGACTTGATATGCACATAAAAATGAATAACCATCGTTACTCACTTCCCCGCGACAGGTAATTTTCCGTAAGGTTAGCCATAAAATAATTAATACACAAAAAAGAATTTCGAATTTCCTGAACACGATACAAAGAACAAAATCCCCATTGTAATTAAATGAAGACGGTAGCGCGATATTTAATATTGGCTTCAGCAACGGCCATCAGTCAACGTCGCAGTTTGACAATATTAGGTATAAGCAAGGAGATTGATGCGGCTCCACTCGCTTTGTCTGTCTCAATATTACTAACTCCAGACGCTGATATTAGAAGAATTACAATTATGTAAAAAATCATTTCAAATGCAACTTTAAATTTAATGCAGTAAAGCTTAAGTTCGTCTGGGTGATCAATCGATTGTTACATCTGACGGCTACTTGTAAAGAGCTTACTAAAAAAATTACGAAATTTTAAAAAGGTGTGAAGAGGATGTTTCTATTCATTATTTATTTTCTTACATATAATTGTTTGATTGCATTTCCTACAGTCCCCGATCCTTTAAGTCAAGCTGAGCGCCACCATTGTAGCACTGAACGTGTTTGAATGGTGACCCTCTTTTATGAGACTTTGCCTTCATCTTAACATAAAAAAAAACAAAAAAAAATGCATTTGATGGTTTCTCACTTACTGTGTAGCCTTACTAAGTATTTTATTTTAATAGCATGGCGTGTAATTGTCGATTCGATGGTTTCTCCCTTACCGCCTCCTTACAGTAAGGGGTACATGCACCAAAAGCGTTTCCTACGTAAATATAAGGCGTTAAAACATCATTTTGCTGTCTGCTCAGCAAGTACTGCTTTTAATGTTTTAAAAACTGGAAATAACCCTATATTCTATGTGTTGTAGCGTAAAGTTTTATACCAAGCCTTTTAAAATAAAATAAATAAATACATACAAATATTCTAGGACAACGTCACCTAGACCCATGGTAAGCATATTTAAACCTTGTGTTTGCAAATATTCATATTCATGCACATAAATATTTGCACTGAGTGGGCATGGAACCCACGCCACCTTCGTAGCAGTCGCTTTCACCACGCCACATAGCCTTTTCTCGCTATATATTGTAATTTCTAGTATTTTTAAATATCATATGGAATTATTAAACATAGCAGCATAATTAACAGCACAAAACTCAACACAGCTCTAAATCACTTTATCTGAAAACTAAATTTTCCTTCAAATTGAATCCTTGGATACATAATTCTTTTGTGGACGCGAAAAGAAACCCTTCACATCACAAAATTTAAATCCCAGAACAAAGTACGTGACTTATATTCTTACAAAACAATATTTCAATGTCAAACCGAGCGAAATAGAGCAGAAAGCAATGTTAGTAGTTCAGTTGTCACACATGATGCATTGGTGTGGGGACTCAGTAGGATCGCCAATGCGAACGCGACGTGCCTCGGAAACAAATATAACAACTACCCCAACAATGGACATATGTGTACCAAGGAGAAATCTATTGTCGTCAGCTGTGTTGGTGATATAGAGTATAGTACAAAAGGGTACAACTTTTATCTTGAGTCATGCAGATATAGAAGAGGTACTCAAGGTAGTCAATATACAGACTGCAGAATGTTTTGGCAAGAAGTCAAAATACGTGGTCTACTCTACTGCAGAAATCTACTCTCAATGTATCAGAATGCGTTCTTAAACTTTGGAAATGAGTGACCTATTGATCTCTTATCTAATAAAACACCAAACGTGAAACAAATAAAAATAAAATAATATCAAAAATAGACCGTCTTGTTTATTATCTCAAATATCAGTAAGTCTCTCAAGTTTCAAGTTAGAGTCCGGGGTAATTAAAGCCTTGCGTCAAAAGCATCTGATGAGGCGGTCAAGCTGAGCGCCACCATTGTAACACTTTACGTGTTTGTAATGGTGACCCTCTTTCCTGAGACTTTACCTTCAGCTTACCATCAGGCGGGATGAAGTCCTAAAGTCCTAAAGTGCCCTAAATTAAATTAAGTGAGCTGTTTGTACGTAGTCCGTTAACAAATGCAACGCAATGTAACAAACACCAGTGAAAGACCCTAAAAAAATTCTACCACATATCCTCACAAACCTCGAAATAAATGACGTTACATTTAATGCAGAAACATTTAATCGAACACACTCATCCTATTTCGCAACAAATTAAACTTGAATTGTTACATTTAAACAACTTTGAGGGGTTCAGCCACGGATTTTGCTGCGAGCAAAACACATTAAAAAGACGCAAGTAATGCGTTACCTATGTAGGAAATGTTTGGCCCTCTGGGAGGCGATGCAAGTTCACTTCGCTTTTACGAGAGAGCACAGTGAATGGAAGTTGAAATTTCTAGTAATGATGCTAAATTATTGTATATTTTAGGTAAATAACTTAAAGCGAATAGGATGCATTGACTCAAGGTCACACAGCGAGCTATGCAAAGGGTTAAGCTCGGAATTTCTCTGTGAGATCGAATATAAAATAAAGAGAACCGTAGACGAATGAAAGCTGCCGATATAACCCATAAAGTTGAAGTGGCAGTGGGAGGGACACGAAGCAAGAAGAACATATGGCCTTTGGTGCCGAAAGGTTCTCTAATAAAGACCGCGTTCCGGTAGACGAAGCGTGGGACGAGGTGGACTCCTGCGAGGACTCCTGCGAGGTGGACGAACGTCATAATGAAAGTCGCGGGTACCCATTGGATACAGACCGCCTCCAACCGGTCGTGTTCAGCAGTGGACGTCCTATGTCTGTGAATGATAAAGATGTTTTGATTTGAAATTTAAAAAGACGCTTCAATCATGACTTTAGAGAGCAAATAGATCTGGTATTGTCCACGATACTGTTGTCTACGATACCAAATGAGGCTTGTGCCTGGAGCCTGGTGTCTCTCAAGCTTGCTACTAGAGTCTTATCCATCAGTTACCATTATTCTTTTTATAAGATGTTGCTTACTAATAATATACGTACATATTATTGTCAATTCTCATTACCATCATTCCGGTAGTATCCAAAGCTGTGACTTCGGACTCTGGGCTCCATTTTTCCAGTCTAACTATCCATTAATACATCTTATCATCTGGCCTCCGCAATCTATAGGTATAGACGATATTGAAGTACTGCAGTTACAGCAGTTGTACCGCTTTTTATTACTCTAACTACCCGTAATGACTGTCACTGATGTTCGCATGACAACCGGGGTTTAAGTCTTTAAAGCGCGACTCCTGCGCGTTCACTACTGTCACGGCACAGAGGCTGTCAACAATTGTCAAACCTATAGGTGCGAAATGATAAAACATGAAGAACAAAATATACAGTCCATATATATTCAATAAGAAACGGAGTTTAGACTATTTTTGCGTATCCCATTCACCATTTAATCCTAGTATATGATAATTTTTAGACATATTTCCAAGTTTACGTACGGTTGAAATGAACTTTTATAAATAACTAGCTGACCCGGCAAACGTTGTTTTGCCTTATATATTTTAAGGGTGGACAACCCTTATCAGTAAGGGGTATGAAAAATAGATGTTGGCCGATTCTCAGACCTACTCAATATGCTCACAAAATTTCATGAGAATTGGTCAAGCCGTTTCGGAGGAGTACAGGAACGAACATTGTGACACGAGAATTTTATAATTATATAAGACTGTAACTCTCACTACTTGTCCTTGGTGTTTTCTTGTATTTATTTTTTGTTTTGTTTTTTGGTGTACAATAAAGAGTAATCTTTCTATCTATCTGTAGCTACAAAAATTAAAGATATTCTTAATGATACAATGTAAATATTTTTGTCACATGTATTTATTTTTTGCCAGAACAGATGTAGTACGTCTCAGTTCAATGTAAATTTAGAAGCAGATCGGAGTACTGTGTAAACGAAAGCAGCGAGCTTACACTGATCGGTTATTTAAATGTAAATGTTTTGTATGTGGATGTGTATTTCGGAATAACGTGATGGAAATATATTGAATATAGGAAGCTTTCTGGAGAAAGACGGCGAAGAATAAGATTATGATTGTGAAATAGTAACTTATTTTTTTTTTTCTATTTATTTATTTCACCATCATCACAGTCGAGGCCAATGCAACAGTGTAGGGTTATATTAAACTAAATTAAAAAAAAAACAATTCAAATTCTAAAAACGTAAGCAAATAAAATAATAATCAAAATAAAATAACAATACAATAATCAATTTCTAAAATCAAATAATCCGCCAATAAACCAAATAATATGTCAATAAATAATAGTCAAATAATCCAGAGCCATAGCTGGTTAGGTTAGAGGCAACCCCCAGATGTGACCAGCCCACTGCCACTTAGTGTAAACTATTATTCCCGGGATTAATGAGACCTTGTTCCTGGGATAAATAGCGCACGTATTCTTCTAGATATTTTCTTGTATTTAAAAAAAATATTTGCAACCAAAGTAACTAGTATTCCCTCCAACTCCTCCTGCTAAGCTCAATGGCTTGTTTTAGGAGTGGGTTCTTTCACTAGTCACTTTCCATTAGGTGGGTCATGTGCTTATCTGCAATTTAAGTAGCATATTAAAAACATAATGTTTAACTCTACAAATTAAGTTATATTTTCGTAATATAGCCCCAAATATGATACTGACTATAATAAGACAGAAAATGAAACTAGATTAATTCCTTTATAATCACACTATACACATAATAATATTATACCTCTATGTTCAAAAGTACACCATTACTATCGTAAATATTATCTCTATCTGACATTCTGAAAGTGACCGTCAGTAAACTCGGTCCTTTCGATTACTTGAAGTGTCCAACTACCCGCATTCCCAAATGTTTTTACATTATTTTGTCCCGAGGTGTCTACAGTACCGATTTCTTTTGATGTTGTTCCAGAAACTTCCATAACAATTGAACATGTGTTATCATTCTTCAACTTTTTATTTTGTCAAATTCCTTTTCACTAAATGAAAAGGTGCGGTTCTGAACACAATTTAAGGAGTTACACTAAAATGCTATTTTTTTGAACTACGTTATTCATATTATATTGGTTATAAATTTACAGAAAATCGTATTAGTTATATCACAAAATAGGGAAGTAGTTAGCACTCTAACTGATTAAGAATAATGGTCAGAATATTATGCTCAATATTGATACTTATTAGGTTTTACTAATAAAAGTAAGCATAGCACGTATTAGTTAATACTAAAGTTATTATTTACTACCTAAATTATTCATTCACATCGAAACATTCGTGAAATACACAGAAAAGGCTCAAGAGGCAAAATATAGTCAAAGTAACGTACGAGGCCGACGTGATCACAAAGCAAAATCGAATTCACTTACTTCACTTGGCGTAATTTTGGTTGCATCGCATATTGCCAATATACGTGGATCTATTCATCGAAAATAGCTTGCCACTTAGAAAACGTAGACCTAAGTTATATGCTGAGTACGATGCAATAGCAGCTTTATCCGGGCAGCCTCCATGTTAATAACATTGCAGATACGATAATGCAGGAGAGTCACATTCGCTGGTGCGTCCATGTTCTGCGTCGCCCACCTGGCTACGTAGGTAACAAATGTCTGGTCTAACCACCTTCGCCGGGTAGGGGTAGGGGTAGGGGTAGGAGTAGACCCAAGAAGTGCTAACTTGGCGTCGTGTAGGATGACTTGTGTGCTAATGGCAGAATGAAGTGAAGAAGATGAAGATGAAGTGGCAGAAAAAAAAACGCGAACCCAGGTATCCGAGATGAAACTTTCGGATGCGACCGGGACTAATGCAAAAATGATGATGATGATGGTTGTAATAGCAGCTTTAGTATGCTCGCATCAGATGTTACCCCTTTGCTATAAAAATTGATTCATATTTATTTCATAAAGGAAAATATAATATCTAGAAATGATGAAGTATGAATAAGGTTTAGGTGGATTTGGAAATAAAAAGTAATGTGATGGGCTTTTGTTCAATAAGCTGCTTCATGAACATGTTGGTATAACTTTATAAGTTATTGATGTAGATACCGTATTGACATGAACCTGTTTTTATGAAAATCTAAATTATTTACAGTAGATTTGAGGGTATTCTTTCGTTTTCCATAAATTCATTTGCACTAATTTAGTTTGCCATAATCATCCCCGGTCATAATATTTAGGTTTAACGTTTGACATAACAACTCAGCAGTAATAATGTTTATTTGCCATAAAATCACTTTCTATAGCAACATATATCATAATAATTAGTTTCCATAAGTAACACATCTCATAATCGACTCTTGACATAATCAAAATTTGATATAATTATGAAAATAATACATAGTATTGTTAAGTCAAAATTAATTATCGTTAACATTGGTTTTTTTTAAACCACCCAGATGTAGTAAATCTGTGTCGTATAATTGACATTATAGAAAACGAAAGTTATGGCAAATACATTTATGGATTTTAATTATTATGACACTTGATGGATTATGACCAATGAAATTAGTGAAAGTGATTTTATGTCATTTCACGATTATGGCAACTGAAACGTTATTTCTAATGAAATTATGGCAACTACCAGTATGGCATATAAAATTATGGCAAACATTAGTAAACCAGATTTGAGCAATGATAGAAATTTTATTTTGTGCGCTCAAAATACCCACGAACATTACAATCAACGGGCTGGTGAGATGTCCAGGTTGACCTTGAACCAATGATAAAACTAAACTGAATAAAAGTAATTGCGTGAAACTTGAGAATCCAGATTAGTTCAGCAAATGATTTTTTGATTTGAGCAATCTCTCGTAATATTTTTTGTCTTTGATGGAAATGCAATCCATCTTATCTGAAAAAGGTACCAATTATTGTAACAATTATTTTCCAAATACTTGATTAAACGGGTACTACGGAGAAAGAACGATACAATGTTTTTATATAACTTAATGTTGGAAGTTTAAATACAAAGGGGTCCTATTGGAAAAGTAAGCTAAAATTATACCGAAAACGTTCCCCAAAAAATTTAATACACACATAATCAACCTCTAACATTGTTTTATGAGATTAAGTCCTAATTCATACTTGGCAATTGTTTTTGTACTGTCTAGGTACATGAAATAGAACAAACATTTGTATTATGGAATGACCGAGGGTTTAAATTGACACTGCTCTGTGCTGGTATGATACCTTGATGGTATGAAACACTGATATTACAAAAACTCTCTAAACCTTCAATTGTTGCCACAAAGCAGGCAAAAAAATTAAAAAAGATAACGCAAAATGTAAAAAATAGCGGCTCAAATTATCATATTAATAGTAATAAAGCTTGCCTTCGAAAACATGAGTAATTAGTATAATATTAGTACCTACAAGTCGCAGATGAACTATAAAATCAGCACCTATGTAAAAAAAAATTCACCTGTTTCGTACGAACCCGTCCTACTGTGTAATTCCATTTCTTTTGTGATAAATATAATTTGTTTCTACCACAATAGGCACGATGTAATTGGCGAGTTACAAAGCTTTTGTGACGTCACTCAAATTTTGTTGTTTGTTTGTTTTCTAGATATTGTAATTATTATTTCTAACTATTACTTGCTTCAAGTATAATGTTTCGGTTTGAGGTTTTGGCGGGAACGCCAAAAGCGTCAAATCCCTGCTGTGATATTTATTCGTTTAAACACTTCACTCCAAAGGGCTTGTAATCAAATAAGATATTATTTTATTTTATTTTGTGGACTTAATAGCTATAGAACTACTTGTAAGTTTCTCATATTTTGAATTACTAGGTACTTAAAGTTACGTACAAATACATAAAGGTTTAATTAAAGCCTCCAAAACATACAAAACTATGAAGTCTATTAACTAATTTAACTAAAACATTTACACAAGAATTTGACTCGAGAGTAATATATAGTCTTAACACTGATAACTTCAAAATATCTACACTCGAAGCTTAATGTAATGCCTTTACTTTGATTGAAACAGACTGCCGAGAGTTGAACATTAAGGTGGTTTCAGACTACGCTATATAGGTTGCTAGGGAAACGCTCTTATTCATATGGTACACTATATTCAAGGTACTCTACATATTGGCTTAAAATCGATTTGGGAATTTTTTATTTACTTTTTTATACCGTTTAATTAGCAATATTTACTCTCCACCGTAAAACTATTTTTTTATAATATCACGCCATTATCCCCGAAGGGGTAGGCAGAGTTGCTAGCACCCACATTTCGCCAGTTTATATTTAGGTCCCAATATAATAGGTTGCCATTAACCGAGCACTTATAAACCTGCGATAAATACACACATAACTTCAAAAAGCATCGCAGTCATTGGTGTGCACCATAGTAAGCCTGGGATCGAACCCGAGACCGAGATCGAGACCGTCTCAGCAGTCCATTACCCATACCACTAGGCTACCTCGTAAAACTAAATAAAACAATATTTCTAATAGCGCTATAATGGGATTTAGCTTGACAAACATGACGACCAGTGAATAACGCGTGTTAAGATATATAAAAAAAATAAAAGAAGAATCGAATGAAATACCAAATCGTTATCAGGAGTACTACCAGAGGCCCCTGGCATTAGGAGCCTTTTCCTAACGCCCTGTATGATAGTAAATAGCATATAGTTCATAGCACAATACGCAACATACATTGAGTATGGACTTACACTTGGACACACTTAACTTAACTCTATATTGGCATTATCATTTTCGTAAGTTGCGAGACCCATACATGCCACTACGCCAGGTAGGTCTACCCCTATTACCGTATTACCACTCATTTATAATTGGCATTTCATTCTAATTTGCTATGCGATGTGGTTCTATATAACACAACACAGTGTGGCGTAGTCTGAACCCGCCTTTAGGCCAGACATTTAAAGACACACTCGAGTCAAGCTTCCCAAGCGTCCTCAAGACGATTCCAACAAGAGGGTAGATTAATAAAAGTCTAATTACCCTCTTTTGTCATTTTTATTATTGTCGCAGCTCACAGTAATGTGGTCGTTATTTCCGAATAAACGATCAACTGCCAATTAAAGCGCAGTGGTTTGTTTTTATTTATTTTCTTCCCTTCATAGAATTGTTTGATGAATTAAAATCTTATTAGGTAGTTTTACAAGTTAGCTGATGCCTTCAGCTCTTCTCGTACTGTGATCGCGTTTTTACACCTATTATGGGAATCTATTACAGACTGCAATCTATCCCTGTACCAAATTCCAACAAGATCTGTTCAGCCGTTAGAGGATGATAGAGTAATGAACATATAAAAGAGGGTGGGGCGGAGAGGATTTTTGTTATAAAATAGTAAGCGTTGCATGTAAGTAACAATTGTGTCGCAACGTCTTTATTCAATTAATATCAAGTGAATAAAGACGTTTTAAACACAAAACTAATAACTTTATGGTCAATTCCACACATTGAACATTCTATTCTATTCCATGCTACAAAACGACAACCAACAAATCGTCACTTGTCTAGGGGACCAGGATTGATGATATAAGTTGGTAGAGACATTAGATTACTTGTTGTTATCATTCATCAATTTGTTATTTCGTAATTTTAATTCATGTTTCGTTAAGTAATATGTATAAGGGCGATCGCTAAGAGTCAACTCACTAGACAACCTTGAAATGAAATTATTAGTAAAACTAAGAGAAAACATATTTTCGTAAACTTGTTTAAACAGTACAAGAAATTTCTAGTAATTCAGATTTCTAGGTAATCTTTAGAATCTATTGCTCATAATATTCTGATTGATCTTGAATTAAAACCTTTATGTATGATAAATAAGGTAGGTATTAAAAAATATATAGTCAAATAATTACCATTTTTTTATATTAGAAAAGACAACAGAATATTTACCATTCTTGTTGTTTTTAGAGTTCTCAGAGATCAATTCATTGCTCCTCTGTCTGTCAAAACTTTTTTTAGGAATACGTGCAGGCAATTTTTTTAGGAAGCATAATTTCGTCCCTCAATCCAATTTTGTACGGAACCCTCAGTCCGACTCGCACTTGTTTAAGTAACTCCGATATTTTGGTGCAGTTACAAGACCCATTAAGTGAACATTGTTCATTTCTATTTTACCCTTCCCTCCCAAAATTTTTAAAGAAAAATGAAGCAATCACCCAATAGAAAGTGAATAAATGAACCATCCGATATTACCTTAACCAATATCGTTTGTTCCTGTTCTAAATGTAGAGTATTGTCAATTGTTATTTAGGGTCAACTCATGTAACTTGCTGTAGGCGTTCAAACTATAGTACATTTTAGAGTGGCAGCTTCAACGAAATATATTACAATAGCTGTAATATATCAAACCGCTCACACGTAACTAAAATTTCTTGCCCTTTAAGTTGTCTCATCCTGTTTTCTTGTGACTGTCTTACTTAGATACAAGCTCTTATGCAGTAATTTGTCTTAGACGTATTTACATAAACTGTGTAGGTTATGTAAATACGCTACAAGAGCTTTGTAGAACATGCTAATAGAATTGTAAGAATAATAATATTATTCTATTACTAGCTGTTACCCGCGGCTCCGCCCGCGTGAACTTCTGATCCCGTTCCCGCTGCTCCATTCCGAGCATTTTCATATTTGTTCACCTTTTAAACCTTGTCTTCAGGATCAAAATAAGCCAAATCGACCAACTAATACAGTATTCCTATAAAAAGAGCGTTGGTACCTTACCGCTTAAGCCTTATGATCGAGAATATAAGCCATTATCGACGTGAATACTCCCCTGACGAATATAATTTAGCTTAGCTGGTGGGCTCAGGGCGAACTGACTATTTTAATTATACTCATATTCTAAATGTCAAATGAAACTGATAAATAACAATGAAAATAAAAACAATGACAAGACTGACCCTTTTGTTTTAATCAACCCTTAGTGAGTGTCCAAATCAGACAGCGGTCTATCCAAAAGGATTAAGGATTTAACCCCATTTATTCGTCATAACTTCAACATTTTCATACTTCAATGATAATATTTGACATAATATCATACGAGAATATTTTGGAAGACGAAGAAAATACAGGATTTCTTTTTATTTATGTCACGTCAATTTGACTTCACCTTGCCTAATAGTAAGCTGTAAACAAAGTCTTAGGAAAGAGGGTCACCATTACAAAACACATACAGTGTTACAATGGAGGCGCACAGCTTGACGGCCGCATCAGATGGTTTTTCACGACCTTGTCGTTTTTTATTGCCTATTTGTTGTGTATTGTTGTTATACATGTATTAGGTATTATGATATTATGGCAAGATGTTACGTAAATGTAGACGCGTAATTAGCTAAACATGAAGAAAGAGAAAAAGTAGCGAAACATAACTCTGAGCTTATAATATACTCATATGTAACCAATGAGAAAGTTTTTACGTATCATCAAAACTGACTAGCTTCTCTCAAAAAAAAATCATATTTCATAACATCATCCTCATCATTTCAGCCATAGGCCATCCATTATTGAACCTAGACTTCCCTATCGTCCTTCAATGTGCAGTCTGCATCCAACAAAATCATATTTTATATTATATTTCTTCCTTCATATTTCACAATCTCATAATTTTTCGGATATATCAAGGTATGTGTTTCAGTGCTCCATTTGAAAATGAAGCGATAAATAATATAATTAGTGACTTTTAGAGGTTCAGCGGTGGGGTTAAAGCTAGACCAACAAAAATGGCGGTCTGATTTATAGGTGCGAAACGACAGCTCAGCTAATGTCCGACAGAGTTAATGGCGGGTCGTAATAAAGTAACGAATATTTAGTAACCACTTTTTGTGGAATGGTTTATTCTGAAAAAGACTGTGTGGTGGTATTTTTGTTATACTACTTCTGCACACACAACCAAGCGATGGAAAGTGGTTACCGTGAACTATGGACGTTTCAAACACCAGGGGCGTCACATTCGTGCTGTCAACCATACAGAAGAGCTATGGGTAAGGAGAAGGGGTGGAGGGGAGAAGGTTAAGAAAGGCACTGTGCAGTGTGCAGTCAGTGCAGAAGACAAAGATGGGTTTCTCGGTCTTCCCATAGACAACACAAAACCTCTCCAGCTGAGCTCTGGCTTGATTTCGTTAATAATCTGTCAAATAAACACATATTTTTGTTATGCCTTCTTCTCATGCAGATTTCTATATACCACAATATCAAAAAATTAAATTATTTTTATAGAATTCTTATTTCACAGAATTATTAACTCATTCTCAATTATAATTTTCTATCACCCTTTATGGGTCTCAATTAGAAATTTTCTGTACAAACAGATTTAAAGTTAATACTGCAGTGTAAGAATCGAGCACGGAATCCATTAGTGCAGAACTCAGGGCAAATGAAACTGTATCAACATGTTTTTTTTTATTTGCTACACAAGGCGAATACATCCAATCATATTTCTTTTGCTATTTTTAAAAATAAGTAGTTTTCTTTATTTGTATGTTTAGCTATTAACAAAAAGTTTTTTTGGAAATAAAACAATTTTTTGTTATTCTATCATAAACGTAAACATAAACTCAAGCCTTTTTTCCCGAAGGGGTAGACAGAGGTGCTAGTACCCACATTTCGCCAGTTTATGTTTAGGTCCCAATATAATAGGTGTCGAGCCTATTGTCATTAACTGGGCCCTTATAAACCTGCGATAAATACACACATAACTTCGAAAAGCATAGAAAAGTCATTGGTGTGTGTGTCGCTGTGTGGCTTAGGTTATTTATCCACGATTTGATTTCATTGAAAATCTTTATAACTAGCTGCTGTTGTATAATATAAATTCTGATGACGTTGTGTAAAGGTACATAGTATACCATTATTTTTATGGTACGCAGTTAACGTAATTTCAAAAAGTTTTGAAAGCTTGTATAATGTTGTCGCACATCTGGCATACACTTTGAAAGGGTCCTTTGTCCATTCAAATATTATCGCCCATTTAAGTATTGTGTTCCCAAAAGATAATAAAGAGATATTTTAACTTGTTAATGGTTGTTGCACACGTGTTTAGAACCTTTCAACTGATTCCAGGAAGAAATAAATAAAACATATTTTTTTCTGCCACTTGTAAATTTCGACCCGACGACGTTAAGTTACAAAAATAAAATACCTAAGAATTTTTGAAGGATCCATACTATTATAATGAGAAATTAACCATAATTGATGTTAATTATTATCGTAACGACAGATAATGGATTTAATAAACTATTTTGATTAACTGATCAATTAATTAATGCTTAACTAGCATTAATATAATATATATTCAAGAGATTAGTTTGAATATGTTGAGTTCCCTTGGGATTATCTAAAAAAAAAGCCATTGGCATAATAAAATGATGCATCATTAATTACCATCTTTAAGAGCGCTCTGCATGATATCTTCGCATGATAATTGATAATTTGTCTGATTGAAAATGTATGTATATAAATGGGTTTATTGTTATTGCATGAAATAATTAATGTGATGTGCATGATTGAGAATATAATATTATTTAAGGGAACAGAACCCACAAGGGTTTGTGTTCACACACAATGAACCCAAAATTGGCTTACACCCCCGCAACTCAGATCTCTTTGAGCGATCGATTCCAACGATGGGGATAGTTGCTATGCGAGCGTAGCGTGAGCAACACGTATTCGGGAACGACACGTATTTCGGGACGGGTCGTGAATTATTCGTGTGGTGATAAAATTATTTTAGTGTGTGATAAGTTCGAGATATTTGGTGATGTATTCCTTTTTTCTTAACCTAGAATATCATTGTTAATTCTGATAAAGTTCGAGATATTTGGTGATGTATTCCTTTTATTTTAACATAGAATATCATTGTTAATTCTTATACACAATTCACAATACACACAATTTGTGGCCAGATAATTTATGAATGATCGCGTCATTCACCAATCAATCAATCGGTGGGTTTTGGAAGACTGATTAATCTTCACACTAGTAAAATCTAGACTAGAGTTAATCCAGGAGCTTGGATGTGTCTGAACCTATTATTTTTGACAATTTACTAATGTGTCAGTGTGGATGGTAAAACTCCACACCGTGTTTTGTGTTAATATCGCAGTGTCGCAGAACACAATTTGTGGCCAGATAATTTATGAATGATCGCGTCATTCATCAATCAATCAATCAAGGTATTTGAATCTTTACATCGCAATCGTGGTGCGAAGTAATATTCAAAGGTTACACTATAACTCCAGATTTGGCCTAATTTATATTCATTGGACCTATGCGCCATAATATCGAATTATTGATATTTTTTGAATTATTGAAGTAATGAATATTATGAACTTGGTTTCATTAATTACACCTCACTGAGACCACAAAACCATAAGTTTTACAATCTCCTGTTTCATTTTGATTCAGTTTGAGTAATCTTGATGCATGGTTGATAACCAGTACTCAAGAGCAGTTATAATGTGTAACGAGTGTTGATCATTTTGGAAGTCAGTTAAATAACATTAACAGGTGTTATTTAACAACCATTTTGTATTGGAAAATATACTGTATGTTATCACAATAGCACTGGGATTGTGATTGATAAAGAGGCTGTCCGTGGAACAAGTCCATACATCATTTATTTAAATTTAATAATCATAGTTACTTCCAAAGTATAATCTCTGCTCGTGAGGCGATTAAGGGGTTTCTACATCTTGCATCGACAATTCAATCGATTCACGTTGGAGTGTAGTGGAGGAATTATAACTGTAATAAATTCAATTCATCATCATCATCAGCCTGCTACAGGCTTGACAATTGATCTTCCCTTTGGGAAATTGATCATACACCTATAAACTCGGGCTGCGTGTCGCGAGATGGTATTGCAATATAAATGAAGGTCCGGACCGCATAACATCATATGTACAATAAAAAAGGCCAATTACATATCAATACCAGCTGAAGTACACCCTTTGAGGTCGTAAATAATCTCCATTTCAAACTAATCATAACTAAACACCGGTACTGAAAGTACGTGTTTGAATACATAACATCATCTCATTTGTAACGAATCCATTATTTGTCGAATATCGAAATAAGAAAGACATAGTTTAGATTTTGAAGTTAGGTAAACTAGACGATCATAGCTATATGTATTGGGACCCCTAATTCCCGTTACAGTTTTGGCGCCGCGTGACCAGAATTTCGTTTAATGTATTATACTTCCTAATACAACGAAAAGATCCTTAAAAGTTACAATATTAAAGATTGTATTTAATAAAAATAAAATAAAAACACAAAATCATTAAGAAATAAACACAACGTAGGCAGTTAAATTCATTAAAACACATAGTTATTAATCATTTATTTCATTTTGACTTCACCTCACTTGATGGTAAGCCGTCAAAATCGCAGGAAACTTAATTTTAGACATAAGGATATTTTCACACATGTGCTCAATAAGACAACGACAAAAAAGGGTCTTCTTTTGAATTTCAGACGACAAAAAAAACAAAGGGTCATCTTTTGAATTTTAGACAACAAAAAACAAAGGGTCTTCTTTTGAATCTTAGACAAAAAAAGAAGGGTCATCTTTTGAATTTCAAAAAAAAAATAAACATTAGAATCTACAACTTTCAAGTTATAAAAAAAGGGCTTAGACCAAAAGAAAAAATAACACCATTTCAGATGATTTAATATATCGGTGACCCAAAACACTTAACAAATTCGAGTTTTGTTGTTAACACTTAAAGATAACCATAACGTTAAGACGATTGGGTAATAGGCACTTACTTTCGTGAATATATTTTGACAAATAGGTTACGATAAGTTAACACACAATCTTAAGTATTACTGAGGGTTATTATTTGTTAAAGGTTAGTTTACGATTTCAATATGTCGGGCCAGAGAAAAAACCTACGTCGCACTAATAAATCTGTTGATAACGAGAGCAGATTAGATACTGAAAACCGAACACAACAATTGCTTTCAGAGATTTTAAATCGATTAAATAAGTTGGAGAATGAAAGACATTCTGAACAGGGCTCAGTTTCATCTACTATACAGAATATGAGCAACTTGCACACTCCAGTAACAAATATGAACAACGAGGTTCTCCGTCAAAGTGTAGTCGTACAGTTTAAGCAAAATTTACCTACCTTCGATGGAAATAAGGCATACAATCCAATGGCTTTTCTAAGAGATTTAAAAAGTTATATGATTGGACAGAATATAAATGATGAACGAATGTTATTGTTCGCCATTGAATCTCTTACAGGGGATGCGAAAATACGTATGAATATTTATAGAGATTTTTGGAAAAGTTTCAGTGATTTCGAAAGGGATTTTCAAAATGTATTTTGGAGCACGTCAGAGCAAGAAGTAGTTAAATCTAAATTCATGGCAGCTAAATATAGTAAACAGGTCGGTTCTATGGAAAAATATTTTGCGGAACAGTTAAACATTGTTTATGGGCTATCATTACCCATTTCAGATGCCGAGAAAGTTAACACTATTTTTAGGCAATTACCAGATTACATACAGGTGGCGTATTTTAGTAGACAGGAACAAATGACTATTAAGGAAGCGGTAGAGTTCTTAAGACATTTAGAACGAAATATAAATAGAGAAAAGCCTGATAGTTTGCAACCACAGAATACCGCTAATATATATGAAAGACCACGGGGTCTACGTACTAACACAAAATATAGCTCAGTACGCGTTAATACTATAAGATATAATCCGACTAATTATAACCGCGGTCGTTCTTATAGAGGTTATGACAGACGTGGTAGAGGGGCATTTAGGGGACGACTATCTCATAATGTTCGAGGAGGCGTGAAGCCTATAGAATTTAGACCACCGACTGAGATACAAAACAAACAAAGTTCGGACACCATTGCTGACAATAACTCAAAAAACTAGTAAGCGTGGGGCGTTCTGACCCCACACACACCCGTTTACCATTTGCAATAAGATATTTAATGAAACATGGTTTTGAACTTGATAAAATTAAAAATAATAAAATAATGTATAGACTATCTCACATAGAATCGTTAGTGGCAGTAGAAATGTTAGTCCAATTATTATCGTCTAAGATAGAAAACTCTAAAGAAATATGTCTTATTGGAAAAGACGATGCGACAGAAACCACGCGGCATGATAAAGCTATCAATACACTATTTAGAGACACTGAATTATTAGACTGTGAAAACGATTCGAGTAGATATTTGACATTGCCAGAGATAAATGTTAGTATAGGAGGCGTAAATTTGACAGGTTTATTAGATACAGGTAGTGAAGTAACGTGTATAAGGCAGGAAATTTATAACAAAGTATTGGAGGATTTAGGTCCATTAGCGGAAATACCTATTCCAGAGCTACGTATTGCTGGAGCATTTGGTTCGAGTAAAGAAAAGATAACAAAGGTTGTTGCAATCCCAATAAAAGTAGGAAATATTGTAATAGATACACCCACATTAATACTAACTAAATTGCCGAAAGCATTAATTCTAGGTTACGATTTCATACAATTAGCAAGAGGTAGTTTAATATGTGACAATGGCATGAGATTTATAATCAAAACTAATAACGCTTTTTGCGAAATAGATTTGGAACAAAACATGCAAAGTAAACTGCAATGTTATTCGATAACGACTATTAGTCCAACGAGCATAGTTGATAAACTAACTCAATATGTGAACCAGCTCCATTTACCAGTAGAACATCAAACAGAATTATTAAGCGTTCTAAGAAAACACGAGTCGTTATTCTCAGATAGAGTAGGCCGAACAAATAAATACGTACACACAATTAAAATGAAAGACCAGACGCCGTTTGTCATAAGACCATATCCGATACCACACGTGTACCGAGAAAAGGTTAGAAACCGACTTAATCAGATGGAGCAAGCAGGGTTGATAGTAAGAAAGGCCACAGACTATTGTAGTCCCTTAACATGTACTTTGAAAAAAAATGGTGAAATTCGTATACTATTAGATGCGCGCGAATTAAACAAGCGAATGATTGGTGAAACGGACACACCACCGTTAATGAGTGATATATTACAATCAGGTCGCATAATAAAGTATATCGCGTTAATAGACATAAAAGACGCATATTTTACCATTCCATTATCACCGGAATCTGTTAGGTATACTGGATTTGTATTTGAAGGAAAATCGTATTGCTATCAAGTTCTATGTCAAGGACTAAAGAGTTCACCGTCATCATTTTCTAGAGCAATGGATCATATTTTAGGTCATGAAATTAGGTCGTATACACTTAATTACCTTGACGATTTATGTATATTATCAAGTGGAACATTTAAGGAACACCTACAGCAAGTAGATACGGTGCTTAGCAAGTTAGAAGAGGCAGGTTTTACATGTTCATTAGAAAAATGTAATTTTGCAGCCAAACAAGTTAAATTATTGGGTCATATTCTCAGTACTGACGGAGTAGCATTAGATCCTCAAAAAGTAGATGCTGTTTTAAATTATCCACAACCAAAAACAATAAAACAATTACGTTCATTTTTGGGATTCGTAAATTATTTTAGAAGATTTATCAAAGATTTTGGTATATTAACTAACCCATTGTATAACTTACTACAAAATAAAACAAAGTTTATTTGGGATGCAAATACACAAGAAGCGTTTGATAAATTAAAATCGGTGTTTACACACAGTGTGATGTTATCACAACCAAGATTTAATGATACATACTATGTACAAACTGACGCTAGTTCAGTAGGCATTGGAGGCTATGTCTTTCAGCTAGATAATGACGGATCAGAAAGGATAATAGGGTTTTGTTCATATGCTTTCAAAGGGGCACAGACAAGATGGTCTGTTACAGAACAAGAATTCTTTTACACAAGAATTTTAAAGAAGTTTGAGACGTATTTAAGAGGCGCGAAGATCGTTATTCGCACGGATCATAAAAGTTTAATTTTTGTGAAATCGTGGTCGTTAATGGGAGCGCGTGTTACACGTTGGGTTATGTATTTAGAAGAATTTGATTATGAGATACAGCATAATAGCGGTTGTAAAAACTTAGTTGCCGACACTTTAAGCCGTAATATTTTAAATACAGAGACAGGCAGAGACAATAAAACAATACAACAACATATCTATTGGTTTCGATCACCAAATCATGGAACTGTAGTGACAGGATTAAGGCAAATAACTAAATTACAAAACGAGGATTCGAAATTAAAGCAAATAATAGAATCTATAAGGCAGGGTGAACAAGAATCCAAGACGAGGGGATTCAAACACTATAAATTAATAGGGGAAACATTATATTTTACAGTACCCAAATACGAATTGACATTGTTAGTCATACCAACATCATTACAAGAATCTTTAATTATGCAAATTCATGAGGAAATCGGACATTTTGGTAGATATAAAATCATTTCTTTCTTGAAAAAACGTTACTATTTTACTAATATGAGCAGAATAATACGAGAAACAATTAAAACTTGCGACATAGTCAAAAGGTCAAGTCGAATATTTGTAACACTGTAGGACCATGTGAACCAGTCTTAGCTAAACAGTTAGGAGATAAAGTCTTTGCGGACTTCTATGGACCGTTACCAGCAGGTAAATTTGGTTATAAATACATTTATGTTATGCAGGATGTTTATAGTAAATTTATAAGGTTATACCCTATGCGAAATGCTACAGGACGTGCTACATTAGCATGTACAAAACGATTTCATAACGAAATACCGATCAAAATAATAATAACAGATCGAGGACCACAATTCATTTCAAAGGTATTTGAAGAAGGCGTAAGAAATTTAGGAATAATTCTTACACACACATCGGTGTACTGTCCAACTTCTAATAGTGTAGAAAGGGTGAATCGCGAGTTAGGCAGATTAATTAGGACTTATTGTGCAGAGTCAAACAGAAGTTGGGTAGATTTTGTATTTAATATAGAAGATAGTTATAACAATATAACTCATTCTAGCACAGGATTTGCTCCAAATGCGTTGGCGTTTGGTGAGCAGAAATTACTTACAACAGATTGCGAATTAGGGCAACAGTGGCTGAATAATCATTTGAGGAATGAATCACAAAATATACGGGCAACTGCTATTAAAAATACAGAAAACACTAGTCAGAATAGGAAAAGAAAATTTGACAACAGTCGTAAACTAGATGTTTATCAAATAGGCGACTATGTAAAGTTAAAAACGTTCATTCAATCAAGTAAAGAACATAAAATTTCTAAAAAGCTATCATTGTTATATCAAGGGCCTTTTATAGTAGCAGCCATTCCACATGTGAATTGTTATACTCTCGTAGATCCCAAAACCAATCAAATAAAGGGTAACTATAACACAATTAATTTAGCGAGGTATTATATAAAGCGATAAGAGAGGAGCAATAAGAATTAATCCTATAGTCAGATCTTCGAAAGAAGACTGTTTCTGAGCGAATCAGTTTATTTCAAAGTCTGAGGAGGCGAACTGTAAAGGTACATAGTATACCATTATTTTTATGGTACGCAGTTAACGTAATTTCAAAAAGTTTTGAAAGCTTGTATAATGTTGTCGCACATCTGGCATACACTTTGAAAGGGTCCTTTGTCCATTCAAATATTATCGCCCATTTAAGTATTGTGTTCCCAAAAGATAATAAAGAGATATTTTAACTTGTTAATGGTTGTTGCACACGTGTTTAGAACCTTTCAACTGATTCCAGGAAGAAATAAATAAAACATATTTTTTTCTGCCACTTGTAAATTTCGACCCGACGACGTTAAGTTACAAAAATAAAATACCTAAGAATTTTTGAAGGATCCATACTATTATAATGAGAAATTAACCATAATTGATGTTAATTATTATCGTAACGACAGATAATGGATTTAATAAACTATTTTGATTAACTGATCAATTAATTAATGCTTAACTAGCATTAATATAATATATATTCAAGAGATTAGTTTGAATATGTTGAGTTCCCTTGGGATTATCTAAAAAAAAAGCCATTGGCATAATAAAATGATGCATCATTAATTACCATCTTTAAGAGCGCTCTGCATGATATCTTCGCATGATAATTGATAATTTGTCTGATTGAAAATGTATGTATATAAATGGGTTTATTGTTATTGCATGAAATAATTAATGTGATGTGCATGATTGAGAATATAATATTATTTAAGGGAACAGAACCCACAAGGGTTTGTGTTCACACACAATGAACCCAAAATTGGCTTACACCCCCGCAACTCAGATCTCTTTGAGCGATCGATTCCAACGATGGGGATAGTTGCTATGCGAGCGTAGCGTGAGCAACACGTATTCGGGAACGACACGTATTTCGGGACGGGTCGTGAATTATTCGTGTGGTGATAAAATTATTTTAGTGTGTGATAAGTTCGAGATATTTGGTGATGTATTCCTTTTATCTTAACCTAGAATATCATTGTTAATTCTGATAAAGTTCGAGATATTTGGTGATGTATTCCTTTTATTTTAACATAGAATATCATTGTTAATTCTTATACACAATTCACAATACACACAATTTGTGGCCAGATAATTTATGAATGATCGCGTCATTCACCAATCAATCAATCGGTGGGTTTTGGAAGACTGATTAATCTTCACACTAGTAAAATCTAGACTAGAGTTAATCCAGGAGCTTGGATGTGTCTGAACCTATTATTTTTGACAATTTACTAATGTGTCAGTGTGGATGGTAAAACTCCACACCGTGTTTTGTGTTAATATCGCAGTGTCGCAGAACACAATTTGTGGCCAGATAATTTATGAATGATCGCGTCATTCATCAATCAATCAATCAAGGTATTTGAATCTTTACATCGCAATCGTGGTGCGAAGTAATATTCAAAGGTTACACTATAACTCCAGATTTGGCCTAATTTATATTCATTGGACCTATGCGCCATAATATCGAATTATTGATATTTTTTGAATTATTGAAGTAATGAATATTATGAACTTGGTTTCATTAATTACACCTCACTGAGACCACAAAACCATAAGTTTTACAATCTCCTGTTTCATTTTGATTCAGTTTGAGTAATCTTGATGCATGGTTGATAACCAGTACTCAAGAGCAGTTATAATGTGTAACGAGTGTTGATCATTTTGGAAGTCAGTTAAATAACATTAACAGGTGTTATTTAACAACCATTTTGTATTGGAAAATATACTGTATGTTATCACAATAGCACTGGGATTGTGATTGATAAAGAGGCTGTCCGTGGAACAAGTCCATACATCATTTATTTAAATTTAATAATCATAGTTACTTCCAAAGTATAATCTCTGCTCGTGAGGCGATTAAGGGGTTTCTACATCTTGCATCGACAATTCAATCGATTCACGTTGGAGTGTAGTGGAGGAATTATAACTGTAATAAATTCAATTCATCATCATCATCAGCCTGCTACAGGCTTGACAATTGATCTTCCCTTTGGGAAATTGATCATACACCTATAAACTCGGGCTGCGTGTCGCGAGATGGTATTGCAATATAAATGAAGGTCCGGACCGCATAACATCATATGTACAATAAAAAAGGCCAATTACATATCAATACCAGCTGAAGTACACCCTTTGAGGTCGTAAATAATCTCCATTTCAAACTAATCATAACTAAACACCGGTACTGAAAGTACGTGTTTGAATACATAACATCATCTCATTTGTAACGAATCCATTATTTGTCGAATATCGAAATAAGAAAGACATAGTTTAGATTTTGAAGTTAGGTAAACTAGACGATCATAGCTATATGTATTGGGACCCCTAATTCCCGTTACAGTTGCAGCACATGGGAAAGTACTCCGAATTAATAAAGTAAATCAATAAATTAGCCATTCGCTTTCCACTGCTGGACATAATTATACCACTTCTAATGTAATTTGACGACCTCCGTGGATAGCGTGGCGGTAGTAAACGCGACTGCTACGCAGGAGGCGTGGGTTCGATTCAATGAAAATATTTTGTGTGTGTGAATATAAATATTTGTATTAGGTTTACAAAAAAAAAAGAATCTAAGTATGTTTATCCGCATTCTAGAACCCATAACACAAGCTAGTTAAACTAAACTTACCATGGGTCTAGATGGCGTTGTGTGGACTGTCCTAGAATATTTATTATTTATTAATGTTGGGAGGCTTTGCCTTACTGATTTCACGCTGGCCAGCCGTGTTTGGTACAGGATTACTTTCGAGATTTTCTTCTCTCGTAGTGATATCGTCGGCATATATTTTCGTTTGCTGTCTCTTAAGATACCCTTCGGACAAGATGTTGGTGGTGATATTTTTCCTCCGTATGGTAATACAGGATCAGTTTTTGCAGTTACAGTGGTTAAAACCGTATTAAACTTCCTTTATCCACCAGTGAACCTAATATACAAACCTTAATAAAGCATCTTAATTGGCTTCAATATTTTGACAGGCCATTTTGAACAAGTTTCGGCAACACGAGAATACTTAATATGAAAATTTCGGCTATGTATTAGGAGGGGGTTCTAACAATTTATATGAAGACGTAGGGCAATCCGTCTTCGTACTGAGGCGGGATAACTTGAGGCTTAATTAATTTGCTAAAATGCTTTCGACAACGTAACGGTCTTAGCTCTGTAAGTCTTAGGGAAATCACTGTTTGTTACTTTACCGTCAACATTGCTTAGATGGATCATTTTTTGCTACTATGCGAAATAAATATTATGTGGGGTACTTTGTATTTATAAAATGCTAGCTGTTGCCCGTGGCTCCGCTTGCGTGGAAGTCGGTTATTGTGCAGAGCAATATAGCTTATGTTACTTACCGTGAATGTAGCTTTCTAATGGTGAAAAAAAATTGTAATCGGTACAGCAGTTTTTGAGTTTATTCATTACAAACATACACACTCATACATAGAAATTGTTTTTTTCCTGTTTATAATATTATATTAGTGTAGACTTTAGAGGGCTCCAACTACCCGTAACGACCGCTATAGATGTTTGAATGGCAACCGGGACCGATGGCTTAACGTGCTCTCCGAGGCACGACCAGACCAGCAAACAGCCATATTCATGCATACAACTTTTTGCACTGAGCGAGGATCGACTCCGCGCCCCGTGCGTAGCAGTCGCGTGCACTACGCCACGAAGGCTGTTTCGGCGGCGGCGGCGGAGGCGGAAGATTATAATTCATTATCTAATATATAAAATTCTCGTGTCACAGTTTTCGTTGCCATACTCCTCCGAAACGGCTTGACCGATTCTCATGAAATTTTGTGAGCATATTGAGTAGGTCTGAGAATCGGCCAACATCTATTTTTCGTACCCATAAATGGAGCAGCGGGAACGGGATCAGAAGTCCACGCGGGCGGAGCCGCGGGCAACAGCTAGTATCGTATAAAATTACTATTGAATCTCGTCAATATAGCTACTAGAAAAGAAAAAAAAAATAGGAATAAAAATTAGAGTCCAATAAGTTCTGAGGTATTTTTGTCTTGGCCTATTTTAACTGAAGGCAATAAAAATCATATTATAAATAAGAAATATCGCACAAAATAATAAAATATTTCTACGTAAAGAATAATATTTCTGTAGGACTGAGTGTTAATAATGAAAACACTCCAGTTCCATATATTATTGAAACATACCTACCTAAAAGGCAGAATGTCTGAAGTTAAGTGCTTCGCTATTTGGTTTATTGAAATAACTTTTTTGGCGTATTTATTCATACAGTAGAAGTAAAATGTCGATATATTCTTTGAACTGGTACAGTGCGCTCCAAAAGGTCCTGGACACCTAAAGATATATATTTTTTGACAGTCTAAGTTTAATTAAACCAAAAGTAACTTAGATAGCGTTAAAAACCAGATCGATATCTTACTAAAAAAATAAATAAACAGATGCACGTAGTATCATAAACTTAATAACATTAATATGTAGATCTATATAATCTAGTACCTTTTAAGACTAGTAATTGAGTAGTGGCATCAATTCATATAATTTTAATTTCAAAATTTCCAAGAACTTTTGTTGCCCAATGCACCTAGATAAGTAATAAGAATCGTATATTGTTTTTTATTGAGTAAGGATGCGATTATAATACAAAGAAAAGAGGAGTTGTATGTGGTTATCTAAAAGGCAAAGACTAGGCTGTCTAAAAGGCAAAGGCAAATTCAAAACTCAAAAATCATTTTATTCTTAGATCATTAAAAGGTACTCACAAAACTTTAAAATTAATAATGGTTAGTTCAGCCTCCGTGGCGTGGCGGTAGTGCACGCGACTGCTACGCACGGGGCGCGGGTTCGATCCCCGCTCAGTGCAAAAAGTTGTATTCATGAATATGGCTGTTTGCACTGGTCTGGGCGTGCCTCGGAGAGCACGTTAAGCCGTCGGTCCCGGTTGCCATACAAAAATCTATGGCAGTCGTTACGGGTGGTTGGAGCCCTCAAAAGTTCAACCAGTCTAACTTGGAACTTCGATATTGCCATTGGTGATTGGACCATTGGTTGTGGAGGTCAGATGGCAGTCGCTTCACAGATAATATCGAATTTCAGCCGCATCACAGTTAGACTGGAAAGCCGACCCCAACTGAGTTGAGAAAAAAGTTCAGAGAATGATGAATGCTTAGTTTAGCAAATGGACCGAACTTGGCCCCGTGTATACTCAGCACGCTCAGGCAAGGGTTTTTCTTTTTATTGGTTCATTCACAAACATTTAGGTGCTTAGTCTAGATACCATATTTTTTTTGAGTAGGAACTTGAGTGAACAGCTTATTTCCAGGCTTGCTTATAATCCAAATAATCTTGGATTTTAAATATCCTTTTTGCCATAACTTTCTTTTCGTAAAATCTTTAAATTTTATGGATAGTCTCTAATCTCATTAGGGAGCTTGTTAAAAAGATAAGCTTGATAGATAAGCTATTTATTATAAACGGTCAGTGAAGTAATTCTGACCACCATAAGGATATAACTGTTCTGTAGACCACCATTACATGATCTATTCATCGGAGACTTTCGACTCAAATGAGTAAAGGTAATTACGTTATGATAGTGACTGGTATCCACTACTACACCTGGTAATCCTATATTATGTTTCCTTACATTTTGAAATAATTATAGAACCCAAAAATTCAATGTACCTACAGAACTAACAGTTGTTTTTTTGTAAGTAATAATATTTACCCGAAACTCATTCAACATGTGTAGGAAAGATGTTAGTAAAGTCATAAACGCGAATATTACATGCGTAACAGCGCAATGAAAGGGAAACGACCAGCTTGCTGTAATCAAAGAATATGTTAGGCTTTCACTGAAATAGAATACCTAGTTACGAGTATGATACTACGATACGAACCAACAACTTCTACTGTTATATAAAAAATCGCATTGTGAAAATAAAATACAGAAACATATATATATAATTCTTTATTATGACCAACATTAATTAAAATAAAAAAGTAACCGCGGTAGTCTAGTGGTATGGGTAATGGACTGCTGAGACGAGGTCTCAGGTTCGATCCCAGGTTTTACCATGGCACACACCAATGACTCGATGCTTTTCGAAGTTATATGTGTATTTATCGTAGGTTTATAAGTACTCGGTTTATGGCAATAGGCTCGACACCTATTACATTGGGACCTAAACATAAACTGGCGAAATGTGGGTGCTAGCACAGAGGTGCTATCACAAAGGGCTAGGTAGAGACCTAGCCCTTCGGGGATTTAGGTGTGATGTTTTAAAAAAAAAATTACACGGATCACAAAACTACTAAACACTGACTGAATGGCGTGTGTTGTCACTTCCTTCATTTATGGTTTCATATTGTATACGGACTCCGACAGCCCACCATACAAACGGACGGGTGTCATCTCGAAAGAGATGGCCCTGGGTCTGCTGAGGTGCGAGGTATATGTTGGCTTCTATCTCACCTCCGGCAACTAAAGACCCGAAGACGACGTGAGTTTTAGTCGGTTCGAGTCTGACATAACCTCTCCAACCAGCTCCGGTGGGGAAAGGGGGTGTCCGTGGGAATTTTCGCACGATTTAAGCCCATTATACAAACGATCTCTTCCAGACAATCTTAAAATTGAAATAATGTTAGTGGTAGAGGCACAACGCACTTGCGTTGTTTGCAATTGAATAAGTGAGTTGTGGGTCTTAAGATTTGATCGAATTGTGTTCTATGAAAATGTACGTATTCCAATTCAAATACTTCCTAAGCCAGATGAAACCCACATAATTTTAAAACATATTTTTGTAAAATAAAATCTTGGATTTTGCCTTTTAAATTTAGTGCTGTCTTCTAGACTCGCATTTAATTTTACGCTTCATAATATAAACCGAACGGATCGTCCTAACAAAGAGTGCTAGATGATAAATGATTAAGGTAAAACTTGGCAATTTATAACATTGTTTCGGACTCAAAACTATTACAGAATAAAATATGGCTATAAAGTTCAAATAAAATATTTAGAATTTAAAATTCAAACCAATAACATGATTACGATATTTTAGTACTCTCCGATGTCCGATATTGTTAACTACTGGTCCTCTATGTTACAACTCCTTCTAGCTCACATGCAGGCTTCATATAATATAATTCCCTCAGGTTTCTTTTCCAACTCTGACATATTCGGTTAGGAATTCATTTTCGGCATACCTACCATTTTTTTTATTGCCCGATTGGCGGCATCGTTCTCGTCTCCTTTTACGTGGGACCGCAAATTATAATTGGCAAAATGAGGGTTTTTAATTACACCTCTATCTACCCCTTCGGGATTACGGACGTGAGCATATGTGTTATTTTCCAATGTTATAAGTCTTCATTCTCCTAGCCGTTATGCCAACTCTATTTTCCCTACAAACCAATGCAAATAGCCATATTCATGCATACAAATATTTCCGACACGCCACAAGAGCTGACAATTGCAAGAAAAATAAAATTGAAAGACTGAAGACACTATTTCCACAGCACAACATACACAATATACGACTTTAACAGAGTCTGCTTATCGAAATATTATTCCTAAATAATAATACTATAAATAGTATAAATATTGTAAATACATGATTTATATTGGTAACACACTTGTACTTCTCCACTGTATTTATTTTTATACCTAACCGGTTTCGCCTTGCGGCATTCTCAAAGGTTTACATTGGCAGTACTTACAAGTGCCATCAATCAACAGTATAAATAATATTGTAAATATTATAAATGTACCTTTGGTGTTTGTGTTGATTTTGCCTTCTATTAGGATAGTACGCACCACAAAAGCATTTCAAGCAATATGTCTACATACCTCACCGATAGATGTAGGTACGTAAGTCGGTTACGTAGAGTAACCGACATATTTCTACAGAATTTACAAGATTTTATCGAACTCTAACCAACTAAATGCTGTAACAATGCTATGTTTATCCACGAAGTCATGCTCTGGTTGGTCCCTAATGCTATTACTTGTAAGCCATCAAATTGTAAAAATGCCATGGGATTTTAAACTTCACTGCAATGTTCTTAGAATCTAAAATGGAATAGCACCTTGTAGACTGAATAAAATAATATCATGAACTCATTTTACTTTGGAATTTAAGTCTTTATAAATAGTGTCTAAATTTCATTGGCATTATTTGTAATCTTAGAGATTGGACAAACCTTGAGTCTTGCCATCATCATCATGAGAACGTTGTGCCTTGATTGCATTCAAGGCCTTTACGTCGGTGCTCAGAGATTACTTTTTGACTTTTCCTCCTGTGCTTTGCAAAATCTTAAGCCCTTGATAGATTATCACCATTGGCATACAAGTTTTGGAAAACTAGACGCGTATAACTACCATCAACGTGTATTCGAAAACATAAACTATGTAATGTAGATGAAAATATTATGTTTATATATTTTGCATCCTTAAATATATGAATTAAATGCAACAAAAATAATATTATAACCAAAGTACTGTACGCATATTCGTTGGGTATATAAATAATGACGATTTTTCTTGAAGGCTTTGTGAGGTATATTAGGGGATTTGAATGAAACGAATTGCCCTCTAGAAATTATTTATGTATGTTGGAACATAGTGTGTTTTATGCTCGTAGATACAAGAATCCTTACAAAAATGAACTGTATAAGCCTGAATGGTCGTTAGACCTAGGAAACTATAAATAAATATTCTAACAAGCTTATTACAGTACCATTTACTTTAATCACGTATAGGATATTTAGAAAGTCAAGGAAGAAGTCGAGAAAATTATAGTTCTCAACTACTGGTTCAACTTCATCACCTTTCTACTTGTTTTTTTATTCTATATGTTATACGGTTCAATAATGGGTCAAACGGTATCTGTAACTGTTACATAGGCGTTCCTACGCATCTAATACAATATAACATGGCACTATTCATTGAATATTATAGATCAGGCTAGAATCTGCTAGAATTACAGCTACAGAATTACAAGACCAATTAACTAATGTAAAGATCTTTGCGCATTGGGTATTTCATAAATAAATGCTTTCTTTCTTCTTTCTTTCTAACCCATTCAATGCCCATATTAAATTGCCCACAATAATTCTGATCTACATGAAACTTGTATGAAAGTTAACAAAAATATTAACGTAGTCGCATAGATGAAAATATAGGCTACTAAACACATCCAGCAATAAAAATAGATATTATATGTCATCTAAATTAGATGGGAGAATTGTAATGCCACTACCACATGTGTCACAACCAACGATATAATCAAAGGAATAAAATACATTCCAAAAGCATTCTTAAGGAATTCAAGTTGAATTGGTTTTGCATGTATTAGTCGTCTGAAGTTCTTGAATGCTGCCGCTTCACGTACTTGTGTTGCTGCAAATTAATATTTCTTTAATTACAATGATATACTAATGAAAATACAAGTAAGATGTTGATAATAAATGTAACCGGGAATTAACGCGATGTGGTCACAGGCTGACTAGCTAGCTGACTAGCTAGCTGAGTCAGCCTGTGACCACGGCCAGTGTAACCTGGTCGAAACGTCAGGCAAAAGGTATGTATATACCTATACCATGATCGCGTTAATTCCCGTTTACATTTATTATCATAATCATGGAACGCGAAAGTTTAAAAGTTAAGTAAGATGTTGTCTTTCCGAACCTCAATAGAAAGGATGTATGCAATAAAGTTCATTCCACTTAAGTGAGTTTACTACTGCCTACGTAATACTGGAATGCGAGGCAGTCGCCCCCCAACGATCACAAATCCTCTGAACAGTGAGGTCGCTCCGCAAAGCCTGTGAAGTCCCCAGTAGGCTTCTGCGTTTCTGTGCGGATCTAGGTTGGCTCCTTTAGCGGACAACTCTGCACGCACAACGGCTCAAAAAGGGAGGCTAGATGCAGACAAAAGAGTCCCAAATCTATCTATCTATCTAGGCTCAGAGAATGATGAGTGTTATGTTATGAATGATGAAAACTTACTACATAAAAGTGAACAATACATTTCTGCCAATATTCTATTCAATGTAGCCGTTTCGTTTATCATTTGTTGTCCAGCGTAGAATACCATAGTCATCGAATACATATTATATAAAACAGTATATAACAAATTTACTGCTAAAATGTAAAAAATTGTGGTCTGTAAAAAATTACGTTAATCAGTATAATGTGTAAAATAATTTACAATACCTACAACAACAGAAGTAGGACATGGCAGTATCTTTCGTCCTAATTGAGTAGGCCGACCGAAAAAGTACCTCCGCCATACAGAATACCGCGGCTAATAATATCCTTGTCTTGTGTTTCCGGTGGTGAGTAGGGTAGCAAGAGCTCACTGGATTGTGTTGTCGATGGGAAGACCGAGAAACCCTTCTTTGTCTTCTACACTGACTGCACAGAGACTCTCTTAACCTTCTTCTTTAAATTAATGTGAAAATTAAAATTTCATACCTGTCTAATAAGTATTTGAAGTAATCCATGCAACATAGAAATATAACCCAATGGGGACAACATAATAAAATTGATCATCTAAAAAATAATGGAGTGTTAAAATCATAAAGTTATTCTTAGACTAGAAAAGTTTGCGAGTGACTTACGTATCTTTACACAAAATCGTATCTTTACATAAACCATTATCAACTTTGACAAAAATACACACATCAACATGGTCTAGGGATATTTCAATTAAACCCAAATAACTTAAATTTTATTAACCTTTTGTTAAGACATTAAAATAAACCTTGTTTATTAGTCTATCTAATCTGATCATTAAATTTTAGATGAAGTTAAATTTGAAAAATCTTAGCAGAGGAAAAATTCAGCCAAAGTTTCAATCTCAACTTTATTTTTAAATCATCATAACCTAAACATTATAACAAGTTTTTTTATAAAAATTGAAACCTAAAATAAATAATCTGTGGATCCATACAAGACTTTCCCAGATCATGTTGATGTGTATAGATAATGCAATGATATCAGTGTTTATACACTAAAGTGACAAGTTGCCACTGACATTTTAAATTCGGTAGCGTGGTAATAATGTCTATGATTAACATAAAAAATCTGGTAAAAACAATAACGATTCCTGCCGGTTTACCAATAGGTTGCAATGTGCATAAGAAACATGATCAAGGAAAATGTGCTTTCTCCGCCGACTTTCTCTTTGAAAATCATCTTTAGCCCTACTGCGTATATTTAAGACTAGATATTGGTACCTATTATAAACAATTAACGTGCTCATAGTTGAATTTTAAGGAAGTTAGTCTGAAAATTTTATAACTATTCAAAAGCTATGTACTTACTTGGTGTTGATAGCACTTAGACAATAAATCGGTACAATTTACTAAGTTTTTATACATTTCTGTCCATTGTTCAAGATGTGTCAACATTGTAGGATCATACATTTTTCCGTTCAAGGATATCATTGCTTCTTTATATTTTAAATTAGCAATCATTAGAGATATAGATCCATTTAGACATCTGATCAAAATATGAATGATTGTAATTAAACTATATAAAACAAACAGCTCTAAAACAAAATGTACCTGACTCCATATTTCGTATAAAGTTATCAATAAAGAATGTAGTTTATTATTTGGTAGTGATAAAGAACTTTTCAGTATTATTATAGCTATCTTGATAATCACAAACACTATTAAGCTTGTTAATGTAATACATTCTAAACGTTTTATGCTTTTTATATAACTTGGTTCTTTGACGTATAATTCTCCTGATGCCTTCAACTTCATCAAGAATTCTTCGTAGTGTTTTTTGTTTCTAATACTATCTAGAAGAACATCAACATCAAAAAGAAAAATTGTTGCGTAGAATGTGTATATGAAGTTTATTTTAAAATCATTTATAAATCTTATAGAAGTTACTGCAAAGTAATGTTTCAAGCCAATCGTGTAAATGATTATTTCTATCATAATACGAATCCATATCAGTATTTTATGAATTTTTGTACAGCGCACGTAATTTTTGTAAATGCACACCACATTTTCGGCTCTTTCCAAAATATGTATCAATCTAATTCCACTCATTATTATCACCTTTCAATAAAACACAAGATATAACTTAGGAAAGTATTGAACCGAATGTCTTATCAAAATAATTTTCTGATGATAAAGTATGAAATGACTACATATCGAAATTAATCTTGTATCTAAGTTATTATTACTAAGTTAGTTAGGTAGTCACAAAATTAATTTAAACTTATTGGTTTATTGATCAAACCGATAGGTAAGCTATGAGTTTGATTAAAATACTTATTCAATAATACAACACATTATTTTTTCATTTCATGACTTTTCTGCTCTTAATGTAGATTTGTATGTAGATTATCTTATTCTGCACTTCATCGAAGTGGTATCGAAGAAGTTCAAGCAGTTCAGTGCATTGTTTTTGCTAGATAGCTTCTTCTGTTGAATCGACGGCATCTTGGAGTTGCCATCGTGGTGTAATAATTCGTTTCACGCCAGTGCCACTTCTTATAGAGAGGGCATTCTTGCTCTTCGGGAAGACTTACTACGTCACCTATCCGTAGACTAGATAACGCTATGAAATTATAAAAGACAGGAGGTCGATTCTCATGAAACAGCTATATTTCCTCTGGCACACTCCTCGTAGTGAGCCAGTGACAGTACGTTGGTACCAATATAGTCGATGATTCGGTACTAAAAGCCACTGGCTTGGATAATCAGAATCTTAACTTCTGTGGTCTACATTGGTTGGCTAATATTTTCCACAATCGCCGTTCGAAACTGCTTAGGATACACGCTTTGCCGAATCTAGCTGAATTATTTGTTTATGATGCGTGTAACGAAACATTTTCCTATTCTTGTTAACTTTCTAAGCAACAATTCATACATTTGGAGCACGTCTACATCGGTATAACCCTTGTTGCACACGATTTATAACTTGTATATTTTGTAAAGGAAATAATATAAAAACCATTTAAAAAACAAATTCGTTTCAAGTCCTAAATCTACTATTACTTGTAGACAAATAAAAACAAAATTCTCAACAGAAACATCACAACATGGTTCAAAATATTGTTTAATAAGTTCCTTTAGTAAAATTGTGATATTTTCCTTTTACTAAATAAGATTGGAAAATTGTAACGCCAACACCACATGTGTCACAACCAATGATATAATCAAAGGAACAAAATACATTCCAAATGCTATTTTGAGAAATTCAAGTTGAATAGGTTTAGTACATATTATTCTTCTAAAGTTTTTGAATGCTGTAGCTTCGCAGGCGTTGGGTGCTGCAAATTAATAATTATGATGATTATAAGTAAAATGTAAATTGTAAATGATTGGAAAATTATGAATATTATAGATATTATATAAACAATTTTGAATATCAAATTGGAATTGCGTTTAGCATAGATAGAAAGTATGGCTATAACATTAATATGGCGAAGCTTAATTATAATTTAATAGCAATAAATATATCAAAAACTTACAATATAAAAGTGAGCAATATAGTTCTGCAACTGTTCTATTCAGTGTAGCTGTTTCATTGATCATTTTTTGTCCGGCGTAAAATACCATGGTCATAGCATACATATCATACAAAATAACGAATAATAAATTCGCAGCTAAAATGTAAAAAGTTGTGGTCTGTAAAAAATAAAATAAATGAGTATACCTAATTTACGAGTAAACTTGAGCAATTCAAAAATTCAAAATAAAATTATGTTATACAAAGCTGGCAGTACTATACTGGTTGATTTTATAGTGGTTTTGGAAAAAAAGATTTTGGCCACAATTTCGATAGTAAAATCGTAAGGAAGTCCTAATTTGGCGAAAAATCTTTTTTTTACACTTCCCATACATTTTTCTGTTCACCTGTACATTATTGCCATACATAAAGTAATTTTTTTTTCTTTCCAAATTAAAAGTTCCAGTCGATTTTGCTACCGAAACTGTGTGTGAAACAAAATATTCTTTTTCCAAAACCACTATAAAATCACCGTGTATAATAAAGCTGATGGTCATACTGCTTCGCAATAAAACCATTCGACTGTTGAAGTGTAATTTATCTTATGAACAAAATTGTAGGCAAAATATTAAACGTGTCCCATAGTAAGAAGTGCAAATAAAAGAACCCATACCCTTCTAATAAGTATCTGGAGTAATCCATGCCACATACAAATATAACCCAATGGTGACATTGTAATGAAGTAGGCCATCTAAAAAGAAATAGAACATTAAAATAGATAATCTGATAATAAATACAATCACAAAGAATACCATCCAGTTTTTAGAGGGTTTAAAGCACAATTTGCGTCATTCGTTAGCGCGGACATGAGAAAGATGGAACTACTAACATATCAGCACCTAATATATTTATGATTCTTGATTTGGGATAGCTTATTTTTAACCGCGGAGAAGTCAATCTGTTACGGCTGGCAACCCTTTTCGGCACACCATGTATTCTTTCCTTGCACAGTCAGCACTTATCCGTCCTACTGACGCCATTCCCTTCCACTTGAATTCAATCTTAACCAAACTACTTTTTATTTTTTTTAAAAAGCCCTTACCTCGAAACAAGTAAGAGTTCGCTGTCATGAATACATCCACAGTGGTCTTTTTATTGACAATATACCATATTCGAATATTTATCAAATAGTTCTTTTGTATAACATTTAATTTAATTAGACTTACGTGGTGTTGAAAACACTTTGCCAATAGTTTAGTAGAGTTTACCAAATCTTTGTACATTTTTGTCCATTTTTCGAGCTCTGATAACATTGCGGGGTCATACTTTTTTCCATGCAAGGATGACATCGCTTCTACGTATTCTAAATTTGCTATCATTGCAGATATGGTATCATTCAGACACCTTATTAAATTATGAATGATTGTAATAAAACTGTATAGAACAAAGAGTTCTAATATGAAATGTATCTGACTCCAAATTTCGTACACAGATATCAATAAAAAATACACTTTACCAACTAGCAGTGCTACAGAGCGTTTTAGTAAAACCATAATAACTTTTATAACCATAAAGATTATAATGCTTGTTAATGAAATAAATTGTAATCGTCTTAGGCTTTTTATATAACTTGGTTCTTCGACATATAGATTCTGAGATGCCTTCAACTTTTTTAAAAGAGCTTTGTAGTATTTTGTATTTCGAATACTCTCTACAAGAACACTAACATCAAAGAGAAATGTTGCCGTGTAGAATATGATAATAAAATACATTTTTATATTATCTTTAAATCTCATTGCAGCTAATGCGTAGTAATGTAACACAGAAATTGTGTAAACGATTACTTCCAAAGTTATGCGAATCCATATCAGTATTTTAGGTGTATTTTTATAATAGATGTAATTTCTGTAAATGCACATCATATTTTCCATTCTTTCTAAAATAGTTATCAATCTAATTGCACTCATCATACACAGTTTTTAGTAAAACACAAGTTTTAACTCTAGATAAGTAATGAACCGAACTTAGTTGACAATTTCTAGAAATTTATTTAATTAATTTTAATATTTTTTAACATTCATATGTGCTCTTTATGTGCCTAAAGTGAATAAACGAAATTGATTACATGATTCTTTGAAATAAACTTTTTGTTTAATTAATCATACCACCACAATATATCTATATGCCTTCTACAATAACACTAACGATTATTTGATTGAATTGGAAACCTCCGCCCTAATGACATGTTGTTGTTTCTTTGACAACGTTATCTTGTACAAACACAAAGTTAACTACGCCTCTTTCAGAATCGACAGATGTACCTACAATGACTGAATCCTGACCGAGTTGCCAATTCACACCCACTTCATGAATTCATCTTATCTTGTATCTACATTTAGATTTGGTCAGTTCTCCACAGTACGCCGAGGTTTGCTGCCAACGTTCACGACACTATCTCGTTCACTCTCGACTCACGTTCTTTCTTTCTCTTTCTTAGCCTCGCACCCCGCCACGCCGCGCGTACCATAGAATACAGCGCTTGAGGTTAGAATATAGGTATAATATTTAAACGCATTGAAGGTTTTTGAGTCTAAGAATTATAAGTAAAACCCCAAATAATTGCCATACCAATACCTTAATTTCACTATTTTATAGTATTTTAACTATATGATATTCGATATTTGTGACGCAATTACTACATATATCATAACCAAAGATATAATTAATGGAGCAAAATACATAGCTGCCGAAGGGTGTTTATTTGTACTATTTGGCCCAACTATGCATACAAATATGCATTGGTTTTGTCGTGTCTCGGTGAGCTCGACGATCCTACAAAACTCATCTTCTCATACTCTCAATTACAATTATTCACCTTCAGAATTTAATCTTCTAGACTGTGATTGTAACCTCATTCTATTTATGCTTTTAAAAAATATCATTTTGAACTTACTTTTATTTAGTTGTACTAACAAATTAATTATATTACTATTCGAGAGGTAAGTTAAATAATATATCACGTACCTCTGTAATAATTATTTGAAACAATCCATGCACTTTGCAAATGAAATCCAATGATGACATTGTGATGTAGTACGCAATCTAAAATATTATGGATATCTCAATTAAAGTAAATTAAAAATAAAACATAATTATCGTTACAGTGAATTTTAATTTGACTTTTTAGCCTGGAAGAATAACTCCTATATAGGTGCGTGTAGTATATTTAAATAATTAAACAGCAGTGATTGTATTATTCATAATGATAATTAATTTAGAATTGATACTTATCGTAAACTTTTTTTTTCGTGGTAAATAAACTTTGAACTTTATGATGTCAAATTCTTAATGTATAAGAAAAAGAGTACTCTTTTTCGTAAGTACTTAATTGATGCAGAAAACGCTTTGATAATTCTTTAGCACTATTTACTAAATTTAGATAGATTTAGAAGATATTAAAACACAATAACAACTTAACACAAACAAGTTTATTAATTAATTCACCAACAAAATTACCATAGGCCAAATACATTATGTCTGCTAGATGACTTCATTTTGCTTTGTCTAAATAACATTAGAGAATTGTAGCGCAACCACCACATTTGTCACCACCAATGATATAATCATTGGAACGAAATGCATTCCAAACGCAGTTTTGAGAAATTCAAGTTGAATTGGTTTGGTAATTGTTAGTCGCCTAAAGCTCTTGAAAGCTCTCGCCTCACATGCTGTAAGCAAACGTAATTCTATAAAGATCATCAACCATCTGTATTTTTTACACCTCATAAGTATATTTAAAAAAAATAAATTTGATTTAAAATTAAAAAAAATCCCTGCATAAGTAAAAAGCACATAATTCAAGCGCTGTCGTGTCGGTGGACTGCTTCTTGGTAAATAACGACGTCAAACTTACTTAACACTCTGTCGTTTTAAGATCTTAAAAAAAACCTTTTTAAAAAGTAATTCACGAGATGTTTACACGTCATCATTCTCTTGCCCTTATCCATATATCTATTTGGGATCGGCGCAAAATGTATGCTTTTCCAATCACCTCTGGTAGCGGTCCATACTCACTCCCTCCCTTCTTGGCCATAATTATCATCTTTCACATAATCCATCCATATCCTCTTTGATCGTCCTCTCCCCTTGTAGCCATCCATTAACATAGTTTGTGCCTTTCGAACGGTAATACTTTCATCCGAACCAAGACAAACGATTTCTTTATAGCTTTTTCGTGATAGGATGTTTACAGGTAAATAGTAATTGAAAAGAAGCGTATGAAAGTAAGCTGTACCAGGAGCGTAGCAAGAGATTCACCAAATTCGAAATCTGTGTACTTTGATTAATAAAAGATATTTATACAAAACCCAACTAACACACAACATACAACTTTCAAAGTTTATAACTCTGAAAGTTGAAGATTAGGTACGATTTTCTGGTAATTAAAGAAAGAAACTTACAAAATGTAAGTGAACAATACATTTCTGCTACCATTTTAGTCAATGTAGCTGTTTCATTTATCATTTTCTGGCCAGCATAAAACACCATAGTCATTGCATACATATTGTACCACACTCCGAATAACATATTTGCCGCTAAATGGTAAAAAATAGTATTCTGGAAAAAGCAGAGTAACTCACAAAAAAGATTATCATAAAACACTGCAATACATTCTTAATCATTTTAACTTACAAATCCACAACATTCACTATATTAGTGGTTAAAAGGGGGGTGAGGGTAACTTACGTTGTGGGGATACCACCCAGCGCCATCTAGTGACAGCAAAAGTAACGACTACGTCATGCCGGATCCTGTATCACGAAAACGAAATTCTCGCGCTGATGTAACATACATACAACAACTCAACGACATCCGTTGGGCCGGGGTCCGCCAGGCGTGATCACCTTGCCTGGTCGGAGGATCCTCCCTTTGTGTTGGAGGGACATCACATCCCACTCCTCCACACCTTCATTGTGAGTTGCATGAACGTAACTGTTACGAGTACTCTAACAAGAGTATATTTGCTCTAACAAGAGTACTCGTAATAGTCACGATGCCTTGCGAAACCATAATAAATCAAAATTGGAATGTAAATGCTACTTACTTCAGTTATGATTATATGCAGTATTCCATGTATTAAACTAATGAAGGCCAGTGTAGTAAATATAATGGAGTAGGCTATCTGAAAAATAGCATTTAATACAATACAATGCAAAAGAAAAGTGTGTTTCATATATTCAAGGAAGACTTAGCTGTATGGTTACAAAGAGTATTACCACATATCATCCGATTTCAGGGTGTCGTAACGGAAAATACACAGACGATATCGCTGCAGCAGAAGGAAAACTCGAAATAAAACTCAGTACCAACCTTCATGGCCAGCGTGGAAACAGTAGGCTAAGGACTCACAACTTTACTGGTGGTAGAAATTTGATGGCACAAATTTGTCATAAATTTCGACCGGGTGGGTACCACCGTGCACATGTGCGGAAAACCCTCCATAGTAATCCAACCTCGGTTGGATTGCGTTCAGGGGTCAGCAAGTGCATAGCCGGGCAGAGGTGGTGGTAGTCGCAGCATTAGTGGGACCAGTGGGTCTTGGCGTAGTCTGGTGGGTATGGCGCGGGGCGACCCGCCGAGCAGGGAGACCCGTAGAAACGGTGGTGCCGCTGGCCGCCCGCGGCATAGTACAGGGGCCCAACTGGGGCTAACCACCCTGGGAGGCTGCCTCACCAGGCCGCGCATAATCCCGATATGGTTCGTCGTGCCGGTTGGTGACCGGACGGGACCCCGGCGACCATATTCGGGGGGGTACGGGGGCCCTTCCGTTCGGCGCATCGGCTCTCACCATGCCTCACAATCACAGATAAAACCAATCTCCCGCGCTTTGTCACGCGGTGCTGCGACGACAATCACCTCTTTTTTCACGCCTTCTCTTACCCTCTACCATGGCAGTGCATATTAGAGATTATGGCAACACAGCGGCTCTTCATGTTCCCACTAGCTCGCTTTTTGAGGTGGAGTCCACTAACATCTGTGGGCTCCATGCAAACCTCAACGCCGTCCACCAACATCTTGAGACGGCGAAACCAGCCATGCTCTTTCTGACGGAGACACAAATATGCCGCCCTGACGACACGACCTACCTGCTCTACCCCGGCTATGTTCTAGAGGAAAATTTCCGTGCCAAAGCCGGGGTATGCGTGTTTGTTAGGGCGGATGTTTGTTGTCGCCGTTTGCGCTGCCTTGAGGACCCATCCTTTTCTGTCCTGTGGGTACACGTAGACCATGGCTGTACTAGTCAAATCTATGTGTGCCTTTACCGTTCCCATACTGGAGATGCCGAGACAACTCGACTCTTTGAATATCTGAGTCAGGCGGCAGATGATGCGCAGGAGCGGTTTCCAAACGCTGAAATGGTATTTTTGGGGGACAATAACGCCCACCATGAAATCTGGTTGGGCTCCTCCAAAACAGACCATGCGGGAAGAGCCGCCCACGCGTTTGCTCTGGCTCACGGCCTGACCCAACTGGTACACGAGGTCACTAGGATACCAAGGGGGCCGGGCCTAGCACCCTCCTTGCTGGACCTTCAGCTGACGAGCCACCCAGACCAGTACAATGTCTCGGTGCGAGCCGCTTTGGGCAACTCCGACCATTGTCTGGTCTGTTCCAAGGTGCCTATCATAGCGCCCTCACGACCAGTGCAGGGAAAACGGCGTCTCTGGCACTACTCGTCGGCTGACTGGGATGGACTGCGTGACTATTTTGCGTCCATCCCGTGGGTTGAGCGCTGCTTTGAAGGTAAGGACCCATCGGATAGTGCAACTGCTGTCGTCGGTGAGATCAGTCTGGGTATGGAGTACTATATCCCATACACTGATGTCACCGGTGCCCGCGGAGTGCGCCCTTGGTTTGGGCGCGAATGCGCAGAGGCTGTTCAGCATAAACAGTCTGCGTATCGCGCTTGGGTAAGGGCGCGCGCTACGCACGATTCCAACATCGGGTACTTTAAGGCAGCGTACAACAAAGCCACTAGGGTCTGCAAGAGGGCTTTTGTCAGAGCAGATGCTCAGCGCATAGCACGGGTTGGTCAAGAACTAGTAGCGCATCCCACGGGCAGCCGTGGCTACTGGCGACTGGCCAAAGCCGTGCAAGCTAACTTCTGCCAGCCTTCGCTGCCCCCCCTGCGTAACCCTGATGGATCCCTGGCACATGAGCCGCAAGAGAAAGCAAATTTGCTGGTTAATCTCTTTGCGGCCAACTCCCGAATCGACGACTGTGGTATGCAGCCACCGACTCTACCCAATAGTGACCACGCAATGCCTGATATTCGTATCAGGCAACGCGATGTCCGAGCAGTACTTCAGTCACTCGATGTCCGGAAAGCCAGTGGTCCGGATGGTATACCAGCGGTGGTTCTTCAAAAATGTGCAGCGGAGTTGTCTCCAATACTCACGCGGCTGTACCGACTTTCCTACATTTCGGGTACAGTGCCGACGGCGTGGAAAGAGGCGAATGTACAGCCGATTCCCAAGAAGGGAGACCGCTCAGACCCAGCCAACTATCGGCCCATAGCCGTCACCTCAGTGCTGTGCAAGGTCTTCGAGCACCTTATCAACACACAGCTCATGCGCCACCTAGAGGATCACTCCCTAATTAATGACCGACAATATGGTTTTAGGCCGAAACGGTCAACGGGTGATCTTCTGGCGTATGTTACCCATCTTTGGGGTGAGGCTATGGACAAGCATGGTGAGTCACTGGCTATTAGCCTAGACATCGCCAAAGCGTTCGATAGAGTCTGGCACAAATCGCTTCTTTCCAAACTACCAGCCTTCGGTCTGCCTCTTAGACTGTGCAATTGGGTTGCTAGCTTCCTGCAGGGGCGCCGTATTCGCGTTCTCTGTGATGGACGAGCATCGGAGTTCCTGCAGGTAAATGCTGGTGTGCCGCAGGGGTCCGTCTTATCACCCACTCTCTTTCTTCTGCATATCAATGACATGCTGTCCACCGGCAGCATCCACTGCTATGCAGACGATAGCACTGTACACGGGAGCTACCACGGACATTCTGCGGCCAAGCAGTCCGATATAGCGGAAAAGAGGCGACTTCTTGTCACTGGGCTTGACCGAATCCTCAATCACGTTTCCCAATGGGGATCTGAGAACCTGGTCGAGTTCAATGCCAAGAAGACGCAGGCATGCGCGTTTTCAGCAAAGACATCTCCTTTCCTTCCTCCTCCCACTCTTCAGAGCACACCACTGCCATTACAGGATAACCTCAATATACTCGGTATGGACGTGCGCTGCAAACTGAACAACAAGAACTATATCGAGAGCATCATCAAAACAGCTTCGCGTAAACTCGGAGTCCTGAACAGAGTGAGACGTTTGTTCACGCCGGAGCAGCGGTGTCTTCTTTATAAGACACAAATTCGCTCCTGCGTGGAATACTGCTCGCATCTCTGGGATGGCTCCGCAAAGTACTTATTAGATGCTCTCGACAGGTTGCAGCGACGTGCGGTCCGCATTATTGGGAGTCCTGAGGTCACAGAGTCCCTCGAGCCTTTGCAGATGCGTAGAGATGTTGCGTCCTTGGCAGTATTTTACCGTCTCTACCATAGTGAATGTTCTGATGAGCTCTTCCAACTAATCCCACCCTCCCCTTTCCTACACAGGACAACGCGTGCAGGGCTTAGGTGTCACTCGCATACGGTACAGAATATTCCATCAAGAACCAAGCGGTTCGGTGAGTCTTTTCTCTGCCGTACCATTAAGTCCTGGAATTCCTTGCCGGCGCACGTGTTTCCTTCTTCCTACAGTCCCGGGTCCTTTAAGCGGGGCGTGAAAAAGCATCTGATGAGGCCGTCAAGCTGAGCGCCACCATTGTAGCACTGAACGTGTTTGCAATGGTGACCCTCTTTCATGGGACTTTGCCTTCAGCTTAACATCAGGCGAGGTAAAGTCAAATTGACGTGCCGTAGATAAAAAAAAAAAAAAAAAAACAACATTGGGAACGGCCTATGTCCAGCAGTGGATGATGATAAGCTGATTGATGGAAAGAAGGCTATAGTATAGATAGATCGAAAACTGTCAGTAAAAAATTCAGTAAAGGGCGTCAATGTCTCCTTTAGACAAACGAATGTCACCACTCATTTATGTACATGTGAGGCTCGAACCGTCACCCTTTTGCGCGGCAGTCCATCGCTCCACGCATTGGACCAGCGCTGTTGTTAAGAATCTAGTCGAAATTATCAAATGCTTCAATCACTGTCGGCTTACGTCATGTGTGGTGACATTCGTAACAATACTATAGAATTTGGAATATTTAGGACGTATTCAGGTAGTTTTGTTGTCAACATATTCCCACTGTTAGGGCCAGGTTGAGGGTTCAAGTCATTATTTTTTATTTATTTATTTCATGTTTATCTTTAATCATTTTCTGCAATATAAATCTATGGGAAAAGTGTGCATTTGTGGTCACCTCTTGACCATTTCGTTACTAGAAATACATTCCAGTTTCATTATTTTGTCATATCAGTTTATCATACTTACTTGGTGATGGAAGCAATGTGATAATTGATTGGTACAATTTTCCAAATTTGAGTACATTTCCATCCATTGTTCAAGGTGTGCTAATGCTGCAGGATTATTATATTCTTTTCCATTTATTAATCTTATAGCTTCTTTATAATTTATACTTGCTGTCACCGCTGATATAGATTCATTCAAACCCCTTAATATATTAGCAATCAGTGTGATAAAACTGTATAGAATAAACAGCTCTAAAACAAAACGCATTTGATTCCACAATTCGTAAAAAGCTAACCAAGTAGAAAGTATTCTAGATTCAGGAAATATAACAGTCAGTTGTATTATAACAATCAATATTTTTAAAATCACAAATGCCAATACACTTGTTATTGAAACTAATTCCAATCGTTTTAAACGTATTAAATAATTTGGATCTGCAATATAGACTCTGTGTGCTTCCATTAAATTTATTACAAAATCCTTATAGTATTTTGCAGTTTGGATACTCTTCAAGAGAATATCCATATCACAAAAACATTTCACAGTGTAAAACATTATTACAAAATATTTTTTAACAGCATCCATTTTAGTTAAAACTAATCGATAGCATTGTAATAAGGCCATGATGTTAATGGTGATTTCTAGAGTAATATGGACCCATATTAGAATTTTATTTATTGTTCCACAATAATAATAGTTTCTATAAATACATACAATATTTTCGGCCTTTTCGAAAATACGTATTAGTCGAAGTTTCAGCATTTTATCATCTATGAGTGATATACTGAACAGACTCTAGGCAAGTAATGGACAAAATGAATTATGTAAATGGATTATTAATTAATTACAAGACAACTTGAAATTAATATTTATTATGAACTAGCCGTTGCCCGTGGCTCCACCCGCATGGGTGTCGGTATTTGCGACCAAAATATAAACTACCGCATAGCCGCAGAACGCAAGTAGATATTGATATAACTTAATAGTTAGTCAAACATTTTTGCAAAAAGTATCGTGGCAGTAATCGCGATACTTTTTGTAGATAACTATGTTCTGTAAAGCTGCGACTTTACATATCACATCTACTAAATGTGCCGCGACAGTGTACCAACATTATGTGGTTCTATCATCAATAGTTTTCACAGCGCACGCGATGTAATGAAGTTACGCCATTTTTTTCACCTTGTGTTACATTATTTAAGTTTTAGTAAAGATCTCTAATATTTTTGAAAATACTATGTTAACTACGTCATTCTAGTATAAAGTAGCTTCCCAAACCTATATGCTACTCCTCCTCCCACTCCCACTCCCACTCCCACTCCCACTCCCACTTTCCTACCATTTTGACGAACAACACGAATATTTGCTAACCCAGGGCCATTTCTGGTTTCGATTTGCCCCCTTCGGATGTGGGGACAACGGTATAACCATCTAGCTCCCGGGTGAGACGTGCTTGGAACGCCGACACCCAAGTCGCCTTTCCCTACCCTGAAATAAAATTAACAGTCAAAATTGCGCAGGCCAACAAACAGATCAAATATCCAGTTCTTGTTTTTGTTCTCGTATGTTATAGCCCGAGAGCCCACGACCAAAACCATGTCTCATAGCAATACGGCAAAAACCCTATAAAATCGTTAGATTGTATGATTCTGAACCCGACTAGGTGTGTAGTAACGGTCGAAAGTGTAGCAACTGCGTGGGAGGCCATTTCTGCTGTGTCAAAAAAAAAAGACAGTCGGTATTATAGCAATACGTCTGATAGTGAAAATGTACATAGATTTTATAATTGTATTACGAAAAAGTTTGTTTTCAGACATTTTGCGCGTAGCATATAGCCTGAGCGCATTTTTGAAAATGTCAACAAATTTAGCCGACCTGTATCATAGCAATACGGATATATTTTTTTTTCAACTTTTCGTATTGCTGCCATGATTACCAAGAACCTGTTTTCAGACACTTTAAGTGTAGCATATACTCCCAAAAACGAAAATAACGTTTAACGTTTCGACGACGATTCCGAATCCGACAGCGATTGAATACGAGAATATTTTGTAACTTTGAATAAACCGTTTTTTTTCAACTTCTTCCCAGTTTCCTTATGTGCGATTTATTTCAGTTCTTCAAGTTCAATGTTACGGTTTCGGGTAAATTCTTTGTTAATTTTCATCTAATAAATTCAGGGTCGCAACGTATTCATTGGTTTGTAACAGAAAATTCAAGATGCCTCAATACGATTTTTAAATGATATCTGAGTATCGCAAAGTTGTCTGATAGAGAAGGTGCTACACTTAATTTGTCTGATATAAATTTTTTGCACATGTGGACAACTTATTTTATCATGTCCAACAATTTTCAGACATATTGCTATGATACCGATCGGTAAAATTTGTTAACATATTCAAAACGGTCTACAAATTTATTGCGTTCACATTTCCGTCTGAAAATTGTTTTGTTCGCATCAAATAAACAAAATTTACTAATAAAAAAGATTTTCAGACGTATTGCTATGAGACATTTTTTTTGTCTCATTTTTAATTTTTTTAAGTGATTTTACGGGTTTGCGCTACACCACTAACGTCTGAAAAATAAGTTTCCGGTATCTCAGAACTATCATTCAACTACAGTCTGCAAATCAGACATATTGCTATGATGCAGTTCGGTAAAATTCTTTGACAATTTTGAAAATTCGGTCAGATCAAACGCTACGCGGAAAATGTCTGATATTGGTATTTTCGAGTTCAGAATAATCGTATCTATCGATTTGATGCGGTTTTGGCCGTATTGCTATGAGACAAAAATTTTGGTCGTGGGCTCTCGTACTATTAGGCGTTGTTAATTAAATAACTTTGTATGAATTATTCACATTGTATTTTTAGAAAGACAACGTTCATTCATTACATTTTATGATGGTTGTGCATGGAGGATATGTATCAGGTCTCCGCCGTGAATTCCTGTTCCACCAGCATCTTGGTGACGTGGCAACGCACCATCCCTTTTCAGTGCTGACTAAGTATTGAAGTCACTTATGCAGTAGCATATGACAGTACCTCTACCTGAGTTCCACAGAAGGTTTTGGTAACTGTGAGATATTATTTATATACGTAGGTTTAGGTAAAGATATCTTCAACAAAGATTATAGGGGAAAACTACAGTAAGCCTACTGAGACACAAACACAAAACACTGGACGTGATTCACTATTATTAACATGACTTTTTATTTAGGTACGGATTTCAATTAAAAAACTCTTGAAGTTAAGTGAAACTTGGCAAAATCAATCCGTGAAAACCGCAACCAAATCTGTTTAGCCGATTCAGAAATTAGCCCGAACAAACTTCGATGAAATTGTACTGATTTTTAGTTACCTTTATGTAGCTCTTTTAAAATTCAAGCTATCGTTGTGTTCCTTAAACATTATAAGTAAATGTCTAAGCATAAGATTTCACAGACTTCTATATAGATATAGATTAACATTATATCTTCTTGCATATCCACAGCATTTATGCTTTTTAATTTAGTCTAATAATAATATATGAATGGAATATTATACTATTATATTCCATTTTCATAACCCTGTTAAGGACTGGCAGTTGTCACCATTTATGATCAGTTTCACTGTAGTACCCTCCTTCAAACTTAACAGCTTATTAGTAGTAGTAAGTATTTAAAAATAGCCGATTTCTTGTGTATGGGCCTTTTTTTTTATCTATGGCACGTCAATTTGACTTCACCTCGCCTGATGTTAAGCTGAAGGCAAAGTCCCATGAAAGAGGGTCACCATTGCAAACACGTTCAGTGCTACAATGGTGGCGCTCAGCTTGACGATCTCATCAGATGCTTTTTCACGCCCCGCTTAAAGGACCCGGGACTGTAGGAAGAAGGCTATTATTGGTTTTTCTTTTGGTCTAATTTTTTTAATGATTTATGTGTAGTAACTACCTATATTTAAAAAATAATGTATGGATATGATGTATGAATGTAAAAATTTATGACAAACTATAACAAACTTGAATGCTATTAGAATTCTTACAATAAACTTTGATAAATGCATATTAAAACACATGGATGAACAGTTAGGGAAAGCGCAGGGTATAAAATAATAAATATGAATTTTCGTGCTAGTATTTTGTTTATTATATTATTCAAAAGCTTAACTCAGTTGTATAATCTTGTATCACCACATTTACAGAAATGAAATAGCTAATAATAATTGATTTGTTCCATAAAAATCTTGAGCATTACTAACATAGACTATGTTCAATAACTGCAGAAGAAAAGAAATCACTCAATATCTAACCTTGCTGCAAAATCATATCTAACATAACATACGAGTATATGCATGTCATGCATATTATCGTTATTGTAATCACTGTAAAGCAATAAAGGTCTTTCAAAAATGAAAATAAGTAATAATAAATTTGATACTATCCAATAAAATTATGCTTTACTCTAGTTATTTAACAATTTTACCATTTATATCTTCATTTTCAAATTATGTTATTAAATTGAAGAGCTATTATCACATACGTCACTATCGAAGACATCATTGTTGGAATTAAGTACATGCCTATATTTGAATTGGAGAATTCAATTTTGATTGTATTCGTTGTCGTTAGAGTTAACAATTGTTTGACGATTACCATTTCAGAAGCTGAAAAAAATAACAACTATTGAGAACAGGAATAAAGTGTAGATTCTCTATAATTTTAAGATAACTGCTTTTGTTACGTCCCTACTTATAAACTGACATATAACAAAAAAAAACATTCAAATAATTATTTGTGCAATAAGTGAGCAAAATAATTTTTTGCTGCGAGTGCTGGTTTTGAATCCTGAGCATGGTGACGGATACAAATGCACGAGATGCAACTAATTTAGCTCTTGAGTGGCACACATTACTTTTGACTCCAGTAGCAAGAGCACATAATAAGTATATTTAGAAGATAACATAATAAACAGGAATAGAGAAATGTTACATTTATATTTATAACTGATCAAAATAATGCTGAACATTATAAAAGTTAAAGGCTGTTCTGAAAATTTTAAATTATAGTTTTGTTTGATATCATTATAGTTGTATTGACTCGAGATTGACTATATTCTATGTGCAAAAGAAGGAACAATAGTGAAAGTTGGCGACTCGGATCGGCTTTCTTGTATAAATATTTGGAAGTAGACGGACATGGGTGAGACCAAGGATCCAAGGTCTGTCTTAGGCTTCTGGTTTCCACTATACGCTACATATACTGCCCTGATAAGCCGAAAAGCGCTAACTCGATCAGAGTAAGTTTTGAGAAAAACGACTTTTTGTGAATGGATTTTTCCCACCTTCAAACGGGGGTTAAAACTAATATTTTTAAAACTGTTAAAACTTATATAAACGTATTTTTGACCATAGATCTAACTGACATACCTAAATTATCCATAAATGGCACCATTATACCTATTTTGTGAGATACCGCTATTTTGATTAAAAAGAAAGGCTTCAAAAATTGAGATACTGCTTTTAGTCTTATTCTGCTCATAGAAAGTTCCATACAAAATGATCTTTTTTTTATATTTGATGAAAATACCGAATATATTTGTAATAAAACTTCATTTAATATTTTTTTAACAACTTTATTAAATGTAGCAGCAAATTACAAAAAAAAGTTAAAGCAATTTATTTGCTTTCTATGAAATAAAATTAATCAAAAGTTGGTAGTCCCCGCCAAGAAGACATTCTATTAGCAGGTATTAAACTGGAAAGAGATTTTAAAATATTATTTTTTTTTTGGTTTGAGATATTCCTGCTGGTACTGTTTTTTAGTTGGGGATGGAAGTTTGTCTAATTTTAAGAACTTTGTACCTATAATGCTAGCCGTAATGGGTTCATTATCGAAATCAGCATGTCAACCTAAGAAAATAATAGCTATTAAATTACAGGAATAACGAACTCATGAATCCGTAAGAAAATTTCAACAATTTCTTATTAATTAATAATTTCTATGGGCGATACACTCTTACTGCTGACCTGCGATTGAATTTAGCCTCTTAGACCGTGGTTCCTTGTATCTGTTATTAAAAATCTTTACCTACCAGTGACTAATGTGGTCACCTTATCATCTACATGCCTTGGAATCCTCAGTTCTTAACCCAAAATTTACGACTGCACAACACCGCAAATTTATTGGTTTCAATTACCTTTTCCTGGGATAATAATAGGCGATGTTTCCAGACTTTAGTATTTTGGTACCATTTCCTCCAGGTCCATTGAAATGACCAAGAGAGAGTTCTTTAACTGGAATAGCATAAAGACTCTTACAGGCCTACCATAAACCTCAAAACAGGTTCGTAATGTACGACCTTTACACTTCTAACTGTATAAATACCTTTATAGTCTCAACTACCTAATGTTTATCTCCATGTCACGACACGCTCTATTGCGAAATATAAGTGATTGTAATCCTTATTACTAAAGATATTAAAGTCAATTTTAATTACCTACTATACTTAGGTATAGCTGTATCTCAAACCTTAGCGAACTAATAATACCCACATTTACTTAGCGCAAAAGCGCTATCTCCGGAACTTTTTAGAAAGATGAACTTACCGCTTATTGGCTTAAAAAATTTATTCAGTTTTTGATTAACATTTTTTAAGCGTTACTGGCCTATGTCAATATAAGGCTATTTGGCTTCATAAAAACGACATGCCGTCAAATCTATTAGCAATTTAAGGAAAAATTGAGATATAAAAAACTTCTTAGCGGTTTATTTTAATGTTTTAAATTAAATATCGCTATTTGGCTTATACCATTAGATGCGAAATTATTATAGCTATCGAATGGTATAAAAAAAACTAAAAGGGCGTATCTCAGAGATAGCGCCTTTCGGCTTAGCAGTGCAGTATATTTCTTGCGAGACTTCTCAGGAAGGAAACTTAATTCGACATTATTTTCAACTGTTCTGGTGTTAACTACTGAAGTTACGGTCTCCGTCCCTAGTATCGCTCAGCTTTTATCTCATATTTTAATATTATATACCTAACATGTTTCAACAGTGAAATCTCATTCCTGTTATTATTAATGTGCGTTCAAAAAAAAAACCTTTCAAATTTAGAATTTCGAAATTGCATTTTGTTAAGGCTTGTCAAGAGACAGAGTGCAGTGTATGTAGTTCGAAAGTTTTTCGCGGTACAATTCTTTTTAAATCTATGGTTGGCACTCTATATTGAAAAATCAAAAAATAATAATTAAGTAGTTACTTTATCCCACTCAGTTGGCAAAATCGCATTTTGCACAGTTTTTACGTAGCAAAACTTACATGTTTGAGCTGCTGAAGTGAAAATAAAATTTCTTCTGGGTAGATAGTAGATAAAAATAGATAAAATCACGAGATGTTACTTACTCATAGAGCACATACTATACAATTTTCTGATCGTCCTATTCATAGCCACGGTTTCATTACTTAACTTTTGGCCAGCATAAACGACCATCAACATCGAAAAAACTTCGCTGATGAAAATCCATGACATGTTTATTACAGGCGTATAGAATCGTGTGTCCTGTAAATTTAAATATAGAACGATTCTTTATCAATTAAAAATTATATCACAAAGTCTATGAAATAAACTGTAGATCTAGATAAATCTAGAAGTAAATAAACGAGTTTCCCCTAAAATGACTTTATTATAAAGTGTTCAGTTTACAGATCCAAAGACGTTTTTTTTAAATCAAACAATTTTTTAACGCAAATTGTTTTATATTTGCTCTGCTGAAAATAATCAATGGGCATTTTTTTAATATTATTACCATGCTTATTTGAAATTATAAAGTCCATTTTTTGAAGCTAAGTTTTTTTTTCTGTAAACTGTGAGATGTGTATTCTAAACGTCTGCCTGTTTTATCTTTAAATATTCTCATTTCTTTTTTCACTAGTTTAATAATATCTAAAATATTAATATTATTTCACTTACCTTTGTTATAATTGTGCTGAATATGTAATACAACATATACGTATATACCAATATACACATTGTTTGTGAATAAAACATCTACAATATAAAATTCAGCAATAGTTTTATCATCATGTTATAGTGCCATACATTCAACAGATCGATTTCTGTCTTAAATTTTGTTTTATTATTTCAGCTAAACCAACACAAATTTCTATTATGACCATCATTCTATTTGAATTAGTTTTATTTAATTTGTTAATTGTAATTAATTAAAATAGAATTACCATACTCAATATATCAAAAGACCTTAATATCCCACATTCTTTTCTCTAATGTTGAAAAAGGGTCATTTTCAATTTTGAAGTCTTTTGGTACACTGTATTTGACTTCAACTTATTATTTCTGCACAAACTTTGTAGCGCGCGGTAGCAATCCGCCTTTCAAGTTTTTCTACAACTAATGAGTCATCTTCGACAAGCGACTTCATTAGTCAAAGAAAAGAGAAAAGCGTTTATACGTATTTTTTAAAATAGCGTGATCAAAATTGTCGATAATAATATTTACATGGAATTTGAAACATGTTGACAAATGCTTGCTGCAATTGACTAAGTACTCATACTTTTCACCCCATTGCTTTAATTCTTGCGCCAGGTTTGGTTCCTCATGTTCTTTATTGTTCGGTAGAAGCAACTCCATTTTTACATTTGCTGGTTGTAAATTAATGTTCAATAGTGTAACATGCAGACACTTTAGTAAATTGGATATTAAAGATATGAATGTGTATAATGCTAACGCCTCAATTGTAAAAATAATTTTACCCCAGAGTAATGTGGTGTACACTGAGGAAATAATTAACACATAATTATTTCCAAGTGAATTTACGTGATTAGAAATGTTATACACAGCAATGCAAATTGATATAATTGTACAGTGTAAACAAGTACAACAAGGCTTGATAAGAATATGATCTCCAACTTTTTCAAACTTTTAACATAATCAGTTTCTTTGCTGTAAATATTGTGAACAACTGTTAAATTGGATATAAATATTTTAAACGTTTTCGAATAATACATGCCATATATTGAGAATGTTAAATCACCAAGTAACAGGGAAAAAAAAGCTAGAAAATGCACATATTTTGCGTTATTATCAACATTTACAATTACATTAACATAATGACAGTCATTTATAAATAGTGTCACATATAGTAACAGCTGAATAACTAAATATAAGAGTATCAGTATTCTGTTTCTTTTTCCACAAAAGTTATAATTTCTGTAAACACATATAAAATTTTCTGATTTTTGAATTAACTTGATGATTTTGATATTGGTCATTTTAAAGTGTTTATAATCTAAGCACGTCTGTCCCTGACTGAAAAGTAATTTTTAAGTAATACATTTATACAATAGGTAGACACTCAATATAAATTGGTGTTTGTAATCAATTTTAACAAACTTATAATTGACTGATTGTAATTCATTGATGGAAAGCACAAATATAAACACAAACATATAACGAACGCTGTCCCTATTTGTTATTATTTCATAATGAAAAAAAAAACAATCTTTTTATGAAATGTCTAAGAGCAGATACAGAAACATAGAACAGAAACAGATTCCAGACGGTTAACGCAGACATAGAAGAGCAAAGCGGATTTTATTAACGCACTCGAAAGTAAACTTTAAAATTATTGAAAAACAGCGCATAATGTATCTTTGAATCTGTTAAAAATTCAGTCCTCTGTGATATGCGGGCAGATAAATTGGCATCCCGTAAAATGCCCGAGACGGCTGGAATATTATTCCTTTCTCTCAGCGCTGAAGGACACAATTGTCTTTGTCCACATTGATGGGAGAAAGACATAACTATTTTATATTATGCGGCTACTGAGGGAGGAACTAACCTCAGTGCGACCGTACTCGAATGCTTCTTCTGTTTCAGGCGCTTGAACCTTCCGTCAACGTATATCACAACGACTATCGGACCAAGTGCGGGTCATTCAACGCAATCGCATGTTGAATGAAACCGTACTTGAGACTACGGCTAGAATGCTTGCGCAATATCTGTGTCACCCTCCGCCCCGGCTCTTGCTTCCACACCTGACAACCCCGTGGATCAAACAAATGAAGAAGCATATGTTGAGCGGGATGACACACCTATTCCAGTAAGTAATCAGAACAATGAAGAGATAAAGGAGGCTTTGGAGTGTGCGTTGCGTGGACATCGGTCGATGCCTCTACATATTATGGCACGTCTGCCTCGGTTGCCTGTGCATAGGCGAAATATGGCTCTGGTGAGGGTCCTTAATTCGCCTTGATGCTGAAGCCACAAATGCAATGCGACTGAAATCACCCACTTGCTCCATAAAACAGGTAGAGCACTCTAGAACCCAATAATTATAGACCGATCACATGTTTACCATCGGTCTATAAAGTTCTTACATCCATTCTAAGAGTCAAAATTAACAACCATATCAATAATAACTCTATTATATGCGCCTCTCTGATCGGATGTAGGAATGGGGCTCGGGGTACAAAGGAGGAGCTCCTTTATTGATATGACTATTAGCCAGCAAGCTCGCCGCAACCGTTAAGATCTGGCGGCATGCTGGATAGATTATAAGAAAGCGTTCGATTCCGTGCCACATACGTGGCTTTTGAGGGTGCTGGAGTTGTATTAAGTTAATGCAACTCTATGTTCCATTTTTCAGGGTAATAGTTTGAGTCCACTTTGGTTCTGCTTAGCCCTGAACCCACTTAGTAGGTGCTTTACTAGTGAGTTCAGGGTTAGGTTATAGGTTACGAAGAGAGGGTCAGATGGTATCCAACCTGCTCTACATGGATGATTTAAAATTATTCGCCAACATTGATCCTCATCTAATGGTTTTACTAAAAGGTAACCGAAAATGTGGGGGTCGAGAATTTTTAAATACTAAGACCCTTCATAATCGCGAGGTACCTATGCAATCTCAGAGACTATTTTCTTGAGTCCAACGTGGTTATGCATCGAGAGGTAGTCAGCGTAGATACTGGGCTCACCCCGCTCGGCTTGGCTAAGCCAAACTGGCTCAGGCCTATAGTAGTTGGTGCTGACGACCGCAGGGAGATATGGCGAAGCAAGGAGTTACACGGTAGGTTTTATCGAGTCCTCCACAGGCCCGAAGTAGACCTATTGTCATCCGTGTCCTGGCTACGTTTCAGTTTTTTGGGGAAACTGAAGGTTTGGCTATGCAATTGCTGACGAAGTCATCAAGACGAATAACTACCGAAAGTATATAATGAAGGATGGCACAGTCGACATATGTCGAGCGTGCCAACAACCTGGCGAATCGCTCAGGTACTTTACTTCTGGTTGTTCTCGTCTTGCTAACGGCGAGTACTTGCACAGAAATAATCAAGTAGCCAGGATAATTCACCAACGACTTGCTCTGAAATATAACCTTGTGGTAGTTGAGGCACCGTACCATAGATATGTTCCTGAGCCAGTTCTGGAAAATGGTCATATCACATTGTACGGGGATCGACCTATCATCACTGTTAGGAATGTTATAGCCAACAAACCTGACATTGTGGTGATAGACCATTATAGATAGGATGATGTTACCATTCCTCATGACGAGAATCTCGTGAAAGCTGAGAAAGATAATCAGGTTAAGTACTTTTTTTTTTATTTAAACTTTTTGCACAAATACATAATAATGTACAAAGGCGGACTTAATGCTATTGGCATTTTCTACCAGTCAACCTTAGGGTGATGCAGTGATTTGCCAAGGTAGGTGCTTGTACTTGTATTTGGACTTGGCTCACGAGATTTTTGACATGTGGAGTGTTGACTCAGCAATAATTGTGCCGATAGTTGTGTCAGTCTTGGACTGATAGCGCAGAGCCTCGACCAACACCTAAAGAGACTCGGGTTAGACGGTTGGATCAAGGGCCAGATTCTGAGGCAGAGGAGGTTCCTTTCTCCGGAGCCTTAACCACCGGTAGATTGGTCCTTGTACTCGATACTGGTGGCACTCTATTTGTTTATATTTTTAAATGTGTATTATTTTTTAGTACATAAATTTAACACTATAGTTAGTGTTGCATCTATCAAAGAGTTCATAAATAGACGATTGACAGTTACGACATGAAATAAATGCACGAAAAACAATTCCAACCACCTATATTTAAAAAATAATGTATGCAGACACAACATGTACGAATGTAAAAATGAATGGCTTATTCAACAAGGTATAACAAACTTGAATGCTATTAGAATTCTTACAATAAACTTTGATAAATGCGTATTAAAACACATGGATGAATAGTTAGGGAAAGCGCAGGGTATAAAATAATAAATATGAATTGTCATGCTGCTATTTTAGAATGTTATATTATTCTAAAACTTAACTCAGTTGTATGATTTTTCTTTTACACTTAATTATCTTGTATCACAACATTTACCTACAGAAAAAATTAGTAATTGATTGGTTCTATAAAAATCTTGAGCAGTACCTAGACTACTCTGCCCAGCAAATATTGCGTTGCTGCGACGTCCACAGTGCGCCATCGCGCAGAGGGCTGCACGGGCTTACCACACCGTATCTTACGAGGCGGCTGATTGCGGGCAGCATCCCGTGCACTGAGAAAAAAATGGAATTACAAGACTACGAGAACGAGTGGTAATCACAAAAAATGTTGCATCTAATATAAAATAGTAATCTTTAATACATTTTCTAGTTACCATTAAATAATTTTCGTTCACTTTACAAAATAATATAGTACTTTACAAATAACCAGAATTTTAGTTACTGCTATTAGCTTAATATAATGACTACTAGACAAATTGTAAAATAAACAATGCTCTCTGTAAATTCTACAATTTAGTTTAGTACGAGTAACACCGCACCTCTCGGCGGTGCATTGGCGCGGGGGGAGGGGGGAAGACTCATCAAATTACTACTAGAATTTTGTATTTGTTGTTCGTATTCGCCATTTTTTATTTGCATCGAGTGTCGTCGGATGCGTTGTATTGCGCGTGCGTTTTATTAAACGGTTTTATTTAGCTCATTATTATTTTTTCGTGAATTGAAGTGAAATAAATGAAGAAGTAAAAGCTCTACTGCAGGTGTGGGGTCTCGGAGCATACATAGAAATATTCAGTGGTAAGTAACAGTGCCATAATTTTATTCGATTAGGTACCCGTGCCTACCTGTCCTAGTATAACACCCGTTAGGTATATTACTTACTCTGTGATAATCACTGATAATACCTGTGTAGGTAGGTCGTGGACAGTGGTTGTTTTGGAAGTCCTGTCCTGTGTGATTTGATAAACAAAGCTAGATCAATCTTCGAAAAGTACTTATGTGGTACCTACGGAAGGGTAGTCAACGGGGACGCACTTTCCATCGAAGCAAGGGCGTACTGTTTTAGTTGAATAAGATCGTCGTATCTCAAAATTTGGTAGATACCTACTACTTAGGTGTTGTGCTTGTGACATGGCAATACCTACCTACGTTGTTGCGAATGATGCATAATAGGTATGTAGCTTTATTTGTGAATGAGAATTAGGGGGTGTCATACCATATTGTAGGTATACTTAGGTATTCTTTATGCAGGCGACTGTGCAACATTACATGACTTTTGATTTCATAGCTGATTTTCCGTTTCAGACTGAAGGCTTGTCTGATAACTTTGTAGACAAACTTAGCGAAAAACATAGAAGAGTAGTACCTTTGGAAGAAGTAGTCAACATAAATACAGTTGATCATGTAAGCGACATATACTACTCATCTGCTCCAGAAGCAACAGCATCACCGAGTAGATCATCGCCAGCACCAGGTTGCAGTAACACTCAAGCCCCACCGGCAACAACGGTTAGTAGTAGAGAACTCTCATTTGGCCGGTTATTTTTACTACATAACAGGTTTTATTTATCCATTTACTCAGCAAAATCATTGATACTGTATTTGGGTACGTACTTATGTTATGTAAAGAAATATGTTTGCTTACAGCACCTGGAAGAACTACTTATGAGTACAGCAGAAGGAAAATCAATAATTAATGCTCACAACGTAAATGGACTGCTGACTAGTAACCACCGACGTAAAATAAGCAATTTGGTAATAAAACATCTCCTGGATGCGGACCCCGGAAAACGAATAGACTTTAAAGTATTGATGGATTATGCGGTTTACTAAACGGTTGATTGTTGATTAGTGATACTAACTTTTTGAAACCTTTATAAATATATAAATGACGACTCAATTATTATTATTATAAGTAAATGAATGTAGCTTCGTGATACCTTTATCTTTTGTTGAAAAGAAACATTGTTTATATTAATATACCTAATGTTTATAATGCTATGTCCAAGTGCCATGTAGACAATATTCTTTTTTATAGGTTGTCTTGTGTTACAACTAGATCTCGGTTCTGAGGCTCAAATAATAGATAGTAGGTTATTTGTTTTATTATTACAATAAATATATGTTTAAATTTTAATAGTATTTATTATTCTTGTTCCACTACCTCTACCAAAGATCCCTATTTATATTTTTAACATAAAATATGATAGGCAAACAACAAGACAAACAGGAAATTAGATATATATATATATAATTGTAAGTATTACTATTTAATTTGTATGTAGTTTGTAATAATAATGGTCGGAACAGACTCGTCGGCAGGAAAATGCTGTTCCATGCTGACGAGCCAGGATCAACCCTTATTGAAAAACACTACATACTTAGGCTGCCATTCTACCAGGGACTTGCTACGTTGCTAATTTTCCAGCCGACCAATAAGATCGCTTCTTTTTCGCGTCATTTGTCAGCTATGAAAATGACGCGAAAATGGAGCGATCCTATTGGTCGGCTGGAAACTTAGCAACATAGCACATCTCTGGTGGAATGGCAGCCTAATTGTTTAGTAATAATTGCAATCATATATAGTACACAACACAATAATAGATAGTACATACAACAATAATTCATATTGCACATAACAATCTGAACAGTAATCATCACAATAAAACATAGTGCGCATAATGTTATTGAGCAGTAATCATCACAAAAGGTACAGTTATCGTCACAATAAAATATAGTACACTTTACACTAATAATAGTACTCATTACAAAAACAGATAGTAGGAATAGCATGTACTTGCTTTACAGTTACTAAATAATTCAGTAAACGTTAATCTGCTTATTGTAGATACTACAAAACAATATTGTTCACATCACAAGAAATTAAATATTAGGTACTGATTATTCTGGTAATCACTACTAGACTGTTTTATTGAGTTAACAGCCATCACTAGTTCTGACAACTAGAATTATTATATTGTAATCGTTACTAAATTATTCTCGCTGTCACAAAAAATACGAGAAATATTGTTAAGTCAAACAGAATTTTAGTAAGTATAACGAGATTTTTTTTTCCGTGTGGGATTTCGAGGCTGGCGTCCTTAAAAGGATCTACGAGGAGAGCGCCCTGATGCGGCGCGATTTTGGAGGTCGGCCGCTTCCGGAGGAGATCGGTCGCTGGAGACAGGCGGCACGCGGGGATCTCTTCCGGAAATGGGCCGAAAGGCTTGCAGTGACTCGCAGCGAGTCGCTGCTCGTGGGGGCCTTCCGGCCCGTCCTGCGACAGTTTGGGGAGAGGAGTCATGGGGCTCCGACATTTCACCTCACCCAACTTCTCACGGATCATGGCTGTTTTGCCAAGTACCTGTAGGAAGTGGTGGGGATAGAGCCGGAGCCCCGGTGCCGAAACTGCACTAGCGGCGACCCCGACAGTGAAGAGTGTTGGGCCGCCGTCGCCTCGTTCGCTAACGAGGTGATGGCGGCAAAGAGAGAGGCTCTGCGGGAGCGAGAGCGAGCTGGGCTCACTCTTCCGCCCCGCAGGCCCCCGGCGAGGGGACGCCGGCGACCACAATTCGCCCGCGTCCCCGAATGAGCGAAGCCACGGGCGGTGGGTCGAGGGATCCACCAAGCTAATGCTAATGTGGCGGAATGCGCCCCTCAGTGTTCCTGGCCTGGGGCGCATTCGTAAGAGGTGAGCTGGCCCCATCATCAGGATTACTCTGTCCGTCTGGTGGGGCCGACAAGAGGAGAGCCCAATAGGGGCGTCCCTAGCCAAGTCGCGGTGAGCATTTTATCCTGCGGCTCGGATTAGGCAAAGGAGGAACACCGTGGTGGTTTAGTGGGTAGTCTGGCTCCGTTTCGAGGTCAGGAGTCCCACACAAAGTGAGCCCCTTGCCCCCGCGGGTGGGTGAGCGAAGTGCGTAAATGCATTCCACCACGTACAAAAAAAAACTCTCAATACCTGTAGAAGTAAAGAATTCACTCAATAACTAACCTTGCTACAAAATTATATCTAATTGACATGTTTATTATGGTTATTATTATCAGTAGAGATATTGATTTATATCTTCATTTTCAAATTATATTATTAAATTGCAGAGCTATTATCACATACGTCACTATCGAAGACATGATTGTTGGAATTAAGTACATGCCTATATTTGAATTGAAGAATTCAATTTTGATTGTATTCGTTGTCGTTAGAGTTAACAATTGTTTAACGATTGCCATTTCAGAAGCTGAAAAAAATAACAATTATTGAGAATAGGAATAAAGTGTAGATTCTCCATAATTTTAAGATAACTGCTTTGTTTACGTCCCTACTTATAAACTGACATATAACAAAAAAAAACATATTTAACTTGTGTATAGTAAATAGTTATTTGTGCAATAAGTGAGCTAAATTATTTTTTGCTGCGAGTGCTGATTTTGAATCCTTCGCGTGGTGACCGATTCAAATGCACGAGATGCAAATAATTTAGCTCTCGTGTGGCACACATTACTTTTGACTTCAGTAGCAAGAACACATAATAAGTATACTTAGAAGATAACATAATGAACAGGAATAGAGAAATGTTACATTTATAATTATTGCTGATCAAAATATTGCTGAACATGTTAAAAGTTAAGAGCTGTTCTGAAAATTTAATATTATAGTTTTACTTGGCATCATTATAGTATTATTGACTCGAGATTAATTATATTATGTGCAAAGTTTTCGGTTTCGGTGGCAGAAGGAATAATTTAGTGAAAGTTGGCGACTCGAATCGGCTTTCTGTATAAGTACAAAGAGTGTCTTTGGAATTAGACGGACATGGGTGAGACCAAGGTTCCGAGGTCTGTCTTAGGCTTATGGTTTCCACTATACGCTTACGAATACTTCTTGCGAGACTTCTCAGGAAGGAAACTTAATTCCACATTATTTTCAACTCTTCTGGTGTTAACTACTGGAGTTACGGTCTCCGTCACTAGTATCGCTCATCTTTTATGATTATTTTAATATTATATAACATGTTTAACAGTTAAATTTCATTCATGCTATTATTAGTGTTCGTTCAAAAAATCCTTTCAAGTTAAGAATTTCGAATTTGTACTTTTTTAAGGACGGTCAAGAGACAGAGTGCAGTGTATGTAGTCGATGGACCACCTCCTGACGTGCCCGCTTTGCCCTCACACCTGCACGGTCGCCGACCTGAACTAAGTGACAGAAGGTGCATTTGGTGTCGCCAAGTTTTGGGCTGGGCGCATCTAGCTTTTATTTATTGTTGCCACTGACACGAAGAAGAAGAAGTGTATGTAGTTCGACTGTTCTTCGCGGTACAATTCTTTTCAAATCTATGGTTGGTACTCTTTATTGAAAAATAAAAAATAATAATTAAGTAGTTACTTTGTTCCACTCAGTGGGCAAAATCGCATTTTGTACACTGTTTTTACGCAGCAAAACTTACATGTTTGAGCTGCTGAAGGAAAAATAAAATTTCTTCTAGGCAGATAGTAGATAAAAATAGATAAAATCACGAGATGTTACTTACTTATAGACCACGTACTATACAATTTTCTGACCGTCCTATTCATAGCCACGGTTTCATTACTTAACTTTTGGCCAGCATAAAAGACCATTAACACCAAAAAAACTTCGCTGATGAAAATCCACGACATGCTTATTACAGGCGTATAGAATCGTGTGTTCTGTAGATTTAAATAATATTTAAATCTATATTATTGAATGATTCTTTAGTAAAAATCATATCACAAAGTATTTGAAATAAGCTGTCGATCTAGATAAATCTAGAAGTAAATAAATGAGTTTCCACTAAAAATTACTTTAATATGAAGTGATCAGTTTACAAATCTGAAGACGTTTTTTTAAATGTACCTACAATCTTAAAATAATGTAAAGAAATACTCACCTTTGTTATAATTGTGCTGAATATGTAATACAAAATATACGTATATTCCAATATACACATTGTTTGTGAATAAAACATCTACAATATAAAATTCAGCAATAGTTTTATCATCATGTCATAGTGCCATACATTCAACAGATCGATTTCTGTCTTAAATTTCACTTTTTTTCAGGTAAACCAACTTATATTTATATCATAACGATTATTTATATTTTAATTCAATAGATTTGTTATTTGTAATTAAAAAAATAGCATTACCATGTACTCAGTATATCAAAAGACCTATCCCACATTTTTTTCTCTAATGTAGAAAAAGAGTAATTTCTAATTTTGAAGTCTCTTGGTATACTGTATTTGGCATCAAATTATTATTTCTGCACAAAACTTCGTAGCGCGGTAGCAATCCGCCTTTCAAGTTTTTCTACAACTAATAAGTCATCTTAATCACTCGTCAGTTTAATCTGCGACTTCATTAGTCAAAGAAAAGAGAAAAGCGTTTATACGTATTTATTATAATAGCGTAATCAAAATTGTCAATAATAATAGTTACATGAAATTTGAAGCACGTTGATAAATGCTTGCTGCAATTAACTAAGTACTCATATTTTTCACCCCATTGCTGTAATTCTTGCGCCACGTTAGCTTCATCATGTTCTTTATTGTTCGGTAGAAGCAACTCCATTTTTACATTTGCTGGTTGTAAATTAATCTTCAATAGTGTAACATTCAGACACTTTAGTAAATTGGATAGTAAAGATATGAATGTGTATAAAGTTAACGACTCAATTGTAAAAATAATTTCACCCCAAAGTGATGTGGCGTACACTGAGGAAATAATTAACACATAATTATTTCCAAATGAATTTACGTGATTAGAAATGTTACATACAGCAATGCAAATTGATATAATAACAAGTACAACAAGGCTTGATAAGAAAATGAACTCCAACTTTTTCAAACTTTTAACATAATCAGTTTCTTTGCTGTAGATATTGTGAACAACTGTTAAATTGGATATAAATATTTTAAACGTTTTCGAATAATACATGCCATATATTGAGAATGTTAAATCACCAAGTAACAGGGAAAAAAAGGCTAGAAAATGCACATATTTTGCGTTATTATCAATATTTACAATTACAATAACATAATAACAGTCATGTATATATAGTGTCGCATATAATAACAGCAGAATAACTAAATACAGGAGTATCAGTATTCTGTTTCTTTTTCCACAAAAGTTATAATTTCTGTAAACACATATTAAATTTTCTGATTTTTGAATTAAGCTGATGATTTTGATATTGGTCATTTTAAAAGTGTTTATAATCTAAGCACGTCTGTCCCTGACTAAAAAGAATTTTCAAGTAATAAATCTATACAATAGGCTAAGACACTCAATATAAATTAGTGTCTGTAATTAATTTATGACTAACTTATGATGGACTAATAGTAATTCATTGATGGAAAGGCACAAATATAAACACAAATATATAAAGAACGCTTTCCCTATTTGTACGTATTTCATAATGAAATATTTATCTTTTTATGAAATGTCTTAGGGCAGATACAGAAACACAGAACAGAAACAGATTCCAGAGGGATAACGCAGACTTAGAAGAGCAATGCGGAGAAGATTTTATTAACGCACTCGAAAACCAATTTTAAAATAATTGAAAACAAGTGCATATTATATCTTGGAACCGGCGTGCAGTTTCAGTTTCCTATGATATGCGGGCGATAGATACTCGAGCAAAATGGGATAAAAATATCCGAGACGGCTGCGATATTATTCCTTCATGTCTGCGCTGACGTACACAATTGTCTTTGTCCACATTGATGGAAGAAAGACGTCAAATATCTTCGAAACTTAATGGACCCCATGTTTAGTACCCTAGAACTTATGGAAGCAGATCATCAACTAACTGGCAATGTTCGCCAAAGTGCATCAAGGTTCAAGTTAAAGCTTCTGCTTTTTATTCATAAGTGAAGATATTGTTGCTCGTATGATTACTTGATCTTTTTACTGGACTGCGCCAGCGAAGCGAGAGTGATGCATTACGCGTGTATGTATGTTTATATGTTCTCATCTACATACGTAACAGCAGGATGGATATAGATGAAAATTGAAATGAGAAGTATTCGCCTCCCAAATGTTGTAATTTTTTTTTTATTTAAGTACTTTATTTTCCTATTTTATAAGAAGTTAATATAAATTCCGTTTATAAATTTATTGACATTTTGTTTCTCCTTATGTAATAAAACATATTGGTTTATGTCTGAAGTGTCATAATATTAATAAAAATTGAACCACAAAATGTTATTATAAGAGTTATCTAAATTGATGAAAACACAATAAAGGTAGTTTCCATTTGAATATTAAACTTTCTTTACATTCGATAAGAACATAGTTACCTACTAAAAAGAAACATTTCATTTCGGTTTCATTGTAACCTTTGTTTGGCATTTGTTGTCAAGGCAACATTTTTCCTATAATTAATTATGTAATAAAAAGAGAAACTGAAACATTATGTTTATACTTATGAGATATTCATGTAAAATTATACATTTTAAACTTAGATGAATATAACACTGAGTGCTTCACAATTTAGTCAGCAACCATTTTTATTGATTAGCTGTGTAAGGCTCATATTCTAAAACATTACTTAGTGCTGTATCTCGAATAATAGATTGTATTCTAGAACAATGCTTACGTGAAGATATTATGATCCTCAACCGTCTGAATGGTATTCTATGGTTTTCCATAAATTCATTTGTACCAATTTTGTTTGCCATAATCATCCCCGACCATAATATTTACTTGCACTATTATCATTCACTAATAACGTTTGACTTAACAACTCAACAGTCATAATTTTTATATGTATTTGCCATAAAATGACTTTCTATAACAAAATATATCATTATAATTAGTTTCCATAAGTAACAAATCTCATAATCGACTCTTGACATAACCAAAATTTGATATAATTATGAAAATAATACATAATATTTTTAGGTCAAATTTAATTATCGTTAACACCCCGACTCGGATAGGTTAGGTTAGAAGACTAAGGCGGGAACGAAGCGAAGCGGAGCTCTCATCTCTGTCTTCGTGGTTTTTTTTAAACCACCCAGAAGTTGGAGCCGTCATATGAGGTTTAGTTTTAGGTTTAATTGGCATTATTGAAAACGAAAGTTATAGCAAATACATTTATGGATTTAAATTATTATGACACTTTATCGATTATGAGCAATGGAATTAGTGAAAGTCATTTTAATTATGTCATTTCACGATTATGGCAACTGAAGCTTCATTGCTAATCAAATTATGGCAAACATTAGTGAACCCGTCTGAATAGAGTCTTATTTCTGAATAACGCTCAGTTATGAATCAGCCCTTACTATGTAATTAGAATTGTCAACTGCTGTTGTTTATACTCCACCTTACTCCTCGTTTTAGCCAAAGTTTAAAACATGTACTTGACAAGTTGCCAACTTCAGTGCGAACCCAAATGTGTTTTAAACTTGTTTCCAACTTGTTTGAGACCGTCTCAATATACAGGGTGTAAGGAGAACGGTCCCGAAGCCGAAAACCCTTGGTAGTGCACCCTATAACAATTACATTTGCACTGGCAAACATACCGGCAGTAATAAAATTTTGGCATCTTAATTTTCATACAAAAATTAAAAAATCCTTTAATTATTCGATATATTACTAAAAAGGGGTAGGTCACAACACTATCGTATTTTGTCCTTCCGCAATAAGTTCACTTGAGTACAATGTCCAGCAAAATCTCTAAGTTCAACTGTGCGCCTGGTACACAGCGTAGGTACAAGAGAGATTTGAGATAGGTACATTGGAGATATTTAGATTATCACTTACCGTGGTCCACTGTTAGCGATACGGTGATGTACCTAATCTAGTAGGTACTGGTAAAGTCACAGAACGCCTTACAATGCACTTAGGTATTTATTTATCACTTCACGACACACGGAATTTTAGCAATCCAGTGATGTACCTAACTGGTATCTATTAGTACACTGTACAATCATTGGCGTGCTCTCACTTATCACTTACACAAGGAGTTTTAACTATTACACAAGCAGGTCACAAAAATTAAGATTACATAGGTACCGACAAATTTATACGCCACACTTTCACGTGTTTATTGCCGAGAACTGATTTGATGACTGCCAGGTACCTACTCGCCCTCGGATCTGCTTCGAAATGAGAGGAATGAATTTTCGGATTCTCTATTCCAAAGTAGTGGATGTCGTGGTTGGTCGCACTTAAGAAAGGGAATCACGAAAACTTTCAGTAGGTATTTCACCATCTACTTAAAACACTCCAGAAATGTAATCACGCGCCGGTCTACGTCAATGAATTTTTCACTGTACAACTAACGAACTTCGTAAGCTACCATGAGCTACGTTACGTTGGCCAACACAAAACCATCATTTTACAAAAAAAAACACGCGCTGTTCCGGCAAACAAACAACGAGACGGAACGGAACTCGGAAGAACGACGGAAGTCTGACCTTCGGCATAATAATGTTGCCAACTACTAATGTTAAATACATTAACAGTAGAATAATTTTAAAACGCGATCTAGCCTATCATATCAACAATTTTAATTGAAAAATATCCACATAGGTACCTACGTTTTAATTTAAAGTAAACTATGACTCAACCACCTGCAGACAACTAGATAATTATGCCATCGGTCCCTTTTGCCTACGTACGTATTTAAAGCAATACGTTGTATAGCATGCACGTGAATATTTTCACACCTAGAACAGGTTATAATACAGCGCACCTATGCAATAATGTCCCCATCTTTCAACGGATAGGTAGGGGCGCACATGGCCGGAGATCACCTGGTCAGCCGGTACGAGAGGCCCGCAAGAGGCCACTAGCTCGTCCTTCGTGATAGGTTTTACCGCCACTGCCACGACCACGACGTGCCTTACTACTTAGTGGTTAAAGCCGGCCTTACAATTAAAAATCCTAGGTTCGAATTCTAGCCATTACACTATCAACGTAAACCGTGACCCACTTATAAACACGAGTCATTTACGAGTAGTTTAGGTAGAGGGGTTCGGGGTAATATTAATAATTTCTTTAAAAAACAAATTCAAGAACTACTTATTTACACCTTAATCTACCAAATAAATCTACCATTTTCATTTTACTAAATAAACTATGGCAGCACTGGTATCTATTGTTTCATCGTCGTTCTCTTTTCTTTTCGCCTTTCGGCTTTGCATCAAAGAGCGCCGACAGGCATTGCGGCCGCCCATCAAACGGATTATGGGACATCAAAGGATACCGCGGCTGAATATTACACCTATTAATTTAGGGTAGAGGCACTGATGTTAAGCCTATTTTACAAAGAGTACCCGTTTGAAAAATCGTGTTAGTCAAACTAATTGAAACAATAATTTCATGAAAAAAACATCTCAAACATGATCATCATCACTGGGGACGCGACGCGACATGGCAACGCAACGCAAGTTACGTCGAGTATTGAATTTAACAGATAATCTGTCTACGTAAGTAGGGCTTAAACTGCTTACCGCTTTACATCCGCCGCCGTGGCCTTATAAGGTACGGTTCAAATTGTGCACCGTTCATGTCGATGCAGATTTGAGCTCTGAGTTGCGTTTGCTCATGCAGGCGGGGCATCATTGTAGGGTCTTCAACACAGTCCGCACGTAGTTTGTTGAAAACATCCACGATTCTTTGGCGCATTTCATCAGCACCTTCACACTCCCGATCAAAAACCTTTTCTTTAACATACCCCCACAGAAAGAAGTCTAATGGGGTCAAATCGGGAGAGCGAGCTGGCCAAGCCTGTGGCCCTAGTCTGCCGATCCAGCGATCTTCAAAAAGTTCAGTGAGACGCTGACGAACGTACCTAACAACGTGTGGAGGTGCACCATCATGTTGAAACCACGTGCGGCGATATTCGGCCAACGATAGGTCGTCCAGAATGTCCACCAAATGTTCGTTAATGAAGTTCAAATATCGTTGACCGTTAAGTCGCTGTGGTAGAAAAACTGGCCCCAAAATGCGGTCTTTAAATACGCCTGCCCAAACGTTGACAGACCATCGGGTTTGATGTCCAGTTTGCTGTACAGCATATGGATTCCCTTCGGAGTACACATGTGCATTCCTTCGGTTCCACATTCCGTTTCTAGTGAATGTGGACTCGTCCGTCCATATGACATGTGGAATGAAATTCACACGCTCTTGCTGTTCTAGGAGCCAACGACAGTAAACTACACGACGTTCGTGATCACCGGGTACTAACGCTTGCACCTTGTGCACTTTATAAGGGCGTATTCGATTACGCTTTAACACCTTATGGACCATCCAGTGCGACACGCCTTGGCCATCCCGACGACGTCTCAATAATTTCGCGATGCTTCGCGTACCGAGCCTGGGATTCTGACGAACAACTTCTAAAATTCGTTCTTCCGACCGAACAACAACTGAACGTCCACCTCCTACCGCCACCGGAGCAATGGGCCGATTTTCTAACACCCTCTGGAAGGCTGCTGTTATCAGTCGAGGGTCAACCGGATGGTGAGCATTCGGAAATCTCTCTCGGTAAATTCTTAGGGCACGCGAAGCATTTCCGCGAGCTTCTCCTAGGCATATTAACATATTGCCGTATTCGCGAGCACTGTAGCTGTAGGCATTAGGCATATTGAACACAAAACAATAATAAAAGGAACACAAACTTAACAAAAACACAAAACGTAACAATGAAATAGTACCAACAAAACAATGTAGTAATAAAATAGTCTAAACTAATTAACAATCTTGTCTAAGACGAAAGAATGCTCACGCGCATACGAGTGTCATCGCGGGACTGAAATTGCAACATCAAAACTTCGAAATTAGGTATTAAAAATTAATTTGGTAAAATATGCCGCCAAAGGGCGCTGTGTGTGTGTGTGTGTGTGTGTGTTGATCGCTCGCGACGCGACCAACAACGCGATAAATAGGTACTTATAATGATTTCATAACTTCAGTTTTTCGCACTGTCTTTTTACCCGACTGCGCGACGCAAAGGAGGGTATTGTGTTTATCAGTCTATGTATGTATGTATGTATGTATGTTTGTTTCTATGTGGCGTTCTAGAGGCTAAACGCGTAGGCCGATTTTGATGATTCTTACGTCAATCGATTCGTCTTAACCTTGCGAGTGTCACTAAAGACATGACAGTAATCAAAAATCACCACAGCGACAACCAGACGCCATATTGTCAAAATGAAAAAAAAATAATTCGACGAACTATGTCAAGTGGGGTGTCGTTGAATAGGTATTTCAAAATCATTTTTAGGTTTCTTTTACCATTTTTCATTTTAACTAATAGTTTAGGATTTATAACGATTTAAAGTTGTTTAACAAAACATTTATTCTCGCAAATTTTCTTACTTCAAGGATAAACAATATACAAACAAAAATAATATTTTGATAAAAAAATAATTTGCAAATGAATCGTAACTAAAAAGTATAAAATAAAAAAATAATTAAGAAAAACAAAAAACCCGACTGCGTAAACCAAAGAACTAAAAAGAAAGAAACAAGTCCAGGAGTTAAGATTTCATACAATACTCACAGTCGGGGCCCCTTAGGAAGATGTGATTGGTAAAATTTAAATGGGCCCCGACTGTGATAATTGTATGAAATCTTAACTCCTGGACTTGTTTCTTTCTTTTTAGTTCTTTGGTTTACGCAGTCGGGTTTTTTGTTTTTCTTAATTATTTTTTTTTATGGAATTGATCGTTATTTTGATTTTGTAACACAGTTTCGTAAAAAAAATGAAATCTAATATCTCTAATGGTTTATTAAAGGAATAATTTAACAGGTAGAACTAATTCCAGTTTTGGTACATTTAATTCCCATCCAGAGGTTCTCGACCGAGCGCTCCTGATAGTCACGTACGTAGGTACATGTTTCACTATGATTCCCGGTTGCATCCAAAGTTTACGTTTCGGTATACGGGGTTCGCTTATTATCTATTACAGGCGGTAACAGCTTTAACGATAGCGACTGCCTACCATGTGCAGTGCTGTTTTATTACTCGGAGGTTGTATACTTATACTTGTCACTCTGATAGTAGTCGCTCTCGTAAAATTCAACAGCTTTACGGTAATTTTTGAGACGCGATAGTATCGTTTTCGTAAAAAAGCCAACAAGTTAAATTCAATAGGACTCTTCTCCGGACCCGCTTCGCCACCTTCTTTTCGTACAATAATAGCTCACAAGCGCTCACCCGCCTCGGCAGCGTCTCCCATCACCTGCGTCAGCCGGTACGACGAGAGGCTAACGTGCGGCCTCTCTAGCCAGTCCTCCATGATGGGTCTTACCGCCGCTACCACGGCGTGCCCTGCGCGTTGTTGCCCAAGTCGTCGCTCCCATTCGTCGAGCTGGGAGATCACGACGACCCAGAGCTCACCAAGCTCGAGTGCATGTCCCCGCTCCCGCGCCACCTTTCTATACCGATATAACACCGCGCGGGCTCTCGCATCCAAAATCGTAATCATCAGGATCCGTGGTCGTGATATCGATCTGGCATAATCAAGATCAATTCAAGGATTTAGGCATGTAAGCGTAACATACAGATAGATAGACAGATAGTCAGACACGGTTACTTTCGCATTTACAATATTAATATGGAAATATGGATATGAATTAATTCAGTTATCTACATCTTATAGGTACTAAGAATGCAGAAACTAGTGATATAAAATTATACTCCAAGGCAAGTTGTTAAGCGCTTCACCCTATTTAGGTACAGGAAAAAATGAGAAATGAATTTTATTTTCATCAATTATTATTTTAGGGTACCGTAGCGTTTGTTGTTCCAAAAACGTTGAATAAACCGCTCTTACAACTTATGTTGCCCTGGTATTTGAACTTGGTTTATATCACGTTATTATGCTATTTTTATGCTTTGGAATGACTATTGTGAAACTTTAATGGTAAATAGTATTAGTACAGAACCAATCGAAATAAGGGGCATGGCGATTTGAAATGAAAGAAAAAAGATTTTATTATTATTAAATATTTTAGGGTACCGTAATGGATGTTACTTTAACAAATACTTAATAAGGACCTCTTGCAGTTCATGTTATCCGGGTGATATTATGATTTACCTAGTGAGTTTCGTTTGCATTATCTTAACTAGAAAATTTATTTAATTAACTAGATATCACATTATCAATTTATATACAGAATTTAATAACTATATACAAAATATTTACATATCTATATTAATTATAAAAACGTAGAGAGACTGCAACTTTAGGCATCAAAATATTCCTCCCCATCGATCTCTACCGGAACCGTGCCCAGAAGGCTGGCGGCATTACCACGCTGAATGGCGATGCCAATTCGTTGAGCGAGGTAAAGGCCAGCCCTATGGTCACGGGAAGCGTCGACAAGTCGCTTCGCTATTTCTTTAAATAGCGCGCGCGCACTTGGACCCCACGGACCCAGCGTTTCGACACCAAACGGCTCAAATATATAATTACTATTTAAATTATTATATTTGCGCCGTTTGAGAGTCTCTGCCGATGCAGCAGCAGCGCATACGCAGTCCTTGTCGGCTGCCCCATCGTGGCAGCCCAAAAAGTTGCCGACCGGCGGAGTCTACTGTTAGGAGGCTTCCTGAGGGTGCAGGCACGGCTCCTGCAGGCCCGACCATCCAGATGTTTCAGATGTCTGGTGGTGGGTCACGTGGGGGTGCAGTGCACGGCGGAGATCACGGTTGGTGACCGGTGTTTCCGCTGTGGCCAGCCCGGTCATAAGGCCGGCATATGTCAGGCTCCGCTGCACTGTTTTAGATGTGCAGCGGATAGCATACCAGCCGACCATAGGGTTGGCAGCAAGGCCTGCACTGGAGGGGAGCCGAAGCCGGGAGACCGGCGTTCCGCTTCCAGTTCGCGGCGGGGTGCGGAGGAGAGGGTTCCATAATGGATCCTCACCTCCGCCTCCTGCAGGCGAACGTGGGCCACGGTGCCGATGCTCAGGCACTTCTGCTCCGGAGCATGGCACAGTGGTCCATTAATGTCGCCGCTGTCGCCGACCCTTACACCCACCGGTTTCTCGGGCCTGCTTGGGAAACCGACCTGGATGGGTCGGCGGCACTGGTGCACAACGCCGCCGCAGGCAGCCCCCCTCTTGCCGTTGTTGCAAGAGGACATGGTTGTGTGGCGGCATTAGTGGGGGAGATTGCGGTCGTGGCCGCCTACTTCTCGCCGAACCGAGGCATAGCTGATTACCATCGTTCGCTGGATCAGCTGGCTGTTGTCGTCAATGCCTGCTACCCTCACCCGGTTCTTGTGCTCGGGGATTTCAACGCCTGGTCTGTGGCCTGGGGTTCCCGACGCACGAACGGGCGAGGCAGGGCACTGGAGAGCTGGGCCGATGGTCTCGGTCTAGTTCTCTTGAATCGCGGGGCCGTCGCCACGTTCGCGACCGCGAGGGGCAGCTCAATTGTGGACGTTTCGTTCGCGAGCGCCTCGCTGTCGCGCCGTGTGCAGAACTGGCGTGTCGTTGTGGAGGAGGAGACTGCGTCGGATCACCGATACATTCGGTTTGACATCTCCCCCTCCGTAGGCGATGCGCCGGTAACACGGGCCCCACGCGAACCTCGCTGGGTGCTTAAGCGACTAGATAAGGATCGCCTCCTGGAAACCGCCATCGTTCAGGCCTGGGCCTCTGCGCCGGACAGGCCTGTTGATGTAGATGCCGAGGCGGTGTGGTTCCGGGAGGCCATGACACGTGTCTGCGACGCGTCTATGCCTAGGGCTCCGCCCTATAGTCCGAGGCGTCAAGTCTACTGGTGGTCAGCGGAGATCGCGAGGCTACGGCAGGCCTCCTTGATCGCGTTCCGCCGGTGGACTAGATTCCATAGGAGACGTAGACGCCGCGCAGATACGGAGCTTCGAGTGGCGGAGCTTCGTGAGGAATACCGGGAGGCCAAAAAGGCCCTCCGAGTGGCAATAAAGCGCGCTAAAGCCGAAGCGTACAAAAAACTGCTGGAGACGCTGGAGCGGGACCCATGGGGGCGGCCTTACCTTATGGTGAGAAACAAGCTGCGCCCCCGGGCCCCGCCGTTGACTCAGTGTCTCCAGCCGAAGCTGCTCGGAGCAGTTGTTGGCTCCCTGTTCCCACAACCAGCGGTGGAATATGTTCCGCCGCGGATGACTCCGTCACCTCGGTCGCTTATGACACCCAGCGTGGATGACGACGACGTGCCCGAGGTCGCTTGGGTAGAACTAGAGCTGGCGGTGCGCAGGCTTAAGGCCAAGAACACCGCCCCAGGACCCGACGGCATTCCAGGCCGAGCGTGGGTCCTAGCTCTAGGTGATGATGACAACGCTCTCGAGCCCCGACTGCGAGGGTTTCTCAGCGCATGTTTGGAGCGGGGCCAGTTTCCGAAACTATGGAAGACGGGGAAACTGGTTCTCATCCGAAAGGCGGGGCGCCCGGCGGACTCGCCATCCGCCTACCGGCCCATAGTGTTGCTCGACGAGGTGTGCAAACTCTTTGAAAGAGTTATCGCGAAGCGCCTCGTCGAGCACCTTTCCAGAGTGGGGCCAGACTTGGCGGATGGCCAATATGGCTTTCGCCAAAGGCGCTCCACGGTGGATGCCATAATGCGCGTGAGAACTCTGGCGGAGGATGCGGTTGCTCGGGGCGACGTAATGTTGGCGGTGTCCCTAGACATCGCCAACGCGTTTAACACCTTGCCCTGGAGTTGCATTAGGGAGGCGCTCGTTTATCACGAAGTGCCCCTCTACCTTCGCCGCATAGTCGGGGCATACTTGACAGAGAGAGCTGTCATCTACCCAACTGCGACCGGTCTCGGTCGGCGAGAGATGTCGTGCGGTGTTCCACAGGGTTCGGTCCTGGGGCCGCTTCTGTGGAACATTGGATACGACTGGGTGCTTCGCGGTGAGCTCGGGGACGGTGCCGCCGTCACGTGTTATGCGGATGACACATTAGTGACGGCGTGCGGTGCTACACACCGCGAAGCAAACCAGAAGGCCACGATCGCGGTTGCTCAAGTCGTGGAACGGATCCGGCGGCTGGGTCTTGAAGTGGCTCTGCGTAAAACCGAGGCCATGTTCTTTCATGGTCCTCGGCGCGCGCCACCAGAGGGATCCAGCCTCACAGTGGGAGACATTTCCATCGACATCAAGCCTCAGATGAAATATCTGGGGCTCGTGCTCGACGGTCGATGGGACTTCGGGGAGCATCTCCGAAGTCTGGCCCCTAAATTGAAGGGCACAGCTGACGCTCTGGCGCGGCTGCTGCCCAACATGAGGGGGCCGGATGACTCCTGCAGGAGACTCTACGCGGGAATCGTGCGGTCCATGGCCCTATATGGGTGTCCAATATGGGCGGAGACCCTGAAGGCTAGACACGTGCAGAAGCTGCACGCTCCGCAGCGCACGATGGCCATCAGGGTCATAAGGGGGTACCGCACAATTTCCTTTGAAGCAGCGAGTCTCCTCGCCGGATCGATACCATGGATCCTGGATGCGAGATCCCTTTCGGTGCTATATCGGTACCGAAAGGAGGCGCGGGAGAGGGGACATGAACCCGAGCCTGGTGAGCTCCGGGCCGTGAAGTCCCAGCTCCACAGGGACATGGTAGCTGAGTGGGAGCGACGACTTGGGCGACCAAGCGCAGGGCACGCCGTAGTAACGGCGGTAAGACCCATCATGGGGGACTGGCTAGAGAGGCCACACGGTAGCCTCTCGTACCGGCTGACGCAGGTGATCACCGGGCATGGATGCTTTGGGGATTACCTGCATCGGATCCGGAAGGAGCCAACGTCCGAGTGCCATCACTGTGATGCGAGCGAGGACTCGGGGCTGCACACGCTGACCGGGTGCCCGGCGTGGGAGACGCCAAGGCGGGTCCTAGTGGCGGCCCTAGGAGTGCGAGTTCTCTCGCTCGCCGCATTACTCACGGCGATGGTACGGTGCGCGAACGCTTGGGCTGCCGGCGCCTCCTTCTGTGAGCAAGTAATGCTCGAGAAGGAGACGGCGGAACGAGTTCGGAGAAGACTCCGGACCCGCACAGCCCGCGACGAGCGGAGGCGACTCGGACGTCGGAGGTCGCAGAATGACCTCCGTCCTCTATGAGCGCGGGCCTGGGGGTGACGGGTGGAGCCGCCTGTCACTCTAGCAGAAGCAGGCCGCGGCGGCGGCGCAAAATGCGCCTCCCCATACCCGGGGGCTAGTTGGGGACACCGTGGTCCCTACACCCGACGGGGGTCATCTCGAAGAGAAGGCCCCGGGTCTGCCGGAGTGCGAGGGATATGTTGGCTACAACCTCACCTCCGACAAATGAAGATCCAAAGACGGCGTGCGTTTTAGTCGGTTCGAGTCCGACATAACCTTCCCAACCGGCTCCGGTGGGGGGGTATCCGTGGAGATTTTTCGCACGATAAAAAAAAAAAAAAAAAAAAAAAAAAAAAGCGCATACGCAGTCCATCGTGCTTGGAAGATGAGAAGGCGCCAAGGTGTCGACGCAAGTGGCGTCCCACACCAAAGGCCTACCCATCCTCCAAGGCATCAACGACATCCCGTCTGGTCTCTTGCCATCGTCGCGCGCCAAGCCAACAGGTTCAAGAACAGCTGGCACGCCGGCGGTGACAAGAGCCCGACGAATGATGTCGTTAATATGCGCGTGTCGGGACATGCGACCTGCGCTCCTGCTGCAGGATAATCCGTGATGTCCAAGGCTATCGACTACTTCCCCACATAGACATCGATGCGGAGAAACACATGGTGCACCCAAACGTAGGCAAGTTGCAATGCGGAAGGTCGTGTCGTCCAACATTGTACCAATGCTGGGCGAAGGAAGTGCCTGCAGCCAGACACCTGATTCCCATTCCCCCACAGCCAATAGGCGAGCACGCTCAGTATCGTTTGCACTTGTACTGAATAAAAAATTTTTAATACCAACACAGAGCGGCTCATCCCATTGCCTCTGGGAAGATGGGTTAGCGGGCATAACGGCATTCGGACAAGTCATTTTCCAGGCATTTAAAGCTTCGGCCTTGCCAGGCACGTCCAAATTAATCAGTGAAGGAGAGAGAATTTTCCTGACTAATTCTTCAGTGCCGTAGACCGAAGATAAAAACGCCGGTATACTTACGTCTGCAATTTTGCGAACGCCGAGGCCGCCAAGACGAATAGGAAGGGACGCCTGAAGCCACACTCGGTCGTTTAAATTTATATTTAAAATTTTGCACAGAGTGTCTTGAATAACTTTATCCACTCGACCTAAAAGTGCCAAACATTTAAAAAGTTGAGAAGAACGCAAGGCATGTGTAAATTTTGGAACGAAAAGACAAAATCGAATAATGGTGAAAGCTGAATGGATATTAATTTGGAATAGTCGGTCCGAAACTTCACAAAAATTTTGTATTTTCTCTTCCACAAATGATTCGTAAGCTTCTTCCAGAATTGGTGACCCTAGGAGGCGGAGAGAGCTTTTTTGAACTACTTTTAAATTTGGAGCCAAATTATTAAATTTTGAGAGTACTGAAAGACTGTCAGTTGGGTCACTGAGGAAAATTTCACATTTGGTGGGATTTAATTCTAGGCCAATTGAACTAAATTCTTCTTTTAAAAACGCCAAATCTCTTAATACTGTCTCTGCGTCGCCTCCGAGAGTACCGTCATCCAGATACCAAATATTAAATTTGGAATTTAGACGCTCAATAATAGGGTGAATAGCAAGGCTGAAAATAACTGGCCCAAGAGGATCACCTTGTTGACACCCTACCGCAGAATTTAAAATATTTTCTTTATAAAGTAATTTAGAAGGGTGCCTATAACACTGCCAAAGAAAACGAAAAATTTTGGGTGTTTCTAATTTGGCTTGTGTCAACAAAGTGTCTCTATTAACCGAGTTGAAGGCATTCCTCAAGTCAACCTTAAGGATAACCTCCCCTCCACTGCAGCTAAGGAACGTGGATAGGGAATGTACTGCAGCCTCACAGCCCCCTTTGCAACCGAAACCGAGTTGCAGGGGCTGGAATTTGTTGGAGAGAGTTTCCCTGTAAGCATTGCAGCATAATTTGGCCGCAATTCGCCTATAAGTACAGCCCACGGCAATGGGACGAATACCACCATCTTTTTTACGCAAGGCGCATAGATTCGCGCCGTACAGTATATCAATGATGGCTTCGTCCACATTGCCGGACAGCATAAGATTAATAAGAGCCGTTAGCTCCTTCAAGAGTGCTTCGCCAGCTTCTCCGACGCTTACGCCAATAAGGTCTTTGAGGTGCTGTGGAGTTAGACCATCAAGGCCACCGGCAGACCCACTCCGGAAAGAGCCAACGGCTCCTATCACGTCCTTAGCTGAAACAGTGAGACATTCCGCGTCTGACTCCGGGGGGTCAGGGAAGGAAAGGTTATCAGCAGGAGAGGGGTGCTTGCTTTTTAAATCTGACAGGGTATCTGGCGAGCATGGCGCCATAACATCGCTGCTAAATAAAAGTCTTGCAGCACCCCTGATGTCACCTTCTCTTAACTTGGACTCTACATAGTGATAAATTGAATTTTTATGAAAGGTGGTGAATTTTGGGACAAAATTATGAGACAGAGAGCAGTTTTCTTTTATTTGGGTTGTTAATGTTTTTTTGGAGGCCTGATCTTTAGTGACATGTAGAATCCTGTAAGGGAAAGTGAGTAATTGTTCCCAAGCGCTTAGAGAGTTCTCCCGGACTACCACGGCTATACATTTGGTCAGATTCTGAGCAACAGACGGTCTTGCACCTCGGGGAACTCTCTTTAAAATTGGAACCGAATTTTTAAATTTAGATAAGGTTTGCCAAAAGGGAATTTGAGAGGTGGGGGTAGCGGTAGGAGTTAGTGGATTTGTTTGGAATGGAAGTGCATTTTGGGATTTGTGTACTTTCCCAAAATGCACTCTCAAACCCCGCTTACCTTTGAAAAATCGAGCCTGGGAACAATGTGGACACTGCACAAGTTGACTTACACTTTCCGCTTCATTGCAACCGCTGTTACAGTCTCTTTGCATATGAAAAATGCAAAAATGCAACTAAAATACTAAATACTACTAAAATGTATATACAAAGAAAAATATAAACAAAATTGACGTAGCTGGCGCCTGCGTCAAAACATCATAGCAACCAGGGCGGGACTGTAGCGACGCCCCCGCCTTGCAATGATTTTGTACTTCGGGATTTTGAGCTTCAGTACCTATATCAAACTTCGGTATTTTCGGGCTTTTGAACTTCAAGTTTTCCACTTCGGGATTTTGGACATCGCATCGGTATAACAAACTTTGGTATTTAGTACAATCGTGATTTTGAACTTTGGGATTCTGAAAACCAGGATTTTAGCACCCCAAAATCGGAGCTGATCTTTTAACTTTTCTTCGAATAGAAATCGACTTCTTTAAAATGATAAATAAATAAATAAATTTTCCAGTTTTCCATTGACAGTGACACATTAATTTTTTTTTTTTGTGTTGTTAATATGTATTGTGTTAATACTAGAAATCAATTAACCTACAGATCAGAAACAAAGGTTGCTGTTTGAGATCTTACCATTTGTACTATTTGACACTGGTGTAAGATCGCGTGCTATTGCTCCATATTTTTAGTTTTATAAATTAAATTAGATACGGAACCAATTTTAACAAATATTTATTAGAGGGGCGTATCAGGGGCGTGGCTGGAAATTTTAAATGTAGGTCAACATTAGGTAAGGACTTTTTGAGACAGTCTCACATTCTACATGAATAATTTCCGAAACATAAAAATGTTTTCATAATACTAAAGTGAATGTTGTAATAATTCTTATACCATTTTATCAACTGGTAAGCTATTTCAGTCTTTCTTCGTCTGTTACCATCACAAAATTAGCTTAGGATAAAGGTGAGTGGAATGATAGTAAGACTGTCTCATCACTTTTGATCGTTTGGTAACCCTACTGGGTTCAAATAGTAGAGTTCATTTGTAACAGCTGGTAACAGCGTCATGCGGCCCTGGTTATTCTTAAGTGATGTGCGTTTATCGGCAATTTCCTCTTGTTTACACTTGATCGATAAAAAAGAAAATTGTTTTTCTACGTACTGACAAGTTTGCCGGACTTGAGACCCCCGCCATAATTTTATTTACCCGGAGTACTATCACGTGTCTTCGGCTTCGGGAGCGTTTCCCTTACACCCGTTATGTACAGTGGGCTCCAAACGTTCCTGGACACCTTAAGATCTATAATCCTTTGACAACCTAAGTGTAATTTAACCAAAGTCCTGTTTCTTTACAAGAAAACAAGTAAACTCCTGCAAGTACATAGTAGCCTAAACTTAATTATATTGATAAGTAGATCTATGATAACTTCTAAGACTAGTACTATAAATTATTTAGTATATATATTATTTAGTATAAATTATTCCTAGCAAACATAACACTTTTAAATGATGTGATTGAACTGCAACGCTATTATCACAGACGTAACTATTGAAGACAGATACATCGGAATTAAATACATTCCCAAGGTTGTATTACCAAAGTTTGCCTTGATTGTATTTATTTTTATCAAAGTTAGTAAACTTCTTACAGTTGTAATTTCTGAGGTATCGGGATCTGAAAGCAAAAAATATTCACCCTTTTTCTTAAATCATTTGCACTTGAGATTAAAGAATTCATATACCTTCTATATTTTACTATAAAAGTGAATTGACGTATGCTTCCCCTGATTTGTGGTACTATTCATTATTGATCGTTGTCTTTACCTATGTCATATATTTTATACTCATATAAACTTATTGATTTGAATAATGTTCTAAATTTAAATCACTTTAATAGTTTATTGAAACTCTTTGGTAAACTGCTGATTTTAGGTCTGCGAATTTTTGTAGATAATATCAAAATTTAAATAGGTTTTATCGAATATTGTGGAATAAATGAATATAAGAAGCCGCGATAGCCTAGTGGTATGGGTAATGGACTGCTGAGACGAGGTCTCGAGTTCGATCCCAGGTTTACCATGGCACACACCAATGACTTTTCGAAGTTATGTGTGTATTTATCGCAGGTTTATAAGTGCCTCGGAGAGCTCGTTAAGCCGTCGGTCCCGGTTGCCATACAAACATCTATGGCAGTCGTTACGGGTAGTTGGAGCCCTCAAAAGTCCAACCAGCCTAACTTGGAACTTCGATATCGCCATTGGTCATTAGACCATTGGTTGTGGAGGTCAGATGGCAGTCGCTTCACGGAAAATATCGAAGTTCAGCCGCATCACAGTTAGACTAGAAAGCCGACCCCAACTGAGTTGGGAAAAAGGTTCAGGGAATGATGATGTGGAATAAATGAATAGTTTAAATTAATCCTATTATAACTATTTATACTGTTGATTGATGGCATTTGGTTGAACTTATTGTTATACATTTGATGACACACTTGTACTTCTCCACGATATTTATTATTGCACCTAACCGGTTTCGCCTTGCGACATTCTCAAATTTATATTAAGTATGTACCTACACTTGTACTTCTCCATAATATTAATTATGGCAACTTAATATCGTGGAGAACTTCAAGTGTGTTATTAATAAAGTATACCTATTTTAAGCGAACTTACTTGTGGACCATATACTGTATAAATATGAGACAGCCCTAGTCATCGTCCTCGTTTCATTACACAACTTTTGACCTGCGTAAAATACCATCAACATGGAAATGGAATCACAAATCAAAAACCAAAACAGGGCAATAATAATCATGTTGAAAAATGCCTCCTGGAAAATAATAAGCATTAATATCACTTTTTGTTCTTCAATAGAAATATATGCAGTACATTTAGATTGTAATACTTCTCTTTCGTTTTCTTACCTTACTCATGATTATGCTGAATGTGTAATATATTACAAATATATACCTCCATATACTAGTTGTTTGCAAAAACATCACCTATGAAATAATAAATTCGTTAAAAAATGCTTCAAAATACCAATGGTATTATTTACCAGTTTTAGTGAATTATAGGAAAATAAGAAACATAAAACTTCTTTAAATGTTGCTGCTGTGAATAAAATCGGTTAAAACTGTTTGGTGGAACAATTTTTTGTAAAGTAAATTTAAAATAAGTTTAGACTATTAAAAAACGACGCGGGTACAATTATGGAAATATTTTTGTGCATGGAATTTAATATTTGCGTTGGCCTGGTTGTGTCTCGGATAGCAGTTAAGCCGTCGATCCTGGTGGCCATACGAACATCTATGACAGCCATTAGGGGTCTAGAACTCTAAGAATTCGACCAGTTAAATTTATCCAAGGAAAATTCAGCCTCATCAAGGTCAGTTGGAGACTGAGTTGGAGAAAATACTCAGAAAATGGATGGCTCCCTCAATGTGCAAGAGATCAACCATTTTTTTTTAATTCATCAATACTTACTTGATATTCAAAGCACGATGACAGCTGCTTGCTACTGTTCACTAAATGTTCATATCTTACAGTCCACTGTTGCAACTGATGTACCAGATGGGATTCATGGTATTCACTACCATACCTTTTAAGCAATTCTTGACTTTTCTTATTTTTCAGTTGAATCTCAATCTCAAATAGTGTACGATTTAAGCATTTCAACAAATTCGACAGTACAGATAGGAATATGTACAACGAAAAATACTCAATCATGAAAATTATTACATTAAATAACATTGAAAGATATAGCATTATTATATTCAGTGCATAACTATTTCCAAATATTCCAATATAATGATAAATGTTCAGTACAGCAATAAATACTCCTAGAACTACTAGGAAAATGAGATTAATTGAAAAAATGATTTGTAACTGTTTTAAATTTCTGTTATATCTCTCATCCTTGCAGTAAACCCTATGAACTATCATTAGATTCATTATGAAGTTCTTGTATGCGTTCGTTTTGCAAACTCCACACACTTTAACCATTATATCGCCCAGAAACAGGGAGAAAAATGCTATTAAATAAAAATATTGTGTATTATCAGTAACTTTAAGTACTTTAACAACATAATAATAACTGTTAACAAGCTGTGGAAGATACAGTATTAGTTCCATAACTATTCGAATCTTGATAATAATTTTACCTTTCTTTCCACAAAATGTTAAATTCCTATGAACACAGATTATATTTTCTATTATTTGAATTAAATTGATCACGTTAATAATATTCATTTTAAGCGATTTAATTTCCTGCTTGCTTGCTTCAGTACGTCTGTAAGCCGGGAAGGAAAATCGTAAAGATGTTTCTACGAGATTGGTTACACATTCAATATAGTAATTGATTTTTTAACGCAGTGTTTGCGCTTGGGCTTAGCAAACACAAATACAAATTTGTACAAAGAACTCCAAACTAGCAGAGGTCTTAGAGTAAATATAAAGCTATAAAGTGCGGGTATCACTCTAGTTTGTTATGTCGATTGTAAGCGGAACTTTTTGGGCACAATAACAATTTTTAAAACGAACTGATGATGATGTTTCATATCGATGGTTGAACTTATGAATTTAGTGTAATGAAATGAATTTTGACCGAAAATACGTATTTAAAAATCCCTCTGTAGGAATGGATATAAAAAATTAATGATAAAACTCTTTGGGGTTGCAGATACATTTCAGGTGTAGGGGCTTTGTTACTGATAGAGTTTGTCAATATTGCCTATTTAGTAAGAAGGTCTCTATAGCAAGCTAAGAATACTATACATATATGAATGAAATCCAAAAAGTATAAGTAAATATTTCTGACTATTAACTCTAAGCCTGGCCTTTGACATAAGGTCCCCTTAATGTTAACGGCCCAACTAGTTTAGATGCTATTTCCACATCCTGTTTAAAGTATTTGGCAAGAACAAATCATTATAATAAAAAATACCTGCGCGTGTTTTTTTGGAATAAATAACTTTGTGGATACTTTTACAATCTGATTCCACTAATTTAATTTTCCGATTTTTTGAATTTAGACACAACGTCATAACATTCATTGTTCCCAATTTAGTAGGACCAAAGACAGTGAGAAACATCATGTCAGTTAAACACGTTTTCTGTCAGGGATTTAGTACATATGAAACAAATCGAAAAAAACAGCCACTACGCGTTAGCTTATTCTATCGTAAGTTGAAGTGTGTCCTAAATAGATAGGTACAAATATGACAGGCAAGATAGTCTATGCACTTGTAAATGCAATATTTATGAAAAAACTGTTACATTATATATGTAATTTCAGAATTCTATGAGGTATATTTCTTTTCTATCAAAATATTTATTTTTATCTATAATTAAATAAAACATTCTCAATTTTTCACAATTCACGAAAATTCGTTCAACAGTAATGGGATATAGATGTTGCAAGATATTTGTTAGATTAAACATAAACAGATTAAAAAAATAGTTCTGATTCATTTTTGATAGAAGTGACTTTAGAGTAATATTAAAAACCATAACGTTTAGACTTATCTAAATTACATTATTAAACTGCAAGGCTATTATCACATATGTAATTATTATAGACAGACATACAGGAATCAAATGCATCCCCATATCTTTGCCAGCGATTTCGATTTTGATTTTACTTGTTGTTGTTAAAATAAATAGATTTTTTATCGTTATTTTTTTAGTAGTTTCAGGACCTAAAATATAAATAAAATAATTAATATTACTTGAAACTAATACATGACTTTTATGGTTAGCGAAATCCGGGTTTTAAGTTGATCATACGGTAATATTCCCTGCTGGAAGTACCTGCGGACGTCCCTCAACCAGGTTCCACCCGCGAATTGGTACAAAGGATCATCACCATGTTTCGCCTGCCCGTGTACTCAGAAGATGAGCTTAATGAACAGCTATCTAAGTTTGTAGCTCAAGAGACCAAGGAATTCCACAACAGCCGAGATGGCAAGCTAATCGACGGTAAGAACAATAATTTACCTTTCTATTTGCTTAACGTTTCGGCCAAGGATGCTCTAGCCGTGGTCACAAGCATCACGATGACACGATAAGTGTAGTATGTCGTAATATGTGCCGCGTGGGGGAGAAGATGTAGAAACTGTACCCTCCTCACTGCCCTCAGAGTCGTGACAGCGCATACTCCAGCCAACTTGTGACCACGGCTAGTGCAACCTGGTAGAAACGTCAACCGGTCAAAAGGTAATTATTGTATTTATCATAATATGATACCGGGTTTCGCAACCCATATTGTCATGCAATGTGAAAGTTTAAAAGTGCATAACACATGAGGTTTTGAAGGTGATTTGCGTTTCATTTGAATATTTAGATTCTTCTGTCGAATCGATGGCATTTTTGAGTTGCCATCATGGTGTAGTAATTTGTTTTACGAAGAGGGCCCGAGCATAGGTTTCGCTCTTCGGGAAGGCTTACTACATCCCCATAGATACAAAAATTAGCTATTATATTTCTAACTGCCTTATATTTCTTCGAATGAGTTTTGTTAGTATTATAAGGATGCAACTTACTAGTGGAACATAGATTGTACAATTTAGTAACAGCTCTGTTCATTGCAATTTCTTCGTTATACAATTTTTGACTTGCGTAAAGCACCATCAGCATTGAAATCACATTCGCAACCAGATACCAAAACACGCTTAATATAGGCAAGTAAAATTCTGTCAGCTGTAAAATAACCAATAATTTAGTTCTTAAGGAATTTACAGTAAATGTTTCATAGAAATATTTTATTAGCTGCTTTACCTGTTTTGTAAATATGCTAAACGTCTCATACAATATTAATGTACACGCACCAATGCTTATTATTGAGGCATATATCGTCTAAAACAACCAATAATATTTTAATAAATGTATCGAATAGCGATGATGAATGACTGACTGTAGAGTGAAAATTTTCAGTTTTGTGATTTTGAAAATGCACTTTCTCGAACCTCCCGAAAACGGTCTATATAAAATCATACATACTTTCGTAGCGCGTAGTGTGTGGAGCGTAAAATAATACCACATTTATTTTATGGTAATTATAAAACTTATTGTTCATAATAAAAATCATTTAAATTGAATAAGAAATTTAAAGTGTTTTAAATTAGTACATAATTGAATTTTGTATATTTTTATAAAACAAGTCAACGTTTAAGGATAGATACGCAATATTTTATTCTGAGATGTAGGTGGGAGCGAGATGTAGCGGAGCTCCCCGCCTTAGCCTTCGTGGTATATTTTTATAATCACCCATTTCCGCTCCGCTATAGCTTCAAATATTTAGTCTATATGTTTTAATGTGCGTTTCAAGTTTAACTTAATTACATAAATAAACATGGTCTAACGTCTTTTGTATTTTCTTTACTACATTAAAAGCCTGAAGTTCAAAATTCTTGTGTAGTTATAAAAAATAACCACGATGTCTAATATGGGAGCTCTGTTTTCTGTTTCTTGGGGTGGTATGGGAGCTCTGTTCCCATATTAGCAGAGTCGTCCGTATCGACCTTATACGAAATAAACATATGTGAGTTAATACATTGAACCATGTTTATGCTGTTTAAACAAATATTTACTTGATATTTAAAACACGCTGAGAGCTGCTTGCCACTTATCACCAAATACTCATATTGCTGAGTCCATACTTCGACTTTCTTCATTAAGCTTAAGTGTTCGCAGTCTTTATTGTGAACAATTATTTCGTTATCCTTCTTGAGTAGTTGCTCTTCTATCTCAAATATTGTATTAGTTAAGCACTTCAGTAAATTAGATAGTAAAGACAAGTATGTGTACAAAGCTAGATATTCTAATATAAATCGTATCTTATTCCAAAGTGAGTAGATATTTGTTACAATAATATGAACTGTATATTCTTGATACAAAATCATATAAGGATAAACACTTCTTATTGTAAAACCAAATGATGTGATAAGAATTACAGAGAGAGTTATCAAGAAAATGAACTGCAATTGTTTTAAGTTTCTGTTATAATTAATATCGTTGTTATAGAAGATATGAATAGCCATGACATTAATTGTGAAGATTTTATGTGACTCCGCTTTACATATACTACATAGAGTAAAGAATACGTCACCAAAGAGAAAAGTGAAATTTACGAAGTAGTACAAATACATCGAATTATCATTAATTTCTGTCATGTTCAACATCCAATAGTGGTTGTATAAAAATATAATAAAATAGAATATAAGCTCGATAACTATACGGGCCAGTATACATATTTGACTTCTTTTCTCATAAAATAGATAATTTCTATAAATACCCATTATATTTTCCGTTATATCAATGTATTGATTGACTTTTATTTTATTCATTTTATGAAGTTTGGTAACACACGTTTGATAGACAACTCCGAGCCTAAATATAAGTCAAATATAACAATTTAATCATGTTAATGAATAAAATTGCTATAGGGAGTGTTCTTAAGTAATCAATTAATATTAAGTTATTATTTACTTCAAATAAATGTCATAGATATATTTGACTACTTAGCAAAAAATACCTACAACATTTGGTAGACAGCCTCTGTGGGGTAGCGGTAGTGAATGCGACAGCGACGTAGGATGCGCGGGTTCGATCCCCACTCAGGGCAAATTGTATGCATGAATGTGACTATTTACATTGGTCTCCTCGTGCTTCTGGGAGTATATGCAGCCGTCTACCTCGGTTTTTATACGATCATGGCAGTCGTTACGGGTAGTTGGAGCTCTAAAACGTGGCTCCGAGGCTCAGTGGTTAGAGCATTTCCCTTGTAAAGAAAAGATCGCGGGTTCGAGTCCCGTCGGAGCATTAAAGAAAGAAAGAAGAAAGAAAGGAAAATAATATTATTTATAACATGCTGAAGCACACATAAAACAACATTTCGGCTTAAACGTAACTGGATGGATAACTTTTTCCGATTTCAATTCGATCGTATTGTGAAGATTTCCACGACATTTCCTTGCGTTATGTGGAAGTATTAAATGACGGGAATATTTGTGGGTCAAATTAAAACTACGAGATAATTTTTAAATAACATTATTGAACTGCAATGCTATTATTAAATATGTAACTATTGCAGACAGAAACATTGGAATCAAGTGCATCCCCATAGCTGTATCAGCGATTTCAATTTTGATTTTTCTTGTTGTTGTTAAAGTTAATAGATCTTTGACAATTGTTATTTTAGAAGTTTCAGGGCCTGAAACAAATAATTCATCAAAATTATTGACAGTCTCCTTTACAAATTAAAAAAAAAATTGTGTAATTTGTCAGGACATTTTTAATTATATGGCCTAGCAGTATGGGTAATGGACTGCTGAGATGAGGTCGCGGGTTTGATACCAGGATTTACCATAAGTGCTCGGTTTGTGGCAATAGGCTCGCCACCTATTACATTGGGACCTAAAAACATATACTGGCGAAATGTGGGTGCTAGCACCTCTGATTACCCCTACGGGAATATAGGCGTGAGTTTATGTTATGTTATGCTAAAGAAATGATATATTTGTTTTTAACTCACATATGGAACACACATTATACAGTTTAGTAACGGCCCTGTTCATTGCAACCACTTCATTGTACAACTTTTGACTTGCATAAATTACCATTAACATTGAAAATACATGCGTAATCAAATACCAAGACATGTCAAATGCAGTCGAGTCTAATTCTATCGCCTGCAAAAAAATAATGTTATAATTTCCAAGTTTTACAAAATCAATATATATGTAATATTTGTTTGCTGTTATACCTTGGCGAAAAAGATGAACATGTTATATAATATAAATGTGCACACGCATCCGCTCATTACTAGCGAATATATCGTCTAAAAAAATAACGGCGAATAATTTTGAGAATAGAATATACATTATTGATAACACACTTATACTTCCTCACGATATTTATTATTGTACCTAACCGGTTTCGCCTTGTAGTATTCTGAAAGGTTTATATTAACAGTTAACTATTCTGATTATAACTGTCAACCTAATCCTTTGAGAATGAGAATGAAACAATGGTACAATAATAAATATCTTTGAGAAGTACAAGTCTATCTATAATGCATATCAATAAATTCCACTAAGTGCATCAACAATCAATCAACATTTTCGACTAATTCTGAGGTCTGTGCACCTCGGTGTTGTAAAAAACTACCTTGAGACTCAATCACCATACTTTGCCAAAATGTTTAGAATTCCCGCCAATGCATGAAGCATCACATTGCGATTTTTCCTGTTTTGTAACAAAAGTATCGTTGACATAGCAATAAAATAGCATAAAAAAGCAAAACTATAAAGATAAATATTAGTACTTAATAGATAAAGCGTAGTTTCCAAAAAACCTATGAAACAGTACTATTTAAATCAACATATTTTATTTACTTGATATTTAAAACACGCTGATAGTTGTTGGCCACTAATAACTAAGTATTCATATAACTGAGTCCACAATTTGAGCATCTTCAAATAATTACATTCTATATTTATTTGTGGCAGTGATTCAATTTTCTTTAGTTGCTCCTGTATCTCAAAGATTGTACCATTTAAGCATTTCATTAGTTCAGATAATAAAGACAAATATGCATATAATGTGAGATATTCCAAGGTAAATCGTATCTTACTCCAAAAGGAGTATAAATTTGTCATAATGATAAGCAGCCCATTGTTATCGTCGGGTAATTTTAAATAAGGATAAATTGCTATCATAAGAAAACACAGTGATGTAATGAAGATCACACTGAGACTTATCAAGAAAATATACTGCAATTGTTTCAAACTTTTGTTATAATGCAAATCTCTGCTGTAGAAATTGTGAATAGCGGTAAGGTTGATGACGAAGATTTGATACGCCTTCATTTTGGATATACTGCCAATAGTGTAAAATGAATTACAAAAATAAAAAGTGAACTCAACAAATGAAAACAAATATTTCACATTATTTGTTACTCCGGTCTGATCTGTCATCCAAATGTATTTCAATATGAAAATTATAAGATACAATGATAGTTCGATAACAATGCGAACCAGAATATAAGATTTACTCTTTCGTTCATGAAATAGGTAATTTCTATAAATACCCATAATATTTTCAGTTACGTGAATGTATTGGTTTACTTTAATGTTATTCATTCTGTGTATGTTAATAAGACACGCACGATATAATTTTCGTAGCCAGAACACAAGTACTAGCACTTGATTATTTTAGTTATGTAATGTTACTTGCTCAACAAAAAGTGTTTTCAAGTAATTAACAAATATTAGAATTAATTATAATTACTTCATAAGTGAATGTTTCACTAGAGTTTCATTCGCTCTGTATTCATTTGTTCTATGTGCATACCCGGTTAAATTCTTTCTTTCTTTTATACTTTCCTGTGCATCTTTCTTCTTATTACCTTCTACCTTATCTTTTAGTTTATACTACTTACGTGTGCCTATTTATATTCTCAGCTGCATTTGTTCAAGTCTCTTATTTAGTTACTCTTAACAACAAATTCTCATGTAATTTTTTTCATTGTTCATTATTATGATTGTGACCTACAAGCTTAAAGTAATAAAGTGTATGCACTAATCTTCATTTATTTATATGTGCTTAATAAAGAATAAAAATACATTTTCATATCACTCTTTTAATAATATCACTTTGAAGTTTTTATATAAGTGCATTAATATGTTACTCTCATTCATTTTTCTTTTTTCTCTCTTTTCTTTTATCTTTTTTCTCATTTTTCTTACAGCTGCTATTTCAATTTTTGAAGTAGAAGAGCAGCTGCAAGGAAAAATGATTGTACTATTTAGCACTTCAATAAATTGTAATAAGTATATTGCAAGATATTGCAAGGTAAATCGCATTTTATTCCATAATGAGTAGACATTTATCAAGATAATATCAAAATTGACTTTAACTGTATTAATTTTATGTGGGCTCAAAACAGATACTCGGTAAGATTATTCAAGCTGATTATATACCTAGTATATAAAATAATTTAGTCGCATTAGTTAACATGCTTGTTCATTAATTAATATATTTAAGTAATTCAGCAAATATAATTTAATATTAAACTTATGTTTAGCTACCTAGGTATTATCTATTTATTATTTAGGAATGTAATTATTCAAATAATTATTAGCCAACACAAATATATTAATAAATCAACATTAATAGTAGGTGTGGTTTTTTACTGTAAGTTTTTTGTATTTATGTAGTGAAATAAAAAAAAACATTATTCTGAAAGTCATCGAATTTTAGACTATGTGTGAAACTTTTCTTCATTTATTACTTATTATCTGTAACTAATTGCACTTCAGCCGACCTTCTAATACTCTTGAGGGTCGAAGGTCAAGAGAACTTTTGTGCCACCAGCGCAAGAGACAAATTGATCTTCCCACTGACAGCACAAAAACTCCTAGTGAGCTTAATGATGAATGATTACAAATATGAGCTAAACAATAGTGATATGAATAGGGTATGAAATTTTGAATAAATGAATGACTAATCTAAACAAAACACCAGATCAATTTTATTATAGAACAGAAATGAGGTAACATTTTCTCCTGTAAGGGAAAGATCGCGGGTTCGAATCCCGTCGAAGCATTAACTTTTTCTTATCTAAATTTGATTTTCAAATCAACTTCTTAATAATATAAATTCATTAGACACTGAGGACTGCGTTATAATTAGATTATTTTCATATAACATTTTTTTTTTTTTTTTTTTTTTTTTATCTATGGCACGTCAATTTGACTTTACCTCGCCTGATGTTAAGCTGAAGGCAAAGTCCCATGAAAGAGGGTCACCATTGCAAACACGTTCAGTGCTACAATGGTGGCGCTCAGCTTGACGGCCTCATCAGATGCTTTTTCACGCCCCGCTTAAAGGACCCGGGACTGTAGGAAGAAGGAAACACGTGCGCCGGCAAGGAATTCCAGGACTTAATGGTACGGCAGAGAAAAGACTCACCGAACCGCTTGGTTCTTGATGGAATATTCTGTACCGTATGCGAGTGACACCTAAGCCCTGCACGCGTTGTCCTGTGTAGGAAAGGGGAGGGTGGGATTAGTTGGAAGAGCTCATCAGAACATTCACCATGGTAGAGACGGTAAAATACTGCCAAGGACGCAACATCTCTACGCATCTGCAAAGGCTCGAGGGACTCTGTGACCTCAGGACTCCCAATAATGCGGACCGCACGTCGCTGCAACCTGTCGAGAGCATCTAATAAGTACTTTGCGGAGCCATCCCAGAGATGCGAGCAGTATTCCACGCAGGAGCGAATTTGTGTCTTATAAAGAAGACACCGCTGCTCCGGCGTGAAAAAACGTCTCACTCTGTTCAGGACTCCGAGTTTACGCGAAGCTGTTTTGATGATGCTCTCAATATAGTTCTTGTTGTTCAGTTTGCAGCGCACGTCCATACCGAGTATATTGAGGTTATCCTGTAATGGCAGTGGTGTGCTCTGAAGAGTGGGAGGAGGAAGGAAAGGAGATGTCTTTGCTGAAAACGCGCATGCCTGCGTCTTCTTGGCATTGAACTCGACCAGGTTCTCAGATCCCCATTGGGAAACGTGATTGAGGATCCGGTCAAGCCCAGTGACAAGAAGTCGCCTCTTTTCCGCTATATCGGACTGCTTGGCCGCAGAATGTCCGTGGTAGCTCCCGTGTACAGTGCTATCGTCTGCATAGCAGTGGATGCTGCCGGTGGACAGCATGTCATTGATATGCAGAAGAAAGAGAGTGGGTGATTAGACGGACCCCTGCGGCACACCAGCATTTACCTGCAGGAACTCCGATGCTCGTCCATCACAGAGAACGCGAATACGGCGCCCCTGCAGGAAGCTAGCAACCCAATTGCACAGTCTAAGAGGCAGACCGAAGGCTGGTAGTTTGGAAAGAAGCGATTTGTGCCAGACTCTATCGAACGCTTTGGCGATGTCTAGGCTAATAGCCAGTGACTCACCATGCTTGTCCATAGCCTCACCCCAAAGATGGGTAACATACGCCAGAAGATCACCCGTTGACCGTTTCGGCCTAAAACCATATTGTCGGTCATTAATTAGGGAGTGATCCTCTAGGTGGCGCATGAGCTGTGTGTTGATAAGGTGCTCGAAGACCTTGCACAGCACTGAGGTGACGGCTATGGGCCGATAGTTGGCTGGGTCTGAGCGATCTCCCTTCTTGGGAATCGGCTGTACATTCGCCTCTTTCCACGCCGTCAGCACTGTACCCGAAATGTAGGAAAGTCGGTACAGCCGCGTGAGTATTGGAGACAACTCCGCTGCACATTTTTGAAGAACCACCGCTGGTATACCATCCGGACCACTGGCTTTCCGGACATCGAGTGACTGCAGTACTGCTCGGACATCGCGTTGCCTGATACGAATATCAGGCATTGCGTGGTCACTATTGGGTAGAGTTGGTGGCTGCATACCACAGTCGTCGATTCGGGAGTTGGCCGCAAAGAGATTAACCAGCAAATTTGCTTTCTCTTGCGGCTCATGTGCCAGGGATCCATCAGGGTTACGCAGGGGGGGCAGCGAAGGCTGGCAGAAGTTAGCTTGCACGGCTTTGGCCAGTCGCCAGTAGCCACGGCTGCCCGTGGGATGCGCTACTAGTTCTTGACCAACCCGTGCTATGCGCTGAGCATCTGCTCTGACAAAAGCCCTCTTGCAGACCCTAGTGGCTTTGTTGTACGCTGCCTTAAAGTACCCGATGTTGGAATCGTGCGTAGCGCGCGCCCTTACCCAAGCGCGATACGCAGACTGTTTATGCTGAACAGCCTCTGCGCATTCGCGCCCAAACCAAGGGCGCACTCCGCGGGCACCGGTGACATCAGTGTATGGGATATAGTACTCCATACCCAGACTGATCTCACCGACGACAGCAGTTGCACTATCCGATGGGTCCTTACCTTCAAAGCAGCGCTCAACCCACGGGATGGACGCAAAATAGTCACGCAGTCCATCCCAGTCAGCCGACGAGTAGTGCCAGAGACGCCGTTTTCCCTGCACTGGTCGTGAGGGCGCTATGATAGGCACCTTGGAACAGACCAGACAATGGTCGGAGTTGCCCAAAGCGGCTCGCACCGAGACATTGTACTGGTCTGGGTGGCTCGTCAGCTGAAGGTCTAGCAAGGAGGGTGCTAGGCCCGGCCCCCTTGGTATCCTAGTGACCTCGTGTACCAGTTGGGTCAGGCCGTGAGCCAGAGCAAACGCGTGGGCGGCTCTTCCCGCATGGTCTGTTTTGGAGGAGCCCAACCAGATTTCATGGTGGGCGTTAAAGTCCCCCAAAAATACCATTTCAGCGTTTGGAAACCGCTCCTGCGCATCATCTGCCGCCTGACTCAGATATTCAAAGAGTCGAGTTGTCTCGGCATCTCCAGTATGGGAACGGTAAAGGCACACATAGATTTGACTAGTACAGCCATGGTCTACGTGTACCCACAGGACAGAAAAGGATGGGTCCTCAAGGCAGCGCAAACGGCGACAACAAACATCCGCCCTAACAAACACGCATACCCCGGCTTTGGCACGGAAATTTTCCTCTAGAACATAGCCGGGGTAGAGCAGGTAGGTCGTGTCGTCAGGGCGGCATATTTGTGTCTCCGTCAGAAAGAGCATGGCTGGTTTCGCCGTCTCAAGATGTTGGTGGACGGCGTTGAGGTTTGCATGGAGCCCACAGATGTTAGTGGACTCCACCTCAAAAAGCGAGCTAGTGGGAACATGAAGAGCCGCTGTGTTGCCATAATCTCTAATATGCACTGCCATGGTAGAGGGTAAGAGAAGGCGTGAAAAAAGAGGTGATTGTCGTCGCAGCACCGCGTGACAAAGCGCGGGAGATTGGTTTTATCTGTGATTGTGAGGCATGGTGAGAGCCGATGCGCCGAACGGAAGGGCCCCCGTACCCCCCCGAATATGGTCGCCGGGGTCCCGTCCGGTCACCAACCGGCACGACGAACCATATCGGGATTATGCGCGGCCTGGTGAGGCAGCCTCCCAGGGTGGTTAGCCCCAGTTGGGCCCCTGTACTATGCCGCGGGCGGCCAGCGGCACCACCGTTTCTACGGGTCTCCCTGCTCGGCGGGTCGCCCCGCGCCATACCCACCAGACTACGCCAAGACCCACTGGTCCCACTAATGCTGCGACTACCACCACCTCTGCCCGGCTATGCACTTGCTGACCCCTGAACGCAATCCAACCGAGGTTGGATTACTATGGAGGGTTTTCCGCACATGTGCACGGTGGTACCCACCCGGTCGAAATTTATGACAAATTTGTGCCATCAAATTTCTACCACCAGTAAAACATGGTTGAACTGTAAGCTTATTTTATATAACATTGTTAAACTGCAAACCTATTATAACATAAGTGACTGTCGTAGATAGAAATACAGGAACTAGAGACATCCCTATAATTTTGTTTGTAATTTCAATTTTGATTTTGCTTGTTGTTGTCAAGGTTAATAGACTTTTAAAAGCTTTTTTTTCAGGTGCCTGTGGGCCTGTAACAGAAACTTTATCTATAATTTCTTATTTGCATCAACTAGCTGCAGAAATTAATAGCTAACAGCTAAAGAAAGCTACAGTTCCCTTTTATCTTAAATATTTTAAGATAAAAGGGGACTGGAGAGATTAGGTTCTAAACACAATTCCAGCATTTACTTATCATCTCCTGTACTTCTCCCAATTACTTGGGATCTGCGCAACATGTCATTCTCCTCCATACATTTCTATTAGATCTCTTTTCCTCTCAATCACCCCCTTCTTTGCCATCTATCTTCTTTCACACAATCCATCCATGGTTTTTTCGGCCGCCCTTATATGTATGTGAAATCTTATTGTACCTTACTATATTATACAGGAATTTGAGTCATAGAATGGGTGAAACAATTGTCAATATATTTTTTCAATCGAAATTCTTGAAGGATTTGTATTTTACGACTTATATGAAATATATTACTTACTTATAGAACAAAGACTATACAATCTAATAATAGTTCTATTCAGTGCAACCGCTTCGTTAGTCAATTTTTGACTTGCACCAAAAGCCATCGACATTGAAAATACGTTTGCGATCAAGAACCATATCAATGTTGATACAAACGCATAAAGTCTTGTGTCCTGTAAATAATAATTGAATGAGTCCCTATATTTCTTAGTAACACCATAATAAATGTGCAAACAATTTATTTGTTAATGTTACCTGTCTATTAAATATAAGGTATGCGTAGTATAATATCAATATGCATTCACACATACTCATGGATAACGCATAGACCATCTAAAACATCAATAGGGATTATAACGAAATATGTGAAAGGTTTTACATCAACTATAATTTATAACACTAACGTTTTCGTTACCAATATTTCTTTGAGTTAAATAATACTAGATAGTGTTATTTGTAAACAATAATTACTTGATATTTAAAACACGATGACAGCTGCTTGCTACTATTTACTAAGTATTCGTACAGCTGAATCCACTGTGTCATTTTCTCTAATGGTGTCGCATATTTGTATCTTTTGTCTGTCTCTAAAAGTGATTCCTTTTCCTTGTTTTGCAGTTGTTTCTTTAACTCAAAGACTGTATCGTTTAAGCATTTTAATAAACATGATATTACGGACAAATACGTATATAATACAAGATATTCCAAGATATATCTTAGCTTACTCCAAGAAAAATAAGAATTAACTAAAATAACAAGAAAGGTGAAATGGGGATAGATGGCTCCTATAGTGAAACAAATCGATATGATTAAAATTGTGAAGAAACTTTTCAAAAAAATTGATTGCAATCTTTTCAGTTCTCTGTCATATGTAATTTCCGTATTGAAGGAATTGTGGATAGCCTCAAGGTTAATTATGAAATTTTTGTATGCCTTCGTTTCAGATATACTGCATACAGTTAAAACTATATCGCCCATAAAAATTGTGAAAATAATAAAATAATAAAAATATTGTAAATTATTGCGATTAATTTTTCTCACTTCAACTAGCCAATAGTAGTTATATATAAACAGTAATAAATACATTAAGAGCTCAATAACTACATGAAATAGGACGCATATTTTATTTCTATTCCCAAGAAAGAGGTAATTTCTATGAATACCCATTATATTTTCAATGGTTTGAATGATTTCGAATACTTTTATTTTATTCATGTTATAAAATTTGAAAACACAAACACCATAGAATTTTCTATGCTAGTTTATAAGTAAATGCAATATTTTAATCAAATTATTTATGTAACTTAGATATTCAATTTTGTGATCTAATAAATTACTTTAATACACTTAGTATTGAAGTAATCAAAGAATATAATAAAATACATCGACCTCGATAACTATGCTTTTCATTACCACGTAATAGGGGCGAACATATTTTCGTCAAGCGTGCTCTTCGTCATAGGTACAGCCCAGGCTTTCTTTCGGATGGATAACAAACCTATTCCTTAGTGCATTTTCCACGATACCCACGGAAACAGATAAGGCTGTCATATTCTAAACACACATGGATTTAACATGGTCTAGGTATTGGGGAAGTAAAAGTGTCGATTAAAACAATATTGATACGTACGAAAAAAAACGCTACTAAAGTACTAGTAGCGTTTTTTTTCACATAACATTTTAAATCCCATATTCATAAGTTCGGAAATCTTTCTCAAAATGGTAGGTCATTTTACATCGTAATTATCTATCCCTTGAGTCTTTCGTAACTCAGTTGGGGTCGGCTTTTCTATCTAACCGTAATGCGGCTAAACTTCGATATTTGCCGTGAAGCGAATACCATCTGACGTCCACAAATTTTTCGTGCAATGTTGTAGTTCTTCGACATTCTAATGATTAGAGATTTTTTGACCAAGTGAATGAAGCCAGTAATCTCCGTTTCGGTGGTATTTTATGTTAGTTATTTTCCGTTCAGAGGGCACATTTCTGTAGTGAGGGTGACATGTATGTAGATACAGCGTAGGCTTTATAATATTTTGACTTCTAGACATACCTAATATCTAGATACAAAATATTATTGCAATATTAGGTATGCTAATATTGCAATAATATTTTTTTATGTTTATAATTAATATTTAATATTTAAGTGGTTGAAGTTGAGAAGTGAACGACTGACTTGCTATGAGAAGAGATGATAGTAATGTTGTAAAAAAAGGATTTTCCGAGCACGTCAATTTGACTTCACATCGCAAGTTTCAGAAAAAGAGTCACCATTTCAAACACGTATAGTGCTACAATGTTACAATGTCTGCACCGTATGCGGGTGACATTTAAGCCCTACACGTGTTGTCCGGTGTAGGGAAGGAGAGGGTGGGATTATTTGGAAGAGCTCATCAGAACATTCACCATGGTATTCACGCAGCAGCGAATTTGTGCCTTGTAAAGAAGACACCACAGCTGCTCCGGCGTGAAAAAACGTCTCACTGTGTACAGAACTCCGAGTTTGCGCAATGCTATTTTGACGATGCTTTCGATATAGTTCTTGGTATTCAGTTTGCAGTGAACATCCACACCGAGTATATTAAGGTTGTCCTGCAGTGGCAGTATCGTGCTCTGAAGAGTAGGAAGGTTGACACTGAACTCGGCACTGAACTCGGCCAGGTTCTCAGATCCCCATCGTGAAATGTGATAAGGAAGAAGCTGACTTTTTTCTGCGAGATTAGATTCGGCCGCAGTTATTCTCGTGTAAAGTACGTATCGTCTGCATAGCAATGGATGCTACCAGTGAACAGCATGACGTTGATTCGCAGAAGAAAGAGGGTGGGTAATAAGACGGACCCCTGTGGCATTCCAGCATTTACCTGCAGAAACGCCGAAGCTCATCCATCAAGAGTCATCAGGAACCTAACAACCCAGTTGCACGACTGTACCACGGCCTAACCTAATTGGTTTTTCAAAATTAATTGCACCTTATTTTAGTGTGAGTAATTTCAAATACCTCCAAACATGAACTATTTTAATAACTTATAAATTTTTCGTCTTATAATATAGATTGGTTAGATATTTCGTTTGTTAATTCATCATCTCAAATTATATTATTAAATTGCAATGCTATTATGACATATGAGACTATTGTAGACAGGAAAATTGGAATCACATGTGCCCCAAAAGTCAAATAAGCAAATTGAACTTGGATTGTCTTTGTAGATGTTAAAGTTAATAGAGTTTTAACAGCTTTTGTTTCTGGAGATTCAGGAGCTGGAACAAAAATATAGTAAAGTAAAATTAATAATACTGACTACTTATGTTAAAAATTTGAAAGAAATTTAAAAAAACATTACAATCTTCTTTCTAGCTGTGTTATATATTTCTTGTATTAATATTTACTAAGTATATTAAAGAAAAATTATTGCTTGTAACAAATTAACTTACTTCTTGAGCATAAAGTGTATAATTTTATGACAGCCCTTTTCATTGCATTAGTTTCATTACGCAACTTTTGACCTCCATAACATACCATAGTCAATGAAGATACATTACATAGCAGAAAGTAACACATGTGAAATACAGATACATATATATCGTGCTCCTGAAAAAAAAATGAAATTCAATTTGTTCCAACTGTCGTAAAGTCGCGCTTGGACCCCACGGACCCAGAGTTTCGACGCCAAACGGCTCAAATATATAATTAAGCACTATTTACATTGTTATACCTCTGTTATAAGACGGCTTATTACATAGTATGTTAAAAAGGTGTATTCTGCTACAGCGGTTATTAGTAAATATATCATCTGAAATTGATTCACGCGTGTTTTAATTATTGTTAGGTGATTTAAAAAATAAGTTATCTCGATAGTGTGTTTATATTTACTTGATGCTTAAAACACTCTGACAGTTGCTTGCTACTATTTACTATGTTTCCGTACAACTCAGCCCACTGACGAATCTTTTTTATCAGACTCAAATCATTGCATTCCATCTTTAATTCTAGCTTTGATTTATTGTGAACTTTTATCAGATCTGCTTGTATCTCCAAAAGTGTACCAGTTAAGCACTTCATCAAATTAGATAGTAAAGATGTGAAGGTGTACAATGCAGAAAATTCTATAAGGAAATTTATTTCATTCCACAGAATTGAGAAATTTACGAAAATATATACGAGCACGTTCATGTTACCAAAAAATTTTAAGTTGCGAGAAGCGTTTATTACAGAATTGCTGATAACCAGCAAATTAACCGCAGTGAGCCATGTTAGGAAGATGATTTGCAAATGTTTCAAATTTCTGTTATAATTGATTTCCTTGCTATAGACATTGTGAATAGCCATAACATTAGTGTAAAATGATTTATATTCCTCTGTTTTTGAAATACTACACACTATTAATATTACATCACCGAAAAACATATTAATATATGTTAGCAAATAGAAATATCTAGTAAGAAGAGTAATATCAAGATCCATTATTATCAATATCCACAAGCAATTATTCAAAAATAGTAATAGATTTAAAAAAAGTTGCAAGACTAGCCGAATTAACACAATCTTTTGTTTTGGTTTCTTACAAAAAACGTAATTTCTATAAATCCCCACTATATTTTCAGCTAATTCAATGTAACTGATAACGTTAGTTTTACTCATTTTGTTGAATTTGAACAATGTTGGAGCACGTATAGACTTTCAGTGTTTCGTTATAAAGCAAAACAATATTTTAATTACTCAACACACTCAACAGTAATTTATTATTCAAAATCAACTGAATGTTAAAATGAATATGAAAAATGTGTTTACTAAATAAACTACACAACTATATATAATTATAATATAAGAAATATCAAAATGTGCAGGTATCTTTTCATAGATATTCCTTGTTATCGTCAACAATTTGTATGATTACAGCAGCGTCAGTAGTTTGGCGGGTGAGAATGATCGAAAAGTCTAGTATTCAAGTTCTGGACCATTACACGACAGGAACCCACTTTTAACATAAGCCATTGAGCTGACCTGAAGGAGTTAGAGGCAATATCAGTAATTAGAATTGCTAGTGTTCTTTAAAATAAAAGAAACAAAAACCTACAATGATTTTGTTTACTTGACTGTAAGCTAAGCTGACCTGTATTAGGCGAAGACATTTGAGATAGCATTTTAGTTTTTGGGTTCTGTTCCTGAAAAGAATAAGACAACCCCCAGATCATCACTTTGGTTCCTTTCTGTCTGTGCGTCAAGACCTTTCTTATAAACTCATACCTAACCACACAGATTTGATACCGTAAGTCCCAATAGCTATGGAGAAAAGATTAGTGTATCTACTCAATACAAGTTGTCAAATATTTCCGATTTAAAAGATGAAGCTAAAATATCCCACATATCTCTCTTAAGAACCATGAAAACTAGGCACTAATTGTCAAGCATTGTCAAACCACTGAGATCACAAAAAATGCTAAGGAGTTTTAGAGTTTACCGCAATGCAGTTAAAGACAAAAATTATATGGCATCGTGTGAAATGAAAGAAACGATTTTATGAACTCATCTTCATTTAATTCGAAGCTTTAAGCTTGTGTTGGTAAAACCGAAAATTCAATGGTACTTTTTGTAACCTCAGTGGTTTGAGAATGGCTAACAATTAGTGAAATCGGAGTCCTGATAACTTGCATTTATGGACCTTCCATATTATTTATAGTTTTATCCACCCCATGGTTTGTTTTTAAACGGGCTCCATTGACATGATAATTTTAATGTTATCTTTCAATAAACATTATATGACAGTAGTTTTCAACATCCTTTCTTCACACAAATTAATTGTATTGAGTGTGTCAGCTAAGTGATTAGAATATTATATTTTCTTGTCGTCAAAGAGGTATCGTGTGGTATATTAATTCCGGCCTCATAAAATGAATAAAATTAAAATCATTCATTATATTGAAATAGCTGAAAATGTAATGTGTATTTATAGGAATTACATCTTTTGTGGGGACAGGAATAAAACTTTGATACTTGTTCGTATAATTATCGAACTTTTACTGTATCTTTTATTACTTATGAATAACTTATATTGGGTTTTGGAAGTATTAAAAGTAACTAGCAATACGAAATATATGTATTGTTTAGTATTTTTTATTTTCTTTATCATGGAAGTAATTTTTCTTGTGTGTAGTATATCTAAAACGAAGGCATATAAAAGTTTCAAAAGTCATGTTATGGCTGTGGATAATGTATATAACAAAGAAATAACCTACAACAGAAATCTAAAGCAATTGCAGATGTTTTTACTGTCATGCCTTATTATAGTTATAACCATAACATTCTGTTTTACTGTAGTAACCATCTGTCATCATTTAGCCTTGTCAAAATATAATTGTAAACTTATAATAATTTTGTTGAATTTAACGGCATTGTTCAACGCGATTAGCTTTTACTTGGAATATTTTGCATTATATACATACTTATCTTTACTATACTATTTACTGAAATGCCTAAATGGATCACTGGTTGAGATGGAGGAGCAATTACAAAAAAAGAAAAATAAATTAATTTTAGAAAAGATGAAAACAAAGGATGTTTATAATACCACAAACCTACTTGAAAATGTCAAACAATGGACTGAATTATACAAACGCTTAGTCAAAAGTGGCAAGCATCTTTCATCGTGTTTTAAGTTTCAAGTAAATACTTTACAGTAGATTTTTTCGCATTTAATTCCAAGTGGTAACTTTAAAATTTTGGACGGTCTTTTACTAAACTTATATTTACCAGGGTCAAACTAAATAAAACCACGAGACAATACGCCTGCAAAACCTTATTCTTTTAGCAGATAGAATGTTCATGTTGTTCATGTTCATTGTTCATATTCATGTGTTCATGTTCATGTATTCAAGGAGGATATTCATAGATATCATATAGGTCCAATAACGTATCTGTAATAATTATTTTTGATAGAATGCAATGGGCTCCAAAAGCTCCTGGACAATTTGAAACTAAAATTGTGTAAAGTACACAACTTACAACCTTATAAGCTACTGGATAATAGATCTACTTATTAATTAAGTTTAGGATACTACTTGCCCGAGTTTTTTTATTTTCTTATGAACTATATTTTTAACGCTATCTATGATACTTTTGGTTGAATTAAACTTAGACTGAAAAGATTATATTATATACCTACATATAAAAGTGCCCAGGATTTTTTGTAGTTCACTGTTCACTGTGTTAAAAATTTGGTTGTTTTTAGATTATGTTTACGGTTATAATGAGTGGATGGGGCTATACATTTATTTTATTTTACATATTAAGGGACGTAATAACACAGGTGAATACATTTTGTAATTAATTTGGAAACCGGCTTTATCAAATTTAAACGAGGATATTATATTGTATTGTAATTTCAACGAGGATATAATATTTGGTCCTAGTGATGGTCCTAGGTGTGGGAGTTCTCACATTCGGTCTGATGCGCGAGCGCTTGGGCTGCCGCCGTTTCCTTCTTCGAGCAAGTTATGCTTGAGAAGGAGACAGACGACCAAAACCATAGGCGACTCATGGCTCGTGCGGCCCGCAATGCGCGGAAGCGACTTGGGGTCGAAGGTCGCAGAATGACATCCGTCCCCCATGAGCGTAGGTCTGGGGGTGACAGGTGAAGCCGCCTGTCATCCTAGCAGAAGCAGGATGCGGCGGCGGCACGGTCCGCACCTCCCCATATCCGGGGGCTAGATGGAGACACCGTGGATCCGTACACAACTGAGAAAGATAAGCAGGTTAAGTACTTGGACTTGGCTCGCGAGATTGGCGACATGTGGAGTGTTGACTCAGCAATAATTATGCCGAAAGTCGTGTCAGTCAATGGACTGATAGCGAAGAGCCTCGATCAATACCTGAAGGGGTCGAGTTAGACGGTTGGATCAAGGGCCAGATGCAGAATGCTATGCTTCTAGATATGGCGCGCATCGTGAGAAAGTTCCTTTCTTTGGAGCCCTAACCACCGGTAGCTTGGTCCCTGTAACCGATACTGGTGGCACTCTGTTTTTTTGTAGATAGATAGTTGATCGTAACCGGAGTCCTACTCCATAATCTAAGATCATCATCATTCGCGTTCATCGATTTGACAAAATGCCTTGATTATTTTACCATAAAGCTAGAAATATATGAAGACAAAATTAAAATGAAAAAACTTAATTAACCAATAAAAATGGACTTGCGATGAATAATAAACCACAATTTAATGAAGGCGAATAAACTAAACTAAACTATTTTTTTTAATAGTGTTTTTATGTTCTTCCAGAGAGTAGACGATTACATTACACTTTTAGACATGCTTTGGCTAATAACAGCGGATAGTTTTTCGATGTTCTTGATATTTCATGCAGGTCAAAAGCTCCATAGCGCAACGGACACAATGAACAGAACTATTTCTAAATTATATAGTCTCTGTTCTAGAAGTAAGTTTTTTCAAAATATTATATAAATTGATTTTTATACGTTATCCGGTGACGTTTATACTTAGATTTTTATAAATTCACCCTAAGTAAAGTTTTTGCACCTGTGATTTTTTTATGAAATTTCACTTTTCTGACTTTATTAAAGTCAAGTTACTTAATGTACTTATCTATAGGTAGCCATGATATTTTCTGGTTCAACATCATATTCTTGCCCTTATCCCAAATTTACATGTATTTTTTTACACTCATAGCATCCATGTTACAGAACAGATTTGACTACTTTTTTAATGACCAGCCGCCTGTCTGACGTCAACCCTCATTAGTTGGTGGTTTAAATCACTCAACTGGTACCGTAACCAAATGCATGGATCACTTTCGTCTCGGTATACCTTCTACCTTTTACTCAATTTTTCTATAAAAAAGCACTTGCGGAATATTGTACAATAAATTACAACATCTCTCCTCTGGTAAGAAGTCTTTAATTGCTTTGAAGAGTAGGTACTGTTTGACATTCCAATATATATTGTTATCGTTGGAGTGTTGAACCGCGGGTGAGTGGTGGACCTCCCTCCCTCCCCCAATATATATTTTTTGTAATGGATTTTCGCCAGATAACGCCAAATCTATATCGTATAAATATAAAAAAAATCTCTGCTGACTCCGGGCAATCCGTCAGTCTGTCAGTAAAGGCCCGTCTTATACTCGTAGCACCAGTTCAGAAATACTTCAAATTTCAAGAAATTACCGTTGACCATGCTATTTTGTTTTGAAAATTGACTAATATCTAATAAAAATACTATTGTTATAGATCATGAAACTCCAGAGAACGCAACCATTAGAAATATGTTATTATTGACCACAACAAGTCCAATTAAAGTAGAAATCGCACATATAACTTTGGGAATGTGTATGTTGCCCTTGTTTCTTTCAGAGACAATTACTTATGTGATAATGGCGTTGCAGTTCAATAATGTAATTTAATAATAATTAATTTAGTTAATTAATGTAACTTATTGTGTAACACTAAGGATTGTTTTCGATGGTGAGTAGGGTAGCTAGAGCTCACTAGAGAGGTTTTGTGTTGTCAGTGGGAAAACCAAAGGTTTATCCCACATCTTTTGCGCTGACGATACAAAATGTCTCTGTTCTTACAGTACAGGAGTTGCGGCACGAGTGTTATTCCTCTGATGTTACACTCGCCCATAGGCCACGGTAACCACTTACCATCAGGTAGGCCGCGTGCCTGTCTGCGAACTAAGTTGTATAAAAAAAAATTGATGAAAAGATGGTGCCGTAAATATTGAAGAAGTGCCTTGCCCAGCAGCAGTTACAGTTATATGACACGTATTTTATTACAATTCTAATTCTGACTGTATTATTACAAATTGTTCTAAAGTAAAGTTATCTTGTGTAAGTAGGTAAGTTATGTTCGGTAGGTCCTAAGGTAGGCTAAATGTATTTGTATTGAAACTATGTACCCATACACGTATTACTGTTTTTCATAATCACTGTTAAATCTATCGGGATATTTACCATGTTTGATAATTTCTTCGCGTAACCGATATTTCGGCGCTGTTACACAGTGATCATGGCGCTTGCAATAGCGTTGAAATATCGGTTACGTGAAGAAATAAACAAACATGGTAAATATCCCGATCGATTTTACAGCGAATATGTAAATGACCATGTCAATCTAAAATTATACATTGTATTTCATAAGTTTAGGACTTAATACTTATAAGTAAAATATGCCATCGTTGTATTGAGACTATTTTTCGTGTGTGAAATATACCACCCACGTATACAACCTCCACCGAAACCGGTGAGGGGTTATGTCGGACTCAAACCGACTAAAATGCATGCCGAGATAATACAACACATATTTTTCACACATCGTTGTATTAAGACTGAAATGGAGGAAATAAATTTAATTGTCTTTGACCTAACCAATATCCCTCATAATTTGAATCAAGCATCCAATTGACAAACATTAATTGCACAAGAAGAAATAATTTACAAAATCAATAGAGGCGGTTTTGTTCATCAGCTAAACTTTATTTTATGACAACATACTTTAATATTATTTCTTAAAATATCCATTATAAAAAGTTAAATCACATTATTCATTTGTAAAATTATAATTATATGTGATACTGCGAATGCTAATACTACAGGTATTAAGGCCATACCAACATGCAACTTTGAGAATTGTATTTCGATCGTTTTTGTTTTAAGTAAACGTTTAAAATTATGAATAATCTTAATCTCTCTTGCTTTCGGATCTGAAATAATTAGGAAAAAATATGTTACAATTCAAATAATAATAAATGAATAGTATTTTTTCATTCTTTATTTAAGACACGACAACAGGCCTCTCCCAATGTGCACCATTGCTCCTAATTCTATGCATCCAGTAAAAAGTAGATACTATTATTATATAATAATAATGAAATAAAATTAGACATGTCATTCCGCATTCGCATATCCGCAAAACTTATGCGTTATTGAATGTGATTTTAACAATTGTCAGATGGTGCAACTTGTTTTATATCTGAACGGTACTAAAACTGCACTGTTAATGTTAAAGTACGATCGTGCCACCCAGGCTTAATAAGTTAAAATAGAAGAAACTAAACGTAAACTTACTTGTAGATAGCGAATTGTACAGTTCTGAAACTGCTGTTTTCGTTTCAATACTCACTGTCAGTAGATTTTGACTTGCATATACAACCATAAACATAAAAAATAATAAATTGAGTACAGGATATGATTCGGAAATGGCTTTCGCATAATTTGGAGTCTGAAAGTAAAATATACAATAATTATACACAAATTTAAGTAATATAATGAAAAAAATAATATTTGATTTTACATAAAGTGCGAGTTTCCTAATCTGGCCATATACCATACATTTCATTTACACTTGAAACTTGAAAGTTGCAGTCAAATCAATCAATATATATCTATCGTCTTAGAAAATTTATGATTACAGCAGTTTGGCAAAATTGTAATAAGAACACCTTTAAACCCTAACTATGGCTTACTTTGCTATCGTTCTACACTATTTTATGAATTAGAATTCTAATCTAGATACAGTAAAATCAATTTACTGAGTCTATGCAATTCAAACCTGCATAGACGCATTCAAAACTGGATACTGTTCCAGTATTTGTCGAAAAGGTAATTTGACCAGATTATCCTCTAAAATCTGTCATGGGAATAACGCATCCCAATACTTACGTATTGCGTTATTCCCATTACAGTTTTTAATCGTTCATTTTTCAAAGCTTTCACATTTTTTGTCAATAATAAAATTCACTTACGTCACTTATTAATGTGGCAAACACTAAACTTATGACCATAATTATGTGCATTGTCGACAACGCTACGGTGAATAATGCCTGAAATTTAAACGATAAATTAGATGGTTATGAAATTATTAAAAAATAAACAGCCTACTGTTGAGTCTCAGTCAATGTATAAATTGACTTATCACATCAGGTACTTTCTTATAATATATGCAGCACAATAAAATTTTCAGGATTATGTGACCAAATGATGGCTGCAATCTGCAATATGACCAAATAATTCACTTGTTGCTACGATTAACTTAACTGCCTTTTGTGGATTAGTAGCAGAAATAGAAGTTTGTAATCTGAACTTACTTGATATTTAAAACATGATGATAGCAGTTCACTGCATTTTGCTAAATGGTTATATATTTTAACCCATTTCTTCACTTCATCTAGACTCAAATACTCTGAAAACCTTACTTTCTCTGAATGTTTGAACTTCGATTGGATTTCAAATATTGAGTTGTTTAAACATTTCAGTAAATAATGAAAAATTGTTATGAAAGAATACAACATTAAACATTCTACGACGAACCTTGTATCAACATAAATTTCAGAAACAATTCTTATGATAAATATTGTGAAATCTTCGATGACATACAGCTCATCAAACTTCAAACTGATAAGGCATATTCTGATAAAGATAATAATAACTAAACATGTAATCGTAGTAATTTTTATTCGCTTCAAACCTTCTATATAATTTGCTTCTGACTGATAAACTTTATGTACAAATATCAAGTTCGTTAACATAATTTTGTAGTACTTTGTACACAAAACACCTCCTAACGCAAAAATAATGTCACTTCCAAATTTTAACCAATAAAATGCCACAAATAAATGCATTGCTTGGTGTGGTATTCTTCCAAGAGATGCAATAGCAGTCCATATTTTAAAAATTGACAAACAGTTACTGATCCAAACACTAATAAAAACAAATAATTCTACTATCATTCGAAACAGTATAATTTTTTTCCAGATTTTAGTATAAAAAATGAAATTTCTATAAACACATATGAAATTTTCAATTTTTGTTAATATATTAATCACTTCAATCATGGCCACTACTTTCAAATACAACTGTTTTATCTGTGTCGACAGAAACAAGTTGGTGCTTCGGTAGAAGATTGTTATATTTATGTATCTTACATTAACTTAATTATAACTAACCCAGCCATATTTTAACCATTATCGACTAACCCTATTACAATGAGTACAAGCTTTCCAATAGGAACTCATCACTTAAGCACTTTGGAATAAAAAGAATTCCTTTCAAAGTAATTATCTAAAGCTACTTATTTTTTTGTTAAATGAAATGTATAGGAAATTGTATATTAGGTTTGTTTAGACAAAAAGTAAAAGCTTTCAGTCCTGTAAACTAACTATTGGAAAAGAAAATTAACCACCAAAGATGTTTTTAAAAAACAAAACTAGGTTATTGTAATTTTCAAAGTAAATGCTTCTTGGTTGGAAGGTTACATAAATCAAAATATATTTCAATAAAGTTAAATGATTTAAGGTAGTAAATATCTTCATCAACCAATATTTCATTTACATTCATTTTGTTGACAAAATAACGTGATTAGTTTGTACTATATAAAATGCTTAGAAATTTCAAGAATCATCAAAAGTATCTGACGTTCAATCTTGTAGTTGGCATATTACGTAAACTGTAAATGACCCCATCAAAATTAAGATACGCCAGATCGAGAGCAAGAATAATAGAAGAGAATAGCTTTACTCCTCACTAGTGCTGCTTGTGCTTGTACTTCGATGCAACCTTGACTAACACTGTGATAATGATGGTGATTGTCAATGATTCATGTATGAATGTAAAAACATTTTAAAAAATAAAATCCTTTATTAACCTTCAAGAATAATAAGTAATTAGAAGCAACATAAAATTATATAACATTATTGAATTGCAGGGCTATTATCACATACGTAATTACTGTACACAAAAACGATGGCAGTAAATACATTCCCATTGCTGTTTTGCCAATGTCAGCTTTGATTATGCTTGTTTTGGTTAAAGTTAATACATTTTTAATAGATGACGTTTCAGGTGTTTCAGGGACTGGAATGAAGAATAACTTTGAAGATACAACATCTAATAAGTAAAGAACACTAGGGCACCTTACACAAGACAAATATACTATACATATACAATACATATATACATACATATACAATAGACCAAAACTAAAACTGAGGAACCGTAACAATGTTCAGTGTATTACATAACTGCTAGTTGGTTGTGTTGTATAATAATTCTGCACTTAATTTTAATATACGTTTTACTTAAGGACTTACAAATTGACCAAATGCTGACCAGTTGTGCGACTGTTCTATTCATTGCTAACCTTTCGTTACATAACCTTTGTCCTGCATAAAATACTACAACCATCGATATCACATCAGAAATTAAAACCCAAACCATATTTATTGTAGTCAGATAAAACTGAGTCTCCTGAAAAAAAAAATAATTATCTAAAAATTTAAAGAAATAATATAATTATAATTATGTAACATATATACAAAATAATAAACGTTATTTATTACCTTTTTGATTATTGTAGTTAATATATTGTATACTAGATAGGTATATGCCCATACACTCATTGTTTGTAAATACAGTGTCTGAAATATAACATTATCAATTAAATTCTGGATGTAAATGATTGGAAAATAAATTCAATCCTAGTCCTCAATTATTATTATTTATATTTTATTTATCAATATATTTTTATTATAGCTTATTATTATTATTATTTATTTATATATATATATATATTATAGCTTATTATTTATCTATTATTTTTTATCATATTATATTTATAAATTATCTTAGCTTATTTTTAGATATTAATATAAATTATTATACTAGCAATCTGCTTTTTATATTTGTAACTGTGTATTTTTGTTTTGTAATTATATTTAAATGTAAATAATATAAAAATAATTGGAATAAATAGAAATTCTGATAATACATATTTTATATCATTCATCTCGGCTCGTTCCTGGGGTAAAGGATGGCCATTGCAATTCAACGAGGCGAAGCGGCAAGCATCAAGGGCACTTTTACGCTAGGAACGATACGGGGTGGGTTATTCGACACGGTGTAATCACGGATGTACCCTACTCTGCGTATTATTATTTAAATTTTGACATGTACTTAATAATTTTATTGTTTTATTTTGACATTTTTATTTAATTTTGTAGTTATAATGATTAATACTTACAATTATTGTATATGTATATTTCAAGAATATTAATAAAAATATTATAATGATAGTTACTTGATATTCAAAACAAGATGACAACTGCTTACTACTATCAACTAAGTGTTCATATTGTTCAGTCCATTGCTTTAATTGTTTTGTCAGATGTGATTCATTGCAGTCACTACTTTCGGTCAGCAATAATTTGGCATCCTGGTTTTTCAATTGCATCTTAATATTAAATAGTGTACCATTGAGGCATTTTAATAAATTTGAAATAATCGATAGGAATGTGTATAATGCGAAATATTCCAAAATATAATTAACTCCATTAATCAATAATGATAAATAAAGCAAAACTATAATTAGTGTTATTATATTATTTCCAAATAACTGTGTGAAGTGAAAAATATTTACTGTAGTAATGCTTGTAGCTATTAGGATAAGCACAGTGAGACTTGTATAGAAAATTGTATTCAACTGTTTCATATTTTTTTTATAATTCCCTTCGTTGTTATATACGTTATGAACAGCCGTTATATGAAATATTAAGCTTTTGTATGCCTTCGTTGTATATATACTACACACTTTAAAAATCGTATCGCCCAGAAACAGAGAAGCAAACACTAGTAAATATAAAAATTTAGTATTATCTGTGATGTTTCGTATTTTTGTCAAAGCGTAATAACAATTTATGAGTTGCGGTGGATACAACAGTAGTTCAAAAAATGTGCGGATTAGTATTAATATTTTATTACTTCTTGCACAGAAAATATAATTTCTGTAAATACACATTATATTTTCTATTTTTTGAACTGAATTAATAACTTTTATATTTGTCATTATAGAGATAAATTTACTATAAAATAAAACACGTCTGTCAAGGTGTATGGTAGTAAATTTTAAATGTTTGTAATTAATCAGACAACACTTTAAAGAGGTAGGCACAATGTTTAATATTAATACTTTATGAATTAGTAAAATGGATGTTTATGTAAAGGTTATACGTAACACATACACTATATTTACTATTAACATAATTTATGTTAACTATTAATATAGTACACATATTCAAGGTTATATTTTAAGTAGTGCTTACGACTGTGTATATGCATAATTAATAATTTCTTACTAATCCTAATTATAGTGGAGCCTACTGGACTTAAAATTAAATATAGTACGTGTATAAGCGCACCTCTGAGCTTTTTTGAACTTTAAACTTACCTTATATCTCCATACATATAATATTGTTATGAGTATAGACCTATCGAATTCATACTCAGCCCGTGTCAGCCTATATTATTCAAATACGAGTCTGCACATATACAAAAGATACTGAAGATACAAAAAATACGGAAGATACAGACGATACAAAAGATACAGAAAATACAAAAAATACAGAAGATACAAAGATACAGAAGATACAGAAGATTTAGAAGATTCAGAAGATTCAGAAGATCCAGAAAATACAGAAGATACAAGAGATACCGAAAATACAGTAGATACAAAAGATACAGATGATGCAGGAGATACAGAAAATACAGAAGATACAGAATATACATAAGATACAGACGAATATACATAAGATACTGCATGCCTTGATAGATACATTTATCAATTTACAGCAGTATCTTCTTAATTTACTTAAGAATGTGTAATTCGTACCTACTCCTACTAGACCTTTCCAAAATTTAGCTTTATTTAGCGATTACAAGTGTGCTAAAGCACGTCATTCTTTCACAGTTTTGGTGCCAGCTCAAGCTAGAAGAAAGCCCACGTCATATCTGTTGATCAGATATAACCATACCCATACCCGTAAGTCCTTCTTACACTCCAAAGCATTGCAGTATAATAAATGATAAAACAGTTAATTGTTTATTATTTGTAATTATTTCATAACAATATCTGCATTTTACTTATCCTAGAAACAATAACATTACTTAAATGTACACAAATAAATGTGCGTAACACAAAATGTAAATAAATACAAAGAAACTAAGTATGACTAGTTGTCCTTTACAAGATAAAAGAACTACTCGAAAATTTTAAAACCATTCATGAGAAAAATAACGTTGGTATTAAATAATAATATATATTCCTTGAGGTACCATCTTTTTCACAATATCAAAGTTTGCATAGTGAGTCCACCAGGAGAGAAGGTAATGAAGGTGAATTTTAAATGACATTATTGAACTGCAATGCTAGTATCACATAGGATATTGTTGTAGATAGAATCCAGGGAATTAAATACATCCCTAGACCTATATCACCGAATTCAACTTTGATCGTAGTCGTTGTTGTCAAAGTTAATATTTTTTTAAGATTCTTCGTTTCAGGAGTCTCTGGACCTAAAACAAAAACAATGAAAGTATCAAATTTAAGGCTGGAGTTCGTAGACTACAAAAGGTATTTCGTGGAAATACATAAGAACCAGTGCTGCTGTATACGGTCATCAACGAACTCGTGCCGTTAGATTTTACACCACAACTTTTTCTTTAATTTTCTTTCAGAAGTGATTGATTGAAAAATTCAAGAAATACGTTATAATAGTTACTTACATATGGAACACAAACTATACAACTTAGTGACAATTCTATTCATCGTAAAAGCTTCGTTTTGTAACTTTTGACCTGCATAAAAGACCATGAACATCATACACCAACCAGTAAGCAAAATCCACAGTAAGTCCGATAAAGACATAAATAATTCCAATTTCTGCAAAAGATGAATCTATGTTATATATTCCTGTTTTATAGCAAATACGCAATGATGAAGAACGTAAGCAGAATGAATAGTGTAATCAAAGGTATTTTATGACTTACAGAAAATGTAGACAAGAATAATCAAATATTACTTAATATGGTGTTTCTTAATAATATCTTACATTTATTTCATATCTTATATTTACCTGCATTATAAGTTTAGCAAATATGTAGTATAATAAAAATGTGTAACCCCATGTACTCATCAGCAACGAATAGAATACCTAAAACAAATACATTACATTGGTTTAAATAAGAATCTCGGTGCTTTATGTTCATTGCCGAAGTGTTCTAACTCGGTCAGTTCTAAAAAATCTATGATGGTTGGAGAAATGATTCTTTCAGTGTATTTCTTTATATCGACAGGGAAGATTATATTTATCCCAAGCACTTTTTTACCAAGTTACGTACTGAACTACCTGAGCTGCGTCGTGAATACAGGAACGAGTAAGTGATCTTATCTGTATTCCTACGAAACGGTCCGAGATTTGGTCCTACTACACTTAACTAAGACATCACCCTAATCAGCAGTAGACAGAATTGATGGCCCTTATGGAAAGTAAAAATCTCTAATAATCACTTTCGACTTGACTCATAAGTCTATAAGTGCACATAATTCATGCGCTTCACAGAAGGGAAAAGGAATTTGCTCCACTCTAAAAGTACCAAGTCACCAGCTATGGTGGCCAAGATATTTTGGTAATTGGTGGGTACTTGCATTCGCGGGACACCGTTCCATATAACTACTACGGTTATGCTATCAGGCAAATTGGTACCTAAAGCATTCTTCACGAAATACCAGAAAGATTTATTATCATAGTATTTAACAATATTTACTTGATGCTTAAAAGCCTCTGATAACTGCTTGCAACTATTCACTAAGTATTCGTACAGCTCAGCCCACTGTTGCACTTTCGCAACCATATTTAAATAAATATATTCTCTTTTCATTTCTGCATGGTCATTGTTCTTATTCTGAAGTTGCAGCTCTATCTCGAAGAGTGTTTTATTTAAAGACTTCAATAAATTGCATATTAAAAATAAATATATATATAGTACAAGAAATTCGATGACACTTATTAAGAGATTTCGGAATAGCGCAAAGTTCGCCAGAACAATTGCAATCGTGCTACCATTGCCAAATTTTGTTAGGTTACGACATATATTTCTGCAAGTAAAAAAAAGTCCAATAACAATAAACGCAGAGACAGTGCTAAAGAATATGGGTTTCAATTGTTTTAAGTTTCTATTATAACTCATTTCCATATTGAAAAAGTCGTGTACAACCATAATGTTGGTTAGCAAAGTTTTATGTTCAGCTGTTTTGACAAAACCATTGACTGTGCATAGCACATCACAAAAAAATATGTAGAAATAAACTTGGTAATAAACATATTTCGCATTTTTAGTTACAATAGAAGCGTATGCAGCCAAATTTATATTACTTCCAAGCAGACACACATGTGCTAAAAGTTCGACAACCATGCGAACTATTATAAAAATTCTACTTCTTTTCCCATAAAATTCATAATTTCTATAGATACATATAACATTTTCAACTTTATGAATGTAGTTGAGGATATCAAGTTTATTCATTTTAAAAATTAAAAATTAACAATGTATAAAGCACACTGAAGGTCTCAGAGCTGGAATTTGAGTAAAATATATTTCAATTACTTAACTAATATACTCGGCAACAATTATTTTATGTAATCAACGAATATTGCTATGAATATTAAAACAGTTCATTATGTCGTCAAATACAGATATTAAATAAAAGTTACTAGTAATATACTAGAATTCTTACTAGCCCCTGTTATCTCATTACCAGAATGCCAACCTCGGTTACACTCGGGAACCCGGGCTCACTTCCCTTCTCCTCCCTATCTCTATTGGTTGGATCAGCAGGTTGCCAGGACATCTTCCGTCAATATGTTTTCACGTCTGATCCTGCGATTTAATCCACGTGAAATAAAGAAAGAAAGAAAGACAGAAAAAATATGTTTTTATTACGAACTTTTATACAAATAAAAAAAATCCGAAACATTCAAAACCAAACAAAATAAAATTATAAACATTAAACGTTAAAATTATAAACGTGAAACATGAATATCGATTATCACAACTTAATGATCATATCTCCGTTTTACTCTATCAATTGCGTATCAATCGTAACATTGTAAGACTGACCAATGCCTTTGAATTGCACTCGGACCTTTTAAAACCTCACTCAGTGGTGTGTGAAACAACAGGAGGACAGTCAACAGAATGGAAATTCTTAAAACTAAGATCAACGTAGGTTGTTTGGGGTCAATTCTTCAATAAAGAGGCGCGTGTAACAACGCGACGCGTGTCGCCTTAGGCCTACTTCTGCGATAGTCACGGCATGGATCGGTTGAGGATTGAGATCAATGATTTGGGTCCTCCACCGGTTATTGCGGTGTAAATTTTAACGCTCTCTTTGACTTTCAACTTACCTCTCTATTTGACTCTCTAATCGCCTCCATTCGAATCTAATCACCTGTCTTCTCGTCCTACTCCCCTTCTCCGCTTTTAATTTTTTCTCCATTTCCCTATTTCCCCGTCTCCCAATCACTCCATTTACCCTATTTTTCGTTTCCTCTTATGCCATTATTATAATCCGTGCAAAATGTAGCAGCCTATTTTAAAAAGGTAATTAATTGTAAACTCAATAATGTGAAACGGGTTCAAAATTTTGTAAAGTTCCTATAAGTACCTTCCAGCTTCATTACTACATGTATACTACATGCATAATCTAGAGTAGTTGAATAGGTTATCAAATTTAAGACACGATTTCGTACATTTCGAAAGATATTTCATAGCAAAAGATGGATACCAGTGCTACTGAATGCGGTCGGCAACGAATTCGTGCCTAAAAAAAATGTAACCATAATTTTTTCTTTAATTATCCTAATCGTTGTTCAGAAGTTATTGATACAATAATTTAAGAAATGTGTTGTACATTAATGTTACTAACATAATTATGGAACACAATCTATACAATTTATTGACAATTTTATTTATTGTAAAAGCTTTGGTTTGTTGCTTTTAAAAATACCATAAAAGACCATAAATATCATAAACCATCTACAGTAAGTCCTCCCGACTTATCACTACATATTGCAAATCATTTTAATCCAAAGTAGTTACCAGGATGAGGAAGTGAGGTAAAACACCAGGATTAATTTTATACATAAGTAATACAATGAAATACAAATAGCAATATACTTGTTAATGAATTTTATTGAAATGTGCTGATCGTACGCAAAACAATTAAGATTTCGTGGAAAGCAAAGTTCTATTTCAAATTGCGCAGAAATCTATGTGTTACTATTTAATTTTTATGCTATTTTTTTACAATAAATTTTTACATACAGCACTCCGCGTTCAGAGGGAGTGCTCTGACATACTGAAATAAGCTAATAAAATTTGGATTGTTTGTGGTTTCTAGTCCCGTCTGGGCATTTACTTCTTCCTATCTTTGATCTTTGAATAGATAACATACATAATACTTCTAAATTTCATTAATCCAACTTTTATATTACATTATTGAACTGCAATGCAATTATCGTATAAGAGATCGACGTGGAAAAGAATATTGGCACTAAATACATCCCCATTGGTTGGTTACCGAATTCAACTTTGATTTCACTATTGGCTGTTAAAGTTATCAATTTTTTAACAGCTGTTATTTCAGGAGACCCTGGATCTAAAACAGAAACTTAATTGTGAAAAGTGAATAACCTAGTAGTTTTTATTTTTATTTTGAACTGGTAATTTAGTTAAGCATAGATACGAACCAAGTATTAAGACATAGTAAGAATTTCGAAAGATAAAGGCATGTAAATAATAGATAAAAATAAATCATCAATTTTTAAATTTAAGTACAACTCATTGTTGTAGACAAAAAAAGATTAAAGATTTAAGAATACTATGCCCAATAAATACTTACTTATTGAACATAAGCTGTACAGCTTAGTAACAATCCTATTCATTGTAGATACTTCGCTAGACAACCTTTGACCTGCATAAAATACCAGCAACGTCATACAGGCACTCGACAAAAAAACCCACAATAAGTCGATTAAAGACACAAATAAATCCATTTTCTGTGGAAGAAGAGATTATGAAATATATTTTTATTGTCGATCGATATAAGCATACCAACTTACGCAAAAGTTATCGCATTAAAGTTACCCAGTGAAAAACCAAATGCGTTTTTACCCGAATGCGATGCAAATGGTACGGGTAATGTTTATTACGTTGTGTATTGTAATATTTGTTATTGCGTTAAAATTACGAGTATACGCAAGACATTGTACATCGTAAACCGAGTAACCACATTGATGTGATGATGAAGAAACAAATTCAAACAAGCCATTGGGCTTGTTTGAATATGTTCAACAGAAATCAAGTTTTTAACCGACGACGTCCAAAAAGGAGAAGATTCTCAAATCATTTGTTTTTTTAACAATTTATATTATTGAACATGACCTACAGTTCTAAAATAAAGAAATAATAATAGGATTTCTTAATGGTGCAGCAGAGGAAAGATTCACCGAACCGCTCGGTTCTTATGAAAAGATAATGCGATAACTTTCACGCCACTTTGTAAATCGTATATTATTATTATGCTACTGTTATTATCATCTATAAATTTATCAAAAATGTTTACCTGTGTTATAATTCTAGTAAATATATAGTACAATAAATATGAGTATCCCCATACACTCATTGTTAACGTATACATCATCTGAAATAAACCAACATGTTTTTAAAAGAGGATTATTTTAATATTATGTATTGCAACTATTCTTCATAAAAATATTTATGAATCTGTATAGCAAGTCTTACTTTCATATTTTATTACAAAATTAAATTGATTGTTTTATTTATTTATAATTTAAATAAACAATTTGGTGGTGTTAGAATTATTAACTTTTTTATTATTACTCATTTCTTATTTGGTTGTGTTAAACAAAGTTTTTGTATTTTAACTACTGTCGTTACCAAAATGTATTTTTTTTCTTTTGATGGCACTGTGCGACTTAAACTTTTTTGATTTTACTCTGAAATACCTACTTCGATATACTCTCATTTGTTGCAAGAAATAAGTGTTTTCGTTAACCTAATTTCATTTTTAATTTAAACATCCAGGTAGGTATAAATCCTCCATAAAGAATGAAAAAATAAATAAATCAGGCGATTTAAAATGTATAACTGATTAGATAGTACAAAATGGTATTACTTGATGCTTAAAGCCTTCTGTCAGTTGCTTACTACTATTAACTAAGCACCCATACAGTTCAGTCCACTGTTTCACATTATCAACCAGATTTGAATATACGAATTCTTTGTTCATTCTTGCAATATTATATTTATTCTTCATCAGTTGCATCTCTATTTCACACAGTGTTCGATTTAAACAATCCACTAGATCGGATAGTAGAATTAGGAAACTGTACAATACAAAATATTCCATTATATCCATAAACGTATTCCATAACATAGAAGAATTAACTAAAACAATAACAAGTGGACTAGAATTTTCGAAGGCTGTTATATTACGAACTGTATTTGCCGTAGTTATATAGACGCCAATGATAAAAAGTGAAGAGAGACTTATTAAAAATATATTCTTCAATTGTTTCAAGTTTTTGTTATATTTTGTGTCCTTGCTGTAAATCTTGTGTATTTCTGTAATATTATTTATGAAGATTTTATGTGCTGCCGTTTTGGATAAACTGTTTATAGTATAAAGCACATCGGATACAAATACATATAAATAAATTTGACAATAAACATATTTTGTAGCGTTAGTTAATGTTGAAACTTCAAACGACCAATTTAAGTTATTCATAAGCGCTAGCACATAAATTATAAGTTGGATCACTATGTGAAGTAATATAAAAGGTTTATTTCTTTTATCAAAGAGGTCGTAATTTCTATATAAACACATAATGTTTTCAGCTTTATCAATGTAGTGAATGATTTTTATTTTGGTCATTTTGTATGTCAAATTCTTCGAAACGCACACTGTACTAGTTTCAAAATTGTATAATGAATGTACAAATATTTCAATCATATTAGTTGAGGTGTTCAACACTAATTACTAGATATACGAGTATGTATATTAATTAACGAAATGGAAGTCAATATTAAAATGAAAAAAAAAATAGATCAAATCAATCACGGAAAATAAAAAAAAACAGTGGAAATGTGAAGTACGCGGGGTATCATTCTTATAAGTGTCTACGTTTAAGTGCCCAAATTAGACAATATAAAATTTATTGTAAGAACTAAAAGTTTAAAATAACTTTCTTAGAATACACTGACATACGTCTAAACTTTTTCGTAAATATTATAGCTTGATCTATCCAAGGTATGAAACGTCGTAAATACTTTGTTATCTGTAGCAAAATAATCTCTATTTTGTACGGATAAGCTGTATTTTTGTTGTGTAATACGCATTGGTGGTGTTAGAACGATTAACTTTTTTATTATTACTCGTTTCTTATTTTGTTACTGTGTTAAACAAAGTTTTTGTATTTTTAATAGGTACTGTCATTACCAAAATGTATTTTAAACTTTTTTTCTTCTGATGGCACTGTGCGACTTCAAACTTTTTGATTTTACTCTGAAATAGCTACTTCGATAAATACTCTCATTTGGTCCACGGAATTAGTGTTGTCATTAACCTCCTTTAATTTTTAGTTTAAACATCCAGGTATAAATCCTCCATAAAGAATGAAAAATAAAAATGAATCAGGGAATTTAAAATGTAAACTGATTAGATGGTATAAATTGATATTTACTTGATGCTTAAAGCCTTCTGTCAGTTGCTTACTACTATTAACTAAGCACCCATACAGTTCAGTCCACTGCTTCACATTATCAACCAGATTTGAATATACGAATTCTTTGTTCATTCTTGCAATATTATATTTATTCTTCATCAGTTGCATCTCTATTTCACACAGTGTTCGATTTAAACAATCCACTAGATCGGATAGTAAAATTAGGAAACTGTACAATACAAAATATTCCATTATATCCATAAACGTATTCCATAACATAGAAGAATTAACTAAAACAATAACAAGTGGACTAGAATTTTTGAAGACTGTTATATTACGAACTGTATTTGCCGTAGTTATATAGACGCCAATGATAAAAAGTGAAGAGAGACTTATTAAAAATATATTCTTCAATTGTTTCAAGTTTTTGTTATATTTTGTGTCCTTGCTGTAAATCTTGTGTATTTCTGTAATATTATTTATGAAGATTTTATGTGCTGCCGTTTTGGATAAACTGTTTATAGTAAAAAGCACATCGGATACAAATACATATAAATAAATTTGACAATAAACATATTTTGTAGCGTTAGTCACTGTTGAAACTTCAAACGACCAATTTAAGTTATTCATAAGCGCTAGCACATAAATTATAAGTTGGATCACTATGTGAAGTAATATAAAAGGTTTATTTCTTTTTTCAAAGAGGTCGTAATTTCTATATAAACACATAATGTTTTCAGCTTTATCAATGTAGTGAATGATTTTTATTTTGGTCATTTTGTATGTCAAATTCTTCGACACGCACACTGTACTAGTTTCAAAATTGTATAATGAATGTACAAATATTTCAATCATATTAGTTGAGGTGTTCAACACTAATTACTAGATATACGAGTATGTATATTAATTAACCAAATGGAAGTCAATATTAAAATGAAAAAATATACCTAGATAAAATCAATCACGGAAAATAAAAAACACAAGTGGAAATGTGAAGTACGTGGGGTATCATTCTTATAAGTGTCTACGTTTAAGTGCCCAAATTAGACAATATAAAATTTATTGTAAGAACTAAAAGTTTAAAATAACTTTCTTAGAATACACTGACATACGTCTAAACTTTTTCGTAAATATTATAGCTTGATCTATCCAAGGTATGAAACGTCGTAAATACTTTGTTATCTGTAGCAAAATAATCTCTATTTTGTACGGATAAGCTGTATTTTTGTAGTGTAGTACGCATTGGTGGTGTTAGAACGATTAACTTTTTTATTATTACTCATTTCTTATTTAGTTACTGTGTTAAACAAAGTTTTTGTATTTTTATTAGGTACTGTCGTTACCAAAAGTATTTTAAACTTTTTCCTTGTGATGGCACTGTGCGATTTCAGACTTTTTTGATTTTACTCTGAAATAGCTACTTCAATAAATACTCTTATTTGGTCCACGGAATTAGTGTTGTCATTAACCTCCTTTAATTTTTAGTTTAAACATCCAGGTATAAATCCTCCATAAAGAATGAAAAATAAAAATGAATCAGGGAATTTAAAATGTAAACTGATTAGATGGTATAAATTGATATTTACTTGATGCTTAAAGCCTTCTGTCAGTTGCTTACTACTATTAACTAAGCACCCATACAGTTCAGTCCACTGCTTCACATTATCAACCAGATTTGAATATACAAATTCTTTGTTCATTCTTGCAATATTATATTTATTCTTGATCAGTTGCATCTCTATTTCACACAGTGTTCGATTTAAACAATCCACTAGATCGGATAGTAAAATTAGAAAACTGTATAATACAAAATATTCTATTATACCCATAAACGTGTTCCATAACATAGAAGAATTAACTAATACAATAACAAGTGGACTAGCATTTTTGAAGACTGTTATATTACGAACTGTATTTGCCGTAGTTATATAGACGCCAGTGATAAAAAGTGAAGAGAGACTTATTAAAAATATATTCTTCAATTGTTTCAAGTTTTTGTTATATTTTGTGTCCTTGCTGTAAATCTTGTGTATTTCTGTAATATTATTTATGAAGATTTTATGTGCTGCCGTTTTGGATAAACTGTTTATAGTAAAAAGCACATCGGATACAAATACATATAAATAAATTTGACAATAAACATATTTTGTAGTGTCAGTTACTGTTGAAACTTCAAACGACCAATTTAAGTTATTCATAAGCGCTAGCACATAAATTACAAGTTGGATCACTATGTGAAGTAATATAAAAGTTTTATTTCTTTTTTCAAAGAGGTCGTAATTTCTATATAAACACATAATGTTTTCAGCTTTATCAATGTAGTGAATGATTTTTATTTTGGTCATTTTGTATGTCAAATTCTTCGAAACACACACTGTACTAGTTTCAAAATTGTATAATGAATGTACAAATATTTCAATCATATTAGTTGAGGTGTTCAACCCTAATTACTAGATATACGAGTATGTATATTAATTAACTAAATGGAAGTGAATATTAAAATGAAAAAATATAATATAGATAAAATCAATCACAGAAAATAAAAAAACAAGTGGAAATGTGAACTACGCGGGGTATCATTCTTATAAGTGTCTACGTTTAAGTGCTCAAATTAGACAATATAAACTTTATTGTAAGAACTAAAAGTTTAAAATAACTTTTACAGAATACACTGACATACGTCTAAACTTTTTCATAAATATTATGACTTGATTTATCCAAGATATGAAACGTCGTAAATACTTTGTTATCTGTTGCAAAGTAATCTCTATTTTGTACGGATAAACTGTATTTTTGTTGTGTAGTACGCAAAGATTTATAAATAGTTAATAGTACGTATGATTTAGGTTCATTAGGTATTAAGGTATTATAAGCCATACGACCAACCAAAACCATTTTATTAGTATTGTATTGTTGTATGTATTGACTTTAAATTTAATGTAACGTACTATTAACGGTTCTACATGTGAGTTTGACGACATCGGTTCCGCTATAGTAGGTATTATATCGTAGGACATTTTTTTAGTTTCTTTTCTGTTCTGTGCTATTAACAAAGTAACACAAATGTTATAAGCCAAACAACAAAACCTATTATTTGCTTCCTTCATTTAAGTGATATCCTAAGATTAAAATTTACTTTCAGTGATTTCATTAATCGATTTTGTATCGCATTCTTCTACTCGATGGATACGATCAAACATCCATTAGATTTATATCTGAACTTTGCAACAAAAACCGCATCAAAATTCATTTTTGCGTCCATTATGGACTAAGACAGACAGAAAGATTCTAACAAATCCGATTAAGTGCGAGTCAGCTCGAGCACCTAGTTTCGTATTTACTTGAAATAATTGTTTTAGCACTCCAAAGTATACCAGTTATTTTAGCAATATCTTTAAAACTTAAAATAAAGGACGACTGGATATCTATACACAGCATCTATATACCTATAGCGCTTGCCAAAAATAAGAAAGTTAGTTCTTATTCATTTTAAAACTTTCAAATTATATGGAATGCCCAAATGATGTTTTTACGCGACCATAAAAAGGAAAATGGAGATGCAAATATCGTGTTGCATTAATCTGCTACATAAGCGTGTGCAGCTTTCGAGTGTATTGACGTACAACTATGATTTTTACACAGTTTCAAAGTGTTGCTGTCTTGGGTTTTCTGTATGAATTTCAACTTATTATTTATACACATTCCTGAGAAAAAGGTCTTGACAGACTAACGCGGCTATTTTAGGGATAGCGCAAGAAATTATCGCATTTATCTCACTCAGTGTTGGTTTACACCTGTATCTAAATCTAAAAAAAGTCTAAAAAAACTATCTAAGAAACTATTAATTTGGACTCATTTAATTATCATCTACGTTAGGAACTAAAGAAATAATGAAAACTCATAGTTTCAGTATAGTTAGGCATTTTTACTTTACAATGAATATTGTTACAGCAAAATTCAAAATTTTAAGCAAGAGCAGAATTGTACGACCTTGTCATCATTACCTTTATTGTAAAAAAAGACCTCTGTTTAGGTATCTTAATAAGTTTTAAATTACACTCATCCTCTCCCTGCCCTTTTCCCAACTACTTGAAGTCAGCACAACATGTCATTCTCCTCCACACATTCCTATCAGATGTCATTTCCTCAGTCACTCCCTTCTTTACCATATCTTCTTATACACAATCCATCCATCTTTTTCTGGGCCAACCTCTGTTCTTAAATCCCTCTACATTTATATAATCTCTTTTCATAGCATACCGCGACAGTCGTTCACTTATTAAATTACATTATTGAACTGCAATGCAATTATCGTATTAGAGATTGAGGAATACAGAAACATTGGTATTAAATACATCCCCATAGGGTTATTGTTTCTGAATTCAAATTGTACTCCACTGGTTGTTATTAAAGTTCTCAAATTTTTAATAATTGTTATTTCAGGAGAGCCTGGATCTGAAACAAAAACATACATAAAAACTAATTAAATTATAATATTACAATTTAATTCTCTAAACTATATTAACTCTCTCTAAAACGGTTGATTTTGCACCCTGTATAAACTTACCCTCGTCAAGAAGCATCAAAATTTGACTGTTTGCGGTAGTTTATTATTTTGAGATGAATTAACATTTTTTATTACTTTTCAAAGTCGGAAAAACATTTATGTTCAGATTTAGACCTGTGACCAGTCTTACGAGGAAAATTCATTCAAAATTCTCCTTTGTTTATTAGAGGGCGACGTTACTACGTACTACCAGAAACCATGAATAATTTTTTAATCATTTTTCAATATTTTTCTTCAAAATATTAGCGACCTAAATTACCAATACTTCTTCTATCATTAGATTTAAAAAAAACAACATATTATAAACTCACACCTATATAGATTTAGATTACTGTGATAAAATTTTGAAAGTATGTTACCTATTTAAATCAATGTAGAATGGAAAAAGTGAATGTCCAAACGGGACTTTACTCCGCGACCCATTAGTCCCTTTCTGATGGAGTCCCTTTTACACCTTTGTAAAGGATAACGATAATCTACCTGAGTTTCTTGCTGGTACCGAACCAGCGAAAGAATCATTTACAAATGTTTTATTTACTAATTATTTTATTTATTATCAATTATAATATTTTTGACTAATGTAGGTACATAATTTGTTGTAAAACCTTGTCATTCATAAGTGCTCTTTATGTGCCTAAACTGAATAAATGAAATTAATTCTTTGATTCTTTGATTGACACCTTCATTTATTCCAACAAATCGATTGTGGAAAAGTGCTCCTCCAATACGTCAAAATTTCACGATAAGAATTACGTCATTAACATCTTTTAATGGGTTTTTTAAGAAAAGTATTCTCGAAAATTGTTGATAAAAACTTACTTATTGAGCACAAGCTGTACAGCTTAGTGACAGTCCTGTTCATTGTATATACTTCGCAAGACAATTTTTGACCTGCATAAAATACCAGCACCGTCATGAAACCGCCAGTGAAAAAAAGCCACAACAAATCTGTCAGAGACACGAACAGATCTGATTTCTGCGAAATAAGAGTTTGATAAATAAATTCTTATTTATATATAAAATACTGGAAAATAATACCGAAGAAACATATTTCTATAAGACATGAGTGGAAGACAGTCACACAGACAGGTACATGGAAAGTGGTTACCGTGACCTATGCGCGTTAGCAATACGTGGGACGTCACACTAATGGTCCTGACCCTATAGTGGCGGGTGCTAGGTCGGGGGGAGGGGTGAAGTTTATTATTAGCCGCGGTTTTCTGTATGGTGGAGGTACTTCCCCAGTCGGAATGCTCAATTTGACGGGAGATTTCATAAATAAAGGTAGGTATAAAATTACATCGTCATTATTGAAATAAATTAAAAATGAGATTTAGTGTACAACTTACCTGAGATATAATTTTAGTAAATATGAAATATAATAAATATGAGAAACCCCACACACTTATTGATAACGAATACATCATCTAAAACATTCAAACATTCTTAGCAAGATAAATATATTAATTAATTATTTTGTTTTAACAACACGGAAAGTAATAAGGCATAAAACCCAACATGCTCTGCAATGTGAAATTATTGCAAGGATACAAAATGAATCATTAATTTTAATAAATATTTACTTGGTGTTTAAAACATTTTATAAGCTGCTTGCTACTATTCACTAAGTATTCGTAGTGCTCAGTCCAATGTTTCATCTTTTCGACAATATTAGGATAATCGCATTCTTTGTTCATTGTTGCCATACTACATTTGTACTTCGACAGTTGCGCCTCTATTTCACTCAGTGTTTTATTCAAACAATTTAATAAATTTGATTGGAATAGTAAAAAAATGCATAATGTAAAATACTCAATTATACTCATGATTTGATTTCGAAGCATAGTATAATTCGCCAAAACAATAACTAGTATACTGCCATTCTCGAAAGTGGTTAAATTACGAAATATATTTGCTGTAGTAATACAGACGCCCATGATAGAAAATGAAGAGATAATTATTAAAAATATGTTCTTCAATCGTTTCAGATTTGTTTTATAATTTATTTCCTTGCTGTAAAAGTTATGAATCGCCGTAACATTGGTTATGAACATTTTATGTGCCGCCGTTTTGGACAAACTGTCTAGAATATAAATCACAGCGGTAAAAAATACATATAAATAAATTTGGACATAAACATAGCTTATAGGGCTATTTACTTTTGAAGCTTCTAAAGACCAATGTAAGTTATTCACAAACACTAGCACATACAATAAAAGTTCAATTACTATGTGAAGTAATACAAAACGTTTATTTCTTTTTTCAATAAAGTTATAATTTCTATAAATACACATGGCATTTTCAGCTATGTGAACATAGTGAATGATTTTTATTTTGTTCATTTTGTATCTTACATTCTTTAAAACGCACACTGTAGTAGGTACTATCAAAATTCGAATGAGGATAAACAAATATTTCAATCATATTAGTTAAGGTGTTGTACACTAATTACTAGATTTACGACTATGTATATTAATCAACCAAATGGAAATGAATATTGAATCAGTTCTTTATAGAAGTGATGTACGGAACTAAATAATGTCATTTAGTTAATTATTAATTTGTATCTTTTGTAACTGAAGTACTTCTTCCTGTTTAGATATCTTGATAAGTTTTAAATTATATTTATCATCTCTCTGCCCTTGTCCCAACTACTTGGGATCGGCAAAACATGTCATTCTCCTAAACACATTCCTATCAGATGTCATTTCCTCAGTCACTCCCTTCTTTTGCCATATCTTCTTTCACACAATCCATCCATCTTTTTCTGGGTCGACTTCTGCTCCTAAAGCCCTCTGCAATTCTGCATTCATACTTCGGACTTTACAATATTACTTACAATCATCTCTTTTCATAGCTTGTCCACACCACGACAGTCGTTCACTTATTAAATTACATTATTGAACTGCAATGCAATTATCGTATTAGACATTGATATAGACAGAAACATTGGTAATAAATACATCCCCATTGGGCTATTGTTACCGAATTCAAATTGTACTCCACTGGTTGTTGTTAAAGTTCTCAAATTTTTAACAACTGTTATTTCAGGCGAGCCTGGATCTAAAACAAAAACATAGTGATGGAAACTGATTAAACTATAATATTACAATAAATTTCTCTAAACTATATTAACTCTCTCTAAAATGGTCGATTTGGAGCTCTGTATGAACCTAACATACTAAAGGAGCATCAAAATTAGGCTGTGAGGTAGTAAATTTATTATTTTAAGTTAATTTTAATGTTTCATTACTTTTATAATTAGTAAAAGTGAATATCCAAATGGCACAGCTTCAGACTGATAGATAGACTAGTCTCTTACAGGGCGAATGTTTTGACCACTGAACTACTGGACCACTATACTGGTCTAAAGCATTCGAAGTTTATGTTTTCGTGAAACAATGAAAGATTATTCATTCATTGTTCAGAGATGACCCCTTTCCCCTAATGTGGCAACCATGGTATAAGGGAAGATCAGGTCTCCTACGCCGGGTACTCGATCAGCGTGTGCAGCACCAAGTTCTCACTCGCATTACAGTGATGGCACTCGGACGTTGGCTACTTCTGAGTCAGCCGGTATGAGAGGCTACCGTGTTGCTTCTCTAGCCAGTACGCCATGATAGGTCTTACCGCCGCTAGTATGGCGTGCCCTGCGCGTAGTTATTTTTTTTATCTATGGCACGTCAATTTGATTTCACCTCGCCTGATGTTAAGCTGAAAGCAAAGTCTCATGAAAGAGGGTCACCATTGCAAACACGTTCAGTGCTACAATGGTGGCGCTCAGCTTGACGGCCTCATCAGATGCTTTTTCACGCCCCGCTTAAAGGACCCGGGACTGTAGGAAGAAGAAATCACGTGCGCCGGCAAGGAATTCCAGGACTTAATGGTGCGGCAGAGAAAAGACAAGTAACATGTATTAACATGTAGTTGCCCAAGTCGTCGCTCACATTCGGCTACAATGTCCCCGTGGAGCTGGGACTTCACAGTCCGAAGTTCAGCACGCTCGGGTTCATGTACCCGCTCCCGCGCCTCTTTTCGATACCGATATAGAACCAAAAAGGCTCTTGCATCCATGATCATCAAATCGATCCGGCGAAAAGACTCGCCGTGTGAAAGAATATCGGACGGTACCCCAGTACAATACCCTGATGGCCGTCGTGCTGCGAGGCGAAAGTAGATGATACGCGAACGCATCCCTAATGCAATCTTGGATGTTCTTGGACATTGCCTATGCGTTTAACTCCCTGCTCTGAGTCCTCACGCGCATGATGAACATTAATGCCTCAAAATTTCAGGAAAAGAATTACTTCAGTAACATCATTCAATGGGTTTTTTAAAAAACAGTATTCTTGAAAATGCCATGTAAATACTTACTTATTGAACACAAGCTGTACAGCTTAGTAATAGTCCTGTTCATAGTAGATACCTCGGTAGACAACTTTTGACCTGCATAAAATACCAGCACTGTCATGGAACCGCCAGTGAAAAAAAGCCACAACAAATCTGTCAGGGATATGAACAGATCTAACTTCTGCGAAAGAAGAGTTTAATAAATAAATTTTCACCTATAAATAGTTCCATTGCAACATTATCATTCTCTGAACCTTTTTTCCCAACTCAGTTCGGTTTCCCAGTCTAACTGTAATGTACCTCCACAACCAATGGCCCAATGACCAATGGCGATATCCAAGTTCCAAGTTAGACTGGTTAGCCTTTTGAGGGCTCCAACTACCCGTAACGAATGCTATAAATGTTTGTATGACAACCGGGACCGGCGGCGGCTTAACGTGCTCTCCGAGGCATGACCAGACCAGTGCAAACAGCCATATTCATACATAAAACTTTTTGCACTGAGCGGGGGTCGAACCCGCGCCCCGTGCGCGGTAGCAGTCGCGCAGTTCCATTGCAACAATAAAAAGAAAATTATGCAAATAAAATATCAAAGTAAAATTATTTTTTAAACAACATTATTGGAAGACCGCCACACGGTCCACCTGATGGAAAGTGATGACCAAGGTCTATGGACGTTAGCAATACCTGGGGCGCCACACTCATGCTGTCGACCCTATGGACATAATATCTTCATATACCCTTCTTATGGGTGAGTGCTGGGGCGGAGGAAGGGGTGAAGGTTTTTATTAGCCCCGGTATTCTGTAGGACGGAGGTACTTCCCCAGTCAGACTGCTCAATTTCAACGAGTGATTTACTAAAGAAGGTACTTAATTACATTTTCAATATTAAAATAAATTATAAATGAGTTATATTGTAGTTACCTGAGTTATAATTTTAGTAAATATATAATAAAATGAACATGTGTAACCCCATACACACATTGTTAACGAATACATCATCTGAAACAATCAAAAATAATATTCTCATCAAGATAAATTAATTAATTAATATTTTACTTTAACATAGAAACACAAATTTGTAATTTTAACGCGAAAAGTAATAAGGAATAAAACTCAACATATTCTGCAATGTGGGTGCAAAGTGAAACAATTGCAGGTATACATAATTATTTATATGAATGTTTCGTTGACAAAATAATTACTGAAATAGAACTAGTAGCTTTTAACTACATCTCAACAGCAGCTATCCTCAACTAAAAGAATTTGATCATCAGTTATGGCACAAAAATTTGATATTTCTATATATATATATAAATCTGATATTTTGTCACACAGTATGATTTCAGTGGGTTGTACGGAAAATGTTTGTATTCAAAATGAAAGGAATAAATTATCAATAATTTTAAAGTATTAAAATATTTACTTGATGTTTAAAACATTCTGTTAGCCGCTTGCTACTATTCACTAAGTATTCGTAGAGCTCAGTCCAATGTTTCATCTTTTCGACAATATTAGGATAATCGTATTCTTTGTTCATTGTTGTCATATTGCATTTGTGCTTCAGCAGTTGCGCCTCTATCTCACACAGTGTTTTATTCAAACAATTTAATAAATTTGATTGGAATAGTAAAAAAATGCATAATGTAAAATACTCAATTATACTCATGATTTGATTCCGAAGCATAGTATAATTCGCCAAAACAATAACTAGTGTACTGCCATTCTCGAAAGTGGTTAAATTACGAAATATATTTGTTGTAGTAATACAGACGCCCATGATAGAAAATGAAGAGATAATTATTAAAAATATATTCTTCAATCGTTTCAAATTGGTTTTATAATTTATTTCCTCGCTGTAAAAGTTATGAATCGCCGTAACATTGATTATGAACATTTTATGTGCCGCCGTTTTTGACAAACCACCTAGAATATACACCATAGCGGTAAAAAATACATATGAATAAATTTGGACATAAACATAGTTTCTAGAGTTAGTCGCTGTTGGTGGTTTCAAAGACCAATTTAAGTTGATGATAAACACTAGCACGTACAGTAAAAGTTCAATTACTATGTGAAGTAATACAAAACGTTTATTTCTCTTTTCAATAAAGTTATAATTTCTATAAATACACATGGCATTTTCAGCTATGTGAATGTAGTGAATGATTTTTATTTTGTTCATTTTGTTTCTTCAATTCTTTAAAACGCACACTGTAGTACTATCAAAATTCGAATGAGAATAAACAAATATTTCAATCACATTAGTTTAATAGGTGTTACAGGTGTTCAATACTAATTACTAGATATACGAAGATGTATATTAATCAACCAAATGGATATGAATATTGGATCAGTTCTTTATATAATTAATGATAGTAATATATGTCTTTATTGTACACCAAGTATAAAAAGATACAGATCAAATACAAAGCAACGATAGTAAATGAAATTAATACATATAACTAGATAACATAATATAATTATTAATTAGTATCTTCTTACAAAAGTACCTCAATTTACGAATCTTGATAAGTATCAAATTACATTAATCATCGCCCTGCCCTTGTCCCAATAACTTGGGGTCGGCACAACATGTCATTCTCTTCCACACATTCTCATCAGATGTCATTTCTTCAGTCACTACCTTCTTTCTCATATCTTCTTTCACACAATCCACTCATCTTTTACTGGGCCGATCTTTAATCCTAAAGCCTCCTACATTCATACTTTTTATACATCATTGATAACACACTTGTACTTTTCCACTATTATTATATTATACCTAACCCGTTTCGCCTTGCGGCATTCTCAAAGGTTTTACATTGACAGTTATGAATTTATTATTGTACCTAAAAGTGTGTTATCAATTATGTATAACAATAAGTTCCACCAAGGTTCTTCTTCTCATTGTACTCGTAGTACTACACGACAGTCTTTCAGTTACTAAATTACATTATTGAACTGCAATGCAATTATTGTATTTGAGATTGCCGTAGACAGAAACATTGGTATGAAATACATCCCCATTGGACTATTGTTGCCGAATTCAAATTGGACTCCACTGGTTGTAGTTAAAGTTCTCAAATTTTTAACAACTGTTATTTCAGGAGAGCCTGGATCTAAAACAAAAACATTGTTATGAAAACTGATTAAATTATGATATTACAATTTAATTATCTAAACTATTTTCACTCTCTCTAAAATAGTAGATTCTGTGTCCTGCATATACTTAACCTAATAAGCATCAAAACTTGGTTATCAATTGATTACATTTCGCAAATTTATTATTTTAAGTTAAGGTTGTTTATTACTTTTTAACATTTTAAAAAGTGAATGTCCTGACGATCGAACTTGAACACGCGACGAGGCTTTTACAGAGAGAATGTTCTGATCAGTGAGCTACTTTACCAGTGAGTTACTTTTTCGTATTAGGAGCCATCCTGACAATCCTACGAACTATCAGAAACAATGACCTTAATGATTGCCTCAAAATGTCAGGAAAAGTATTACGTCAGTAACATCATTCAATGGGTTTCTTAAAAAACAGTATTCTTGAAAATGCCAAGTAAATACTTACTTATTGAACACAAGCTGTACAGCTTACTGACAGTCCTGTTCATTGTATATACTTCGCTAGACAACTTTTGACCTGAATAAAATACCAGCACCGTCATGAACCCGCCAGAGAAAAACATCCACAACAAATTTGTCATAGACACGAACAGATCTAATTTCTGCGGAAAAAGAGTTTAATAAATAAAATCTTACTGTATAGTTCTAGACATTATAATAATCGCAACAATAAAAAAATACTGCAAAATAAAACCGAAGAATTTTCATTTTTCATAGAACTTGAGTGGAAGACAGGTACACATTCCTCCTGATGGAAAGTGGTTACCGTGGCCTAGGGACGTTTGTAATACCTGGGGCATCACCCTTTGGCTACTCAATACACACTGTCTAATACCCTTCCTATGGTGGGTGCAGGGGCGGAGGGAGGTGTAATGGTTTAGTGAGTATTTGTGCCGCCAGCGCAGGAATATATTAATCCTTCCACGGACAGCACAAAAACTCTCCCCTGAGTTTTGGCTATGGTAAACAGAACCCAAGGGTAATATTTATTCTGTAGGGCGGAGGTAATTCCCCATTCGGAATACTCAATTTTGACGGATGATTTATAAATGTAGGTTTTAAATTACCCTAATTATTGAAATAAATTATAAATAAGTTATAGTATATTCACCTGTGTTATTATTTTAGTAAATATGTAATATAATAAACATGAGTAACCCCATAGACACATTGTTAACGAAAACATTATCTAAAACATACAAACAATATTATCATCAAGATACATAAATTAATCAATTATTTTGCTTCAACCTAAAACAACAAATTAGTATTTTTGATACTACTCGACGGCTATCCTCCTCTAAAAGAATTTGACATTTTGAATTTGAATTTCGACACAATGTACCTACGATTTTAGTTGGTTCCACTTCAAAATATACACTTGTTTGAAAAATGTTTGTAAACCAAATAAAAGGAATAAACTTATCAATCTTAGAATATAAAAGTTGTGACTGATTAGTTAGTTCTAATCGATATTTACTTGATGTTTAAAACATTCTGTTAGCCGCTTGCTACTATTCACTAAGTATTCGTAGAGCTCAGTCCAATGTTTCACCTTTTCGACAATATTAGGATAACCGCATTCTTTGTTCATTGTTGTCATATTGCATTTGTACATCGGCAGTTGCGTCTCTATCTCACACAGTGTTTTATTTAAACAATTTAATAAATTTGATTGGAATAGTAAAAAACTGCATAATGTAAAATACTCTATCATAGTCATGATTTGATTCCAAAGCATAGTATAATTCGCCAAAAGAATAACTAGTGTACTGCCATTCTCGAAAGCGATTAAATTACGAAATGTATTTGCCGTAGTAATGCAGACGCTAATAATGGAAAATGAAGAGGTAACTATTAAATACATGTTCTTCAATCGTTTCAGATTTGTTTTATAATTAATTTCCTCGCTGTAAAAGTTATGAATCGCTGTAACATTGGTTATGAACATTTTATGTGCTGCCTTTTTAGACAAACTACCTAGAATACACATCATAGCAGTAATAAATACATATGAATAAATTTGGACATAAATAATATGGTTTATAGAGGTAGTAACTGCTTCTAAAGACCAATTTAAGTTGACGATACACATTAGCACGTACAATAAAAGTTCAATTACTATGCGAATTAATACAAAAGGTTTATTTCTTTTTTCAATAAAGTCATAATTTCTATAAATACACACGACATTTTCAACCATATGAACGTACTGAATGATGTTTATTCTGTTCATTTTGTATCTTAAATCTTTAAAACGCACACTGTAGTGCTATCAAAATTCGAATGAGAATAAACAAATATTTCAATCTTATTAGTTAAGGTGTTCTACACTAATTACTAGACTTACAAGTATGTATATTAATGTATTAATCAACCAAATGGAAATGAATATTGATTCAGTTTTTTAAATAATAAATGCGCATGACCAAATAATATTTTAATTTGTATCTTTTTCAGATGATCAATTCAATAAATTTAATTGCGAGTGTGTGTGTGTGTATGCGCGTGTGTCTGTGCCATCATAGATTAGCCTAACGGATAAACTGATTTTGTATTTTTTTTCGTTCGAAAGTTGGTTTGGTCCAGAGTGTGTTTAGCTTTACCGCCGCCACATATTTCTTCTTAAGTCCAACAATATGAGTATTAAGTGAAAGGTTTCAAAATTATATTTAAGAATATGTACATATACATATATACTGCCGATTATATATATTGCCGAGCCTATTGCACCAGCAGCGAGCCATATTTTCTAGTCGACTGATGAGGATAAGTAGTGTTAAAATGATTTACTAGAACAGAAGTAAAGTTTATTAATGCACCAAATAATTAATTCATACATATAAAAAGCAAACATATCGATTTCAACGAAGCATACAATTTCTTACTTCTGTATTCTAGATTCTTTTATTGCATTGATTTATTGTTTCATGTTTTATTTTCAAATTATATTATTAAATTGTAAAGCTATTATTACATACGTTATTATTGTAGACAAAAACATAGGAATTAAATGCATGCCCATAGTTTCGTTGGCGAAACCGAATTTGATTGTGTTAATTCTTGTAACATCTAATAGATTCTTCACAGTAGCTATTTTGGAAGTTTCAATATCTGGAAAGGATAATTACATATAAATAATATGTTTAAAACTCTTTATTGTCCGGACCGAAATCACTACGAATATCCCCACTGAAGCCAGTCAGTCGGACTGGAACCCACCAAGACCACTTTGCCGTGGGACATCAATTACAGAGGGTGAGGTAACCTCTGACATATCCCTCACGCCCCAGCTGAATATTCAATACCCTTTCTTCATACATTCTTTATCATCAAGAGTTTAACTTTGAATTAAAAAAGGTTAAAGGGCCTAAGGGCCAGAGGTTAAAAGTTTAATGGCCATAGACTCGTCAAAGTTTTCTAGCAATCACAGGAAAAAGATTACTTAATTAGAATGCAGTTATAATGAATGAATATTCTAGGCACTTTAGGCAACACTAGATAAACCTCAAATTAAAAATCTCTTGTAAAACTTTACATATGAAATTGCCGAAATTTTCCAATATTTATATTTTGTTAGGAAGTTGATTTCAAGATTTTACAACTCTGTATTAATTTTTTATTTTTATTGGCCGCTTGATAAATTAAATTCGATCTTCAAAAACAGTACTTCTTAAATCCTTTCCATTTCGATGATAAATTTTGTACTTCTTTTTTACCGCAGGCTGTCACTTTTCAAAAATGTAATAAATGTTACTGTTAACTTAATGTTGTCTCATTCATACACAAAAAAATATAAAATTTGAAATTGTCATTCCTACAAATACGCAAAAATGTTACTACTGAAAATTGAGTTACCTCCATTTTTTTCAAACAAAACGGCAATTTGTGTAACGTTTGTAAATATACGAGTAGTTTTGCATGCAAGTATTTGTCATTGTACGTATTGTGTCTTCTCATCGAAAAATGTATAATTATACTTACTTACATACCACAAACTATTTAGTTTTGCAACAGCTCTATTCATGATCACTGTTTCGTTGCATAACTTTTGCCCTGCGCAAAATACCACTAACATTGAAAAAATGTCACAAGTCAAAAACCAAGCCATGTCTACAATAGATAGATAGAAGTGCGTCTCCTGAAAAATTACAAAAATATAACAGATTAGTTATGGATTTTTGAAATGTTATTCGTGTAGCACCCTTTAGATTGCCTATGTAAACGAGGATTGCCTGTGCATGTATATACATTCAGCATCAGTTTACACAAATATACATACATAATATGAGAGGAGACAAAACAATAGGTACAGCGCGTAATGTAATCGTCAGTTAGGTTGTCATTGGTGGAGACGAGGGAGAAGGGAAATTTCTAAAGCAGATAACACATATTTGTTTATTTACCTTTGTTATTATTATACAAAATATGTAATATAATACATATGTATATGCCCACACACAAGCAGTTTGCGAAAACATCACCTGAAACACCAGACACGTTATAATTTTTAAAATATTGTTTTTAGTCTAACATACCTATTATTCAACCTGTTATAAAATATATCGTCATTCTCTTAGCCTATTCCAAACTCAGTTGGGGTCGGCTTTCTATTCTAAATAAGATGCGGCTGAACTTCGATATTTTCCGTGAAGCGACTACCATTGGACCTCCACAACCAAATTGGCGATATCGAAGTTCTGTAGTTAGGCTTGTCAGACATTTGAAGACTACAACTACCCGTAAAGACTGCTGCTTCGTATGAAATCCGGGACCGACGGCTTAACGTGCTCTCTGAGGCACGACCAGACCTGTGCAAATAGCCACATACATACAAATATTGCACTGAGTGGGCATCGATCCTTCGCCTGCTGTTTAGCAGTCGCGTCGTCGTCGAGTAGATAATTGTAGGTTTGAATAAAATAATAACCCGATAACATTTCAAAATTCTCTCAGAACAGTCTTGGTCGACATAACATTTTGTTCTACTTTATAATATGTTTGATATTTACTTGATATTTGAAGCATACTGACAACTGCTTGCTACAATTCACTAAGTATTCATATTGTTCTGTCCAATGTTTTACTTGCTGAACAAAATTAGACGCAGAACATTCTTTATTATTTAGAAGTAATTTATTTTTCTTTTTACGCAACTGCACCAGTATATCAAATAGTGTGCTATTCAGACACCTCAACAAATCAGTCAGTAAAGATATAAATATATATAGTACTAAATACTCTAAAATCAGTATCATTTCATTGCAAAATAATGAAATAAACAATAAAGTTACATTAAGTGCGTAATTATTTTCATATAAAGAAATATAATGAAAAATATTTCTTGCTGTAAATCCAAGTGCAAAAACTGTTAACACAGTGAGGCCTGACGCAAAAATAATAAACAATTTGTTGATGTTCTTTTTATAATTAGGCTCTAGATAGTAGATGTTGTGGATAGCCATAAGATTTTTAATCAAGATTTTATACGATTCGGTATGATAAATACCACATGATAAGAAAAATATATCACCCATAAACAAGGACAAAAATGTTAGAAAATATATATATTTTATATTTGTAGTGATCTTCAGTACTTCAGTAACATAATAACAGTTATTTAGAAATAGTATGACATATAGCAAAAATTGAATGACAATTGTAATCATGATCCTTTTTTTACTTTTATTTCCAAAAAAGACGTAATTCCTGTATATACATATTACATTTTCTGCCTTTTCTAATAAAATTATAACTTTGATATCACTCATTGTAGCGCTTACTATCAGGCAGAGTACCTTATACTAGTGAATATTTGTAATTATTCTAATTACAATATTAATTAAATCAAATATTTAACAATTCATTAAGGAAAGGAAATGAACAACATGGTTTCCATTCAAAAATTACTATATAGCATTAGATATTTCGATTATTTCGTTATTATATTTCGTTGTTTATTTCCTGCTGTGTAAGCAGGCAATAAACAATAAAATATAAAGTTGTTGTGTCTTACTTATGAAGCCGGTTTATTTGAATTCATTATCCAAATTAAGTTTATTTCAAATTTAGGTATTGGGATCATGATTGAACAAATATAGTGCCATCTTTGTTGATAGCGGCCATTTTGAATTGTACTTCTTAAATTTCGCACTCAAACCTTGAATTCAGATTTAAATTAAAGGGGCAAAAGAACCAAATTCCTATTGAAGGTGCTTACTGTGGTGTAGTTAAAATAAAATATATTTTACAAATTTAAGATCAATTGACCAAAAAGGAAGGGAGTAAAATTTTAATTACAATAACAATGGATCAAAGAATCAAAGAATCAATTTCATTTATTCAGTTTAGGCACATAAAGAGCACTTATGAATGTCAAAATTTTACAATAATTATGTACCTACATTTGTCAAAAATATTACGATTTATAATAAATAAGTAAATGAATCATTAAAAAATGATTCTTTCGCTGGTTCGGTAGTTAAATCTCCTGAGAAGAGACCAGCAAGAAACTCAGTAAAATAATGTTACTTTTCCGAGGTGGTGGTTCCGGGCTAATAAGAGCGTTCTGTAAAAACATATTGGATTAATTTTATATCGGAAGAGAAATGAATATGCTAACTCGTAGCCGTGTTCTGAAAGAATCGAAAGTCTAAAGAAAGAAGAAAAGAAGTAAGAATCTCTAACCGCTGAGCGACGAAACCACATCATGTACATTGGGAACTCTCCTATATAACTATAATAGAGGTATGTTTACTTCTACAGGCTCGAATTTAATCAGTATTGAGTTATTTCAATGCTATTTTATCAGTAACTTCATTACATAAATCGGTGATTAAATATCATAAAACAATAATGTTAAGTGTATTAACTGATGTCTTTTTAATATTGTTTCTACTCGTATATTTATAATGTATTCAGTCATATTGTCCACAATAATTTAAGATTCATTGTAACTTTGAACTAGTTCAATTTTTATAAAATGGATAAAATTAAACTCATACACTATATCGAAAAAGCTGAAAATGTTATGTGTATTTATAGAAATTACTTTATTTATACAAATGGAAGTAAACCTTTAATAATATTTCACATTATTGCAGCTCTTTCATTTCATTTCATACTTCTAATAACCTACTTCTTTTGGGTTTTAGAAGTAGCTAAGGCAACTAATAATCAACAATATTTATACACCGTAGTTTATAATACATTATCTTTTGGTGATGCATTGTTTGCAATAGGCTGTTCCATTTCTAAAACCGTGACATATAAAATGTTTAAGTCAAATTTATTGCCAGTTCATAAAGAGTATATTAAGGATCCGGATTATAAGAAGAATCTAAAGCAATTGCACGTTATTTTATTGATATGCACCTGTGTGTTTACCATCATAATAGTTCTTTTGAATGTATTAAATGTATTTTATAATACTATTCCCCTAGAAAACGATAGCATATTTATTATTATTTTGTTGAGTTTTGCAATGAACTGGAATAAAATATATTTTATCCTTGAATGTTTGGTGTTATATATATTTATATCACTACTATCAAATTCAACGAGATGTTTAAACGCTACTTTGGTAGAGATACAAGAGCAAACAAAACTGTTTTTTGAAATGGACAGAGAATGCAATGGTTTGTGCCTCGCCGATAAGGTGAATAGTTGGACTGAACCATACGAATGCTTGGTGAATAGTGGCAAGCAGGTTTCAGCGATGTTTAAGCATCAAGTAATTATAAATAATTAATATCTTATACATACCAATAAATAAATTGATAAAACCGCGGTAGCCTAGTGCTATGGGTAATGGACTGCTGAGACGAGGTCTCGGATACGATCCCAAATTTTATCATCAAACAGCAATGACTTTTCGATGCTTTTCGAAGTTATGTGTGTATTTATCGCATGTTTAGAAGTGCCCGGTTAATGGCAATACACTCACCACCTATTATATTGCGACCTAAACATAAACTGGCAAAATGTGGGTGCTAGCATACAGGGGATACAGACATGAGTTCATGTTATGTTATTTTATGTTAAATAAAATCGAAATATGATGATATGACCAAAAATTATCGTTAGAATGGAATATATAGACTTATTAATACATATTTTTGCAATTTCCTAGACAGTTTTTTGTTAGTAGTTTCAGAAATAACAGTAGGTATAAGTCTTGTTATTTTAATTTTCCGATATTCTTATTTTCAGGTTTTATATTCGCTGATAGTCAGTATAGGGGGTTACACATTTATATTATATTATATAATACAGTCACTAATCTCAAAGGTAAATAAAAATATAATATATGAGGACATGTAATTAATTTAATCTATTTAGACATTTTACATTTTGACTTTTACTTTTGCAGGAGGCGGATTTTTTATCGTCTGTGGCTAACATAGGTTGGTTTTTGAGTTGTGACTTGTTATTGATTTATTTGGTATTTAATGCATGTCAAACATTGCAAAATGAAACAACTTCAATGTACAGGGCAGTTACAAAATTGTATTGCGTGTGTTCTATAAGTAAGTGTAATATTTTCTCATACCTTATTAAAATAAGAACTTTTCTTTTTGACTGAGTAGTTGGTTAAGGAAAACAATGAACATTCATCACCCAATCGAAACTTTGGCATTTAGGAACCAACACTTTGGTTCCAAAGTGTAAATTTTGTAGGTACCTACTTGTATGGTCCGATTACTGTGATAAAAAAAACTTGACACTTTCTTTGATTGAATTTTATTTATTTCTATCAAAAAAGTTCATGAATTATATTTAAATCAAAAATTGTTCACTGTTTTCACATATTTTATATAATTTATTTTATACATAATTGATAATACACTTGTACTTCTCCACTGTGTTTATTAATGTACCTAACTGGTTTCGCCTTGCGGCATTCTCAAAAGTTTACCTTTACACTGACTTTTGAAAATGCCGCAAGGCGAAACCGGTTAAATACACAGTGGAAAAGTACAAGTGTACCTATTATTAATTTGGTATAAAAGTGAGCTCCACCAAGTGCCATTAATCAACAGTATAAATAATTTATTCTTGTTTCAGGTTCTAGAGCTTCCGAAGTAACATCTGTTGAGGATCTATTAACATTAACAAAAACAAGTATAATCAAAGTTAAGTTTGGCCATGTAACCATAGGGACGTATTTAATTCCAATGTTCCTATCTACAACAAGCACGTATGTCATAACAGTGTTACAGTTCAATAATGTTATTTAAATAATACCGTCCCCAGACTTTTTATTTTGACGTTTATATTTAATTAAAACGACCGAACGTTAAATTAATAATAATGTTGATTTATGTGTTTTTAATTAATAATAAATATATAAATAAATAGTAAAACATACTTTTTATTGTAAATAAATTAAATTTTAGATATAGGTATGTGGCATTCTTAAGATACGATTTGCTGTTATGTAACTTAGGAACGTTAGGGTATTAAGTAAAATATTAAACGGATTTTATATTTAAAGTAAGTATATTTTTTTTAAGAATAAATAATTAGCAACCGGAATTACTAACAATCCCTCTAACCCCTGACTAGGCTAGACTCAATGGCTTGTGTTAGGAGTGCGTTCAAGTCGGTAGTGTAATGGCCAGGATGAATCCTGACTTCGAAATTTCCCGGGTTCGGAAACCCGGGAGCTTTTGATCGTAATCTGACCTTCGTATCGTTAGCCCCTAAGGTACCCATGCTAAATCCCCTTTCATATATGCTATTTAACTTCATCAGTTTAGAAGAACAAAATCTTTAACATTGTTTATAAATATTATATAAACGCCCCCTAGCCAGATGGACTGATGACCTGAAAAAAGTAGCTGGGACAGATTAGATGCGGAAGGCGGAGGAAAGGGAACAGTGGCGTATTGGGAGAGGCCTATGTCCAGCTGTGGACTGCGATAGGCTGATTGATGATGATTTATTAGTAGGTATACTAAAACTTATACATATCGATACAATCTATGTCCCCCAAAATCGAGTTTACGACTATGTTTTGACTGTAAGATCAGAGTCTCCGTACAATTGACTTTATGCTTTCCAGAAATTATAACTATAGGTATATATAGGCACATTATTCGCTAAATAGATCCCATTATCGTTATGATTATACAGCTTATTCTAATAACTCAATGAAATATATCTTAAGTTCCCTCTTAAAAAACAGTTTTTAGACTCTTCTCTGATGCCCGCCGCAGATTATTTAGACAATAAGGTTATTTCCTATGTATAATATGTATGTATTTACAAAAAAAAAAATGTATAACCCGTAACACAAGCTAGTTAAACTATGCTTACCACGGGTCTAGGTGACGTTGTGTAGATTGTCCTAGAATAGAATAGAATAGAATAGAATATATCATGCAATCAGTCTTCTGACTATGAACAGATAAGTTGTAGGAAGATTTACTAGTGCAGGTATTCCTTATTAGGAACATCTACCATATAAACATTTATTACTTTAAAATTATCACTTCAAAATTAATTCATTAAGAGGCTGTTTTAAAGTAAATACAATATACATTGGTACCTAACAATTAGGGTTGAGTATGTGAACTAATATAATTAAAATTTTGTACTTCTCTGTACTCAAGCTAAGCTAACTTCGCTGTGCCCTTCCAATTTTTTTAAAATGAATAAAATTAAAGTGATCCAATATATTGAAATTGCTGAAAATATAATGTGTATTCATAGAAATTATATCTATTGCAAAAAAAGAGTCAAAACTTTTATACTGATACGCACAGTTATTGAATTGTTATTGTATTTCATACTATTCATAAATAACTGCTATTGGGTTACGAAAGCACAGGATACAACTAACTATACGAAGTATTCTTACTATCAAATTTATTTCAACTTAATTTTTACTGATATTCTTCATACTGTTTGTGGTATACATAAAACTAAGGAATATACAATGTTCATAACTAATCTCATGGCTGTCCATGAAGTGTATAGCTCCGAAACGAATTACAAAAGGAATCTGCAACGATTACAGACTATTTTCTGGATCGGTGTTACTGTACAGTGCACTACAACACTTAGTTTTTCTATAATTAATATAGTTCTTAATATAATCTTTCATGGAAACTGCAATCCAATTGCGATTTTCTTGATCAATTTCCCATTTTGCCGTATGGAATCAGGTTTTATTATAATACATTTTGTATTATACACATTCTTATCTTTACTATCAAATTTATTAAAATGTTTAAATGATACCGTTTCTGAAATACAAGAGAAAGTGTACACACTTATAAGAACAAACGGAGAGTTCAATAATTCAAATATAATAGAGAAGGTAAACCAATGGGTTGTGCTTTACGAATACTTAGTGAACAGTTGTAAGCAGTTATCCGCATGTTTTAAATATGAAGTAAATATTGATACACTATTTTTCTTTGACCTTATTTTTTCAGGATTTAGGATGGAGTGGACGCGACTCGGACAGACCTCCGTCCATAAGCGCCGGCCTAGGGGTGGCAGGTGTAGTCGACTGTCACCCTAGTGAGAGCAGGCCGCGGCGGGGAAAGATGTGAACACCTTATCCTCACATCCGAGAGGGTCTTCGCTGGCCCTGGGTCGGTCCCTGATGACCCAAGACGTCAGTGGTTTTGATCGGTTCCCCTTTCCCTCGGTGACTTAGGCGGAGAGTATCCTCGGGAACTCCCGCACGAGGAAAAAAAAGTATTTATGATCAAACAACAGCGTTATTTGAAAAGTGAACAGAAAACCTCAACCTTAAACTTGGAGGAGGGAAGACCATCGGTTTTTACACCTGAACCTTTTTCTTAGTCAATTGAGGTTAACTTTTCAGTCTTCTAGTCGATATCGAGGTTCTTTAATCAGACTAGTTGTTTTAGTTCGTAACGGCCGTTATAAATGTTCATTCATTCATTCAATTTTCGTAAAATTTGCTTTTAGGTGATTTATACGTTACTAATGAGTATATGGGGATATACATTTTTACTTTATTACATACTTAGTAAAACCATAACAGAGGTAAGTAAACAATTCAAGAAAAATATACTAACCTATCTACCAAATAGTTACAGTATCTCAATAAATTGTTTTCATTTTTACAGGTAACGGACATTCATGTCTCTATACCGAACTTATATTGGTTTTTAATATGTAACATGACATTGACGCTGATGACGTTTCATGGAGGTCAGAAGTTGCGAAGTGAAACGATTGCAATGAAAAGAGCTGTCACTAAATTATATAGCCTGTGTTCTAGATGTGAGTAAATTTGGTCACTTTATTTACAAAATAGAACACAATAAATCAACCCATCCCAAAATGAGGCAGACGATATCACTATGAGAGAAGAGGAATTCGAAGTAAAACCCGGTACCAATCCGTCTGCCCAGCGTAGAAACAGTGGTTCAAAGCCTTCCAACATTGGCAGAGGCCTATTTTTAACAATGGACTACGATAGGCTCATTGATTGATAGAACATTCGGACTATTATTATCCCTGGCAATAGGCGTGAGCGTATATATGTAACTGTAATTCAGTATTGAATATTGGTGCAGGTACTGGGACAGCTGAACTAAAAACTGTTAAAAAATTAATAATTGTAATAACTAAATATCCGATCGAAGTGAAATTTGTCAACACAACTTTAGGAATGTATTTGATTCCAATAGTATTATCCACAACAATTTACTATTTGATACTAGCATTGCAGTTTAATAACATAATTTAAATATAACAACGCAAAATGAAAAGATATAAGATGTAAAGAAAATATTGCAACACCAAAACATAGATTATTAGTTAATTTGGGTCGTTTTCATAATTTTCAATTCGTTTTATGTTTTGTTATAAGGTTCTTGAATATTATCGTAATTATAGAAGAGGTATACTTTACAATCACTATTTTTTCAAATTATCAAAATTAAGTATCAAGTCGTTGTACTTTTCATTACCAATCATATCAATCAGGTTAATTGAATCACCACTCAAATATTAACTTTAATGTCTATTGAATCATCTTAATAATATAAATTGCCGTTAACAAAACATTCAAATTTATTATATATTTACTAATTTATCACGAACATAATTCAATTCTTTTATAAATATTGGAATCTCGAGAACTTCATCGTGGCACCAAAGTGACTTGTGAAATGAATAGAATTAAAGTATTTGACTACATTGAAATAGCCGAAAATATAATATCAATTTATAGAAATTACTTTACTTTTACAATCAAAAAGAAAAAAATAGTAGTGATTCACATTATTGTAGATCTTTTTTGTCTTTTAATATTATTAATAAATAATCTAATTTGGATTTTCGAAATCACGAAAGTTATTGATAATAAAAGATATTTATATGTGATATTTTATAACTTATCGTTTTATGGTAATGCAATATTTGCTATAGCTACTTCTATTTTCAAAACAGAAAAATATAAATCTTTTAAATCAAGCATAATGGCTATTAATGACATTTACAATAATGATATACAGTATAATAGAAATTTGAAGCAATTGCAAATTAGTTTCTTGTTAGGATTTGCTGCACTTTTCGTCATAGCTCTCTGTTTGATTGTCTTGAATATATTTCGTCATGCAGTGTACCTTGGAAACAGTACCACATTTGTTATTATTTTAGTTAATTGTGCACTACTCAGGAATAAAACAACTTTTATCTTGGAATATTTGGTATTATATGTATTTTTATCTGTACTATCGAACTTAACGAAATATTTAAAAACCACTGTGTTCGAGATACACGAGCAACTGGATAAGAAGGAAACGTCGTTTTTTGAAATAAGCACAGGATGCAGTAGTTTGAGCCTAGCGGATAAAGTAAATCAGTGTGCTGAACTACACCAATACTTAGTAAATGGTAGCCAGCAGCTGTCAGCATTGTTTAAACATCAAGTAAATTTATGAATTTTAATAACACGTCATTATTCTCTTAGCCTTTTCCCAACTCAGTTAGATTCGGCTTTTCAGTCTAACTGTGATGCGGCTGAACTTCGATATTTTCCGTGAAGGGACTGTCATCTGACCTCCACAACCAATGGTCCAATGACCAATGGCGATATCGAAGTTCCAAGTTAGACTGGTTGGACTTTAGAAGGCTCCAACTAACAACTAATTTTAATAACACGTAACCCTATAATTTTGTCTTGTACAATTTTGACAACCATTTATTCTGTCCGTGTCCATTCCGGTTTTCTATTCTTTGAAATTTTTTTTGTGTTCTTAAATAATTATTAAAATGGGCATAAAAATTAGATCAGAAATTTAAAAACCTCCAACAAAACAAATACTGATAAAGTAGTCACGCATGTTTTCAAAACGATCCAAGGTCTCCCGACACGACTACGCTTGAATTATTTATTTCTTAATTTTCTAAAGCTTTATATGTGTCGAGGCTTTTTCAAATTACTAATTTAATTTTGGTTTTGTACATTTTAATTGATGTCCTAGTTAAGCCCTTTAATTTGTCACCCATATTGAGAAAGTTATCTATATCATTCTGTACTAATACTATAAAGAAGTAAAGTTTGTGTGTTTGTATTTTAATTTGTTAAATTGTAAGAGGTAATCTCGGGATCTACTGAACCGATTTAAAAAATTCTTTCACCAATAGAAAGCCACATTATTGCTGATTGTCATAGGTTATATAAAAAACCGAAAAATAAAAAGGCTTGTCGTGGTAGTCCGTTTCGCAAAGTGAATCGGAGAAAAAACGGTCAAATGAAAGCGTTTCTTACGAACGCTGCCTTAACTATGAAAGATATATTCTTGAGTTCTAGATAAAAGATGTGGAACTTGAAAATGCCCAACGAAGTGGGCACGGATCAGCTATTGAAAAATAAAAGTAACCTTACATCGTGGGTTAAAAATAAGAAATAAGTTTTTAATGACTTAATTTTTTTATTTTTTTAGATTATATATTCGCTAGTAGTCAGTATAGGGGGATACGCATTCATATTATATTACATAATTAGTGCCCTAATTACGAAGGTAAATATAAATGTAAATTTGAGTAAATATTACTTTATAATATTTTTAAATGTTTGGACATTATTAAAATTTTACTTTTATTTTCACAGGAGGCAAATGTGTCGTCATCTGCAGTAGATTTGTTCTGCTTTTTGACTTGCGATGTATTATCGATTTACTTGGTGTTTAATGCTGGCCAAAGATTACATAACGAAACCAGTACATTGTGCAGTGCTGTTACCAAATTGTGTTGTTTGTGTTCCATTAGTAAGTTTCTTTATACCATCAAAAACATTGTAAACATAACATAAACTCATGCCTATATCCTCGAAGGGATAGGCAGAGGTGCTCGTACCCACATTTCGCCACTTTTTGTTTAGGTCCCAATGTAATAGGTGACGACCCTATTGTAATTAATCGGGCACTTAAACCTACGATAAATACACACAAAACTTCGAAAAGCATCGAAAAGTCATTGGTGTGTGTCATGGTAAGACCGGGGTTCGAACCGGAGACCTCGTCTCAGCAGTCCATTACCCAGAGCACTAGGCTACCGCGGTATACGCATAAACATGATGTGACTGAAAACCTTTAGAAATAAATACATTGGTTCAAAATGACCTAATTACTAATCTTGATCTTTTACTATATTTTGTACTAGCTGACCCGCGCGACTTCGTCTGCGTCACCCCGTTTTTGCAACATTTTTCATTCCTGCTCCGCACCTGTTAGTCGTAGCATGATGTTTTATACATATGAACCTTCCTCTTTAACCACTCTATCTATTGAAATAAACCGCATCAAAATCCGTTGCGTAGTTCTAAAGATTTAAGCATACAAAGGGACAAGAAAAAAAGGGACAGAAAACGCGACTTTATTTTATACTATGTAGTGATAGTGATAGTGATATCACAGGGAGCTTTAACATATGTAATACTTATGCTGAAGTTGACTGTGTACAGGATTCTAAATAATAATCATCACTACATAGTATAAAACAAAGTTGCTTTCTGTGTCCCTATATCCCTATGTATGCTTAAATCTTTAAAACTACGTAATGGATTTTGATGCAATTTTTTTAATAGATAGTGCGAAAACTTCGCTTTTGCGATGCAGCAGTGATGCAGTAGTTAGTCTTGCTGTCACTAGATGGCGCTGGGTACATGAGGTATCGCCACATGTATATAACATCATGCTACAACCAACTGGTGCGGAGCCGAAGTGAAAAATATTGCAAAAACGGGGTGACGCAGACGAAGTTGGACGGTCAGCTAGTTTAATATAAATTAACAATTAAAGACTTATAAATTAGTTTTTGTTTTAGGTTCTAGAGCTTCTGAAGTAGCAATTATCAAAAAATTACTGACGTTGATGAAAACGTGCATGATCAGGGTTGAATTTGTCAATGTGTCTATAGGAATGTATTTAATTCCAATGTATCTATCTATAATAAGCACTTATGTAATAATAATGCTACAGTTCAATAATGTAATTTAAATTTGAAAATTACAAAATTATTTTGTACAAATTCAAACTAACTGCTATTAAATAAATAAAATATATTATTGTAAGTGGTCCATTTTATTGAAATTTATCTACATTCTCTCTCATAATTATCTCTCTCGTATCACGTTGGTAGATGAAATGAATTGCAAAAATCGATGGAAGTCGAGGGAATTATAGATTCAATGCTACTTTTTTAGGTTTCTGCATATTTACTACACCCATTTGTCATCACTTTTGTGCATTGGCATCAAGAGGTAAAATAATCATAAGTAGCTCATCCAGGTGATCAGAATGAATTTTTAATTGTCACAATATTAATTGTCATATAAAAATAACATAACATAACATAACATAAACTTCAAGAAGCATCGAATAATCATTGGTGTGTGCCATGGTAAAACCTGAAATCGAACCCGACACCTCGTCTCAGCAGTCCATTACCCATACCACTAAGCTAACGCGGTATAAAAAATAAGAGTAAGAAATAATTCATAAATACATAATTTTTACGCATATATATATTTAAATAAGATCCTGGGTGTAGGTTATACTAGTATATTACAGACTTCTAGATCAGCGAAACTAACAAAACTAAAAATACCCCATGTTATAGTACCATAAGAAGGAAATGGACATTGTACTGTAGTTTGACATCAAACATAAACAAGAATACTTTTTTATTTTATTGTACCCGGTTGTCATACGAACATCTATGGCAGTCGTTCCAGGTAGTTGGATCTCTAAATAGTTCAACTACTGGTCAAGCTGCAATTCTTCGATATTGCCTATACCTATGGCTGTGGAGGCAGGAATGATGGCAATCGCTTGATGGAAAATATCGAGGTTCAACCGCAACGCAATTACACAGGAAAAAAATGCGGACCCCGAAATCCGAAGTGAAAGCTTCTGATACGACCGGGATTAACGCATGGATGATGAGGATGAATGACTAATTTATTTATGTATAGGGGGTCCCATCAACAAGCAGGCTAAACTAAATATAATTTGCCTGTAAGAGATTGTCAAGAGATTGAGAGTGTGTTGTAAGGCCGCCAATTGTATGTAGGTACCTCATAAACTGTTTTTGGTATTATGTTGTCCTCTCGTTTTATATTATTATTCTTTATAACACATATTAAATATATTTTCAAAAACATCAATAATAAAAAAGATATTATTATTATTATATAAACTTTAATTTAACTTAACTAGTCTAATAAATTACGAGTACTAATCAAATAAGTATTATATTTAGTCATTACTTTATAGTAATTATGCGACATTTGTGTTCACTATGTCAACTAATCATCATCAATCATCACAAACATGGCAACGTTAAAACAATATGTTTATTAGTATTGAGGAGCGTACTATCAAAATAATTCAGTTTTAATAAAATGGAAAAGATTTCAGTCATACGCTACATTGAAAATTCTGAGAATATTATGTGTGTTTATAAAAATTACTGTAGTTATGCATCCAAAAGTAAAAGTATAATACTGTTTCGCATAGTAACAGAACTCGTTTGTCATATACTACTGCTGATAAATAACTTAGTTTGGATTATTGAAGTAGCCAAAGAAACTAACAATACAAGATATTTATATGCTATAATTTATGACTTTCTATTTTTTGGAGATGCATTCTTTGCTTTAAGCAGTTCCGTTTTGAATACAATGACTTATAATGTTTTTAAATCTAATATAATGACTATTCACAATGTCTACAGGAAAAATGATAATTATAACAAAGATCTAAAGCAATTACAAATTACTTTCTTAATATGTGTCATTGTATTTCTTATCATAACATTCAGTTTAATTATAGTGGATATGTTTTGTAGCACTATTTCAATTCAAAACAGTAACATATATGTAATTATTTTGGTTAATTTTGCACAAATTCGTAATAAAATAATTTTTATTGTGGAATTTATGGTCTTATACACATTTTTATTTTTATTATCAAATTCATTGAAATGTTTAAATACCACTTTAATTGAGATACAAGAGCAACTGGAAAAGAAAGATACAACATTGTGTTTAGAAATAAATAAAGAATGCAGTGATTTGAGCTTGGCAGAGAAGGTGAAACAATGGGCTGATCTATATGAATGCTTAGTGAATGGTGGTAAACAGCTGACAACGTTGTATAAATCACAAGTAAATATTGATAAAATATCACTCTTTCAGTTTACTACGAAAGATCACATTATACCTAGTTGCGGTACGCTGTGATAACCGTTTTGACACGACTGGCTTTGCTCTTTTTCTCTTTATTGGTGTGTGAAGCTATTTTTCTTCTGTATCAGTCACGCCATATTTTTCTTTAGTTATTCGTTTAACAGTTCGTTGTCTAACATTAGGCGCACCAAAAAGAGAAAACGAGCGAAACCAGTCGTGTCAAAACGGCCATCATAGATGGCCTCAACAATTATAATAATATGTGACGGAAATATATATGACGGAGGTAGGACATGGCGGTATCTCCTGTCCTAATTGAGCTGTCCGACCGAAGACGTACCTCCGCCCTACAAAATACCGCTGCTAACAATAATGTTGTGTTGTTTCCGGCGGTAAGTAGGGTAGTCAGAGCTTACTGGAGAGGTTTTGTGTTGTCCGAGACCGAGAAACCAATATTTGCCTTCTGCACTGACAGCACAGAGACTTAACTTTCTCCCCTCCTCTTTCCCCTTCCTATCTCTTCTCTATACGGTCAGCAGCTCGATAGTGACACCCTTCGTGTTGCAGACGTCCCTAGGCCTGTGCTTGTTTGTCGGCCACCTATGTGGTATAAGAAAAAATATATATTTTCATCACAAATTTACATCATTCGTTTTTTATGTCGTTTATGCTGAAATTGTTATAATTTTTAATCCTTTTCAGTGTACATATTGGTTGATAGTCGGTATGGGAGGCTATACGTTTATATTATACTATATAATTAGCACATTGCTCACCAAGGTATCTATCTAAATAAAATTTGGAATCTCCGTTAAATCTATTCTGATGTTCTTATTCTCATTTGCATTTTTACAGGAGTCGGGTGTCTTAGAAGCTGCCGTAGATATATTTATCTTTTTCATATGTGATGTGTTGTCAATGTATTTGTTATTTACTGCAGGTCAAAGCTTGCATACCGAAATAACTACAATGAACAGAGCTGTTACTAAATTGTACAATCTGTGTTGCTTAGGCAAGTATATATTTCACATCTGTTTTATTTAAAAGTGTTTGAACAAAATCGAATATATTTTGTGATGGTCAAAACAGAGAGACATTTTCATATGAATTTAGGAACTGCGGAAATTTATAATATTTATGATAATGTTTTTACGGCACAGTATCTAAAATTATGTATTATTTCAATCCCAGGGCAAAAAGCGATGATGAAGATTTTCGTTAAACTTTTTGGAGATATTTTAATAATAATATTGTGTGATTTTTATTTTCATACCCATATTATTGTTACAGATTCTGAAGTAAATGAAGTTATAGCAATTAAAAATCTAGTAACTTTAACAAAAACAAATATAATCAGAGTTGAATTTGTTAAGATATCTATAGAAATGTATATAATTCCAATATTTCTGTCAACAGTGAGCACGTATGTAATAATAGCGTTGCAATTTAATAATGTAATTTGAATCTGACATGATTATAAAAATCAGTATTAATTTATTAGCTTAATAAATTTAATTGTATAAATGATTTCACAATTATAGATAATTATTAATCACAACGACCTAGGATATGGAAATATTTATGTTACATGTTGATTTCACAAACCTTTTATATGATTCTTGCCATATATATTGGTATAGTAAGATATTATTTTAAAAGATAACATTACTATTGTATTAAATCATGCATGGTATAAAAAAGTCAAGTTTGTGTGTTTGATCGAAAGAGGCGATAATGCGAACAGTAACAGTATTTATTTTGAAAGAATCCAGTACAGAAGAGTGTAGAATGATAGCGTTTGGCTATAAACAACTCACTGTACTTCAGTACAACCGAACTTCCGATATTAGAAACTCAACAAGATACTCGTACAAGTAAAATTTCCAATTACAATAGTAGGTAATTACCATACTAATCCATAGTAACGTACATAAGAACTAATAAAAAATAAGGCATTGGAAAAATGCATAAAAATCGTCAAGGAAGAGAAGTCACCTATTCTGATTAAAGCAGAATTTAAAAAATATTTAAAATGGTTTTTCATTCGTTTGTTGTTTCATTTGTTTCATTCTGAGTCAATTCAAGTATTGCCATGATTGAATTTGGAAAAACAGAGCTTCCTTGGTTAATAGGAAATGAACCATGTTCTATAGTGAGCATTTATTCCATATATTATTTTATTTTAATAATTAATCGTAATGGAATTAGATAGGCGATTGAAGTATTTCAAAATAAATTATGTTATAAACAATAATATTTATGTAGAAATATAGTAATTCATAACCAAATATCGAACGGTTATTTTAATTCCTTCATTTTCAAGATTATTATTGATATTATTATCAAGGCAGTGAGGTTAAAACCGGACCTAAAAACATGTCCGGAATTAGAGTAATTGAAACTTTAACAAAATTAGAAAATTTTATGTGTATTTATAGAAATTATGCGTTTTGTAGTAATTTCTGCAAATCATTTATAGTAATCAGAATTGTAGCAGATATATCTATTTTCATAGTGGCCTTAATCAGTAATTGTGGGGCACTTTTAAAAGTTCAAGATGGTATATTAGGATCTGCGAGAATAAGTAAACATGCTACTAATATGTTCATTGCATTTTATACATTTAAATTTAGCAGTGACATCATTTTTGTAATATGTGGCATTCTTTATACCCAACGCTATAAAATATTTTTGAGGAAACTGATGTTTTTACACAAAATATATGAAGAAGAACCGAATTACGATAAAAGATTGAAAATTTTAAGTTTAACTACAGTAGTTAGTTTAACTCTTATAGCATTTGTCAGATTATGTTTGACATTCATAAAAATACACGACGTTATCACTTTCTTTGGTATAAAAAATGGCATACGTATATTGATATTGATTATTACTGAGGCATGGGTTGATATGAGATTCGTGATAGAATATTTAATATTATATGCATTCATCACAATACTGTATAATTTACTGAAATGCTTAAATAAATCTATATCTGAAATCCACATAAAAGTTATGGACAAAGAGCTGATTAAAACCAGTTATCTGACGATTTTCAAAGCCTCCTTAACAGTAAATCAATTAAACGAACTTGTAAAATTACATCAACTCTTAGAAAATTCCAGTAAACTGTTGACGTCGTGTTTTAAAAATCAAGTAAGTTGTTATAAAGATTCATGTATTTAGTTGAATCTATAAATTGTAAAATAATGTTAAATATCTTTTCAGGTACTATTTACATTCCTGATGTCATCTGTACATGTACTTTTTACCTTAAGCATAACATCCATGACTTTACTAAGCATTGCTAAGCTTTGATACATGAGTACATCACGTACCGGCACCGATTTCTAACAGATCGCAAATCTCTCTAAATTCATCAGCATTAGTCCCGGTTGCACCCTTCCTCACCTCGGAATCTTCGCTCCGTCCTATGACTTTTACTTCTCCACTTCACGCTGTTCTAATATCTATGGTAATGAGACCACTGGCATACATGTCTACGAAGCCAAGGCAACACTTACTGGGTCTACACCTCCTATCGGGAAACAGCGGGCTACCATTGTAAGATATTATTTTGTTTTCCCCGTAGCCTGGCGGTTTTTGTAAAACATGCCTTCACCAGCAAAGACGACTCTTCTGTATTTTATTTGCGTATATCTAAAGTATCTCTCTTTGAATTATAGCGATCTTAATTTTTATTACTATATTTTTTTATCTAAACTAATTTTAATTAGTGTCGACGGAAATGGTAATTTTTAGATTTAATATAGTGTTTGACACTTTATTTCCAGCATCCTAATTTTAAACTAGCTATTTGCGAGTCATATACCATATTCAGTTTTTTGTTTTCTATATTCATGGTGGTGTTTGCAAGTCAAAAACTATTAACTGAAACCATCATTACAAATAGAATATTATCGAAGTTATACTGTTCATTGTCATTAGGTAAGTCATTTGATCTGAATAATTGAAACTTTATTATTTCTTTATGAATTTATATAACTATAAAACCTTTATCACCATTTCCAGATTCAACTGCTACAGAAATAAAGTTGGTGAATGATTTCATAGGCTTAGCAAAAATAAAGGCTCCCATTATAGAATTCTCTAAGCTAAAACTTAGCATGTGTCTAGTACCTGCCATTTTTGCATTTTCGGTATCACACGTGATTCTTATTTTGCAAATGAATAATGTTATTTAAGTTTATAGGTGTGTTCAATCAATACTTTTCTTTTCTTCTTACCTACTTTAGCGGCAAAATATGTCATTATGTTATTTATTTATAGGTATGTTCAATCAATACTTTTCTTTTCGTCTTACCTACTTTAGCGGCAAAATATATCATTACTTACGTTATTTATTTAGTAACCATGTAATTAATCAAAATAAGAAGTTTAATTAAATAAAATGGACAAGATGTCAATATAGATAAGCTTTGTTTCAAAATGTAAGTAAGGCTGTGTTTCCACAAGTGTTGAGTAGAGAAGAAATTTACAGGTTCCCACTTAGTTCGGCCGCAGATGACTCCAATGATTAAATTGCACAACCGTTGTAATTTGAGACATCACATCTTTGCCACATTTATAACATAATTGCCTTGTAAAATCAATGTGCTGTAATATTTCCAAGTGACTCAATATTGTGTTCTTCAAGTATGGCATTAGAAAAATTCCTACAGGATAGTATGAGTGAGCCACCCTTGGTGTTGGTGTTGGACACGTTCATAGCCCATGATAACCACTTTTCAACAGGAGGACCCCTAAGCTTGTCTGCCACTAAAGTGGTATAAAAAAATCTAAATCACAATAGTATCTAAATGTCATCTCCGTCCATTATGATTGATGGAATTCCATACATATTTTCTCTGATTTGCTTGTTTTTGATTTAGAAGAAAATATACAGTATTAATACACTGTAGGTATACTTATATTTATGTGTGAGTCACAGTGTTTATAAGCTTATAACACACCTTTATGAAAGCAATTTAAACATAGTGTTTCATTAAATAATATTATGCATGTAACAACATTACATCGTTTTGTATTGTAGTTTCGTATCGTATTGACATTTTCTTTAACAAGACTTAAAAGATGATAAATATAAAAGTTATCAATTTAATATTGAAAATTGAAAATGTAATGTGTATTTATAGAAATTATATTTTCTGCAGCAAAAGATATAAAATAGTTATACTTATTCGCGTGGTTATTGATTTTTTGATCTACCTATTCCGTTTCTTTTGCAACTATTGTTGGATTCATAATATAAGGGATGTTAATGATAATTGGGAATGCGTTTATGTATTTCTCTATTTCAGTATTTTCCTCAGCGATGTAATGTTTGTGTTATGTAGTATTTGTACCACTGTTTCTTATAAAACCTTTATGATTAATCTTATTTGTATTCACAACATCTACATAAATGATACAAATTATAAGAGAAACTTGAAACGGTTAGATATAACATTTATGGCAAGTTTTATTACGCTTGTCTTCTTGGCTGTTTCCATCATTGTAATGAAAATAGTAACTGAAGTATTGCGCTTTGGAATTCCTTTCACTGTTGTTATTTTAATGGTGTATATCACAGTATTTTGGTATGGTACCAATTTTATTTTACTGTATTTATCTTTATACACTTACTTATTTGTACTATCGAATTTGCTGAAGCTCCTTAATGGCAAACTATTTGAGATAAAGAAGCAATTGTCCAGTGGGTACAATATATTGTACTTACAAAGAAATAAGGAATGTGACTATGAATTGGTATGGCAAATAAAACAATGGGGTGAAAGGTATGAGTACTTAGTGAATTGTAGCAAACAGTTGACAATGTGCTACAAATATCAGGTAAATAGTTATATAAATGCAAATAATTTTTTAACCCTAGAAGTAGAAAATAAAATTGTACTTTTGTTTCAGGTGATATATTCACTTACAATGTCTTTATGGGGATGTACGTATTTAATATACATTCTATTTCGTACAATAAAGAGAGCAAAGGTAAGTAATTAGTTAAAAAAATATTGTCATTAAATCGTATCGTTCATTTATTTCTTATTTATTTTGTTGAACTAACCAATGTAACGATTAAATAATAATAAATGTGTTAACTAGTTATACAGGGTGTAAGGGGAACACTCATGAAGCCGAAGGTCCCAGGCAGTACACTTGGTACAACATATCGGCATTCAAAATATTACGGCGTGGCATTTTTTTTATTTTCGCATTATTTACTCTGCATCGAATCAGTAAAGCTAATTGAAACGAAAGTGTCATAAAAAAATCACTGCTAAAAAACAAGTGGCGCCATTTTGCGAGTTCATGTTTTAAATTTTTGTTTCACAAAACAAACTCCAGTGAGCTCTGACTACCCTACTCACCGCCGGAAACAACCCAAGGTTATTACTAATAATAACTGTTCTGGGGCTAATCGCAGTATTATGTAGGGCGGAGGTACTTCCCCATTCGGCCTTGTCAATTATGACGGGATATACCGTCATGCCCTACCTGCGTCATTCTACAATATATAATTAGTTACAATATATAAGTAGTTAGGGTCTTTAAACACCCTAAAATTAATAAAACTATAAATATCTATACCAGCTCTGTTAAACCGTTAAGATTACAAAAATGCCATTGAATTTGAAACTTTACTGTCATGCTGTTAAATTGAAAAATAAATGGCATCGTGAATAAGAAATGAAACCAACTAATGCACTCTCTTTCATTTCGTTTTGAGCTTAGGAATATTTGATAAGAACGGTGTCTTGGTCTCAAACTAGCAAGAGTCGCCAGATAATTATAATCCGCTTCGAGATTATATTAAATTATTTTAGTAGTAGTAGTAGTAGTAAATCATTGTTGAGTAATGAATATATTCGTTATATTCCAGACGCTCGTCGAGCACGTTAACCTGTTGGATATCTATTGGCTATTAATGTGTTACATAGTATCTATGCTAATGGTATTTTATGCCTGTCAAAGTCTTTACAATAAGATGACTACTACAAAGATAACTCTAGCAAAAATATACCACATCCTATCGATACGTAAGTGTTACATAATTACACATAATTCACACTGACCAGAGTGCTGGCCTCTTTTTAGGACAGAGAATATGCATTGCCATACAACGTGGCAATGCGGCCAGTCTTCTGGGAACCTTACCACAAGAGGCATGCGATGCGGAGGAATTTCACGACGCTTTTTAATTTAAGTCTTTTTTGTTTTTCTTTTTCATTTTAGTTTTAATTTTATTACAATAATTAGTTTATTAGTATAGGTGTGTATGTATTTTGTATATAGTTATTAATATTCTATCTCACTCTATGTAAAAACAATTGTATATATGTTACTTAAAAATAAATATCATATTCACAATTATGTCACTCATAGTATGAGAACCAATGCACTTACATTAGTAAGATCAAATTTCTTTCTTTTTGTTTCTTTTGTAAACGCGGCATCTCCACGGATACCAATCTCACCGGAGCCGGTGAGAGAGGTCATATCGGACTCGAACTGACTAAAACACACGCGTTCTTTGGGTCTTTTGTTCTCGTTGTGAGTTGTTGGAGGTGAGATAGTAGCGAACACATACCTCACACCCGGGCAGACGCAGGGCCCTCGCTTTCGGGTGTAGGGATCACGGTTTCCCCGCCTAGCCCCCGGGTAAGGGGTGGAGGATTTTGCACCGCCGCCACCGTCTACTTCTGCTAGGATGACAGGCGACTCCACCCGTTACCCCCTGGCCCGCGCTCATGAGGGACGGAGATCATTATTGGTATCATTAGACGAGTTTTTAATGAGAGAACATAATTATACAGCAATGTGTCTAATACTAGAAATTCATCCTTGCATTAGATCCAATCGCACAATCGCATCTGAGTCCTGTTATTTCAATGCTGTATATCACAGTATTTTGGTATGAAGAAATATATTTGGGAAGGAAGGGGGGGGGGGGGTGGAGGGAAGCTCCCCAAAAGTTTCTTACCCGAGGTTAGATGTAGTAATATGTGCAATATTCTGCAAGTGCGAAGAACAAAACTCGAAACGTGTTTCGCCTCTGCGCAAGCGCTACCGAATATACTACTATAAAATATTTTATGATGATGAGCAGTTATAACAATATAACGTCAACATCTCCGACTTTTTGTTTTCAGATCCTGATGCTTCTGAAACGAAAGCTGTCAAAAATCTATTATCACTCGTAACCAAGAACACAATCAGAGCGGAATTCGGGAACGAAGTTATGGGAATGTATTCAATTCCAGCAATTTTTTCTATTATAATTAATTACGTAATATTGGCATTGCAATTTAATAATATTATTTGAAAAACTTTGTCAATAAATTATAATTTTGATTATTATAAAAGGTAAAAGACTTATTAAGACGACTGGTGATTCCCATTCTGGATCGTTACTAGTGCAGAGAACCAGGGATGGGTTAATTGTTTAATTTAAAATGTATATTATGATATATATTTAACGTAAATAAATAACATATTAAAAAAAAATATCTTATTGAATTGATATTTTGGAATCATTTATGATTGGCCCGTAGTGGTCTATTGCAGTATAAAGATCAGCTTCTTGTTTTTCGACTCTATTTAGTCTTTAATTATGCGGGGCAAGTTCGAGGTGAAGTTTCATGAGACGAAAGAAAGCTCTCCCAGTGTGTGCCATTGCTCCCGATCCTCCATCTCTCAGTATTCAGTTCATCCAGCTAAGAGGCATCCAACCATCCTTGGCCTTTGCCGTATCGCGGTCTCCATTCAAGGACCTATTTGTTCCAGCAGTCATCAGACCTTCAACAGAAAATAAACAATCCTTCTGTCAATACAAACCATCAAAAACTACCTACAGAATAATATCCAAGTACCTCAGTAACCTGAATACTAATCAATAATTTTGTCAAAAAGTCAAATCTTGACAAATCGATGTGAAAATTATTTCTTTCACCAAATCAATCATACAATTTCATTATTAAAAAAATACTTCGAATCGATTATCCAATTAGCTTATCGTAGCTATCTGTTTGACAAAGGTCAAGTTTAGAACTCAAAAGAAATTATTTTTTGTATTTCATATCCCTAAATAAGTATTCAGAGAGTATACAGAGTAACGTCATAAATCACACACGTAACGTCAATTGATTTCGGCGAGTCAGTCATTGTCCATCAAACCTTTTATATTTTACTTCTATTATGTATTGCTATTGAAAATGATGTTCTTGATATTTAGAGACGTGTAGGAATTGAATAAATATAGGTATAAAGTAAATAGCGAAGATAAAAAGTCTGCCAAAACTTTCTTTTGAACAACTGCAATGCCAGTGACCACTCAAGAAACTGTGCTGCCTACAGCAAAAAAGCAAAACAAATCTTTTACGGTTAAACTTGTTTAAACATTGTTTTTGAAATTACAATTTTTACACAACAAAATAAAAAGCTAGAATATTTTGTATCTTCTTTTTAATAAATGCCACGTGATTTCTGAACTTTGATCAAGGCATAATTTATTATGAATGTTTAAATAAAAAAGTCAATGAATTTTAAAAATTTGAAACGTTTACAAAGCTACCTTTTTCTTTCAATTTCGAATTCGGAAAAGTCAATATGACAAGTGTTGACTTTTTAAAATTGCTAGGTCAATATTAGAACTGCTGTTGAACGGAAAATCATTGAATGAGTGAGTTGTGTAACAGAACTGTACATTCTATGTAAAGGATTACTCATGCTATACCGTTTCCAATCTGAGCCGAGTATCAGCCGTGCTTCATTTATGTATGTGATTGTGTCCAACAAAATATATCTAAAAGTTAAGTTGACCGCGACGTGCGAATTTTGCATGTGGCATGATCTAGCGTTAAGGCTGAGACACCAATTGGTGGCAACGGAGCAAGTCATTCTTAAAAATATATAAGAACTGGTTTCATTGATATAATTTTAATAGGCCCCGGTGGAGCGGAATAGGGTGGTAATAACGGGATAGAAGCTTTATGCCTATATCTCGATAAGACTAGATATCAACTATGACTAGATCGCTTTATGACTAAATCTCGATATGACTAGATCGCATTTGGGCTAGATCTCATTTAGACTAGATAGCCATTGACCCAGGTAGCGTATAGACAATATTGTCGTTTATTTTCAGAAGTACAATTATCGCTAAAATATATTTTTCTCATGGATTTTTCTTAAGCTCAGATATACGACTACCGTCTGACCTATCAACTTGGAGAGGAAAACATCCGATGAAGCCTGTTAATCAATAAGTCTATCACTTATTGTAACAAAACAATTTACCTTCATAATTATCTTGTTTGATAATTTTTTAGAGTGGTTTTTAGTTTTTAAACTGTAACCCGGGAAAACTCCCCAGCTACTCCACCGGCTAACCCAGGCAAGAGCTTACGACAGAGACTCTTGGGCGCCTTTTCTCTCAGAGTGGAGATAGTGGGTGCGTGCTCCAGATACCCTCAATGAAACAACACTAAGATTTTATACATGCATATATTCAATAGGGTACACAGTTATACATACAGTAGAATTATCACAGGCACAGAGATATAGAAATATAAATACAGTATGAGATGCTTGTGCGCCTCCCTCGTAGCACGCAGCTGATCTCGTAATTACAATTCAAGGTAGCGGGTATATGAAGTTACAGTTATTGTACAAGTTAAGATTACGTGACCTTTTCGGAACTCCTCTTCGAAAACCCCTGGCGTCGGTTGTCGGCTTGCGTAGGCACCTGCCTGCTGCTAGCAACCACCCGCACTGCCGCGAGCCAAACGAAGGGACAGCTGTTCCGAACAGGGACTCAAACAACGGAATCTCAACTCGCTGTAGATAGGTCACTAATATTGTCCGCTAAACCTTGGGACCCTGTGTCAAGAATACCAAAAAGACCTAAGTATATCATTGACGCAAACGAAAGACACAGATATAAAGATTACGAACAGAGAGATAAATTAAGAAATCTTACCAGAGAAGTCCGGGAAAGATGCACAGAGTCTAAGATACTTAATTTATATGTAGGTAGGTACATATAATTCAGAGTTCCAACTTATCAGAAAAATCAATTAATTACGAACAGAGTTTCGTGCTTAATCTTCAGAGTAATTATCAGAGGTGTTCGCATCCACCGGGAGGGGTGTATTTATATCCTCTTTCATGGAATATTCTAGTAAATGAATCCGATATTACGAATTATTCGTTCACCTGATCGAATCGCGAAACAATAAAAAAGCAGATCCACAGATCATACAGAACTACAACCATAAACTATCGACATTCTTGCCGTGATTAATTAATTTGGGCAACTAGGAATTTAGATTATGTATTAAAATAAAAGATGTTAAGAACTACAACCATAAACTATCGACATTCTTGCCGTGATTAATTAATTTGGGCAACTAGGAATTTAGATTATGTATTAAAATAAAAGATGTTAAGTTATATAATTGCATAAAATATCACGAACAATTTAACCTATCACGATATTATAATTCTATTTGAAATAGGTAAACATACTAGCGACATCTGTTGTCAGATTGGGAAACCATTCATCAATACCGAATAGGTGATCGATGAAAAGTTCCCCCCAAACCCTGCAGATGTCGTCATAGGTACAACGTATTGTTTACCAAAATCAAATTTTAACGCCACTAACAATTTTGCGTTACAAAACTTAATTTTTATGAAGGATGCAATTTTGAATAAGTCTTACAACTTTATTGCAATTTTGTTTATGCATGCCTGGCACGGTCATAATTACAACATGTAAATGCTGTTCTGAGAGTACTGAGAAATAAAGTTGAAAACACACAAAGAGTCGTTCATTATTTTCAGTTTAATTTAAATAATGGGGCATGGAACGGTCTATCTGATGGAATGTGGTTACCGTGGCCTATGGACGTTTGCAACACCAGAGGCATAATATTCGTGGTGCCGACCATATAGAGAAGAGGGAGGAAGGGGAAGGGGGGAGTGGAAGGCTAAGAGAGTCTCTGTACTGTCAAATGCAGGAGACAAAGAAGGGTTTCTCGATTATTTATATTGTTGATTGATGACTCCTGGTGGAGCTCACTTTTATACATAATTGATAATATACTTGTGTTTCTCCACTTCACTCCACTCCACAACACAGTGGAGAAGTACAAGTGTATTATCAATTATGTATAAAGGGTTTCTCAGTTTTCCCACTAACAACACAAAATCTCTCTAGTAAGCTCTGGCAACCCTACCCGCCTGCAATACAATACAAGGTTATTATTAGTCGCGGTATCCGTATTCTATAGGGTGGAGGTAGTTCACCCAGTCGGACTGCTTAATTAGGACGGAAGACACCGTCATGTCCTACCACCATCATTCGTCACTGGGTATGATACTATTATAACTTCTTTCTTGTACCCACAATTCTTGTACCTACTCGTGTACTATACACGATTTATGACAACGTGTTTACTAAATTCAATTATCAAATACTCTTGTGTGCCAGCAACCTAAGTCTTACTTTTCGTTTAATGGAAGATGCACGTAAATTCACGTTGACTGCGCGCTGACAAAAAAGCTTTTTGGGTCGCCTTGTATGAAGCTTCTATCTTCTCCATCATGAAAGCGAGGAAATAACATCACCATAGCTTGGAAAATTCACGGGAATGTGCCGTAATGTGATTAATTCTGAAAGCGTGGTGGGACTCAAAGGTAGAATTCCACTAGTGAAAATAATTGCGAACATTTAAAACTGAACTGGAATTTTAACTTTTTACAGATTCGCGATACATTTAGTATTATGTACTTTTACTACGACTAAGGATATGTTACGATGGAATCCGTAAAAGGTGGTTACATATCGATGGTTGGCATTCGAAGAGTAAACCTCAGAAAGTCTCAAGTTCATTGAGTCAATTTTAAGTTGAATTTGATTGGATCACAGTTGCTAGCGAACAGTATTGTATGCATCGTGATAATTTATTAAGCGTCTAAATAAATTGTTAACTAATACCTAAAAGTTTTGTATACTAGTGCATGTTAAGTAATTATCCCAATCATACCACCCCCCCTTCCCCATCCCCCGCCCTATCACCCTCTGTAAACGGGAGTCTCTACAGCGTCAGACCCATGGGGGCGGCCTTACCTTATGGTAAGAAACAAGCTGCGCCCCCGGGCCCCACCGCTGACTCAGTGTCTCCAGCCGGAGCTGCTCGGAGGAGTTGTTGGCTCCCTGTTCCCACAACAAGCGGTGGAATATACTCCGCCGCGGATGACTCCGCCACCTCGATCGCTAACGGCACCCAGCGTGGATGACGATGACGTGCCCGAGGTCGCTTGGGTAGAACTAGAGCTGGCGGTGCGCAGGCTTAAGGCCAAGAACACCGCCCCAGGACCTGACGGCATTCCAGGCCGAGCGTGGGTCCTAGCTCTAGGCGATGACAACGCTCTCGAGCCTCGACTGCGAGGGCTTCTCAGCGCATGTTTGGAGCGGGGCCAGTTTCCGAAACTATGGAAGACGGGGAAACTGGTTCTCATCCGAAAGGCGGGGCGTCCGGCGGACTCGCCATCCGCCTACCGGCCCATAGTGTTGCTCGACGAGGTGTGCAAACTCTTTGAAAGAGTTATCGCGAAGCGCCTCGTCGAGCACCTTTCCAGAGTGGGGCCAGACTTGGCGGATGGCCAATATGGCTTTCGCCAAAGGCGCTCCACGGTGGATGCCATCATGCGCGTGAGAAGCCTGGCGGGGGATGCGGTTGCTCGGGGCGAGGTAATGTTGGCGGTGTCCCTGGACATCGCCAACGCGTTCAACACCTTGCCCTGGAGTTGCATTAGAGAGGCGCTCGTGTATCACGAAGTGCCTCTCTACCTTCGCCGCATAGTCGGGGCGTACTTGACAGAGAGAGCTGTCATCTACCCAACCGCGACCGGCCTCGGTCGGCGAGAGATGTCGTGCGGTGTTCCGCAGGGTTCGGTCCTGGGGCCACTCCTGTGGAACATCGGATACGACTGGGCGCTTCGCGGTGAACTTGAGGGTGGTGCCGCCGTCACGTGTTACGCGGATGACACATTAGTGACGGCGTGCGGCGTTACACACCGCGAGGCGAACCTGAAGGCCACGACCGAGGTTGCCCAAGTCGTGGAACGGATCCGGCGGCTGGGTCTCGAGGTGGCTTTGCATAAAACCGAGGCCATGTACTTTCATGCGCGCCACCAGAGGGATCCAGTCTCACAGTGGGGGACATCTCCATTGGCATCAAGCCTCAGATGAAGTATCTGGGGCTCGTGCTCGACGGCCGGTGGGACTTCGGGGAGCATCTCCGAAGTTTGGCCCCCAAATTGAAGGGCACAGCTAATGCTCTGGCACGGCTGCTGCCCAACATGAGGGGGCCGGATGACTCCTGCAGGAGACTCTACGCGGGAATCGTGCGGTCCATGGCCCTATATGGGTGCCCAATATGGGCGGAGACCCTGAAGGCCAGACATGTGCAGAAGCTGCACGCCCCGCAGCGCACAATGGCCATCAGGGTCATCAGGGGGTACCGCACGATATCTTTCGACGCGGCGAGTCTCCTAGCCGGATCGATACCATGGATCCTGGATGCGAGAGCCCTTTCGGTGCTTTATCGGTATCGAAAGGAGGCGCGGGAGCGGGGACATGAACCCGAGCCTGGTGAGCTCCGGGCCGTGAAGTCCCAGCTCCACAGGGACATGGTAGCTGAGTGGAATCGACGACTTGGGCAACCACGCGCAGGGCACGCTGTAGTAGCGGCGGTAAGACCCATCATGGAGGACTGGCTAGAGAGGCCACACGGTAGCCTCTCATACCGGCTGACGCAGGTGATCACCGGGCACGGGTGCTTTGGGGATTACCTGCTACGGATTCAGAAGGAGCCAACGTCCGAGTGCCATCACTGTGATGCGAGCGAGGACTCGGGTCTCCACACGCTGACCGGGTGTCCGGCGTGGGAGACGCCGAGGCGGGTCCTAGTGGCGGCCCTGGGAGTGCGGATTCTCTCGCTCACCGCATTGATCACGGCGATGGTACGGTGCGCGAACGCTTGGGCTGCCGGCGCCTCCTTCTGCGAGCAAGTAATGCTCGAGAAGGAGACGGCGGAACGAGTTCGGAGAAGACTCCGGACCCGCACAGCCCGCGACGAGCGGAGGCGACTCGGACGTCGGAGGTCGCAGAATGACCTCCGTCCTCCATGAGCGCGGGCCTGAGGGTGACGGGTGGAGCCGCCTGTCACCCTAGCAGAAGCAGGCCGCGGCGGTGGCGCTAAGCGCGCCTCCCCATACCCGGGGACTGGACGGGGACACCGTGGTCCCTACACCCAAAGGGGGTCATTTCAAAAGAGAGGGCCCCGGATCTGCCTGGATGCGAGAGATATGTTGACTACTATCTCACCTCCGGCAACTAAAGACCCAAAGACGGCGTGCGTTTTGGTCGGTTCGAGTCCGACATAACCTCTCCAACCGCCCTCGGCGGAGAAGGGGGGTATCCGTGGGGATTTTTCGCACGAAAAAAAAAAAAAAAAAAAAAAAAGTCTCTACAGCGTCAGCAGCACCAGTGTGACATCCCTGGCGTTACAAACGATCATAGGCTCTTATTTTTTCCGTGCGCTAAGTCCCCCCGGCTACCCTCCCTCACCGTAGTCGGTGAGGGAGCTTATGTCGAAATAGAACCGACTAAAACGCACGCCATCATTGGGTCTTTAGTTGCCGGAGGTGAGATAGGTGAACATATATCCTTCGCATCCAGGCAGATCCGGGGCCCTCTCTTTTGAAATGACCCCCTTTGGGTATAAGGGCCACGGTGTCCGCGTCTAGCAGCCGGGTATGGGATGGCGCACTTTGCGCCGCCGCCGCCACAACCTGCATCTGCTAAGTCGCCTCCGCTCATCGTGAGCTGTGCGGTTCCGGAGTCTTCTCCGAAACAAGCATAGAACCTGGTAACCACTGTCCATCAGTTGGGCCGTGTGCTTGTCTACCACCTAAGATGTATAACAAAATAAATTCTTGAATTAGTTGGAATATTGGATGCTCTAAACAACATATTACAGTTGATGATATCAAATAATACATTTATAGGTAACTTAATTCCTTTCATAATTAGACATTAACCAAGTATTCTTTATAAATTAATATTTTATAATTCAATTACCGTAGAGTATGTCTTCTAATATAATGAAAAGATAAATATTTCTTTCAATTGAATCTAAAAGCCTAAACGAGCCGTCAACAAAAGTCAAGTTTACCAATAAAATGAATAAAATTGAAGTCATCCATTATGTCGAAATAGCTGAAAATATATTATGCATTTATAGAAATTATAACTCTTACGGAATGAAAATGAGAATTTGTATAGCGATTCGTATAATTATCGAAGCAATCGTATATCTCTTACTATTTTTTAATAACTTACTATGGATTGTAGAATCAGCACAAATAACTAACAACACGAAATATTTTTATTTTATGACGTATTTGGTATTGTTTCTTAATGGGGTAGCGTATTCAGTATGTAGTTTAGTAAACACGTCGGCGTATGAAAATTTGGTGGCTAATCTTGCGAAAATTCACAATGTGTACGGCCATGACGTAAATTATAACCGAAGCCTACAACAATTGCTGCTCATTGTATTGAAGTATTTTATTGGTGTTTACATTATATCATTCTTTTTTAGTATTGTGAATACTTATAACTGTTTAAAGCTTTACGGAGACAATAAGCCATATAGTACTTTATTAGTGAATTTCTCATTACTGCGAAGTCAGACATGTTTCATTTTGGAATTATTCGTGTTATACACATTCTTGTCTTTACTATCAATCTCATCGAAATTCCTTACTGGCACATTGGTTAAGGTAGAAGAGCAACTGCAAGAGAAGATAAATACCGCACTTTCTGACAGAAATAATGATTGCAATTATTCGAACCTCGTACAGCAAGTGAAACAGTGGGTTGAGGTGTACGATTATGTGGTGAATAGTGGAAAGCAGTTATCAGAGTGTTTTAAAACTCAAGTAAATATTGTTTCATGAAGTAATTAGCTGACCCGCGCAACTTCATCTGCGTCACCCCGTTTTTGCAAGATTTTTAACTTGTAGCATGCTGTCAATAATATATAAATCTTCCTCTTCAATCACTCTATTTATTAAAAAAACCGCATCAAAATCCGTTGCGTAGTTTTAAAGATTTAAGCATACATAGAGATATACGGACAGAGAAAGTGACCTTGTTTTAAACTATGTAGTGATATCGGCAACTTTGATGTATGTATTTGCTACTAGTTGGAGCTTTGTTAGGGATTTGCCGTAAACAATAAATTCCAAATCATTTGCTTACTAGTGTAACGATTCCTCATTGATATAATTACCTAATGATGAAGCCAGTGTCCAAGCGCGTGTTCATTAATCGCACCTCAAAATAGTATTTCTATTTGCTGGATTATTTGTACAAGTCTGACATTGAGTTTTAGGAAGATAATATGATTTAAAGAATAAATATTTTACTGTTTTAGGTGGTAGCTTCGCTGACTTTGAGTATAGGGGGCTATACATTTCTTTTGTATTATATGTCAAGCATTCTCATTCAAAGAGTAAGTAAACACATACTTTTATAATATTCTAAACCAGTAATGATAGTGTTATATTGTGAAATGTAACTCAAGAAAAGTTAAAAAGTAATATTTTTAGGAAAAAAAGTAACGAGTTACTTTATTACAAGCGAATCTGATATAATGTAAAAGACTGTCAAACTGTCACGATAGCCGGAAAAAAGCGAGAATAGTTTTATTTACCTACTTTTTTTTAATGCGCGCCATCCCCACGGATACCAATCCCACCGGAACCGAGAGAGGGGTTATATCGGACTCGAACCGAAAACGCATGCCGTCTTTGGGTCTCTAGTTCCCGGAAGTGAGGTAGTAGCGAACATATCCCTCACACCCCGGCAGACTCGGGCCCTCTCTTTCGAGATGACCACCATCGGTTATTTATCTACCTATTGATAATAATTAGGTACATTAGAAATTATTGTAGGATTAATTTGGTTCGTCATTTCACTCTGTTCGGTTTAACTAAAACTCTTTATTGCGTAAACAGATACTCGGTTCCATGAAATTCGTTATACTTCACATTATGCTACTTTATTGCTTAGTAAGAAGGTGTAATTTTGTTTGAGCAACTGGTGTCTTCAAAGACATTTCTCAAAAAACCGGTAACAGCAAAAGTAATATTTTAAGCTATATAACGCAGAAGTAATGTAAGAGGTTCAAAAGTAACATAAAATGTTACAAAAGTTGCATTCTGACAACTATATATTTTTTTTATACTACGTAGGTGGCAGACAAGCACACGGCCCACCTGATGGAAAGCGGCCACCGTGGCCTATGAACGTGTGCAACACTAAGGGTGTCACACACGCGCTGCCCACCCTGAAGGGAAAGGGGGAGCGCTGGGAAGGGGTGGGGAGGCTAGGAAGGGGAGGGGAAGGAGGGGTATAGTGAGCTCTGGCTACCCTACTTACCGGCGGGAACACAACACGATGGTTATTATGACCGCGGTCTTCTGTAGGGCGGAGGTACTTCCCCAGTTGGACAGCTCATTTCGGACGGGAGATACCGTCGTGTCCTACCTCCGTTAAAATATATGTCTAAATATAAATACATTCTATTCAAAGCTATTTGGCTCCCAAAGTTGCTTTAGAATACATGTTTCGATGTGTTCTAAATCATATTATTAAATTAATATATAAGATGATTTATAAGAATAATTTATAAGATGTTTTTATTTTATTTACAGAGGTCCAGCCTGTATCTGTCCTTATTGTTCATGCTTTGGTTTTTTATTTCTGAACTAATTGTGATTTTCGTAGCATTTTATGCAGGTCAAAAGTTGCACAATCAAGTGAATACGATGTATAAAACTGCTACTAAGTTGTACAGCATATGTTCCATAAGTAAGTTTATGCCTTTAAATCATAATTTTATAAAGTATTTTTAGAGATCTTGAAGAAACATGTTATAACATGATACTTTTTTTATACCACTTAGATGACAGACAAACACGCGGCCCACCTAATGGAAAGTGGTTACTGTGTACTGTGTATAAATTTAAATTTTATTTTATGTGCGTTAATATAATTAAAATAGGAAAGAAACAGAAACAGCCATATACACGGTTCTTAAATATAAAAGGAGGGAACGTAGTAAGCCTTCTGAAAAGAGTAAATCCTATCCTCGGGCCCTCGCCGTGAGTAGCGGCGCCGCCATGAAACAAAAATACCTAATACACAACGATGATATCAAAAATACCGTCGATTTGACAGAAGATAATAAAATATCAGCTTCTGAAATATAATAATTGAACATTCTTTTTTATTTAAGGTCCTGGAAGTCCTGAAATTAAGATTATTAAAAGTTTATTAACTTTGACTACGCGAAGTAAAATCAAAGTTGAATTCGGCAAACTGACGATTGGAATGTACCTAGTTCCGATGTTTTTATCTACAACTATCACGTATGTGATTATAGCATTGCAATTTAATAATGTAATTTAACTAATGTATTCTGTAAACTAGATCTAAGTTACTGAACAATAAATTATTATTATAATTATTAACACTTTAGTTCATTTATTATGCATTTAAATAAATACTTTCATTGCATAAAGTTTACAAAATTATTTAAAAAGTGTAATGTTTGTATAATGATACAGGTAGGTATATATATTGGTTCGGGTGTTTCTATGTATAATAAGTATGTATACTTATACAAAAAATGTATCTGAGTATATTTATCCTCATTGTAGAACCTTTAATATAAACCAGTTAAATTATGCTTTCCTTGGGACTAGGTTAGCGTCGTCGTGTACTGTTTTGAAATATTTACATTTACAACTTGTATTTCAAAAATTTGTCATTATTACGTAATAAACGAGTAGTTTTACTTTCCTCTGAACCGAATTATTTTGCAAACACTTTAGTAGGAAAAGTTTCTAGACTCTAGACAGAGTGCCATTATGTTAGTAGAATCGCATCAAAGCGAACCTTTACTCCTTTACCTTTCATTCAATTCGTTCACATTTAATAACGGCCTTTATGACATTCATATTTTGAACTTTTTTATTCTCAAAATACTTTTAGCTCTTCTCGTACTTCACTTTCGATTATCAACTCAATTTCTTTCCCTGGCACAAAGTTTCCAACACAGCTTTACCATTAACAACATAACTGAGCACATATAAAAAGCAGTATAAAAACTTTTATACGATGAACAACACAAACCGTAGCTAATCTAATTCGATGTTTTTGAGTACAAATATGAATAATTTAGCAATTAACTTTTATGAAAACGAATAAATTATAACTTAGCTGGTTCACGTAGTACAGACTCGTTTCGAAGTTTTCTGGGATCCAAATTGAATTCGTTACGTGATGTGTTGTAATGGATTTCTGAGTGCGATTATAAATTAATCATAGTTTGACGAATCTAATTCAGGAATCCTGTGTAGTGACTTCTTTTCTAGGGTAAGTTTACCCTGGAATCTACAGTAATACTAATAAACTTTCGTAACGTAATTACCTAAACATGAGTTTTAGTCAGTTCTGTAAAAGGGACAGAGAACAGAGTAGGCAGTCTTGGTGAAGTTTTTCCTGTAGTTTCTCTACACCATTAAAAGGAAAAACTGGAGAAAAGGTTTGGGGTTTGTATGCTTAATTTTAGTACTACCCACACACATATGAAAAATTGTTAGTTTAACAGGTGTAATGTTTAGGAATTATAATGCTCATAACTGTCAATGTAAACCTTTGAGAATGCCGCAAGGCGAAACCTGTTAGGTACAAAAATAAATACAGTGGACAAGTACAAGTGTGTTATCAATATCAATCATGTATAACAATAAGTTCCACCAAGTGCCATCAACAAACAGTACAAATAATTAGAATGTAGTAGTTTAACATACGAAAAAGAAAACAATTCATTAAAATAAGGTCTACTTTAAGATACGAGTATGACTAGTATAGATTATAATCCTTAATATTTTGGTAATAAATAAAAAAGCTACGCACGACTAATAAAAAAAAGATTCTACCCTTTTTTTGAAGTTGGTTAAAAGTCATTAAAAGTGTTTGCTATTGCCGATGGTTCTTTGATGTAAGTATTATTTACTTCAATTTGTTTGCATTTTCCTTGGAGTTGTTTATTTTAGAGTTATTTATTACTTGCTTAGATGATTTACATTTGTTTAATGAGGTTATAATGTTTTTATTGCTCTGCGTTGGTTCTGTTACAATTAAATTTAATTGCTTTTGAAATAATACATTTAAATACTGACGACGTTTGAAGAATATATATTGAAGTTTATTATCTTTGCTGACTGATGCTTTTGCGTATTAATTTACGGCGTTTATTAATTTTGTTATGTTTGATAGGCTCGCGTTTCCGATCCCTATCTCACCTGTTGGTAAGTATGTGGTTGTGCAGCACAAAAAATCTCTAGAGAGCTATTATAGCTACCCTACTCACTGCGGGAAACACAAGACAAGGTCATTATTAGCCGCAGTATTCTGTAGGGCAGAGGTACTTCTGCAGTCAAACTGTTTAATTGAGACAGGAGGTATCGTCTCGTCCCACTCCAACAAACATTTATAAATTCTTTTTCTTTTTTCTTCCTTCTTTTTTTATAGCCAAACATGTCAAGTAAATGGGTTATTTATCTTTACCTCGGGTCGTATCTGGTGCAAAAGAGCCTGGAACACTAACCACATTACCGCACTGGATTGCAATGGCTAAATTCTCTTTCATTATTTTATACCCTGTCGACCCCAAATGAGTTGAGAAAAAGGTTCAGAAAATGATGATGATATTTCATATCCTTTCTGGAAGTCAGAAGTCCCGCATGTGTTATTTTATAGATGGTATGTTTCAGACTTACATATACGGTATAAGTGAACAAGAATTTATTCCTATACCAAATCAACATTTTCTGCGGACCAAAATGATATATTTAAAGACTACAACCGACGTATTTCATATTTTGTCCGAACGCCTTTAGAATACAAACATCAAAGCTCTTTTATATTCCAGAACGATGTAGCCCTATTGATCCATTATATATAGGCGTTGATCGCGTCTCAAATTCAATGGGAACTTATGCTTCACTGACATTACCCGAGTGATGCGAATAATCTAACTTATAAATGTGATTAGGTTAAAAAATCTGCGAAGAGGTAATAATATGCACGTTTTATATACATTTAAAGTCTTCTATATAATAAACTAGCTGACCCGCGCAATTTCGTCTCGTTTATGCAACATTTTTCATTCCTGCTCCGCACCAGTTGGTTGCAGCATGATGTTGTATACATATAAATCTTCCTCTTTAATCACTCTATTTATTAAAAAAACCGCATCGCAATCCATTGCGTAGTTTTAAAAGATTTAAGCATACAAAATGGACATAGGGACAGAAAACGCGACTTTGTTTTATACTATGTAGTGATAAGGACTGGCAAACATCTAGACTATGTACTCTATCTGCCCAAAAATGTTTTATGAGTCTAAGAGTAGACCGCAAGACAATGACACAGATTGAATCTTATGTACGAAAAACCCTCGTCTCAAAAATCGACGTTTAATTAAAATTCGAGCTAACCAGCTTCTTCCTCGAATTTGAATAATTAAATTGTATTTTACTTCGCTCGTTTAGACCACAATTGCGACCGCCAATCGAGGCGCTGTTAAGGGTATTCATTAGCAGATAGCCATAGAAAATTAAATTGTAAGAAATGAATTAGATAAGGTCTTAATGTATAAAGACGTGGAGTCCATTAAGGGTTAACTTGATTACAGTTTACCACTTGGACTAAAAACAGATTATACCCTCAGTGTGAAAGGGTTAATAGATTTAACGTGTCGTTTCTCTTAGAGAATTAGGTAACCATGTATTACAATATATTGTCAACTACGCAACTAACCTGTACAGAGTTACAACAAGTATAATAACAGTTTAGGTACAGCTCCAAAAGTTCCTGGACACCTTAAGATCCATAATCCTTCGACAACCTTAGAAGTAGATCTATTATCCAGTAGCTTCTAAGACTAGTAGTGGTATAGTGAAATCATTTCATACAATTTTAGTTTCGAATTGTCCAGAAACTTTTGGAGTCCACTGTGCTTTTAATGACACAAAATTTACAAAGTACGAGTAATTACTTTTTCACCACAGCAGCTCAAACAAGTGAGTTTTGCTGCGTAAAAACAGTGTGCAAAATGCGATTTTGCTCACTCAGTGAGACAAAGTAGCTTTTTAATTATTTTTTTTTAATTTTCAATAAAGAGTGCCAACCATAGATTCAAAAAGAAATGTTCCGCGAATAACTTTCGAACTACATACACTGCACTCTGTCTCTTGGCCGTCCATAAAAAAGTTTGAGTGACAAACACAAGTATTTTGAAGGTTTTTTTTTTAATTTATGGCACGTCAAAGGTCCTATTTCGAAATTCTAAATTTGAAAGATATTTGTAAAAGAATAACCATGTATTTTATTTACATTATTTAATAATTATGTAATGTTATTGAATACCAAAATAAGTAATGCATAAGTATTTTATAATGATTACTATTATCAACATTTGAATGAAAAATAAAATGTCACGTACGCTGTTTCTGAACACACCTTAAAAGTTATTTTTTAAAGGTATAAAATTTAACTTTTAAAATTCAACTTTAAATTTGCATAACAGCAATAAGTAATTAGATTAATTATTAACTTTTAAAATTTTCAGCATTATTTTAATTAATAATAGGTGTTCTGTTCTGTTAATAAGTGTTGCATTATCTTCTAAGTAATATTTCTTATGTGTTCTCGCTGCTGAAGTGAAAAGTAATGTGTGCCACACGAGAGCAAAATTATTTGCATCTCGTGCATTTGAATCCCTCACTACGCTCAGGATTCTACATTAGAATCACTCGCTACGCTCGTGATTCAATCCTAGAATCCCTCGCTTGCTCAGGATTCAAAATCAGCACTCGCAGCAAAAAACTGTTTTGCTCTCTTGTTGCACAAATAACTGTTACCGATATTATTTACCACCATCGTCAAATTTTATTCATTAACATATTCTTAAATATTAGGAATAGAACTACTTGCTAGAATCTATAAAACTACATGTCGGACAAAGGCCTTTTTGAAGATTATATGCTATTGCTTTTTGTCCTCCGTCTTTCGCTCCCAGTCTACCCTAGCAACCTTTTCAGGTCCATCCGACTGGAGGGCGTTCTACCTTCCATCTACGTTTTTTTTTTGTTATACCTTGTATTATACCATGTAGGTGGCAGACAAGCACACGGCCCACCTGATGGAAAGCGGTCACCGTGGCCTATATACGTGTGCAACACTAAGGGTGTCACACACGCGCTGCCCACCTTGAAGGGAAAGGGGGAGAGCTGGGAAGGGGTGGGGAGGCTAGGAAGGGAGGGGAAGGAGGGGTAAAGTGAGCTCTGGCTACCCTACTTACCGGCGGGAACACAACACGATGGTTATTATGACCGCGGTCTTCTGTAGGGCGGAGGTACTTCCCCAGTTGGACAGCTCATTTCGGACGGGAGTTACCGTCGTGTCATACCTCCGTCAGCTACCTACCTTCTCGCGGTCTCCACAGCAGGACTAGTTTGCTGCAACGGCAGTCTTTCGACAGATGTGGTCACATGTAATAATCGTAATGGCTGTAGGTATCAAATGTCCCGTTACAACTATGGCTCACCGTTACAACTATGACTCACCGTTACAACTGTGACTCACCGTTATAACTATGACTCACCCATCTGTCACCATTCTTATCTTATGTTATTGGGGTGCGTGCTCTGGAGCTTTCGCGGACACTTCGACCCTATTGGATCCTTTGTGTCGACCCCATCCTGGCTCCTAGGTTAGAGGAGGGATAGCCCTCTCTATCAGGGTGGCCACTCCTCTTAATCGCAGGTGCATGTAATCCTCTGGTTTGGGGTATCCCCTCCCGAGTAGATCCATTCGATGTCTTCCTAAGGCGTGGCACTCGCACAGTATGTGCTTCATCGTTTCCACGTCCTCCTTGCAGTGTCTGCATGTTTCTTCATTTATGATACCAATCTTGCTCAAAGTGTATTTTGTGCAGTAGTGGCCAGTAAACGCTCCTATTATTTTCCGGATTCTGTCCCTGCTGAGATTAATTATTTTCTCGCTCAGCCTTCCCAATTCATTGCTTAAGAATTCCTTCGAATGTGTTAGGCCTGGTTTGGTCCTCCATTCCTTAAGCTGCCTCTTTTTGGCCTGCTCTAGAATAGCCCTTTTGAATGTGGCTACGGGGAGTCCAACGAATGGTTCGGGACCTGTAGGTATTTTAGCAGATCCCTGTCTGGCTAGATGGTCTGCTTTTTCATTTCCTTCAATCCCCTCATGACCGGGGACCCAGACGAGCCTTAATCTGTTGGCTCTTCCAACCTTGTTTAGGCTTCTTATGCAATTCAGTGTTATTTCTGAATGTACCTTTGGAGAGCTTAGCGCTTTAATGGCTGCTTGGCTGTCACTGAGAATATAAATTTCCTTTCCATGAGTTTCTCTATTTATAATCTCCTGAGCGCATTCAATAATAGCGTACACCTCCGTTTGGAATACGGAGGCGTATCTGCCGAGACTGACGCTGATGTCGCAATTTTTTGCGTGTACACCTGCTCCTGTGCCATCTAGTGTCTTAGAGCCATCGGTATACCAGATTTGTCTATTACCTTGATCGGTTCTGAGACCTTGTTTCCATTCCTGTCTGGTAGGAATTGTTACCTTGTAGTTCCTATGAAATACTAGATTAGGCTGTTTTTTGTCAGACCTCATTTCTAGTAGATCCCGAAGATCAGGTGTTATCTCCATTTTTGTGTAACTCATTGGTATGCTGGTAATATCGCCTCTTTGCTTCTATAATGTGTTATCTCGAAAACTGTGATTTTACAGGAGAGTGATTTTAAACTTACAAAATAAAACTGTGACAAAACTAATAACTTTTTTACTGTCGATCCTTAATTTATTATTTGATATGTTAAATAAACTATCGGAGTAGTTCTTAAAACCCTGGCAATTTGAAATTTTAACGTGGAATTAGCATCAATTTAAAAAAAGGGGAACATATATCACGTTTTTCTTGCAAATAGTGAGTATTATGAGTGTTACAACCTGAGTCGTCACGTTGTTGATGATATTACGTTTCTTATGACACTGAGTTTTGCCACAAACAATCATTGTTGAAATAAAAACTTTTGGTTTCGAGAATATTTTTTTATTAGAAAGAGGGAAACTACAACCACACTTAATAATTAATTCTATAAAAATTAAAACAAATTAATACTATAAATAATCACAATTGGTAGGCCTAATGAAAATCGCATTTGACTTCTATATTACAGCATATTTAGGTTAATATAAAATAGTTATACCTAAAAACAATCAGTCTTCGGCAGCAATAGTTTCTAAAAAATCTAACAATTATAACATTCATCATCATCATCCTTGCGTTAGTCCCGGTCATATTCGAAGCCTTCGCCTCGGCGTCCGGGGTCTGCTTTCCGGCTTTTTCTCATCCACTTCGCACGGTCTGGCGCATCCATGGTGGTGAGTCCATTGGCACGCATGTCATCCTCTACGACGCCAAGCCAGCACTGCTTGGGTCTATTCCTCCTACCGGGACCCGGTGGAGGTGTCATGGCCAGACATCTGTTACCCACGTAGCCGGGTGGTCGTCGCTGAACATGGCCGTACCAGCGAAGGCGACTCTCCTGCATTTTGTCTGCAATGTCATGGAAATGGAGGCGGCCCCGGATGCGAGATGCGAATCCACCAGGGCGATGTCATCAGCATACATGAACACCCACGGGGGCTGCTCATATGAGTTTCTGATGCTGTCCGACAGAGCGTCTACCACCACGCTGAGCAGATACGGGCTAAGAACAGATTCCTTGGTGTACTCCAAGGTTGATGGGGAGGGGGTTTGGGTCGCCAACAGCGGTCTGGACCGGAATTGTAGTACATTTTTCGGATAGTGTCAATATAGAACTGTAGAATCCGCAGTACCCACCAGATCACCGCGTGAGGAACACAGTCGAAATCCTTCTGCATGTCTACAAACAGACAGTGCAGTGGCGTATTCTTCGTTCTGTTTTTCTCCGCGACAATTATATCCTGTGCCGCTTTGACCCTAGAACGCGCCAACTTATAGATAAGCTTGCGCCCCTCAGGCGATTCCAACTTATCATAGAGAGGTTGTAAGTGGTCTCGTCTGGCTCTGGCTACAGCTTTCTTAGTGGCGCGCTTTGCTTCATTGTACGCGTCACGGTGTTAGGGAGACCTGGACACTTCCTACTTTTTAAAGAGGGCTTGACAATAGCATCATAAGTGTTAGCAAACAAAATACAAAATTAAAAAAATACTTAACCAACCAATATTGTAATACAAATGTAACGGACTAGACTTAGTCAAAACATGAATACAAAATAGTACTTTGGAAATAAGTAGGTAATCAAATTAGAATAAATCTACTTTTAAGTTAAGACAAAATTACAAAATTAAAAATCAATAATGATCTTACACAGTAATCAGAGATAGTCTTGGTATTATTTGGCGCAAATATTAATAATCAGTTTTCATAGCAGCCTATATTTTTATAAAATCACCCCCGCTACGCTTAATGAAGAGTCGTTTTCTAAAAAAAGTTTTATTATTTTAAATATTTGCTAAGATAAGTAGTTTCTTATTAAACTAAGATACAGCAAATAGTAAAAAGTATGATATTCACTTGTCACTTGTCTTACATCTAGATTCCATCTGAAAAATTTAAGTACCAACGGCTATTACTTTTAGTATTTACAACGGACTATATTAGAATATTCCTAAATAAATACATTTGTTTTTGTTCAAAAACGAAACATCTATAATTATCCATCGCTTGAATTTTAATTTGGAAAAAGTTTCATCACCTACAACGTTACATCCTAAGTTAACTCCAAATAAAACCTTCATACTTTCGACAGCAATGTGACATGTACGGTATGTAACAATTAACATTCCACACTATTTTTCAGTAATAATGTGTCACATCCATATATCACATTATAAAATTTAAAATCATAATTGAATTAAGACTTATCTTTACAATCAAAACGTGATAAACTCGTTATGTCACGTTTTCGCAGAAAATCAAGAGCTCCTTCCTCTGTAAGTGCGTAGTGGTTACTGTTATGTTACGTTCTCGCAAAAATACTTGATGCAGTAAGAGACAGTGCCATATTGTGATCTGACACAATGACGCTATCTCTTTCGCCCACAGATTCGCTATTTACCGCGTAAAAAATACCACGTTTTTTGAGAAAATAAAATCGAGCACGGCGGTTTTAATTATCAAATAAAAAAAAAACGAAATTTCGGATATGTCACATTATAGAAGCAAAGAGGCGATATGTCCTGCATCCTTAAGTCTTTTGAGAGCTTTAATAGCCTCCATTTGTACAATTGAATGCAGCGGTAGCATATTTAATAGTCGTTCCACCGCTGCTGTCGGTGTTGTTATAAATGCACCCGTTATAGACATGCAGGCTATCCGTTGGATTTTGCTGAGCGTTTCCCTGCATGTTATCTGTCACCATTACATCACACCCGTAGATATAAAAAATTGCAACAACTAAATTGTATTCGTGTAATTATATGGTCACATGTAATATTCGTAATGACTGTATCAAATATTCCGTTACAACTATGACTCACCGTTACAACTATGACTCACCCATCTGTCACCATTACACCACACCCGTAGATATAAAAAAAAAAAAATGCAACAAGTAAAATGTACAGTATTCGTGTAACTATATTACAGGTTTACAGGTGATTAATTTCACTTGCATAGAATATTATTGACCGCAATTAACAGAATTCTTTGGGGAATCTCGTGTTTTGAATGTTTATAAACTAACGCACTAACAAATAACACAAAACTATTAACACATTTTCGTAACCCATGGGAAATTCCAGAATAATGTGTTATTTCAAACTATAATTTGTCGCTGTATCAACAAACTCTCATAGGGTAAGTCAGGGATAGATACATATAGTATAAATAAAAATTATTCGGCATCTAACACTTAAACATAATTGAATATCTCTTCTAATCATTACGGAGAGATGGCTATCGGCTCTGAACGCACTGTAAAGCATTTATTATACAACATTTTTGATAGTTAACAAAATAATGTGATATTATTTGGTTAACTATCAACTATGATAATATGATCTTTGTTAAATTATGAAACAATTTAAAACCATCTTAAATAGATATTCAAATGTTTCTTTATCGGTGACACTGTCAACCTATTTCATTCATCATCATCATTTCTGTATCTTACCGTATCTTACGAATAACAATTATATAATATAATATATAATAATAACAATAATAAAAATTAAAGCGGTCACCGTGGCCTATGAACGTTTGCAACACCAGAGGCGTCACACACATGCTGCCTACCCTGTAGAAACCTTCTAATGCCCTTCTTGAAGAACCCCATATTGTAGTCGCTTGGAAAAACCACGGCAGGGAGTTCATTCCACAGCTTGAGCATGCGCGGGAAGAAACTCCTTTCATACCGCACAGTGCGCACCGTTTCCGGTCGTAGTGTGTGAGGATGAACTCCCTCTCTATGGCGAGCGGTGCGATGATAGAAAGTAGGTGTGGGTATTACATGTTTTGAATGGATTTTACTGTATATACGTGCATATTTATGACAGCATCGATTACAATTATTAATAGCCTGAATCGAACCTGAACTTGAATCGAAACATTACTCTAATTGACAATAAAAGCCAGTCTTCTTAGGTCGTTCATAAGTGATGACCGATTGACATCCGTAGAATGAATGGTCCATATCAAAAGCCTACAGATAAATAATTAATATTCTATTTTACTCCTATCTGTACAATGCCTGATAGTAAATTACGAATTGCTGTCCAACTAAGTAATACTGGATTACATGCCTTGTTATACTGCATTTGAATAGAAATAATCTTGATACTGTGTCGGGTATACGAGATGATTTATTATGTTTAACTACGACTTGGGAATTAGTTCAATAGTTTGACAAGATATAGTGAGAACGAATATAAGTTTTATTTGGAAACCCAATGAAGTCACAATGTAAAACACAATGCAGTATGTATGTACAAAAATGTAGAAAATTTTGCCTATACAAAAAGTTCAGTAGGTATCTCTGACAGTCCTAATTACTAAGCTTTACCGATTGACACAATTTTATCCTTGAAGAAACCCCTTCCCTCGCTTTACAAGAACGTGATCATGTCGGAATAAAACTGATTAAAACCGCACGCCGCCCGTCTCGAGTCTTTAATGACGGGGTGTAAGTGGGTCAAAACACAGAAAAATAGGAATTGTGTCACTCTCATACTTTTTTAAATATTAAAATTAAAATTAAACAAAACTTTAATGTCAGTTCTACTATTTTTTATTTTATTTATGATACAATTCTTCTATGGCTAACTATGTAACTTTTTTATCATTACGATACTATTTTAGCTGGACAAAAGAGATTTCAATGCAATTATTCTACATAACCGGATGTCTTGGCGCAACACGCATGCGCGGTCAATAAATGAATTTTGACGGTTACAAATAAACGCTTTTATTACAATACAAAATATATTTTTACACACATTACATTAACCTTCTCAAGAGATTAGATGAAATAGTGTATGAAATGTACATAATTTTGTCTTAAAAGACTCGTGTGATACTTATAAAAACATCACCTATTTATAAACTACTATTGTCACATATTTTAAATTACATTATTGAACTGCAATGCTATAATTACATTCGTGATGGTCGTCGATAATAATATCGGGAAAAGATACATCCCTATGGTCAACTTGCCAAATTCAACTTTTATTTTATTTGTTGTTGTTAAAGTTAATAAGCCTCTAATAATTGCTGTTTCAGGACTATCAGGACCTAAAACAAAAATATGTAATTATTAAAAAAACACCTCTGTAGCGTGGCGGTAGTAAGCGCAACTGCTTAGGAAGCGTGGGTTCGATCCGCGCTTCCTGCGCATTGCAAATATTTGTATGCATGAATATGGCTATTTGCACTGATCTGTGTGACTCGGAGATCACATTCACGGTCCTGGTTGTCATACGAACATCTATGGCAGTCGTTACGGGCAGTTAGAGTTCTAAAAAGTTCAAGTAGTGGTCTAACTGCAGCAGTACTTCAATGTCATCTATATCTATAAGTTTTGTAGGCCACATGGCAGTCGCTACACATAATATTTTTTGTGAAGTGACAGTCTGTTCCAACGCAGTCAGAATAGAAAAGAGACCGACGATTTAACGTGCTCTCCGGGGTACGATCAGACCAGTGCAAATAGCCATATTCATGCATACAAATATTTGCACTGATTGCGGATTGAACTTGCGTCTTCTGCGCAGCAGTCGCGTACACTACTACGTCGCCACGCTACAGAGGCTGTCTATACAGATAAGTTTTTAAATATCGAGATTAAATGAATTGAAAATGTAATTTACAGACATGAACTTACTTATAGAGCATATACAGTAAAGTTTGCTAACGGTTTTGTACATCGTATTCACTTTATTGTGCAACTGTTGACCAGCATAGAACGCCATATATATCGCAAACACTTCAGAAAATAAAAACCACACTATATACAATAAAGACAGATAGAGACTTGCTACCTGCAAAAAAGACATTATTAAAATTTATTTACTTTTAATATTTGTTTGTTACATATGAAATTGTCGTTTTGTTGGAAGAAATTGGAGGAAGCCTAATTTTCAGTACTAACATTTTTGCATTTTAAATCCAAATTGAATAACCAAATAACAATTTTTGTTACATTTTTGAAAAGTGACAGTTGAAAAAAAGTAATACAAAATTTATCATTCAAATGGCAAATATTTAGGAAAATATTTTTGAAGATCGAATTGAATTTATCAAGCGGCCAATAAAAAAAATACAGAATTGTAAAATCTTGAAATCAACTTACAAACAAAATATGAATAATGGAAATAGCTATTAAATTACAGGAATAACGAAGTCATGAATCTGTAAGAAAATTTCGGCATTTTCATATGTAAAGACCTATTATTTACTTGTTTAATAATATACTATCAATGTATATATATATTTTTTTACTTACGAATTGAATGAGTATCGATGATATATAATATAAAAGAAATGTACATTCCCATATACTCATTAGCATCGAGTACATAACCTAAAACAATTAACTGAGGTTATAATATGAAAAAAAATCCTTTCTTAATATCATTTTTCACCTTAGCCGATCACTCGGGTCTGCCGGGGTGCGAGGGATATGTTGACTACTATCTCACCTCAGGCAACTAAAGACCCAAAGACATCGTGCGTTTAAGTCCGAAATAACTAACCCGACCGGCGAAAGGATCAGCGAGTTAAACTGGCGCAGTAGCAATTTGGATGGGTGACCGTTTAGTGCTATTTTATCTGAATTTCGATATCGTTTCTTATAATTTATAACCATTATCAAAGCACTGCGATTACAAAAAATGCCATTGGTTTTTAGACTGAAAGTTCAATATGACATGAAAAAGTTCTTAATTATTATTGTTTAATTCACTCTACAAAATGCCTTTCAATTTAAAACTTTAAATGCATAGCAGTTAAGTCTAAAATTCTGTGGCATTTTTTGTAATCTCATTAGATTGATAACAGTTGATAATTAGCAGAATTCAGGTCCGTATACCGTAAGGCACGTTTAAATGCTACCTCACATGCTGGCATGTATAGTGGGCTCTAAAAGTTCCTGAACACTTTAAGATCCATGATCCTTTGACAGCATAACTTTGATTTAAGCAGAGTAACTAGAGAGCGTTAATAAAATGATTAAGGTCGATGTCTTGTTTCAGTTGTACACAACTAGCAGTACGTGCTCCGCTACGTATAAAATGAAATAATAAAAAAAAATGAAGAACCGCTCGACCAATTTGTTTGCAACATAAACCATTTACTCAATAGTTCGAACAAGCCTAAACATTCGGTTTGAATAGGTGAGCACGTTCTTGAGCTATAAAATTACAACGAAAAGTGGCATTGATTTTTATGTACATTGATAAGGAAAGTCATGCAAGTAGAATTATAAACTTAATTATATTAATAAGTATATCTACGAGTATTATCCAGTAGCTTCTAAGACTAGCAGTTGTATAGTGGTGATACTGCATACTATTTCAATTTAGAATTGTCTAGGAACTTTTACCCCACTATACTTAGAAACAATAAAATAACAGTGAAAATTTACTTGATGTTTAAAACACGCTGATAGTTGATTTCCAGTATTCACAAGATAATCGTACACCTCAACCCACTGTTTCACTTGCTCTAAGAGGTCCGAATAGTTGCAATCTATGTTTCTGTCTGAAATCCCTTGCAGTTGTTCCTCTATCTCAAACAATGTGTTAGTAAGGAATGTCAATGAGATTGATAGTAAAGATAAGAATGTATATAACACAAATAATTCCAAAATAAAGCATGTCTGACTTCGTAGCAGTGAGAATTGCAATACTAAAGTTATAAATGGATTATCGCTCTCGAAAACTGTTAAATAATGGCAAGTGTTTATTATATTAAGTAATATAGATATCGTATACACGACGGCAAAATATTTTAATACAGCAAACATCAATCGTTCTACGCATCGGTTATAATTTATATCATGGCCATATATATCGTTAAGAGTCGCAAGATTAGCCACCAAATTTTCATATGCCGACGTGTTCACTATACCACAGACTATATAAACTATTCCACTGAATTGTAAGAGGAAGTATGTCATGAAATAAAAATATTTCCTATTACTCTTTATGTCTGCTACTTCGATAATCCATAACACGTTATTCAGAAACAATAAATTATATGATATTAATTCTAAAACTATGCGAATTCCTATGAAGATTTTTGTTTTGTATCCATATAGGTGATAATTTCTATGTATACTTATTAGGCTTTCAGCTATTTCAATATAACGAATGATTTTAATTTTATTCATCTTGTAACTTGACTTATTTTGATGGCGCGCTTACGCTTTCTAAGCTTAATTAGAAGAAATATTATCTTTTAATCATATTAGTGAACACACTCTATCGTAATTGCTTTGTATAATATAAATAATTTTCTAATTGAACAATCGTTAATTAAATTGCAATTGCAACTTTCTATTATACTACTTAGATGGCAAACACGGCCCACCTGATTGAAATTAGTAAACGTGGCCTATGAATGTTTACAACACCAGGGGCCTAACTGCTGCTGCTGATGACCCTGTAAAGAATAGAGGGTGAGGAAGAAAACACTACACAAGGTTATTATTAACTGCGGTAATCTGTAAGGTGGAGGTAGTTCCCCAGTCGGACTGCTCAATTAGTAAAGTATTAGAAGGATACAACTCAATCCGGAAGGACTCTATTAAAATGACGAAAAGCTTTGCAGCATTAAGTTATTATTACTAGCATAAAATATTACTAGCATATCGAAAGCGAGGCGATGGCGTTCTCTTTCGTGATGCGAAATCAGTGCCGTTAAAAATAAATGAAATAGTGAAGAAAAAGTGCTAACACAATATATAGCAAAGCTAATGCTATCGATATATAATGTCTTTCTCTTATATTTTTTATTAATTTCACGCCTATATCTCCGAAGGGGTAGGCAGAGGTGCTAGGATCCACATTTCGCCAGTTTATATTTTAGTCCCATTATAATAGGTGGGCGAGCCTATTGCCATTAACCTGCGATAAATACACACATAACTTCGAAAAGCATCGCAGTCATTGGTATGTGCCATGGTAAACCTGGGATCGAACCTGAGACCTCGTCTCAGCAGTCCATTACCCATACCAGTAGGCTACCGCGGTTATAATAAAGTCTTATCTTTCAAGTAATGCACGTATCTTCAAAATCGTCTTCAGTTTTTGATTTTATACTTAAATGCATTTGCGTGTGAGCAGTGCTGAGATTTATGGCAATAACTTTAGTTAGGTCAATACCCCTATCACGCGTTCAGTTACCAATGAAGTAATGTTCTTGCATCCGCATCGAAGAAGTTTTCGGTTCGTGCTTCGGTGCACATAGCTAATGCACTAAGGAAGTAGTTGTTTTATTTGGTATGTGGAAAGAGAGAACTTTTATATGATTAATGGTTTGAACTTGGGACTGTCAAATACTTGCAGTTTGCCAGAATAAGCATGTTTTGGATGATACATCTTCATTTAGAAAGGACAAGCTAACATACACGGCCATATCAATGTTTTTGTTGCCTTTCTATTGAAGTAGGAAAGGATGTACCATACTGTGGCTTACATCATACTAAAACCAACTTAAGTAAACTTCTACTTGAAGCGGGCTATGAAACGCAGGATGATTTTCAGCGACAGATCGTGTCCCACTATTGCTATGAGGTCTTGACGCTGCACCATCTCGACCGGTCAACTGTGCCGGGTCTTCACCACTGGGACAGTAATGGCAGGTGGGACCCGATTCTCTCCTGACGATCGAGAACATATACTATCGGAAACAGCCGTTCTTGGAATGTTTCCGAGTCAGTCGAAAAGAAAGGGTCCTGCGCTGTTCACTTGACAATGTCCGGCTAAAGCGCCGCAACAACATACTCGGGGACTCCAGTCGGGACGAACGTTCAGCCATAATGGCTTCGCAAGCGGCTTTTGCCTCGCCGCAGACCTTTTTGAAACACTATGAGGGTCAAAGTGAACGTTAACTGCTAATTTCCATACCTGGTTGAGGCTCTTGGGCCAGCTCTCTACACACGGATTAGGAGTTCAAATCGAATTTGTTCAAGAAATAGTCAACATGTCAATCAAAAACAATATATCGTAAAATAATTAGCAATAAAAGTGAAATAAATCGCTTCAGAATCATGATGATCTTAATTTGAAGCAATCTCACATGTTCGGAACATGAGATCAAAGTCAATCTATTAATCTTTATACTTCATATATTATATGACATTTCGGAAATTACTTTTTTCGAAATCAATTACTGTAAAAAAATTAAAAAGATATTTTATTTACCAATATGGTCGACACACATGAGAACGTGACATTTAACATTTAACATTACCATTTCACTCTGTGAAATAAATCTTATTTTCCGAATTAAGAACTCTTTACCGTTTTACTACAAAGATTATACTGACCTGTCAATAGTTATTGTTCGAGGGAGATTTACTAACCATATATCAACGGACAAAAGGCTTGGGTATACAAAGCCCTTGAAGTTCGGTAGGTTCAAGTTGCAGGCCTTACTGCCAAGTTTTTGGGCACGTCTCTTGAGCACGTGAGGAGAGTACGTTTCGTTTACTTGATGTTACTTAGTTATTTAATTATATTTTTATAAGACTAGTAGTAGATTCTTGACTCAAAGGACATAGAATGAAAATGTTAAGCAAAATATTAGTAGGTAGTCAGAGAAAACTACTATGATATTGGCAGTGTGTGAACGAATATCATCATTTTATGAACCTTTTCCCAACTCAGTTGGGGTCGAATTTCCTGTTTAACTGTGATGTGGCTGAACTTCGATATTTTCCGCGAAGCGACTGCCATATAACCTCCACAAACAATGGTCCAATGACCAATGGTGATATCGAAGTTCCAAGTTAGACTGGTTGGACTTTTGAGGGCTTCAACTACTACCGGGACCGACAGCATGACGTGCTCTCCGAGGTACGACCAGACAAGAGACAGTGCAAACAGCCATATTCATGCAAACAATTTTTTGCACTGAGCGGGGATCGAACCTGCGCCCCGTGCGTAGCAGTGGGTAAACGAATATAATCTTCCGTATTAAAATTACTGCACCTTTCGTAATATCTATGTAGACTAAAATGTAAGAAGACCCCACGTACCATAATTGGGATCTAAGGCTAAGGCAGATGTTTTTCTATGCCTCACTCGAGGAACTTGAGAGCACGAAAAAAAGGAAACGGTGATCCGAATGAAGCATTAAAGTAGTACAGAAACCTAAATACATACATTTTCTAGAAACCTTTTTGGCATATAAAATCAGACTTTTTAGCCACCAGTAATCCTAAAACAGTCTTTGAATTCCTTGTTTAATGACGTCAAAGCTCATATTAGGAGGCCAGCCAACCCAAACATGGTTATATTTTTTTTTTTTTTTTTTATACTACCTAGGTGGCAGACAAGCACACGGCCCACCTGATAAAAAGCGGCCACCCTGAAGGGAAAGGGGGAGAGCTGGGAAGTGGTGGGGAGGCTAGGAAGGGGAGGGGAAGGAGGGGTATAGTGAGCTCTGGCTACCCTACTTTCCGGCGGGAACACAACACGATGGTTATTATGACCGCGGTCTTCTGTAGGGCGGAGGTACTTCCCCAGTTGGACAGCTCATTTCGGACGGGAGATACCGTCGTGTCCTACCTCCGTTAATTCCTCCTGCCTTCGATAACTCATTCCCGAAGGTGACTACCTTATCATAAGTTTACAAATGAATCTACAAGAATTGGTTTCATTGTTCAATGGATGTCGTTTATCAAACGTAAACCGTTCAATATGTGGATAAATCATACGACAAAGATGGCAGAACTGGTTTTATTGTCGTACTTTATACTTGATAATAATTTTATTTCGATTGCGTCGTAAATCTCGTCAGACTTGGGGACATAGTGTCTGATTTTGGTGTAAAGATAAAGTTTTATATGTTGATAGGTTAGATAAGTCATCTAATGAGTTTATGTACGAGGCAGAGGAGATATGTGTAGATACGCTTTTACATGTATAGTTGTATGTAAAGGTGTGCCTGTTTTAATGTCTATATACCACCAGGGCAAGATATCATCAGTAGAATTCCTATCAATAATGTTGTTCTGTGAACCGTAGAAGTTTTGCCATATATATTTGTGGCAGTCATTTTTCCCGTTCCCACTATGCATGGTATCCTATTCCCGGGAATAAAAGCCTATGTAATATTCCAGACTATAATATATCCCTGTATTAATTCCACACATCCAAACACTATCATTTTTATAGTTATAATTAGTAAGGTGGATGAAGGCTTCGGATGATGATGAGGTCTCGGATTCGATCCCAGGTTCGACCATGGCACACGCCAATGACTTTTCGATGCTTTTTGAAGTTACGTGTATATTTCTATTTATATCTTACATTTATAAGTGCCCGGTTAACGGCAATAGGTTCGCACCTATTACATTGGGACCTAAACATAAACTGGTGTAATATGGATGCTAGCACCTCTGCCTGCCCCTTCGAGTATATAGTCGTAAGTTTATGTTATTTTATGTATAACAATAATGTAAGCTATTCCATTAACGATAAGCTTGTATTTTCTAAATCAAATTAGTTTTTACTGTTTAGCTAAAGAGCTCACAGATACGAAATTAGTCTGGGTCGCTGTCAATGACAGTGGTAAAGAGGATTACATACATACAAATGTATGTTAAAAGGATAATAAAAATGTATGTTAAGGACAGACAACGGACTAGTATTGCTTTTAATACGTTCAGGTATAAAAAAAATATTTTCTTGCTAACGCTTATTCTTATTTTCATTGCGTTTTCATTTCTTTTGTTTCTATAAGCTGTATCTTTTGTTTCTGTGAACTCAAAGACAAACACAATTGTACTTTTCCATTTTATAATTTGCTTTAGTCATTTTTGAGTTAGAAAGTTTTGGAGGTCAAATATTATGACAGTACATTCAAGGAAATTGTTATTCAAGTTCAACCTAACACTATCGACGTTCAGGCGAGTGGGGAATTTGGGAAATATGTTTCAGAAAATGGCGATAGACATCACTATACAGTGGCGGATTAGCCATATAGCACTAGTAGCGAGTGCTACAGGCCCCGCGCAATTGGGGGCCCAGCGCTCCTAGTAATGTTACGAAAAATAATGTTTTTGGTGTTTGACGAATTGACACTTGACTAATTGTACCCTAGATCTTATTTCCAATGTTCTAAACTCGCATATACCCTTATGAAATCCAGAAAGTTGATTTTTACCATTTATATAAGAACCAATAGCAACCCAAGGGCCTTTTGGCACAGTGTGCTACGGGCCCCGCGTTTGCTTAATCCGGCACTGCCACTATATCATAATAGAAACATCCAGACTAAGACAAACATGTTACTACATGCAAATATATGCTTTGAGCGAGAATCGAACCCGTGTTCTGTCACTACGCTACAAAATTCATCAAAGTCAAGCAAAAAAAAAACAATATTTGTAGTAGAAATTCAATGTCAAGGTAAAGTGTATACCAAATAACTATTATTTTTTGAAAAACAACTTACTCACTGGACCTTTCTACACAGAACACTAAAAATTCCTGAGGGCACTTCTCCTGTATTGACTCGGGTTAGGACCAAGGCAAACACTGTACGTTCTTGTTAACCCTCCGCCATTCCCGGGGGTGCTTGAGTTTCTTAAGATAATACTGCAAGATACGAAATTGTTTGAAGAGAGAGTTACTGGTAAAATGTAGCTATTTTTTTTTGGAAAATATTCAAATTATATTAATTTTAATTATATACTCCGTGGCGGTAGTGAATGCGACTGTTACTCACGGGGCGCGGGTTTGATCCCCGCTCAGTGCAAAAAGTTGTATGCATGAATATGGTCGTGCCTCGGAAAGCGCGTTAAGCCGTCGATCCCAGCTGCCATACAAACATCTATGGCAGTCGTTACGGGTAGTTGAGCTCGCAAAAGTCCAACCAGTGTAACTTGAAACTTCGATATCGCCATTTGGTTATTGGACCATTGGTTGTGGAGGTCAGGTGGCAGTCGCTTCACGGAAAATAACGAAGTTCAGCCGCATCACAGTTAGACTGGAAAGCCGACCCCAACTGAGTTGGGAAAAGGTTTAGAGAATGATGACTTTGTTGTCACACAGACACACGGAAATAAATTTACTGACGTGGCTAACGTGGCTCTGGAAGATTTTCTTGAAAACCTTGACATTGGCGTCTCGCCATTAATAATTTTGTATTACGTTTACTTTGATATTGGCGAAATTGCGGCCAATTTGCTTGCAGAAGAAGCCATCTTAAGCAGAAGAACATTATATTCTATTGAATTCACTTAAAGGTCTACTCTACCAAACAGTCTACATTGGTATAGTTGGTACTCTACTCTACCACTCTACCCGTATACAGCACGCTTAACAGTTAAAAATATAATATCCTACTGTATAAAAAAATATTCGTTACACCCGGTGCGGCAATTTTTTCAAATTATCACGGAGTTTTTCACCAATTAGAGTAATTTATAAATATTATAATCTCACGGTAAGCTTGGCGTAATTAAGAGTTATATTTTTAAGTAAATGTTAGAGATTTTGTAATGAATATACATACCTTTTTAAGGATGTTTAAGGCATTTATTTTTGAATATGATTTAATGATATAGTAGGTATAAACAGATTGGTATTAAATACCTCAAATCAATCAAAATACAACCTATAGCTCTCTACTGCTGGACGTATTAGCCTCTCCCAGTATAGGGAAGCTTTGGCCCACTGTTTCCAACTAGCTAGACGGGTTGGTACAGGTTCATTCCACAGCTTGACGTATCACGTCGCCGCCGTGGTTTTCTCGTGCTAGTATGACAGGCGGCTCCACCTGTGGTTCCCAGGCCCACGCTCATGAAGTGCGCTCCGAAACTTGAGTCGTCTTTTTATTATATTCGATAGGTTCGCGTTTGACCGCTATCACACCCCACTATCACCACACCATCAGTAAGTGATGACGCGGTTGACGATGGAGCTCGCTTGCCTAGAAGTAACCTATTCACTCTAGTCTTGAACACTTCCATATATCGCTATCCGGAAACACAGACCTTGGCTGTACGCATGATGAACGTATCACCGAATCGCTTGGTACGTATAAATGGAATGTCCACAATGTAGCGATGGCGTGCACTCATGATGTACACTCTGAAACTCGAGTCGCCTTCGTTCGTGGTTAGCTGTGCGGGCCCGGAATTGAATAGTTAGTATATTAAATGTTTTAATAAAATCATTTAAAGGTTACAACTCTATATCTTCTTTATAAAACCGAATATTTCTTTAACAATTTGCTGCGTGGAACATGGATGCGTTCTGCGATCAAACAGAGGCATTTTGTTATTCGACTGCGCGAAGGGATGAAGTTTCTTTTTCACCTTTACCAATATACACCTTTTCCAGTCGTAACGTGAGTATGAATTCTCTGTCTGTGGCGAGCGGTACAAAGATAGAATGTAACTGAAGATATCGTGTTGAACAGATCCTCTACACAAAAATCATTTTATTACTGAGCATCGTTTTATTGTGTATTGTATGTATGTTCTATAAATTTAATCACTCGTCACTCAACATCACTTACAAAATACAAGCTTTACTTACAAAATTAAACCGTTCACTGTTATATTTTACATTATAGTTTGCTTTTTCTAACATTATGAAACCCCGGATAGGGGTACCATACTTCTAACCAGATCAACATAAACCGAACAGCCGAAACAGATAACATCTTCAAGTATTTACATCGTGAGGCGAGGGCACTTTCCCTTTCACAGGAAACACACTTCCAATTTAATTTCTCATGGCCTTCTGAACTGTTTCTCTTATCGAAAAGCCACGATTGTCTCGATAGGGATCTGTTCCATAAAGTTAGTCTTGAAGGAACAAAGTTTTCTTTTATCTAGAACATGGTCAATTATTTTATTTATAAGAAACACATTGATCATACCTAAAATTTGCCATTTTGTTTGATCGCAGTCGGTTGAACAGAACCTGAGAGGTTCAACAGTCTCCTGGGTGTATTCAAGGACAGGTGGGACTCCCCTTTGTTGAGGCACTCCACGCATGCCATGATAAGTATGCTTATTATTAACACTAGCTCTTAAGTTAAATATTTTTTTTACTAACACTATAGATCTTTGGTCTGAAAATAAATAAAGTTATAATTACATACATACATAAACTCACTCCTATATCCCCGAAGGGGTAGGCAGAGGTGCTAGCATCTAAATTTCGCCAGTTTATGTTTAGGTCCCAATGTTATAGGTGGCGAGCCTATTGCTATTAACCGGGCACTTATAAACCTGCGATAAATACACACACAACTTCGAAAAGCATCGAAAAGTCATTGGTGTGTGCCATGGTAAACCTGGGATCGAACCCGAGACCTCGTCTCAGCAGTCCATTACCCAAACCATTAGGCTACCGCGGTTCTTATTATTATTATTATATTATAACCAAAAATAACTAAGGTCAGCTAGATAGTGATATGTACCTAAGAATAATCTATCAGATAATCTTATATTCTGTACTTGTATTGATAAATTCACAGATATTTGAATCATGTCGCTTCATCAAGTATGAACCGTGCAGGGTTAATGCCGGTCCCTCAAACATGGCGAGAATTTTAAAGTAATTGTACTAGGTACCGATTTCGGACTGGATTTTCTGTGCGTAAAGAGATTTTCGGAAGGGTTTCTCGGGTTTATGTGAGTTTCTAACTAAGTATTATTCAACCATATCTGTTGTCAGTTTCAATGAACCAGAATAGGAAGGCAGATTACTGTAAATATGTTTAGTTTGTATTCATAATACAATATAATTCATATAAAATAGAAAATAATGGCGGTAGTGCACGCGACTGCTACGCAGGAGGCGCGGGTTTGATTCCCGCTCAGTGCAAATATTTGTGTACATGAACATGAATATCTGCATTGGTCTGGGTGTTTCTATATATAATATGTATGTATTTACAAAAAAAATATCTAAGTATGTTTATCCGCATTCTAGAACCCGTAACACAAGCTAGTTAAGCTATGCTTACCATGGGTCTAGGTGGCGTTGTGTAGATTGTCCTAGCATATTTATTTATTTATTTTCTTTTTTTAATGGTAACACCAAAGGACTTTTGTTTTCCTTTCTGTCTGTTTAACTTGAATATTATCTAAAACAGCTGGATAAATCAAAGATTTAAGTGTACGCAGACGTGTCCTCAGCTAGCTCCTATAAAATGAATTGCTTGGCTGACTAACAAAATTGAATTTGATGTATGTAGAATGTTTTTTTTTACTTCACTTATTCAGCTATTATTTTACCATGACTTATTCGTAAGCGGGTGAGTATTCAAGCGTGTATGAATTCGTGATATTTCTCCATATGATAGACACAGACTTCGTGCTAAGAATTTACTAACAGAAAAATTCAATAATCTCCGATCACGAGATCGAACCACATCATATCAAAGATGAGTGCAAACTTATATTACGGTACGAATGAGCTATTCGTTTTCACCTTGTGTGTAGGTATATAATAGGTAAAGTGATTTATCCGTGAGCTGAATTTTATGTATTTAAAGCGATAATATTCTAATAATTATCTTCTTAATCCAACATTTATGCTAATGGCATCCAAAACTTACACTTTAAAGCCGAGGGTCCACCGGTACCTTCTAAAAGAAGATTAATATTCGTCTGAAGTGTCGTGTTGTGACGCATCAGATACGTTTACATTTATCTGATGCAGTGTGTTGTGATGGTTTGTGTTTTGTAGCGAAGAGTGCGGACGGAGCGAACATAGATGGAGAGCGTTACGACACAGCACGTCAGACGAATAAATATAAGGCAGTACCTAATTTCAGCCAAATACGTTTTCAGTTGTTAAGAACAGTCACCCATTCTAAAAATAACCTATTCGATACCATACAGGGTTGTGTAAAAGCACACTTTCTGGAGCGACGGGGCGACGACTCGTCAAAAGTGATTGAGTAAAAAAACATCAAAATATCTTAACATCTTTACTTGTTGAATATTAGTAGCACTCGTTCGATAAATCTGTCATTAATCATTATAAATAGCCAACAGTATATCAATCATATGATATTATTTTCTGTATTTAGTTGCACTATTGACCTCATCATTGAGACGATTCTGAATCGTTTGGGTAAATACGATAACTCCAATAGTCAATCAATCATAGCAGGTCTATTTTATCTTCACTCTACCCACGGACGTGGTTCTCACGGCGGATATACAACAAATACTTGATAAATAAATGACTATTATATTTACTGTAAATAAAGATTACCCGTAAGAAAGAATATCCACCGTATCTCATCTGAAGGGTGTCGTAAGAGGCGATTAACGGAATATTACGCAGGCGATATCACTACGAGAGAAGAAAATTTTAAATCAAACCATTCCTAACCTACCAACCCTACAAAGTTATTTGATTGATAAGTAAATATTCAAACATCTAGACAAACATTCACTTTTATATACATTTCACTAGTAAGTAGAATTTTTGAGAGCCTCACAAGATGGCATCTTCTTTAACTGGACAGTTTCACCAATTAAGTTTTACATAAATATATATCAGAGTTTTTCAAAGAAAATAAAGAAAATGTCTCCAAGCCGTCAAGAGTGGACCTCGAAATTTTAATAATGCCAGTGAATCTGAATAGTCAAAATTTGTTTTATAACTTTAATAGCTGAATTTAATTAATTTCAAATGAACTTGTTTCCGTTGATACCGGAAAGTTGGTAATTGAAATATTTTAATCTACTGACGTTTTGCATCACGTGAACTGATGTCATGAATTTAACTCCTGTTGTCTTGTAAGTAAATATTATATTATGGATATATTATAAATAAACTCGAAAATTATGTTGGTTAATAAAATTATAGTTTAATAAACATACATACATACCTATGCTTATGCCCGTAATCCCCAAAGGGGTAGAGGTGTAATTAAATACCCACATTTCGCCAACCATGATTTTGGGTATAATACTCGTAGCCTATTGCCGCCAATCAGGCACTTTGTAAATAAAATGGCTATGCCGAAAATAATTTCCTAGTGGATAATGCGGTGTGAATCGCAAGGACATTAATTACGTACTTAGCCGCACAAGTACTACCAATAACAGTTATAGTCATAAGTCACTATGAGCGAATAAGAGCAAAATGATACTACTAGATACTACATAGTATTGTTATAGGTGGTTTCACTCGCTAATTCTGTACGCTCCGTCTATATTTTGCTTTTAGTCAGTGGCAGCAAAATAGGTCGCTCCAAAGGTGACCAAAACGAGACACATACTAACTTTGTTCGACTGCAATTTGAACTCCGCACTTTCAATCAATCATTCAATCAGCTTATCGAAAGCCAATATTAAAGAGGCGGTTGTCCCAGTTTCTGCCATAGCATTTCCGACCTACATAGTATACTTTTTTTGTTTGCTATGCTATAAAAGATATTCTACAGTACTATAATGTTATAGAGGTTATTTTCGAATAACGTGGGTTTTTACTGTACTTGTATATAACAGCTCTTTGACAGCCTCTGTGACGTGGCAGCAGTGACGCGACTGCTGGGTTCTCGGAAGGCGGATTACCTCTCGGTGTTAATATTTAGATAGCACATTAAGCTTGTTGTACCAGTTATTATACGAACATCTATGGCAGTCGTTAATGGTGGTTAGAGATCAAAAAAGGCTAACTACTGGTCAAATTGCCAATAGGTTGTTAAGGTCAGATGGCAGTTGATTCACAGAAAATATCGAAGCACAGTTGCAACGTAGTTAGACTGGAATAGGCGGACTCAAAACTTCAAGATGACAGCTTGTATTGAATTTAGGATCACGTCTTTTTGTTAGTTGTATAATAAACCTGTGATCTCTTGAAATTGGTTTTGAAAATGTCATTAAAAATCCATGTGGACGAAGTCAAGGGTAACAGCTAATTAGTAATGTAAATAATATATAGCCATCACATAATCTAGCCCTAGAGTGACATTAATTCGTTGACGAAAATAGGGCCACCGCCAAAAAGTGGGACTTACAAACATAGTTGGTAGATAATGACCATTTATCAAAACACATCAATAATACACTTCTACATAGCGTTTTGCAACTGTATCAGAATAACGCAACCAATTGAAAACTTCTCATACAACGACGATCAAATTTAATACAATAAATAAATAAAAGTTACGCACGACGCGTTAAACTCCAATTGCCATAAAATCACCTCCAGTTATGAACATTTCGGGCTCGTTATATTTGTCACGCAAACCAATTTTCCTCTAAGGAAATTGAGGTACCGAAATATATTTTATTTAGTAATACACTGCTTTCGAACCCACGAGCGAAGTACTTTTATAATATAAGCACATATTTTTTCATTATTATGTAAGTTGAATTATTTTTGCGAACAGAATTCATCTTAATACGAAAAGTTGTATGAATGAGTAAGAAACCAAATAACTTCTATCGTTGCGTCACAAAATATAAAAACGAGATGAAAGATATTCCGCAAGTTCTGAAAATAGTTGCGGTAATACATTTTTGAAACGCGACGTTTGCTACGAAACGTCACGCGTAGCAGCCAGTCGACTTCTGGTGGCGTAGCGGCATGCACGCGTAGACGATAAGCGCATCGGTGTAGACGCGTAGCAAATCGTGAAGTTGTGGGCGGGAAGGACAACATACAAGTGTTATATTTTAAGTGTTGTGATTTAAAATTGACTTTTTATTATATTTGAGGTAAGTGTTTTAATGTATTTTAGAATTTTGTGTGATACTTTTATTACTATAAATTAATTTGGTATTTAATGTATTGCAAAAATGGTATCACTATGTTTTGTGTAATTAAATAAATACAAAAAGTTTTAACTATTTTTAAGAATTAGCAAATGTATAACGAAGGCTCGGTTTAATAAACACGCCCTGTTATTACACGCGATGTGGTATCCATGTCCATTATAAGGATTAATTAATTAAAAACAATTTCGCATGGCATACGCAAAATGGAATAGTTAGGTATCAGAACTTTTATACATTGTTTTAAGTATTTGCTATGTTGTATGTTGCATATAGTTTTTCGCATAAATGAATACCAACTACCAAGCTATATTTGAATGAAACCTTAAATTGTTAACATAGTTTACGAAATGTTTTAAACACTTTAATCTCAATAGATTAAAGTGTTTAAAAAATGACAATACCTTTTTTATTTTAACACACTTTAATTATTCAATGAATAAACAATAATATTATTTAAAATAAAAACTAGAAACTATACTAACATAAACAAAATAACCCATTATGTATGCCAATATTTTATTTAGTTATTTAGTTCATTTTAGTAATACTTTTCAGTTTTAAATTTGATTTTATATTGTTTTATACTATTTGATTCATTAATACTATTTGATTGTACAGCGAATAGACTCATAACCACAATAAAATATTTCAATTTAATAATACTTTTTCTTGGGCTCATTTTACTGTTTATAAAATAAATTATTATCATCAGCGTCATTCAACACTTTATCCGCGGCATATACCTTTTTTATACAGCTTTTATGAGAGTCCTTATCGTCTTACTGCAGGAACCTAATACGAAAGTCTGTGTTGAAGCCCCTGGAGTGAGGCAATCGTTGCAGTAGCACAATAATTAAACTGTAAACAAAAGTTTCAGGTCGTAAAATTATGCCCATGTCAGCAAAATGCACTAGGATTGATCTTTCTAGGAAGTACGCACTCTCTTACATAGGAAAGAAAAACGAAAGGAAAAATTTGCACTGTGAAATATGAAAAAAGTTAAATGCCGCGCACGCGATCAAATAGTTCATTTCACAGCTTGTGAAATGAACTATTAGATCGAATATGAATTGATTTAATTGATAACGTGAGAATATGATCCGTTGCTGTAATATTGATGACCGATCACGATGTAAGCTGATTTTCAATGGGAATGGAGAATCACATTCATAGGCCCGATAACTGTCTACCGATTACCGTACCGCCCCGTACTCAGTCAATCTCGACCGCGGTCCTCGATCAAAATCAATGAAAGTAATACAGATTGAAATGTACGGATGAGATTAACGGCTTGACGGTTTGAGATTACCGTATCTGATCTCAAAACATCCAAATTTTTCACGTTCAGATTTCAATTCCTGATTATCATCACGTGTAAGTGCAAGATCGCGTCAGTTCACACTAAGCTCTTGAAAAATGGTGACAATACCGCTTTACTATACAGGGTGTAAGGGAAACACTTCCGAAGCCGAAGGTAAGGAAGTACTCCTGGTACACAACATATTGGCATTAAAAAATACTGCCAGACAATTTTCTCTTGTATTTTTTTTTGGTCATTTCTCTCTCTCCATCGGATCAATAAAGCTAAAAAAACGAAAAAGTCATAAAAATAAGTTACTGCAAAAAAAAACAAGTGGCATCATCTTTCAAATATTTTTTTTTATTAATTTTTTGTGTCATTTTGCTTTACTAACACAATGGAGAGTGAATAACGCAAGTTAGGCGACATAAAATAAACAAAAAAACATGCGGCTGTATTTTTTTAATGCTAATATGTTGTGTACCAGGAACTACAAGGGGCTTTGGCTTCAGGAGTGCTTCTCTTACACCCTGTATGTAAATCCATGACAACTATTTTAACGCGGCAGTGATACATGGACTGAAGAAACCAAGATTGATTGTGTAATATTGTGATGAAATCCTGAGATTCGTGATCACAACCCAAGTTTAATGATCGCGATCAAGTTTGATTGCGTACTGAACAATATTCAATAGACACACATAACTATTATGTATACATTAAGCCTGGGTTGCACGATCGTACTTTAACATTAACAGTGCAGTTTAAGTACCGGTCAGGTATAAAACACTTTGCAATATTTGACAATTCTTAAAATCACAAACTTGAAGCTAACTGTAACCAGCCACGCTCAAACGTCAAATTCTATCAAAAATATATCTATAACAGAGCTACTATATACACTGGTGCAACACATTTAGCCAAACCATTAGAATCAATGTTACTGTTACTGTTAAATTTTACGGAAACCTTAACTTTAACATCTAGTTGGAGCAACTAAGCTTTAGTACACACACGCATTCACACACTTAAACTTTTTTCGTGACACTTGTATTATATTCCAACAGAGTGTATTCACCAATTTGAAATAGATATTGTTCCTTATTTAAAATAGATATAAAGTTATAGATGTTGCCACGTCACATGAATAGGTAAGATGTCGTAGCCCGTACGTGTCATAAGGGGTTTCATTGTGTTCTGAAGACTGGGAAGCCGAGTACTGTTCAGGTAGCAAAACGTGTCTAGCATACATCATATAACACTATTGCGAATCTGTTGTTAAATTAGAGTCATAAACCATCTAATTACGAAACAGAATTGTGTGTTAACTGTTTAGTTAAATTAGTTACTTTTTACTTAACGTAGAGCAGTAAGTTATAAGAAAATTTGTATGAAATAAATAACTGTGACGTCAGAATTTTTTATCATTATAAGTTAGGTGGCGTGGTGCTAGTACACGCGACTGCTACGCACAGCGCGAGTTCAATCCCCGCGTAGTGCAAAATTGTATGCATGAATATGGCTGTTTGCACTGGTCTGGTCGTGCCTCGAAGAGCGCGTTAAGCCGTCGTCGGTCCCGGTTACGATAAAAACATCTATGGCAGTTGTTACGGGTTAACGGGTTAATTACTCCCTCTCTCTACTAACTAGTAGAGAGGAAGTAATTAAAAAGGAAGGTTTATATGTATATAAAACATCATGCTACAACAGTGCGGATCAGAAGTGAAAAATGTTGCAAAAACGGTGTGATGCAGACGAAGTTGCGCGGGTCAGCTAGTTTAATCTCAGCTTAATATGGCCTACTAACATAGTATATATCCAGTCAATAACTTGTAGACTTGCCCATTTACCAAATATAGTGATGACCCACTTATTAGCAATAGTATTATGGGTTCTATTGTTGACGAGGCGCGTTTGACGCATAATGGCGGAATATTTTTGAAGTCCCCTATTGTCACCATGGTAAGCATGATAAATGCACTGAACATCAGTAGTAGTGAGTGCTGAGTAAATATTCTATTGAAAATCATTGCGTGCATTATGTAGATTGATAACATCTGCGTGTTACTCGACATGTTTATGATTTTATTGAAAAATAGCTGTTGCTGGCGACTCCGCCCGCTTGGATGTCAATTACTCAATACTCAATACATTTAATGCATTCCATAATGTGATACAGATGTTAGATTACAATTAGGTTACAATTATGGACCCTGTCGGGCACAGCACAATGTTTGGAGAGAGGAAGAATTTACTGTTCTACACAGTTTCATTTCAATTTTTTAATTTTGATCATAATATTATGTTTTTTTATTCTATTGTATTAATAATTTTATGTATGTTTTTTATACCATGTCATTTATTGAGTGATGATCTATATTATTTATACTTAACTAACAAATTATCGCGTTGTACGACTCTACTTCATTCTCTACTTGCCTTCTATACTACTTCTCCTTGCTGTCATGAAAAGGGAAATAGCGATATTAGCGCCAATGTATAGAAATCTATCGGATCTATTGAGATTTATGATTATTAGAAGATTAGATTGATGGATCTATTGAGATTAGACGATTTCCTACAGTCCCGGGTCCTTTAAGCGGGGCGTGAAAAAGCATCTGATGAGGCCGTCAAGCTGAGCGCCACTATTGTAGCACTGAACGTGTTTGCAATGGTGACCCTCTTTCATGAGACTTTGCCTTCAGCTTAACATCAGGCGAGAGGAAGTCAAATTGACGTGCCACAAAAAAATAAAAATAAAAAAAATATGATAGAGGTGAATTAGCACCCACATTTTAACAACCATTGTATTCGATCCTACGTAAAAAGAGACCTATTGGTGTATTTCGGGCACTGTTTTGAATCGATCCATGCAACTGAGGCTGGGTGTGGGGTTGTATATGTCTGATGTTCACAGCGCTATACCCCAGTGGCCTTGTACGACACCAAATGTGAACTACGCAGCATAAACTGTCTCATAAAATTGTTATAAATGTTCACAAATTGTGTATTTTTCTTTCATTGCAATACAATTCCGCCATTTAATAGTATATCGATAAAGTTGATACACAGTTCATCTCCATCGGTCTTGGCCAATCGCCATACGTTTCAGCTATCCTTCAAATAAGCCTCGTGTACATCACAGAGGCCGTTAGTTGTAAATCAGCGCTGAGTGGCGATATAAATTGGGTATATTGGACAGCACTTCAGAATATAATCCTTGCCTATACTATGTCAGTACTATTTCTATTCTGGGTCTACAGTCTACACTATGCTCTGGTACTAAAAAGGACGAATCTATTTTCAAGAAAAAAGACGAATCTGCTAGTATTTTTCTTTATTTTCTACGTCATGTAGTTTTTTTTGGATTTATCGCAGTGAAGAATGCTCTCGGATCAGGAGGTGAGAAGTGAAGCTGCCTATACTGCGAGGAGCACCTCCTCATAAGCAGGGGCTAGATGGACACACCGTGGTTCCAACACCCAACAGCCATCCCTGAATTAGAGATGATCCTAGGTCTGCCAGGGATATGTAGCTGACTATTTCACCTGTGACAAGACCCGAAGACAGCGAGCGTTTTAGTCGGCTTGAGTCTTTTTTTTTATCGTGCGCACAATCCCCACGGATACCACCTCCGACAAAACCGGTGGAGATGATTATGTCGGACTCCAACCGACAAAAACGCACGCTGTCCTTGGATCCTTAGTTGCCGGAGGTGAGATTATACAAGACTCTCCTCTGATCCCTGGCTCTGATGGGGGTGGTATCCTTGGGTATTTTACTCGTAAATAAACAGTGAAGAAAACTTTATCGTCATCATTAACTAAAATGACAGAACACATATTGATGGAAGTGAAATGAAGAACGCATTTATGACGTAACGTCCGTTATTTTTAATTTAATTTGCTGACTACCTGCAAATACTGAACGTATTCATTTCCGTATTTACGTTTTTACGTATTTTAACTGGTCCTCGACATTCGTTCATTTTACCGAAGCTCAGCTAAAAGCCGTATATGACGTTTACTACTTTTCTATTTAGTTTTAGGCGATTTTGTAACTAAAAATCTGCTGAAAATTCGTTTTCCTGTTAAATAATAGTAATAAAGTTAACAATCAGACCACAAATACGATAAGGGATATATTCAGAAGATGTATGGGCCAAAAAGCGGACTTTCTTAAAAATTTTGAAAGACCTAATAACTGAATACCTATGTTCAACTTTAAATATTTTATTTTCGATCATTACCTTTTGTTAGATACGTCTTTCCAATTATCAGTATATTTGATTGGCTTAATAATTGTACATACGTCCCAGTGTGTATGTAAAATCAACTAAAAAAGTAAAAAATCAAATTCTCTATAGATTTCAAAATTTCCATAAAATAACAGGTGAAATATGAAGCATATTAATTTTTTGATCTGGATATTATAATATGGTTTAACCATTGTAAAAAGTTTTGTGCTTTTAAAAATAAGACACTTTTGTCATTGTCTGTACGTAATGACCTGTGTAGCATAACGGTAACATGTTCAACCGCTACGTTAGAGATTCAGGTTTGGATTGAGTTCAGTTCATATATTTCTGAATATTTGTTTGCATTAGGGTACATGTTCCCATGGATAAATGACATCTACTATTGTGTATTGAATTATTTAGAACTACACTCTCTTTGTCATCATATAATAATATCATCTATCTGATCGGCGTATGTAAGTTGACCCCGACCTGCCTGCCGGCGTTCCTTATACACTTAGACCTTAATTCACTCAATATTATGGGCTATTTCAATGTGCCAGTAAATTGCCGCGGCAATATGATAGAAAAGGAGTTGATTAAGTCTTTTAAACTGTAGTTCAATATGATTTTCTAGGAAATTTTAGCGTTTTTGCAGTACCTGAATTTCGACGAAATATGAAATACTAAAACTCCTAAATGCTAAAAGCTTTAACGAGTTCAAAATCCAACCATTTGCAATTTGTGTTTATTTTGAGCCACGAGAGATTTTATATAAATTTAAAGGTATGTTTTCGTAGCTGACCGCATACCTATGCAGCAGAAACAGCGTACTGTGAAATAGACTTGACTATTATTTCGACGACATCCGTGGCGCGGCGGTAGTGAACGCGACTGCTATGCAGGAGGCATGGGTTCGATTCCCGCTCAGTACAAATATTTGTGTGCATGAATATGAATATTTGCATTGGTCTGGGTGTTCCTATATATAATATGTATATATTTACAAAAAAAGTATCTAATTATGTTTATCCGCATTCTAGCATCCATAAAGCTAGTAAAACTATTCTTACCATGGATCTAGGTAGCGTTGTGTAGATTGTAATATATATTTATATTTATTATAATATTGTGTATCGTTTTAATTCCTTGCGGCTTTCCAATGAGGTTGTATTGACAAATAAAGAACAAAAAATATTTATATACTCACCCAAAAATATTGAGATTAAGCACATCATACATTCGGACGACATGTGGGCCCGAAAAGGTCGCTACCCAGCATGATGCTGCACATACGTGTCTTATGTGATGTGAAGCACTGATTTTCAGGTGTCACCTTACAAAGGAGAATGTTTAACAAACAATATAATATACCTAATGTTAAAAAATTAAATCCTGTGTACATATAATAGACATAAGAATAGATTGCGGAACTTCTTCTGGAAATCGATGGCATTTTTGAGTTGCCATTTTGGTGCGGTGAAGGCCCGAGCATAGGTTTCGCTCTTCGAGAAGGCTTACTAACTCCTCTCGGTTGCGAAACTGACATTATAATACACATTTTAATTTACATAATTTCTATGGATAATATGTGTGGACGAATGACGTATCGTGCATTACTTGTTAAACTTTGATATGGATAAACGGTACCATTGAGAAACTGCAAAATGCTAACACAAGGGTTACATTCATATCCATAAATCACTGTACATTGTATCTGCAGTGCTGTGGTCTGCGGTCGGCTATGGAATTATACCTTTATTGAACCACGGTACCGTAAAGATAACATCCTACATATTTTGAATTGGTTGTTGCCCGTGACGCCACATATTTCAAATAATAATTTCGCCCAACACTTCTGTAATATTGGACGGGGACTGCTATGCACGGGGCGCGGGTTTAATCCGCGCTCCATGCAAAAAATTGTATTGGACTTTTGAGTGCTCCGACTACCCGTAACGACTATCATAGATGTTTGTATGGCAACCGGGACCGACGGCTTAACGTGCTCTCCGAGGCACGACCAGACCAGTGCAAACAGTCATATTCATGCATACAACTTATTGCAATGAGCGGGGATCGAACACGCACCCTGTGCGGAGCAGTCGCGTGCACTATCGCCACGCCACGGAGACTGCCTACAATCACTCTATCTATTTTAATAAACGCATCAAAATCCGTTGCGTAGTTTTGAAGATTTAGGCATACATAGGGATAGAGAAAGCGAATTAGTTTTATACTGGGTAGTGATTTAAGATAAGGGCGGATGTATTCGATTTCTAGTTCCGTCAATATGAGCTATTCGATGTTATTTGTTTTTGTGAGTTGTAGGATCGTCTTATATGTTTCGTAGTATATGGGAAAGTTCGATTACCTGTTTTTATTAGTCTTCAATGGGGTAAGTTCTAATGGAATTGATGTTCACAAACTTCTAACATTACAAAATTTACAGAGAAGCCTTGTGGTGTTGATCCTTATAATAGGTCTTTACGTATGAAATTGCCGAAATTTTCGTACAGATTCATGTGTTCGCTATTCATGTAATTTAATGAATTTTTGGTCAACTGAGCCCAAATAGCTATTTCCATTATTTATATTTTGTTTGGAAGTTGATTTCAAGATTTTACAACTCTGTATTAAAAGTTGCTGTTTGCTTCATGTTGTCTCATTCACACACAAAAAAAATTGGATATGTCGTCATAAAAAATGCAAAAATGTTGGTATGTACAGAAAATTAGGTTTCCTCCAATTTCTTCAAACAAAACGATAATTTCTTATGTAACGATCTAAAGACTGCATGTATCATGTATATATATATTATATTTATATCACCCCAATCAATTTCATTAATTCTTAACAATTGCTTGAGTGTGGCGCCCCTGGTATTGTAACCACAGAAATCTAAGGGAGGCCGTGTGCTTGTCTGCCACCTAAGTTGTATGAAAAGTCTAGCTTACTGGTTTCTTAACTCAATAGGTAATACAAAAAACATTTTGTCCTTTTGTAAGATGATAGATTCAATATGAATACTGATAAACGTAATATAATATATTATATTTTATAATCTAGATTCAGATAAACTCAATAGGTAGCTCAGCAGCAGATTTATAGGATTTTTTCATTCAAACCCAAAAATGGACCTCAATTATTTATACCTCAACCTCACCTTGTGAAATCTTACCCATATAAACCATCATTACTGCGTATAAAAACTCATTGAAATAAACGCTTTAGACCAGCAATAAACAGAAAAAGGAAAGGAAAAAGCAAAACAATTTTTCGTTCATTGTTTTAATGGAAACGCTAAGAATTCCATTTAAAACATACCTTTCATCAAAGGCAGTTCACTTACAAATTAATCCATCCAAATTGGATCGCGGGCCAGCTAGCTCTAGTTTGATTTAATGGGCTCGCTGAAGGTAACTCGAACAGGTAAAAGAAATATATATGGTTGACCACGTTCAAAAGCTTTGTAATTGTAGTCAAATAAATAAGAAATTCCTGCTTCCTATTTTACTCTCCTAATATTTTTTAGAACATGTTTGAGCGTGAACATGTGATACTTTCGTCTCAAGGTTACAGAAAAGGGATTAGAATTCCACGCAGGTGAAGCAGCGGGCAGTAAAACTACGCCAGTCGAAGTCGAAAAGTATGACTCCTTGTTCAATTATAACATAACATAACATAAACTCACGCCTTTATGCTAGCACCCACATTTCGCCAGTTTATGCTTAGGTCCCAATGTAAGAGGTGGTGAGCCTATTGCCATTAACCGGGCACTTATAATCCTGCGATAAATACACACATAACTTCGAAAAGCATCGAAAAGTCATTGGTGTGTACCATGGTAAACCTGGGATCGAACTCGAGAACCTCGTCTCTGCAGTTCATTACCCATACAATAGACTACCGCGGTCCAATTATGCCAGAGCATTTTTCCCAGTGTTCGGTGACTTCAAATTTGAATAAAAATTTTTAATATTTCATATTTCCTATATACCATCCATATATTAAATACTAGCTGTTGCCGGTTGCTATATCCGCATTGAATACTAATCCCTGGCGAAATACACAGGAATTCATGTAAGCCCGCCGCGGCAATTCGAGTGCTACTGACCTGTCTTTTTTTCAATACATTTTTTATTTGATATAATATATTAGGGGAGAAGGAGAAGCCACCACTAGCCTACGGTTTAACAATCCTAACGACAGCAAAAGCAAAATATCATTAATTGTCATAGGAAGTAATGCAAAATCGCACCTTTTAAAGCTAGTAAAAAGTTTTCTTACCCTAGGAAATTTATGATGTCGTATGTACAATATTCGGCAAGTGCGAAGAACAAACCTCGACACGTGTTCTGCTCTGCACGAGGCATTTCCAGGAACGCTACCCAGTGATATGCGGTTAGTGATATTTTGGTATTGCTATTGGCATTGTTAAGCGCCTACTTCAATATAATTATTATTAATAATTTGGTTAGTGTATGTGTCATGAGGTCAACTACAGCTGGCCTAACTATTATACAACCTTTTTTCCACTACCCACAGATTCATCCCCCGCTGGAGCCGGTTGGGAAGTTATGTCGAACATGGACTGACTAAAACGCACGCCGTCTTTGGGTCTTGAGAGTGCATAATTGTTCCTTTAACTTATTACCAAACATAACATAAACTCACGCCTTTATCCCCGAAGGGGTAGGCAAAGGTGCTAGCAACCATATTTCGCCAGTTTATGTTTAGGTCGTAATGTAATAGTTGACGAGCCTATTGCCATTAAGGCACTTATAAACCTGCGATAATTTTTTTTTTTTTTTTTTTTTTTATACTATCACGCCTATATCCCCGAAGGGGTAGGCAGAGGTGCTAGCACCCACATTTCGCCAGTGTATATTTAGGTCCCAATGTAATAGGGGGCGAGCCTATTGCCATCAACCGGGAACTTATAAACCTGCGATAAATACGCACATAACTTCGAAAAGCATCGAAAAGTCATTGGTGTGTGTCATGGTAAACCTGGGATCGAACTCGAGACCTCGTCTCAGCAGTCCATTACCCATACCACTAGGCTACCCCGGTTATTACCACCGATAATATGAACACGTTTAATTTATCGTGTTGGTTTAAGCTCTGTACATTTGAGTTCGCTCAGTCATGCGATCGCATATCGATAGCTGGAAAACTTTGTCGGTTTCCCACATCGTCAAATACTTATTTTTTTAAGTATACACAGTGTTATATCGTACGTCTGTAACAGAAAACTTTCCTTTGATGTTTTCTTTGATGGCGATACAAAACAAATACGTTGCTTGCAGTTCATTTATTTCACTACTAGAAGAAAATAGAAAAAAGGTTAATGTTTTTACGCAATATGGAATTTGAAGTTGTTTATTATACTACCTTTGAAGTAACACACATACACACACATATACATCTTGTCTGAAAGTTAAACCAAAGAAATTCTTTTTATATGAAAAATATCAAATCAACACACACTTTGGGTGGTTTGAACCGATCGACAGAATTCGCAAAATCATTACTTTTAAAATGGCAGAGCCGACGGTACGGTGAGTATACCTGGCTTGACCTTCACAAATCTTCATGGTCTTTACATCAATCAATCATTCTGGTAAGGCGTAGCTTCAAACAGCCGCTTTGGCTTACAATTATTGAGTCAATTGAAAAAAAATCGACAATTGCGGTTTATGACGTATTAAGAAAAAACTAATTAGTAGATCTCGTTCAAACCAATTTTCGATGGAAGTTTGTATGGCAATGTACATCATATTTGTTTTTTGAATATATCATTCTCTTATGGTAGAAATCTCAGTAGCATTTTTGAAAAACTATCCATAAATACCACACACGCAGGAGTTTGATGAAAAAAAAAATGTGTTCCAGTTCTAAGTACGGCAACCCTCAAAATTTATTGCTTATTTTCTATTTTTGTGTGAAATTCTTAATGTGTTTCACAGAAAACGTCTACTTACTAAGTTTAAATAGCAAGGCCTTATAGTTTCGGAGGAAAGTGGCTGTGACAGACAGACAGACATAACGAATCTATAAGGGTTCCCTATTTATATAACCCTAAAAATACCTCTAAAATCAAAAAAATAAACAATTCACGCGTTCTCGTGTCGGAGGACCTTGGATCGTTTTGAAAACATGTGAGAGTGCTTTACCAGTTATAGGTACCCTGACATGACAACGCTTGACTTAGGTATATATATTTCACGTTTTGGAGGTATTTTTTGTTAGATCAAATTGACAACGATATATTTTGCCGTTTTAATATCATATATAATGTTTTGCCTACTTCGTTCTGCTCTGTTAAATTTAACGATATAATTTGTTAGTATACTCGCAGGTACGTACACGCTCTTTGTACCTAATATTATTACTTTGCAAGGTAGAACAACATACATTATTAATAGTACCTTACGTACATACATAGAATAAAACAAAGTCGCGTTCTCTGCGTGCTTGAATCTTTTAAACTACGCAACGGATTTTGATGCGGTTTTTAATAGATAGAATGGTTAAAGGGAAAGGTGCAGAGTAGAAATGAAACATGTTGCAAAAACGGTGTGACGCAGACGAAGTTGCGCGGGTCAGCTAGTATTTTATAAAACAAAATGATAAATACATCCAGACAATATTCTGTTTGAAAACTTACCTAGTCACAGTATTGTGAGTAGTTTTATTTAAATTTACCAAACGAATTTCATTTTAACGTTAATATTTTTATGAAGCCAACTTTACCTGATAGGCATAGATTTTCAGATTTCGGAAGTCAGACGGTAGTCATTTTCCAAAAAGTCGACATCACAATTAAAAACTACAAGCATTCACAAGCCACATGAGACAAAGTTGTACATAAAGGTGTATATTTGTCCCCTTTGCCGTTTGTACAATGAATTTCAATGTAAATAAGAAGACAACACTAAATAAATTGAGATGGAGTCCGTTGAGAGTAGTCTTCTTTCAGAGAAAAACAAGATCACGTAGTACAGTTATATTTTTTTGGTTCAATCCGGATACTTTTGATGTCACATTCAATAACAGTGCTTTTAGTTGCCAGTTCATGTTGCTATATCATTTAGTGTTCAACAAAACGTTGTATCACTGTACAATAACTCTAAGTGCAACCTAAAAATACGATCCCAATCGGGCACTTGCCAAGTAACTTTGGTTTAAGATAAAATATAAGGTATTACCAACATGGCGGAAATCCATTGCGAGGAAATATATTAGGAGGAGAACCCACCGTTTACTCACGGTTTAACAGTTTCAACGATAGCAATTATAGCAAACTATCACTAATTGTGAAAGAAAATAATGTCAAACTGCACCCCTCAAAGCAAGGAAAAAAAATAATTTAAAGAAAAAAAAATAACCGACTATAGGTATATATTATTATTATATTTTTTTTATTTTTTTTTATACCACTTAGATGTCAGACAAGCACACGGCCCACCTGATGGGCAGCGGTCACCGTGGCCTATGGACGTATGACACACACGTGCTGCCTACCCTGTAGAAACCTTCTGATGCCCTTCTTGAAGATTATATAGTCTTCTCAGAAGTGTTTTCAATTCGATGCAGTAGTTTTTGATTTATTTTTTTATAAGAGAAGACAAAGGTTGTATTATACAATTCTTGCGGTAGATAGTGTATACTACTAATAATAGAATACGAATTGAGTATTGCGATTTGAAATTGGAATCCCAGCCAATTACTGTGTAAAGTAAGTTTGCCGCAGTAAAATACAAAGAAACCAAAAAAAATCTTGTATACGAAGTTTTGGTAACTGAACTACATGAACAGAGAACATTAACTTATTTGCTGTGATGTTGCAAACTTGTGCTCTGGATTATACAATACTTACTTCTTGGTAACCAAGAGATTCGCCTCGATCTACAACTTTGTTAGTGAAACTTGGTAATTCTTGTTTTACTAACGTATATTTTAAACTCTCTTTAAGGTCCCGAGTTCGATCCCAGGTTTACCATGGTACACACCAATGACTTTTCGATGCTTTTCGAAGTTATGTGTGTATTTATGGAAGGTTTATAAGTGCCCGGTTAATGGCAATAGGCTCACCACCTATTACATTGGGAGCTAAACATAAACTGGCGAAATGTGGGTTCTAGCACCTCTGCCTACCCCTTTGGGGATAAAGGAGGGAGTTTATGTATGTACGTATGTATATTTTAAAATAAATCTACTACACAAGTCATTCAAGAAGTCGAGCAAATATTATTATTATAGATTTTTTAATAAAATAAATAACTCTTTACATATAAAATTGCCAAAACTGTCTTACAGATTCATGAGTTCGTTATTCCTGTAATTTGACGTAGGTAAAACTCGTATCGAACTTAACAAACCTGTAATTAATTCTAAAAATAGACCGTGTGTTATAGAGTTGTCTTTTAATTAATTAGAAATAACGTTCAATTTACTCTTGACAACCTACGCAGGAGGCGTGGGTTCGATTGCCGCTTAATGCAAATATTTGTGCTCATGAATATGAATATTTGCATTGGTCTGGGTTTTTCTATGTATAATATATATTACATACATATATTATACATAGAAACACGCAGAAAAAAGTATCTATGTATGTTTATCCGCATTTTAGAACCCATAACACAAGCTAGTTAAACTATGCTTACCATGCTATAAAAACCATGGTAAGCATAGTTTAACTATGTCAACTAGGTGACGTGCAGATTGTCCTAAAATATTTATTTATTTAATCTATACCTATTAAAGCGTGTTCTATTTGGTAGATAATAGTATACTACATACCTCAAGATGTTTTATTTCTTTATAGAGGACACCTTTTGATTTCACTTCTTACTATATTCGCGTGAATGGAACTTAATATGTAAAATTGTACTTAGAATCTCTATAAAATAGTTCAAAATATTGCTGCAAATCATTTACAAGTATGAATTTATCCCCCTATCCAGCGAACTCGAACTCAAAACACATTTACGCTACCCTAAACCACATGTCAGTGTCATTCGTCACTGTGAAGCTTTGTGGACGTGCGCGTGACGTCATACAAATAACTTTGTCACGCTGTTGAATCTAGTTGTGTTGTACAAAATTGTCTTTGTATTTATATGTAACTAGCCGACCCGCGCAACTTCGTCTGCATCACCCCGTTTTCGCAACATTTTTCATTCCTGCTCCGCACCTGTTGGTCGTAGCATGATGTTATATACATATAAACCTTCCTCTTTAACCATTCTATCTATTTGAAGAAACCGCATCAAAATCCATTGCGCAGTTTTAAAGATTTAAGCATACAAAGGGACATAGGGACAGGAACGCGACTTTATTTTATACTATGTAGTGATTTAAGTTAATGTGATGATAAAATTCTAGCGATCATCACGTAATGGAATGGTATGATTCATCCAACAATATGAAGCATTAAAAACTGAGCTAGACCTTAGCTAACAGTTATGATATATAGCGCAGGCTATGAGCCCTAGATAGGTGATTTGAAAGTAAAAGTAAAAAAGTAAAAATCATTCTTTGCGAGAAACATGGTTTTACAATAGATGTAAGGCAGTGTTTCAAAAGAACAGCATGTTTCACCGTGTTCGGTGTACAATAATTTAAAATATTTAAATAATTAATTATTAGTTTAATTAATTCACTATTGTAAATAGTAAATGGAAATAGCACTAACTTAATTCCTCAAGGAATATACTAGCACTATTAACTGTCTTTATAGCAGCTATAAACTACTTAACAGGCCCATTAGTCACTGTGACGTGATTAAGTCGCTTGTATAGCACTGCAAAATGAATATCGTCACGCTCTGTGTAAAGTATAGAAGAAACCACAAAGAAATTATTATCTACCTTATATTTATGGTTCACACTGTGGTTTACAGGCTACAGATATATTAAAACCTTAAAACCGGTATAAAAATTTGTTCCAAACTCAGTATTTATATGTTTACTTATCTATTATATAAAATAAGTCTGGTTTTCCTTCCTGACGCTATAACTCCAGAACGCACGAACCAATTTCCACGGTTTTGCATTCGTTGGAAAGGTTTCAGGCTCCGTGAGGCTTATAGCAAAGAAACTTCAGAAAACAATTCAACAGAAAAGCGGGAAAATCATTTCTTACATGGCGAAACGGAGTTCGCCGGGTTTGCTAGTTGTATATATAAATTCTGATTTACAGATGATTTTTGATTCTCATGACAGATTCTGATGTTTGACAAATGACTAATATTTTTAAGACCGTATCAGCGTGCCTAATTTCTTCTTCAAACACTCTTACAAGAAAATTCTTGAAAACTGTACTGTACACTATTGTCAATAGTTTCGTTACTACAAAACTCTTGACAATAGTGTCCCATACCCATAAGGTATGGTCTGAACTCGACTATGCGGATCGCAAAAATACTGTTTGTACGGACCTACGATCATACATATAAATTTTTGAATACGTATTCGTAACTTAATTGACATTCACGCGACGCAATTGCGCGACAAAAATGTTTAAATTATTGTTGTGAACTAAATTGGAACGACTGCGCGATCAAAAACATATCGATTACGTGTTTGAATTGACATGGATTCTCGCGAACTCAAAGTTCGTTAGTTGCCAAATGATAGCAGATTGCGTTCTATTACGAAACTCATGGCTCATAATCGTGTAGTCTCGTTCTCTTTAGACGATGTCTAACCACCTCTTGATGTCATTCTCAATACTTCAAACGTTACCAAAGAAATAGGAACCTACTCAAATGTATTGGAACGCCATGTCAAAACAGATTTTATCACACGAGGCTGACAAAATAATTATATTATCAGTTGGGGAAAAAAGTTAACACCCTACGATCATTTGTCACGTGCCTGACTGCATCTTGACATCACAAAAATTATGGTGTCACACAGACCCACATCTCTGTCAACGTAATAAAATTATTTATTATTTTTTTAGAAGTCACAAAGAAACTTACATGCATACAAATTGGTATTCATTCCTGCAAATCCCCGAAACGGCGTAGGCAGATGTATTATTCAGTACTGCTACTGTCAGGTAGTTATATCACTACATAGTATAAAATAAAGTCGCGTTCTCTGTCCCTATGTCCCTTTGTATGCTTAAATCTTTAAAACTACGCAACTGATTTAGATGCGGTTTGTTTTAATAGATAGAATGGTTAAAGAGGAAGGTTTATATGTATATAACATTATGTTACGACTAACAGGTGCGGAGCAGAAATGAAAAATGTTGCAAAAACGGGATGACGCAGACTAAGTTGCGCAAGGGTCAGTTAGTAAATAAAAATGAATCGTGAAATATGTTGGTAAGCGCATAACTCGAAAACGGCTGGACAAATTCGAGTAATTCTTTTTTTATTTGTTCCTTGAACACTACGGAAGGTTTTTATGGAGCAGCGGGAACGGGTTCACAAGTCCGAGCAACGGGTACAGGATCAGAAGTCCACGCGGGCGGAGCCGCTGGGAACAGCTAGTATTATAATAAAATCACAAAGCAAGTTAGTTTTTGCGTTGGCCCCGGTTATGATACCTACGACCATCTGTGGTAGTCGTTACGAAAACATCTGCGGCAGTTGTTGAAGCCCTAGTAAGTTCGATATTATAGGTCTAACTACAGAACTATGACATCTCCAATGGATTATAAATGTCGCAATAAATTTCTCACAGCTGGTTGCTCGAGATTGTGAGGTAAGGAGTAAACGCTTCATCGATATTTAAACTGGATGCCGAGATTAACTGGATTGAGAAAATGCTCAGTGGATCTTGATGGTGACATTATAAATACATACGTCATTATTTTGATCAATTAATTCGTTAATCAGCCATAAGCAGTCCAACTTGTCGCAATATGCGCTATTGCTCCGGACCCTCAACTTTCTGCTTCTAGTCTACCCTAGGCACCGTTTTCAGGTGCAGTGTTAACTTGGACCACGCACGTAGGTCTTAGATGTCACCCACATACGGTACAAACCATTCCATCAAGAACCAATCGGTTTGGCGACTCTTTTCTATGTCACACCATTAAGTCCTGGAATGCCCACGTATACACGTGTTTCCTTCATCCTACCGTCTCGGGTCCTTCAAGCGGGGCGTGAAAAAATAACTGTCGAGGCCGTGAGGGTGGGGACTGCCGTTGCAGGGATGGCACCTGTAACGGCGGCCACCATGTTCTGGACTGCGCCACTGCTTATCAGGCGTGGTGCAGTCAATTTGACGACTTAAGCATAAAAAAGTCGTCCGTTTACCTCATCGTGGTCTCTTACTCTAGGACTCGTTTGAACTAACAGTCATTGATCTTGCGCAGATTTGGGGGTAACGCCTATCACCCTAGCAGAAGCAGGCCATGGTGGTAGCATAATGCGCGCTCCTACCTATCCAAGTAAAGATATGGACACCTTAGTTCCACACCCGAGAGGGCCTTCGCTGGCTGGCCCTGAGTCTGTCGATCAGGGATATGCCAGAGGCTATTTACCCTACGCAACTGTTGGCTCAAGACGGCATAATAAGAGTCCGACGTTACCTCCCTCGCTGACTTCGGCGTGGCATATTTATAGGGATTTCCACATGGGAAAAAAAGCCATCGGTCCTTCGAAAGATGCGACCAGTTATTCGAATAGCTCTGCTCAAATACATTTATTAGAACACTAACACACTATACATATGATAACATTATAAACCCGTATTTCTATGAAAGCTTAAACAATGGCATATCAACCGCAATTTATCAACAATTTTAATCTCCAATAGGCGGTATTGTGGTGAAGTAAATCCTTTGATATATCGAGTTTCAGCCGCTTTCTGCGTAGAATAAATGAATAGAAAACATACGATATTTATTTTTTGGAATGTTATTCTATGACTGAGTTAGAAAACTCAGTTTCACAGGAGTGTAATCTATGCACATAAATTTGAAAAATCTCTATGCTTGGACATTTACTTATAATGTTGAAGAAACACAAATATAGCTTGAATTTTAATCGATTAGCGCCATCTAGCTACTACATAATTCTAAAAATCAGTACAAAATTTCATCGAAGTTTGATCAGGCTAATTTCTGAATCGGTTGAACAGATTTGCTTGCGGTTTTCACTAATTGATTCTGCCAAGCTTCACTTAATATTTAGAGTTTGTTTTATTGAAATCCGTTCCTATTTTAAACAGTTATGTCAATAATAGTGAATCACGTCCAACAATTTTGTGATGTAATAATGTGTGAATGTATGTTTGATTTGTAACACCATCTATCATTTATTGCTCGAAACACGGTATGTTACATACCGTGTTTCAAGCAATAAATGATTACTTTACTCACTTAGGTAGAACCGAAAATGCAGCAAAAATGCTTATAAGGTGACTAAGATTTGATAAAACTCGGTCATAGTCAACATCCAGACTATAAATCTTCAAGCTATGACCAAAAGCTGCTGAGTAGTGAAATATAAAACATCGTTCTTTAAAAAAACGCACCTGATTAGATATTTTAATTCCCGCATCACTGTATGAAAGACTAGTAATAACCTTGTGTTGTGTTTCCGACGTTGAGTAGTGTAGTCAGAGCTAACAAGAGAGATTTTATATTGTCAGTGGGAATACAGAGGGTTCCAACTATTGGTAATCTATGCCTAGGGCTTAAGTTGACAATGCATTATGATGGTATGAAACCCTGCCTTGTCTTCTGCACTGATGACACGGAAACTCTCATAACCTTAACCCCTTCCTCCACCGCTTCTTTACATGGCGCATAGCACGAGTGTGAAGCCGAGTGGTGTTTGAAAAACGTTCCATCAGGTGGGCCATGTACTTGTATGCCACCCAAGTGGTATAAAGAAGGGTCATAGTACACAGACTGAGCTTTTGGATATGAGTACACTTGTCAATGGTACTAGCTTAACACATTTCATACCGATTCCTTTTTTATCGTGTGAAAAATTCCCACGGATACCAGAGCCATTGAAAAATATAAATTTGTCTTATAAGGTGTACAAAAATAAATCATACGTATGCAATAATATACACATATGTACAGAATTTCCAAAAACAGTATTACTTAGAATATATATCCAGCATAATAATTCTTAAATCATAACTTTAAAATTTAATTCTAGCTGTTATCTAATATTTGAATTATATTTGGGTGTCAAGCCAGTCTTCAATAAATTATCACTATTATGTAAAATGCCAAACGATTTCTGGACAAGGTCTCGCAATGCTAATATTTACAATGAACGCTTGAGTTCCTTAGCCTTAGAGGAATTGGTTACTTGTTTATTTTACTGGGGTCATGTGGTCCTAGTACCCGTCTTATTCAAAGATATTTCCAAATGCTATCCGTGACCAGAGGGTTCGTTTATTTCTTGTGCAGAGATCAGTTTTGAAATTCAACGTGGCAATGCCAGCCTTTTGGCTACCCTTCCAGTTGACTTGGAAGGGTAGGAATTCTTTGAAGTCTGAACTTGAATTGGTTTTATATTCTAATTAGATAGCATAACCTTTATAATGTAGATGATTTGAATAATAATATGAATACATTGATATCGATTTTTATTTCTTCTAGTTTTTTCTGTTCTGTGATATAGACTAACGCAAGCATTATGTACAATAATAAAGTTATATTTTGGATAATACACCCAATACCAGTGTTCTTAAATGTTACAGGAGGGTCTAAATTTATCGGCCCTTTAACTGTTAATGACGTCATTAATTAACAAAATGGAAAGTCCTTGAGAGTAATATTTGACACGATTATCTACTGTACAATAGTCCACTTAATTTTAATTACTTTAAATTTTAATTAATATCATTTAATCAATTGTCGTTGACCTATTTAGATTAAATCCAATTAAGGAAGAAATTGTCTATGAAATGTAACATTTATTATAGCTGTTTCGAATTATGAAATCGTGCGGTTGATTGTGTGGTTTTTCGTCTATATACCTGTTCTGTTAGGTAGTTCTGTTGGCAGAACTGTAGTGGTAATTTTTTCCCATTAGTTCTGTGACTTATAAGACTATGCTTTTGAGGTTGTGCTAGGTGCACGCGTGCATTGTGTAGATAGAAATGCTAAAGAATAAGAAAAAGATCTGATTAAGTTAATGACTACGTTATTCCTTACTAGCCTATGCCCGCGGCTCTGTATCCGATATGAAATCCGTTTAGTAGTTTTTGCGTCCATCGCGGACTAACATAAACTTTTTACAATCATATAATATATAGGAGCTAGAATATAGGAAGGACGCCTTTCCCAGGAGGTATCTTCTTTGCTACAGCTAGGTATGCCAGAGGCTACCTCACCCTCGCCAACTAGCGGCGCAAGACGGCCGTGCGGTTTTGGTCTGTTTGAGTGCGACATATGCATTTTGCTGACATCTACGGAAGATATCGGTAGGATTTCCGCAAAATGGGAAAAATAAAGTCGGTTCCTCCTAGAAAGTGTCCCCATCACACCCCAAAGATGGTGGTTTTTCCTTATCCCGCATTTCAGTCTACTAAAAGGAAAACGTTGTTATTTCCAAATATTTCTCGATTTTATCCAACCCCAAGTAGACGTTGTCAATTGAAATTGGACGTGAGAGTGACAACTAATTATATCCTAATTTGAATAGATGCATATAGATGTTTTTACAACCACATTCTTTTAAATAAGAATATCGAGTTTATTGTTACCCCTTTTTTTCACCAAGGCTTAAATATTAGCTTATATCTTATATCCCCGAAGGGGTAGGCACCCACATTTCGCCAGTTTATGTTTAGATCCCAATGTAATAGATGGCGAGCCTATTGCCATTAACCAGGCTCTTATAAACCTGCGATAAATACTCACATAACTTCGAAAAGCATCGAAAAGTCATTGGTGTGTGCCATGGTAAAACCTGAGATCGAATCCGAGAACTCGTCTCAGCAGTCCATTACTCATAACCACTAGGCTACCACTGTATTTGATAACATCTTGTTTTTGATAGACATGTTTAAAACATGTTGACATGTCTTGCCTCTCGTTTTCACCAAGGTTTAAAACATGTATTTGACTAGTTTTTTGCAATATGTTCGTTTCTGAAGATATGTATAAAACAAATTGCATAAAGTGCAACATGTTACAGACTTCAGTGTGAACGCAAAAGTGTTTTAAACTTGTCTAAATACGAGTACTAGTTGCTGACAAGGTGTGAGCGAAAGAGTGTTTAAGACAAGTCTCAAACATGTATAAAACGAGTAATTGTGTTTTGACAAATCTTCAACAAGTTTTGTTTCAAACAAGTTTACAACATGTTTCTTAGTGAAAACGAGTGGTTAAAGGTATAGTGTTACCGAGAGAGTCATTATCTCATTCTATTTATGGTACAAATATTCACTTTATAAATTCGCAAATTGTGTATTTGCTTTATTTGCTAAAATGTTTGGCCACAGTCGGTAAATATTTGTACAGTCACAAATGGATTTATACCGATGTCAACAACAAATGACGAGGAGTAGTATAGGATTTTATACACAGAACAGGAAATACTAGTAGACCCGTCAGCAAACTCACACTCATAACCGTTAATAATAAGTTGCATTATTAGTAAATATAATTGTTTTGATTACTGGTATATTTGTAATACCTCTTATGCCAAATTAACCTAAATCACATGTACTACAAAATGAAAACACGCCTTAAATATTCGGAATAGAAGATTACTTTGCTATAGATAAAAAGTATTTATGATGATACATACCTTGACTCCAACAAGTGCAAATATTAACGGAAAAAAAGTTGAGACGTGCGTCAGTCAATTCAAAGAAAGTTATTTAATACTTTTACATCTTACAGTAAAGTGTATATTATTGACTAATTCTTCTTCTGTTGCCTAAGAGCTCACAACAATGACACGCGTTTCCGACCCATTTCACACTTCCACTAATTGTACTTTTAGTTTTCCGTGGTTTATATATCTCTGTAACGTCACTTTAAGAATGTGGTGAAGATTTTCAACTCTGAGAGCCTTTTAGGATTCTAGGTGTCATCTTATATACATACATATCAATCAATCAATCAATCAGCCTATCGCAGTCCACTGCTGGACATAGGCCTCTCCCAATGTGCGCCACTGCTCCCTGTCCTCTGCCTTCCGCATCCAGTCTGTCCCAGCCGCCTTTTTCAGGTCATCAGTCCATCTGGCTAGGGGGCGTCCTACCTTCCGTTTGCCTTCTCGCGGTCTCCACTCGAGGACTCGTTTGCTCCAGCGACCATCGGTCCTCCGGCAGATGTGGCCAGCCCACTGCCACTTCAGCTTGGTTATTCTGCGAGCTATGTCTGTAACTTTAGTTCTTTGTCGGATGACCTCATTGCGAATTTTATCCTTCAAAGAGACTCCAAGCATAGCTCGCTCCATGGCCCGCTGGGCAACTTTCAATTTGTGGACTAGCCCCACCGTCAATGTCCACGTTTCGGCACCGTAAGTCATAACAGGCAGAACGCACTGGTCGAAGACTCTTGTTTTTAGGCATTGTGGTAGGGGGGAGGAGAAGACCCGACGCAATTTGCCAAACGCTGCCCAGCCCAATCGGATCCTTCTGGCTAGTTCTTTCTCGAAGTTGTTTCTACCAAGTTGTATGGTTTGCTCCAGGTAGATATATTGTTGAACAACTTCGAGTGTGGCCCCTTCGACGGCAATCGGTCTCGGTATAACGTGTTCATTGAACATAACCTTGGTTTTGTCTCCCTTACTCTTCTCAGTTTTCATAAACTCAATCACCAACGAACTATCTTCATCCTACCATCTCTATGCAGATGATTTACAGATATATTCTCGGGCTCCTCCCGACCGACTGAGGGAAGCTGTTAACACGATTAATGCTGACCTCGCAGTGATATGCAACTGGAGTGCCTCGTACGGTCTTGAGGTCAACCCAAGTAAGACGAAGGTCATTCTTGTCGGTAGCCCTAGGATGATAACCAAGGTAGATTGGTCACTTCTACCACAAGTAATTTGTAATGGGATAAGTGTCCCTTATAGTGACTGCGTTAAAAACCTGGGGATACTAATCGACAATTGTTTATCTTGGGGTCCACAGGTACAAGAACTAAGGCGCAAAATTTTTGCTGCATCGGGGTCTCTGCGCAGACTCCAAAATTTTTTACCCACTGCCACGAAGATTGCGCTTGCACAAACTCTTCTTTTCCCTATCCTCGACTATGCTGATGTCAGCTATCTAGATCTCACTGAAGACCAACTTAACAAGCTTGAGAGACTCCAAAATCTTTGTATACGTTTCATATTTGGTCTACGCAAATATGATCATGTTTCTGAATTTCGACAAAAGCTCAAGTGGTTACCTATACGCTTTCGCCGGAATGCTCATATTCTTTCTTTGTTGTATAATATCTTATTTAATCCCTTAACTCCTTCATATCTCAAACAACGATTTGAATTCCTACACAACACGCACTCTAGGGTTTTGAGATCATCGGAGAATCTGAGGTTGAAAATACCGAGCCATTGCACCAACTTTGCCGACAAGTCCTTTTCGGTTCAAGCAGCTCGGCTGTGGAATGCTCTGCCGGTGACTATTAGGCGTGCTCAGTCCCTGCCTGTATTCAAAAGGCTGGTCAAGGAGTACTATGTATCTCTCTCGGTATAGTATCTCTCGGACAAAAGTCGAAAACTGCAAGTCTATTATGTAGTAGGATTATAAAGATTGGTACTTGCTGATCTATTAGTAGGAGGAACCTATGTCTATATGTATGTGTGTGTATGTGTATGTGTATGTATGTGTATATTTATATATGTATATATGTATGTATGTGTATGTATATGTATGTATTTGTGTAAATGTATGTGTATGGGTGTGTATATGTATATGTTGTATATTAGGTAGCTGTTGTGTCCATGTGTTTGACTTACACTATTATTGTAAGTCTGTTAGTACAATATTGTCGTACACCAAACTGCCCAGAAACATTTTGCTCCTACTAAATCACTCCATCCTAAGGTTGCCTGTAAGAGATTGCCGCAGAGCGATAAGGCCGCCAATTGTATTTACCATGTGCAAACATCTCTATGTGCTGTATAATTTCATCCTTGGTGTACAATAAAGACATATATTATTATTATATTATTATTATTATTATTATTTTGTCCAAGTTTACACCAAGGCCGACGCGTCGAGAGGATTCGTTTAGGCCGTGCAGCATTTCGCCCAGCTGCTCCAGCGACTCCGCAACTATGACGATATCGTCGGCGAAATACATAAATACACACACATATATATATATATACTTATATACACACTGTACGTGTTTATATTGGTGACCCTCTTTCCTGAGACTCTGCCTTGAATTGAACTTACCATCAGGCGAAGTGAAGTTTTCGTGTTCAAAATGACGCGGTGAGGGAGGTATGTCGGACTCGAACCGACTAAAACGAACGCCGTCTTTGGGTCTTTACTTGCTGGAGGTGAGATAGTAGTAAACATATCCCTCGCACCCTCGCTGACCCTGTGAAATTTACTTGTCCTAAATAAAAAAATATACAAATATACTAAAAATAGAAAAACATTTTTTGTACATGTATTTTATTTTGTACGATGTTTGAACAAACTAACAAGTACCTAATTAAACATGAATGTGGTACCATTTCCTTCATGACTCAGTTAACTTTATTGACTTGCCGTAATTTCAATATTTCCACGAATTTTATCGCTGCCGTACCTAAAATGCCGTACCTATTTGAATTTAGCAGATAGTTAATATGTAAATATATTAACTACCTGCTAAATTCAAATATTGCTTTGATTCAGATATTTCTCAATATTACCGCGGTAGCCTAGTGGTGTGGGTAATGAACTGCTGATACTAGGTCTCGGGTTCGATCCCAGGTCTTACCATGGCTTATCGACAGTGACATAAATATCTGACATAACATAACATAACTCACGCCTATATCCCCGAAGGAGTAGGCAGAGGTGCTAGCATCCACATTTCGCCAGTTTATGGTTAGGTCCCAATGTAATAGATGGCGGATCCATTACCATTAACCGGGCACTTATAAACCTGCGATAAATACACACATAACTTCGAAAAGCATTGAAAGCTCATTGGTGTGTGTCATGGTAAAACCTGGGATTGAACCTGAGACCTCATCTCAGTAGTCCATTACCCATATCACTAGGCTACATAGAAGTACTGTTCATAATTGATCAATTTGAAACCTTTTTACTATGTGAAAAATCCCCACGTACTAAGCTGGAGCCGATTTGGGAGGTTATGTCGGACTCGAACCGATTAAACTGCGCCGTATTTGGGTTTTTAGTTCCCGGAGGTGAAATAGTAGCCAACATATCCTTGGAACCCCGGTGGAACCGCGATAGTACTGTATGTAATACTACTGTCGATTATGTACTATTAAACTGAGGTACAAGTAGGTACTGTTAATAATTTTGGTTAATTAATTTAAAGCTCAGTGACCTGAGTAATGAGGATATTTGGAAATTGATACTATATATTGCTAATACCAGGCATCTATTGGTACTTGGGCAATAATTAAAAATATTTCAATTATATTAAAGGTAATTCAATAACATAAATATGATGATAAAATGGTGTAGCTTGAAATTAACACATTACAGATACTATCATCATTTCAGCCACAAGACGTCCACTGCTGAACATAGGCCTCCCCCATCTACCTCCAATCCGACCGGTTGGAGGCGGTCTGCATCCAATGCGTACCCGCGACTTTGACTATGTCGTCCGTCCATCTCGCAGGAGGCCGTCCCACGCTTCGTCTACCGGTACGCGGTCTCCATTCGAGAACCTCCAACGCCGAGGGCTCCAACGGCCATCTGTTCTTCTTGCTACGTGCCCCTCCCACTGCCATTTCACCTTGCTAACCCTGTAGCGACAGATACTATACACTTATTTAATTAAGCAGGTAGAAGCGACTGCCATATGACCACCACAACCGTAAAGACAATACGATATCGAAGAATTACAATTAAACCAGTTGTTAATAAAAACACTCATCACCATGAACCTACTACAATAAGTTGTAAGCATTGAAGAAAATTGAACAATATTTTTTCAAACTCAAACGTTTGTAGTGATCTGCAATGCGGTACACGGTTTTTACGATTTTCAATCACTTTAAGTTCAAGTACCTAATCTTAACCAAGGCTGTAAGCTGTAATCTATTCAACCGATTAAAGTTTATTTCATGTTTATGTTCTAGATATTTTTAATATTCGATGGGTCGCGTTTGACCACTATCTTACCCGGTGGCAAGGTGATTAACGGTGGAATGCTTGTCTAGAAGTAACCTATTCATTCAAGTCTTGAAAACTTCCAAGTTATAGCTATTCTGAAACACAGATTCGAGCAGGGCGTTCCAATCTTTGGTTATACTCATTTCTTGTGTTTTATGTCACGAGAAGTTTAGTGTCTACCAGACGCTTCGCAATCTTTATGAAGAGACTCGACATCGAGTTTAACCTGTGGTCAATATAAACCTTTACGAATGCCGCAAGGCGAAACAGGTTAGGTACAATAATAAATATAGTGGACAAGTACAAGTGTGTTATCAATCATGTATAACAATAAGTTCCACCAAGTGCCATTAATCAACAGTATATATAACACACCTTTTCGACTCCAAAGAGTACTAAAAAGTACAAATAAATTCACTTACTCTTTCTCCTCCTTCTGGTTTGACTTATACGACTTTTATGAGAGTAAATACATCTTGAATTTAATCTCGAGAGGCAAAACTGTGTCATAGCTTCGTCCATTAACTTCTATGCTGTGGCGGTAGTGAACGCAACTGGTGGAACTAAACAGGAGGCGCAGATTTGATTCCTGCTGAGTGCAAATATTTGTATGCATGCTAATTGCACTGGTCTGGTCGTGCCTCGGAGAGCACATTGGTTGGCATTCGAACATCTATGGTAGTTCTTATGGGTAGTTGGAGTTCAAAAAAGTTAAGAAACTGTCGTACATCTATATCGCCATTACGTTGTGGAGGACAGATGGAATTCGCTTCACTAAAATGTCGAAGGTCAGCTCCATAGTAGTTCAACAATCAGCAATTGCACATATGTCATCATTCTGTCATATAAAATAATCCTGAACATTTCTATAAGAAAAATCCTAAACGTTTCTATTAGATTCCATTTTCACTTTCATCACTCATATACAAAACATATTACCTATCAGATAAAAGTTTCGCTCCATCAACCCTCACTCCAGTGGGAACTTAAATAAGTTAGTAGACAAAATACAACATAAATTGGATCAAGAGATGTCAGCAGTGTCGACGGTCTTCACAGAATGTTTTATATGTACCATTTTATTACATATCTGTCATAACGACATGAACTGACAAGAATAGGGAATAATCCATAAATAGATTGATTCATAAACGTACTGCGGTAGCCTAGTGGTATGGGTAATGGACTGCTGAGACGAGGTCTCGAGTTCGATCCCAGGTTTACCATGGCACACACCAATGACTTTTCGATGCTTTTCGAAGTTATGTGTGTATTTATCGCAGGTTTATAAGTGCCTCGGAGAGCACGTTAAGCCGTCGGTCCCTGTTGCCATACAAACATCTATGGCAGTCGTTACGGGTAGTTGGAGCCCTCAAAAGTCCAACCAGCCTAACTTGGAACTTCAATATCGCCATTGGTCATTAGACCATTGGTTGTGGAGGTCAGATGGCAGTCGCTTCACGGAAAATATCGAAGTTCAGCCGCATCACAGTTAGACTGGAAAGCCGACCCCACTGAGTTGGGAAAAAGGTTCAGGGAATTTTTTAGATTGATTCATAAACTTGATTTAAAAAAAGAAGTATAAAGAGGGTGTAAGGGGAACACTCTCTCCGAAAGCCCCTAGTAGTAGTCCTGGTATACAACATATTGGCATTAAAAAAATTAAGTCACGGCATTTTTATATTATATTACTACGTATTATTCACTTTCTATTGTATCAATAAAGCTAAATGAAACGAAAATATCACGAAAAACGTCACTGCAAAATAAAACCAGTGGCGCCATCTTGTGAGTTCGTGCGATGTTGTGTACCAGGAGTACTTTCAGGGGCCTTCGGCTTCGGGAGTTATACCATACCCTACTATATTATGCTAAAATTTTATTGTATTGTGTATACTATTTAGGTGGTACATAGAAAGTGATTACCGTGGCTTATGGACGTTTGCAAAATCAATGGTATCACACTCGTGTTGCCCTAAAGAGACCTTCTAATGGTCTACTTGAAGAGGTGATGATGTTGAAAAACTGTTGGTAAAAGAATTGAAAAAATAAACAGTACAAGGTTTCAGTTGTAAATACATAAGGGTTTCAGGATTTATTCCGGCAAGGTCAAAAGCTAACTTATTTTTCCACTCCAAAACAAGATTAGCTGTTCTGAAAGTGAAATTGCCAGTGTATTCTTTCGTTTGACGCTTTTTGCGACCCGTCGGATGAGACAGTGTGGTGATATTATCTTATATATCTAAAACACCCGCAATACCACCAATATTTTTTAAAGATTTTCTTACAAACAGAAGGGTTTTTCATTTTCATTAAAGAGTGGAGTTTTATTGCTGTCTTTCGGTATTTATAGAGTTAATCCTACGAATAAGTTCACCAGAGAACATTTATAGTGATACTCTTGATCGGTAAACTCTCTACAGCTTTTTTTCTTCAATTTTCCTTTCATCCATTATATACATACATACGTATGCTCGCACCCGTAATCCCCAAAAGGGTAGGCAGAGGTGTGTTAGGCATCCACATTTCGCCATGATTTTAGATCCCACGTTATAGGGGTAGAGCCTATTGCCGCCAATCCTGTACATTGTAAAATGGGTATGCCGAAAAAACCTTCCTAATCAAAAATGTTGCAGCTAATTAAATTTGGAATATCATAAACCGTTATGATGTTAGTTACACTGTATTTTTAAACGTGTTCCTTAAGTGTGCCGTAATAGGTACGTAAAAATACAATCGTAGTATCGAATATAACTCTTATAGAGTGAATTAAATACCGAGAATAGTACATCATGGTCTCAAGTACCCAGCTCTAATAGCACCTCATTTATTAATCAATATGCTACACACTCGTATGCCATAATTAAGCGTATAAAACACCGTAGTAATAGACTTATTATTCAAATTTTATAACTACCTTCAAAATTTAGTGTTTGTACTACATTATTTTACTTTATGTGAAAGCGTAGAACATGCGATTCAGTAATAAAATTTTGCTATTATTTTGTTTACCAGCTATTTTAGAAAACTTCCTACAACACACATACTTTCTCGATGCCTCGTAGAGTACGCTAAACCATCAGTCCTGGGGCCTCTTATTCCATATTATGCGATAATCCCAGGGATGACCCCCGCTGGAAAGAGGGTCATCTCAACAGAGATGTCCCCGGGTCTGCCGGGGTGCGAGAGATATGTCTTGTATAATCTCACCTCTGGCAATCGAGGACCCATGGACGGCGTGCATTTTGGTCGGTTCGAGTCCGACATAACCACCTCCATCGGTTTTGGTGGGGGTGGTATCCGTGGGGATTTCGCGCACGATAAAAAAAAAAAAAAAAAAAAAGTCAAAAAGGGATGACCCCCGCTGACGGCAGAGAGGGGGAGGGAAAATGACTCACTTTGCCTCCCACAGCGCCGCAAGCGAACCGGGGTCTGAAGGCGGTACCACCAAGTTCTCCCCCCCTAACTGTAGGCCAGGCAGTAGACGCAGGCTTACATAGGCCTCGAGGTCAAAGGCGCACGTAGTGTCGCGTGTGCCTTGCCTACATAAGGCAGAAGGACTCCTCTTCTGCCGCACCAGAGACGGGCCTGCCGCCGAGCAACGGCGGGCGACTCGTACGATGATCGCGAAAGATGATTTTCCCGCCATTATCGATATGCGATGTTGACTCCGTGGTGGTTTTAGTGGGTAGTCTGGTCGGGGATGAGCGAAGTGCGTAAATGCATTCCACCACGTAAAAAAAGGGATAACCCCCGCCGAAGTCAGCAAGGGTATTTATGTCGAACTTGAACCGAACAAACCGCACATCGCAAATTTTCTGTACATGTATATTACTATGATATAGACACATCCACATTAAGCAGAAAAGGAGAGCAAGGACAGTACTGAGGCCCAAACGAGAATTGTATTACACTATGAAGAGTGTGTAGTGATATGTCAATGTCACATAAAATCCCAAGCCAAGTTAGTGCCGGTCTACACTGTAATGGAAAATTGAGTTTCACAATGACCTATTTATTTATTGCTAGCACTAGATTTATGTTCAAATAATAGAGAAAGACGTTATGTGTGGACTTGATGTTTATTTACTAGATGAAACATAAAAAGAATGGCATGTTTCCAGCTTGCGAGTAGTCACTTAATTTTCGATTGCGTCTCTATTTTTAAAGGCGATGAGATCGTAATAGTACACTCTGGAACTTCAGAGCTTCGCATACTACCGAGACTATCGTGAAAATAATGATTATTAATTTTTTATACCATTCAGGCGACAGACAAGCACACGGCCCATCTGATGGAAAGAAGATACCGTGACCTATGGATGTTCGCAACACCTGAAGTGTCACACTCTAGCTGTCGATCATGAAAAGTGTTAAGGGTGAAGATTAAGAGAGTTTCTTTGCTGTCAGTGCAGATTACAAAGCAAACTTTCTCGGTCTACCCACTGATAACACAAAAGCTCTCCAGTGAGCTCTGGTTACCCTACTCACTGACAGCAATACAACACAAGGTTATTATTAGCCGCGGTATTGTGTAGTGCGGAGGTAGATAGTTCCCCAGTCGGACTATTTTATTAGGTCGGGGGATACCATCATGTCGTAACTTTTTTTATGGCACGTCAATTTGACTTCACCTCGCCTGATGTTAAGCTGAAGGCAAAGTATCATGAAAGAAGGTCACCATTGCAAACACGTTCAGTGCTACAATGGTGGCGCTCAGCTTGACGGCCTCATCAGATGCTTTTTCATGCCCCACTTAAAGGACCCGGGACTGTAGGAAGAAGGAAACTCGTGCGCCGTTCGTTAGTCATTAGATTTTGCCGCATCAAGTTCATCATGGTTTATGTCAAGCATGGTTTATTGTATTATATCTCACCACATATTTGATAAGTGATATGATTATTATGCTTGTATCAATCGTCAATAAGCTACTTCGCACACCAAATCCGCATGCCAAGGCAGCCTATGTATTGGATAATTCCACCCACTCATTCCAAGCACGTCATATCGACGAGGGAATATCATATTGGAATAGTATTGTAGCTATAAATAAAATCATTCAGTGTTCTCTAATGTTAAACCACAGCACAATCACAAACCTTGAAGTGTAGTATTTTTCTTAAAATTTAGATATGGAGAGTTATCTTTTGCTTTTTTTGGGATGCGTGCTCTGAAGTTTTCAAGGACACTTCGACCCTATTGGATCCTTTATGTCGACCCCACCCTGGCCCCTAGGTTAGAGGAGGGATGGTCCTCTCTAACAAGGTGGCTATACCTCTTAATCGCAGGTGCATGTAATCCTCTGGTTTGGGATAACCCCTCCCGAGTAGATCGTTTTTTCATTCATGATACCAATCTTGCTCAAAGTATATTTTGTGCAGTAATGGCCAGTAAACGCTCCTATTTTTTATTATATTTTTCATTATTTTGAGAGTACCTGTTATTAATTCCAATTCCAAATTATTATTTACTCTTCTTGAACTCAGTTAATAATAAAGTCCTTAAAATTATTATTATTACAAACGTGTTCATTGTGTTCAATACTATAATTAGAAACACTCACATTCTGTTAATTGTCCTGCAATTAGCGTTACGCGCTAATATTTTGCAGTCCTTGGTAATTCGCGTCGAGAATAAAGTTATTTTGCTATATATATAATATTGTTAGCAATTAGCTACGTTAGACTGAAAATTGTATAGATACTAACCAATTATTGATGTACAAATGTTGTATTGTTATTAGTACAATATAACTAAAACATGAAGTTATCCTTATAGGAATAAAGTGTGCGACTAACTGGTATCTTTACTACTAACATAGGCGTGAGAAATTGACAGTCTACACAACGCCACCTAGACCCATGGTAAGCATAGTTTGACTACTGTGTTTTGGGTTCTAGAATGCGGTAAATACATACATATTATACATAGAAACACCCAGACCAATACAAATATTTATATTTATACACACAAATATTTGCACTGAGCGGGAATCAAACCCACGCCTCCTGCGTAGCAGTCGCGGAATGCAGTGACGTCAATTGCTATACACAAAGTCGCAAGTCACTACCACTCACATTCATTTTAAATTCGATTACGTGGTTATGAAGTAGTATGTGGGTGTATTGACGTTAGTAATATAAAAAATAGCGATAAAATTCATAGATAGAGTGACATAATAAACTTATTTTGTTCGCTATTTAAATATAACTTACTTTTATCCTATATTTACCATAAGCCCATTGAAGATTTCGAAGTAATGCAGATAGGTCATCTGTTGGACCTTTTAGAGCTCCAACTACCCGTCTAGTCTGCCATACATGTTAATATAATAACCGGGACAGATGGCTTAACATGTTCTCCAAGACACGACCAAACCAATGCAAATGCCTTAGGTATATAAGTGTACAAATATTTGCGCTGAGGGGGAATAGAATCCGTGCGCCCTGCGTAACGGGCGCGTTTATTACCACCACGCCACTGAGGCTGACGAAGGTGAATATAATCGTGTCAAATTTATGTTACCATAGATTATGTAACATAACATAACATAAACTCATGCATATATCGCTGAACGGGTTAGCAGAGGGGCTAGCAACCACATTTCGTCAGTTTATGTTTAGATCCCAATGTAATAGGTGGTGAGCCTATTGCCATTAACCGGGCACTTATAAACCTGCGATAAATACACACATAATTTTGAAAAGCATCGAAACGTCATTGGTGTGTGCCAAGGTAAAACCTGGGATCCAACCCGAGACCTCGTCTCAGCAGTCCATTACCCATAACAGAAGGCTCGGCATTATGTAATTTTGAAAATTCTTTAGCTATGACCAGTTAGCTAGAGGAGGTAGGACATGACGGTATATCCATCCCAATCGAGCAGTCCGACTGGTTAAGTACCTCCACCCTACAGAATATCGCCGCTTAATAACTTTGTGTTGTGTTTTCGGTGGTGAGTAGGGTAGCCAGAGCTCGCTAGAGAGGTTTTGTGTTGTCAGTGGGAAAACCAAAGGCTTATCCTACATCTTTTTCGCTTACGACACAGAATGTCTCTGTTCTTACAGGGGTTGCGGCACGAGTGTTATTCCTCTGGTGTTACACTCGCACATAGGCCACGGTAACCACTTACCATCAGGTGGCCCGCGTGCTTGTCTGCGACCTAAGTTGTTAAAAAAAAAAGTTACAACATTCACTCAGCTGATGTAATCTAGCTAGAAATATAGAGTGAGCGATGGAACGACGGTCACTCGTTACATACCGTCATTCGATCCGTAGCAGGCTGTTACCAAAAGGTTGCGAAATGTATTTTTGTAGGGATGTGAAAGCCTCAAAGAGACAGTATTTTGAACGCAGGAATGAAATTTTGAGGAACATGGTTCATGTTATGGCATCAGTTAAAAACTATTCAAAAAATAAGGAATCGACAATACTAAAATTCAAATAATTATTTTTATTTATTCAAATATACATATTGTTAGCGACTGGATATTATAATTAGTACTTAATTATTGTTTTAATTTAGAAAATATTTTGTTATTTGTTGATGTGTGCCACGGTAAAACCTGGGATCGAACCCAGGACCTCGTGTCAGTTTTTGTCTTTGCCTCTGTCTTACTTTGTCTCTACTGTTATTTTTTTGGTGTAAAATAAAGAATTATCTATTTATCTATCTGTGGGAATATTGCGCAGAAAAAGCAGATTGATATGATAATCACACGTTAAAAATTACTATTCTGCTATTAATATTTGTACCGAACTATATCCTTATACTCATTTTCAAGGTCGTCCTTTGAAGTGGTTACAAAACTGAATTTCCCACACACCTCCGAACAAAGTTAGTATCGGTACCAAAAAGCGATTGTTACTCAATCATAAGTTCCAAAGCCACGAATACCACGAACCCATCCGTACATAAAACCACAACAGAGGGTGTCACTGCTAAATTTGTATTTAGAACAATATGGTTTATGATTAATAGTTTTAGTTTCTATTTTACTTTTAAGGTTTGTTTTGAATTATGATTCTTTATAAATGCGATACGGTTTAAGTATAGCAACGAGTTGTGGATCTAAAATGTAATCAAAATGAGCTCTATACGAGCAGTAAGTGTTTTTGGGTTGTCTTCTGAAGAGAGGCAGCACCAGGTGCAACGGTGGTGGACAAGCTTAAATCTACCAATCTTAGATTAAATCTAAACACACGGCTTCCTTTCTATCACAACTTAGGTTCAATATCCGTGCCGATAGGTGTACCTCGTGTCAGTCAGCCAATACCGATGGTATACAACTACCGAACCAGCGAAAAAAACATTCTCAAATTATTTATTTACTTTCTTACAATACTAATATTATAAAGTCGAATGTTTGTGAGTGTGGATGTATGGATGTTTGTTCCTCTTTCACGCAAAAACATTGAATGGATTTTAATGAAACTTTACAATAATTTAGCTTATACATAAAACTTTGATATTCATAAGTGTTCCTTATGTGCATAAACTGAATAAACGACATTGATTCTTTGATTCTTTGATTAATTCGTAATTCAGTCTACAAGTATATATGGAGTTCTATAGCTAAATATAACGATAAATTAGAGCGATTAGATATAAAAGTAAGATATTATTATTACCTAAAACTGTTCTCACCACCAGTACCCGGATGCCATTAAAGAGCTTTATCCTGACAATATATACAACCAGTTTATAACTATCAGATAAACTAGGGAAAGTAAATTCATCCTGTATACAGGGTCCACTTACAAAAATAAATAATATAATATAAGGTGTTTTAACTGTAACAAATATTTCAAAGTGAATGCGAAATATATGTTAAACGTTCTTTCAAAATTTTCCAGAACAGTAAATAATATTACAAAGGAAAATCTTGAGGAAGATTACACAAACTTCAAAAATAGACAAGGTGTTCACTACAAAGTATTTACGTTTTAAGCTCCTTGTGTGACCCCAAAAAAAAAATTCGCTTGTATGGATAAGGTTGATAAAATATGAATCTATTTAGGTATATGTTACGACTGATCTTAGGTTCAGTGTAGTCCACATAAGATCTATAATCCTTTTAGCATTACATTACATTATAGATGACGTTACCTCTGTTAATAGAACTAAAAAAGCATCTATAAAAACATAGAAACGACCTCAAGATTATTGTCATCTAACTATCAAACAAATGAATGAAACGATAAGTTTTTTTTTCATTTATTGAAACTCAGTACTATAAAAATAATATTGGAATTAAACCGGACTATGTCATAGCAATCGTTAATAGAGTAAAGTATAAAGGCATAACCACACTTAGTTTGTTCCCAAATAACACAAATAAATTTGTCTTATTACGTAGCACAGGACGAAGGGTGGGGGTGGGATTTTATTTTCTCTACATTTGTTTTATTTGCACGTGTAGCGCATCGGCCCTATGTTAATGCTTATCCACCACTTTTATACCTTTCATTCGTTTTTTGACCCACATCAAAAGACATAGTTAAGTCACTAGTATGAGGTCAACCGCAAATAAGAAATATTTTTGGCAGAGTAGTATAGCGGTATGAAGTAACATGACAAATGTTTTGGCGAATACAGCCTAACCGATGCTCTGTGGCGTAGTAATAAGGTGTTCAATAAGTTGCTAGTATCAGGTCAACCGCAAGTAACAAATAATTTGGCATGTTGTGAAGTCCAGCATAGAGAGACATGACAAATGGCTCTATGGTATCAACGGTGCAATATTCCATCAAGAACCAAACGGTTCGGTGAGTCTTTCCTCTGCCGCACTATTAAGTCTTGGAATTGTTTATCAGTGCATGTGCTTCCTTTACAGTCAAGGGGTCCTTTAAGCGGGGCGTCAAAAAGCATCTGATGAGGCCGTCATAATACTGTACGTGTTTATAATAGTGACCCTCTTTCCTGAGGCTTTGTCTTCAGCTTACCATCAAGCGCGCTGAAGTCAAATTGACGAGCCATAAATAAAAAATATATGTATTTACAAAGTATATCATATATGTTTGTATATTTATTCGCATTCTAAATTTCATAATACAAGTTAGTTTAGCTATACTGAGCTTTAGATGAACTAACGACCTTAAAAAGTGGCTGGGGTGAATTAAATGCTGAAGCCTAATAATCAGGAACAATGACGCATATTGGGAGAGGCCTATGTCCAATAGTGGACTGCAATAGGCTGCTTATTTGATTTGATCTAGCTATACTTACTTTTAGTCAAAATGACAGCGCTATGTAGAGTGTCGTAAAATATTTATTTATTTTTAAATAACACAAAGATAATGAAGTGTGGTTCCGCCTTAATAAAATGGGTTTAGAGTAAAATGCCAATGTACATTAAAGTCTTGGGAATGGATTCTATCTGGTTGCCAGCCTGATTATGCTAATGTGCCCAATAGATCGTTGGTTCAAGTGGTCAATGAAAGAGACGTATGGAAATTTACGAGGCACTTTTATTCCATAATTCTTTTATAGTGCAGATATATTTGCATTATCGTAAATCCTGCTAAGTGATGAATGAATGTGGAAGTTGGTGATGAGTGCTTGCTTGTACAATCGCGCTCAAATGGCTAATTGGATCTGGCTGAAATTTGGTTGGGTGTTCCGATTTCAACCCATTTTTCCGGTTTCAACCCAAAAGTTCTTCTGTTTTTTACCCACGATGTTTGGAAATACATTTAGATACATAAATTAAAACAGTGTCTCATGCATTGAAACAACACATGCATACAGTCATGTATCTTACCCGTTGCGGACGGCACAGATCAAACCTCACACTCACTTCGATCGATCCTGATATAATAGCTCTCGCTTCTTCGTGGTTGAGGAGTTGGCATTAGGATCGAAATGTCCAGGTTGAAATCCTGGTCACTACGCTACCGATGTGAACTGAATCTTAACACAATTAAGGAGTAATTTCGGTTGCTGATATACTTAAAAATATACGTACACCTTGGCTTATTTCCCTTATATACTTGTTTGGTTGTTAGGCAACGCTCTCAGTCAAAAGTCGCTGGTTGTACTCCTAGTACACTACATATTGGCATAAAAATTATGATTTGCCAATGTCTTTTGTATTTTTTTTCCTATATACCATTAAATTAGCATTATTCACTCTCCATCGTATCAGCAAAGTTAAACGAAACGATAATTCCATGAAAAAACATCACTTCAAAAAATACCGTCATAATAAATGATAAATAATTTATTTTTCAGTAGTGTACCCGCAGATCTACCATATGTCTTCGGCTTCGGGAGCATTCCCCTAATACTCTGTATAACTTATTTTTAACTTTTAAAGTTAATAAACATCTCTATATTTACCATATTTGTTGCAAAAATTAATCTACAACGCAAAACCTCGTCATATATCTTCTAAAAAATAAAAAGAAAGAAAACATTTATTTAAAAATAAGTAAAGCAGCAGCACGTTCGCTCCGAAAATGCCCTCAGGGAGAATGAACGTGACGGTAATTTGTTAGTTTAAAAAGTAAAAGTTCACTGTTCCGTATAAAAAGAAAAAAATATTTTTGCTCCTACACGAATAGATTACCTTATTATTTTGTAAATAGGTTAATGACTTATGATTGAATGATGAATAATTAACGAAGGTAGGACACGACGGTATCTCCCGTGCGAAATGAGCTGTCCAACTGGGAAAGTACCTCCGCCCTACAGAAGACCGCGGTCATAATAACCATCGTGTTGTGTTCCCGCCGGTAAGTAGGGTAGCTAGAGCTCACTATACCCCTCCTTCCCCTCCCCTTCCTAGCCTCCCCACCCCTTCCCAGCTCTCCCCCTTTCCCTTCAGGGTGGTCAGCGCGTGTGTGACACCCTTAGTGTTGCACACGTTCATAGGCCACGGTGGCCGCTTTCCATCAGGTGGGCCGTGTGCTTGTCTGCCACCTACGTAGTATAAAAAAAAAATGACTACGAATTGAAGAATTTAACTAACTGTATATCTAAGTATTATCTGTGATGCGAGGCCGAGGCAAGGCAATCCATTGCGTAGCCTCGGAGAGCACGTTAATCCGTCGGTCACGCTTGTCATACGAACATCTATGGCAGACGTCGTTACGGGTAGTTAGAGCCCTCAAAATTCCGATTAGCCTAACTACAGAACTTCAATATGACCAATTTGATTGTGGAAGTACGATAGCATTCACTTCACGGAAAATATCGAAGTTCAGTTACATTTTAGTTAGACTAAAAAGCCAACCCCAACTAAGTTGGGAATAGGCTCAGAGAATTATGATGATCTGTACTAAATCCTCGGTTAGAATTTCGATCCCGTTATCACTAATGGGAGCTTATTCTTTTTTGATACAACTTAGTTGGTCGACAAGCACATGGCTCATTTGATGGAAAATGGTCACCGTGGCCTATGGACGTTCCCAATTATAACTTATAACCCATGACGTCTTAACCATTAGGGGCACTCGGGCCACGAAAGTCTTGTGTGCCCAAGGCCCCTGGCTACGTAAAGATGGCTCTGCATAAAGCCTCCTCCAGGAATAATAAACCTGTGTATTAAGTTAGACCACAATCAATTCCAGTACTAAATTCTAGTTAAAGCCGTCCAGACGTGATTAACAAAATCCGAGCATTTTCACAAGTTTTCACATTCATAATATTATTAGGACACTTACTACGGGTACTTTTTCTAGCAGGAAATTCAAGACGTTTACGGTCCATTTTTCCGTAATGTACCGTAAATTTCCAACTTACCTTGAAGTACCCTAAGGCTTGTTGCACCCTTTCGCTCGACCAAGCACGTAAATCTTTTTTTATCCTCTTTGTCTTGACCATATGTTGCCAGTCCGTATTTAAAAAAATAACAGGTCTGTTTTTGATGTTCTAAAAAAATTTTCAAAACACTTTTTATACTTTCTTTTTTTCTCTGTTTAACTTATAAAAATTGTTTCGTTTCTTAAGCATAGTTCATGTTTTGAGCTTCACTTATTTGAATATAAATTGTATTTGTATAAAATTTCACAAGGATAAACAACATTTAATTCATATTCTCATTTTAATACAAAGATTTTCTTCGTACAATCTATAGGTATTCAAATTGAAATACTTAATCTTCTTGCGTGAATATTTTTATAATAAAATATTTTGTAGTATTACTCGTAAAATAAGTACCTACTAAGTACTTATTATTTTAACAACTCATGCGTTATATCTAAATAAAAAGCTTGTTAGTAGCAATGGTATCATACTTTTTAATTGTCTATTACTAAACTTGTTCTAGTACACAATAACTTTTATAAATGTACATCTATAGTTATATCGATCCTATCGGCTCAGGCTACTTGCGAATAATCACTTTCTTTTTTCCCTGTGCGGATATAAGTCAAAGCATATAAATATTTGCACTGAGCGGGGATCGGACCGTGCCTCCTGCGTACCATTCGCGTTCACTACCGCTACGCCACAGAGGCTGTGAATTCTATTTTGATATTATCTGTAATTGGTACATCTCAGCTCGTTCACTACCATTTTACAGACCTTAAAACAGCACATAAATGCGTACTGCAGAGCGAATTTTGAACACATTATGGGTTCACAATTCGTGCCCATTCGTGTTCACAATACCCATACAGTTCTATACAGCACGAAAAATTATCAATTTCGTAACGTTAAGGTATGGAGAGACCGGAGCATTGCCATTTGTGTTTAGCAGACTTCTCACACACGCAGGTTCACAGTAGCTGCTAAATGCTGCGCACTTTCGATATCTTTGCGTTATGAATAGGATCGTTTTTCGTGCTTGAGGCACTGAACATTAAATGTGCTAGTTAGGTACTTAGGAAACATACATTGATTTAAGCCTGTAACTCCACAAAGGGGTTGCTAGAGGTGAATTAATACCCACTTTTCGTGAAGCTGGCGATACCTTATTGCGACAGTTTATCATGGGCTATAAGTTTACTGACCGATAGAGAATTCCAATATTTTCTTCACCTTTCAATTATTACCCTTTTCTTATATAGTACTTCAAAAAACAAACATGTTCGTTCAGAAACTTTTTTCTTTCGTTTTCTCACAATCTTAGGAAGATATCGAAACGATATGTTATTGTAACATATAGTAAGCTATTCCGTTATTCCCAACCCTAGTTAAAAGGTTCTGAATAGGTTGCAAACTCATCGACAAGTCAGATAACCGACGTCAAGTTGAAAGGAATCCGTTATAGGCCTATTGTTATGAACCTTTGTTTAGTTTTGCGGGGTTGTGGGAGTCAATATCCTGTATTTGTTAGGGTAGTATTGTTGGGTCTGCCGGGGTGCGAGAGATATGTCTTGTATAATCTCACCTCCGGCAATCAAGGACCCATGGACGGCGTGCGTTTTGGTCGGTTCGAGTCCGACATAATCACCTCCATCGCTTTTGGTGGAGGTGGTATCCGTGGGGATTTTGCGCACGATAAAAAAAAAAAAAAAAAAAAAGGGTAGTATTGTTAATATCTACATATAATAGGCGTACAGGGTGTAAGGGTAACGCTCCCGAAGCCAAAGTCCCCTGGTAGTAGGTACTCCTGGTACACACTATTGGTATAAAAATTCCAATTTGGTATACTTTGATACCGCTTAACTAGCCTTATCCACTCTCTTTCGTATTAGTAAAGCAATGATACAATAATTTAATAAAAAAGTAAATAAAAAATTTCATTTTGTTATGAATTAATGTTTCGTTTAGCTTTACTAACACGATGGAAAGTAAACAATGCTACTCAAACGGTATTAAAAATTCTCAGATTATTCTGTAGATAGTATTAAATCCTGTGATAACAAACACGTATTATCAATATACAGTTTTATACATTGTCATATTGATTTTGATTCCGGCCGGCGGCGGTCTGACTCCCGTGGGAGAATATGGCTGTTGTTGGAACAAAATCACATGATAAAGATAGGAAATAGACGCGAATAGCAATTTCTTTACATCAAAAAATGTCTCCATGGACTTAAATATTTTGGGGATTTTATGAGAGGGTATTCTCGGCAAAATGATTTGTTATATCGGTGTTTGGCGATTTGGCGATTGATATTAACACGGTTCACTTTAAGAAGAACAAAAAGAAATAAACAGTATAGTTGCCGTCATATAGCTTGAACCTAAATTGTTGGAAAACCGAGAACTTGCCGAGTGCGGATTCATTTGATATAATTTATGATTGATGTATTTGAGTGCACACTGTATTATCCTCAAAACATTGTTGTTACTTTACTGGGGTTATTTTTTTAATATGTATCATGCAATAAGTTATAGGGTGATTTACTAGAGGATATATTCCTTATTAGGAACATGTACCGTATTAGTATTAGTTCAGTCCATGCTACTACATGACAGGATTCTTCATCTGTTGAGACGGTTTAAATAGTTTGGTTACAAAATCACTACATAATATAAAACAAAGTCACGTTCTCTATCCCTATATCCCTATGTCCTTACCTATGTCCCTTTGTATGCTTAAATCTTTAAAACTACGCGATGGATTTTGATGCGGTTTTTTTAATAGATTAAAGAAAAACGGGGTGACGCAGACGAAGTTGCGCGGATCAGCTAGTATGACTATAAAATGTAAAGGAAATGGAAAGATCTTGAAGGAGACTGCCCGCTCTTCATGACTAACTATGACGGGATATACAACACTTTTTGTTCCGATGGCAGTAGATTCAATGAAAATATCGAAAGTCCACCGTAACGCAGTTAGACTGGAAAAAAGCCGACCCGGACTCCGAGGAGATAGCGATGATGATTACGAGTCATCACATTATTAAGAGAATCACCCACGGGAACGAGATAAATCCACGTGAAGTGTAATTGCACGCAACAGTTAGGTAGTATTGTATCAATCCATCAATTAACCTATAGAACTCCACCCCTGGTTAGGAGATATTGGTATACTGTATCCACCCCAGCCAGACGAGTTAATCCAGGGTTATATTTCGAATTTCCCTTATCTGGCAGTTGAAACACTAATGAAACTAAAGTCCTAAAAATTTAAATATACGGTAGATATAACAATATATATTCTAACGGACATTATTATTCATATGAGCTTATCAGTGACCCACAGCGTTCTAAAGGAAGTGAGTTTTGCATAGACATACCATGCCAGTTGCCTAGCGTTAACCCAGATACAGGATTAATTCTGACGGAACGAGGAGCATTTCGTAAGGTTTAATTGTACTTAATGAGTCTGGAACTTAAGCTTCAACTTTAGTGCTTTCTAGGAGATTTGATATACCTAATTAATAAAATTATTACTAGCAATAAGTTCATTCATTCTCAAAGCCTATTTCCAACTCCGTTGGGGTCGGTTTTCTAGTTTAACTAAGATGCGGCTGAACTTCGATATTTTCCGTGAAGCGACTGATATTGGACCTCCACAACCAAATTGGCGATATAAAAGTTTTTTAGTTAGGCTAGTTGGACTATTGAGGGCTCCAACTACCCGTAACGACTGTCATAGACGTTCGTATAGCAACCCGGACTGACAACTTAACGTGCTCTCCGAGACACAACCAGACCAGTGCAAATAGCCATTCATACATACAAATATTTGCACTGAGCGCCTCCTACGTTCTAGCATTTAGTATCTTAACTTTATCCTTGTGGTGACAGAGAAATAATACTTATCAACCTATCTCATCCGAAGGATGTTGTAAAAGACGGCTAACGAAAATTAGCAGACGATATCACTGCGAGAGAAGGAAAGCTCGAAATAAAACCCTGTACCAACCCGTCTGACCAGCGTTGAAGAGTAGACCAAAAATACCAATGTTGGAAGAGATTTATAACCAGCAGAGGACTGCGATAGGCTAATGGATTGAGTATTGTAGTATATATATAAGAGTAATGTAGAGATTGGTGTCTGTACATAGAAGATATTTAAAAATTTGACATAAGGTTGTTTAGGAATTTAATGTTTGTTTGCCTATCTGTTCGTGATTGACGCAAAAACCATTGAAAAGTGGTTTTTTAATACACAGCATAATATATTATCAGTAATTAGATATCGTAAAAAAGTTGTCTCCACTTTATTTTTGTCGCTTCATTGGTATGAATCCAGCCTTATATTAACCCAGTTACATACTACATGATGTATTAAATTGGAATTATGAAGGCTCAAGATTACAAAGGTGTTGATATAAGTAACGTTGAGTTTTATTTACCTTGGTAAATAATTTAAAACGTTTCGTGTTAGCTTTTCGTTGTAGGGATGGTATCTACGTCGAAAATAATTGGAATTTACGTTATTCTGTTAATGGAACAGAAATTATAATTGTAACGTCGGGTAAAACGAGTCGAGTATAAAATATTGTATTTACGAAATTACGGGTATTGTTTGAACTTATGTATACATAAGTAAATATTTCTTGGAACTGTTTAATCACTACATAGTATAAAACTAAGTCGCTTTCTCTGTCCTTATATCCCTGTGTATGCTTAAATCTTTAAAACTACGCAACGTATTTAGATATGTTTTTATAGATAGAGTGATTGAAGAGGAAGGTTTATAATATAATATCATGATACAACCAACTGGTGCGGAGCAAAAGTGAAACATGTTGCAAAAACGGGGTGACGTAGACGAAGTTGCACGGGTCAGCTCGTATTCTATATAAAGGAGTGCTAGCGTTCTATTTTCAGAAAACCTTTTTTTAAACCACAGTACCAAATGCACACATCTACACACAGTACCAGCCGTTAACAGTACCAAATAATAATACGATACTAAAAATTGTTGAACTCCCTGAATCGAATAAATAATTATTATAATTTTTTTTAAGTGTGTAATGCTAGGTATCTCCTAACCAGTTACAAATTTTTTTTTATCTATGGTACGTCAATTTGACTTCACCTCGCCTGATGTTAAGCTAAAGGCAAAAGCCATGAAAGAGGGTCACCAATGCAAACACGTTCCTTGCTACAATGGCCACCATTGTAGCACGGAACGTGTTTGCAATGGTGACACTCTCGTGCTCAGCTTGACGGCCTCATCAGATGCTTTTTCACGCCCCGCTTAATGGACCCGGGACTGTAGGAAGAAGGAAACACGTGCGCCGGCAAGGAATTCCAGGACTTAATGGTGCGACAGAGAAAAGACTGAACGAAGCGCTTGGTTCTTGATGGTATAAGAGATACCGATGCCAAGCCGCCCAGCACATCTGCACGTGATCATACGTGATTCCACGTGAATTTAGATTTAAATAATATCAGATCCATTCTAATACATCCACCGAGCCCAGTTTTTAGGGTGAAAACACATTTATCACTATCAATTCGCATTTTATCTACAGAAAATGGCCATTTTGTACGGAGATGCATACACATCAATTCTGCAATCCGAACCAAATCGGATTTTACATTTTTAAATTTGAATAGAAATGTGCAGAACTCTATTTTATATTAAAGTGTGCTTATTCAAGCGACACTATGGATACAGACGGTTGTATATTTAAAGTGACTGGTATACGATTTGATCCTTAATTTAATCCTACCTTCTGTAGTGTATCTATATTTTGTGAGATGGAATTCCCTATTGTATAACGGTATACTGAGAGCCATCAAGGTTTTCAATACATCTGCTATTTGGAAGGTCAGGTGGTAATAGCACCCCGTTAATAAAATATTAGACACCCGAGGCGCCCCCAGCTAGATGGATTGATATCCTGAAAATGGTAAATCGGGAGAAATGGTGCAGATTTAAAGAGGCCTATGTCCACCAGTAGACGGATTCCTGGTTCCAATATGAAAGCTTTGGATGGAATAGGGAACTATATTTCTACGATACACACGTGCAGACATAAGGTGGCCCTATTTCACCCCCCAGAAACACGGTACGGTACGGTAAAAGTAATGTGGACAAATTCCAATTCAAGACGTTAATTGGTAGTGTTTGTGCGGCTAAGCACGTAATTAACCTTGCGATTTATACAAGGTAATCAATTACGGAGCATAGCAAGGAATCGAGTCAATTTTTTTTTTCCAAATTTATCTAGCTGCAACATTTTCGGTTAGGAATTTATTTTCGACATACGATTTTTTTCACAAAGTGCCCCATTGGCGGCAATAGGCTCGCTCCCTATTACGTGGGAACGAAAATCATAGTGCGCGAAATGTGGGTGTTAAATACACCTCTGCCTACCCCTTCGGGATCACGAGCATTAGCATACCTATGTATGTATTTTAGGTCCAATTTGCCCCTAAGCCTACCTTGTGTCTTGTTTATTGACTAATACATACTACTACATTTATAATTACACCTAATAGTAAATAATTATACTAGAATATAAGCTGAGTGAGCACGTTTCGAAAACATAATTGCAAAACCACATCATTACGCGTATTACATACGTTACGTATACTTTGAGTGGATATGTAATTTGAATCGTGTCGAGTGGATAAGATAAATTTAAAACGTGTCTAGTGGATAAGTTTGTATAAGTAGCTGTACCACAGAATGATGTGGTGTTAGTGCATTCGACTGCTACACAAAGGGTTCGAATTCCGGAAGCGGACCCTGAAATGCGAGGTGGCGACCTCAGATGCGACCGGTCTATGTAAATTGGTTGAAGAGCACGTTATTATATAGGTACTAGCTGTTGCCCGCGACTCCACCCGCGTGGACTTCTGATCCCGTTCCCGCTGCTACATTTCGAGCAATTGCGGGTATGAAAAATAGATCTCGACATCAGATGCATAAGGTCGGATGTACAAAAGTCCAACTTTTCAGGAGAGCCAAAATAAAATTGACGAACTCATCGGCTCATATTTTATTAAACTATTCGTATTTGAATAACTTTTATTATTTTTTATTTGGCAGACAATTGCACCTTTCATTTTTAACGAAAAGCATCACTATATCACTTAAAATAAATTAATAAAAAAGGTTTTTTTGTTTAATTGTTGTCATCCGACCTTATGCCTGAAATATTATGGATTTATAATTGAAACTGCAAGCATATGTCTAGATCCAAACTTATGCTTGCAATTTCAGGTGTTTAATGTAAGCTTTATATTGACATATTATTTTTATAGCAAACAAAAGCTTTTGAACTATCTGGATTTGGAGATAAAAATATTGTTTCGTAAGTGCGTGGCGTATCGGAATCATTACTTAATTCACCAGTTTCAAAAATGTGAATCAGTGGTATTTCTAAACGTGGCCTTATCTTGGGTGGGGTATAAAAACATTCGTCAAAATCAGGCATGGTATCAGGGGTTTTTGGTCACCAAATTATTTATAGACCTAAATCTTCTATTGATATTAAATCAGAAGTATTCTCAGCATTTACTGGAGATTTAGTTGTATTTTTATTAGGTGATAATAATATGTCTTTTACAGCGTTCTGTATGTACACACATCAAAAAAAGTTTGCGATCGATATTATGATTTTTTCTTCTTTTTAGGTTCTTTATTTAAAGATAAAGAATTAGAACACAAAACAATGACACCGTTCAATTGTTTTTTTTCTTACAAAAAGGCTTTCAGTCCTAGCTTACGCTTATTATAACCGATTCAAGATATTTTTCGCGGAAAGTTGTGATTGAAAAAATGCCAAGAGGATTAACAGAGGTTTTACGAGCTAAATAGTAACTTTGAGGGAAGAAGGATACACCACGAGAGTAATAGCACGCAGACTTGCTTTATCCCAATCCTGTGTCGTGGCTACGTTGCAGAGGTACCACCATACATACCATAGGAATGGAGAATTTAGCTGACCGACTCCGCAGCGGTCGCCCAACTGTTTTGACAGCTGCCCAAAAGCGCTATATCAGATTGCTGGCAGCCCGTGATCCCACAATCAACGCCACTAAAATAAAAGTAGAAGTCAGGGTCACCTCTGGGCTTGAAGTTAGCACGCAGACCTTTCGAAATTGCTTGCACCAGGCTGGATTACGAGCACGGAGGTCATGGCGAGCTCCGCTCAACTCCCGGCATCGTCAACAACGAAGATTGCAGTGGGCTAGACTTCGACAAAATGAAGAAGGTGAGGAAGAAAACATTTGGCAAAACTGTCTCTTCTTTGACGAATCCCGAATCTCCACTCATCCAGATAACCGACGTGTCCGTGTCTGGAGAAGACCAGACGACCGTGAAAGACAAAGAACTGCCACTGGAACAGTTCAGCAAGGCGGAAAATAGGTGACTTTTTGGGGTGGCATTATGATTGGAGCTAGAACGCCTTTGATCCCATATCGGGGCTTCATGACAGCAGACATATACAAAGCAGTTGCTATTGATGATATCGTCAAACCATTCTGAGTAAACCATGGTCACCAATTTGTACTGGTCGATGATAATGCGCCCGCACATCGAGCTCAACGAGTCAATGCTGCTCTTCAAGAATACGATATCACACGATTAGACTGGCCTGCCGGCTCGCCCGACTTAAACGCAATAGAGCACGCGTGGGATGCTCTTAAATGAGCTGTATGGAACCGTGAGCCACATCCCCAGACAGTTCCAGAGCTCAGGGAAGCCGCTATTGAAGAATGGGATAGGTTTCCTCAGGAAATGCTGGATAACATGATCCTCAGCATGCCCAGGAGAATCTCCGCATGTGTTCAAGTCAGGGGAGAAGTTATTTTATATTGAATTTACACCTTTTAATAATAAATTGTAGTTTAAGTTTAATTAAACAGTCTTTTTCTTTCTATGAAATTTCTATCACATTGCATTATGATTAATGGCTCATTTTTTTTAAATAATTAATAAAAAATTGTTTTATATTTGAATTTCAAACAGGGTATTCCTATTTAAAGAAAGCACACAACATATATTTATCTTGATAAAGTTAAATTTAAAGAATTCTAGAAGTTTATGCCATTGATCGCAAACTTTTTTTGATGTGTGTATGTACTTAATATACACAATCACAACTTTTTCACATAATCAATCAAACGAAGTAAGAAAAATAAAAGCAAATTGCCCGTTTTTTTATACCACTTAGGTGGCAGACAAGCACACGGCCCACCTGATGGAAAGCGGTCACCGTGGCCGATGGACGTTTGCAACACCAGAGGCGTCACACACGTGCTGCCTACCCTGTAGAAACCTTCTAATGCCCTTCTTGAAGAACCCAATATTGTAGTCACTTGGGAAAACCACGGCAGGGAGTTCGTTCCCGTCGTCCGCCCGTGTTGATTTGTTATGATAATGAAATTTGTAATTATTTGACTGACCGGTCGGTCGGTGCAAGCGGCCGGCACGTGCTTCACTACCGGTCTCTGTCACTCTAGCGGTAACAAGCTATAATTCTGTCGCACGCCATTTGCCGATGCGCCGCGTGTCTCAAGGACGACAACGATGCGGTACGGGAATATCCGAACTATCTCAACTACCACCCAAGTACGACGAGGTATTTAACTTTAATTTTGGAGGCATAAGGTTAGAAGTCCACAAATTTACACAAAAATTTATTAAAATTGTTGTTATTACAGCTGCAAGACAGTCTCATATTGACATGCGACTTTATGCCTTAACAGTGCTAGATAACATTGTTACAAGCATAATGCTATTTGTGATGATACGTATCTATATTTGAATGAAAATGTTAGATGCATAAATGCGTATCTGCTGATAAGCCTAGCGTAAGGGGTCGCACAGTTTCGAGGCATAATAGTTTAAGTTAAAATACAGCTACTTAATATAATAATAGTTCGGTGCATAAAAGTGTAAGTAAAGATAAAAGTTTATACCTCCCAGGCTATTCAAAAAGTCCGTATATCCGACTTTATGCACGCATGTAACTCGTCAATAAAAAGAGATAGGAATACCAGGGTCAGTTTGGTAGAAAGAGAAACAAAAACGTATTACCCCTATATTAAAATGTCATTTTAGTCGGATCTATACATCAGACCTAATGCCTCTGATGTCGAGAGATGTTGGCCGATTCTCAGACCTACTCAATATGTTCACAAAATTTCATGAGAATCGGTGACGCCGTTTCGGAGGAGTACGGGAACGAACATTGGGACACGAGAATTTTATATATAAGATTTGCACTAAGCGGGAATCGAACCCACGCCTCCTGCGTAGCAGTCGTGTTCACTACCACCATGCCACAAAGGTTAACTGTTTCACATACCTGTAATAATCACCGTATACTTAACATTTCCGGATCATTCTCACTAGTTCCACCAAGAATTAGTTCCATGGAACTAGTGAGAATGAGACACATTTTTGAGTTAAAATTTCAAAATAAGGCCAACCGTAGCTACAAAAATAGATTCAAATGGAGCTGAAGACGAATATATAGTTGCTCCATATTCCAAAGCCTACATATTATCACGTTATGCATGACTGGTCTACAATACAATACTATTCTAATGGACTAGCTGAGTGCTTCTTAGGTAAAATGCAATCTAGATATTTGTAAAGAGCCTATGTACGTAAGGTTTATATTTAGAACGCCTTGTTGTGTTGCCATGTGTATGAAAACTAATAAAAGATGTGCATTGTTATTAACAATTTTAGGGTTAACGTGTAGTCTTGAAATTCTTTACTATACTTTGTAAAATGTAGCTTGGGTCCTATGACAGCTGTCAGTGAAATCCCGCACATGAAGTCTTGAATTTTCTAATAATGAATGTAGTAGCTGTCAATGTCATACTTTATGGGCATACCGAGCTAATTAGTGATGGGCGATGAATCATCGTGAGCACATACTATAAACTATCCATATTTTTAATATAGCTTAATTTAAAATTGAAATTAATATAAGAAAAAAATAATTAGAATTTAATCTTATTGCTTAGGTATTTTAATATCATAATAATATTTATATTTAATATACTTGATCCTAAATAATATTGAGTAAATAAAATCCTACATTCAATCCATCAACGCCCTGAACCTGTTTTTGGATTTTGTAAGATGACACGCCGCGTTTGGGTCTTGTGCCATGATATAGGCATAACATACACGCGCCAACATCTTGTTTGATATGAACTTCCACTGATCCACTCCACTCATTCTCATCAGTATGAGTGCCGACGCCTTGTATGCTACGTATATTCCGTTCTCATTACAATTAAATACATACATATAATTAAATTAAACCTAATTATATGTAACATGCATCAATAATAGATGGTAGTATCGATATTTTCATCTAATTTCGGACATCCCTATGAACCTCATTTTGACATCTGTCATAGGACCCAAGCTATATTTTACAAAGTATAGCACACGTGTTTACTTCGTCCTACAGTCCCAGGCCCTATATTAAGTACCCGGGTCTGCCGGGGTACTAGGTATATGTTGTCTACTATCTCACCTCCGGCAACTAAAGACTCAAAGACGGCGTGCGTTCTACGAAAGCTAGATTACCCTCAGAAATGCTATTTCATGTACCCTCACGTGAATTAGAAAAACAAAGATTTATTATGATATTCGATTTTTAATTTCCACACAAATAAAATCAAAGGCGTAGCTAATTTATACATAAGCTTTCACTCAAACATTGGAGAACAATTACCTATTCTGACATTTCTGACCCTTTGTATTACCCGCAGTCATAAAAAAAAATAAAAAAAAATAAATGAAAAGAACACAATGATTTGAATTTCCATGACTACATTAAAACGAGATGGCGGGAAAATATTGACAGTCGTCCCCGATTATGTGGCTGTCTGGAACACGGTGCGTACAAATTATGTTAAACGAGTTGATCCTACCATGTTATATGGAAATAACAATTTCGCAGTACGTAAATTTTGTTATCTACGCTTTGAGACTTTATTTGTAGATGTAGGTTTACTTCTTACAATATATATGGAAACTTCTGTTTTGTTAGTGAAATGCCTACGTCAAGGAATTATGGTTTGTGATTGGATAACGTGTATCAATCTTTTACTACATACGCGTTTATACCTGAAGATATATTCGGAATTTTGCGTTCCATTTTTTTCTTACCGCATGTTACAGATTTAAAATTTTTTAGTAAATATTTCTCAACTTACTGTAGTTATTATAATATAGAGATAGGTTTCCTTTATAAACTATACAAACTATGTATGGATAAACTCTACAAGATGTCATTTTAGACTTTAACTACGTCATAGTAAAGTTTTAGAGGCTTTTTTTATAATTTCAGTGGTTTGACAATGGTTGATCATTAGTAAAATCAAGGCTCACTACTGAATGATGCTAAGATATAATACTATCCTAACTACATTTTGCAAACTGTATTTTTAGTTCCACGTAGTAAGATGCGAGCTCATTATCATGAAATGGGGCGTTTTTACCCGGCGTTTTTAAACTTCTAGATATTACGGGGAAAATAAGCCACTTTACCTGACCAGGACTTCACGATCGCATGCAAACATTAGCACAATGTTACTCCACAGAAGCAACATCGTAGCAGGCTAATTAGCATACATGAATGTATTCGTATTATACAAACCGTCCACAGTAAACGGACTAAAGTATATTGTAATATGCATCTGCATATTGTATCTTCATTACATAGTATAAAACAAAGTCTCGTTCTCTGTCCCTATTTTTCATGTCCTTATCTCTCCTTGTATGCTTAAATATCTTGAACGAATGAACGAATTTTGATGCAGTTTTTTAGTAGATAGAATGGTTAAAGAGAAAGGTTTATATGTACATAACATCATTCTGCGACCAACAGGTGCGGAGCAGGAATGAAAAATGTTGCTAAACGGCCGGGTGACGCAGACGAAATTGTCATCTTTAAAACTACACAACGGATTTTGATGCAGTTTTTTAATAGATATAATAGTTAAAGAGGAAGGTTTATATGTATATAACATCATGCTGCGACCAACAGGTGTGGAGCAGGAATGAAAAATGTTGCAAAAACGAGGTGACGCAAACGAAGTTGCGCGGGTCAGCTAGTTTATAATAACCACACTTGAGCAATATGCCATTTCAACTAAAGTTTAAATTATAGGTTTTATAAATTATATTAATTAATAAACATTAGGTATTATTTTAAGAGTGGAGGAAGAAAGGAAATTACGAGAAGAAATTTGTCATGTAAATCTTTTGTAGGCTCTCTGTCCAAAATTCGAATTTAAATTTAAATTAAAAAAATATTTAATCTGTACAGACCATTAAACCACACTTACAAAACGTTGAAGTTAAATAGTATGGTACGAATGAGTAAAGTTGGTGATTACCATTGAGGCGTTATTGAGACAGTCGAAATTGGTAAGACAGTCGAAATTGGTAATCGACGTTTTTCAATACAATTGTGAGGAAAATAATACTAAAAATAACTATAATTTCAACAGTGAACACGAGTTATGAACAATTCTTCGCAATGGCAGGAAAAAATTAGTAGTAACTGTAAAAAAATCTAAAATAATGAGAATAATAGCAATGAAAGTCACAGTTTGATTAAAGGTGTCATTACATGCCTAATTGCAGTGTAATAAGAGTCACTTTATAAGTGTGTTTAGCGAATGGACTACCGGTTTGAAAAGTAGCCTGAGAAGACTCAGCAAGAAACGCGCTAGGCGTTTCTTTTTTTTTTTGGTGTATTATTAGTATATATAATAATTTGTTTGAGTTGTAAGTTGCGTGAATAGTTCATTTTCATCATCATCATATTTGGATGAAAATGAGCTGTTCACGCAACTCGTATTTTAATAATAGTAATTTAATAACAGTCGTTTTGGTATAACTTTGTTTTAGTACGGTACTCGGTTACTCGAGTAGTAGTCATTCTATTTATGTAGGTTTAATTTCGTAAATTTCGTGTTGATGCACACATACATATAACCAGTTATTGCCGAATAAGGTAGGCCAACGACATAATTTTTAGGATACAGTTTTGGCATAAGTACTTATCGCTTCTTCTGCCTACTTTATAAATACTCATGACCCTTCTTTTAATATGAAAGACAAACACGAATAAAAATCTGACAAAATAATTAGATTGTTTAATCTGAGCCAAAAATTATAAATTATAATAATTTATCGCGGAACCTGACCGGCTTCTCAACGAAGTAAAAAAATACCGCAATTCATCAGCTTTTCGCAATTTAGTTGAATGATGGTTCTCAGATAACGAAAGAGATTTGTTACGCGAGAGCTATGAGATGAGAATATTTGGGAAAAATTAAAAATATGACAAAAATATAGCAGCCATCATAAATCATTTCTACAAGTGAAATTAGACTAGTGGATAACATAAAAAGGTATCTTTGAGCCTAAAACCTGTGCATATTTAAATGGAATTACACTTTCTTTTTATTGTCAATTTACTCGTTAGTTGTGTTCTCATCTCAACTTTTTTCTCCTGTGCAAAAATCACCACGGATACGCCGGCTGTAGGTAATCACTGTGGGTGGTTATGTCGGATTCGGACCGCACGAATGTCTTAGGCTATCCGTTACGTGGCTGAGGTAGCATATAATTCACGCCCCGGCTGGCCCAGGGTCGAATCATCGTAGACCCTTAGACCTTAAAGTGTTTAGCTGTTTCTGTAGCCCACCGTACATAAAAATAAATCCTCACGTAGTAATAACCTAGATTTTCATCACTTTCACCAATTATAACACGAACATCTAAATTCGTGTTTAATTATAGTATGTAACGCGTGATGTGGTTTCGCGGCAAGGTTAATTGACACTATATTGGTTAACTTGTACCTATGCGGAAAATAATTTGGTACCTAGCCTCTTTTTAACAGAGCTCAATGTGACTAATTTTTACTGCATGCTTTCGCTTTACCTTTAGACAAAAGTACTAATTATTTGGGTAAATTGTGACAAAGTCGAAAAGTAGAAAAATGGCACCTCGCAATATCATATTGATTTGAAATATTGGACAAATTTCGCGACATTTTGATTGGTTGGGGTGGAATTAATTATGACGCCTGATACAGATGAAACTTTGAACTGGCTTCTAAAAACCTAATTTGTTTTCCCTGGTTAGGTATACTTTCATCATGGCTAAATTCATCACCTCTATGTATCTAATTTTCTTATACATAACAGAAATTAGTTTTACCTAACATAGTTACTTCATTAGCTGTACAGGGCATGTGGCATTTATTTGATAAGGAAGAGGTAATTCTGCAGGATTTATTTTGGCCGAAAGAAGCCTTGTTTTGCGAAAGGATGGCAACGCAAAAAGGTAAAGCTTGACGTTGTAGGTATTAGTACAAAGGATAGGGAGTCCAAGCTTTGAGGATATTTCAGACTTTTGAACTTTTCACATGTGACGTTTACAAAATATTTATTCTCTTTTTAGAACATTGTTTATGGCAAGTGTTTAAGTGTGAAATAAACACACGCTTTAATATATTTAAGATATTTTTAAGATACCTGCAGAGATGAATAAAAATATTTGAAAAGGGACGGCGAGGCGGTTCAAATTGGTGTCACTTGACTAAAAAAATAAATGCTTATTCAGATTAATTTTGATTAAAACAAATACATTCTTCCTAATAAAAAAGTAGACTAAGGCCGAGCTTACATTAAGCCTTCAGCTTAATATCAGGCGATGTGAAGTCAAATTGACGTGCCATAGATTAAAAAGATAGATTTAAAGACAACATACGTCTTGTCAACACTCCAATTCAGCCCATCCCGTGGAATCCGCCATTATGCTGATGCTTTTTGAGAGTTACTGATTGGTTGTTGAGACGCGGCATCTTCAAATTGACAACTCGAGTTTCGTTTGACTTGCCCAGTGTAAGAAGGCGCTAAGACTCACACATTTATATACTTACAAGTACAGATATATATGTACTAAGACCGGAGTAGATCCCGTTTAATAGATTCAAAATAATTCAATAATAACATTTAACTGGATCGAGCCCTACCACAAACCCCTTATATATTCGATCATTTCGTTACCCTTTCATTTGCAATTATAATATTATTACACTTTAGAGCTAGAAATGTATATTGTACATTAGAATGGAATTGATCAAGTATAATTTGTTATGTCATTCAAATCAACAAATAAACAATTTGATTATCAAGAGATGTAAGAGGTATGAAACAGCAAGAATAATTAGAACATTGTTAATTAGAAATTGAATTCCCAGTATAATACTGGAGGGAGTCCTTCATAATAGCACTAGGACTTTATTTGCTGCTGTGTTTTACAAGTCGCTCTTACCTTCAAAGCATTGCAAGCATTTCATATCATAATATTCCAAAATACAAAGATTTGGGAAACGCCTCCAAAAACGAGAATAAGGAAAAAAAGTAGCCTCATTTAGTTAAAATGGTCAGTATTTACCCCTGACTATTTTAGCTAAATTGGGCTATTTCTTTTTTGATCGGAATACCATAATTTTTAAACACATTTGTTAGCATAATTTTCGCAATTTAAGGGGATTAAAACTCATGGTTTCTACCAAAAAAAGTATTGCGATAAAAAGTAGCCCAATCTTATGAAACTGGTCAGTAGTAGGTGTCTCCTGGTTTCATTTTTGAGAGCGTTTCCCTAACACCTGTATAAATTTTTGATGTACAGTGGGCTACTGAAATTCATGCCGACAACTAAGATATTATATATCTTGTGGAAACACCTGAATTTTCCTTCCCGCGTGATCCAATCGCGTAGTGATTGACTGAAAGACCGGATGAATGGACATATTTATTCGATTACCGATTGATTCGGTCGTTTTTTACGCAATTTTCGTTAAGTTCGATCGTACGCGAGTCTTTGTCCTGTGACGACTGGCTATAATCTATTTAGATTCGATCAGCAATTGACTCATTTTGAATCAATCACAGTTATATCGGGTTACGATTGATGTGGGTATTTGAAGAGTGGGTAAGATTATGTTTCAGTAGGAATTAGGTAGAAAATCTGGTTGACAATCGTTATATTGATAGTTTTGTTCAATAGCTCTCTTTGGTGTGGCTTATGTGTAGGTAATTCTGTGAGGATAAATAACGGTACGTTTATTTTACATTCAATATAGTTCTTCATTACGCTAAACGCTAAGAAGCTTAAGAGATATCGAAAACGGTACATGTCAGCATTTCAGATGCCATCGGTATTAAAATTCCGACACCATCAAAGTTATTAACGTTTTTAAATTCTCAAAAATTGCGCGTCAGTTCTTAACCCCATGAGATCTTACGCATTCACGCACGTTGAGCATCATATCTATGAATGAAATACGATTACTAATTAATACTCATTTATAGTTAATGATAATAACATTGATATATCACTACAAGCAATGACTTTTCTTTTCTCTTATCTAATAATTTGTAATTAAATTGAATAATTACCACTAACAATATAAATAATAATCTTAAGTATTTTGTTGAGCTGGACAACATAAGTTTTTATTTGAATTTTCTTGATATGCAACTTTTGACATCTTTTTTCATTGAATTTATGTTTGATTTTTATTATTTTTGTCTGACCACCCTTAGACTAAGTTAATTTTAAGTTACAACACCTCAACACAGTGGAAATGTTCAAGAAATAAATAAAAAATAAAAATAAAATTGGATGTTTCTATAGTGAAGTAACAACGGGTTAATATTACCCAACCATAAAAAGTCCTTCAGTCAATATTGTGCCTTATCTATAGAACCGTCCACATCTTCCCCAAAATGGCGTTTATATTCGTAGTCAACTCTCCGGATATAAAGTACTACTATTGGAAAAAGTATAAACATAAACTAAAGTTTCATAGTCCTGGTTTATTTCCATAATATATGTCAACCGTACCCACTCTTAAGAATGTGGATATATTTGACGTAAATACAATTCTGACCTTTTCGGAAGCTATGACCATATATCCTGCCTACCACATGTGCGTTTTAGTATTTTCATGTAGGAAAATTGTTAGAAAAATATTAACCCTCATTGTAGTTTTTTTCTTAATACAAATATTTATATAATTTATTGGACACAGTCTCGTAATATTTTCAACCCGATTTCAATGTAATGTGGGTAGTTTTCTAAAAAGTTTCAGGGCAATCTTTTAGTGTCAATTAATGCGTGTATGTGGGTGCGTGGCCAGACGAGCCTCATGTAAATTTATTAGGGTGTGAGTCGTTCCTTATCATTCTAGAGAAATGTTTATGAAACCAAATTATCTTTATACACGTATACCCATTTACCCGAAAGTTGTGAGAATTCTAGATTTTCGGACAAGATGGCTCGTTGTTATTTGTATAAAGATTAGATGGTCAGAAATCCCCACCGGAGCTGGTCGACTAACGCACGTTACCCTCGGATCTTCAGGCGCAGGTTATGAGATAATAGGTAAAATATACGGCTGGCCACCCCGGGGTCATCTCGAATCCCTTGTGGTGTGGGGTCCACAGTCTCTAGCCTAGCCCTCCGATATGTAGAGCTATCCACCCTCGCGGACTTTGATAGTTTGAGGTACTACGAGTTTATGACATGACTTACCACTTGGCCACTAACGAAAACTGACTAACAAGCACGCCGTCTTCGGATCTTCGGTTGCTGGAGGTGAGATAATACAAGACATATCTATAGCAATCGAGCAGACAAGGGGCTATTCTTTCAAGATTATCCCCTTCCTCTGATATGGGAACCAAGGTGTTTCCATTTAGTACCCGGGTATAAGGAGGCGCATTTAGCGCCGCCGCCGTGGCCTGCTTTTGCTAGGATGACAAAGGAGCCACTTGCCACCCCCAGGCCAGCGGTTATGGACAGCGGAGGTCATTCTGTAACCTCCAATACCCGAGTCGCCTCCGCTCAACGTGGTCTGTGCGGGCTCACACTCTTCTGCAGACCCGTTCTGTTGCCTCCTTCTCGAGCATTACTTAGAGACAATTGATACTTTTTTTCGTACACAAAATCCGGAATACCAATCTCACTGGAGGCGCGTATGAGGGGTTATGTCGGACTCAAATCGATTAAAACGACGCCGGGCACGAGGTAAGATAGTAGTGAACATATTCCACGCACCCCGACAGACCCGGTCCCCTCTCTTTCGAGATAACCTTCAGAAGTTAATCTTTAATCTAATCAAGAAACCTAATAAAACAATACGTAATCGTATACTACTACGTATTCTTTTTAATATCAAACTTGTAATATAGTTAAGTATAATATTATTTATCTGTTTTCGTATAATTTCTCTTTCCACATGAGTACAAAGTCTGTAACAGAAGCAGCATATTCATCTGCAATAATTAAAGCTCTATATATAATTACGCTAGTAATTTCATCCCTTTGCAGCTGAAAATTCTTAGTTTAAGTTATATTTGAAATATACTATAATGAAGCACATGTATAATTTTGTTATTACTGCACAATTTGTACCAAACAATATAATAATTAGTAGCTGTTTCCTGTGACTCTGCCCGACTGTAATACTGATTGAGTTTCTGTGCCACAAGAAAGTCATCATCATCTGCCTTGCGTTAATCCACATCCGAAGTTGACACCTCGTCTGGGGTTCACTGTTTTTCAGTCTAACTGCGTCGCGGCTGAACTTTGATATTTTTTACGAAGTGACTGGCATCTGGCCTCCACAACATAGGTATCGGCGATGTCGAAGTACTGCAGTTAGACCAGTTGTTTGACTTTTTAGGGCTCCAACTACCCGTAAAGACTGCCACAGATATTCAAATGACAATCTAAACCACGAGCACGACCAGACCAATACAAATAGCCATATTCATGCATACAATAGTTGCACTGATGAAGATAGGATCGAATCGAACCCGCGTCTCCTGCATAGCAGTCACATAAAACACAAGTTACCTATATAAGAAAGTATTGCCGGAATACAACGTAGTTATGAACATAGTAGTACAAAGTATTCTGAAGTCTAATCTCTGTGTCAAATTTCATCTACCGATCAGATTTTCACCTCTGTAAGTGATCATCCGTAAGTTAACCATTTAGGCCCGTATTTAATAAAGTCACTCAAGTCTGAATCAAACTCTTAGAATGACCTTAGAACTGTCTTTTTTCAAATCGAGCGCAACACGCAAATCTACATCACGCTACTCGTAGCCCTGCTAGTACAAATTTACCTTATCATCACTACATAGTATAAAATAAAGTCGGGTTCTCTGTCCCTACGTCCCTTTGTACGCTTAAATCTTTAAAACTACGCTACGGATTTTGATGCGGTTTTTTTTAATAGATAGAATGGTTAAAGAAGAAGGCTTATATGTATATAACATCATGCTACAACCAACAGGTGCGGAGCAAGAATTATAAATGTCACAAAAACGGGGTGACGCAGACGAAGTTGCGCGGGTCAGTCGAAGTATAAAATAAATAAAAAGACAGAGTGAATTTTTATACCAGTTTTACCGTCCATACTAATACGAGTATAACCTTCGCACTATACACTGTGCATTTTTGTATCATAGTACTAGTCCTTGTAACACTGACATCGGTTTTTTATCCCTATCCAATACATTTTTTGCTGGCGTCCATTTTGCTGCAGCGAAGCCTTTTTTGTGTTACTCTGAGTAGAACAGACAGTTCAGAACGTGCAGATTCTTTTTTTAAACTCTTTATTGTCACGTTACTTACATACAAATTGCATGTAGGAGAAGCGTCCATAAACATTGGTTAGTAATGGCGGCAATGGGCTAATTCTATTGATAGAATATTCCTAGGTTGTAATGTCTAACAATAATATATTACCGTTCGGAAAAAATATTGTTCCTAAACAGACTATTCAGGTAATACAGTAACGTGTTACCATTGAGATGAGTTTAATACGAATATGCATACCTAATGAAAATACTTAGATGTAATGTCATTACCGAGGAGGACTGATTGACATGAAATATACATATCTGAATTAGTTTGATTGAAGCTTGTAAGTAATGTATTTATATTGCTGATTTCAAAATATCAGAATAAAATAAATGGAGAAAGAAGAAGTGAGAAAGACAAAAAAAATATGCACTTTCGCGCGCCTTTTACATTCTATTTGAAATTCAAATTTATAAAACTTCCAGGCCACACAGTATTTTGTTGCAAAACATATTCAAAATTCAAAAATTAAAAGTTAAAGTATAGACCATAAAACGAACTTAGTTAAGTTAGAAAAAATATAGAGAAGTTTAGTTGGCATGAAAACATGGCGTACCCAAATGTATCTATTACAATCATAATTACGAATTTTCTTAAATTTTAATACCAAAGTAAGTATTATTATTCTAATAATAATGGTATTAGTAGTCCGAGATCCAGTTGTTTTGCTTGTACTAGAGCGACTGCCGTTTAAATTTCGAACCCTGATAGTGCGAAGAGTACTTCAAAGCCTCGTTTGTCAATCAGTAGTTAACCAGGGCCTAAGTACTATAATATTGTATTATGACCACGGTCAAGTCGTTCAGAAGTTATATGATAATAAAAGTACGTGGTTAGTACTTAGATCAGATATAATGATAACCCATTTCTTGTTGTAATAAACCCTCCATGAAATTACGTACACGGCCGGATAATAAGAACCTATCTGTAAGAGACAGTGGTCCAAGATAACATTATTCGTAGTACTGATAGCACATTACAGCTTACAAAATGCTCCGTATTGTTTTTGTAACTGTAGCATGGTATTATAGACATCTGTCTATTGAGTCTCTAGGATGTAGAGAATAAAAAGACGGAAATTTGGTGACGGAGAAAGAAATCACCACCTCATCTCATTCGAAAGGTGTGTTTGAGGTGACAAACTGAAAAATACGCCGACGATATCACTTCGAGAGAAAAAAATAAGACCCTGTAGCAACCTGTCTGGCCAGAGTGCAAAACAGTTCAGCTAAGTTCAGCAGTGGACTGCAATGGGTTGATTGATGCTGATGTTTTGACTTTGTCTAATGCGACGAAATATGCATGAAATAGAATACACACGTAAGTGAATTATAAAGCATACCATTATTAATACGTTCATATTTTATCGCGCGAGAGAATTCACTCGCACGTGTTATGCGTCGAAACGCGTTACGTATTACAGTAAGCGAAATTCATACCATGCGTTCACTCATCTCCTCGACTAGGTTTTTTTAGGGTTCTCTTTCGTCCCTTCATTCATTTAATATTGTGGTAGATAAGTTTTGGTGAGGAGCAGTTCTCTTGGTGTTATTTTCACTGCTGTGTACGATAAACTAGAATATGCAGTACGAAACCAGTTTAACATTACAAATAAGTTACTGGAACATAAAAACCTTCTCGGTCTCCATAAATAACAGCAAAAAATTTTAAAAATGTTCTGGCAACTATCCAAGTAGGTTTTGTTGGACGGAAAATGCAAAGGCTGTATAAAATTCCAACGTTTTATAGCTAAGTTTGTTACAGAACTTAATTACTATGAATTTAAGTACCTGGCTAGTATTACCTGATTGCGCAAAAGTGCCCGGAAAATTTATCTACGAAATAAAACGATAGGAGTAGAGTAAAAGATCAATTTTTGTAATACGTTCCTGTTGGTTTAGTTTTTAGTAAAACATACGTACGTAGTAAACCTTCCCTAAGAGCGAAACCTAGCGAAAGTGGTGCTGCCATGAAACAAATTACTACTACCACGATGGCACCTCAAAAATGCCATTGATTCGACAGAAGAAAAAGCAGAGGTAAAACAAGATGGACCAGTGTTTAGTTCAACTTATTTTTACCGGCGATATTGAACTTTCGCGTTGCAAGTTACCTCTATGGTTAGCAAAAACCCGAGGATTAACGCAATCATAATTATGGTAAATAAAATCATCATTTTTGCGTTATTTCCGATCCGCCTGTAGATTGTGGAAGCCAGATGGCAGTCGCTTCACGGAAAACAACGAAGTTCAGCCGTGACGCTGTTAGATTGGAAAAAAGTAGACCCTGGAATCCGTGTCGATTATTTAAACGCAAGGATGATGATATTAGAAGGAATTTAAATAATACAATATAAACCTAATGTATATATTCTGTACGTATACATATGTATGGTATCCTATCCTTCCGGTTCATTACGACGAGCTTCCAGGGATACATCTCGAGGCCCTATAGATACACTTCCGGTGTACGACGGACGTGACGTTGTTAGTTAGCGCCATCTTGTTCAAAGATTTCATGTCAATATATATCTGGGACGGGTTCGTCATTTTGTAGCTGCAAGAAATGTTTTAAAAAAATATTTTTCTCTTATTTTACAGCTTTGCTCATAGCATTTTATTTAATGTATCATTAGAAATAACGACTTAGGTATATTTGCATATAATTATCCTTCTAATTCTATAAGTTGTAAGTTCTTCTCACTTTTTCATCTTCGCGTTTTACAGGTTTATAGCATTTAATAATTGCCTAAATAGTATAATATCTAACCATATGTATATTTGCTTGAACACATGGTTAAATTAATAATGCTGTAACCACCAACATCAAAAAAAAGAGAAACATTTCTTCATTTTAAACCTATGGGTGGTCTATTTGCTGTCAGTTTTGTAAGTGCCATTTAGTGGTATTTATTGAATAAATATTTTGTCATAACCATAATCGTAATCGTAATTTATATATTTGCGAATGCAGGTACAGGTTTGAGAGTGAAATCATTCCATATTCCACCCAATGGGCATGCAAATATATATTTTAATTAAATTCGGAAATAAGATTTGTAAAGTAATAACAGAATTTCGAATTTTGAAAACATACGTAAGTATACTGTCACAACATGGCGTCCAAATCTATTTCATTATCTTTACGCTTCGATAGCTTTAAAGGAATTCGTTAATTTGAAAGGAATTGGAATTCATTCGGATTCAAATTACGCATCACTTATGCGTAAATTATCTTAGCCATAATCCCGATCTTGGAGGCTATTAAAATCCTCTTTAATATTGATGAGATTCGATTTCTAATTCTGCCAGTTGGCAAATAACATTTGGGATAATAATACCTGTCTATCGAGCTCCAGTATCTGTTAATTTTCGTCTAACTGCCCTTATCCAGTTCAGACTAAATATGCTAATTGTCATCGACTTACATTTCAGACTGTAAGCGAAGAATTTTCTAGAAAATACCTGTTTTAGGAGCTGTTTTATCTGCATTATCTAAAGTTTCTCATTCATATGTAAAGATGGATGTTTGGTTCGGTAAATTCTTAACTTAAACTGTAACAGAATTTTTGAGTGTGAATTATGTTAATGTTAGAACATTTTTTCGCACTTGTACAATAATTTTAATCGACACTATTAGTGATTTTAATAAAATGTAGTAAATAACTTCACTTAATCGATTACCAAACCAAACATGTTCAACATTTGTTTTTTGAAAATATAATTTTCTATGTTTTAACTTCAACAGATGCGACCATTTCTATTTACCATCCAATATATAAAATAAAATTCAATGTAAATGTAATGTAATCAGTCATCACCATAAACGAAACCTTTTAAGAACTCAAATCTAAAGTGTTAATCCATCATCCCATAAATTATTGAAGAAAATATAATTCAAACATAAATTCTAAGACAATTCCTATTTATCAGTTCCGTTAACACAATTTGCAACTTAAATTATCAAACAAAATAACGATAGCGAACGCGTAAAGTGGACCCTCAAGAATTCACTTTTCACAATGAATATCCATTAACACCTCAGTTTGAAACTCCGTTCAAATTAGCAACTGATCTTCTATTTATCGTTCAAGGGACTCCGTTCAATAATAATGTTGTTATATGAACTGGAATACCGAAAGCAAATCATGAATTTGAAGATCCCATTGAATTTAAAGTAACGATTGGTTGATATTCATAATTCAAAGTGGTTCAAAGTTTCATCGAAAGGTAACAAATCGTTCTACTAATTACCGCGGCTGTGAACTTAGTATGCGATCATAATGTTTCAGCTGAATTAATACGATGAGGTGTACATATTCCTATAAATAAAGAATCAAATATAAGGTCAACTTTAGTGTAATCTTAATTTTAGAACAAGTACATTTAACAGAAGTAATTTAGATTTTTGTTTGATATGATTTTATAGAATTTTTTCACCAATTTAATTTTGTTATGGAAAATGAGTAAACGTTGAGATAAGATGAGGCGAGGCTGAAAATCTTTAGCCATCGTCATCATCATCCTCTCCCTGCCCTCGTTTCTTTCCTCGTCCTCCGTTAGGGGTCGGCGCAACGCGTCATTTTTGTCCATACATTCCAATCAGATATCATTTTCTCAGTTATGCCTTTGCCATATCTTCTTTCAAACAATACATCCATCTTTTTTAGACCGATCTCTACTCCTAAAGCCCCCTAGATTCATACTTTGGACATTTTTTATAATACTACATCATCTCTTGTCATAATAACATATCCATAAACAAATTACTACACCACGATGGCAACTCATAAATGCCGATCGACAAAAGAAGGAGTAGGTACTTCATCGATTCTTATCACACTGGTCCGGAACGACGAATTCATAAAGGGGCCTTGTGCGATTCACACCTTGGTCGGAACAGCTTGTGGCGTGAATCGACGAAGTACCCAAAAGAAGATATCCCATCGTCATATATGAATAGTTTTGAATATAGTGATAATATAATATTACAAGTATGAAATGACAAGCATCAATAACGGTTTGCACAATCCCAAAACGGTCAAAAAACCGAGTTAATAAAACAAAAATATCTGATGGCAATAGTTAAAAAAATACAGAGTTGCAACATAAATACAACCGGTCATCTGTCACGGTGGTTAACAGAGTTAGATATGAGTTATTGGCGTTAGCTCGAGGCTCGAAATATGAAGGAAAATACACTGCCCAAATATTCCAATACATAAACGAAATGTTTTTAAGCCGACGAACGTTCTGTCGGGATTGTTAGATCAATATTATTTGAAGTCCGTCAGCTGGAAAATGTTCAAAAATGAAATTGGAAAAATGTTCGCATTTGCTAAATGTTTTTCATAGAGAAAATATACGTGGAAATAATTGGTTGATATTTTTAGTAAAGGGAGGGTTAGGTAAGTACTAGTAATATGTGTCCTCCTCCTACTACTCATGGTAAACTAAATATTGTTAAAAAAAATACAATTTGTTATTTTTTTAATTCTCTCATAACCTTTAACTAGCGTTATTCACTCTCCATCGTGTTTAGTGAAGATAAATGAAACACAAATTTAATTTTGGCGGTATTTGCTGTTTTAAGAATTTCAGCGGCATTTGTTTTTTTTTAAATAGAGCCAAATTGTAATTCTTTTATGCCAATATGTAGTGTACTCGAAGTACAACCATGTCTTTTCGGCTTTAGGAAGCTTTCCCTTACAGCCTGTATATGTGATATAACCAAGTCTCGCCTCGATATAAGCTTCTTTGAGGAAATAAATAAATCTGAATACCTTTTGTCAAGTACCATGTCTTCTATTCACCGATAAAGACCAATGTAATAAATTGTTATATTATATTATGTACATGACTGTATATAAGGTACGTTTTACTTTGTAGTAATATGATTATATCAAGGATTTATGAGATATGAGGATATGGATATGTGATATTGTAATATTTTTTAGTATTATTATCATTCCACTGAAGATGATCACTTTGGAGTCCGGGGTCCGCTATATTCCTATTTTAACTGCATCGCGGATGAACTTCCAGATTTTCGGTGAAGCGACTACCATCCACAACCTATAAAATATAAATAATATTTATATTTATTTTATAAACCTTACATTTGTAACACCTATAAAAGATGTATAAGTACTCAAAAAGGGAATACTCAAAGAACTAGATTTATTTTATCTAAGCCACCTCAAGCCAGTCTGCCAGTCTGATGATAAGCTGTAGGTAGAGTCTCAGGAGAGAGGTTCACCATTACAAACACGTACAGTGCTTATCGCGCCCCGCTTAAAGGACCTGGGACTAAACTGGACTGGACTGGAGAAGTAAGAAGAAGGAAATACGTGAGCTGGTAAGGTATTCCAAGACTCCTATTGGTTCTTGCCAGAATATTCTGCACCGTATATGGATGACATGTAAGCCCTGCACGCGTTGTCCTGTGTAGAAAGGGAGAGGGTGGGATTAATTGGATAACTTTTATACCTATTGTATGATAACAAAATTTATATAAATAAAGCTGAAAAAAATATTTTTAACTTACTACTTGCGTACCTACTCTGTGAATTTGAAGCCGTTTTCGTCTGAAATGAAAACTTTTTAGAAAAAAATAAGTTCACTAATTCCTTTGAATTGTATTGGCGGGTGCACGACTGTGACTGATATATATATACTCACAACGGAATAAACTCACTACGGAACCGTATCCCAATTGGTGGTATAGAACGAAATTGTAAACTAAATTGAATTGAAACTGCAGTCGCTTCTTGGCAGTAATACCATAGCTTGGAGACCATCTAGGGCATTCAACTTAGTACAAATACGAGTCTTCAGGCTTGCCATTGAGTACAAACTTACAAACGTTATTGAATTTTCTATATCTTTATTCTACTAGTATTAGAATCATATGTTCTGAGAGGCTCTTTGAACAGATTTTATATTGCTACTTGCGTGCTGTAATAATATTGTGAATCTATAAACTCGATTTGAAATGGAATTGAATTAAAAATTTAAGTACATTCAAAAAGTAAAAAAAAATAACACGTGCATTACCGAGTCGGGGGACCTCTAACTGGTGAAGCATTCCCGCATATTTTGGAACGATTTTTAATTTAATTTTAATTTTATACTTTAAAATTAATTTTCTTATTCTTGATATGTAGTCCGCCCTTTCATTCGATACCCATATTGACGGGCTAGTAAATTAAGAAGGTAATTCGTTATTCAGTGGTGGCGGCCATCTTGGCTTTGAAATTTGTCATAGTGTGTCGTATTATAATAGTCAATTCACACTATAAAAGTAAGATTGAAATTACTTTTAAGAGATGGGTTTCAGTGGAAAACAGTGTCAGATTTCTACCTGGCATTTTTTTTTCTCTTTAAAAAAAAAAAAGAATATTAGCAACCAAAGTTACTATTATTCCCTTTAACCCCTCCAGCTAAGCTCAAATGGCTTGTGTTAGGAGTGGGTTCACGTCGGTAGTGTAATGGCCAGGATTCGAACCCGGGACCTCTCGATCGTAAGGCCGACTCCTTAACCACTAAGCTACCGCCGCTTAAATATATGTGCCACACTGTTATATTTATTTTTCTTTCTTTTATGGTATATTCTTTGGTATTGTAATCTATGGGATCACTTTGGAACAAATAAATGTTTCTTTCTTTCAGATGTTGATAAGGCCCCTATTTAATAATTATGTTGTAGTGTACGCAAATATCAATGGACGACAAATTCGATTCACACTATAAAATTAAGATTGAAATAATATTACTTATAAGAGATGTACCGTAAGTAACTTATAAGAGTGTAAAAACCTTGGTGGTATAGTGGTATAGGTAATGGACTGCTGAAACGAGGTCTCGGGTTCGATCCCAGGTTTTACCATTGCACACACCAATGACTTTTCGAAGTTATGTGTGTATTTATCGCAGGTTCATAAGGGCCCGGTTAATAGCAATAGGCTCCCCACCATTGGGATCTATACACAAACAGGCGAAATATAGGTATATAGGGGATATAGATGTGAGTTTATGTTCTGTTTATAAGAGATGTTGGTAAGGCCTCTATTCAATACAAAGCTGTAAGAACATCTAACTAATCTCATTTGCATCAACAGGGACTCTTAAGATAATTAATTGTTTATCGAGATAGCGTTAACTAAGTTCCTCAGCGTGCCAATGAAATACGCAACTAGAAACAACTTGTTTCTAAGTTGTTTTAACTTCATCGCAAATTGTTTACTGCCCTTAGACTACCTTATAAATTTAATTTGTGTGAATGGCGATTGTTAAGGCACTCATTAATTAAAACTATTACAGTTTGAAACAACAGGTACTTACAGTCTTATTTAATTATATACTTGATCAAGTAAATATAAGAGAGAACGGTGCGCGCTGCGGTATGAAATGAATTTATTCCAGCATACGCTCGAGCTGTGAAATGAAATCCCTGTTACGGTTTTTACAAGCAACTACAATATAGATAATTGATAATACACTTGTATTTCTCCACTTAGTGTGTGAGAAAAAAAAAGAAACTACAATATAGGGTTCTTCAGGAAGGACATTAGAAGGGTCGGCAGCGCGAGTGTGACGCCTCTCGTGTTTCAAACATCCATTGGCTACGGTGACCACTTTCTATTAGGTGGACGTTTGTTTGTCTGCCATCTACGTGATTAAAAATGTATTTTATACATACCTCTGATATGATGACGGTGAATATTCTAATGACCAAATGATCCCACCCTCTCCTTTGCTACACAGGACAACACGTGCAGGACTTAGATGTCACCCGCATTCTGTGCAGAATATTCCATCAAGAACCAAACGGTTCGGCGAATCTTTCCTCTGTACACAAAATTAAGTCTTGGAATTCCTTACCAGCGCACGTGTTTCCTTCTCCCTACAGTCCCGGGTTCTTTAAGCGGGCGTGAAAAAGCATCTGATAAGGCCGTCAATCTGAGCGCCAACATTGTAATACAGTACGTGTTTGTACTCTACTAAAGGTCACTGCCACTAACGTTTTAAAATTCGATAACGCGTTGATGAAGGAGTTTATGGGTCTATTTTACTCTAGTAATATTAATGCCTATGGTTAATACCGTAGAGGACTCAAAGATGAATTGGTTGAAGGCAATAAGAGTTTTTCAGAGGCTATACTCACTGTTGACTAGAGAACAGTCATATATCTTACTTGCCTTTTATCATATCCAAATTTATAGGCTATTGTACTCAGCTTCTCCGAGAACCGAGTCGCAATCTAATTTACATGCATTATAAAATACAAAACCACATACATTTATTCAGACATACGTCTAAAGGTTTAAGCTATCGGCGCTCGATGTCTCATTATGCATAGAGTAAATGAGATTATAGAAGATGTAATACGCCTTTCAGGCTTTCTTCAGTCGGCTGAGGTAGCACTTTGAGTTTATGGACTGAAATTATGTTGTGAATAATTTATTTATGGTAATTGTATTTTTGTCGCTTCTTGCGGAGATGTTTCAAGTTCGTAAGACGAATTTTTAAATGTATTTACTTTTTATATTCGTTTTAGTAGCGCTTTCGGGTTTGTCATATTAAAAAGGGATTTCGTTTTTTTTTTGTTTGGGTTTCACAGCGAAATATAATTAGGTATATGTAACTAACTATGTACTATATTTGGTTAATATTAGGTGACTCGTTTTACCACGACTGGTTTTGCTCGATATCTCTTTATTGGTTTTTTGGTGCGCTTAATATTGGACAATGAACTATTAGACGAAAAAATTAAAAAAATATGGCGGGACTAGCACAAAAGAAAATAAATTACACACACACAACCGAAAAAGACTAATATGGCGAACAAAAACGACTTATATAATATAACCTATCCAAACCTAAAAACCCTTTATCATGTTCTAAAAGTTATTCTCAGAACTACCAAAATAGTTATAATTTCATGATGATTGATGATTTTAATTCAGTATAATTCCATAACCGATTCTCAAATCCATTCTTATATCTTGTTATTAGAAACCAGATCAAAATTTCATTAGATTGTATTCAAATATTATAACCAGATTAACTTACCTATCATCGGTACATTGAAACTTTTCTAGTGATTAAAATTTCGTCGCTTTATAATACTAAAGTAATCTTGTCAAGAACAGTGTCAAGCCCGGCTCCTCTACATATAATCGTATTCCGGTTTCCATTGTTACTTGTCCACTTAACTTTAACTTTACTTCTCCCAAAGTTTTAGACACTCAACTCCTAAAGACCAATTTGGACTCCTATTTCTGATGTGGACGAGAGTTTTAAACTAGTAGTGTCAATTTAATCAACTGTTGTTTACATCCACTTAGTGACAGAACTTCGTGATGCCAATTATTCCTGAACTAATAGGTACTGATAGGGTATGCTTAAATTGTTATTTCACTTACATATAACTGGATTGAACTGGATTTAAGTTGTTGTCTGTTAAAGCTCAAACTCGATTTGATTCTAGTTTGTTCTTCGACATCAAAGCAGTTTACAACATTATTTATGTTCCCATGTAAAAGTAGTTTGATCAACGATTTCAGAAGCCACCTCTTCAATAGTTACTGCGTTTAGTGCTACCGTCAAATATCAATAAAATAACTAGTTAAGTGATCACACATAGTTGTTCTGAATTCGAACATTCATTGAATGCATGACGTAGGTAGGTATTTTAAATAAATATTTTTAAAAATCTTTTAAGTTTGAATGCATGAATGAGGTATGTAATAGTTAGGGTTATTCTTACTACCCGTAAGTGGACCAACTACGTACTGGCGCTATTTAGTTACAGTAGTTCTGCAAAAAGGTGTTCCAAAGGTATCTAGAACTAAATGTGGTACCCATGGTTCACCCGACTATGGGTGAACCATGTGTCTGGAAGTCTGGGTACTCTGTGTTGGTCCTAACGCGTCACAATAATTCCCTAGGGAGCTGACCTAAAAATCATCGTTATAGCGTACGGGCCAGAGAAGTTACCGCACTCGTATCTTATTTATTTCTCAAAAGAATTTCCTCTTTTGAGAAATGCTTGAGATACGAAGTAATATTAAAAAATATTGTTTTCACTATAGATCGTACAATGTGTTGTTAATGATTTTCATTTTAGGTTTGATTTATTCTTAATTAAAGAAAGTTTAAATATTTAAAAGGCAAGCCACAAACTGATTAAGAACCTTTATGTCATCTTAATTTACAGCCCGCAATGTATGATAAACTCACATTAATTAAGAGGCAGCGAACATTCGTTACTTTAATGAGATACCAGCCGAAAATGAAAAAACCACGAATATGTGTACATTTTGAGGACGAAGTTTTAATAAAATTCAGCACTTACTTGATGGAAAATGTTATTTAATTAATTATTTCTTGTCTCATGTGGAGACCAAAATAATATCGTAGACTTTGCATTTGCGTATTGAACATGACATTTTGAATATACATTTTATTAATGACTAGCTGTTGCCCGCGGCTCCGCCCGCGTGGATGTCGATTATCGCGTTGTACGACTCTACTCGATTCACTACTTGCCTCTCTATACTACTTTTCCTTGCTGTCATGACAACGGAAATTGTTAGCGATATTAGCGCCAATGTATAGAAATTTACCGGATCAATTGAGATTTATGATTATTACTCCGCTCCCTTGTATGGTAGCGTGATGATATATAGCCTATGTTACTCCTAGATATTGTAGCCTTTTAGAGGTGAAAGAATTGTTTAAATCGGCCCAGTACTTTTTGAGCCTATTCATTACAAACATACAAAAATAGGTACAAATCTTTCCTCTTTATAATATTAGTATAGATATAGATATAGACAAAACATCGATCTATTTTTGACACACGGGTTTTATATGCAGTAAGTACCTAAACTATGCCTAGATTATAGAAGAACGCTCAAATGACAAAAATATTAATAATTTTTTGATGGGATTCTTTTTGGCAACATAGGTTTTTAAGTATAAGTATTACCTCTACCACGGCTTACTTAATGCGGAGTATATGTCACCATTTTGCGCTCGTACATCTTGATTATTAGATTATTGTACTCACTACCGACATAATTGTATAATCAATTATTAAGGTTTCATTTGATGAAGTCTGAGTTTGTGTTGCATTTTTACAAGCCACAGTGGTTTTAATGTACTTCTTTTTTAATATGATAAATAAAAGACAAAACGGAGTTCTTTGAAACCAGGTACTCAGTGTACCATGTCTAATCCGTGCACAAAAATTAAAGATCTCTGAGTTCATTATAATAATCTGTAATATTTAATTTTATAAATTGACCAACGCTTTACGGTATTTTTACCCGACTGCACGACGCAAAGGAGGGTACTGTGTTTATCAGTCTATGTATGCATGTATGTATGTATGTTTGTTTTTTAATGTTTATTGTTGCCCTTTGAGATTTTTTATCTGAGGTGGGTAATAGGCTTCTAGCAAACGAGGCCGACTGATATCAATTGCTATAAAGAGAAATCGTAAAGTCACCGTTCGTTACCGATTGTCATAAATTGTATTTTTACTAGGTGTAATATTCAACTATATTTATAATGATATTTCTCGCGATTGGCACAAGAGAATATCGTTGCTAAAACTAATCGCAGGGCCCTATACCATAGATTAAGATATACATACTAGAGACCCTATACTCTGTATCTCAATACTATATCAAACTATATCACAAATTTTTCACTTCCAAATTTGAAATTGAACATATTTTTTTTATTGCAGTGACAAAGAGGATGTAGTAGCAATGTGCGCGCCGGCCGCCGCGGCGCTTCTGATAGCCGCACTAGCCGCTCTCCCTTGCAGAGGTAAATTAGTTCTATTCTGTGCTTAGTATACCTAAGATTTGGGAAAGAACGAAGCACTGACGCACGCGAAATGTTTTAATATAATCGATAATAGGCGGATTTGAGCTCGTCCACAACTGTAGCCACAGAACAGAAAAAACTAGTAGAAATGCGACCCGATAGTTTCAGTAGTACAACTGATGTTGCCAACCGTCAATAATATTGTGCATAACTAATAAAAAAATATTGCTTTGAGTGATGGAATTTACTTTTAATGCCATATTTAGCTCAAATAATACGTACTATGAAACGAAAACACACTTAACCCTTTTTAAGGTGTAATTATACTGTCACCACCTTTTTTTTGAACCGCTCAAAATAGCGATTACTTTGCTATAGATAAAAAAGTATTTATGGCGTTTCATACTTTGGATCGAACAAGGTTGAATATTTACGAAAAAGTTTGGACGTACTTTTAAGTAACAAGTAAATATGTATGTACCTATGATATGTAAAATGAAGAGTTTAATATTGTTTTGTAATATTATAACTGCTTTGAACGGAAGCAATCAATTTATTACACCGTAACCTCAGCATATCTTTCTAAACACCTAATTGATTTATTTTCGTTTCTACATAAACAATTTATGTAGTCGATGCGTTTGAATTAAAATATAAATTTCAAAGGTATTTCCAACTTCTGCCCAATAATTTTGTTTATTTTGCGAAATGGGTACAAAGACTTTCACCAAAGAGTCTCGTTTGTTAAGCTGTAGACCATTTAAAAATATTTTCTTTACGCGCGTCTCACAAATTAAATTGCAAATTCCTGAAAGCTCTTAACTTGTATTCGTAAGAGCCCTTATTATATTTTAATTCCTAGAGAGATTTTAAATAAATGGAGCTCGAATTCTCTGGAGAAGTAATCACTCAAAATATTTAGAAACAAACGTACCAGAACTTTACTCGACAGATTGATGAAACTGCGAGAAAAGTGCTTGAAACTAAACTGCAGCAACACATAATAATTTTATCTATTAAAATGACTGAATGAACAAGAAAACTACAAAACGTGATATACCGTTATATAAATTATATTAGCTAGACCAAGAACAACTATACAACCTTAAATTAATTGTAAATTTAAGGACAAAACCCCTCAGTCCATGTTTACCCCACCAACCCAAAACTCGCTCTGAGATTTGAACAGGCACTCACAAGCACCTTTTACTAACAATGTTGACTAAGGTAGCAAACAGAAACTTAACCAGAATAGAACAACTGTATAGAAAACACTCAGCTTACTCTTAAACAAGCAGGTAATAAAGTATAAAGTGTGTGGAAACAGCCCAAAATGTTCGATTGTTTATGGAGTCTAAAACTTACATTTTACATTTCCAGGAACAGACGCCGACGTCGCCTCAAGTATATTGAACGAGACCAACAATTTTCAGGAAACTGGCTCCCAACCAACAATAAACAAACTCTATCAAATGTTACATACTAACTCCGACTTACGTAATCAAAACAAACTTGTTGGAAACTTTAATTACTCTAGTGTTAATCTTACGGATAGTTTTAACTTGTACAACAATCTTAAATATCCCACGCGTCAAGACAAGATCTCTATTGAATGTTGTCAGAACATTGATCTAGACACTAAAAGTAATATAAGTTTATCTAATGAGGAAGGCAGAAATATTGTAGATAATACTAATGGGCTTGATATTAAGAGAAATAGGAAGAGGCGAATTGTGAATATAGAACTAAATAATTTTGAAGTCACAACAAGTGATACAAGAAGGTATATTGAAGGTACCACATTATCCTCGCTATCGAGTCAGCCTCCCATGGTGATGGAGAGGAAACGCAAACCAGGGGAAACAGGATCAAGTGCACCGCTATTAAATTATATATTCGACACAATTCATTCTTCCAACACACATCAACATCGAAATGAAAAGTAAGTGAATTATTAATAATGACCATTAAGTCATAATGTAAAAAGATTTTAATTAGACATTGAAATAAGATGAACCTAAACAAACAGACTCCAACTTATTACTTGCAATATATTTTTTGTTATTGATGAGATATTACATTTGATGTTACATCTATATGAATAATTTTCATAATAGCTTTGCCCAAACAAAACCAAACTTAGATACTCGTTCAAAATTAAATGATGATAAAGAGTTAATAGACGAACAGTAAAGTTTGTCAGACATTTTCTAACAAGAAGCTATTTACCCAAACTTAATGATTTGGCAAAACGAAAGCACTGAAATTAATTCAATTTTGTTGACTTTTGCACGAAGCCAACTGTAATGAATAATATTACGATGATTTAAATATCTAAACAACTTTAGGAATATAAAATTTAGAATGGAATACTCAAAACGTTTTGATTGAAAGAAAACTTCCAGAGTATAATTTGGTTCATTTGTTTTTCTTATTGTAGCTAGCGGAAAAATGTGCTGAATTTGAAATTATTTCATTTTAGGTAATGGTTTTGAGGTAAATACTTGAGAGTTTAAAACTTTGAAATACCTCTGAGATTTTTTGAAACTTTTGCGTTCTTCCATTTGGATTTCCAATATATCTCTCTACTAACAAATTCTTTTTAACAGAGCTGGAAATGGAAATAGCATTTATGCAGCGGCTGCTCCCGAGATAGAAGCTTTGGTCGGATCCACAGCTCATTTAGACTGCAAAGTGGACGCGCTTCATGATAAACTGGTAATAAGTATGTTTCTTGTTGCAGATTAATTTGCTTCAAGCGAAGTGGTATCAATTTCTTTCACTATTGTATCATAATTTATCAATCCTATTTTGTTTACTTGAATGCGTATGTAATTTATTTATCCATATAAATGTATTTATTTAGGTGTCGTGGGTACGTCGAAAAAACGAAGAGCAGCCCATGGAGCTTCTGACCACTGGTACTCAACAGTATACAGCTGACGACAGGTAAAAAGAATTGCCTACTTTACTAGTATTATACCTAATTCTCTTAACAATTCAGGAAAGTTGATAATATAGGTGTTTCTCTTGATTTAACTTATGTTAGTCATTTAACACTTACTCACGTGTTGGACAATTGTGTTGTGCTTAATTGAGTATGATAAAGTATTTGCTGAATTGGAAACCAACTTTTCAATATCGAAGGGGAGTGAATATGAGCCTTCAAATATTTGATGACAGTTGAAAAGTAATAAAGGTAATATATTGTCAAATAAACGATTATCGTCATCACTCATTGTTATCAATTGATTATACGTCTGTAAAAATTAACAGCGGTACCAAGTTAGTTATAGTAGAATAAGATAGTTTTAAATTAAATAGTTAAGTAAGTTTATTTTGATTGCCTTTTGATGGATATATAGCAGACAACAAATGATTGTGAAATGAATAGGTAGTCATTTGAACGCCTGAACTGATACTAAATACTACAGATATTAAACTCGCATTAACTTAAATATTTCGACGGTCCCTACGTAATTCATCGAAACAGATATTTGTTACTTTTCAACAGAGTGTTTCAAAGTTTGTTTATGTAATATTTTTGTTTTTATAGATATTCACTAGCAATTTGATATTTGTTAGTACTTTTGGCATTATTACCTTAAGTTAAATATATTTATTATTTTTAAATATGCACTAGTTTAGTGGAAAATTAAGTATCGATTATGTACTTCGTAATAAGTGGAAGTGATATTATCGAAACTGACACTTTCAACAGTTAACGTCGGAAAAATGTTAAATAAATTTATTGAAACTGGCAAATTTGATAATTTACGTGACAGATTTTGTTAAGGTATTTAACCTAACTGGTAGTTTCAATGAGTTACGCCGCAAGACAGTATATTGTTAAAACTTGTTTCGATGTAATATGAATAATAATACAATGTGGCACGTAAAAATAAATAAAAAAATATTAATACTTTATGAAAATCCGAATGTAGTATAATTATATTTATTAGAAATCACATGTCTTGTTGTTTGTTTGCATAATAAAATGAAAAATGGCACTAGTAATCACATATTAACAGAAACACGTTTCCATAAAGTATTATTCCTTCTCCTTATTGCTAATTCTTTCTAATTAAGTCTTATTCATTTTCTTTCTTACATAGCTATAATCACATTTTTATAAAGTCTTATTTTTTTTCCTCCTTATTTCTAATTATATTAGGTACACATGAGGATAAGAATAAGGAACAAAAAATTTTAATCACGTTCAAAAAAATAATATAAATTTTAATAAATCAACATAATAAAACTTCACAGCGAAAATATTCAAATAATCGTACCAATATTCATCCTTTTTCACTTATCAATATGTCAACGGGAAAAAAATACCATATTCTAAAGAAATATTTTTTTTAACAACTGCTATGCAATAAATCCTAGGAATACAATGTCTGAGATCAAAGTAGTAGGAAAAATAACTTGTTAAACTCTTATAATCGAATAATAACTATCTACTATAGGTAAAATGCTTCTAATCTAACTCATCATCATTCTCAGCTGTATTTTGTCATGTCTAATGTTTTTATGAAACCTGTGATATTCCTTTGGAATCAACCCTGTATCACATAAAGAAATCAGATCTTTGTATTTCGCTTCGGTAATACTAAGAGTATTAGAATAAGCCACTTTTAATTCGTCATTGTTTATTTCCCTCCCACGTCTTCTCGTAACAACAAAATTTAAACAATGTTGCTCACCCTTTAAATAATATTTAAAGAAAAGGCAGTTGGGAACATTCTTATCTATTCTGATTTCTTTGATTTTGTTCCATTTTACCTCACAGTTGCTGTTATGCTTCTTCCAATGTCTATTATCTAGAAAAAGCTTAAAATCAAAAATGTCTTGTTGAGTTATTTCAATGGCATTATACCTACGATCTACCAGCGGTTTTGGCCCACCGCATTAAAGCATACCACTGGTCAGGCGTATAGATCAACTTCCTCTTTGATTATTTCTCAATGAGAGCGTGAACGCTATCACTCTCATTTTAACTCAAATAAAACTGGTGTTTTCCCCTATCATCAGGCAAAGTAATTCCTTCCTGTCCTGTCGTTTCTATTAGAAAGTGGTAAAAGTATTTCGTTGTATATTTTCGCCTGGAAGGACCTTCGACAGTGATGCTTCTCTTCGTACATTTTACACTAAATTTATTTATATATTCCCATTGCATGGTATGATAGCCTATTTTCCAAAAAAATGACACAATATTTTGTCTTGTAGAACTGTCGAATTTTTGATAACATTTTAATTTACAAGTAGTCGGACATTCAGGCTTCAACATTTTCTCTTTTTTAACTTTTCCCTTTCGTGTGATGTACTCCCGACCAGAATTCAATAGTTTTTTCCTTTTACTATCTATCCATTTTACAACACATCTTTTTCTGTTTTTCCCAGGGTTTTCTTTGAATGTTTTCTTTCTTGCCTTTTTTGCTGAGTACTCGTGCTCGTTGACTCACACTCCGAAACTATTATCAGAGAGGCAATACTAGTTGGTTCCAGTTCAGTCAGCAGCGGTGTTACTGGACGGGGCGACGAAGGATCTTGAGATGTTTTGGAGGAGGAGAACTCAGTTGGACTATCATCAAAATCTTGTCGTGGTAATGGTAAGGGCGTGTGCTAGGGAGCTCTCCTAAAATAATTAAATCCTTATCACTGTCGATTGTAGTGGTTATTGGGTTATTGTTTTGTCCAATATTGAAAAATCTTGCGACGACTAACTATTGTCCGATGAAAGTGCTTCGTCAATGATTCCCTCTAAAGCATTCCATTCTCTTTCACCAAACTGACAAGATAATGTCAGAGGCGAATCTAAATTTAAAAATATGCTATCGGCGGAATTACAGAATTATATATGTGTGTAGGTAGTACCTACCTACCTAATTACTTTGGACAAATTATATCGAAAGTATGAAAATAAACAGTAAAACATTGACAACAACAACAACTTAAAAATTCATCGTAAGTAAATGAATCTGGTAGTTTCATTTTCTTCATAAAATAAAAAACCGCAGTAAATAAATGAAACTGGTAGTTTCGTTTTATTTCTTTACTCAAGTACCACAGTAAAAAAATGTAACTGGCAGTTTCGACAAAAATTTACTATTTAATCACGACAAATAACATCGAAATTATCAAATTCGATGTTGTATCTAGTTGTATATTTATTCATTGTTTTACGTAAAAATAATCAAAAACTGTAACAAACTCTCGCGCAATCTCAACTCATGGCTTGCCAGCCGCTAACTGGCGCTTGTCGCGTACATTCACGAAAGTGTTAGTTTCGTCTCGCTTGTACGTCGCCCATATCCGCGTATTTCATCGGATCAAAACATTCGATTACCTACTTCGGCAAGTTTAGTTACATTCGAGGTTTTACGATTACATTTTCCGCTTTATATGAAGATTTTAATTTTTCTCTTCACTGGTATGTATAAATAAGTATAAATGGAGACTATTTAACGAATAAAAATAAATCGCGATTTTTTAGTTTCGATGAAGTACGTAGGGACCGTCGATTTATCTTTGATGAAGGATGTTGTTATGATATCGAGCAAGCATGCGGGTCATCTGATGTTCAACGGTTATCATAGCTTAGCATAGGATAAAGTCAGCGAGGGTGGTTAAGTCAAACTCGAACCGACCAAAACTACACGGTTGTGTCATCAACAGGCATCAGTTGCCGAGGGTGAGATATCCTCTCCCATTTCCCTCACGTCCCGGCGGGCCATCGAAGGTCCTCTCGGGTGTGGGTCTACGGTTTCCACATCATTCCCCGGATAAAGAAGACTCGCTTGCTCCTGCTAGGGTGACAGGCAGCTATAACTGTAACCCACCGGCCGGCTTTCATAGAGGACACACTACAGGCTTACTACTATAATAATTTTATACCACTAATATATTTTTTTATGTCCAGGTACTCAGCCCGCTTCATACCGCCAGATATTTGGAGGCTGGAGGTGAGAGAAGTCCGCCCATCAGATGCTGCGTTTTATGACTGCCAGCTCTCTGCCCACCCACCTCGTACAGCGAGAGTAACACTTAGGGTACCAGGTCAGTCATCAGCCTAAATGCGCTATTGCTCTGGTGACCGCTAGTAAATATAACTATATTAAATCTCTCTATTCTCTATAAATAGAACGAACAGCCAACCAAAACCAATACAAATAGGAAATGCGATAAATATTATAAGTTAATAGGAACCATACTTGATTCTAATAATATGAAATGGTAGAAAACCCAAAATTTGTCCAACGTTATACTCGTAACATATTACAACGTTATTGCGCAGGTAAAATATGAAAATATTTTGCAGCAATAAGAGAGGCGCTGAATGCCTATTCATAAACTACATCGAGGGAAATTGGTCTTGAACGCAATAACCCAATTAACTAATATTTCGTCAAAATGGTTGAGGGTTCTTACAATATTTAACTAGATTATGCAATTAGTAATATTAATACAAATATTTACGATCTCGGAGTCTAACTATTTTGGCAAATTGAATTACAATCGAATCTTTGCCGTCTATCTGATCAAAATATTTACTTTTACCAGTTTGCGGCGTATTTCAGTGTTTCTGTGAGTATATTTTTATATTGAATTCAGAGTTGTGGATAATTCTTTTACGTACCTACGTAAAAGCATTATCCATCCTCGATAAGGTACCTACCTTATGTTAAGTCGCAGAAAGACCTCCGTCCTCCATGTGCGCGAGCCTGGGGGTGACTAGTGGAGCCACTTGTCACCCTAGCAGAAACAGGCTGCGGCGGCTAGATGCTATCCGGGGGCTAGATGGCAACACCATGGTTCCCACATTAGGGAAAGGTGTTCCACCGATTTTAGTAGAAGCGGTATCGCGGGATTTTGCGCTTGTAAAAAAAACTACCTTATGTTGGACTGAAATAAGTATTTATTGATAAAATCCGTGTCGCATTGCCTCAGAGCGGAAGACATCACCTTACTTAACATTGTGGTAATTGTGCCCTGAAATAAAGATGTGTGTGCCTTTTAACGTGTATAGTGTCTAAATGCCAGTAGGAGTCAGACAGAACCGCTCTGCTCGCCCGCCAGGGGAGAATTCCACGCGAAACTATTCATGATAAATCAATTAATCATGACAATTAGTAATATTCTAGTATTCTTGGGATTGTTAAACTGTGTGTGAGTGGTGGGGGTCTCCAACTCCCATATATTTTCTTATTATGAATATTCGCCATTTAAGGCCTACTTCAATATGTTATCTAGCGCTGTAACAGTGTGTCAAATATCCTAGAGTCAGTAGTTGGACCAAGTTACATTAAAAAAACTATGATGTTAAGCGGGGCGTGAAAAAGCATCTGATGAGGCCGTCAAGCTGAGCGCCACCATTGTAGCACTGTACGTGTTTGCAATAGTGACCCTCTTTCATAAGACTTTGCCTTCAGCTTAACATCAGGCGAGGTGAAATCAATTTGGCGTGCCATAAATAAATGATGTTTTCACAGTCGATTTATGTAGTGATGACCTCGACACAGTTTCAAAAATATTATTAATGTAATCGCAGAGAAAACTGCAAAATTTGTTTCAAAGGAGCTGAGAAGACAAACGATTACTTTTTTCCTTAGGGAACAATTTGGCAGTGAAAAGACTGAGCAAAGATAACGCCGGGGAAAATACTAGCCCCTTGTGATAGTACAGTGTTTACATGTAGTAAATTAAACCTACCTTAAAGATATAAGATGGCATTAGTTAACAGAGTTAACAGAGTTACTTACTCTCTACTACTACTCAAAATTTATAAAATATTTAGTTACCAGTAAACATATTGAAAATCAGACATTTTTTTCTCACCCCGCCTGATGGTAAGCTTAAGGCAAAGTCTTAAGAAAAAGGGTCACCATCACAAACATACCTATAGACTGTTACAATGGTGGTTTTCAGTTTGACAGCCTCATCAGATTCTTTTTCACGTTCCGCTTAAAAAACCCGGGACTTTCCTCTGCCGCACCATTAAGTTGAAATTCCAAGACTTATTCTTGCGGCAAAGTAAGGACTCACCGAACCGCTTGGTTCTTGATGGAATATTCTGCACCGTATGCGGGTGACATCTAAGCCCTACACGTGTTGTCCTGTGTAGGAAAGGAGAAACAATTGGTAGATCACATCAGAGTAACTATACACCACAAAAAAACTTACGAACTTTATAAATGCTTTATTATAAATTCGTATCGAATAACAATACGAAACTTTTCAAATTCGAAACATCAACCGAACTCTAAGTTATTATTGAAACGAAACAAATGTTTGATAAAACAGTTTTAGGTAAAAAACAAAAACCTTGAGTTCACAAACTGTTACTTTTGTTTTTATTTTCCTTTGATTCTGTTAACGAAAGTAATAAAGAAAATTCGATAGCGTTCTTAGATATCTATAACTGATAGATCCAGCTGTATGGAATTATTTTATTTGTATTTTTATTATCTTGAAAGTAAATGAGTTATTGAAATGTACGAGGTTTCGCAGTACTTATTATAGTACAAGATTGAACTTTTATGGACGGTTTTATCATATTTTTAATTGAAATTATGATTACAAGTCAATAGCATTCTCTTACCCCTCGTTTTCACCGAGGTTACAAACATGTATTTGACCAGTTGCTATATGTCACAGACTTCAGTGGGAACGCCAATGTGTTCTAAACTTATTTACTACTTGTGGGCTAGTAGCTACTAGTTTGAGCGAAAAAGTGTTTGATACTCAATCTCAATATATGTACCGGACCCCGGACTCCCAGGTGAAAGCTTCGTATGCGACTGGTACTAACGCATGGATGATGAAGACTGTCTTTATTATATTTTCAAGTCTTCTACAAATTTTTGATAAATCTTCAACGAGTTTTATATCCAACATTCTTGATGAAAATGAGAGGTAGCTATAGATACACGGTCAAGCAAATCTGCGTAAGCCTAGACTTGTGCAAATAAAATTTGAAAAAATGATTGAATGAAATTTGCACAATTATCTTCTAGCACAAGTTATAATATATTTATACAAGGCTAAACTTGCGCAAGTATATTAAAACGTGTGTCACTGCCACCCGTACCGTTTGTTTCTCCTTTACTAATTTCCAATCTTTCCAAATGGCAATCTTTTTCAACTCCTTCAATTTATTTTTAATTAATTTTGATGCAGTTTATGAGGTAGTTTTCAGTTTAATCGAAATAAAAAAACCACTTGTGTCCTTACACCATGTATGTATCATACCGATGTGATAAGTTAGACCAACGGTAGTGAAGCGATATTCTTTCTTATAACCTTTCTTTTTAAATTTTAGATTATTACATTTTTGATAAATACAGAATAGTGACCGCCATTACAAAATGCTGTCAGCTGTTACTATCTTGACGGTCTCGATAAAAAGTTTTACACGCCCCTTTCAAAGAAGTCAAAACTGTAGAAAGTGTGTGTAGAAGTCACTCTTTAAATTTCTTTCATATGTAAACTAGATTAATACTTTCAAACTGTTTTTTTTTGTAGAAGTGTCAGTACGCATCGTAGACGGCGCGGGTGCTGCAGTATCAGAACAAGTCTGTGAACTGGGCAGCACTGTTGCGCTGCGTTGTGAGGTGAATGGGCTCCGGATGGAAGGTGGACCTTCCCTACTTTGGTACCGAAAAGATGACCTTCTAAATGATGACACCACAAGAGGAGGAATAAGGTAATATGATTAACTTTCAATAGCTTTGAATCGAAAATAGTCACAGGCAGGATTTTGCGTATATAATAATCTCGTGGCTCATTTGAAGTAGTATCAGAAATTTCGACATGACACCTATTTGTAGGCGGCTCTGCATAGGGAGAAAGTTTTTACTACGCAATTGTTATTTTAATTGTCGTGTTACTTTTTCTCTTTACTTTTCGTTCATTTCTACATGCCTAATCAAAACATAGACTATAAGCAGCATCTGACTTTGGTGTGCATAATTTATTGACTAAAAGAAACCTACATCATACAAAGATAACTTTAGCTCATGAAATAGCTCCTCTCTAGCAACCTGATATCTAGCACATTTCACCAATAAGTCAAGGATATCTTTCACCATATCTTCACAATTCGGGGACCTTTTTCATTAGAAATCCAAACTTATTGAGCGGCATGTTTCCATACCTCAGTATGTGGACGATGACAGTCAATTTTGTACTCAACATTGTGTTCAAAAACCAGGGTATATGAGGAGACTTTGTACCTTTATGTGTGATAATGTGCAATGACTTTTTAGGTTATCTCTTGTGTCATAAAATCATAACATACCTTACATTTATTTTCCATAATTATAGCGTCCGTACTGAATTTGGCTCGAACGGTGCCAATTCAGTGCTGCGAGTGGCAAGAGTCAGAGGTGATGATGCCGGTCGATACACCTGCGCAGTCGCACGGGCACCACCTCCATCACCGCCACCAGCATATGTGACATTACATGTTATTAAAGGTAAATAGTTATTTTCTTCTGTATTAATGTTCGCGGCAAAAAAACGGCGCTATTTTATATTAACGTCATGTATGTATACCTATATAAATAGCTTTAGTTATCTGCTTAGTTCATCCAACAATCGGGTGGCGGCAGCACTTTCTGTATTCTCCTATATATTACTATGCTCTTAGGGTTAAATTATTAAACAATGGATAGGTAGTTTGAAGTGTTATTTTCACTCACTCTAGCTACTGAGCATGTATCGTAGAATGTTCTGTATCAAGTTAATAAGCTTTTCACGGTTGATTACATTTTCTTTTTCCCTGATATTGTTAAGCACGAATCGCTAGATATTTCAAGTTTGATTTTTAATTTCTTATAACAGTATGTTATATTCGTCTTATAATCTTGACTATATGCGTATTTTCGTATTATATCAATGTGTTTTTTATTACGATTCTTTGACGAAAAGGTGGGTTAAGTTGGTGTACTGTTCCCGGTATTGTTTCTGTAGTCATTTCATTTGTTCCTTATTTTGAAGAAGACAATATTAAGGACACACACTATACAGGCCTGCCTTATTTGGCATGTAATAAAATAAAGCTGCTTACAAATTTTCTCTGAAATTGAGACCATTTTTAACGTAAGTCCAATTCAATAGGTACACGCAATTTCAGAATATAGCTGTTATTGTCTTTCAAACGATTGAATTCCTGGTGGCAAGATCCCAAATGAGAAGTGAGGTATTGCTCCTATCCTATCCTAAGATACTTAAATGTTTAAGCTAGTGATGTAAAAGTATGTACTTAATATAGTATAGCAGGCCTTTTGTTGTACACCAAAACCTATCTAGCACTTTAACATTTTGCAGCTCAAGTATGTTTTCGCCATTAATTGCAGCTGCAAGTTTATTTTATCCACTGGGGAGATTGCTTCCTGACTTCTACAAACGTTCAGACCTGTTGCCGAATTTCTGGAAAATATTGATCACCTACTTTGTATTAAGAGAGGGTGCTATTAAACAATGTCTCTTTGTTCAACAGGTGAAAGCCTAGCGGAGTTACATCAAGGCAGTACGTCAATATCCGCCTGCCTGACATGGGTACTAATATTGACACTGCAAGTACTTTTACAAGTCTAATAGTTATAAAATTTGTTTATTAATAAATTGTTCGTATTTTAAAATTGTTTTATTTATCATGTAGAATATGTGTGTGTTACAACTCTGTGTTCTGAATATTACATTGGGATTTTTTCTATATGTAGTATGTAATAGACTCATAAATTGATTTCGGGTAAGTTATGAAGAATAATATTTTAGGAGGAAAACCACTCGACTTCGGTTCATTAACGTCCACTATATCCGTTGATGCTCAACGAATTTTGATATACGGCTAATGTTACTTCCTTAACACTCACATTAAGGCTACAAACAGCCTACCGCAGAGTGAAGCCACCCCCACCCCTTCCCTTTTTCAAGCGTCGATGGGCACAACCCCCCAAAAGGTCATCTTAGGACATGAACATGAAACAGCAATATTGTATTTTTTTATTTAAGGCACGTTAATTTGAATTCACCCCGCCTGACGTAGTGTTACAATAGTGGCGCTCAGCTTGACGGCCTCATCGGATGCTTTTTCACGCCCGCTTAAAGAACCCGGGAATGTAGGAAGAAGACAATTGGCATTTTGAGTAACCTTTCAGTCAGGTAATTGAGACCGAACACAGCATGCGGTCCCAATCGGTCCAATTCCGACTTGGAATTGTATACTTACATTTCCCAGATACCTCCTGAATATTCCTATTACTGCATACTAGGCAAATACATTTTTAAAAGAGTCAACTGGGGTCAATTCTTCATATATTTTATATTAGGGGTGATATCTTAAGCCTTATATAAAGTTCGACTTTATAAAGTCATCAATCAATAGTCAAATAATCTTTTGGAGTTCATTACTGGCAATGGTCCTCTCCCAATGTTGGCTAGAAGGGTTGGTAAAAGATTTTATTTCGAGTTTTCCTTATTTGCAATCTGCTTATTTTTTCGTTTATTCCGTCTTATGACACCGTTCGAATGAGATAAATTCAAAATATTTTTTTTTATAATTTATTTAATAAATACTAGAATGCAATATGACACATTTACCCCAATTGACCTTATTAAAAAGCTACATTTTTTGTAGGGAATTGACCGTGACGTATACGGGAAACATTTTTTTCACAAATGAAACTGAATTTTTCCGTCAACCGAATTTGTTTTTTTGGTACAGCAATATTTGGTGCCTTCATATAGTTTATGAACTTCAGTTTTGTTATTTATTTTTCGAGACTCGACATCAGTGATGGATGAATATTATCTACATAAAAGTTTGTACGACACTCTTGTTGTGCAAGTTAGATTAGAACTTCCTGTTTTTATAGTACGACACCAACGTGATTGCTTTTTAGTGCGAATAATAATGATCAATATCCTTTTTGCGTAGAAGCTGTTTAAAACAAAATTTGTATCACGTCTCCCCGGGGGATGGAACGCATTTCGCAAGGATACTAGACGCAGAGACTATACTTATAAGTAAGTTAATCAATTTTGACAGCTCCTGTGGCGTGGCGATAGTAAACGCGACTGCTACACACAAGAGGCATGGATTCGATATCCGCTCTTTGCAAATATTTGTATATACATGATTTTCGCTATTTGCACTAGTTTGGTCGTGGCTGGAAGAGCTCGTTAAGCCGTCGATTCCGGTTGTCATATGAACATATGGTAGTCGTTGGAATTTTTAGGGCTCCAACTACCCGTTGGAGGTCCAACTGCAGTACTTCGATATCGTCTATGGAGGCCAGAAGGCAGTCGCTTCATGGAAAATATCAAATTCTGTCAAACAACAAAAAGTGCACTGCGAAATCAATGGATTATTGATATTGGATTGGCTTTCAGATTGGATGTCAACAAGGCTGGTCGTCCGCTGAAAAAGTATGCATACACAATGAAGCTCTGTAAACCTAAGAACATAATCTTTATATTTCATAAATTAGGGAACACTAGATAGCAACAACACACTCTTCTTATCAAAAGTGTCGGCTGCGCCATCTAGCGCTTCTTTAGGAAAGTTATAAATACCTACTAGAAAACTGCTCATTGCGACACTTATGTCTGCTATGGAAATCAATATACACATAATGAAAGGGTCTGTTATTTTTAAATCATAAACAGGAGACCAATCATCCATACAAACATTCAACTTATAGGTGCCTCTATCTGCGGATGACTAGAGAGTTCTTAAAATTGAATTTGGCTTTTTTCCAATTCTGTTAACTTAATGATATTACGGCAATTTGGTAGTCTTTATCACCCCACTCATTTTAATAACCTGAGTAGAGAATATTTGACTAAAAAATTGGCGGGAATCTGATAAAACTTCATGAAATTGAAAAAAAAAGACAGGTTCCAAATTCAAATGTAATTTTTTCATTTATATTGATACTTTTTATGGCCAGGATACAAAAATCATAATCAATATTTATTTGCGAATACAGGTAGAAATTGTGGTACTACAGTGGTTTATGGTCGTTGCAAATACTTGTAGCACATTACTATCCCACTGAATTTCAATGTTAAAAACAGCTATGAACCATAGTTCGAAAATCGGAAACGCAACTCACGCTAGTGTGAATGCATATTATCGAATTTTTTGCCACCGCGATACACTTTAACGCGAAAGTTTTCCACTACGATACACGTACGAGTATTGTGGAATATTCGTTACTGAGATTTTTATTTATCGTCGATAATAAATAGATATTATATTAACAAGAGCCCCTTCGGCCGAGCAATACAATAGCGATAGCATTTCGAATTGCTGTTCGTTAGTCTCGCTAAAACTCAAGAACGGCTGGACCGATTTGGCTAATTTTGGTGTTAATTTTTTTGTGGAAATCCAGATAAGGTTTAAAAGGTGAATAAATATGAAAATGCTTAGAATGGAGCAGCCGGAGCGGGATCAGAAGTCCACGCGAGCAGAGTCAATAGTACAGCTAGCAGTAAATGCTACTTTTTTCCACTAATTGTGGAATGGGCGCTGCAGTTTACCATATCCTATGAAACCTACTAACTTGACTCTTACTATGGCAGAAACCGTGATTTCTTAACACAACATAATTTGAAGTACTTTATAATCACGTTCAATTCATGGGAACCAACACACCTTCATATTATGCACAGAGTATGTGGACTAAATGTTATACTGCCGACTTCGAGCTCATACGAAACATACAAGTATAATTCCACGGTTATGCGATATTGACTTCATAATGTTTCTACTTATTCCCTTCAAGATGGCGGATGACGTTTATTAAATATTCCGTCTGCATCCGATTGCCCTCATTTGCAGGAAGGCTTAGGTTATTGCAATATAATTATACATAATCACGTTGCTTCTGTATAAGGTTATATGTTTGTATTTGTGTAGGTTTCGATTCCTGGACATTATTGAGAGATACCTATGTGAGTTAGCTACATAAGGGGCATTGAAGTAAGTACAGTAGGCTATCAAAGTGTCTGGACAATTTGAAACTAAAGGTACACAACTACAACTAGTCCTAGAAGCTACTGGATAATAGCTCTACTTATTAATGTAATTAAGTTTAGGACTACTTGTATGAAGTTACTCATTTTCTTATAAAGAAACAACATCGATCTAGCTTATTTTATTAGCGCTATCTGTTACTTTTGATTAAATTAGACTGTGGTGATACCACATGTACCCAGCGCCATTTAGCGACAGCAGGAGTAACTACTACGACACTCTGGATCCTGTATCGTGAAAGCAAAGTTCGCGCTGGTACAATATAAGTATACATACAACAACCCAACGATAACCGATGGGCCGCGGCCCGCCAGGCGTGTTCACCTTGCCTGGTCGGAGGATCCTCCCTTTGTGTTGGAGGGACATCACATACCGTTCCTCCACAAGATTTAGAAAAAGGTTTTATAGATCTTGAGGAGTCAGAAACTTTTGGAATCCCCTGTACATGAGTAAGTAAGTTTATTGTATAGGTGACTACCTATTTCACAAGCAAAAACTACTCGCACATTATTCTTGTGGAAATTTTGCCAGCGAAGGTTTTCCGGAAAATAATGTATCCGAAAATACATTACCTTTTCACTCATGGGATATACAAACATAAAAATATTTATCAGGGCATTATAGCCTCTGGCAATTTAGGTTGTGTGTCGTAATTTACCTAATTCGCTTATATTTCGCAATCCGCTGAGCATTACCAGATTTCTAATAAAAAAAAGTATTCTGTGTTGAAAGCTCTTCGTCATCATATTAGCGCTGTTCCCACTCCTGCATATGCCGAAATTCATTTTTATTTCACTTAGGTGCAGACAAGCCCACGTCACAAAATATGAAAAATGGTTACCGTGGCCTATGGATGTTTGCAACGCCGAGGTCACATTAGTGATTGGGCTATCAACGCGGAAGACCAAGTAGGGCTTCTTACTGCTGTTAGGTATTAGCACACAAAACGTCAAAATTAAAAATATATTAAAAGTTCTGAGCTGTCTGATACTCTCCAAGACGAAATGTGGGTAACTTTTAAACTATTGCGGCGTTTACTCATATCGCGAGAAGTCCCGAAAACTATAAACACTACGAAATGTGGGTGTTTAATACACCTCTGCCTACCCCTTTGGGGATCACAGGCGTGAGCATAATTATATACGTATGTTATGTGGTGACTCATTTAACCACCAAATGGGCCACCGGTACGAAACGCGGCTAAGGAACTCCGGCAAGTACTCGGCAGGCTTTACTTTATTTACTTAGTAATATATTGCGGGAACGGTATCAGAATTCGGCATAAATATGTGTAGACGCGAGCTTTAGGTAGTGTCTGTAGACAGAGTCCTGTGGGTCTTATAGAACTACAGAACTATCTCTATCTGTCAGTAAATTTACAACACAAGGTAAAGTATCTACTAGACGGGATTTGGCTCGACCCGTATTACGTGGTAACAAGCTCTGTATACACCTAATTAAAACATAATTAAACTCACGCCTATAGCCCCGGAGGGGTAGACAGAGATGCTAGCACCCACATTTCGCCCAGTTATGTTTAGGTCCCAATGTAATAGGTGGCGAGCCTATTGCCATTAACCGGGCACTTATAAACCTCCGATAAATACCCACATAACTTCGAAAAGCATCGAATAGTCATTGGTGAGTGCCATAGTTAAACCTGGGATCGAAACCGAGCCTCGTCTCAGCAGTCCACACCTAATTATGTACATAATAAAACATATTAATTCTGTTCCTAGTAAAATAAAATATTCGTTGTTCTACAGACAACCGAACTCACGCATATTAACTTTTTAACAACAACTTATTTAGAAAATTTATTGTTTGAAAACTTTTAGTACAGAACTGAAAATCACAAAAATGTTTTGTCAAATAATATCAAAATCGGTCGATTATTGACACCGCAGCGAACTTTGTTCATTTTGCAACCTTTGACCCTTTTAGATTTTCTTTCAAAACATTTTGTTCAGAATTGAGTACAGAATGTTATCAGTATCGATCCGTAAATGATACCGCTCTCGAAACTTTCTCCCTTTTATTATATTTATTTGACTTTTATGTTTTACTATATAGCTGACTTCAGGAACTTCGTACAGCCATATTTTTACAGCCCTCGTGGAATTCAGATCCCGTTCCCGATGCACTTTCTATTAAACAGCCATATACTTCCACGGAAAACCCAAAACTCACCCATAGTGATTTTTGCAGTCCAAGCAAATCTGCGAGTCGGTAGACATGCTTTAATTCTACCTTCTAACGCTTGGCCTTATTGGCTTTTGAATAGTATTTTTTCTATGTAAATTCTATTTATTTTATTTATATTTACCGTCAATCTATTAACCCAGGCAAAAACCAACCTAAAATAATAAACCACCAACCATGGAAGGAGTTACTAGGGGCGCACATATAGGCTCCCATTTTGATCAGTCAATACTTTAAATAATCCAAAGTACGTAGGCATTCAGAGACGGAATGTTGCTGACATCATCATCATCATCCTAGGGTTAGTCCCGTTCGCATACGACACTACCGAAATTGCTGCTATTGACAATATAATATAACAGTAAAAGATTGCAAAATCGGTTACTTCCGAACCACTTCGATCTTTCGGTCGCGTGGTCATAAAAATGACATTGGAAATCATTTTAACGGCCTATCGAACTATTAAAAGTAATAAATAATGTTTTTAATATAGCCACTATATTTTTCAGTGGTCCTTCACAGTTCAATTTAAATACCAACCTCAATTTAAATCACAGATTATATTCTCTTTTTTGTAGGTATTATAATATGTCTACAGAAAGGCACACATTGAAATGAAAACTTTTTTAAGGACTCTATTATTATTTGGTATGATTTTAGATTGACTTTCAGCCGAGTTGCACTAGACGTGATCACCGTGACGTGACACTAGGGTATTAAAACGCGGATTTCACTAACCATGTAATACCAATTCCATTTTAAAAACTGCACGTTACGAAATTCTATATTCCTTATTGTGTGTTGATATGAAACATATATGTTACATAACGACTAATTTCAGACCACCTGGTTTACAAAGAGGTGTTCAAATCTTTAGAGTAAAACTTTCAAGCAATAAAATATATAACTTGGTCGCTTTCCAAATAGTTGTTTTAGAACTAGCAAGTAGCAAGACGAACAGGCGGGCTGACATTGCTGCTTAAAAACTTCACAACACAAGCCCGTCCAGATGGCTTTAGCTGCCTCATATATTATTCCGTACATATCTTTATTTTATGTAAACGGAACGCTTTGAAATGTTTGTTTTTAACAATAGTGAATCTAAATTTAATGTAAGGACTGATAAATGGATACCAAGGTAAAATGTTCGCTACATCCGCAATGTGAATACTTTATTTAAACAATGTTACTACACCAATCTAAAAATTTTTGATCATTCCCGGTGTCGGCCACCAATTTGGCCACCACCAATTTGGCCCCCTCTGGTAGACAGAGAGATAAATTATAAAATCATGTTCCGCTGTCCACTAGTGGTGGCCAAATTAGTGGTGGACACCGGAAATAATTGAAATTTTCGATATCCAAGTTTTGAACATACCTATTTAGTCAACTGGTCGATGGCTACGAATCCGCTCTCGTGAATGTCAAGTTTCTATATTTTAGGTCTAGCTTGCGTACCTAGACCAAAAATAAAGAACAGTCGTGATTAAAGAAACATCGATTTTAAGAGTGGTTTTTTATTGGATGATTTTGCCTTTTAAACAATAAAAAGTCCTTATTAAATTTCTAATTCCTTTGATTCATAATGAATATGAACCAGACATGACAATCTGTGGAATAAACTACCAAGCAACTACAAGATGGATTTCTTCAAGAAGGGTATTAGAAGGTTTCTACAGGGCAGTCATCACAAGTGTAGCGCCCCTGGTGTTGCAAACGTCCATAGGCCAAGGTGACCACTTTCCATCAGATGAGTCGTGTGCTTGTCTGCCACAAAAGTACAACGCACGTCACGCTTTTCCGACGATTTTGAATTAGCGTTTTTCTGTCAAGAAATGAAATTTTCAAAAACGGAATCTTCAAAACTATCATTATAAAATGGTTGTCTTTCGAGAATAAAGAAAAGTTTTATTGAGGCTAAAATACGGGATTTAGTGAAAGATTCCGTTTCTTGAATTCGATTGACATAAGTATTTCCCTAATGGTTGCATCTGACCTCCTGCCCCCTTCTCTTTGAAAACCTTTTACTATCCCATTAGGGTTGAAATTCAAAAATACATTTTCTGGCTGCTCGTTACATTTCAACATAGATCTCTGTGCAAATTTCAAGTCTCTAGATCCTGTAATTAAATATTTAAATTTCAAGCCTTTTTTCCTCAAGCGTTTGATGGATACTTGAAACTGATATTTAAATTATCTTATGAATTAATTCAGGTTATAATAAAGGTACTTTTCATAGGATCATATTCTAAGTACTCCAAGTATGGTGGGGTGAATTTTCTTTTTTCATCATCAACAAACTCATCATTCTCTGAACCTTTTACCAAATCAGTTGGGGTCGGCTTTCCCTGTGATGAGGCTGAACTTCGATATTTTCCGTGAAGCGACTGCCATCTGAACTCCACAACCAATGGTCCAAAGACCAATGGTGATATCGAAGTTCCAAGTTAGACTGGTTAGACTTTTGAGGACTCCAACTATCCGTAACGACTGGTTTGTATGGCAGACCAGTGCAAACAGCCATTTTCATGCCGATAGTGCATGCAAATAAATCGAATTAAACACGTAATTTTCTTAACTACTGCTAATATAGTACTTGCAATTCACGAGCTCGCGTCGCCTTTACTTGTAGTATTCGTGTACATATTCAAGAACGTTAGTGTGTGTGACTTTGTTGACTGTTTTATTTCTCTGCTAATTGTACCGTTTCTATAAACTCAACTAAAGACCGCGCGCACTCGTAATTTGCAACAACTACACTTAAAAACTTAAATAGTTTGCCACTAAAAATGTCCACGCAATATATCCTTGGGTCTAGAACGAAGCGCAGTGGGTAAACTAATCTAACTTCTGTTTGCGAAGTGGCTTCGACTGCGAACAACGCGGTGTGCTCTATAAAGTGAATTCAATTAAAATGTTTGACGACAGAACCGAATAATTAACGTGTATCAATTTGTTTTTAACGAAGGAGTGACTAACGAGTTCATATGAAAGTCAAAACGGTAAAACTGCGTTCAAAATATCAACGAGATTAAATAAATCCCACTAAATTCACGTTCATATTATGTTGCTTTTTTCTGATTGAATGTTTATCAGACCATGAGCATGACCTAACAATTTGATGAATGCTCGTCGAAGAATAGGTTAGATATTATTCGACTGGGTGCCCTAAGTGCATTGATATATCGCCTTTGATGGGACGTTGATTGAATACTGTTTGACCATATAGACCAGCAACAAACGTATAGCGGAATAGTGTATTTTTTTTACATTTTACTTTTATTGTTGATTTCGTGACTTTTATTGCTGATGATGACATTTCAGGTAATTACCAAGTATGAGACCTATTTTCATTTCTTATTAGGTATGAGGTTCTAGTAATATAAATCTGGGTCTAATTACCCATATGGTGATGAAAAGAGATAATCAGCATCCTATCTCATACGAAGGGTGTCATAAGAAGTGTCAAACATATCACACAAACACGGAAACGATATCACTGCGAGAGATCTGTATCAACCTGTCTGGAGAGCGTGTCAACAGTAGACCAAAACCTCCCAACATTAAAGCGCGATTCACACACAGCGCGGGTGCGGGTCGGGCGCGGGTCGTTTTTCAATCCATCGTCGTTTACAGGATAAAGTAAAAAAATACCTTACTTAGAAAACGGCGCTGTATGGCAAAAACACCCGCGCCCGACCCGCACCCGCGCTGTGTGTGAATCGCGCTTTAGAGAGGCCTATGTTCGTCTCTGGACTGCGATAGATTAAATAAAAATTGATCGAAATAAAATAAAATAAGATATTATGATCTGAAGATAAATTATAAATAGGTAAATAACGTAGGTATACGAGCAGTGTAGATTTTTTTACACTTTACTGTATGTTCATTGGTGGTGCAGGTATCACGTAGTATAGGTATAGTTTAGTAGTACGACCAAGACTTTAAATTTATGTGATTCCAATGGCCCACCCATTTCAGGTAAGTACTAAGTATGAAACCCACTACTTTCCGCTACGTGTCGTCTATAAACGGTTGGATTTATACCCCATATTTTGGAAAGGTTTGTGAGATTACAGTTGAAAATAAAATTAGTCTGAAATTAAACTACGGGTAGATACTGTAACTTAACTTAACTTTACTGTAAGTTTCATCCCTAATGTATATATAAGTATATCACCAAAAATACCAATAGTGGTTCACACGTCACTAACGCGCACCCGAATATTGTAGAAATGAGTTGTTCACTCAACTTATCTATCTAGAATCTAGAATCAAGACAAAAAAAAAATAAAAGCCCGCTGAGTTTTATCTCTTCTCAGGCCGAGACCACGTCATCGAAATGGTGCTCCATTTGCTAAACTAACATTTTATAAGTGTAAATGACTTGTAGCAGAATGAATGATTTGTCAATTTTGAATTTTCGACTGAATGCGTTCACGTCTAGACGTGAGACAGCCATTGACATTATTCAAAGTAACCAAAAAGCATTATACACTAGAAAAATCAGATGAATATGTGACAAGAGGGATTGTGCCATATTACATAATCCCATCACACTGACCGATTTCCATGCAATGCATTCTACAAGGTACTTTTAAAATGTTATGTAAGTAGGTACACTATTTTAAAGCAATCACTGTAGCTTTCCAATTTTACGTGTGAAGACTCTGCTAACGACAGTTCGAGCCAGTTTTGGGTACGTTCGAAGTGCAGTAGAGTTTTAAGTTATAAAATTTTATACTATATAGGTACTTGCCAAGAACTTGGAGTATTTCTCCAATGTAATACGGAAATATTTTTTGGATACATCAGTCTTTTAGTTTCCAAATCATTATTGGATAATAATGAGTATTAGCAAACTGCACCCCTTAAAGAAAGAAAGAAGAAAGAATGAAGAAAGAAAGAAAAAAAAGAAGAAAGAAAGAAAGAAGAAAGGATAACGAATGAAGAAATAAAACATGCTTTATTTAGCCCTAAAACAAGTAAAAAGATTTCTTACCCCAATTCAAGTGCAATAATCCGCCAGTGCAAAGAACAAACCTCTACACGAATTTTACCTCTAGACGAGGCATCTTCAGGATTCGCTCGGTAGCGCTCCTAAGGAATTATACATACCCAATTACAATTTGCAAATAAATAAATAATTCAAGCTATATACCAAATAGAAAAGTAAAAAGAAAAGACACTATATTCTGATGTATTCTATGAAAATATAACAAACAGTGTGTCGTGATTGTTAAGGCATACACACCTATAGTACACACATTTCTTTGTACTTCTTAATAAATATACGTCGCTTTCACTTCGTCAAAGCCGCAGGCGAATGGATCTTTTCATTCGCATTTCGTCTTAATATCTTGTTTCTTTATTTATATAGCGATATTTATACACGATTGCGACGATCTCAATCCCATTGTTGCTTATTCTGTGTCACAGAACAGATATATTTGGTACTAGCTGTACCCGTAACTTCTTGTGCTTTAATTTAGGTCTGAAGGCATAAAAAGAGGTTACTCTCGTAATGAAAAAAATGTTCAAAACTAAGTTATAATCTAATCTCAATCCCACAAATATAAAAAACGAACACAATTTGAGATTCAAAATTCGAAAATCATTTTTTCTGTATGGGCTGTAATCGGCACTAAAATACTACAAAATTAAAAACATATTACAAGTATACTTAGGTCGTTTAGCAAATGGACCATATTGGTTCAAAACGTGATCTCGGTCACGGTAATACTAAGGCCGAACGCTAAAACACAAGCGGATGCGGACGCGGGTGCCCGCGTCGGACGTCCGCCGCGGGCAACGAGTCCGCGAGCGGGCACCCGTCGCGTGCCTCCGTCTCATTAGCGCTGCCAGTATAATTTTGATCTCGAGCGTCTACAGTTGTGTCGAGTAGATTACCATGGATTATTTGCTTATTTATTATTTGGCAAAGAGACGTATGCGCAAACAACGTCGGCTACCTAACCTGTTCGTGACAAACAGGCTACTCAGCGGAGAATTCGTTCGACCACCGTCGCGTGCGTCCGCGCCGTGCGCCCGTCGCCCGCCGCGCGTGTTACAATCCGTCGCTCGCGTCCGCGCTCCGTCGCACGCGCCTGCGCTGCTCTAACTATTTTTCATTGAGCGTCCGCCCGCGGGCGCCCGCTCAAGTTTTAGCGTTCGGCCTAATACATACATAGACGAATACTATACATAGATAGTATTACCGTGTCTCGGTCTCAAATGACTCCGCCAAAACACTCTTTGAATGAAAAAAAATCGAAAATTGTGTTACGAGAATGTTTTCTTTTTGTCTAGGACACGTCAATTTGACTTCACCTAGCTGGATGATAAGCTGAAGGCAAAGTATCAGGATAGAGGGTCACCATTGCAAATATACTTTTAATAATACCGAATTTGAAACTCAGGAGATTGGTGTACGGGATTTGGCGTTCTGGGTGTTAATTACTTATGTCGATCCATTACACCTACGTTTTCCAATAAAAGTCTATCTTATGTCTCATAAAATGATGCCCGTCTACCTGTGTAATACAACACAAGTCACTTTCGGGCACTTATTGTTGACTCGAGTCAGCAATAGTGCTGAATCTGGGCTGTATATGTCTGATATTAAACAGCCTTATTCCTTAGCTCGCCTTATACGGCACAGCATGGACTTTAAAATAGTTACAAAATGAAGCGAAAATTAATACAGGTTCACAGTCCACAGACCATACGTGGTCTGTAGACAAATAGTACTATCAGTCCATGGTCGATATGTGGTCTGTTTGTCCATACAATTTTAATGCTTTTTAGATCTGTGGACGTGGATGGAACAGCTATTTTTTGATATGGACTGGATTGGACCTCGGTTTTATAAAAAAAAATTGGACTTGAAGGTTGTGTCCTCTCTGAAGCTTGGGCTGAGAAGTTCTCTGTGAGAACCTGTTAAGTATTGATACTCTTTCAAGACATTAATGTATAGATCTTAGTCTTTAGTAGGTTATGTACTTAAATACATACAAACAAATGTTCACGCCCGTAATCCCCGAAGGGGTAGGCAGAGGTGTATTAAGCACTACATTTGGCCAATTATGATTTTTGTCCCACGTAATAGGGGGCGAGCCTATTGCCGCCAATCGGGCACTTTGTAAAAAACGGGTATGTCGAAAATTGCTAACAGAATATGTTGCAGCTAAAAAAAATTGTCCCAATAACTTGCTATGCGGTGTAAATCGCAAGGAAATTAATTACGTGCTCGAGTATCAAGTTTAAATTCTATGACTTTGTAATAATGTAAAAATAAGTCAATTTTATTAATAAAACTCAACCTGAATTCTGAAACCGTTGAAATTTACTATCATAACAAATTATTACAAACTTTTATAATAAATTTGAAGTATTGTAATTTCTTATTTATTATTACGAAATTTGATACATCCATTTAATAATAAAGTCAAGTAAAGTCATCAATTTATTTCTTTATAATGTTGTTTGATAGTTACATTTTAATGTTTCAAATTTCGATATCGCCAATTTGGTTGTGGAAGTCCGTTGGCAGTCACTTCACGGAAAATATCGAAGTTCAGTGACAAGTTAATTAAACTAGAAAACTGACCCCAACTGAGTTGAGAATAGGACCTAATAACGATGATATTCTTTAATATGTCCAATATAAACTAATACAATACGGGGTATATAGGTAATTAGAAGTCGAGGGGTGAATGCAAAACAAAAATAACATACATACATAGGTACATATGCGCACTCCCGTAATCCCCGAAGGGGTAGGCAGAGATGTATTAAACATCCACATTTCGCCAAGTATGGTTTTCAATCCCACGTAATAGGTAGTAAGCCTATGGGCGCCAATTGGACACTATTAAACTATATGACTGTAAAACTGTGAATTATATTTTGATCATCATTTCCTAACTTCTTCTTACTCAATTGTACTGTTAACACAAACTGAAAATGACCATTTCTCAACCAAGACAAACAGGGCTAATTTCTATCAAACTCATTAAATGAAATTCTGTAATGGCGACAAAGAATTAAGCATTGAAATCCAACGGTTCTCAAATCCAAATACACTTTGAAAAATCAGATATGATTTTTTTTTTTCACTCCACTCGAAGGCACCTCTATCAAACGGCTCAAGAGCTGTCAAAGCCAGACGTGCTTCGTTACCATGGACAATATGAAGCATAGAGGCGAAACTCGATGACACGAAAGTTTGAGTACTGAACCCCTTATCCAGAGTTAATTAAATGTGGCTTAATGAGTAATTGACGTTCGATGATGGGTTATACATTTTCAAAGTCAATAGAATTTGTAGTTTGATAGCTTTGTCGATAACATAATTTATGTTTACATATTACATAAATATATACAGGGTGTAAAGGGAACAATCCCGAAGCCGATAGCCCTTGGTAGTACTGATGGTACACAACATTTTGGCATTAACCCGGCGCCAATGACGTGAAAATAGTTACTAGGACGATGACGCCGGGTCAAATTGACCCAAATGTTATAGTTCATTTTTCAGGAACTTCAGCAATCCCCCGTCATATTTTAATGATTGTTCATTAAAAACGATTCCTTTCTTAAGATGAGTAATAAAAGTAATTACAATAGGTTCTAGAAATGTAATTTTTATAATTTTTTCCAAATTATACATGCAAAATCAACTTTGGCAACATAACGTGCTTATATTTTGAATTCTGGTTGAATTATCCTTAGCGATGATAGAACTAAATAATCTCATCTACTAACAGAGAGATTAATTAAGCTTTATAGTATAAAAGTAAAGACGAATCCGTCATTTGCATCATCATTCAGGTCCACGGAACTGTTGCAATTATTGTAGTATGGAATCAAATGGTCTGGACAAATGTAAATGTGACACGGGTGATATATGTGTGATGTTTTCTTGTCTTTATTAGATGGACATATTTGATGTCTTTTTTGCGAGTTCCTGAAATGTTTTTGGGAGGCTATTCATTAGGTTCACCCAGAAAATCCGCTTTTCTTCTGCGCAGACAAGGTAAATTTATATGAGACTTTCGCATTTGTAAGTCTAGTAAAAGCTCGTAAACTAGAGCGAATTCTAGTTTTTTCAGAAAATATAATCTCTTTCAGAAAAAATAATTGTCATATTGACCCGATGTATTAGGTACTAGCTGTTCCCCGCGGTTTCACCCTCGCTGCTCAGCACCTGTTGGTCGTGGCGTGATGTTATATAGCCTATAGCCTTCCTCAAGAAATGGACTATCCAACACTAAAAGAATTTTCCAATTCCAACCAGTAATCCCTGAGATTAGCGCGTTCAAACAAACAAACAAACAAACTCTTCAGCTTTATAATATTAGTATAGATATTCGCCTTGATGACAGATATATCCACTATATCCAACTTGGCTTCAACATTCTACTCATGTTGTATGTAGCACTGATAATTGTGGCCCCAACTGGAGCTGTACGAACGCAAGATCGATATCATATAAATCTGAATTCATATCACTAGCTTCTTGTTCATTTTTACTGTTATTGCTGCGTTCAGATAAATGGAGGTCAATGCCCACGTCTGAAGCAGCTCGTGACTCTTCAGTCGGGATCACACTCATCTAACATCGCCACAATTCTCACTGGATCATTTATCATTGACATTTTTACTAAAAACTTAGAAACGAACCAGTACAATTAACATTGAACCCTAAACAACGAAATAAAGGTAGTCACGAAATAACAACGTCAGCGATGATGCTGGGTCATAATGACCCGTTTTCACTTGACGCACGTATATCTCGCAATACACGCAATGTCGCTCTATGCGTATCAATGAAACGGGTAGAGAGAGAACGTATCTCCAGCTATACAAACGTTCGAACCATAAAAACATCGCAAGAAATAAAAATTTTTAGTTTACATTTACCTCGGGTCAATATGACCCAGCGTCATTGACGCCGCACAGTGTTTTATGGAAACAAAAAAATTTCCCTCTGCTGATTAGAGCATTAACCGATTAAGGTATGCATTTCAAATGCAAGAGTAGAACACCCACGTGTCAAAATCAAATACTTTTTTTTATAAAAAATAATGAAGTTTACGTGACCTTGGAGTTCAAAAATTTTAAATCAATTCTGGAAAATGAACTATCTAAGATAATTATTTTTGATAAATGTAGCCTGATAAAGCATATTTGGGTGCATGTTTTCGAGTTTTTATTTTTATAAAATAACCACAGAATACGGTATTATTAATTATTTTCAGATTTTCGTTTTTATTTTTTTTCTCTCTAAAAACTCAAAAGTGGGACTTGTGACTACCACCGAAAAATAGTACATAAGAAGGCCTATCAGTAATAAAAAAAACAAGTTCCACTATTGCGGCCTTTGGAAGATATAGATTATTTTGTTCTAAGGTCAAATTATGTTACATAGGGTTGACACAAAAGGTCACAATATTTATTTTTAATGTAAAAAATAATATAAATAAGTAATTTCTTGTTAGTGATAATATATATATATATTATCACAAAAGTAACTTATTTATTATTATTATATACATAATATATAATGTGTAAAATAATATTAATTTTCAAAAAAATAAAATGATGCTACATGAATAAAGTTGTGGATGAACACTAAGTTTACTCATATAAATCGTTCTCGTTTCTTAGTATTAACGTAGATTCATCATCATCATTTGTTATATTTTCGTCTGGATCTTCAACAGCCACCTCTGTCAACTGCACGTCTTCTTCGTGAGCTGCTTTTAAGAGATTACGTACAGCTTCTGGCAAACGTAGTTGCTTAGAGAATCTTCGACGTTGATTAATATGTACCATAGAGATGAATGGATCAGATGATTCTAATGCACGGTGAAACAGGTCGACCATATTTTTTTTTCTGTCCATTTTTCGACAGTGGTGTACTCTATCGGAGCGCCAGAATTTGTTACGTGACTCTGCCGCTTGCTCTGAAAGCATCCCCACAGGAAGTGAACAGGATTCAATAATTTCTTCACCATGCACTAGAATTTTGTGTACTGTCACAGTCATCGGGTGCCAATTATATGACTGGACATACCTTTCCGCGAGCGTGCGGCAATAAATACCAAACTTTTTTGCATCTATTGGGAATTCGCAGGATATAGTGACCAGAATAACATGAAATCCATCGATTAGCCAGGAATCTAGGCCTAAAATCTCTGTAAATATCCCTCGAAATTTATCTGACAATGCTGTCCTGGCCGAATTGCCGTCATTTGTGGTTCCAGCGTTAGGTTTCACCACGTCCACTAACAATCCAATCCTGTTTCTTATTTGTGTTTGAATCCACTTTTTTCGGTCTTCAACTATTTGGCTTTCGTTGCTACCCTTATTGATTCGCCATTTTTGGACTAAGGGATGATTTTTATAACTGAGATGCAATAGAAACTCAAAAATTCGTATCCAGGCATGAAGAGGGTTAATACCGTGTCGCATATTTTCTTTTATTGTGGCTTGCGTATAACATGTCTCTAAATTGTTAAACTGGGTAGCCGTCAGTTTACAAAATGGGCATCTTAATTGTGATGACGTTCCAGTAATTATATTAAGTACTTTTCCATCTATAACGCTCAAGGTTAAATTACTTACAAATGTTAAGTTGTGACCTTCTGATGTTTGTACCGTTATTGGCAACAAATTTTTAATCTGCCTTTCTACAGAATTTTTTTCGGACAGAATAAGATCACTGGTTTCTTTTTTGTACTGGATGTGGAGTGGTCGACAAAATCGGTATGATTGGGGTGTAGGATTGAGCCAGGCAATGAAATTACTATCAATTGAAATACGTAAAGGAATAAAAGTAGTAGCGAAAAGACTATTTTCGTTGATGGAAATGTCTTCTACGGATTGTGGTAAGCTCTGTTTATATAATGCTTGCCATCAAAACCCCAAGACCCTTCTAGCACGCATGCCGCTTCTTGCGTACCATTTCTATTGCAATATTCGATGAACACCCTTTCATAACTTAGGACAATTCGTTGAATAGTGTGTGTTATTAGTCCTTGTAAAGAAACTGATGCTTCTACTTCAGAAACTTCTATGTCCTCCGTTGGATAGCATTTTTTTTTTGAATTTAACACTTCATAATAAGGTGGATATGCAGGGTACCCTCGACTTAGTAAATCGTGCCTTATTATATTATATGTCTCTACGCTCAGTTTCCGATCAATAATAAGACCCAAAGCCTCTTCTGGACTGTAAGGTTTTGTGACCGCAGAAATTTTTTTCAAAACCACGGATGCCCGTTTTGGTGACTTCAAAGAAGTTGTTATCACTTTTTCTAAATCTTTAGATGCTTTTGGACTTATCTTGCTTTCAGCATTTGAGGAAACAGTAGAAACAAAAGCTTTTATAATTTTGCTCTGAGGTTCATTTTCTAGTGACTTAATAATACGTTTTCTTATTTTAAGATCTTGTTTATAACTTATACAAGGAGTACTAGTTGTTTCCGAAATTTGTGAAGTACTATACACTACATTAGGTATTGCCAAGTCAGCAGCTTCTGTCTTGAATTCGTTTGGTATATCGTCAATGAAATATTTTTTTAAATAATCATAATGTTTGTCCTTAAACCTTTTTTTATTATGTCTACATTCCTTAAAATATCTCATCACCTTTCTGAGAAATGGTTTAACAACTTCACTTATGAGTCTCTCTTTAGCTTTCTCCGACAGATCGTTAAGGTATTGACCAATTTCTCTGTAAACTATATCTATCAATTCCGAGGATGTTAGGTCATCAGGCGATCCATTTTTCTTATATTTTTTGCTTTCTAGGGAAAAACATTCAAAGATATGTAATCGCGTACAAACTCTTTCTGAATTTGTGGATGCTTCGGGAATTTGAGAAGTACTGGCTAAAGCGCAGTCTTCATCATCATTTGACATTCGTGTATCACCATGAGAGTTGACACTCTCACGTCCTCCTTCCATTATGTCTGCCAGTTGGGACTCAGATAAACAACCCCCCGCAGACAGGGTTAACCCTTGCTGAGGCAAATTAGTATCACGAGACTCGTTCGATTCCATGATATCAAATTCTGCTAAATTGAATGTTAAACGTTAGGTGGCTGCTCCCCTGCGTTACCGGGTAGGCTACCGTGCCACCAAACAGATGAATGCAATCGATCGCTAGATAAACATAAGCCCGAAGGCATTTGTGCGTAAAGAAGAATGCAGGTTAAGTTATATGTACATTTCGGGAGGTTTAGCCAGTAAAAACTGTTACCGCCTTCACCGCGTGGAGGTACTCCCAGCTTATGTTATATTACTTAATACGATCGTGAGGTCTAAGGATCAAATTGCAATAATTACATTTTAAACGTAAACCCACTCCTAGCATAAGAACATTGTTAGCTTGGCTGAAGGGCTTACCAAAACTGCTAATATTTTGTTAATTAATAATAATTCTTTAAAAATATATAATATTACTAGCTGACCCGCGTAACTTCGTCTGCGTTTTATAGCGTCAACAACACGTGGTAATTATGCTGTTAAAATGTAGCTTATATTATGACACGTTCGTAGATTTACCATAGCAGCGCCATTTATTGATTACTTACTCAACCCAGTCGAAAGGTATCGACATCTGTTAGAATCATTTGGAGTTAACAGATAATTGTGACTTTGACAGTCAAATAATTAGACAGTAACAGACAAATAATTAGCAATCAATTAAAATTGCGACTATAATTTGAGATTTAAACTATCCCCTATCTCTCAAGTTGGATCGAATGGTGTGCGAATTTTATTATAATCGGTTAAGTGGTTTAGGAGTCCATTGAGGACAAACATTGTGACACGAGATTTATAAATATTAAGATATTCAATAGTTGAAATCAAACTAAAATTATTCATAATAAAATTATTAAAGGTCAAGTAGAGTGACAACCCTAACACTGTTTTTAAAAATTCAATTTCTCTCAAAGGCCGCCATAGTGGAACTTGTTTTTTTTATTACTGATAGGCCTTCTTATGTACTATATTTAGGTGGTAGTCACAAGTCCCACTTTTGAGATTTTAGAGAGAGAAAAAATAAAAACGAAAATCTGAAAATAATTAATAACACCGTATTCTGTGGTGATTTTATAAAAATAAAAACTCGAAAACATGCACCCAAGTATGCTTTATCAGGCTACATTTATCAAAAATAATTATCTTAGATAGTTCATTTTCCAGAACTGATTTAAAATTTTTGAACTCCAAGGTCACGTAAACTTCATTATTTTTTATAAAAAAAAGTATTTGATTTTGACACGTGGGTGTTCTACTCTTGCATTTGAAATGCATACCTTAATCGGTTAATGCTCTAATCAGCAGAGGGAAATTTTTTTGGTTCCATAAAACACTGTGCGCCGGGTTAAAAAAAATTACAGCAACGCAATTTTTTTATACGCTTTAACTTGCGTTATTCACTATCCATCGTGTTAGTAAAACTAAATGAAACAAACATTTCAGGAAAAAACATGAACTTCCAAGATGGCTTCGCTTGTTTTTTTTTGCAGTGACATTTTTTAATGAAATTTTCGAAAAAAAATTGTCTGAATTGTATCTGAATTGAAATGCACTGCTTAGTGCATAGTTCAACCCGAAGTAGATAATTGAATCTACGCCTCTAAGGCGTCTGCCAAACAGTTAGACCACTATAGGTTTTAACTAACGCGTGTTTAATCTTGTGTTCCCTCACCAACTCCGTCGTTAATCAACACTTCTGAAGCACGACCGCTGCAATTCGATAAATATTATTAATTATTTCCAAAATAAATGTACAGTCAGCCTCTTAAATCGCGTGTATATAGACATGTACAGAATAACTTGGCATCCGAACTGCCATAAGCTGACTTATGGCAACATTACTAACTTAACATTACTAACGTCTATAAAATGATGATAGAAATATTTCATTTATCACTAGATATCGTATAAATCATAATAAGTAATTTGTTACAAAATTAGATTAACAAGTTATTATTTGCAATGTCCTTACGTGTTAATCTACTTCAGGTGATGGAATGTTCCATGAAATTGTATTCTAACTCAAATAGGTTTTTTTTTTTAGCTAACGCGTATATAATCATGTTCCCTCACCAACTTTGTCGTTAATCAACACTTTCGAAGCACGACCAATATTTGTTATTATTTCCAAAATAAATGTACCTAATCCAACACATTTTCTCTTAATATAACAAGTTTACGACATAAGTCTGCTTTAATATAAATCGGATATTTATTTATGATGCCCTAGGCCAATGGTGCGGACGGATATCCCAAGTGTACACGTCCGCGTCGAATAATAATATTCATTGGAGCGAATCACTTATCGTGATGTCACGTACCTATCATTGTGCGCGGAGGTCGGAGGGAAATGGAGCAAATAAGGTAAGAACATGTTCGTATATGCGTACAACTTGCTGTTTCTATATATTTTTGATTTTCTTATTCATACGTGCTGGTTTACCTAGACTTCGGGATGTTGAGCTTGTTTTTTTTACATTTAGGTCCATAAGTTGTGGCCGTCGTTACAGGTGATCCCCAACTTGGCAGCCTCGATGGTTGCTTTTTATTGCCCAACTTAAAGGACCCGAGACTCTAAAATGAAGGAAACACATGTAGGTACTAGTAGAGACATCCAGGACTTAATAGTTCGACAAAGAAAAAAGTAGCCAAACCGCTTATTTCTTAATTGTTTCTTCCTAATTTGGGTAACATCTCAGCCTTGAGCGTATTGTCCTGTGTAGGAAAGGAGAGGGAGAAGAATTTACTTTCATACATACTTAGAGATACTATACTTAGAATTAATTTATTACAATAAATCTGGCAACATGTTCCCAAAAACATAACTTTATGAAAAACATATATCCAACATTGAACAAAACCGTCACACATACTTAACTCCAAAAAGGGGAATTATCAACAAAAAGTGATCCCGAACTAAGTAACATAAATCATAAATGTATTAAAGTATTTGCTATTTAAGCTGTCTCTTCTCTAAAATATATGTTATACAGATAAAGTTATAATTATCATTGTAAATAGAACAGTCTCCTTATTACCACATTACTGAATTTAAAATGTGAAATGAATTTGAAACCATTTTATGATAGCGAGCAAGTTCAACAAAGCATATAGTATTTACTGCTCATTAAAATGTAAATCAATGCATCTATATTACGTTTTCTCTTCAAAGAGTTTTCACATGTGAATGATCATGATATCATATCTCAAATATATGCTGAGCACAATAGAAGATATGACTATATCTTTTTTATCGGCGTGCGTGATAAGTTAGGTATAAGTTCAAAAATGTTTTGCAGTTTGACAACCGGACTACTGCTCCATATAAGTAGTAATAGTTCAGCTTACCATCCGGAAAGTTGAAGTCAAATTGGCGTGTCCTAAGATAAAAAAAAAAAAAAAGTTCGATGCTGTTTAACGACCTAACTACGGCGAAAAAATAAATGTTATTAATATGGAAACTGACACTTCAACAACACACTTCAAGAATGGCATGCGCTGTGAAGTGTCATCAATCTGTTTCGTCGTACTCAAACAGTAATAACTCTTGTCTAATACCTATATGAAGTATTCCTTAAACGTTTCAGCACAAATGAGGTATTCCCAGTACGGCTATTGAGGGCATTACGGCCATTTTTATCGACCCCTGGGGACCTATTACGTGAGCCGGTTCATCGGATACGCGAATGTCCCAGATCTGTATTATCAACGGTTTTATGAAATATGTTAATATGTTATACTACAAGGAAATGGAAAGTCAACCTATTTGGTGTGGCGGTAGTTAACGCGACTGTTAGACGAGACGCGGGTTCGATCTCCGCTCACATGCAAATATCTATTGCACAACCTCACCAGTGCAAATAGCCAATTTGCACTGGTGTGCTCGTGCCTCAGAGAACACGTTAAATCATCGGTCCTGGTTGTCATACGAGTACCTAATCGGAGCCCTAAAAAGTCTATCAACTGATGTAACTTTCATATCACTTATACCTATAGCTTGTGGAGGCCAGATAGTAGTCACTTCACGGAAAATTTCGAAGTTTAGTCGCAACGCAATTAGATTGGAAAATAGTGGACCCTGGGCTCCGAGTTTCTAAAGGAAGGGTCATGATAATGACCACAAGCAAATGGATTAAGTAAGTATTGAAATGATATCAAAGCCAATGATACCCTTCTAATTCGTTGATTCTGGTTGCATTTGACGTCGTTATCAGGAAGCTTGGATTACGCATTCCAGTTTTTCCACCTCCATTTAGCATGACGTAGAGAATCCAGCCATGACACTATTGGCACGCATGTCGTCCTTTGTGTTGTTCTATAATTAAATTAAAAGGCCGTTCTCTAATTATAAGAATACATTTTACATTTACATTTTTTTAAATCTGATTTAAGCGGTTGCCAAGATAAATCTCTTCTAACTTATTCTATACAAGACAAATGATGGGCGAACAATGCCGTTTTCAGAGGATTGTACAAGATATATATAGTTGACGACATAATCTACTATATTTTTCGACAAGTTTACTTTGAGCACCAATATTTTGATGACAGAATTTTAATCTTGGACTATCAAATTCTTTTACCTATTTCTTTTACACATACAATTTAGAAGTTTCGAACATTTTGATTTTAAAATTTATTAAAATAGCATACTTGAGACAACATTATTCACCGAAACTGGGAATTGAACTTTAAATACTGAAGAGGCTCGGCAAAATTACGAACGCGTCAAGTGCCCATTCGCCTTACCTCGTAAAATATTTAATGGTCCGCGCTTTATAAAAACCCAAATGGAACGAGTGAAACATGAAAATATGGTAAACTTTAATTTTAAAACAAAAAGGTGCGATGTAAAGAAAATGTACAATACCGTAACTATAAAAATAATAATAGGTATCTAATTTGCAATGTAAATTTTTATGTCAACAAAAATTATGGTCTAACTATTACAATAAAATTAGTTTTTTATGAACCTTACAAAGATAACAGTTATTTTTTAATTATATATAAATACTCATTTTTAAATTATTACTTACGTAGGTACTTGTTAAAGTACTTTTAGGTAAAAATTAAAAAGATAAAATTAGTTAGAAAAAGTTAACAAAATAGTAATATTAGATAATAAATAAATTCATTAAATTCCAAATAATATAAATTTCAACAAAGTCAGAAGAATTTCGGTCATAAATAAATTTTAGCCATATTTCATTTTAAAGGAATGAATGTAATATTCATTTGAAACAAACTTAAATTATTCATAATTTAAGTTTGTTTCAATTAGATAATGAATATAGTCCTATAAGTCTAAAAGCCTCTTCTTCAAGCTAGTTTCAACGCTAAATTGACTGTACTTAGTCATAAATAGCTTCCCAACTTCTCATTAGCTCTACAATGACGACATTTTCAAACAAGTCACGCACACTAAGAAATTACAGAGTGGTTCCACAAGGTATAAGTAAACGACCTGAAACTTGAAGTTTCAGGGAAATTTCATACACGAAAAGATAAATAAATTATTAAGTAGGGAGAATAGGAATTTTGTTGATGGTGTTAGCAAAGTGGGGAGAAGCAAATGCGACAAGAATTCTGTAAATATATTGCGGGTATTGTCTTAATTCCCTTGTGACAAGCCTACATTTACAGTGAACTCGGTATATTTTTTCAAGGACATCCGAAAAGTTTGTTTGAAATATTTTGATCGAATCAATTGTTTATATTAGGATGTTAAGAGGTTTTTAGGAAGAATTTTTGAAAGCTGGAGTTTATTATTTATGGATAGGATGCTGAGTGCTTCTGGGTTCAATATTTTTAGACTTACATTACCTAATACTGTTTGCGGAATGCGAAATGAAGCAGGCATTTTTTTTAAATTAGTATGTTTTAGTAGTAGAAATAATCAGTTTAGTCAAATAATAAATCTTGTAGATTTAATAGCCATAGTAGCTTAGTAAATCAAGATACTTTTGATTTCACTGTTATTACTGTTTCGTTTTAATCAAGGCTTAATTTATTAACCGCGGTAGCCTAGTGGTATGGGTAATGGACTGCTGAGACGAGGTCTCGGGTTCGATCCCAGGTTACCATGGCACACACCAATGACTTTTCGATGTTTTTCGAAGTTATGTGTGTATTTATCGCAGGTTTATAAGTGCCCGGTTAATGGCAATAGCTCGCCACCTATTACATTGGGACCTAAACATAAACTGGCGAAATGTTGGTGCTAGCACCTCTGCCCCTTCGGGGATATAGGCGTGAGTTTGTGTAAGAGTTTATGTTTTATTGTGAATGTTATTTACACCGTAATTGTTATATGTATATACCTGTATGTATATACCTTACCAGCAACTCAATCTATTGTGAAGTGTGTAATAGGTACATAGTGATGTGATTGTACTTATGAATAAATAAATGAATTATTAAATAATACTACTTGTGCACATAAAAAACATAATAGTAGAAGAAGGCCTTCTGCGTAGTGTCTTAACATAGCAACTACACTACATTTTTAATAAGATGTTGAAACAATAAGCACAGAAGGAGCTCTACTCTTAACTACAGCCTGTGTAAGGTTATAATTTGAACAGTATAGATAAGTTTACTTTTTGTTGGAAAATAATAGTAGATACACAGGGAGTTCAAAATAATATTCGATGAGATATAAATTACTATTTATGACGTCATGGTTTCGGGGAAGGAAATAATGGAACGGATAATCAACATTTGACGGATGACCACGAACTTTGTTGTGCATGAGCACAGCAAAGTTCGAAATTCAAAACTTCGTCAAAAGTATAAGTATACTAAGAATACACAGTAAGAACAAGAATATTTTATTCTTGTCAGAACCTGATAAAAATATAAATTCCAAAAATTAAGGAAAAAAAACATTCTAACATTTAATGGGGTAAGATTTAAGAAGACTCGCTTATTTTAAGCACAAAGAATTAACATTGCCATACCATTTGCCATTTTTACTTCTTTTTATTTGTGTAGTATTATTTTAATTTGTTTGTTTTTTGCTCTTCATAATTGATATTATGGGGTTGAATTGCTGGCTTTGAATATTAGTCACCCAATTATTAACGAACTTTAAACATACGTATCAACATTATTATTCAATCATATACGGTACAACGGTTTAGGACACGACGGTATCTCCCGTCCGAAATGAGCTGTCCAACTGGGGAAGTAGCTCCGCCCTACAGAAGACCGCGGTCATAATAACCATCGTGTTGTGTTCCCGCCGGTAAGTAGGGTAGCCAGAGCCCACTATACCCCTCCTTCCCCTCCCCTTCCTAGCCTCCCCACCCCTTCCCAGCTCTCCCCCTTTCCCTTCAGGGTGGGCAGCGCGTGTGTGACACCCTTAGTGTTGCACACGTTCATAGGCCACGGTGGACGCTTTCCATCAGGTGGGCCGTGTGGTTGTCTGCCACCTACGTAGTATAAAAAAAAAAAAAAAAACAAATACGGTACAGAATATTCCATCAAGAACCAAGCGGTTCGGTGAGTCTTTTCTCTGCCGCACCATTAAGACCTGAAAATCCTTGCCGGCGCACGTGTCTCCTTCTTCCTACAGTCCCGGGTTCTTTAAGCGGGGCGTCAAAAAGCATCTGATGAGGCTGTCAAGCTGAGCGACACCATGGTGACCCTCTTTCATGAGACTTTGCCTTCAGCTTAACATCAGGCGAGGTGAAGTCAAATTGACGTGCCATAAATAAAAATAATATATTTCGGATAAAAACTATAATAACTGCCAGGATATAAAGTTTGGGCTAAAAGTGATGTGGCGGATGAATTTTTTTATGAGTTACTGAAGTAGGGCCCTTTATGTCCGCTGCGTCATAACTTTTAATAGATAAATACATAATTTCTAAGCTGTTCTGTAAGATAAGGTTCTTTTCCTGTTTATAGGAACAGTAGCCTGAATTTACTTATTCGACCTATTGTTATTTTACATTAAATATTTATTTATCTAGCCTGGCGATCTTGGCGGTAATAAATACACAACGCTCTGGGGATTTTTCGTCAGAAATATATATACAAAAATAGATATAAATTAGAAACGAACTGGAACGAGGATAGTAAGTATAAAATATTTCCAAGACCCTTTTTGTAGTATAAAATGGCGTACATTATGTATGACATCTGTATAATTAAAAATGCATCGCAAAATATGTTGCTAAGCTAAAAACTAAGACTGCTGGACTAATTCGAGTGATTCTTTTTTATTTGTTCCTTGAACTCTATGGTAGGTTTTATGAAACAGCGGGAATGGGATCAGAAGTCCACGCAAGAGGAGCCGCGGACAACATCTAGTACAATTAATTAAGAAGATCAAGAAGAGTCTACCAAAAATGAAATTACAATTAATTAATTTTCTAGCCAAATCTCATTTCATTTCTAATTTATAAAGCGAACTTCCATCAACAATAGAGTGATAATGCAAGCAAAGAATATAGTGTTGAGTTTCCATGATAAGTAGTATCTTCAGAGCTCGTGAAGGCTCACTATAATTCTTCCTAGCACTTTATTGCAGCTACAAAGCACTTTTTTAAGTTACCAGCAGCGCGTTGAGACTTCATGCCTGATTTATTTTTCGGGATAAAATAGCTGAGGATTGCTATCCCAATTCTCTAGTGGTTTATTAGTAGGTCGGTCAGTCAATCGGTTTTGTAGTTTATAAATTCTGACAAATACAGAGTTGTAAAATCATGAAATCAGCTTTCAAACAAAATATAAAGAATGGAACAGGAATAACAAACTCATGAATCTGTAAGAAAATTTTGGCTATTTCATATATAAAGACCTATTAATAAGATGTGTTAAGTATGTAAGCGCTATGACAATAAACATGAGTGTCCTAGTCACAGCCTCCCTTGCCCCTTTCCCATTCCCACTTAATACCTTGAATCATCTCACATGTTTGATCTAAAAGGTTTTAGTGTCTTTATATACATAGAAGTTGATATAGATTGGAAAAAGTTTACAGGTACCCAGACAGGACTTAAATCCGCGACCGCGAAACTCCTCAAAATTTTTTTTATACCACTTAGGTGACAGACACGCACACAGCCTAGATGAAAAGCGTTCACCGTGGCCTATGGATGTTTGCAACACCAGGGGCGTTACACTCGTGCTGCCTTCCCTGCAGAAACCTTCTAATGCCCTTCTTGAACAACTCTATGTTGTAGTTGCAAGAAGTTCATTCCACAGCTTGAGCGTGCGCGGGATGAAGCTCTCCTGCCGCACAGTGCACACCGTTTCCGATCGTAATGTGTGAGGATGAACTCCCTGCCTATGGCGAACAGTGCGATTATAAAAAGGAGCCGTGAGCATCATGTCGAACAACTCTTTTGAACTTCAATAAAAACCTATAAGTCATAGGTCACACCTAAGAAATCATGAAATTTGTTACTTTATGAAAATTAGATATAACTTCTTAGCAAAAGATTTTAGTAATGTAAAAACTTCTGCTTATAAATTAATGATGAACCTTTTTCTTGCATGAATTTACAAAGTAGGCATACTTATTAAGCTTGCCTTCAACAAAATATACCAAATGGTGCACTTAATCTTGTCAGCACGCCTTGCATGCAATCCCCTAGAACGTTTTAACATAATCAAGATAAAATGGCCACTCCAACACAAAAAAACGACAAGGAAATGACGTACATCCATTCTTCGCATTCTGCTATTTACATATCGAGGTTTTTCACAATAAAAAGGGAATAAGAAAACGTATCCTGCTTATCCCCTGAGGATTGAGTTAATGCTGGAAGGAATATGTTTGAAAAGTCTTACATGAAAAGCATATACAGTTACGTATGTTTTGAAATATATTACGATAGAAATCTAGTTTCAGATGATAAACGAATAAATTGTAGAGATAAGGATCTGGTTATAGAATGACAAAGTGTAAGATTGCCTTCATAACTTACTCCTTGTACAGCGAAGGTGTCTTAATACAGGTGGCTGATTTACGATGTGTTATGTATGAAATCTGTCTTTGTTACCTTTCTTGGCAAATGTTAATACTAGTTATAAAGTTAAAAACACGAAACCGGTGCATTAATTACTCTAGGAGATGACGTAAGAGAAAGGATCTTTTGAGCCTTCTGCAGAGACTAAAAGGCGTGAGTATAGAATAAATAATGTGCACATTGAATTTCGGCAAAGATTTTTAGTCTAAAAACCCGTACCTAAAATCAGGTCGAACGAAGAATTTTCTCAGTGGGTCCAAACTATCAAGGTGTAACTGTTTCGCTGTGAAGGATCGCGAGTTATTCTAATTCCAGTGATCGCTACTGTCGATAGTCGATAGTGGCAAGTGCGTTGGTCAACACCTGAAGGTGATGATGTGTAGTGAACGTGTAGTGTAATGTGCAGGGCGTAATTTTAGCCAACGCATTCGCCAGTGTTTTCGCCCACGTGTAAAGCGGACATAAAGCCGCGAGCCGCGGACAACAGCCGATAAAAGATTATTTATTACGAAATTGAATCTCAGTTGTGGCGTAAAAAAGGATAATTTTGTAGTCAAACCTAGAGGCCTATGAGCGAAAATTTCAAAACCATTGCGAAAATTTCATCTGGAGCCAAAATTACCCCGTGGCTGTTTCAAAATAAAAAAAAATACCAGCCACATGAAGCCCGGAGATTGCTTACATTTCATAATAAATGTGCCCCACACATACATTTGCATATGAAAATGGTAGTAATTTTTAGATTATTTTTTTCGCTGCAAGATCATATATAATAATTTTACGTTATCTGTAGTTTCCGTGGGAACACACGGGAAAGGCACAGGGGAACGGGAGCCAATTTTCTATATGCTCCTGAGAATGTGTTTTGCACAAAATTCTAATTCTGTTTCAACTACCGCGATAGCTTATCATGACATTTAATGCTGTTTGAGATTTTGCTTCTTTAGATTCGAAAGCTTTACCTCAGTACTAACTTATAAATATAAATCGGTGACATGAAAAACATTAGGGAGTAGATAGCGTCCCTGCGTCTCAAGAAGATCATTGCAGCACTAGTCAACCGAAACTTCAAATCTATTGGCTGGGTATACCCATCATCATTCTTTGAACCTTTTCCCAACTCAGTTGGGGTCGGCTCTCCAGTCTAACTGTGATGCGGCTGAATTTCAATATTTTCCGTGAAGCGGCTGCCATCTGACCGCCACAACAGTCCAATGACCAATGGTGATATCGAAAGTCCAAGTTAGACTGGTTGGACTTTTGAGGGCTCCAACTACCCATAACGACTGCCATAGATGTTTGTATGGCAACCGTAACCGACGACAGCTTAACATGTTCTCCGAGGCACGACTAGACCAGTGCAAACAGCCATATTCATGCATACAACTTTGGGGATCGAACCCGCGCTCCCGAGCGTAACAGTCGCGCGCCCTACCGTCACGCCCCGGAGGCTGGGTATACCCACCTGCAGGTTAATGAACAAAGTTCTGGTGCATTCTATCTTCTTACACTTGATGGAACCCTGAAACATAATCAGAATTATATTTTAATAAAAATATTCTTAAATGAATGAAGATTTCAAATAAAAAACACTCTTTCAATTAGGTTTATGAAAAATATATTTCTACTCAGCGTTACCCAGATCCAAAGTAAGCCCAGCTTATCCTAATCTGTGACTTAACTATGCCATTATGATATTAGTTTTCATAAAGCTCATTGAGGATAGGATTCTGTAATGGAGACGTAAATTATAAAGGTAACCGCATTTATTAAAATAACTTTAAATTACAGAGTTTTGAGGCAACAATTTTTTTTAAATCCAATCCCACTGAGAACCTTACCCTTTTAGATAGTTAGTTTGAAATATTTAATAGCAAAAATACACTTTATCCTATCACGAAACTCCGGTAAAGTGTTTTAGCGAACATTGGAATTAGAGTACCGAATTAGTAGTACGAAACCTGAATTTCATGAAAACCTGATATTCATGAAAAAATATAAAAAGTTAATTAGTTCGTTCATTATTAAAAATGAATATCGCTAGGGAATTATAACAGACAGAATATTAAATAAAAATGGTCGATTCATGATGCCTGATTGGATAACATTAACCCTAATCGAACTGGCAATAAAATATTATGTGCACATCTGTTTTTACTTGTGTCATTTTACAACAGAATTGATGTGTAAACATACGTCGAGAAATCGATGAATATTAATTAATTATGACCGCCTCTGGCGTGGTGGTAGTGAACGCGTCTGCTACGCAGGAGGCGCGGGTTCGATCCCCGCACAGTGCAAATATTTGTATGCATGGCTATTTGCACTGGTCTAGTCGTGCCTCGGAGAGTACATTAAGATGCCTGTCCCGGTGGTAGTCACTTCGCGGAAAAAATCGCAGTTCAGCCAATATTTAGTTCATAAGGGCATAGGCTCAGAGAATGATATGACATGTAAACTTAATAAAGAGGACCTACTAACAAGATATACTCAGTGAAGGGGTTAAGCAATACTAGCAAGGTTCGTCTTAGGATTGGTGACCATTGTGATGTATTGTGACTCTGCCGTGCCTCGGAGAATCGTTATTCCCAATTAAATAGAAGTGTTACAATATAAGTCTTTGCAAGTTTGTGTCCTAAAAAATTTATAGCCGGGTGTAATTACAGGAATTTGATATCACCAGTGGGTTGGCAGTCAGGTGGCAGTCACTACATGGAAAAAATACCAAAGTTTGATCGGTTTGTCTACTCCAAATTAGTAGGCTCGGGGATGAGTTTGACGCCCCTGGTGTTATAAAATGACATAATGACATCATTATGAAATGTGATTTATTCTCACGAGGTCGAGTCCCAGTATATCGAGTTCCCGCTATTTCTACTTTGAAAATTAACACCAGGAGCGTCAAACTCATGCTGTCGACCCTATTGAGGGGTCTTCCCACTGACAATACAAAACCTCTCCAGTGAATTCTGACTACCCTACTCATCACCGGGAACACAACACAAAGTCATTACTAGCCGACGTATTCTGTAGGGACTCTTCAATTAAGACGGGAGATACCGTCATATCCCAACTCAAACGTTTCATTTATTTATGTTTCATTATGTAACATACAACATACATCTTTAATACTTTATTTTCCGATAGAGAAAAAAGCACTGCAATTTCTTTGAAAAAAGCTTCACTAAAAAAAATAGGACACAAAGAGAAAAACATTATAAACAAACCGTAAAACTCATTTTGTGTTACAAAGTAATAAAAGTAAGCTGACCTTCACGAAAATGTACAATAAGGGAGCAAAAAATATCAAGTGTATAAACATTTATCTCACACAGGTTGTGGAAACATCAAAACTTGTTTCCCGAGGGTAACATTCGATTTAAACAAATTATCCAAAAAGTTCTACCAAATGTCCCTTGAATTGTGGTAGAGAGTGACAGCGTTATATATTTTTCTCTTTCACACTTGTGTGTTGTTGTACTTAATTCTTAGTACATTAGTTCAGAATACGTCTAGAAGGTTTCCATTTTGTGTTTTGGGGTAAATTTAATAGACGTTTAATTATATAAGTTTTCTTGTAAATGTTTCAGAAGTCAGATTGTGCGGTTTTTATTTTGTGATTTTTTGGTCTTTCACATTTTGAGAGGCGGCGGGGTGGACAGAATTTTTCTCCATAGGCTTCACGGCAGCGAGGGCCCGAGCATAGGTTTCGCTCTTCGGGAAGGCTTACAGCGTCCCTCCAGATTAGATGTACTAAGCACAGCTTTTACTACTGTAAGAACAGTTGTCCTGAACTGGTTCAAATTTACCACCGGCGCAATTATTGTCAAAAGCAGAGGCTGTAGGACATGACTGCGTCAAACTGCCACCCCTTTTGTAGGCATAACCTCCGTCCTCCATGAGCGCGGGCTTTGTCACCCTAGCAGGAGCAGGCTTCCTATCCGGGGAAAGATGTTGACCCATACCTTAGAGGCCCTGGGTCAGTCGAGGCGTGAGGAATTTACCAGAGGCTACATTCCCTGTTAAATTCATCGAGATATTTACTATGTTTGTTTATTTCGTTGAATAACCGACCGTGAATGTGTAAATGACCATGTCAATCTAAAATCATACCAGAGGCTACCTCACCCTCAGCAACTGATGACCCAAGACGACCGTGTAGTTTTGGTCATTCCGAGTCCGATATAACCACCCTCGATGACCTCGGTGGGGTACCTACTAACACAAACATTCATTCACATAAAAAAGTAGCTTCAAATTTTCAGTCAAACTTCTGTATTCAATATAACATAGGTGCTACACAAGACACCGGAAAATGTAATACCGATACGTACTCCAAGTAAATAGTTGCCTATTTCATTCGTGAAAGTGGTTTGATAAAAAAGGGTACACCGTCATTTTAGCTGTTTACGCCACGTTTGTGACGGTATGTTAAGCACGCAGACCGATAGAGCCAAGTCCTCGGAAAACCGTTGCGCACCATTTACTACAGTCATTACAATGGCTTTTAATTTGTTCTGTTATTTTTGAACACCGAATTCTAATTACGAATTTAAAAAAATCTGCCACATAACTTCAGGAGACATGCGATGTATAAACATTCATAATTTTGTTTAATTATTGTTTAATTTTTAGTATTATTTGTTATCTAGTTTAGACTATCAAATATTCTTCTATAAATAAGTAATATATAAAGTTTATTTACTTCAGGAGCATAACAATTTTCCAGACTTCAAAAAAACAAATAAATAAAATTTTGAAATTCAACTGAAAGGCACAAACATATATATCATTTTATTTCGTCTGTGAGCTTATTTATAGAAAATATATAGAAAATATTGGTGGTTTGCAAAATTGATAATTGGGCTATATTTTTACCAAAAAAATATTATGAGGACAATATTAAATGTACACCCACAAAGCTTAGGATATTTCATAAACCGACGGAGTATCGAAAATAGGCAATAAGCTGAATCTTTATGGTATTTATCTGAAAGCCCTTTTTGAGATACTAAAAGATCAGTTATGTACTCTTGTTCTTTAATACCATATACTCTAGTTCCGATATCGAAATATTTCAGTAACGATATTAGGTATATAAGGTACTGGTTTATGTGACACTCAAGTTAAAAACGACGGGCAATTAAATATAAGCTTGACGTAACTGTCTGTGTTTGTCTGTGGCACCGTATATAGCTCCCGAACGGATATACCGATTTAGATGTAATTTCTATGGTTGAAAGGTCAATTAGTCGGAAGTGATGTTAAATATGTTCGATGAAATTCGATCATAGACGGCTTAACTAAAAAATGACTTAAAAAATATTAAAAAAATTAAAACCGCGAACATGACTGCGGAGAAGTAACCGAAACGTTGGACTGAATGTGAATAATAGCAAATATAGATAATATTTCAATAAAAAATACTTGAATAATAATAATTCCAACAAGAAATACCTTGAAAAACTAAAAACTAATTAATTCAAGCGTTGTCCAAGGATCAAGGGTGCGTTAATGTAATTTTGAAATCAGGAAGTTAACATAGTTTAACGTAATTAAAAAAATACTACAAAAAAATAATAAATAGATCTATCAATTATTGTCATTACGAACGTAATTGAACAAGCAATGGGAATTATTATCTAATTTATTCTAATCCATTTAACTGGTGGAACATGGCAGCAATTTCGGATACTTGTTCCATTTCGTCCCTTGTGTAACATAAAGATGTAAAAAAAATTGCCAAAAACTGTTTTCCCTGACCTCGGGACGGATGAGACAAAGTAAACAAAATTGAAAAGTTAAAAAAGAAATTTTACTCTTCATTGCGTTCTTTTTGTGAAAATTTCATAATCTTTTGCTAGTGATGCAGTAAAAATCCCGCAATGTATTTTAAGGAGGTTAAAAAAATTTAGCAAATTTTTTAAACATGACATAAGGAAGTCTATAAGTAGATCATTATTCTCGAACGTTATGAGGCTTGGCTCTTTACGATGTAACTGGTAGTTCATCACAGTCACAGTGGGCCTTTGACCGAAGGGTCCGAGCCACTTGAAGTTCGACCCCGGCCAGCAATTTTTAATACAACTTCAAGGAAATCTTTTAATCCCGTGTTTAATGAGGCATTAAGTGGGCTTCTTTTTCTTATTTTTTAAAGCCTTTATTACATAAATGTTGTATAATACCTTATACAAAGTTTTTTACACCAAGTTTTTTAAGAGATGTATGTACTGAGAAGTTATTTGAGTCCCGAAGGTCTTGGTGGGGTCTCATAGACTCTCATTTTCATACTATATTTATTTATATAGGTTAGGCCTCCGTGTGGTGGCGGTTGTGAACACGACTGTTAAACAGGAGGTGCGGGTTAGATCTCCACTCAGTGTAAATATTTGTATGCATGAATAAATTTGGTCTGATTGTACTCCGGAGAGCACGTTAAGTCGTCGGTCCCGGTTGTTATACTGTCATCTATGGTATTCATTACGGGTAGTTGGAGCCTTCGAAACTACGAAAACTACATAAGCCTAATTACAGAACTTCGATAATGCCAATTTGGTTGTGGAGATCCGATGGCCGTCGCTTCACGGAAAATATCGAAGTTCAGTCGCATCTTAGTTAGACTAGAGAGCCGATTCCAACTGAATAGGCTATAGGCTCGGAGAATGATGTAACACTAGCATCGTGCCGCAGTTTCACCCGCGTAAGAAATAACCCCACACCACAAATGGTTTAAATCTTCATTCTCATTCACGCCCTAAAATACACTCTTCTAAGAGAAAAGTTTACACCTCAATTAGGTGCGATCGCGGCCTGAAATTTTCAACTTCTGATCTAACTGCTGTACTTTGACACTGCATGTACTTGTAAATTGTGGATGCCAGATGGAAGTCATTTTATCGAAAATATCAAAGGACAGCCACGGACCCCGGTCTTCAAAATTACAGTTTCGAATGCGACCGGGATTATCGCAAGGATGATGATGATGATTTATTTATTATAGGTCAATATCAATTCTGCATTAATAATTTTATAACGTAGTCTGACGATTACTTTCCACTGTGGTTCACAAAAAATAGTTCCGTTTTGGTTATAACAGTGTTGTATTTATGCATATGTCTAAATATTACAATAATAAGTTATTTCTGCATCGACAAGCTATAATGCTAGGCTAAGATCTGGATAGCGGTGTTACATATTAACATATAGGTAGTAGTTAATGTAAGAATTGAGTAATTAAAATGTAATTCACTTGTAACAAGTAATGATTTTTCGTCTATTCGTTCCAGAACTAAATAAAAATTCAAATTAAAAGTTTAAAATCATGGCACACAACGGTTTTTAAACAGGCGCAAAAAGTTAAGGGATAAAACAATCTGAAAAAATAATCTGGGCCGTCTAAAGCCCTTGTTATCATTCAAAAGCACGTCCCACTAACGATTTATGAAAGTTTGCAAAATTCTATAATTGCCATCTACACTAATATTACAAAGAGGATTTGTTTCTTTGTTTGTATGTTCGTAACGAATAGCCTTCGAAACTACTGGACCGATTTCAATAATTCTTTCACCTATAAAAAGCTACAATATCTAGAAGTAATATAGGCTATATATCATCATGCTACAATCCAAGGGAGCGGAACAATAATCATAAATCACAATAGATCCAGTAGATTTCTATACACTGGCTAATATCGCTAACTATGTACGTTGTCATGATAATAAACAGAAATAGTTTAGAGAGGTAAGTAGAGAATCGAATCGAGAATCTTACAACGCGATGATCGACATCCACGCGGGTGAAGCCACGGGCAATAGCTAGTATGTAATAGAAGGTTATAAGTAGAACTTAAAAGCGATTGCCACACTAAAATTTGTAACGATATCCTCATGTTTTACGACACGTGTGTAAAAGAGGTTGTTTATCTTATTTTTTATTTGGACTTATCTTAGTAGGTGGAATGGCGGCTACTACAGGAAAATGTTAAGTATTTGTATTGCGTAAAGTAAACTATACTATTCAGTTTTGCAATACTTTTTGTTTGAAAACTGTCAATAGCGTCCTTAGTTAATATTTTAGCGTTTCTACCATGGTAAATGTTCTGATGAAACTCTTCCAATAGTCCCACCCGCTCCTTTCCTACACAGGACAACACGTGCAGGACTTAGATGTCACCCGCATACGTTATATAATATTCCATCAAGGACCAAGCGGTTCGGTGAGTCTTTCCTTTGCCGCACCATTAAGTCTTGGAATTCCTTACCAGCTCACGTGTTTCCTTCTTTCTACAGACCCGGGCCTTTTAAGTGGGGTGTGAAAATTCATTTGATTAGGTCAGGTTAAGCGCCACCATTATAACACTGCACGTGTTTGTTATAGTGACCCTCTTTTTTGACTTTTTTCTTTTTTTTGCCTTAAACTTTGCCTTTGACTTTGCCTTCAGTTTAAGCTGAAGGCAAAGTCAAAGGCAAAGTTTAAGGCAAAAAAAAGAAAAAGAAAACTTTGCCTTCAGCTTAAACTGAAGGCAAAGTATATATATATATATATATATATATATATATATATATATATATATATCTATAGTCTATATATAAAGTCTATAGTCTATAAAGAGATTAGATTGAAGAAAATACTATTGCTGTAGCCAACTATTGGGCCAACAAGAGTTGAAAAAACTTAATAATCTGTTATAAATGTCAGATTTTGCCATTGACTCGAAGAAGACCTTAATGTTATCGACTACCCAACTCAGATATTCACATTCCATACAATAAGTATATTTCTATGAAGAGACATCGGACAATAGGGAGATATTTACTTTGGAACTGATATAAGAAAACCATTACAAAAATGACTCTGACAGCAAACAATATTTGATATCTTTTGTAAGCAGTTTGTCATGGCCGTTAGTGATGAATCAAAGTGTTTACGTGCATTACATATTGATAAATTGGACCACAGGATAAATAATAATGTTGAACAATATTTCAAGTGTTCTCTGAAGATGTTAATTCTAATGTTTATGTAGTTGATGTTTACCTAATTAATCATCATCCGTGCGTTAATCCCGGTCGCATTTGAAGCTGTTACTTCGGAGTCCAGAGTCTGCATTTTTTCAGGCTGAGCCTGGGTTGCACGATCTTTATTTAACATTAACAGTGCAGTTAAAGTACCGGTCAGGTATAAAACGGCCACGGTCAAACGTTAAATTCTATCAAAAAGATAACTTTAACTAAGCTACTAAATATTTTGGTGCAACACTTTTAGCCAAACGATTGGAATCAATGTTACTGTTACTGTTAAATTTGACGGAAACCTTAACTTTAACAGATAGGTGGTGCGCAACTAAGCCTAACTGCGTTGCGGCAGCTGGTAAGAAATTCCAATACTAAATGGTGTAGCAAAGGAAAGATTCACCGAACCACTTGGTTCTTGATGAAATATTTTATAACGTATACGGGTGACATCTAAGTCCTGCACGTATTGTTTTGTGTAGGAAAGGAGAAAGTGGGACTAATTGGGAGAGTCCATCATGACAATTCACCATAGTAGAGTAAAAAAATAAAGGAGATTAAATTTTATAATTTCAAATATTTATATGTATATGAGATATTTACCAAAAGCTATACCTAGTATTATACTTTCGTCTAGAAATTAAAACATTGTAAAATTTAATAAAGAAGATATTGCTAAACGCAAATGAAATTAATTAACGAAACAACTGGCACACGAACTTATTCTGAACAAGACTGTACAAATTAAACCGTCAAAAGTTTCTGAACAAATTCTCTTTCACAGAATAAAACCTTTATAGACGTAAAGGGTCAAACTTTACCTTTGAATGGATACAGAGAAGGTAACGTTACGTTATTCATACGTGATTAATAAGTTTTCAATAAGTCTCTCATATTCACAATTAAATTTTCTGAATGTGATTTTGACTCATTCTGCTAATTTGAAGATGTTAATAACTTCAAAACAATTTGAACTCCGAAATTCCTGTTAATATTTTGAAACGATTCCAGTTTTCAAATTTCAAAAATGGAACATTGTAAATGAATAAATTTTGCAAGTTAACGTCAGTGTACCTTTTATAGAGACCCTTAGACCCTGGACACACCTTATCCAAATTCCACTAATATTATAAAGTCGAATGTTTGTAAGTTTGGATGTGTGGATGTTTGTTCCTCTTTCACGCAATAACTACTGAATGGATTTTAATGAAATTTTACGATAATTTAGCTTATACATCAGAACAACACATAGGCCATATATCATCACGCTACCGTCCAAGGGAGCGGAGCAATATTCATAGATCTCAATAGATCTGGTAAATTCCCATACACTGGCGCTAATATCGCTAACAATTACCGTGGTCATGACAACAATTGAGTAAGGGTGTTTTAGTGACACCACACAAAATTACAGTTACAATCAGAGAGGAACGCCCATATTACATTTGTGGTAAGAGTAGACGAGACAGACATAATGATCTTTTATTCCTATCTGCGTATGCGATTTTAACCGACATCCACATGGGCGAAGCCGCGGGCTACAGCTAGTAATTTATAAAGGTAAATTATATGTACTTGATTGCCTTTACATGTAATTAACATGCCACCTAAATTGGATAAATTATATACATTTCACGATATAAATAAGTGATAGCACTAGATACATAAGTGGGGCTGGTTTTCTCGATATTTTCCGTGAAGCGACTGCCATCGAACCTCCACAGCAAAATTGGCGATATCAAAATTTCCTAGTTAGGCTAATCACACCTTTGAGGACTTCAACTACCATATATTACTAGATCTATATTATGTTAGACGAAAAAAAAATACAAAAAATACTTAATATTTCATTATGTATATAAATGTAAATATTATCTTCATCTCCCTGCCCTTGTCCCAAATACTTGGGGTCATTGACATTCTCCTCCATTCATTTCTATCAAATGTCATTTCCTCAGCCATTTTCTACTTATCATCGGTTCTCATAGTATGTCCAACTCACTTCTTAATTTTTCATTTACTGATGCCATTTTAAACTTTCTCTAATATACTCATTTCTTATTTTATCCAGTCTCTCGTCACACCACACATCCATCTTAACATTCACATCTCCGCTACATGAACTGTATATATTTTAAAATAAAAATGCCAATGATATAGTATATATGCCTATGTGTTGCCTTGATATTAGCCGATAAAGTGCGATTAATTGCAATTAAAAGTATATTGACTCGCTCTTGTCTCAACAACCTTTGCTATGCTTAAGCCGGAATGATAACAATACTTAGAATGTTGGGAAATCCCAACTGAATTTGTTACTAATGGATAAATACTTTTACCCTTCCAATCAATCGCAAATGAAAACTATTTGAGGAATTCATAACCGAAGATTTCTCTTCTTTATTGTTTTTTTATGGCACGTCAATTTGACTTCACCTCGCCTGATGTTAAGCTGAAGGCAAAGTCTCATGAAAGATTGCAAAATCGGTGACCTTTTCCTTTGACTTTTTTCCAACCAGGAAAAGTTATTATAATTGCTTTAAAATGTTATCAACATAAGTGTCAGTCTCTGTGGCGTAGCGGTAGTAAACGCGAATGCTACGTAGGAGGCGCTGCGGGTTCGATCCCCGCTTAGTGCAAATATTTATGTTTTTTTTTTATTTATGTGCATAAATATAGCTATTTGCACTGGTCTGGTCGTACCTCGGAAAGCACGTTAAGCCGTCGGTCCGGGTTGTCATACGAACATCTATGGTAGTCAAAGCCCTCAAAAGTCCGACCAGCCTAATTACATAACTCCGATATCATCAATTTGGTTGTGGAGGTCCGATGACAGTCGCTTCACTTAAAATAGCGAAGGTTAGTCGTATCTTAGTTAGACGGCACAGAAAATGAAATGAAATATGATGGTGTTATCAACATAAGTTCTACTGCTCTTTAGTTAGATACCTAGTTTCCTCTGCAATACAGGTCAAACGCATAACCCTTATTATTTGATTTCACCACTGTCGGGTAAATAGGTTTACATCACCTGTGCCCTTGTACCGATACACATACGCTTATCAACAACTATGTACTTAGATAAGGTTTACGCCCGTAGACAATAAAATGTGATTTCATAATGTGCATTCTTTGCATTTAAGATTAACAATTACAATTTCAAGTTGGTCTATTTTGTCATCGTCAACAATAAGACCTAGAGCAGCTCTAGAGAGGTAGAGATACCTCTCTCCCCTTTATTTATAGTCAAGCCAAAAAATCCTATTGGATACACCCCGCCAGAACCGGTTGTGGAGGTTATGTTGGACTCGAACCGAATAAAACGCACGCCTTCTTGGGTTCTTAGTTGACGGAGGTGAGATAAAATAAACATATCGCACGCACCCCGGGCCCTACTCGTCTCCCCTCGAGTTCAATGTTCTCTTTTCAGCTCTTCAAAAAAAAGGAATAGTCTTGCTCATAGAAGCAGTCAAATATATTCTAGGCGGTAATACCCATAGAGGGGACTGGTTAGAGAGGCCGCATGGTAGACTCTCATAACGGATAATGAAGGTGATCTCTGGGCGCAGGTGATTCAGGGATTACCTGCTTCGAATCCAAAAGGAGTCAAATTCAAATTTATTCAAATTCATTTATTTGCACAAATGTGGTCAAACATGATGTTACATAATAATTACTACAGTTCGGCACATCTACCATTCTATGGCATACAAATATTAGCCTAGGCTATACCTTACATTTGCCTGCTTAGATATACAAAAACAAAATTACAATATCAGAATTACAGGATCAGAACTACGATTACAAGGATTAGACTAAAATACAAAGAACAAGCCAATGTCTGCGACTGGACAAGGACTCCAAGCGAACTAATAAACCTCTTCCAAACCTTTCAGGGATTAACAGGCGTGTCTATAAATGTATGTAATTTAATGGAAAGCGGTTCAGTATTATTTGAGTTGGTCCGACAATATATCTAAATCGCAAGAACTCATCTCACAAACAAACAAATAACTATTACCTCTTTATAATGTCAGAGTAGAGACACAATCATTTTCAATCAAAATCCTCTCATAATTAATAGATTAAATAAGGAAGTTGCATTAAGAACTGTTCACGAAGGACCAAGCTTTCATATACAGCTACTAATGGACTCTTAAATATTCAGTAACCATTTAGTACAACGCACCAGGGACCTGTATTAAGCGTCGAATAGGTTTATAGCTGGCGTTTCTAGTGAAAAGATACAACAGACACGGTGGACTAAAAATCACATGTTGCTTTTTAGGGACTTTATTTGACTTCACCTCACCTGATGTTAAGCTGAAGGCAAAGTCTCATGAAAGAAGGTCACCATTGCAAACACGTACAGTGCTACAATGGTGGTGCTTAGCTTGGCGGCCTCATCAGATCTCTAAACTAAAGATTCTTTGTATGTATTCTAATCTCAGAGATGAAAATACCAATCTGGAAAGATCTTTAGAATCATGTAACTCAAATATCGAGGAAGATTACAGACAACGTAATATTATGTTACAGCCCGTAGGAGTACTGCTTCTGTAGAAAGCATAGCAGGAATCAAGTATAATTATAGATTATTACACCACTTTGATGCAATTATGAACTAACAAATAGGTGATGATTGCTTTTGAGTGGCACATACGCCATGAAAAAACGTTACGAGTAATAAAATCACTGTGTATGTGTGTGTGTAGTGTGTGTCTGAGTGCATGTGTAAGTATTCGTGTGTGTGTGTTTGTATGTGTGCTTGAATAAGCCAAATAACTTGCACAATTATCAGACATGTGTATGTACGCACCGATTTATCGGAGCAATTTGAATTACATTTTTGAAAATGGGTACACTCTACCGTGGTAATGTCAAACCGATTTCGATTTATTTGCAAAACTCACACATTTCAGAGATGACCGTAATTTATGAGAAAAATATAGATTGTGATAATACTATTGACTACTATATATTTATTTTTTTATTTATTTATTTCAATGCACAAAACACATCACAATCATAAACGTATTATATCCTAAATACAATGTTTAGATCTGGATCGTAACATAAATAATATGTGCACATGTATTGTGAAGTTAATTGATATGCCATAAATTTTAAAAAGTGTGACAAACATTTGCAAGCACTTACCCTAAGTACTTACTTTTTGTATGTCTACCAATTAAAAAGTTACACAGTAGGCTATCGTCGTACACAATTACCGTACAGCATAAACAGAGAATACACGCAGTAGTAACTTTTGTAAAACGAAAGTTATAATGTAAAATAACTAATTAACTTGTCCACGTAACCCCGAGAGCAATTTCCCTTTAGTGGTCGTAGTCTGCAAGCCAAAGGTTGGTAGACAACCGCGTGTCCAACAACATTAGAATTGAACAGATTAAGCTAATTTATATTACAATGTTATATAAAGCCGCGCAAGAAATTTCTTCTGTCGTATCGACGCCATTTTTGAGCTGCCATCGTTGTGTAGTAATTTGTTTCACGGCAGCGCCGCTACTCACGGAGAGGTTCGAGCATAGGTTTCGCTTTTCAGAAAAGCTTAGGTACTACGTCCCCTCTATAAATAAGTTAATATAAAAGTAAAGTAAGTAAAATGCTTAAACTGCTTAAACTTCAATGAACGATTAAATTCAATCAGAATCATCTGAAACATATCTCCGACAGACGTTTGTCTGCCGAATGAACGACAGAACGTTTCGATTATGAGCTGTTCACCGACAGAACCTTTCAACTACGAACGATTCACCTACAGAAAAATTAATTCATGAGTTAATCGACGACAGAATCTTTCACCAAAGGAGAATTAATCGAGAAACACAATTAGGTGCGATCGTAGCCTGAAATTTTTACAGGGTTTTAGTGTTGTTTAGAATAATTTAATAAGAAGATTTTCAATGAAATATTACACAAATATTAATTTTCACGTAGGCTAATAACAGTTAACGACCTAGATCTGCTGTAGGTGTATACATGCATTCTATCCTTGGCCGCAGTTTACCTCTTAGAGTGGTTCGCATTCTATGCAAACATTACTTATCAACCATCAGTAAATAAATATTTCAGCGTATTTGTAAATACCTCGTTTATCTTTTAAATAAAAGGCAGTAACTGCGGGTGATGACGAGTCATTCGTTATTAATTTTGTTGCGGTTGGTAACATCAAAATGATTTTATCGTATTTGTTCATTTCTTTATGTATACAAGTATCTTTGACTGCTATTCTTGACGGATTCAAGTCATATAAGAATCATAAAATATACGAAATAGAAGGTGACAAAAATGAAATTAACAAGTTAATATTGTATTTGCAGGACAATCATGTAAGTGCTTATGTATTTAAAAAAAATCATAGATCGTTTATTCTGTATACACCTCCAAACGAAATTACAAAACGTCAATATAAACAAAATTTTTAGTTCAGTGACCAAATGAACCAACGGCTCGGAACGCGGCTCCGGCCTGAGAAGACTCCGGCAAGAAACTCAGTGGGCTTTTCTTCTTCTTTTTTGTCTATTTATAAACATTTACTTATTTTCGTCGGACGTCGGGTGAAGAGACAAAAATCTAAGAATAGGCATCTATTATGGTAGTCAATATTCTTTGAACTGCACCCAAGTTTACTATCAGGTGACCTGGCCTGATGGTAAGCTTCAGTCAGCTGAGTCAATGAGGATGTTGACAGGCTCGTCCGGTTCTTCTCAATACTAATTTTTACTGAAAAGAAGCTCCAAATCGTAATCCCCGGAGTGGCCGGCAGAGGTGTATTAAACACCCATATATCGCCAACTATGATATACGGTCCCACGTAATAGGAGGCGAGCACATTGCCGTCAATCGGGCACTTTTTATAAAAAATGGGTAGACCGAAAATAAATTCCTAATCGAAAATGTAGCAGTTAAATAATTTTGGAAAAAATAACACCCGATACCTTGATATGCGGTGTAAATCGCAAGGAAAGTAATTACGTGGTTAACCGCACAAGCACTACCAACGAAAGTCTTGGAGAGTATCAGGCAGATATAAACAATCAAATTATAAAAATAACTAAGTACCTACATGAATTTTCATATTCCTTACTAGCTGTTACCCGCGGTTCCACCCGCGTGGACTTCTGATCCTGTCCCCGCTGCTCCATTCCAAGCATTTTCATATTGGTTCAACTTTTAAACCTTGTCTGGACTTCCACGAATAATTCAAGACCAAAATTAGCAATATCGGTCCAGCCGTTTTCGAGTTTTAGCGAGACTAACGAACAGCAATTCATTTTTATATATAGATTAACTTTCAGTTTACTATTATTATGAAAAACATACTCTTGCACCCCATACATTTGCACTACGCGCCGTAAACACGTGACGTCCCCTATATGTGTATCTTCTTTGAATAAAACTTTTTTCGCGCGGCTCAAAAAATTTAATTAATCTTTAAAACCATTTATCGTAGAAATATTTCAATTTCGTAATTCTTCATATTATTACTATCAAATGAAGTACAGTGAGAATAAAAAAGTAGTTAACGTCCCTAATAAAGACCGAAAATTTTAAAAAAAGATATGAATATTACTGACGTTGTCATGCAGAGCCAACTATGTCCAAGGACTAAGGGACTAAATTAATAAATTGTCCTTTTTTCACAAGGCTGTGAATTGTGGACGTTGCTAGAACAACAGAAACAGGCGCTATGTTTCACGAATATGAACACCTACTACGGCTGATTTGTGGCGTGGAGTCACTTCCAAGGGTCGCGTGAGGATACCTTCATGTCAGAGATATTGCCTATAAAAAGCAGAAGAGTAGGGTTTTATTGAGGTAGCCACGTTTTGCGGCAATCGTCGGGCTATATTGCTACCAAATGTTTGGCATTGCCGCCTCTATTGGAGTACATTGCGAGGAGTATACAGGCGTCTTAATACCATTATCCTCAGCCTAATCCTGGTTGCATTTAAAGTCACCTCGGAGTAGAAGGTCCGCTTTATCCAGTCTAACTAAGTCGTGACTGAACATCGATATTTTCCATGAAGTGACTGCCATCTGTAGCCTTAGCACGAAATACTATCGAATTCGTAATGTAAAGGTATCGACAGAACTGCGATTGACGGGCTACCCACTCACACAGGTTCATAAGAGGCTGACTGCCAATCACAATGCTTCGTTCTAGAAACATTTACATTACGCATACGATAGGAGTTCATGCTAGTGCTACTGGCCCAGTGGCGTACACAGAATTTTAAGACAATGTGGGCAGTAATAGGTAGACATTTCAAAGTGTTACCTTATCTGATTTGCGTAAGGCAAGCAGTGTTTTTTGTCTCTATAGAATGCAAACCACTGATCTAGCTTCCACAACCTGTACGCAATATAGAAGTACTGCAGTTAGACTAGTTGTGGAACTTTTTAAGGCTCCAATTCCAACAACGGGACTGAGGTCTAAACGTGCTCTCCGAGCCACGACTATACCAGTCCAAATAGCTATATTTGCACAGAGTGAGGATTATTACCACCACAGAGGCATCTAAATAACAAAGAACCCTGGACTGTGAAATGCGGGAAATTAGATGCGACCGAGATTAACGCTCAAATGATTGATATAAATGATGCTGATGATGATTGATGTCTCATGTGTCTGATATATACTCGTATTACCTGATATGTGCCTGATATATATTATTTGCATCAGAAATCTAGACAAATAAAGCTGAAAAAGTTTTACAATACAAGCTGTTCCGCCTGCGTGGACTTCTAATCTCGTTCCCGCTGCTCCATAAAAACCTTTCTTAGAGTTCAAGGCACAAATAAAAAAGAGTTACTTGAATTGGTCCAGCCGTCTTCGAGTTTTACGCTTAGCATCATTTTTTGCTATTCAATTTTATCGATCGCCTATCTCTTCGCAAACCTCAATTATCTTAGTTGAGATTGATGTCTTATAATATCATATTTTATTATGGGATTTATCAAAGATGGCAATATTCTACTATTTACTACTACTTCTACTATTTTCTACTACAGCGCTGAACTTTTGAGTTCATTTCCAGGAGTTGCCGTATCATTACAATAATGGAAATAAAGGTCAAATACTAGTAGCACCACAACTAGTACCCATCGTGGAGGATATGGCAGAGTCAGCAAAACTGTCAACAAAAGTAGTTGTTGAGGATTATTCGGAGTAAGTAGTTACTAAGTGTTATTATTTCCTTGCATACATGTAAAAGCAAACTAAAATCATATAATAAAAACATTTCTTAATTTTATGTTTTATTTCTTTTAAATTAAATATAAAAAAATATAAACAATAAAGTGTAAATAATAAGTGTTTTGTAAATTTGAATAGTATATATAGTACAAATGCAGTAAATATAATGACATTTTTAAATTACAGAATTATCAAAATTGAAAAAACTAATTTGCTACGCAAACAGAGTTTTTCTTGGACCGCCTACTATGATATTGACGATGTAAGTTTTTTTTAATTTATCGATATTCTTTTTTATTTTTTGAATTCAATTGGTCACCTTCGTTTAATTTTTTCTGTTTGCAAGATTTATGGCTACCTCAAAAATATGAGCCAGACATATCCAGAGTATGCCCATCTCATAGTTGGAGGGAAAAGCTACGAAGGCAGAGATATCTTAGGACTCAGGATTACAGCGCCGACTCGTAACATCAAACCTGCTATATTCATTGAATCTGGTAAGTAATTTATATCTTTTATTTTTTTTAAGAGTAGCAACTGTGCGAAAGAACATTTTTCCGTAAAAGATGAAGCAAATGGAGCAGAGGGAGCAAGTGAACCTTGAACTCTGAGATAAATGAATGATTATGAGGCCTCACAATTATTACTGTCGTGTTTTTTTTCAGGAATTCATGCAAGAGAATGGATTACTCCAGCGACAACGACGTATTTCATCAACCAGTTACTAACCAGTGATAATCCTGATATTCTTAAGTTGAAGAACAGTTACGATTGGCACATCTTCCCTTCTGTCAACCCTGATGGATACCACTACAGTTATACTAGGGTATGTGTATTTGTTAATAACTTAACCATCGTTTACTTTGGGCTCTGTAAATAAGTAGATTGAACCTCCAAAATTTAGTGAGAATACGCACATGCTCAAAGGCACCTCAATGTGAGCCACGGGCTTGATGAAGATAAATGTACGAAAGTATGAGAATCATGGTTCAGGTAGAGTCCAACTGCCTTGGTTTACCAATAAACGCTGCAGACAAACTTGGACCAGTCAGTGACACGTTATAGGGGGTGATGATTATAGGATCAACATTTTATGTATGTAGATTTATCAGTTAATGATATGTAAGAATGTATACAGGACAGAATGTGGAGAAAAACTCGTTCCAAATCTTCCGCCAGGTGCTACGGCGCTGATGCCAACCGCAACTGGGACTACAACTGGTTAGGTAAGATAGTTTAACTTAACAAAAATATATACATATATAACACATAGCTATATACTTACTTAAAAATATGAATATGGCTGTTTGCACTGGTCTGGTCGTGCCTCGGAGAGCACGTTAAGCCGTCGCGCGTCGGTCCCGGTTGCCATACAAACATCTATGGTAGTCGTTACGGGTTGTTAGAGCCCTCAAAAGTCCAACCAGTCTAACTTGGAACTTTGATATCGCCATTGGTCATTGGAAATTGGACAACCAATGGGTTGTGGAGGTCATATGGCAGTCGCTTCACGGAAAATAACGAAGTTCAGCCGCATCACAGTTAGACTGGAAAGCCGACCCCAACTGAGTTGGGAAAAGGTTCAGAGAATGATGATTAGCTTGTAAGTCCGATACCGAGTAATAACATTTGTTTAGTAATATAGCCGTTAAATTATTTTTAAATACATTTAACGGCTGTTTCAGATTATGGTGCAAGTAAGGATCCTTGCGATTACCAAACCTATGCAGGTTCAAAACCTTTCTCAGAAATAGAAACGAAGACTCTCTCTGAATACATTTCAGAAGTAAATAATCTTAGAGGATATATTGCTTTCCATGCCGATGCACAGATGTTACTGTTGCCTTACTCAGATTCTGTTGTCCATGACCAATATTATGATGACTTGGTAAGATATTTTCTTCATTTCTTCATTAGTTAAAACTAGGACAAGTTAACTACCCACGTATATTGTGCAAAACGTTTGGTTACAACGTTTATGATTAATATAGTATTACAAATTTTAAATGATACTTGTATCTTAATGAAGGGAATTTTTTTTTCAGGATACTCTCCAAGACGTTAATTGGTAGTGCTTGTACGGCTAAGCACGTAATTAATTTCCTTGCGATTTACAAAGAAATTTTAGAATTTTTAGAGAGGCGATTCCTTGTTAAAAATTTTAAGATTTATTTGTAAATCGCATTCAAAGAATTTTATTTTTCAAATGTATTTAGGTGCAACTTTTCAGTTAGAAATTTATTTTCGGCATACCGATTTTTTAACAAAGTGTCCGATTGGTGACAATACGCTCGCCCCCTATTATTTGGGACCGTCATTCATGGTTGGCAAAATGTGGGTATTAAATCCACCTCTGTCTATCCCTTCGGGGATTACGGGCGTGAGCATATGTATGTATGTATGTATATTGGTGCAAGGTCAAACCTTGAGTTTACGATGACCGGTCAATGTAAAAACTTGCATATATTGGGTACATTATGAAAAAAAAATTAACGTAAAACATTGCAAGATCATTCTAAATAATCCATTTTACTTGCAGAAAAGAATCGGTCAGTCGTCACTTGATTATGGATACCAGGTCAATGAAGCCAAATATAAAGGTCCAGCAACAGCAGCTGAAATTTTGTGTAAGATAATATTTATAATTAATTTTTATTACTGCAGCTAATTCAACTATTTCTGCCATAATTTGTTGCTCGCACACATAATACACGGTGTAAGGGGAACGCTCCCGAAGACGAAGGCCCCTGGTAGTACTCATGGTACACAACATATTGGCACTAAAAAAATTACGGCAACGCAATTTTTTTATTTACTAAATTTTTTTTTCAATTTTTTTTGGTTTTATTTTTTTAAACAGTTTTATTTGCGTTATTCACTCTCGATCGTGTTAGTATAGCTGAATGAAATAAGAAATTCATGAAAAACATGACCTCGCAAGATGGCGCTACTTGTGCTTTTTTGCAGTGAGGTTTTTTATGGAAATTTCGTTTCATTTAGCTTTACTGATATGATGGAGAGTAAACAACGCGAAAAAAAAGAAAAAAAAAATTGCTTTGCCGTAATTTTTTTTCATGCCAATATGTTGTGTACAATGAGTACTACCAGGGGCCCTGTATCTATGACAAGTTGCATGAAGACTTTTAACAATTACCCGTAAATGTTAATAGTTCTAGTATATTCTCTGAGTTTCCTACGATTTTATTCCCTTTTCAGACAAAGCATCAGGTGGCAGTATGGACTGGGTACATCGAAAACTTGACACTCCTCTAGCATTCACCTACGAACTAAGAGGGTATTATTTCTATTGGCCACCGCATAGGATCTATGAGCAAGGTGATGAGGTCACACAGATGATACTTGGATTAACAACAGAAGCTGAAAATTTAGGATATTATTAAGAATTTACAGCAATGTTTATTTAAGTATTCACAAAAATAAAGACTTATTCAAACTAATATTCAGTTTTTTCCGAATTCTATTCAAATGCAATTCAATAACTATTCTCATTAGTATTAAAAATGGTACTAACCTATTTTTTTGTAAATAACTCGAATGTTACATGACCACTTTATAATTATATAATACTACCCACCCATGGATAGACGATGGACTAATAAATGACTTCATTTGTTTAGCATCAATATTAAATGTGTGCAAATGTAGGTACTCGTACTATCCATTTCAAATGACTACAACTGTCAAAACGACATTTTGATTCCCGTTGCTAATTTCAGTTTTATTTATAAATAAAGAAAATTATTATTATACCTATTGAAAAATATGTTATGTAGGTACTTTATGAAAAGACAATAAACAATAAGTCGTTATCACTGGTTGTTATCATACACGTATTTTATTATTTTACGGAGGTAGGACATGACGATATCTCCCGTCCTAATTGAGCAGTTCGACTGGGGCAGTACCTTCGCCCTACAGAATACCGCGGTTAATTACTTTGTGTTGTTTCCGGCGGTGAGTAGGGTAGCCAGAGCTCATTGAAGAGACTTTGAATTGTCAGCGGGAAGACCAAGAAACCATTCTTTAGCTTCTACACTAATAGCACGAAGACTCTCTTAATATTCTCCCCCCCCCCCCTTCCCTTTCCCTGCTCATTTCTATATGGTCGACAGGTTGAATGTGACGCCCCTAGTGTTGCAAACGTTATAAGCCAATTTCTATCAGGAGGGCCGCGTGCTTGTCTGCCACCTAAATGGTATAAAAAAAACGTATGAAAGTATCCGACATGGAAATCTTGTGTCTTGTTGTTGCGATTATTTTCTCATTTGAAACGCATAGTGTGTTTTCCTTTTTCTTCCGTTGTAAGCGCCACCATTGTAATAATGTAAGTGTTTGTAAAATGACCCTCTTTCCTTCAGCTTACCATCAGGCCAGGTGAAGTCAAATTGACATGCCCTTTGTAAAAAATATTTACGTATATGAAAGCATTTTTCATTAAGACCAGTAATTCCGAACGACACAGATAATGGATGTATAAATCTATAAGGTAAATGCAGTCTGTCCTTGACCTCATCTTAGCTCTGATCGAGGCTCGCATTCCATTGTATATTCTTATTATATATTCGTGTAAACATCCAACAACCTTCAATGAATAAATATTGCAGGAAACCTGTAAAAACCTCGTTTAATTTCAAAATAAAAGCACTGTGGATGATAATAATGCCATTCACTAATTGCACTGTGGGTCGATACAACAAAATGATTTTGTCCTATTTATTGATTTCCTCGTGTATACAAGTATCTCTGACTGCTGTTCTTGATGGATTGATATCCTATGCGAATCACAAATTATACGAAATTGAAGGTGCCGAAAATCAAATCAACCAGTTTATATCATATTTGCAGGATAATTATGTGAGTACATTTGTAATAATAACTATAAAAAAGTAATCTAAAATATAATAAATATTAGTCCACCATCATTGAATACTGTGGGCTACTATTATAATTAGGTGTATCAGGCTGCATTAACTTATCTGTGAGTAACTGATGATGTTTAATGATGATTCCTCTAAAGTAATACCACCATAACCTTTTTACTGCGGATACTACCTCCACCTTGATACTACGTCTTCAATTGCTGGAAGTGAGATAAATCAAGACATACCTTTTGTGAGAGAGAGATGTCAAATGTGTCTTGTGATATCAAGATACCTTAAAAACAGAATAAACCAATCCATAAGTATCTAAATATGAAACAAAAGAGCGAACTCTGGACTCTAATGTAATGGTTCACACTGGAATTGACACTCGAACGATAAAAAGAAAACGACACTTCTTAAAATTTCTACATTATTATGTATTTTTAGGAGTTGTCATATCATTCAAACAATGGAAATAAAAGCCAAATATTAGTAGCACCACAGCTAGTGCCCATCGTTGAAAACATGACAAAGACAGCTAAACTGTCAGCAAAAGTAGTTGTTGAGGATTATTCGAAGTAAGTAGTTCGGTGTTGGAATTACTTAAACTGTTATTATGGTTCATAAATGTTATAAGAGTTAAACTATACACAATCTGTGTACACAATAACGCTCATTTATATAAAAAATCGCTTTATAGTCATTCATTTTAAACTAGTCAAATATTACAATCTAGCAATGGACCCTAATCCCTGAGCTAAAGGTCTCGTATGTAGCTAAAACTCAACGCTAAGCTGATGATCATTTATAGTATTACTATATCCATTTTGAGTTTTGATTGATAAACTAATTACAATATTATTGGTATTTCTTAAAATTATTCGCAATTTTTTATTTGCTTCATGAATTTTTGGTGACCTTAACATAAACATCATAATATATATTACATACAACACATTATAACAAAACGTATCCTAACACAAATGTTACAAAATTTAAATATAAAAACCATATAGATGTCATATAAAAATACAACATAGGGATATTACACATTAAATCAAAACAAAATCTAATATTACCTACTTTTAATTCACAGATTAATTAAAAATGATAAATCTAATACGTCATCCAAAAAGAGCTTCTCTTGGACCGCCTATTGCGATATTGATGATGTAAGTTCCGTCGTGTTCTAATTTATTTGACTTTATATTTAATAATTTAAGTTGTTTTATTATAAGGAACGGTCCTTATTGGAAAAAGAAAAATAATAAATCTATTTATTGCATGCCATAAGACATGAATCTTAGAAACCAGCAACTGTATAATAGCAAAAACTTCAAAAACAGTAATAGTAATTTTTGGAATTGGTTTTGTAATCGTGTAATACTTTTTCCGCAAGATTTATAGCTACCTCAAAAATATGAGTCAGGCATATCCAGAGTATGCCCATCTTATAGTTGGAGGGGAAAGCTACGAAGGCAGAGATATCCTAGGACTCAGGATTATGGCGCCAACACGGAACGTCAAACCAGCCATATTTATTGAATCTGGTAAATAAGTTAAAAAGTATTTCCTAATTTATACTCTCCGTGAAAATACCTACTCTTAATTTTTATACTTAATATATTAAGGTATAAGTAATGTGCACTAACTTTGTTGCTTCTCAGGAACTTCTCAGGAAGCGAATTTGACCATATTACATTAGTTTTGGTGGTTATTTTTTTTAACCGCCTATAAGTCTAATTGTAGGGAATTGTTACATTTTCTTTTTATGTGAAGATTTATTTTCTTTTCAAAAACTAATTTACCATCATCATTCTCTGAGCCAATTCCCACTAGTGCACATAGCCATAATCATGCATACAAATATTTGTAATGAGCGGGGATCAAACCCGCGCCTCCTGTGTGACAGTTCACTACCGCCACGCCACAGAGAACTGCTGACTGTTATTATGTACTTTTAAAACGGGGTGTATGTGTTTTATAAAATAGGTATTCTTAAATCGGATCATATTTCTTGGAGTGTATGGGCTAGTACGATTCTAAAATTTTATGTAAAGTTTAAAACTAATTTGATAGTTTATGCTAAAATTATAATAATGGCAATTATAAGTTGGTCTTGCATTTACAGGAATTCATGCTAGAGAATGGATCGCTCCGGCGACAACAACGTATTTTATCAACCAGTTACTGACCAGTCATGATCCTGATGTACAGAATTTGAAGAACAGTTACGATTGGCACATCTTCCCTTCTGTCAACCCTGATGGATACCACTACAGTTATAACACGGTATGGAATATCTATAAGGATCTTTTTCCTCACATATGGTTAATTCATACTAACTCAGAGTACCTAGTAAATAAAACTTAAAACATAATACATGTTTTAAGTTTGACGTATATGACCGAAAACATTTCGAAATGCTTTGTCAATAAAAGGTACCCATTAATTTTAATTTTTTACTTCACTATTTACTTCAGTATTTTTTTTTAATTCTTCGTGTTATTTTTTGTACCGGGTGTTTTTTAAATTTTGAATTTAATTTTTAAATGGTATAAATTAATTGCTTAAAATTTTTTCTTCCGTTATTTACTAAAGCAATTGTAATAAAGTGTGCGTTTGTGTATGCTTTTATTTTGTATTACTAGTTGTCTTATGATATAGTATGATATGTATGTTAACTGATGCGACCGAAACAAGTTTGATAGCACCAGAACCCAATAATCTTGATGCGGTTTATGATTTGCATAAGGGTACCGCCTGTAATCAAACTTGTTTCGATCATTTCTGTTGTAGACGGAATTTTGTGAAATTCAACAACAAGTATGTATGTATGTGTACATACATACTTTTAAAAACATAACTCAATTTAAATTGTTTGATACATATATAAATAAAATGTATTCAGGACAGAATGTGGCGAAAAACTCGTTCAAAGTCTTCCGACACGTGCTACGGCGTTGATCCCAACCGCAACTGGGACTATCACTGGATGGGTAAGTCAACTTTAAGTTAAAGTTAATTTTAAAAGGCATGTGTAGGTAGTACTCAATATGTCTGGATTTACAAAAACTAAAATATCTAAGTATGTACATTCCTTGACACTAGCTATTTAAACTATGCTTGAGATCGCCGCGCTGCCGTGTAAAATGTCGTGAAATATGTATTTAGTATCACCCGCGTAGAAGTCAGATGGCGCACAGTGCTGTAAATTGTAGCACTCTGGTTGGCTTTCTACTCGACTCTCCTCTTGAATCTACTCGTCTTATCTTCTACTCTACCCCTTCCCCTCTTTCCATTTTTTCCCGACTTATTCATCTCTCCACATCCCTACATTCCCACTTTAAAAACTTTAACTTTTCCTATGTCCTACCATTCGCCATATCCATCTCTCTATCCTCCCTTCTCCATCTTCTTGGTCGGTCCACACCTCCTTCCGCTAATTAATGCCCTACCTCTCCCCTCCAGACCCCGGTGAGAAACTCAGGGGGCTTATTTGGTAGACTTTACTATAATATATTTTTCTTTTAGAGGAAAATGCGTCTAAAGATCCATGCTCGTACGAAAGCTATGCAGGTTCAAAACCTTTCTCTGAAATAGAAATAAGGACTCTCTCTAAATATATATCAGAAGTGAACAATCTCAAGGGATTCTTGTCTTTCCACTCCTATGCACAGATGTTACTGATACCATACTCAGATTCCGTTGACCATGACCAATATTATGATGACTTGGTAAGTTTATCCTTCATTGCTTCATTACAACGAAAACCAGCGCCAGGTACTTGTGCCTGGCATTACGCTGAACTGGCTCCTTTTTTCCTTTGGCAGCACAGATGTGCACGACGTACCTATTTTATCACATTCTTTTTGTATATTTTTAATTTTTAATGTAGTTATTTGTGCTGAAAAAGGCTAAATAAAGTATATTTTCTTTCTTTCTTTCTTTCTAAGGAAACCAATTCTTAACGTTTCAACCAAAAACCCTAACGCGACAGCAACAAGTAAAGTACCTAACTCCCAGCCTCGTATGCGACTGGGACTTACGCTAGTTAATAAAGTGTTAAACGAGTCTAAATCTAAAAATATATTTTTCTTACAGAAAAAAATCGGTCAGACATCAATTAGTTATGGATATGAGGTGAACAAAGTGAAATATAAAGGCCCTGGTACAGCAGCTGAACTAATGAGTAAGATTTTTTAATACTTAGTAATAATGCCTCAGGAACCACCCGTACCATGCCCCTATTCGCAGTAGTTCAGTAATTAGTCCGATATACCGAACTATTGCTACTTTTTAGTCACAGTAGTCCGGTAAACACAACGCACCGTACTATTGCTACATTTTTAGTATCCTGATTTGTACTTTCTTTAAAGATTTTGCAATTGGATTTGAACAATATGATAAGGAAGAGAGTGATATTAATACAATGTAGACCACAGTGTCACAAAAACCATCAGAGTCCAAATCGAATAAAAAAAATAGGAAGAACTGCGGGAACGAAATCAGAAATACACATACAAATGAATACAGAGCTACGAAATTAGCCGAGGCACCTAGTTGAGTATAAAAGAAAAAAAAATTGTATCACACAAATTTATTATTTTCCAGCCAAAGCATCAGGCGTCAGTATGGACTGGGTACACCATACTCTTGGCGTTCGTCTTGCATTCACCTTTGAATTAAGAGGAAAGTATTTCCACTGGCCACCACACAGGATCCACGAACAAGGTGATGAGGTCACACAGATGATACTTGGGTTAACCAAAGAAGCTGAAAATTTAGGATATTTATGAAATTCTCAGCTTTTGTTTTTTTTTTCTGCATGGCATGCGGATGTTTAATCCGCATGCCATGCAGAAAAAAAATAAAGAAGTCAAGTCAATCTTAGTTCCATAAAAAATATTAGATGACATTTTATTTTTATTAATCTTAACGAATATCTTAATAAATCTCCGAAAATTTTTCTTTTGTTACTGGTAATATTATTTTGTACTTCAATTATCAACGTGATTAGTTCTGCCGCAGATAAAACGCATCATAACATAAAATAATGGTATTGCGATATTGATATTCAATCCTGGGGCCTTACCACGCTTCTAAAGTAATATTAGTTCAATCTTTACTTTCATAGTATGATTTGGACTCAGACCATTGTCGCCGTTGTCTCGATGGACAAGGATCGAAAATTTGAATATTTATGAAACTCTGTTATAGTTATCTAACCATCGGAATGTTATGCAGAGAAAAATAAAAAAGTAGTTATCTCAATCAGCTGTATCTCGAATCAAGCTGTATCTTAATTTTATAAAAAAATATTATAAGACAATATATTATTCATTAACTTTAACGAATATCCTAATACTTAGAAAAATCTAGGTACCTATGTTCAACCACATTTATTTTTTTACTGTTATTCAAATATGCAAGACTCTTTAAAAACTCGCATTGATCATTTACAATACCAAATAGATTTTTCCACTGTAAATAGGGTTTACAAAAAGTAGAAAAAAGTTTACAGCAACCAAAAAAAACCCTTTTTAATAAGTCAAATCGAACGACACGACAATAGGTTTCGATTGTTCAAATACATAAACGATATTAATTATTTTAATGTTTTATATTTTATGAAGAACAGATTCAAATACTACATATTTTACACATTAACATACATCTTTTTCATATACCAAATTGAACTAAACTATGTTTGTAGTATCATCAAGAATATATTCATAATTAAATTCCTATAACTTTTTGTGAAAACAACTTCAGGTCCTTATTTAAGTATTTACTTTGCTAATGCACTTGCGCCTTTGCCTCCACTTGAATGACATCACCACTAGTCCTTATTGGGGGAGTGCTGGCTCTTTCAGAGTGAAAAACGTCCCCGTCGTCTTCATAATCTTCATTCTAAAACACAATTTTTGAGGGTATTAATTTCCGTCTATTAATTTCCACATAATAAATGCTAAGCATGAACTTTGACGTACAATTCTCGATCCATCATCATCATGAATACGTGTTTCATCATCATCACGATTTCATGATGTATCGATCTCATGAGGAATCAGGAGATTGACCACCTATGTGAACTCGGAGCTCAGGGTCAGACTTCTTACTATTCCAATACCACTTCACGCGATCTTAGGCGTCCATGGTATTGAGAATGGTCTCACGATCACTCTCTACAACCTCATGCTAAGACTTCTTGGGCCTACCCTTCTTACCGGGGCCCTTGGGAGCCCATGGCATTCATTTGTTACCCACGTAGCCTGGCGGTTACTATAAAAATCTGGAATATCTGGCAGTTTTACCAGGTAATCGTTACTATAAATACCAATTTAATACCAAGTCGATCTCAACTGTTAACCAGTAAACATAAGGGAAGGGGTAAATTTACAAGAGAGTCTCTGCGCTGTCAGTGCAGAAGACAAAGTAGGGTTTCTTGGTCTTCCCTCTGACAATACAAAACCTCTTCAGATACAGGACATATCTCTGGCATCCCGGCAGACAAGGTGTAAGCCTGGTAACCAACTATGGTGAATAACCACGGGACAAATGCTGAAATATCGGATAATTAATTGAGCTGATGATGGATTTCCATTCTAGATCTATTTTTCTCGTTGTAAGAAAATTCTTACAACCTAACAGGTATTCATCATCACATTTCAACCATAAGACGTCCACTGCTGAACACAGGCCTCCCCCATTGACGACGATTGGTCTGCATCCAATAGGTATTTATTGGGTATGTTTAAAAATACTTACGTCTTCTATGCCGGATCCTTCCGCAGCAGATATAATATGGGTATTACGTCTCTGTAAGAAAACAATTTATTGAAATATGACGAACTACGATTTCTAATATTTATTTGGAACATATTAACATTAAAAGATCCAAAGTATGAATTTATAGGGTTTTAGAAGCAGAGGTCGGATTGGACGTTGGATGGATTGTGTGAAAGAAGATATAGCAAAGAAGGGAGTGACTGTGAAAATGACATCTATTAGGAATGTGTGGAAGAGAATGACATATTGTGCCGACAAGTGATTGGGGCAAGAGCAGGGAGATGATGAAGAAAATAAACACTGGTATATTATCATTGCTATCATTTTTATAGTTACTTACAGTACTTCGGCGTCTTAAACTTTCTTTGTGGACGAGCAGTTTTCGTTTTTCTTTCCTTTCGAAGAATCCAGACTGCAGAATAGACAAATTATTAATGGTACCTGTCACCTTTAATCAATACTGAGAGTATCTGGTGAAGGCTTTCGTATAAGAGTTTGTAGAAATAGAACCCCCACAAAAGTCACAGAAGCCAAATTTGAAAGATGTAAAATAGGAACTGAACACCAATCTCTCAAGTAAAACCATCGATTGCAACAGGATAGCACGTAAAGATGGTGATGATGAGAACTGATTTAATGAACTTACCTTATATAGAGCTATGGCGATCACTATCAAAACTAGCAGACCGATGACAGCAGCTATTATTCCAATCAGCAACTTATTTTGACTTACAGCAAGTTCTGTTTCAAACTTCAATACACTTTGTATACTGAAAAAAAGAATAGATGTAGACGTAAATAGGTGCAATTAAATAACGCCGCTAAAATGGCGCACCATTAGGTCCTGGAATTCCTTGCCGGTGCACGTGTTTCCTTCTTCCTACAGTCCCGGGTCCTTTAAGCGGGGCGTGAAAAAGCATCTGATGAGGTCGTCAAGCTGAGCGCCACCATTGTAGCACTGAACGTGTTTGCAATGGTGACCCTCTTTCATGAGACTTTGCCTTCAGCTTAACATCAGGCGAGGTGAAGTCAAATTTACGTGCCATAAATAAATAAAAAATGAAAAAAAAAAACCATAGAAAACACCTAAGGAGGCCAAGTCAAAATCGTAGATGGCACATGGTAAATCACCTTTTACCTTAGCAATTGAGACTCGAATACCAGTAATTGAGACGCATGCAATTTAAAGATATAATTCCATAACTGATGACACATATCAACAGCAGACAATGTGTGTTGCGCCATATTTAGTCGATGAAAGCACGAAAAAGTACTTACCTCTTACTTTTAACTTCTGTGTCATTTAAATGCAGTTCCATTTCAGACTTCACGATTAATTTCTTATCGATTAAGAAGGGTTCTGTGAATTTTAATTAGCATTATACAATAAAATTATTAAGCGGTCATTGGAGATTGGGGTGGCGGTAGTGAACGTGACTGCTACGCAGGAGGCGCGGGCTTGATCCCCGGTCAGTGCAAATACTTGTATGCACGAATATAGCTATTTGCACTGGTCTGGTCGTGCCATGGAGAGCACGTTAAAACATCGGTTGTCATACGAATGGTGAACATATGGAAGTTACGGGTAGTTGGAGCCCTCAAAAGTCCGACTAGCCTAACTACAGAACTTTGATATCGCCAATTTAGTTGTGGAGGTCCATTGGCAGTCGCTTCTCGAAAATATCGAGGTTTAGTCGCATCCTAGTTAGACTAGAAAGCTGACCTCAACGGAGTTGGGAATAGGTGCAAAGAATGATGATGATTGGAAAAATTTAATGAAAATAACTTTGTCCAACACAAACAACATTTTTATTTTGGGCAATCTTATCTGTCTGCTTATTCACGGTTGAAATGTTATTAGGTCGCAATTGGTTTTGTAGAATCATGACCTAAAATCGATCACCGACATCCACGCGGGTGGGACCGCGGGCATTAACAAGTTAATTGGTATATGTACTTGTTTGCTTTTAAAATAATTGTTTCGATTCCAGCACAATTTGTACAGGAATCGTGTTCTGTTTTATTTAAGATATTATTCGTATACTCACCTATATTAGACCTCAAAATGTAAATAGAAGCAATGACCTTTAGTGTACTGGTCGGTATAATATCCAAATAACATTTGTGCATGAATTTTTCTTTCGTGTGAATCGCTTCACAATCAAATCCACCCACGGATACCTAAAACATCGTTTTGACTGATTGATATGAAGTTTACTTCGCACATCCGGCTCGAAGGACCAAATCCGGCTCGAAGGTGCAAAATTAGGAGACAGTACTTTGACACTAGTTAGAAACAGATCTTTGACACATTTAATTAATTTCTTTAATAAACTGTTGGTTGCCTTTAAGAGATTGCCGCAGACCGATAAGGCCGCCAATTGTATTTACCATGTGCAAACATTTCTTTGTTTTGTAATATTTTATCCTTGGAGTGCAATAAAGTTATATATTATTATTATTAACTGCGTTGACTGTCACAAAATAAAAAAGTGAAATAAAAAGAAAAATGAAAAAGAGCATCCAAGACGGGACCTAAACCCGTGAGTCCTTTACAGAGGTTCACTTTTTCCGCCCTAAACCTATTGGAAAAATTGAAAATCTTATTACTTTATTTCATTAAAATAAAATCCAACGTAAATACGTCTCAGTAAATTGTTCAGTATATTTCATAATTCATAGAAAAATTATTCAATAGAGAAAAGTTAACTGTTGTCCCGTTTCTTGAAAACTCAATTACTTACTCCGTATGATGCGAGACTCAAGAACAAGCTCGTTTACCCAAGTACATAATTACTGATATAAATTAGTGCAATATTATGTTCCCGGAAGATTCTAGAACAGATTTCTCATCATAATATATAACCGTGACTTAGTAAAGCTAATATTGGCTGCCGTTTTATTGTATCAAAAGTGTATAAGGATATAATAGAACATGATTAAACGTAATAATATGGTATCTATCATAATGTAAAGACGAAACCGTACTTCGTTAAGTGTCATTTGTTATTTTCTAAGGGGTCCTAGACAAAATGCATTTATATTGACTACATCGTCAATAGAAAGATCGAAAATGAATGGGAGTGAGTAAGTTGTCGGAATGTCATGTGATCCAAACTTTGTCTGACAATCGAATATCGCTAGTAGTAGGTATAGTTCGTGCCTCTAGTACGAACCACTATCGAATTCGTAATGTGAAGGTTTCAAGCCCTCGATACGAAAACGGGAGTAATGCATTAGACGATTATTACGAAAGTCTTCGTACTACCAAATTTAGTTCCTTGTACAAGCTTTTGAAATTTCATACAGTTTACTATTAAAATTGATGCGAATATTTTCTCGCAAGTGGTTCGTGCTAGAGGCACAGAGTGGTGGAGAATGTAACTATTACGTTTATTTTTTTAAAAATATTTAAAATTTGATTCCGCCTTGAGAAGACTCCGGCGATATATTCAGCGGGCTTTTCTTTTTTCGGTCTATTTAGGTACAATCGTTTAGGTACTTAGTCCAGATACCGCACCCCCAGTGCAAAATAGGCATAAGTGATTTTATTTTGATTTATCGATTTTATCATATTTGAAAAGTACGTTTAAAGATACATATACTAAATTTTTTTCATATTTTTCTTGTTAAATTTGACGAATTAAAACAAGAAATTCGTTTTGAGAGTTTTTGTTCCATTACATTTTTTCTTACGGATTAGTAGATTAAGTGATATAACGCTAAGAATAAATTGAGAAATATGACGTATTACTTTTTACTGCGTTTATCCCTAATATTTTATGTAGAAGATTAATAGTAACAATTATTATGATTTAAATGCGTATGTTTTTTTTACATCGCTAGTCTTGTATACACGATTATCTTTTTATTCGTTATAAGGAAATTATCTTAAATGCGCTTACTTAGCCAAAAAGATACCTCTCCACCGAAAGTCACTTCTATTCAAGAGCTGTACGTGAAGCTATTGAAATCAAGAAGTACAAGAATTTCAATCGGGAAGACGAGACGGTTTCAAGTTATCTGCGACATGGAATCCAGTGATAAAAAACTTGCTGCCTCGCTTTTCTGCGTGGTCGGATAGACACCGAGCCATTTGCACAGATAATAGGGACCCTGTGAGTGTGGTATGTGATGGTACCTGGAGAGAAAATAATATAAAAAATGTCGAAAATGTGTGGGTAAATGTACAACCGGCTACCTCACGGACTCGACGACGGAGGGCGTGCGCGGCTGAGACAGTCAGCCTGTGACCACGGCCGGTGCAACCTGGTTGAAACGTCAGGCATTCCAAAGGTTTGTATTACCTATACGATGATCGTGTTAATTCCCGTTTACATATTATTATAAGACTGAATTTGTTGAATTACACTCTGTTCTGTTTCGCTGGCTGGTTTATGAGGTCTATTGGTATGTTGTCCTCGAAGGTCTGTTATTTGGTCGCCATTAGCATATTTATCAATGGCAGTGTAAACTGTTCTTTCTTTAATATCTAACGTATTAAGAAACATGGTTTTGCACACTTTTCAATCAGTCACAAGACATGCATCGCTTTTTGACGGCAAATAATATACCAATGTATGATTTCGTTCACGTTTACGCTGAATTTTCATAACTTTAGGTTCTATAATCTCGGCCTATAACTTCTGACCCTTCACTTATAGCCTGTCACGCTGAAACTATACCAGCTGGAAATAATTCCACCACAGAATCTGAAGCAATGACATCTCGTCCAGTGTTAGTAACTGAAGCTAATACAAACCCTAGAAAAAGGTTGGGAATATTTAAGCAATTTTGGACTTCTAGTAACCATGAAACTCAATGGCAGTTCATTTTGAAAAACACCGAGATTATAGAACCTAAAGTTATGAAAATGCAGCGTAAACGTGAACGAAATCGTACATTGGTTTATTATTTGCCGTCATAAAGCGATGCATGTCTTGTGACTGATTGAAAAGTGTGCAAAACCATGTTTCTTAATACGCTAGATATTAAAGAAAGAACAGTTTACACTGCCATTGATAAATATGCTAATGGTGACCAAATAACAAACCTTCGAGGACAACATACCAATAGACCTCATAAACCAGCCAACGAAACAGAACAGAGTGTAATTCAACAAATTCAGTCTTATGATAATATGTAAACGGGAATTAACGCAATCATCGTATAGGTAATACAAAACTCTTTCAATATCTTCAAAATCTTTCATGAGACTTTGCCTTCAGCTTAACATCAGGCGAGGTGAAGTCAAATTGACGTGCCATAGATAAAAAAAAACCTTTGGAATGCCTGACATTTCGACCAGGTTGCACCGGCCGTGGCTGACTGTCTCAGCCGCGCACGCCCTCCGTCGTCGAGTTCGTGAGGTAGCCGGTTGTTCACCTACCCGCACATTTTCGACATTTTGTAGATTATTTTCTCTGCAGGTTCCATCACATACCACACTCACAGGACTCTTATTATCTGTGCAAATGGCATGGTGTCTATCCGACCGCGCAGAAAAGCGAGGCAGCAAGTTTTTTATCACTGGATTCCATGTCGCAGATAACTTGAAACCGTCTTCCCGATTGAAATTCTTGTACTTCTAGATTTCAATAGCTTCACATACAGATCTCGAATAAAAGTGACGTTCGGTGGAGAGGACTTGCGTATTGTGGAATTCAATCCAGTGATTCGTGCCTGCTACTAAAAGGTGTTCTGCAATCGCTGATTTGCTCGTCCGGCGGTTCTTTACAGTAGCAATGTGTTCTTTGACCCTAACAGCAATAGTCCGCTTTGTTTGGCCTATATATGAACTACCGCAGCTGCAATCTATCTTGTAGACCCCTGGCGTCTGAAGCGGCAAGATATCCTTCGGTGTGCCCACGATGTTGTTTACTTTAATGCCTGGTGCGTAAACTGTCGGGATGGAATACTTTTTTAGTACGGAGCCGATTTTATCCGTTATTCCCCTGACATAATTGAATTTCGTTTACTGAGAGAACATAAATATTTTATTGTACGGAGCCAATAAAAACTTAATTCGTTAATTGTTACAAGTTTAGTCTTATCAAATTATCTACTTACTGATTATTTAAGAATTCATAAAAAAAATCAATAGTGGTAGAAATCTTCACCGAAACTCTAAATTACTGAATAATATTGTGCAATTTTATTGTTGATAGTACGAACTTTAATTGTTACCAAAACTATAATTAGTATTTTGCCTAAAATAAAAAATAATGCATAAAAAAATGCATTCTCTGTTTTTCCCTGTAGTCATAAATAATAACTCTAAGCAATATGTGTTAATATGCAGCTAACTTTTCTAAAACATATAATGAAATAAGTAATTATTATTGTTTACTTAAGTTATCTTAACAAGCCCCTATATTGAAAAAAGGGGTAAATATTGCTTGTGCATTACAAACATAATTTTTATAAAGGAAATAATGCAGTAATCTTACTTATACTACCAAAAATGTTCATATTCACGAGTTCATTACTGCTTTAATATAACATACTTTTTGAAATATATTTTACTTTTCTAACAAAGTCTGGCATAAATTTAAATACTCAGAATGCTTCATTTTATTGTATTCTGAAAAATAGCATAATAATTTATTTTTACAATTCCTAATAAACTATAAACATTAGTACTAACTTAAATACAACACGAAGTGCAATATTTTTTTCTCCTTTTTTTGATATAAGAATAATTCTTCTACGTTTGGAAATAAAGTAAATATGCCCGTAAATTCAGTTTTTTCGCCATACTGAAAAATCAGCATTTCCGTCTTATGCTTTTTTTTCCCTGAGGGTACGATACTACCAACGTGAGCCAACTCCTAAGACAAACCCTTTGGCTTAGCTAAGGGGTAGTTTCAATTACCTATCTCTAATCTTTAGAAAAACTGTCAATCTGTGTTATTTCTTCCCAATACTTACATTAAATGCTTCCGTAAATTCTGTTTTATTAATTGTTACTGTAGTGTAAATATTCTTCCAAGTTATTTTACCGTCATTAGTGATCTGAAAGAAACCAGTTTAATTAATTTGTATGAATCAGAAAGTGAAATACCATAACGTTGCATGTTCACCAGTCTTCATAAGTGGACTTTTTACCACTTATTATGGTAGTCACTGGGGAGGTTTCATGTTGTCAGTGGGAAACCCGAAGTACTTTTCTTTGTCTTCTGCACTTATGCGCATAAACTCTCATAACCTCTCCCTTTTCCCATTTCCTCTAGTTCCCACGCCTCAATATGGTTGGCATCCCAAATATGATACCCTTGATGTTGGAAACGTCCATAAGTGGGCCGACAGTGTCTCAAAAACATTGGTCAATAAACACACTTCAAAATTACATCTAAATGATATTCTCACCAAAAATTCCTGGACGTCTACGATAGCAGATTCTTTATCATTCTTTTCGTTTTCAGATAACTGCCTTTCGTGATTTTCACTGGAAATAAAAACACTAAATGAAGAAATAAGCTTTTATAATGGCTGCAGAAAATAGCGTAGCTGTACTTTTGAGTTTGATCTTAATTAAAAAGGGTTAAGCCATTTAGTAATTACGACGCAACATAGGGATAGACTAAAACCGAAACCTTACCCGTAAATATACACGTCATTCGTATTAGTGACGTAGGATATGTTCATCGGTTTTTTTTCTTTGCCCAGTTCGTTTCTGCATGTTTCGTAAAGATACGCCGTGACACCCAGATATTTGTATTCATTGGTATTTGGCATATTCAGGAGCAGTTTTATATCACGCTAAAAATTACATAGGAAAAAACATTTATACGGACCGCACGGAAAATATCATATTGAGATAGCTTACCCCTTTGGTCTGCGATCTTTGAGATCTGAGATGGGGTGTATCTTAGGCAGCTTGTGTCTTTTTTTTTGAATGACACAAGCCGCCTAAGTTCTTGCGGCATCTCAGATCTCAAAGGTCGCGGTCCAAGGGGTTGGCTTACATAACCACCCGCTCGACTGGCGGCATGATATCCGTGAGAATTTCCACACGGAAAACCACCAGGTGACAGTTACTGTTATATAAACTAAAATTAACCAAAACTTGGAAAAGGGTAAATGTTTTCGACCTTCGGACATTTAATATTAACTACGCAGGTAGCTGTCGCGCCACGCGCCACGTCACAGTACCTGTCGCTGTTTCTATAAAGATACCTTTTCATCTCTACTGAACGGTTTTGGTAAATCACAACTTAATCCTCCATCGTGGGTTCGGCACTCGTCATGTATTGACAACTGTTGTAACTGGGCTCCCTCAATGGTGATCCATACGCAAGCTTCATATGCGTTGTGACCATCATTATGTACTTGAATAGTCACCGTCTCAGAAACTGAAGAACCTAGAACGTATGGCTCTTCTTTTCTGAAATTTTAATAATATTATTACTTATTGGACTACTTTAACGGTGAGCTATTGTTAAATTAGTTCATCATTCTCAAAGCCCGTTTCCCAACTCGGTTGGGGTCGGTTTTCTAGTCTAAGATGCGGCTAAAAATATTTTCCGTAACTGTCTACTACTATCATTCGCCAAGCGCAGGAATCTAGGGGTATATTTTAGATATAAATATAGCATCTTCAGGACAAGAAAGGTTTAATTATCCGAAAATCTCACTAGTTGATAAGTGATGCAGCAATGTATTATCTTTAAACTCCAAGACAAGTTTTCTCAGACTAGTTTCTTTAACAGTGTTTTCTGGAGCATCTGTGTCTATTTGTGGTATTCCACTACTTAACAGAATCATTCTCTGAACCCTTTCCCAACTCAGTTAGGGTCGGCTTTCCAGTCTAACTGTGATGCGGCTGAACTTCGATATTTTCCGTGAAGCGATTGCTGAACGATCAATGGCGATATCGAAGTTCCAAGTTAGACTGATTGAACTTTTGAGGGCTTCAACTACCCGTAACGACTGCCATAGATGTTTGTATGGCAACCAGGACCGACGGCTTAGCGTGCACTCCCAGGCACGACCAGAGCAGTGCAAACAGCCATATTCATGCATACAACTTTTTGCATAGAGCGGGGATCGGACTCTCCTTAACATAATATATCGCTAAATTTACCACTATGTTTTTTTAGAGTATTTGGAGGGATTTTAGAAATCTATCTTCATATTATCAGTTAGATTATTGTTATCGTAATCAACTCCTGGAATCTTGATGTACCTACCACCTGACGAAGAAAGTATAAATTTCTTTTTACCTGCGAGACCACCAGAGATCCATTGATAATTTCGGCTTGCAATCTTCGCCGCTGTCCCCACCACAGTGTCTTGATATATTTCGTCCTGTTCTCAATCGGCTATATGGAGTATAGTATACCCACGAAGTGTTTAATACTGAAAAATTTACACATGTCATATCCATATTATGCTATACCTACCTGCGTTAACATACTATTTAAGTATAAGTGTTAACATAGAGTAACTAGGGTACACAGAGTTAGTACTCACCTGAGCTTTCAAAAATATGATCCGTTAACAGCTTTGCTTCTGAATAAAATTTATAATCTCCTGGTTCCACACGATTCTGTAGGCATATAAAAACGTAAATAATATAATAATAATAATGTTAGTATATAATATTGAATATTATACTATTATATTATTTAGTAACTTTTCATTCTGGGCCGTTCATTTAAATGGCTAAGGTCCCGTGGTTCGATCGCTTTGTTCGACTGATCGGACGAGGTGGATTTTCTTTTCCTGTTAGTTAGACCGATCGGACGACGCAGCATCACTCTCATGTCAGTCCGACTCGTCTATAATTCAAATATTATATTGTCATATCTACATATTAAATACGTATTTAATAGGTTGTTAACTTGGATTCCATCTTCTTAGAGAACCAAGCAGAACATTACATTTTTAAATACGTATTAACACATGGCCGGTCTCTCAACAGTCTTCACACACTGGTCGGTCGGTCGAGGCGAAATCTATGCAGGTGACTGCGGTTTTTAAATGACCCCCTTGCAGTCCATGACGAAGGTTTTATTCTGGAGTGGTCTAAACATTGGTGGATTGTTGACACGAAAGAAGAACAATATATTTCCTAGTCACTCATTTTCCGTTCTGGAGTTTGAGACAAATGAGAATTTTCTTCCCATAGCAGTTGGACCACGGGTCGGGAGGGATTCAAACCAGAGAAATCGAACCAAAATCAGATTATAATCAAACTAAAATAATTTTGAAGATGGTACTTACAAAAAGCACAGTGACATTTTCACAAAACGTTTCTGTCTTCGAACAATTATTGCATGATATATTAACGTCAATTTTAGGTGTTGTTATGGATGCTCGCGCACCGACTATATCATTTTTCAGTGTAATATCTAAAAAAAAAATATACCACTTAGGTGCTTAACGTTAGAAATAAGAAGAGTTTTGATCTATACACCTATTTTCCTGGAAGAGATTGACTCATGTGACGCCAATTGTATGTACCACATTAAACTGTGCCGCTGATTTACCAAAATACTCGATCAAATGGTGTGCAAAAAAGAGTTTTATTGCTATTATTATTATTTAACTGTGTTAGTTTGTTCGTATTATCATGCATACATATGCTCACGTCTATTACTCTCCGGGGTAGGCAGATACAACAGTCCACATACCTCAAGAGCTTCCTCTACTGTCACCTTTGTTACCTTTCATAAAAGCCCGCCTGTTTAGAGTGTTTTTGACTTGTCATTTCATCTAAAGCCGGGTCCAGACGAGTGTAACGTGTAATGTAATATTACACGTAATTTAGCGTCAATAGTGTGGACGGCACACGAACTCAAAGCGAATTGTTTGCCTCCGCGACTCTATTTCAGAGCTGTTTCCACTCACTTGCTGCGAACATGCCAAATAGGAAAGTCGTTATATCGCAAACGCTAACTGAAAACTGGAAACGTTTGAGGCGTCGATGGTGGAAAACTAAATTGTATAAAAGTCTTCTACGTCTCTTCCCAATGAGTGAGCAATATCACTCCAAGCATCGTATTTCACAATTTTTTTAAGTAATTCGGATTTTTTGGATCCCAAATAGCAGGATTTTCTTCATACAAACTAATAAGTTGAAGCGATTGTTCGTCACTTCACATTATGAACGTCCACACGACACAACCGTCACGAACGCCGTCCAAACGAGCACTGCGAGCGCCTTTGTGTTCGCACAAAAAACCGACAGCCGATGGATCAGCGCGAGCGCCGGCGCGAGCGTTACATGTAATGCTCGTAGAGCCGTCCACACACAGGATTCGCGTTACATTACTCGATAGATTACATTACACGTTACACTCGTCTGGACCCGGCTTAAGAATCTTTCGTTTATTCAGTTTATAAAGAGCACATCAATTTTAAGGTTTTATACAATCATTTGTCAATTCGGACAAGGAGCTTAAGTATAATTTGATATTATGATGATTCTTTCGTTGGTTCGGTAGTTGGATCTACTGGGAAGATATCAGCAAGAAACTCAGGTTGATTATCGTTATCCTTCCATGTTTGTTAAAATACAGTTTTATTTATTATAAATATACGCGAGATTAGGAGGACCATCCATTTTTTTCATTGGATATTCGTTGACTTTATAATAGCCTTTTTTCATGGAACATTATTTCTCGTCTATTTTAAACTAACGTGGCAAGACAGCCAAATTCTGAGGCATTTTATATCAGTATAATTCCTTATGTATTCCGAAACGATTAGACATTCACTTACGTGCATATATATCGCTAGGTTTATCAGGATAAGTCACTTTTGCACACACTTTGACAGTAAAATTTAGGTCTTGTTCTCTCACTATCTGTAAAACGTCATTTTGGCAATGTTTTAATACCTTTGTATAATATGTTATGTCAAACAATATGTCCAAAACCAATGAATTTGGTAAGCTAACTATTCAAATTCACTTAGATTGGAAAAAATTAATGCCCAGACGGTGTTTGAACCTCCGACCAGGCTCTCACAGGCATAATGCTCTGATAACTGAGCTACTGGGCCATGTCTTGAGCATTTGAAATTCTTCGTTAGGTAAAACTTGGGGGCGTTGGAAACATCTATCAATAGTCTTACGAACTATCGGAACTTTTTTCAATTTAAATCTACTATTTGAATATGCCAAAATAAAACGTAACATAAACTCACGCCTATTTCCCCGAAGGGGTAGGCATAGGTGCTAGCATCCGCATTTCACCAGTATATGTTAAGGTCCCAATGTAATAGGTGGCGAGCCTATTGCCATTAACTGGGCACTTAGCGATAAATACACACATAACTTCGAAAAGCATCGAAAAGTCATTGGTGTGCGCCATGGTAAAACCTGGGATCGAGCCCGAGACCTCGTCTCGGCAGTCCATTACCCATACCAATAGGCTACCGCGGTCACTTATTATATAACGTATTATTTTATAACACGGCCAAAATATAAATTAACCACAATCATACCTGCGCCCCAACTAGTGTGTTGGACAGTTTTATATCAATGACTTGCAAACACCTATACAATACAGCCTGACCACCGCCTGGGGCACCAGCAACTAACTCTAAAAATATATAACTATATTGTATTATTACTTGCAGTATTTATACCACTTAGATAGCAGACAAGCTCACGGCTCTCCCGATGGAAAATGGCTACCGTAGCCAATGGATGCTTGCAACCCAGGGTCGTCACACTTCCCGACGGGGGTCATCTTGAAAGAGACGGCCCTGGGTCTGCAGGGATATGTTGACTACTATCTCACCTCTGGCAACTAAATAACCAAAGATGGCGTGCGTTTTGGTCGGTTCGAGTCCGACATTACCTCTCCAACCGGCTCCGGCCGACCCAATTTGTATTAACTAATAGTTAACGTCCAGGATTGGAGTTAAATACTTCATAGTCCCTTTTTAGGAATACACTAGACAAAACTTTACAGATATTTATCTCTGCCATAATGTCAATCAACCGCATATTCTTACATATATATACATGCTCATGCCCGGAATCCCCTAAAAGGTAGGCAGAGGTACCTATATTAAAAACCTACATTTAACCAACTATGACTTTGGGTACATAATTATATCCACTCGAACTTTGATATTTATGATATGAAAGGACAACGATTCAAAAAAAATATAAAATCTTCTTACCACTGCATCCATTGCCGTCGATATCAGTAATAAACTGGAGACTAAAACCAAGTGTCCTGTAGGCTGTCGTTAGTAAACGTTGTGTATACTTGGTTTCCGAAACCTGAATAACGTACTTTTGATGTAATGTCTGACTTATTTCATACCCAGACAAAATGTATACGACTCCCGCGCCTCCATTAGCGTAAGGTGCACTCACTACTATTTCTGGAATGTTTTTAAGTTTTATTTTAGGTTATAATCAATAGAAACACAAATGTATCGCGAACTATGTTGTTAAACGCAAATTCGAAGACGACTTAATGAATTCTCAAGGCTCAATACGGAAGAGTTATATAGAGGTGGTAGTGAGCCGTACCTAATATTGTTCGATTGCTATATTATTTATTTTAATAAATTAGATACAATGTTAAAAAAATAGCAATTATAAAAATGTAAATTGGATAGGTCGTGTGAGTTTGGCAACTATGTGTCTTCAATTTATATACTTATAATTTATATTTACTCTAGCGTCACTATTGTATTAGGTTTGATATGTACCTGTAATAATAGTGTAAACGTTATAAATAAATAAATTCGATTAATACTTTTTTGGTTTGTTCCTTGAGGCAACCAGCCATTCTGACGGACACTCTGAAAATTTGTCCGAGACCCTGCTATAGAAATGATCAACCATACCACCTAAAAGGAGTCAGATCCTAGAAAGGGCTAACTGCAAAAGAAAATGACGTCAATACTTATAAAATGTAAGCTTGTTTCTTCAGCATAGAGGGTCCCTATTAAAATTACCCTGATATCTTGTTAATGGCGGCTGTACATCTCATTACTTTGTTAAATATGCAGAGAAAATTATCTCTTCGAATAGAAGGAGTAAGATCTACAAGGGACTGGTTTTGTAATGTATTTTGGTTATAACACATGAATTTACCTTTAATACCATCTCCATCAATGTCGTTTACTGCGATCGCAGAACCAAAACGACCAAGATTATCTGCACCTATTATGGAGAGGTTTTTTCTTATGCCACTTTCGTCCTGGGAAGAAGCAGATATACATTTGACTATGACTAGGGTGACTAATTTTCTCTGATTGACATGGACGTTCTTCGCCTTCAGAATTCAGCTTATTTATCTTAAAGCCCTCCTTTCCAAGGTGAGGTGAAGATACGTTTCTTCCCAAACACGAGGAATCATCACCTCGAAACCGTAGAGGGTCCATGATTAACTGGCAAAATGCATTGTTAGGTAATGTTACCCGGAGTAATTGAGGCCTGAAAGGGCGAATTGTTTTATTCGGTTCGAGCCGGAAGTAACCTCCGCACGATAAAGAAAGATATTTATATATTAAAGGCGGATATTATCAAAATGCTAATTTTGCTAATTTAGAAAGATTCCATTTCGATTCAATTGGCTGTCAAAAATAAATAACATGTCAAAAACGATAACGGTGCCAATGTTTTTTCCTGAAAATTGGATTATGTGAATACCATTATTGACATTTGGGAGCATGAGGTGGAGAATCGAGACTGAATTTTAACCATAAATTAATTATAATTTCATCAATTATCAACTATCAATTCATTATAAATTAACGGAATCAGCCTTGTGTTCAAACATCATATAATTCGCAATCATGTAAAAATGAACTCACCATGTGATATATATGCAGTGCACCACAATCGACACTATCCTCTTCTGAATGTAAGGGTTCTGCCACTAGCAGTTCATCCAAACCATCTTTGGTCAAATCTGTCGCGGCCAGTACTGAACCAAATTTAGTACTGACATCTCTAGTGCCTATCGGATGACTTTTTGTCTTTTTATGCATCAGATATAATCTCTTAGATAATGGATTGTATTCTATAAACTTTACCTACAATATTTTTTTATAAAAATGAAATTAATATTTCTCTAGCATGTGTTTGCCTCTACAATTGTGCAAACAAAACACACAAAAAACAAACAAAGCAAGCGCAACATGGCGAAATTTCATCATAAGTAAATTAATGAGGGAGAGGGGGGACCCACCACTCACAAACGGTTTAACAATCACAACGATAGCAATAGCAAATATCACGGAAAATATCAAAGTTCAGACGCATCACAGTTAGACCGGAAAACCGACCCCAACTGAGTTGGGAAAAGGTTCAGAGAATGATGAATGACATTCAATACTCACAATACCCCGCATATTTTTTTCTTCCATACTTATGGCATACACCGCTTTAGCAGAAAAGAATATACCAGAGGTCATCCCGAATCCTGCAACCGACAGAAAAAATTACAATAATAGATAATAATGATTGCTTTTGCTTTGCCCCACCAAATGTCACCACGGACGGGGCAAAGTGGAATGCTAAAAATGTATGTCTACTTTGCCCCATCAGTGGGGATGGCGCTTGATGGGGCAAACGGAATTTTTTTTATAGTGCGAAAAATCCCCACGGATACTCCCCGCCAGAACCGGTTGGGGAGGTTATGTTGGACTCGAACCGACTAAAACGCATGCCGTCTTAGTTGCTGGAGGTGAGATAGTAACCAACATATCCCTCGCACCCCGGCAGACCCCGGCCATCTCGACTCCGAACCCGAAGTCTTCTCCGAACCCGTTCCGCCGACTCCCTCTCGAGCATTACTCGCTCACCGAAGGTATCGGCGGCAGCCCAAGCACTCGCGCATCGTACCATCGCCGTGAGTAAGGTGGCGAGCGAGAGAAATCCCACTCCTAGGGCCGCCACTAGGACCCACCGCGGCGTCTCCCACGCCGGGCACCCGGTCAGCGTGTGCAGCCCAGAGTCCTCGCTCGCGTCACCGCGATAGCACTCGGACGTTGGCTCCTTCTGGATGCAGGTAACCCTTGAAACATCCGTGCACAGTGATCACCTGCGTCAGCCGTGTGGCCTCTCTAGCCAGTCCTCCGTGATGGGTCTTACCGCCGCTACTATGGCGTGCCCTGCGCGTGAGTGCCCAACCCAAGTCGTCGCTTCCACTCAAACATCTTTTAATGCTGAAGATAAGATGAAAAATATGAAAGTAAAAGAATTAGTAAATAGAACGTTGTTTAAAAATCTACAAATGCTAAAAAAGCAGCCGATTCCTCTACATCCAGTCTGTGCCAGCCGCCTTTTTCAGTTCTCCAGAAGGCGTCCTACCTGTCTGCTGTAAATGCCTCCTTGCGGTCATAACTGAAGGACATCGGTTTTTGAACAGATGTGGCTAGCCCACTGCCCCTTTAGGTTGCCTATTCTAAAAATCATAAATTAACATCTCATCATAAGATATTTACCGAAATTAAAGTATTGATTCGGCGTAAAGGTTTTATCCGTTGACACTAAACTTTCTTTAAATGCCCCTCTTATGCTTTTAGTGTCAAAGGCGTGAGGTAAATTACTTTGAATTAAGTCTCCATCCAATGATGTTTTCGCTATTAGAAGCATGTCGTTAGGCTCGTCAGCTAATGTAGTCCATCCAGTACCGCCAATGAATTGTTCTGAAATTAGAATGAATAGAGATAAGCAAATATACAAAAAATCCTACCAAAAAACTGTACCACTTCGGATCACAATCGGTGAATTGTCACAATTTGTCATGAATGTATATTTAAACTAATAATTTTTTTTTTATACTATCACGCCTATATCCCCGAAGGGGTAGGCATAGGTGCAAGCACCCACATTTCACCAGTGTATATTTAGGTCCCAATGTAATAGGTGGCGAGCCTATTGCCATCAACCGGGCACTTATAAACCTGCGATAAATACACACATAACTTCGAAAAGCATCGCAGTCATTGGTGTGTGCCATGGTAAACCTGGGATCGAACCCGAGACCTCGTCTCAGCAGTCCACCACCCATACCACTAGGCTACCGCGGTTATAATTAAATATATAATATTAAATATTATCTTCATATTCTTACTTGGATCAATTTTATACTTCCGAGATCGACGGAGGTTATCTAAATGATATTTTTCGTAGCTGCCGAAGTAGCGAGCATCATTTTTGTCAAAAAGACACGTTCCAATACCTTCAGGCCCTTTAAAATTTTGCAACTTTAAGTCAGCAGTCCACAGAGGAGCACAGCTCTGGAAATTTTAAAAAGAAAATTATATTCTATCCGTACTTTCTCCCTTCTTGTGTACTATTATAAAATTTAAAATCAGTCGTGTCTGGGTCATAAACAATAATAATACTAGCGTAACTGAACCCACAGACGACGTTACTGAATTCAAAATATCAGCAAGTGACTTGTGTTTTTTATATAAAAATATTGACGCTACTGCAATATATAATTCTGACCAGGTGTAATCACTACATAGAATAAAACAAAGTCGCGTTCTCAGTCCCTATATCCCTGTCTTTATGTCCCTTTGTATGCTGAAATCTTTGAAACTACGCAACGGATTTTGATGCGTAATAGATAGAGTAGTTGAAGAAGAAGGTTTATTGTATATAACATCATGCTGCAACCAACTGGTGCAGAGCAGAGGTGAAAAATGTTGCAAAAACGGGGTGACGCAGACGAAGTTGCGCGGGTCAGCTAGTGATTTTTTTTTAAATTGTGGCACTCAGGGTGTCACAAAACAGTACAGCCAACAGTAGTGAATACACTCTGTATAAAAAGTGTTTACTTCACAAAAAAAAGTGCTCAATACCTACGCCTTAAAAAGTTTTCTATTTAAAGAGGTGTCATATTTGTGAATTGCCACAATTTGTTAACTTACCAAAAAATTATCCGAGTAGGCAGTTATTGAGGCACCCATGAAACTTTTTTGATTCTTCACTATTGGATCTGAAATATTTTTTGAACATCATCAAAGTGGACCCCGGATTTTAAGGTAAATGCCTCGAATGCGACCGGTACTTATCCAAAAACTACGTCTATCTTGGATGCATCGAAATCTTACCCATTAGAGCCTGGAGTCCTTTGCATCTCTTTTAATTTGATTTTTCTTGGATTTTATGATACTCACTGACTGTTGTCTAAGACTATGCTTTCTATGACGTACGTGGGTTGCGGATTCTAGATTTGAATCTAGGTTAGTATATTCAAAGACCACTTACTTGCAGATCCCTTTGGCATTTTAAAAGGTCTCTCCTGACAGTTCACTTCCGGATGTTTATCAGCGTTGTCCAAGTCACAAATATATACTTTACCAACTAAAGACGCGTTTGGTGCTCCAATAACTGAAAAATATATTACCGTATTTACTTTAAAGAAATTTTGAGGTATGAATGTATTAACAGTTAAAATTGATTTAAAATTGGAAAAGTGAATTTCTGGACGAGGGAGAATGCTCTGACCGTTTGAGTACTATATTATATCTAAAACAATCGAAATTCTCCTTCACGTATTGGGGGACGACGTTGGAGTGATCTACTGACAATCCTACGAGCATTCTTCCTCTAAAATACTGGTCGCGGGTTCATATCTAATTTAGGCCTAGGATATTGCCTATACCTATAAGTTGTGGAGGTCAGATTTCAGCTGCTATCTGAAGGTGTCAACTCGAAGTCTGGCTTCGAGTTGACAGCTTGGAATGCGATCGGGATTACTGCAACGATGATGGTGATTATATTAGCCAAATCGGTCTTAATGTTCCATTTTTAAGACATTGAGACCTTTGATAAGGAAGTTTAGAAGGTGTGCGATGCGAGGGATATGTATTGTGTTTTCCCAACTCCGGCAATCAAAGACCCAAAGACGGCGTGCGTTTTAGTCGGTTTGAGTCCGACATAATCACTCTACCGGCTCTGGGGGAAGTGGTATCCATGGGAATTTCGCGCACGGAAAAAAAAGACTGTGTCCACAAGTTAAGCCAGACACACACAGTCTATGGCAGTCGCTACACCAAAAAAGTAATTACAACTTATAAAAATAAATACTTCTGACCACATATGGCAAAGGTGAATATTGCTATTCAAGTAGGTAATGCTGTCAGCAATATGACGGTAAGTATATAAGTATACACGGTAGGTGTATTATTTCAGAAGTGATCTAATCATATGTATATTCTATACATGTATTTTTATTTAGGTATTTCCTTCTAGACAGTCGCTTCTAGTAGGCAATTAAAATGTTAGTGTACGCTATTCTTGATCGCAATTATTTATTTTTAATTTGAGGAAAACATTAGTGAGGAAAAACTAATTCTATTTTTTATAAGTGACAACACTAAAACTAATCTATCGCGTCTTTATAATCATTTGAGTGGCAAACCTTGGTTACTTCCAAACTTTGAATGTTACAGCTGGTCTCTGTTCCATACTCCTAATTTACGGAAGCTAACCTCTTGACGTATCTGATTTTTTATAGGTATATCTAGGTCGTCAAATTGACTTTTGTCTTTATTATTTATATTACCTATTTACCATTTTGCAAAAGAAAATATATTTCACTTTCAATAATACTACATTAGACATTTTCATTACAAAAAACTAAAAAAAAAAACCAATAGCATTGCATCATTGCATTGATCGAGAATTGAACCTATTACCTCATAGTTCTTAGATCTATCTTATCATCTATATTATCTATTCAAAACACTAGAAAAAATAATCAACTCACCTAATTTATTAGTTTTGGATAAGTAGCCCATAGCAAAGCCGAAATCAGAATCCTTCTCTGGTACTAGGGGATGAACCGATATCATTGAATTTTCATGAAAAAATACAGAAGAACTTAACCTTGTCATCATAAGCAACGATATTAATATCACTGGTAACATATCTGTGAAAAAAAAACACGAAAAGAAAATTTACTTCACTACATAGTCTAAAAAAAAGTCGCGATTTCTGTCCCTATGTCGCTTTGTAACGCTTAAATCTTTAAAACTATGCAACGGATTTTGATGCGGTTTTTTTTAATAGTTAGATTGGTTCAAGAGGAACGTTTATAATGTACATAAAATCATGCTACGACCAACAGGTGCGGAGCAGGAATGAAAAATGTTGCAAAAACGGGATGGCGCAGACGAAGTTGCGCAAGTCGTCTAGTTACTTATAATCTTCAATAGTAGCTAGTATTTGGATTAAGGCTGTTGTCATCCGTCGATATTTTGTGTACTATATCTTGTCAGACAAGTGTAAATTCTAACATATTCACTACAGTAAGAGATATGGTTTGACCCATTTTAATCATATAACACTAATATCCTAAGTACCTTGACGGGCGCTGATGGTCTGAAACTCACTATGGAAGTAAAGTAAGATTTAAATAATATTGCCTTTAAGAGGTGTTGGTAGGGCCCCAGGAAGATAGGTAAATTGAGGTAGGCATGTTTCCGACTATGTAAGGTTATTGCAAGGTCATACTAGGCAAGTCATGACTTTAGAATGGGTAGCTATTCTTATCACAGACATTTCGTGCTTGAAAATATTCGCTTCCCGTCAGTCTCGGTTATGATACGATCATCTATATAATCCGTTATGGATAGTAGGAGCCCTAAAAAGTTGCGTTGCCAGTTATGGTAAATACCTGCCGCAGCAGTGAAGGATGAATAGGAGGAAAATAATAAATTAATTCGGTACTTACTATTATATTTCCGAACGAAATAGGTACAAAATCGAAATCACTACACTAACACTAATGTTCTATGCTATAATCGGGTGAACACTGACCATACAATTCGTAAACGCTATAAGGACAATCATTGTGAGGAAATCATACAAGCATAATTTAATTGCAAAATTATTAAAAGTAGTTTAAAGCGGTGCGTTATACGCAAATAAGATTTAACTCAGATTTTAATAAAAGTAAATTAAATAAAATTTTGAAAATGGAATCATTCTATTTAAAAATCGATTTAGATTGAAAAAAGTGCACGTCGAGACAGGACTTCCAACCCTTCTAAAATTAAAAATATAGATGATTTCATTTGTCCTTGCGAGGCGTGGCGGAAGAGGGGAGGGGAGAAGGTTAAGAGAGTCTCTGTGCTGTCAGTGCCGAAGACAAAGAAGGGTTTCTCGGTCTTCCCGCCGACAACACACAACTTCTTCATTGAGCTCTCTGTATTTGATCGCGTTAATACCCTGGGTCCGCTAACGAAATATCATGCAACGCGAAAACTTGAAAGTAAATATACAGGATGTAAGGGAAACACTCTCGAAGTCGGAGGTCCTTTTTATCGTGCGCAAAATCCCCACGGCTACCACCTCTGCCAAAACCGGTGGAGGTGATTATGTCGGACTCGAACCGACTAAATCGCACGCCGTCCATGGGTCCTTGATTGCCGGAGGTGAGGGAAGTCGGAGGCCCCTAGTAGTACTCATGGTACGCTACACATTGTCATAATAAACGAAGATTTGATTTTTTTTCTACCGTTTAACTAGTACTATTCATTCTCCAGCGGTGTTTGTAAAGCTAAATGAAACAAAAATTTCAAGAAAAGACATCCGAGCTGATGTTTTTTATTTTATTATGGCGCTATTTTTTACAGAGACGTTTTTTATGAAATTACCGCTTCATTTAACTGTTTTAATACGATATAAATAACATAACATAAACATGAACTCACACCTATATCCCCGAAAGGGTCGGCAAAGATGCTAGCACCTACATTTCGCCAGTTTATGTTTAGGTCCCAATGGTGGCGAGCCTATTGCCATTAACCGGGCACTTACAAACTTGCGATAAATAAAGAATTACATACATAAAATAAATCTAATAATAGGTATAATGCGATAAATAACGCGAATAAAATGTACTTTTTTATGCTAATATATAGTGTAAGTATTAGGAGTACTACCAGGGGCTTCGGTTTCGGGAGTGTTTCCCTTACATCCTGTATAGAGACAGATAGATATCGAAAAATATTTACTTGTGTGTCCAAACTACATAGGATCTATTAATTTACAACAATGGCTAATAATACCCCAGTATATAATTGGAGACGAGGAAAACTTCGACTAATAAACAGGTCGCCTATATTGAAACAAGAACATTTGAATATTCCATTATTCAAACTTAGCATTTGACCTAATAAGCTTCACCACAATAGGTATTTTTTAATATCCTATCAATGATAATTTCAAAAATATAGATGAGTTGTTGGAAAATAAAAATGAGGTTAGTTACTCAATTTAACGCAACGAGCGACACGACAAAGCGGTACACAAAAAAATATCATTAATAAAATAAGTTCACAATAACATTACTAAATAAATTATAATTTATCAAAATCAAAATTTTCTTCACGTAAGTATGTAGCCATTTTTTATAAGCACCCGTTTAATTCCTACATGCCATGTACCTTTACGGATCATTAGTATCAATACAATACAATGCCTATATAAGCATATACCTATTTACTCATATAGGTAACTAATGATCCGTCATTGTATATTACGATAGCCACTTAATAGGTATGGAATATTTTCTATACTAACAGGAATAAAGAAAACAGAGAGACGATACTAAAATTGTAAGACAAATAGCTTCTGTTATGGGTTCTAGAATGTGTATAATTCAACCCAATTATCCGAGTTCTAAAAGATTTGTGTAATGCTCAAAACTATTTAGGGATTGTACTTACGGTTTGCGTAGTGCTAATTCTATCCGCAACATTCTAGCAAGACCATCGCATCATCATTGTATTACCTTCTGGCAAGACTATCTATAGCAAGAACCACTGTGGAAGTTAGCACCAAAATAAGATTATTGTATTTAATTATTTTTTTCTTGTAAAAAAGAACTAAATTTTATTTAAATTCAACAATAACGAGGCAACGCAATACTTTGATTAAACCTCATAGCAATATAATTACACTTTCCCGCCTTTTATATTACTTTTTATTGAATTTTAATTTTGGAATCAAAAATGAAAAATGTGCCATCAATAATTTGGTATGAATTAAAAACATTTTTCAAGGACTTATTTATTAAATATAGGTAAGTACGTAGATGAAATAAAAAAAAATATTGTAAAAAAATATAATCTTTGCTTTTAAGTTTAAGTTTAATTATTATCTACTATAATCTAAGCTATTATGTTTTATATTTGATGTTGGTGTTCAATTACGAGTTATCTATTTATCTATTTTAACGCCTGTATATGTTTTATACCCAAACGCCAGGTAATTTAAAAATGTATTGACACCTGCATCTTGCCATCTGTTTTCGGTCTCTATGTCTATCCGAATTACGGTCCTAACGGGATAACTAAAGTTTTGAATGATGCGACTGAACATATTTTATAATCACGATCCTAATCCATATTAGTAAAATACAGAAGTCACATTACTATTGTTTATTCCGTGACAATTACTATGAATTGAACAAGGGTGACCATGATAATAAATAAATAAATATTCTAGGACAATCTACACAACGCCACCTAGACCCAAGGTAAGCATAGTTTAACTAGCTTGTGTTACGGGTTCTAGAATGCGGATAAACATACATAGATATTTTCTTTTGTAAATAAATACATATTATACATAGAAACACCCAGACCAATGCAAATATTCGTATTCATGCCCACAAAATTATCTGCACTTTTTTTTTATCGTGCAAAAATCCTCACGCATACCCCCCCCCCCCTCCCCCACCGGAGCCGGTTGGGAAAGTTATGTCGGACTCGAACCGACTAAAACGCACGCCGTCTTTGGGTCTTCAGTTGCCTAAGGTGGTGAGGTTGTAGCCAATATATCCCTCGCACCCCGGCAGACCCGGGGCCTTCTCTTCGAGATGACCCCCGTCGGACAAATATTTGCACAAAACGGAAGTCGCGTTCACTGCCGCCACGCCACGGAGGTCGTCAAGATGATGAGACAACTAAGACGTTGAGTATATGCTTCATCGCATATATAAACAACAGTGGTACCGTAAAACAGGGTGAATAGGAATACAGGTGTGGTTAGAAATAAAACGGTCATTGGAATATTTTAAATAAGTAATTTCACATTACACCTTGACGGTGATTCTTACATAATATCACATTTTCATCCATCCACGTGATTTACTGTGAATGTAATGCTAGTGCAGTCCGCTCATTTCGGGAAAATGCCTGAAAGTCCTAGCAATATGGTCATACTATAGATATATTGAATTAATATAACAAAGTCGTCATCAGAATTTAAAGTCATCACTGTGGTTAGTTGCCAGTTGTGGTAGACGCGCATAATGATCTGTAAGTTATAAATAATATAATATTTATTTAGCAAAAAATAATTAAGCAACTAGCTGTTCCTTTCCCAATTTTTCAAATAAAACCTTTATTCGATAACTTTTAACACATAAAAGAAAACAATTGGTGAAAACAGTTCTTAATTTAAGCTTGCACAATTTTTGTTACTTTTGCTAATTATTGTTTATTTAAAAAAAAGACATTTCAATGTAATTCTTTTTGTCTCTGTTAGAAAAATAATAATAATAATTAATAATTATAATAAAATATTATTTTTCTGAGACAAAACTTTTTCTCTCTGGCCGATAACTCAATGGAGTTTTTGTTTCAAAAATATTTCAAGAATGTCATAGACAACTAAATATCTAATAGTTTAAATAGGTATCAAATTAAATCAAAATTCTAATTTAACAAAAATTAATCTTGTAGCGAAAAGGTTTCCTACCTATGAACAACTAATACTTACGTTTAATATTATCCTTCCTCATTCAAATTAAATGTTCCGCATACAACAATACCTATTCAAATTCGGAATAAAATCCTAAGACGAAAATGATGATGAATGTTTATGGTAGCCTAGTGGTATGGGTAATGGACTGTGACGAGGTCTCGGGTTCGATCCCAGGTTTTACCATGGCACACACCAATGACTTTTCGATGCTTTTTGAAGTTATGTGTGTATTTATTGCAGGTTTAATACTAACAGTGAATAACGCAACTTAAACGACTAAAATAAAATAAAAGAAATGTAAAATAAAAAAAAATTGCTTTGCCTTAATTTTTTTTAGTGCCAATATCTTGTGTACCATGAGTACTACCAGGGACCGTCGGCTTCGGGAGCGTTCCCCTTACACCCTGTTGTTGTTGTTGTTTTATCAACTGAAAACGCGTGCAAGAGTTAACGTATCGATAATCTGCTGCATTTGTCGTTAGTTTCGGAATCATTCCTTTACAAAAAAAAAATTGTAGCTCTGAATTGCCGTCCCATGATTGTAACTTTGTTTTTAATATGTGTTTTTTGAAGAAAAATGTAATATTCAGATTGTCGTAAAGAAATAAAATAAATACCACATCTCAATCGAAAATCCCCACTTAAATTTCGTTTTTGTTTCAGTAATTTTTCTACTGTTTTTTTTCCGGGGGGTATGGAGCGAAAAGTGGTCTTTCTATCACGAACGTTCCGTAAAAACATTTCAACCACCAAGCACTCTGCAAGAAGACTCTTATTTTGGGTTTAGTACCACTTACGACCGGTATAACAAGAGGTAAGTTCTAAACATTTTTCTACATTATGCAAAGATTTTCAAGAATACTAACTGCTTAACGATATGTCTGATACTCTCCAAGACGTTCATTGGTAGTGCTTGTGCGGCTAAACCCATAAATAATTTCCTTGCGACTTAAACAGCATAGCAAGAAATCGGATATTTTTTACTATATTTTTTTAGCTGCAACATTTTCGGTAAGAATTTTATTTTTGGAATACCCATTTGTTACAAAATGCTCGATTGGCGGCAATAGGCTCGCCTCCTATTACGCGGGACCGAAAATCGTAGTTGGCGAAATGTGCGTGTTTAATGCACCTCTGCCTACACCTTCGGGGATTACGGGCGTGAGCGTATGTATGTATATATGTATTAACGACCTCAGTGGCGTGGCAGTAGTGAACGCGACAGATAGTCAGGAGGCGCAGGTTTGATTCCCGCTCAGTGTTGTGTACTTGAATATAAATATTTGCCTTGGTCTGGGTGTTTTTTTTAATAAATGTGTGATGAAAAATTTATCTAAGTTTGTTTATCCGCATTCTAGAACCCATAACACAAGCTAGTTAAGCTATGCTTACCAAGGGCCTCGATGGTGTTATGTGGATTGTCCTAGAATATTTTTATTTATTTTTTTTATTATTGTAACGCTCTTATAATAAAAGCTAAAACTAATGAATAGGCGAAGTAGGAGAGAAAAACCTGGGTTTCAGAAGTGAGCTTTAAAATAATTTGAAAACGAGTAATAAAACCTGTGTTTTTATACAGAATGATGATAAGTGCACCAAGAGAGAATAACATCGGAGAAGTATACGAGTGTAATTTATCCGAAGCAAACAGTAAATCGTGTTCAAAAATCACTAGAAATATTACTAGAGAAGGTAAGACCATTGTAGTTAGTTTTATAATTACTATAAATATCACTAGAGAAGGTAAGGCTATTATAGTTAGTTTTATAATTGCTATAAGTATCACTAGAGAAGTTAGTTTTATAATTACTATAAATATCACTAGAGAAGGTAAGGCCATTATAGTTAGTTTTATAATTGCTATAAGTATCACTAGAGAAGTTAGTTTTATAATTACTATAAATATCACTAGAGAAGGTAAGGCCATTAGAGAAGTTAGTTTTATAATTACTATAAATATCACTAGAGAAGAGAAGGCTATTATAGTTAGTTTTATAATTGCTATAAGTATCACTAGAGAAGTTAGTTTTATAATTACTATAAATATCACTAGAGAAGGTAAGGCCATTATAGTTAGTTTTATAATTGCTATAAGTATCACTAGAGAAGTTAGTTTTATAATTACTATAAATATCACTAGAGAAGGTAAGGCCATTATAGTTAGTTTTATAATTGCTATAAATATCACTAGAGAAGTTAATTTTATAATTACTATAAATATCACTAGAGAAGGTAAGACCATTGTAGTTAGTTTTATAATTGCTATAAGTATCACTAGAGAAGTTAATTTTATAATTACTATAAATATCACTAGAGAAGGTAAGACCATTGTAGTTAGTTTTATAATTGCTATAAGTATCACTAGAGAAGTTAATTTTATAATTACTATAAATATCACTAGAGAAGGTAAGACCATTGTAGTTAGTTTTATAATTACTAGAAATATAACTAGAGAAGGTAAGACAATTATAGTTTTATAATTGCATCGGCCAACCATGAAAATACTACCTCTTAACAGTGGTGTCACAGAACAATTAGTATTTATTCCACACATGGATAAGAGGATCTTCTATTATTAATAACTAGCTGTTGCCCGCGGCTCCACCAGCGGGGACCTCTGATCCCGTGCCCGCTGCTCCTCCCCGAGTATTTTCATATTTGTTTACCTTTTAAACCTTGTCTGGACTTCCACGAATAATTCAAAACCAAAATTAGCCAAATCGGTCCAGCCGTTCTCGAGTTTCAGCGAGACTAACGAACAGCAATTCATTTTTAAATACCTTATGCGAATGAGTTCTTAGATTTTTAAATAAAGTAAAATTATATTAACACGTGATATATCTACCTTCGACAATGTTCAAAATGGTTCCATTATTTCGTACAAAATTCGTTAGAAGAAGTTTTTGACGACAGAGGATAAGACGGTATCTCCTATCCTAATTGAGCAGTCCGACTGGGAAAGTACCTCCGCCCTACAGAATACCGCGACTAATAATAACTTTGTGTGGTGTTTCCAGCGGTGAGTAGGGTAGCCAGACCTCACTGGAGAGATTTTGTGTTTTCAGTGGGTAGACCGAGAAACCCTTCTCTATATGGTCGGCAGTACGAATGTGACGTCCCTGGTGTTGCAAAACGTCCATAGGCCACGGTAACCACTTTCCATCAAGTGGGCCGCGTGCTTGTCTGCCACCTAAGTGGTATAAAAAAGTAAATCTTTACTTTTATCATTGTGTTTGTTACAGTTCCGAAGTATACACACGATTATTGGTTTGGAGCAACTATTAAAGCTGGGCCTACTTCTTTAGTAGTGAGTATAATCCAAGAGTAACGCCATAATGGAACCATACAATGTTACTATTGGGATATAACCAGTTCCATGGAACTGCTGAGAGAAAAAGATCCAGTAGTTTCATAATGGAATAACTGGAATCTCCCAAAGAGTATACTGTCAACAGTTATCCGTTGATGTCATCACTGAATTTCTAGTATTTTGACTGACTCAGCTAATTGCCTAGTAATAAAACAAAATACGTAGTAATATAATGATTTATTTTTCAGGTATGCGCCCCAAGATATACCAGAAGTAAGTATGAACACCTACCTTACTCAAATACAGATAGATCGATATTTAAAATTCTTTTGAAAATCAGTACCAGTTTTTCATCTGTCCAAGTTATAATTCTCAGTTGGACATGATGTAAGGATCATTTTATACGAATGTTTTTCAGCAATACTTTGTACGGTATTGCCGGAAAATCTAGTCAAAAACCAGGGTTTTACGCATTTGTTGACTTGGTAACAATAAGACAAAAGGCATAATTGGTAGGTACCCAAAGAGGATTTAGTATTTAGCTAGTTATATATAATATAACTAGCTAACCCGCGCAACTTCGTCTGCGTCACCCTGTTTTTGCAACATTGTTCATTCCTGCTCCGCACCTGTTGGTTGAAGCATAATGTTAAATACATATAAACCTCCCTCTTTAACCATTCTATCTATTAAAAAAACCACATCAAAATCTGTTGCGTAGTTTAAAAGATTTAAGCGTACAAAGGGACATAGGGACAGAGAACGCGACTTTGTTTTATACTATGTAGTGATGATTAATAAGTCGTCGTCATCGTGTATGATCTACACTTCCTACAGTCTCCGGTACTTTGAACGGGGCGTGAATAAACAACTTTCGAGTTCGTATAGAACCTGTAACGTCAGCCTTGCACACTGTAGATGGGGACACCATGGTCCCCACGTTGGGGGAAGAGGGTCATCTCAACAGAGATGTCCCCGGGTCTGCCGGGGTGCGAGAGATATGTCTTGTATAATCTCACCTCCGGCAATCAAGGACCCATGGACGGCGTGCGTTTTGGTCGGTTCGAGTATCCGTGAGGATTTTGCGCACGATAAAAAAAAAAAGCCTTAGACACTGTAGACATAAAATAAACTATTACTTTTTTTAACAGCTCCTGTAGGATACAATGTCGCTGGAACATATGGACGGTGCTACAGACGCCAATTAAACCAAACTATGTTTGGTTTACCCAAATACCCTGCGACACCAAGTGGATTCCCAAAATACGAACATCAAGGTAAGGGTATGGATAGGAAAGAAATTTATGAAGGACGTAGGATGCGATGGTATCTCCTATCTCAATAGAGCACTCCAACCGGGGAAGTATCTCCGCCCTTCAAAATATCGTGACTAATAATAACCTTGTGTTGCGTTCCTGTCGGTGAGTAGCGTAGCCAGAGCTAACTGGAGAGTTTCTGTGCTGTCAGTGGGTAGACCAATATGTCTTTTGCGCTGGTCGTACAAGAGCTCTCTCAACCTTCTTTCCTTCGAGGAGGTTTAGGATTATAAAATGCCCTAAGTTATAGCAGGTACGTCATTTGTGATATAGTGTTTAATATTCGTTTTTCATTGAATAATTCACATGCTTCGCAGAATTGACTATGGATACCCTGGGATGGAGTTTGGACGTCGCAGAGGATGACACTATGATAGTAGGAGGTCCTGGCCTGTTCCAAAAAACAGGTATGTTTATAATTTATATTAACATTAGTTATTGTATTGTGATACATTATGATATTGTATTCTCTATGTCTTCGACCAAAGGTGCCGAATTCATAAAATGTATTAGGTGTAAACCGAAGGAGTTACGAGTAAATGGTGTGGTAAGTCATTTTACAGACTGCTTTTTTGCGATAGCAGGGCCTTTGCACGTTTGTAGCGCTCCTCTTGCACATCGCTCCAACGTTAGCAACACGGCAGAGCCAAGAGGCATACCTCCACTATGCCTTTTGTATAATTTACAAAGCGTCGCGACGCTTTTGTATATTTTATATCAAAACATTATGATGTGCAGTCATTTGTGCCAGCGCGGGTCTGGGGGTGACGGGTGGAGCCGCCTACCTAGCAGAAGCACGGCCACGGCGGCGGTGCAAAGTACCACCCCATACCCAGGGGCTAAATGGGGACACCATGGTCTCCACATTAGGGGAAGAGGGTCATCTCAAAACAAATGTCTCCGGGTCTGCCGGGGTGCGAGAGATATGTATTGTATAATCTCACCTCCGGCAATCAAGGACCCATGGACGACATTTTAGTCGGTTTTAGTTCGACATAAACACCTCCACCGGTTATGGTGGTATGGTGGTGGTGGTGATAACATGGTCTCCATGGCGATTTTGGGCACGATAAAAAAAAGGTATTTGTTCACGCCTTAAGATAATATTGACATGGGTTCTAAAAAAGGTGTAGAAACGAATAAGACATTTAAAATGCTATTTATTAACTTACAGGTACTGCCGCAATCTTGGAAGCTAATTTGAGTCTCTTAAAGCGAATACAAAATATACAGTCGAATTTATTCAATTTTGGTAAGTTTAAAATCATTTTACTGTTTTTCTTTTTCATTTTGCCTTTCAGGATTTCGCTAGGCGAAACTCCTTTACTGGGATGCCAACAATTTAGTAGAAGAGTGTTTAGTGTCTTTGTAGTGACGATGTACAGTAGAACTCAAAAGTGCAGTAGCAATCCTACGCAACTATAGCGTCAACATTCTAACGCTACTTGTGACCTTTTTCTTTTAAGACAAGCCAGCGTCGCCTCGTATTGCATAGTAACATTGCACACACATATAAGCGCGCCGGCCGCACGCTAAACCATTTTGAGCCTTGATGTGCTAATGCACTTATGAGCTCTGACTGTACATCATAATTATATTGTGTATATATGTTGTCCGCAATGACGCGAAAAATATCAACTATTTGGATATCGCATATATTTTCATTGATCCCTCTTCCGAGCAGATGAAAAAATTGTATACTTCTTATTTTAGCAGCTCTTTAGAGCATCACTCACTGACTAAGCCCTCAAAAATGAATAGAAAAATCTGATTTCTGAACCAATTCAGCTTAAAAATGTAGGTGCCTACTATAGATAAACAAAACTATAGAAAAACAAAATATGTCATAGGTACACGGAAAAAAAAATCTCGTTATACTTACTAAAATTCTGTTTGACTTAACAATATTTCTCGTATTTTTTGTGACAGCGAGAATAATTTAGTAACGATTACAATATAATAATTCTAGTTGTCAGAACTAGTGATGGCTGTTAACTCAATAAAACAGTCTAGTAGTGATTACCAGAATAATCAGTACCTAATATTTAATTTCTTGTGATGTGAACAATATTGTTTTGTAGTATCTACAATAAGCAGATTAACGTTTACTGAATTATTTAGTAACTGTAAAGCAAGTACATGCTATTCCTACTATCTGTTTTTGTAATGAGTACTATTATTAGTGTAAAGTGTACTATATTTTATTGTGACGATAACTGTACCTTTTGTGATGATTACTGCTCAATAACATTATGCGCACTATGTTTTATTGTGATGATTACTGTTCAGATTGTTATGTGCAATATGAATTATTGTTGTATGTACTATCTATTATTGTGTTGTGTACTATATATGATTGCAATTATTACTAAACAATTAGGCTGCCATTCCACCAGAGATGTGCTATGTTGCTAAGTTTCCAGCCGACCAATAGGATCGCTCCATTTTCGCGTCATTTTCATAGCTGACAAATGACGCGAAAAAGAAGCGATCTTATTGGTCGGCTGGAAAATTAGCAACGTAGCAAGTCCCTGGTAGAATGGCAGCCTAAGTATGTAGTGTTTTTCAATAAGGGTTGATCCTGGCTCGTCAGCATGGAACAGCATTTTCCTGCCGACGAGTCTGTTCCGACCATTATTATTACAAACTACATACAAATTAAATAGTAATACTTACAATTATATATATATATATCTAATTTCCTGTTTGTCTTGTTGTTTGCCTATCATATTTTATGTTAAAAATATAAATAGGGATCTTTGGTAGAGGTAGTGGAACAAGAATAATAAATACTATTAAAATTTAAACATATATTTATTGTAATAATAAAACAAATAACCTACTATCTATTATTTGAGCCTCAGAACCGAGATCTAGTTGTAACACAAGACAACCTATAAAAAAGAATATTGTCTACATGGCACTTGGACATAGCATTATAAACATTAGGTATATTAATATAAACAATGTTTCTTTTCAACAAAAGATAAAGGTATCACGAAGCTACATTCATTTACTTATAATAATAATAATTGAGTCGTCATTTATATATTTATAAAGGTTTCAAAAAGTTAGTATCACTAATCAACAATCAACCGTTTAGTAAACCGCATAATCCATCAATACTTTAAAGTCTATTCGTTTTCCGGGGTCCGCATCCAGGAGATGTTTTATTACCAAATTGCTTATTTTACGTCGGTGGTTACTAGTCAGCAGTCCATTTACGTTGTGAGCATTAATTATTGATTTTCCTTCTGCTGTACTCATAAGTAGTTCTTCCAGGTGCTGTAAGCAAACATATTTCTTTACATAACATAAGTACGTACCCAAATACAGTATCAATGATTTTGCTGAGTAAATGGATAAATAAAACCTGTTATGTAGTAAAAATAACCGGCCAAATGAGAGTTCTCTACTACTAACCGTTGTTGCCGGTGGGGCTTGAGTGTTACTGCAACCTGGTGCTGGCGATGATCTACTCGGTGATGCTGTTGCTTTTGGAGCAGATGAGTAGTATATGTCGCTTACATGATCAACTGTATTTATGTTGACTACTTCTTCCAAAGGTACTACTCTTCTATGTTTTTCGCTAAGTTTGTCTACAAAGTTATCAGACAAGCCTTCAGTCTGAAACGGAAAATCAGCTATGAAATCAAAAGTCATGTAATGTTGCACAGTCGCCTGCATAAAGAATACCTAAGTATACCTACAATATGGTATGACACCCCCTAATTCTCATTCACAAATAAAGCTACATACCTATTATGCATCATTCGCAACAACGTAGGTAGGTATTGCCATGTCACAAGCACAACACCTAAGTAGTAGGTATCTACCAAATTTTGAGATACGACGATCTTATTCAACTAAAACAGTACGCCCTTGCTTCGATGGAAAGTGCGTCCCCGTTGACTACCCTTCCGTAGGTACCACATAAGTACTTTTCGAAGATTGATCTAGCTTTGTTTATCAAATCACACAGGACAGGACTTCCAAAACAACCACTGTCCACGACCTACCTACACAGGTATTATCAGTGATTATCACAGAGTAAGTAATATACCTAACGGGTGTTATACTAGGACAGGTAGGCACGGGTACCTAATCGAATAAAATTATGGCACTGTTACTTACCACTGAATATTTCTATGTATGCTCCGAGACCCCACACCTGCAGTAGAGCTTTTACTTCTTCATTTATTTCACTTCAATTCACGAAAAAATAATAATGAGCTAAATAAAACCGTTTAATAAAACGCACGCGCAATACAACGCATCCGACGACACTCGATGCAAATAAAAAATGGCGAATACGAACAACAAATACAAAATTCTAGTAGTAATTTGATGAGTCTTCCCCCCTCCCCCCGCGCCAATGCACCGCCGAGAGGTGCGGTGTTACTCGTACTAAACTAAATTGTAGAATTTACAGAGAGCATTGTTTATTTTACAATTTGTCTAGTAGTCATTATATTAAGCTAATAGCAGTAACTAAAATTCTGGTTATTTGTAAAGTACTATATTATTTTGTAAAGTGAACGAAAATTATTTAATGGTAACTAGAAAATGTATTAAAGATTACTATTTTATATTAGATGCAACATTTTTTGTGATTACCACTCGTTCTCGTAGTCTTGTAATTCCATTTTTTTCTCAGTGTATTATGGTCATATCAAATTATCGTTATTAACTCTTTTACAGGTTACAGCGTGGCTATAGGCTATTTTACAAATGATCAAAAAGTTTCTTATGCCATAAGTACAACATATGGCAACATTGGTTTCGGACAAGTAAGTTAATCATCACTACATAGTATAAAACAAAGTCGCGTTCTCTATTCCTATATCCCTAGTCTTTATGTCCTTTGTATGCTTAAATCTTTTAAACTACGCAACGGATTTTGAAATTCTATACCACCTGATGAAAAGTGATCACCGTGGCCTTTGGACGTTTGCAACACCCGAGACGTCACACTCGTGCTGGTGACCCTATAGAAACCTTTTAATGCCCTTCTTGGAAAACCACATAGTGTTCTCACTTGGGAAAACCGGGCAGGGATTTCATTCCACAGCCTTAGCATAACAAAAATTCATAGGCACAAAATTTCATACGCACCGTTTCCGATCGTAATGTATGAGGAAGAACTCCCTGCCTGTGACGAGCTATGCGATGATAAAAAGTAGGCGTGGGCATTATGTCGAATATTTTTTCTGAACACAAACCAATTTATTCCAGGTTTACTTTTATAACACAATACATGATAGTTCACCAATGAAACTAAACAAGAAGGTTGACACTGAAGTAATTGGGTCAATGTTCGGTGCCGTGCTGTGTTCTGCGAAGATAAATGCGGTCGGGAAAGGAAATGATTTGTTAGTGGGAGCTCCCACTTACGCCCTGCAGTCCGATTACAACACTGGAGCGGTCTATGTATATAGTTTCGATAGGAGAGGTGTAAGTACCATAACAAATTCTAGTTCTTCGTTTTTTTATGGCACGTCAATTTGACTTCACCTCGCCTGATGTTAAACTGAAGGCAAAGTCTCATGAAAGAGGGTCACCATTGCAAACACGTTCAGTACTACAATGGTGGCGTTCAGCATAAAGGCCTCATCAGATGCTTTTTCACGCCCCGCCACGTTGCAGCAGAGAATTCTATTTCTTTATAAGAGGAGGTTATGGTTTGATTCCCACTTCTAGTATTTTGTAGCAGTCGTACCGTAAAGATGACAATCACAATCACAATTTTTACACAAATTTAACTTTAAATAATCACTTTAACTAATCTATTCCAAATCTGTTTAAAAGTTGTTCCTGCACAGCTTATCTGCCAGCATATTGGAACGAATTCGTAACAAACAAAACAAGTCTTTCTTTCTTTCTAATATCTTTGAATATAAAAGGTAGAGGTGTGTAGCGAATTCTGGACTCCAAATGTGTTCAAAATACAGTCTATACGCGCAGTACGCGTTTTTAGTTTATCTGTCGAGGATAGCACGGGGTGATAGTCATCATAGTCCATGAGAGATTTATTGCACCATATGCCTCTGCCCCCCCCCCCCACCCTCCTGTGCCCTATCTCCTGCACTAAAGACGACCTGAATGGAGCCACAGACCGTGGATATTGCAAGGTTTTATTCTGGAGTGGTCTTAACATTGGTGTATTATTGACACGAAAACGGTAGTGGACGAGCTCACATCGACCAGTCATTAATTATATGAAAACGATCGCACCTGGACCTTGTGTCTCTGGCAAATCAGGTTCAAGATCCGTGCCGATAATTATAATTTCAAATGAGACTACCCTGAATCCCTTAGTACCGAGTAAAATGTACACACACTATACAGCTACTTAGTACTACCATTCACGCCATTCCGATTACCCTGCACGAATACTCCGTCTAGACGAGTCCGTTGCTCGACTAGAGTTCGTTAAATTGTGCTAGTATTTAAAGAAATCATCGTTAAGTTGTTAACTTCACTTCTAATAGAGATTGTCCTTTTGCAGAGTCCACCCAAATACCGCAATAAGATAGTTGGTTACAAATCTGGATCAAAGTTTGGCAGCGCTATAATAAGTGTTGGTGATCTGAATAATGACAGGAGAGATGGTAGGTCATCAGTTTTTATAACTCTATGAGTAGTAAACCTTTACGAAGAGCGAAATCTATGCTCGGGACCTCTTCTTGAGTGGCACTGCCGTGAAACAAGTTACTACACTACGATGGCAACTCAAGGAAATGCCATCGACTCCTTAGAAGAATTACTCAATACTGCTACTAATATATACTTGACTTATATTTAGATTATCAGCCGAATTTCGGTAGCTTAGCTTAGTCGGTTAGCGTAGCTTATGTTTTTAAAATCTGCTTTGATCCCCAGAAATTGCAATAGGAGCTCCTTTTGAAGATGACGGTGCTGTGTACTTGTACTCTGGCGCTGCTCTACTTAGTGATAAGCCCTTAATATGGTTGCAAAGGATCCAACCATCTGGATCGAATATAAAGTCATTTGGCCATAGTCTAGGAGCGCTTCGAGATTACGACGATAATGGATGCAATGGTACGTTTTTCATCTTTTTCATACAAGTCTTAGAGTTTAGAGTATATAGGCACGAGTTGACAGCCTCTGTGGCGTGGCTGTAGTGAACACGACTGCAACGCAGGAGGAGCGGGTTCGGTTCAAACTCAGTGCAAATATTTGTATGCATGAACAATTGAACATGGCTATTAATTGCTCTGATCTGGTCGTGCCTCGAAGACCACGTTAAGCCATCGGTCCCGGTTGCCGTATGAAAATCTATGGCAGTCGTTACGGTTAGTTGGAGCCCTCAATAGTTTGACTAGCCTAACTACAGAACTTCGATATTTCGACTGCTGCCAAAACGTGGCAGTTTTCTCGTGACTCAAGTCCAAGGTTCGTGCCGATGGGTATAGCAGTCTTCCGAAGTAGGGTAAACCTAAAAAGGCTTAAATGACTCCCTGGAAAAAGGACATTAAAGGAAATGCCTAGTTCACGAGACGACGTCTGATATAGTAGTATGAAAGAAAATAGCTTGTTGTGCCGACACTGTCGGCTCCAAAAAAATAGGGCAAGGGTTGACAGATATTTTGACTCCTATCACATAACAAAATGAACTCTATATGCCTAGATATTTAGGTGTAGTAGGTAGTAGGCACACGTTTTTAGGTGTCTCTCGAGGACCCATCAGCTGAAATCCACCATTAATAGATTATGTCGAATACGCGCCCACCAGAGACTGTCGTCTCTTCTGCGACTTAGAATCTTTACATTATGCCGGTAACTATACAAGTGAGTCATGCCATCTGTCTGGTAAGTTATTGCACGTATGGTGTATGTAGTACTCTTAAACTTTTTTTAAAGTACTAAGTTCTTATGTTTTCTCGTCAACAGAATTAGCAGTCAGCGCTCCATACAAGGATAAAGTGATGGTTTACTCGTGTTTTGCTGCAGTCACCATCACTAAATTGTACACGCATTTCCCTAACGTAAAGGTAAGGTTACCTATTGAATGTTTATAAAAATAAAACCTTAAAAAGCTTTTCCGCTCTACCATGTAGGGTACATTAGACCTATGGAAAAGTGGAGAAGGTATGTACCTACCTTAGAAAAATATTTTTAAGGGCTCAAGGGCGGAAAAATCAAAAAGTTCAAGGTGTTTGAAGCTGTGAAATATCAAACTTTTGCGTCAATTCAATCAAAAATTGCTCACATTTATATAGAAAATTAATTCAACACGGTAACCACGACTATATTTTCCTTGTTATTGTCTGCTTTACACATTACCTATACTTAGTGGCAAATATAGTGGCAAACATTGTGGCAAAGTTGTAACAATGACCAACGATGAGACTTTTCAGTTTATTTGAAGTTGGCATACGTATATTACTATGCAATGGCATGTGCAGCATTAAAGTCAAGGCGACGACTTTTTATTTAGGCTATAATCGTATAAAAAATATGTTGTCGATATTTTTTGATAGTCACTATTGCTTTACTTTCAGAATCGCACACTTTCACATCAAACTGATTTCGTATTTCAAGTTTGCATCGCTGTACAGTATCCTGAAAAACCAAAAAGTATTATTGGCGGTAAGAGAAATTCAGACATACAGAATTAAAACATCATCAACAGGATATTTACCATGTTTGTTGGTTTTGTAGTGTAACCGATGTTTCAGCGTTATTATAAGCGCCATGTCAACTGACGACCGCCAAACTAGTTCAGTTCGGAATTATTGGGCCAACCGTATCAGTCTACCCTCTTTTTCATTCGTTTATTTCGCGCCGGCCACTACCATTGTCCGCGATCTCACGTTCATCACACGTATTTACGTAAAAAATATGTAAAATATATAAAATATATCTAAAATACGTATAAATATATGAAATCAGCGGGATATTTAGCCGCTGATTTTAATAGAGGAAGTATAAATGATGAGGTCAATGTAAAATTATATACAAAAACACAGAAATTTCTCCAATTTAGAATTAAAATCAGGTCAAAATAATTACACCGATATACACGCCTCGAAAGAATACAATGGCTTCATACATTGTATTGATTGTTTCATAACACTTTTATACGAAAGCATCTACATCATATTTTAACTCTATTTACATTTATCCATTATCCATACAGATTTAACCACTAATGTAACAATGGAGCACCCATTCGCTCGGTTGAAAAACCCGGACCATAATAACGTGTTCACATTCAAGACTCAACTCCAGAGTAAACAACCAACGTACTGTCAAAATGTCAATTTTGTTCTACCCCTGGTAAGATTCTTCAATATATTATCATCTTTTTAAGTTAAGGCAAGGTCTTCCATTTAATTACAAACTAGAAAGAAACAGTGGTTGGAAATAGAATCAATCATTAGGCTATCGCAGTTTTGCTCTTGACGTAGGTTTCTCCTAATGTGTGCTATTTCTTTCGATCTTCCGCTTGCCGCATGCAGTCTATCCCAGCCATCCTTTGCAGGTCGTTAGTCTATCTGGCTGGGGGGCGTCCTGCCTTCCATTTGCCTTCTAGCAGTCTCCAGTAAGACTCCTCCTCTGCTCCAACGGCCATCGGTCTATCGACAGATGTGACCAGCCCACTTCAGCTTGCTTTGCTTATTCTGTGAACTACGTCCGTAACTTTAGTTCTCTGTTAAACAGCCTCGTTACAAATTCCATCTTTTCTGTGTAATAAATTACAATAAACCATATAATAGGTAAAAGCATATTAAACCATTATAAATAATAAATGAAGATTTAATCAGCGATATCTGTATAATATACTTTAAGGATAAGGACTACAGTTTAGAAATAAGATACAAGATTCAAACTAAACTACTGAACAGTCCCTTGGAGCTTGATAAGGTGACGGGCGCCCATATAGTTCTCTCCGATAACAGTGAGCTGTCGTATTCGGACGCGTTTTGGGCGGCTGAGTGCTCTGGAGCCGACGAGTGTATCTCCAACCTCAGTGCGACGATCACCTCCGATATAACGTAAGTATGATTGTATCCTCGCTTCTTGTAACTATTATCCGAGTTTTAATTCTTTTCAATCCTCGATACGTCTGGAGACTGCGCAGTCCGCTTAAGACACTTAAAGTTTGCACCATTGATGCAACCCAAGGAAATTCATCTACAGACCATGGGACCGACGGACTGACTAGAGACTAGAAGACTCACTGCTTTGAGTATTCTCTCGTTACTCCTACTACCACTCCGCAGAAAACATCGCTCAATTCAGATGTTACTGACTCAGGTTTATCGCTCAATTCGTATAAAACCATGGATCATACTATCCTAGATTAGATTCTTCTACAGGAGCGGATGTACCTTACATCTCCAGGACCAGCGTCGCTTGCAAACTAGTACACTTGCTGTTCTTATTCTGGGCCTCCTCGAAACAGAGGGGATCCTCCCCTTTGTTTCGAGGTTCACAGCACAATTATGCTGCAACCGATATTGGCATTCGGCTGACATGGGATATATCATCATTTATTGTATTTCATAAAATATCTTTATATTTCACAGCAACAAACCTTTCATAACTGGCTCTCTCAGCGAGGGTAAGTTCCACATAAGTGTGCTGAACACTGGCGAGGTGGCGTACGACCCGTGCATTCAGTTCGACGTCAAAGGAGCAGTTCTGCAGGTTCCGCCCATGTACTGCACCAACGATAAGAACCTTGAAGAGACATGGAAATGTAATACGATGACCCCTATCAAGACTAACTCAAGTTGGGTAAGAGATTTTATTAATATGGGGTAATTAATGGTGTATGAGGCCCAAGCAAGGGCCTGAGGGCCAAGTCGATATCACTTGCAACTTGGTACATTGACTGATTGATAAACGAGGCTCCATAGCAGGATTTCTTCTTGGATTTGGAAAGAATACGGCAGTCGCTCCCAAAAATTCGCATAAACTTTATCTAAAAAACAGAAAAGTCCGCGAATTCTCGGTTGAAACCACAATAACATGATGATAACGATGCTTGATTGTTCTAAGATACCTCCAATTACTGCAAAAGCACGATGATTTTTGCCTCAATATCACTGTAAAAATGTAGTCTTTTTTTTCTGCTTTAACCAATAACATTTCTACACAGGAAATCAAAGATATAATCGTGGATCTGAAAGGTCTCACAAACCAAGATAAGGAAGTCGTATTGAACGTAAAACTGTTCGAGCGCTGTGCGAACACTATCCATAGTAAACTTTACACACATAGTGTTCCTTTGAAGAGTATTCCTGATGGCATTTCTATAAAAGGGTATGTATATGGTAAAAAATTGTACTGCTGAGGAGTGGAATACCCTACCTGACTCTGTTTTTTCCAGAAGGTTATGAATTGGGAGACTTGATTAGTTTAGCATGCATCTAACTTAGGCCACATCGTCACTTATCAACAGCTCATTTTCAAAAGCTTTGTGCGATAAGTAACGTTTCAAAATTATTAGTAAGTTTAACGAAACCTCTGGAAAATGGTACAGTAGCGCAGAAAAGTCGTGCATATAAAAATATTTTAAACCGTTTTGATTAATCAAATCGCATTAAACACTTTAGTGCAATATTGAATGTGAAAATTTTATAAACAATTTCTTTCAACGAGAACGTCTCCTTCACTGAATATTTTTGTTAATTTTAAATTCATTAATAATAACCATATTGTATTCATATGAAATATTTGTTTTTATTGCGAGTCTAAATTAGTATCTACAAATACTATATTCAAGAGTAAATATAAAAATAATAAACAATCTTTATAATTTTTATTATTTTTGCAGAAGTACAGATGTCGGCGACACTGTTCAAATACTGAAAAAGGATATTTCGTTATCAAAACATTTTGAACAGATTTATACAGTATGTATATTTTATACCTATACTGCCTGTACATACTGGATAACAAGTAATTCCTCATCCACTATTAATCGATGAAACTACTATCCATCCATTTTTATTTTCATTTTCATTGCATGAATTCGTAACAAGAAATTTCAAATCGTCTTTACTTCTGTAGATAACAAACCGAGGGCCATCGAACTTCAAAGACCTTACCAGCATAATCAAGTTGCAGAAGACAGAGTTCATTACATACTCATTCGCGCCAGTATCCGTAAGTAGACCAAACCTTGTACCATTTTCTTTTTCCGTGCACGAAATCTCCACGGATACCAGTCTCACCGGGGCTGGCGAGAGAGGTTATGTCGGACTCGAACCGAATAAATCGCACGCCGTCTTTGGGTCTCTAGTTGCCGGAGGTGAAATAGTGGCGATAATATTCTTCGCACCCCGGCAGACCCGGGGCTCACTCTTTCGTGATGATCCCTTCGGCTTTAGCAACTACGGAGTCCCCGTTTTGGCTCCAACTACGGAGTGACGCACTTTACGCTGCCGCCGCGACCTGTTTCTGCTAGGGCGATAGGCGGCTTCACCAGACACGTCCCACTTGATATAAAGTGAACATCATGGACGTTTGCAATACCAAAGGCATCACATTCGTGCTGTCAATCCTGAAAAACCTTCTAATTCTCTTCTTGAAGAACCCCTTATTGTAGTCGCTTGGAAACCACGTTGCTTTCATTCCGCACAGTAAACTCCGTTTTCGGTCGTAATTTTTGAGAATGAGCTCCTTTATGTGGCGAACGGTGGGATTACAGAAGTGCTGACTTATTATTTATTTCGCAGATACGCATAGATGCAACAACGAGATCAAAAGAGATTCACAGAACATGTCGAATCAATTCATATACTGATGTTGAAATTATGGCTACGTGTGTGATAGACAGTTTATTCAAAGATGACCATGTCCGGGTCATGATATCTTTGGATACCAATCCCACTATATTAAGTAAGTGATGTTTTCTTTTAGGTACAGTGAGCTCCAAAAGTTCCTGGAAATTTTGGAGACATTAGAAACGAAGAAACATTAGAAGCTACTGGATAATAGATCTAGTTATTAATTTAATTAAGATTAGGCTACTACTTTCATGAGTTTACTTATTATCATAGAAAGGAACAAGACACTCTAGTTTATTTGATTAACACTATCTATGTTCCTTTTGGGTAACTTACATCCCTAAGTGTCCAGAAAGTTACGGAGCCCACTGCAGGGCACAATTAGGCATCACATCATTGAAGATGCGATTGAACTAGTTTAGTCGATTGAAAAACACACTATTTCTGACGTCAGGTATATTGCTAAGAAGAGTATGAAAGTGACGTATCTATCAGCCCACGAAAAATACTACTTGCTACCCTTAAAATATTACATACGCAGTACGCCTTGCCGAAGAGCGAAATCCATGCTCAGGCCCTCTCCGTGAGTAGCGGCTCCGCCGTGAAACAAATTACTACACAACGATGGCAACTCAAAAATGCCGTCGATTCGACAGAAGAAGAAAATAAAACAAGCACTTCATTTCAACGGTTATATTTTTAAAAATTAATAAAGTATATATATATCATCTATTGCAGCTTATGATAAGCTTAAGAATGAAGATAATATTGGGTTGAAATCAACTTTGACCATCCTTGTTGAAGGAGATAACTCAAAAAGGTAGGTTTGATTTACGTTATATCTAAAAATCCATCAGAAGTTTACCATATTGATTTCTTTACAATTTAAATATGATGTATTTTAGTTTTAGTTTGACTACGCTAGTACATCTTCGTGAAGCTTATGTGGAACTGTGGATATGGATTGTAGCAGGATTAGTTGGACTGTTGTTAATAATCATCCTGGCTTGCGTACTCTATAAGGTATGTCCAAAGTTTTCTAATTCTTCATCGAAGTCATTAGTGAATCTTCCCGTGTAAAATTATTAAATTGAAAATCTGAAATTTGAGGCAGTTGATGTCTTTTTCGTTGAAACTCTTGTGTTTTTGATGATGATAATGATTATGATGATAGTGGTGATGATGATGATGATGATGACGATGATGATGATGACGATGATGATAGTTATATAATTTCGTGACTTAAACTCTTGAGAAACGGCTCGCAATAAGTTACATATTAGCCTTAATTTTTTTTAATCTTGCAATTTATTTACAACATAACCTAACATAACCTTCCTATGATTATATTTGCAGTACGGGTTTCTGCGACGTGAAAACAAGAAGAAACTGGCAGATCTCAAACAGGATATTAAAAGGCAGACCATTGTGAGTACTTACTTAGCACTGTTTTCACTTCTATACAATTATGACAATGCCATAAAAGTAGGTATAGGTCACGGGGAGACTAAAATAACAGCTAACCCATTTCTTGAAGTATAAAATTAAATCGTTGACATAAGAGAGAAGAAGAAAGATTTTTCACGGTTTTTTTTTAAGGTTGACATCAGTTTATAGTAATACAAAAATTAAAATATACCTCCACAGAGACAATCGATGAGTAGACCACCGACCGAAGACACCAACCAGATTCTTGAGAACATGGAAGTAGCAGAGGAATGCGTCGACAGCAATGTAGTTCCGCACAAACCGTCAACGAACAACGAGACAGCGCCAAAATAGACATAAATAATATCTCAAGACTTTGTCATCATAAACCAATATATCAATGTTTAAGTTCTAGCACCATAAGTAACGCACAAAAAATCGCGACTGCTGAGACGGGGTCTCGGGCTCGATCCCAGGTTTACCATGGTACACACCAATGACTTTTCGATGCTTTTCGAAGTTATGTGTGTATATATCGCAGGGTTATAAGTGGCCGGTTAATGGCAATAGGCTCGCCACCTATAACATTGGGACCTAAACATAAACTGGCGAAATGTACAGCACTAGCACCTCTGCCTACCCCTTCGGGGATATAGGCGTGAGTTTATTTTATGTTATGTTACCACAAGTCCAAAGACCTCTTCTCAGCAGTCCATTACCCATACCAGTAGGCTACCGCGGACATACATAGTACTCCTTTTATACCGCGTTCCCGAATTTAAAATGTCAGTGGTAGTGATTTCTGACTTTTAATGTAGAGACATTGCGTCACTCCAATATCTATTCCGTCAAAGTTGATGATAGTTCAATAAAACTTTTCACAGTTCGTATATTATATCACCTTCTCACGCCGAGGTTTTGTGGTAAAAACGTCAACCGAACACATTGTTCCTCTAAGGCTAACTTTATGAGAATAATAAGTTACCCATCTATGTAATACTATGACAATATTTTGCAAACGTAATGTTAGAAGTTAAACGACGATATATGGCATGTAAAAGTAGCTGTTGAATGCAGTTCCACCCGCGTAAAGTGCACATCCTATTCTATGTTCTTTGACATTTATTATGTTTTTAAAAATAGACTGGATAAACATTGGACAATCAAAACACAAGTGCAGTGATATACAAGCATTAGCTTAGGCTGCTAGTGTATTATATAATAATAATAATAATAATAATGCATTTCGAATGCATCATCCACGTTCATCTGTCATGAGATTGTACATCCCGCGAAAATGTGGGGGTCGAGGATTTTTAAATGCTAAGACCCTTCATAATCGCGAGGTGTGCAATCTCAGAGACTATTTTCTTAGATCCAACGTGGATATGCATCAAAATGTAGTCAACGTAGATACTGGGCTCACCCCGCTCGGCTTGGCCAAGCTGAACTGGCGCAGGCCTATAGTAGTTGGTGCTGACGACCGCAGGGAGATATGGCAGAGCAAGGAGTTATATGGTAGGTTTTATCGGGCCCTCCACAGGCCCGAAGTAGACCTACTGGCATTCGCATCCTGGCTACGTTTCAGTGACCTTTTTGGGGAAACTGAAGGTTTTGTCTGTGCTATTGCAGACGAAGTTATCAAGACGAATAATTACCGGAAGTATATCATGAGCGATGGCACAGTCGACATATGTCGAGCGTGCCACCAACCTGATGAATCCCATATTACTTCCGGTTGTTCTCGTCTTGCTAACGGTGAGTACTTGCACAGACATAATCAAGTAGCCAGGATAATCCACTTGCTCTGAAATATAACCTTGTGGAAGTTGAGGTACCGTACTATAGATATGTTCCTGAGCCAGTTCTGGAAAATGGTCATATCACATTGGACTGGGATCGACCTATCATCACTGATAGAACTGTTGTAGCCAACAAGCCTGACATTGTGGTGATAGACCGATCTGAGCGCCGAGCATTGATTGTTGATGTTACCATTCCTCATGACGAGAATCTCAAGAAAGCTGAGAAAGATAAACAGGTTAAGTACTTGAACTTGGCTCGCGAGATTGTCGACATGTATTGTGGAGTGTTGACTCAGCAATCATTGTGCCGATAGTCGTGTCAGTTAATGGACTGATAGCGAAGAGCCTCGATCAACACCTAAAGAGGCTCGGGTTAGACGGTTGGGTCAAGGACCAGATGCAGAAGGCTGTGCTACTAGATACGGCGCGCATCGTCAGGAGGTTCCTTTCTCTGGAACCCTAACCACCGGTAGCTTGGTCCCTGTATCCGATACCGGTGGCTCTCTGTTTTTTATATTTTTAAATGTGTATATTGTTTTTTATTGTTGTATGATATTTATATTTAAAAATGTAAAAAAATATGAAAAGAACTCGAATAAAGTGAAATAATAATAATAATAAATTTTTTTTTAAATTTATTTATTGATGTGCTAGTATAAAGATTAAATAGCTTTTGTTGCTGATTGTACTTCAAGTGCCAATCAGATGTTTTTATTTTTTTTTAATTTAATCTAAGAAATATAAAATGTTTCTCTATTATTTCTTTTACTAATTTATGATTCTTCGCCTCTCGAAAAAAACATAGCCATAACAGATTATTCAGAGTAAAACTTAATATAAGTTGGTTGCAGCATGTAATAAAACATTTTATAGAAGAAGAAGGAAAACACACACATTTCTTATATGTCCAATTTAATAGATATACAACTAACAAAATATGGATGGCTTCATTTGTCCTTGCGAGGCGTGGCGGCAGGGGGGCGGGGAGAAGGTTAAGAGTCTCTGTGCTGTCAGTGCCGAAGACAAAGAAGAGTTTCTCGGTCTTCCCGCTGACAACACACAACCTCTTCAGTGAGCTCTCTGTATTTGATCGCGTTAATACCCGGGGTCCGCTAACCAAATATCATGCAATAACATAAAATTGCCAAATTGTATTTTTATGCTAATATAATTATAGTGTAAGTACTAGGACTACCAAAGGCTTTGGTTTCCGTAATGTTTCCCTTACGCCCTGTATGGAGACAGACAGATATAGGAAAATGTTTACGCTACCGACGTCGAACTCGGTTATACCTATTCCTAACTTGTGTATCCAAACTATATGGAATCTATTAATTTACAACAATGGCTAATAATATCCCAGTAGGTATATAATTGTAGATGAGGAAAACTTCAACTAATAAACAGGTTGAAACAAGAACATTTGATAATTTCATTTGACCTAATAAGCTTCACCACAATATTTTTTAATATCCTATCAATGATAATTTCAAAAATATAGATGAGTTGTTGGAAATTAAAAATGAGGTTAGTTACTCAATTTAACGCAATGAGAGCCACGACAATGCAGTACACAAAAAAACGTCATTAATAAAATAAGTTCACAATAACAATAATAAATAAATTATAATTTATCAAAATCAAAATCAAAATTTTCTTCACGTAAGTAGGTAGCTATTTTTTTATAAGCACCCGTTTAATTTTATTTCATTACTTACCTATAAGCATATGTATACTCATATAGGTAACTAATGATCCGTCATTGTATTTTACGACAGCCACTTAATAGGTATAGAATATTTTCTATACTAACAGGAATAAAGAAAACAGAGATACGATAATAAAATTGTTAGACAAATAGCTTCGGCTATGGGTTCTAGAATGTGTATAATTCAACCCAATTATCCGAGTTCTAAAAGCTTTGTAATGCTCAAAACTATTTAGGGATTGTACTTACGGTTTGCGTAGATGCTAATTCTATCCGCAACATTCTAGCAAGACCATCGCATCATCATAGTATTACCTTCTAGCAAGACTATCTATAGCAAGAACCACTGTGGAAGTTAGCACCAAAATAAGATTATTGTATTAAATTATTTTTTTCTTGTAAAAACGAACTAATTTTTATTAAAATTCAACAATAACGAGGCAACGCAATACTTTGATTAAACCTCATAGCAATATAATTACACGTTCCCGCCTTTTATATTACTTTTTATTAAATTTTAATTTTGGAATGAAAAATGAAAAATGTGCCATCAATAATTTGGTATGAATTAAAAACTTTTTACAAGGACTTTTTTTATTAAATATAGATAAGTGCGTGGATGAAAAAAAAATCTATTGTAGAAAAATATAATCTTTACTTTTAAATTTAAGTGTACTTTTATCTACTATAATCTAAGTTATTATGTTTTATAATAGATGTTGGTGTTCAATTACGAGTTATTTATTTATTTATCTTAACGCCTGTATATGCTTTACACCCAAAGGTAAACGCCAGGTAAGTATAGTAATGGAAAACCTGTCATTAGCCTTACTTTCTGTTTAAAATTTATGTGTTTACTAACTGTATCGCTGTTGGTTTTCAAAATAAATAAATAAATAAATAAGCTGAAATGTATTATCTAACGGGATAACTAAACAGTTTTGAATGATACGACTGAACATATTTTATGATCACGATCCTTACCCATAATAGTAAAATACAAAAGGTCACATTACTATTGTTTATTCCGTGACAATTACTATTAATTGAACAAGGGTGACCATGATGAGACAACCAAGACGATGAGTATATGCTTCATCGCATAAACTATAGTGGTACCGTTAAACAGGGTGAATAGGAATCCAGGGGTGGTTAGAAATAAAACGGTCATTGAAATAATTCAAATTAGTAATTTCTTTTACAAAATTTTAACTAAACCCATTAACAGATATTTCGTGATTCTGTTACTATAATGACTAGTTCAAATTTTCGCTTGAAAGAAAGTAACTACATAATTCAGCCGAATATTTCTATTCACCTATTCACTATTCACCCCCTTTTACCCGGTAATAACGATAAATATGTACACATTTAACTGTTTGTAAAATTATTAGTCACAAACAAATGTTGTTGGTACATAACAAAGGTTATGGTGTCCAACACCCTTACGATATTTAAATACCTAAGTATAGTCATTTTCACAATATATTTTATATCGCATTGCCTTCAATTGTAACTTGAGTTTAACCCGTAGTTGATCACTACATGTTAAACATAACACTCTTAACTAAAGCAAACAGACTATTCAGATTCTTGAGACAATAATATTTTTAAATTGTTCTCGGATTAGTCTACTTTAAACATTAAATTATACCTTACACCTTGATGATGATTCTTACATAATATCACATTTTCATACACCCACGTGATTTCCTGTAAATGTAATGCCAAAAAACCCGCGGTAGCCTAGTGGTATGGGTAATGGACTGCTGAGACGAGGTCTCGGGTTCGATCCCACGTTTACCATGGCACACACCAATGACTTCGATGCTTTTCGAAGTTATGTGTGTATTTATCGCAGTTTTATAAGTGCCCGGTCAATGACTATAGGCTCGCCACCTATAACATTGGGACCTAAACATAAACTGGCGAAATGTGGGTGCTAGCACCTCTGCCTACCCCTTCAGGGATAAAGGCGTGTGTTTTTTTACCCGACTGCGCGACGCAAAGGAGGGTATTGTGTTTATCAGTCTATGTATGTATGTATGTATGTATGTATGTATGTTTGTTTCTATGTGGCGTTCTAGAGACCAAACGCGTAGGCCGATTTTGATCATTCTTACGTCAATCGATTCGTCTTAACCTTGCGAGTGTCACTAAAGACATGACAGTAATCAAAATTCACCACAGCGACAACCAGACGCCATATTGTCAAAATGAAAAAAAAAAAGTCGATGAACTATGTCAAGTGGGGTGTCGTTGAATAGGTAATTTTAAATCATATTTAGGTTTCTTTTACCATTTTTCATTTTAAATAATAGTTTAGGATATATAACGATTTAAAGTTGCTTAACAAAACATTCATTCTTGCTAATTTTCTTACTTATTGATTTAAGTTCATATTTCGTATTTATAAACGATATACAAACAAAAATATTTTTGGTAAAAAAATAACTTTTCAATGAATCGTAACTAAAAAGTATAAAATAAAAAAATAATTTAAAGAAAAACAAAAAACCCGACTGCGTAAACTAAAAAGAATGAAACAAGTCCAGTAGTTTAAAATTCATACAATACTTACAGTTGGGGCCCATTCAAATTTTACCAATTAAATCTTCCCAAGGGGCCCCGACTGTGAGTATTGTATGAATTTTAAACTACTGGACTTGTTTCATTCTTTTTAGTTTACGCAGTCGGGTTTTTTTTGTTATGTTATGTTATGTAATGCTAGTGCAGTCCGCTCATTTTGGGAAAATTCTTGGAAGTCCTAGCAATATGGTCATACTATAGATACATGTAATTCATTAATATAGCAAAGTCGTTATCAGAATTTAAAGTCATCACTGTAGTTAGCTGCCAGTTGTGGTAGACGCGCATAATGATCTGTAAGTAATGAATAATATAATATTTATTTAGTAAAAAATAATTAAGCAACTAGCTGTTCCTTTGCCAATATTTCAAATAAAAACTTTATTCGATAATTTTGAACACATAAAAAAACAATTGGTGAAAACGGTTCCTAATTTATAATGCAATAAAATAAATTATAGATTTTTAACTTGTTGAACAATTTTTATTACTTTTGCTAATTATTATTTATTTTAAAAAAGAAGACATCTCAATGTAAAAATTTGGTCTCTGTTAGAAACTCATTGTTAGAAAATTATTTTTCTAACAGAGACAAAAAAATCTCTCTTTGGCCGATAAGTCAATGGAGTTTTTGTTTTAAAAATATTTCAAGAATGTCATAGACAACTTAATACCTAATAGTTTAAATAGGTGTCTGTTATTGTAAAATTATAATTTAACAAAAATTAAGCCTGTAGCGAATACGTTACCTACCTATGAACAATTAATACGTACGTTTAATATTATCCTTCCTCATTCAAATTAAGTATTCCGCATACAATACCTATTCAACTTCAGAATAAAATCTTAAGACGAATATGATGATGAATGTTTATTTATATAAAAATATAAATAGAAAACCTAGCGGTAGCCTAGTGGTATGGGTAATGGACTGTGACGAGGTTTCGGGTTCGATCTCAGGTTTCACCATGGCACACACCAATGACTTTTCGATGCTTTTTGAAGTTATGTGTGACAACTGAAAACGCGTGCAAGAGACAAGGTATCGATTGTCTGCTGTATTTGTCGTTGTATTTTGTCTTTGGTTTCGGACTCATACCTTTACAAAAAAAATTATTTGAAGCTCGGAATTGCCGTCCCATGATTGCAACTTTGTTTTTAATATGTGTTTTTTGAAGAAAAATCTAATATTCAGATTGTCGTAAAGAAATAAAATAAATATCACATCTCAATCGAAAATCCCCACTTAAATTTCGTTTTTGTTTCAGTAATTTTTCTACTGTTTTTTTTCCGGGGGATATGGAGCGAAAAGTGGTCTTTCTATCACGAACGTTCCGTGAAAACATTTCAACCACCAAGCACCCTGCAAGAAGACTCTTATTTTGGGTTTAGTACCACTTACGACCGGTATAATAAGAGGTAAGTTCTAAACACTTTTCTACATAATGCAAAGATTTTCAAGAATATTAACTGCTTAATGATGTGTCTGATACTCTCCAAGACGTTCATTGGTAGTGCTTGTGCGGCTAAACCCGCACAATTTCCTTGCGACTTAAACCGCATAGCAAGGAATCGGGTATTTTTTTTCTATATTTTTTTAGCTGCAATATTTTCGGTTAGAAATTCGTTTTTGGAACACTTACAAAGTGCTCGATTGGTGGCAATAAGCTCGCACCTTATTACGCGGGACCGAAAATCATAGTTGGTGAAATGTGCGTGTTTAATACACCTCTGCCTACACCTTCGGGGATTACGGCGTGAGCGTATGTATGTATATATGTTTTAACGACCTCAGTGGCGTGGCAGCAGCGAACGCGACAGTTAGTCAGGAGGCGCAGGTTTGATTCCCGCTGAGTATTGTGTACTTGAATATGAATATTTGCCTTGGTCTGGGTGTTTTTTTTAATAAATGTATGATGAAAAATTTAACTAAGTTTGTTGCGCGAATGTAACCCATAACACAAGCTAGTTAAGCTATGCTTAGCAAGGGCCTCGATGGTGTTGTGTAGATTGTCCTAGAATATTTTTATTTATTTTCATCATTATTGTAACGCTCTTATAATAAAAGCTAAAACTAATGAATAGGCGAAGTAGGAGAGAAAGCCCGGGTTTCAGAAGTGAGCTTTAAAATAATTTGAAAACGAGTAATAAAACCTGTGTTTTTATACAGAATGATGATAAGTGCACCAAGAGAGAATAATATAGGAGAAGTGTACGAGTGTAATTTATCCGAAGCAAACAGTAAATCGTGTTCAAAAATTACTAGAAATATCACCAGAGAAGGTAAGACCATTATAGTTTTATAATTGCCTCGGCCAAACATTAAAATACTACCTCTTAATAGTATCACACAACAAAAATAATAGTATTGATTCCACACATAGATAAGAGGATCTTCTCTTATTAATAACTAGCTGTTGTTGGGGACTTCACATCCCGTTCCCGCTGCTTCTTCCCGAGCATTTTCATATTTGTTTACCTTTTAAACCTTGTCTGGGCTTCCACGAATAATTCAAGGCCAAAAAAATTAGCAAAATCGGTCCAGCCGTTCTCAAGTTTTAGCGAGACTAACGAACAGCAATTCATTTTTATATATATAGATTATGTGAATGAATTCTTAGATTTTTAAATAAAGTAAAATTATATTAACACGTGATATATCTACCTTTGGCAATGTTCAAAATGGTTCCATTATTTCGTACAAAATTCGTTAGAAGAAGTTTTTGACGACAGAGGATAAGACGGTATCTCCTGTCCTAATTGAGCAGTCCGACTGGGAAAGTACCTCCGCCCTACAGAATACCGCGACTAATAATAACTTTGTGTGGTGTTTCCAGCGGTGAGTAGGGTAGCCAGAGCTCACTGGCGAGATTTTGTGTTTTCAGTGGGTAGACCGAGAAACCCTTCTCTATATGGTCGGTAGTACGAATGTGACGTCCCTGGTGTTGCAAAACGTCCATAGGCCACAGTAACCACTTTCCATCAGGTGGGCGGCCACCTAAGTGGTATAAAAAAGTAAATCTTTACTTTTATCATTGTGTTTGTTACAGTTCCGAAGTATACACACGATTATTGGTTTGGAGCAACTATTAAAGCTGGGCCTACTTCTTTAGTAGTGAGTATAATCCAAGGGTAACGCCATAATGGAACCATACTATGTTACTACTGGGATATAACCAATTCCATGGAACTGCTGAGAGAAAAAGAACCAGTAGTTCCATAATGGAATAACTGGAATCTCCCAAAGAGTATACTGTCAACAGTTATCCGTTGATGTCATCACTGAATTTGAGTATTTTGCCTGACTCAGCTAATTGCCTAGTAATAAAACTAAATACCTAGTAATATAATGATTTATTTTTCAGGTATGCGCCCCAAGATATACCAGAAGTAAGTATAAGCACATACCTTATTTAAATACAGATCGATATTTAAAATTGTTTTAAAATCAGTACCAGTTTTTCATCTGTCAAATTTATAATTCTCAGTTGGACATGATGTAAGGATCATTTTATACGGATGTTTTTCAGCAATACTTTGTACGGTATTGCCGGAAAATCTAGTCAAAAACCAGGGTTTTACACATTTGTTGACTTGGTAACAATAAGACAAAAGGCATAATTGGTAGGTACCCAAAGAGGATTTAGTTAGAGGACCCGCGCAACTTCGTCTGCGTCACCCTGTTTTTGCAACATTGTTCATTCCTGCTCCGCACCTGTTGGTTGAAGCATAATGTTATATACATATAAACCTTCCTCTTTAACCATTCTATCTATTAAAAAAACCACATCAAAATCCGTTGCGTAGTTTAAAAGATTTAAGCGTACAAAGGGACATAGGGACAGAGAACGCGACTTTGTTTTATACTATGTAGTGATGATTAATAAGTCGTCGTCATCGTGTATGATCTACACTTCCTACAGTCTCCGGTACTTTTAGCGGGGCGTGAATGAACAACTTTCGAGTTCGTATAGAATCTGTAACGTCAGCCTTGAAAACTGTAGACATAAAATAAACAATCACTTTTTTTAACAGCTCCTGTAGGATACAATGTCGCTGGAACATATGGACGGTGCTACAGACGCCAATTAAACCAAACTACGTTTGGTTTACCCAAATACCCTGCGACACCAAGTGGATTCCCAAAATACGAACATCAAGGTAAGGGTAAAGATAGGAAAGAAATTTATAAAGGACGTAGGATGCGATGGTATCTCCTATCTCAATAGAGCAGTCCAACCGGGGCAGTATCTGCGCCCTACAAAATATCGTGACTAATAATAACCTTGTGTTGCGTTCCTGTCGGTGAGTAGCGTAGCCAGAGCTTACTGGAGAATTTCTGTGCTGTCAGTGGGTAGACCAATATGTCTTCTGCGCTGGTGGTACAGGAGCTCTCTTAATCTTCTATAAAATGCCCTACGTTATAGCAGGTACGTCATTTGTGATATAGTGCTTAATATTCGTTTATCATTGAATGCACATGCTTCGCAGAATTGACTATGGATACCCTGGGATGGAGTTTGGACGTCGCAGAGGATGACGCTATGATAGTAGGAGGTCCTGGCCTGTTCCAAAAAACAGGTATGTTTTTAATTTCTTAGTAACACTAGTTTGTATGATATTGTATTCTCTATGTCTTCGACCAAAGGTGCCGAATTCATAAAATGTATTAGGTGTAAACCGAAGGAGTTACGAGTATATGGTGTGATAAGTCATTTTACAGACCGCTTTTTTGCGATAGCAGGGCCTTTGCACGTTCGTAGCGCACCTCTTGCACATCGCTCCAACGTTAGCAACACGGCAGAGCCAAGACGCATACCTCCACTATGCCTTTTGTATAATTTACAAAGCGTCGCGACGCTTTTGTATATTTTATATCAAAACATTATGATGTGCAGTCATTTGTGCCAGCGCGGGTCTGGGGGTGACGGGTGGAGCCGCCTACCTAGCAGAAGAACGGCCAAGGCGGCGGTGCAAAGTGCCACCCCATACCCAGGGGCTAAATGGGGACACCATGGTCCCCACATTAGAGTAAGAGGGTCATCTCAAAACAAATGTCTCCGGGTCTGCCGGGGTGCGAGAGATATGTCTTGTATAATCGCACCTCCGGCAATCAAGGACCCATGGACGGTATTTTAGTCGGTTTTAGTTCGACATAAACACCTCCACCGGTTATAGTGGTATGGTGGTGGTGGTGATAACGTGGTCTCCATGGCGATTTTGGGCACGATAAAAAAAAGGTATTTGTTCACGCCTTAAGATAATATTGACATGGGTTCTAAAAAAGGTGTAGAAACGAATAAGATATTTAAAATGCTATTTATTAACTTACAGGTACTGCCGCAATCTTGGAAGCTAATTTGAGTCTCTTAAAGCGAATACAAAATATACAGTCGAATTTATTCAATTTTGGTAAGTTTAAAATCATTTTACTGTTTTTTCTTTTTCATTTTGCCTTTCAGGATTTCGTTAGGCGAAACTCCTTTACTGGGATACCAACAATTTAGTAGAAGAGTGTTTAGTGTCTTTGTAGTGACGATGTACATCATAATTATATTGTGTATATTATGTTGTCCGCAATGACGCGAAAAATATCAACTATTTGGATATCGCATATATTTTCATTGATCCCTCTTCTGAGCAGATGAAAAAATTGTATACTTCTTATTTTAGCAGCTCTTTAGAGCATCACTCACTGACTAAGCCCTCAAAAATGAATAGAAAAATCTGATTTCTGAACCAATTCAGCTTAAAAATGTAGGTGCCTACTATAGATAAACAAAACTGTAGAAAAACAAAATATGTCATAGGTATTATGTTCATATCAAATTATTGTTATTAATTCTTTTACAGGTTACAGCGTGGCTATAGGCTATTTTACAAATGATCAAAAAGTTTCTTATGCCATAAGTACAACATATGGCAACATTGGTTTCGGACAAGTAAGTTAATCATCACTACATAGTATAAAACAAAGTCGCGTTCTCTATTCCTATATCCCTGTCTTTATGTCCTTTGTATGCTTAAATCTTTTAAACTACGCAACGGATTTTGAAATTGTATACCACCTGATGGAAAGTGGTCACCTTGACCTATGAATGTTTGCAACACACGAGACGTCGCATTCGTGGTGCTGACCCTATAGAAGCCTTTTAATGTCCTTCTTGAAAAACCACATAGTGTAGGTACTCACTTGGAAAAAGATGAACACAGAAGGGATGTCATTTTACAGCCTGAGCATAAAGTACCTTTCATACGCACCGTTTCCGATCATTATGTATGAGGAAGACTCTCTGCCTGTGACGAGTTATGCGATGATAAAAAGTAGGCGTGGGCATTATGTCGAATATTTTTTCTGAACACAAACCAATTTATTCCAGGTTTACTTTTATAACACAATACATGATAGTTCACCAATGAAACTAAACAAGAAGGTTGACACTGAAGTAATTGGGTCAATGTTCGGTGCCGTGCTGTGTTCTGCGAAGATAAATGCAGTCGGGAAAGGAAACGATTTGTTAGTGGGTGCTCCCACTTACGCCCTGCAGTCCGATTACAATACTGGAGCGGTCTATGTATATAGTTACGATAGGAGAGGTGTAAGTATCTTAACAAAGTCTAGTTTTTCATATTTACTGACTTACTGTGGCGTTGCAGTAGTGAATTCTATTTCTTCATAAGAGGAGGTTATGGTTCGATACCCGCTTCTAGTATTTTGTAGCAGTCATACCGTAAAGATGACACAAAAAACGCATTATAGCGATTACGTATCCATCACAATTCTTTACCACATATTGCAAGGTTTTATTCTGGAGTGGTCTTAACACTGGTGGATTATTGACACGAAAACGGTAGTGGACGAGCTCACATCGACCAGTCATTAATTATATGAAAACGATCGCACCTGGGCCTTGTGTCTCTGGCAAATCAGGTTCAAGATCCGTGCCGATAATTACAATTTTAAATGAGACTGCCCTGAATCCCTTAGTACCGAGTAAAATGTACACACACTATACAGCTACTTAGTACTACCATTCACGCCATTCCGATTACCCTGCACGAATACTCCGTCTAGACGAGTCCGTTGCTCGACTAGAGTTCGTTAAATTGTGCTAGTATTTAAAGAAATCATCGTTAAGTTGTTAACTTCACTTCTAATAGAGATTGTCCTTTTGCAGAGTCCACCCAAATACCGCAATAAGATAGTTGGTTACAAATCTGGATCAAAGTTTGGCAGCGCTATAATAAGTGTTGGTGATCTGAATAATGACAGAAGAGATGGTGGGTCCTCAGTTTTTATAACTATATGAGTAGTAAACCTTTTCGAAGAGCAAAATCTATGCTCGGGACCTCTTCTTGAGTGGCACTGCCGTGAAACAAGTTACTACACTACACTACAATGGCAAATCAAGGAAATGTCGTCGACTCGATAGAAGAATTATTACTCTATACTGCTACTGATTTGTACTGGACTTATATTTAGATTATCAGCCGAATTTCGGTAGCTTAGCTTAGTCGGTTAGCGTAGCTTATGTTTTTAAAATCTGCTTTGTTCCCCAGAAATTGCTATAGGAGCTCCTTTTGAAGATGACGGTGCTGTGTACTTGTACTCTGGCGCTGCTCTACTTAGTGATAAGCCCTTAATATGGTTGCAAAGGATTCAGCCATCTGGATCGAATATAAAGTCATTTGGCCATAGTCTAGGAGCACTTCGAGATTACGACGATAATGGATGCAATGGTACGTTTTTCATCTTTTTCATACAAGTCTTAGAGTTTAGAGTCTATAGGCACGAGTTGACAGCCTCTATGGTGTGGCGGTAGTGAACACGACTGCTACGCAGGAGGAGCGGGTTCGATCCCCACTTAGTGCAAATATTACATCAATATGGCTATTTGCACTGGTCTGGTCGTGCCTCGAAGACTACGTTAAGCCGTCGATCCCGGTTGCCAAATTAACATCTATGGCATTCGTTACGGTTAGTTGGATCCCTCAATAGTTTGACTAGCCTAACTACAAAACTTCGATTTTGCTAAACTCTTTACGAAGTACAGCTGCATCTTAGTTAGACTATAAAGCTGACCCCAACTGAGTTCGGAATAGACTCGTAGAATGATGAGGTATAGGCACAAGTTGTGGATGTAAAATGCTTTCGTGTATGCATTTTTGGACTGTCTTTTGAGAATAGCACAGGGTGCAACGGTGGTGGACGAGCTCAAAACTGCCTCAATTTTATCGCGACTCAGGTCTATGGTCCGTGCCGATAGTTATAGCAGTCTTTAGTAGGCCTAAGAAGGCTTGAATGACTCCCTGGAAAAAGGACATGGAAAGGCAATGTCTAGTTCACGAGACGACGTCTGATAGAGTAGTATGAAAGAAAATAGCTTGTTGTTCCGACACTGTCAACTCAAAAAATAGGACAAAAGTATGAAGTATAGTCACCGGCATATTATTTTAACTCCTATCACATAACAAAATCTATATATCTAGATTTTTAGGTGTAGTAGGTAGTAGGCACGCGTTTTAGGTGTCTTTTGAGGACCCATCAGCTGAAATCCATCGTCCACAGTCGTTTCTTTAGCGACTTGGAATCTTTACATTAAGCCGGTAACTATACAAGTGAGTCACATGCCATCTGTCTGGCAAGTTATTGAACGTATGGTGTATGTAGTACTCTTAAACTTTTTTTAATATACTAAGTTCTTTTTACTAGTATGTTTTCTGGTCAACAGAATTAGCAGTCAGCGCTCCATACAAGGATAAAGTGATGGTTTACTCGTGTTTTGCTGCAGTCACCATCACTAAATTGTACACGCATTTCCCTAACGTAAAGGTAAGGTTACGTAATGAATGTTTTATAAAAATAAAACCATAAAAAGCTTTTCCGCTCTACCATGTAGGATACATAAGACCTATGGAAAAGTGGAACAGGTATTTACTTACCTCTGAAAAAAAAATTAAGGTTTCATATTTCGGGGAAGTGGGGGGGGAGTCAAACGCTTAAGAATCGCTTCGATGTCCGTCAGTCTGTCAAGATCTGTAACTCAGGAATGCGGATAGGTGTCAAGTTGAAATTTATACCAAAAATTCAGGTTGGCCTGAGTTTTTGGTATAAATTTCATACCTTGAAGCTGTAAAATATTAAACTACTACGTCAATCCAATCAAAAGTTGCTCACATTTATATATAAAATAAATGCCACACGGTAACCGTGACTCTATTTTCCTTCTTATTGTCTGCTTCACACATTACCAATAGTGGCAAATATTGTGGCGAATGTAGTGGCAAACATTGTGGCAAAGTTGTAACAATGACCAACGTTCTCAACGTTTAACTTTTAACGTTGTAACTTTTCGGTTTATTTGAAGTTGGGATACGTATATTACTATGCAATGGCATGTGCAGCATTAAAGTGAAGGTAACGACTTTTTCTTTAGGCTATAATCGTATAAAAAATATGATGTCGATATTTTTTGATAGTCACTATTGCTTTACTTTCAGAATCGCACACTTTCACATCAAACTGATTTCGTATTTCAAGTTTGCATCGCTGTACAGTATCCTGAAAAACCAAAAAGTATTATTGGCGGTAAGAGAAATTCAGACATACAGAATTAAAACATCATCAACAGGATATTTACCATGTTTGTTGGTTTTGTAGTGTAACCGATGATTCAGCGTTATTATAAGCGCCATGTCAACTGACGACCGCCAAACTAGTTCAGTTCGGAATTATTGGGCCAACCGTATCGGTCTACCCTTTTTTTCACTCGTTTATTACGCGACAGCCACTACTATTTTCCGTGATCTCACGTTCATCACACGTATTTACGTAAAAAATATGTAAAATATATAAAATATATAAAATATATCTAAAATACGTATAAATATATGAAATCAGTGGGATATTTAGCCGCTGATTTTAATAGAGAAAGTATAAATGACGATGTTAATGTAAATTCATATACAAAAACACAGAAGTTTCTCAAATTAAGAACTAAAATCAGGTCAAAAAATTACACCTATATATACGCCTCGAAAGAAAACAATGGCTTCATACATTGTATTAATTGTTTCATAATACTTTTATACAATAGCATCCACATAATATTTTAACTCTATTGATATTTATCCATTATCCGTACAGATTTAACCACTAATGTAACAATGGAGCACCCATTCGCTCGGTTGAAAAACCCGGACCATAATAACGTGTTCACATTCAAGACTCAACTCCAGAGTAAACAACCAACGTACTGTCAAAATATCAATTTTGTTCTACCCCTGGTAAGATTCTACTATATCATCTTTTTAAGTTAAGGCAAGGTCTTCCATTTCATCACAAACTACAAAGAAATAGTAGTTGGAAATAGAATCAATCTATTAGCCTATATCGCAGTCCGCTGTGGACGTAAGTTTCTCCTAATATGCCCCATTTCTTCCGATCTTCCGCTTTCTGCATCCAGTCTATCCCAGCCATCCTTTCCAGGTCGTTAGTCTATCTGGCTGGGGAGCGTCTTGCCTTCCGTTTGCCTTCTAGCAGTCTCCACTAAGACTCGTTTGCTCCAACGGACATCGGTCCTTCGACACATGTGACCAGCCCACTTCAGCTTGCTTATCCTGTGAACTATGTCCGTAACTTTAGTTCTCTGTTAAATGACCTCGTTCTATCCTTCGAAAAGACTCCAAAAACTACGTATAGTTGAACAATTTTAAAATAATCTATTTCTGTGTAATGTATTATAATAAACCATACAATAGGTAAAAGCATATTAAACCATTAAAAAAAAATAAAGATTTAATCAGCGCTATTAATTGTATCTATATATACTTTAAGGATAAGGACTACAGTTTAGAAATAAGATACAAGATACAAACTAAACTACTGAACAGTCCCTTGGAGCTTGATAAAGTGACGGGCTCCCATATAGTTCTCTCCGATAACAGTGAGCTGTCGTATTCGGACGCGTTTTGGGCGGCTGAGTGCTCTGGAGCCGACGAGTGTATCTCCAACCTCAGCGCGACAATCACCTCCGATATAACGTAAGTATGATTGTATCCTCGCATCTTGTAACTATTATCCGCGTTTTAATTCTTTTCAATCCTCGATACGTCTTGTAGGACTGGAGACTGCGCAGTCCGCTTTAGACACTTAAATTATGGTACCACTCTGCTATCTGAACCTGAAAGAGCAACAAGTAAACCGCCACGATTTCTTGAAATATTGGAGTCAGATCCTGCAACAAATCTTGTTTGCACTATTGATGCAACCCAGGGCAATTCATCTCCAGACCATGGGACCGACTGACTGACTAGAGACTAGAAGGCTCACTGCTTTGAGTATTCTCTCGTTACCCCGACTACCACTCAGAATTTACTGACTCAAATTCAGATGTTACTGACTCAGGTTTATCGCTCAATTCGTATAAAACCATGGATCATACGATCCTAGATTAGATTTTTCTGCAGAAGCGGATATACCTTACATCTCCAGGACCAGCGGCGCCTGCAAACTAGTACACTTGCAGTTCTTATTCTGGGCCTCCTCGAAACAGAGGGAGTCCTCCCCTTTGTTTCGATGAGGTCTGTTTCGAGGTTCAAAGCACAATTATGCTGCAACCGATATTGGCATTCGGCTGACAAGGAATATATCAGCATCTATTGTCATTTCATAAAATATCTTTGTTACACAGCAACAAACCTTTCATAACCGGCTCTCTCAGCGAGGGTAAGTTCCACATAAGTGTGCTGAACACCGGCGAGGTGGCGTACGACCCGTGCATTCAGTTCGACGTCAAAGGAGCAGTTCTGCAGGTTCCGCCCATGTACTGCACCAACGATAAGAACCTTGAAGAGACATGGAAATGTAATACGATGACCCCTATCAAGACTAACTCAAGTTGGGTAAGAGATTTTATAAATATGGGGTACTTAAGGGTGTATGAGGTCCAAGCAAGGCCCCAAGTCGATATTGCCTGCAAGCCGGTACATTGGCTGATTGATAAACGAGGCTCCATAGCAGGATTTCCTCTTGGATTTGGAAAGCATACGGCAGTCGCTCTCAAAAATTCGCTTAAACTATATCTAAAAAACAAAAAAGTCTGCGAACTCTCGGTTGAAACCACAAACAATAACATGATGATAACGATGCTTGATTGTTCTAAGATACCTCCAATTACTGCAAAAGCACGATGATTTTTGCCTCAATATCACTGTAAAAATGTAGTCTTTTTTTTCTGCTTTAACCAATAATATTTCTACACAGGAAATCAAAGATATAATCGTGGATCTGAAAGGTCTCACAAACCAAGATAAAGAAGTCGTATTGAACGTGAAACTGTTTGAACGCTGTGCTAACACTAACCATAGTAAATTTTACACACATAGTGTTCCTTTGAAAAGTATTCCTGATGGCATTTCTATAAAAGGGTATGTATATGGTAAAAAATTGTACTGCTGAGGAGTGGAATACCCTACCTGACGCTGTTTTTTTTCGGAAAGCTATGACTTAGGAGTCTTGGTTAGTTTAGCATGCTCCAGCGTAGGCCACATCGTTAGTTACCAACAGCTCAGATAAAGTCACATATGAGCCTAACAACGAATAAATTGTCGCATAAAAAGTCGGCTCAGTTTTCGATTCACACAAAATTTTTCACAAGCTTTGTGCGTATAGTAACGTTTCAAAATTATTAGTGAGTTTAACGGAACCTCTGGGAAAATACAGTAGCGCAGAAAAGTCGTGCATATAAAAATATTTTAAACCATTATGGTTAATCAAATCGCATTAAACAGAAATACATTAGTACAATATTGAATGGGAAAAGTTTATAAACAGTTTTTTTAACAAGAACATCTCTTTCACGGAATATTTTTGTAAATTTTAAATTCATCACTAATAATCATATTGTATTCTTAAGAAATATTAGTTATTATTGCCATTCTAAATTCGTATCTACTATTATATATACTATTCGTATCTACTATTATATATATGAAAATAAATATAAATATATTTTATTTTTGCAGAAGTACAGATGTCGGCGACACTGTTCAAATACTGGAAAAGGATATTTCGTTATCAAAACATTTCGAACAGATTTATACAGTATGTATATTTTATACCTGTACTGCCTGTACATACTGGATAACAAGTAATTCCTCATCCACCCAGCTATTAATCGATGAAACTGCCATTCATCCATTTCCATTTTCATTTTCATTGCATCCATTCAACAAGAAATTTTAAATCGTCTTTACTTTTGTAGATAACAAACAGAGGACCATCGAACTTCAAAGACCTGACTAGCATAATCAAGTTGCAGAAGACAGAGTTCATTACATACTCATTCGCGCCAGTATCCGTAAGTAGACCAAACCTTGTACCATTTTCTTTTTCCGTGCACGAAATCTCCACGGATACCAGTCTCACCGGGACTGGCGAGAGAGATTATGTCGGACTCGAACCGAATAAATCGCACGCCGTCTTTGGGTCTTTAGTTGCCGGAGGTGAAATAGTAGTGATAATATTCTTCGCACCCCGGCAGACCAAGGGCTCACTCTTTCGAGATGATTTCTTCGGGTATAACAACCACGGAGTCCCCGTTTAGGTTCCGGGTATGGAGTGGCGCACTTTATGCTGCCGCCGCGACCTGCTTCTGCTAGGGCGACAGGCGGCTCCACCCGTCATGTTCCAACTGAGATAAAGTGAACATCATGGACGTTTGCAATACCAAAGGCATCACACCCGTGCTGCCAATAATGTGAAACTTTCTAACGCCCTTCTTGAAGAACCCCTTATTGTAGTCGCTTGGAAACCACGTTGCTTTCATTCCGCACAGTATACTCCGTTTTCGGTCGTAATGTTTGAGAATGAGCTCTCTTATGTAGTGAACGGTGGGATTACAGAAGTGCTGATTTATTATTTATTTCGCAGATACGCATAGATGCAACAACGAGATCAAAAGAGATTCACAGAACATGTCGAATCAATTCATATACGGATGTTGAAATTATGGCTACGTGTGTGATAGACAGTTTATTCAAAGATGACCATGTCCGGGTCATGATATCTTTGGATAGCAATCCCACTATATTAAGTAAGTGATGTTTTCTATTTGGTACAGTGAGCTCCAAAGTTTCTGGATAATTTGACACTAAAATTGTATAAAAATGTAATTACACAACTAATTAACATTAGAAGCTACTGGATAATAGATCTACTTATTATTTTAATTAAGTTTAGGCTACTACTTATATGAGTTTACTTATTATCTTACAAAGAAACAAGACATCGATTTATTTTATTTTATAAACGCTATCTATGTTCGTTTTGGTAAATTACACCGAGGCGGTCGAAGGATTATAGATTTTGAGATGTCCAGAAACTTTTGGAGTCCACTGCAGGTTTTTCAGTTACAATCGTTAGGCATCACATCATTGAAGATGCGATTAAACCAGTTTAGCCGATTGAAAAAACACAGTATCTCTGACGTCAGGTATATTAACTTTTGAACTTTCGCGTTCCATGATTATAATAATATGTAAACGGGAATTAACGCGATCATGGTATAGGTATTTTTTGGAATGCCTGACGTTTCGACCAGGTTACACCGGCCGTGGTCACAGGCAGGTATATTGCTATGAAGAGAGCTGTTTCTGAAAGTGACGTATCTGTCAACCCACGAAAAAATCCCCAAATACTGCTTGCAACCCTATTAAAATATCACATTGGAGGGGACGTAGTACACCTTGCTGATGAGCGAAATCTATGCTTAGGCCTTCTCCGTGAGTTGCGGCTCGCCTTGGAACAAATTACTACACAACGATGGCAACTCAAAAATGCCGTTGATTTGACAGAAGAAGAAAATAAATACTCATGAGAATTGCGTGTGAGATTATTTGTATCCTTCTGCCTCCTCTGACCTTCTCATTACCTCCTAAATGAAGTGTGAATGAGATAAACTTTATTTCAACGGTTGTATTTTTTAAATATTATTAAAGTGCTTATGTATGTTCTATTGCAGCTTATGATAAACTTAAGAATGAAGATAATATTGGGGTGAAATCAACTTTGACCATCCTTGTTGAAGGAGATAACTCAAAAAGGTACGTTTGGTTTACGTTATATCTAAAAATCCATCAGAAGTTTACCATATTGATTTCTTTGCAATTCAAATATGATGTATTTTAGTTTCAGTTTGACTACGCTAATACATCTTCGTGAAGCTTATGTGGAACTGTGGATATGGATTGTAGCAGGATTAGTTGGACTGTTGTTGATAATTATCCTAGCTTGCGTACTCTATAAGGTATGTCCAAAGTTTTTTAATTCTTCATCGAAATCACTAGTGAATCTTCCCGTGTTAAATTATTAAATTGAAAGTCTGAAATTTGAGGCAGTTGATTTCTTCTTCGTTGAAACTCTTGTGTTTTTTGATGATGATAATGATTGTGATGATAGTGGTGATGATGATGATGATGATGACGATGATGATGATGACGATGATGATAGTTATATAATTTCGTGACTTAAACTCTTGAGAAACGGCTCGTAATAAGTTACATATTACCCTTAATTTTTTTTTAATCTTGTAATTTATTTACATCATAACCTTCCTATGATATATTTGCAGTACGGGTTTCTGCAACGTGAAAACAAGAAGAAGCTGGCAGATCTCAAACAGGATATTAAAAGGCAGACCATTGTGAGTACTTACTTAGCACTGTTTTAACGTCTATACAATTATGACAATGCATAAAAGTAGGTAGGTATAGGTCACGGGGAGACTAAAATAACAGCTAACCCATTTCTTGAAGTATAAAATTAAATCGTTGACATAAAAAAATTGATTACATTTGTTATTATTAATTATAAACTGATGTCAATTGTATATTTGTACAATTGACATCAGTTTATAGTAGGTAATACCAAAATTAAAATACCTCCACAGAGACAATCGATGAGTAGACCACCGACCGAAGACACCAACCAGATCCTTGAGAACATGGAAGTAGCAGAGGAATGCGTCGACAGCAATGTAGTTCCGCACAAACCGTCAACGAACAACGAGACGGCGCCAAAATAGACTATTTTATACTGTTGATTGATGGCACTTGGTGGAATTTGTTGTTACACATATTGAGAACTTACTTGTACTTTTCCACAGTATTTTTATTTCTTAATATACCTGACCGGTTTCGCCTCACGTACGTAACCTTTGAGGATGTCGTAAGGCGAAACCGGTCAGTTCTATTAAGAAATAAAAATACTGTGGAAAAGTACAAGTAAGTTCTCAATATGTGTAGCACCAAAATAGACATAAATAATATCTTAAGACTTTGTCATCATAAACCAATATTATCAATTTTTAAGTTCTAGCACCATAAGTAACACAAAAAAACCGCGATAGCCTAGTGGTATGGGTAATGGACTGCTGAGACGGGCTCTCGGCTTCGATCCCAGGTTTACCATGGCACACAGAAATGACTTTTCGATGCTTTTCGAAGTTATGTGTGTATTTATCGCAGGTTTATAAGTGGCCGGTTAAAGGCAATATGCTTTGGGACCTAAAAATAAACTGGCGAAATGTGGGTGCTAGCGCCTCTCAACCTTCGGGGATAAAGGCGTGAGTTTATATGTTATGTTATTTTACAAACGTAATGATAGAACTAAAACGACGGTGTATTAAGCGTAAAAGTAGTTGTGGAATGCAGTTCCACCCGCGTAAAGTGCACATCCCATTCTATGTTCTTTGACATTTTTACAATAATGTTTTTTTTTTAAATTATTTATTGATGTGCTAGTGTAAAGATTAAATAGCTTTTGTCGCTGATTGTACTTGAAGTGCCAAACAGATGCAATGGCCGTTTTTTGTCATTTCAATAATGAACATCTTTATTTTTTTTATTTAATCTAAGAAATATAAAATGTTTCTCTAATATTCTTTTTACTCGTTTATGATTCTTCGCCTCTCGAAAAAAACATAACTATAATAGACTATTCAGAGTGAAACTTTATATAAGTTGATTGCATTATGTAATAAAACATTTTATAGAAGAAGAAAGAAAACACACGCATTTTTTATATTTACAATTTAATATATAACTAAAAATGATTACTATATTATGACATGTATAGTGGGCTACAAAAGTTCCGAAACTATTTGAAAGAACTTACTTTTTTTTCTATAAAGAAATAAGACATCGATAGTTTATTTTATTAACGCTCTTTTGATTAATTTGCACGATCGTACTTTACATTAACAGTGCTGTTAAAGTGCCGGCCAGGTATAAAACAGGTTGCATCATTTGACAATTGTAAAATCACATCATAACTTGTATTGACGATAACTGTAACCAGCCTCGCTCAAACGTCAAATTCTTTCAAAAAGATAACAATAACAGAGCTACTAAATACACTCGTGCAACACATTTAGCCAAACCACTAGAAACAATGTTAAGGTAAAATTTGACGGAAACCTTAACTTTAACAGGTACTTGGAGCAACTAAGCCTTAGGCTGTCAAAGTATTATATGAGTAGACCTTAAGGTGTCCAAGAACTTTCGGAGCTCACTGTACATAAATAACAGTGATCTTTCAACTTTTCGAACTTATGAAGTTACGTAATTGGAATTTTGTTTTCACTAAAGCCTTATTATCAATGTATGGTTGATTAAAAATTGACATGGACATTCATATTACTGTTAATCAACAGGATATTTGCATTTTCAAGGAATACATACAAATTTTAAACATGGTAAATATCGTATTAATTATTTGAATAGCAAGAGCAATGTTATTTCAATCTTATTAAATTTAAATCAATTTCAAAGTGAAACTTTTGTTATATTTTAACAAAGCCTTAAAAGTAAAACACTGGTTTTTGAGCTAGACCATAAAGTATATATTTTGTGTATTGTGATGGTCCAACTAGATACCTTAAGTCTTTATATTCGACCTGCCCCCTTAAATCCAACCACACGTCCTGATCGACTACCTAATCTCGTGGGGGTCGGACAAACGGAAACGAATTTACTGGCGTGGCTAACGTGGCTCTGGAAGACTTTTTTAAAACTTGAAACTTGACATTGGCGTCTCGCCATTAATTTTATAAAACGTTTCATTTACTAGAGACTGGCAAAATTGCGGCTATTCTGCTGCAGAAGCCATTTTGAGAAAAGAAGAAGAAGATTATATTCGAACTAGATTTAAAGTATGGTCGTTTTTTGCTTTCAGATTTCTCAAACGGTACCCCCAAAACGTGTCTAACAGACATAGAATTATACACTAAAAAGAGCTATAATTACGTGAAATATGTAACAATAACCTAAAAAAAACTTCAATTCAATCTATTTTCTTTAACTTTGCTCTAACATTACTCGAACTTGACAGTTCACTGCCATTTCGATTTGGATTTAAGTGGTTCGATGGTGAGCTTAGATTCACTTCGTCGATTTCATCTGAGTTTTCTATAATCTGCTTGAGATCCTCAGTGCTAGACTGCTCCATCATCGAGCGTCTCTGTGAATTCAAATTTAAATTTTAAGTTTATATTCTAGAAGTACCGTAGAATTCGATATCGCCAATTTGGTTGTGGAAGTCCGATGTTAGTCGCTTCACGGAAAATATCGAAGTTCAGTCGCATCTTAGTTAAACTAAAAAGCTGACCACAACTGAGTTCCCAACTCATTTGTCGTCAGCTTTCTAGGCTCAGAGAATAAATGTTTCTAGAAGTACCATGATATTTAATGCGGTTCATATTAAAATACGTGTATATCGACGACTTATTAACGATAATTCGGTAAATAGACTACAAAAAAGCCGGACGAATTTTTGCTAACAAGAAATTCGTCGGGCTTTTTCCGACTTCTCACGAAGGAGGCGCATGGACACTGTGGTCAGTAAGGAAACATAAGTTACTTAGTCTTTTTGACATTATTGAAATAATAATTTAGGATAAACGCTGTTTTTGTCTTTAAATGCCCAGAAAAACTCTAACATCTTCTCGTAATACATGTGTACTTACAATAGTTTGCCTTCTAACACTTTTCCTGAGATCTTGCAACTTTTCCTTGTTCTTGCGTTGCAGGAATCCGGTCTGGAAACCAAACAGACATTAACAGAAAGCATTACTCAAATATGAAGTGAAAAAAAATTATGTTCAGAATGGAATTACTTTTTATAATATCTCCGATGTACAGGCACGACTTTTTTATAACTATATTTTAGTATAGAAAAAGGAATATAAAAAACAAGATTTATCGGTTCTGTGGTATAGATTAGGTTTAAAAATTTCATTAAAATATGTCTAATTAACTGATGTAGTATACAAGGAACAGCTTGTCCTAACAAGTCTTTTTATGATAAGTTGTGGGTTGTCCTCCCTTCCCCAATATATATTTTATAACGCCTATTTCATAAGCATAATAGCACTTACCTTATATAGTATGATAGCTAGTATGATTAGCAACAGCAGTCCAAATAAAACAGCTACGATGATTATCCATAACTCCACTATGGCTTCTCGCAGGTGTAATAGTGTGGTCAAACTGTAGCTGTAAGTCACAGACTATATTATGCATTATCCAGTAGTGGGAGGTTATTCCACTATATGGGGTTCTTTAAGAAGGGCATTAGAAGGTTTCTACAGGGTAGGCAGCACGTGTGTTACGCCTCTGGTGTTGCAGACGTCCACGTGCCACGGTGACCGCTTCCCATCAGGTGGGCCTAAGTGGTATAAAAAAAACCCAAACAAATATTCTCTCGAAATTCAAGAGTCGAAGTCAAACGACAGTCGCTTTATCACATGTGATGATGACGAATGCTTTATTTTATCTATATTTATTGTCAATTTTACCTTTTTGATTCATCAATCCCGTTGAAATAAATAGTCAAATTAGAAGTCACTTCCACATCATTTAGTTTAAGTTTATCATAAGCTGTAATAGAAATAACACAATTATAGTATGTACTTACATTCGTAAGCCCAAAGTCTAGGAAAAATTACTTTATTAGTAAGAAAACTATTATATATGAGTAACTATCTAATACTCCACTAAAAAAATGTGAAATATTTTAAAAATCCTAGCTGTTGCCTGCAGCTCCGCTCGCGTAGAGCTCTCTCCTCCTCCCGTTCCCGCTGCTATATAAAAACCTTCCTTAGAGTTCAAGGAATAAAGCTATTTCTCGAATTGGTCCAGCCGTCTTCGAGTGATGCGCTTTGCAACAAATTTCGCCATTCATTTATATAGATAAGGAAATACTATTACTTACTTAAGACGTCAGGATACGTTTCCATGGATACCATGATTCTAACATAATCATCTTTAAACAAAGTGTCTATCCAACAGGTCGCTGTTATTTCCAAGTCATTATCTGTGTCTACGTCACAAGGTTTGCGATGTGACGTTGTATCTAATTGAATCTGTGAAGTATTTTCTTTGATTAACACTTATTATTAACCAGCTAACAGAGAAACACTTTGAACTATCATATTCCTAATTATTTCTTGTAAGTATCTAATAGATCAAACAAAACTTGTAATTGAAGCAACTCAATTTAAGTCGAATTTAATTTTTGTACTCTCAAATTCAACACATGAGCTGCTGTTATCAGTGCATTGTGTTTAGGAGCCCCATCTTGTAAAAGTAATATTATTTAAATCTTCTTCTTCTTTTCAAGATGGCTTCTTCTGCAAGCAAATTCGCCGCAATTTCGCCAATAGCAAGGTAAATGTAATACAAAATTATTAAGGGCGAGACGCCAATGACAAGGTTTTCAAGAAAATCTTCCAGAGCCACGCCAGTTAATTTATTTCAGAGTGTCCGCCCCCCACGAGATCAGGTAGTCGATCAGGACGTGTGGTTGGATTTTAGGGGGCTATTTCAATCTTACTTTACTTTCTTTAGTGTGATACGTACTGTCAGCGTCCTTCAGTATATACAAGATTCTACTGTTATATGCTTAAAATGGGTCTAACAGTATCTTTTACAGTAGTCCCTACATTTATTTGTTTAATTTGTTAGATTTTACACTTGTTTAACAAGATATAGATCATAAACTTACGTAAACGGACAATAACGGCCCGAATCCGAATCATACTATGAATAACTCAGTTATTTCTCACTTTTAGGACAATCCCGAACTTATAAATGTAGACTTACGAAGTACAGAATAAAGTTTATTTTCTAATACACCAGTAACTCTTCATGCTTGGTTACTTATTTATTAAAAAAATACTACTAACTAATGTTAAATACAGAGTGGTGTGGCGGTAGTGAATGAACATGGCTGCTTCGCTAGAGCCGCGGATTCTATGCCCGCTCAATACAAAATAAATATTTCCATGCTTGAATATGAATATTTGCATTGGTCTGGTCTTACCTCGGAGAGCACGTTAAGCTGTCGGTTGTCATAGGAATGTCTATAGCAGTCGTTATAGGGGATATGCTTACCGATATAGATTCATCTGAATATGTCGTGATAAAATCTGCTTTCTGTAGCTTGACGGTACTTTTCAGTTCTTTGAAGTTGGTGGGCCCTTTATTTGTGATCTACAGAAATATAATCACAACGTCACTTTTACGATTTTTTACAGTGAGCTCTAAAATTTCTGGACACCTTTGACAGTCTATGTCTAATTTAACAAAAAGTAACATTTTTTTATCTATGGCACGTCAATTTGACTTCACCACGCCTGATGTTAGGCTGAAGGCAAAGTCTCATGTAAGAGGGTCACCATTGCAAACACGTTCAGTGCTACAATGGTGGCGCTCAGTTTGACGGCCTCATCAGATGCTTTTTCACGCCCCGCTTAAAGGACCCGGGACTGTAGGAAGAAGGAAACAATAAGGTGAGGAATTCCAAGACCTAATGGTGCGGTAGGGCAAAGATTCACCGAACCGCTTGGTTCTTGATGGAACGTGCACGTGTTGTCTTATGGAAAGGAGAGGGTGGGATTAATTGGAAGAGCCCATCAAAACATTCACCATAGTAGAGACAGTAAAATACTACCAGGGACGCGACATCTCTACTCAGATAGACCGTAGTGGTATTCGTGTTACAAATTATACATACATATACAACGTAAACTCACGCCTATATCCCGAAGGGGCAGGCAGAGGTGCTAGCACCCACATTTCGCCAGTTTATGTTAAGGTCCCAATAGGTGGTGAACCTATTGCTATTAACCAGGTACTTATAAACCTGCGATAAACACTCACATAACTTCGAAAAGCGTCTAAAAGTCATTAGTGTATGCCATGGTAAGACCTGAGATCGAATCCGAGACCTCGTCTCAGCAGTCCATTACCCATACCACTCGGCTATCGCGGTACAAGTTTTATTATGTACGTATGTATATTTTATGTGTAATGGATAAAATCTTTAAAAAAGGAATATGAATTCGCCCTCATCGCGTAAAATGTCCACGGATATCACCCCTACCGAAGCCTGTGTGAGTGTTTATGTCGGACTCGAACCAACTAAACGCAAACCATTTTCGGATCTTTGGTGGTGAGATAGTAAGTAACATAGTCCTCGTACGCCAGCGGACCCAGGATCATCTCTAGAGATGGTCTCCTTCGAGTGTTGGGACCACGATGACCCCATCTTGCCCCCGGGTATGGATCTTATGTTAATTTATAATAGTTCTTTCACATACCGTAAAAATTTGCTCGAAATATTTTGAAGTAGAAAGGTCATCCTTTTTTAAATGGATAATATCTCCTATATCTGTAATTCTGCAAAATAAAAATATGCTTTTCATACCTATATTGGAATAATGCTATTGGCGCATATATGACCTAACAACACGTTCATAGTGGCCCAAATAGCAATAGTTAATAATGATTTTAAGAACTAAAAAATTAAGAGTATAGTAGAAAGAGTAGAAGAGGGAATCCGGGCTTCAATGTAGAGGCTTTGGACGCAACTAGAACTACTATGATGATGATGATGATAATGATGATGGTGATGGTGATGATGGTGATCATGATGATGATGGTGATGGTGATGATGGTGATCATGATGATGATGATGATGGTGATGTTGATACATACCCTTTGATGTTAACACCTCTCGAAGAACTTTGCAAAGTAATATTGTACTTATAGGACTGACTGCTACTGGTATTTGAACAGAGTTCGAATAATTTTAAGTTCAAAGTGACTTGGTTGTCTTGGTTCGTTAGACCCCGTAAATCCACGATAATATCTTTGACTTCCTGCGTAGAAATATTGAGGATTAGACTAAAGTATTGCCTAGCTTCGTCATCGTGAAAGACAATCATCAATTAACTGTAGGATATAGCAATGGCCTTATATCAGAAACTATAGAACAAAATGCTAGGATGATAATGCAGGTCCATCTTAGGGATATTTTATAGTGTTGATTGATGGAACTTGGTGGAACTTATTTTTATACAATTTGAAATAAAATATTAATGAATGGTTATAATATGATAACACACAATTATTTCTCCACGATGTATTTATTCAACAGTTAGTTTCAATAATATATATTGTGGAGAAGTACAAGTGTGTTATCTATATGTATCTTAGCGATAGTGCAGGTTGCTTCTGAAGCCTTCAATTCGGCATTCCAGCTTTTTTTCCTTTACATTGTATGGTCTTGGATTTCCCTTGCAGTAAGACCATGGGCTCGCATATCATTTACGATACCAAACGAGTATCCTAACTACAGCGTAGGTGTCATTATCCGTTATAACACGACGACGACCTCCGTGGCGTGGTGGTAGTGAACACGACTGCTACGCAGGAGTCGTCAGTTCGATGCCCGCTCAGTGCAAATACCTATTTATGTGCATGAATATGAATATTTGCATTGGTCTAGGTGCTTCTATGTATAATATGTATATATTTACAAAAAAAGTATCTAAGTATATTTATCCGCATTCTAGAACCCATAACACAAGCAAGTAAAACTATAATTACCATGGGTCTAGATGTCGTTGTGTAGATTGTTCTAGAATATTTATTATTATTATAACAGATTTATACACGGTGATTTTATAGTGGTTTCGGAAAAAGAATATTTTGTTTCACACACAGTTTCGGTAGCAAAATCGACTGGAAGTTTTAATTTTGAAAAAAAAGAAAAATTATTTTACCTATGGCAATAATGTGCAGGTGAACAGAAAAAAAATATTTTTTTGCCAAATTAGGACTTCCTTACGATTTTACTATCGAAATTGTGGCCAAAATCTTGTTTTCCGAAACCACTATAAAATCAACCGATATATCTAAGTCATTACCCAAATGCCATTGGTTCTGAGAGGCGTCATCGAATTACATATCCATGTTTCGTCAAGGGTTTTATCCCTATTGCAGTACATCGGTTGTTTTTGGAGCACACCACCTGTAATACTGAACTGTAGGCAGGGGTCATACGCTACCCCACCTGTGTTTAGCACCTTAATGTGGAATGCACTCTTGTCACGGGATCCGGTTATAAATGGTCGTTCTCTGTGGAAAAGTTAAGTTTTTGAAATCTATATAATCCATTAAAACATGAAACCGTGTACTAAATTTCGACAACCTTTGTCGCGTGGCGGTAGTGAACGCGACTGCTACGCAGGAGTCGTGGGTTCGATTTCCGCTCAGTGCTAATATTTGTGTGCATTGCATTGGTCTGGGTGTTTCTATGTATAATATGTATGTATTTACAAAAAAAAAATTACAACTACTAGAATGCGGATAAACATACTTTATCTAAGTATGTTTATCCGCATTCTAGAACCCATAACACAAGCTAGTTAAACTATGCTTACCATGGATCTGGATGGCGTTGTGTAGATTGTCGTGGTGTATTTATTATTTAGCGCGCGTAATGTTGCAAATGCAGATAAAATTAAATACTGTATCAGCGTAATGACATCAACTCAGCCACATCTAGTAAAAGTATGCGGAACTATTTAGCGATTACTACTAAACTGCGTATTCTGCATCGCGAAAGTGAAGTTTAGACAACATCCGTTGGGTAAAACTACCTGCCAGGCGTGATCACCTATAATCATTTGTTTAGGTACATACTTGAAAGAACGTAAACAATTTTGGCATGTCTTTTAAAAAAGTTTTGTTTAAAAACTCAGAATTAAAATACTTTTCTACTTAGTAATGTATTTTGAAGACTAAAAACCTATATCGAACCATTATTTAATCAGTTAGTTAGCTTAGTTTATTTGTTAAACATGTGTATTTTTATAAAAAGTTGCCACAAGATGGTTTACCTTTTTTTTAATTAGCCTAACAAATGATTTATTCCACATTGGCCCCATTTGTTAGTCCTACATTCCAAAGAATTCCTCTTTTGCCCCATATTAAATTTGATTCCTGTTTCGTCCTACTTCATAGTACCAACCAAAGTATGGTTAGCAAAGCAAATTTATAGTCTGGTCAAGGATCCTCCCTTTGCGAAAGAGAAATATCACACTCCATTTCCTATCCTCCTAAATCTCTAATAGAATGTTATACTTACGTTATATCGGAAGAGACATTCAAGGTGAGTTTAGGAATACATTCCAGGCCCCCAGAACATTCAGCCGCCGACCATGCACCTGAATAGAACAGCTTACTCTTGTCAGAGATGACAACGTGGGCTTCCGATACAGATGAAAGGGTCATAGGATTGGTAACCAGCTCCGTTTTGATCTCGTATCCTATTAGCATGCTGTAGTCTTTATTCTTGAAGTATAAATATGCAATAGAAAAAAAACAATGTTTTTTAATGATTTTAGATTGACATGTTCATTCACATATTCACTGGTAAATCGATCAGGATATTTACCATGTTTGTTGATTTCTTCGCGTAACCGATATTTCGGTGCCGTTGCAAGCGCCATGATCACGGTGTAATGGTAAATATCCCGATCGATTTAACAGTGGAAATGTTTTTAAGTTGAAAATCATCTTGCGTCTAGAAGAATAAACGTGACCATTCAGGAATCATTCAGAGAAAAAGGTTTTTAAACATGAGATTTCAAAACAAATGACAGATTCTAAATTAAAAACGTAATCAAAACTAAAAGAGAATTTGAAGGTGTTTGTGTGCGTATATGTACATAACTAAAAGTAAATAGGTCCTTGACAGTCACGGGAACGAGACGAAATGAGATCAGTACCCTTATCACGAAGAATTATCGAATTCGTTCGATAATTACGACAAGCATCCTTCCTACTGTGTGTGCACGAAGCCCACCAATCACGATGCTCCACTCCCTCGATACGATTACATTACGAATTCGATAGCTTTTCGTGCTACGGGCACAGCATTTCACGTTGGCCGATCAGCGACTACAACTAGTAAACAAAACAGCGTAGTATCTTACCGGAGGTAAAACAAAGCCAACATTATTACAGTACATATCTTTCTTAGTCTTCAGATCAGTCTTGAAGGTGTAGACGTTACGATCGGTAACATTCTTCAACTTAGCAAACAAGTGATCCATTTTTACGTCGGTTGATAACGCTGGAAATATATAAACAATTATCATTAATAGAAAAAGTTCGATTGAAACAATTTTTTTATGAAAAAAAGCAATGGCGGGGCAGTCGTTGGGCAGTGCTTATGGAAGTGACAGCTAACATCGTCGTTACAGAATGGCACATACAAGAGTTAGGTGACGATGATGCGAGTTCTATGATTTTTGTTCACCATGAGTTCACCGCACCTGAAGAAGTTTCACTTCAATAATTTTATACCAGGAATGTGCTGATTTCATAAGCGAGTGTAGTGCAATAAATTTACCGAATCGAGCGAGTGACGCGAGCGAGAAGCTCCGTTTCAACAATGTGGCAGATGTTGTTAAATTAGACTCAGGTTATCAAAGGATTATAAATCTTAAAGTGCCCAGGTACTTTTTAGACCCACTGTACATTTTACTGTCAGATTATTTATCAACAGATCTTGATGAGTTTAGGTTGAAACATCAAGGATATGATTCCTTACACGTTGTGAAGGAAGGGCATTTGCGAGATCTACTATTCACAGAACTGCTAGTTCAGTTTGAATTTCTCTTTTATTGTTCTGCTGTTGCCCGCGGCTCCGCCCGCGTGAACTTCTGATCCCGTTCCCGCTGTCGAGCATTTTCATATTTATTCACCTTTTAAACCTTCTCTGGACTTCCACAAATAATTCAAGACCATAATTAGCCAAATCGGTCCAGACGTTCTCGAGTTTCATTCTCGAGACTAACGAACAGCAATTCATTTATATAGATAGATTGTCATTTTAGAATTGGCCTGTGGTCAAAATTCAGTCTAATTATTATCCATTTCATAATATTATTACAGCAGCTTGTCTAATGATATTTATGAAGGTATTTGTTCAACTTACTAGCAATAACATTTTTTTGTTTCTTCGGATATTCTACTTGCAGGCAAACTTGGAACTCGAAGTCTGTTACATTCGATGAAGTTCTATTCTGAAAATAAAATGACCAAAATAAGCAATGGAGAATGTTTTCTAATTATGAGTTTTAGTAGGTGTTACAGTTGTTCTGATGTACAATGGGCGGCCTTATCGCTGGAAAGATCTCTTCTATGCAGCCTTGGGATGGACAGTAGTGTGTCATAACAATATGTTATGGTGTAGTTACCATAATAATTATTATAAAAGGAAGTGAGAACAATGTATTTTTTTAAAAGAATTGATTCGATATATCAAGGTTTATTTTTAGGCTACTACCGGCTCGCGCTCGAAGTTAGTGACGTCACATTAATCCGGTTATCCCTACCCCTACCTGACGTTTCACTAGAAAACTCAGGAACTACTGGTTCACAACAAAAACGACAATGTTACAATGGTGGCTCAGCTTGACGGCCTCATCAGATGCTTTTTCACGCCCCGCTTAAAGGACCCGGGACTGTAGGAAGAAGGAAACACGTGAGCATATCAAGAATATGATTCCTCACAGGTATACGTACGGTACCTTTACTTCAGGAAATTTCACGTCCAATATGGTGACGGTCGCTGCAGCCAAACATTTGTAGATCATTACTCTGTCCGTGAAAGGAGCGCCAACTGCCAGTTCTGTTGAATGGTTAATAAAATTAGACCATGTGATTTTATAATCGTTTCGGAAAAAAAGATTTTGGCCACAGTTCCGATAGTAAAATCATGTGGAAGGAATTTGGCGGTAAAAACACACGTCCCATACATTTTTCTATCATAAATTAATCATACAATCAGCCCATCGCAATCCACTGCTGGACATAGGCCTCTCCCAATTTGCGCCACTGTTCCCTATCCTCCGCCTTCCGCATCCGGTCTGTCAGAGCCGCCTTTTTCAGATCATTTGGCCATCTGGCCTGGTCCAATTCGATATAAATTCATTACTTAAACATAAATAAAATAATTGCAGGCTGAATAATCTACCATAAAATCAAACTAATAATGAAAACCTACCATTACATCCATTTTCATCATAATCTTGTAATGCAGCCAGGCTATAACCAAATGACTTTATACTTTTGTCTGAAGGCTCAATCTTTTGCAGCCACATCGAGGTTTCTTCAGTCAACGTGTTGAATAATACTGCACCAGAGTACAGATAAACAACACCATTTTCTTCAAAGGGAGCTCCGATTGCTATTTCTGAGGAAAAATTGCATAATTATTGCATTAAACTCCCGCCTATATCCCCGAAGAGGTAGGCAGAGGTGCTAGCACCAATATTTGGCCAGTTCATGTTTAGGTCCCAATGTAATAGGTGGCGAGTCTATTATCATTAATCGGGCACTTATAAAACTGCGATAAATACACAGAAAACTTCGAAAAACATCGAAAAGTGATTGGTGTGTGCCATGGTAAAACCACGATCCAACCCGATACCAAGTCACAGCAGTTCGTTAGCCATACCACTAGGCTATAGGATTAATTAAAGTATATAAAATCAACTCGACAATGGGAGGTACACATGTACTTCAAAAACAATCATAAAGGTTTGATTTCTAAGAAGCTATGTCTACCTAAAAATACGAAATTATGGCCCTGTTTTTGCATAAGAGAGTCGAGTCGGAGATGTCGGACTCGAACCGACTTAAACGCATGTTATCTTCGGGTCTTCGGTTGCCGGAGATAAGGTAGTAGGTAACATATTCCTCGCACCTGGCCGACCCAGGATCATCTCTAAAGAAATGCCCCCTTCGGTTGTGGCGACCACGGTGTGCCCCTCTACCTCTAGCCCCCGGGTACTGTAAGGCGCGCATTACATCTCGCCGCCGCGGTCGGCTTCTGCTATAATGACAGGCGACTCCACCTATCACTCCCAGGTCTGCGCTCCATGGATGGAGGTCATTTTGCGACCTCCGATATTGCAGAAGCCTCGACTCATAGCGTATTGTGATCAAGAGTCTCATCCAATCCCGGTCCGCCGTCTCCTTCTTGAGACGATGACCAACTGCCCTTTATCAAGAAGGGCTAGAACATAAATATATTTGTGGTTAATAAATATAACAAATATTAGTACTTACCATCTACACCATCACTATTCAAGTCACCAACACTTATTATAGCACTGCCGAACAATGAACCAGTATTTGGACCCACTATTTTTCTACGGTACATAGGTGGACTCTGTAAACGAAAGGATCTGTTGTAATCGGTAATTAATATTTTTCATCACTTAAGTGGCAGAGAAGCACACGAACACTACCTAATTGCCCCACAGTGAAGTACGTATAATAAGTGTATGTAGGATAGTTCTCTCTGAGAATTTAATAGATGTTGCTGTAAATAAAATAATTCTCGCCGAAATAAACAGAATTTCTTCAAATTAAGCCTATTTTGAGTCTCCTGGGGTCTCCATCACTCCCTAAAAGTTATATTGACATGACGGTATCCCCTTCCTAATTGAGCAGTCCGACTGGGGAAATACCTCCCCTCTAATAATAAATAAATAATAAATAATAAATATTCTAGGACAATCTACACAACGACACCTAGACCCATGGTAAGCATAGGTTAACTAGCTTGTGTTATGGATTCTAGAATGCGGATAAACATACTTAGATACATTTTTTTTTGTAAATACATACATATTATACATAGAAACACCCAGACCAATGCAAATATTCATATTCATGCACACAAATATTTGCACTGAGTGGGAATCGAACCCACGCCTCCTGCGTAGCAGTCGCGTTCACTACCGCCACGCCACGGAGGTCGTCAATAATAATAACCTTGTATTGTGTTTCTGGCGGTAAGAATGGTAGCCAGAGCTCAATGAGTTTTGTGTTGTCAGCGGGAAGACCGAGAAACTTTGCTGTCTTCTGCAATGATAGCACAGAAGTTTCTTTCTTTCTTTCTTTCAAACGTCTATGAGCCACGGTAACCACTTTCCATCAGATGAGCCGTGCGCTAGTCTACCACTGAAGTGGTTTTATTTGTTTGAATTTAAACTTGTCCTACAAGATAAGTACACAAGACAACAACGATAGCCTGTCTGGTGATATAAGTATTATACAGATCTTTATATTGATTTTGGCAAGCAGAAAAGGTCACCAGTATGTTCTACATATATGTGTGTGTAACAATAACTCGTTTCCTCACTCACACACACCTACACACTTGCAAATTACAATTGATTCAAAACCATTCGTATTTATTTATCTTCAATCATCAGTATTTCTTCAATAATAAGAATAACTCATAAAATTCTTATTACTAGTATATGAACGTGGTTTTTGACATTATATTAGTAAGCCTTTGTGACCCCGGGGTTTACAGATACGCTTTTGAAAAGTTTAAATATCGTAAGGTTTTGAGTTCGATTCCCGGTCGAATTTTACTTTTTGAACTTTTAATATTTGTATATCTTTATGTTAATTACTTACCTATTAAGGGAATGTTTAGGTAACATCACAAAAGTATCTTGATATTTTAGTTATAATTTTATAGCAACTTAAATCAGTAGTATTTTTATTATTACTGAGCGAGTATTGTTGCACACACATGATTGCATGAATGTTTCTCGTATGTATTGGAATTTATGCTACCCTCATTCTCATGATTAAAATAACATGATAATTTTAATTTTATCTGTCAACAATTGGATTCGTTGTGCTTTCCACACGGCTAATAACACCTTTTTTATTTATAAAAATGAATCAACAACTTACAACTATTATGAGAGCGCATATTATTACTTTGCATGAGTAAAATATTTCAATACATGAAATATCTCGAAAATTGAACATATCGGTAAGTAGTATTTTCTGCAATTTATTATTATGAAAGTTATTTGATTTTATAATCTTGGATAATCTATTATTTCTTCCAAAACTAATAATGAACAAAAATATATGAGTAGATAAATTTTACAGAATTTTAACAAGGAATTTTATTACTTTTTTTTCATAATAGAGGGAAGCTGTGCAGCGGTGGGTGCGCCGATATGGCGATTCAGGCACCATAGACCGTCTTCAGCCTGGCCCCAAAGTCTTTGCCTACACCGATGCGTGTTCTTTGCATAAAGAGGTGGTGGAAAAACATATAGGTAGAAAACCCCTTTATGTCCACCCGTGTTATGACCACCAAATACCATGTTACATCGCAAACAGTAAGGAACCATCTTCGGGCGGCTGGGATCAAATGTCGCAGACCGGCAAGAAAAATTTTGATGTCGGATCTTCATCGTCGAAGTAGGTTAAGTTTTGCCAGGGACTATTTAAATTTTGACTGGTGCAACAATATAGTAATATTTAGTGATGAAAAATGTTTTAAATCAGACAAGGATGGACGCAAAATTTTATGGAGAAAAGCAGGTGAGCGATATTGCCAAAAAATATTCTACCGTGCAGGTCTAGTGGTCATATTACTTTAGGGTACTGGGGTTGGATGTCCTCGATGGGTCCTGGTGGGTTGGTTGAAGTAGGTGCTCTTATTATTATTATCTCTGTTTAATTACATTGTAAGTCTGTATTTTAGTGGTTTCAATTATACTTAGGTATATATACTCCGGTATAGATAACTTGGAATAATTAAAACCTATATACTTATACCTATATACCTATTATATACTATATACTTATACCTATATACCTATTATATACTATATACGTATACCTATATACTTATACCTATATACCTATTATATACTATATACTTATACCTATATACTTACTATCTAATATACAGGCAAATTTAAGCAAATAAATGACTATTATTACTATTTATAATAAAAGTTGGAATATGTTGCGCCATTTCTTCGCACTAGTGCCTAGGAACTAAAAGATGTAGGTAATTATGTGGCATCATTTTGAGAAATAAAGAAATTGAACTGTAAATAAGTGAGTGATGTTATTGTTAACGAAATGAGAAGTTATTATATTTGCATATAGTATAATTTCTAAACGTTAACATGGTGATTCACTACACTTTAGTTACTGAAAGTTAATTAGTTTACCTGCGTCCATACTTGTCTGATTTAAACATCCAGAAGGATAATATTGAATAACCTATTCATTATAAAAGAATGTTTAATGTATAAACCTAAACGTATTGCACTCGGCTACGCCCGCTTGGATTTCAATCATCCCGCACAATAGTATATGACTATTCTTAGGTCTACTAAATACTATTTAGCAAAAATGTTTATCAAAATCTGTTTAACTGTTTAGAATTAGTTTAGTTACAAACATTGTGACTTGAGATTTTTTAGATACTTATAAATATATATATAATATATAGTTCTACGACGCAACACAACTAAATTATTTATTTACTGAACAATCTTATTTTATAATTATATCATTGAAACAATGATGTTGTTTTATTTTCCATATTATTTTTGAGATTACGGAACACTTAGTATAAAAGTCGACTGTATGGTTCTTTAATATCACAAACAAAATAAAGAACTAAAATAAAACTATTAATTAATCAAACCGCCTATATCAATATAGCTGCGGTTCGAACTCGCAACCTTCGCATTGCCATAACGCCTATAATACCACTCAACTACGTGAGCCTATGCTGTATTGGTGAAATTTACCTTCTCATTCGATGGCAGGCAAATCACTCACTAACACATATTCAATCGTTCACAATTCACTGGCACACATAAACGTAATACACTAATACGCCTGTAACGATGACGCACACATATGTGACTTCAAAGAAATGGAATGAGTTATTGTTATTGATATTGACTGTTCTCACACATATGTAAAACATACGGGTGCTTCTTCCACTTGACTCAAATCATAAATAGATTGTATTAGATGGTTAGGCTATCATTTTTGCTTTGTGTACACAAATATCGTTCTAAGATAAAGGCGTGAGTCCGAATCACACTTTAGTGAAGTAAGATGGCAACAAGTTGTATAACTCTAAGAGATGGAAGTAAGGTCCCAGGATATGCTGTAGTATTGTTATAAGAATTTTAATGGATATTGGGAATCCAGTGATATTTCATGCTCAGAAGGAGGTCATCTCGAATTCTTGAAAGAGAGAGTCCCGGGTCTACGGGACTGTGAGGGATATTTTCGCTACTATCTCACGTGCGATTTAGTCGGTTCGAGTCCGACATAACCTCTGTCACCGCCTTCAGTGGGATTGGTTTCTTGCAGGGTATTTGTAGTAAGTAGTCACCAACAAATACGCAATAACCGGTGATCTTGGCTACCATAACTTAAAATAAAAATCTACACAATTTTGTACTCACATTGTTCTTATCATAACCATAAACATAGACAGCTCCAGTGTTGTAGCCAGTATTAAAGGCGTACGTGGGTGCACCCACTATCAAACCATTGTTCTTAATGGTATTACTGATCTTCACAGCGCATAGTACTGCACCAAACATTGAACCTACTACTTTTTCGTCGATACCTTTTTTTAAAGTTTGCGGGTAGACATCATAAGCTGAATACAGGAAGACCTGAAAAAATTAAAATGTATTTATTCATGGAGAATTCTGATTTCACAGCCGTGAAATTTGTTAAGCCGTCGATCCCGGTTGTCATACGAACATCTTTGGTAGTAGTTACAGGTAGTTGAAGCCTTAAAAAGTTTAATAATTTGCCCAACACCAGTACTTCGATATCGCCTATGCCTTTAGGTTGCGGAGGCTAGATGATAGTCGCTTCACGGAATATTTTGAAGTTCGGCCGTAACGCAGTGAGACTAAAAAAGAGAACACCGAACTACGAGGTTTTGGGATAAGACCGGGCAGTTAGGATGATGATGATTTGCTCGGAGAAGAAAATGAGTACACCTTGTGACTCGTGAGTTGTGACTGGAGAACGATGACTTGAAGGTATAAGGCCTAAAGATCTGCACTAGCATGCTGTTACACCAGAACTGGGGATCTAGGCATTTATCTCCCAGTTAGTGGGTAAGGCTGAAATTAAGCTCGTCAAAATCTACTATATAAGAATAAGTCGGGTTTTCCTTTCTGACGCTATAACTCCAGAACACATAAACCGATTTCCACGGTTTTGCATTCGTTGCAAAGGTCTCGGGCTCCGTGAGGTTTATAGCAAAGAAAATTCAGGAAAAAATTTAACAGAAAAGCGGGAAAATCATTTCTCACATCTGGTGGCGAAACGGAGTTCGCCGGGTTTGCTAGTAAACTAATAGATTGAAGAAAATGTGATAACAAAAATGCTGATACTTACTTTACCGGATCCATCATTGCCATAAGTTGTACTTACAGCATAGGACAACTTTTTATCGTTCAAAAAATAGCCCATAGCTACACTGTAACCTGCAATAAAATGATCTTATTCATTTCACATTTGGATAAAGATGTAATATGCAATTACTACAAAATAAAAGCAGTATAAGCATCCAATTCCAGATGAACCATTAAGTGCTGGAGTTCTTTAACAGCACAGGTGTTTCCTTCATCCTACCGTCTCGGGTCCTTTAAGCTGGTCGTGAAAAAACAACTGTCGAGACCGTCAGAGTGGGGAAACCGGTGGGAACAACACCTGCAACGGTGGTCTCCATGCTTTTAACCTATTGACTACACCCCTGCTTACCATCAGGAGAAGTGCAGTCGTGCATCAACGATAGAGAATTACGGAAGGAGGAGCATAGAAGATCTCGGGCTCCTAGGATACCATTGGAATTGAATTTAGAATGTTTGATGAGTAAAATGAATAAAGCGTATGGACTTACCGAAATTATATAACTTATTAGTATCACCTACGTGTTTTATACGCTTCAACACGTTACTCGATTTCGTGTCCCCGATTGCAGCTGTACCTATAAGTTCATAATAATACCATATTATTAAAACTTCATTATAACCTTTTAAAGCAAGACCACGTCGTGCCATGATCTCTTAAAACAGGTCAATAATTGAACGGCTATCGCAACCAACTGCATATGTAGCTTGATAATGCTGTATATTTATACAGGATAACAAAGTTATTTATGCAGTTGATTCTATGACAAACATTTAATTATGGAATAAGTATTTTGTCAAGAGTAATCAGACCTGGCAAGTACATAGATATAAAAACTTTTATGAAAGTTGAAGAAACAAAATGTGTAGATATAACAGGATTGTAGCAAGTGCAAAAATATCTGTCCATCCAAATCCATCTTTAAAAGAAGTCCGACTGTGGTGAGAGGTCCTTATTACAAGATTCCTGCCGTCTTCCCAACGGGTTGCATGGTGCATGACAAACTAGACGTAGTATTTTTCCAATGGCATTGTTTTGCGTGGGGTACCCTAAGTTTGTTAGAGATCGGGATAATTATCATACGTAATGAATGCCTCGCGCGATAATAATGTAGAAGTACCTTTAGTTTCGAACATTCCGGGTCCTCCGACTATCATAGAACTATCTTCTCCGATATCCAAACTCAATCCCAAGGTGTCCATAGTTTTCTCTGTGAAAAATATAATTACGTCCATAAAACAAAAGATGAGATATTATATCAAACATATATTATCATAGAGATCTTCAGTGCTTTTTTCATGCGTACAGAACAAAACACTAAACCTATATTCAAATTGTTTAGGTACTTAAATAAACGTTAACAATCTCGTGGCAATATTTATTAAAACACATGTTAAACAAGTAAGCTGGACTAACTAACTAACTAGTGGGTCGATACAGGTTTTTAGTGTTCACAATGCGTTACTAAGCAGATATCAATCAAAAAGATCATATCAAAAAGACACACTAGATTGTTTACGTTCATTTAAGCACCTAAACAAAAATGAACTTTTATGTAGTTATGAGGAGGGAATGTTAGATGCGGTTAAGTTTCATCATATCCGTCTGTGTGGCCGGGGAATTTGATATGCCTTAAAAATATTTCCTGAAGATGAATACCCAACTGTATTTCTAGCATTGACTCTGATTATACTGAATGAATGAATGGTTATATTGAAGTGAAAATTTCTTTGGATGTGTTGAAAAGTTTTCGTAGAACACTTTTTTAAATGACCTACTTACATAAAACTATTTGTTCTTCTTCTTCCTAAGATAGCTTCTTCTGCAAGCGAATTCGCCGCAATTTCGCCAATGTCAAAGTAAATGTAATACAAAATTATTAATGGTGTGACGCCAATGTCAAGGTTTTCAAGAAAAAATATAAAACTATTAAACTCGTTGCCCAATTACCGACACATTTTGTAATAGATAACATAACATAACATAAACTCACACCTATATCCCCGAAGGGGTAGGCAGAGCTGCTAGCACCCACATTTCGCCAGTTTATGGTTAGGTCACAATGTAATAGGTGGCGAGCCATTAACCGGACACTTATAAACCTGCGCACATAACTTCGAAAAGCATCAAAAGTCATTGGTGTATGCCATGGTAGAACCTGGGATCGAACCCGAGACCCAGTCTCAGCAGTCCATTACCCATACCACTAGGCTACCGCGGTCACGGTCTTGTAATAGATTATGACAATTGCATGTGTTTGCAGTTGTCATGCCAAATGTACTCACCAATATTTATACAAGTATCCTTTTTCGTTATTTTGTCTTTTTCGGTCCAGACCTCTGATTGCATAGGCTTCGTGGGTAATTTACTGAATTGAGTGTCATTCTCTTTGCGCACATAACAATGTCCGTATGTGCCGGCGTAGCCACACTTAATTTTCCCTGCCTTACCACCCATAGGATCTAGGTTGAAGAAGTGTTATTTTAAATACCTTATAATCATGTTCATATTATAGGAAAACTATATACATATCGGTGATTTTACGGTTAAATCGAAATTATATCTGTTGACAGGAAAATTATTTCCATATATCATATTAAATATACCTAGATAGCATCAGTTATTTGTCACTAAACAACATAACATAAACTCACGCCTATATCCCTGAAGGGGTAGGTGCTAGCACCCATATTTCATCAGTTTATGTTTAGGTCCAAATTTAATAGGTGGCAAGCCTATTGCTACTAACCGGGCACTTATAAACCTGTGATAAATACACACATAACTTCAAAAAGCATCGAAAAGTCATTGGTGGGTGCCATGGTAAAACCTGGGATCGAACTGAAGACCTCATCTCAGCAGTTCATTACCCATACCACTAGGCTACCGCGGTCTATTTTATTATTATAATACATAGTAGCATGTGGCTTTAAAAATAGATAAAGTTACTTACAATTGGAATATCTTGGAGAGCATGCCTGAAAAGACAGATGGATGTCAGTAATAGATGCCAATTCTCGTTAAGTCTTGGAGAACTCTCAGTGGGTATAATTAACGGCATATATCTTGACTCTAAATACATCATAAAAACGTCAAAACCTCATTTTTCTCGTGATTCGGGGTCGAAATATATATCCGGTACTGGGTTTAATTTGTTATAATGCAAAGGACAGGTACACTGCAAGACCGGAAAAAAGAGAAAAAATCGGAAAGCGGACCCCGAGACATCGGATGCGACCTGAACTAACGCAAGGGTGATGATGATGACTTCAAAGGTTAGGTACATACCTACCAAGATAATTAACTCACCACAATGAACTTTGGAGCTGCTTTCACTGTCGCTCCGAACCAATAATGTTGTTTATATAACACAGCTAAAACAGTTTAACAAATAAAAAAATAAAAAAATATAGCGTACTTGAATAATACATGCAAATTTAAATAAAAGCTCTTAGTCTGGGTTGCACGATCGTAGTTTAACATTAACTGTGTAGTTAAAGTACCGGTCAGATATAAAACAGGTTGCACCATTTGACAATTGTTAAATTCACGTCCTGACTTGACGCTAACTGTAACCGGCCACGGCTCAAACGTCAAATTCTATCAAAAAGATAACTATAACAGAGCTACTAAATACTCTGGTGCAATACATTTAACCAAACCATTAGAATTAATGTTACTGGTACTGTTAAATTTGACGGAAACCTTAACTTTAACAGGTAGTTGGAGCAACTAAGCTATTTGAAAATGACTAGAAAAAGAAAGAAAGAAAGGTAAAGAATGAAAGAAAAAAGAAAATCATTTTTAATCTCATGTCACGGTCAGTCATCAATATTTGCTATGGTTTAGTTATTACTATGTATAATTGAAGAAATTATCAAGTATGTTCATCCACATTCAAAGGCTTATCATGGGTCTAGGTGGTGTTGTTTAGATTGTCCTATTATATTTCTATCACACGTCATACGTAACTTTGTAATGCTATATATTTATACGGGATTACAAAGTTATTTATGCAGTTGATTATATGACAGCTATTCAATTATTGAGCTGATTTAAGTGTATGGTAGGCATGCAGGACAAACCCGATTAACAACTGCTTATTGCCTAAGTGGGTCGACTTGCATCTGGGAATTTATTTATTTAGATGGGCGGAATGATGCATATTGGTAGAGGCCTATGGCCTATGTCTTAGTGGCCGGAGGCATGTCCAGCAGTGAACTGCGATAGGCTAATTGGTTGATGATTTATTGATTAAAAAATAAGTCACTTTTTTCCGTCCCAGTATCTACTACGTCACTCGGGTCCCCTGACCGTTCCCTGTCTTAGTAATAACTTAAAGAAGTTTTACCTTCTCTGGTGATATTGTTAGGAAGTTTTGAGCATGACTTTTCTGTGGTATTGTTCAAATCACACTCGTATACTTGTCCAATATCACCATCTCTTGGTGCACTTATAATTATTCTGTGAAAATAATAATATTCAATTTAATTCACACAGATTATTATACCGAGCGATTTTTAGTCATTTTGGAATAAAAGATTTTTGGTATCGTTTCGATAGTAAAATCGTCTAGAAGCATTCATTTGGTAGAAAAATTATTGTTTCTTTTACTCGTCCCATATATTCTTTTGTTCAACTGTACATTATTCTAATACATTAAGGATTTTAAAAAATCGGTCAATTAAAACTTCCAGACGTATTTGCTATCGAAACTATGCCCAAGATATTTTTTTTCGAAATGAAATACAGTCACCGAGTATTTTATACAAATAAATAATAATAAATATTATATACCACTCGTTTTTTAACTACCAGATAAATTTTAGAGGCTGTAATGGAACGTATAAAAAAGAAAATATCCCACCATACAAAAAACAAATTACTAATGTTAATCCATAGATGATTATAATTAACTTGCCATCGTATTTCATTCGTTGATAACGAATGAAATACGATGGCAAGTGTATTTTACGATGCCTTTTTTCAAAGGCTTTTTATGCAATCACAAAATCTGGAATAACTTATCCGGTATTCATACTACTGAGTATTGAGTAATCGTTCTGCGTGGTGCATAAATGTTACGTGATTTTGGGGCTAATTTTGAATTTCTCTTACTTTTTTTAATTACACAGATGAGTCCAATGCATACCTTTTATACTTGAAGCCGGCTTGTAGGAAAGGGTTAGTGATAGTAGGGAAAGCTTATGAAGTAAGTAAGCATAGAAGTAGATGGTGGGTTGGTGAGGCAGGTAGAGCAGGCGAACTGCAAGGTGTAAGCTTTGGATGCTAATGGAATTAATAGTTTGAGGATGATAATAGTGCTTGAGTCAATCATCAAAGATAATTCAATTACGATAACAAGGAAATTCAGTTAGTAGACTATGAATTAGGTCACCATATCTTACGTATGTTTCCTCAATTCCTTCAAAAAAGGATGGAGGAAATAAAAATCATGATGCAAGGGTGAATGGGCAACCCGGTAACGGTCGATTTAGACATACGCCAATCCACGGATACCACCCCTGACAAAGTCGTCAGAGGTGGAACCGATTAAAACGCACGCTGTCTTTGGGTGTTTAACTCTTTAACTCTTAAGTCTTTCCTCTGCCGTGTTTGCTTCTTCCTACAGTCCCTGGTCCTTTAAGCGGGGCGTGTGCATCTGATGAGGCCGTCAACCTGAGCGCCACCATTGTAGCACTGTGCGTGTTTGCAATGGTGACCCTCTTTCATGAGACTTTGGCTTCAGCTTAACATCAGGCGTGGTGAAGTAAAATTGATGTGCCAAAAATATAGAAGAAGATCATGTCTGATAAAATGGCATTTTGTACACTGCTCACCGCTTGTTGTATTGGTCGTAAGTAATACTATAGCCGAAATATGAATTCACTTCCAGTCTGGTTGGTGGTTGGAACTTCTTTACGGATGACTTGTGATAAAAATCCCATACATCCCCGTACACCAGCGGCGTGAGACACAGTAGTAGAAAGTCTGAAACAAAATATTTATTCAATAAATGTTGTACACCGTGTAGTTCCCGGCAGAGTAGAATTTTAATCATCCCAGCTCTTCCCATAATGTCATACAGGGCGACTAACGGATAGGGCATATTATACAGCCCAGGCTAAGCCTTAGATGCATAGCATGGCTCATGTCAACTATAGGCTCACCCCCAGTTGCGTGGAATTGAATAATAATCATCATCATCATCATCCTTGCGTTAACCTCGCTGAGTTTCTTACCGGAGTCTTCTCAGGTCGGGGTCGCGTTTCGAACCGGTGGTGGTCCATTTGCTCTCTGATTTATAAAATATTGTTGATATTACGTTACTCTCCGAAACACGACCAGACAACTTTTTGCACTGAGCGGGGATCGAGCCCGCGCCCGTGCATAGCAGTCACGTGTACTACCGCCACGCCACGGAGACTATCAAACGCTAAACAGTCTTTAACTTACTTCCTAAGTGTGTGAGTGCTGTCCTGTAATATATTTTTATTATAATGAATTTCCGCCATGTGACGCCTAACTCAATATGATAGCTAGTAGGCACATAAATTTGTATACAATGACGTCAACTGTATGTATTAAATATATAGTTATCAAACTATGCAATGAGGAAGCATAATAATTTTAGACTGGTCAATGTGTGATGACCTTGCAACCGCAAACTGTCATATCCTTATTTTGAAACACTGTCATTTAACGTGAAAATAATTATTACCTATATTATTATTAGGTTAATTATAATGTGTATTAAACATGTTATTGTCCACAATAATTCCACAATAATATACGGTCTAATCGAACGCCTGATCACTCTCGGCGCGAAGGTGCTTTTCATACTTGTTGCATTGCCACGCTGGATTTCGATTGCCAGCTTTATGGCCGGGAACTATTCGGGCGAGAATCACCACTAGCCTCTACGAGCCTCTGCCCAGCTGCAGTTGCAGCTATTGAAATCGTAATGTAATGGTATCGAGAGAACGGAGCATTACGAGTGGTGGGTTTCACATGCATTGAAGTTCAAAGTGGGCAGGCTGCCTATCGCAATGCTCCATTCTCTCGATACCTTCACATTACGATGGTGCTTCGTGCTAAGCGCACAGATCAAGCTCACTAGCCAGATGTATTGACAATCTAAAAAAGGTAGCTGGGGTGGACTAGATAACGGAAGGCGCAAGGTGATAGGCTAGTCAATTGATTGATCATTGGACCTGGTCATAGAATAATCATAAATACGACATAACATAACATAAACTCACGCCTAATCCCCGATGGGGTAGGCAGGGCTGCTAGCACCCACATTTCGCCAGTTTATGTTTAGCTCCCAATGTAATAGGTGGCGAGCCTATTGCCATGAACCGGGCACTTTTTTTTATAATATCACGCCTATATCCCCGAAAGGGTAGGCAGAAGTGCTAGCACCCACATTTCGCCAGTTATTATATTAGGTCTTAATGTAATAGGTGGCGAGCCTATTGCCTTTTTTTTTTTTTTTATCGTGCGCAAAATCCCCACGGATACCACCTCCACCGAAACCGATAGAGGTGGTTATGTCGGACTCGAACCGACCAAAACGCACGCCGTCCATGGGTCCTTGATTGCCGGAGGTGAGATTATACAAGACATATCTCTCGCACCCCGGCAGACCCGGGGACATCTCTGTTGAGATGACCCTCTTCCCCTAATGTGGGGACCATGGTGTCCCCATCTAGCCCCTGGGTATGGGGTGGCATTTGCGCCATCGCCGTGGCCTGCTTCTGCTAGGGTGACCGGTGGCTCCACCCGTCACCCCCAGGCCCGCGCTCATGGGGGACGGAGGTCATTTTGCGACCTCCGACGTCCGAGTCGCCTTCGCTCATCGCGGGCAGTGCGGGTCCGGAGTCTTCTCCGGACCCGCTCCGCCCCCTCCTTTTCGAGCATTACTTGCTCGCAGAAGGAGGCGGCGGCTGCCCAAGCACTCGCGCAACGTACCATCACCGTGAGCAAGGTGGGGAGCGAGACAACTCCCACCCCTAGGGCTGTCACTAGGACCCGCCTTGGCGTCTCCCACGCCGGGCACTCGGTCAGCGTGTGCAGCCCCGAGTCCTCGCTCGCATCACAGTGATGGCACTCGGACGTTGGCTCCTTCTGAATCCGACGCAGGTAATCCCCGAAGCACCCGTGCCCGGTGATCACCTGCGTCAGCTGGTACGAGAGGCTAGCGTGTGGCCTCTCTAGCCAGTCCCCCATGATGGGTCTTACCGCCGCTACTACAGCGTGCCCTGCGCGTGATTGCCCAAGTCGTCGTTCCCACTCGGCTACCATGTCCCCGTGGAGCTGGGACTTGACAGCCCGGAGCTCACTAGGCTCGGGTTCATGTCCCCGCTCCCGCGCCTCCTTTCGATACCGATATAGCACCGAAAGGGCTCTCGCAGGCGAGCCTATTGCCTGATGAAAAGTCATTGGTGTGTGCCATGGTAAACCTGGGATCGAACTTGAAACCTCGTCTCAGCAGTCCATTACCTATACCACTAGGCTACTGCGGTTTCATAACCAGCTCATAAATACGAGCTGATATGCATATCTCTGGCTCTACTCTTCAGGCGGCTATACAGTTTAACTGGACTTCGATATTAGCAACTGCCATCTGATCCCCGCTGCCAATAGCTGATATCGAAGTCCATCTCAAAAACCGAAATTTACGGGGTTTTAATTCGTGAAAAGTTGGAACGGTGAATCTAGTTTACAGCAAAAAAAACTATGAAAATCAGCTGTAAATATCTGTTTCAAAATCTAATTGCAAGATTTACATTGAACAATTACATACGTACAAAGTAACTAAATAAAAAACTTGTAAAATATAACGTAATCACTGTTATTACATCATCTAGTATTGTGAAAATAAATTGGAATATATTTTTTTATGTCTGCTCAAATACATTTTAAAATATTATTCAGTGTATTTCTTACTTATTATTCGACATTTTAACTTTGAAAAGTGTTTGAAAAACTAATAAATATATTTACTCACTGTTCATTGTGTATGTCCGCCACTATCCAGAACCATAACTCCTCTGATGGATTATTTCCCTAATAACAAGGAAAACAATTACGATATATTCCATTAAAACATGATGGTAGCGAACTACGGTAGCGAATGCTAACACTGTTGGTCGATTTGATTCCGGGACATGAAAAATCTGAGGCTCATCTTTAAGGGTGTACAGCAATTTTTTTTTATCGTGCGCAAAATCCCCACGGATACCACCTCCGCCAAAACCGGTGGAGGTGATTATGTCGGACTCGAACTGACTAAAACGCACGCCATTCATAGGTCCTGGAATGCTGGAGGTGAGATTATACAAGATATCTCTCGCAACCCGGCAGGCAGGGGGATATCTCTTTTGAGATGACCCTCTTCCCCTAATGTGGGGACCTTGGTGTCACCCCCCACCCCCAGGCCCGCGAGGATGTACAACATCTGGAATTATGGCCCGTTTCTTTTTAAATAACATAAAATAAACATAAACTCACGCGTATATGCCCGAAGGGGTAGGCAGAGGTGCTAGCACCCATATTTCGCCAGTTTAAGTTCATGTTCCAATGTTATAGCTGGCGAGCCTATTGCCATTAACCGGGCACTTATTAACCTGTGATAATTACACACATAACTTCGAAAAGCATCGAAAAGTCATTGGTGTGTGCCATGGTAAAACCTAGGATCGAACTCGAGACCTCATCTCAGCAGTCCATTACCCATACCACTAGGCTACCGCGGTTTTATTTTTTTACTCTCTTTTAAAACATCTATCTTTACAGATTAACTCCCAATGTGATAGAGTAACACGTGGATTGTGCTACTTAGTTATAACAACTAAGGCTAAGCCTGGGTTGCACGATCATACTTTAATATTAACAGTGCAGTTAAAGTACCGGCCAGGTATAAAACAGGTTGCACCATTTGACAAATTATCAAAATCACGTCATAGTTTGACGCTAACTGTTACCGGCCACGAAACGCTAACTGTAACGAAACTGTAGTTTTTTTTTCTAGTTGCCTGCTTACTCTAAGAACCGCCGGTCAAAATGATGGTAATTTGAGAATTTAAGAAGTAGTGAATCTGTTTTGCCAATCTTTTCCGTCCATCCAGTTTATTTGTCACCTAAAAGTTTTTTATTCATTTATTTTTATCTTTTCCACATCCATCCTTACAGGATACAACGTCTCTTTCTCATCCTTTTCCATATCACATAATATATAACATAAACTCACGTCTATATCCTCGAAGGGGACAGAGGTGCACCCACATTTCGCCAGTTTATGTTTAGGTCCCGATGTAATAGGTGGCGAGCCTATTGCCATTGACTGGGCACTTATAAAACATTCCATATCACAACATTTCCTTATCAATGTTCCTTATTATTATCAATAATAATATTTACTACTTATCTAGTGTTGCCCAAATTCAGTCTTGGTCTTGCAGTCTTGGTCTTGTTCTTGCGTTTTTGCAAGACCAAGACCAAGAACAAGACCGCGTATTTTTAGCAAGACCAAGACCAAGACTGACTGTGCAAGACTTGAGCAAGAACAAGACTAAGCCTGCAAGACTCTTGCGTCTTGCAGCTAGGACTTAGCGCTATTTCACGGAGTAGTTAGGTGTAACAGTTCGGTGTATAGGTACGCTTAGGAATTCTATAAGACGCAAAAAACTGTATCAAAGAATATGAAAAACTGGACCTATGCGCATTACGACTAATACCATAAACATACCTACATAGCGAATAAAAAAATATCCATTAAAATCAAACTGAGTGCATGCATAGTTATGTTTTAACCATCGGCACTTTGATAATGCGGCATCAAAGGTTTTGTACTTACTTCTCAAAGAAATTTGCCGCTTTTCGGAAGTACATGGTTATAATACACGCGCCGGCGGCTTCTTTTGAAATCATATACAACAATCGTTGCCGCCGCGCCGAAATCACAACATTTGACACTATTAGATTACCGCCACAGGGCTAGGTATACTCATGCAAAATAATTTCGAATTTTAAGAGTACCTACCTACAGGTGTTCCAAAGAATAAATAAGTTTCAGAGTGCTTAGAATGAAAATGAATACATTATACTGATCACGCAAGTAGTATTATGATTGGGATAAAATGGTAAGGATAGGATGTCATAATAATTTATTCTAGTAAGTATATATTATAATATTGATTATATGGTTTTAAACTAATTACTTAGGTACTATTATTTAGTCATTATATTTCTTAAGTTTTTACAAGAAAAAATAGCAAAAAAGTGTTCAAATATCACCCGTTTGATAAATATTGTAGCCACTTTTAAATATACTTGAAACGTGTAAAAAAATTCTACAAAATTAATAAAATAATATAAAAAGCGTAGGTACTTAAGGTTAATTCAAGCTCACAATGTTCCAATTCTAATACGTTTTTCTAAGATTTAAAGTAAACTTTAATAAATAGCAATAGATTAATAGGTAATTGCAAGACTTGCAAGACTCTTGCTGCAAGACCAAGACCAAGGCCAAGACTGGGAGCGCAAGACCAAGACCAAGACCAAGACCAGGTGTATTGGCGCAAGACCAAGACCAAGACTGGCTAAGTCTCGTCTTGTTCTTGCATTTGGGCAACACTATACTTATCCAACACGTTCCTTAATGTACTAAACTAGTTGTTTTGGAACAACGTGCCAGCCTATTTGCCATGTTGTTGATTATGATGAGGAAAATCCTCATCCTAATGTCTGTAAGTACTCATAAATTAATATTAGGTACATGAATGTTTAATTAGAATTAAAGATAGGTAGTATCCGGAATGTGCATTTGGAACCTACACGGGGAAACCGACGGAAGCGCCTCTCTGCCGCGTAGAGGAGACGCCGCTGCTTTCAGCAACTATCGACAGCACCCCTCTGACTGGTTAAGGACACAGTGGAGATCAGACAAGAGGTGGACTGTCCGCCGAGCGCAGGCCTGCGGGTGACGGGTGGAGCCGCCTGTCACCCTAGCAGTAGCAGGCCACGGCGATGGCGCAAAGTGCCACACCATACTCGGCTTGATAGGTACACCATAGTCCCTACATTAGGGGAAGAGGGTCATCTCAACAGAGAAGTCCCCGGGTCTGCCTGGGTGCGAGAGATATGTATTGTATAATCTCACCTCTGGCAATCAAGGACCAATGGACAGGGTGCGTTTTGTTCGGTTCGAGTACGACATAATCACCTCCACCGGTTTTGACGGAGGTGGTATCCGTGGGGAATTTGCGCAAAAAAAGGCCTGGGGTGACTTCTGTAAGCCAACGGGGTGTTATTTGTGGGTAAAATAACGGGAACCGTACGGGAAAATGTACTCATTCAGGTGGAAAACTTCCTCATTGGTCTCTTGACCTGGTTGCATCCAAAGCCTGCAGTTTGGAGTCGTTTGCTGAATTTTACTTGACATTTAAGTAAATTCTGATGTGAAATTATTTTCAAATCACATCCCTTAACAAAATAACACATAGCTTGTACCTAGAGTTGGATTTATATCTAATATCTAAAATTTCCATATCACAATTTTAGTTACCGTACTCCTCCGAAACGGCTTTACCGATTTTTACCAAATTTTATATGCGTATTCAGTAGGTCTGAGAATTGGCTACTATTTATTTTCCATACCCCGAAGTGATAAGGGTTGTTCAACCTTAAATTTTAAGGTATATAAGGTATATATTAATATTTTATAAGGTAAAACAACGTTCACACAGTCAGCTAGTACAATAGTATATTACTTTTGATTTTATGTATGCAAATCTTAAAATATCAAATAGCATGCAATATTTACATATTATTGATTCTTAGAAATTATTGTCATTACATTTATAACTTATCAGTGTCGGAGGTCTACGAGTCGTTATTCATGTAATAAGATAGACATACACAGTCAATAATCATCAAGAAATGGAGAAATACGTGATATTTTTATTTTTCTCTACGCTCTGTAAGTTTATTTTTACTGTCCGAATAAAAAGACGTCTAGAATAATAAGAATACCTACTGTGTTAATTTACCGACAAATATTTTTTTCTTTTAATCTTTTTTTTTTTGAGGCTTTTAGTTTATATTAACTATGTGAGCCCTATCATAACTCATTCAAAATCAATATTAATCTATGAGAGTAAGAGACTCCCTAGCCGAGAGAGTCACATACGAATTTGTATATCTTTTTGACTTCTATACTGCCCGGGTTAGATAGGATGCTTTAGTATGGCAAATCATGTAATTGTAATTTTTTTATGTCTTATTTCACTCAATATTTATTTAGATATAAATAACAGTTGATGTGTTGTACATAATTATATTTCCTCCACAATGATATTATCATTACTAGCTTTATTCGTTATCATAATATAACATCCCAATTGCATCTGAGCCTCTCACTTTAGAGACCGGGGTCTGTTTTCTATACTGAAAGCATTAACGTAACCACAAGTAGTTCGTAGTTAACTGAAATACCTACACTCATTTACTTATGAAATTGTTTATATATTTATTCGCGGTTTCATAGGGACTGTTTCCAACCTAAACACAAATAGTTCTGTGAACACTAACCTTGCGTTTGCGAGTAACTTTTTTTACAACTACTAATAAATATGTCCTTGATGTCTGAGTCATACAGTGAAACCCACAGACATCCGGACAAAATCAAATACAGTTACCTTGTCGAAACGGAGACTATCGCTTGCTTCGTTCGTTCGGTCTAATGTAGTCTAGTTTACAGAAGACAGTGACCAAAAATAGTATATTGTAATACAAAATACCTACTAAATATAGTTATAATAATTATAGAAGCATTTTTTTTCACCAAACCTTCCATCGTTCCCTTAGCCAAAAGAACACGTGTGCCAAATTTGGTGAAAATCGGTTAAGGAATGCACTGCCTAGACCGAAACTGACAAACTAGCTTTGCTCGCCTGGTCAAATAGGGAAGGGTCGACGTCAGAGCCTCATTCGTCATCAGTAGGTTCCATACGTAATTTACTTACATGAAGGTAATAGATTAAGAAAATATAAAAAATAGCACTAACATCGTATTTCAGTGTCAGCAGTTATTACCACACCTGATGTTAGAAACCCTCGCTTCTCCAAGCAGTACCGGTCGGACTACGTATACAATCATGAAACCGACGCGTTTTACAAGTTGCACATCGAGACGAGCAGTCAATGGCGCAGCACTAAAGTGTGCAGAACAGAGGGGGCGGACGTGATGATCCTTGACTCTGAGAAAGACATAATTCAGCTGCACACCATGTTTAAGGAGTTTCCTGACCTCGGCGAATACGTGTGGGTAGCTGACGATGGTAAGAAGCATGAGGCAGCCCAACTAGAGCCGTTCCGTAAGTATGATCAATAGTTTTTTGGCACAGAAATCATATTAGCATACACACTGGTCAAATTGATTAAAGAGCTGGTCAAGAGCATATGATAACGGCGAGCTTGCAGGAACGGTACTATCATCATTATCATCATCATCCATCCGTACGTTAATCCCAGTCACGTCAGAGTCCAAGGACCGCATTGTTTCCAGTCTGACTGCGTTGCGGATGAACCTCGTTATCCAACTACCCGTAGCGACTGCCATAGGTGTTTGTATGACAACCGTGACCGATGGCTTTACGTGTTCTCCGAGGCACAACTAGACCAGTGCAGATAGCCTTATTCATGCATACAAATATTTGCACTGAGCTGACTGAGCGGGGATCGAACCCGCGTTGCGTAGCAGTCGAATCGCTTCTGAATAAATAGATTTAAAAAAGAAGTTTGCTTTAACATAATTTTGAATTGCAGAGTTTCAGTTCGCGAATGAACCTGGTTTATGGAAGAATATGGTTCTTAATCCTATCCAGCAAGGATTGGTATGGCGTCGCAATGGGGAACTGAGAACAGCCCCATGCGAAAGGCAGTTTCCATTCATCTGTAAGGTGAAAGCCGCTGACGCCCCTTACGACCCCCACTGCGGACTGTATGGAACAAGTATGAAAAGCAAAATTAAAATTATTTATAACACAACGGTGAAGAGGAAATTTAAAAAAGATATTATAATCTAATAGTTCAATACCTATGACTCAAGAATGTCCAGCATTATGACGTAGAAACAACTAGTTAGTGCCTCCGCAAATATGACCGCAACACTCACTTTAACTACAATAATTTGCCTGAGTAGCAAGTTGAGAGAACAGCTCATTTCCAGGCTTGCTTATCATTCGAATAATTTTGTTTTTGGCATACCTAATATTCTTTTGATTAATTTTTTTCTCACTTTCTAATATCTGCATGGTTCTTATGTTGCCAAATATATCGTAGCTACTTTAAATGACCAACTCTAAATAGACACCATAAAGCACACCCCTCATACATAGTATCGCGGTAGTTCCCCACACAGAGTAACAAATTACTTGCATTGATTTACAGGTTACAAGTATTTTGAGTCTACGGGTAGCTGTTACAAGATTCCACGTCTTTCTTACACTTGGAGCGAGGCCTACTCGGAGTGTGAAGCGGAAGGTTCCCATCTCGTGGTGATCAACTCCGTGTTGGAGCACAAAGTCCTCCACAACTTTACTAACACAGAGAAGAAAGTAACAGACGCTAAGTTTGCCTGGTTCTTCTTCGCTGGCTTCAGAGCTGACATGCCTAAGAATACAAACACCACCGCTCCTTCGAGAGTATTTAAAACTATATTTAGTAAGTTTGAGAAATATGTGTATAAGCCGTTGCGAAAGCGCGCGTAATTCCTTCTTCCTATAGTCCCGGGTCCTTTAAGCGGGGCGTGAAAAAGCATCTGATGAGGTCGTCAAGCTAAGCGCCACCCTTGTAGCATTGTACGTGTTTGCAATGGTGACCCTCTTGCATGAGACTTTGCCTTCAGCTTAACGTCAGGCGAGGTGAAATGAAAAAAATCATCATATTCGGTAAAATGACAGGCTAATGTTTGGTAACTTGCTCAAAATTCATTAACTCATTAAAGACGTGTGGATGCCTCGTGATCATTCGTGATATTAGACGGATATTGATATTAGAAAGATAGGATACCTAACGCTGGTTAACTTTTTAGATGAAACGTTGGAAGAAGCAGGCTACAGTCTCTGGACAGACGGTGAACCCAATAACATCAAAGGCAGCGAATACTGCGGCACTATCTACATACACGATGGCAAATTTAATGACGTCAACTGCGGGCATCAGCACCCCTTTATTTGTGAAAAAGAACTTCTTGAACCTGACCTGTAACATAAGTATGTTTTTATAATAAATGTCAATATTAAAATTTTTTCGCCAATTTCCTCAAATTAATAAACCGATGTATCGCGAGCTGCGAAGATTATAAAATTCATTTTAATTCGATGAAAAAGAACAACGTAAAAATACTTTATTATTTATATGATTTATCAAAACAAAACCTACGGGTATACGTCTCCCTTTCATCCTTGATGGAGATACATAATATTGTCGAGAAACAATTAAGGCTTAGTTGCACGAACTATCTGTCATGGTCATCGTCAAAGTCACGGTCACCGTCAAATTTAACAGTTTGATAGTAATGGTTTGGTTAACTCTATGGTTAGTACACAGAACAGAAAAACTAGTAGAACTGCGACGCGATAGCTGCAGTAGCGGAACCGATGTCGCCAAACTCACACACATAACCGTTAATAATACCGTGCTCTACTAGTAAATAATTGTTTTTTTTTGCCTACCCTTTCCGGGATATAGGCGTGAGTTTATGTTATGTTATAATACATTAAAATATTAAATAATTTAAATAAAAAACATGGTTATTCGTTTTACAAATACCTTTCAAATTTAGAATTTCAAAATTGGACCTTCATATTTTAAAGAACTTTCTAAAGGACGGCCAAGGAATAGAGTGCAGATTATGTAGTTGGAAAGTTCATCGCGGAACAATTCTTTTTAAAATCTATGGTTGGCACTGTTTATAGAAAAAATAAAAAATATATATTAAAAAGTTACTTTGTCTCACGCAGTGGGCAAAATCGCATTTTGCACACTGTTGTTATGCAGTAAAACTTACTTGTTTGAGCTGCCGTAGTGAAAAAAGTATTTATGGCATTTCATACTTTGAATTGAAAAAGCTTGAATATTTACGAAAAAGTTTAGACGTATTCTTATCAAAAACGTTCATATTATCGAATTTATCCTTCGTAGCATAAATACGTCAACCAATGACACGCGTGCACCGACTACATGCCGCTTCCACTTATTTTTGTTTTCCATGATTTTTGTAGCTCTGTTTTTGACAGAATTTGACGTTTGAGCGTGGCTGGTTAAAGTGACAACCAAGGCTATGACGTTTTATACCTGACCGGTACGTTGACCAGCTTTGTCACGGTCAAAGTAAGATCGTGCAACTAAGGCTATGTGACACTTTTTTTGAAACTTACTTAACTAAATACTAGTTAAGCCACAATATTAATAAGACTAATATTGTGTATTAGTTTAAAAAAAAAGTGTCATTTAACTGTTTCTCGACAATATGTATCGCCAGAACGAAAAATGATAGAGATATGTTTCGTAGAACAAAATGTAGAAAATTTTGCACACTGTAATTTGGCATCATTAACTCAAAACTGACCAAATGAGGCTTAACCCTCGGCAGATTTACTCTACCAACAGTAAAAGAATTAAACATAACATAACATAACCTAACGCCTTTATCCCCGAAGGGGTAGGCAGAGGTGCTAGCACCCACATTTCGCCAGTTTATGTTTAGGTCCCAATGTAATAGGTGGCGAGCCTATTGCCATTAACCGGGCACTTATAAACCTGCGATAAATACACACATAACTTCGAAAAGCATTGAAAGTAAACCTGGGATCGAACCCGAGACCTCGTCTCAGCAGTCCATTACCCATACCACTCTATTAAATCTATTTTAATTAATGATAGTTCTAACCTTTGCATTGATAAGTAGTTCACTTTGTCAAGTGGCAAGATACATAACGTTTAATTGATATTGATAGATATGTATTTTCATATTATGATAAACTAGCTGACCTATCCCGGCTTTATTTGTACAACTTGAAGGGATTCCCAATAACGTGATTGTCACGCCACGCCACTTGGTAAGTCATCAGTTCCGGAAGAATAGTACATTACTCATCAAGATTGAGCCTACTACCTACCTGCACCCTGATCAAGATTGGTATAATGAACGACGCAAAACGCAGACAGACGAAGGAAGACGATGAAATACATACTGTGCGAGTGTCACCCTAGGAAGACAACGAATGTATCTTCTCGGGAAGGGCTACTCTAAACCAAAGGATCACATACTACTACAATTAGGAGAAATAGTCACCCTAATTAAGAAGACTAACTCTTCAAATGTATTGGCAGGTTTGGGTCGACATAAAGGATTCGAATGGGTGGTTCCAGGGTACGCACTCCATAACATGCGGTAGTATAATACCTCCCCATAATTAGGATATGCGGCAAAAAGTTTCAACGAGGTAAGATAGTCATTGGGGCATTGTCAGAAGGGGTGACGGGTGGAGCCACCTGTCACCCTAGCAAAAGCAGGCCGCAGCGTGCGTCACCCTATATCCGGGGGCTTGACGGGGACACCGTGGTCCCTACACCCGTAGGGTAGGGGGTCATTCGAAAGTGAGGGCCCGGGTCTGCCGGCTTGCGGGGGATATATTCGCTACTATCTCACCTCCAGCAACGAAAGACGACGTGCGTTTCAGTCGGTTCGAATTCGACATAACCTCCCTCACCGGCCCCCGTGGGATTGGTATCTGTGGGGATTTCACGTACAAAAAAAGGGCAATTATCTAACAAATGCCAATTTTTTGTGCGTGAAATTGGATCGGACTGAATTGGAACTGTCGAGTTATTCGGGTATGATCGGGTATTCGGGCAAGACTGATTTTTCTGCACTGACTGTGAAGCAAGAAGCTCCGTAGGATCAAACCATTGGTATTTGGTTGATACAACTGAGACTATTTCTGTGGGCTATAGACACTCTGTATAACGCACGATACGAGTTGTGTATCCACACACAGACAGCCTCCGTGGCGTGGCGGTAGTGCACGCGACTGCTACGCACATGGCGCGGTTCGATCCCCGCTTAGTGCAAAAAGTTGTATGCATGAATATGGCTGTGTGCACTGGTTGGTCGTGCCTCGGAAAGCACGTTAAGCCGTCGGTCCCGGTTGCCAGACAAACATCTATGGCAGTCGTTACGGGTAGTTGGATCCCTCAAAAGTCCAACCAGTCTAACTTGGGACTTCGATATCGCCATTGATCATTGGACCATTGGTTGTGGAGGTCATATGGCAGTCACTTCACGCAAAATATCGAAGTTCAGCCGCATCACAGTTAGACTGGAAAGCCGACCCCAACTGAGTTGGGAAAAGGTTCAGAGCATGATGAGTTGAGTATTCAAAATGTGCTCAAAATGTTCTCAAAATGCGCTATATACGCGCAGTACAACGATGGAAATAGCACGGGGTGCAACGGCAGTGGACGAACTCAAATGGTAGATTTGAGTTCGTCATAGATTTTTAAATCATAGATTATTTAACAATCGCGTTTCGCTCGCGACTTAGACTTAGTTCCAGATCCGTACCTATATTTAGTTCTTTATCTGCTTCGGTGCGGATGAGGTTATCGTTATTAGAGATAATGATATCTACTACAAATACTTGGGAATCTGGTCTAACAGCACGATATTACACGATATTAGACTTATTTGTTAGAAATAGTTAGTATTATTATTATTTCATTATATTTCATAACAATCAAAAAGAAGAATACAATTTTAGTCCAGTCATCTAAGATAGATAATTTCGGCATTTAAGTTATCCTGCTACCTGCTACAGACATGTAAATTGACACTCCGAAAGTTGTCTCAAAACCTACATTAGAAAGTTAAATTAAAATTATAGTAAGGTAACCACGACTATGAAATCTAAGATCAAAAGGTCACAAACATCGATCTTTTGCAAACATCTCGTTTCCAATGGGATTTTCGCTATTTGTATTAATCATCAACATTGGAGAGGAAACATTAAAAACCCTTTGAACCCCACCAATATAACAACATTTATTTGTGTTTTTACATTCTGGGCAGTATCTCATTTAATATTATTGTTGTTCCAACTTATCACTGTCTGTGATATTGTTTATTAATAGACCCCAAATGTGAACAGTCGATAATTGTGCAGATATGGGGAAATACGCTATATTTGTGATATTTACTGTGCTCTGTAAGTCTTTTTATTGTAAAAATTAAGAAACATATCTGGAATAAGAATATTTATCTAGTTAAATTAATGAGAAATTCTGTAAATAAATATATAGGTAGGTACATAACAGAAATTACAAGCTTTACTCAAGGATTGAAACATACTATTTATTTCACGAAGTTTTATCATGACTTTACATAATGTATACTTCAAAACATTCAGCGTCATCATTCGTGTGAGCGTCATTTTCTCAATAAGTATTAAGAAAATGACGCTTATATTGTTTACAACAAAACATAAGATCCAAATATCGAAACGTCTCGTTGCGAAACTCTTGGGTTGTTTGCAACATTTTTCAAGTCGCAAAATATTGAAGTTTAAAAAATACATGTTAATTATGTTTTGTGTCATTTTACATTTGAGGATTCAAACCTAAGTCAATTTCAACCAACAACATAACTCCCCAACAAAAATAAAATATACAACTAAAGCATAAATTTTCGGGAACTTCATTTTGCACTACCACATGCCGACTAAGATAGAAATGCCTGCACGAGATCAGAGTCTCGTCTCTCAATTAGAAGGGATTGGTTAGGTTGGTAGAACGGTGAATTAAGCCAAGGTCTCGAAGGATAGTCCCTTAATTGGTTTAGTTAACCAACAATTTTTATATATTTCAGTGTCAGTAGTAGCACCTGACGTTACAAACCCTCGCTCGACAAAGCAGTACCGGTCGGACTACGTATACAATCATAAGACGGACGCGTTTTACAAGTTACACATCGAGACGCGCAACCAATGGAGCATCAGAAAAGTGTGCCAGGTCGAGGGAGCGGATGCCATGAGTCCTGACTCCGAACAAGACATAATTCAGTTACACTCGATGTTCAAGAAGTTCCCTGACCTTGGCGACTACGTGTGGGTAGCAGATGATAATAAGGAGCATGACTCTGCAGAAGAACAGCCGTTAATTGAACGTAAGTATACATACTCTGTCGATTTTAGAACAGAAATCATATTAACATAATAATAATCAAGACATGTTCGGCGAGACATAACCTGTGCATTGGAGAAACATAGACAAATAACAGATCCCCGACACCCACTGCATCAGTATAAAATGCCTCCTGCCCGCTTAAAAAGCCGCCTGAGCTTCATGAGAACTACCCTGGCCACAGATAGTCCCCCACAGCGAACAAGAGAGCAAAAATGGGCAGACACATCCAGTTCCGGCAGGTTTCATCACACCTAACGAAAGCCTGCCGCATGGACATCATCTCCAGTGGCCAACTTAGAAGTCATTTTATCGCCTACGGACCCAAGTTGGCCGCTGCAGGGAAAATATGGCGAAATGGGGCTACATTTAATAAAACCGGATTTATCAGAGCCATTGACTCGAAGAAGAAGAAGATCAAAACAGTTACATAAAATAACGTACTTACTTGACAAACGTGTTTATAAAAGACCGTACATGAGTTAAGACATATCCAACATTGTTCCATGATTAGTGGTGCGTGTGAAAGCAGGCATTTAATAAGCATACTTACTGTAAAAAGAAAAAAGGAACAAATGTTTTCGTCATGAGAGTGAGCAGTAAAGCACTTGTACAAATATTTATTCTGTGACTAAGCTAATAGAATTTGAAAAAACGTTCTGCTATTTGTTAATTTTGGATTACAGTGACCCCGGAAACTGATAGCGATTATGTTTGGTCGATGGAACCGCCCCGTCGTCGTGCATCCCAGCGTTGTGTGGTGGTGAATCGTGATGGAGCAGTGGAGACTGCCCCATGCTATAGGCGCTTACCATTCATCTGTAAGGTAAAAGCCGCGGATGCCCCTTATGACGCACAGTGTGGTGTGTATGGAACAGGTAAATAAATTACTATATCAGAAACATTTACTGCCAAAGATACCTTTTTTTATTTTTTTTATTTATGGCACGTCAATTTGACTCCACCTCGCCTCATGTTAAGCTAAAGGCAAAGTCTCATGAAAGAGCGTCACCATTGCAAACACCTACAGTGCTACCAATGGTGGCGCTCAACTTGACGGCCTCATCAGATGCTTTTTCATGCCCCGTTTAAAGGACCCGGGACTGTAGGAAGAAGGAAACACGTGCGGAGAACGTGCGGAAACAGAGTCAATCAATATGGGGAAACTGTAGTTCCCACATTCAAGGAGGCCATTTCAAAACCGGAGATGGCCCTGGGTCAACCATTTACGAAAGTTATTGGGCCACCTTACACTCTGGTATTTGACACTCAAGACAGCGTACACTTTTAGTCGGTTCGAGGCCGATTTCACCGTCCTCAGGGATTCCGCAGTCCGGTGAAATCGCATCTGAGGACTCATAATGTAGAAAGAGAAACCAAATAAAAGGTACTTAAATTGATTGACTCTTTCTAAGCAACAACCATATTACTCACAAACCAGTACTAAAACTACTTATATTATTTCACAGGTTATAAGTATTTTCAATCCACGGGTAGCTGTTACAGGATTCCTCGTTTCCCTTACACTTGGAGCGAGGCCTACTCTGAGTGTGAAGTAGAAGGTTCCCACCTCGTGGTGATCAACTCCGTGTTGGAGCACGAAGTTGTCCACAACTTCACTAAGATGGAGGATCCAGTGTCAGAAGCTAGAATGAGCTGGTACTTCTTTGCTGGCTTCAGAGCTGATAAGCCACCTAAGAATACAAATACTACCGCACCTCCGAGAGTATTTAAAACTATTTTTAGTAAGTTTATTTAGTTTAGTTTAATTTAGTTTAAATATTTGAATCCGCGTGCGTTTTTGTCGGTTTGAATCCGACATAATCACTCCACCGACTTTGGTATCTGTGGGGATTCTGTACGCGAAAAGAAAGGTATAGGAATATCAGTGTTGACAGGTTGTTGTGAAAGTATAGATTTACAATTATCGCTCTGTTTACAAATTACATAATTTTAGCGAAACTATATCTTACTTTTTTCGGAGAACCACTAGTAAGGTAATCATAGAAATACAAATTTTCAATTCATAATTAATTACGTATTTGTTTACTCAATTGTGTATCCAAAAATATTTTGTATTTATTTACCTGCGTGGTTGTTATGTATTATATACAAAATCAATCAAACAACTTGCTAGCAATCTCTATAAAAATTCACAGAAATTCAACTTAAATTCATAGTTCATAGTTCCGGTTCTACTCAACGGATTGTGATTAAATAAACGTAAGGTTTTAAGTCTGACCAAATCTTTTCTAACAAAATAAACTGTATCACAATCCATTCAGTGTTTTTTGCGTCCATCGCAATAACCACTGAATGGGTTGTAAGACAAATAGATAAGGATTCCAAGAAAATTATTTTTGTCCAGTTGTTAATAAACTTAACAAAACCCTAGGTTTTTTTTCCATATCTCCAATGTACAGATAACCATACATATTATAAGAAGAGATGATAGTAACTTTAAAAAAATATATCCAAAGTATGAATGTAGAGGGCCTTAAGAGCTGAGATCGGCCCAAGAAAAGGTGAATGAATCATTTGAAAGAAGATATGTCAAAGAAGAGAGTGACTGAGAAAATGACATCAGACAGAATGTGTGGATGCGAATGACATGTTGCGCCAACCACAATTCATTAGGACAATGATGGCAGGGACATAATGATGAAAAAAAGATGCATAATGCTAGTTTACTTTTCAGATCAAACGTTGGAGCAAGCAGGCTACAGTCTCTGGTCAGACACCGAGCCCAATAACATCGATGGTCACGAATACTGCGGCACGATCTACCTAAACGACGGCAAATTTAATGACATTAACTGCGACCATGAATACCCTTTTATTTGCGAAAAAGAAGTTAAAAGAAATCCTTGAATCTCACAACCATATAATGTTAACATAAGATGTTTATTAATAAATACCAGAACTATTATTAAATTACCTATTATATTTCATTTTTCATTATTCTGCTAATATTCATATTTTTTTTTATACCACTTAGGTGGCAGACAAGCACACGGCCCACCTGATGGGAAGCGGTCACCGTGGCCAATGGACGTTTGCAACACCAGAGGCGTCACACACGTGCTGCCTACCCTGTAGAAACCTTCTAATGCCCTTCTTGAAGAACCCCATATTGTAGTCGCTTGGGAAAACCACGGCAGGGAGCTCATTCCACAGCTTGAGCGTGCGCGGGATGAAACTCCTTTCAGCTGTGTGAGGATGAACTCCCTCTCTATGGCGAGCGGTGCGATGATAGAAAGTACAATTCTTCTGAATACAGGCGGTAGAACACACACAGTGAGGCGAAGTCCCTCCTGATGTTCAGAGGTTCCCAGGAGGGGTCAAGCTGGCATGCAGGGATATTCTTCTGCTGATAGTCATGTGCGGATTCCGCCTTCGTTTTCATCTCTACATTTTCTTTAGTTTTGAAATGACACGTTAGGAAAACGGCATTTCAGAAGGTGGACTGGCCATCAGCGCCCGTCAGGATATAATTAAAATGTGACAAACAGTAAACAGTATTTGTTTAATTTATTTGAATTTACCTAGTTTATTAGTTAATTAATGGTAAGATCTCGGTCGGTCGATTTTTCTCAAAACTGTTTAATATCTAACTAGACAGAAATTCCCAAATTTGGTAAATATATAATTTTTTAATGTAAAATGTAAATATAAAATTGCGCCGCAGTTGATTACTTTTTGAATTTCAAATTTCTTTTAAGTATTATTATGAATGTGTAAACGCAACACACTGAGATAAATAAATGCCACATTCTCTTGCGCCCCATACATTTTCCCTACGTTACGCAGATGCGTGACTACGTAGACCACGTATTTTGTACAGAATCTTGTACCGAGTGGCGCGAAAAAATTATTTTTCAAAATCAAATAACAATAATAATACGAGGGTACCGTACGATATCCTTTGACGCGGTGAATCTCCTCGCCGGATCGATACCATGTATCCTAGATTTGAGACTCCTTTCGGTGCTATATCGGTAACAAAAGGAGGCGCGGGAGCGGAGACATGAACCCGAGCTTGGTGAAATCTGGGCCGTGAAGTTCCAGCTCCACAGGTACATGGTAGCGTATTAGGAGCAGCGGAAAGGAAATGGCTGAACGAGTTCAGAAAAGACTTCGAAAGCGCACAGCCCGCGATAAGCGGTGTCGACTCGGAGGTCGAAGGTAGCAGAATGACCTCCGTCTGGCGCAGGCCTGGGGGTGTCAGGTGGAGCCCATCTAACCACCGGGTATGGGGAGACGCACTTTGCGTTGCCGCTGCGGCCTGCTTTTGCTAGGGTGACAAGTGGCTCCATCCGTCACCCCCAGACCCTCAGTCATGGAGGACGCAGGTCATTCTTCGTGTCTAAAGGCCCTGACATTCACAGGATATTAAGAGTTTAATAATTTAAGGAAATTCCACTGTCAAGCTATTTTACACATTGTGATTCTTAGAAGTTGCTTGCATTTATCATATTTGTTATTGTTGTTACAAGTTATCAGTGTCGGAGGTCTACGGGATGTGGTTTATTAGTGGCATATGTAAGATAGCCGCCGAAATATGAACAGTCAATAAATGTGAAGATATGGATAAATACGTGATATTTGTGATATGTACTGCACTGCACTGTAAGTCATCTTTTAATACGCTAATAAATAATTCTCTGGGTATACACAAATTTATTTTTGTGAAATATACTTAACAGAAATTTCAATTTGTATTGTCGTTTAAATCTACATGTGAAAAGATAGTGTAGGTACAGTAAATAGGAGTATTTATGTCACGATCATATATATTATCTTGACTTTGTATAGTGTACAATGAAACCTGGTTAAGTGAGACATCGAGAGAACTGCAAATTTATCTCACACACTTACCCAGTATCTTAGATATAAAGGTATAAATAAATATCCAATAATAGAGGTCAGAATATAAGTTATTTCAGTTATACAGGTGCAATTATTTAGAGAAAGAGTGCTAAGTAAACATTATACGTGAGCTTTAATCTTTTTTTGAGAATCCGAAAAAGATAATTAAGGTAATAGAATACAAAAGGTGTGTTTCTCGTAAATATTGAGTATCTACATCTATCAATTACAAAAATCTGTTATTTTCGGTCATATTTTGGAAGTATCAACAGACGTTTTCGATGTAATTATACATTTTATCAAAATAACTCCGCGTTTGAATTTTTTACTAAATTTGTTACCGAGTCTATTGCGTGGTCATCACTTCTTCATTATCCAATGAAGAAGGCGAGGAGACATGAACAATGTCGCCTTCAGTAAATAACAAAGCAATTTTATCTCAAAGGTTAATGCATATGCAATTCAATGACTCGGTTCTAGAGATAAATATGACAATAAAATCGAGAGAACGAATCCCAGATATAGGAGTTGGCTTCGTTCCACTAATAGAGGTAATTCAGTCAGTCCCAAAGTGTTAAATGTTGTGACCTCAGCATGAGTTCCAGTTTTAGACAGTTCTCACTTACCCGGGTCCCGTTTAACCAAGTTTCACTGTATATTATTTATTTATGTTTGGGAACATAAACGTATACATGTTCTCAGGAATTAAGTTGCTTGTACCAAACTATCATTGAGTGGCCTTCAGCACAGTCTCGACTTGATCGATCTATGACATTTTACAGGGAAACAATTTTTTTGTGAATTTTACAAAGTATATTAATGAGCCGAGTACCCTGAACCCGGACGTTCTCCAATTCTCCTTTACTTTTGGTTTGGTTTATTTAATCTTTTCACGGAGGTTAGTGCTGTCTTACCCCCTTATCAAGATAGAACAGCCTATATCAGAGCCTCGTCTATCATTCAGCAAGTTTACGACTTGTAGTTTAGTCGAGCATAAGCCTGACGGTCTTGATGAATAAGAAGACCCTCACTACGTTTTCTTAAAACCCAACTATTGTCACATTTCAGTGTCAGCAGTAGCACCTTACGTTACAAACCCTCGCTCGTCTAAGCAGTACCGATCGGACTACGTATACAATCATGAGACAGACGCGTTTTACAAGTTTCACATTGAGGCGCGCAGGCAATGGCGTACCAGTAAGGTGTGCAAAATAGAGGGGGCAGAGTTGATGAATCCTGAGTCCGACCATGACGTGATTCAGCTACATTCAATGTTCAAGAAGTACCCTGACCTCGGCCAGTACGTGTGGGTAGCAGACGATGGTAAGGAGCATGAGTCGACAGAAGAACAGCCGCTAATTGACCGTAAGTATTTTTTTTTTTATACTACGTAGGTGGCAGACAAGCACACGGCCCACCTGATGGAAAGCGGCCACCGTGGCCTATAAACGTGTGCAACACTAAGGGTGTCACACACGCGCTTCCCACCCTGAAGGGAAAGGGAGAGAGCTGGGAAGGGGTGGGGAGGCTAGGAAGGGGAGGAGAAGGAGGGGTATAGTGAGCTCTGGCTACCCTACTTACCGGCGGGAACACAACACGATGGTTATTATGACCGCGGTCTTCTGTAGGGCGGAGGTACTTCCCCAGTTGGACAGCTCATTTCGGACGGGAGATACCGTCGTGTCCTACCTCCGTTCAAACAAAACAAAAGTATGAATACAAAAGTATTCATACTCAGTCTATTTTAAAGCAGATATCACTAACATACACTTATAAAATTGATGCTGAATTGATGGCAGGTCAAAAGCACTCTGCTTATAGCAACGTTCTGTTTAGTATCAGTTCCAGTCTTTACACACAGCTTGAAATTTAAACTTATAAAATATGTATATGGCTGGAATTTATAAAAATAGTCCGAAGTTACTTGTCAAAAGTTGTAGGTGATCTTATTGGCAACAAAATAATGTTTACACAGACAGATTATTTATGAGACCGTTAGGTAAACCATAAAAAATATTTTTATGGTTTTCCTAATATCCTAATATCTTGGAACAAGGTTTGTAACCCCACAGACTTGGATTCAACTTTATAATGAACCAATTGATATATAAAAATTTATGAAAAATAGCATTCTGTGACTTCTCAGTTTCAATGGACTAACTTCTCCTCCATTGATGCTTTGTTCCATTACACATGCTAGTAACAATATAAGAATAACTATAATCACGTTCACTTTTATCTTACCGCCAGCAAATAGTTATATAGACAAATAGGCTAATAATTAGATTAAAATGTAATGAAATGAAATGAAATAATTTATTTGCCATACCTGCATTCTGGCAACTAAATTATTTTATTTCATTTCATTTCAAAAAAATGTCTGCTAATATTTTGTTATACAGTGGAGCCCACACCTGACAACGAATATTATTGGAGGACTTCCCACCCCATTCCGTCGCCCCATGATTGTGAGGTGGTGGATCGAAATGGGGTAGTACAAACCGCCCCATGCTACAGGGAGTATCCATTCATCTGTAAGGTGAAAGCGGTGGACGCCGCTTACGACGCACAATGCGGAGTATATGGAACAGGTAAATAATATTACTTGTCTTTAATGACCGAATTCATAAGACGCCAAAGTCGTCAAATTAAAGACTATAATTTTAAACAGTTTTAACTTTCTTGTGGAACTGCGGTAATATCACATATACCCAGCGCCATCTAGAGACAGCAAGAGTAACTACTACGTCACTCCGGATCCTGCATCGCGAAAGCGAAGTTCTCGCGCTGGTGCAACATATATATAACAACTTAACGACAACCGTTGGGCCGCGGCCCGCCAGGCGTGATCACCTTACCTGGTCGAAGGTTCGTCCCTTTGTGTTGGAGGGATATCATATCCCGTTCCTCCACAGAGCCGTATCCAAAATAAGAAAGGTATCCAGAAACGTCCATTAGCTGCTACAAAAAGTTGAGCCGTTGAGTTGGAAAGTAGTTAAAGCGAGGCTAAATATTCAAATGTAAAGAGATTATGGGTTCGAACACTAAATGTAAGACCAGTATACCATCATCATCCTTGACCTGCATCCATCGAACCTGTAGCCTTCAAATATTCTACTATGTATACATTCAGATACAAAATTTCCATTAGTTGCAAGTAGTTGAATTCCAACTACTCGTAATGAATGCCACAGAATATGTGTATGCCAACCGAGACTGATTAGCTTAACGTGCTATCCAATAAATGGAAGTCTCAATATACTCAGAATAATCACTCGAACCCGAGACCTCGTCCCAGCAGTCCATTACCCATACCACTACTACCACGCACTGCTACCACGGCTTACACTAAGTACCTACCTTTATTAATTCTCAGGTTATAAATATTTTGAATCGGTGGGCAGCTGTTACAAGATTCCTCGTGTTCCGTACACTTGGAGCGAAGCCTACTCGGAGTGTGAAGCGGAGGGTTCCCATCTCGTGGTGATCAACTCCGTGTTGGAGCATGATGTAGTGCAGAACTTGACTCTCACAGAAGAGCCAGTGGATGCTCCCACTTCCTGGTTCTTCTTTGCTGGCTTCAGAGCTGACAGGCCACCTAGGAACACGAACACTACTACTACTGCTGCTCCGAGAGTATTTAAAACTATATTTAGTAAGTTTTGTTACGTTTTTCATGTCCTATGATTTTTTCACTTCTGCTCCGCACCAGTTGGTTGTAGCATGATGTTATATACGTATAAACCTTTCTCTACAATCACTCTATCTATTAAAAAAACTGCATCAAAATCCGTTGCGTAGTGTTAAAAATTTAAGCATACAAAGGGATATAGGGGCAGAGAACGCGGCTTTGTTTTATACTATGTAGTGATTACTAAAATGCTGATTTACTCTACAGATCAAACCTTGGAGCAAGCAGGCTACAGTCTCTGGACAGACAACGAACCCAACAACATTAAAGGCAGCGAATACTGCGGCACTTTCTTCAAGAACGACGGCAAATTTAATGACGTCAACTGCGACCACGAGTACCCCTTTATTTGTGAAAAGGAAGTTAGAAGAAGTTCTTGAAAATATCGAACCGAAAATTGTAATATGTTTTTTAATAAAAGCCATCTCTATTATCTTTTCTGGTCCTTTTTATCGAGTGGTAATCCGCAGAAACACGCCATAATTGACCATCGTGTGGTATATCGGACTCGAACCAACTAAAATATGCACGCCCCTGTGGGGTATCAATTACTAGAGTGTGAGGTTACCTTATAACGTATTTTCATCGTACCCCGGCGGACCTTGGACCAAAACCGGTTTCAAGAGGTAGGTACACCGTTTTTGTAGGAATCACGGTGTCCCCATATTGATAAGGAAAAGCGGGTACGTATCGTGTCGCCGCTCTAACAATGACATGCATTTGCTAGGATTGCTCAGCACAGGCAGCCAAACCTATCATTTCCAGGCCTGTGCTCAGAGAATTCCACCGCTTACCTGATCTCTATTAGTAGCTATATATATATTCAGATTCTCACGAGCATAGCCTCCTTTTATATCGTGCGAAAAATACACACGGATACCTCCCCGGCAGGAGCGGGTTGGGGAGGTTATGTAGGACCTGAACCGACTAAAACGCACGCCGTCTAAGGGTCTTTTGTTGCCGGAAGTGAGATAGTAGCCAACATATCCTTCGCACACACTTTTTGAAACTGAGATCCGATTACATTTGTACGTAACATTTAAATGTTAAACAGTCAGTACACATAATTATGTAAACATACAAATTGTATGTTAGTACATTGACATAGGTACATGAATCCTGACCAGAAAAAATAAATAAAACAAGTGTATTTGAAGATTTTATATCGGTATTATATTATATGTAATTTGTTTTGTTTTTATCACTTCATAGTATAAAACAAAGTCGCGTTCTTTGTCCCTATTTTTCATGTCCTTATGTCCCTTTGTATGCTTAAATCTTTTAAACTACGCAACGGATTTTGATGCGGTTTTTTAATAGATAGAATGGTTAAAGAGGAAGGTTTAAATGTATGTAACATCATGCTACGAAAATGGGGTGACGTAGACGAAGTTGCGCGGGTCGGCTAGTACCTACATAATAAAGTAAAATAAAAAAGTATTAAATAAATTTCAAAGCTGAACTGTAATTATCTCATTTATGACCGCTGACTCTTTTGTACAACTTACTTATCAGAAGAGGGCCGTAGACCTCCCGTAGGGCGTTGTGCCCTAACGAGGTAGACGCCTCGACGTAAACAGTCAATAGTTGAGGAGATATGGAGAAAGACGTGATATTCGTGGTTCTTATTCTGCTCTGTAAGTAGAGAATATAAGTAAGTAAACTGAAATTGCTTGAAGCTGAATGCCTTGTATTAGGAGTGCGTTCACGTTGTTAGTGTAGGTAATGGCCAAAATTAGTAGCCAAACTCCGGGTTTTTCATAGCTACCATGGGTGAATGATGGCCTATGAGGCTCCATGGATATAGGACCCATGGTAGTACGGACGCCAATGGTGGATTGGATCCTTCATGTGTGGGCCCCAAGGGTATATAGGTCTGTATCCTATGGCCGCATAGATATATTCGGCTCGTGGGTTTACCCATTATCACATTTCAGTATCAGCAGTAGCACCTGACGTTGCCAACCCTCGCTCGTCCAAGCAGTACCGATCGGACTACGTATACAATCATGAGACGGATGCGTTTTATAAGTTGCACATCGAAACTCGCGGTAACTTGCGCATTAGAACTGTGTGTCAAGTCGAGGGGGCGGAGCCAATGAGCCCCAGTTCCGAGAAAGATATAATTCAGCTGCATTCTATGTTCAAGAAGTTTCCGGACCTTGGTGAATATGTATGGGTAGCAGACGATGGCATAGAACATGAGTCTGCAGAAGAACAGCCGTTAATAGACTGTGAGTATGCAAAGTTTTAAGAGCAGAAGGTCTTTGAAAAGTAGATTATGTTTGCATTTTTTTGTCATAAACCTATTTAAGTCTTAGAGCACCTATACGCTTATAAGTGTAAGTGTAAGCACAGTATAACTGTAAGCACAAGTTTGAATAGTACCAAAGATTCTTGGCAAACTCAATTAATAGCAAAAGCATAAGCATAAGGCACATTTACCATTACCTATTATGCTGAAAAACCGCGGTAGCCTAGTGGTATCGGTAATGTACTGCTGAGACGACGTCTCGGCTTCGATCTCAGGTTTACCATGGTACACACCAATGACTTTTCGATGCTTTTCGAAGTTATGTGTGTATTTATTACAGGTTTATAAGTGCCCGGTTAATGGCAATAGGCTCGCCACCTATTACATTGGGACATTTTTTATACCACATAAGTGGCATAAACTCGTGTGCTTGACACGGCCCACCTGATGGGAAGCGGTGGAAGGACCTAAACATAAACTGGCAAAATGTGGGTGCCTCTGCCTACCCCTTCGGGGATATAGGCGTAAGTTTATTTATGTATACTGATCTTTTCTATCTGCAGGATATAAGTTTTCGAGAAACATCTCGTCACTGCTACTATCATTAAAATTACCCAACCAGTTGACTTTGAATTTCTTTTTATTACAGTGAACCCCACAACTGAAAGAGAAAGGTGGTCCTACGGCCCTAGTAGGCATTCATGTGTGGTGGTGAGTCGTAACGGTGAAGTGATGACCGCCCCATGCTACAGGCAGTTCCCATTCATCTGTAAGGTAAAAGCTGCGGACGCCCCTTTCGACGCACAGTGCGGAGTATACGGAAGAGGTAAAAAAAAGTATTAGGGGACCTAGGGCCGGCGCATAATTAAGTTAAGACAAACAAGTCCTTTAAACGGGGCGTGAAAAAGCATCTGATGAGGCCGTCAAGCTGAGCGCCACCATTGTAGCACTGAACGTGTTTGCAATGGTGACATTCTCTCATGAGGCTTTGCCTTCAGCTTAACTTCAGGCGAGGTGAAGTCAAATTGACGTGCCATAAAAAACAATATATTATCAACATTTCAAGTAAAAGGATTCGGCATCCGTCAGCACTATCAGAAACTGGTGCCGAAGGAACCTTTCTTTGCTGATGTCGATAATGTACGCTTGTCTTTACCCCTTCAGTTAATTAACATCACGAAAATATTATGCTACTTATACCTACCTACCTATTATTATTTTAACGTTTATAATATATACATTACATTATATATTACGTCTAAACTAATTAAACAGCTCCTCCCTAATCGTTCGCGGTGCAAAAGTGTCCATCACACTTACCGTGTTTCTGCGCTGGATTGTGATGGTCAGCCTTTGCCAAGAACGAACGGGATCGATAGTCGCCTGCTATCTTAATGAGTCTTTATCCTAGCACTTTTACAAAGACTTTAACCTCCTTGCCCCAATTCCCAACCACTGGTAAGAAGATGTAAATCGGTTGCCTGGAAGAGATCGCTTCTAGCGATAAGGCCGCCCATTGTACATTAGAGCAACTGTAACTCTCACTACCTGTCCTTGGTGTTTTCTTGTATTTATTTTTTGTTTTGTTTTTGGTGTACAATAAAGAGTAATCTATCTATCTATCTAAACCGGCTCCAGGTCATCGTAGGTACTGTAGCTTCTTCCTTTTTCCAGGGTATAAATATTTTGCTTCAACGGGTAGCTGTTACAAGATTCCTCGCCTCCCCTACACTTGGAGCGAGGCCTACTCGGAGTGTGCGGCGGAAGGTGCTAATCTCGTGGTGCTTAATTCAATGACGGAGCATGACGTGGTCCAGAACCTGACCATAACAGAAGAAAGAGTGTCAGGGGCTTATGCACCCTGGTTCTTCTTCGCTGGCTTCAGGGCTGATAGGCCTGCTAAGAATAGGACTGTGGACATTCCTAGAGTGTTTAGAACTATATATAGTAAGTTGTTACTCATACTATGCCAGCTATCAAAGAGCTGTTCAGAAAATTTACTCTTCTAATTTCTTCGAGGTGACTACGTCGTGGTCTAATTGCTTCGTTCGACTTATCTGACTACGCGATTTCGTTTTCCTGCCGACCTCAGTAGTAATACAGTTATGACTACATGAATCATGTTCAAATTCAAATTCTAAAATAATTTATTCTGCATAGACCTTTAAACAGAACTTACTAAACGTCAAAGTTAATTATAATATAAATATATAATATAAATAATATATTATAGGTTACCTTAGCATTTAGTCTATGTGGTTTTATACATATATACCTACATAAAGTCACACCTATATCCCCAAAGGGGTAGGCAGAGGTGCAAGCACCCACATTTCGCCAGTTTATGTTTAGGTCCCAATGTAATAGGTGGCGAGCCTATTGCCATTAACCGGGCACTTATAAACCTGCGATAAATACACACATAGCTTCGAAAAGTCATTGGTGTGTGCCATGGTAAACCTGGGATCAAACCCGAGATCTCGTCTCACCAGTCCATCCACCATATCACTAGGCGGCAGATGTGGTTTTATAATATCCATAAAAATAACTTTCTTTTTCAGATCAAACCTTGGAGCAAGCTGGCTACAGCCTCTGGACAGACAATGAGCCTAATAATGTCAGAGGGAATGAATACTGCGGCACTATCTTCAAAAACGACGGCAAATTTAATGACGTCAACTGCGACCACGAGTACCCATTTATTTGTGAAAAAGTAGTTCAACATGCATAATATCTTGAATCCAATTCCTATTCTACTACATCATATAACTATACCGAGGCTGCTGAAAGTTCTAACAGTCGAGTCAGGCCAAACGAACCATTCCAAAATTAATGGCGAGCCAGTTTAGTTCTTACTCCAGACAACTCAAACGAAATTCAAGTTGTCAAATAAATTAAATGTAAGAGCGGTCTCGCGTTGTCAAAAGGAAACTCAATATTCTGGAATATAATTGTTTTTTTCAATGAACCCTATCCGCTATCCCTCAGATGACTGAACTTCGATATTTTTCGTAAAGCGACACTGCCATCGGACATCCACAACCAAATTGGCGATATCTAAGTTCTGTAGTTAGGCTAGTCGACTTTTGAGTGCTCCAACTAACCGTAACGACTGCCATAGATGTTCGTATGGCATTCAGGACCGATGGCTTTACGTGCTTTCAGAGGCACGACCAATTATGAGTAAAAAAAAGATGATAGTGGGAAAAAAAAAACAAAAATATAATTATGCAGTAGTTTATTGTTACACAGTGTCGCGGCCGGTCTCAGCTGCTACGCCGGCTCGCTCTACGCGTGCACCGCCCACCACACAAGAACCCTCACAGCCAGCCACGATGGTTCTGGGTTCAAAACATAGTACAAAGCAGTCGTCGGATTGAGCAAGAGTATACAAAACAATATGGAAGATACGAGACGAGTTCTTGTGTGGAACACGGCGCGTAACGCTACAAGATTATTACAATAATTTTGGCAGTTCGCAACAATGGTAAAATGCATCTATTCGTACAAGACAGAAACATGTATCATTTATATTTACACTCAAGTTTCTGGCTGGCCATGTACAAGGGAACAAAATTATTAATCACAATACTAAGACGTCCATACGTAACTAAAACCTATACATGTCGATAGAGTACAATATCGCAAAGCAAACATTTTCTATTTAAGTCTTATAGTGAACGTTGTGTCTTCGGCTTTACATTAAGAGAAACGATACAGCCATTGGATATTAATATCTATAGTAAATTAAACACGACTATCAGTGCACAAATACCTATTTACATTACGACTGGTAAATTATAATACGTTAAGTCAAATGTCATTATAGTAAAATGAAGAATACAATTCATTTTTCATGTTTTTTTTTACTTTTTCATATATTGTGGACATTATAATACAAAATTAATGAGGGATTACTGAACACAAACTAAGAACAGAGTCGTCTAAACGTTAACACGAAACCTACGACTAATATTTACATGAAAATTAAATGTAAACTAACCAACTATAGGAGATATCGAGTGTGCAAACACTTAACATTAAAAGGAAGGCCTTGGCTAACTGGCCGCGGTTACGGTAGAATACAAAACGCAATGTTCTACCAACTAAAGTTAACTCGTGTGTAAAATGAACAGTCGTGTACTTAAAACTTAAAATAATACGAGATCTCTGAAAGTCTGGAAACACAATACGTACAATTACATAAAATAAGAAGCGTGTTCGTTTCGGGCTATCGACCTCAAAGTTTGGACCTCCATCTTGTTATAGGGTACAAACTTTGGGCTCGTACGGGTACGTAGCCTCGTTTGGCGCCATAACCTCAAGGCAGATAACGTCACGTACACTCGATGTCTCAGCTATTTAAGATCCGCGAACGAATTAATGCTTTTTATTAATTACAATAATGTTTATTTCCAATCGTTAGAAATCAAAAATTGATAATCGAATTTACCATCGATGTTGTAACGATTAGTACTAAATCGATTTTGTAAATGTCATCCATCCACACATCGCAACTAATCGATAAACATTATCTACTTAATACAATATTATCATTATTTACATACATTCAAAGGTCTTTTCACGTAGGAGGACACGTAGTATACAGCAGGTATATAATAAAGCAGGTATATAATTTCTAATAAACCAATGACAGTAATTACGTAATGACCACTCATGAGAACTGTATTATGTACAATGACGAGGGGTGCGTGGGGGTGCATTGAAGATCAAAATTACGCCTAACGGATCACAGTGACAGTTTTCTGAGATAAGGCAAGGTGGGGTCTGTCATCGCTCAAAGAGAGTTTTAACTTGCATCCATCTTCCAACTATGTATTTCAAATCATTGTAATGCAATGCCGTCTTTACCATATGGGCATTCGGGGCACCTGTTTAGGGCCCGCCGTCTCAGGGGGGGGCCCAAAAGAGAGGCAATTTCTCGCACATCAACTTAAGAATTTTTTCCAAAAGGGCCTCTAAAGTCTTGTGTACCCTCTGTTGTAATTCACTATATTAATATTTATAATTCGAAAGTGACAATGCATGTTTTTACCATTTAGGCGTCAGACAAGCGCACGGTCGACTTGCTGGAAAGTGGTTACCATGGCCTACGGACTTTGCAATTTTTAACAATTCGCATCAAGACAATGCAATAATTTTATAATATATTGCAAATATTGTTTTGTACATGTGGTATTTGAATAGTACATGCTGGTAATAGGTATAAAAAAGTTAAAACTCTCCAGTTTGCGCTCTTATGTGCCATCAAAGCCTATTGAACCGCTGCATGCCAACTGTACCCAGAAGTATCAGGTATAAACTATTTCATGTCCCATCATTCTTAGAGCCTATTCCCAACACAGTTCGGGTCGGCATTCCAGTAATTAACTAAGACGAACTTCGATATTTTCCGTGAAGCGACTGCCATCGGACCTCCACAACCAAATTGGCGATATCGAAGTTCCGTAGTTAGGCAAGGATGTTTTCCTTTAATGTCACCGAGTTTCAGACCAAGAATCTTCTGAAGAATTATGAAAAAGTACATAAAGTAATTACTTCTGTGTATGTTTCTAGTACACATAGGTTTCGAAAGAGTATGATGTATTCCTTACTGGATACTAGTTACTAACAATATGGTAGGTATCAGGTAAGGAAATAATCTTTTTACATCATCATATTTTCTTCTTAGGATACTGGTTACCAAACTCTGGTTACATACGCGGAAGGGAAAATTAAAGGTCCAGTTTGCGACGCAACGGTTCAAAGACAAACCTACAGACATGGGCTTGCTACATCGGTACCTTCCCTAACTATACCTAACATTAATACTATTCCTTTGTTTATTTACAGAGATTTTTTTATATTTTATGTAGTTTTGAACTAGTTTTAAGGCTACGATGTCTCTCAACACACACACCAAGACTCTCTAACTTAGTTATGATGTTAGCAGCGTGATACATAGAGATATATTACTTAACAAATGGAAACATCAATTTTGGGTGATACGCTGTCGAAATGTAATAATATATAAAAATAAAAATAAGTCGGGTTTTCCTTCCTGACGCTATAACTCCGGAACGCACGAACCGATTTCCACGGTTTTGCATTCGTTGGAAAGGTCTCGGGCTCCGTGAGGTTTATAGCAAAAAAAATCAGGAAAAATTTCAACAGAAAAGCGGGAAAATCATTTTTCAAATGGCAAAACGGAGTTCGCCGGGTTTGCTAGTAATATATGAAACTACTACCTTCCATCCATCTTTAGAAATATCATTTTAATATTACTGTATGACTTTCATATTGTGAATTGGACACATAACGCTATCTTTAGAGAAACAAAGTGTGCGAGTGACATATTAACCTTAGTGTGAGAAAGTGACAGTATATATGAAACGGTTTTTTATAAACCATTATCAACTTTGACAGAAACAAGTAATGCTGTAACGTCAATTCCTCTGCACAAAAAGTTACAAGTCACTGCCACTGTCATTTTAAATTCGGTAACGCGGTAATGACGCTATTATCACTATTTATGCTAGTAATGTTAACTTTATGGTTGGACCATCAGCATACGTCAAAATAGTAGTAGGTATTATCTCTCACTATACAGTCTGTAGTGAACATATTTATATCGTTCAATGTATTAGAATTACAAAACACAGACAATAGTATTTTGACACACGTGTTCAAGTTCACACTAAGAAAGATACAGTAAAATTTTAATAATATTGCTTACAGATACGATAGGCTATCGGGGCTGACTAGGTACAAAACTACTAAAAGAGTACCGGATTTAGTCTAATTATAAAATCAATTTTAATGTCAATGTTTTATTTTGATTGATAATATGTAAATAATCATTAATAAATCATTAATTCCTCATAATTTAATTATAGTATTGAAGTATATGATGGCGTTTTCTGACCCCTTGTTTTAATCAAGGATATAACATGTACACGACAAGTTATAATATGTCACATATATCAGTGTGAATGCAAATATGTTAAAACTTGTTTACAACTCGTTCGTCGAGAAAGTGTCAGTACATGTATAAAACTACATAAATAATATGTTCTGACGAGTCTTTAACAAGATTTTCACAAGTTTTAAACAAGTATTGTTTCAATATGTTTACAACTTATTTTTTTGGTGAAAATTAAGAGGTCAAACATTATTACAAATCTAATCAAAAATGTATTTACTTATGAACTTCTAAGTACCTGTCTGAAATATTCTGTACCGAGTCATTTAAAATTGGAACAGATACAAAATCATGTAGAACTTTTTCTATGCTTTTTTTTACTAATTATTACATTTCCACAGAGTATAAAATGAGTATGAAATATTACCAATGTCAATAATTAGAAAAAATTACGTCACACCTCACGCACACTAACACATTTCGGTATATTAAATGTCAAACGTCTAATATAACTATTAAATGCTTGAAATACGCTGGTATTCATTACATTTACAAATGTTTTAATATAAAATATCTCACTACTGCAATGATGGTGTGAATTCTCGTACAGTTTTTTTTTTATTTACTATTTATAAATCATTGCATCGAGTAAACCAGTAATCTATAATACTATGCTAACCTAACTACGTAAAAATGTTCAGTCGATGTTACATACAATGGTGTTTAGGGTTAAACTAAGTATATAATGTAACATATAGGCCGATCACAGACGATAGTCGACCTCAAAGTTTCCCAAATGGGGGGTCGCCACCAGGCAACACCCTCAAAATTAAACAAAACAACGAGATTAAATCCTTCTTCATTGTTCACTATCAGTAATCATAGACGATGTTAGAAAGTAAGTTAATAAATTTAATCCTAATATTTCAATATTGTAATCACGTTTTTATTTATCTTTTTACATAAGAAGGGTTATAAAGCTTGTAGTGAGTAAAGAAACATTAAAATTAAAAAATCAGTGCCAAATAAAGTTTGAGAAACGCTGGTCTTCATACGTAACTATCGTTTGTAACTGGCCGTAATGAGATTAAATCAGAACACAATACAATTAAATCCGTCGTATAAAATTAAAATTTCAGTACGTTTATATAATATTGCAACGTATATTGCTTGCAATCGTACTAAACACAACAGGCACACAAATCTTACTACATCACACTTACAATTACATGGAATCGCGGAGATAAATGAAAAAAATAACCTAAGAACTACGAGAAGCGTCCCGTAAACTAATTGCGCAGACGCATATTATGTGGTGGTGTCCCACTATGCGTCCCGAAGCATTCGGATCGACACAGAACGACACTCGAGAATTATATTCATCACGGAGAGTCAGACTTGAACAAGAGCGCTTTAGAACGATCAACGAATGAACGAAACGAACTAGCACAGTCTCAGTTTGCTGTGCGTACTATTCGCAATACCACGCATAGTGAGTCACCACCTTTAGTCATACAAACCGTTATCGATTCAGTAACGTTATCGTATCGATACCAACAATTTCAATACTCGTCCTATTTCATTGTCTATTCCCATTCATTTCTGTCGTAGTACGACACGTTTCGTTGTATAAAATACTGCTGAGTCAGCAGACGTTCCATTACCGATTGATACCTCTATTTAATGTTATATTCACAGTATACCAAACCGATTACACTACACACATTCGCTATTCCGCTATTCGCTACGTTATAAGTAAACTTCATAAAATTCTTGGTGGTAAAATGCTATTTTTTGGCAATCTTTTATTAAAAGATGCTTTTTCTTTATATTGACCCTTAAATACAGCGATGAGGTATGGTGCGGTATTTACATACATTATAAGACATTCTCACAATAAATTCGATAAAATAAGAAGAAATTAAACATCGCCGTATTGGCTTTGTGACGAGATTAGAATTTGAACCCTATTTCTTAGTGCGTAGTACGAAATTTGAATATACATTCTTGAAACATAGTTCAAAAAACCAGTTCAAGTGGTTACTGGTCAAATTCCAATCTTATAACATGACTTGAATGAGTTAGGCGAACTCGAGTTTAACATTTTTCTTACTGTGTAATTATAAGATTGACTGTTTCCATCAGTTTCAATTCTTCAATAAACAAACAATATTATTCCGTCTCTATTTTTTATAGAAAAAATATCTACCATTGGCAACCATTAATTATGTGCATAGAAGATAAAAACAAAAAGTAGGAATAATACAAATTAGTACATTTAGTAGTTGATGATCGGTTTAATTCACGAATTCGCCTTGCCATTTAAAAGTCGACTTTATTACAACGTGTCAACGCTGTAATTAACATAACGTCAAATGCCACAAAGTATACAGTAACATAACATTGGACTGTTTTGATGTAATACACACATGGCGCTTTCTTATACAAAACCATCAAGAAACGCTAAATACAAATTATTAAATGACAAAACAAAATATTTCTTCAAACAATCAGCGCCACGTGTAAACAGGAACGCATTTCTTAAAATCCGACGCCAAGCTATTCTGGGCTTATTGCCTAGAAGTTAAAGCGCATATTCGCGTGGCGTTTTCTTCTTATAGTGCAGTATTCCCATGGGCGATGAAGATGGGAAGTTTAGCTAGGTGGCGGGGATCGGTGGCTCTCGTCATTCCCACTGGTGCGGCGAGGGCGGCAGCTCGGAGGGGTGCGCGACGGTAGAGCTGCGACAGGAGGCCCGTTAGTGACGTCACGCAGGCACTCCCACACCGCGCCCAGCCCACGCCGGAGGATGGGTGTTGGACTCATTTAGGGCGGCTCACTATTCAGACATTTATATATAAACAAGCCTCTTTAGATAGTAGGGACATTGCTTGAAGGAACTTATCTTATGGGCCACTACTATTCAACTTTGTGTTTTAAATTTCGGTCAAATAGTGTCAACGAGACTACGAAAAAAGTAATCCGGTAATAAATACTAAAATTTAATGTATATTCTTAAAAAAATACATATTAATCTACGTTCTAGAACCCATATTTATTACGAGCTAGTTAGGCTATGCTTGTTTGGTACAGATAGTGCTATGCTACATGTCTTGGTTCATTATTTTCTCGCGTCTCACATCACAATTTGTGTAATTATTAAATTTAAATATGGTATGACGAAATAATTGTAATGTAATCAATAGTAAAGTTAAGTGTTATTTTTGTAAAAAAATCTTTGGGGAGGTTGATATACATATAGAGTAGAGGCTGGCATCTATACTTGAATAACTTTAAACCATCTTTAAGTTATGAGTCCAACATCCAAACTATTCATGCAAGAGTTTAAATTTTGTCATTTGAACAATCTATGATAATAAAAGAGAAATCCAATAGCAAAACTGCATCACATGTCAAATTCTACTAGATAACTACTGAACAAAGTATTATAAGATCACCACAACCATGTGCATGGCACTGTGCTTCTACGCATGCACTACGAAAATACTCCACATAGAAACACTTCACTTAACGAATATAAACTTTAAACTCTTGAGATAAAGTCTATATTCGTAAAGCAACAGTTTCTAAACAGAGTAGACCCAATCCGTACCTAATAAAACCTCAAAAGAGAATTTCCAAAATCGAATATTATTCTTTTTCGATTTTGAAATTATACGGCCCGGTACTTGAATTCGTAATCAGCCAGTTTTAACAACATTTTTTTCAACTCATTCCTTATTTGAAAATGAGAGATTATTTTTTTTTAATTTGGAATATAGCTGAGGAGCTCAAGTGCCAGGTTGTATGCATGCACTGCAACCGAACCGTAAGAACGGAGCGAGCACTATCTAACGATCAACCCTTTTGAAAACAAGACGACGATCGAAGGCAACACACAGTATAAAACTGAAACAGTTAGAACCATTCCATTGTTTGATTTTATATTCCATATTTTATATACTTTCATTCTATAAAACTTATTTAAGAAGAAGCTAATTATTATTTACGGCGTATATTATGAGAAAAAATGTAAATGTAAATTTTCGTTATTTTGAGGGTACTTTCAAATACCGTATCTTTTGAAATTGAAAAAAGAATTAATCATTATATTCTATTGATTGTGCCTCTGTTAAACGTAGACTATCAGACAAGACGGAATGATTCAATCAATATAGTATTGCAACATCGAAAGACGTCCAGTTAAATGTTGGTCTAATTAAATGCATCCAATGTTTACGAAAGGACTCGGGGCAAAGGTATAGGCGTGCGGTGGTCGCTTACTGCTCGAAGCGCACTAGGCAGCGCACAGAAATATCACGGGCGATAGCAGTAGATATTTTGCCGCCGTCTTGAAAGGGGAACAAACTTTTGCTTTCGAACCCGCTCTAGAGCTGTCGCAGAACACACAAAAAAAAAGCAGAACGTTATTAAAACTACTGTAAGAGGGCAGCGGTGCTAAAGCAGAACACACCACCATTTCAAGAGGGTTGATTTTGCTCTAAAAAGGCGGCGTATGTACACAAGATCGGACGCGTGGCAGCGTGGAAACTTACAAATCAAAAAATTAAAAAAAAAACCCATGCACAAGTCGGGCTCTAGCAAAATCGACCCGTCATGATTGTTATAATTAATGTACAGAGGCACAACTGTTACCTACGTTGCAAAACTAAACTGGCGGGTGGGGGAAAGGGGGGTGGAGGCAGGAGGGGTGGGGAGGCGACATAGGTTCTTTTCTGCGACCACCGAGTGCGCGGTGACTCGCGACGGTGGCGACAACACGCTAATAGACACACACACTAACAGAACGCACCGTGCCACACCTAGTTGTGATGACTGTTTGCTTTCTCTGTTTTATTATCTGTATTTGATCACCTTCTGTGGAGACAACACTGGTAACATCATAGAATATGACCTATACTATGTTAAAATAAAAATACTACTAGCGCAAATAAATCGCTGAGAATCGAAGGAAGCAACATTGTATAGGTCTTTTTGGAGATACTAAATTTATTCTGCGTGAAATTGAACGCTATGGCTATGAAAATAAGGTTTATTTTAGAACAGTGTTGTCTGCACGTGTGGATGTATTGGTCGGCGTGGCCCATATGGGTGCGGGTGGTCGCTAATTAGCTGAGCGTGTTAGGTTACGTATCGCAAAGAAATCACCTAGTGTCGGTTGGTTGCGGTTGGTTGCAGTTGGTTGTTGGTGGCGGCGCCTTACCTTGCGAAGCTCTTGAATGCCGCCGATTGCGGATTGATGCACAGCGGCACGCGCGACGTTTGCAGCTGCTCCGCTATGAACTTGTGAATCTCCTCTGTAAGTCACACATGCCAGGGGCGTTAGAGGCGAGTTTTAATTAGTTTTATAGAATTATTTACCACATAACTGCGACTGTAACACTCTCAGTGTAACAGTGTACAAGATTCTAGAAGTTATGTTAAATATTTTACCATTGTGTGTTTTAAATATGGCGTATTTTTAATTTCTTCACCCTTTTTAGCATTTATTTTCACACTTAAAACTCTTACATATTATGTCTTCAGTATCTGAATACAAACTGTCTATATTCCATATAATAATAATTATGTACATGTATGACACATACATGTCGCTGTAACCTTTTTTAACCCGGTAGAAGTGGTAATGTCGGACTTGAACCGACTAAAACCGCAAGCCTTTTCGAGTCTTCAGTTGACGGAGGTGAGATTGCCATTGACACTTGATAGGCAGATGACACCCGGCCGACCCAGGGCGTTTCGACATGACCTCCTCGAATGTGGAAACCACGGAACACTATAGATATATGTTTCTTGCCCCTACTTCTGCTAGGATGTTTGTCACCCCTAGGATCACGCTCATGGAGAATATAGATCATTTTTTTTAATCCTTCACAAACTTCGTCAGAATTTTCTAACAAATGAACTAAAGCACCGACGCAGCATACAATATTGGAACCTCAATCTACATAGCATTAGCTCTCGCTCGCACGCACTAGTTAGGTTCCAGAAGTGAGTGTCGGCTACCTGACGAGTAGTATGTCCACGAGGGGTATGTTAGCTACTATCTCACCTCCGTCACCAAAAAGACCCAAGGACGGCGTGCGTTTTAGCCGGTTGAAGTCCTACTTAACCTACCCAGTAGGAGGGACAATATCGGACTTTTACCGACTACCGGACTAACCAGAGGCTGTTTTCAGTCTTGCTGGCTGTTGCCGGAGGTGAGATTGCCATTGACAGAATTGTTTCGCACCCCGGCCGACCCAAGGCCCGTTTCGTCATGACCTCGGGTGTGAAAACCACGAAACTTTATTGAGATATGTTTCTTGACCCTACTTCTGCTAGGAAACCGGTGGCTCCACAGGCTCCGTTGGGAAGGAATCCGTGGGGATTTAAAGGAGTGTGAGTGTCGGCTGCACTGTACCTTTGACCTGGTGCACGGACGTGAGCTTCCTCTCCCAGCCGTCGTGGAAGGCGTGCGGCGCCACGGGCTCGAGGTCGGGCGAGTAGTGGCGCGCGGCCTGCGGCGCGCTGTAGCAGCACTTGCACATGCACGAGTGGTAGCGCAGCCGGCCCTCCTCCAGGTACGGGTGTGCCAGCGCGTCCACCACCGATATGCGCTTCGCTGGGTCGAATACTAGCATCTGGAAATACAATAGGTGTAATGATTAACTCAAATTTTACATTAATGTATATCCAAAGGCCGAGCGATTGTGGCAGTGGGCTTCAAAAGCTCCTAGACACCTAAAGATCTATAATCCTTTGACAGGCTTAAGTCTAGTTTAAGTCTAAAAAAAGTAACATATCACATCACACAAACACTCACGTCATGCAATGCAGACGCAGATTTTTTAATAAAATAACACTTCATCCATGTGTTATTATGTCACGTAGTCACGTACTGTGTTAACAAGAAAATAATATTGCTGTGTCACCTCATTTAAAGGCAAAAACAACCTAAATAAAGCTATTGATAACGTGAAATGTAATTTACCTTTGTTGATTTAAATTGTTTATGATATAAAACGAACAAATACGAATTACATGATATTGTACACAAAGTCCCGGATTAAGCGGGACGTGAAATAGCATATAACGAGGCCTTCAAGCAGAGCGCCACTATTGTAACACTGTAGGTGATTGTAATGTGACCCTCTTTCCGAAGATTTTGCCTTCAGCTTACCATCAGGCGAGGTGAAGTCAAATTGATGGGCAATAAATAGATGAAAAATAAATGTCTGTATATTCAACCCTGGTTAGAGAATAAAAGAGGAGATTGCAGTTCGTAGGTAGGATAGTGGTTTTAAATGATTGTACCATAGTTCATTATTAGCATTACTTTGTAAGAATGTCGTTAGATGGCGACACCATCGCCTCGATATGAATTCAAATTCCCAAAACATGTTCATACATTGTTCAGATTTATAGTTTTCAGGGCATTTCCTTGTTTACGACACGAGTTCATGTCTCGTTTTGAGCATTTACTTATTCCAATTGAAATCGATAGGTATTTTAATATTAAAAAACAATTAAGATTCATAAAGTAACATCCAAGGTGTTTATAATTTTGAACGCAACTGCAATCTAGGAGGACGATGATGATAAATATGCGTCGTAGATATGTGTGTGCGTATGCTGTGTTGTGTATTATGAGCGAAACCTCACCTGAGCAAGTAAATGCACGGCCTCGTGCGTGGCTTGCACCGACAGCGTGTAGAGCGCGGCGAGTGCGGGCGGGCGGGGCGCGCGCCGCAGCATGTGCGCACGCGCACCCGCGCACGCGTGCCGCATGTCCTCCAGCGACGGCGTGCCCAGCAGCTCCGTGATCAACTCCAGCTGGAATATCCACAACCACACTTATATTATGGAGTAACAGATGGCGACGGGTCGTATCGTCGTACTGGCAAGTCAAGAAAAAATCAGAGTGTAAATTCTTTCTCTTCCTCTCATAGTGGCTTGCTGTAACGCTTGAACTGCCACTCCACCCGTCGTTGACCGGGGAACAAGGGGACGATGGGCCGTAGTTCTTCTGGACGAAGGGACAACGCCTCCGATTACCTATACAATAATTTTGTAGTGGTCTCGAGCGGGCTACCGAAGGAGGAGGTGGACTCAAAAACGTAGCGTATTTACGCTAGATTGTCATGGTGACATGCCTGTCAATGGTCTCACTGCTACGGATAACTAAGATTGTGCGAGGTGGAAGAGCTAATATTCGAGTTAAGAGCTTCAGATGCGACAGGAACTAACGCAAAAAATTTAGTTAAGAAATGTTAGGTATATTTCCATTTGGAATGGAATAGTCTCTACGTTTAATTTAGAATGAATAGTTTCAAAGCCAGCGAAAGAACTTCTTTAGAATACATGTGAACGAAAATTCATCATATTTAAAACGCGATTTCACAAACACTAATGTTTGTTAAGCTTACGACGAGATTCCTTCACATTTACGGTTAGTCATTTCCTTGAAGCTTCGTTTTCAACATCAGTCAATCAAAATGGAAATAATAGCGTTAATTGCCGTATGATATTATATTTGTTATACCGAAATCCATCCTGTTCGTACTGTCGACACAAAGGCCAAAATGTTCGTCAAATTACGATCTATTCGGGTGAACACAGGCCAACGCCTGTCGCGGTACTGTCGGTAAATTTGCATGCATCAATCAGTTTTGCGGTGAGAACTTCACGCTTTATCGCGTTACAGTACGGAGCTGAAGTTCTACCTACTTAGGGTGAATAATTTCAATCGACGTAAGATATTAATCTAATTCACTAATTTTAGCTACAATTAGAAGAGCTTAAGTAAAGTAACACTTGCGTAGATATGTTGCCTCTTTGACAATATTTAACCAAATCTGTCAAGGCGAGTGTTTCGATAAGTTCTTCAAAATAAACCGGGTAGGCCCTGTACGTGTTATTCTGTTCAGAATAACCCATATAGAGCCAATCAAAGCTATTGTCTAGGGTTACACGTCGCGTGGAGTTTGATCTCGTTCACGTTGCTGACTCTCCTCAATAGGAAGATGATATATAGCCTGTCACACGCATAGGTAAAGTGATTTTCTATTGTTGACAGAATTATTAAAATCGGTTCGGAACATCCAGATATTACCACTTACAACCTTACAAATTTCACATCCATTATAGTAGAAATCAAACTGTTCGGCACCCTTACTACAGTTTAAAGGAACTTTTTAACAGAACCCAATATTTCCGTCTTCCTAAAATGCAAGGTGTGAAAGTGCACCTCGCATCATCGTCAAACACTATATTATAAATGTGTCACTGTCTTGAGGATAACCCTGTTAAGGTGGTGGAAAAAGATTGTTTTATGGGTTAATGAAAGTAATTAAAAATTATTGTTAATGGGTACCTGTTGTACTGGACTCTGTGCCTGGAACAGGATCCTTCTGCCGAGTAGTTCACCGAATATGCAGCCCACAGACCAGACGTCCACCGCAGCTGTGTAATGATTCGCTCCCATCAAGATCTCTGGCGCTCTGAAACAGTAATTTATTGTCAAATGAATAAGACGTAATATTCAAAATGTCATCTAATCTAAGAAGTAGGTACCTACGTTGATCCTCGTAAGTTGTGTAGAAAAACGCTAACTAATTTGAATGAAACTGTTTTTTATGTGCGCGATAGAGGAACCCATAAAATATCTTCTTCTAGTGCGATTCTCACTCAGTGCAAATATTTGTATGAATGATTTTATGGTTCGTCTATCTGCAATACTTCGTAACGCCAATGGGTTGAAACATCAAATGACAGTTGTTTTACGAAAAATATCGAAGCTCAGGTCAAATATGCAGTTAGATTGGAAAATACGGACCCCATACTTTGATGTGAAAGCTTCGAGTGCGACTGGGATAACGCTAGGATGAAGACGAATAGTTCATTGTTAGCCAAGTTTTATGGTCAGCAAACGTTTGTTTACTGATCATAAAACAAACAAGCTGATAAGGAAGAAAACAAAAAGAAATGCTGCCATACCAAGTGTATAATAAACTTATTACAATGCCGTATACAGAAGTGGTAAACAAGTACATTTTGTAAATTTATGAGCTTTCAATAAAGCTAAGTAAAACATTCCAATTTAAAATTTAATCGGCTCCCGGCTTTCATGGATATTGTTCAAACAAATACGTATAAGAGAAATGGAATACATTTCGGTCCTTCTGAATACATTTGAGTTTTATGTCATAGCGAATTTGCTTGATGGCAGTACTTGGTAAAAAGGAAAAAAAACCTTATAACGTGTCATAAACAATGAAGAACAAAGAGCCAGAATATTTTTTTGGTATTACATGTTTTACAAAATATGAACCACATTCATAATCACGGTTCAGAATCTTCTACTCCAGTAGATTCTATCGGATTCTACTAGCATAAATCTCTCATAGATAAGAGCGAAAAAAATGACTCGACGTCGTCGTAGTTACGAACGGTTATTTTGTGCAAACCGACACCGAAAAGGCGGTGTACCTACTCTATTTTAAAAATCGCCGTTATTCATTAATTCGATTTTATTCAGTCAAATCGTACGATACACTTGACAACCAGTGCCAGGATGGTAGTGAATGCGACTGTTACGCAGGAGGCCCTTGTAACTTGTAAGATTTATGTCTTGTTACATCAATAAATTCAAATATTAAGTACTTTAGGCAATAACTCAATGATTAAATGAAGTAGATGACCGATGGGCAGGAAGAGGAAAGTAGGTCACGCATAAGTGCGCAATCTGTAGATACACTATTTTTGAAAAACAGTGTTGATTTTTAAAATGTTGAATTATATAAATTTTTATATCCATAACCTTGAATTTGTGATAAATTTCAAATAGGTATAGTGGTGCTAAAGTGTTTAATGTATTTTGGCAGGAAGTGTACTTTTTTATCGTGCGAAGAATCGCCACAGTTACCACAAGCCAGAGTCGGTTGCGAAGGTTATGTCAGTCAGACTCGTCTTTGTGTCATTAGTTGCCGGAGCTGAGATAGTAACCAAGATATCCATCGCACCCCGGCAGACGCCGAGCCATCTCTATAGAGATGACCCCCTTCGAGTGTGGTATGAAGTGTACTGGGAGTAACACGAGGTCTTGGCGCACGTTAATTGGTGTGAAACATTGGCGCCAGGTTCTATGATTAGTGGATTGGCGCGTTTCCGCAGCTGGCTCACCCGCTTTCGGACCTAAAAATCTGCGTTGTAGCGTGTTTTTTGAAAGGGGAAGTAAATTGATGCAATAAAACGATCAAGGTTTTGGAGAATATACTTTTTATCTGTAATTTTAACGGAATGAACTTGAAAAATGAAAATATAACATTTTGAACGGTGAAGTAAACATAACCCTGGTATGTCCTCGTTCGCTAAGACAGACGTGACCGTGCCAGAATTGAGGTACTAATGACTTAGTAAAACGGCATTCAAAATTTTACAAATGGATATAGCACTCTCACATGACAGAAATTAAAAATAAACGCCAGGTAACAGACGGTTCGTGAAGAAATGTATACTTAATAGTTGAAATATTCAATTCACGTTTAACCTCTTCCTGTATATTAATATAGGTAAGTAGGTCACAACTTTTACGGCGGGGGATCGGCTTCTGCAGCGTATACTAGGCCATCGCTGAACTTAGACTTGTACCAAAGTCACCGGAAGAAATCTATATCCAGCAATGGACAGTAAACAAATAAAATTGATAATTAATCTTCATCATCATAAAAACGTATTTTCCTGATTGCATCCAAGGCCAAAGTGAAGTCGGAGCTCAGGTTTCGCCTGACGATGATAACGATTACGGACGCGAAATTGTTGAAAATGGCGAAAGTACATATAGTTCAGTGAGGCATGTTTGTCATCAAATATATCATCAAAATACTTTCTTTATCTCTTGTCCCTTCATACATTATAGATATACTCAACGAATCAATGAAGTTTGTACGGAATTCAATTTGTTATGTACATAAGTGGTTATATCTAATTAAGAAATCAAAATCAAACCAAAAAAGAAATCGAATCGAATTAGGAATCAAGATGAAAATAACCCATGTTAGTCGTCGACAAATTGGTCAAGATGGCGCCGAGATAAAGTATCCTTTTCCAACAGGCATTTTACTATTTTTAGCTGGTTTTATGTTGCCATATGTATTCAGTGTTACTTACTTATGTTAGATACATTGTTCACTTGCTCGCATTTTTGAGAACTTTTAGAAGACTTGCGTTATTCATTAACAATTTATAGATTTTTTACTTAAAATATTTTTTATCTGGAAGCATCTCATCTTCCTTGACGCATTCAGTCTATCCCAGCTATCTTTTTCAGGTCATCAGTACTCGTCGTCTGCATTTTTGCATTGAAATAATATTTCCTTAATATTTTAGATATATTTTCCAAGGCTCATCTCGTAAAAATAATATCGCGTCAACGAAAGAAACAAGAGCTCGACTTATACGAGTACAAGGTCTTTCAGTTACAGTGAAACATATTTTTTTATTCTATATAAAAACCAAGCTCAAAAACTAGAGCGTGGGAGCGTAAATTGCAAACTCCTTTCCGAAGGAGGTACGGTTAGCAAATAAAGCGAACTTACATTGCTACGTCATTTTTATTTTATGCTATAACGATAAACGGTTATCGGTGCATATAAAACGCGTATCAGCAGACTACTACTGTCGGTTACTTACCTTACACCCTCGCCGAGAAAACATCACGAGAGTCCAAGGAGTTTCAGTGACTCTATTCATCATGACCGTATTCATCAACAGAAATATAGCACTAGGCATCTAATACTGCGTGTGTAGCAAACAACTCAGTGAGTGAGGGTGAGGAACTATGTAAATGTTTTAAAATATGTAGGTACATGTAAAGCTCTAGGCTCTAGAGACGCAGAAGAAATTGAGCATTGCAGTATATTCTTTAGTTTTTTTATCATCATCATCATCCTTGCGTTAGTCCCCATCGTATCCGAAGCTTTCCGGGGTTCGCATTTTTTCATACCAACTGAGTCGCGGCTGATATTCGATATTTTCCGTGAAGCGACTGGCATCTGATCCCCACAACCTATACTATTGGTATAAGCGATATCGAAGTACTGCAATTAGGTCAGTCGTTGGACTTTTTAGGGTTACAACTATCCGTAACAACTGCCATTATAGATGTTCGTATGACAACCGGGACAGACGGCATAACGTGTTCTCCGAGGCAAGACCCCTACTTTTTTTATATTTTTTATTTATTCACAGGACTTTTCGTAAGACAAGTCAATCCTATTGTATGCGTAGAATTATATTATCTGTGAATTATATAATCTTGAGTACAGTATTACGGGGTGAATAGGGAACCAGGAGTGAATAGGGAGAAAATGGTCAATGGAATATTTTAAATACCTAATTTCTTTTACTAGATTTCAAAAGCCTGTTATTTGATGATTCTGTTATTACAATGCAAAGTTTCGCTTGAAAGAAAATAACTACAGAATATAACTGACCATTTTATCCCTATTCACCCTGTTTTACTGTACTATTTTTATCTAGGACACGTCAATTATTTGACTTCATAACATATTCTGTAGTATATGCATTTCATTTACCTGTAGTATTGCGTGACAACTTCCTGCGTCATGTTTTTGCTGGCGTCAGGCTCCTCGACCCTGGCAAGGCCGAAGTCACAGATCTTCAGCACGCAGTTACTGTTCACTAGCAGATTACCAGGTTTGATGTCGCGATGGAGAATCCGAGCTGAATGTAAATACTTCAGACCTGAAACGAAAGGTATTTTTAGCATTTCTGTAAAGTGGACAATATTGGGCTGCTATGACAGGTGGAGCTATTAGGACAGGTATATCAAATTTATGAAGATGTTTGGATTTTAGTCACTCAATCAAGATCGAACAGAGTAGCTGAAATTGGTGCAGGGATAGATTAGAAACTTACTCAATTCTCAATTAGCCTATCGCAGTCTACTGCTGGACAAAGACCTCGCCTAATGTTGGGACCAATGGGTCGGTACAGGGAAATTTTTGAGTTTTCCTTCTCACGCAGTGATGTCGTTTGCGTATATGTATAAGAAAGGTGCTAAAATTTTACCCCATTACTAAACTTAAAACTTATCAGGCGTTGGGTATAGATTTTCAACTCTCGCTTTAGCCAGATAAGAAACCATAGAACTACGCAACCACCTTAGAACTACGCAACAGATTTTGATGCGATTTTTTTAATAGATAGAGTAATTGAAGAGGAAGGTTTATATGTATAAACATAATGGGGCGGAGCAGGAATGAAAAATGTTGCAAGAACGGGGTGACACAGACGAAGTTGCGCGGGTCAGTTAGTAAAATATATACGATGAAAAGAAAAAAGTTACAGCAAGCTTTGCAGTAATTGCTGTCCTGTAAATTGAAATTTTATTGAGAAGTCTTTATTTGAAGTCGTCGATTTATAGTTAACTATGGGACTTTAATTGGTGCACATCCCATTCATGAAATATAAATGCTTATCTTATAAACATAACAAAAATAGGTATTGAAACCATTGAATGAATGAACGATTGTTTATTGTGTTCAACGACAAGCTCCCAAGGAAATATTGAGATCATAACCGTTAAAAAACGAATTTTAACTGTTCCAAATCAGTTTTTAATAATGCTGTTTTATAATCGAAATTTCCAGTTAGGTCCGGTCCTAACTGGACAAACTGGATGAAATAATTGGAATGAAAGCACCTACTTAGTGCGATCTCTGTTCGCTCGAGTTTCATGTATGTATAGCATAAACGTTATCTGTACGTAAGCTGTTTCCGCAACACTAACAACGTTTTTTGAAGAAACTTACGGTAAAAATTAAACGCGATTGCGAAGTGGTCTCGTTGTGTCGGTGTATGACTTAAGGCTTATTAATACTAAGTCGGATTGAAACGTCTTAATTCATTGAAGCAATTCTAAACACATATCGACTTTATAAAATACAGCAGATTATCTAACAAACATTATTACAGAAAATTATCGAATACTACCAAATCAATGTTCTTAGAATTTAGGTAGGTACGCAAAGTTACATATGAATATTTATAGCATGTACTGACGATGCATATCTCTACAATCTACGTGTGTACGTATTTGTTTGATTCAGATGTTGATTCTATAACTACGAACCAAAAATTACTCACATTCAAATTATAATTAGTAAGTAGTTAAAAAAAGAAGAACATCAAATCATCTGGGTATTACATGCGGCAATACTCCGTGGGTGGTATGGTATGTCCGTGTTACGCCGAACTCGACTTATTCGCCATATGCATATTTAATAGCTGTTCTAGTAAAATGATAACCACCCTTAGGCCTATAATCGCTTAAAGACATCTGTCCAATGTTGAACAAACATGGCCCGGCTGGCAGATATCGATTATCGATGCTTATATACGCCTAAATGTGCCTAAAGCATAAGTGTCAGTCAAGTATTGCTGACAATAGGCCTCTCCCAAGGGGCTCTGGTGAAAGTACCTAGGTGCTGATTGCAGCAGGAACAAGATGCTTACGAACAAAGACTTGAATAGTTAGACCAAATTTCACCAGTTAAAATTCACTCTAATAAACTACGTTACTATAGTTTAAATTGAATTTGGTTTTGGTTTATCATTGGTGAAATCTCTAAGTACCTAAGCGTTGTAAGGATTTTCTTAAAGTGCGTAAATGTAAATTTGCGGGCCGAACAGAACATTATCATTGTTGAAGTTCGAAATATTAAAAAGTTTTAAGCAAACTAAAAAGTATTTATTTCCCAATAAGAAGTTTCTTTGAAAAGAAATATAAATAAAAACAAGTGAAGTTCGTTCGTCCCGGTACTGGTGTAAAATTATAGGTGTGATTTTATTCGCAATTGTTAAAGTCTGTATATACTTTTATTTGTGAAGGTCGCAAAATAAGAGGATAACAAAACAAATTAAAATAAAAAAGAAACTTAACACGTATCGTTTTACGACATGCAGTATTTCCGAAAAAAAGGACGGAATAAAACGTCGTAAAAATGAAAGTCATTTCCTTTTAAAAGACTAACCAATTAACTGATAACAATGACGTAAGTAAGAATTCTACCACATCACTTTTTGAATACAATGACAAAAATACATTAACGCCAGTCATCAAACAGTCCCAAGAAACAAACCTTCCTATTCTAAGCTTTTTAATTTGAGTCTTTACGATTCTAACAGCGCGACAGTTCCCTGGCCGAGCCCAGTGCAATTGTAGCCATCTGTGCAAAACGTCCGTCAGTAATGTGGGTGGTAGGAATAGGTCACGTTTTATGGCTGGCAGTGAGACTCATGCAACCCGTCGTCACGTGATCAGGAAAGTATTGCGTAGTTATCTGGACTTGACAGAGGAAAAGTTGCAAATGTTATGGTATTAGGGATTAGGTAAATAGTGACATTAATAATGTAAACACGATATTTAACTTAGTAAGTAAATAAAATAAATGGTAACCGATTAACTTGTACACTGTAACTAAAAATGTTTAAAATATTTTTGAGCATTTTGACTAAATGTACTGTTTAAGAAGTCTACGATTGGTACCTAATTCTTAATTTTCCACGTGTGTAATTTTACAAATAATTATAGGGACGAATTCTTCTTTATTAACATTCTTAATTTTACCAATTCTTCATTTTCCGAATGCATCATTTTCATAATTATAGATATTACGAATTCGGAATATTTCTAATAAGTACAGTCACAAGCATAAATATAAATATATAAAATATGCATTTATTTCCTTTCACATTGTGGTCCTGAACTGAACGCTACTAGTTTATATAATTAACTACTTAAAACGACATAAATTTTGTAAATATTCTTCAAGTGTGATATTTCCTATTAATAGGTCTTCTATATTTTTGCTAACTTTAGAGTCTTTTATTATAAATTTTGATCGTCTTTTTCAATCGTAGACAGGCTGTTTAAGTACTTCTTATATGATACAAAAAGCAAAAAAAATATTCGCTCGCTTGATAAGTAAGTAAATATAATGAATGAATTGAAAGGTAATTTGAAAACTGTCGTTGTATCAATAATCTCGAGACGTTAGACGTCCCTCCATTTCGTGTAATTACTTAAAGAACAGCAGCAATACTCGTAACAAAGCTAATCCTACATTTAATTTCTGTTTGTTTCTTATACGAAGGAAAAACTGAAATGATCGTCAAATACACTTCGGTGAATCGCACACGTCGGTAGGTACGCCATCATCTGAGGTTTCCAAAAGGTAAAATAAACGAATTGATATAAAACGGGATTACTGAGAGAACGAACGACGAATTTTATAGCTGCCTTTCGTGCTATCCAATCAACAAAAACATTAAATGAAATTGTTATTTTAAACTCTAAAGATTTCTATACTATTACATAATTGGAAAAAAGTTTATGTTTGTCCGCGATGGACGCAAAAACTACTGAACGGATTTGGATGCGATTTATTTTTGAAGGAGTTGCTGGCATTGGCTAGTGTAAATATAAGATTATTTCGGGAGATTGTAAAAGACTTTGAATAATGAATTATAGGACTTGTGTTCTGGATTCAAACAGGCTATAGTCGCCAGTTTCAGACAGGTGTGTGTAGAATACAAATTCAATTATACAAATTATTTTTTTAAATTCTATATACCTTTATACGAAACTTACAAAAGTTAGTTTAGCAAATGGACACCGTGCACCGATTCGAAACGCGGCGTCCGCCTAAGAAGCCTCTGGAAAGAAACCTGTCTACGATTGGTTCCTAATTCTTAATTTTCCACGTGTGTAATTTTACAAATAATTATAGGGACGAATTCTTCTTTATTAACATTCTTAATTTTACCAATTCTTAATTTTCCGAATGCATCATTTTCATAATTATAGATAGTACGAATTCTGTTTTTTACATAAGAAAGTACAGTTAAGTATAATTGTGTAATCATATTTATATTATAAATAATAAGTAGCAATTAATTTAATCTATGATGGAACATCTATTTTATTCACCTATTTACTAAGAGACTTAATTATCATCTAATTTAGCTCTTCTACCTGTTCAATTTGTTCCAGAATACTTGGTTGTTTATTTTGAATAAGGCTTTGAACGATACCGTAACAGAAAATTTTGTGTCATATTTCGAAAAACAGTGGATAACAAAGTTATGTTCAAGTGCATGGTGTTGCTCTCATGAGCGCCACTGGACTACGAACGCCCTAGAAGGATGGCACTACCGCCTAAACAAGAAAATTGGGAAGAAAGATCTCTTCGCATATATAAAGTTTTTGAAAAAGGAATCAATCTGTTATGAAAGAAAGTTTAAACAAAATAAAGTATATACGCTCCGTATATACTTTATTTTGTTTAAACTTTCTTCGCGGAAAAGACGATCAAAATTTTTAATAAAAGACTCTAAAGTTAGCAAAAATATAGAAGACCTATTAATAGGAAATATCACACCTGAAGAATGTTTACGAAATTATGTCGTTTTAAGTAGTTAAACTAGCAGCGTTCAGTTCAGAACCACAATGTGAAAGGAAATAACTGCATATTTCATAATATTTATATTTATGCTTGTGACTGTACTTATTAGAAATATTCCGAATTCGTACTATCTATAATTATGAAAATGATGCATTCGGAAAATTAAGAATTGGTAAAATTAAGAATGTTAATAAAGAAGAATTCGTCCCTATAATTATCTGTAAAATTACACACGTGGAAAATTAAGAATTAGGAACCAATCGTAGACTTCGAAAGAAATACGGCAGCCTTCCTTTTTTGTTTTTTATTCCTAAAAAGAATACAGGCGTATAGAACGCACTATGGGCTCATTTTGGATATACCAAAGTCTACTTCACTTTTGGTAACTGATGCGGGCGTGCGGTTTTAGTTAGATCAAGTCCAGAAGGTCCGTCTCAGCAGTCCATTACCCATACCACTAGGCTACTGCGGTTTTATTGGTTGGGTTTAGGTACTTCATTTAAAATGATCATTTGCTAGGTTTAAAATAATCTGTTGATATCATAACACAACAGTCACCTATTATGTTTTGTTAACAGAATTAATGAATGGTTTTTCTTTCTCACGAAATACAATAGGTATTATCATACTTGTTCACAACGATCGATTTAAATTCATGAAAACTAACTTCAACATAACCAGTCTACAAGTAACGAACTAAAATTATCGAAACAGAACCAAGGAGGTCTGACTGCATCTCATTTCGACAATTTCTGCGAACATCGCAGGCACTTGAGCGTTACGAAGCAAGTAAGCGACGCCCCCCGACACTGTCTGTGACGCCAAAACAAATTACCGACACGTCGCCGCCTCGCGACGAGTTTAATTTCCCAACGGGTGAACCGCAGTTTTCACCAACACGCAACTCAGTTTTATAATAAAACAACGCAACGCCTACCTGCCCTAAATGAGCCATCTAACTTCGCGAAATACCGTTACAATTATTTTGAAACAGACATTCTACATTACTATTATCCTCCCAGGATTGCACGACTATGTAATGAAAACTTTAGACTCATTAATGTACTATTCACGCAAGCTAACGGCAAATAAAGACTATAATGTTAGCGTTTAATGGTACACATAAAAACTTTGCAGAAGATGCATAGCGATCGTGACGAACCGGAACCAAACAGGTAATCAAAAGTCACAGTGTGTAATTTGCACGCAAGTATACGAGTTTGGCGTAATATTTTCACAATATCATAAAGTTTACGCAATATAAATCAAAGAACAAAGCAGTTATGAATAAGTGCAAATGGAGTATAGAAGTATAGAAGAAGTTAATGTTTCTTTATTGTACGACGGGTTCGTTCCATGAAGGGTCGTCGGCCGCGGGCGCACACGCTTCCAACCGCGACGGCCGCCCCGTCTCAGTCCTAACTTCAAGTGTTCCTGTTCGTGTACAATGCACCGGCAAACCGTGATCACTATCATTACACCTTGTGACCCCGTAATAGTGTTCAATCAAGGTTGGTCTCCATATCTAGAAAACGGGTATGGTATAATAACACCGTTTAAAGAGTCTTGAGCGTCGGAAGTCGCAGAATGACCTCCGTCATCCATGTGGGACACCGTAGTCCTCACACCCAAAGGGGACTCTCTGTAAGAGATAGCCTTGGGCCGGCCTGGGTGCGAGGGATTTGTTACCTACTAGCTCATCTCCGACAATCGCCGCGTGTTAGTCCGTTCGAATCCGACATAACCACTCCCATCGGTTATATCCGTGGAGATTTAGAAAGTGTTACTAATGTATTAGTATTGTAATTTCGGAGATACTCACTATAGTGTTACAGCATACCTCTACGGTTTAACACAGCAATATTTGTTCTCGCGCAGTGATGGGATGAACAAATAAGTAGGTCTGTTATGCGTGTGAGTCCCAATCTCACGATCCCTTTCAGTAACGAAAAAAAATAATGATTCGCTTTTTAACAGTGTCGACGTTTACAGATTACAATAGTTGTACTATCACTAATATCGTTAAAAGATATCAAAATTGTAGGTATAAATTATACGAAAAGTTAAGCAACAGTTATTCCTCAGTCGAATAAATTAAACATTCCAGTGCTAAACTGCTAAGGTTATCTTTCAGTCGGTGTGATAAACTTCCACGTCGCAAACTACTAATAAGAATAAATCACGACATAACTGTACTTAGAAAGTAGATAAAGAAAAGGCTTGTTGGAACGAGCCCGAAGTATTTAAAGGTATTCTGAGAAGAGATAATCTATTTGTCAAGGATGTGCACCAGAATTATGCCAGTATAACCATTTGGCTGTCCACTGACGTATTAAATGGATCACGCAACTGACACGGTAGGATTTCATGGAATATGTATTAAGGGATTAATGTCGTGCATATCCTGGATACACAAATAGATTGGTACATATATTAATATTTCATTCATGTACTAAGTAATGGTGTTCATGTTAGTTTATTTCGTAAATAGCGACAGGACGTCCTGAAGTAAACTCCATTAGTGGAAAGGAAGGAGACACCAACAGACCTTTTCACTTAGGGCATTCTTCCGTCGACCGGCGTCGACGTTGACTTTGTAAGTTTATTCCACTAATATATTATTTTTGTTGTTTTATCGAACACAATTAGGTATTTTTAGAAATGTATCTAAACGCAATCTGCAAGTTTCGAGATAATTTGTCATTTCTGCCTATGGATAACAATAAATGGTCAAATAATGTGAAGGATTCTTACATATTTAGCCAATAGGCCTTTGGGGAGTATGCACAACCTAAACCTGTGTAGTCACACAACACAGCCTGATTTGTCCAAGCTCCTTAAGCCTCTGAATGAACAGACGTACAGATGTACAGCGACATGCCATCGCTTCATGATGGACATTCCACTCATACGTAACAAGCGATTCGGTGATACGTTCATTATGCATACAGCCAAGGAGTGATACGCTCTGCCCGAATATGTGTTTATGAATAGCTATAACTTGGAAGTCTTCAAGACTAGAGTGAATAGGCTTTGCGGTCTTCATAATCATAATAGTCATTTGCGGTTCAGCCAGAAGACTGCTATTTATCAAAGTATATCCTCAGCAGGTTATGTTACCGAGTGCGTCGAAGTGATTTCCCGAGAGAAAAGCTTTCGCATAAATAATATTAGTGACGTTACGAACGAAGAGCATCGCATTTCCATAATATTCAGCTCGTTACGGTCGCGCGCCGCCTTCGCCACCGCAGCGAGGCCGCGTACGGTAAGCTCGTAATCTTATCTTAGCGTTTCCTTAGACGTGTAAATAAAATTAATTAACAGTTTTCGGTAAAATCGGCGCCGTTCCTTCAGTTTAACCTAGTCTGATAAGATCTGGTCTTGATATGCAAGGTTTCCTTAAACTTGTTAGTACTCGCCACTCAGAAACTATATAAGGTATCAAGAGCTAATGGTTTTAACAATCTGTCCTCAGTGACTCTCCCTTCGAATTTTTACTTAATATGGCAGTGCAATTCACACGTAAAAACTTATAATAAACGAACTTAAAATAACTTACTATAAGGCCTGTAATTACTAATCATTCGACCCATAAAATAAGACACTTTCAAATTTTATGGAAGGCAATTAAGAGTACAGTCTTTAGCAGTATAATCTAGGTGTAAATTATTAAAAGAGGACGAACGGTGAATGAGAAGCGCTCGAGGATTGGTCGCCATTACATGATGGCATTACAGCACAATGTACATAACCCCAATTATGTCCAAAATGCGCCAGATATGCACCCACCCAAGCTCACATTTGTTACAGATAAGTCGAGCCTAATTTCGCACAAACATATATCTCCATATTAGCATTAGAAGTAAAACAGCTTAATTATATTCTACAATTCCATAAGATATTCAAGTTTTATTCATGTTCGTTGCGCAATCTGCATTTGCGTAATCTATCCTACGTACTAGCTGCATACTTTTCTGTTGGCTTTGTTGGACATGAAATGCGACAAAACATTTATTATCTCAGGAAGCGCTGAATATTAAAGTTACTCCAATCATATGTCATCCATAATCAAGTCAACATATGACACGACGTACGCGTTGACACTTACATTACCCGTATTAGTCATAACTGAGGTAAAAAATATCACGCGATTTGAACAACGATAAAATGCTTTTTGCCTTAAGATTTATGACAGTTTCATTTTATGTGGAAGTGTGGTCGGCTATGATATCTTCTAAATATATAAAAATGAATCGTGAAATATGTTGGTGAGCACATAACTCGAAGACGGCTGGGTCAATACGAGTAATTCTTTTTTTTATTTGTTTCTTGAACTCCTCGGCAGGTTTTTATGGAGCAGCGGGAACGGGATCAGATATCCAAGCAGCAGTTACGGGATCAGAAGCCCACGCGGGCGGAGCTACTAGCAACAGTTAGTATAATGTAAAAATGAATTGCTGTTCGTTAGTCTCGCTAAAACTCGAGAACGTCTGGACCGATTTGGCTAATTATGGTCTTGAATTATTTGTGGAAGTCCAGAGAAAGTTTAGAAGGAATAAATAAGAAAATGCTCCGCACGGGTACGGGATCAGAAGTTCACGCGATCGGAGCCGCGGGCAACAGCTAGTTTTAGATAAAACGGAGTCATCAAGCCGATGCAACTATAAAGTTTTTAATTAAACGCGCCAAAAGGGGCGAAGGGGGCTTAACGACCGCATTTTTCTAGATTCCCTTCGCACTTTCCACTCCCGGGAAATCTCTTGGTACTGTACGAATAATTGCACAAATTAATAATACGAAATCGGGAGACGACGCGACGGCTGTGAGGTGATTCTTTTCATCTGCGAAAGTGGATTACATTAGCATACATAGTGAAAGGTTTTAAAAGTTTCAAGAGAGCTTAATGGCAGAGGGAATTAGTCGTCATAAAGAGTCTTTTTGAATGGTACTGCTAGTTTTTGCGGCGCGTCGGGCTCGAGCTGGAAGTTGGGAGTACTTGGGAGTTTTAATTGATTTAGGGCAGGTGGAAGTGGGTGTGCGGGTTGAGACGCGGCTCCGCGGACTGTCTCGAAATTAGAGCTACCGCTGGCCTCGTGAGGAGCTCGGAGCTTTCTGTATTCAACTTGTATTTATCAGTGCACACAGTTCAAACTCGGTCGTAACAAACGTTTTCCTACTGTTTACTAAACCACTAGGGCAAACAAGGACTAACTTACAACATAATTTCAGTCACTTATAAAAAAACCCGGTCAAGTGCGAGTCAGACTCGCGCATCGAGGCTTCCGTACAAACTTGAAGTTATGCATTAATTAATTTATTGCTGTATTTTATTTTATGTGTCGAAATACACATACGAATGGCGCACGACATAATACACTCTTAAGATAAATAATATGTGGCAGGATGTCTTCGTAATTTGTTCGTATTATAATGACAACATCCGTGATGAAGCTTCAATATCTAGTTACGTACTCGTACGGCCCGCAAGTTTGGACCCACAGACAAAACTCTTAGTACGACGAAAAAATCCTATAGGGGCTCCGTTTTTTTTTCTTCTTGACATATGGATCCCTAAAATGGACGTAAGTACAAAGCAAGGAGTTTATTTACCGAACAAATATTTACAAAGAACAGAAGTGTATCGTATATTCCTAGTTAATGGTGTGTGCTAATGGGAAAAGTTAGTACCTACTCTGAACACAGCGATCCATTAAACAGGCAACAGCTACGATCATAAAATTCACTTTTATCTAATAAAAGCTTACTTCTAAATAAGGTCGGATCTATGCATCTCACTCGTGTATGTAATAAATAAAATACTATATTATAACATTTACAAAATGAAAAGCTATTAATACTGTGTAATGTACAGTGGGCTCCAAAAATTCCTGGACACCTTGAGATCTATGATCCTTTGATAGCTTAAGTCAAATTTAATTACAGTAACATAAATAAAGTTTAATAAAATACACTAGATCGATGTCTTGTTTCTTCATAACAAAAGAAGTAAACTCAAAGAAGTAATATCCTTAACTTAATTACATTAATGCGTAGGTAGATCTATTATCCAGTAGCTTCTAAGACTAGTAGTTGTATAGTGGTATCACTCAAGGACAATCTAAACAACGCCACCTAGACCCATGGTAAGCATAGTTTAACTAGCTTGTGTTATGGGTTCTAGAATGCGGATTAACATACTTAGATACTTTTTTTGTAAATACATACATAATATACATAGAAACACCTAGACCAATGCAAATATTCATATCCATGCACACAAATATTTGCACTGAGCAGGATTCACTTCATACAATTTTAGTTTGAAATTGACCAAAAGTCTTTTGGAGTCCACTGTACATCATTTCGTTATAGTTATTTCAGGGTATAATTATTCAGTGCTGAAATACCTCGTTGGTAGAACTCGTAATGTCCTGGGGGACGATGTCATGATAATCACCGCATTTGGCAGCTCGGTTTATAGGGGGTGCAGGGGAGAGGGGACACCGCAGTATACCTACTACATGAATTCCCAAATTCCCGTTTATGCCTGGCGTTAAAGATGAATTAACAGTATTGTTGTTAATTTAAAATCAAGTTTATAAATTATTAACGGGTGTTAGGAAATAAAGATTAATTTGATGTTAAATGTATACCTAGATATTATGTATTTTGTTATACATAAATAAGTCGATCTACTCTTATGTGTAACATAAAACGTTTTTATAATACTATAAAGCCGTGATTACGTGTGTTGAGCTACATTGTAATAAAATCTGGATTAAGTAATTCCCGTGAGTTTTATTAAGACATAATAGATTGAAATGTACACATATAAGTGATATACGAAAAAGCTATGATGTTATTTAAATAACAAACAAATAAAATAACCTATGAAAACCGGTAAACTTATAAACATAACAACACAAAAAGGTTTATGTAGGAATTGAATCAGGATGCATTTTACGATTTATCCATTTTGATATAGCTTTTTCCGAAGCTTTAGTCGAAGTCAGCGAGGGTGATTATGTCGGACTCGAACTGACCAAAACCGCATGGCCGTCTTGGGCCACCAGTTGCCAAGGTATCTGACATATCCCTCACGCCCCGGCTGATCGAGGGCCAGAGAAGGCCCTCTCGGGATTTTAATTTAGCTGGTCACCAAAATGAGAAAATTCAACATGGCGAACAGTCAATTTCTCTTAATAAAATGTAAAATTTCAATTACATTTGACGTTCCTAAAAGTCATTTACCATTACGACGGTTCGCTTATAATTTAAGTGCCAGACGACCCGTTACGTCCTCATATTAATGAACCATGAGACAATGGCACAAAACGTAGCTGGTGATCACCTGCTGCACTGCTATGAATCAGGAGGGCTGATGCCAAATATTATCACTGAATTCCGGATGCTACTGTAGCTCTTCAATCCTCTTAGGGCGTACACAGACATCAAATATGTATAAAACACGGATGTATAAAAAACACTGCGATTAAGTTGATGTTGATATTTTCGTTTTTATTTTCTTTTATTATCGTGTACACGTGATTCTAAATTGTCATTTCAAATTAATTCATTAAAATATATTTTTTTTTATTTATGGCACGTCAATTTGACTTCACCTCGCTTGGTGTTAAACTGAAGGCAAAGTCTCATGAAAGAGGGTCACCATTGCAACCACGTTCAGTGCTACAATGGCGGCGCTCAGCTTGACGGCCTCATCAGATGCTTTTTCACGCCCCGCTTAAAAGACCCGGGACTGTAGGAAGAAGGAATTCCAGGACTTAATGGTGCGGCAGAGAAAAGACTCACCGAACCGCTTGGTTCTTGATGGAATATTCTGTACCGTATGCGAGTGACACCTAAGCCCTGCACGTGTTGTCCTGTGTGTGTAATGTGTATATCTAGTCAACGACTTGCTGAATCTACACTAATATTATGAAGAGGAAAATTTTGTATTTTTGTGTGTGCCTTTGTGTTGCATTGAAACTCTGCCTAACGCTTTAGATACTATTTATTACTACGTCAATTCACCTTTTAAAGTAGCCTTGCAATGTGTTCACATTGCAGTTGTGATGTATGCACTTTAAATAATTCAGAGTACCTTACTCCAAAGCAGTAAAATAGTTGTTACTGCAGTAGTAAATGTTTTATATATTTTCTAGTACAAACTTACATAGGTCTGAAACCGCCCTAAAAGTTGGAGGCTGATGCCAAGGTCGCTATATGTGGCAACCCTTCGAAATGGACCATTTGGCTTGTATACCCTTTCGCCACCATTATTACAAAAGAATATAAAAGAGTAATATATTTGTTGTATGCGCGACATGAAGTGTGACGTGATCTAATGTTCATCACAAAAAGAAAGTACGTATGGATAGAGTTATAAGGGAAATATTAGTATTATTGTTATATTTTGTTACGCAATATGTAGGTACTCAAGATGGTAAATCTGTAGTCGAAAAATTTAAGTACAATTTCAAGAGGATCCCAGGCACCAAAACTCTCATCCCCTGGGGCTAGATGGGAACACCGTGGTTCCACATCAGGAGAAATCAAATCACATCTCAAAACACCCGGGGTCGCAGGTGACTGGGTAATCAAAGACCCAAGGACGACTTGCGTTCTGCTCGGTTCGAGTCCGACATAATCACCTCCACCAGCTTTGGCGGAGAGGTGGTATCTGTGAGGATTTTGTGCACGATAAAATGGCGCCAAAATGCAACTGGTCAATCACTATGAGAATGATAATGTATGACTAGTAAGTAATCTTTTCAAACATTACATAAGCTTTCAACTGTTCTGAAGCATTTTGAGATTAAAATGAGATTCTCGTAAGACAATTTTCATAGACACTGTTATCATTTTGACATCACACAACGATTTTTAGAAGCTGTCGAATGAAAAAAAGAAGGCAGAAAAACAGGGAGGGCGCGGCGGCGGCGGCCCATCCGCCTATATAGAATAAAGTACCGCTGAGGAAACCGCGGAGCATAGCTAGTGTTTGAATAATTGTAAAAGTTCATTCCACTTCCGTCGTTTCTAATTTTAGAGATTCCTTTTTCGAGCAAATCCAACTTTTTGTACGACTACGCCCTTCTTCTCAAAATTAATATTTATGCGGCTTCTATTATTTTCCGGCGTTGTCTTTTCGTTCGTAAATTTATGCTTACCCCTAGATTCTTTAAATTCTGGGAGCATTGAACGCTTTACGTGAAGGACAAAATTATTCAAAACACGCTGACCAAAATTTTATATGTGGCCTTTTTAGGACATGGCCAGCCTTGTAACAGTGTTACGTCTCGCTAAACGAGGCGTGGCAAAGCCCTGTGCTATCACACATTTCGGCTACCTAGTTATTATATATATTTTACTCTCGAGATAAGAATATTAGGTTCGTGCGCTCGCATTCCTAGTAGGAATATTGTCAACGTCATCTTAGCCCTTCGTATAGGCTTTTACTTCAGAGCCCAGGGTCCTCTTCCTTTGTTATCATCCCTATGTTATGATTTACAGCTTTATGTGAGTGACTGCTTAATATATCTCTCTGCCAAATTTCATTCAATTCCGTACAGCGGTTCGGATGTGATTGAGTAACAACCATTAATTCAAGCAATTTTCATTTTTATAATTATTTTAAAAATTCTGCGCGCACTAGTGACTTTTAGAAAACAGTTTGAAAACATTGAAAACAGAAACCACGTGACAATCAAATCATATTCAATAATTTGTACAGCCACGGTGACAAGAAGTCACTAGTGCGCGAAAGCCCTACGATATTAATAAATAAGAGATTGTACACTTACCTCTTAATATTTGGTAAAGGAAGACTTTGATGTGATCGGCCGATAGATGTTGTGGCGATACGATGATCTTGTGGAGGTCACTCTGCAGCAGCTCTGTGATCACGTAACTGTACTGGCTGGTCAAGGAAATCTTGGAACATATCATATTGTGGCGATTTTGTATAGAGTAGGTACATGCTTTTAGTAACAAACGTATATAACTGGAATGGACTATATTTTAGGTTCATCGTTTTTACGAGTTTAATTAATGTTACGGTCCACTTGAATAATTATATTTACGAAGTGGACCGCACCCGTGCGGGGACTCGTACGACGGACGCGACAGTCGTTGAAATGGTAATCGCGACCGACCGCATAATATGAAATCTGTCCTAGGTCAACACCCTATAATATAAATGAACTTTATTAAAATATAAATAGTCTTCTTCTTTAATTTTATACGAGGCAAATCTAAAAATTAAACATAACTTAACTTAATTACGAAATATTGTTGACAATATACATAATAAAGTCATATATCTTCTAGTTATAATTAAGTATTAAAGACAGCCAGCCTACGCTACAACATTAAGTAACACATTTCACACGACGTTCTAAAATTTCCAGCGAGTCCTCTCCACCGCCCACGTGAAAGGGTGGCTTTAAAACAGCCCAGTCTCCGTAAGGCCGGTCGTCTCGTCCTTATCGCTAACACACCCCACATGGCCATTATCAAAATTAGCGGACATGAGCCTAGCTGTGCTCGGCACACTTGTTGCGGCAAAACTATATCACAACTTCAACGTACGTGTTGAATTTCAACGAATTGTAATTTAGGGCGTTATTGGAATTCAGTAGAATATTTTAGCAACATAATGAGTTTTAAGGGTAAATTAGCCTGGCCCGCGTATTCCATATAACATTTGAAGTTTAAATGTAAAAACTCTTATGATAAATTTCTGTGACGACTACACAGAACACAGAATCTACTTCTATTGCAATAGTAGTTTTATTAAAATACTAGCGGACCCGCGCAACTTCGTCTGTGTCGCCCCGTTTTTGCAACATTTTTCACTTTTGCTACTCACCAGTTGATGTTATATACATATAAACCTTCCTCTTCAATACCTCTATCTATTAAAAAAACCGCATCAAAATCCGTTGCGTAGTTTTAAAGATTTAAGCATACAAAGAGACATAAGGACATATGGATATAAGGACAGAGTCCGCGACTTTGTTTTATACTATGTAGTGATTACCGACGTGCCAGTTATACGGTGGTCGTGAAGCACGATGTTTGAATAACGGCTATAAAGACCATCATTGGATGTTAGAGCTGACGCATCAGCACTGGTAATGTGGGAACCATCATTTGTTATTAGGTGATTTTCTTAGTATACGTAGTTATATCGCATGTTTGAGGAATTCTATGTACCGTACTAAGAACATGAGCAATGTGAGCAATGGTGATGTGAACAGATTATAATCATAGTTATTTGTACCAGCTGATTTGTTTGTACCATCTTCGCACGTGCACATGTATTTTATGCTAGGTAATTCGGGGTAAATTGCATAAGACTGCCGTGTGTAACAGAGATTACTAATATTCCCCTAACCGCTTCAGTTCGGATTCAGTTTGTAAGTCGGTAGTGTAAATGGACTGAATTCGAATCCGGAAACTCTATCGTAAGGCCGACTAAGTATATGCTTATCTCACAATATTAATTGTAGACATATGATCACAGTATTACAAGTTATCATAAGAGATAATTTATATCTGAAGTATAGATGTCGAAAAAGAATTCAGTACACCACAATCGCCAAGACAGTTTATAGCACAAACAAGAATAGACAAATGTATGGAAACATACCTACTAATGGGAATAAAAGAGCAGATTCGAAGCATTGAAAAGTCAGTTCGTACATATAGCTCCAGAAGTGTGTAAGGAATGAGACTTTCATTCAAAAGTGAACTGTAAATTTGAATAGGTTTATGCGCAGTACAACTTAGATTACTTTGTGCATACAACTGTACTTTACATAAAGTACTCCATAGAAACCATACAAAGATTGTCTAAATGTCTTAACACAAGATAATAACCTAACAATAAAAGCATATTATTCTGAACTTGTCTCGTATTTCATTACAATAGTTGCAAGTTACAGAAGTAAGTTTTACAATGTGTATAGTTCATTTGCATCTCAATGAGAACATTTACAGTAGCGGCCTGATGAATGAATTAATTCGAGAGTTGAAACACCCCTTTATATCTATGCGAAACTTGTTTTAGTTAGGAGAATAAGTTTTTATACACCTGATACGTAATATTACTCGTTTCTGCTTATAAACGTAGTATCTATTGTTTGTAGAAAAAGTTCTCACTAGAGTTGATTATTATTTTTTGTAGACTGGTTTCTGTCTGCGACTTACGACTTCAGAGACCCTTTTTTGATACCGACTCTTTCAGAGTTTTCGTTTCGACAAGGTGGTTGATATTGGTTTTATTCATATCTATACCTGGGGATGTATCAGCTCAGTTTTTAACAGATTTTTCACCAAACTTGGTACAAGTATTATTTGATTTAAAACCCATCTGCTGTCACGTTATTCATAAACGGATCTTGATAGTTTGTGGCTGAAACATCTCTCAGAGGAAAAGAAAAAAAGATGCTCGCCAACTTTACTGTTCACAGAACTACTAGTACAAGTGTTAGTTGTAGAATTTTACAGTACTTATCTTAATCAATAACTATAAACTGAATATAACTTTTGTTGTAACATCAGTGAAGGGTAAATCCATTGATTTAATAGGAGACTTAATCCAAATATTGGAGTGAACCTTTTTACATAACGTTAACCCTATGGCTAGGTACTCCTATAATGGTAGCGGGTTATGTCCCTCGCAGAATCATAAGTACGGTCATGTTAGAATTAAGTTGAGCTATTGAAAGTCATTGTAAAGCAGTAGTTTGTTTGTTCATGCTTAAATATTATGAATTGTGCGAGGGTGAACACTGATTCTATACCAAATTTTAGAAGGTTCCTCGATAGGTATATAATATATTGGATAGTACAATCATGGCGTTAATTCATAATCGTTATAGTTCGGGATTTCTCTTTATAGTTTTTCGGTTCGCTGCGTGGCATTCAAGTGTCATCCCATCTCTTCTATTGGGTATCGTGCAAGAAGGCTAAGGGACTGTACTTCATCAAACATTCTTGATAAATAAGAGAGTAGCGTTCGATGGTAATAGGCTTGTTTCGAGCGTTGATTCAACGAATGCACTGAACGGAACATCGAACATAGTCGGCAGCAAATTGTGAGTGTTCTGACAAGTCCACCCTTACTATGATCCCCTTTTTCTTTCTTTTAATATCGTACTACTGACCAAAACAAAGGAGTTGTTCCGAAATAGTGGTAAGATCAAAGAAACAGAACGAAGATATTTGAATGCGGGTCCGGTCACGTAGAGACGTGCGGTCGGTTGCCTAATCTGTGTCTATAGACCGCACAGAACTGCGGGCCGCCTCACCACCCTAATCTATAGTTGGGATTACTTCTAACTTGTAATATATTATTATTGTTCACTGCCTCGGTCTAATGTTAATACTTAAATCTTCTATTATTTGTGGCATTAGTATATAATCATACTTTAGATGAGTACAAATATACATATGTAAGCATACAAATATTTGCACTGAGCGAGAATCTGACAATCTCTGGTTTAGCAGTGAAAAACTCTCCCGTGAAGCCACCAAAGTCAAGCAATCGAGATTTTAAGCAATACATTTTACAAGTCCATTCATCATCATCATCATCATCATCATCAATGTCCACCTCGCAGAAGGCCACCCCACGCTTCATATACCGGTACGCGGTTTCCATTTGAGAACCTTTCGGTTGCAACGGCCATCTGTACTTTTTGCTGGGTGCCCCGCCCACTGCCTCTTCAGCTTGCTAACCCTTTAGGCTATGTCGATCACTTTCGTTCGTCTACAAGCCTATTAGATGAACAATATAAGTAATTTAAAAATAAGAATGCTAATACTAGCAAGTTCACAAATATGTTATATGATTTTTAAACTAACACAATAAATGTGCTATTGGTGTGCAAGTAACACACAATAATGTCAACTCATATTTTTTATAAAGCAGGGCAAGGTCACTTACGCATATTGTATGCATTATCGAGATACAAATAAATGTTGAGGTATTTACACTGTACCAATTTATTACTACGGGGTTGTATTGTTTTCTATTGATATTTCTGTCAAAAGCCAGCCAGATCCGTTCAGCCATTACGGCACCGTTGAATAACAAACATTCAAACAGGTTTACAAACTTGCACATCTATAATATAAGTAGGATAAGATAATAGTTTGACGACATTACTTAGCAATATATTCCGTAAAACCACAGTCCGTGGCAATACGTTTGTAGAATAGAATAGAATAAATACACCATCATAAACGTCAATATACATTTTTTCCACTTATGTGGCAGATAAGTACACGGCCCTACCCGATGATGTGGTTACTATGGCCTATGGATGATTGCAACGCCAGGGGCGTCACACTCGCACCGAACCTGTAAAAACGTTTTAATGCCTATGGAACCCCATAGTAGAAGCATGGGGCTCATTCCATAGATTGAGCGTGTGCGAGATGGGTGCATGTCATTCCCATACATGAAACATTCATTCTACAAAACGACAACCAACGAATTGCCAGTTGTCTAGACTCTAGACGGACAGAATTCATAAAGACAGTGATCAAAGTATTATCGAATAAGACATGCAGATAAGACTATAAATACGGTCATGAAACTGCACATAACGCACAAAGCTAAACGTCACAGTGACATATCTTAAGGTAATTTACCTCATTCACAATTTATCGACTGAAAAGAATGGCTAATAGCTCCTTGACATAGAAAAAGTGGAACAGCTCGCGTGAAAGAAACGCGATTAGACATGCGTCGCCATATTTTACGTTCAATGGAATTAATATTGAATACCGTCAATTACCGTGAGGATGCGATCACTTATTTTGCATAATCGTGAAAGAGATGTGGGCAATTTGAGGTCATCGGCTGTTTTGATACTAGTATAGCACCAAGTGTGTAACAACTGTGTTACAACTTTAATGCAATGTATATTTTTAAAATGCTTCTTTTAGCTTCAAATAACTTGGGAGTTGGACAATCCGGGGTTTGCACTGGGAATTGGACATTCTGACCCTAAACGATGTAACAAATGAATCTCAAAAGTCGAATTTAACCACCACATAGATGGTAGACAAGCACCCTCCTGATGGAAAGTGATTATCGTGGCCTATGGACGGGTGCAACACCAACGGCGTTACATTTGTGCTGCCGTCTAAGTAGAAACCTTTGAAGGCCCTACTTGACGAACCCTATATTTTATTACACGAGAATCAAACTTTGTTGCTATGTGACATTTGGATATAGCTATCCACACAGCAATACAATAATACTTACTAATACAATCCTACGATGGAGTCAGGATTCCTTAGACCGCAGCGTGTTGTAATGAGTGAGTAAAAAAGTGAGATGTGTTCTTTTACTTAAGCACAGTATTTTCCGTAAAATAAATAAAAGCTGCCAGTAATCGTTCCGGCAAGACGATAAAGTTTAACTTTTAGAATATTGTATTGAATCTGTACCAATCGAACAACAGGTTATAAATTACGTTGCTTCATGATTTTAACTTATTGTATTTTTTTTTATTTCTATGATATTACGTACACCCTGGCGGTAACCGCGAATACGCATTACCAACGTAACGTTCTATTGTCATAAAAAGTCGAGGATATTGCGGTTAAGATGGTACATTAAGTATTCCGCTTACCAAGAGATAATAGCCAACGAGATTCTACACAATAACATTGTCGAAATTCATAAAACTTTCTAATTCACATTAGCTTCGCTGATATTAAAGCCTTTTATAAGTAATGGGGCATTCAAAGACGTTAAAACCGAAGTTGTAACTTCAAACATTTGCTATATTAGTGTATTTTTGTGAGATTGTGAGTGCACGATGAGAATTGGCAACACCGCCAGTGGAGCCGGCCGGTAGGGCTAAGCGCCGGTTTTGGGGCTACACCCTAGCGTCGGGCGGTAATTATTTACAGAGGGGCTGAGATTTCGACCCCGCTCCCATCCCTCGCACGCCACAACCCCCGAAGCCCCATCCAGCACGATACGCGCGCACGGATATGGGATATACTTTTTACGACATTAGATAATATTAGTTTGGGAGTTGTTTTTCATAGTAACGATTTATTGTTACGTTATCAGATTGATTGTAAAAAAATAAACTTGTTATTGGTAGTAAAATTTATGTGACTCCCATTAACAGAATCTTTATCGGACAACAAACTCGTCACGAGTAGGAACTGAAACAAATTTGCTGTCAAAAGTTTCATAGAATTTTTTGTTACAACGATTAGATAGCCAAAAAAATGTTTCAAGTTAACTCTGTTATCGAATAAAAATAAATAAAGGTTTGTTGTTCATGAAATTGGTAAATGTTGTAAAAGTTGTTTCCCGTTTAGGTCTTCTTGTGTGCAACTCGATCAACAATGAAAGCCACTTATCCACATCAACAGAACTTTGTCTAGTGAATATTAGTATAAAATATTTGTTGTAAATTAACAAATAAGTTAGTGCACAATAGTTGTATAAAATATGTGCAGTAAAAATGTATTGATAATTAAAAATGTTTAAGATAAATACCGTTGAAAAAATCATTAAAAAAATGCTTTGTAATTTTATCCATAGAAAATATGGCTAAATTACTATTCCAATTTTGTACTCCTAAAATTCATGTTTAAGTGTGTGGGTATGCAGATAGTGTGCCCGGATGTGGTGCAGCTGTGCAACGTTGACAACCAAATGCCCTTGTTCCACAAAAAAGTACTTTATAATATTCGGCTCACGCGGCTGAATTTACTGGTTTATGTATGTATTGATTAGCCGATTCCCTTATCGGACACCTCAGGTCGTGACCGATAATGTTTGCAACTTCTACCAATAACATTATATATTTGAAGTCTCGACAGTATGACAAATTTTACTAATTTAAAACTATGCTATAACAATGAATATACCTTATCCATACTTATTATTATTAGGTGTGGATTTTTAGACATAGGACGAGATTTTGTGTTGCGATCACGTCGAGCGACTTTGATTTGATTATTATGTTTTACACCTAAGACTTCTTGCATTTTCTTTACTGTTCACGCCTTATAACGTCAATTCTAGGAAACGTAAATTTTGCCAAGTGCTAGTCAAATAATTTTTGATATTAAGCAATTATTGGAAAAGTGGCATTACTGATTTTTGTACGTCTCCGATGTCAAGATTATTTTATTCTTTACTTGCCACAGTTACGTATTTGATTGGTTGGAGTGTTCAGGTGTTTTCTAACCTATTTTCCTTGAATGTGTTAATTAACTTTTAACTCTGACTGTACTTATATAGACTATAGATTACTTAAAGAGAAATCGACAAAAAGTTGACATATTTACTCATATTATTAGTATTTAACTACAATCGCAAACAAGGAGTAGTCTGCTTATAAATCTGAGGCGCAGATGAACGTTAGTCGTTCTAGACTGGGATGATCATTAATGTGCAAGGCGGTAGTATATGAGATTGATGCAGAAGCTATAATAAAAGTATGAAATGGTGCAATAAAGTGAAGTCGAGTTGATAGTACGTGAATATGACCTAACTATATATTTACGTTATAGAGATTGCAGTATCTCTAACGCCTTCGTTTCTAAACGGAAGCACGAAGATCAAATAAACTCCTATGAATATTTCTTTTTTTATGACTGTTATTTGAAAGATATGTAATTACAATTATTAAAAAAGCAATAAGTATGGAATGAGATTTCTTTCCTTTTCATATAAACGATATATGATGCTAACCAGAATCGAAAAGAGGTGTGACATACACATGAAGTTATCCACTGAGGAACAAATTGAGCCAGTGACATATTGTGCATCATTACACAAAATATGTGAGAAAGTGACAGTATAATGAACCATGAAAGGTTTTTTTGGGATTATCAATTTTGCCAGAAATAGATAGTCACTGCCACTGATACTTTAAATTCGGTATCGCGGTAATAAGGTGATTGTTCCTCTATTTACGTCAGTAATATAAACTTTATGGACATATATATTCTAAATGCAAATTTATTTTTTCAGTTTCAACCGTAATACTTTACTTACGAATGTATGTATAACAAATTCTTTGAGTTCCTTTTTTGAATTAATATTTACGATTGGATTTGTGAATATTATAGAATATATAGAATATTCGTGACGTAAAAGTCATGAAAAATAAATTCACATGTTCACCTTTCCCGGTAATCCAATAAAGACGCCCAGCGAATAGAACAGCAACAAAAATCTGAATCACAATAGAAGTAAGCAGACTATAACAGTAAGAAACATTACAGTAATACCATGCTTTATACGGATTTCAGTGCAAGAACAATACTTACAGGTACTTACACTACTTACTGTTTACGAAACTGTTTAAATGACCACTTTTACCGCACATTGCCCAGTTGCAACGAGTCTAACCCATTGTTCACAGCGCCGACCGGTAAGCCACTGCACTATACAATGCATTGCTGTTTTCGGTGTCTGAGGGAGGCCACACACCAAAGCAGAACATTTAGCTATATTTTAATTCACATTTTTCCATTAGGAACGCCACACACCAAAGCAGCATTTGCTGAACACACAGCAAAATACCAAGAAAAATGTTGTATGTAAAAAGCATTTGTTACGTGAAGGTATGAATTCGTAGCCGACTGCAAACCACATCAACAAATAGACCGTACCGTGCTACAGATTTGAATGTGATATTGTTTACTGTTTTATTTCATTGCAGCTTTTTATTGTTGCTGGGTATCCATATCAAGGTAATGTACAACACGTCATCCGACCGCACATAATTATTGAATATAGAAATAGAATAAGTCAGTCTCTCAGTCCGTTCATTTGTTCGTTCATATAATCTACACACAATTCCATTTTCTTTTTCATATGCACTACAGGTAAACGGCCTCATTGAAAACCATATTATCATATTCAAGCTTTTTTTTATACAACTTAGGTCGCAGGCAAGCACGCGGCCCACCTGATGGTAAGTGGTTACCGTGGCCTATGGGCGAGTGTAACACCAGAGGAATAACACTCTTGCCGCAACCCGCAAGAACAAAGACATTCTGTGTCGTCAGCGAAAAAGATTTAGGAGAAGCCTTTGGTTTTCCGACTGACAACACAAAACCTCTTTAGTGAGCTCTGGCTACCCTACTCACCACCGAAAACACAACACAAGGTTATTAAACGGCGATATTCTGTAGGGTGGAGGTACTTCCCCAGTCGGACTGCTCGATTGGGACGGATATACCGTCGTGTCCTACCTCCTGTCTAAATTCAAGCCAAGCCTATTTCACAGTACGGTGTATCTGCTACATACGTCTGCAGTTATCATATGCAATTGACTACGGTTACGGGTTACAGGTAATGCGGTTGAATTGCGGTTGCAATTGCCGTTTTGGTCTGTAGCCTCCTTTACTACTCTTAATTACCGTGTCCGATTTATGAATATTCTCCTCACATGCATATTTTACTATGTCACAGTTGCCTCCACTGTATTCCCACTTTTAACTATTCTATACCTTAACTTCTCTACTTTCTTTCAACGTGCAAGAACAGTTGAAATGTCACATTGATGGATGATCGATGCCAGTTAATTGAATAGAACCGGTCAACTAGTTGCCGCTCATATTTGCATACAACGTACTTGAAGTCTGGTAAACGTTTCGTGACTAGAATTATTTTCTAACTACGTTCTCTAAAATAAACTGACTGTATGTATGTATAATAGTGAGCTGAACTGAGTTGAGGACATAGAATTATTGAGTAAAATGACTCGGTAATTGATGAAAAAAGGACGTACAAATCAGAGATTTTTAAGATGCGTCGGAATACATTCCCGATGTCGATGTCGGTGCAAATGACCATTTGGAAGAATACTTGGAAGGAGGACATTGATAAATCGTTTTGTGTACTGTTCGCCGGACAACTCAGAATGATGAGACTATGCTTTATCCTACATGGTATGATGTGAAAGGCTGCTCTGTCAGTTCGCATGAGTAATGAACTCTTTCCAAACGGGGAACGATACAATTTTTCTCTTATGAAGTACAACGGCATACAATTGGCTACTAAAATATAAAGTGAATTATTATGATTTAATCTTAATGGCCGCTAAGAATACATCAAGTTAATAATCCCATACAACTATAGATGTTATTTATGCGAACTGAAGATTGTAGTAAGTTTCAAATCCTATATTATAAATTTGAAAGTATGTAAGGATGTGTGTATGTTTTATGTTTGTTACACAATCACGCTCTAACGGCTGAAAAAGTTCAAATGGATAGCGGGAACAGGATAAAAATTCCACACGAGCGAAGTTACGGGCAACAGTTAGCAAGAAATACATTCAAAAACGACCTTAAAGTACCAAGAACTTAGCGTAACCAAAAGCCTCGAGGAAATTTTGAAGCATCTAAACTTGGAAATACAAACTTGGTGTATTTACAATTCGACCGCAAAATCAGTAATTCATGAAGGTATGTACGGCGAAATAGTATCTAAAACAAAATTCAATACTTTCGTAACTTGTTTATACAACAAACGTATGGATACGCAGTGTGAATATTAAATTCAGGGTTCTTCATGAAGAAAATTAATAAATATTTAGACAACTTTGGTCCCGAATTGGAATTTGCATCTCATAAGTCACTACTCGCTTCAGTAAATGTTTCAGTACAAAATCACATTACGAAAAAAAAGCGATTATAAGTAAATGATAAAACAGAAGGTATGTAGATATATATAGAAGGTATAGATTTCTTCCTCTTCGAGAAGAAGAAAGAAGAAGACAGTTAAGAAAGATTTACTGCTATGATGCTAGCTATGATATTTTCTATGCATAAAAGAACTAATAGAATATTTTTTTGGATATTGGAGTTTAGTTTTCTCGCATTTTCATCACAATAGGATAAATGGCTGTCAAGTGAAATCCGTTTCTTTTCATTAAAACAGTAAATTTAATACGAAACTTGTATGAAATAGCGTATTGTGACGTAACAATCCCACCATTGTCAAATAATCTCTATATCATTTAATTAAAATGAATTATTTCAACTACAGGAAACTACCAAGCCGTGTTCAAACGTGCTCAGAATATATAAAATAACCTTTTTCCCTTACCCTATATTCAGTCGTATTTTACCGAACGCACTCCGTTTTATGTAGCAAAATTGTTAATTCGAGTATATTTAATTAAATTTGAATTAAGGCAATAAACAGCCGCTTCAAAATGATAGGTACTTTGTATCATTTCATTTCGTCGGTTCAGTAACATGAGAAGGGATAACTCTTTGTCTTCAATTATAGAACACGAAATGGCTATGTTGCCAGGCAAATAATCTGGTGGTGATATCAATAATCATGTCTTCCAGGTTTTAAGCCCAATTTAATGTTCTTCCCTCTCATATTGTAGAAAAAGAAAATGCTGCAGCGTAGCGTGGGAGTGCCTGTTTTTACTAAGGAAAAAAACTACGTATTAAAACCTCAGTTGATTATTCTACGTGAATTTTCAATACAGAGAGAGTTACTTAGAAGCGACATATTGTCATCCAACGCAATCCCGCACTGCGCTGCGTGACGCGGGGCATAGTGTGCCAATCGCCTTACATTCGTATTACTACGACAGTCGGTAATCCGAACCTCGTGTCATATATTGGTGTTCTCTAGCCACAAGCCACAATCCATCAACGTCGACCAATCCCAGACATTTATATCGCGTATCGTCAGTCAACGGAGACGCGTTTATCTCTATCCCTATAGAAAACTAAAAGATATTTGTTTCACTGTCATGAATGGTAGCAAATCCCTTAAGGGAACGGTTCAGATGTTGGTATTACTCAGCCACATTATTTTAGCCTCAAGTTAGCAACGTAAAAATAAGTATAAATAATTTCCAAAGATAAAACAGGACACCGATTGTACAACCTAATTGTTTCAAACCATTGAGATTAAAAAAACTGATATTGCATCTTCTGTATTATGAAGGTACACGTAAAATTCAAAATTAAATGAAAAACATTACATTACTTCGCTCTACACGATGATATTTGCTTTTAGACTTAAACAGCATACTAGTTAGGTCTAAAAGTCATATTTTTTTTTTGTAATATCAGTCGTTTTACAATGGTTGAAAATTAGTATAATCATTTGGAAAATTAAGAAAATCTTTTAGGAATCAGAATGTTATGAATGCTTCGGAATCATAAAACTTATCATTACAAGGGAAGCCCTAAATATGCGCAATAAAAACCGGAATATAACCCTATTCATACTGGTATTAATTCTATATGAGAATTAAATCATTGGCCAGTGTGATTCGCGAGTAACCGTAAAAACATGTGCCGATTTAAAAAAAAAATACCAAAGATATTTTGTCAAATAACAACGCCGAAATATCAGTTACATCAATAAACCAACAAACATGATAAATATGCTATTTAATAGTGAAAAAGTCTATCTAAAAACATTCCTTATTATGACAAGCTAAACTTGTATTAGAAAGAATTAATTGATTTCCGATGGCTTCATAGAAATAGTGACGAAAAGTTCATCAAAACTTTTTAAAAGTCTCATCAATTTTATTTTTTAAACGTAAACATTTATACGTTCACACAATTTTTTTAGATCAATTCAAAAGATGCGTGTTATAAAAAAGTAAAAATGAAATAGGTATATTGAGATATGACTATCAATTACTGGATCGAGGTGTCACCTGCATCGTTCGAGGGGCATGTGATAACCTTTTGTGCTCTAGAATGTCTTAGATTGAAGTGCAAATCATCCATCGTACGTTACAGACCTAATACGTGATATGGATTTCACTTTTCTACCTCTACGCATTCCAGGAAAAGTCTTTACAGTCAGATATACCGACGGACTACGGAGTGATTCTATAAAGGTTCCGTTATTTCATTGTGATTTACGGCCCTAAAAACAACACATATAAAGAACCAACAGGACATTTCCCCATCTTTTTTGGTAAGGCCTATCTTTTATAGCACCATAATAAAAAAGTGTCCATACAAATCAAGTCAAATCAGCTAAGTTGCCATGACGACGGATTGTAATCCGTCCGTCCGTCCGTGTAAATTTTGTACAATACTTTATAAGAAACAACAACAAATAAACTCGTTACCTATAAACTGATCTCACAATAATAATTCGACTCGCCAGTGAAACCATAAATATACAAGGACATGGAAAAATACTTTACTTTGCAAGAATTCTGGTTCACTATTTCTCTTTAACCGAAGAGAATAAAAATGCAAGATATGTGAATGGTTTGGTAAATAAATTTCAAATCAAACCGAATAGTATAGTATGGGAGGCGAGTATGCTAAACTCGTTGTTACTCGAGTGTGAATCTTAAATATATCAGATGATAGGGAGGAATAATAGTTCTATAATTTTTACATTTCCAATTGCAGGGTAAGCCTTTACATAAAATTAGGTATAATAAGAACACGCCATATTGTAATCAAAGTTTTTATTACATAGCCTATGAAATGCCCGTTTGACGGCAATAGGCTCACCCCTTGAACGTGGGACCGAAAATAGCATTTGTTAACCCATAACGTTACGTACGTACGAGTTATTTTTAGGTAGTAAAGGACAAACCCCGCACTAAAAATCTACTTTAATTTTCTAAAAGCTTAGTAAGTAATTGACCTTAAAACTTTCCAGTGTAAGACTTTCTCAAACGAAGCACAATTACGGACTGTTTTATACCGCACTTCCGTGGATTTCTCCTAGACGTCCTTGAATAGGTAAAGTAATTTGGAGCGCAACGAGAAATATATTCTCCGTCTAAATATTTGAAGCACGACAATTTCGAAGTAAAGAAACCTCTAACTCAACCGCGATGGCATCGTGACTGTTAACAATAAAAGAGAAAGTGTAATTCACAGTATATTATGTGTTAAGTACGAATATTTGGGTAACGAAATTAAAATAACAGTTATAATATCGTTAAATTAATCGTTTCGTACTGTACGACACGTAGTTTACGCAGCTGAAGTAGACAACTGACGCTCTCGTTGACAAACATACAGCAAATATGCTGTCTTGTGTCCTGTTTCTACATTCAGTACATAATAACACTAACGGTGTTTCACCGCCATATTTCTCACTATATCCATTCAATTCAACATTATAAGACTACCAAATCAAATTTCAGAAACTTGATACCAACGACATAAAAAATATAATCATGTTTGGTAACACAGGTGGCAGGTCGATTCAATGGTTCCGTAATGCTCTTCATTATAATAAAATGAAAACATTTGCATAACGAATGAGCGTCTGTTTTCCATAAAAATCTATGTAATATACTTACCGTCTTAAACTGTACGATGAGACGGTAAAAATTTCACTTCTAGAACCGCAATACGGTAGCGCTTATCTAAAGCCTATCGGGCAAGTTTCCAAGATGTCATCGAGCTCAGCGGGGTAGGGGTTCGAGGGGCTACGCCTGCTCTGATCTTTCAAGCCTGCGAGCCAAGAAATATCTCGTCTACCCCGTGCCAAGTAGCCCTAACCCTAGTTCTCGCTAAAAATTCTTCTAGTATATGATTTATATCTAACATGTGTATACATATTTCAGGTACATTTCAAGAATTTTATGTACAAAGAATGCCAACATTTATGATAAGTATTCCGTAATTCAATAACTATCCTGCACGCTTTACTTGGCAGTGACAGCTCTGGTTAGCAAAGAAATATAAGGCACGTTATGTGATGAGAACTAATTCCATAGGTCGATTAATCATCTGAGAAAAGGCGTTCGTTGACTAGCTCTTTGAGAAGGCGAAGCTCTATACTTGAACACAGACGCGTTCGGACTCTTAGTGAATGCCAGTAATGTACGAAGTACTGCGACGGCAAACACGAAACCGCTCTCAGCCCCAAGAGACGACTATGTACCGAAAGTAGCGATTTTAGCGTATAAGTTATAATATGGCATTCCGCAGTAGAATTAACTTTAATGAAGACACATTCCGAAACGCAAGTTTCTGAATTGAAATTGTTTTGTATTTTAGAACCACTGTACCTATATTAAAACTTGACTCGATATCAAAGTCCCGTTTAAAACGTTACCGTTCAAATTGCCAGTTAATAACATTACACTTTATAATCACAATCACGATAATCATTTAAACTGATGTTCGTTACAGAATCTTTTCAAATGCAGATTATGTAATTAAAGATTCACAAAAAGATTAGGTTCAAATACAGATACACGTTGAAATGGCAGTATAAGTAGCAAAATGTAACGGTAACAGAAGAGTCCAAATTTAATCTAAGGCCTAGCCAGGGCACGCTTCCCGCGAGAGCGTTAGCGAAATTGCCAGAATACATTAACGGGAAGGGTCGCCCCGTCCTATCTCAACAACCTGCAACTAAGCTACGACTTAAAATCTCTTTGAATAGCAAATTTTGCTCGCATTAGGCATTTTTAACGTTCTCGTTTGCGAAACTGTGTAATTAGTACTACTTTCTATATTGCGTACACAGTAAAATGGTGTGTTATTGCTGAGAGGCCATAACTCGTACTGTTATATCATTGAAAGACTTAATGAAGTCGTGGAAATATCATAAAAGAGGTTATTTACGGCGAGATTGTTCTACCTTACAACGACAGCGCGGCAAATAAAACTAAGGTTTAATGTTTTACGAAGACCTCAAATGCTGTATGTTCATACGTAACTCATTTTAGCATCGTAATATATTTGAATGATCTTTGTGTATTCCTCATCAGGTAGAATGTCTTATGCTAACTGTGCTGTGAACTTGAATGTTTTTTTTTACAAAACAGGTAACAGTTCCCATACGGGACGCATCATTAGACAGACATGAAATCGTATTAATACTTTTGAACAACTTAAAGAACGTGGTCCAAATAACTAAAAACTGGAAATATATATAAAATAAAATTTATATTGTTCGAAATACTTTTATAATGGAGCACGCTCGCGAAGGCTCCGGGTCTCAGGCAAGATTTTACTGCGTATCTTACAAGCTTTATGACCGTTTTTATATCGACGTCAAATTTTTACGGTTTCTGTTCAGTGCGCCTAGGCAACTGAGGCGTGACGATTCATACAGGTTCATTTTTCTTTGACCCTATAACGCTTTGAGTGCGTCTTTCAATGGATAAATAAAGAGTACCAGCGTTACATAAATAACGCTCCCTCGCTGGACCATGAACATAAAACGTGTTACGTACTCTTGACGATCCCGGACCCCGGGATACACAAATGCCATTTCGGGGAACTAACTTTCATTTTATATTAGTAAGTACTTTTGGAATGTAAACACACAAAAAACATTTATTTGATCAGGTACTCTCGCTAGTATGGCGAAGGCTTGGGTTATTTTTTTTTCTTCCACTGAATAGTACCTATGCTTTGAAATCTTTTACGATTTAACGTTATTTTCATGAAAAGCTGAACTTATTTATTTCATAGAAAAATAGTTTTACTGTAAAAACGTGTGATCACATAATTGCTGAACTTAATAACCTGACAATGTTCTGTGAAGTACTTAAAGTATGGAGGTCAACAAAAGCTACCTAGTACATATAGGTACTCATATGAAAATAAATTCAACAATTTTTAAATTTATTTTATTAGTATAATTTTAATTATAATAAGACCTGCCATTCGTAATTAATGAACTCAATACTCACTTAAATCATTTCACCAATTCAATAATCAGTCAAATTATACCAATACTAGCTGTTGCCCGCGGCTACGTCTCTACTCGATTCTCTACTTGCCTCTCTATACTACTTTCCTTGCTGTCGATATTAACGCCAATGTATAGAAATTTACCGGATCGATTGAGATTTATGATTTTTACTCCGCTCCCTTGTATGATAGCGTGATGATATATTACCTATGTTACTCCTAGATATTGTAGCCTTTTAGAGGTAAAAGAATTATTGAAATCGATTCTGTAGTTTCGGACCCTATTCGTTACAACAAACAAATCTTTCCTCTTTATAATATTACTAGCTGACCCGCGCAACTTCGTCTGCGTCACCCCGTTTTTGCAACATTTTTCGTTCCTGCTCCGCACCTGTTGGTCGTAGCATGATGTCATATACATAAAAACCTTCCTTTTTAACCATTCTATCTATTAAAACATACCGCATCAAAATCCGTTGCATAGTTTTGAAGATTTAAGCATACAAAGGGACAAGAAAAATAGGGACAGAGAACGCGACTTTATTTTATACTATGTAGTGATGATGTAGCCGTAATATTGATAAAAAAAAACATACCTACGGGTAGGTATATTCTATTGAAGACTGGTTTCCACCAAACGACGCCCATTTAACTCTTCAACAAACAAACAAAGCCCTCTATATAATGTAGGAAACATTACTGTAATCGAACGTTGAACTTTTTATTACAGAAACAAATAAAAATGAAACAATAAATATAAAACCGAAATAGATGAAATTCGTGGAGAATTCAAAAGAAGCGAGGTTATTAAAAATTAATTGTGAGTTGAGACGATAACAGACATCTGCAGAACGATACATACATACAATATGAAGGCCATATGGCACGAACATGCACGTAGGATATTGGGTAGGGAGTCCCACGCGGCAAATTTCAACAAATTATAGCATATTTTCTACGACCGACATCTTGGAATTTGTGTCGTTATAGCCGGAGAGCTGACAGGCATTTTTGAGTACATCCTTGAGGCACATTGAAAATATTATTGTTGATTAGTTGCGAATGTGTGGATGATGAAATGGCCGACCTGGCTGGGAGGTTGCGGGGCGTTAATGAGCTATGAATTTTTTAATTCGCAATTTTTCTCATGCAGAAAATGTTCTTGAGGCACTTTGAATCTTACAGCATTTTAAAGTCTGATGTTTAATTAAACGATATATCATAATGCCAGGCGATTTGGTTGGGATTTTAATGGTGACAGGCGATTTAAAGTTATATTTTTTTTTGCGCAAAAAATGTACTTGAGGCAAGCTGGGATCTATACACAATAATTGTTGTGTTGATAAGATGCCATATATCAAATGACAGGCCGTTCTGGCGGTTATTTAATCTTGCCAGGTGATATCATTTTATTATTATTTATTATAAAAAAATAAATTTTTACAAAAAATTTTTGATATACTTTTTATGTAATTTTTTTTATTCATCGATATCTGATGGAATCTCCTCGTCGCTTGTGAACTCGTCCATAGAGTTGAGTTCTATGAACTCTTCTTCATTGTCTGAAAATAAATAAAAATTTTTAACAAATGTGAAATACAATTAATAGTGCGAGTATTTAACAAATTATTATTACATACCTGTAGCATTTTCATCAGAGTGTTCAAATGTCCCAGGATCAATTGCATCGATAACTAATTGCGGCATGCAATCCCCATCAAACCAATAAAAATCCAGTTTATCCTCCTTCAGCTGCCATCCATGTTCAGTGGGTACTAGGTTACTTGGAAAACGTAAATGTGCATTTCTCCAGATACTTGTAACATATTGAGCTCTTAAAAGCTGTTGGTGCAACTCTGCTTTACATGGTGGTAACGTAGACGGATCATAGTTTTTGACAGCTTTTTTGAAAGGCTATTGAGCCATGTGACCGCTCCCAGCCAATCACGTCACGGCACGCTCCACTCAGTCGACTGCAGATATACGCTCTCTCTCACGCTCATAACAACCCGCTATGCCGCTCACTCGCACTCACAGGCAACTATTATTATCACCTGGCAAGATTAAATAACCGCCAGAACGGCCTGTCATTTGATATATGGCATCTTATCAACACAACAATTATTGTGTATAGATCCCAGCTTGCCTCAAGTACATTTTTTGCGCAAAAAAAAATATAACTTTAAATCGCCTGTCACCATTTAAATCCCAACCAAATCGCCTGGCATTATGATATATCGTTTAATTAAACATCAGACTTTAAAATGCTGTAAGATTCAAAGTGCCTCAAGAACATTTTCTGCATGAGAAAAATTGCGAATTAAAAAATTCATAGCTCATTAACGCCCCGCAACCTCCCAGCCAGGTCGGCCATTTCATCATCCACACATTCGCAACTAATCAACAATAATATTTTCAATGTGCCTCAAGGATGTACTCAAAAATGCCTGTCAGCTCTTGGGGTATTACAGTTAATTTCTAAACATAATATCGAACCAACGAATATTTAAGGTCACGAAGCTAAAAGACGACGTATTAAGTATTATTATTATAATAATGTTTAATGTTTACACTTATTAAAATTATTGCTTACTGAAGTTTAAACCTTGATAAATATATTAACATCACGATATTTGCAAAATATGTCATCAATATAATCGACATTGTAGGTAGGTACTACCCAATCGTATGATTACCGATGATGCACTCAAGAACATACAACATGATATATTGTTGAATGAATATTAGTATTCAACAAGATAAATAAACTGTTGACGATAGGGATGATAACTATTTTTAATAATCTTAAAAAATAACCAGTTATAACAATATAATGAACTGCTAAAGTAATTTTTTGTTACAACAAATAGCTTTAAAGATATTCGATTTTGAAAATTTCATTCGTGAGGTGCCGGAAAACGCCCTGTACAAAATCATTAGAAAAACGTGTCGTCATGACTTCTTAGCGCTTAGTACAAATTCATCGAACAGAGCAAGAGAATATCGCATTTATCTCTATATGGTTAACAATAAAAGTAATTTGAAATTGAATAAGGAATTCAAAAGTTATAAATTTGGACTTTGGGAACTAAACATAATGAAAAGTTTAGTGAGACAATAGTATATATTACAATGTATATTTTTACAACAAAAACTAACATATTTAGAAGCATTGGGCAGAATCGGACGACCTACCTTATCTACATCCCTATTGAAGGGATATATAGAACCTATTTTAACTCTATGGCACATTCGCACACAGCAACACTACATAATGATTTTAGTGGTCTCTGGTTTTATTGTCTGCCTTTTATATTAGTCCGTAACCACAAAGGAATGGATCCGTGCAAAGCTGGGAAAAATTCTGCTCGACACAATAGGTTCAGTGACTGCGAGATGTGTGCGACTGCAATGTGATCTTATTATTCCAGTTTTACTTTTGACGGTAAATATTTTACAAGTCTTCTTTACTTTATTGGTGGTTTAGAAAAAGTAAAAAAATAAAAAATATATATTTCAGCTGGATCTGTCGCTGAAGTCTGAATATTTCAGTTATCAAGGCGAAAAACATGCCCAAATATATAATTTAACCAAGTTTGGTACTAAAATACATAATAAGATGACACACCTGGCCACGTAGACAGGTGGCCATTTGTTGGTCATTGTTTTATAGAATGGAATAGAATAGAATATTCAATGTAGGGTATTGACAGTGGAAAAATTATTTCGTAGGAAAATTTAAATGAGGAACAAAGAACATCGGCTAAAATGGACCTGAGCAGGTACAGATATACCATATTTATAAGAAAATCCGTCATTTTTCCGGGTTATAAAAACAGCAATTAATATCTCATTAAAAAGCCAGGAAAAAATATAATAGTTAAAAAACAGTGTTACTTTTATTACATTTATTTGCAAATTATCAAGTTGATATAGCTTCAGAACGCACCTAGTGACGTTTCAAGTCACTGATAAAATGAATGAAAAAAATCAATTTATTTTTTATGATTATTACTCGTAAGTTTTTTCGTTATTTGTTGTTATTTGATTTATGAATTATGTGAAACAAACAACAAATGAATCATAGCTAGTTATATCAAATTATTATTATCATAAAATAATAATTATGTAGTTATAAGAGTTTAACACTAATTCGTAAAATGGAACGTCAGTTACGCAGTGGTGCTACTGTTGACACTTTGGCTATGTTGACAGCAGTTGACAGGCACTGTTCAGCCAATTTCAGTTTACTTCAAATTGTGTGTTATTTATTTATTTTCGATTTTAGTTTGCTTTGTTATATGGATTGACGATACCTCCTACCGTTTATTACGATTATTCTGTGCTTTTGTTTTTTGGACACCGATTTTGATTGTGATTTGGATTTGTATTTTTCTTATCGTTCTATTGTGAGGAATCACAATGCCGACGACACAAGCAGTCCTACGATTGCTTTGTGTTAATTGCAATATTCGCATTAACTCAATTCGCCACCATCATGTCTTTGAGTTGGGAACAAGGGTGATTTCAATGATCTGCGAGTGGGATTCATCAATAATAGCAAGTATATATTTACGTAATACCAATATACTTCTATATTGTACCTGTACGAATAAAATGTTTTTCTCATAATACTATCTATTATTTTACCTCACCACGTTGTTTTGTTTATAACGTAAATATAAACTAGAAGATCTCTAAAAAACTGAAGTTAATCTATCTTTACATCGTCTTATTTTTACTCTATCATCAAAATATTTTTAGTAATAAAATAAAAGTATCTTGGCCTCTTAGACAATTTTTTCACTTGCGATGGTGTTTACTACATGAAAATAAACTAATCTAACTATAGTTTGTTCCTGTACACGGAAAATTACGGTCAAGTCCAGCGCCTATGAAAATTTGGCCGGTGTTCTTTCATACTCGCATTGTTATATAACGTCACGCCATTCTGACATCTATCGGATCCGCACGACGGTAAAAATATATTTATATAATTGTGGTAAGTCACACATGACACCTATTTAAAGAACACTTTTCGTTCAATAAATACTACATGTACAGTACAGTAATACCTACATACGCAATACAAAAAAATATATGGCGTCATTATATAGTAATGAGTCGATTATATATATACGTATCGGTCTCTCAGAACCAGTTTGCGAGTAGCCAAACAAATTATATTACCGTAGGTACCTGCTTACAGGATCGCATTTGCGAGTACCTTACGAGTCCACTTAGGAACCCGACAGAATTACGAGTATCTACTGTGACGTCTTGAGGATATAATAAAAATACATTCCATTTCAGTAACTGAGTCACTGAATAGAAGTTTATTGAGATGATTGAACTATCAGACCAAAAGAGTACAGGTAAAGAGACGTTCATTGGCTATAAAGAAGCAAGCAATAACCAGTAGGATATATGAATATATAGATAATATGCATGCCGTTCTCTGCTGCACATAGAGTTCTACCAATGTTCGGAGGCTTTGACCTTTTGTTTCCACGATGGTCAGGTTTTACTTAGATTTTCCTTCTCTCTCAGTGATATGGTTTGCGTTTTCCATTTGTCGCCTCTTAACACCTTTTGAATGGGGGTGGTAATATTCTATGTTAGTCACCACACTGTCATATATTAGACTCCACAACTCATCGAAATCCAATTACAAGTTATTGACAGAGAATATAAAACCAGTTCTCATCCTCTATTTAACACTAAGTGATGTAATTAACAAACAACATTTTCCTGCCCATTATATATATAAACAAATAAAACGCAGAACCAGATGCCCTTGACACTACTGGTGGTGTCATGGAGATAAAATAATTACCCTATACTACCGGTGGTGTCATGGGGAATGAATATTACCCTTGACACTAACCAATAGTGTCTTGGCTATTGTTATGGGGCAGCCATACGTTTTATAACACAAATTTCCTTCTTCCTACAGTCCCGGGTCCTTTAAGCGGGGCGTGAAAAAGCATCTGATGAGGCCGTCAAGCTGAGCGCCACCATTGTAGCACTGAACGTGTTTGCAATGGTGACCCTCTTTCATGAGACTTTGCCTTCAGCTTAACATCGGGCAAGGTGAAGTCAATTTGACGTGTCATAAAAAAAATAATTACTAGATTATGAAACGAATGAAACGAATTGGCTATATGACATTATTCTGCATTTCATATTTTAAAGTTTGAATCAAGAACTGAACAGAAGACTAGCTAACCTGGCTATAGGTATGTGAACACATGACGGATTTATCGATTGAATAGCAATTAAGGTTCCCATGTGTTGAGTTAATGGCGTGAAAGTCGCCTGGAACTCCCATAAAATTTAACCTAAGGTATCGTTTCTCAGACTTTTAGTGACGCTGCTTCTCTGCTTATAGAGATTACTACCAGTACAGCTCTTGGTAGATATACATCTGTTTATATGTAAAACTGAAGTATACGTTGTATAAAATTTGTTCATTATAAATTTGGCGTCAAAATGACAGTAACAAGACAAGCGATGGAAAAGAACAGAGAGAATCTGCGTCACGAAAAGTCCTGCGGCAAAACCAGGCCGTCATACTTTGGTCATACTGGCTATAATATATAATATATAATAATTATTGCATCTTGCCAAATAAATGAATAAAAACGATGACTTGACGTTGTTACGAAAATTGATGATTTGTCTTTAAATCAAACAATTTTAGTTCAAGCTTGCGTGGATGTTGGATGTCATGGACATATACCATAACGTCACCTTTCAATGCAATAAATACATACCTATGTAAATTGAACGATTCGAAAGTAATTGTAACTTCCTGAAAATGGTTTAGGTGTTTTTTACAATTAGTGGTTAAGAAACATACGGTAAGCGAATGGGAAGTGGTTACAGAACGGTTACATAATTACATACCTGTTTATTTAAACAAATGCTCGCAGCATATGCAAAACATATCATTTGTTGCTGAGCCTATTCAATATGCACAGTATTGCTGAACCGACAAAACCAGCACCCATTTTTACAACATTGCATAATATTCTATATCTACAATAGTCCACAAAAACCGGTCCATGTGGTGATAGGTGGATGGGACTTGGTGGCTTTTTTGTCAGAATTGAGAGGACAGAGGTCAATCTGATAAAAACCAAAACAAACTAATAAAAATAGGTGCAGGAGAACGGACCCCGGTATAAGGTTTAGGAGGGGAACGTGAAGAAGAAAGCATTTGTTTTTACACAAAGATGAACAGAGTACCTACTAGTGACATCTGACTTTAACCGAGTAAGAGGGGAACAATAAATTTAAGGGACAATTTATTGATATGTCTACCAACTTCGATTCTATCTATCTACGATTCATCTTAATATAAGAATGTAAACAAAACAATTTAACAAACTGGATGTAAGCAGTTATGTAGGTACAAACCTATGAATGAATTAAATAGATTTATATACCTTACGGATATTGTAAAGAAAATTGTATATTACTTTTCATGAAAGGAAAAGTCAGCGGACAAAATAATTCCAACTTTTTAGCTGTTTTAAGCAATGTTAAATGTACTCATAATCTGATATACACACGTCTACCAGTCAAGAATCCCCGGTCTGCCAGGGCGCGAGGGATATTTTGGGTACTATCTTACCTCCGGCAACAAAAGACCCAAAGACGGTATGCGATTTATTCGGTTCGAGTCCGACATAACCTCCTCCTCCAACTATCTCTAGCGGAGGGTATCCGTGTAGAGGTATTTTGCACGATAAAAAATCAAGAATATAGCCAGAAGTTATGCAATAACAACTAACCGTATACGCAAAAAAGTAACACCCACAATAAAACAACATATGTTGTAAAATACAGCTGTTTATCACGGTAACGAGCCCCTAGGTGTTGAAAGAAAAAGCTTGCCCGCGCTCCGCTTGCCATATAGTTTGTGTACATACATATACTTACGAATAAACATATACCTATTTGCGAAAGGGTGAACAGACTATGACCTATTTAACATTTACATTTTAATATGTTTTTTGGCCCAGTCGTATAACAATTCACTGCTTTGCTTTGCGGTTCAATATTTTTTTGTCTAAATATGGTATGTACCGTGACAATTCATAAAGTAATAAAACAATTCATATAAATTTAACAACAAAACTCACAACATTTCCAAAACAAAAACAAAGCCTAGCAAAACAAGTACATAAATAAAGTATGCAGCACATGTGACTGAAAATATAAATGAAACATCGCAGCTGTTCACGAAAGGTTTTTTACAAATAGGAAAGGTTGAAACCCTTAATTTGGACATTCATTGAGTACTTGGAAACCTTTCAATCGTGCGTCATGTGACTATTCGTGACCTATTGACTTTCAATCAATTCTCATTCGCCCACGACATCACTAGGGCCTTGTATATATCAAGAAAGAATCCGAAGTGATTGTCACGAAATATACCCATTGTAATTAATTGAATTTAATTAAAAGCTTGTATCTATTAAAATCAAAGAAGATAAAGACGTTTATAACTTTTTTTATCATGCGCAAAATCCCCACGGATACCACCTCCACCAAAACCGGTGGAGGTGATTATGTCGGACTCGAACCGACCAAAACCCACGCCGTCCATGGGTACTTGATTTCCGGAGGTGAGATTATACATGACATTATCTCTCGCACCCCGGCAGACCCCGGGGCATCTCTGTTGCATGATAAGCAGCTAACACACATATACCTACATAAAACGAAAATATGTTTGGTAATCCGGTTCGTCTATAATATTTGAAGTCATAACAAAATATGGAACTAAATTTCATACATAGCGATATCATAAAAGGAACTTATTTGTGATTACAAAAGATAAATAAGTAATCTTTACATGTATGGTGCCCCGTAATTTAAGCAAGTGTCGTAATCATTAATTCACAACGAAATATTCATAAATCGTTAATTAAAATCGATTGCAACACCATCACAATACCATGTAATTTTAGTTATTCATGAACGTGATGTTTTTATGGCCCACGCGGACAATAAAGAATTCATGAAAATAATGATTTTTTTTGTTAAAAAATACATATATAATAAGTTTCAATGAAATAATAAGTACATACGTATATGGCAAATGTAAGTATGTAGGTCGGGTGAGCTTAACCTTTAACATAGAGGCCAATTTACGTTTCGATGAGAATTTGAGAAAAATAATCGATTAGAAGCCTACATGTAGTGACAGCAGAGGCACAAATTAGAAAACTCTTACTAGGCAAGTGAGTAAGGTGTGCAGTGTCCTTTTTTATTTCGTGCAGAAATCCCCAAGGATAGGACCACCGCCGGCCACCAGTGTGGTTTATTAATCTCAAACCGATTAAAACCGTACGCCATCTCGGGGTCATAATTACCACCCTAATAGTGCAAATGTTAAATAGCATAACATTTATTTAAACTTACATTCATAATTATAAAGAATTCATAGAATACCTACTTAGTCATAACTAATTTGCATTTAAGTATATTTTCCAATGGAATGGTAGTTACAGGGCCGATATCGGTGCGAACGTACAGCGAGTGTGACGTAGCGAGGTTAAATCGGGCCACGCATCCCACGCAAAACCGCTAATTAGGAAGCGCACGCGCAAGGGCGCTGCACCGCATCGCGTCGGCGTCGAGCGCACGGTGCGCTAGCGACTCACCACTACCGCTGAAACAAAGACACCACACCAACGAACAAAAGAAACAAGCATTCGAACAAAAGAAACTGCTCATGTAACAAAAGAAATGGCCGGAGAACAAAAACAATGGCGTGCCGGTGGAAACGCCAAGAGTATGCCACGTTACTTTCAGGCACAAAGGGTGTTGTGTGAAATTATGTTTTGTTACGAATTCTGACGTGGCCGACACCGGCGAGCGCCAACAATTGTACGTTTACATTCTATTAGGCTGCGTATAAAGAATTTATAGATAAACTTCCGCGGGAGAGCCAATAAATCATACGGTAAAAACGTCAGAACCTTCGACATTCAAATTATCATGGCTAAGGAAAATACGTCGACTCGGAACCGTGAAACTTGAAACTAGAATGTATCTTCAATAAAAACTATTACAATACTGAACATCCGGGGCTAGCAAGAAATACTTTAGATCGAATCTCGTCGCTCGGTGCCAATTTTCCTTTATTATTCTTTGTTTTCGGGGTATCGAGTTCATGTGGACGATGGAATTCATTACTGAGAACAATCACTTTACTAACCATGTTGTTGTTACATTATATAACAGTTTATTTTTAAAACATGTCGAAATTGTAATTAAGGGCTTTACAACTACCTCCTTACTTAACGTACAAACTACTACGTGCAACTTTAACTTGGCATGGAGGTAAAATTATCGTATTAAAAACCATACGAGCGGTGGACCATAAACGTAATTATTTTGCCGCTGTACACTTCGTACAGGAAGTTTACAGAGTTCGCGTGAACGCGTGAATGAAGCTTGTGAGAGTCTCCGTTTCGACAAAGTGACCTTTGTGAAATTTTGCTTATGTCCGTACCTAACTAATATCTGTATAATAATATCTGTAGGTAGTCCAGTTCCAGTCTAGGGCTCATTTCTTATCCGATTTTCACCGAACTTAGATAAAAACTTTTTGATATTTTAGAAAATTTGATGGATTTTTAATTGACAAGGAAATGATTTCTCATAGGCTGGAGTAAAAAAGGGTTGCGCTTGTGCTCTCCACAAGAATACTAGTAACATGATACGATATAAAACATCTATATGGAACCACATTGTTATAATTATTGTAGGAAAAGATACGAGAACAAGAGTAAATCGCCATTGATAATGTCTATTCATAAATCATAGAAAAGGCGTACAAATGCTGTATCGCTGATGCATTAGGGTGTAACCACATTAATCGACGCGGAATCGGCTTAAGCCGAGTGCGTATCACCACACTACTCGGCTTATCGCCGATTAGTTGTTGCGACGGCTGTTGACATGCGATCGGCAGTCGATTTCTCCGAACGGCCGTCACGACGGCTGTTCACTTACGTTCGGCAGTCGACTCCTCCGAATGGCTGTCACGGCCTCTGTTCAATTACGTTCGGCAGTCGACACCTCCAAACAGCCGTCGCGACGGATGTTCGCAAGCGTTCGGCAGTCGACAGTCGTGATCGTGTGAGACCCCGAAAATATCAACAAATGCTTTCATCGCAGATTTAAGTTTAACTCTGAGCTGTACGGACGTTCTGGCCTTTCATTTGGAGATGAAGGCACGCAAGCGGATTCATTCGACTGCTACCCAACGCCGATCGGCCGTCTTCGGCGCCATTCGGCCACCGTCGTAGATGAAGGCATGCGAACGGTTGATTCAACTGCCGTTCAACGCCGTTCGACCGTCTCCAGCGCTGTTCGGCAGCAGTTGGAAACGTTCCGCTGGATTCAGCGCCGTACGGATGCGATCAGCTAATCGACAAACGGTTCGATTCGCCGTCGGCTGATGCCGCGTCGCGTCGGCCGAGCCGAGCCGAGGCGAAAGCTATTAGTAACACTCTTATTCCGTCGGCATAAAGACTTTTTTAACCGGCTTCAGCCGATTCCGCGTCGATTAATGTGGTTACACCCTTAGGCGTCAAGTAGAACAAAGCACGAAAGTGACAGTACACATTATTCGACGGAAGCACTTAGTTCTATTTCTGTTAACGATGTAAAGCTCTAAATATCGCACGCAGAGAATATAAACAACTCATCGGAACTCAAACGATTCATCGTTTATTGTATCTACATCTATAATTTCGGCACTTTGATAGTTTCGAGTGTGCTGTGCGATTTCGATGTCGACAACGAAAGACTATTCACATCTGTGCGGGAGCATCAATCATGATTAGAGTGATATATGATTGTTATTCATACACTGATCATATCCATATTGCAATGGTTTTTAGGGAGGAGAGAGTAAACTCGAGATCAATAGAATGATGATGTGGTTATAAACAACATAGATGGTATAGGTCAAGTGATGACCTTGCTAAATGTTAAGTGTTGTGGGCTGGAGGCTCACATATGAGAAGCCGTTGTTAAAACTGCTAGTGACATATCGTCCATTGCTTGTCATTGCCCATACTTTGTTGGCAATATTAATAAAAGAAGGCGAGTCACAGGTGCAGACTTTCCTTTCAGCGTTGGGAGGCTAGTCGGTAGACACTCCTAGAAAAACTGAGACAAATCAAAAAGAGAAGGAGTAAGCGAAACGTTCATTGAGCCCTTAGATAAATTCAAGTACAAGACTAAAATTATAATTATTTTGAAAGTCAAGTTTCATTAAGATCCTCGACAACTTTTGTAATGCGTTTTGTTAACAAACTTTTAAGTATATATTATTGCAGCTGCAATGGCAAACAAATATAAAATTGCATCGATGGACGCCAAGGCACCCCGCAGCGGCATCCTTCCAGGCCAGGGTTTCTAGACAAAGTGACATTTTATTGATGGAATCGCGTCAAATCGAATCGTTTTCAATTTGCTATCAATGAAAATATTTCGAGTCAAAGAGATTAAAATTTCATATAATTCTGTAATCATATTACAGATTTATATAAATTCCACATTTTACTGAGCGATTCAACTGGTATTTTCGCCAATAGCATACCAATTTGTCTAGAACTCAGCTAGTACATTCCCTCTCGGTGCTTGAGGCGATCGAGGTCGGGTGGAAATAGACATTACATGGACAATATATGACTATCGTTAATTGCAATACTGTAGTTACACTGATCACTTGCTGCCTGCCTCTGTGGGACAGTAGAGATCACATTAGTGCATTCCGTATCATACCTACTAGATTTTCCATAAGTTAATACGTCGCATTGATTAAACGTAGCGATCTATTGGTTTGAGACGCAATCGAAATTATATTGATCATAATGGCCTTTTTTATTAACTAAAAATGAATGAACATTATTTAATAATATAAATATTATTTTATAACTTCAAAAAACGTGTACTCGCGTTACAAATGAGACAATGCAACGAGTTCAATAAAGGGAAGTTATTTTTATTTTTTAGCTTTGCAACTGTCAATGGAAACCAACCTTTTGTCTACGTCACGCGTCGAGAACGCATTATCATACGAGCATATACATTCAGTTAAAGTTAATGATTATATTAGCGGCAAGGTTCTCGAATTATGGCTTGAACAAGAACTTGTGTTCCTTTTTTAAAGTGGATTGTGAAGCACAGGATTCGTCGGCGCGATCGCCGAGCGCCATTCGAATTTAAATAAAAACTTGAATGGGATAAATCGTCGGAGGGTAGCTTGAGCCAGCGAGTTATTGTGTTCGAGCCAGCTGACGCTGCACACACGCGGAGGAAGCCAAAATAATAAACGCCATTATCAAGTTAATTGCACTTTTTGAATGCATTTGTCAGTGTTGATTCAATACGCATCTGTCATTCATATATATTGCCTATTAAAATCAATTGAATACACTAATAATAATAATTGTTCGACATGATTCAGTAATACAGGAAACCGTTTACTCGACAAGGATTGTTTTGTTTGTCAGTTATTTTCATTTGCAAGGTTATGGTTGGGAATTTGGAACTGTAATGACGGCCGTTTTTCGTCATTCAATTGCAAATCAATACATTCGTTTAAAATAAAATTCAAATTAAAACGAGCTATTGCTTCAAAATTACTTTTTGAATGTCTTTTTTACAAACACAAGCTTCAATTTCCTTCGTTAAATCAGTCAGTTTCCGCACGTCCCTTTGTCGTGGTTTCTTCGTAATCAACTGTATAAAGAAACCCACAACATAGGACATAAATCCCCACTTAGATAAATTATTTGTAAATAACACAAATAAAAAGTCATCCAACCGATATCGGGCCAACACTTCAACTCGTCTGACTTAGCGTCACTCTACGAAGTGACAGTGACCTAACGAGGTGACCACTTATACCGCTGCGACGACCATATACTCAAACTGCCTCGTATAATCAAATAAAGCCTGAGTTTCTCTAGTACTACGTATACCTAAAGATAGCTATGTGTAAAGTAAACGTATTTTAGTTTATAATCCTATCTACTAGCTTTTCTCAGAAAGTACCATTCAGGTGGACTGTGAAACAGCACACAACTCCATCATTACTTCTGACTTTTGTTATAATACAAGTATTCTGTATTTCATATAGTTTATGAAAGTACCAGAGCCTGTAAGGTAGATCCTGGGTTCCGAATTGAAGATTCGGTTGCAATTTTGATAATAATAACGATGACGATGATGTTAATGATGATGATGATGATTAAGATGATGATGGTGATGGAGATGATGATGGTGATAATGATGATGATGATGATGATAATGATGATGATGATGATGATGATGATGATGATGATGATGATGATGATGATGATGATGAAAAAGTGAATTCTCAGATAACATAAACTTACTTAAACTTTCATTATAGTGCCAGAGTCCTTACTTCACTACTAGTTCTTTATCCTCGTCCCTTTGCAAACAAGAGGTAACGCAGAAGGGTACATCTCTAGTACTGCAAGCGTTATAGAACGCACAAGAAAGTCTAATGGTCTCCAGAATGATTGTTAAAACCTAATATTGATGCTACAGAAAATTTATATTTAATTCTTTTATTAAAACTTAGCCGCAAAGATGGAGCGGCGTAATAAAAAATCACAATGGAATAGGTAAGAAGACGATATAAAATTTGAAACATAAAACCGACAGTTATTTGGTTGGATATTTATACGGCAGTTGAGAAAGATGAATTGCGGTTGTATCGTGGTATGAGGAAATTGATAGTAACGCGAGAATTGCTGGAAACTGACGGCGGGTACTGAGAAAATCAACCTCTCTTGTCATTCGATTTGACAGCGTGAAATTGAAGTACATATTAGCCTTGGTAAATGTATTAAAAGTAGTAGGTAGACAGTAAACTCGTGCGACCGATATCCAGATCGCATTTTTCCGTTGAAAATAAATAAATATTTGATTTTCGTAAGCTGCACCGCCTATTGCGTTCAAAATTCTAGTACCAGCTCTCCATTCAGTAAATTTTGTGGAATTCGATTGGACGCTTCCGCAAATTACCTTATACGAACATAAAAGTCCACATACGTTTTTAGTCAACAAGAGTTTGCTAACTATTCCACCAAGATATTAATTACTCTAGGATTTTATTCAACTACCTGTTAAACACAAAATACAGTTAATCAAGCATGATAGCGCCATGCGCAAGCAGGACAAATATGCGCGAGTTTCAGTTAGTAACGGATATCCGAAATTAAATCAAAGCATTAAATTGAATTATGATACACTTTTTATGATGCGCCCCAGAAACTTTGTGTACAATACAATTACTACTAAGTTTCGAGTGTCCATAAAATTACTAAAGCAAGATTACCGACATATTCTTTGAGAAAGGATGTAAATGTTATGCACATACATATGATAAATTAAGTCACTAAAGACTAATACTAGCGCCGTACAACTAGGCATTCGCAATAAATAATAGCATATTCAAAAGTCTATAAATCTTGAGTGCAACTGCAGATCGAAATCAAACAAAGATAAAGTATCAAGTAACTGAAACGCTGACAATTGAACGAGTGAACTCAATAACGCCGGCGAAGATAAAATATAAAACAGTGAACAGTTTACTGGATGCTTTAACAGTTCCGACGGTTATAAGTAGAAATGCAACGTTGAGAGGACTCACGTGTGAGGTCAACGTGCTACCTACCGTTAAAGCGAACGTCTCATATAATCGTTTACGGCCTCTTAGTAATGTTCGCTATCTTTATTGTGAAAAGGATACATTTCCTGGAAGAAGTCGAGGCTAGGTGGCTGTAGAATATCCAACGCTGATAATACCTGTGAAGATACAAACAGATATTAATCTGACATTCCGACGGTTAGACTTCCTCCACGCGTTATTGCCGTGGCATAATTAACGATATGTACTGTTAACTGTTGTTACAGTGGAAATATTTGTTTATAGTAGTGACAAACGCACACATACCGCAAACACACATTGATCGATAAAGCATTGGAAATGAATAAATTACGAGGAGAGCGCGCACCGCATTATAATTATTTCGTGATAATGTCCAAACCAAACCGTATTATCATAATAAAGAGATCTGAGCCAGGTAAATGTATAGGTAATGAACAGAATCGAATTATTGCTTGATAAATTGAAAACGTTGCTATGATGACTACCAAAGGAGTAATTATAAAGGCAGGTGTGAATAGAAATGCTTCAATTAACGTTCAGTAAAATAACTTCTGAGTCTAGAAGGTCTCACTAATGAGAAACGTAAAAAACAAACATGCTGGTAAGGTACTCCAATTTACTGTTAATAAAACTCCGTGGGAACGGCACCCCTCCCACGTTCACCGAAAGCAGTTTATAAACAAACAAATTTATTTAAAGGAATAAAGACGGAATTTCAATGTCAAAGAAATGGAGCAATCTGACAATTGTTTTATCAAGGACGAGAAAACCTCGTGGAAATATTATATTGGAATACTTTTTTACTTTTGGGGGCGAAGTTTTGATATTGGTAATAGGAATAAGAATTGTATTAATATTGAAGTGATATAATATTAGTCGTTTCCAAAGAACTAACATGAAATGGAGAAATCTGATTGCCCGGATGGGGTGTACTGGTATGGTCATGTGCGTTTAAGAATTTTATTCCCAAATGAGACAATTTTGTACTATTTTGGGTTCACTTTGCATTCATTTTAGATATCTTAGCGCGAAAATTAATTTCGTTAATAATTAAAAAATCTTTGCCTTAATACGGCAACACTCTTAACGTCACTTTTATGCTTAGTTCAAATATCTTACGATACATAAAACTTCGTAATACTTCTTATAATAGATTTAAACTGTACTCACTAGTGTGTAATTGTTATTTACTAGTTTTAATATTTCTTTACCTGTATTAGTAGTTAGTCTTTAATTGCTGTAAAATAGAGGTGTATTACACCAATTGCTAAGACCAAGATAACATTTTTAGGTTCAAGTCCCCTGTAAGCCTGTAGGTTGGACATCTACAGGTTTATAGACATTATAGACACATTCATCTACTTTATAGACTCATTAACCTACTTAAAAATTAACAATTAATTTTTATTCATTTAAACTTTTTGCATAAATACAAAATAATTGTACAAAAGCAGACTTTATGGCATGGGCAATTTCAATTAGATAACCTTAGGGCAATGCAGAGATATGTCGAGGTAGGTGAAATCAACTTATAGCTGGTAAATACCAATAACATGGCGACACCCAATGACTCACGGACCACACGTAAAATTAAACTCAAGGATATGCAACATGAGTAACGAAGCTATCATGGAAGAGAACGCATTCGTATTAGTTCTTACTTCTTCTTATAACTACATAGCCTGCATGATGCGTAAGAAATACATTAATTAAAATAGATATCTGTACTAACGTTTTCGTGTTTGAAGAAGCATAGCATCTTCAGCTCACGGAACACACGTTTGGAGGAGACGAGCGACTGGAAGACGTTAGGCAATTTCTTAAGTGCCACGCGCCGGCCATCGCGAGGGTCTGTCACCGCCCTGAAACAAAAGAAAAGCAAGGTTAGAAAACTGCAGAAATGCCTATAAGGACAACATTTTGGCAAGTAATCATTACACTAGTTTCCCAAGGGCTAACTTCGTCAAATAAACTTACAACCTTTGCGCTAGTAATACATTAAGTGCTACCACAATCAGATGAATACATAGTCGGCAAGATAGCACATAAAACGCATACAAACACACATAGATACCTATTCAATATAACTATTTTCGATCTTCAATAAACAAAACATTAAAAAACCATAAACAATGGCTAATTCATCAATCAAAGAAATACACTTAGCTCAAATATATGAAAAGCATTTTAACGAGATATACATATGAGTAATTATTCAAAATTGTATTATATTTACACGTAATCGTCATTTTCATTCATTGTAGCAGCGTAAGCAAATATGTTTAAGCAAGATACCGATTTACGAGCTTCTGTTACTGTGTCACCTAGCTTAATATGTCTAGAGGGAAATGCCGAAAGATTATTTACTCACAATTCACAATTCACGTGTTTAGTGGCATTCTCTTGAATTAAAGGATGAGCACTTTGTTAAGTAACGGCGACGACGTTTTAAATTCCATTACTTGTATTAATGTTCTACTAATTGGTGTCTTTAGATATTTAAGGCATGATTGAGTAGTCGACGACAACTGCAGACTCATGCAGCATATGATTTGTCGTTGCGTCGTGTCACTGTGCGTGGTATCGACCCACACAACAACATACGACAATTGCAGACACGTGCAGCCGATGAGGTGACGTTGAAAACCAATTCTGTCACCCTCAGAGGAATGCCTTCGACTCGACAGAAGAAGAATCGTCTTCAAGCATCGCCTGTTGTCAAATGTCGTCGGTTATGGAATCAAACCTTTAGATGATATTTGAAACGCCAATGTTATAACGAGAAATAAAAAAGTCACACTTTCAGATAACCAAATAAGCAAATATTGTGTGTGGTGTAGCAAATACACGGAGCTATTTTTTACGTGAAGTCGTAGCTATTTATTAGTCATAAGTTTATGAGTATATATATATATATATATATATATATATATATATATATATATATATATATAGAGTTATAGTATCTAAACTTGCTAAACCTCCACACAATATATTTAAACAACACTAAAAGATACTTAAGAATATTTTGTGGCGAGTGGCGACTGACGACCCGTCGCGGCTAACTCGTTCATTAATTATCTACCGTATAATATAATCCTCATATAATAGTCAATTCAGTTTTCAACAATACTTGATTATCATAACAATACGACGGGGTTACAAACTACAGTGAGAGTCTAATCACTCGTTCGTGACATATATTGACAAAGGCACCCGATCCAAAGTTCACAATTACCATAACAAAATCATTGTCCCAACAACGTGCAACTGTCTTGTTGATTTCCGAATGTTGTTAGCAATATAGTAGTTATTATTTTAGTATATCCTACATAAAATATATTTTCTTGCCACTTCTTCCTCGTACCTCTATAACTGCATTCGTAAAAAATATGTATTGGCATGTTTCATTCTAAAACAGTTTAGTTCAAATAAGTACGTAAGTGCACGAACCATGGGTCCTTTGGAATTTCTTCATATATTCATAATATTTAGTAGGTACAATATTCTATATGAATTTAAAGATTTACGCAACAGAATAAGATCAAGTGTCCAAACAGCAAACCTAAAAGGTATAATTAGGTAAGAGCGAAAACTGCGTTTACCTAAAACGTGCAAAGGCAAATGCCATTGAAAACGGTGCCCGTATTATGGAGCCTTAAACGTACCCTCGCATTTAGTGTCCCGTTAGGTCTGCCCTTGCGATTATTATCGTTTGGAACGCAGGCCCGACGTTAATATCCGTCGCAAGGGAAATAGGGATGCCAGGCGGCTTGAGAGCAACGACCGAACCCGGGCAGCGCGGAGCTACGCCAGGAAACATTCGGAAGATTTCAAATTACGGATGTCACTGATTTATTGTCCACAAAACAGACAAATACAACCAATCGTTCAGTACGATCGAAGTTTAATTTGAACCCATTGTCCATACCCTACTGTGTTTGGGTCGATTTTCGCAATCCCTATGTTGATCATTCGTTTACATTGAGTCTCTGCTACTGATGAACCAACTCAACAAAATCGAAGTAAAAATTATTAAAAAGGTAAAAAATGCATTTATTTTTAACATAATATAAATAAAACCGTCGATTAACCATTCGTGTCACACAAAAGACTCATGAATGCGATTTTGAATTAAAAGTCGAAAATATTTTTATGAAATTTTTTATTAGGCTACGTGCAAATATGGAAAACTTCATAATAATAATAATATCTTTTGTTATGGAGAAACATAAAGGACTATTATTAACGTCGTATGACGTGCTAAATTCGGCAAGCTGAACAAGCATTATAAACAAAGACAGGATGTACCCTCGCATTGAAAACAGTGGCAGTAGGTATGTAACTTAGTCACTTTTTATTTATGTCATAACAGTTTTGCAAGTTCAACAACATTTATATAGGAACTTTGACATTAGAAATCAACTGAGTGAGAACTCACTAACTATGGGGTGTAACATTTATCGTACATTTAAAAATTATGCGTTAAAATCGTAATTTTACGGTTTACAGCGCGTCATATCAAACAAAGAGCAATTAAAACATAAAATGTGACATGGACCCGTCCTCGGTTCGGCGTTTCTCTTTATGGTTTTTAGCAGATAATTTTGTAATGTATGAAGGTAAATGTTTGTTCTTTAAAAAAATATTCCCAGAGGCAACACTCACAATGCCCCAGTACCGAAGCAAATTATATAAACCATTTTAGATACCTATCGTCATGTCAAACAATTGACAAAATGTGGTTGTAGTAGCTCTGTAAATACCAAGACCCCGCGAGAAATTTTTTTTTCGCAGCATCGTTTGCGACCTCGCGTCCTTGCTATTTCAGCCAAAAATCATCAACATTCGCTCATTAATGAGCAAAGTTCCTGCTCGCTCACCACTTATTAAAACAGCTCACTAAAATTGCGTTTGAAATCAAAGAACAAATGTGCCAAGTTTAGTGAAAATCGGTTAGAAATGCACCCTCTAGACTGGAACTGACAAATAAACCCATAGACATAAGATACGGACAAAAGCAGTGTCGAAATGGAATGAAAATGAAAAAATATGTCACACTGTTACCATTTCGATTTATTGTTATAAGCGAAATCACTGCATGAGTTTAAGAAAATAAATAATTGTCTACTATTAAGTAACTTTTTTTACACAGAAAGCAATTTTAGTTAATTTTGCAATGCACAAATTGCAAAATGCACATTTTTTATTTTATTTAATTCGACTCCCGTCGGAGTATTCACTTATTCTGTTCTAAATCGATTTAAAAAGTTATCATAATAACTGCTTTAAAATTTAAATACAATAATAACTATATTTTTCATTATCTTTTCAAATACCAGTGTAGTATTAAAAATTCAATTTGTCAACGGTAGAAGTAATTTATGGCAAAGTAATTAATTGCGAAGAAAATGTCGCCTCGTTGGTCTAGAAGTCTAGAATTGCAGTTTCTACGGGCGGTTTAATAAATTAAACGTTTGTATTCTGCATTTTTATTTCAGATTTAGACTTTGGATTTATATTTAATCAAGTTTATAATATTCTCATATTTCATTTTATTTTTGTATTTCGTATTTGTAAATGAAATGTACCTATAATGTATAATTTTTAACTGTAATTTTTTTTAATAAAGCAGTTGAATTTGGTGAAGTTCATGTGCAATAATAATATTTTACTCCACGAGAATTAAAAAGATAAATAATAGTGTTAGTGTTTTTCAAAGACAGGCAATGTAGAAAACGTAGGAAATGGTTATAAAATTACACATTAATACGATAATTAACAAGTATTTAACATATACATATTAATTATTTCCTTAATTATGCTGATTATCCGTCTCATGAGTTACCAAGGTCGACTACCTAGTTAAAGGCTCACAAACTTTTGATAAGACCTGCGCAGCTGTTCAAACTCTTCGTTCCTACTATTACTGCAGACGCATACAGCAAATACAGACAGCGTACTGTGAAATAGGCTTGAATATTACAATATTATTTATTGTTTTTATTACTTATGTGTCGATAAAGAAAAATGAACGGAATGCGGGAGGTACATTTTTTTATTTCTATTGACAATATGTACGGTCGAATGACGAGTAGGTAGTGCGTGCGACTGCTACGCATTGGGCACGGGTTCGATCCCCGCTCAGTGTAAAAAGTTGTATGCATGAATATGGCTGTTTGCACTGGTCTGGTCGTGCCTCGGAGAGCACGTTAAGCCGTCGCCGTCGCGGCGTCGGTCCCGGTTGCCATACACAAATCTTTGGCGGTCGTTACGAGTAGTTGGAGCCCTCATAAGTCCAACCAGTTTAACTTGGAACTTCGATATCACCATTGGTCATTGGACCATTGGTTGTAGAGGTCATATGGCAGTCGATTCATGGAAAATGTCAAAGTTCAGCCGCATCACAATTGGACAGGAAAGCCGACCCCAATTGAGTTCGGAAAAGGGTTCAGAGAATGATGATACAGCACTTACTGGCATTGAGAAGTTGCAATGAATTGAAACAATAAACATTATAATCACATTTATATTTCTATCACGGTACGCTGTATTTGCTGCTGCGGTCAGCATACAGTTACGGAATCATACCTCAAGACAAATAACTGATATTGCAAACTGAAATCCCTACAAATGATGAGGTTATAGTCCGAAGTGTATTTACTAATTAACCAGTAACAACAGCTTGCACGATTATGTAGAGCCTGTTTGCCCGCTTCCTAATCTTGTTATGCCGGCAATGGAGTGCTGACTGTACACAATATAAACCTACTCATATCATACCTTCACTATGTATGTGTACTGCAGCTTTGAGGATTACACTACACAAGTGCACACTTTACTCATCCTATTGAATTGTATATTGGATGAGTAAAGTGAGTACCTATTATACATACTCGGATATTTATAATGAGTGTACCTATATTAATAATCAATAATTATAATATTGTTTATGTCATTATGTATTTGATAACTGTTAAAAGTTTTAAGATCTTAAACAAGTTCTTAGGTCTAAAACAATTGAAAAAATTCGTCTACACAATTCGATTCCTCTAATGCCGTGATTCTATAATTGTACAGATAAAAAACTTAATTTGATGACAATGTACAAGGTTGAAGGTCAGTCTAGGATTCGATCATAAATTAGTGAAATGATAATTCTAACATTGACCAAAAATTTATTTAATAAAATGCAATAAACCCTTTACGATCGAACTTTACAAACACATATATCAGCCGCAAGGTGTGTAATTCACCTTTAACTAATCATCGGAAATTATATAACCAGTACTTTGTTTACTAATGGGTGCTAGGTCTCTTTAATTGCGATTACATTTTACATTAAAACGCGACAGGCCATTTAATAAAAGAATAAAGGCATGTTTGTACAAAGCTTTAGTTTTTATCGCCTCTGTGTTTCTGTTTACAACCAATTTAATTCCTGGCATAAAGTCGGGATTATTTCGTCACTATGGGAACAGGTTGTTTCTGAGTTTATACCTGGAATTACTTGACAAAAGTAGAAAATATAGACGAGACATCGCGGTTTTACTTTGTTGTAACATAATCCATACTGAGGTTGTCTTTAAGAAATCGTAGACTGCTATAAAACCGCCGATTGTACAAATTAACTGTCACGTTCCACCTTAATTTTTTTTCAAAACACATTAGCAACTGAGATATCACTAGCATGCCCTCTAACCCCTCCAGCTATATAGTCATAAAGAGGTAAAGTTTGTGAGGTTGTAGGGGGTAATCTACATATTATACAGAATCAATTTTGAAAATTCTTCCACCAATAAAAAGTCACATTATATGTGAATATCATGAGCTATTATCATCACACTATTGAAGCGAAACCGCGGACAACAACTAGTCTTGTTATACCTACATGTAATGATAAATGATTCAATGAAATGTTAAAGAAATCAATGATTAAAATGACAGAAAGTATGATTAGGTATGCGAAAAATTGTACTGCGAAATAAACTAAATTCTTTATAATAGTTATATCAGAGACTTTATCCATTTTTGACGACAAAATCGTCACTCTATGCTGGTGTATACTCTAAAACACACAATGATACAATGAAAAGCATACGTAGCTTTTCATTGTACTACTATTATTACCCAAGACATAAATACAGATATGTTAGATACGAATTTACTAAGTTGAACTAAAATGTTACAACGTTAACGAGGTTTTAATTAGAGAATAACTAATTGCATAAAGTTAACTGAATTTCATACCCGATGTAAACAAACAGACGTATAAATTTATCCAAGTTACGTATGTCTCGAATCTCTGGTCAGTTTTACCTCTAGTTTTATTGTAGTCGTAACTGTTAACGTTTGTTACATTTTATAATGAATTCATTCAGAATATAGCTTGTACGATGACATTGTTTTCACCTTAGTGGTACACACCAGAAGTAGACGTAGGTATGCGGCCCAAATTCTACTCTGCTCTTTCCAGATGCAGAAACTATTGAATGGTCAATGGCACAAAGGATATATATTTTTTTTTACAATATTCAGAGTTTTTAATTAAGCATATTAAACTAATTTACTTAACTAGTTTATTATGGAGGATTGTGTCTGCATTTAAAAATAACTTATTCTAAACAAACTGACACGCGCATCTTCGTCTGCGTCAACCCGTTTTTGAAATATTTTTCATTAGCCGTCGTAGCATGATGTTATATACATATAAACCTTCTTCTTTAACCATTCTATCTATTAAAACAAACCGCATCAAAATCCGTTGCGTAGTTTTAGAGATTTAAGCATACAAAGGGACATAGGGACAGAGAATGCGACTTTATTTTATACTATGTAGTGATAATTTATTTTTGTCAGTGCAAATATTATTTATCTCATTAGTGTTCCTGTGTGTGTAACCTTTCCACCTACTCAAATCTGTATTTAAACCAAAATAGTTCATCATTATCAAATTTCCTCTCACTACGTGATATGATAAGAATGGATAAAATAAGGAAAGAATAATTCCTCATTTTACTCATGCATACATATCGATCATACATTAACATTCCTATCTCCGATTGTACAAGCAATCGTATTTCGTTATTTACTTTTGCAGCTCCAATCGGCACAGGTCATCACATCAATATTCGATCATTATGTGACCCAAATATCACCTGAACTTGATGGTCTCTGTTGTCGAGACAGCTATCATATCTATATCATCATAGTCCATCTACAGGAACATAAAATGATGTATGACTATGACGGAATGTAAAGTAGGCTTCAAAACTTCCTGGACAAAATAATATTTGACATTGACAGTTTAAAACAATTTAACCAGAAGTAACATAGATAGCGGTAATAAAATAAACTAGATCGATGTCTTGTTTCATTATAAGAAAATAAGTGAACTCAAGGAAGTAGTAGCATAATATTAATTTACAGTAGGTATCATAAAAATTTCTAGATGTTATTTACTCGAATATTTGTCTTTACTCATAGCACTTTTCATAGCACAACGTGGACAGCACAGTACATCGTTTGTGAATAAAATAAACTAACAAAATATTACATCGCATATTTCGTTTTTCTTCTGTTGTTGAGACCTTGCAGCCTCTAAGAATAGAAGCAAGAACATGCTAAACCGAATGTCCCTTTGTTTCTTATTTATATTCATTATTGTGAATCAGAGCAGTGCGCATTTTAGTCAGGTTTCAACATAATGCAGCAATGTTAAATCCTAAATGGCACATGAATAGCTGTGTTGGTTGTTTAAGACGAAGTATTCTGTAATAACCACTGTTAGTGTTAAATTAACGTTAACCACGCGGCCCACCTGATGGAAAGTGGTTACCGGGGCCTATAGACGTTTGCAACACCGGGGCGTCACATTCGTGCAGCCGACCATATAGAAAAGAGGGGAAGGGGACGAAGAGAGATTGTTAACAGTCTGTGCTGTCAGTGCAGAAGACAAAGAATGAACAGATACGTTTGGTTTTGACACAATGACTACGTATCATCCAGAATTGTATTACTGTAATAAGTCTTTATCCTCTGCACTGACATCGCAGAGACTATCTCAACCTACTCCCCCCCCCCCCTTCCCTTTATATGGTCGGCAGCACGAATGTGCCGTTTCTGGTGTTGCGGACGTCAGGCCACGGTAATCACTTTTCATGAGGTGGACCGCGTGTTGTCTGCCACCTAAGTGGTATAAAAAAGCCTATTGTCTTTACTCCATACAGTTGTGTTCTAATATTCAGGTGGCGACGTATGCGGGAGTTATGCGGTTTGGCTTTAACTACAAAACAAGCGGATCTCTTTATCAAATAAATATTCTACAAGTGGGCTTTTGTGTAATACAAGTTGTGAAATAGAACTGCTACATATGTTTAATACAAATGTTTGCATTACCCTGTGGAGAATAGGGGTCAATATGCTTTGTATGGTACATTTTTAGAATGATGTTATGATGCATTTCGACTCTGCATCAGTGTGTCTCGAATCTCGACACTTAGTACGAGTTTCTTCTTGACCGAAAGAGTCTGACCATTCTATGTTACACTGTAATGTACAATGTACAAACTGGAAAATAAGTTGAACTCAGACTCATAGTTACTCAACAACAACTGCGGTAGCCTAGTGATATGGGTAATGGACTGCTGCTGAGACGAGGTCTAGAGTTCGATACCAGGTTTACCATGGCACACACCAATGACTTTTCGATTTTCCGAAGTTATGTGTGTATTTATCGCTGGTTTATAAGCTACCTACGTATTACATTGGGACCTATAAGTACGTAAACTGGCGAAATGTGGGTGCTAGCACCTCTGCCTACCCTTTCGGGGATAAAGGCGTGAGTTTATGTTATGTTATGTCATAGTTACTGTTGTACTTCGGGTATGTGGTACGGAGGTAGGACACGACGGTATCTCCCGTCCGAAATGAGCTGTCCAACTGGGGAAGTACCTCCGCCCTACAGAAGACCGCAGTCATAATAACCATCGTGTTGTGTTCCCGCCGGTAAGTAGGGTAGCCAGAGCTCACTATACCCCTCCTTCCCCTCCCCTTCCTAGCCTCCCCACCCCTTCCCAACTCTCCCCCTTTCCCTTCAGGGTGGGCAGCGCGTGTGTGACACCCTTAGTGTTGCACACGTTCATAGGCCACGGTGGCCGCTTTCCACCAGGTGGGCCGTGTGCTTGTCTGCCACCTACGTAGTATAAAAAAAAAAAAAAAAAAATATATACAGGAAGCTCGCTTAAAGTACAACGCTAATGCCGGGATCCGGATGTCGAGGCCAAGGCCATATATATTGGCATTGGGCGCGATGTAGCGTTAATAGGGAGCTCTCCGAACATTTCTAATCAAGTTATCCCGGTCAACTTTGTGAACGTATATAAAAGCCATTATGAAAGTAAAAGCACTGGAGCGTAGTAAGTAGATGTATCTGCATACCCCAATAGGGATGATGACAGGATCGTCTGATTGTATCCAATATTGCTTAATATCTTAGATTTTGTTGTAAAAATATGATTCTAAAACCTAAAATGAAACCATAATTTTTCATTATATTTCGTTTAAAGTATGTCAAAATATAAACAATCAAATCGAGTCTAACTTTCGTCACACTTCTATTTTATATAGAGCGAAAAATTTAAAGAAAATTCCACTTTGGCAGTTACTTTTATTTTAAAAATTGGTAATTTTCCGAAAATAAGAAACTAGTCATCATCCCTATAGCAGAGAGAAGTTCAACTGATATTTAACTCGAGTTTGCCTACAGTATTCATGAGTTGGAGTATTAATGTATGCATGCATTTTTTATGAGTATAGCTTGTAAAAAATCAAAGGACCGCCTCCCTCCGCCTCGCGCGATAATCAGCTCAGTCGTTTACAAGAAAATTCGTTTAATAATATGAACTTTGCTCTCGAACATTGCTATGGGTGCACAGCGTGAGATTTCGTGGGGTTCAAATAAGTATATAATCTCCATGATTTTGTAATCGAAATGTAAGTACTTCTTTAACATTATTTACTTTTAAGTGATTTATGTGATAGAATTGATACCGTGATTATCAATAAATGAATTAAACCTTTTTTAATTGTCCATTATATTAATTGAAAAAAATGAAATAAAGACTAATTCAATATTAAACTTCAATTGAATATTCTACTAGCGAAATATATCTTCTAATTGGTAAACATTGATGGATAAATTATTTTTATACAACTGTCCATAATATTAGTAAATATTTTTACGTTAGGTCTTTAAACTATGAATTAATTCGATTCCTAAAAATACATCACGCGTGAGTCAGCAAGAACCATATATCCCAGAACTAGCCCGCTGACTCATAGGTGCTATTAGTGGACAACCTTTAAAAATAAATTTGTATCTACAAATAGCAACTCAAAAATGTTGATAGGTGCTCTAACTGGACAAGGCTTGGTGCTCTTCGCTCAGTAGCTATTCGGCTGGATGTTTTAACTGAACTACATCGTACTAAATACCAATGTTGTATTTTTACTGATGCAATGTTAAATGAGAAGGAAAATAAAATCGAGAAAATTATATTTTACTAGCAAACCCGGCGAACTCCGCTTCGCCACCTTTCCCGCTTTTTTGTTGAAAATTTTCCTGAATTTTCTTTGCTATAAACCTCACGGAGCCCGAGACCTTTTCAACGAATGCAAAACCGTGGAAATCAGTTTGTGCGTTCTGGAGTTATAGCGTCAGGAAGGAAAACCCGACTTATTTTTATATAGTAGATTGCATTTTATGCAAGGTGTTAGGGAAAGGCTCCTGAAAACTAAAACAGTGGATACTACAGTACTGATCATTAAAAAAAATTGACCAACTTTTTTATCGCACTCTTTTTTTGGTATGTTTTTTAAGTCCATTTATGCTAATAAATCACGCAATAGTACTATTTAAAGGGATTAAAAATCATGGTACCTACAAAAATAAAAATCTAATTTTGTTTTACTGGTCAGTAGTAGCCATCCCCTGTTTTATTTTCGGAAACGTTCCCCTTACACCCCGCATACATTTAAGTAATATGTTATGTCACAATTTACTGCACAGAAACTAGATAATATATTCAGATTCTTACTCCACACGTAAATTATTCGTAGTATTCACAAACATGCACGGTAGTAACTCCAAATTATAAGTAGGTTGTTAATAAAACACATTATGTACCTACATAGAGGTACGCAACACTTCTTCAAACAGACAAATGTGGAGCTGTTCAATCTGACAATGTTAAACATTACTAAAAGAATGGTTGTAGTCTGTGATAATAGGAAACACGAGTAAAGAAATTCTAGGAGCCATGTGAGAGCGTGTTGTACAAAGATATACTTAGGTTACGCTACGAGTTCGTAGTTGGAATTAAATCAGTGCTAGGCGTATTAAAAATTTAGGTAAGGGATGAAAATATAAATGCAGGAATCTCAAACCTTAATACGGCTCTATCTGTTATAGTTCCGTTCGATACTGTCGAGATACTGTCTAGATCGGAAAAGATTATTGCAAAAATTACACGTAAGTAGCTGTAGCGTATTATGCTAGCAATTATATCAAACCACTGGAATTACAAAAAATTCTTATGAATTTTCGATTTTACGAAATACACTTAAAAGTTCAAAATTAAATGAAAAACTTTAATCAACTCTTCATTACATTATTTCATTCACTCTGCGCAAAGCAATTTAATTTTAAATTTTAACGGCTTTGCAGTAAACTCTAAAATTCAATAACGCTTTTTGTAATCTAAGTGGTTAGACAATTGTTGACAATTAGTATAGAATCAGGACCCTGGTAGATCCATACGAAAATCTGTTTAAATATGTGTATATTGTGCAAATGTGTATAGCCATTAGACATATTATCAAACAGTGAACCTATTAGCAAATTAACGATCGAATCACACAGTTAATTCACAAATGCGCACGTCACGCGACAACTGCCACCATCGCAAGCCCTGTAACATATGCTAAGTGTGTTTCCATAGGTACCTTATATTTGGTTTATATTAACACGGTGCGGGTCGTAGCTTTAGTACGATTTAGCTGTATCAATACTACAGATAATATGAAAAGAACAGACGTTCGTTAAGTAGTTTGGTACAGAAGGTTTGGCATCTGTACTTGTTCAAAGACAGATAATAAAAACAGATGAAGCCGGACCATGTTAAAAGGTATAGCTCGACCCATCTATATAACGTACGAAATTATAAAGTTTATATAAAAGATAAGAAAGAATTGTGTTGACATTGGGAAGATCGAGAGCTTAAGTTGATACTGCTATGTGATATTATGAAATCTTGCTTTGTCTTCTGTACTCGAATGACAGCACAAAAACTCTCCTTAATGAAATTAGAAACTCGCCTACCCTTAATTTAAAAATTTAATTACAAGAAAGTCAAAAAGGTTATTATTAAAATTCAAGATTGATATTGAAGATTATAAGGCAAGCCTGGAAATGAGCTATTCATTCAACTTGCTACTCAAGCAAATTATAGTGTCTAGACTAAGTAAATGTTTGTAAATATACCAAAAAAAAGCCCACGGAGTTTCTCAATTTCTGTATTCACAGGCCAGGGTCGCGTTTCGAACCGGTGTGGTCCATTTGCGAACTTACAACCTAACTATATAATATTTGGACATTTTTAGTAAGCACTGTTTAATGGTCTATACAGAATACATTATATTTGAATTTTGAAAACGAGCAAAACCATTCGTGTCAAAACGACCATCATAAAGTGCCGCAACTATAGCAAATGTAATATTTACACGGTTCATATCACGTCTGAGTCTAATCTAAATCATTAAAGTATAACAAAAATACATTAAACTCATAACGCGGCCATTATCCTATATGAAAAAATCTTAACCTTGAAAATAATCAAATTTTCCTTTTACCTCGAATTTCGCAGCGTTAAATTCTCACAAGCAGTGACGCACGGTGCCAGTGGCTTGTTGAAGTAACTACATATTATACATACATAGTATACCTAAAGTTACAGACATAGCTCGCAGAATAACCAAGCTGAAGTGGCAGTGGGCTGGCCACATCTGCCGGAGGACCGATGGTCGCTGGAGCAAACGAGTCCTCGAGTGGAGACCACGAGAAGGCAAACGGAAGGTAGGACGCCCCCTAGCTAGATGGACTGACGACCTGAAAAAGGCAGCTGGGACAGACTGGATGCGGAAGGCGGAGGATAGGGAGCAGTGGCGCACATTAGGAGAGACCTATGTCCAGCAGTGGACTGCGATAGGTTAATTGATTGAGTATACCTATCGCCATTTATCTTAAACCCAAAATATGTTCAAATTATATGCGCAGTATGCGTTTTTTTATTATCATTTGAGGATAGCACTCGGGCGATGGCAGTGGACAAGTTCAAATTCATCAATCATAAATTTATATGAAACCAATCAGCGAGCACCAGTCCTCGTTTCTCTCGCGACTTAGGTCCAAGACGTGGGTCTCAAGGTATATTTATCTGATGATGATGATGATGATGATGATGATGATGCTTTCTACGTCGTTTAAGCTACGGCGACCGTCTTCAGTTCCAAGGTGGTTATGGTTACTGCGCCCCCACATAACATAACATAACTTGCTTTGATAATCCTAGTTGCTACACGTGAGGATGTCGTTAACAAAGTTATAGCGAATATTTGAAAGCGAAGGGTGGAGGCGGGCGTAGTATAAGTGTGAATAGATCGTGTCTCGTGAACGCTTTCATTCATTTTTCTGTGAGTAAGAATCCACGGTCGGGTCGGGTGCGATAAGCCGTCAGTCAGTGCCTGCCTGCTACAGTATAGCTACGTGATTTCATTCGAATACGCTTTTGATGAAGATGAATTGTATTACGGATTGAAACTTATGCAAACTAAGTATGAACCTAGTTTTTTCGAACTAACTTATTCAATTGGGAACTAATTGAAATCGTTACAATCGATCGCACTGTACCATAAAATGGATACTTCTGAATGACAAAAACTGTACTGTAATTCATTGCCATAAATTGGTTACAAATACCTACTTAATCATACATTTGATAAGTACTAAATTAACAAAACCTAGGTAGATATGAAATTTTCTTGAAACAAATTGGTTTTCTTAGATCATGTTTTCTAATAGGGCGGAAAAAATTGCATTATGACATCACTTTCTTTACGACCATTTAGTGTGTCTACGAACAGGAAAACTATTTCCATTTATTTTGAGGAAAAAAATCATAAATTCAGTATCTTAATTGACTTTATGCGTATTAGAAACGACTATACTATACACATCAAAATATTTTAAAACGTTTTATGTTCATCCGCTATTGATTATTTCAATTATAAAGTATTGTATATATGCAAATGGTTAATTATTTCTCCTTGGTTCCAGAGCTTGATAAGTAGGCCAGATTATATTTGAACCGTGAATTTAGATTACAATCGCGATCAAAATAAATAACACTGGGTTTTTGGTCCTAATTTAAATACGAATTAGTTTACAGAGTTTGGACGGAATTTCCTTTTTTTTTTCTTCAGACCGTCGTTGCTGACCGTGATACCCATGGCTCCTCGTATTTCGACTATCGGGACTTTTGGTCATCATCTATCACTATCGTTATCTTTTGTTCTACTCGATCAATTGCAATAAAAACTACGGCAGAGTTTAAGATTCTTCTTACATTATACAACTAGAGCGAAACTGTAGCTTCGTCAACATGAATTTCGACCAGTCCGCGGAGACCGCCATTTTGCTGATACTTTTTAAAAGCTGCTGATTGATTTTTGAGACGTCAAACTCGAGTTATGTTTGAGTTGCCTAATATAAGGAAGAGTGACAAAGACCGTTCGAATAAAAAAACCATTCAGTAGTTTTTGCGTACATCGCTAACAAACCGCGAAGAATTGAAAAAAAGATGTATCTTGAATTCAGAATCGTTAAAGTTTTTTTAAGAACTTTGCATAATGTCAGACACAGCTAATTTACAATTTTATATTTTTTCACAAGTGAATGTACAGTTCGTTTTTCCGTGGTTGCGTGGGCGTAGGCGTCACGGCGCCAAAACTTTCGTTTCCGCCCTGCAACTCGCCGCTGTGGGTGGGGCTCCCCTCCGCATCCCCATAATACTTATGGGTTTAATAAATACGCTTAGACGTTACTGCTTATAGCGCTCAGTGGTACTTTTAATTTAAATCTTACAAGGTTCCCTCAAGCAAGTTTTTTGCAATGGTTATGTTTCTTATTACGGACTGAATTGGTACTTACCAATACATAAGAAATGCCGATGTTTAGATGTTTTTACATCGCATGGTAATTCGTCACCACACATTATAATACCTACCTACTGTCATTAGAGAATCTTTCTATGCGTAGATTAGATTAGAGCTGTAATTTCTCACTAGCAGACCCGCGCAACTTCATCTGCGTCACCCCGTTTTTGCAACATTTTTCATTCCTGCTCTGCACCTGTTTGTTGTAGCATGATGTTTATATACATATAAACCTTCCTCTTTAACCATTCTATCTATTAAAACAAACCGCATCAAAATCCGTTGCATAGTTTTGAAGATTTAAGCATACAAAGGGACAAGAAAAATAGGGACAGAAAACGCGACTTTATTTTATACTTTGTTTCTCATGACAGTACGATACAACTAGATACGGGTACGTGGTTTAAACCGTAACCTATCTAAATACGTGAATCTACCTAAACTCATTATTAATAACAGAGAACACCTATAACATTTTAAGAGCATATACCTACAGTTATCTCTGTGATGACGATGAAATAATAGGTACAAGTATAACCACCCTATCTCATCCGAAGGGTATCGTAAGGTGCGACTAACAGAAAAATACGCAGACGATATCACTGCGAAAAAAGGAACACTCGAAATAAAACCCTGTACCAATCCGTCTGGTCAGTGATAATAATAGGCCTGAGGATCCCAACATTGGAAGAGGCCTATGTCCAGCAGTGGACTGCGATTAATTGACACAGACTGCGAAAACTTAAGTTTATATCTAAAACTAAAATATAGGAAACATTATGCCAAGTTAGGGCTATTTGCGTTCTAAAACAGGGAAATTAATTTGTCACAAACTCTGCATAAAGGGTAGATCCCTCGGGATTTTCGTAAGCCATCCATTAAATAAAACTCGTTATCGGAGCGGGTATAAGACATGTTCGGAGAAACGTGCGTATCAGGGCCTATCCAAACCTAGCGGCCTATTTTCTAGGTAAGTATAAATCCGGTAGGATTTGCTTCACCTTATCTGAGGGGTATTTAACTAACATACTTTATTACTTGTCCTTACATCCCTGTTACAAATAGATAGACCTATTGGAATATTTAAGGACCACAGATACCTTCGTAAGAATGAATAAATTTTATTTAGGGGCTGATATATTTAGTAGTCTATATCGATTTTGCAGCAAACTAGAGGTAACTAGTTTTAAAACTTATTTGTAATGCAAGAGTGTAAAGTGGCTTTTTAAAGGTGTGCTCAGTTTTGATGAGCGAGCAAGCAAAGGATTCTAGTATTAGGTAATCACGACGCAATGAGTGATTTAAAAATTATAATCCTGAACGTTAGCAAAGGAATCAAAAGATAAGGTGAAAAATATTTGCACTCGAGTGCAATTCGTACCTTTTGAACCTCTTCGAGGAAATGACAAAATGCGAAAAGAAAATGGTGCGCGCAAAGCAGATTCGTTGATTGAAATTGAAATGTCTTCTGAACTAAAGGTTCTTACCAAATATAAGGGAAGAAAGGGGTTAAAATTTCATTTCTGATTTTGACCTAAAAAATAACATTATCATACACCGGCTGTGTACGAGGTTATGGGTTCAATCCCCACACAGGACCAAAATTTGTGTGATCCACAAATGGTTGTCTTAAAAAATGTATTATTGCTTTCTTTATCTTAGCACAGAATAGGGCTTAAAACAAACTAAAATACTAAAAGGTTCTTTGCGTAAAAGGTGATAGAAGTAAGCATTCCATGATAAGGGATAACGGCGTGAGAGTGTTTACTTCGAAATATAAGTATAAGAAAACATATAAACTTGAACAACTTTTAAAGAATTGCCATTCTTACCTAACCTGAGGTAAATTACACGTTTAAATTAATAAATTGTTGTCAAAAAGAGAAGTTATAGAATACCATATCACAAGCTACACAAAGTTGAGTAACAATTCACAATCAACGTCTACAAAGCGCGCCGCGCGCCTCCCCAAGTTTCATTGGAATAAAAATACAAAACCAGCTTTTATCGATAGCGATTTTTTTCTTCAATTGTAAAAGAGAAATGGTTGTGAATCGACAATGAGAAGAACTTCTAATATGTTTGGATATCTGGGAATAAGGACGAAGAAATACTCAAATATTAAGTAGTTAAGAGAGACCATATTTTTATACCTACTGAGATTGAGATGCTTAAGTACGTTAACCTTATTATACCTTATATATAATATAATATAATAATAATATATAATATATAACCTTGTGGAATTGACTCCCGAGAAGTATTAATTCTTAAACTGATTCATTTGGTCATTTCGTGAAATATTTTGGTGATTTTTATTTGTGCGAAATATGGGAAAGAGTTACCTGCTTATAAAATACGTTAAGTGTACTTATCTCTGTTTACTCCAGAAGAAAAAAGGCGTGAGTATGTATGCCAATGTTTATGTGTTTGCTAAATGAATACTAGAGGAGAGATACGTTTCACAACGACACTGAAAGCCAATATAACCACGAAATAGATTAAAATTATTTAACATAAAACTGTATAACAGAATGTGGTTTTAATCATATAAATTTATTTACTAAACTTACATACTTATATATAGTATCCAGTATTTATCTGTCGCTACTATAACAAAACCTGCAGCTATAACTATTTTACATGTCAACCGCATATGTCATTTGCGAGCTAAAGCTATCCCGCATAAACCTGCCAATGTTATATATTATACTAGTTGACCCGCGCAATTTCGTCTGCGTCACCTTGTTTTTGCAACATTTTTCACTTCTGCTCCGCACCAGTTGGTTGTAGCATAATGTTATATAATTATATAAACTTTCCTCTTCAATCACTCTATCTATTAAAAAACGCAATTCGTTGCGTAGTTCATCGTGCGAAAAGTTACCACGGTTACCCTGCTTCCGCTTCCGCCGAAGCCAGTTGAGGAGGTTATGTCGGACACAAACCGAAAACTCACGCACGAGGTCATTAGTTGCCGAAGGTGAGATAAGATAATAGCCAACATATCCCTCGTGATCAGGCAGTCAAAGAGCTATTTCTTTCCACATTACCTCCTGCGGGTATTCTGGCTATACCTACTCCACTTCGCACAATCTTAGGCATCCAGGGTAAAGAGATCTAGATTCGAATAAATAATTATCAGGAGATAAAACGTAGGTAAAACTTTTTCAACAATATCAACTGTGAATAAAGCAAGGATCTTCACAAAAATATCATCAATGCTTTACAAATCATAATTAACCTTGCAGAATAGTATAAAACTGTCTGGAAATGTGTCATTAAAGGTATTAGATAACTGTTCGACACTAGTACGATAAACATAACACAGCATGCATTAGCAACCTTATTCCCTCGCAAAGAAGTTCAAAATACTACAGCAGCAGAAGCACAAAGTGATGATTAGTCGTGGTTGTCTGTACTGCGAAATCAGTTCCCTAGTAGACTCCTAATTGAAATGAGAATTCCCGTTATGGAAACGGTAGTCTCCTCTTTCTCCTTATTCATTTAAATATAATTCTTATCACATTTACGCGTACATTCCGCTACTGAAGTAGTTTTACGCATTATAATTTAAGGATTACTTTAGGTAGAAAGCTATGTACAAAAATACCCCGTGTAAAATCGTCGAAACACACCTCGATGAAAGTAATCAATCAATGAATTAGCCTGTCGCAGTGCACTGCTGAACAGAGTTCTCTACGAATGTTGGGAGGCTATGCTGTACTGTTGCCACACTGGTCAGACTGTTTGGTACAGGGTTTTATTTCGAGATTTCCTTATCTCGCAGTGGTCAGCAGATAAGATGGGGTGGTGATATTCTTTCTCCGTCACCGACTTCGTCTCAAGGGTAAATGTGAGCAATGTAGTAATTAGGTTACTTCGAAGTAGTATTAGCTGTGTCGCTAATTTGAAACGTATGTATTTAATGGATCCAGGGCTCAGTTTAATTGGAACTGCAACATTATCCCTTTTGAATATAATACACTCAGTCGCACCTTTTGCTCTAGGATGGACAAAAATAAGCCTGTCACTTTCAGATGCTATTAATTTAGTTTAATCCATTCCTAAATAGATCGGTACAAGATGTACAATGTCATACTGACTTTGAAAATAGTAATAAACAATCACACGATACATGAACTTTTTCACGCCAGATGGAGGTACCAAAGCAAGAAAATAATAAATGTATTGGCACAATATAATTATTGCAGGCTTCTTTATATTGGCGCAATAGAAAGAAGCCTGTGATAATGATATGGAGAATAGGGAGGAGCCAATTTCCCGTGGGTGGTTTGCATTCAAGCCGGAATATTTATAGTCACAGTTCTGAACAAATGTAGCCATGCAGGCATAGGCTAGCATTTAGTGATCACGCAAAGTATTGCTTATCACACGAAAAGCTATTTCCAAGTTTTTGGCCTGACACACGAAATTACACAGGCAGGCATACGTTAACCATTGACGGTAATAGAGCATTAATGTCAAGGAATTTGTAACCGAGAATATATTATAAAATATATTTCATGCAAATTGAATAGTTTGACGTGTGTATTCCGGATTGAAATACACACACCAAACTATTCAATTTGCATTCATCAAAACTTTGCCAAATTATAAAATCAATTCCCGAAATATGTCTGATGAAGTCATTAGCCATTGCGGTTCCAATGCCACAGAAAGATTTAATTACCATACATAATTGCCTCGCAAGTTTTTGAACTTGTACTTATCCTCAGGAGATGTAAGGCATAAGTATGTAGGGAGTAAATAATAATTTTACATTGAAATCCTTGAAGTTAATATCATCGTGTCCGTTTCGCACAAAAACCTAGTTATATTTAATGTCAAAAGTTCAATGCCAGGCAGCCTCAAGTTACATACGTATAATAAATATTTGCCACTTACGAAGTGCAAACTGCAATCGAACGTTCGCACTCTGCAAACCAACAAAATTAAAAAGACATCAATGGCGATACGATGAAAATGCCGGCGGATAAACAAGTCATAATAAAAAAACATTTATAACAGCGAAAATGCCGCAAATACGAGTGAAAAGCTGTTTGCGAGTGGCCCGAACTAGGATAAAAATGGTAAAAACAAAATGTTGTATTGAGTGGGAGCCGGCAGGAAGTTTAATAAAGGTGCGTCCAGATTTGTGACATGAACAGCGGACCGGACAGCGTAGCATCAAGACATGACGTTGTGTATGGACGTAACAACTTGTGGCACATTGGTACACAAACTAGAGTTGTGCTTACACGGCCACCAGTCGATCGATAGTTTCATTTAAGATTAGTTATCACATAGCTGAATACGCGACCGACACGCATTTCTGACACGGTCACAGTAAAATGTTACGGAAACGTAGACGCGGCATAACGCTGGTAACTGTGTCAATGTCGGCATATCGGGGTTTTTTTACACGGTCGCGGTGAATTATTGTACACCGGGCCCTTGCCAATATCGGCGGTGCTGCGAAAACAACATAAATACAACTCTTACGGACGTGTGACCTTTGGGGAGACAATACGTACAAGAAATAAAAATGGCTGAAGAAATATGTGCGGGACTAACCATTACCTGACCTTTATCTTTTGGATTAAGGTAGGTTTAGTGCTAAATAATTGCGCGTTAATGTTACTTCACAGATCCATCAATTCGTCGACATTATGACTTTGGATTCACTCTATTCTAATTTTAAACAACAGGGATGATGAAAAAATAAGGGCTCATTCAGGTAGCAGGCGAAATGGGTCATCGACGCCCAACCAACGTACTTGAATTTTTGTGAATAGTATTATTTCGGGAATACACCAACCAAAAGAAGGTCAACAGTGAAGAGACAAATGAGAATAAACCAGTTTGGCTATCACGGCAAAGCAAATCTAGCACGTTTCGTCATCAATACGGTGAGATGGACAGCCTGATGCTGTGACTGACAAATCCCACTGGTTATCGTACCTTCGGTAGGTGCGTATCAGTGTACAAAATTAGTAGCAGTAATTGCGTAACTAAAAACATATAGTTATAATTTTACTGTGTTTAATTGAACTCGAACTTGACGCGGCCCGGAAGTCGTTAGAACGTAGGTGTTTGACCTATTCTGCCGGAGTTAATTAGTGGGAAACAATAAACTGCCCGATAAATTTATTCTTGGTATATTAAAGATACTACCTGACACTTTTATTGCGAAACTTAGTTTGCCTTTTATTGCAAGATAGGTATACCATAGCACCTGTTAACATAAATAAGGTGTAACTGTAACTAGTTTCAGGAAATAATAGCAAGATTAGCAAATTTAAAGTGAAGATTTTTTTTTACATCACTTTGTTGGCAGACAAGCATCGACCCACCTGACGGAAAGTGATTACCGTAACCTATGGACGTTTGCAACACCAGGGCGTCACATTCGTGCTGACGACCATAAAGAGAAGAGGCGGGACGGTGAAGGGAGAGAGGGGAGAAAGTTAAGAGAGTCTCTGTGCTGTCAGTGCAGAAGACAAAAAAGAGTTTCTCGGTATACCCACTGACAATACAAAACCTATTCAGTGAGCTCAGTGTTGCAGTGTGTTCTGGCAGACGAGTCTAATTTTCTAGTCTAAATGATATCCCGTAAAATACATTGAAAGGAATAGAAGAGTGAACCGTGTTTAGTACAAAGTGCACAGTTAAGTTATCGTAGCTGGTGATAAATTAACATCACAAGGAGCGTCCGTATTAATAGATGTCCTATATTGCCAACAGACAGTGTCAATGTTCTGCCTAACTGCAGTAGCACTAGGATGAACTCCTATCGAATTCGTAATGTAAAGGTGTCTAGAGAACGGAGCCTTGTGATTGGCAGTCTGCCTCTTATGAACCTGTGTGCGTGTATAGCCCGCCAATCGCGATACTCCGTTCTGTCGACACCTTTACATTACGAATTCGATAATATTTCGTGCTAAGGCTACTGATCTATAAACGAATATTAATTTATAAAACGTCGGCTGTACGTCATGTCGTCAGCACAAATGGGTAATGTACGGAGCTCAAACGCACGCCCTCATTTCGCGTGTACGTGGGGCTTCACGATTCGATTTGAGTCCGCCGACATCACGTAGTACATATAGCTAAGCCGTTGCTGTATTATTATCACTTATCACGTATACATTACTTTGTATTATGTCTTATATGGAATATTCGACCTTGGTTAGATGTTGGCGAATTAAGAATAATATTCAGTCTTATGGCATACAAGTAAATTATCTGTGCGTCCTGCTAAGTACTTAATCAGAATAATCCTTAATGCCTATTTCTCTAGAGAATAAAATAGGTACAAAATCGTCCAATCGTAGTTGATTGATGATCCAAATGAGATTAGGGGCGAGTGTATAGTGTCACATAGGCCTTTTATGTAACAAACAATGCCCATGGGAGATTTCTGTTGATGATAGTAAGAATAATCAGAAGTTTTAGCAGATTCTCGATTTCTTCGTATATTCAACTATACTCGTTTTAATGGGTAGGTTTCTTAGATCATTGCCGATGTCCTGCTTATATGGATTGAATTCTGAGAAGTGTTAAGATAAATATAATTATTTGTAACGAGCATCTGTAACCGGTTTGTAGAACGTCGTTTTATAATTTTTGGACATTTTGGTCGTCTTTGAATAAGGTTATAACCGCAATTAAACCTGTGTCCTCAGCATGAAGAATTATCGAAATCGTCATGTAAAGGTATCGAGAGAGCTCAACATTTCGATAGGCAGCCTGCCTACGAATTCAATGGTATAAAATAGCGCAGCAATCTAAAAAAAATGGTTTCTCAATAAAATTAAGATACCTAACCTAAATTAGGAAAGGGAAGATTTTTAACTGTTATAATACAAATCTAGATAGGTACTAATAAAAGTAATAAAATCGTATTACAATTTCTTTATAACCAGTTTGTCTAACAATAACGATGTACCGACACAGTTGTCCAACTACTATTACGAGTAGATACCGGTCTGAACCTTGCTCTTCAATCACATAACACATGTTGCCTATCATAATCAATGTTCATGTTCTAATCTGCATACATAATCTTGATTAATGAAATAACTCGCGTGAAATGGCCATCATTTGAGTACTGCACACTTCGATATCGCTTATACCTATAGGTTGTGGAGGTCATATAGCAGTCGCTTCACGGAAAATATCGAAGTTCTGCCGCAACGCAGTCAGACTGGACAAAGCGGATCCCGGACTCCTACGACCGGTATTAACCCAAGGATGATAATGATAAATATCAAAACATATCTTGTGTTGTACTAAAGTTAAAATGTCTGCATCAAGAAGTTTTTTCATCAGTGTCAAGTCCCCTGGTGACTGCAATATTTGCTAATAGCACACGACACTCATAAAATATTAAGAAAAAAACATGTTGGCAATGGAAACTTTAAAAATTCTCATTTTTTAACAAAACTCGGAGGTAACACATCCAAGAGGCAAGTAACCGAGTAATCGCCAGCTTGCATTATGAAAGTCCTTGAAACACGTCTGCAGATAACAGCTAATCTTGAGAGCCCGAAGTTTCGTAGCGTACCAGGAGTGCTCATTTCGAGGTAGTGCGGGATATTGGCTACATATAATATAAAGTACATGAACCTTAATACCCATAAAATGATACCATCGATACTGTTTTGCACTTATATGTGTTACATATTTACGAGGAAAAATCTATAACATCTACATATAAACAAGGCAAATGGGACACGCGAGTACCTAGAAAAGCGTTTCTTATGGGAGACTTTTAAGGGGGAGCGAGATAGAAAAATGAAAGTATTTTAGAAGGGAAAGGTGGTGTTGCATTAAAGGAAGGATAGCACTAGGTTGAGATGGGAGGCTTGCATCCAATCCAACAATCTCAGACTCAGACTCAGATGCATGGCTCGATGCAACAATACGTAGGAGAGAATTCAATGGTTGGTGAAATGAGGGTTTTAATTCACTTCTACTACTCGCGATAGTGTTGAGTTTGTCTATAATTTATTTTGAGTACAAGATTAGGTTGTAACAAATTGTCTTTTCTAACTCTTCTAAGATGTGAACTGAACTGAACTGAAAATTATACTGTGATGGCCAGTAGTAAAAAATCGAATAAATTGTACAATAAGTATTCAAGTAGGTATGTCAACAGTAGATCTCGTGAGCAGCGCTGTTATCTCTCTCGCTGTTGTGTTTCAAATCAAAGAAGAAGAAGTTTTTAGTAGATAATATTAGATAGAATACGGAAAAAGCAAGATTTGGCTCCTTATCGAAAGAGACTCCTCACTTAGTTAGCTCAATAGTTACTAATAAAACGTGTTAAATGAATACACACGTAAAAAATAAAATGTAGAATAAATTAAACATTTTTCTCTATCCAAGCTAATGGTAGACATGTTTATCGATGTGTTGAATACAATTTACGAAATTACCGAGCAGTGTGACGCACCCGCTTACGCCCCGAAGGGTCGCTGTCGCTATACTAATAAATCCTTTCATATATTATGTAAATATTTACAAAACCCGTTGTAATTATAAAGCAGAATCTGTCAGCGGTTTTAATTTTAACAGGCGTTAGACATTTAATCCATATACTCACTTGCGACTTGTCGTATAAAATATTACGAATGCACGACCATTCAGAATGCAGGCTACAAATTAGGATGTCGAGTTGGTAATTAAAAGTCAGACGTGCAATTAAAACTGCTAGCACGTTAAACAGTTTGTCTTATTCGAAATTTTATTATGACGTATGAAACCTGTTTCTCGTTTGCAGTTTTATGAGACAATTTGGTCGTAAATTTATTTGCTGAACTTTTTACTTATATTTTATAATTAGTAACGTCTGTTATGTCTCTGAATCAAGACTTTTATACTTACCAAATATGAACAAATTTTAGTACATAGGTACACAATATACACTAACATCTTATGAATATTGTCATTTTTTTCTCATACTGCTGTGTTACTAATGCACGCAGCTGTGACACCTTAAAATGTTGTGCATTAAACTTAATATTATGGTGCATGTTTTAGATGTAAGTGTTAATGTAACAACTACTGGTTGTCCAAATAAATGAATGAATAAATAAATACATAAATTATACGCGAATAGTGAGGACCTTCATTCACATTTCACTATTCACATTTTTGTGTTAAAGATGATGAAAAATGATAGATTTGTGATATGAAAGCTTCTTTTTAGGCGAGGATTTTCAAGTGTCAAACAATAGCTCGAGTAACTCGAGGTACTTGTAACTCGAATGGCTGTTGCCGTGAAGTCTGAAATCTCTAAGTTTTACAGTCGCCTGTTTCAAAAATTATTCAGCACGAGTGAGTACTATTCTGTTTAAGTCTAAAAATATATCTACAAGTACCATGTTTTTTGAAATTACAAAGATGTTATTTATACACAAACATCAATATAGATTTTGGCATGCAAATAAGGTGCGGTGATGCGGTGTAATCTCTGATAACGTTTTTATAGTTCGCATAGGCACTATGTGATCTATAAAAACGGTATCAGAGAAAGAGTTTGTCTCATTCGACGATAAGTTTTAAGATTAGAATCTTGAATAACGATATACCTACATATACTGGGATATATCCAGTATCTGAATCTCAATGGAGTGCAAGATGAAGCTGAGTAAATAATTAACGGAAGTTATAGAGAAATATCAAAATCTTCAGATAATGTGACGTTGCTCTCGTTGAAAAGAAACATTGTGGTTTGAACACAATATGAACATAGTGTAGTGGGGAGTACAGCCATGCGGGTCTATTCTATCTCGGATGGGCGATCAAACTTGCCTCGAGATCAATTTATAGGTTCATAACGCCTACCAACTAATAGGTAGGATTTTTAAGGTGTTAAATTCTTGAAAATTCCAAGGCATAAAATATTATTACCACTTGGTTTTACGTTTCTACAATCTGACCTTAATATTCTCTGTAATAATAGGCCCTATAATTATCTGATCCTGCTTAGGAAACATTAAAAGCAAGGATCTTGATCTGTCTGAACACTAATTTGTCTGACTCACCCGTGGGAATTATTAGATGCTCTTTCGAACATTTCAGCGCCGAACTAAGCTAGGATTAGCACAATCCGTGGCCTTATCTACGCGAACATGTCAAGTGACACCTGAAGTAGGTCAGACAAGTGCTTGATAAAGTGAGCAATTTATTGGAAGTTCCTGATAATTTAAAACATACGTACGTAAGATATCGAGTAATTTAAACAAACGTACTTATTTATACAAACCGGTATTAACGTTCCTTCGCACCCCGGTATAACTGGGGCCCTCTTTTTGGAAATGACCCCCGTCAGGAGTAGGGACTAGGGTGTACCCATCTAGCCCCGGGTATGGGGAGACATTAGAATTATAGCTAAGAGTTGTGTGTAATTAACCATGTACACATCAGTATATAACCTACCAAATTGTAAGTCTGTATTGTCACGAATTACTTTGTTCTCATTTGAGTCTGTTAACAGTGTAATTAATACCCTTTTTTCATTCATGTGTAAAAGCTTTTTATTGGCAAAGTAGACTTAATTGGATAAATTAAACTAAAAGATATGAATTAAGATAAAATTGTTCATCAGCGCTTATTCAGTCGGTTAAGTTTATCTTCGCAGATACTAAAATTTTCTAAAAAGTGCAAAGTACTGACTAAAGCAGGTTGTTAATAAGAGGGTGGTGGTACTTCAATGATGGAGTCGAGTCTCTGGTTTGAGATAAGCATCGCTTCACAACCCATTACGATGATGGAAACAAGCGATATATAAATTTAAGACATTGCATACACGGGTGAATGAAAGAGTACCTGGTGTAGTAGGTGGCCTCACAGAGCAAGTCACAGTTTGATATCTTTTAAGAGTTATATTTTTATAAACACATATAGTTTGTTGTAACTACTTTTTTTTTATACAACTTAGGTCGCAGACAAGCACGCGGCGCACCTGATGGTAAGTGGTTACCGTGGCCTATGGGCGAGTTTGGTTTTCCCACGGACAACACAAAACCTCTCTAGTGAGCTCTGGCTACCCTACTCACCACTGAAAACACAACACAAGGTTTTTAAACGGTGATATTCCGTAGGGTGGAGGTACTTCTCCAGTCGGACTGCTCGATTGGGACGGATATATCGTCATGTCCTACCTCCTTTCAAAGTTTGTTGTAACTACTCTATAAACTTATTAAACTGTCAGTCGATGTATGAAAGAAAGAACGCTCCGTCATCGCACATTCGCACCTTTCATATAAGCTCACAAGATTATAACATTGACATCCCCGCAACTATATTGCAATATATTCGTACCTGCATACATACGAGTATGCAGCTTTTATGAAACCTCACGGTCCAGGAGTCCGGAAACCTGATACAGCGAATGCGGTTACAACTGCTCCGCTTACAAATATTTATAGAACTAGCATGAGCTCTGTATATATAGTATAACAGACAAATTAGATAGAAACATTATTTTAGACGTAATCACATTATTGGAATAAAACAAAATGACGGATTCTTCGTGAGTTCCGTGACTATGACAGCTGAAAAACAACCGAAACTTCGGGAAAAAGTAAATTGCGATTTAGTAATACTCACAAAATACAACAGTATGGTGTCGCATTTTGTGAGTATTACTAAATCGTAATCGTAAGGCGTTTTTATTCAGAATAATTTGATTGTATAACGACGGACAAATGGCAACAAGTTTTGATAGTTGACAGGATAATCAGTACTAAAAGCAGGGGATTTTCCCATGCCAATTTCGAGAACCCAACGGGGGTCAACTAGGGAAATACAGACAAGGACATCAAACAAAGAAAAGGTAAAATGTTACTCATGTGAACATACTGTTATTACCCTCTTTGAAGGAAAAACCACATGTTTACCTCTTTTAAGAGATCAAGAGTTAATAAATTAAGTTACTCTTTACCAAACTTTGTAAAACATAGTATAAAGTCGAATCCACACATCCACATTTGTGATACGAGCAACGGACCGGACTGCGGGTACTCCGTAGGTACGCGACATGACGTTAAGTGTGGACGGAATAACTCCTAATCGTATCAGCACAAACTAAAGTTGGGGTGACACCACTGGTCGATGTGATGATTATATTTAAGCTCTGCTATCACGCAGCTAAATTCGTCCACTTTACCGGACTGACAAGCGATTCTGATAAAATGTAACGTGAATATGGAGCCGGCATAAGGTCACAATCAGTGTGCCAACTTTTGCTTGCCACCCCAAGACTGTTTGAATAGAAGAGTATCGAATAACCAATCGTACCTATACAGTATAGCTCAGTTGATCAAAGTATTCCTTTCCTGTAAGGGTTGAAGGCCTGTCCAGGATGGCTTTCTGATTCATATCAATAAGGCTTAAGATGTTCTAGTAGGTAATATAATATTCTTGCACCTTGTATGGATATATTCGTTCAAGGAAAGACACATAAATGTCACGCAGATAAGCTGACATTCAGAGGCAATATTGAATTCAAGGCAGTTAATTATACGTTATACGTTATTAATATAGCACTCTACATTACTAATGAATGCCTCTGGAAGCAATATGTTTTATTTGTGAAGATAATACTGGATAGTGTCACATGTGTACAAGGACCGATGTTCGTTGGAGTAAGTAAACACGTCTTTGAGTGGAGACCATGAGAAAACAAACGAAATCTTGGACAACCCCTAACCAGATGGAGTAACGCCCTTAAAAAGGTGTTCTTTTTTCTTTTATTTATGAAAAAGGTGGCTGGGATAGACGACGCTGAAGGCCTATGTCCAGCAGTGGACTGCAATAGGTTAATTGATATATTAGGAAAGACGTATTAAAATAGTGACCCTAGTGTCACTATAGAGAACGAACCTACTGCCGTTGTTCAAGCACTTTCTAACTCCTAGCTGAATATCCCATAACACTTATTGCTTATTTGGTCTACTGTCTCCACGTTGGCCAGACGGTATTATTTCGCTTCTCGAACAGTGATATTGTCTGAATATTTTCCGTTTCCGGTTGTCGCGTCTTACGACACTTTGCGGATAAAAAGGGGGTGGCGATTTTATTTCTCCGTCACTACACGAACACTCCCAAATATAACGTAAGAGGTTAAAGTCAATTTACCCTGTATATATTTATGACACTTACCAACATATCGTCAGTGTTTTCCGCGTCATATCATCTAATGTAATAAGCTGGGTTAAGTTAGCCAATCAAGTACACCAAACTTTATAGTTTTTAGTCACTTGTGTAGATAATTCTACACCCATTGCATTGGGTTTTTAGGCCTGTAATAATGGTTGTAGACGATTATTAAATAAATAAACTCAACATCAGCAAACTAAATATGTTTAAATAAGTTGTCCCATATCACGAGCTCACATCGTATGAAAATCTTACCATTATCTTACGCGTACGTACGTGAACCTAGACTTTCGGACTAACGAAACAATCACTACGGAAGTACAGTATATTCATTTAAATATGTAAAAAAAAACCACTCGACTGAAATGCTGCATAACAGTACTTGTCAAATCGCATCGTATTTACTGTATTTTCAACCCTATTACAAGCAAACAACTATTCAACTTGCGTAAACAAAGTTTTCCGTAGATATACATACCTATCTATAAACTAAATTGTCATAGAAACAACCAGAGGCAGTTTTCAATTGCTATTTTATTGTTACTGACAAATAGTGTGTCTATGTGTGCAAGATCGTACGTCAGAGTGACGCAAACGGTTGCGCCCGCGCCGCGACCGGCCTGTGGCGCGCACAGCGCACGCCCCGCTCACGTCACACACAGCTGATCGCGCTACCTACTCAACCGGTGTAAACAAATCATAGTAACGCTCCCACGCTACACTATTATAGATAGCGGCATATATATTGACCACAAATACGTCATAAAAGATAGGTACTCTTTAGTCACAATACGCTTTGATGGCTCTCTTTGGAGGACAGCACAAGGTGCTCAAATCCACTAATTGTAGATTATTATATTGACAATACGCGCGCTCTCGTTCTCCTGCAACTTGAGTTCAAGATAAACGCTGGGAACTGTACATGAATATGAAAACAGTACAGAATAGGTCGCATTAATATTTATCGAAACTTGTCGCTATTTCACACTGAATTGAATAATGTCTGTCTTCAATACTTGGAAATAGTCATAATAAGTTCTCATGACACAAAACTTTTTATGACTGATAGGCATATGCATACCTATGTTTGATCATCATCTGTCTTGGTGTTAAGAAACGATGCTAAAAGCTTGCCAAGGAGATGCTCCCCACGGATATCTACCACACCTGCCGGAGCCGATTAGAGTAGTTATGGGCTCGAGCCGACTCAAATGCAAGACGTTTTCGGGGCTTTGGCGATACTACAAGACAAGGCAAGATAATTAAACGCGGATTTATGCTTCATGGGAAACGGACGGAGCAAGGAAATTACTGTGTGTAAAACTTGCAAGTATAATCATAAATGTAATGTGAAGACTCAGTGCGAGTTCGGCGTACGTTTGAGGTTTGAGTCTCTGTCAGATTTTGCACATACATATGAGTTTTTATGATATCTCAGATTTTGGGTTCCTTATTGTTTTTGTATGGCTAACGAATCTTGCATTTTAACGTATTAAAATATTAATAACAAGCTGCAGCCCGCGGCACCGAATGGACTAAACATATTTCCCAGGGTCTAATCTACCGCTATACGAAATTTCGACGTGAAAGCGTAACAGACAGACCGAAAAGAGTTACATTCGCATTTATTACGTTTACATAAAATTAAAGTAAAGAATGTAAAATAAACATCGCTACAAGTAACGCGCCTATAGCTACTTAGTTATATTGTTGAGTGTGGTTATCTAAGCGATGAGTGTTCAACGCGGTCAGGGTTAGTGTTTTGGCTAGCGACAAAAAGTGTCGTCATTACACTCATTAATAACGGGGTCAACAACTACCGACGGGCTTGAGAGAACGCTGACGGAAACTATGTTTTAGGGGCCAATTATGTTATCACGCAAAAGAAGTTCTAATTTTGATAACACTATTACACTATGTATTTTGAAATTTTTGTTTTATTTTGGAGTTTTGTCAACAACTATCAATAGCCGGCTAAATCGTTTCAGTATTAGGCTCACTACCTATTAGGTGGGGCCGAAAATCATAGTTGTTAATATACTTCTACTAACCGAATCCTTGGGGATTAACAGGTTAATATAATATGTAACCGATCGTACCTAAATCCAAAGTGAAGTTCAAAAAGTATGTTCAAATTACAATATTACTATTGTAATTAGAAGACACAAGTTTTGGCTGCGTTTAGCCTTGAAGCAACTCATCGCACTTTCAATTAAGTCCCCGTCTAACAATAGTAAATATATGTACATATCTAGTTCTGTCATCAAAGCGTCCCCATTGAATTTATGCTAACAGAATCATCTGTGACAACTATCACTCTTATGCAGGATAGACAAGAAGAGAAAAATTCCTTGTACAAAATAGTAGAAAGACTAGTAAATCAACATAATAAGTCCTGGATACATCTGTATCCTTCACCTTGGAGCCCAAGATCCGCTTTTTATTTGTTTTATATTTAGATATCCCGTTGTTTAACTATAGTGTGACGCGCTATACTGGCCACAGTCGCTCAGTACATCGCTATTACTTAAGCTGACAGCCATGTTTTGGACTGCACCTCTGCTTACCGTCAAGCGAGTTTCAGTCAATTTGACGACCTAAGTATAAAAAAATCTGTGCTATGTCGAAATACCTAAAATTACCTCGTCATAAAATTTGATTAATTTTAAAGTTATTTATAACACTGGCGTGGCGTGCAATACTGGTTACGGTCGATCGGCCAGTGCATTGCTGCGGCCTAAAATTGACAACTGTGCTATGTCGAAAATACCTAGTCTACAAATTAAGTAGTCTTAAAATTTCAAAATGATTTATAGGACTACAGTGTGGTCATGGTCGATCGGTCAGTGCATCGCTGCGGCCTATAGTGACAACTGTGCTGCGATGAAAATAACTTAAGTCTCGAAGACTTAAGTTATTTATAAGAGTTTATATTATACAGTAACTATTTTATGAGAGTTTGCCTCAAAATTGTATAGTGATTTATAGGATGTTCAGGACTAGATCGTAAATAAAATATTTCTACTAGTTTTATCGTTAACTCGCTACCACAATGACTGACATGCGCTGCAATGTCTCGTTACTTTATTTTTTGTTTTGTTAGGCAATTTCAACAACATGTTTATCAACTTACAATAGTTTTATTGCAATTGGTGGAATGGACACACGACAAATGTAATGAGAACATTCCTTTTTAATCTATAAACGAGAAATCTTCGGCAATTTTAGTCGCAGTTTTGATATCAATATTGCGCACTTCTTTAGTTTTCTTCCATAAGTCCACTTTCCTCAATTTTTCATTAATAAACGAATCCCGAACCAACGAGCTAACATTAGCAAAGATAAATGAAGACAGATTAGAATTATTTATCTGTAATAAGTAATGGAATCGACACCGTTCCTAGTAATTTTGACACATTTAGGTTGACCAGCAAGTTACCATATGGCGCATAGATCGTTTAGATAAAACATCTGCCAACCAACACTCAGACATCATGCTTTAGTCGCGTGGGTAGCGTATTAGTGATATTAGTATGCTTACATCAATCAAAATTAACGTTAAAAGGAACTCAAAATGTCATGTGTGCCATCATCTCCATAAAATGTTAGACTAATATCTGAAAATATAATTATGCAGCTACTAACAAGAATTAGAAATGAATACCGATGCAGTGTACATACTTAACGGAATAAAAACCATGTGTTGTCGGTTTGGTGACGATTCTATGAGAAAATTATCTATTATTCAGTAGCTGATTACATTTTGGTACCAAATTATACGATTTAGTCATAGCCTACTAGATGTTTATTAAATTATTTCTAAGGCGAAGAGTAAAATAATTCGGGACGCATTACCTAAACAATAATATAACTAGTAGTTTTGTGAATTATAAAATTGGATTATTGTACTATCCGTCGCCGTTTTCCTAATTAATATATTATTTACTTAATTCCGTAAACGGCGATGGATGGCAAAATGACCCGCGCCTGGCCCGCACCTCGCTATGTGTAAATCGTTCTAAGTCTCGCGAACACCCTTTGTCACACCTAGTTGAAAGCGTATATGTTTCGTTAGGGGGTATGATTAAAGTATAAGTCGCATTTACTAACCGATTGTTCTCAAACTAGACACCACCTGTGAGGAATCATGTACTTGATGTTTCAACCATTAATCATCAAGATCCGTTCATAAATAACGCGTCAGTAAGTGTGGGGACAAAGGGGGCCCTTTTACGCTCATTTTCCTTCCTATCAAAAAAGTTGTTTTAAATCAATGTGTCTGGTTTGGTGAAAATCAGCTCTCTAGACCGGAACTCACATACACACAGACAAACAATCTAGTCGAAACGGACTCTCGTAGGCTATGCTCGTTCAGTCAATTGTTTATATTCATTGATTAACGAAATATGTGTAGAAAAACTTGATTATAAAGTATTAATACAAGCAATTACATTAACATTTTACCTCGGTAACCATTAGGGGAACTGGGTAATAGCATTTCCATGTATGAAGCGGGTACGCAGTAAAAAGCGAACGTTATAGATCGTTACAATTACAGAGTGGAACGTCATCGTGCGCGACGATTCCCATCGAACCGCAGCGGAGGCATAGTAGAGATTCCCTCTGGCGCTGCGTTCCCCAAACTTTAATACACCCTGGCTCAGTTATTTTAAGTATCACCTATAGAATTACACTACATATAAATTTAAGTTTAGTATCTTCGTAGTTTAACAACAGCTAAATGAAACAAAACAACACGTCTATATATCATGAACGATTGCGAACAATGAGACAATAACAGTATTTTATTTTGTGACCCACCATTTGGGAAACACTGCTGAAGTGGACAACACATTTGCATACTAACCGACTACCTATTATACTCTATTACGTACCTACCCTCATAGTTAAGCGCATTTTACAACATGTGCAGTGGTATAAAAAGTACCACTTACCCGCATACACCGTTGCAAACAATAGATATTTGTGTGAAATAAAAGCTTCTTCGCCTTCGTAAACTTACTTGAATTACAGTAATAAAAGAATGTTCAGAACTAGAAGTTTTTACCTGAAAATAAACAGAGCAAATAGTTGACTTACACCTGCCGTTCTGGTTAGACAACGGCACACCTGCGGATAGTCAACACTTGTTCGTTAATGTGAAAGAGAGCAAAAAATGGTCAATCACTTAGCACTTAGTCACATTGGATGGCAATGTAACTACCGTAATGTTAATAAAAGTGTAAGGTGATATAGTATGTTTGCAGCTTGATCATACTCGAATAGACAAAAATTAATACAAAATATTGAATCTACTTCATATGACGTAGTAACTGCGAATAAATTGGTAATTGCGTATCCGGATAAAGTAGCGATCATATTTCATAATACAAGTCATATTTCAAACGGGGACGCGCGCGGCGAGGAAGGCGGGGCGGCAGGTCGCCTTGGAAGAAATTTATTTATCTAGCTCGGCGGTAGCGTGCTGGCTGGGACTCGAGATATATCTACCATCTCCAGCGGCTAGGCCTTGTTCACGTTATCTCCCCTCCCGAATCAACTCAGTGTTTGGGAAATTGCGTACACAGCAAACAAAGAATTGCACGTCGAGATAAGGAAGCGGAGCGTATCGCGCTTATGAACGCCCCTCAACTCCATTCTCTGTAATAATCCAACAAACGACCAACCGTTATACCCTTCTTCGATACTCCTCATCAAAAACACCAAGGCTATTTTACGTAACAAAAACATAACAACCATTTTAATTCACAACAGAAAGCAAGTTTCAATTATTACGCGTAATTGTTACTACTCCGTATAAGTAATGAATGACTAAGTTGTGATCAATTTCTTAAGATTTTATCGTTATTGAAGACTCAAATTATATTAATATTGTCTTTGAAAATACTTCAACAACATAAGAAAAATGTTATCGGTTTAGCGAGGCCTCGATTCAGTAAGTAATGTGGATGGGAAGCTCTATTTAAGTTTGATAATCCGCAAGCCACTGCCCGTCAGAGATAGGACATTCTCGACGAGGGTCGGGAGTCTCCGCACGGATGCTCTTTGGCAATCGTCGCTTCAAAGAGAGCTTAGGCCTAGTTGGCACAGAAGAATAGTAAAATTTTCAGTTCGACTAACAACCTTAAAATTTTAATGGATATTAGGCTATATGGAGCATGCGCAGATTGACCACAGTCATTCGATTACCACGTCGACTAATCCAATGAGTACTTAACTAATATTTCAACGTTAACACACGCAAACGAGCCCGTCCTGCCATTGTGTGTAAATCCGGGTAGGCACATCACAGATTAATTCCAAATGTGCACGTCAATTTTATTGTTATCCGTTGCAGATATGTATAAAACTGATGTGCAAATACAAAATTAAGTATAAAAGTATCAATACGTAACGTTTAACATGTGAGTAACTAGCTGTATTTCCCAGGAGTAAAAACCGTCATATAAAATAGTTCAAATAATATGTCGTCTTTCAAGTCGAGTCCCTCATTCGGAAATATCAGTGAGCGAGGAATTTTGGGGCTTTGAATGACATGGCTGCCTCTCGCTCGATAGCTTTTAGGGTGACGCACCGTACGTACTAAGGACACTTCTGTAGAATTTTATAGTCCCTCCGCATCAAATAAACCAACACACTACGTTGATTGGTATATTTCTAGTATGTTGGTAATATACACAGAGAAATAGTTGTAGAATTTAATGAAATTTTAAAGCAATTAGTATGCTAACTATTGAAATCGCTCAGTAGCTCAGAGAGCAGCCTTGTAAAAGAATGGTCGCGGCTTCAATCCCGTCTAAGCATTCACTCTTCCAATTTAAATCGAGTCGCACAATTGTTGCTATGCAATCTCATAGCTCTAATTGGTAACCGGGTAATTAATTTCCATGTAATAATAACTTCAATGAAAGCGAGTGAAACTAACAATACACTTGTGATAAGAAATATTGAAAATACGGATATTATTGCTGGTTTCTGTACTCGTATATTTTCTATAAGCAAACTAGATCTTAAACTGTGGTTCGCGGGCCCATAGGGGTTCCTGAATATGAGTCAGGGTCCGGAGTGTCATCTATTTGTACTGTGTTCTATATTATAGAGTCCGCGAGTATATACTTACTTTTATTTAGCAGGGCCCCACGAACTTAATATTAAGTCTAACTTATCAGTAGTATAATGTAACCGTGATTTTACAGTTCTGTTCAGGAGCATCAATAGACGTGTTAGTGGCAAGTCTGCGAGTTATAAGTTTGTGGTGCACGTATTCAGCCACCGCATCTCAACTCACAAAGCGGAGTCAAGTTACCAACAGAAGAACACGTCGCGGTCGACGAGCTCGCCTGGGAGGCGGAGGGGAGTGAATGGGGAAGGGGCGGTGCTCTCAGCGACGTGACATTTTCGCAAACAAGCCACGGGGAGCGAGGCAGGGGCGCCGTGAAATTTGCAACCTCGGCGCCAGCCGTTATCCAACCGGCCGCGACTCGAGTCAACCTAATGGGGGAAATCGATGAATAAATTCGGTGATCCGAATTTCACTACGCTGTCCGAAAGTTGATTATCACCAAAATGTGCCCATTACGTTGGAGTTTTGTGCGAAATTATGGGAGCGTTGTTTTTCAGAATAGCAAAGTTGCGAAAACACGATGGAGCGTTAATAATAACCAATTTCCAAGACAAATATTACAGGGTTTAATTAGAGCTTTTATTTACATTCTCATTACAATATATTTCAAAGAAATGGAAATGACATTAACAAGGATAATGTAGTTTGCTAGCAGGGTTCACTTTAGGTCAATTAGATATTATCAATGTATAATCCGTAAGTATTTAGTAATCATCGTATTAAATATTCAAAACATCCGCAAACTCATGTAATAGACATTTTTTCTGTTTTAAACAATGAAGTATGTAAATGTTATTGAATATATTTCCTTTTCCTAAACAAGAACGGCCACTTACTTACTGCCTAAGTTACGACTAGTGTTGAATATTAGGTAAGACGCGGTGTTTTACAATGGCCATCTGGTAGTAGGTACTCTGTAAGCCTTATAATAGTCAAATTAACAGAAACCTGTTTGGCATTAGGTACTTCGTTTTCCTATGTGAATCTTTTACAGATAATTTTCTTGAATTTGTTTAGCTCAATTACTTTAATGAACATTACGCCAGGAATTATACTATTATCGCGTCTGAGAGGCCATTGTTTTTATAACAGAAACGAGGGAAAGTTTCTAAAGAGAGAAGTCAATGTTTGTAAAATCATATGAGACTGACATTTTAGAAATCTTCACATATTTTTTTTGTAATCTTCCATATTATGTATTACGAATAATTTTATTACCGTTGCTCAATTTTTAAGAGTTCTAATTAAAGCAAGTTGCTAATTGAAGCAACAAAAACGAACCAGAAAGAATTACTTTACAAATTATTCTGTTGATTGCGCCTTTTGAGAGTGTCAGTCCACTTTGATATCAAAATTTTTCATTTGGAAACAAAGAAATAATTTAAAGTTATCCTTTGTTCAATAGCACCCTTTAATCACTAATTACTTGAAACAATTTTAATGCCTATCTTTTAGTCAAAAGCATTTCAAATTACCTAACTACTTAATTCCGTTACGGCCGTCGTCGTGAGAAAGATTGTGTTTACTAAAAAGCTGTGACAGAGATGTTTTTTATTTAACGTTAAATAACATAGAGGCTTAGGTAGCAAGGCACCGGACAAAACAACGGGGCAATGTAATTAAGAGAGGAGATCAAGGGAACCCTACACCGGACACGTCATAATATTATACAACGTAGTCGTACAAGCAACAACAAAAGTTTATAGCCAGAATATTAAAAAGCAGCTGATAAAATGAACATTGTGTGTCAAATTTTTGTTCACATTTTATGATGTATTATTAGTGGGTATAAAGTAAGTACTAATAGTATAACACTTGCCGGGATATTTAACATGTATGAAAGTTTTTACCTACTAATGTGATGAACAAAAATGTGACTCGAATCAGATTCGTCTTCTATGTGGTTTTTTTAAAGACACTTATTTGTTACTCGATCCTATATCATGTTAAGAAAGTAACAAACGAGCCGACGATACTCATTTTTTATCATCATCATCATCATCATCATCATCATCATCATCATCATCTCATCATTTCGGTCATAGGACGTCCACTGCTGAACATGGCCTATGTTCAACAATAAACTTCAATCCGAACACGTTTATAATCTAAATTTAACAGTTTAAATTGATTGAATGATTCTATAATTTTCTTTCTACTACTCAGGTTGCATACAAGCACTCGGTCCACTTCGATGAAAAGTGGTTACCGTGGCTTATGTTCGTTTGCAAGTGTGCGCCCCTGGTCGTTACACTCGTAGTGCCTACCCTGTATTTTTAATAATCTAAACAATTTTCTTTCGCACTGTACTTTTATATTAACGCAGACTTTGTTAGAACACCTTTTAAATCTTTTTAAATGTTTATTTTGAACCGCATCTCACCTAAGGCCGGAGGTTTCGTTTAATCAGATGCGGCTGCGTCAGAACAATTACTATTACCACAGCCTGCTGACCTGCAGCATAACGGCTAGATCAAAGAACGCTGAACTACGGATAAGTGCGATCTATGCAGACGAGATATCGTTCATTTTAACCTTTCATTGTTTTATTACAACTTGCGTTCGTGATGAATTTGTATGAGACTTTATGATTACATCACATTCACGGATATGATACCTACACAGTTCACTTTAAGACGCAGTTTACAGTGAAAATTCATGTACTGAATTTCATCGATAAACGTAAACGCGATTAATGCAATTTAACTGCGAGTTTATTATATTTTTATGTCAGTAGTGAACCCACTCCTAACACAAGTCATTGAGCTTAGTTAGAGGGGTTAAAAATTAATTTCGGTTGTTAATATTCTTTTAAAGATGAAAAATAAAGAAAATGAATGAATGAATATGAATATAATTAGTAAAAAACAACAAAAAAAACTCATTGTAAACAGTAAGTAGAGACAATGCAAAATTAATATTAAAAATATTACACTGAATATAAGTGTTTATTTGCATAATATTTAAGTAGAAATAATGATTATTTATCTCATTTAAATAAAAGTTTAAGTACAGGTAATAGAGCTGAGGCTTAGTATTTACTATCCAAGATCTATTTAGATAACCAAGAATGTGCAAGAGGTTATCTGCCGACACTGCACACACCTGTTCAATTGACTAGAAGTATCAATCAAATACCTATACCGGTTTTGCCATAAACTGTCGCTATCGTGGTGGCAATACCCGTCATATCATAGTAATAATGGCATCTGTCAGTTTTGCGACCCTACACTATATATTAGGCCCACAAGGAAACCCAACGCCATAAACACTCATGTTTATCACCAGTTTGCAGCATGTTATAAATAATTCCGTTGATTGGCAAAGATCTTACGTTATTACTACTGAATTCCCCAGTCAAAAACTTCCTTATCGAATTATCGGTCAAAGTTATTTCATCAATGAAGTTTTCGATTTACCTTTAGGTACTTATTGAGTATATACTTTGACAACTATTATGTTTTAAACAAAGTACATAGTACCGTTTGACTGTCGAGTAATATCGACACAGTGCGAATGCCACCATAAAAAAACGGTTGTAAACGTGCATAGCACCTCACGTTACTAGAGGTTATCGATACGCAAAAAATAACGTTTAGAATATTACGTTACGACTTTTTAATTGTTTCAATATCCGCGAACAAAGAATAACTTTTTGTTGAACTTTTTCAAAGCAGGGAAGATACTTTTGAAATTCGTCAAAGAACCCGAAGTAGACTTTAATAGTAGTTTGATGTCGGTTATTATAAAGTTATATTGCAGTAGTGTGCTAAAAATATTCTAGTTTTTGTAATAGCTAGTAACGTGGAAAATCGAAACGCTTTCATCCAGAAAATTCTGTGGATTTTAAATTTTCCGTTACAACTAACGCCAAGATCGACGGCAAAACGAGCGTTTCAAGTACATGACATTTATATCTATATACCGTATTTGCTGTTGGATTTCTTATACAGTTATTGTACAGTAAACGTAACTTGTCGTTCGTAATACATACTCGTATATATTCAAAGATACCAACTCACGTAGCGGAAATGTTGTACATTACACATCTCACAAGCGACGAGCATAGTAATATTAGCTGACGTCGCGATACGGAAAATGTGACGCCACGTCACATGATGTACGACTTCAAATACGTTTAGTCTTCTTTCACTTGCGATTCAAACTTGGTAATCAAATAATATTCACATATTCGTCAAAGAAATACCTAGAAATCGATCTGAATTTTTCCCTTGAATCGGTCATAGAAAAATATGCTGTTTAACTAGCTGTGTATATTCTTGACAAAATTAGTTTGTTCAAATAAGACCTATTTTCGCAGTATACCTGTTAAGGAATCGATCTAGGTCTGTAGGTACTTCTGTAGTACTAATAGATTTTTAGGAACCTACATCGCTATTGGATTAAAAATAAGGGTTTATTCAAATTCATTACTTATTACAAATAGTTTATGATTACATAAGAATTTTCCAGGACGCAAGGCAATAATTTGCATTGAATTATGGAGTTTAGGTTACGCAACTTATTATAACAAATAGGTAAATATTGAGTTAGAAAATAACCTAATTCAAATATTTTCCTATTTGTAATACCGACTTAGTATAACACGTTTTACTAAACACATTGCATTTTTAAAAGACAAAGAATCTGCTCCATTATGAATTTATGGGTAAAGTCAAAAGGAGCTTCACAGTTCTGTTACCGTCTGTGACTCACCAAAAGCTAAGGCCGCCACTCGTGCCTCGACCGACATGGCACCAAATGGGGATTGCATTTCACGATGGAAAACTTTTTGGGAAATCAAATCGATAACGTGTCTGCCAGACTTGTGACTTCTGAATACTAAAATCCATTTAAAAATGTCGTTTAATTCTACGAAAATTGAGTGAATAACTAGTTAAATGTGTTTGCAAAACGATCGTAATAACAATATTTTCACGATATGATATTTCCTCAACACGCAAACCTGCACTTAAATAACGTTTCATCGAGGAAGCAGTCAGTACCGCTACATGTACATTTCATCCTTATTTGGTAAGAGTTGTATGAAACTGAGCTTTATTTGGTGATATCTAAGTCATATATCGCGTCGATATGAAGAGCTCGGCAAAGGGGTATCGGCGGTAATATAGGCAAATTCGCGAATCCTGATTGTCGTGTGGGTGACCGTAAACTCCCGTGAGAACAACAAGTCAAAGATACTCGAGGCGGTTTACCTTCGCAAGATAATACTTTAAAATTAGATATCGCAATATCGCAAATTACGGGTAGTGAAATACGCTTAACTGATTTTTTAAATTGATATTGAAATAAAAATACGTTTTTGTGGGCATATTTTATCAGAAATTGTCAGAATATTTACGATTATGATACGTTTCTGTAGTTTATGTTTCCCGTTTGCTATTTCAACTTTCAATTTGGTTATGTTGTAAGTTACAACCGCTGTAACATAATACGTTTTCACATTAAAAAAACATTTTTATTTAAAAATTAAACCAATTACAAAAGAGATGGTCCACCGTAATGGACCCTAATGATATACACCTAACCTGTTGTGTATGTTGAAACAGTTAATTGCATTATTCTAACGCAAACTAGATATAATAAACGGATGCCATTAGACTTGCATTCACAATAACACACGTACGATCGTTAGCGTCTAGTCAATGCGGCACTAAATTCCGTAAAAAGAATGTCAACTATGTTGTGTTGTCTCTACGTTTGGTTCCCTCTTTTGTGTGTCATGTCACTAAGATAATACTTAAAGCAAGAAATATTTGTTTTTTTCCCGTGCGTAATATCCCCACGGATATCTCCTGCCAGAGGTGGTTGGGGAAGTCATACCGGACCCGAACCGACTAAAACGCATATCGTCTTTAAGTCTATAGTTGCTGCAGACCCAGCGGTTGCCCGCACCTGAAAGAGGCCATCGCATGAAATGTGAGTGTAATGAGATTCGGGTGTAGGGACAAGTGTTCCCATCTAGCCCCCGGATATGGGCAGGCGCCACCGCTGAGAGTAGCTAATTTTCTAAGCCAATGTGTCTTTCATTAAGATTTTAACAAAGAAATTTAGGGTTCAGAGTACCTATCATCTTCATCCAAGGCAAAATTAAATTCTCTCCTAGTGTGTCTACGGTGAATTGAATTTTTACAACTCGTCGATAGAAATACAATTTTATTATTTTAACCACTAAGGTGTTTGATGAAAGCGGTCACCAAAAGGATTGTTCTTAAATCTATAAAGGTTCAGTCGGATCACTGTCCTCACCCAAATAGATGGAATAGAATCTTTTAACTTGAAGTGAAGTGGATTTTTTCTTATCATTATTTTTTTAATATTAAAACTTTACTGACACTCTAAGACAAAACCGTACGAATTGTTGATGATGCAGCTAGATTAGATCTTTTCAAATGTGGATCAGAGATTTATAGTAAACTAAGTTTTTGATACATCCAGACAATCTAGGTTTATTGAAACTTGTACCGATTATATTATTTAAAGACGAAGACTACTACGAACCAATCTTTATGACAAGGTTTAGAAAACTGTCTGCGAAATCATTCCAAATTATAAGTAAAAGAGTAGCTGCACGTAGCTGGAAAAGACGATTGCACACCACAAATTTGATTCCATTGAACAAAAAGCTGACTAACACTTTGCAGGTGTGAACGTGACTTGAACTGCATAGAGTTCCTCATACGATCTTGTCGACTCATAAAGTTCATCAACGTATAGGAATGTGGATAAAAATATGGCAAGTGAAATAAATGGTCCTCAATTCAATGCAATAGCGATCCAACGAGGATTCACGTTATATTCTGTGAGTGTCTTCAGTCAAGGGGGTTCTATATTTTGTACCACTCTTTTAATGACTATCCAATGATATTAATCGGGCAATAAATTCGAATACATTTTAAACACTATTTCTTGTCTCTTGCTATTATCGATCTATCGATTTTGAAGCGGTCAAAGTGAAAAGAAAATTATCTGGCAAAAAGTGATACGATAGATATAATAGGATTCTTGTGGTAAATATTATTTAAAGGCTAAATTCCCGTATGAGCTCGTTAAACTAGTTTGCCCTGATTATTGGGTGGCTGAGAATATCGCCATTCACTGAGTATTATCCCAAAGTGAAACTTTTATGAAATACGATTACTTATTGTGTGCTATGGCGCAATTCCTTGCAATTCAGTTGGAACGCGAAACATTTCTGCTTTATCTTCCCACGGCAGTTTACAGAGGCGGTATGTGGTTTTACAAAGTTTTGCAAATGAGCAAATACTGCCTTGTGAAGCTCGGGAAATTCTAACTACACTGAAAGAATGCGTATAAACTACATCCGTTAAAGTATTTGGATAAAATATTTTGTACTAACAAAGACTTTATTATGTATAAAATTCGAAATAATAATAGAACGTAATATTATATCTCGCCTTAATAATTGAAACCCACGATATAATAATTTTAAAATTCACACACGAATAAAGTCATAGGTACAAGCTAGTACATATTTTATTTATCAAATCTGCAGAGTAAACCTACGTGACGTAGACCTGAACATTAAAACTTTGCACCATCTAGTTCATAAACTTAGGACACTAACTACTAAAAGGATTTACACGTGTATTACAAGATGTATATAAATTAATTGGTAAGAGCAGTTTGATATAAATATAAATGTCATAATAAATAGCTATATATATATTATATAACCTGGCTATCTGAATCGTAGACAGGATATAAGTAGTGGTAAGTATTATAAAGTGGCAGATGTGCAGGTGCGCCGCGTGCCAGCTGTCACTAACATTTTCTCCTACAGCGACCACCTGTCTCGGTCCTTAGAGAATTGAACCTTATTGTAGCAATTTGAGATTACGTAAATGAAATGTATGTTTATATTTTATTTCACAGAGACCAATCAGCTTTCGATTACTGGACGTATTAAAAATTTCATTCCACTCGTTCAATTACACTCGGAAATTAATATTCCTCACATATTTCAAAAAGGTTTTAACCAACTGATTGGTTTTGCCGTGATACGACTATATTATAAACCGAGGTTCGGTTTGGGAAAGTTCACAATGAAGATTAAACAATATGTTTTCTGTTTCACACTTACGCGGATATCTCGGAAGTTGGAACTGAAGATGAATGGAAGTTTTCTTACCTGCAAAAGAAATATTTTTGATAATATAAAAAATAACACATATAATTTATTCATTAGCTGCAGAGTTAGAAGTTCTGGTAGTTCGTGAACGCATGGATCAAAAGCAACATCAACGTGCTGACAAAGTTTATTTATAAACATAAAATATAAAGCGATTGAATAACAGCATTCGTGTGGTGACGAGGAAAGAATATTACCACCCCATCTCATCCTAGCTAACGGAAAAATATGCAGACGATTACACTTTGAAGGAAATCTCGAAATATAACCCTGTAGCACCCCGTTTGGCTAGCGTGGAAACTTTATACCAAAGCCTTCCAATATTGAGAGTGATCTTGATAGGATAGTTGATTGATTGGATTTTTTGAGATTTTGGAAACTAATGGGCATCTTTTCATCCCGATATACCTATAGCTGCAGTTATACTATGAAATACCAGTGCACATGACAACATACCCTAGTAAAACTGCTGGTCCGCGCTAGTCTGGCCACAAGGTAAATAAAACATGAGTCCTGTACAACAGAAATATGAACAAAAGATCAAACTAAACATAAATAATTTCAATAGTACATTGGATGTATTTATTACCTACCTACACAATTAGATTATGTTTCTATTTCAAGAACATTGAATTTACAAGTTCCAACATAGAATACACACATATTATTTGGCTCTATGAATACGCTTTAGGGCGGAACAATGTGTACATTGAACGTCTAATCATCCAGAATAGCAAACCGTATAGAAGGTAACTCATGCGGCGAATTGACCAGCGAAAACCTATTGTGGATGGTCTCCTGCATAATTATAGGTACCTGAATATTCATTAACCCTAAGATGACAACAGACTACGTCTATTCCCGGAATCTTGTAAATCAGTAGACCATGACCATGGCATAAAACTTGTTTGTCACATCTATGGGTTAAACAAACAAATTGTAGGTAAGCTGTCAAATTAAACTGTTATGATATTTCTTAAATAATTTCTTTACTGAAATTGTAACGAATTAGTCTTAATCTAAATTTTAATTGACTGGTATTGTTCTCGGTTATTGTTCTTGTATATTTAAATTGGGACAAGTCAATACCTTAGCCTACGGGCGTCAATCCCTTTCTAGAGGAAATATTATACTAAATGAGTAAACTAGACATGCCCTGTTTACATAAACGTTCCAGTGTAACTTAGAGCCAACTAAGGACTGTGGAACAATGAATCCAATTATTCCCAAGAACGTAGAAAACATTTCAACAACATTTCATTCATATGAGTTAACTATTCTCTTTATAAACAGGCGGGAGAGGTTATTAAAACGGTCGCGGAGGCATAAATGTTCCACAGAAGGTATAATTAACAGCAATCGCAGTATCTACATAAATATGGAGGTTTTCTCGCTATTACTGAACATATCTGATAATGCATTGTTTAAAATTATTTCAAACATTAATTCGAATATAGAATGAAATAATATTAGGTAGCGAACAAAAGCCCTCTGACGACGCCCGAACTACGTCACAGGGCGACGAACAGCGGTCTCTTAAAATTCGTCCCCCGGTATAAAAGTTCTAGAGTCGTACCTTGGTATGGGAATAAACGTTATAAATATGGACAAAAAAGACTTTTTGGTTCCCTGATAAAAAAACATCGCACACATGCAATGGCGAGATTGTATGTTACTACCTTAAGTCAGACATTTTTTGGCCACAACATACCCTGTAGGAGATATCCAGACCGTTTGGAAGGTTCTAACACTTTACCAAACGTTAAAAGGTTATCTAGTAATATTCTAAGTTCATGTTCTGATGAGCTCTTACAATTAATCCCACTCCTCCTCCTCTCCTTTCCTACACAGGACAACACGTGCAGGGCTTAGATGTCGCCCGCATACGCTGCAGAATATTCCATCAAGAACCAAGCGGTTCGGTGAGTCTATTCTCTGCCGCATCATCAAATCTTGGAATTCCTTACCAGCGCACGTGTTTCCTTCTTCATAATTTTCATAGTTCATTATTGTGACTTAAGTCTGGTGTGTTCTACTGAGTTCGTTGTTTGTTGTTGATTCAAAAGACCGTCTTTTGGTTCAATAATAATAAGATCTAAGTACAAACAACGAACTCTGTACAAACTTATTATTATGTAGGATTCTAGAAATGACAGAATTCAGGGTAATAGTGATACTAAATATAGCAATGGTTTTGATTAACAAGCTTTCATTAGTGTGGCTTCCAATAAATTTGTAATCAAAGCAAGCAATAATGTAATCAAATCTTGGAATTCGATTTTGACCCACAAGGAAATTACGTTAAAAGTTGGTGATCATAGGAAATCATTCGTGTACTTTGTTATGAAAATATTAGTCAGCAACCGAGAAAAACCTTGGAACATATAATATGATAACTAGATTAAGGATAATAGAAATAACATTAGCATTCTTCAAATACGATAATTTTGCATGATTCAATTTCAAGACAAGTACATGGCCCAAATGATGGTAAATGGTCACCGGCTAAGCACGAAATTAATTTCCTTGCGATTTAACATAAACATAACATAACATAACATTATCCTACTAATATTATAAAGGCGAAAGTTTGTTTGGATGGATGGATGTTTGTTCCTCTTTCACGCATAAACGGCTGGACTGATTTGGTTGAAATTTGGTACAGGGGTAGATTAGAACCTGGAATAACACATAGGCTACTTTTTATCCCGGGAAAAGGTTCCCAAGGGTTGCAGGAACGGGAACAAAATTCCACGCGGGCGAAGCCGTGGGCATCAGCTAGTTTAAAAATAAATAAAGTTGGACAGTACGGCTCTACTAGTAACTCGTAAATCGTCTAGGCATATAAGTTGAATATAATAATGTAATACCTAGGTACTAAGTGCAGTGAAGTGTAAATATATTATGTAATATTTATCCAACCGTATACAGGGTGGAATTTTGTAATGCCACCTGAAGGGAAAGTACTCTTAATACTGCAGATAGAAAATTTTACTCAAAGGAAACATTCCTTTATTTTTGAAAAGAAACAAAACTGCAATCAACGATTTTTAAAAATTCGCTTGCCGCACCCGGTAATCGAACCGACTAAAATCTGTAAAAGTTGCACCCTGTACTTTTATTGCATAGATCGTTAGGGTCAGTTATAAGGATGAAATCTCTCTAACAAACTTCATAAATAAAATGAAAGGAAAACAATGAAATCCTAAATTATTAAAAAAAAAATGGCAAACTAACTAATTGATTGCTTGATACAAACATTTAGGATCAAAATCAAAGTTGTATTCCTGAAGAGTTTGCCGTCGCTTTTTGAAACTACCCGTATTCTTGAAATTTTTCTACTATTATTTTCAGTACAAACCGAGTTGGTGCCTGTCGGTCTCGATATCTCTCTCAATGCCACCAATAGTAATGTGTGATTTTAATGGATAAAATACGTCAGTGATAATAATTATTTATTAATAACATAATTGAATAGATGGATCTTTGAGTAAAAGTGCTTTAACTTGACCCATGGAACTATTAATTTATAACGGTCACTTTTTTGCCTGATGATAGGTGGTCTTCGTGAACTAGGCTAGGTGATCTAACTGCACTACACCTAAACAAGAGCGGGTACTATAGGCACACTATGACTTTTATATCATGTTTTGGCTCTTTTGGTGCCCCGCGACCGCGGACGAGAGAGAGGGATAGATAGACACACAATATGACTACATCTATCTTTCTCTAGTGTTTAGGGACTTATATTATTGCTCCGAAACCGTAACATTTTATAAACTTGCTGCTATTATATTATAAATTGATGTCTGGTTCAAATAAAAGCGTGTAAGTAATGATAATGTAAAAAGTATAGGTAGATAACAAAGATTCCGTGACTAACTAAACGGGAGGTAAGCGAGTACCCAACTTATGAAAGTTTACAACTTGTGGGCAACTTGGTTTGAAGGGATAAAGCCGGGCCACTAGAAGTTAAGTAGATTGTGCACAGTCTATTATAACGAGAAACTAAAGTACTTGACCCAAGAACAAATTCTATACCGCTTATGTCGGGCAGGTGATGGCGTGGAAAGGGCGCAGGGTAAGAATTTTAGGGAACCAGTGGGTTCGTACACAATACAAAAATTCCGGTCGAGGGCGTAAGGATCTAAGTTCCTTACGGGTTTTTTTTCAATTCAGAATGAATTTCGAAACGAAATCTGTATTTTTCAATATATATATACTGTACATTTTTCTCCCACTACTTCTCCCTCTTCCTCAGTTCCTCAGAAGAGTTTCGAACCCGACTGTGCACTCACACTCACTCACTGAGTTTCTACAAATTCGCACCCCAGTTGTTCCTACTCTATACTGGCTTAAAACTGGCAAGGGTTGAAATTAAACAGGACCCTCTTATTAAGAAAAATATGGCAATCTAATACATTTTTATTTGAACGTGGTTCCTTCAATTCGCATTGATGAAATTCGTTCCTACCCCAGAACCGTACCACAATTTTTGTTATAGGTAATACAGCTTGTTTAAAATTCACTGTAATATTGATTTAACAGCCTTAGGACTAAAATCATTAGTATTGAGAACCAAATAGGTTGAAGATGATGGGTATTGAAATCTAATAAAAAAATACAATCTACGAAATCATTTTAGAACTCGAAAACATTATATAGCTACCCAAACCAATTCATTACTATAGAAGAAACAAGAGAGGGTCAAGTAATATAACGTCTAATGGGTTATCTAGCACCTACAGTCCTATAGACTGCACAATACATGACCTTTGTGAACCTAAGATGGCCAAAAGCTTTCTGCCTAATTGTACTTACTCACGGTGTACGGATCACAAGTACGTACTGGGTCGCTATATTGTTAGGGTACAATAGATTTAAAAGGCTGTAAGTAGAACCGAAGCTTACAATGAAATAAGATTCTAATAGATGGTAAATAAAACTCAAATTACAACAAAAATTTGATTTAAAATTTCTGGTAATTTTCTTCATGAAGTTCAATTATTCTCAGAATTTTCAAACGTGAACGGGCAGTTTCATACAGTTGATAATATTCTCAAAGTATTTATCAGCTTAGAAGTAGCGATCGTAACCCAGCGATACAACTCCAAAAGGTCATTCTATAGAAAACGTATGTAAGTATAACGTATATATGATCTTTACGCTCAAAGCCGCTACCGTATTCATTTTAGAAGCATGTTGATACATTAGATGTAGTCTGTTTTGCGTAACACATAGCCACAAAATTTTGTACAAAACTGACTTATAATTTGATGAAGAACAAGAGAATTTAGTTTCAACTGTAAAAAGCTATTACACCGACGAGGCTGCAGGCAGCAACTAGTATGATATACATGATAAACGTGTGCATGAACACGCATCTATTTAACATACATACATACTTAGCACGGTACATTATGTTACATTAATAATTTTATAGTTGGGACACGCTATAATGGCCGTTTTGACACGACTGGTTTTGCTCGTTTTCTTTTTTCTGGTGCGCTTAATATTGGACAACGAACTGTTTGACGAATTACTAAACAAAAATATGACCAGACGGGCACAGAAGAAAATGAACTTCACAAACCAAAAAAATAAAACGAGCAATACCAGTCGTGTCAAAACGGACATCATAGCGTTCCGTAACTATAGTTACCATGTTGCACGAATCAACTAACCGACGAAAACATGAAAATAGTTACTCGTTAAAATAACAAGCGACTAGGTAGCGAACTGGGCAGTAAAACGTACGGATTATTACAAATCATGCTGTAACTAAGCGGTTTTGGTATAATGTTTTATAAATATAATACACACACACACTTGTAGAAATCATTGAATCCATGTACTGTGAATTAACTCGTCATCAATGTGCGACCATATCGAGCATTGTAATTAGTTATCAAACTTTTACAAATTGCGTAGATATTACTCTTAAGCCTTAAACATCTGAGATAAAAATCATCTTTATGGCTTTGTATTGCTACGTACGATTCGACTCTGGCAATTACGAGAGTGATAATGCAGCTATAGCATGTTTGAAAAGCACATTGCAAGGTTTTTGGATGGGTTATCAATCTCATGATATTAAAACCCCTCCACCCCTCCATACTATAGTAAAACACACTATGGATGAACAACGACTAAATGTTGTATTCAATGATACTTATTACATCGTGTAAGATCAAAGGTGTCCAGTAGCTGCTTATATTGTGTTATAAATTATAACAAATATTCATGAGGCAAGTTAGCAAGCGAGACCACCCAGTTGCCGTACGAATATCTATCGCAGTCGGTAAACTAGTTAGGGAACTAAAAAGTTCGAAATCTGGTATAACTACAGAGTATTGATATCTTTAATGTGTTATGAATGTCAAATGGCGTCACTTCACAGAAAATGAGCTTCTTTATAATTTAAAGTCACCTAAAACAGCTTCCATACTGAAGCGTTCATAGACCATTATGTAGTATTATATGCTTATATTATACTAGCAGCTGCTCGCGGCTTCACCCGCGTGGACTTCTCATCCCGTTCTCGCTTTTCCATAAAAACTTACTTTGTATTTCAAAGATTAAATTAAAAAGGAGTTAATCGAATTGGTTCAGCCGTCTTCTAGTTTTATATAGATATAGGTTAGCGCTGAGTGATTAAAAATTAACCTTAACTTAAACTATCCGAACTCAAAATGCTGATGCTAATCATTATTAACTGCTCACAAGGTTCGATTTTACCTGAAATTGCTTTATATTTGGAACGCAAGAGTAGGTTGTTGAGTCACGCTTCAGGACGAATGGGCAGGCCTGAGCGGGTACGAGCTACCCTCACTTAATATCGACGTTAAGAATATTACGTTGCATTATATCAGTTTTTTTATACCACTTAGGTGACAGACAAGCACATGGCCCACCTCATGGAATGTGATTACCGAGACCTATGTACGTTTGCAACACAAGGAGACTAAGCACACTCGTGCTGCTGACCCTATACAGGGGAGAAGAGGGAAGGTTTGAATGTTAAGATAGTTTCTGTGCTGTCAGAGCTAAAAACAAAACAAGGCTTCATACCACCACAGAGCAGTGTCAACCTAAGCATACGGTCTTCCCACTGAGAACACAAAACTTAGAGCAGGTTACATACAGGCTAGACATCGCTTGTGTTTTGAATAGTATGAAAAAGTAAGCATTATTTCAAGCTATCACGCGACCCGTTTGAAGATAATGCTCACCGTTAACCGAATCGTTTCAATCGCAACGCGTCAATCTGCCAAATACGGCGTTTTATTGTGAATATCGACCAGCAATTTTACGTAGTAGGCACGCGGAAAGCTTTTCACACTAAAAACTAACACACAAACATTGTACGTTAGTGAAAAAAACTTGTAAAAATCTATTGGCGTCATGAAAATTTATCCCATACGGGTCGAACTCATAACACGCATCTTTATGTGCTAAGCTTTAGTAGTTGCGTAACGGTTTCATAGTAAGTACCTCTATATAAAATTCTATGCATTTTTTCCCGTGGACACGTATTACATAAACACGTTTTACTTCACAAAAGCGTGTTAAATGCAACCCTCCTTATTGTTCATGCGTTCAGGTAAAGAAACAGGTACAACAAAAACGGATGTGCCTATCCACTTGGTAATTCCATTAGTGACTGCCCAGTGCTCTTAACCTTCCTTCAGCGCCTTTTAGATACTCATTCAAGGACCAAATGGGCTATGTTGTCTTTAAAACCATTTAAGGTTCAATATTCTTTTTTATATTTCGTGTAGAAATATCGCTAATGGATAATATTATGTTGTTTTTTACTAACTCAGAGCCCGTTCTTAATTCAAGTGAGATTTTTTTTATTATTTCTAACACTTAACTTTAGAAAAAAATTAAGAAATTGTGAAATATTAACGCGATAATAGAAGAACTAGGAATATAGGAGATCAATATCAATAAGGCCTATTAATATTTCTTATTTACATTTTATTGCCATACATGCAATATTGCATAGCCTGTTGGAGTACGAACAATGATAATAATTTTGTACTGGGGAAGGCGCAACCGCTTCAGGGCATTCAACCGATAAATAGTAATTTAAAGTCTATTGAGAGATGTGATTAACAGGCTTAGACTATTATTAGGTAATGAATTATTATGAATATAGGTACCATGAAAATTCTGTATTTATTACAGTGCTTTATTGGAATGCATTGAAAGGTTGGTTGGGATATCAAGAAATTGAGATAAGACTGGAATGCTGCATTATCGCAAATCGAACAATGCGCTTGAGATAGTACGCTAGGATTTTAGTCCAGTACTAAAGTTCCTAGCACAGGATGATTATAATCTTATGTTCGGTACACATCCACCGAAGGAAAACAAACGAAACGGGTATGATTCGATAAATTAACTCACGGATTCATGTGCATACCATAATGCAGACGAATTCAACTCACTTGTAAATAAATTAGAGCAATAATAAATTAGCCATCGTTTAGCTGGTGAGTACCTTTAGAAACAGAAGGTACCCTTATTGCCTATTGACGATCAACGACATATGAAAATACAAACAATACGTCAGTTAATGTGGAAAATGGGACTGAAATACCACTTCTAACAAAATAAACAGTAATTTTTTATATCTAAATTGATTAGGAAGCAAACCTGCACACGAGTGTAGTTCGATAAGAAAATTTTGACATTAGAACTTCATATTATTTTAACTTGAAATGAATATCACAAGAACTCATTTATAATTCCAGATATGTAAATAAAAGTACCTACAATTAGGCAGACAGGTTACATAGATTTCACATTTGTATATTATTTCTTAGGAGTAGAAAACAGTTAACATCTTGAATGAGATCCGAAACAGTCCCTTTTCACAACGTATATTTTTCCATTTACAATTTATAAGAAAAGATAACGTAGTAGTATTCAAATCATTCAAAAATTCATTCATTGTTTAGAATATTTACGTTTTCAGGTGCAATGACCGTCAAATTTATATTCTCACAAGTCAAAGTCAGTTCGAAATATTTTATTCATGTAACATTTATCAAGGCCAGGTCAGGAGCTTCTTTTAGATTTAGTATTGGATTAAGAGACAAAATAAAACAAAATGTAAACGTATTAGATAGGAAACAGTTACAGTGGTTTGTTTAAATTACTTATTTAGTTCAGATACTATTGATAAACATAATTCAAGGAGTGAACTTAAATACTTTTTCGTTTCGTTTTTACCGTCACTGTTTTCTTCTTAAAGGACCTCAGAATCGCAAGGAAACACTTATGCCATGTATATTATTATGTCGTTTATATCAATTAGTTACCCAGACAAGATTGCTACACAGCAAAACGGTCCGTAAGTACAACTGCACATAAACCGTTCGATAATAACATTTATACATATTTTCATAATCTACCAGGACCAGGTGCCGCCCCTTTACTTGGAATAATTGATCACATATTTGCCTTAAAAATATTATTCTCAGACAGTAAGAAATCAGACTTTACGCTGTACACAAACACTGTAAAAATACTATAAGGGCTAGTTCGCAGTTCCACACCATAGTCTGCGGGTCCGCTATCAATCATCTAACCCCCGCGTCCCGCGACCCGCCCACCCCCTCGGCCCAGCAATGGCGATATTTTCACAAGATCCCTCCTGCCTGTCCCTCCAGCGGCCGCTTATTTGCTATCTCGCAGCTGGTCGGCTACATTTAATTCGGTGGATACAGACTTAATTGAAGCTCCCCGGGGAACAATAAATAATAGGATAAAATATAATTCATACAGTTTGATTACTAAAGCTGGTTTTGCGTTTTTAATTTCTGAAATTATACAATTTATACCTGGCACAAGGTCGAGATCGAAACTGCTTAGTTTACATTAAATTTTTGAACGTGCAACACTTAAATTTGAACTTCGAGCACGTTTTGAAGAAGACGCGTCATTTAAACTATTCTTAGAACGCTTAGCCGTAAGTTTTCGTGAGTTAGGGTTGCCATTAAAATAATAAAACCCGTTTGAGACCGTAATATGAAGACTGTCTGATTCATTTTCTAATTTAAATTATTTTTAGTAATATATTAAACCCAGGTAGGTACTATAGTAAAATAATACGTCAACTGAAATGAATGTATCCATACAGTCGAACCCTTGTTCCTGGCATAAGTAAAATACCTTTACTTAAGGGTTATTTTTTCCAAGACTGTAATAATACAAAACGATCCATTAAGTCGCAAGTGCGTTCGAAGTAAGCATGTAATGGGTGCAATTAAGTATAACTATATACCTAAAGTGGAAGCGGGTGATTAACCCAAAGACCTTTCGCCACGAATCGCGATCAGCTGAGCGGTGCTCTTGGCGACACCGACTACTTGGCACATTACAGCACACCGTCCGACCTACTTCATGAACTGAAGCAATGTATAATGCCCGCCTTGCGGTCTAACACACACTACTAAAAACTGCTACTGCACCATCACTATACTTCGTATATGCTAAAAGCTCAAACTGGTAGTAGAAATTCCGCAAACTAGTTTCTCCCGAATGAAGGCATCGTTAGAGCGAAAACAGAGCACTAATTTCTGTATACAAAATTACCGTGAGTTATTCTGAATACATTGAATAATATACCTAAGTTATTCTAAACACTACAAAGTAGGTAGCTATTTATTCACTCACATTCTATATCTAGGTGAAGATACCTACATAAAAGATCTAAATATTAAAAAAATTTCATGAGAATTATCAATCAATAGAGAGTTCACGCGTGCCAGTCTGAACGTTATCATGCAGAGTAGTAGTGGTTCTCAATCGGTTGACACCGCTGTCATTGTAGAGACTGCCCGAGGAATTGTGTAAACGTGTAATTAGCTTTGTATCCAGTAGCTTCATACAACCGTAAAAGGCAGCACTGCTCTGATTACAGAAACGTCGGTGCCCTGTAGGCTTAGTACCGTTTCCGATATTATTTCAACAGTATGATAACGACATACCCTGTCTATCACTATCATTTTTGGCGATATACTGTGTAGACTGTAGACCGTTTATAGTCTACTGGATTTCTTTTTATTGTTGTAAGTTTCTGAAAATAAAAATACGCATCCCTATTAAGACTATTTCTTGTTGAATGAGACTTAAAACTTTTACGTTGGAAGTTAGAACCTATTCAATACGAAGATCTCTTTGAGAGGTATGCTTTAATGGCTTCACTATGACCATATGACCGCATAAAGTGTTTAAATTAAGAGCCAAGTAACTTGACTCGAACCAATCTTCTATGACAAGGCGGCATGAAATAAAACAGCCATTTTACAGCCAACAACTTGAAAAGGCAATATCATTGTCCATCGCAAAATAAAATACCGGTAGTGATTATTAAGTCCTAGAAATTTTACTGACGTCGTAAATGTTCGTCAGTCTGTAACGACTCGACAATGAAATGAGCACAGGTTTTATTATCAAAGTTGTTGTGAAAATACGTCTGTGTAAGGGCATAATGTCTATTAGCGACATTGTAATAAACTGAAAATATGTAGAGACTAGATAATGCGTTTGCATCATATTATAACGTATCATTATAGCTACCAATATACTGACTTCTACTGAACATTCGCATGGCGTGTTGCTGGAAGGCGGGTAGTAGCTAATAAAATCCAATTGCTTTAGTGACATATTAGATGCTTCTTTATATGCGTTTATATATTTTTTAACAACGCAAAACCACAAAATATAGCTAAAGTCATCAGACTGGGAGTCAGGCAGACTAAAGCAAGTGACATTGTCTTGTGGAAAAAAGTAAAGAAAAACTTCAGGTCTGCGTTTCTAGACTCACGATTACACTTTTTACACATAGATAGGTACTCCGCCTTTTCCCCTCCGGCGGCGTACGGAAGGACAAGTCAGCCATTGGCTTTGTCCAACTCTAAATATTTGAAACCCGTCGGTTGCAATGCCCGTTTTTTTAAAAAACATAATATTTTCTCGGTGATATGCAGTCAGCCTCAACCGACGACCCGCTTACATTTGCGTCTTGCGTCCTACTAGTCATTGGACACTTAGAGAATTTGTCAATTTAGTGTAAATTATTTTATGAATTGGTTTTTGAGTTGATTACGCTGTATCTGCAGCATGCGTCTGCAGTTATCCAACCAGCTACGGCATTATACCTTTATTAAGACTACACAGTATGCTTGTTTGCAGGCTGTGTTGTACCTCATAAACAGCAATGATCATGCAGTTGAAACTTAATGAGTTACTATGAAAATTAACATTTTGCTAACGTATTACCACTATAACAGAAAGTAGGTAATAGTTCTTACAATTCACACGATAATACGGGACCTTTCGTGTGTTACTGCAACAAGCACTTGACTCCTTCTTATTTATTTATCATTCAAGGAAAGCACGTCCAAACGTGAAGTAGTTTCTGAGGAACAAAGTAACTGCCATTTGATACCTCATATAGAATCGCCGCCATGAAACTTTAGCTCGATGGGAGTTTTAGTTGCAGTGTATTTGTTGTTACATTGTAGGATGAATACGGGACGCTGCCAGCGAGCGGGACCGGGGCAGTTAACCTACATCGGTGGGTGCCAGCACCTTATGCGGAAGTGATCGAACAACCGGATCGCCGTGCCGTGTGTATTGATCAATAGATTTCAATTGATACTGACGATCAATAAAACTATGTTGCACATGGATATCTGATGCTTCATCATAAGAATCAACACAGGGTCGGGTGATAAGCAATAAGTCCAAGATTGCACGTTCCGTTTTGGTTAATCACTCGATAGGTGTCATGTACGCAGAAGATATCACATTCGGTGTTCTGATTCCATTAAGTGAGGCGTAAGATGTATTGGTAGAGACCGGCAAAATGAGGGGAGGGCCGCTAGTGTCATATTTTTGATATCAAACTTTCATAGTTAAGTGTAAATCGACATATCCAAGAAATAAAGATTTTTTCTGTGTCGTATTTTTTATACCACTTAGGTGGCAGTCAACAGATCACTTTATGGAAAGAGGTTTCCGTGGCCTATGGACTTCTGCATTGTAACACCCTTCTTGAAGAGGTGGTGGGGGAGGTGTAGAATAAGAGTTTTCAATCAGTGCAAGAGACAAATTGGTCTTCCCACTGACATGACAGTATAATAACTCCCCACTGAGCTTCGCATATTCACTGCCGGGAACACAACTCAAGGTTATGATTAGCTACGATATTCTGTAGGGCGGAGGTACTTTACCAGTGTAACTACTCAATTGGGACAGGAGATACCGTCGCGTTCCTATCTCCATCAGTTATTAGTTCCTGAGGCTTCAACATTAGCTTGCTATCATACAATGTGAAGTCATATGCCGAGAGAGTTATTGAAATAAAAGATTAGATAGGAGGTATCATGATAGCCTTGTCCTAGGAGAAACTTGTTATATTAATGGAAATGACGTACAGAGCTGACTTGGAGGTGTACTATCGACAGAATTGACTTCGAATTGCCATGCGATGGAATCTCGTGAAATGTAATAAACAGAAGCAGATCGCGATTTGCTAACCAAGGAGCTAAGAAGGATGTAACAACATCCGTCGAATCGACATAATTTCTACTTCTAAATTCTGTATTTCCAGTGCGTTGCCACCTGGATTGCATTTTCAAAAAATTTAAAAGAATCATAAGTACCTCCAGTGTACAGGTATATGGACATGCAGTACACTCCAGCAGGTGAGCCATGATCCGTGGAGCAATCACATCTCTCAGCCGACCTACGCTACGTTCGAAATCTATTTAGAGATCTTCACCTGATCCAGAGAAGGTCATGCCCAGAGGGAATACTACGACAGTGGGATGAAAGGGGTTCACGTTCTCCAGTGGTTTACCCTAGCCAGGGAGGGAGAGATCGCCGTCTACGGCAGCAACGCATGCCCAGAAACTCTTGTGGCTTTTCAGCCTTTTTAACACGTTAATTGTTAAAAGTAGTTAAACAGATGACTAATGTTTATTATATTTGAACACATTTCAACAGGTAAGCAGCAAGACTGCTGTTACGAAACGTTGCTGTTAACTCAATAAGAGTTATTGTTACCAATAACCGCGGACGCGTGTGACTCATGGTAAGTGTATTTTAATTGTCGGTCCATCTAACCGGTCGAGGTATGCATTTGGGAACTTAAACATGCGAGAAGTGATTTTAATGTGTTTATTTAGAAATATATTTTCAGGTTAATATAGTTTCGAAGAAGCAGACAGTATTATTTATTTTAAAAAAGATATATTAATTCATCTAAAAAGCTATTCTCAAGCACGCCTCTCAAGATTGGGAGAGGCCTATATTCAGTAGTGGACTGCGATAGGCTAATTGATTGATTGAAAAAAAAAACGTACGGTTCCTGGTGGAGTCAATTATAAAGGCCATGCCTACTTTCTGTTATCGCATTACTCGCCACAGACAGGGAGTTCAACCTCACACATTACGACTGGAAATGGTACGCTCAGTGCGGTTTGAAGTGAACATCATTTCGCGCACGCTCAAGCTGTGACATGAACTCCCTGTTGTAGTTTTTCCAATAGACTACAATATGGAGTTCTTCGAGAAGGACATTAGAAGCTCAGGGTAGTTTGCAAACGTCCATAGTCCACGGTGACCACTCTCCATCGGGTGAGCCGTATGCTGACTATGACCTAAGTGATGTAAAAAACACACAATCATGCTCTCATGAGTGTCTTCCATTTCAAACAAAGTCATTAAGGAGAATAGCGCTGTTTTAGATCTGACAGTAAACACATAGCCTACTCGAAATTGCCACATACTGTCACGCCTCTTATTAGGATATTAAGAATTTGATTGCCGTGACTCAGATGTTAGATTTTTGCAGATTTAAGACGTTATAGACCTTGACAACTTGATACATCACGCTTGACAGACAGACGGACAACAAAGTGCTCCAATAAGGGATCTGGGTTTTTTTTTCTTTTGTGGTACCGAACTCTAAAAAGTACTTGAAATCGGAACAACGGCCCTGGCACACATTTTTCGCTTCCTCATATTTCATAATTGACACACTTCACAATCAATGAGGATATAAGTAGTTATATTATTTAATAACAATTAATATGTTCATTATAATTGCAAAAAGAAAATTTAACACTGATAGGTACTATAAACTAAATTATTTTTTCTCGAAATTATGAACACAATAATTCGGATGTTTTTGTAACCATTGTGTGAATACACTACAGCTAACGAACCTATTCAATGATTATGATATTTCAATTCATAGGAAATTGATGAATTTGTCATTATATTGAACGCAGGTAGACATTTCTTGACCATAATTAAAGTTCTCAATATTAACAGGTAACCAAATCTTATTTTTCCATGGGCGTTTTCATTAGATATGAATTTGTGGTACTATGAACTTGACAATCAATATTAATGTCATTAACTATAACAAATAGTCTACAAGCACTTTATTATATGACATAATCGAGTAATTACGCATAAGTGATAGTCGATGGACACTGAGGAATACCTACTGAGAATCGTAAAGAAAACGATTTAATCTCACGATTCAAAATACACGCTCTCGGGTGTGTAAAATAAATCGATTATTCACCCTCAATTAAACACTCTTGCTGCCTCTCGCACCGATAATAATTGAAAGTCGTTACTAAAATTTTATAACTAGAGGTGTGCCACATAATTCAAATAATACAAAGGGAATAATCGCTAATTTATTGATCCTCTGCTTTGCGATCCTCTGAAACGTTTACACATTCGCAGAAACAATTCTGACAATTGGACGAGGTTCTCGCTTCATTGGTTTAAAAAAAGAATGTTATCATGCCATTTTATTTTATATTTTTTAAAGTTAAAAACAACCTAAATGGAATTTTATGTAACAAAAAAGACATTAATTCAAACAGCCACGATAACATGCCACTTTAACGCTTGACAAACATCTGTTCTTGTTTCCATTCTTACTTTAAGGTCGCCGCGAAAACTTGAAGGGCGCAGTTACCTATGAATGAGCAAGCCATAAAAACCCGGGCGGGGTGGGGTGGGAAAGCGCGAGGGGAATATTCGATCACACCCCGCTTCTCAGATCAACAAACCCAAAACCTTGATCAAGATAAGCTGAGAGATTTTCATGTCCATAATCTTAATTAGCAAATGTAATGTATAGGTTCAGTGTGAAAATCATATCAGATTTTGATATCGACCTCTGCTTTTGCCGTTGACGACTGCGACAAAAGAATCATGACGGTAAATCTGACATCCGTTCTCAAAACATAAAATTCATCCGTTGGCACAGTCATACGTCTACCTATATTAATTACACGAGACCATCGCCCGAATAAAACACAACCGGATGCGCCGGTCCGTCATCATTTTGAGTTAATTTATTCTAATGTGCCTTTTTCGCAGTGGTGTGTCCGGGCGCGCACGACCGTGGCGCAGTGTGCATCCAGCCTTATTTTACAATCCGAGTTCATCGCTTTACCTGATGTGGTTTCCGGCGGACATTCCAATCACTCCTTGATCCCAAGTGAACCTCAGAATGGACTGACATCATAGCTGTTAGAATTACTTTCAGTAACGAAAACTAAAAAAAAGGAAAAATCAACTTGCACGTGTTAGTTATAAGACTTGCAAAAGTGAATAACTTCATTATGGAAACTAATGAACATAGTAAAAAGGTGCGCGGTACAGTAAAGTATAATTTCTTTATAGTCGTAGTGCACTTTAGCCATACTGAGGCCGTTAAATCGCCAGAGAGGCCGGTGAGAAGCAATTTACGACCGAGCACGAAAGTTATTAAACAAACCAAGCCTTTGAAGATACGAACGAGTTTCATAGTTAAGGCGCTTTTCGGAAATTAAAAAGATATCTCTAAAGCGATCCCCTTCGTAGAAGAGTTACGACGTTATCGTGAGGCAGGATTTTGTCTGCATACGAGTTTGTATGCAAAGCTGTATTCGTATCTTGTTTGAAAACAACTACTTAATGCGACTTGGCTGGTAGTCCCCAGAGTTATACATAAATTAGGTAAGTTTTCTTTACAATACGGTTTGAGAAAAAACATGAGATAAAATGAAAACAAAATACGTTTTTTTTTTTTTTTTTTTTTTTTTTTTTTTTTTTTTTTTTTTAAATCTAACACCTCCTGCTCAAGGCGGGAGCCTATTCTGTGCAAAGATTAATTTACGCTAGTCTCGTCTATGCATAGTGAAACCCACTCAGGGTTCATAAGTATTCTATAATAACTATTTCCTATTATATACTATTCTCGCTTTCATTCCGTGCCTCTAGTAACATTCTAGTTCTCTCTTGTATCCCTCTCGTACTTTCACGCCATACCTTTCATACTTAGGGATTATTAGGGGGGGGGGGGTGTAGTCTTGTTTTATTTCTTTATTAATATTTTCAATGTTTGCTTACATTATGCTATTACTACTTATTTATTAATTCACATTTATGTTTGTGCTTATAACTAATTATAATATGCTCTAACAATTAGCAGGTTGATCTTTATAATATTTACATGTTTTGTGACACCGTGGGATATTTATACAAATATCCACTGGTGTTCACATTAGCTCTTGTTCCTTATATTAAAAAACACAAAAACAAAATACGTTGGGAGCACGAAGCGTGACTTGAGGGACACGAATACACGACAAAGGCGCTATCGATTCCTTGCGTTCTTATAACATCGGGGGAAAAGACTGCCAACGGAATCTCCTGAAGATATCTAAATATATAGGTCTAAGATTTAAGAGTTACATGTACTATATTCAAATCAAAGAAAAATACTAACATTTTTCAATAAAAATACAAGTCTCCAGATCCATTATTGATAAAGTAATACATTACTGACATCACTTCAATAAATACTTCAGTAGGACTCCTTTGTGAGGGCGATACGCGATCGGAATGCACCTTTGTCAAAGGACCATTCTACGAGTACGGTGTCGAAATTCGGGTTCGGGTTTTGTCTACGTATAATTTTTAGCCGTGTACCTGTGTAACAAACCAGTTTGTAAGCCGTCCTTTGGAAGACGTTTCTACCGTCGGTCGTTAGTTAGCTGCCGTCGCCGTTCGCTCCGACAACTTCCAAATTACAGAGATTAACTAATTTGATCACAATAATACACATCAAAAATGTTTGCACCTTCGCTTCGCGTTCGCATTTCTATATCAACTGAGCAATTTCTGGAATTATGTGAGGTACGCTTCACTTTTTAAAAATAGAAAACCTTTATCCGTATGTTAGTGTGACGCTGAGCATTTGAACAGGCATAAATACTATAAGTTAGAGACAAAACCGCAAAGTGATCGACAATATTGAATGCTGCGTATCACGTAGGCGGTGGGAAAATGTTGCCTCAACGATTTCCCAGCTGCCAGTCACATCGAGACAATAAATTCAGTTAACAGCAATAAACTGTTTAGTTTAGGTTATGACCCAAAAATCAATAGGCTGTTGAACAATTGTGATAGAACAAGCGGGACCCCGAGTAAGCATAGTAAATGTTAGCGGGGTCTCATATTTTATGATTTAAATGAAAACAAGCCCGTTAGGTGGGTCTTTGTACTGTACCTGGGGCCGGGCATCGATCGCGTGGCTGCGGTGAACGCACCCCAAACTCCAAACACCACACCCGGCGAGCGGTGTTAGGGCACGTTATTCAAATCGCTAAAAACCCTCTTACAACTAACCATGATATATCTTCGCTTAAACAACGAAACTTTGTCAAGACATGTTTTTAATTTTTTAATTATAATTTACGGTAAGGACAGGACTGGACCTTTAGACGTTTCCGAGCTGTTCGGGGTAAGCACAAGGTGTGCGAGTGTTGTTAATAGTCGTGCGACAGACAAAGTCCTGTCCCTGTGGAACTAATGACCACTTAAAACGAGAAAATTACGCCATGCCGTCGACCGCATAGACCGGACAAGTCACGAAGTACCCGCTCACACTCAAGATAAAAGAAAAACATTTAGAATTTTAAATTTGTAACGCATTAGGCGGTGATATAAAAATGAAACGGCCCCTGATCAACTTATAGAGATATACAAAACGTTTATCAGATCTTTTTCGGATTCGTTATATGGATACGACTAGTATTTCATTTTCGTAGCATTTCTCAGCAGAGGAGTTCGGGAGCACAAAAACAAGAGTCGGGCACAATATCCAGCTGCGTCGGTCCCGGGTGCGGTGACCTCCGCCGCATCTGCCGCCAGCGCCTGACTTCACACGTACCAAACACAAATCTACCCTGCTAGCTAGCTTTTAATAGTGTAGGATATTCGAGAGATTTAAAATAATTGTTCTTATAAGGCAGGTTGACAAGGAAATGCAATCACGTTTCAGCCAAAACGTGACGTAATACACACGTATATCTGCCGGGGGGTCTCGCGTGATATCCGAATCATATTTCTCAAACTTAAACGATATTGCACGGGAAATTTTGAGGCATATTTGTGAGGGATGCAGCCATCGTTTAGGTTCATAACAGGCGTATCTCGAGGCTGTTGGAGCGGTTTCGTATCAATCAATCACGCGCACCGGCAGTGGTCGCGGCTCTATTATTATAAATGGTCGTCAGCCCATCTTCCCTTTGTACCCGTGATGGACGTGATACTCTTGACATTTAAAAAATGCATAGAACTATAATGGGTTTCACTGTTTTGTTTTCATTACAAAACAAATGGGAAAACGCAGGTGACACTCTACTCTACGCATGAAAGGAATCTGATTGCAGGATTCTAAAATTAACGTTCAAAGAGGTACGTAAATTTTTAAAAATTTGTCTTAAATTGCCATACATATAAAATGAAAACGGACGTAATATTACCAGTAATAGATTCGTGTGTGCCGAAACGAACATTAGTATTCCATGAGCGTTGAATCGCGGTCTATCCTAGAAGCCCATAATTGGAAGTAACAAAATAAACGAAATGTATGTATCTGCATATTACCTAAAGCAGTCATTTGAAATGAAACTTATTTACGCAAGTTCTTCTTTGAAAACATTCAACACGACTGAAATTTTCATTCTAGTTTCGTTAATTGGGCGAGAAATTAGAATATTATGGCATGAATAACCTCCAAAATTAGTTTTAGCTGTCAGTTAGCGTCGTAAAATTGTCCATTAATCTGGCCATAAAAGGCGACCGGGTTGTCTGTGTTCACTGGCTCTTCTTTGAAACTACAACGCATTGGTTAAAGAGGTGTAAGTTACATCCAATGCCACTAGATAGTGAGAATTTACATTTCATTGTGCGAGCGTCATGTCGACGAAACCCAACACTATGCAACCGGTAACTGGATAGGGATGTGCTCAGGTCCCAGGTCTGAAAAGCCGGTTTTATGCTAGACTATCCTGTCAGACCTGCTTCCTATGTGTAAGGAGTTTTTAATAATGGATCGGTTCTGTTCGTATGTGGTAAGAATAATTAATTAAGCAAATGAACGACTATGCGACTATTAACTCGAGTTACGGAACGCTTCAAGCAGTAAAAATACGTACACTAACATTCATCACGTTGATAATTATTAAAGTTGCAAGAGAGTGGCAATGATTTAAGTAGACGATATTTCATTTGAACGCATTAGAATATGAAATTTGAAAATTTTTCATGGGTAATTATGTTAAGGAAATCGCGTGTTTAGCATATTTCTAAAGCAAACTTATATCAGTACTCAAGGAGCTAGTCTTTATAAGTGTATGAAAAACTTGCCTCAAGTGGCATATGCGCTGTTCGCTGCTTTGTAGTAGGAATCGCATAAAAATAAAATTTGAAACACGGTACTTTTTTAATGTTGACGAGGAGACGTATTGAGCGGAAATTGAGTGACGGCAGGTGTAGCGTGTTTTTGTACGAACAGACAGAGAAGTTACAAAATATACGGACTGGGCAAAAACTCACTGCGTTAAAAACATTGCCAAAGTGCATCAAGGACACATACCTGAAACAAAAAATAAATAAATTAGTATCTACATACATTACCTTTATAAAAACAATTCTTTGTTTTTTTTTTTTCCCGACTTGAGATCAATATTTCCCGTTTCAATCTTTTTTTTCCTCAGTTGTTTGGTTAGAATAGAAGATTAAGTTAATCATCATTTAAAATAACGAGTATCATTTTGTTGCACCGCAATACGACTCCAGGTGCAATAAGTCCTAAACTCCAACACGTAATCAGTTAATGACAATTTGAGTCATTTGAGTCTATTAACACAGATAATGACAATTTATTTAAACCTTTTAAATAAAACAGATAACAAAATGATTTACAATTTTGTTGACACCGGAAGCTGTGTTCGACCTCTCAGCCGCAAAGATATTCAAAAACAAATAATAGTAACGCAATCAAATTAACTAAGCACAGACTTTATTTTATTCCTTTTTTAAACTATTAAAAACAATAAATAAATATTCTAGGACAATCTACCTAACGCCACCTAGACCCATGGTAAGAATAGCTTAACTAGCTTGTGTTACGGGTTCTAAAATGCGGAGAAACATACGTACGGTAAAACGGGGTGATTAGAGATCGAAGGGTGAATAGAAATAAAATGGTCAGCAAAATCCTGTAGTTACTTTCTTTCAAGCGAAAATTTGGACTAGTTCATTGGACTACCCATTTCGTGAAATATCTGGTAATAAGCCTAATTATAATCTTGTGAAAGAAACTCTTTAAAATATTCCATTGACCATTTTATTTCTATCCACCCCGTTTTACGGTACTTAGATACATTTCTTTTGTAAATACATACATATTATACATAATAAAATTGCAATACCTAAGAACCGCTTTCAAGATCACACCCCGCGCTTACACAAAGGAGAAGTTAGCCTGCCATTCATAGATAAGTACTGCAACAGTCTCACGTAAGACGCGACGGTAATTTAGAGTCACGAAGCGGGCGCGAATGCAATCACTGGCGGGAAGCTCATACCGGGTGCATCTCCGGGCGCGCGGCCATCGAGAGCAGTTAAATTAAAGATTCCGAACGTACCGATGTAACGACACGACTCACATTGAAATGCGAGCATGTCAACGTGAATTTACGATAATTGGCACAAGATTTCGTCTAAATTCTAAATCTATCATTAATGATTATCGAGTCCCAATGATTGGAAATAAAGTTTATTGAATTGTAAGTTGTTTACGTTTTAGTATGGTCACTCTATGCTTTTTTATATTCGACTAGCAAACCCGGTGAACTCCGTTTCGCCATGTGAAAAATGATTTTCCTGCTTTTCTGTTGAAATTATTCCTGAATTTTCTTTGCTATGAACGAATGCAAAACCGTGGAAATCGGTTTGTGCGTTTTGGAGTTATAGCGTCAGGAAGGAAAACCCGACTTATTAAACGGTTTTTTTTTATATAGTAGATAGGCTCGCGTTTGTCCACTATCTCACCTGGTGGTAAGTGATGATGTGGTCGACGGTGAAGCACGCTTGCCTAGAAGTGCCTAACCTAATTGCTCTAGTCTTGAAAACTTCCAAGTTATAGCTATCCGGAAACACAGATTCGGGCAGAGCGTTCGAATATTGCATTTATTTATTTATTTGTTTAATAGGACAACCAGTTGTTGTTATATTAGCACTTCCATCTGAGACTAAGACATGCAACTAACCTTTAGATTAGTGTACAACATTATAAGGTATCACATCATGCTTAAATGAGTAACGTCAGTATGGAAGAAATAAAATTCGAAAATCTATATTAATAAAAAAAGTTCTGAATTTGATTTAAATTAATTTCTATTACTGACCCTAAGCAACCTTATAGCAACCTTTTTGAAAAAGTAGTAGTGAATCGGGAGGTGGGAGGTTATACACGTACTTTTCTTAAAGTTGTTGCACACATTCATCATACGTGTCCACACAACTAACCGTGCTCATTCGTAATCTGCAACAACTATTCCAAATTCATTGGAAATTGTAATCGTATTCATGTGTGAATTTGAGTGCCTTTTATTCTTATTAAAAGTACCCTGTTTTGATCTCTTTGCATTGTTTCAATAAAATCTTACAGGAGGTGTGGCTAGATGTAAGTTTTAGGACGGATCTATCAATGAAAGTAATTTCTCTCAAATCAAAATGAAATTTGTCACCACGTTTTAGTCAAATGAATATATTTAACTTTGATTACCTTGATCGTGATCAATTTGGTGAAATCAGCTCATAGTTAACTTTCGCGATAAAATTGTATTGTCAGTTATTGTCATTCTTACTTTTGCAGTGATTGTGGATTTCGTTCAGTCTGTCATAAAGTTACTCACACATTTCAATAGCGTATTATGTTCTATTGTTTGATTTTATGATAATAAGCAGGTATGTGTAATCTCTAATAATGATTTTTTTAATAACATACGCCTAGTAATAATCTGATAGTGAAAAATACTAAGCGAAATGGCAAGAATGGAAGATATTCGTATTATTAATAATATTTATATTTAACCGGTATGAAAACATCTTCATTCTGTAACTATCGCTTTGAGTTCTGAGCAAGCTTCTTACGAAAAAAAGCGTAAAAATTGCCAGGGTTATGGTTGAAATCGAACAGTGAATTTTATAATCATAAGAAATATGGCCACTAAACGCAAAGAATATTGAATCGATAGACAAAGATGTGTGCGAGGAATTAGAATGAGACCATATTCCGTACGAACTGTTCACGCCTTCCTATCACTATATATCCATAATATACAATGTATACATACATACACATTGATTCGTGGTACACACATATGCTCACTCACCCAGCATACAATCAGAATTTACAAAACAAAAAAGTTCGTAAACAACGTTCATTTCGCCCGCCATAATGGCCAGGAAAAATGAACACTTTGGAAAAGTGGGTATACTTTTTTATTCGAAACCGTCAGTCTTGCATGAAAGGTTTAATGATAGTAGAGGAAACTCGTGAAGTGAGTCAGGATAGAAGAAAATGGCGGGCTGTTGTCTTAGCCTGTATTTTTTTTAAACATGGAATATTTTCGCATAGAGACAGCAGTGCAGATTACGCCATAGTTAACTACAGGGATCATCAAGTACAGCTTGTCAAACATAGAATGGAAAAGTAATACATTGTACAATGTACAAGGAAACTGAATAAGCATATTATAAAAAAAGATGTTCGCAACACGCAACTTGCATAGGATGACTTATCATCCTATGCTCATCGTTATCATACGTTTTTTCTTAGTCTTAAAACTTTCCCCTACATTAAACTGACTACCGACATTATTGTAAAATACATGTATGTCATAACAAAGATAAGACGGGTAACGCAATTTCAGAACCGTGACATTCTTGAAACGTGGAACCGTCTAAGGATGGAATTCGAGATAACATTAACTCAGTTAAATTAGCTCAGTAACGAGTCCCAGGAGTTGATGTGTGTCAATGACCTAATCGGTACAATTTCGTGAGAAGCACAAGTGATGTCATAGTATGAGGTATCCGTCCGTCTAACGGACCTTGTGTTATGGGTAAAGCGAGTTTAATACAATAGCCACTTAACCACATTATGTTATGCGTTGGCCATGACTTATGTCAGTTATTAAATTTTAGTGCGAGTCTGTAAGCTATACGTTCATTTTAACCCCGATTGACTTATTGGAAAACGTGGGCTAACCATCTTTTTTTATTGTTTTGGGATGGTATTCACTAAGTTAAACGAGCTTTTACTGAAGTCACAGATGCAATGTTAGTATTTTGGTTTGTGAACTTAAAATCTCAAACTGAACACAGAACCTCCGCCCTACAGAATAACGCGGCTAATAATAACCTTGTGTTGTGTTTCTGGCGGTAAGAAGGGTAGCCTGAGCTCACTGGAGTGGTTTTGTGTTGTCAGTGGAAAAGTCGCGAAACTTTACTTAGTCTTCTGTACTGACAGCACAGAGACTCTCTTAACCTTCACCCTTCCCCCATCCCTCATCCCCTCTACACGCTCGACAGCACGAGTGTGACGTCTCTAGTGCTGTAAAAGCCCATAGGCTACGATACTATCAGGTGGACCGAGTTCTTGTCTGCCACCTAAGTGTAAAAAATACTGAACTGAAATAGCAGTTCCAACGGTTAACCTAAAAAAAAGATTGCAGCATATTATGATATACTGCAACTGTATGCAATGTCTGTTAGAAAACAATGAAATCTAATCTATAAATCACATAAATTAAAAAACAACTACATAACAGCAGAGAAAATAATTATTATTTATCGCACGAATGTGACTCGCAAGTATTTCAATCAATCGACGACACAATGCACGATCCAACAGAATTGCTTCAAACATAAATTCCTTATTACCCACTAACAAATGGGAAATTTCACAACTGTTGAAGATAAAAACTTGGAAACAATGAGCATTCAGATATCGTTACTGGCATATATCTTGACCCCACGGAACGAAAAACGAAGTATTAGTGCGCACGGATTAGTTTGATATAATCTATGATTTGAGTTCATCCGATATCGCAGCACCTACTGCTATCATGAAAAGACATCCAAAACTCGCATACTGCTGCTCATAAAGAGTATATTTTTTGATGTAACTGGGATCAAAATATGTGCCTGTAGCTATACAGTTATCAGTGAATTTAACAACGTGCCGTAGTCAACAATGGTTGGCCCTGCAGGAAGGCCGTGTTTTGCAACGAGCAGGTAGCCAATTTGACATTGTGTAAACGTTTTCACATGGGGGGCCGAAAACGGAAACTTGGGTCACGCTTCTTGCATACAAAACGTTCGTAGTCGTACACTTCACAACTGTACAATATTATTAAACTAGCGACACTGCGCATAAAATTACATAAAAAGTTGAGTTATAGAAATAAAGTGCCTGGTCTGGGCAATAGTTTTTATTTTTCGTTCAACTCTGTATTTTTCGTACAACTCTGAAGTGCAGTTCCTAAAAATATACTGTTATTAAAATCAAAAATCATTTATTCTGCATAGACCAGTAAACGGCACTTACAAAACGTCAATATCAACAATAATCTATCAAATGCAAATGGACCACCGGTTTGAAACGCGGCCCCGACCTGAGAAGACTCCGTCAAGAAACTCATCGATCTATCGATATCGGGTCGAGGGATGGGGACGATAACACCAATGTATTAAGAAGACAAAGTCTCGAACACCATGCTGAAATGAGTATAGCATATTGAATATATTTTTGGTTTGCGAAGGTCAGGTGTCATCGACCTCCATACATTCAACATGATACTGGACAGACTTGATACTACATATTTGGTTACTGTAAGGTTAGTTGAATTACTAGATGTTAAGCCGTCTGATAGTAAACGGGTTCAGAAGCCTTTAAGTTTTTAGAACTAGCGAAACCAGAAATATCACCAAAATAAATCGTTCCTTAAAGATATTATTAACATATTAATTAGTATAACAGTTAATAAAATAAGAAATTAACCAATAACCATGGATGTCAATTCTGTGATGAAGAGTTTATTCTAATCAGAATCATGCTAATTACTTACCTTTACATGAATGAATAAGATATACAGTGTGCCTAGACCTCTATGTGTATACACCAGTCACTAGCCCATTGCATATTCAAACGCGCATAAATTAGATTAAGAACTGATTGATGCGAGGGCGCTGTGTGCGGTCCGTGTCCCCGCGCACAATGGATTGTAGTGCGAACAGGGTCGACGGGAAGCTTCAGATTAATAAATTACGGAACTCAAAATTAGTACTTATGAGTAAAAAAAGGTTCTAACACTGGGCAATGTCTTGACTTTGCCCAATCTTGGAATATTACGCTAAGCTGATGACTAGGAAAAGTCATCTTACACTTGTTCCTGGATGCATCTGAAGCTTGCTTGAAGCCCGTAATTTCTTAATTTTCTGCCCGCCTGGCTTATGTTGACTCTTGTGGGAACGACTATCGTTTGACCTCTCAACTCCGAGAGCAACGATTGTGTCAGACCGTCATTCGTTAATCAGGAGGTTCCAAGTCAACCCTACCTGTTAACTAACAGGTTAGGTAGGTATGGGACTTCTCAAAAGTTTGAAATACTGCGAAAATGCAGTTAAAAATAAAAACACTTGAGCCAAAAGATACAGTACCTCTTCAGTAGTACCTGTTTTACTACACAGATAAATAATTTAAAAGAACAAACAGCGTAAGACTCGTGATTCGATTTCAACTTTCTTTACATTCGATAGCTACATTAAACTTTCAAAAAGCCTTATTTGCAAACCCTTATATGGAATGAAACGTGTTTTAAAATTGTATTTTCTCTCCAATTAACAGTTTACAGACAAATGCATGTAGAACTAATTCCAATCGAATATATGCATATGCAAATTTCCTCACTATTAGTATGAAAATTAGTAGTATTGTTAAGACGATATAACGTTACAAAGTCGGCAGACGTCCAAAATCTTGACACATAAACACACGACCTTGAATATGAACCGAAGGTGAGACATGTTCAGATTATTCAGGTACCTACATAAAGATAAAAAATGTTATTTTAAGAAGTCAATAACCTCGCAGTGCAGAAACTATTTGTACAAGATAACGAGCACAGAAATAAATATTCGAGGGGGTTTAGACATTTTAATTTAAGAGCTATTGTGCCTAGGTGTACACTGTGTACAGGTCCCTAAAGAAACATTCTTAATAACCAAATCAACCTCATCTGCATCGACAATAGACGAGCCCCCTGATGCCATCATCTTAGGGTACTCCGTCTCTTGATTCAAATTATCAGACCAACGAGTTATCTGGCTTAACAACCCCAAAAGGAAAACTGCGCCAGAGCCTTGTCTATCAGTTACCGGCTGACCAATGAAATACCGCATCTCCGTGAGATTTACATTAAGTTTCACTTTTATGCTGGCGTCTTTGCGTACTACGGAAGAAGGAAGGTGTAACCTATGTATATTATATTCTAGTTAGTCACAAACGATTAGCGAGCAGTCAACAGGAAACCTAGAACACTTTCTATCCAAAAAAAAGATAAATTCATTGATAAACATTAGCATTTTTTTGTGTCAGTGCAAATTTACGAATGTCAATGGCACGTAAACGAGGTGCACGCACATTGCCGAATGTTCTGATAAACAAATCCGCGAAGTTGAGTGAACTCTGTGCGCGGGCTGTGGCCCGAGCAGTAGCCACGGGGAAGCCGCGCAGAGTAAGCTTGCCAATGAATCCCGTGCGATACTATCATTAGAAACTGTCTGATACGCAGTAACAACAATTTGATATGAAGCCAATTCATTGGACAAAGCATTGTCTATGTAATTTCACAGGCAACCAGTCTATACACACACGGCAAAGAAAATAGGTATACACCGTTTCATATAAAATGTAAAGTGTAAGAAAAGGTGATCCTTTGTCGACTGTATCTTTAAAGTTTTTGCTTTGTGAATAAAAGTTCGTTGGTTGATGCCATTGCAATGTTGCCGATACATTAACCTTTGCTAATAACAAAGAAACGCCCCTGACAAGTAAATGTTCCCAAAATAATACATTATATCGTATTTTTTTTCCATTAGTCAAACAAAAGTACCAGAAATAACCTAACATGTATGTACAAATTGGACTTCACATCAAATACCACTAAACCGATTTTATAAAATTTAATTTATCTATAGAAAGCTACATTATCAATGATTAACATAGGCTACTGCTTATCCCGATATTCCCACGGAATCGAAACTAAAAGCGGGTGAACCGCTAGCATCGATGCATGTATAAGATAAATAGAACTCGTTAACAATGATATCTTAACGTATTCGGAATAACTTTCAGAATAAGATATAGAGATTCCTTGCTGCCGAAATAGATATCCTATCTATACCTACGATCTGTGAATATGTATCTAATATCTGACTCAAATAAAACAATCTGGTAAAGGTAAGGGTGGTCATATCTAAAGAGAAGGTCCCGGATCAGGCGGGGTGCGAGGGATATGTCGGCTTACTATCTCACCTCCGGCAACTAAAGACCCAAAGACGGCGAGCGTTTTAGTTGGTTCGAATCTAACATAATGGCGCCGGCGGGGTACTATCCCTAGAGATGTTTCACACGACTAATAATAAGTCTGGTAAAGGCAATACCCACACTGATCTTTACAGATTTTAAAATGAGACTATACTTTCAACAAAGCTACAAAAGTTCCTGGGCAATTTGAAACTAAAATTGTATGAAGTGATGCCACTTCATCGCACCAATAAAGCATCGATGGAATAAAACAACTGAATTATCGCGACAGCGTGTTCGATATAATAAAAATCGAATCATCAACTTTCGAAATCAAATAGGGCACCCCACAAGTACTACCATAGCTACTGTTTCAGTCCAGTAGGATAATAGATCTACTTATATAGAGAGAGATCTACTTAATAGATTGTAAATAAGTTTAGGATACTACTTGCATGAGTTTACTTAGTTTCTTATGAAGAAACAAAACATCGATGTAATTTATTTTATTAATATTAGCATGTTACATTCGGTAAATTAGATTTAAGCTGTCAAGGGATCATAAACCTTAGAATGTCCAGGAACTTTTAGAGGCCACTGTACAATAACGGGGAAATCTGAGAGAGCCCCGGACTTTCGTGTCTTATCCCGTGTTAAAAAATTACACTTCGAATGTCTAAGTATGTTTATTTTTATTTCGTTGTTGTTAAAATTAGAAACCTTAAATCAAGTAACAATATTTTAATTTCTATCCAAGTCCAGGAACTGCACGTTATCCAAACAGGATTGGCGGCTCGCTCACAGCACAGCACTATCTGCAAAATGTTCTCGTGAATTTGAGAGACCGGCCACTACACTGTCGAACGGTTTGGTAAACGCTATCGACCTGTAATATAACTTGGGCATATTCAACGAATAGGTATTTATTTATTATATTTGAGTGGAGTTACAAGCTACAACAAAAAACATGTCGCTTGAATAACTCTTTTCTAAATAATAGGAATAGATTTATGACAAAGTGGGTAAATGTTAATACTTGAATATAAATGTAATGTGTGTAATTTTAATATAATAATTTTAATGCAGTGTAATTTTAATGTTTTAATATATTTAATGTAAACCACATACTGCGACTAAATATGTTTACTGTACTTATAATACTAAATGTCTTTGTCCTACAATGTTTAATGGCAAATAAATTCTTTCGTTCTTAACTTAAAGTTCGAAATAAATAATCTGTTTCTAGATAGCAGTGAGATTCTAGAACCTATTATGATTTGCATAGATATGTAGCTCAAACACATACTAGTAAACATGAGCACATGCCCGGTTAAAGGCAACTGGCTCGACTTCAATTTATAGGACCGAAAAATAAGAAAATTGCTTTAAGTACACAATGATGCTCTTTACGTGAGAAGCTAATCGCCAATATTTTTATATTTTAGGGCATGGAAAACAAAAAAACAAGTGAAAGTGTGAAGTAGACAAGATATGCGTGTCATTGCTGTGCATTATTACGCAACGAAGGACATATTCGACAATAAGAATGAAATTTATTGTAAGAAGGTAAAGTTTGTATAAATACGACCAATCAAAATAATTGTTTACTAGTTATGCAAAGTATTATTAACAGTATTATGTGTGAGTTTGGGGACATCAGTACCCCTATAAAATCTGTATTATCACATTTCTACTAGTTTTTTTCTATTCATCTTCATAACATTAATAAATATGCATGCAACACGTAATTCTAATAACTTTAACCCATGCCAATTAATTAAATGTTTCAAAAGTGAGTGTAAACAACGAGTGGTAGGTACGATAACTGAGAACAAACTTGATATGCAAACGTGCCGGATGACGTCATTGTGTACCACGTACCCGGGATTAGGGAAACAGATAAGGAAACACAGGAATTCATAAAAAAAATGTGTACCTTGGTTATGGCGTATTGTATAAACAGAGGGCAAAACTGTTTTGGTTTTGAGGTTATGTTAAAATTTGTGTTAAAAGATTCGTAATAGTCGTGAAATAGTGAAGTGATGGTACTTCCACATTCGACTCTGTTCCTCCATACTGGAATCATGTCATGAAAGATGAACAAAAATATACAAAAATGTTTGCATATTAAATTATTATGCAAACATTTTTGTAAGTGACTGTACTTATTGAGAAAATTGATAAGTCCTACAGGTACAATACGTACACGTATAACTTAGTATGATACGTCAGTAAATCCTACTAATATTATAAAGGCGAAAGTTTGTTTGGATGGATGTATGGATGGATGTTTGTTCCTCTTTCACGCATAAACGGCTGGACTGATTTGATTGAAATTTGGTACAGAGGTAGATTAGAACCTGGAATAACACATAGGCTACTTTTTATCCCGGGAAAAGGTTCCCAAGGGTTGCGGGAACGGGAACAAAATTCCACGCGGGCGAAGCCGTGGGCATCAGCTAGTACATTATAAATCTATACTAATATTATAAAGAGGAAAGATTTGTACCTATTTTTGTATGTTTGTATGTTTGTAATGAATAGGCTCAAAAAGTACTGGGCCGATTTAAACAATTCTTTCACCTCTAAAAGGCTACAATATCTAGGAGTAACATAGGCTATATATCATCACGCTACCATACAAGGGAGCGGAGTAATAATCATAAATCTCAATTGATCCGGTAAATTTCTATACATTGGCGCTAATGTCGCTAACAATTTCCGTTGTCATGACAGCACAGCAAGGAAAAGTAGTATAGAGAGGCAAGTAGTGAATCGAGTAGAGTCCTACAACGCGATAATCGACATCCACGCGGGCGGAGCCGTGGGCAACAGCTAGTACATTATAAGTAAATACAAGATTATCTATTTGGGACGAACCGTGAATACCACTTTAATTTTAGTTATCAATGATGTTTTAAGATATCACCTATTAGTCTAACCATTTCATATCTGCGCCAAATTACATCCAAACTGGTCTACCAAATGGCGTGACTTAGTATGCAGCGGAGAGCAGCCCATATCATGTCTTCTTGTGGGTTGTTCTCCAGGAATGAAGTAAAAGTGACTGACAGAATATTACTAATTACCATAAATATTATAATTCTTAAAGTATGCTAACAATGAATCCCCACGTATGTTTAATCGTGGTGATTAAATACGATAATGATCTTGGCACGATGTGTCATAAGTATATTTATAAGACAAAGCATTCCATATTCGAAGCTTACTTTCTGTACGCGTGAGAGAGGGAATGTTTCGAATTTAGAAATAATCTGGTACTGACGAAAGTTTATGCGAATATCTGATTACTTATTGAAATAGAACCAATTTTAAACGAAAACTATTGCGATTAATTTATTTGTTTAGAGAGATTTGTGATGTGATAAGAATGGATAGAATAAGGAATGAGTATATTAGAGAAAGTTTGAGAATGGTATCAGTTAACGAAAAAATGAGAAGTGAACGACTGTCGTATGTACACACTATGAGAAGAGATGATGGTGGTGTTTTAAAAAATCCAAAGTATAAATGTACAGGGTATTGGGTGCAGAGGTTGGCCCAAAAAAGGTCAAAGATTGCGTGAAAGAAAATATGGCAAAGGAGGCAGTAACTGAAGACATGACATCAGACAGGAATGTGTGGATGAGAATGACATGTTGCCCCGACTATAATTAATTAGGACAAGGGCAGGGAGATGATAGCTATCACGATTTATTTGCTGTTAATTATATTTCGGTTACCTTTCAGATGAAATAATATAGAAATTCTATCATCAACAACATACTCATCATTCTCTGAGCCTATTCCCAACCCAGTTGGTGTCGGCTTTCTAGTCTAACTAAGAAGCGGCTGAACTTCGATATTTTCCATGAAGCGACTGCTATTGGACCTCCACAAACAAATTGGCGATATCTAAGTTCTGTAGATACGCTAGTCGGACTTGTGAGGGCTCCAACTACCAGTAATATTAGACTTTAGAGAGAATATTAGACAACATACTATTAAATCTTAATCCGAGATCTACTGATACACAACAGAGATCACTCAATCACAGGTCCTTTCTCACGACACCAATTATCGGTTGGCGGTGAGTCAGCGATAAACCGCTGTGGTTAATGGCTGACTTGCAACTAAGTAGGCTATGTACGTTCACACAACTCGGGGACTCCTTATCAAACTCAAATATTTGAAAGTTTAGTAAGATTATATTTTAAGTTACTGGTGAAACTTCAATTTGTTTGTTGTATCTAGTTGGCTTGTGCGATTAATGCACCTAATCCGGTGGCGTATTCGTGACGTTAACTCTTTGCGAAAGGGGAATGATTTGTCTCCCTTCGAAAAAGACGGAGCGGCAAGACCCAGAGTCCAGGATATAAAAGATGTGTAGTGAGGATATGAAGCGGAAAGAAAATGTTTAATAATAATAAATACTCCAATGAAAGAATATGTTAAGTCAGGTCTGGGGAGAGTAGCGTTCGTGAAATAAGGGTTCTGTACCCTCGTATAACACATAAAAATACCTAATTTATAACACTTTATAACGATTAAACTAAATTGAAAAGAATTTTTGAATAAAAATTTAAGAAAAGAGCTTAATAATAATCACATACTGAGAAACTTCAAATTTTCTATCATAATTTTCCTTATAATACACAACCTGCTAAAATACAGCAAATATAAAGCGATTACATAAAAAGCCATTGAATTTTGGTTTTATCCATATAGACTTAAAGTTCAAAATACAATGAAAACGGGGTCTTTATATCGTTAGGTTTACTTCACACCTTGTCAATAAATTTTTTGTAATCTCAGTTTTTAACAATGATTGACAATAAGTTGATTCGGGGCTCTGGTTTCCGCTAGTAACCGTGGTACGGAACGTGGTACGGAACCCCAAAAGATATAAGATTTTTCAGTTTCATAAAGTTATGAAGTAATTCTAGATGTATCTGCAGTCTGGATCACGCAAACTCAGCAGTTACGAATGTCGATTAAAATTATTGCGCACGAACGAGAAAGTAATTTCTTCAGCAGTTTCTAAAATAAATTTGCAAAGAATGAATTGCATTTTACTTACTATTATGCGATAACTGTCGTTCGTAGATTATTTTTATGGGAATATCGATAAGCAAAGTTTGCTGGGGTATAAATCTTTTAACTATTTTGACACGAACAAAAAACTGCTTAAAAATAAAAATACATCTGACAGTACGGATCTCCCCAACGGATTATATAATCACCATGACTGTTGCCCAATCAATTTGATGTCCATAGCAAAAATATTTGTATGATTAACAGGAATATTTTAGATATGGCCATTTTAAAATATGAATTTATTAAAAACAGGTCTTTCGGGAATACGTCATTATGGGCCTAAAGGATAGATATCTATACACAACAATTAGCCCTCAGGTATTATGTTATAATGCATTGAAACTTTTCCTGAATGGGTCAGTCGACCAGACCAGTAATGTGATGTATTCACACGATTAAGTGTTGGAGATCTTACCTCCCTTTCTTTCTTAATCTCTTGATTTCTCCCTCTTTCCCCTCTAAAGGTGGCAGGCGCTAACCGCCAAGTAGGCTGTAAGCCTGTATATAGTTTCAAAAAGTTTCAATTTAATTATGACCTGTCATATAATACACGCACGGTAGCCTATACGCGAACTGAAATTCCCCGTGACCTGGTTATCGTAACCAGGCCAGTACGATGCCGGTACTCGCGTCGAATGCCGCCGTTATCTCCTCTACTTACCACGGTTACACATGTGATACCAATTTCTTCACACGTGTTAGTACAAAAGGTGAAGACGATTATCGCCTTTTACCGATGTTGCAAGGACGACGTATTAGCTGCATTCTAGTTACTAAAATTAAAATCGCAAATGTATTGTACTACAAATGTTATGGGATACATTTTATTGAATACTAGCTTATGCTAGCGGTTTCGCCGGCGTGTAATTCTTGTTATTCCTCGCAATACTATAAACGACACTTCGCTAGACTACGATAAACATTTCAAAATTAATATCAACTGAACCAGTCGTTCTAGAGTTTTAGCGAGCCAAACTATCAGCAATTTATTTATATTTACATATTATATTTTATAATGAACTATTGAATAAAGAAAAAACTGCTAACTTCAAAAGCTTTTCCTTATGAAGTTAGAAATGTAAGACAAACCGCGAAAGATTCTATAAAATATTAGATGCGTAAAACTTTTACTGAACAGATTTAAAGAAATTTTAAACGAATTACGTAGAAAGGACTATTTAGGATACTTTTGATATTCAACAATAGGGTTCGTTGGACCGTTTGGTTATAAAAGGAATCCTTTTGTTATAAAATTATCTCTTTATCTACTTAATAAGACTAACACCAAGGCCGCATTCAAACGAAGCGTATTGTCAGTCGCCGACTGTGAGGGAGATTTATTGCTCTATACATAGGTAAACAAATATTCAATTTTTCGTTTGCATAGACTCAATAATACTCTATTACGCATATTATAGTCACTGATTTTTGGGTACAACGTTGGAACTTTGATATTTTTCGTGAGAGGGACTGTCATCTGACTTCCACAACTCACTGACTAGCGAAATTTTGAGGCTAATCAAATACGGCGCTTTATACATTTATACCTACCAAAAACGAAGTCTAAATTCAAATTCACGCTGGGATTAAACCCATAGTAGCCTGTTCAGTAGGATGCTGACAATAAGTTTGGTTTGAACGCGGCTTAAAAGCTTGATAGACAACGTAGACTAATCCGGTGATTCTAGGAACGTGAAATTTGGCAAAGAATTCCCTACACAATGGAGCTGATACCTCTATACCTGCTGATGCCTATATATTATGGTTCCAAATCGCAAGAGCCCGAGCTTTATCGCGCGCAGATTGTTTTGATATAATGTATGATTGGTGGATTTGAGCTCGTCGACCGTCATTGCACCCCACGCTATCCTCAAAAGACACCCAAAAACGAGTAGATAATGCTGATATAATCACATTTTCGGGCCAAGATACATATATGGCAGGAGCTATACTAAGAAACGATGTAGAGTAGCAATTTCGAAGCTTGTATATTTCACTGATCCAACATGTACTAATAATATCCTCGGATGTCTATATTACGACAATAAGTTTATACCAATGGATGGATGAGACGGTTCTTCTAAAGGTGCTCTTCGCCGGGAGCATTCGCCTTGAGATTCAATTTCGAGTACATATTACGTTACAATTTGGGATGTAACTCCCTGGCTGATGGATGTAACATTTCTGATACGATTTTGTCCTTCCACTGCAATAATGCTAGAATTGTATCATTACAGATTGTGGATTATAATATTCGGTTTTGTCTCGCTAATTTACATATTGTTCCCGATGAGGGGACACGTTTTATAATTTAAGTGTAACCGCGGATGTGGGGCATATCGCCCAGCGCGTACAGCAGGCATAAGTTACTGTGAAAGTTATAACTAGTAAACAAATTCGATTAATGTGTCTGAATCATTTCCATAAACTTCCTACCCTTCCACGTATTTATGTATTGTAGCTTATACCAAAATACTATGGTTAAAGTAATATTGCAAAGCTCATACCATTAGGCAACCAATCTCATTGCGAAGCGTGTTGAAATGAGTTTAACCAAAATGAATTTCATTGTGTTTGGTTTAGTAGCAAAAGATTTCCAAAGATATTTCTTTTGTCTAGCGGTTCAGCTCTGGTTCATACAAAAAATATGCCAGTGTTAATGTCTTGTTAAAATACTTTTATAATGTTTAATCATTCAGCGATAAAAACAAGGAGCTCAGGAGAAAAAGAAAAAAAATAGGCGCCTTAGCAAGGCATTTTAAAACTGGGTATGGACACTTGATATGGAGTCGTTATCGTAGAATTAGACAGCAACATCGTGAGCGTCACGGATTATGATATGAGGCCATGGCCTCAGTGAAACTACCGACCTATAGCTATCATAACTGGCAAAAACTATTACGATTAAACGCAACATCTATGGCGTTTTGTCATGCTTTCACAACTTGAGTAAACTAAAATTACGCACAAATAAGTTACGTCTATTTATTTCAAAATGATTGTAGTCCTTTGAACCACTCACAAGACTTGTATAAACTACGGCAGGATTCCGCAATGTATAGAAATGTACAATGCACGCACTTGCAAAAAAACAACGCGAAAATAATTTCTGGGTTTGACTACAGAATCTATCGCCTCTTGGCGTGATTCATATTCGCGCGAATGTGCACTTACTATGAACGACAGAATATTGCGCGGAATTCCAATTGCATTTCCTCACGGATAAAAAGTAAAAGAAAAAAATTCACGCGTAGAGATTCCTTCGCGTCAAGCGGACTTAAGAAAAAAGACTGGAATCTATCAAAGTGTCAATATGTTTTGCTCTAACCTCCCCAGGTAATATGATAGTTTTATATTCAACAGGGCAGGTAAGAAACCTTTAAGATAGAGATAAAAAAAATCATATTGGACATATGGCACCAAAACAACCCCTCATGATAAATTTATTTAAATGGTATCCCAGTAAATTGATGTCAAAGTTTTGAGAGCGTACTTTTTAAAAGCGTTCACAAAACTCAATTCGAGACCGAGTTTGCCATAAAGGCCGATGGATCAAGTTTTTCAACTGGCTTGGCGCAATTAGACACGGCTAGCAGGGTGGAGACTGTAGGCGCGACCCGAGGCGCGGTTACCGCTCCTCGCAGTCCGATCAATCAGCCCGCACGCTCTTGGAGATAATTAATTTACTCTAAAAGGACCCCATCCTGCCCGGCCCTGTGCAATCTGCCAACCTCGAAGTTCATCGGCTCGCGTATTGATATGATCGCTGTCCTCCATTGGTATGCAGGTAGCGCGAACGTGTAATCAAAGAATAAAAAGGTTGTTTTCATTTGTGCTCGATATTAAATTACCTTCGAATTGTGTGTATGCGTGGTTCATGCTGTTTTGCCTTTTAAGTTAACTAGTAAGACGATGTGACTGGTGAGGTACATTGCGTGTAATCGAAAATGAGTTTCGACGAATGGTTAAAAAAAGTTGTTGAATAATAAAATAATAGTTTGTATGTCAGAATTCGGTAAGATATAATTATGATAGGTACTTAAATCTAAGTTTAACTACAACAAATGAATGAATGTGTGTTTGAGATGCAGGAGAACACATTTTATTACTTTCTACTCTGTTAGCTGTTATGATTAGCTACGAGATTGTTATGGCAGTGCACTATCGTGATTGTCTTGAAGCGTTGAGCAATGATGAAACAGGCTCGTTACATGCCAACATGAGCAGAGAGTGAAACTGTATTGTTCCCAATTAAAGTGGATATCTAGCCGTGATACACGGAGTGACTCAAACCCTATTTCAATACAAAGTTGGATTCAGAATAAATTAAAACACTCCAAAAGGAGAGAAAATAACTAAAATGTTAATGTTAAGATGTTCTTATTTGCATTCAACGGGCGAGTGCACGAGGTAGGAAAGTTGGGAACACAGCATACTGGGTTTAGGGCTCTCGAGCGGCGATCGACGCGGTCTCGGAATAATCAGGCGTGCCTCCCCTCGTCGCGGTCGTTCACACACAATCGGCGCGCCAAGCGCCATGAGACCTACCTACGCACGCCGAGTCGACACAAAGCATCCACCCATATCTAACAACCGCTACCCCCGATGCACGAGCTCTGCACTACTTCAGAATTCGATGCCGTACCACGTTCAAAATCGACTTTAAGGGCAAGAAGGTAAGCCCGAATTTAGCTTACTAGCTACGATCACGCATTCACAACCTCTATTTCGATAACAAATATTTGAGCTAGTCATTTGAAAGCAAACTAAACGCTTCTACATAGAGCATAGATTCGAACGAACGGGTGTGTATCGGTTAGCGGACGCAATGTGCATTCGATTGCGGGTAACATGAATATTGAAAACCGCTCTTATGTCGTTCGCGCTGAATCGAATCCACGTCGCCGGCCGGTACAAATACCACGTGTTTACAGAAGGCAACTGGTGCAGATTGAACTAATGGTGAAGTGCTTACTTTGCACGTGTAAAGATTTGGATTGTTTTTTGATATAACTTAGGTGGCAGACAAGTACACCTCCCCAATAGCAAATGGTTTCCGTGGCCTATGTCAACCTAAGCGCTTTGCTTCCTACTGACAACACAAAACCTTTCCAGTGATCTCTAGCTACCCTACTCTCTGCCCGTAACACATCACGACGGTTAGTCCCGGTATTTCCCAGTAGGACTGCTCAATTGGGACAAGAGATACCTTGTTTTCTAATTACTAAAATACTTTATTGCCGTAATTTTTATAGAAAAGTTTCGAAACTACTAAGACATAGGAATCGGGTACCAATTCAGGCTTTCGTTCTAATCCCAATGAGTAACAAACACTAAAAATAGGAAGAGGTACTGTGAATTAGTATCGTGGGTATGATTAATGTACCCGTATCGTGTTCAGTCAGAAGTCCATAGACCATACTTCCGTAACAGCAGATGTTACGACTGTGTTGCCAGCAGTAATAATTGCTTAGCGCGTTTAAGTTATCGTCAAGTTTACTGACACTGCAGTGTCGAATACACGATAGCCATGATAACGGTATGGTCCTCGTTATTTTAAATTGCTTTGGGACTAACGTACTTTAAAGGAATTACGATCGACGGACGAAAACCCTTATTGGGTATATAATATTACTGTAAGTAACTAAGTACATATATAAATAAATTGATAAGTAGGTATGACTTTATAAGTACCTAGTATACCATGGTGCGTAAAGTTTTAGATTTATGAGAATACCCATGGCCAACTCTTGTAAGTGGGAACTCTCGAGCAATAGGTCGTAAAATCGAACTCGATAAGAACTACAATGTAAGATTTCAGTTAACAGCTGCAACATTGTGATTGTTCTACGTCATTTTCTAGGTAGGTAGTATTCACCAACAAAAAATTGAAAATCCTTTTTTAAATTTCATAACTAACAAGGGAATCAACTAGTTGTACATATAGTAAAAAAAAATAATGAACATTATCAAAAGAATAACAAGATTAAAAGTTAAATTTATGTAGATAAGTTATGTTTTTCTTTTCAATATTTGTTGATTCATAGAGACAAATAATAATATTGTAATTTTTTTAATACTGTACCTATTCAAAGTTATGAATAGCTATTATAATGCAGCCAGTTTGTATAGAGAAGTAAAAAAAATATTTAATTCAACAAAGTAAACTTAAAAACCAAAGATGTTTCTTTAGTGATAAGGCTGCACATTATGTAAAATGACATTGTGTTAGATGTAGGAGATAGAAATATACAGGAATTTAGTAAACAATAAGAAATATTCTTTTTATATCTACCAAAAAATAATTACTTAGTGTCTAATGCAATTCTCAAATTTTGGAAATTAAGTATTTTAATGTCCAAGTTGAACAATTAAATATGTCAAGAATTATATAATTATAGGTAAAATTACATTTTGATTTTATTTTATTATATCATTTGATATAATAAAATAAAATCAAAATGTAATTTTTAATAATTATTATAAGTTATTTAAAATGTTTACCCCACATTTTTAAATAAGACAAAAGGTTGAGGTTAAAGGGTGAATAGAAATAAAATGTTCAGCAAGCAGTAGCTTTTTTTTCATGTGAGACTTTGGACTAGTTCATTGTATTAAAAGAATCATCAAATATCTGGTAATGGACTTCCTTCAAATTTTGCTAGGTATATAAATTATTTAAAAAATTCTAATAACCATTTCATCTCTACCTACCTACCTGGATCCCTATTCACTCCGTGGTACTCAGTATTTAGTTTACAAATTAATTAAAGTTCATTATTACTGCTTTCATTTAGCAAGTTAAAATATTGCTGCAAAGAGGGGTCAGCGCAGCACTAAATTCATTATTTAGGTTTTTTTAAATACATCTATATTATTGTATAAATAATAGCAGATAGCTATACAGATTCACTTTTAGAGCATTGAAAGATGATTACATTCATAACATAGTCCTCAAACAAGTCTGTGTTGTGTGTATGTTGTACAGAAGTTATTATTTACCAACTTATTGTGTTGGTAAGCAAATTGACAAGTATCAAACTTCTGAACTAACTTTTAGATAGTCATACACAATAGATGTATGGTTACAATAATAAAGTTTCATACAGGAAATGTGAAAACAACTAGACTGACCATACTACTCCGAAGGCGCCATAGCCGATGGGGCGGTCGGGTTGAACGTCTGCCGGGATGGCCGGCGTCTGGTAATAGGGCGCCGCTGCCGCCAGGATGGCGCCCTGCGGCGCACTCTGCGCACCCCCCTGCATCAGTGACATGGACACACTCATCGAAACGCGAGAGTGCCGCGCGGGGCCGCTTACAGCCGCCATCCAACCGCTCAGCGGCGAGCCGTCACCGCAGACTCATCACACGGTGAATCTCACGACCTCAACACTGCGACCGATCACCAGATCTCGTCTTCCAGTGGACACACGACAATATCACCGATTACTTCTTTATTATTCATGCTCGATCGACTATGCAGGAATCACTGAACAACACAACTAACGGCGGGACACCTGTAGATTTCACCAGTTAATTCACAATTGAGCGGGAAGTTTCAGTTGTGATTATAAGTAAATATGTGGAGTGTTCGGCTTTGAATTCTTCCTGGACAAAGGATGAGACCGTATAATTTAATTCCGCGTCACGAACAAGCGTCCACACGCCACGAAAATCGAGCGAAACTGGTTGAATGGAGGGGGAGAGGGAGGCCGGGAAGACGCGATGTAAAAAGAGACAGCAAATAACAATGGCGACAACGCACTGAACAGCTGTGTATACACATTCACGTGAAGAAAATGTTTTATTTATTTGTTCAGATAATTTATATTAAACCTTTTGCACTAGCTTACAACTATGTGGTGTGAAATAAGCGTAATAATTCGTGGAAATTTCTTATTAATAATTCATGACACATTATGCATGACAATCTATTACCATCAATTAAAAACGTACCGATAGATGGCGTTAGGCTTATTTATGAATTTGTTTGTATTAAAAACTTCTAATCTTTTTAAAAAGTTTTTGTGTGCAGTGCAGTAAAAAGCAGAAAATGAGATTATCTCAAGTTGTTAAAACTTATTGTTCCTGTTTAATAGTTGTTACCCCGACTGAACCCGCGTTTAATTCCGATCCTGTTGTCGCAAGTCACAAATCGCAACCCTGGGAACTTTACAGAGAGAAATACTGCTTTTAGCTTTTAGGTAGGTAGGTATGCAATGCATTATGTCAGAAGTAGGTATAGTTAGAGGCACGAGTTGTGGACCCAAAATGTGCACAAATGCGTCCTATAGGCGCAGTACCATTTCTTGTAAAGAAACAAGATATCGAACTAGTTTGTTTTATTAGGTAGGTACTTTTGGTTAAATTAGACTTAGGCTATCAAAGGATTGTAGATCTTAGGTGTTCAGAACCTTTGAGACCCACTGTACATATAACTCGGGGCACACGAACACGGCAGAAGGTGGAATATTGCAGTAAGTACATCCCCAAATCATCATCACCCTTGCGTTAATTCTGGTCGCATCCGAAGCTGCACCAAGGATTTTTCGTGAAGGGACAGCCATTTGACCTTCAAAACCTATAGCACAGATTACCTAATAGTTGCCTATAGGCATATAAGCGACATCGAAGTTCCTACTGCAGTTACACCATGGGAAGTGAGATGTTGTAGATTTACGTAACGATGGATAAATTCGACAATATGAACCTTTTTGTGAGAATACTTCTAAACTGTTTCGTAAATATTCTAGTTTGTTCGATCCACGCGAAACGCCATAAATACTTTATATCTAAGTATAGCAAAGTAATCGCTATTTTGAAAGTTTGAACAAAAAAGGTGGTGGCAGTGGCAGTACCTACCTATAGTTGCCACTACCTTAAAAAGTGTGTTTTCGTTTTGTAGTAGGTACGGACGTATGATTTGAGCTAATATGGAATTAAAAGTAGGTAGTAGTAAATTCTACCACTCAAAGCAATTCATTTTCTGAACCTTTTACCCAACTCAGTTGGGGTCGGCTTCCAGTCTAACTGTGATGCGGCTGAACTTCGATATTTTCCGTGAAGCGACTGCCATCTGGCCTCCACAACCAATGGCGAAATCGAAGTTCCAAGTTAGACTGGTAGGACTTTTGAGGGCTCCAACTACCCGGCCGTAACGACTTTCATAGATGTTTGTATGGCAACCGGGACCGACGGCTTAACGTACTCTCCGAGGCACGACCAGACCAGTGCAAACAGCCATATTCATGCAAACAACTTTTTGCACTGAACGGGGATCGAACCCGCTTCTTCTGCGTAGCAGTCGCATCCACTACCGACTGCCACGCTACAGAGGCTGACACACCCTCTCTATCATTGCTGAATCACGACGCTCGCGCTTGTTCCATAAAGTTATTGTAATACAAAATCGATGTTTCGGTCTGGACTCTTCTGCATCACACTCTGTTGCATAACGCTAACAAATACCTACTTAAAAGTAGGTAGGTAGTAGTAGTATCTTTATAATACACCACGGACAATACAAAGAAGAAATTATCACAGTTTATGGAGTTTATACAACGGGGAGAGAAACTGCTTTCTCATTCCACCAGATGCCGCAAAAATCAACTGTGGTATGTCAAATCTCATACAAAGAAAAGAAGCATACACATTTTGAACTATTAGGTATAACCTGATTACTTCACACACAGAAAAACACAGCAATCGATGCGATAATCGATTGATGTTTTCTCCCCATTGGTGGCCATATCGCTCTGTGGCAATCTTTTTCCGTAACCATAGGTGCAGAGAAAAATGGATTGTCTGTATAAAAAGTAAACGCAATGAATGTGTCAGGGGACACTACTGGGTGAAGAAACTTTGATGTAAGATATGCCTCCGATTTTTCTTTTGAGTGAAATTCTCAATCTCCAGTATTGAGTACTTACCTCCGGGTAAGGTCAAAAGCTTTCTCTCTGTATATGCTCACGCCTATTTACCTTTGGTGTACGATGAGACAACAGCCTGCCATATACTTCTAATTTTTATATATCCTTGACAAGCTTCTTCCACTGTCATTAAAACTCTCATGCATATCCCCCGGTTTCATGTACTTCTGACGTACTCCATTTTTCAATAGGTACATTATTAATTTGGCCAGGGTATGTAGGCAGACATTACGAAAGTCAGCAAGGTCGAAAAAATAATCCAAATAAATCATGAAATTTCGAAAATGTCAAACTTCCTGTAATGGACTAATCGCAGGTTCAAGTCCCGTTTTGAATTTTCACTTCCCAACAAAATCAATATGAAAACAGGATAATAAATAAAAGGAGTCAATAATAAATATCAATTATTTTATCACAGAGAATCACATTGTGTTATACAACATATTTACGTGGCTAGTACAAAACATCCCTTACAATGATTCAGGTCTATGCACATATTATATCGATAAATCAATGATTTCTATGTATAACACTAGACAGGCTTGACAGCCATAAACCGACCATCAACCACGAGCAACCTAATAGCTATCAGAAGCGTTGTCGGTACTGAAAAAAGTTAAAAACCACTTAGGGTTTGCGCGCACTAGTGAATTTTTGTCATCGTGACTATGGAATAACGATGAAAGTGATTTGGTGACACGTGACAATCAAATCGTCCAATACAATTTTCAGTCAAGGTGACAAAAAGTTACTAGTGTTTTTTTTTCTTTTTTTTTAAATTAGCAACCGAAGCTACTAATATTCCCTTTAACCCCTCCAGCTAAGCTCAATGGCTTGTGTTAGGAGTAGGTTCACGTCGGTAGTGTAATGGCCAGGATTCAAACCCGGGACCTCTCGATCGTAAGGCCGACTCCTTAACCACCAAGCTACCGACGCTTGTTTCGAGCCCTTTCTACATACCCACCTCACTCCCGATCTGGAACAAAATATTTTGTTCTATAGTCCGATCGCTAATCGTAGAAGCAGGACGACAACGGGGACTGCGTGAGGTGCGGGCGGCGGGCGTGAGTATCTCACCTGCCGCCCGCACCTCACCTCACCCCGCAAGTGACACCTGAGTTAAGTAGTTTAGCTCTAAATAGCTTGTCTAGCAATATACATACAAATCATTGCAATAAATAAGTATAGTTTTGAATGATATACAAATATTACTACAAAATACTATATTTGTTCAACAGGAGTTCTGTATATCAACTACAAAAATAAGAGGCAATCATTGTTTATAAAAAATCGAAACACTTCACTGCAGACTGTATTGACCTCAACATTTTTGCAGTTGACTCTTGCGCATATTATGGGCTCTGATTCAATAACATTTGAGTTTTTAAAACGTGTGATATGAAAACTTACGAAAGCTTAAAAATTAGAAACAAAATCAAACCCAAAGATTCTGATATTCATTGAATAGGTTTTATAATCTCATGAAGACGAAGGTTTTATTTTGGCAAATTACACTGAATACCAAAAAGGTGGTTTCACGTACGTAATCGAATTGAAATCACGATTTTCGTGATCGTTGTATTACTGAATCGAGCCCGTCGTTTGAACATAATGGCATTTAAAATAACAGTGATATATTTTTTAATTTACAGATAAAACATTGCGTTAGAATAGACAAATAATTACAGTACCCGATTTTTGATTTTACACTTCGGAAATAAGAGTGAGAGACCGTCTAACACAGGTTATGTAGAGCATTATCTCCTTTAAACGTCAACTTCAGTTTTTTTCTAGTTCCCTAATATGTAAAGTGCCTAACAGTCAATCCATGTAACTCCTTGTTCACAAAAAAAAACAAGTTGTAAGCATGTTCGATACAAAACTGGTCGAAGATTTGTCGAAAACTTGTAGAACACCTTTCTGAACACAATTACTTGTTTTATACATGTATTTAGGCTGTCTCAAACTAGTTGTAAACACGTTTAAAATACATTTGAGTTCACACTAAAGTTTGCGACATGTTGCAACTTGTCAAATGTATGTTTTAAACCATTATGTAAACGAAGGGTAAGATAGAAAGTTCTACAAAACCGAAATAAGCCGATCTTAGCCGAATTTTTATTCTCTTTCCCGACGTATTTGGGTTGGTCAAACGCCGGGTACTGTGTAGTGACCGGCAAACTTCGTGGCAAAACTGCGCCAAGAGTGTTTTTATAACTTTTTACGAGAAGCGCAAGGAGTGACAACAAAGGCGCCATATCCAATTATAAATTATAAACCAATCACGAGCTCAAAGAGCGCGCGTGATTGGTTGATCAGTCATTTTACTGGATTTTTTGGTTGGCCAATTAGCATGCGCAAACTTTTTGACATTTGCTCACGAAAGTATACCGGTATTTATCAGTGGCGAAAGGTTGACAATATTCAAAAAGGGAAGCCGGTCAAAAAAATAATTTACTTCTCATTGATCGACCATAGCCTATCGAGTTCTGGGCGTTATGATTCTAGACACTGAATTTCACAATCATCTCTATTACGGCTTCCCTTTGCTAAGCAAGCCGACAGGAATCGGGTTATAATTACCGCTCGCCACTGGTATTTATATCAGGCCTCTTATTCTGAGTGACAAACCGTTTTAAACTACACGCGTTCGCAAAAGTCGACACATTTAAGTTGGTTTTAGCCACACATTTAGTTTCACCAACCAATTGTAATCCACTGTCTTCTTTCGCTACGACTGCGTTTGAAACTAGAAGTCACTCCGATAATCCTCCTGCCTATATTTCCTTAATTATAATGAACATTACAACACATAGTACACAAAAACTAATCTAATATTGCAAAGAATATATCGTAAATTTCGTGATTAATGTGACATAAAATATGATAGTGCAAAGTGACGAATATTACTGGACACAAAATAAAAGTTACACCTTATAATATATATTACGATATTCACAATACTAATAAATAAAATATAAATTTAAAATAATGATGGCACTTTTACCTTGTGTCTTAAATTACGATAAAAATATGTATGTACTATAATAATTTAAACATAAATCTGTAGATCAAATATAACCAACGTTTTTATATGAAAGAAACCAAATGTTTATACAGGTGTTAGGGAAAACTCCTGTTACACGACGTATTGGCATAAAAAAAATTACGATTTGGTAATTTTTTTATATTATTTAACTAGCATTATTCATTCACTATTAAATTCATCGGGATATTTACCATGTTTGTCTATTTTGTTGATTGTTATTCAACAAAATAGACAAACATGGTAAATATCCCGATGAATTTAATAGTGAATGTGTAAATGACCATGTCAATCTAAAAAGCATTATTCATTCTCCATCGTGTTAGTAAAGCTAAATTAAACAATAATTTCATAAAAAAACACATCAATTCGCATCATCGCGCCATTTGTATTTTTAAACTGATGTTACTTATAAAATTACTGTTTAATTTAGGTTTAGTAACACGATGGAGAGTAAATAATGCTAATTAAACGGAACGAACAAAAAAAATGCCAAACCATAATTATTTTTATGCCAATAAGCAGTGTACACGAAGTACTACCTTAAGTATTCGGCTACGGAAGCGTTTCCGTAACACGCTGTATATAAATAGATATAAATCAATATTAGTATATACAGTAATCTAATGTGTTATTGTCTATATACACTTATTCGTACGTCAGACTGGATTTGGTTTATTTAGGCTGGATTCAAGTACATATCCATTCAAATATATCGACTTCTTCGTTTGGATAACAGACTGAAATAAACCGCGTTTATATATTCTATAAAACTTGGTACGTAGTAACGTACGAGTATATACTAGTTTAGTTCGCCTTGATAGCAAATTTCTTTCGTTGGTGAAATCCAGCTGTATAGTTAATTCGAAAATACCGCGGTAGCCTAGTGGTATGGGTAATGGACTGCTGAGACGAGGTCTCGGGTTCGATCCCAGGTTGACACACACCAATGACTTTTCGATGCTTTTCGAAGTTATGTGTGTATTTATCGCAGGTTCATAAGTGCCCGGTTAATGGCAATAGGTTTGCCACCTCTTACTTTGGGACCTAAACATAAACTGGCGAAATGTGGGTGCTAGCACCTCTACCTACCCCTTCAGGGATATAGGCGTGAGTTTATTTTATGTTATGTAATTCGAAGAAAGTTGAACACCTAGTTACAGTAATGTGTTTTGGTGTATACCTCGAACATAATACAATAATAATATATGTTTACGAAGTGTTAGGGGAACGCTCCCGAAAACTAAAATAGGGTATACCTACTAACAGTTCAACAAAATTGAGGTACATTTTACATAACATAACATAAACTCACACCTATATCCTCGAAGGAGTGGGAAGAGGCGCTAGCACCCACATTGCGTCAGTTTATGTTTAGGTCCCAATATAATATCGGTTACTAACTCACGCCTATATCCCCGAAGGGGTAGGCAAAGGTGCTAGCACCCACACTTCGTCAGTTTATGTATAGGTCCCAATATAATATGGGTTACAACGAAACGATGTTAGATATTTTTTGATAACTGATTTCAGGAATGCTCTAACCGCTGGGGTTAAAGCATTCCTGTAAAGATCGCGGGTTCGAGCCCTGTCGAAGCATTCACTTTTTCTAAATTTGATTTGAAACGAATCTAGTGGTAAATTCAATAGTTACTCGTCTGCTTTCACGTTGCGAGGTTAATTTTCCAACCGTTCTTTGTAACATATTATTGTAACTAGAGCTATTATAAAAACTCATTCTATACTGTGTTGATGTATTAAGATACTGGCCTGAACTTAAATTGATAGAAGTTTTACACAGTTTTAGACACAATAGTTCTTAAAATATAAACAATTTACAACATAATTTCGTAAGATATAATAATACAGACTTACAAATTTGATGCAGGTTGTCTTGTAACGAGTAATCAGGACTCCGATTTTGCTAACTGTCAAACCATTAGACAAAAAATTTCAATGAATTATAGACTTTATTGCTATGCAGGTAAAGTTTAAAAGTAAATAGCATCTTGTAAAATGAACGAACAATGCAATGAACTCATTTTCATTTAATTTTGGTCTCTATCAATAAAGCTTAAAGTTCAATGTTCAATGGACGTTTTTTGTAATCTTAGTAATTTTACAATTTCGAATGATACAGACAAGGCTTCATGGCTTAGCGGTCAGAGCGTTTTCCTTGTAAAGAAAAGATCGCGGGTTCGAATAATGTCTAAGCATTCACTTTTTCATATCTAAATTTAATTTGAACAGTCAGCTTATTCAATGCTTTTCAAAATGTTCAGTACATTTTACAATGGTTGACAATTAACAGAATTGAGGACCAGGGATTGGTGGTAAGGCCACCATCTCTTAAATATATTATTTCAATCTTTCTTCACTTTCACGGTGTGAATCGGATTCGGACCGTTTACATCCCGCTATTTATATACTGTATCACAAATATATTTATTACAGTAAGAGATACTGTTTGATCCAGTTTCACTATATAACACTAGTATCCTGAGTATTCTGAGTATCCTGAGTATTACCGCAGCGGTAGCCTAGTGGTATGGGTAATGGACTGCTGAGACGAGGTCTCGGGTTCTATCCCAGGTTTTACCATGACACACACCAATGACTTTTCGATGCTTTTCGAAGTTATGTGTGTGTTTATCACAGGTGTATAAGTGCCCGGTTAATGACAATAGGCTCGCCACCTATTACATTGGGACGTAAACATAAACTGCGAAATGTGGGTGCTAACACCTCTGCCTACCCCTTCGGGGATAAAGGCGTGAGTTTATGTTATGTTATGTTTGTTTATAATAAACTAGCTGATCCGCGCAACTTCGTCTGCGTCACCCCGTTTTTGCAACATTTTTCATTCCTGCTCCGCACCTGTTTGTTGTAGCATGATGTTATATACATATAAACCTTCCTCTTTAATCATTCTATCTATTAAAACAAACCGCATCAAAATCCGTTGCATAGTTTTGAAGATTTAAGCATACAAAGCGACAAGAAAAATAGGGACAGAGAACGCGACTTTATTTTATACTATGTAGTGATATATTTATTACAGTAAGAGATATTGTTTGATTCAATTTCACTATATAACACTAGTATCCTGAGTATTCTGACGGAGGCTGACAGTCCGATTCACACTATCAAAGTCACTAAGGATTAAAGTAATGCTATAGATGGCAGTAGTACTAAGACACCGATCAATATTAACACCTTTATTCTGAGATCACGGCCACATTAGCCTGAATAGCTCATAGAATCTCCGCGTATATTGTCAATCACTAGCCAATTTTTTTTAAATGCCTGAGTAAATCAGGGTCCGACCATTGTATAGACACCGAGATTACAAGATATGCCATTGACTGCTAGACATTACGCTGCTGCAAAATGACCTCCATCCCCCATGAGCGCGGGCCTGGGGGTGACGGGTGGAGCCGCCTAGCAGAAGCAGGCCACGGCGATGGCGCAAATGCCACCACATACCCGTGGGCTAGATGGGGACACCATGGTCCCCACATTGGGGGAAGAGGGTCATCTCAACAGAGATGTCCCCGGGTCTGCCGGGGTGCGAGAGATATGTCTTGTATAATCTCACCTCCGGCAATCAAGGACCCATGGATGGCGTGCGTTTTGGTCGGTTCGAGTCCGACATAATCACCTCCATCAGTTTTGGTGGAGGTGGTATCCGTGGGGATTTTGCGCACGATAAAAAAAAGACATTACGCTGCTATGCTGTGTGAACGTTAATCATATATTGATAAAAGCGAAATTTCAATGGCAGACTTTGTAATCTCAGCGGTTTGACAATAGTTAACAATTAAGCGCGATTCACACAGAGCGCGGGTGCGGGTCGGGCGCGGGTGTTTTTGCCATACATCGCCGTTTTCTTAGTAAGGTATTTTTTTACTTTATCCTGTAAACGGCGATGGATTGAAAAACGACCCGCGCCCGACCCGCACCCGCGCTGTGTGTGAATCGCGCTTTAGTAAAATTAGGGTCAAGTAGTTATGGAATTTGAGTCCATAGTATTTTATAAGAACATTTTTTTATGTGAAGATACTCTCAAGTTTAATATTACGTTGTTCCAGTTCATTAAGGATTTTATTATTTCGTCATCCTGACCAAGCCACAATCATGTTGTAGAAAAATTCACTAAAAATAAGGGCTCAACGATACCAGCGTTAATAAAAAGCTTTTTAGGGGTCGGACCCGTGCTTCTCCTAGGCTATCTACCTGGGTGAAGGATGGGTACTTATAGGCTCTCATATAAACTCAAAACTACTGCAACCAATATCGAAAATTCTTTCACCATTGGAAAGCTACATTCACCCCGAGTAACATAGGTTATATTTATTGCTAGAAATGATTAGAAATCCTTACTAAAACTGAAGTAACGTAACCCAAGTTGTAAAACTTATTTCGTTGTATGCGCAGCGGTAACTATGGATGATAGAACAAAAGTATGTTCTATTCGATAATAAACATCCACGCAGGCGAAGTCGCGGGCAACAGCTAGTTCTACTATAAACACGTTTAGTTCATTCGTCAATTATGTTCCGGCAACGTAAACTACGTTAGATTATTTTACTGAAGTAGCAAAACTTTAAAACTCGGTTTCACTGGTGAAATTGAGCCTTGTTATAAAAGCTTATAGTTGTGACAAGATTATCACATCTATCCGAAACTGACAATATCTTCTTTCACCCGTGTATTAGCCTCTATCAAATTATTAACCCTTTATAAAAAAACAAACCCACAACATAACCTTGTACTGAATTCGTATAGATAAATTATTAGTACAATTTGCTGCAAAAGTCTGGCAACTCACACGATAGTACCTTTTGCTGTAATGTACTGGCAACACTTTTGGTAGTAATTTTATGACAGTTCAAATCCAGTGTTACTGTTGACAGCGTATCGGAGTTTGTCGCGTAACGTACTTCGTTTCTGATAGTTCGGCAGTTTGAGTAAGTTGAAACAGGTGGATGACGTAGGCAAACGGTTTAACGGATCTTTCTTTCTAATGGTGAAGAAACCTCGGATCACACTTCCTGTAATAAAAAGACAAGTATAAGTGAAGGTGTCAGTAATCGTGACTCTTGATGACGATTTCCTGAGAATTTGCGTTCGGTTTACCATTATGCGAGATGAAGTTAAAGAAGGAAAGAGAGTCAGAACGTCTGGGTGAAAGTTTCGGATGAAAAATTAATGAATTAATTAAATGTCTAAAACATGAAATTATAAAGATAGTGTTTGGAGGCTTCTTTTAAGCAACAAGAGCCTATATTAGGGGCCTTCGCTTTTTTATAAGAGAAATCTTCTTCTGGCGAATCGATGGCATTTTTGAGTTGCCATCGTGGAGTAGTAATTTCTCTCACGGCAGCGCCGCTACTCACGGAGAGGGCCCGAGATAAGAGAAATCTTATATATAAAATTCTCGTGTCACAATGTTCGTTCCCGTACTCCTCCGAAACGGCTTGACCGATTCTCATGAAATTTTGTGAGCATATTGAGTAGGTCTGAGAATCGACCAACATCTATTTTTCATACCCCTTAATGCTCGGAATGGAGCAGCAGGAACGGGATCAGCGGGCAACAGCTAGTTATAGTATATTATTCTGCAGTTCCTTAAAATCAGAAATTGAATCTCCGGCTGTTTCATTATCTCTACTTACCTATAGTATCACCCGTGTCTTCGTCGTCCCCGACTTCAACGCAGCGAATTGAAAACTGCGGTTTTAGATGTGCAAATCCGAGGACTGGTGGCTTGGAGCATGACGTCACGAACTGAAAATGGCATTTCATCATTTTTATCAGATTTCTATCACCCCATGTCAATTGCACAGAGAAGGTATTTGGCGTCAGGCGCAATCAAAGCATAACCTGTATCACGCCTATTCCATACCCGTTTGTCACCTAATGCCTTTTCTACCTGGAACAAGGGCCACCTTGCTTACCATCAGGCGAGGTGCAGTTAATTTTACGACCTAAAAAAGTAATGACGGCTTATAGAGAAGTGTTATGGTATGGTTCAATTTTTCATGATGTGCTTTGTGATCTGACCCATTGCCCGAACGAGTTTGTCAGCGGAGTGGAATATCCACTATCTTTTGACAAGTCTTGGCTCTTTTTTCTAGTGAACCCTACCCCTTCAATGTGTGATTTCAAAGCAACGCCTCCTCTCTGTATGTGCGGTGATCAATCTCACTTTGAGGAATATGGCGGGCTCGTGTTCATAACTCCCACATCCAGCACACAACATAGTGAGAGTCGTGGAAGTCAGCATAGTACTTCGTGCTACGTGTTATCCCTTAGAGCAATCTAATTAAAACACCTCTCTGTATGTGCTATAGTCACTTCCACCTTGAGGAAGTTCATAAAAGCCCTTGCGCGTTCGTGTTCATAAATCTTGGGTCCTTTAAGGGGTGCGTTAAAAGGATCTGATGAGGCCGTCAAGTTCAGTGCCACCATTGTAACACTTTTCGTGTTTGTAATGGTGAACCACGTTCCTGAGACTTTGAGCTTCCCATCAGGCAGGGTGAAGACAAATTGACGTGCCCTAAATAAAAAAACAAATCTAACTGCAACACGTAGCGTGGAAGTCACCGTTGTATTCCGTGTCCCATGTTTTGAAACGGTTTTATTTAGCTCACCCCGTTTGTTTTATTATTTATTCTTGGGTCAAATTTAGTAATTCAAATTTCACCCTCTTCCTGTCAACCGATTAATCTGAAATTTTGTATACACTTTGGATTTTGAGGACAATACAATTATGTTTATTTATTATCATTATAAATTCAACATGGCCGCCGCTACAAGATGGCGGATAATTTATGTTTTATTTCATAGTGAACTCTAATGAGAACGTCCCTTCTATACCTACATGTGCCGTGCTCAGTCTCACCTTGAGGAACATGGCGCGCTCGTGTTCGCTGAAGTCTCTCTGCAGAACGTCCCACAGCCAGCACACGACGCGGTGCGAGTCGTGGAAGCCGCCGTAGTACTGCGTGTTGCGCCGCAAGTCGCGCAGGTCTAGCGGCACGTTGTCGCCGCTTACCAGGCGTTGTAACTGAACAGGGTGAACAAAATATAGATAGATAGATAGATAGATAGATAGATAGATTACTCTTTATTGTACACCAAAAACAAAACAAAAAATAAATACAAGAAAACACCAGGGACAAGTAGTGAGAATTACAGTTGTTCTAATGTACAATGGGCGGCCTTATCGCTGGAAGCGATCTCTTCCAGGCAACCTTCCAGGCAAATATACAACTTCTATACCCGTTGCTAACCCTCCTCGACTTAGCTCATGATATAATTCGAACCCCAGTTACAACCATGTCTTGTAAGATTTGTAATGTCTTGTAGTGAAGTGAGACTCACAAGTGCGCACACAATCTCCAGTAGCTTCAGCAGTACATTAAGTCTATTGGTTTTGTAACTATGTATTCCGATAATCACTATATAGTATAAAACGAAGTCGCGTTTTCTGTCTCTATGTCCCTTTGTACGCTTAAATCTTTTTAACGCATAAGTTTTTTAATGGATAGAATGATTAAAGAGGAAGGTTTATATGTATATAACATCATGCTACGACCAACAACACAAGCAATGCAGTCGCTCTCATAAAAGGCAACATAAAATAAATTAACAGAATGATTTTGACAGCGGACCTCAGGTCTAGAATGAAAGGTGGAATCAGATTTGTTGGTACATTACATCAACATTGTTATTAAGGGTAAGGATAAGGAAACGATATTCTACCTGAGTTTCTTGCTGGTCTCATCTCAGTAGATCTAACTACCAAAACAGCGAAAGAATCATTATCTAATGGTTTATTTACTTTTCAGTTTAGGCACATAAAGAGCACTTAAAATGAATAAACGAAATGGATTTTTGATTCATTGAGGTCGGCTTTCCAGGCTAACTGTGATGCGGCTGAACTTCGATATTTTCCGTGAAGCGACTGCCACCTGACCTCCACAACCAATGGTCCAATGGCCAATAGCGATATCGAAGTTCCAAGTTAGATTGGTTGGACTTTTGAGGGCTCCAACTACCCGTAACGGCTGCCATAGATGTTTGTATGGCAACCGGGACCGACGGCTTAACGTGCTCTTCAAGGCACGACCAGACCAGTGCAACTTTTTGCACTGAGCGGGGATCGAACCCGCGCCCCGTGCGTAGCAGTCGCGTGCACTACGAGGTTGAATTCAGATAAAATATTACTCAAATTTCACTGACCTCTGGTGTAGAAAACAATGACAACCATTCAGGGTTTATAATAGTTCTAAATCCTTTTATGAACGCGTTCGTTTGGTCCTTGATCTGCGTGTGCATTCGGAAGTGGGCCATTAAATGAATGTAGTTGATTCTGAAACAGAAATTTACATTTAAATATATGTGAGTTGTTACTTAAATCTATATGTTTATCCCTATTTACGAAAATTAGGGCACGTAGGTGGCTAAGATTTGGCATATTGATGGTTTATAGGGTAGGCAGCACGAGTGTAACGTCCCTGGTGTTGCGCACGTCCATAGTGACCATTTGTCATCAGGTGGGCCATGTGCTTGTCTGCCACCTAAGCGGTATAAAAAAAGAAGAAGCGCATAAGCCTAATTACCATTTTAATAATGCAATAAAATAGATTATTTTAATTAGAATAAACGTTATGTAGACACAATATATTATTGATAAATTAATAGGTAATTTACTAGTAAGTTAGTTACTCACTTATTCTCATTAGTAACAGGCACAGCTTTACCGCCGGGCACAAGTTCGTGGGTCACTATTTCTCCCAGCCTCTCTTCATCTACGGAGAACGTGAGTTCTAATGACGATATGTCACCCTGCAAAAATAGTCAACAATTTTAAAACATTACTTTTAAGCACGATTTCGTATTAAAATCCTGAATGTTCATTTGACTTCGATATCTAAAATATTTCACCTTTATTACACTATATCACTACATAGTATAAAACAAAGTCGCGTTCTCTGTCCCTTTGTATGCTTAAATCTTTAAAACTACGCAACGAATTTTGATGTGGTTTAATAGATAGAGTAATTGAAGAGGAAGGTTTATATGTATATAACATCATGCTACAACCATTTGGTGCAGAGCAGAAGTGAAAAATGTTCCAAAAACGGGGTGACGCAGACGAAGTTGCGCGGGTCAGCTAGTGAGAAAATAAATAGATATTTCTAAGAGTCTCAGATGACGTAAAATGAAGCCGACTGTATATAAATATAATTCATTGCTACTGCATAATGTGCAAAATGCGGGACATGTTAGGAGGTTCTTAGATTCTTCCTCCTCTCATCCCCCTACAGGGTGGTCGACGACGGTAACCACTTTCTATAAGGTATAAAAAAGAAGTATAAAAAAACTAAAAAGAAGCTGCAATTTCATCAACTCCAATACTATCAATCCCGCGGAATCCGCCATCTTGAGAATTACTGATTGGTTCTTGAAACACGGCATGTAAAGGATGGATGGATGTACAGTATATATGAATATGTAACAAATTTACTTAAAGCTTAGTAAAGCGATTGCAGTCTACACAGGAATTAAGTATTAACTACTCTAAACAGGAACGTTTAGGTTCTTATTTTAAGAACTACTAGCTGTTGCCCACGGCTCCGCTCACGTGGATGTCGGTTATCGCGCAGTGCAATATAGCCTATGTAACTCAGGGTGAATGTAGCTTTAAAATTTTGAAAGAAGTTTGAAATTGGCACAGTAATTTTTGAATTTTTTCTTTACAAAAATACACACACACCAAAATACAAATTTTTCCTCTTTATAATATTAGTGTAGAATACTAAGACTCACTTTAGTACGCTGAGTCTTAACCAAATAACGGAAGAATAATAAACATTTATATCATCATTCTCTGAACCTTTTCCCAACTTAGTTGGGGTCGGCTTTCCAGTCTTACTGTGATGCGGTTGAACTTCGATATTTTCCGTGAAGCGCCTCCACAACCAATGGTCCAATGACCAATGGCGATATCGAAGTTCCATGTTAGACTGATTGAACTTTTGAGGGTTCCAACTACCCGTAACGACAGCCATAGATGTTTTTATGGCAACCGGGACCGGCGGCTTAACGTGCTCTCCGAGGCACGATCAGATCAGTGCAAACAGCCATATTCATGCATACAACTTTTTGCACTGAGCGGGGATCGAACCCGCGAGTAGCAGTCGCGTGCACTACCGCCACGCCAAGGAGGCTGACAGGGATTTAGTATTAATTACTATTAACAGGAACGTTTAGGTTCTTATTTTAAAACCAACTAGCTGTTGCCGGCGGCTCGGCCCACGTGGATGTCAGTTATCGCGCAGTGCAATATAGCCTATGTAAGTTACTAACTCACGGTGAATGTAGCTTTAAAATTTTGAAAGAAGTTTGAAATTAGCACAGTAATTTTTGAGTTTTTTCATTACAAACATACACACACACAAAAATACAAATATTTCCTCTTTAAAATATTAGTGTAGAATACTAAGACACACTTCAGTACGCTGAGTCTTAACCAAATAATGGAAGACAATCATTCATATACTTACTTGAAAGTGTTTAATATACGTAAGACTTCTGTACAGGTCTCTGTCTAGAGAGGGCAGCTCGTCGATCCAGCTGTATAAAGCCTGCTGCGTTTGGCCCAGGACTTGCGACAGGAAAAACGACGCGAACGGAACATCTACCACTATGCCCTGGAAAAAGTAATATTTAATATGTATTAATTAAAGGATTAAACATTGATCAAATTAGATTATTGAAAATACCTTTTCATTGCTTTTCGTAGTTATGTGTGTATTTATCGCAGCTCGCCACCTATTACATTGGGACCTAAACATTAACTGGCGAAATGTAGGTGCTAGTACCTCTGCCTTCGCAGCAGCAGTTAGAAGCTGGGAGCTTCGGGGATATACACTGTGAAAATACTACTTCTTGTCTAGTATACCTCATACACAGCTTTGCCCAGCATTCTGCCGATGAACTCGAACAGTTGCAGGTGGTTCTCTTGTAGGCACGACGTCGGCGACGGATACAGGCGTTCCTCGCTCGTCACTCGGAACAAATTCAGTGACGGATCGAACACTCGTTTTATTGTCTCTTCCAGGAATTCTACAATTTTAATAAACATATTTAAATAATTTTAATAAACATATTTTATTTAAACATACAATTATACTAATGACAATAGACATAGCATAGTATAAATCTGTACACTGAGCGGGAAAGAAACAGTGACTTTTAGATTTGTAGATTTTGTATTGAAAAATATTTCTAAGAACATTGTAAGTGTAAAATTTCGTAGCCAAGGGCTAAATAGATATGATTCTGAGATTAAAAGAATGTCTTTCACGTTGGCGTAACTATCATCAAAGTTCTTCTTATAGATAAGATTCTAAACCGGTCGTAGACAGGTGAGTTTCCTGAATGATGTTAGTTAGACATTCAGTTATGTGACCAAGCGGTCACATTTACGACCGACTTTTAAGAAAACGTTAAGAAGAAATACAACAAGCCATAACTATAGTTATCACAAAATAAAAGGCCCGTTTTGACAGTTCGCGCCCATGAAGTTCTCAGTTTTTTACCAATCAAAATGTAATGAAGGTTATTACATTTTTCATAGACAGGTACCGCCCACTCGGCTTAGTGCTGTGCATAACGATTTTTATTACGTTGTCCACAGACTATTAATAATCAATTAAGGAAAAAAATATCGAGTAAGATAAGCCCGATTTTTATTTATTTAAACTAGTGTTTAGACCGAAATTAATTACTGAACTTCACTGTGTAACTAGTGATCATTTACTGAAAATTATGAGCTTGGAGCTTAAAGCAGTAAATAATGGCAGCATAGATTTTTATAGAATGACGTGTCTTTGACCAAGAGGCATACGCGTGTGTTCGCCCGTCTTGTTGACTGTGCGCCCGTTACGTTTGGTTTTGTTGATTTTTGGATTATTTTTGACTTAGATATTCGAGTTGTCTCGGCATCTCCCATACCGGAGATGCCGAGACAACTCGAATTTTCGAATATCTACCGAATTCGAATACTGCCAATGCTCCGGTAAAGGCACACATAGATTTGACTTGTACACTGTACAGCCATGGCACCACCGTTTCTACTATGAAGGCGTGCATATGTGCATGGTGGTCATCCACCCGGTCAAAATTTTTGACAAATTGGTGCCATCAAATTTCTACAACCAGATTCTTGTTGATCTTGATATTCCTGTTGTTTTTGTGATTGAGTGAATGTTGTTATAACAAAAATATGAAATAAAAGCAAATTGACCTTTCATAATACTGTATCATTTTATAATACCTACAATATCAAAGATTAAGCTAATTTTCTAATCAGAACTTTAAACCAATGTACTTTATATACATATTCAAATCGATCAAATCCCCATGCAAACTGGATTCGATTAATCGTGAGTATCGAGTACCGAGTCGTTTTGTTACATCACTAGTTATGCCAAGTAGGCATATGCCAAAACGGGCCTTTTATTTTGTGATTAGTATAGTCTGGCACTAACAACAACTCAGGCTGGCAGTCAGTTATAATTTAACCCAAAAATAAAATAAACTTATATTTAAGAATGCCTCAGTTCTATTGCTACCGAAATTAACAATCAAGGATGATTATGAGTATACGTATCAGCACTGATCTTGGACCTAAGTGGAGAAAGAAATAAGACCAATGCGCGTGCGAATTGTTTTCATGAAATCTATGACTGGTAGATCGTCCACCACCGTATTCAATTCACTGTCTCTGTGATATTTCTCCGTTCTCTTATAAATATTGTTAACCAACAGTATAACAAATGGGACAAATAATTCATTTAAAAGCATTTCCGAATTATTGTTCTAGTAGAACATGGGGCACATTTTACTAATTTTTAAATACTTCCTATTTGTCATACCGCATAGCAGAACAGGGGCCTTACCACCATCTCTTAAAGCAGTATTGTTTCAACCTTACTTCATGTTTTGGTACCATATGACGTCTTTAAAACAAGATTGCAAACCACATTCTTGACTCGGCAGTTTTGTGACGTCACCTTCATATTGTTCATTCAATTTGATAGATAAACGTCAATCAAAAATCAGTAAAAATTACAAGAAGCTGCAGTTTTATTTTTCCTGCTTGCTACACTAGTATAACAAAAAGTAGAACAATGGTGAAAAGTCCTTTCGAAAGAAAGAAAGAAAGAAAATATACTTTATTTTGCCCTTCACAGCACAAATAACTACATGAAAATTAATAATAATAAAAAAAAAACAAAATATAAATTCATTCGCTCATGCTATATCTTGAAAGACAGTCCCAAAGGGTGGGCTAGCGTGTTGGTACCTTTGAAGACGCCGTCCTGGTCGATGCCGGCCTCGTCCAGGCCCTGCTCGTTGACGAAGCGCACGCGCACGCAGCCCTTGAGCGCGCGCGGCGGCAGCGCGGCGAGCTGGCGGTAGCCGTCCTCCACCAGCCGCGCGCGCCGCACCGTCACCAGCGTCGAGCGCCCGCCGCACGCGCGCTCCGTCAGCCCCAGCACCACCTGGCACACAACCACCCACGGCCGTCACACCGGGACCAGTAGCCCGAACGGGACATTGCGATTGGCGGTTCACAAGAGGCAGACTTTTGACGGAGGTAGGACACGGCGTTTTTATCCCGTCCGAAACGAGTTGTCCAAGTGGGGAAGTACCTCCGCCCTACAGAATACCGCGGTCATAATAACCATCGTGTTGTGTTCCCGCCGGTAAGTAGGGTAGCCAGAGCTCACTGTACCCCTCCTTCCCCTCCCCTTCCTAGCCTCCCCACCCCTTCCCAGCTCTCCCCCTTTCCTTTCAGGGTGGGCAGCGCGTGTGTGACACCCTTAGTGTTGCACACGTTCATAGGCCACGGTGGCCGCTTTCCATCAGGTGGGCCGTGTGCTTGTCTGCCACCTACGTAGTATAAAAAAAAAGACTGCCAATCACAATGCTCTGTTCTCTCGAAACCTTTACATTACGAATTCGATAGGAGTTCAGCACTACAGAGAGCCAAGATGCTTAAGGGCTGAGACCCATCCAGATTGGTTCTTCCAAGCCGAAATACGGTTTTATGGTACAAAAATTGCTATATTATGTCAATTTTTATAACCTCGGTAGCCTACTGGTGTCTCGAGTTTGATCCCAGGTTTACCATGGCACACACCAATGACTTTTCGATGCTTTTCAAAGTTATGTGTGTATTGGTCGCAGGTTTATAAGTGCCCGGTTAATGGCAATAGGCTCGCCTATTATATTAGGAGCAAAACATAAACTGGCAAAATATGGGTGCTAACACCTCTGCTTACCCATTCGGGGATAAAAGCGTGAGTTTATGTTATGTATGTCAATTTTATTCATTTCACCAAAAACACGTAGTAAATAGAAGTAAAAGCGTCCAGTCCACTACATGGGGACTCTAAATGCGGATAGATGCGAACATACATCACCATTCATCATAATTTCAGCCACAAGACGTCCACTGCTGAACATAGGCCTCCCCCATTGACCTCCACCCACCACCTCCTCCAACCGGTTGGATTGGAGGTCGATTAACATGATTAGATACGTTTTTTTTTAAATCCACGGACGGGTGACTGGTGGAACCACCTGTCAAAGTGCACTACCCCATATCCAGGAGCTAGATGTGTTCCACCATAATTCCCAAATTAGGGAAAGCGGGTCATCTCAAAGAGATGTACCCAGGTCTGCCGAGGTGCGAAAGATCTCACTTCGGGCAATCAAATACCTATAGATGGCATGGCGTACGTTTTCATTGGTTCGAGTTCCACCTAATCGACTTTAGTTGAGGCGGTATCCGTGGGGATTTTGCGCACGAAAAAAAAACTCATGTCTTTATATTACCTTTTCATCAGCGACGGCTCGTCTAAACAACCTGACACGCTCTCCATGTGCTATTATATGCGGTGTCTTTTGAAGTAACACCTGAAATAAAAAAAAACTTACATTCAGCTTACCAAAAAAAAGAGAATAGGCCAGAGTAATCACTTCCCATCACGTGGGCCGTATGCTTGTCTGCCACCTAAAGGTGCGTCCAGACTTGTTACTTGAAAAGCAGATCGGACAGCGTGACATCAAGACAAAACAATTGAGTGTGGACGTAACAACTTGAGGCACATGGGCACACAAACTAGATTTATGCTGACACGGTCACCAGTCGAACGATGGTTTCATTTAAACTCGGCTATCACGCAGCTGAATAAGTGACGGGCGCGCACTTCTGACACGTTACGGCAAAATATTACGTAAATGTAGACGCGGCATAAGTGGTATAATAAATACTCACTTGCTGTGGTTTCTTCCCTTTCTCTAGGTCATGTATGAACTGTCCCTCACGTATCTCCCTTACGAGCCAGTGGTTGGCAGGCGTATACGAGCGCCGGCAGTCTCGCCGGTACAGCACGAGGAGGAGTGTGTGCAACGAACTGAACAGCTCATTGCTTTGTATAGTTTTGAGATCTGGAAAACAATTACTAGGTTAGGTTTTCAGAGTCCTGGATTATACTAGGGCCTCGATTCCACTAATTGTCAACCATCGTCAAATGTAGATTTTACTGTAATGCTGTTAAATGAAATGGCTTCAGGGATAGTGAAAGACGATATGTAATGAACTCTTCTATATTTGATTTAGAACTTTAAGCCTATGGCCATAAAGGTTAAAATTCAATTGAATTTTTGTAATCTGTGGTTTGATCGGGTCCAGCATTTTAGTAGGTAGCAACACTCGCTAAATCGGTCTTTACACACTACTATTACGAGAACTAAGCGAGAACTGAACCTATGACCTCTGAATTAGCAGTCGATCTTCTGCTACGTAAGTACGTTAAGTAACAAGAAATACTAAATGACTTACCAAACAGCTGTCCCATAATAGATTTATATACAAACATGTTCAAAAACAGCGACATATTTACAAAGTCTTGTAGCTTGAATGGATTCTGTTGCTCATACATTTCCATATCATCTAATATCCTAAAAATTAATACACTGACATTATAAAGTGAAGTATATTTATTATATAAATATAGGAACAGACAAAGCATATGTAATGAAATATTTAAATTAGAATCTGAACGCCTTCATACATGCATTTTGAAGTCTGGCATACATCCTTCTACTCCTTTTTCATTTAGTTTATGACGTTTTTTACGGGAGCGAATGCGTAATGACCAAACCTCACGTGTGTCAAACGACGTTTTTCAACACACTTACCAGTAAAATTTGTTGATTCATACAGTCACCTGCAATAATATGTATACGTTTTAGAACTTTTTCACATTAAACTTGTCGAATTTTACCGTTTCATGTCATAAATGTTGACTTGTCATTTATTATTGTGACAAGGTTCCAAAGTGTATACAACATATTATTGCAGGTGACTGTACTAAAATAAACAATGTTCACATAACAGACGGAAAGTTTAATAAAAATTGAAAAAATACTTACGTAACATAATGCGTCATGCAGTCAGCGAAAAGTATCAACATTTGGAACTCCGGCGCAGACGATTTCGTATTAACAGCTAAGAGATCTAGGAAGGATTTCAACCCACAGTTCGGTCCCAACGTGCATAGGAATTGCCACAAGGAGTATAGGATTTCGTCTTGATTACATAACCCTGAAAAAAGTTAACCGTTAAAATAATACTATACACAAAAAAAAACATGCGGGGAAGTCTTTGGAGGTTGCCGCGTGAAGTGAAAACTTGTGAATTGTATAGTCTTGACGGGATGGAACTGTGACGATGACGCCCGCGCCAGTTCTAGGATTTTTATTCACCCAGAAAGATTTCAGTTAAAAAGTGCTCATCAGTTAAAAGTTTTAGTTAGTTTTAGTTAACTCTAGAATACCTTCGAGACTAAGGCAACCTCACCTTTTCTTATGCAACTTAGGTGGCAGACAAGCATACGGCCTACATGGTGGAAAGTGGTTACCCTGGCATATTTTTTTCATGGCACGTCAATTTGACTTCACTTCGCCTGATGTTAAGCTGAAGGCAAAGTTAAGAAGAAGGACCGGAAATACCATCATGTCCTGCTGATTGATGGATGAGGCTCACACAGGCTTTCCTATCAGTTTAGCGAGGTCAGATGACAGTACAATCAGACTACTAACTGGTAGATGGTGGAATGGAGGTGTGTGTGCATTGATATATTATAAAATTTTATTTCTATTGAATTTTATTTACATACCTGTTAGTATATCAAGTTTAACTTGCGTCATAGTTTGTAAAGCTGTGTGGTACATGGAACATATCAGCGCAGTCTTTGTACTGTCCGGAGAACCCAGTTTTCTGTAATGCTTGTTAGAGTTTGACCTGCAATGAAACGAGAATGTTTAGAATTCTTCCCACCCTCCGCCAGAACAGGTTGGGGAGGTTATGTCGGACTCGAACCGACTAAAACGCACGCCGTCTTCGGGTCCTTAGTTGCTGGAGGTGAGATAGTAACCAACATATTCCTTGCAGGGACCACGGTGTCCCAGTCTAACCCCCGAATGTGGGGAAGGTGCATTTTGCGCTGCCACCGCGGCCTGCTTCTGCTAGGGTGAAAAGCGGTCACCCGTTACCCCCAATTTTAGAATACTAAGTTTAGAATATTGATGACTTACGTAACATTGCCATACCCATGTTAATATCCCTCGATGTTCTAATAATACTACATATCAGTGGACTACCATGACATGCTATAATATAATCGATTGTATTTTGAGCTCCGATACAGTCGGAGAGGGATGGTGTCTTCATTTTTTTTTCTATATATAAAAAAATATATTTTTGAAGCACTTTGCAAAATACATTTTTGTTTAAAATAAAATTTAACCAGTAAATTTTATAATTGGGTCGCGAACTAAGTTCGCTGTAGCATTTCCAGTGGCAATACTCTACCAACTGAACTACCGAGACCCTTGGATACTTGAAATTTTGGATAGTAGTTAATGATCCTGACATCCTCAATTTAATTGCCCTTTTAATAAAATCAAACCAAATACATACCTACTAGTTCTAGCCTCAATAGCTCTCCTAATAATAGCAGCAGGATTATTGCTCTGAACCGGAGTGGACGGCTGCGAAGGTCCCGCTCCTTCTTCTCCCGTCACTCCAGCATCAATCATCTCTTTCAACGGCATCGCAAGCAATTTCTTCAACATCGGAGCGCCCCATAGCAACGACAATTGGTTGCGAAGATTGCCCATTGCTGGAGGCAGGTAAGCGTCGAAGCTTTGAGAGAACCATCCCAGTATGGGATGCCAGTTGCTTAAGTTGCCTTGTTTGCAGACTACGTATTGCTGGCAGGAGTCGAGGAAGCGTGTGACGACGAGCTGTGAAAAGAATCCAAATTTGGCTTAAGAGATTCACTTTGTGTATTGAAAATACTGTAGTGGAGTTTGATACGCCGTTTATTCTTCACTAACATCTAGGACTACAGTCCCGGGTCCGGGCAGGACGTGAAAAAGTATCTGATGAGGCTGACGGCCTCATCAGATACTTTTTCACGTCACATTGTCCGCGATGGACGCAAAAAATACTGAAAGGATTTCGATGCGGTTTTTTTTTTGTTTGAAGGGGTTTGGGCCAACTTAAAATCTTACGTTTGTTTGATTGCAATCGGTTAAGTAGAACCAGAGCTCTGATTAGTAATATAGAATTTAAGTTGCACAGATGGCGCTTAGGTCGCGATAACCGACAACCACGCCGGCGGAGCCGCGGGAATAGGCTAGTAGTTTATATTGCTATGAATATATTTTTCTTACCACAAATGTAGGGTGATAAGAATCTGGTTGGGCGAAGTCCCTCTCCGAGTGAGCCAGCTGTATGAGATTGGCGAGCAAGCAGAGCGCGTAATTACCCTCCAGCGTGTTGAACACTATGCGCATATTCTGATCCGTGCTCAGGAATTCGAGGCATTTGTCGAACATCGAGTATGAGCGGAACGACGTTATAGACTGTGGAGAAAATAAATATTCGTTATAATTATGTAACAAATAAAAAACACTAACTATAGATCAAGTCTTTCATCATGTATTTATTTTTATTGGCTTATTTATAATATATTTATCTTATTTGATTTTCATCATAGGTTTGTTTTGTACAGTGTGGTCCAAAAGTTCCTGGACACCTTAAAACTTATAATCCCTTGACAGTCTAAATCTAATTTAATCAAAAGTAATATAGATAGCCTTAATAAAATAAGATCGATGTCTTGTTGCTATATAAGAAAATTAATAAACTCATGCAAGTAGTAGCCTAAACGTGTAGTGGTATCGCTTTATGCAATTTTAGTTTCAAATTATGTCCAGGAACTTTTGGAGCCCACTGTACATTTGGTGTATACACATACCTACAACTAAAACAGAAAACTTATCAAAACACTTATATTTAAGTGAAAAGTTTTCATAAATTAAAACTAAACTAAAAAAAGAAAGCCACATTATTTCTTATCATTTCAATTGTGTAATTGAAGACCGCCATATATGCATAATCTTGATATTACACATGCGTCTTTCTTCAACAGAACCATAAATTCCTTCACTATCTTACCTCAGGGGATATCTGCTGCATGTGGAACAAAAGCGTGGGCACTGACAGTATTTGTATGATGTACATCGTGAGTAGTTTCTCTGAGAACTGCGCCGAGACCAGCGGCCGCAGTGATAATGTCACTATTGCTGTCAGAGATATGTTCTTTAGGTACACCTTCTCGCGACACAGACCACGGAGGAGAAGCGACTGAAATAGATATATATCTTTTTAACGTAATTGTTGACAGCCTCTGTGGCGTGGAGTTAGTGAACGAGACTGCTACCCAGAAGGCCCGGGTTCGATCCCCGCTTAATGCAAATATTTGTGTGCATGTATGGCCATGCCTCGAAGAGTCGGGCCCTGTTTACCATATGATCATTATCTATGGCATTTGTTATATAGGGAAAATGGGTGAATTGGACCACACAGAAGGGCTGATGGGTGATCAGCCGGCCAACGGTGTCACAACTGGAAGTAGTAACCTAAGGGTCTTTTCACACAGACCGGCTCGGAGAGCATCGGCGAGCATTTTTCTTTTCACACTGACCGGATCGTACAGGCTTGGAGTAGTCGGAGCGGAGCTGCCAACTATTTCACATAGACCGGCTGGGAGCTATCTGAAAGCGGATGCGCTCGGAGCCGGTCAAATGCGCTCGCAGCCGATCGGATGCCCTCGTAGCCGATCGGTTGCTCTCGGAGCCGGGTGTATACACTACGAAGGCAATACCAGTATTCCACGCAGTTCATGTTCTGTTTTCGGTGTTAACGTGTGCTTTTCGGAACATGGATTTAGAGCCGATCGGCTGCGTGAGCAAGAAAGTGCGTCTAATCGGAGCCGAACAGCTGCGCGAACGAGAAAAGTACGGGATCGGAACCGGTCAGCTCCTCTTATTATTTCACACCAAGCGCGTTCAAGCATTCTTAATGACATAAACAGTGCAGATGCAAAAATAAACCTTACTACATACTAAAATCTCTGTTTTCAACGAAATAAGAATCTGCTCTACTGTCCGAGCCGGTCTGTGTAAAAGGACCATTATTGTTCTTTTTCATATTTGTCTTGCTCATTCTCAGTATTCAATACAATGTAAGACGTTTGTGGTCTAATGAAACAGTATTATAATATTAATAAGATTTTATTTCGATTTAGATCTCAAAAAGTGAATGGTTCAACAGTACTAGAACCCAAACAATTTTTTGAGAACTGAATTGTAATATCAATATTTATTAATTTCATAATACCTACACAAGCAGTATAGATACCACAATGTTAATCTAATAGTTTCATAATATTGGGTTTGGGCTAGCCATCGCAGAAATCGAACCCACAATTATTGATAAGGAGTCGAACCTTGAGTTTGACTCCTCATTAGTGAGAAGTACTTGAATTGAACCTAGGTCTTTTTTTTATGTGAGCCCTTCACCTCAAAGTCCAAGTTGCTGCTTTCCAGCCATTACTTCTCACAGTCATAGAGATTCTCACATAATATTGCAATTCACTGACTGAATAGTTGTAGATGCCCTCGGCCCATTTAGGAGTCATACCACTTTGAGCCAAATAAATTTATTAATGTTCCACTTACCTTCAAAGTCAAATAATAGCCTTTATGGAACAGCGATCCCATGACATTGGCACACAACTGCTGCATACCACTCCTCAACTTTTCAAAGTTTTTTAGTCGTGTTAACGCCCATGTATTAGTGGCAGTAAAAGCAACTAAAGTGTGTAGATGGACCAGTATGCTTTGCATGTCTAATGGTGACTCTGGTTTCAACTCCTCTAAGTACAGACAACATTTGTATAGGAGATCTTTGATATGAGCTATCCATCGAAGACTGGAAAAAGGAAAAAAAATTGTCTATATATTTTTTTTTTTTAATTTATAATAGGTCTGGCTTGCAGGTGATATTAGTTGGTTACTAATCTTAGTGATTGATCCTGAAGCCCACTAATTTGTGACATTTATGTCTATGTATGTATGAAGTTATGTGTGTATTTTATTGCAGGTTTATAAGTGGCCGGTTAATGGTAATAGGCTCGCCACTTATTACATTGGGACCTTAACATAAACTGGGGAAATGTGGGTGCCAGCTCCTCTGCCTACCCCTACGGGGATATAGGCGTGAGTTTATGTTATGTTACATAGACATGTATTTATATTGCTTCAGCTATTATTTTGGTCAATAACATAGTTTCTTTTTTTTTTTTTTTTTTTTAATTAGCTTACCTGTACTCTTTATTTAAAAAGACTCCGACATAAGACAATTTGACAGACTCTGAGTGTAAACTTTGAACTATGTACTTGCACAATTTCTCAAATCTCTTCTTGTCTCTCTGTTGTTTGAAAATAAGGAAGAGTCTACATGTGACACGGTAGACATCTAACGCTGGGATCAATTCCGCTGGCTGTGATGATTCATCTTGTGAAGCCTGAGTTTTGATTGGATCCGTGGGATCAGGAAGCAGCTGATCAAAGTCATTCCTGCAAGGTATAGAGTGATCAATAAATTGCTAGCTGGTATTTTTAAAATAATTTTCAAACCAATTTTTTTTTCTACAGCAAACAAGTCTGCATCTTGTTTTCAACATTAGAATCACTTGCACATTGTCAACCTTGTAGTAATTATATTATTTATATTGGTGGATATTTTAGTATTTGAGAGTCCATAGGTGGAAATATTATCAGCCAATAGTCTACTAATAAGAATACAAGATTAAGGGAGGAATAATATGAATTAAATTAATATATTTGATGTATTTCGAACTTGAAATCAATTTTAACAGCAACAAGTAAAGTTATTCTGAGAAATTTGCGCTGTTGAAGTTCCATAAACATAATCAAACATGAGAATTATATTCCTACCCAATAACACTTGGGGTCTTTTCTAATGATTTTTTTATTATGTTAGCCATATGTTTGTTTATTCCTGATGTTCTTAATCTCAAAATCACTTTGAGTAAAACCCTAGAACTTACAATATTCGTTTAATGAACCGCTGTCTCGCTAGCCATCCTCTCACAACAGCCTGTATCTTTACAGCAAATTGTTCCCGCTTTTTTTCAAGCGCACGTTCTTCACGCGCTGCCTTGGTCTGCTCCAAGAACACATCTTTGCTCGTCGATGATTTAGAAAACATTTTAGCCCTCACATATATACACAACACAAATACAGTCTGCTTTGTTTCCTTGCTGCGACTGTCAGGATAGTACGATGGCCTGGTGCATTTTAACGAGTAAAATTAAAGTATAGAAGCCCTGTCTTTCACACAAAGCAATAAACAATTGATTGTTTGTTTAAAGCATTTTAGGAAAATTATAACAATTGATTTTATTTTTCTAAGCAGAAGCCTTTCGGAGAGGAACGAGAAGAATCTACTATTTTGACATTTCTGCTAACAGTGTTACTTAGGCTTGTTGAAAAAGTATCGATACATCGATATATCGATATTATTTTTTCTAAACATCGATATTTTTGAGCGATATTTAATTCTTCGATACATCGATGTATCGATATTAAATTCCAGGTATCGAAAACGTATAAAAAACGATATTTATTTTGATAAAAAATGTCCTGAAAGGAAAGCTTTTCAACTAACACTTTTAGGCAACGTATGCTTTTATATAGAATGCCTGCTGTTGCAACGGCAATGTTTGAAATAAATACATTCACGTCTGTATTTGCGAATGGCTTTGCGGAAATCCAATTTCTACATCGTTATATAAATATTACCTTGAACTTACTTCTAACCTAATCTATCCAAGCCAAATTACGCGGTGTGGACACTGCGCCTCAATTTGGATAGATATAGATTAGAAAGCGAAGGTGGAAACGGAGCTCCTGCATTAGCAGGGTAGGCAGCGCGTGTGTGACGCCTCTGGTGTTGCAAACGTCCATAGGCCACGGTGACCGCTTTCCATCAGGTGGGCCGTGTGCTTGTCTGCCACCTAAGTGGTATAAAAAAAAAAAAAAAAAAAGCCTTCGTGGTAGTTTTTTTTTTGTAACCACCATTTATTTATATTAAAGCCCGCTATGTTTCTTGCCGGATTCTTCTCAGGCCGGGGCCGCGATTCGAACCGGTGGTCCATTTGCTCACTAATTTATAAAATATTGTTGTTATTGACAAATTTTGTAATGCCGTTTGGTTTACACAGGATAAATGTCTTTTTTTTATTTTTAACTTTGAATTATGTTTCTTGATAACATTTCTTACATTACTGGCTGTGCAATGGGCATTCTATATATTGCTTAGACATTTATAGAAAACCGGTTTATACACATTGCCGGTAATATATACGTATATAAAAATAAAAATAAAATTAATATTCAAAGTGCCATTATTCTCTGGCAAATCATAGCGATATATCGATATATCGATATTTTATTATGAAAATATCAATATCGATATTGATATATTTTTTAAATATCGATACAAATATATATCGATACTTTATTCCATTTCCGACATCCCTAGTGTTACTAGTGTTTTTATTTACAAACGTTTATAAACATTGTTTTTAATAGTTGCTTAAAGAATAGTATTTCAAGTAAAGTTTTGTAAAAATTGAAGTAAGTACCTACTATAGGTACCTATAGTAGGTACTTACTTCAATGTAAAAATTGAAGTAAGTACCTATAGTAGGTACTTACTTCAATTTTTACAAAAGTTTAATTTCTAATAATCTTTTATTTTTATTTCATGAAGTCAAAACTTCATTCATAGGCTGTTTTCTATAACTTGTAAAGTTGGAACTTGAAATTAAATAAGGAACCTGTAGTATTATTTTCATAATAACAATATTAACAATGGCTTTAAAGATCGCAAGAGAATAAATATAAACATTTTACTAATGAAAATAATATTGATGGAACACTACTTGTAAAGTCGGCCACCCTGGTTGAAATGGAGACTCGCTCGCTTCATTCATGCGGTTAATAATGGCTAGACAACTTAAATGAGAACATAAAATTACTTATTGAGTTTTGGCGGGGACACTGAATAAAGTGTCATATCATTGTATTGTTTCATTTTCATAGTTTAGTTTAAATTCGATTGCAAAAAAGATGGAATTTTAAACATAACTGCTTAAAATGTACAAGAAGTGTAGGAAAGAAGAGGTTTAGGACAGTGAATTGTAATTTTTAGTGTTGATGCCAAATCTCCTGAGAAGAAGCATAAAGTCTTTACTACTTTATTATGGCAACTATCATTCCTCATCGCCACCATCATCATCAATAATCATTCATGGTAAATAGTGTTAAAATCTTTACCTAGTTACCATGGCATAAAAAAAATAATTATTAATAAAAAGTAATTATTTGACATTGATTTGACATTATTGTCACTTGTCATGGAATGTTTGGTTGTCTGGTGTCTGGCTTTAATGGGCTTTAATGAGATGTGCATTCCTTGTTGTGGTTATTTTATAACAAATAACACGCATAATAGTATTTTAAAGTCTTAATCTTTATATCTAGTATATAAGAAAATATCTAAATCAAAATGAGTTCGATACAAGAGCGATTACAGCTGAAAAGAGTGCCACTTGACACATGGAATATAAGAGAGCAACTTTGTTTAGCATCCGCGGTTGTCCAGAGTGGGGATCAGAATTGGATGTCAGTTTCCAGAGCACTGAAGACCATTGGAGAACCTAATAGACCGCCTGATTGGTATTCACAAAAAAGTTGTGCAGCACAATATGGTGCACTATTGGAGCATGTGGAAACACCGAAACGTAAAAAGCGTAGTTCAGAAGGCGCAGTGGAAACACCACAAGAAAGTATTCTGAAACGATTAACTCAAGAACGTATCGCAGAAATCCAGAAATCAGTAGCAGAAATGAATCAGCAATATGAGCAGTTAAAGAATGAGATAACAGAAGCTAGAAATCCTGCCACTAGTGAAGAGCGTCTACGAGAAGTATGGGCTGGTATCGAAGCGCAAACTAGAGCGAGAGAAAGAGAGGCAGCTAGACGCACAGCTTGGTTGAAAGAGAGAGATGAAAGGCGAGCACGTGTTGATAGAGCGTGGAGACCTGCTCAACCACAAATTCCTACTCCACATTCACCTCTCACACCTCCAGCACCACCAGCGTCACCATTATTGACATCATTACTCAAATCGTCACCAGTTGTTACTACTCCACAGCACATATCCCATCCAGCCAATGTAGTCGACACAGTGTCACCTTCTGTAACAGCACCAACATTATCCATGCTGTTAGAGAAATCTGCTGTATCTGGTGCCACTCAACATGAAAGCAAGCATGCAGCTATAGAACATATAAAAAATCAATTAGTTCAAATAGAACAGCAATTAAAAGCTAACACTACTCCAGCAATTTTACCCACCCCTGCTGCACAACCTAACCCTGTACAGAGTGTACAACCTTTGGATATTGATGAAATTGAAATTAAGGCAGAAGATGTTTATGCATTCCGAGATATTGATATACATATACCACCTGTAACTACTATGCATAAAGCTAATAATAGGCCTGTAGAAAAGCCTCTAAAGAAAGAAGAAGAAGGAGATACACCAACTATAGTAGTGGCAGAAAATGTACCAGAAATTATTGAACAACCAGCTACAAAGGAAGACCCCCCAGTTCCACCAGTTGCCGTTCAAGCTGAGGAGGAAGAAGTTGTACCTGAAGTAATTCAGGCTATCCCTGAACAACCAGTCCAACAGCCTCCCCAACTACCTGCAACCATTACAAAAGAATTAACTCCAGAGACAGAAGTGAGAATAGCTTTCCCAGAAGTTAAGTTCCCAACTACAGAGATTAAAGTTATACAACCTGAAAACCCAAAGATAAAGGATGAAGTAAAAGAAGTGGAAACACCACCAGAGCCAGAAAATGTTCAAGAAGAGATTGTAGAAGAAACAACAGTAGTAGAAGAACAGAATAATGAATCTGAGCCAACTAATGAGGCACCACTAGAAATTAAGGCTGAAATTCTTCCTGAACCACCTGAAGAGGTAGCTGCAGTTGAAGAAGAGGTTGTTGAAAATATAAATGTACCTCCTCCAGAAGAAGCATCACTGCCAGAAACTATGGATGATGAAGACCAAAACAGTCAAGAGAGAGTTGTAGTTGAACCCCCTATTTCTGCAGAAGAAGAAGTCGCTTCATTCCCAGAAACAGCACATACTGTTGATAGTATAGAACAAAAGTTAGAAATGATGGAAAAAGGAGAAGTAGTTGATGTTGTTGAACAAAAGATTGTTGAGGATATTAGGAAAGAGGATGAATCTGAGGATTCTATCCCACTTAAAGAAATGATGAGAGTTGAATCACAATCTCTTCCAGTAACATCAGAACTAGAAGTCAAAGAGGAGAGAGAAAAAACAGATGTAGATGACACTCACACAGAGACTGATGATGACACTCCTATGGAGGTGAGCCGTGAAGAAGATAAAGAAGGGAAAAAGAAAAGAGACTATTCACGCAAAAAGAAACCAGACTCTAGGACATGTTCTGGGTCTGAAAGTGCAGCCGAAGCGAGCGCACCTGAATCACCAAGCACTAATGATGCAGAACGACAACATCGCTTATGGAAGAAATCTGTTATGCTTGTGTACAGTAGACTATGTGCGCACAAATATGCATCTCTGTTTCTTCGACCTATTACTGATGAAGAGGCACCAGGCTACAGTCTGGTAGTCAAACGACCCATGGATTTAACAACTATAAGAAAAAATATTGACTCGGGTGTAATACGTACAACTGCTCAATTCCAACGTGATATATTACTGATGCTATCAAACGCTTTAATGTACAACAGTAGTGAGCATAGCGTGTATACTATGGCTAAAGAGATGCATGAAGAAGCTCTGGGTCAACTAGGCATGCTTTTGGCTGCTCAAGCTCATGCAGGTCTAGTTGAAGCCACACCATCGAGGAGAAAGCGACGCCGTGATCATCCTCCAAGACCTAGCACACATAAACGTCACCACTGAACACTAGCTTGCAGGTTTCTTCTTAAAACGCAGTACAATTATTTCAATAGTTCTTTGTTTGTATTGACGAATTTGACAATATGAACCTTATTGTAAGATGTTAAAGTTTTAGATAACTTTTTTAGAATTCACTGACATACATCTAAACTTTTTGGTCAAATTGAAGCTTGTTTGATTCAAAGTATGAAACATTATAAGTTCTTTTTTATCTACAGCGAAGTAATCTCTACTTTGAATAATTATGTTTTCGTTTTGTAGTACATATGATTTGAGTTAATTTGGCATTAAAGGTAGTATAATACGACCAATCAAAATAATTGTTTACTAGTAATGCAAATTATTATTAACGGTTGTATGTGTGAGTTTGGCGATAACGATTTCGCTACTGAATCTGTCATTTCAAATGTCTACTATAGTTGCGGCAGGCTATGATGGCCGTTTTGTCACGACTGGGTATGCCCGTCTTCTTGTTTTTGGTGCGCTTAATATGGGATATCGAACTGTTAGACAAATAACTAAAGAAACATATAGCGAGACTGGCACAAAAGAAAACAACTTCATACACCAAAAAAGAGTAAAACTAGCAAAATCAATCGTGTCAAAACGGCCATCATAGAGTGCTGCAATCTATAGTTTTTTTTTGTTCTGTGGAGTCAAACAATATTGACTTGTAACTAAATATATAAAAAATATATATAAAAATTGACTGTTCTATGCGTGCATACAATTTGTATCTAGAGCTTTAGAATATCTGTCGCACACAATGCAATAGTTCTGTGCAGAAGTTAACACTTGAGGGTGTCTACATAATAATGTGATTACATGTAATTAGTTTTATAATTGTGTATTATTAGAAAATAAATTAAGCTGGATTTTTAAAACTTTTGTTTTAAAATCTAATCCCTCTCCTCCAGAACTTGGTTTAATTTACGCCTTGCTCATTTTTCAAGCGACCATAATATGGAGTTCTTCAACATGGTAATTAGTGGGTATCTACAGGGAAGGTAGCGCGAGTGTGACACCTCTGGTGTTGCAAACGTCCATAGGCCACGGTAACCTCCTTCCATCAGGTGGGCTGTGTGCTTGTCTGCCACTCAAGTTGTATGTAAATAAGAAGTGACTTACGGGAGCTTTCTGACTAAGCGCAGTGGCCGACGTGTGAGGTGTGGGTTTGCTTGATGTGTGACGGGGTGCCGTGAGGGCGCGTTGACCAACGGATTAGCTAACGTGTGGAGCGGACATTAGAACCCGGTTTAATTATAATACCTAAAAACTTATTTAGCAACCGACAATCACTGACAATACATATGGTGATTTTTAAAAAAGCGGCTCAAATAAAGGCTTCTTCAAGATTACAGGTTCTTTCAGGTCCGGGTGCAGAAGTCCGCCGTATTCGAAACGCCCAATACCGTACGTTTCAACCGTCTTTGGGTTGTCAGTGTGATAAAGCTAGAACAGGACGACAAGACGACAGTGTATTGCCCCTGGTGATAGACACGTCCACAGGAAACGGTAACGGCTTCCCATTATGTACTTGGACCGTGTTCTTATTTACCACCTATGTAGTATAAAAATCTTCAGCATCTGAGCATCGATTGGGTTTTGCTTTTAACGCCATCTTTTGGAGTTTTATGGTACCAGTATACTGAATATCTTTTTCATGTGTACTGGAATCTATGCAGTTATTGGCATAAAAATGCAGATTTATATAATTATTTTATACACAACCTAAAATCCACATTACAACAGTATGTCATAGATTAATCAGAATTAATTAAAAAATAATAAATACTTACTACGAAACATGGTATTACTAAAAATAAAATAATTCCTCAAAGAAATACGAGATGGCGTTATACCGTTGCGTCACTAGTACCATTAACCGTTGCATGATGGAGCTACTGAAGTTTTTGTAACCACTAGCCAATAGCCATTAGCCATTAGTTCCATTAGGATCTGAAAATAATGGAACATGGAAGTAATAGTCGATACTTACCTATAGGTGGATAAAAATTACATAACCATTAGTCGATCGATTATATGTATGTGCTCTATTCGCGAATATAAGTAGATAGGTAACGTACCTGTCGATGTCTTTTCCTACACACACCAAGTGCCACCAATCAACAGTATAAATAATATTAAAAAAATAGTCTTTTGCTATGGTTATAGGATGTTATGGTGGCGGCGGCGGTGGATGAACTCAAATACATTGTTCATAGATTTATTTAAGTACCTAAATAATCCACGCGCGCCAGGATCTCGTTTTTTCTTGCGTATTGTGTCAAGATAATATGTGGCTACCCAGGGCACCGAGGGAGGTCCTAGACCAACTACGAGTACCTACCTACATAATTGCCATAATTCTACTTCAGTCCAATCCTTTCACCTTTTTGAATGAACTGACTTGTAGGTACATATTCCTTTATCATCACTTCTAATCTTAATCTAATTCATGTAATCGTAGTTCTGATCATATTTTAATTTTGTTTTTGTTTAGGTACCTACCTAAGTAGGCAAATGTACCTAAGAATTGAAATAGAGCCTAGGCTAATTAATATTTGCATGGCATAGAATGGTAGATGTGCTGAACACCATGTTTGACCACATTTGAGCAATTAAATGAATTTGAATTCGAAGTGCCTACCTACGACATTTCTTAACAAAGAAACTTTTTAAAACCGACAAAAATCTCAAAGACCGTAGGTAAATCGTGCTTCAAAGTGATTGTATCTAGTAGGTACACATTCATTCATTATGTATTTGCTTAGGGGAAGAAGAGAGGCATTTGGAGGGGACGCAGTAAGCCCTCCCGTAGAGTGAAACCTATGCTCGGGCGCTTTCCGTATGTAGCGACGCTGCCGTGAAACAAATCACTATGCCACGACGGCAACTCAAAAATGCCATCGATTCGACAGAAAAAGGGAAGAGGAAGTCTAGATACGTTATCGGATTCTAAAATATTTCCTACTTCCTACACAGAAATGAGGGAGTCATCACAGTTTTTGGATTGCAATACTGTGGTCTTATCGAGTAATTTTGTAGGTACTTGTGTGAAAGAATGTACACAATACAAGTAAGTGTTCATTGATAAAGGAAGACAAAAGGGTCACAGTTACTGGTGAACGTTTTAAATTGTGTTCTAATTCCAAGAAATACATAGGTAAGTATGCTATAATCGTAGGGAGCTGTTCTTTGTGACATAATAGGTACTCGTAGGTACTAAACCACTAAATGGGTCTGTATAAAATTTTAACAGAGATATATTATAAATTATTCTATTTAGTAGGTATTTATACCGTGAAAATATTCTTGTACCTAGCAGGATTGAGACAAGTATTTTATATGCGGGTAATACACTGAGAGTCAGTCCCGCAGACTTACGGTGTAATAGCAAACTCCATATTAATGCTACTGGCTCTTAGACCATAACAGTACTGCCGGGCCTGGAGTTGGTTTGCGTGGAATCATAATATTTTTTCTAACATAAAAATAGGCCTTAAACTTACCATCAGGCGAGGTAAAGTCAAATTGACGTGCCCTAAATAAAAAGAAAACCCAGTCAAATTAGTCAGTTAACTACCAAACTACGACAATTGGTACAGTCTTTTTGGAGATAACGGATTAATAATGATTAATTGTGAAGGTGGATTATTAGAATAATTTATTAGTAATTATTTATTAGTATTATTAGTAATTATTAGTAATTAATTACGGAATGCCGTGAATCACGTTCACAAGTGACAACAATCAATTTCCATTCTGTGTACAGCTAATTAAGACTATGCATTTTTGCGTTGCCACAAAGCTCAGCTCAAATATGCACTTAGTCACTTAAACGTTCTAAAACCATTTATCAGTACTCTGATTAGCTTTGCGGTGATTAGGGAGTGAGTAAGCGAGTGCCATCTATTGTGAATATTGATAATACAACAATGCTTTGTACAACTGTCAGGTGATAAGGTTTGCTGGTCATACGTTAGCTCCATGTTTGAGTAATCATTCATTGATTACGTTTTAAAGGAAAGTACCTACAAACTGTGTCTTCATCATCACCTAAGCGTTTGTCCTGATAGCGTATGAACCCTCAATTCGGCCTTTTTGTTGGCTTGAAGTTACCTACCATGGAACTTTTTATCTATAGCGAAGTAATCGCTATTTTGAACGGTTAAAAAAGTAGTGCAAATATAGTTAGGTACCTACTATCTTAAAAAGAGTAATGTGTTTTCGTTTAGTAGATATGATTTGAGCTAATATGGTATTAAAGGTAGTAGGTATATAAATAGGTACGATCAATCAAAGCAATTATTTACTAGTAAGGCACGGTATTGTTAACGGTTATGTGTGTGAGTTTGGCAACATCGGCTCCGCTACTGAAACTATCGCGTCGCACTTCTACTAGTTTTTTCTGTTCTGTGTTACCTACTAATCTCTTGAACGAATGAGATTTGAATAAATATTTTAGCATGTGATGATGGTTAGTTGTCGCCATTTGAGAACCTCCATTGATACCAACGGTCACTGCTACTTCAGCTTGCAAACTCCGTGGGCTTTATCGACTTTGGGCTACGTTGCGGGTATCCGATGAATGCAGACTGCCGTTAACTGGTCGGATTGGAGAAGTCGATGGGGGACGTCTAATTGGGCGTCCTATGACTGAAATGATGATGGCTAGTTCTTCAGTTATTCAACATTACGCTATTACTCTTACGAACCAAACAATAAATAAAAAAGTTAGAAAGACACGGATGAGCGGCTGGCTGCTTAAATAGTAGGTATGGCGAATGACTGATGCAAAGACTGATCTTAGTTTATTCTTCTTTTGTCGAATCGAAGCGCGAGGGCATTTTGGCATTTCCATCGTTGTGTAGTAATTTGTTTCACGGCAGCGCCGCTACTCACGGAGAGGGCCCGAGCATAGGTTTCGCTGTTCGGGAAGACTTACTACGTCCCTTCCAGTTCCTTCCTTAGTCTATACATACTATTATATAATTGTAAAAAGTTTATGGCTGTCCGCGATGGACACAAAAACTACTGAACGGATTTCGATGCAATTTTTTTGTTTGAATTTAAAGTCTTACGCTTTGTTTGATCGGTTAAGTAGAACCAGAGTTTAAGTTGCACAGATGGGGCTTGGGTCGCGATAACCGACAGTCACGCGGGCGGAGCCGCGGGCACAGGCTAGTTTCTTTATATAATTATATAAATTGTAGCACATGACTAACTTAAACAATTACTACAAACGTAATTTTAAATGTTTGAATTAACATAAATTAATTAGTGTAGGTATCGGAAGTGCATATTTATTAACACATAAAATTTTGTTTGTGAATAAATAACGAAATAGCAGGTGTACCTACAGTATAAGTTTGAGTTGTTAGAATTTGAACATAGGTTACTTTTTCACAGGTGTGTTACAAGTATTAAAAATGTTTTGGATCGAATAAGGTAAATAAAGTAACTATAAAAATAAGGTTTTCCAGCAACTATATTTTTAGGGATACATACCTACCTATTATAATAAGTATATCCTCTGATACTCTCCAAGACGTTAATTGGTAGTGCTTGTGCGGCTAAGCACGTAATTAATTTCCATGCGATTTACACCGCATAGCAAGAAATCAGGTAAAAAAAATTGACGGCGATAGACTCGCCCCCTGGGACCGAAAATGATAGTTGGTGAAATGTGGGTGTTTAATATACCTCTGCGGGGATTATGGATGTGAGCATTTATGTATGTATTACTATACTTTGTAAAATATAGCATGGGTCCTATGACAGATGTCAAAATTTGGCTCATAGGGATGTCCAAAATTCGATGAAAATATCGATACTACCAGCTATTATTGATGCATGTTACATATAATTAGGTTTAATTTAATTGTATGTGTGTATTTAATTGTAATGAGAACGGAATATACGTAGCATACAATGCGTTGGCACTCGTACTGATGAGAATGAGTGGAGTGGATCAGTGGAAGTTCATATTAAACAAAATGTTGGCGCGTGTATCTTATGCCTATATCATGGCCCAAGAGCCAAACGCGGCGTGTCTTCTTACAAAATCCAAAAACAGGTTCAGGGCGTTGATGGATTGAATGTAGGATTTTATTTACTCAATATTATTTAGGATCAAGTATATTGAAATATAAACATTATTATGATATTAAAATACCTAAGCAATAAGATTAAATTCTAATTATTTTTTTCTTATATTAATTTCAAATTTTAAATTAAGCTTTATTCAAAATATGGATAGTTCATAGTATGTGGTCACGATGATTCATCGCCCATCACTAATTAGCTCTGTATGCCCATAAAGTATGACATTGACAGCTACTACATTCAATAATAGAAAATTCAAGACTTCATGTGCGGGATTTCACTGACAGCTGTCATAGGACCCAAGCTACATTTTACAAAGTATATGTATAAGTATGGGACTTCAGCAAGCGCACTCCCCACGGGTTCTATTAGATGGGACAGGTCCGAGAAGTCTAGCTTTGTTTGTCGTCATTCTGTAGAATGGAATGGAATAGAATGGAATGAGACGACGTTCGGAGATCACCTTGACCTCGGGTACGTCTCTATGATAATGATGATGATAAGACAATTACACACATACTATTTTTAGACTTTATAAATACACAAGCAAGGTAGGGTATGTTATAGTGTGTTGTTTTTCGCAACTCCACATTATAGCGCGGTTTTTGAGTGACTATGGGATGCATCGATTTAGATTCGAAAATTTGTATAGCATATTTTAAAGTTCATGGAACAGGATGGGTGGTAATTTTCCTACTCCAACTCGTAGAAGAATGTCAGCAAGCCATTCACGCTTTTGTTGATTTTTCAGAGCGTACTTAAATTCTTGTAGAACTTACCTCTGTATGTGGCGGCTGCAGGACAATGTTGGAGCACATGTACCATTGTTTCTTCCTTTAACCATACTATTAAATATACTTACAGGTGCGAATACAGGTATAATTGAAACATAGTTCCATCGTCCCCTACGGAACCTCTTCGTTTTGTAATAAAGCATGCAATTAGGCGATTTTATTATGCACGTTGTATCTATGTTATGGGATATCTTCACCGATTAGAATCCAATTTAAATTATTATTTTCTATTGAATAAGGTTTATGTATCTACAAAATACGTGACACTATTAAAATTATAAATTACTCCCCCTTGAGGAAGAAAACACCGTTCATAATTATGAATATCGATATTTGTCTATCTTTCTATAATTCTATCGACTCCTATACAGCGTTATTTAGGCAAATTACGCATAGCTTTTCCCTAGCTTGTCTTGAAATTCCTTACCAGATCAAGTGTTTCTTTCCTCCTAGTTACTGTCCCGGCTCATTTAAGTAGGGCGTGAAAAATCATCTGATGAGCCTGTCCAGCTGAGCGTCACTATTGTAATATTGTACATGTTTGTAATGACTCTCTTTCCTGAAACTTTGCCTTCAGTTACCTACTCAGGTATTTAGCTACAGTGCCTTTCACTTCAATGTATACCGCTACTTACCACATTTATATAAATTAACCAAGTAGGCATTTAACTAATTGCCAAGAAATTACATTTCTAAATGCGTGGTTTTTTTGTTCTTAGACATTTTTTCTGCTAGTAAAAAATGATCACAAATGTACGGCATCTGTCAATAAAATCACATAACTACCTTTATCGAGGTATAATTTGGGTTGGTTGGTTATTTCCCTTTTTTAAGATTATATTTAATACGATTTTTCGAACGTTAAACGATAAATCACTAGACCAAAACCTTTCACTTTTTGCTATCGTCAATTAGCTACCAAACTAATCTAAATTGCGAAATTTTGACCTATTATAAGTTGCCAAGTTGGTACAGAAGGCTTGCTTTATTAACGTGAAAGAATACACGCACACAATCATATATTAGGTATATACTTGAATTTAGAAGATCTCAACATAGTTCAACTTCTTGGCAAAGAGGTTTAATGTTTTTTGTGGTCATAATTGTCGAACAACCTTAATAAATTAAATTATTCGAGTCCCGTTTTGAAAATTCATTTTTACAATCTATAACTATGAAGTAGACTTTCTGTATCTACCTAATCATTTTGCGGTTTCGATCTAGTTTATCTATATTTTTTATCAACTTGTAGCAAATCTATTTCATAATTGTACGTTCGTTATTGTTAAATATTTTAAAAGAAAAAAATATCTACTGCGAATTATTTCCGTCCTTTCACTGGTTACCTGTATCTAGTCGATGTACCAACCTATATTGTTTTTTATTGTAGAGTTTAGAGTAAGTATAGGGGCACTACTAGGAAAAAGATGCATAGTAAAAAAATCTAGCCTATTTCGAAGTTCTATTTTACTCCCTCTCATGGTTTGAAATTTCATTTTCAATGTTTTGTGACGAATATATGGTCATACCTATCTGATTCGCATGCCTTCCCGTATATCCCTGAAGGAAAGGTATACCAATCGCCACGAGTCTTGGACCTCAGTTGCGAGAGAAACGAGACCTAGCATTGTGGATTTGAGCCACCGTTACACCCCTCGCTATTCTCATAAGGATACTGCGCACTATAAAGCGCATTTATAGCACATTTTGGGTCAAAAACTCGTGCCGATACATATACATCTACATTACAACAACTAAGTCCTTCAGTCCCACGAAATAGGATATCACGTAATAAAAATTAATTTTAGAAAAAAAAAACAGGACGAATTATTGGGGCTGGCCAGTTCAGGAGGTTGTATGTTATTACCGGGGTGCCCCGGACATTCCGGAGGGTTGAGAGCTAACTCGACCAAACAAACAAACAGTGATTAACAGTTTTTTTTTATCACGTTTTCATATCCCACATTCTTGTGTGTCTGCTCGAATGGAATTTTAATTTTTTAATGCCTAACGTATTAAAACATTTACCATAAACAAACGACACCGGAGTTCTATGCAGAAAATGAGGAGAAAATGAAAATCCCTTTTTAAAGTAAAGATTTTTTTATAAACTTACCTTTAAAAATTAACACCTAAGACCTACATAATATACCTAAGCCTTTAGTTATAATTTTTTTGATTTGTTGTTATTAAAACATCATGACTTTCTCAATACTAAATTATTCTTTAGGTACCTAGTAATGAAAAAAGTTTTGAATCAATGTAATTATTAATAATTTATAAACTTTCCTTAAAACATACCAGCTTAATTAGTGGGTACGTTTACTCCATTTATTTAGGAAGTTAAAAACAGGTTGTGGTAAGTTTTTATAAAAATACATGTTAAACAAATAAACTAGGCTAACTAACTGACTAATTAATGGTTCGATACAGGTTGTTATATTGGTTTTTTAAACAAAACATATTAAAAAGACACACTAAGATTGTTTACGTTTTTTAAGTACCTAAACAAATGGACTGTAGCAGCTTTTACTTAGTGATCTAAATGTTCGAATATTTACTAGGTAAACGACGAAAATCACTAAGAATATTTAAGAATGTGTTCAACGAGTAGGTGGCGTTGGTGAGGTCACAAAACAGCATCATAATAGCAATAAATAGCAAAAAAATATGACTCATGACTCATGCTGGATTTTTTTATATTGATTAACAGCTTAAGTTCGTTGATAACTCTATCTATCTACCAAAGATAAAAAAAGATATCGGTAGATAAATAGAACAGAAAAGCTACCAAAAAGTTTCCACAACATAATAAAGAGTGATTCAAAAACCAAATAAATAATGTAGGAGATATAGTGCAAACTATGGGAAAAGTCGGTTCCGGGATATTATACACTTACGCCTCTTTCCCTCCGGTGTAGGCAGAGGTGAAATAACACCCACATTTCACCATCCATTATATTCAGTATGATAGTAGGATACATAATTCGGCCTATTGCCATATTCCGGTTATTATTGTTGACTCAAATCATGCATATTTTATTATTAAACAGGCCCTTAATCGCCTTGTACGACACCGCAATTTAAAGAAGAAGAAGGTGAGGAATTGTACTCTGCCAGGATAAATAAACAGATAAATAGATGTAATTTTTTATTTTGTTTATAGAATATATTATTTTGATTCTTGAATAATTCGCCTCGTACCTGGGGAAGAGGTTGGCAGTGGCTATTCAGTGGGGAAATGCCGCTAGCGTCATGGGCACCTTTGCCCCTAGTACGGTGAGGGGCGGGTTAAATGATTGATCTTGATGACGGGTATCAATTGTATTTAATTATATAAAATTAAGACTATTTGACTCAAAATATCTATATTTTTTTTGAGATTTTTGATCGTAAAAGTTATCTCAATATTTACTTTTTCATTAAAAATATCATTCAACTACTCAAACATTATCTTAATCAGATAAAACTACACACGAAGCCGAATATACAGGCTACAAGTGTGTAAGCAAAAACCATACATACATTACCCAATATTCTAAACTATATCAACTCTCTCCGAACCTAGACCCTTTCTTCATGCAATTTTGAATGTGTAGACTTGCACAATATTATAAAAGAAATCGTAAATAAGCAATATGGTCACGGACCATTTCCTTTCTCCCATTATGTTCTCTGCCGCTTATTTCACGGTTGTCTCCAAACTAAAGCATAAAAAAAATAATTTGTTAGTCGTTTGTCACTCTAAGTAACTGTACTATTATTTGAACATTTTAGTATCGAATCTTTTCTTTTGATCTTATCAAATTTGATGTTACCTACCTACTGTTAAAAAAAATCAACGCTGCCTGATTCTTGATTTGTTCTTTTGTAAGATTTTGCAAATTTGTTTAATAAAAGATACTTAGTTATGTTAAAATTATAATGACAATAATACAATAATAGATAAGTACTTTAATTACGTTTTAAAACCAAAGTGATTTTTTTACATAACATTTTATTGTAGCGGTATGTTTTTTTTTCATATTGTAGCAGTTACATTTACTACTAAATATAGTTAAAAAGTTACAAAGTATTAATGTAGAGGGCTTAAGGCAGAGGTCGGCCCAAAAAAAGATGGATAGATAATGTGAAAAAAGATATGGCAAAGAAGGGAGTGACTGAGGAAATTATATCTGACAGGAATGGAGTAGAATGACAAGTGAATGGGACAAGAGGAAGATTAGGATTCGGACGAGATTAAAAGCAGATCAGTGTAAATAAACATACCTATAAAAACTATAACTATAAAAATGAACATAGGACATGTACGTTTATGTAATATACCTAAGCCTTCGGTTGTAATTAATTTTGATTCATCATAATAGTTGTTAATAAAAACATCATGACTTCCTCAATACTACATTATTAGTTTCTTCAGCTACCTATTAATATCACTAAACGTTTTGAATCAATAAATCGGAATAGCATAATTTTTCTATTAAACACCTGCTTCCCCAATTTCATTTTGTTATTTTATTCTGACTAGATAAAATGCATAAAATAAAGTTATGAAAACAATAAGATGTAGTGTAAGGGCTTAATACATGTAATTAAAGAATATTGAAATTAAATCGTCATATTATCATCACAGGAAGGGTCCCGGTTACTTTCTAAGCTCCACCTTGAAGTACGAGATTATTTTTAAGTATTTTTTAAATTGTTCACACATCTGGAACCGATTTATCCTTGATGTGTGAAAAATTACAAATTAATTCCAAATTTTAAGTGACCAGGTGCTACTCAAGTTTGAATCTCGATTGATAACTAGATTTGAGGACAGATGTTATTCTAGATGACTTTTTTAGTGTTCTTCTGAGAGTAGAATCCGACTTAGACTTAGACTAGAATAGACTAGAATACGGGCCTAAAATACGGATCCAATGTCTTTTATTTTATTCCACCTTATTGTGTTATCTGTCAGTTATTTTATTTTAAATTTTGTTAAAATAACTTTATTCGAATAGTCATACAAAATGGATTACAAATGCAAGCTAATAGTCAAGCGTTGACTCATACGTAACTGGTGTATTTCTCGCTATGCGCTGATAAAAATATAGATTGTCATTTTCCAGGTAAAAATGAGCAATGTATCTAAGTACAGTCACTCTCAGAAGATACTGAATACTAATTTTAGGCGGAAATAAATAAGTGATAACTAGGTATTTTAGTAATCTGCAAAAGATACATGCCTTCAGCTTAACATTAGGCGAGGTGAAGTCAAATTGACGTGCCATAGATAAAAAAAAAAAAAAAAAAAAAAAGGGGGTTCAAACATAATTATAAATTTAGAATTGTTCGAATAGACATCTATAAAAATACATGTATGTAATACAAAAACACATGTTTTTTTTACATTTTAGGACAATCTTCACAACACCACCCAGACCCATGGTAAGTATTAACTAGCTTATTTATATACTTTTTTTTAATATAAAAATATAATGCAATTCATATTCATGCACACAAATATTTGCACTGGACAGGAATCGAACCTACGCCACCTGTGTAGCAGTCGTATTATACACGCCACAGAGACTTTTACGGTATGTATTTTATTTCTGTTTATAAAATAGTAGTGTTTAGTGTTAATATCAGTTACACACAATTTAACAACAACAACAAGTAATTGTCTGCACACGAAATACCAAATGTAGTTAACCTTAGTACCATCATTTAATCATCAAGTGATTTAACTGTAATATGACACTTACGTTCACTTGTTTATAGATATGCTAATACCGACTTCGTCTTTGATCTTTAATTCTCACGGCTCTTAAAGCTACCTCCTGTTGAGCGGCGCCAGTGAAGAAACAACAATTTGGACATTTTTGAAGGAGATACCAAATAAAAAAGGCTTTTAACGTGTAGGTAGTGCCTGTTTTTTGTCCCTAAATACAAATAAACAAAAAAAATATTAATTAACAATTAGGTACAGAAGTAGGTACTTACAGTTGGTACAAAATTTTTGATTTGACACATTCGGGGAGGAGATTGAGAAGCCGGCTTTAAATAATAATAAATGCTATGATCGGCTTTTTAAATTGCGGCGGTTTAAATTTTATTATGTTCTCTCTATCGTAGGTATATCTGAATTACAGTTTGATATCTTTACAGAATTTGTTGTATTTATTACTCGACTATGGCGAATCAAAAAGAGGGTTATGATTGTTAAAAGGTTCTTTTTATTTAACAGCTGCAACGTGTCAAATAAAGAACCGGATAATAAATAAATAATAATATATATTTTTTTTCTATTTGAATAAGTATCTAAAAGACTAAAATATGTACATGGTGTAGGTACCTACACTATACAGGTATCGTAAAACGGGGTGATTAGAAATCCAGGGGTAGATAGAGATAAAATGGTCAATAGACTTTTTAAAATAATTTCTTTTATTACATTTCAAATAAGCCTGTTATCAGAGATATTTGATGATTCTGTTTTTAGAAGTGAACTAATCCAATATTTCGCTTGACAGAAAATGAGTACAGAACTTAGCTCAACATTGTATTTCCATTCACCCCGTTTTACCCGGTCCATATTTCTATTTTTTTTAATATTAAGTAATTTTAATAACTTCTCTATTATATTTAATGGGATATTGACCACGTTTGTTGGTTTCTTGGTGTAACCGATATAGCCGCGGTGCTTGCAAACATGGTAAATATACCATTAAATTCAATAGTGATTTTTATGAATGACCATGTCAATTTTTTTAAACCACTTATTTGGCAGACAAGCGCACTGTCCACTTGATGTAAAGTGGTCATCGTGGCCTATGGACGTTTTAACACAAGGGGCGTTACACTCGTGCTGTCTACCCTGTAGAAACCTTCTAATGCCTTTCTTGAAGAATCCCATGTATACCCCAGTCTAAAATCAGATTTTTAATAAGGTAAGTAACTATGATGAAATACATGGTCGGCTCAATGTCTTGTTCTTGCAGATATTTAATAGGAATAAACTAAAGTAAATATTAATAAAATAAAAGTTTACCGATATTCTATCTAAGTTTCCTGCTGGTCTCTTCTCAGTAGATTCAAGTACCGAACCAGTGAAAGAATTAATTTCAAATATTTTTTATTATTATATAAAATATTTTTAACCAATTCAATCCTAAAACACTGCCATTGATATGTGCTCTTTCTGTGCCTAAAGTGAAAAACGAAATAGATTTTTTGATTCTATACCCATTTTTATCACTTGCGTAATTTTCTAAATCTACATAGTTAAGTATAGTTTTATAAACTAAAACTTTCATATAATAACTAATAGAACATTTGTATAACAGTTAAAGTATTAATACAAAGGCTTTATACCTATACATATCGAACAATGTAATATATGCCGACTCATACACGTGCATTCAACATCGTTCCGTTGAAATAACAATAGGCCTTTATCGATACATGCGCCTACGCATCCAATTCGAATGTCAATCGCACCGATTGAGTCCGAATACCGCGTAAGAAGGCGGGCAGACGCGGAAAGCTCGGGGAAAGCGCCACAACGCGAACCAAGGCACGAACATACTATGAAGGCTTTACGTTCGCCGCCATTAGTCCGCAGCCCACCAATCAGGCGTTAGGGGCGGGGCTATGCGCACGCGCCGCCTGCGTTACAAACCAGAATCAGTGTAAACGCAGCTGTCGCTCCGTATTCACGTGTAAGCGTTCTTTTCTGCTTTTAATTATGAGTTTTTTGTGAATCGTGTTTATTACAAGTGTTTTTGGAACAATTTTTTTTGGGAAATTTTATGTATTCTCGGACTGGTTCGACGATGGTATTGTGAAGTGACTGAGGGTGACTGTTCATACGGTGTTTGTTGTTACAATATTGCAAGATGATGATGGATCAGGCACACTTTGGAGAGTACTTACTGAGGCAGCAAATGTTGCATGCCGCATCGCTCAGTGGACTCCGTAAGTTATTTGTATTACTATTATATATTTTTTAATAGTTTATGTGTATTTTTGTGTATTACCCACATACCTAATTAAATATTTTATGATTGTCAATAAGTGTTGATCTAAGTTCTAAGTGTACCTTAATATTACTACCTACATAAGTATAGTTTTATTGATATCAAAGATATTTTAACAAAAGTTTGGAATGAGATATACTCAGGTACTTACGTAGCTATTGAAACATCTAGGTATATATTTTATTACCTATATCTATGAAGCTAAGCTAAGTCTCTATTAGTGGCAAGGGGTTCCCATAACCCGATTCCTGCCGGCTAGGAAGCCGACAGATGAATCGCACGATGCATAACAAATTAGATCAAGGGAAAATGTTTTCCACCGGCTTCCCTTTTAATAATTTTCACCCTCCGCTACTGGTATCTACAATATGATAGCTATTTGTAATACTTATATAATCAGTATACTTACAATGTTACTTGAAGCGAAATTTAGTTAATTAATTAGGTATGTGACAAGCTTATCTAACATAAATCGTTTTGTCAACAGTGAAATAACAGCGACAGACTTATTTAAGTGATTTGCGTATCTTTCAAAACTGATTTTTTAATAATAATTAGCTGATACGTTCAAAACATGTTACCTACTAATGTAACTGTAATTAAAACTTACATAATTAACACCGATTTTTAATCAAAATTAACAGTTAATTTGTGTTATTTATTAGATTGATTGGAAAGGTCAATATCTCAAAACGCTCTCATAAATATATGTTTAGGTAAATTTTGTATATAAATATATAAATAATATCTGATATATAAAAGAAGTACAAATAATTATCAGCCGTTTGTAATTGTTTATTTATAACATAATATAGGGTTCACAATAAACCTATGTCCAGGTAAAAGATTATCTTAACTCTACAAGAATAATCCAATTCCAAAAATATTAGACGTGTAATATACATACATATGGGTAAGCATATTTATAGGGTAGGCGGAGGTGACCTTTCCCCAAAAAATATATTTACTCCTAGGTGTGAACGACGCGCGACGGCACTATTGTTAATTCGAGTCATGCATCTGAGGCTGAGTCTGTACTGTTTCTATATCTATATCTGATATCTTATTGTGTGATTGCTACAATCAAAACGGAAGCCTTCACCATGATTATGTATAATGTGTATGTGTACGCACATGAGTATGTGTACGCATATATGTATGTGTGTGTGTGTGTGTAATGTATTGTCGCACTGTTGTGCAGATCTGTAGCAAGCTAGCTTAAGCATTTACTAGACCAAGGCCGGCTAGAACGAGTCAGTTTCTTGATGAAATAGGTATCTAATTTATGTTAGCGTTCTTTAGACAAGTTTACTGACGTCTGTATGTGACAATAGTGAACGCGACTGCTAGGGTTCCATTCCCGCTCAGTGCAAATATTTTTGTGCATGAATTTGCATTGATCTGGGTGCTATGTATGATATGGATTTTGATACCAATTTGTTTTTTTTTACCACTTTGAAAATGATGAAAAGTGATATGAATGATACCTGATGAAAAGTGGTCACCGCGGCGTATAGACGTTTGCAACACCAGAGGTATCACACTCATACTGGCGACCCTGTAGTACCCTTCTTATGCCCTTTTTGAAGAACCCAATATTGTAGTCGCTTGGGAAAACCACACAAGGGAACACCTTTCACAGAATGAACACATTCCACAGCTTGGGCGAGCGCGGGATGAAGTTCGTTTCATACCGAACAGTGCGCACCATTCCCAAGATACAAGATTTTATATTATATTATATAGTACACATTGAAGTCATTGCTTATACCGGTATGTGTATAAAACACAAACAAACCTACCTCTTCCAAATGGATTCACACCTTAGCATTTTTCTAATTGGTGGATTATTATAATATATTTATATTTTATTATTATAATTTATTTAATTGGAGTTCCGGGTTTGTTGTTGAATAAAATTATAGGAAATACTTATATTTAAGTAGGTATATAATTTATTATTATAAAAAGTTCTGAGCAAACAAATGACTCTCTAAGAATTATGATAATTGCTTGCTTATTATATGGCAGTACTTTGCAGCCATTTATGTATGTGTTTAATGACGTTCATTAAATGTAAGAAAACGCAATAAATAATTTATTGGCGTGGAGATCGATCTGAGTTCTTATATTTTTCGACAGATCCCCAAGAATGTTAGATAAAGATTATAAAATATCTAAATCTTTTTCAATATCGATACTTTGTGATGTAAATGAATAAACATGAGAATTAAATCTACTTAATAAGTGTCATTTTGTGACATAAATGAATAAAAATGTTCACATTTCATTCATTTTCTGTACTCTAACGACGTGACGTACGGACACAGATACACACAGATGCACACACACGCAAACATACACTTTCAATTCTATGGGAAATTTGTGTTGAAATCCGTGTGAAATAAAGCATTGACAGCAAATAGTCCTTAGTTCGTATCGTGAACGCGGCGGAGGTCTAAAGAATAGAGCCTTTTTACCACTGAGCGCTAAACAAATGATTTGATTAACACCGTAACTGTAACAAAGCGTTTAGTTAACATGGTCTTACAATTTTATCACTATAAAAAAAACTTGATTTCTAGGGCTCCATGCCCGAAAGGTAAAAACGGAACCTTATTACTAAGACTTCAAGGTTTGCCTGTAACCTGGCTGGATAGAACCGTGATAGTTAGACAGATAAATAAGAAAAACAGAATGGCACAGAACGCTAGTCCAAATACCACTATAGTTGCGGTACGCTATGATGGCCATTTTCATACGACTGGTTCTGCTTGTTTTTTTTTTGATGCGCTAAATATTGGACATCGAACTGTTAGACGAATAACTAAAGAAAAATATGGCGTAACTGGCACAAAAGAAAAAAATTACACACACCAAAAAAGAGAAAACAAGTATCTGTTTGAAAAACCACTTTTAATAATTTTGCTGGTACAAACATTTTTTGTGGGGAGAGGCTTACTATATTATAGACAAAAATAAAATATATACCTATTATAGAACAATAGACCAATAAAAGTCTGTATTAAGTGGAAGAATGATACTTTCATTGTCAAGCCGGCGAAAAATTCAACTTAAAATAATAATATATAACTGTAATATTTATTATACACAAATAATTAAAAAAAAATTAACGTGGCAAATTATAATATGAAGGTAATATTCAAGTTGTTTCTAACACTAACCATCTAGAATAAATATGAGGTTAATTCGTATATTATAGCTGTATATAGTAATATTAAACTAAATTACTATCGTAAAGTATAATTTGTTTATTTTTATAATTACACCAGCGCGCGTTGAAGTCTTTTCTACATAGTTTTGAATTATAATAATAGACTAACAATTGCACGCGATTTCCCCCTTAACCTAGCAGGTTTATATATAATCTGACAGATTAATAAATAAACTTAAATATTTTGTATTTAAATGTAAATATGTAACAACCTTGGTTTTATACTGCGTTTTGCCCGGCGGGGTACAATGCAAGAACCAATATTCTATTATCCAAAAGAGAGAGCAGTTTTTCATCCCCTCCAGCTGAACTTGTGTGTTAGGAGTGGGTTCACGTAGGACCAGGAGTCGAACCCAGGCCCTTTGGATCGTAAGGCCACTAACTTAATCACAAGTATAACATCTGCATTTAAATTACCTGATAATTAAGTCCTTCGTTAAATCAGCTGATGCAACACAACAGTAATCAACCTTGTTTACAACAAATGACTAATTGACGGCAAATTGCCTTTGGTGACGCAACATTGGTTGCATCAATATAAATATTGAAAGATGGAACATCACGCCACGGTTTCACCCGCGTAACTCGGGGCATGGCATCACTTTCGAGATGACCCCCAAAGTATTTCTGTACATTGGAGATGTTAAAAAAATACTTTGGGTGTGGTAAATTAACGATACTAAACTCTAAAATATTTTTAATTAGTATTTTATGTCGAAAATATTTTGTTTTGGAAGTCTTGTCTGTTTTTTGTTGGTCCGCCATGGGTGCAAAAATACTGAACACAATATTTAGATGCAACTTTTTTATAAGAACGCTATTAGTCAAACTTATAATTGATGACAATCGGTTGAGTAGAACCGAGAGTACGACCAAAACTAGCGATAGCGATAAAATTCACGCGGACGGAACCGAGGGTATAGGCTAGTCGTAACATAAATCAAACCTAAAAACAAATCCCACAAACTTTTCACAAAATATTCAAATTTGAATCAAGATTGTATGTTCATTTACAATCTTTTGCTGTATTCAATCATCAAATTAATCATATGCGCATTCGCTTCCTTAATCAATGTCAATTAATCAACTGAATTAAAACATACAATGCAGATAAAGCCTCCATTATTTATTGTATATAACTTAACTATAATTTCCATGCGACGTCTCCATAAAATCAAGTAATTTAAGAGTTAAAACCGGACGTGGGTAACACATACACATACAATTATTATGATTCGGCACTTTGATCGAGACCGTCGGCCGTCGCGTCGCCAATACTTGTATACTCATAAAAAATCAATATTATACATCGCATAAGATGAAAGATTTACATAAAGCCTAACTTCAGGATATTGTCATTCGAAAATAAACCTTAACTGCCTTCAAATTAAATACAAAAATGCAATGAATGATGTTTGTTCATATGTGGTTAGGATGATATGATAGTATGAGCATTAGTTAGTTTGTTACATAGTTTTATGTCCGTCTAATGTTTTCTACGCATTTGCATGTCGCGTCGAGAAATCACTAACGATTATTAATTTAGTCATGAATTATTGCACTGTCCACGTAAACAGTTACTTGGATAGATGATATGGCCGGAAACGTATTGAAATGCATTGACATCTTTAATTTTTTTTTAATTTTTAATTTTTAATAGTTTCCGAACGGAATTGATTTTTAATTAGTTGTGTTTTATGGTCCTCAGATTTGTTGTTACCCTATAAATATATTTAAAATTTAAAACAGTATGAAATAAATGAATTACCCATTGAAACATGTACAAAACTATATCTAGTCATTTACTTGCACCCTAAAATCCAACTACACGTCCTGGGCTACGATTCTACTTATTGTCAAGTTGAAGTTAGTTAGTTTTCATTTAAGGTTGATGACCGTAAACCATTTTTTTTAAATAGTAGACAATTAACAGGTATTTTGTGAGTGAACCTTGGCACTAACCTTAACTAAAGTTTATATAACGAAGACCTTTTTTGGAGGTCTATTTTTATTACAATTAATTACGTAATTTTTTGTTACAAGTATTTTTTAGCAGTTACAGCCATTTCCTGAAAGTTACTGAACTATTAATTATACAAAATTACATGGGAGTCATACATATAATTCAGGTAAGTGACCTACCTGTATGACCTCCGGGACCCGTTTACTTCACCTTTTAATTTGACTAACTAGCAGCTTTTATGGGAACGACTGCCTTCTAACCCATACACCTATTTTAGCCATACGACCTCCTAAAACATAAAGTGTGCCATGGAACGCCGAAACGTAAAAGTTACTGATGTAAGATATTCAAACAATTTAAAATTTTGTAATTCCTAATAACCGTGGTACATTTCACAGATAATTCCAACACGGAAACTCTTTATATGGAGGTAATTATGACGAAAATATTTGTGTTACTTCCATATTTTATGTACATATTTATATTTAAAATAGCTGTAGGTTTTCTAAATATTAAATTATCGAGTTGAATGAATATAGACGTAAGTGCAATGTGCACAAGCATTGTACTTGCGTTGTTGTTCCGTTGGTTCACCCAAGCTTGTCGCGTCTCGGAATAATAGGAACTGAAATTATTAGTATCCCGGAATAACCCCTCTTAACTATGTTAATAAATAAATTGTTTGAATGAAATAAATTGCTTGACTCATGAGTTCTGGATTAGGAAGCTTCGTAAGTAGTACTTTCCCGGTCTTGCCAAACTCTCGGGCAAGCAATAAAAGTAGGTAATGTGTTGGATAAATAAGGGTTGAACACCCTAGTAAATAACTAACTAGAAACAAGAATAATTCACTAGTATCAAATTCATTAACATTTATTTTAAGTACTTAATATTATTAACCCGTAAAAGGCTAGGCAACTAAAACGAAACTCGAGGTGCCACAATTCGGGTTTAACGTCTCAACAACCAATCAATTTCTTTCAAAAAGTATTTGCAAGATGGCAGGTTCTGCAGATTGGTCTAAATTCAAACTGACGTAACTCCAGCTTTTTTTCTAGTTGTCTAATGTAAGAATAGGCCAAGACTATTGCATGACTGCATGCTCCTGTCAGTTCTGTAGTTGATAAAAACATGGCCGCTACGTGAGTTCGAAATCCGTGTTTTGATGGAATCACGAACAGGAATTTATTAATTGATGAAACAAATTTAGTCTTCGTCGCATTAAATAACTGCAGGTTATTAAATTAATGTAGATTAATAAGTCGGCCTCTGTGTCATAGCAATATTTAACACGACTGCTTCGTAGGAGGCGCGATTTCCATTCCCGTTCAGTGCTATTTCGTTGATCTGGGTATTTCTAAATATAATATTTAGAAATACAAATGTATGTGTTTAAACGTGGGTGTGTAATACACCTCTGCTAGCTAGGGGCAGCTTCGGGGATTCCGGGCGTGAGCTTATGTTGTATTGTGTCTTCTGAATACAGTCCCGGGTCATTTAAGCGGGGCGTGAAAAAGCATCTGGATGATGACCCTCTTTCCTAAGACTTTGTATTTAGCTTACCGTCAGGCGACGTGAAGTCTAATTGACGTACCGTAAAAAAACAAAAAAAAATATGTGGATTTCGCATTCATTTCTATGACAATTAGTAATAATTTGCTATTGTTATCGTTGGAATTGTTAAACCGTGGGTGTGAAGTGTATTTCCCTTCCTACCCCTATACATATTTTCATAAGTATATTTGTATAAAAAGTCAAAGCCATGTTCAAAAATTGCTTATCATTCTTTCAACTTTTCCTCAATTGAGTTGTGGAAAGCCCAGTCTAACTGCGAAACCTCGATATTTTCCTTGAAGCGACTGCCATCCCATTGTCGAGATCAAAGTCTTGCAGTTAGACAGTTTTTAGTGCTCCAAATACCTGTAAGGGCTGCTATAGATGATTGTGTAGCAACCGATGAGGCATGCAGGGTGCAGGGTCATTGTCTTAACTATGGTCACCCATCCTAACACCGTCTTGGATATGGTAGCTTAACCTTACAATATGTGTTAAACTCCTCAGTTACTATATAACCACGAGGCACGTATTGATGTATACATGAAAATATTTATTTATTTATATCTTGAACAATATCTAGTACATTGTATTGAATAACTTCACACCGGTCAGATTTTAGGTCGATGAGGGAGGCCTATGTTTAGCAGTGTACGTCCTATGTCTGAAATAACGATGATGATGACTCAGATTTTATTACGTATTTGCGTGATTATCTATCTTTTATAGTACCTAAAATCTACGTAATTATCTGCTCACAAAAACAATTTATGACTACAATTAGGAACGGTACCAGTTTTAGAGTAAGCACCTTATTGCAAACCTGATTTTATATAACCAGGATTATAATAGACCGACTTAGGACTGAGAAAGACCATTTCTCATTCTAAAAAAGTAAATAAATCCTTCTTGTCTGCTTCGTGTTAGCATCAAGTTGTTGTTAAATGGTTAGGTCCAGTGCCCATTATGGAGTAACTACATGTTTGTAACAACTCAGATCTGCGAGACCGCTCAGCAACTCACAGCAAGTACGTTTTTTGTAAGGCTGCGTTTCCATTGGAGCAAAGATGAACGGAGAGGAGAGAGAAATTTACCAATCACAAGTAATTCTTGTAAATATTGTAGGATATATTTATTTATTTTTTTCAGTAATAGCTTGTACCTTTTAATTTAATTTTGAAAAAAATAATGAATCAATGAAATAGTTAATTCAGAACGCATTATACAGCATCTGAATATTTGACTTACTACTCAGATAAATGTACTTATCAATACTTTAATTATTATCAAATCAGTATTTGTTAGACTTATGTTTGCATACAAATATTTAAACTGAGTGAGAATCGAATTCACGATCTCAAATGCCAACTGATGACCAATATTCATTATAGTTGATTTCCTCACCTCTCCTCTCCGCTTAGCTCACCTCCGCTTCAGTAGAATCGTACCCTAAAACTGTGTTATTTATTTTGATACGTAACTGCAAATTTACGGACATGTTCATTGCTAGAGTGGCTGTAGCTACATATATAGCATTCCGTATCTAGTAAGCCATATTTTATCTTCAGCTTTTATTTATTTACAATCATTTTGAAGACTAAATCTGTGTTTTAGCATTTAAATACGCCAATAATTTCACTAAAGCATTATAAATCTAATTAATAGTTATTTTTATGTGCTATCTTATGTATAAAAATGGTTTGTTTGTGGGTATTTTATGCGCTGTGTCATCGCTCTTCCGACTGCTATAAAACTTTGTCAACTTATATGTAGTGTAACTAATTATAAATAAAGTAAACGGTAAATAGTATAAGTACATACCTACAGTCCTCTCCAACGACCGTCACTTTTATTCGCGAGCTGTACGCGAGAAGAAATTCAGAAACATAAAAAATTCAATTGAGAGAAAGGGTTTAAGTCCTCTACTTCAAAGAAATCGGTGATAAAAATATGTTACCTCACTTTTCTGCGCAGGCGGATTAATAGAGGACAGTTTCCTTAGAGAATAGGAACACTGTGAATGTGGTATGTGTCGGTGCATCGCGAAAGGAAAATATAAAAAATGTGCGGGTAGTGCACACTGGTCAGTCAGCCTGTGAGCACGAACGGTGTAATTTGTTTGAAACGTCAGACCAAATCAAAGGTATACCTATACCATGATATACTACCTACATCATGAAAATCGAAAGTTTAAAAGTCTTTATTGTAACCGGTAGGAGGTACTGCAAATATATTATAAGGTTTAATTATTATATTATAAATCAATATAAGAACTGATATCGTAAAATGTTGAGTACACATGTTCAAAAACATACCTACACGTTTTAACTATAAATACACTTCTGCCTACTCCATATTGCTACTAAGAATTGCTTAACACAAAAACCTAATAATAACTTACCTGTACCGGGAATCTAACCCCTTATACACAACAGTTGCATTCTCTCCACACTACTGACTGTAAATTTTTATGTTTTATGAATTATGACATGTGTTCTAAGTCAGCCACCTGCTCCCAGCTGTATTCCTTTAGGTAGCGACTCATTAAATAGAATTTATGAAGTCTACGCATGGCGTGTTCCGCGTTCGATCCTCAGCGGGGCAACTGGTCGTGTAAATACAGGTGATATAATACTTCTTCCCGTACGAATACCCTGTTCTGAGCAACGACCACTCATTCTGCACTAATTGTAATGTCTAATACTAAGAATTTTCCCCATAACAGATCCCCTTTTTTGTAAATCTCCTGATCATCATCATCATGTTAATTCCAGTTGCATTCAAAGACCTCAGGAGGCTCAGAGTCCGCACTATTCTATTCGCATGACCTCTGCTAATGAAATAAGTTGTAATTCCTTAGTAGAATAGAATAGAATAGAACCAATCATTGAAAAATTGTTTACGAGGGTCGGTAGTTTAGTGGTTAAAGAGTCGGCCTTACGATCGAGATGTCTCCGGTTCGAATTCTGGCTATTACACTACCGACGAGAACTCACTCTTTCTAATCTACACGGAATATTAGTAATTAGAGTTGTTAAAATAAAAAAAAGGTTGTCTTATACGTACCTAAAATTAAAGGAAATGTTGAAATTAGGAATTACGTTGGTCACTGTCCAATTCATACAAAAAAAATCAATTTTGATTAACAAGAATTATTAGGGGCCTTCTTTAGTTCAAGGAAAAGTTTGTCACTATAATAACGCCACTTGTCAGGGATTGATACCTCGCATTCCTCAACCTGTCTTTTCCAGCTGGTTTACCTTATTCAGGGCGTCAGTTTAAAGAGTATACTTATTTATTAAGTAGCGATATACTATATAATGTTATTATATTTTTGTTGAACAGAACACCGCGTGGGGGCAGACGCAGAACCGCCGGCTTGTGAGGCGAGGCTGCTCAATGGCGACCTCTGGCGTCGGTTCCACGACATAGGCACTGAGATGATCATCACTAAGGGGGGCCGGTGAGTTCCTTTACATTTTTTTTGAACCTCTAAAAATGGGTAGTTGAAGTGGTTGGGGAATACCCTGACCAATATACAAACTACTGAAAATGTGACTGTAGTTTTACGAAGTACTCCTACTTTATGGTACATACATATAGGTTAAGGTAATTACAATTGGGTGAGCTTGGGTTTATAAATTATCCGTTTGCAAATAACTTCTGCAATGAACCGTGCACCTAGTACAACGAGTGGAATGCCTGAATTCTAATTCTAATTTGCAATATAATTTACCTATTCAACTTTACAAGACCACTGGTGTATCAACTCTGTTATACTCTTGACGTTTAAAAAAAATATAAATTGCAACTTGACATATGTAACAAATAATAGTTGACATAACATAGATTAGAAAAAAGATCGTTTACGCTGAATATAAGTACGCATTCAGCATTCTAATACTTTACATTCAGGAACTTAGCACACGGAAGATATACTTTTCTACTATTTAGCGACTATTATTTGAAGCTGGAATGGTGAATACCGTTTTTGTTATTAAAAATCGATACGGTAAGTTCTGAGGAAACTTGTATGAAAGATCAATATGCATTCATTCATTCATCCATCCAACATAATTACGGTAATTCCTTTAAACATAATTGTATTGAATAAAATGCGAATCAATTCAAAAAGGAGGAGGTTTTTAATCATTCTTAATAGGCATGACGTGTGTCTGCGTGTGATTCGCGATGCCTTGATTGATGATGAATCAGTTTCTGAATTCATCGATATGAATAAGACATTTTTTATTGTTAATTATGTAAATTCTTATCTACAAAGATGGAAATATTATTTACTCCGTAAACGTTAGTAACTTAGAAAACTGCCGTAAAATAAGATTTAATTGTGATACTTACGAGTACTACATGTCATCATAATTAGGAAAGTATGTTGGAAAATTTATATATCGCTCCCGCCCGCCCAACAGCGCAAGCGCATTTACACGTGACCCCACGCGACTGTCTCCCGAGAAATCTATTTAGAAAAAAAAAAGACCTTCCGTTAACTATCCAGTCAATTAAACGATGCAGCTGTCGGAATCCACGAATCGAACACTCAAAAACATATTACTAGTAATAAATTACAAAATAATAACAAAAAGTTAACGAAAGCCCATTAGGACTGCTGAATCTGACACGAGGCTTGTTAACGGATAATTTGGGAGACGGGCCGGACCTCCGTCATAGACAAAACAAACAGCTGCCCTCGACGGTAATTTGTGCATTTCTCTAAATGGCCGAGCACAAATTACACCTTATTATAAGCTTGTTTGCTTTACGACGGTACCCCTACAATTATATTTTTTTCGTGATCGATAATGTGGGTGCGAGCAGTGAAGAAATTACACAGTCGTCGCGATCTCGGCGCCTCCGCCCTTCCTGCGAGCGAGCGCGGCGACCCACCACGAGGATGCGTCCCGCGACCTGCCCTCCCACCCGCGGCCCTCCGCTGACTGGCCGGTACCTTGCTCATTACGCGTAGTATCTTGTTATTAGCAGATGGCAGCCCGGAGGCCAATCATGACGACGAGCACCACGGTCTTGCAACATCGACACGGCTGATAACCAACTTCCACTATCTTCTCATTTAAAAATACTACTACTGCTAGTGGCAAAGGTGTTCGGCTTGAGATCGGGAAGTCCGGAACCTGGCTATGGTAATATAGAAGCGAATGAACTATAAAAACGAGCAAATTAGGTTGGATATAAATTAGTGAAAATTTTAATTCACTTATATTGTGGACAGTTTAAATGCTTGTAGGTATATTACTCATTGGAATCTAATTGTAAAAGATACTATCGTGGTTTATCTTAAATTATATTTGTATCCATATTATTTCCCAAAGTTTCATTTGCTTCTTCCAGAGTTTACAAAAAGGACCTACTCAAAATACGCTACAATGTTTCACGTCCAATAACACCGACTCTGTCGTCAAAAGAAAGTTCGATTGGTAATGAATATCACGTCCGCTCGACTTCTGGCCGGAATTAAAAACGAAAAGTTAAAATATTCCGTAATTAAAAAACCGTGTAATTAGCGAGGACTGCATCGCATCCGCGACCACTCTCTTATTAAATTGGCTGACAAAAACTAGATCGCTTCTCGCAAACGAATAGCTGTCGTGTATGAAAGCTGTATTGGCGCATCTGAGTGCTGTCCCGGTTTTTGCCCTGCTGATAATTACCCGGGTTCATCTGTGTTCCTGTCATCTCCTACACGTTTTTTTGGCGCGGCTGCCGACGCAGGACTGCGCAGACCACCGCCGCTGCACGCCTAACATTTCTATAATTTACCGCTTTATTCAGCGGTTGGTGAATCTCGTTAGCTTAGCTGCCCGCGCCCGTCTAGAGGTCACTTTTGTTTGTTTTGTATTAACGAGCCCGCGTGAGAGAGGCCGGGGGCTCGCCGGCGCCCGCTCTGGCGCCATACAAATCGAAATGGGTCAAAAATATTTCATGCATTTCTTGTATCGAGTACTAGCTGAGGCGAGCGCACTGTAATTAAGTCATTCTATCCCAACGCCGATGCACTGACAACTCAAATAGGTTGGTGTAACTCAATGCTTTTAGCTGTTGTTCAAATAGTGTTAAAAGCTTTGACTATGTTCTTTATCTGATGCTTTCGCGGAGAGGGGCTGAGTTCGGTGGTTAATAGGAAGTGCAAACAATGGATTTGGGCGGTTCGTTTGTGCAAGTGGGGCCGGGCGGCGTGTGTAGTCAGAGTTAACACCTGCCATGTTCGGAGGCCATCGAGGCTCTATGTATTAGATATGGATTTGTGGCTACAGTCGTCCGAATGCTACCACCTGTGTCTACCTGTAAATTGATTCGTATATGGGAAGCTAAGCACCAGTAGGTGTGTTTGTATATATATACTGCTATGTTTGTGTTTAATTCTCGAACTGTTTGGTTCTTGTGTTTAGGCCTAATGGTGATTCAACAATCTACAGTTTTGGTTAAATTACTCGAATATTACTGTATCTCTAGTGTTATTTGGACATATTGCAATTCTAAATTTAAACTATTTGTATATTTTTGGAATGACAGCTATTAGAAAACAATATACCAATGTCAATATGAGTTATAGTCAGTCGTAGGCGCACATGTATGTTGTCACGCGCTCGGTTCAATAATAAACTAAATAGATACGTTAGCCCGACACGTTCCATCTGTCCCAGTCCATGTTAACAGATAATACTTAACCCTCAATAATCGACGTACAAACAAACACTGGTCGGAATAGAGTAGGTTATTTATTTTTTCTCAAAACCGAAATATGACAAATGGGCGAGCCCGGCCGCCGGCGGCCGGCGCGCATCGCTCGCGTGTCGTCGCGCGGACCTCCCGCCATTTTAAAAACAAACACACAACACAAAAACTCGTTATTTATTCTTGTGTTATTCGTTAGGAAGGGCGCGCCCGAATTCGCTTGAAAAAATCATAAGTTATAATTAAAAACGTCTGCGTGTACTCACTCGGTCGGATACGTCCTAACGCTGGCGAGAGCCGACCGTCGCCAGCGTCGCTCTGGCGCGATAGAGCCGTACGATCGTTTTGGTGATTTGTGAACGTGAATTACGCCGGTAATTGACGTTACCGCCGACGTTTACGAGATAAAAGTTTAATCATATCTCGCATCTACAACGTCTTCCAAATCATATCTAACAAACGAGTGTAAGCTCATTCGGCCGCTTGTTTTAACAGAAATACCGATTAATTGATTCGATCTGTGTCGTAATTAAAATGGGTGATTAGGGCGCGGGGAGCGGCGCCGGCGCCTCAAAGCGTCGCCGGCAACATTCCTTTTGTTTTACCACGGGTCGTTTGTCGCCTGCGCACGCACTGCGCGGCCGGCGGCGCGAGCGGGACGCGCGGGCGCCGACCCCCTGCGGCGCGCCGGCCGCCCGCCGCGCGCCCCGCCCCAACCGCGCACCACTAATAATCTGATTATGACAGTCGCCCGTCTTCCGAAGTTCCGACTAACCAGCACCACTCCGCTCATCACTCCTCCGTCCGGCTAGCGTCCACGTCAGTCGCGCGCCTAGCCCCGCGCCGACGTGCCAGATCGAACGATATCGCAACTCCTAGGTCTGATCGGATCGGACCTGACATAATGCATCCTTGTTTCAGTATTCGACGGCAGCGGGTGGTTACCGTATGTCATTGGAATATTAATGAGGGTCTGAGCAGTTAGCTCGAATATTTGTTAGACTTCAACTCCTACCTGAAGGTTTTATTGACATACCTACCGCTTGTTAATTAAGAACGGTTCTTTCTCTTTCGATGCTACGGAACACATACTTTTACTTTGTCTAACGCGGCTCTCCGAATGATCGACCGTTAACTTCGTTAAGTGAGTTCGCCACGATTACAGATGATTTCATCTTTTCTCATTAAATAACCTAAAATGACACTTAACTCTATCAACAATTGGAAGCTACTCTGTAATTTAGAAAGCACTCAGGTGTCGATGAAAACTTACTAATCACAGAAACCATTACGTTTCTAAACTGAATTCAATTGCTACAAACATTAGAACAATTTAACATGTGGAACAAATCGTTTGTACAATTTTAAATTGATAGAAAACGTTTATAGTAATGAAGGCTTAGATCAAATCTTTAAAAAAAATGTCGCGGTAAAAATGTAATGTCATTGAATGTAATGGGTAATTCCGGCGACGTGGAGCAAGAATCTGAAGCACGCGCCGAATAGTCGCCGCCTCCGAGCGATCATATCGCAATATCTCCTGGGACCACACCGCACACAATTCTTCACATTTCTATCTGCACCTTGACCAACGCCGTTGTCAAGTGCGCCTGCAGTGCAACTTTCCACACAGAGTCGTCGTTGTAACTCGTGCACCGATATATATTCATAACGTCACTCCCCGAGCCCGAAGTTGAGCGATCAACAGAATTGCACAGTCATCGTCGGCTCCCGCGCCTTCGTGTCCCGTCACAACCTAAAACAATCGATGATCGAGGTAAAAAAACAAACACGAAAATGATAATTCGAATATAGAATATAAAAAAATATGCGTCCGGGCATCATCGAGGCATCGTGGAGCGGAGCATGATTCGTTTTTTGCCGACGACAGACAGCGTTCTGATGATAATTTCTCATTAGGTTATAACATTTTTGTCGGTCGAAACGTCGTAAATTCCACGAATAATTTAGGGAAGAAAGTGGTCGTGTTGAAGATGTTTTGTTTTTATGGCGCCAACGAGCAGCTCGGGTTAGATCGGTATCTTCCGATACAAGCGTTTAACCCATGTTACTCGGAACTCAGGAATTATTCTCACGGAGTCCAACTCCGCTTTGCTACCTAACAAATTGTAATGTGAGCGAATGAGACAAGTTGCATTCTTTAAGATGACTTCTTTGATACAGAAAAAAGCGATCATGTGTTTGATACGCCGTTTATTTTTTTTATCGCCTCATACTTTTGTTCTTTTATCACCAAAACAAACAAATTGGTGTCGACGACGGTGTTAGTAGAGCCGGTAACTTGATAGTACTGCTGCCTACTTCCTTTACTATCAATAGACTACCGGCTGCCTAGCGTAGATCAAATCTGACATTTGGAGACATGAGAACATGCGTCGTAACCATATTACGTGCCTGCTGCGTCTACGTGTCCATAATGCGTCTCCCAGAAACTGCGGTGATTAAACTCTGGCGGTTGCCGAGGGTGCATCGTCAATCATATCTGTAGTAAAAACACGGGTGTGCACGTACAATGGCAGAGATGATAAAAAACTGTTGTGATGTTACGAATTTGTTACATTTCACGCAAGATTTGTCACTAACGAACCGAACTGACAGATTTTTTACAGAAATAATGACGTTAATGGACGTGTAGTGCCATGTTTGTATTCACGATGCGTACGGGATTAAGCTAGTTACCTAGATACGGTATGGAGATAACGGTTTCTTTAGAAATTATGTTTCGTTTCAAAATTGAGGTGCACTTATTAACTACTTCGGTGGTTAAATGTAGAGAATAGTATCTACTGCTTGTCTATTTTGTTTGAAATATGTCACGGGAATTTTGATACGACTATAAGAGTGAACCAAGGTACCGTGGGCTCCAAAAGTTCCTGGACAATTTGAAACTAAAATTATATGAACACAACTACTTCTACGTCTTAAAAGCTACTGGATAATATATCTACTTACTAATGTATTTAAGTTTAAGATAACCTACTTGCATGAGTTTACTTATTTTCTTATAGAGAAACAAGACATCTAGTTTATTTTATTTACGCTATCTATGTTACCTTTGGTTAAATTAGATTTAGACTGTCAAAGGATTATAGATCTTATGGTGTCGAGTAACTTTTGGAGCCCACTGTACATTGAGAGGAGCTAATGTACAAAACTAATTGATTGTTCTAGGAAATTCGTAGTAGCAACACGCATAGAATCTAGAAAATGTCCTTGTTTGATGGCCACAGGCTTGCTCTTTATTTCGCGTGGAATTGAAAATATGGAAATGTGGGCTTATAGGGTGGAGCTATAAAAATAATTATCTGTTTGGCGAAGAGTGCTTATCACATCGAAGATAAACCTATAAGTGTGAACCTATAAAAGCGAATCACTTTTTTGAAACCTTCGTTTACGACTTGAATCGGAATGGGAATTCCTGAGAGTCGAAATGTCGATTAAAGTAAATTATTAAGGTGTTCATACTATGATATCTTTATTTTTGGAAAAAATTGATCTAACTCTAATGAGATAGAAGTACCTATAACTGTGACTTTGTTGATGTTGCAAGTGTTGGTAGACCTCAGTATCCTTTTTCATATGGAATGCCATGTTGCTTTCTATGATCTTAAAGATATATAGAAATGCAATTCGTCAATTCTTGTACATCCAGTCTATTACCACCTTGATGCAAACGTAGCTGTATATCTGCATTTCTGAGAGACGATTTCTTACCACTAGGCTGTCATGTATACGACGATCACTATTCTATAAGTTTTAGCCGTTGAGCTATTCAATTAAAAGTTGAAGCTACTGATCATATCCCGTGTTTGTCTACCTATTATGGCTTCCATTATATTTTTACTCAAAAAGGATCCAATAATGAGTGTCACTAAAATATCAACAAGTGAATGACAACATAAAAAGTAGTATTTGTCGACAATGACGGGTGACGCTGAAGAGTACGGAGGCTGTGGGACGGGGTAGGAGGGTCGCGCCACCCGCGCGGTCGTGCGCCGATATCATCGGTGCCTGCGCCCGCGCATCGCGACATCACGCGCCGATGTATATCGCCGCACGCCGCTACCGAAAGCAAGGAGTCTACAGGATACTACTGATAAACTCACAAGCGCAATGGGCGACGCGGGGTGCAGACGGACGCACGACTCTCGAATAAATGTGTCGCTTCAGCCGCCTAACTGCGTTCTGTGAGAACATGACAGATTTGGACCTAAACGTGGACCAGCATACGTAATGGGCGATGGCATCGAGATGCTCTTAGATTGTCTGAAGTCATAAAAAGTGAATGCTTGTTACTCACCTAACTAGATCTTTATGAGAAAAAGTTTGTAAAATGTAAGTCAACTTGGTTTCCTTTAGATTTGCCTGGAAACTTGTTAGGTATATATAGTAAATGAGTTTACATTTGGTACATCTGCCTGTACTGTACTTACACTTATCACCTAAGTCCAACAAATATACACTTGTCCATTATTGTACCTCTAGACAAGAAACAATATTCACACAAAAATAAAATGTACATGTGTAAAAGAACTAAAAATAGAATTATTTAAAACTAAATTCCTGCTTTATATTTTCGAGTTAAACTTATGTTCGTGTTGCATTAATATCAATTAAGAATAGTTCGCAGAAAAATTCACAAACACACACGACACGAGAATTGAAAGACTTGCATGCATTACTCGCTAATTAGCTCGAAGATTCGAGATTAAAGCACTCGCATATGAGTTGAGACGTGGTGATGAGGCGACATCAAAACACATTTCTGTGAAATATGTAACGAGGGTTCAATGTCAATAGAAGCTGTCGCGATGTCGCAACTACACGCCCACTAATTGTGCGGATGACGCGGTGTCGGCGCTTTTGAACCTTACACATTACGACAGCCTTGGTGCGATTCCCGGTACTTATCACGCGCAGCTTGTGGGAGCGATTAGCGACATGGTCGGTCGATATCATCAAAGAACTTGATTTGGACGAAATCGGATACAAGAATGGTATCATTACTTAAGTTCCCTCGCACGTTCAGAGCAAATACCTACACGACGCCCTGTGTAGCATGGTCGTAGAGCATTCGGTTGCTACGTCAGTGGACTCATGCATGACTTAAGTTCGAATGTCGCTTATTTATTTATTTATTCATTAGTACAACCACATCATATGTATAACACACTTCACAATAAATTGAGTGGCTGGTAAGGTACCCGATACATATAACAATTACGGTGTACATAACATTCATAATAAATTAAGCCTTAATTAAAACAAAACAGTAATAACAGTGAAATCAAAAATATATTGTGCGCTTAGTGAATTAAATACAATCATACCTCTTTCTAATTAAGCTAGAGCAGTTTTTGCTTCTCTGCTTTCATAATTTTGCTTTCATACATTCCTATTGGTTGCTGGTACTCTAAATGGATAAGTCTACTAGCATTTCTTTAGGTTTAAGTATACATGTAATTCTATACTACTACCAGCTAATATTTTTGGTGATAGATGGCACTATGTAATTTATATTCTAGAACATTTATGTTATCGATATAACTTGATGATCTAAAACAATCGATTCTTATAATCGACAATTGATTGAATTTTTTGCGTCCAGACCATCCATTGATCGAAATAACAGCAACAGTTGACGTCATATTCAATCAAATCGTTGTCTAAAAGATAATGATAGCTGTTTTATTGAACAGTTATATAAATAATGGCTAGGAGGCATTATACGCGGCCGCTCCCCGCTTGTACCATCCGTACGGCATTAATATCAATTAACACACGCGGGCTTAATTGTGAATCGGGCGGTTCGCGTGCGGCGGTGCCTTTGTCGGTGCTAGTGAAACCCCCTCCGCGAGATCATGCGTGTGCGCAACCAGCTTTAATTCGCAGCCTAACCCTTTCACTTCTTCGAATATCCTAAAATACTGGCGCCGTTCTTCGTGGTATCCGGTGAAGGATAATGAACTCTATTCCTATGAAACATGGTTGTAATTAATGGAAGGATTGCTAGGGCGGTACCACGGTACGACGAGCGAAGATCCTGTGCTTGATTGATCGCTGCTCGTTGGGCTGCCACTACCGTGTTCGCTTATTGTACTTGCAGTTAATGGTTCTTGTTATTCTCGCTAACTGCTGCAATTTGTTTACTACTCAGAGGGTTATAGTGTTTAGTGATTAACTGTTTAGATTCGCTTTTTTATAACTTGCAATAATTGTGTATTAGTTGGTTTGAGGAGTTGAAATCTTTAGCAAAAAGTATCAGAAAGAATGTTTTACATATTGCTTCAGTTGTGATAATATATCATTATTCAGGATTAGCTCCTCCGGGTTTGACGGGTTACGAGAGATATGTCTTACATTATCTCACCTTCGTCTATTAAAGCCCCAAAGAAGGTGGTTTGGCTCGACTCCGACATAAACATCTTCACCTGCTTTGCCCGGGAGTGGCATCCGAAGGGATATCACGCAAGATAATAAATGAGTATTAGCTCCCTGGTTGGATACAAGTAGTAGAGCAGACCCTGACTCCATAAATGCAAGCTTTGTATGCTGCAAAGATTAGTGCTAGTGCAAGGACTAGGACTAAGATGACAGCAACTCTTCAACTTATATTTGCCTTTGTATTGCAAAGATGTTTTTCTTTTTACTTTTAATTTATTCAGCGCGTATATCAAATACGAGTATGTTTTGTTGTTAGCATAATATAAGTATTCAGTCTCTACGTTAAGTGTATAGACGACAAAGATTTATAGTAGTTTTACGATCTTTCAACACAGGGGTTTGCCATCGACATAAATATATTAAAAACATTATAAAATATTAAAATTCAACAGCTACTATCGATACGATCGCTATTATTTTAGATAAAATCACCGCGTTACAGGCCATCATCAATTCTTTGCTTATATTGGAGCTTTGACAGGATTATAATTAGAAACTGTCCGTCCTTTTGGGTTGTCCTTTTTAATGTCGCTAGCCTGGTCCCATACTGCGCTCGCATTTCATTAACTCAAAATGTTAAAAAATTGGGAGTTCTCATAAAACGGTGTGATTTATGTCGGCTCGGGAGCTAACGAGCGATCGCCACTGGTCTGGGGGCGCCTGCTCCCACCCACACCTGTACGATCAAATCTCAACTTTATTACAACGGGTCAAAGTCACTAATGTAATATATTTCACGTACAACTCGAATATTGCTCATCGTACAATTAAGCATCGTACGTAATGTAATCAAGTGGGGTCATTAGTTGTCATTTAGGTTTTGTTGCGGCCCGATAACTATGCTACTTCTTGATTTACGATTCAAATGCAAGTGAAACAAAATCAAATCGTTAACAAAACCAGACCCCATCGTCGGTGTTCCTACAGTTTTTTGGACCGATATCATATCTCTCATTAATTTTGAACTGTCGGCGAATTCTTTAATCATTAATTCAGCATGGATTACCAAACTGTGTATTGGCGAAACTTTATCTAAACGATCTGTTGTCGAAAGCGGCGTCACCGCGTCAGGCTCATAATAGGCTCTAGATGCGGCCGGTAGATAAGCTTTGTGCAGTGCGGCCGGCGCGAGCGCAACTCGGCGGTCGGTCGTCGTCGTCTCGTACCCACTGTCAACTAAATTACCGTGCGTTTGTCGGCCCTTCCATTTGCAATTTACGAGCAAGCAAGCTTTGTGCCACGCGTGAATACCGCGGCGCCGGCACCGAAAAAAGTGCTGAATTAATGCAATACTTTCGCCGCAACGACATCCATATTCATTTGAAACGAAGCTTTTTACGGAAAAACTGGATGTGATGTGTTTAATTATTTTAAACCCAATTAAAATTCAAATATCTATTGAATTCGCAATAATTATTTATTACGTTTTATTAATTGCAAGTTGAATCAGCAATTTGGGAAATTTGAAAATAATATGACCCAAAAAAAATATTAGGTAGATAATTATGCCTAGAAAAGCATGTAGGATATTAGTTCCTTCATACAACCCCAGGAAGTTCGGTAAAATATATCTGTGTCAACTGTAGCTAACGAATAATGCTATAGCATATTATACTTTACTCTAAGAATTGAGAAGGTTAAACAGCAGATGCTTCCACAATATTAAACCAAACCACACCCATTTTCAACGTGCAAACTTGGACGCCATTTATTCAGAAAATGATGATGAGTTAAAAGTTCTTCTGTAATATTTTTGTGAAATTTGCGTAGTTAGAAAAAAAAATATGACGAAAAACTCTTCAACGTTATAAAAATGCAAGTATACCGCCACAACATTCATAAATATGAGGTTAAAACGGTCGGCGAATTAATTAGCTTATGCGGTAATAAAACCAATCGTCATCTGACGTAAGATCGGATATTAATTGAGGCGGTACCCTTTATAGATACATTTACAATCTGCGAAGAACGCACTGAAGTTCAATGGGTGCAAGTGAACCTAGGTGCGCAGACGCAGGCTGCACTCATTCGGTAAAAGTTGATTGGTGATTAAAGTTTAAACATTTTCAATTTCCGTAGCGGCATCTTCGAGTTCCATCGGTTGTAAATTTGGCGACGAGATGCGCATAAACATGTCGCGCAGGTGCGCTTGCGCAGCGGGCGTGCTTTGTGTACACCGCCCGCCCCGCCCCGTTCTGCGCAACGCCAATTGAAATATTGATAGTCTAGTATCTATTGTATGTTTTATAAGTACAGTTTGTGTGTTATGACTTTATTTTTAATCAAAGACTGCTTACTAGTCTTCGTACTTCACGAGAATAACTTCTCAAAATTAAGATTTAGGCTGGGTTCGCAAATTAACCAATAGGTGCAGTTTGCACTGAGCGGGTGAAGTACCCGAAAGTTTGCAATTTTAAATCGAACAATTGATATCATAGTACAATTTCAATGCTAAACTGTATTCAACATTATGTGACTATATTCTCGGAATTTATTATAAACTAGCTGTTGTACTTGTGAATAAGGAAACAAACTATAAAAATGTAATATACCTGTCCGTACTTTATTTTATAGTGTAATCGTTTTATTAAGGTTCGAAACGATAATAAATAAATAAATGATATTCTAAGACATATTACATAAAGTCATCTGGACCCAAACTAAGTATAAATTCAAATTAATTCTGATACTTTTTGAAAACATTAATTTTTTTTTATTCTAAACAGAAATATACAGATCTATGCAAATAGTTAGGTACAAATATTCTATGACATTTATATTTATTTATATCTATTACATTATAATACAGGGGTTAAACAATTCCATAAATTAATATTAATAGATTTGGAAGGTAGCTGCACATTTTTTGTTTTCACCTGCACAATCCTCGGCAAAAACTGGCCAATAAAATATTTTTTTTTGTTGCGATCGTTATGATTGAAAGGAGCTGTCGCTGATTTTAAACAAAGAACGTCAGATAGACCCTATCAATATGCTAATACGACTGTTACATCTCTGGGATGTTCCGAGACTTTTTTGTGGTCTCCCAAATTAGTTTATTTGTTTTGTTACGAGTGTATTTCTTTATAAGTGTAGCTTGTTTGATTTGGTAAGGCTCTTGTGGCATATGGCTGTTTAGAATAGACTTTTTTAGGGTTTACATTAAAAATATTTGTGAATTTTGGAACAAATATCGAAAATATTCCGTGGGATACTTTTCCGGTTGGTTTTGTTGAGAAACTAAGCCTTACATATATCATCACATTGCATAATCATCATCTAGATTAAGGTATAGCTTGTAATTATGAGTTTCAGTACCACTACAAAAATATTTTCGTATACCTAGATTTTTTTATTGAAATATTGAAGCATTGCAACTATTTTCAAATCATTTTACAATTGAAAAAAGTGAATGTCTAGACAGGAAATAAACCCGCGAATAGTAAGAGACTTTATAAAAGTCTACGAGTAGGTACGATCGAGGGGTCAAGGTATTCACTTTTCCAATTTTCCCTTCACTTTTTCCTATTTTTCCAGTATATTCATATATATTATTATAGTTAAACTAGAACTTAACATCCATTTAAGCTAAGTGGGACCCGATATCTCGGACGTAGCAGCGGTCAACCTCTACAATCATGCCCCACAGGATCCTCCGAACTTTCCATATATTACTGACACAAAGTTGGTCCCATTTCATCAGGCCACTTAAGTAAAACAATGAATGATGGTCATGCGTGTGCGCCGGCCACGTCAATACGTTGTTGTGCAAGAATGTCACGAGCTTGGCGGGTCATGTTTGTCCTAGCGCACACACCGTCCATTACATCAATTGCGTCGTAAGAATAGGTACGTTTACACGTCAATAATCACACATTAAAAGGTTTCTACTCGTCGTTGGAATTATCTTACCAGTGTTTATTGTTATTAACATGTTTTAATTTTTATATTCACTTATAAAGTATCGACGGCTTAGTGTTAAAGGAGCCCGCTTTGCGGTCGAGAGGTCCCAGTTTTGAATGTTGACCATTTTACACAAACGACGTGAACCCATTCTAAATACAAGCTTTAGCTTAGCTGGAGGAGTTAGAGGAAATATTAAACATTTCTATTTATACTGTTGATTGATGGCACTTGGTGGAATTTGTTGTTACACATACCTATTGAGAACTCACTTGTACTTTTCCACAGTATTTTTATTTTTTAATAGACCTGACCGGTTTTGCCTTACGGCATCCTCAAAGGTTTTCACCTGAATTTTCACCTGAAAACCTTTGAGGAGGCCGTAAGGCGAAACCGGTCAGGTCTATTAAAAAATAAAAATACTGTGGAAAAGTACAAGTGAGTTCTCAATATGATTAAACATTTCGATTGCTAATATTCTTAAAAAAAAAAGAAAAGCAAAATATTATTCTTAATAGATATTTGATCGTTATTACGCGATGAAAAGCTTATTATATTGTAGTTTTTACACACATTACAAAATTCTATTGAAAGTTAATATTAAGTAAGACTGTGGAGTGTTAGAGAGCCCAAGTTTATCTAATCTGCTAGCTAGTGCATCTGTTAAACTATGGACCAGGCTTTGGCGCAAGTATTAGGTTCGAAGGTCGCTTCCGGCCAAGCAAAGGATGCTGATATCCATTCTTGCGCTAGCCCCGGTCGGATCCGAAGCTTTCCGGACAAGCCGACAACCAATCAAATAATGATAACCGAACCTCAGACTTCATAGTTTCAACAGTGAATGCAACTAGGAATTGCCTATGTGGACAGATGTCAAAAGAAATGTTTAACGTTCCCGTGGGTACCTCTAAATATAATAAGGTAGTATTTATAGTTCTGTGGTGTAAACACTCTTGGGTAAAATGCAATGATTGTCAAAATTACCAGTCACTACGTTTTGAGTTTTACAGAATCATACATAATTATGCCGCATTTAATACATGTAAATACGTAATCTTATCCTGATGATATCGAAGAAGGATAAACTTAACTTTATAAGTGAATATAAAGACTTGTTTACATACACGAGCCCGTCGAACAAGATTCACACGGGCCGCTCTCACAGTCCGAGTGAACAATTTGACACTTCCAGGTGTATGATTTTTTATGTGACCATACAATGGTAGAGGTGTTTACCCAGGCCCACATCTGGGCGGACGAAAAAACCGGCCGGACTTCTCATATGCGCGTTAATGAGTGCGGGTTAGCCTGGGGATATACAACCCGAGTATTGTACACTCTGAGTTGTTTATCATACGAGTTATTGCCTAAGTAAATGAACACAGATGTCTCGAGTACAAGGGCACGTTGTCGCGTTAACGACAGTCCTGCTTAACATTGAACTTGGGCGATAAAAAGCCAATGAAATTAGCGGTTAAGATAACTGAAGGGCTTGAGGGGTAGGTTAGTGTTGGGGTTCAATGGTGATCATTGAAGATCAAGTACAGATGCGTTATAACTAATACCCGGTTTCTGTTGTACAGTGGCTTTCAAAAGTTCCTGGACACCTTAAGATCTATAATCCTTTGACATGCTTAGTATAATTTAACCAAAAGTAACATAGATAGCGTTAATAAATAATGTCTTATTTCTTTATGAGAAAGTAAGTAAACTCATGCAAGTAGTAGCCTAAACTTAATTAGGAACACTAATAAGTTGATCTATAATCCTTCTTCTTCTAAGACTAGTACGTATCACTTCATACAATTTTAGATTAAAATGGTCCAGGAACTTTTAGAGTCCCTTGTACCGACTAGCTACAATTGATAAAGGTAAACGGTTTTGAGATAACTGTATCTGTGTTTGCAGACAGACAATTCTTTATTATAAATATCGCTACCTATCGCTTCATAGTTTTATCCGAGGAAAAACGATTCACTTTCCAAGTGGGTTTTGAAAGGTCAAAATTTGAAATCTACCAAAAATAAAAAATAATAGTACTAATAATGTTAAAAGTACATTTCTAAAAATTCAAAAAATTTACTTACTAACGTAATAATGGATGACCCCTTAGGCAAGTGAAAGATTTATGAAAATTGGTTTGTTACCAATAAACATACAAAATATGTGACTCTACCTACGTACTTACTAGCAGTGTAGACTGGCATTATAATAGACAGAAGACCACAGGTCACATTATTATAGTTAAATGCACATGGGTGGCCTTATTGCTAGAGCGATCTCTTCTAGGTAATCTGAAGAAATAAAATAAAGTTTAACTCAAAATCACCATAAAAGTGGTCAAAAACCAAGTGAACTGGTCATAAAACTGTCACAAAATATCAGGGCTATAAAAATATTATCAGGCAATACCACTTCATTATGAATAGGAATAATGACATTAAGATAATAATGTCTATGATTAAGTTTATTAAATTTTTGATTGCCTTGTAGCCATGATTTGAGAGCTTTTATTTCTGGGCAATCGTCATGTCTTTGATTCCTGGGTCAGGCACTGGTATTCAATTGTCAACTACTTACATGAAGAAGAGAAAAATCACGTATGTCTACCTTCTATGACAAGTAGTATGCTTAGAAGAAACATATTAACATGAATAATAAGTCTCTTAACTGTCTCCATTCGTACTTTCTCCAGTCCGTCTAGCAGGGACATTACTGATACGCCGCCATCTTTTACTTTTATCTGGCTTGCCTATCACTATATAAGAAGATATCTTATCAGAATTGTAGTAAACCTTCCCGAAGTGCGAAACCTATGATGCTCTGGCCTCTCCGTAAGTAGCGGCGCTGCCATGAAACAAATTACTATACGAAGATGGCAACTACAAAATGCCGTCGATTCTACGGAAGAAGACGAATTGAGGAGATCTGTAGACAAACGAAAGTTGCCGACATAACTCACCGGGCTAGCAGCCTGAAGTGGCAGTGAGCAGGATATATAGTAAGAAGAACAGATGACCGTTGGAGCTGAAAGGTTCTTATGTGGAGACCACGTTCTAGTAGATGAGGTGAAGGACGGCATACCGTGATGGACGGTAGACATAGTCAAAGTCGCGGGTATCCGAGGATGCAAACCGCCTCCAACCGGTTGAATTGGAGGTCGATGAGGAAGGCCTATGTTTAGCTGTCTCCCATACTCCTGAAACTCCTGAGGCGAGACACATTCATACTAACTTTAATGTTTGAATATTATTGGTGTGAAAATCCAAAAAATATCAACCTAATTTTAAGTCGAAAACTATATCGAGGTGCCTCAAATTCGGCATACAACAAACAATCTGCAGCAAATCGGACAGCGGAACATTTCGAGTACGGATGCTAGAGCGGATATGACAGTTTCTTGCCTCGTCGTTAGCGCCTCCGTGCGGCAATTGGCGAGTTGTTACCGATTTATGACCCACTCTAAACTTTATTCGACGCTATTCTGGTGGTCCCATTGTGTTCGCTAAGTCCCTTCCCACCGCCGAAGGTCTGTGGCTTAACGCTCTCGAGGGGCCTTTTATGGCGGCTGGTTTTTATAGTATGTTTATTTCATTTGTATTCTGTTTTAAACTAGGTATTATCGTAAACAAAACTCTGTGATATGACTAAAAAACTTTATTGAAATTTTAATAACAGCTGGTGTTATTTTTTATTTTGTATATAGTACTAGTAACTGATGTCACTTAAGCCCTTAAACTAAGCCACAGATGGCTTAATACTGAAGTTAAACTAAATATAGGTTGTGTTAGCTGCCAGGATACAAATCCGGGAGATCTTGATGCTAGGTCGATCACTTATAATTAGTTTGTGATACGTAGATTAAATTTTTAAGCCAAAATTCCAAATCAAAATGTACTCAAATTTTACCAAACTAATGTGTTCGAAATTCAAAGTTGTAATGTTATTACATAGCGTTATATTCGGCTACTTAAAATATTTGTCATTGTATAATTTAAATAATTCTTCTGATTTCTCACTCATATAGACCACTCATATAGTGTGCGTAAGCGGCAAATTTTTCATTAAATTTTGCGCGTAGATCGTCACCTCTTTGTCGGCGTGGGCGCAGCATTCAAACGACTCGATAAGTGGACTGCGGCTGATAAGAGACATCTTATGAACGGTAGCCGAGTGAAGGGATTTGTCAGAGTACGGTCAACAGACGCGACTATATAAATATTAGATTCATTTACATGTTCGTAACACAAACTTCGATTGTTTTAGACGCTTGTGTCATCAATGTAAACATAAATTTGTGATTTGTTTTTTGTTGAGTAAAAAAAAACGTTCACGGTGTGTGTTTTAAATTTAATGTATCCTATAATTTGGTGCAATTGAAGACAATTTTCTAATGTGATAATGTTGAATACCATGCTGAAATAGAACTTATTTTACTCTGCGATCACTACCAGTCCAGTCCTACCAGTGACAGTGGTGAAAAACAATTGAAAATTCGAATCTAACGTTTTTGTACATATAATTGACGTTAAATTCGAATTCCGACTTCTACGAAATAACAAGTTAGGTAGATTAAATATTATATAACAATAATGAAGATGTATAGTGTACGTAATCCTAATATATTTCTTTAACAAACAGCCGAAGGTGTGTGGAATGTCTCGAATTCAAGTCACTATTAGACATCCCCATTAATATTCCCATGCTAGGGGAGATTTACATAGGTCACTGTTTTGTTATTAAAAATAATGTAGGCAATTAAAATACTAACGCATTTTACTATGTTGATGTCAAATTTTTGTATGAAAGGTAATAAAACAGCGAAGATAATTGGTTATTATTCAGTCACTAAGAATTTTATCTGTAACATCACGTCATTATATTCTGTGCACATCAAATATGAATGATTTAGAGTCGTGTATTAGAGGCGGGTAGACGATCGTGTGGGCTGTAAGTGCGTTGGTGTATCCGAGACACATTATTTGTGAAATTGACGTTGTCTTAAATGTATTACGTTGATAATTTATGTGTCAAATAAAATCAGCGAATATTTTTTGAGCGTGGAAACCGGATGCCTAAAAGTATATTTGAACTTTGTTTTTTTATTGATCGGTAATAGGAGCAGATGTTTGTATGAAAAAAATGTAAAACTTACACTAAACGTATTTCCAACTTTATTTTTTTCCACACCTAATTCTTTAAAAACATGCGTGTTTCCGTTTTCATACATTCCCAGGTTATGAAAGCGGTTTCACGGCCCACTTACAGGGACCAGGATAGTGGAAAACGGAAATACGTGACTTATACTTTGTAAAATGTAGCTTGGGTCCTATGACAGCTGTCAGTGAAATCCCGCACATGAAGTCTTCAATTTTCTAATAATGAATGTAGTAGCTGTCAATGTCATACTTTATGGGCATACCAAGCTAATTAGTGATGGGCGATGAATCATCGTGACCACATACTATAAACTATCCATAGTCTGAATAAAGCTTAATTTAAAATTGAAATTAATATAAGAAAAAAATAATTAGAATTTAATCTTATTGCTTAGGTATTTTAATATCATAACAATATTTATATTTCAATATACTTGATCCTAAATAATATTGAGTAAATAAAATCCTACATTCAATCCATCAACGCCCTGAACCTGTTTTTGGATTTTGTAACAAGACACGCCGCATTTGGCTCTTGGGCCATGTTACAGGCATAAGATACAAGCGCCAACATCTTGTTTGATATGAACTTCCACTGATCCACTCCACTCATTCTCATCAGTACGAGTGCCGACGCCTTGTATGCTACGTATATTCTGTTCTCATTACAATTAAATACATACATACAATTAAATTAAACCTAATTATATGTAACATGCATCAATACTAGCTGGTAGTATCGATATTTTCATCGAATTTCGGACATCCCTATGAACCTAATTTTGACATCTGTCATAGGACCCAAGCTATATTTTACAAAGTATAGTAAATTTCTCATCTTCCTGATGCGGTAAGGAATAGATGCCAAACAACGGGGATGGAATCATTTGCACTGAATGAAAATAACACTGAACCTCTGCATAATGTAGTTCTGGATAGAAAAGTAAGGGGCTGGATTAATTGGACAAGCACACTCGATCACTACATATGATTGGTATGAAAATATGATTAGTAGTTCATCGCATGCATTACATAAATAATAGAAACCTGTCAGTTTTCTTTACTCCATTTAATTCGTCTGATAAATAGTTTAATTGTACCTTCGAACCGTTTCACCTAGGATATCGTTCAAGCGTATGAACGAACCACAGTTTAATCGTCTTTTAGCCTTGCTGTGCTCGTTCAACTTATTTCTTTTGTCCTGTCCGTACCGATGTCGCTCACGTAAGGCGGTAGCGGTGATCGTAAACTTTAAATGGAGGCTAATTTAGTTTGTTGTTAATTGAGCTTCTGTCGGCGCGTTATCGGCGGCTGCATTAGTGGCCAGCCTCCTGGCGGCCGCGGCGAGCGGACCGGAGAGCCTGATAACAGATGCTATTATGACTGATCACATACCGACGCTGATACGCGAAAAGCTCTCGTTTCTTATTATTAGGAGATCATTCTTTGTTGTGGGTCTGATTCTTTCTTGAGAAATCTTGGATATTCTTTTATAAATGTGGAACTTACCAATCATCCTGATAAAATGTGGTTATAGGAATGTCAAAGCGCGTGTTGCTGTTAAGAAACAGAGGGAGAAAAAGATAGGAAACGAAAGAATATTAGATTCAATTGCATTTGCCTTTCTAAAATATAACTTGTAGGCGTGATATTTTTATCAACAAAATCAAAGCGTATGTAAATGTAAATCACCAAAATGTATTCAAAACTCTTCTCTGTAGTCTTGCTCATTATATATTCTATGGTTCTACTTCACAGATTAACGAACACCGCGGTAGGCAAGAAGACTTCGACCGCCATAATTACATTAGGAACGTGGACTCACTGCGGCCGCCGCGGTCACCGATAACCGCGGCGCCACTAGTATCTCCGTTTATGACACACGGCCTTTATAGCCGAAACAAACGGGTGCCAAAAGGCCTCGTTGGTCGACACATTTACCCCTATCACATTTTTATAAATGTGATAAAAACGATGACTATAAAAGTCCTACTGTCCGTATCGTCGTAGTAATTCTGTTATCGCCTTCTTTGTTCCAATATAGTCAGTTGTGGAATGTTAGTGGTATTGTTAGTATGTAAGGTTTCATGTTAGATTAAATAGTATTAATAAACTTCATTAAAATATATTCGAATTACATATTCAATTAAGATATTATGAAACTGGTCGTTGACTTATGTTGAAACTTGGAATATGACGGCATGGGCGCAATTGTCATCTAATTTACTATACCTCAGTTGCGAATTGTAAACATTTTCAAAACGAAAGCCGGTGGTAAAAGAATAGTTACCAAAGTCTAGTTTGTCATCGTGCAACATGTTGGTAAGCCGGCAGGAATCATGTTAAAGAAACTCCTCGCCACTTTTGTATCTACCTACTGCATAGTTATACTATAGATGACGAAGAAAAATTAAAACCGCGTCTAATCTGCCATTTTTACGAACTCATGTGTACACAATACACTACACTACTCAGTATAATATCTAGTTGTTTTCCAGCTGACTGTTTTGATGACCACCATGTTGTTACTGAAAAATTCTAACGATAGGATCCAATACCTAATAATAGTAATTACCGCATTAACCTTAATAATTTGTTTATTTCCTTAAATAGACCTTACAGTCTAAAGTATCTCGCTAATGACAAATCGCGCTGTCTTTATCTCATTTATACGAAACAACAGTGACGGCGATACAAATGGAAATATTGCTACGAGAACAGTTTAAATCGCATTGCCACTTAATGTTTGCTCAACCAATTAATGGTTTATGTTAATTCTTAGACAAGATACAAGAGAGAGGTACTTAGTGTGCCGGACAGGTTACTAAGTGGCGTAGTATTTGCTACTGATTGATCGCAATTATGTCGATTTGCTTTGACGTTGCGATTTCTATATCCACTTGACTGATTTAGAACATTTTTTTACTAGTGGACTCGTTCGTGAGTTTGTACGGGAATATTTGCTGTCAAAACATGGCCGATTAGATTGATGTAATAATTATATTAATTCGTCATAAGACGCTCAGTATTTTTTAGTCAATGGTTAATTATGTCGCTCTTTCTGCAAAAAAACGTTTGAACTGTACTAGATGCAAAATTTCATCACAGACGTAGAAATTATGGTTTGGAAGAGAAAGAAATAGCAATTAAAGTTGCAGACAACAGCTCGTTAGGAAAAATATTCGCGAAAACATTACGTTGATCAGTAGATACTTACTGTTAAACTATTTCATTTAAATTGATTGTGTTTAATACTACTGACCAACCAGAAAGCCGCAGAATTAACTATACGATATTATCGTTTATGGAATTAACCCTAGAAATATTATCGATTGATTTGCCACCACCCAATCGAATCCGCATTCGACTTCACTGTACATATCGATGCTGGAGATAGTTTCAACAACTTATCAAACAGTCGTATAATATAAACCGTAGCTTAATTACTTAAAAGACAGGAAGTTGTCAATTTGTCATAGTAGATAAATATAAATTTATGATGTCCACATCATAAATTTAATTTCGAGTCAAAGAGTGTTCGGTCCACCGAACACTCTTTGACTCGAAATGTATAACGGCCATGTTTTGCGATGGTCCTCAGGCTACGTAGCTCAGCTATGTTAAAATGTTAGAACATAATAATTCAAAGAAATGCTGCAGGTGTTTTACTACTGTGAATTTAAAAAATAATTAAGAAGCTACAAGTAAATAACATCTAAGTGTGAATACACATATATGCAGGTGTATTGCATTGGTCTTTAGTGCCCAAAGAAATCACATCTGCAAACACCTGCTGATTGGCTGCCGAGGCTCTGGCGAAAGCTTCTCTTTTGGGGTCCATTGACTATTGTTTAAAAGTCAAGTAAACCATTCAATATAGACATGGAATTCATTCTCACATATTGCGGTCAGAAACAGAAACGAGAGTGACGCATCTGATATTCCACGCATCCATAGGCCATGGTAAACACTTCCATCAGCTGGGCCGTATGCTTGTCTGCCATCAAAAAAGTAAAGAAGAATAAGAGAGGGATTTCGACAGGGCACCTTTCGAGTGGATGATTAAGAAGCATATCTATCTAGTCTAAAGCAAATTTTTCTTTACAGACGTATGTTCCCTTCCCTCCGCATCTCCCTCGCTGGTCTGGACCCTCGTGAGGAGTACTGCGTTCTTCTCGAGCTGTCCCTGGTCGGGCGGAGGCGCTGGCGGTGGGCAGGCGGTGCGTGGGCAGCAGCCGGTGGTGCTGAGCCTCAGTCACCAAGGCGGCTGATGCTGCATCCTGACTCCCCGGCCCCTGGACATCACTGGACTGCGAACCCTGTGTCATTTAGTAAACTGAAGCTGACGAATAATACTATGGATGCACAAGGCCATGTAAGTTTATTTCTTTCGTTTGTTTCTTTTGCAATATTAAGAATTATCTGCATGGTGCGTTTACAATTTAGGGTTCTTCAAGAAGGGTATCAAAAGGTGCTTTTGTCAGGGTTCGTCACAAATGTGATGCCTCTGATGTTGTACAAGTCCATAGCGTGTGCTTGTGTGCCACCAAACTAGTAAAAAAAATTACGAGAAAAAATGCCCTGTGTATATGGTCCAGTAAAAACAAAATGTATTTGTAATATGATCGACCAACTATTCACCCACTAAGTAATCAATACTGTAATTGGGGTCGGACATATTAATTCCGTAGAACCAACCCTTCGTTGTAATTAATTTGTTAGAACGAAATGTTGAACGCTTCATGCATAATTCAAAAATAGTTTACTTATTTTCCATATTGAAATGTTTATAACAGTTGCATTCACATTACTTATAAGTTAGTACGCCATTAGAAACGTACAACGGTTTATAAATTGTGACCACGTTTACCAATAAAAACCATTTAAATACATATTCGGTTCATTTTCTGAATTTTGTTTAGGTATTCTAATACAGGCTATATGCAGGACCTTTGTGTGTAGATTTGTATATAGTTATGCATATAACTGAACCCTACGGGAATCATTACCAGTAATCGCCACCGACTAGGTTTATCAAATGTTCTACCTCTCTACCATAGTTCTATGTATGATCTCTGCGAACTTATTCAAATGTCGACGAACATAACATAATAGAATAATATGTTTAGTACATAAAACTTCATATAAAATTAAAACGAGTTGAGTGTTCACTAATTTTTATTATTCAATCTTCAATATATTAATGTCCCTTTTCATATCTGTCAAATATCTTACTTAAACGTTCTTTTTGATACTGAATTCAAACACAGTTCAAATATTTATATTTAATTTTTATCCTGAGATCTGTCCGACGAATCTCTACCTTCTGTAGTTTCTGTTCAAACAACTATTCCACCAAACGCTTGTCATTCTAAGATAACGAAGTTTGCTATCAACATTGTGAACACCGAAATAATGACAGTCTTAGCGATAAGTTCTCGTTATCAGTGAACAGTAGCCATGTCACAGTACAGAGGGTGCAACATGTCACTAACGCATAATTTCTTTGCCCCTATACGTCACTCAACATTTTTATGTGGCAGTAAAATGGCTATAGATATGGAAGTGATCATTTGCGATGCCTATTCAGGGGCTCTAGACAAATTCTATTGACAAAAACGCAAGTGGAATCACATAGTTGACATAAATCTGTATTATGACAACAAAAATATTAGGAAATTTGAATCTGTGTGATTCTAAAAACATTTTACTTCACATATTTAATAGAATAGAATAGAATATAGGGACCTAAATTGCCACACACGTAAGCTTTATATAGAAGGAGTAGGTACTTAATTTCGATATTTTTACATCCCACGTTTTATGGAGTTAGCCTATTGTCGTCATCAAGACCAGTATATTTACTTTAGGATTCTCTATCTACAACTGCTCCTACTATTCTTATTTCATGTGCAAGAGTGTGTAACAATAAAATAAATAATAGTAAGAACTTATAGTGACTATTAAAAAGTAATAAACATCTATTATAACGTATCATCAATATTTAAAGCGTCCAGCTAAACCATCAAACAATTGTCGGTATTTAATTGAATACTTATAAACAAAAAATGTTAAAATAAAACTATAATGAGACCTGCAAACATTGGCTCTATTGTATATTATTTCGTAACAAAAAAGTTTCAATATTGAATACAGTTACATATAGCCTTAGTGGAACATTCCCGCGATCGTGAATCTACGTCATGTATCGATCACTATGAAAGGAAACGCCTCTCGCGCAACCACTACCCATAAAAATCCAACATAAACCAATATGAACGTTATGATCATTGCAATACGATCCAGAAACAAACAAACTATTGAAAGATGACGTAGAAAAGATAGTTCCTTTTAAATTATATATTGGATTTTAAACTATAATACAGTGGGGAAGAATAGAAATTTGAAAATTTTGGGTTATAGATGATACGCACCGCGGGTGCCTGCATACAAAGACGTCTATTAGCATTTCGTCACTTGAACAAATAGTCTGAAAGGGATTGTATGAAAGCTGTGTAGCGGCAAATAACTGTACTGCTTTATCCAGGCGGTGTATTTGGATAAGGCGGTTGTCGCCTTGATTAATGACGAAAGTGTCTACCTTAGGCCTTATTCAGATTGTTTGCGCACTATATTTGATGAGACGCGTTCCGAGTGACTTTTTACGACTGCACTTATTACTTGTTTGTTATATACACAGTGATAACATTTTTGATGTCGGAGACGTGTCAAAAAATATATCTTCCTATGAAACTAAAGCATTAAACGAAACGACCTACGTGTAAAGCCGTAACTGTATTTGATCAAGTATACAACGGTTCCATGATTGAGTTTTCAAAGTTTCTTAACAATGTATATTACTGTATAGCTATAGCTTCTAAATAATCATTTCATACTTTTCATACGACTAACTTTACGATGTCTAGATACAATGTAAAGTTAGTCGGATGGTGAAATGTAGTTACGATATGATACGTTGAAAAATGTAAAAAAAGAACATATAATTTGAACTATAAAAGATGTAGGTAGGTACCTATCAAAACAAACATCGTTCAACGATCAGTCACATCACAAAACATCATAACACATTATTATGACGTGAAGGTATAGCAAAAAATAGGCGTGTAAACGCATCAGTGCGCATGCGAGCCAACGGAGTGCGCACCAGGCGGCATCTTTGTATTCGCAGTATAACAATGGCCCAGCTACCGGCGTCGCTCCCAATGAAACAATTCGCGCGGAAGATATCTCCCATCCACTGTGCACTTGAGGATTTAGCACCTGCGATAAAAAGCCTACTATTCTACCCTTTGTAGCATGTTTTTTATCAATGCAATAGTTGAGGAGCCGTGCGAAAAATACTTGTTTAAAAAAAGGATTAGGCTCTTCGGTGCATACTGTACCACTAAATTATGAAACGATTGCTAAACAAGCTATGTATTAAAAAGTTGGAAGATTAACGAATACCCATTATCCATAGTCATAATTATGAATAGTTAAAAGTTACTTCTAAGAAACTGTGGTAGATAATAATGGGTAATCAGGTAACTAATTAAATTCTGAGATATTTTATGGACGTGTCTAAGATTTGTGTCGGGGAACAAATTTTTCGGTCAGTGAAAATTTTGAAGACGTCTTATAAAGAAGAACTTTGTTATTAATATAACATTGTAGTATTTTTGTGCACCCATATTAATATTTATCAATTGGAATTTCTGTCCGTCTGTTACTTGAACTTTGTTATATCTAAGTACCTATTGGACCATAAATTGGAAAATATGAATTTTCACGTGAGTGAAACATAATTGAGCTGCAGCAATTAGTTATGACTAGCTAGTGTTCAAAGTTAAAAATCATTGTGATTTATTTCAGTTATTCCTACACCACAGTAAATCCATCTTTAACGTGAATCATTTATTTATTTGATACCTAAATACAAAAAAGGCCTACAACATTATGCGCAGACGCTACAAAAGCGAATAAAATATAATTACACCGTAGTTATAAGGGCGATAAGGAAGAAAAAGTTGTATAAAAAAGCTTGTACGTCAGCATTTTTACGACACATTAATGTTATCGAACAAGGAATCGAGTTAGTGACGTGGAAGGCTGTTGTGGGACGGGGTTGGGGTTTCGATTCCTGCGGCAAGCACCCCTTATCTATATGTGATGTCACGGTCCTTGTTTCTGATACCAATTAGTGAGAAACACGTGTAATATGTATGTAGGTATATCTGTTAGATAAATGTATAGGTTAAGTTTTCACACACTAAACTGGTTTAGTGAAGGGTTCGTTATCAATACTTTTATTGCTTTATACTTTTTTATTAACATTTTTTTTTAAGTTTTTGACGTCATCTGTTTAGTGACGGAAAAAGAATATCACCACTCATCTCAACCGAAAGGTATCGTAAGAGACGATAAACGGAAAAATACACTTTTGTTTCCGTGCGCAAAATCCCCACGGATACCACCTCCACCAAAAGTCGGTGGAGGTGATTATGTCGGACTCGAAATGATCAAAACGCACGCCGTTAATAGTTCTACAATATTGAACTTTAAAACTAAGGTTTTATTTCAATGTTTCTCGACAATTTTTCCTAATGTACATAAATTCACACGACACTCAAAGGATTTTAATCTTTACTATTTAGTTCTCACGATATACAATGAATAAAAATCGCTCACCAACGTTTAGTTTTAATATAATTTAAATGCTAAATGTAACTAGTATTAAAGTTTTATGATGTTAACGGTACTTAATTTGGTTATTATTTAAATAATAGGTTATTGTGTAATAATGTGCACTCGACATTAGGTGGTGTAGTAACTGTGGTTACAACTACCTACTATGTACAAAGACCTGGCTTGGAATAGGGTCATTCGGTTTTTTGATAGATAACAGCGAATATGGTGGAAGAGAATCGAAGAGGGACTTAGACAATCTACAGATTCCAAGACCCTAAATTTTGTAATCATCTGATATTTTCCATTGGGTACTTTAATCATATTTTGCAGGGACATTCGATACTCAATTTTAAACACAAGTGAAGCCTAGGCGGCCGAAGGGATAATATGTGATAATCCTACTGTAATATATTATGAATGTGAAAGTTTGTGAAGATGTTTGCATGTTTGTAATTCAATCATACTCTAACAGCTGTTCAGTTGAAATTTAGTATTCGGATCCTACTCCCGGGTGTAGGTTCCCATCAGTTCCAAGAACGGGACCAATATTCGTCACGGGTGAAGCCGCGGGCATCAGCTTGTTCTATATAAAAAAGCATATCAAAAAATAAACCTTCACTCTAAGTCTTGTCAGTCGCAAAAAATGAGTCCAATCTGATGTCCATCTCATTTGATGGAACACTTGTTGTATGATCGACGAGCTTCCGAACGCGGCGAGATCTTTGTATTGTCTATGTGTCAATCTGTCCGTAGTCCACGTCGAGAACAGGCCATGTCACACGTCGTGGGAACCATCAAGGTCTAAACGAAATCTTTTGGAGTATCCTGGGAATTCATTTTCAATTTGATTGGATGTGATTATAGCTTTGATTGATAGATAGATATGTGTTGAAATATTACTACTCTTACTGTTTTAAATCTTGCCTTTTTGGCTGACAAAAACTTATTATAAAATGTGAACTAACAAAGCCCGCCGCGCAATGGACTGCTGAGAAGAGGTCTCGGGTTCGCTTCCAGGTTTCAGCATGGCACACACCAATGACTTTTCGATGCATTTCGAAGTTATGTGTGTATTTATCGCAGGTTTATATGTGCCCGATTAATGGTAATAGGCTCGCCATGGGACCTAAAAATAAACTGGTGAAATGTGGGTGCTAGCACCTCTACCTACCCCTTCGGGGATATAGACGTGAGTTTATGTTATGTTATGTAGGTTAAGTGCTATGTTTTGGTATGCTTTAACTTAATGTATGTGGTTGGTATATTATAATAGTTCTTCATACCCCTTCAGGCACAAAAGTGTGTCAAACAAAATGGTAGCAATCTCTAGTGTCCATTATGGTGGCAATAATCGTTTGATAAAAATAGATAGTTAACTCTTTATGTAAACCTTACTGTAAATTTATTGGTGTACAACTGAAAAAATTACTTGCTAAACAGGTACACTTAAACAGTTGTTTATATGCAAAATGGCACAGAATAATTAACAGTACAAGAATAGGCGGCTTTATCACTGGAATCGCTTCTTCCCGGCAACCTTGGGCTGGACATTAACGATCAGAACTATAGTCTACTTAACCTACCTGGAATTTTTGTGGGTTCTAGTCGATTTTGTTAATAGAAGGGAGTTCAAATGATCTACTGACAGGTACTTAACCTTTCAAAAAGGCGTTTACGAACAGTGTGGTTTCAGTAACTGCAATTTGAGTATATACGTACATATTCTTTAAATTCACAACGAAAGTAACATCTTCTAAAAATCTCTTCAAACATTTTTAATAATCTGTTCAAAAAACGAAAACAATAGTGTGCAAACCCTTCATCGTTAGAAGTGGTTACAGTTGCGGCGCCCGCGCAGGTAGCGGTTTCGCGTCAAGTACCAGATAAGGGCTCTTGCACATGAGGGGCGGGCGACTCGCCGACGCGACAGCCTTGTCGCCAACACGCACGGTTAGCTTTCGTCTTTGGACCGTAGAGATTTTACTTTTTAAGTTGTTTGCTCGCTATCTCGGATAAAGATTAGCGTTTACAGGTTTGTGACTTTTAAACGTGCGATTTAGATAGCAGTACTGTCGGTCAGACGTTAAAATCGGCTGGTAGAAGGTGACTGTTTAGGAGGAAACGTCATAGGTGGGCTGACGCGTCACTACTTGTCGCCATTGGCGAAATAATTTAGTGAAGTAACTGTTAATTTTGGAGAATGAAAAAATTAATTAGACTTGTTTGTATTTTTAGGATTAAGATAGGATTGGGTCACATTTTATTAAAGATATAACAGTATAATTTGTATTAATAAGTGTATTTATCATGAAAAATAAAATAACATTTATTTATTTCTCTCACAATATGTATAGCAATAAAGTATGAAAGAGATATAAAACGTGATCTTAATTAATATTGATACTGCGAAGTTTGAATCATTCGTGATTCTTATAATTTGAAGAATCAGTTTGAAGTATTCAACAACTAAAATTAAAAAAAGGAAAGCAACTCTATGCACTATCTATATTATGCGCATATACACTGACGGACTCATAAACTGCATCAAAGTAATAGACGACTTTGAAATAAATATTTTAACCAAGTATGCATACTTTCTATACAGATTTAAATTGAAACCTCTAGATTGGTTCGTGAACTTTAAAACAGCGTAGGGTCATATCTTTAAGTTTAAGTTTATGTACTGGAAAGGACCTTAAGACTTTTTTTGAAGAAAAAACAGAAATTTTAGAAAAATTGGTTTAATTAAAAAATTGGTTTTAACAATAGACACAAAGTTTATGCAAGGGTTTATTTGTGTTTTAATAAGGTGTATTACCCCCACGTGCCCTTATTACGGATTCTAATCGGTTCCGCATAGATTTTATAAGGGTTTTTAAAAGATCTTGCGGAATATTGTCCCATTCTTCTGAAAGTGCTGTTCTTAGTGCTGCCACTGTCGTGGGCGAAGGGTTTCTCGCATATACAGCTCTTTTTAAATTGTCCCAAACATGCTCGATGGGATTAAGATCCGGGCTGCGTGCTGGCCAATTCATTGTACGTATCCCAAACTCTTCGCAATAATGTTGAACTTGTGCAGCTGCATGCGGCCGGGCATTATCCTGCATTAAAGTAAAATTTTCGCCTATGAATCCCATGTAAGGCACCACGTGATCTTCTAATATCTCTGTTATGTAGCGATGTGCTGTCAAACCCCCTCTATTACCGTTTTGACGGACCATGTCTATGAACACAAGTTCTGTTCGCCCGTTCATCGATATGCCACCCCAGACCATACATGAACCGCCTCCAAAAGGAACACGCTCCTCAATGCAACTTTGAGCATATCGCTCCCCACGTCGACGATAGACTCTTCTGCGACCATCTGCACCATATAAACATGTCCTACACTCGTCCGTGAACAATACAGAGGCCCACTGCTCTTCTGTCCAATTCAGGTGATGACGCGCAAATCTTAAGCGAGCTTGTCTGTGAGCTGTAGACAACTTTGGACCATTTGCTGGTCTAAAAGGGGTGATATCCGCTTCCTTCAACGTTCTTCTTATTGTTCGTGCACACACGTTTACTCCACGCACTTCATTAAGCTCGGTTTTGATGTTAACTGACGTGAGGAAACGATTTCGCAGGGAAGTTATAACAATAAATCGGTCATCACGACCTGTGGTTGCTCGAGTTCTGCCTGTACCACGTCTCCTCCTGTAAGAACCTGTCTCTACAAACCTTCTGTATATTCTAGAAACCGTAGACTGGTTTAAATTTAAATTTCTACCAATCGTTCGTTGATCCAAGCCCTCCCGCACCAATGCTACAATTTGTGCCGCTTGTTCGGACGAAGTATCCATATTATGGTTCAAAAACTCTCGATGTGTTAAAAAACTAACCCAACAATTATGCTGGTAACAATAATTCAATTGACAAAACAAAAAAAATCAATGAGAATCAATTTAAAACTTTGCTATAAATAACACGCAAATCTGATACTACAAGTAAATTTTCTTTTCCCGGCTATATTCATTTGTTTTACTGCAGTTCTATTTTTAAATTTAATTTTTTTTTAAGATTAAGAGCCAGTCTTTCCATATTTATATAATTTAATCTAAAATGTTTGCATACTTATTATAAAAAATCCTTTTAGAGTAAACCTGAACTTTGATGCAGTTTATGAGTCCGTCAGTGTATAATATTAAAGATAGAAATTAACACTCGTTATAAATCTATTACAATTACAGTTAAATTAATCGGAAGTAAAATTTGTTAGATTAGATTAAATTACAAATTAAATTACATATTACATTATAAAAAAATACCAAATTGCTGATGACCTCGTTGATTTACAGTTTGACAGGTTATGGTAAACTAGGTATTATTGGGTTTACATACCTGTTAAAACATTTCGATATCGAAGTTCTGTAGTTAGACTAATAGTCGGACTTTTGAGGGCTCCAACTACCCGTAACAATTGCCATAGATGTTTATATGGCAACCGGGACCGACGGCTTAGCTTGCTCTCCAAGGCACGACCAAACCAGTGCAAATAGCCATATTCATGTACACAAATATTAGCACTAAGCGAGGATCGAACCCGCGCCCCCTGCGTAGTGTTCGCGTTCACTACCGCCACGCCACAGAGGCTTTTGGATTTGACCATTAGAACTCAATAATATCTGACTTCCAAGATATGAAGTTAACAAACATTACAAGTTAATAAAGACCTTTGTCTCTTTGTTCTAGATGGTGCTCACATCAATGCACAAGTATCGCCCTCGAGTGCTGGTGGTACGAGCTCGTGATGCAGCAGCCCTCGCTTGGGGCGCGCCGCACGCGTCTTTCTCCTTCCCCGAGACTGAATTCATAGCGGTCACTGCTTATCAGGTATGTATTCATATTCAATCCACTGCTGGACATAGGCCTTTCCAGGCCTTTACTTTTTCTACATTGGCAAGACGGGTTGGTACAGGGTTTTATGTCGAGTTTTGCTTCTCTCGCAGTAATATCATCTGCGTTTTCCGTTAGTCGCCTCTTACGACACCCTTTAAATGAGGTATTACTATATAAATACTACTTTCTGTAATTTTTCAGGTACTACAATATACCACCTTATTTTTGTTACCCTTGTTAGCGTTTAGGCTACTAAACTATTTTGGAAACTGGATAGCTATAGGCAGAATAGCAGTTTAGGCCTCGTACCTTGAACAAATCGACCCTGTCCAGACCATTATTAACCGAGACATAATTAATTTATTAAACCTAGTGTTGAACTGACTAATCTATCCCTGTACCAAATTTCATGCAGATCCGTTCAGTCATTTGAGCTTGACAGTGAAATAAGGTTGGACAAATATAATATTAGCGGGATTCCATCGGTCTACTTAGATGTTTATGAAGTCGCTACTATCAGAAGGTTTTGTAGAACTTGATGTTATCTTTAACGGGGATTCCTACTCACATGATGATCGCATCAGTTTCCGAGAATACGTACTACGATTCTTCGAATAACGCGTCGATTCGCACATACTGACGATGTTCAAATTTTTTGCTTTACACAGGCGCCAAAGCTTTTACGAACGCATACTCTGGTGCCAGTTACAAACAGAAAAAAAAGCAGATTGTGACGAACGAAGAACGGTCATTGTGTAAGGTCTGTTAAGAAAACAATACCGACCGACTAATTTGGAGTTTTTGTTGTCGGCGTGTTTGTACGTACATTGTTAGAAACCACTAGGCAAACTCATAGAAGCCGAAGTGCAACAATCTGTGAACAACAGTTAGTTTCTGAAGAAGCTAAACAGCAACGGAGTGGTAAATAGAATGATATCGACACACAATACATACTTTTCTCTTGAATAAAACAATGACGGATCTTACAGCTCTGTTAGCATTGGGTATTGTTCAGTGTTGGTACGTTAGCACACATTGTTGCTATCACATACTACTGTCTAAAGGTTATTCTGTGTTTACATATATTATTTTGAGAATATTTGTAATAATAGTAATACTGTTCTAGGACAACATACATTATTAACAGAGCTATATTTATATGCGACGCAAGCAAAGCGTGAAGTAACTTAAAATATGTTTAGAATGCGGATAAACGTATTTGGATATATTTTTATAAGTACACTCATACACGTTATATATAGAAATAATTGATGCATATAAATATTTGCACTGAGCTGTAATGGAGTTTGTTACCTCTTGCGCTTGCCTCAATTTAGGAGTCGAACACTGTACCGTTACGCCCTGAGGTTGACATATTGTAAATCAAAGATTATGGTATTCTTCTAATTATATTATGAAGCCTGCATCAGATTATACAACGAATAGACCCCTTTTGTTTGTTATTGAACATTAAAACTACTAGCTTTGCCGTGTAGCGTCCCTTGCATAATCCGGCTGAAGTAATTACACTGCGGCTTCTTTCTACACTCCCCGGCCTTCACGTCAACTGCAGCGAGGCGCGAAAGTTTTCTCGCGTCCATTTCATCGGAAGCTTTGTGGGATTATCCAACAATAGTCCAGCTAACGGGACCCTTTCTCTAACAATACCCAGCGGCGTATTATTGCACATTATCCCCGGACAAGCGACCGATCGCCGGCTCAACTATTGTTACGAATTATCAACGAATTAGAAATTACCTTTACAGCCGCCGCTCTTTTATTCGAGAGCGTAACTTGGTGGCACACTAGTTCAATTACGGCGGCACAAAACCCACGTAACTTTTTGTAGACACAATAATGTAGGTACATCGCCGTTTAGCCTGTCACCGCATGTTTGTTGGCATCCACTTGATAATACAGGCCTATCTGTTAGATAAATAAACCAAATTTACTCAAACCCTAATTACACAGTGTTAAAAAAAACTGGCGACAGTCGCCAATATGTGAAATAGTCACGCAAAAAGTAAAAGCAAGTTTGTGGGATGACGTCACGGGCGACAGGGCGGACCGGGGGCGGCGCCTGCCACGGCGAGAGCATCACGTTTTGCTATCCGACCGACTTGAAAAGTGCACTCTGTGACGCTAATAACAGGCTTTTAGCACTCTTCGGTTTTTGAGCGTCCTGTCTCTTATCTAGTGGTGCAGTGAGCAAACGGCACCCGCCGGCGCCGCCTTATCACGACGAGTAAACAATCGTGAACAAGTGACTTCACGTATCTCGACTGCACTATTTGCCTTCAGGATTCGCCAGATAAACGACTTCGACTTCGATTACCAATACATTTTAAATTCGAATTTTGAACTTCTCTATTAAGTGCAAGGTCCTTACTGTGTAGTTGTAAATACTGTATACATTGTGGTAGGTAGGAACATTTGGGTAATAGGCACCTAGGTATGACTCTATAACTCATCATGATTACTTTGGTAAATGACCTTCTACTTTGTTTCGTAAAGTGGTGGTTTCGTATGTTCTAATATTCCTTGCTCCTTAGAGAATATCTTTTGTAGTTGCTTGTATTAAAGTGGCCACAATACACAATGGACACTGGTCAAATATTCTTATACAACAGAACATATTATTTTGAACCTAAGTCGCTAGAGAAACGAAGATATAATCTATGATTGGAGGACTTGGGCTCGTCTACCGCCGTAGCACTCTGCACTATCCTCAAAAACACTGCACTAGTAGAGCCAATTTTGAACACATTTTTGGTTCAAGCATATGCGGCGAGGTTTACCTAATATATATCTATCGTGAAATGCTAACCTGTCTAAACTTTTTTTACTTAAAATATTGGGACGTAAATCTTACATTAGTTCTTAGACAATCTCAATATGCTGTCAGTTAAATATTGTTTTAAATCTGTCAATATCAGCCAAGAAAATTATTTAATTGGTATTGAATTTCGTACATCTAGCAAGGTTTTTGTGGTAGGCGCCTAATGTAAGTGACTTGGAACAGTAGCGCGACGGGCGGGCGACGAAGCCACGTCGACTGTTCGACACGACATGCCATGCTAATTGGCTTGTCGCCAAGTCTTCCACATGTGCAACAATTATCCCTTACAAGCTATTAGTGACGCCCCAATGTATGCGGAAACGGATGTTTGAATTGCATTCTCGGGAAAGATAAGGAGAGTTCCGTGTGACGCGTCGACTAATCCTTGATATGAGATAACTTCTTGTATAGTTCTCAGTTTTGTAGTCAGTTCTCTCTGGCATCAACAGAAACCGTCACTTATTGATATTTAAGATCATAGGCATAGAAATAAGCAGGGTACGTCAGCAACGTCAATTGTATTCTTTGCGACGGTTCATACATACTTATGCTCACACCCGGAACCCGTAAACCCATTGGTAGTGGTGTATTAAACACACACACTTCACCAACTATGATTTTCGGTTCCGCGTAAAAAATTATTACTAAATATTTAATTATTCCTTTAGTTTTAAAGCTCTTTTAAAACTAAAGGAATAATATATTCATGTTATTTCACGATTATCATTTGACTACATTGTTAAGAGTTCAAAATAGGACATAACGACTCATGAATGCTTTGTATTAAAAAATTAAAATGTTAATTTGCAATTGTACATAACTTTAACGAATATTTTTCTTTGTCCACAGAACGATCGCATAACAAAATTGAAAATTGACAACAACCCCTTCGCAAAAGGCTTCCGCGCTTGTGGTCAATCGAAATGCAAGAGAAAAAGTACCGATGCACCGGACGGTCACACTGAACCTGCTTCCGAGCCAAGCGAAGCCAAACGACCATGCTCAGACGCTGCATCGTCATGTTCTGAAGAAGGCAGCTTAAGATCTTCATCACCAAGATCTCCACCTCTAGTGGAATCCCCTGCACCTTTAGTTATTACTTCGGAGAACATTACACCTCCTCCCCCGACATTCTATCCCCCAGAGTTACCTTATTTGGGTATGCATATGCCAATGCCCCTCAACCTTTGGCCTAGTACTCCTATAAGTATACCTAGTGGGCTATCGTGGGGTGCGGGACTACCTCCGGCGCTTCCCCCTCCTCCACCAGTCCCTCAACCTCCTTGCAGACGCGTAAAAAGTTTTACAATCAGTGCTCTACTTGGTGAAGGTTGATATCCCTTTTATACAAATTATGAATACAATTATAAAATGTCTTATAGACGTGAAATATAGTTATAATAGATAGGAATATGTAGATGTCAATAAATGTAAATAAAGATTACCATTTATAAATATCTAGTTAACGGTGTTCATAAATTAAAATATTAATTATATTTAGTTCACATAAAGTGACGAATATTATATTATATTATTGCTACTGTACGTTTTGCGAAAGTTGAGTTGAATGTCAATTATTTATGTTATATTTTGTAGAATTTAATAAAGTTAATTTATGTATCTACACTCTCTATTAGATGACTAATATTGTATGATCGAATTCGTAATAACTTACAATAGCAAACTAGTTCCACAAAAATACTATAGATAATTTAATTTTATAAATTTATATATATTTTTAATAAGCTTTAATGCTTTTAGGCACCAGGCACTTGTTAATATGAATCAAAGATCTAGATGCGTCGTTTTGTTACAAAGTTTTTAAGTCACCTTTCGAATATGTCATCATAAACACATACCTACTCCATATGATAATAATATTGGACCAGGCAGTGGGTTATTTAAATTAGTAGGTAAGATGGTCACAAGAGATAGTTACTGGGATATATGAAACTGAACTATTACTTTTGAAAATACATACATATGCTCACGCCTATTTCCCTTTAGAGTAATAGATAGATAATTCTTTATTGTACACCAATAACAAAACAAAAATAAATACAGAAAAAACACCAAGGACCAGTAGTGAGAGTTACAGTTGTTTTACTGTACAATGGGCGGGCCTTATCGTAGAAAGCGATCTCTTCCAGGGAACTTTGAATTAAGGTCCAAATTCTACTCTACCAGAATTTTCCTTATACGTTTTATAGGGTGAAGACGTAAAACTGTAATATCGTTTGCTTTAGAAAGACGCTTAGGCCTAGTTGCTTAGTTGATCAAAATAGGTACTCCCCCTAAAAGGGACTGTGCGCAGGTTCAAGTCCCGTCTAAGCATCCACTTTTTCCGATCTTAAATCTATTTGTATACAATTTTTAACGCTTCAAAATTTCAATAAATAAATAACTCCGAATTAACATCATTCAATTCCAAGACTTTAGTTAGCTCTCATTACCTAAATACATGTTTATATAATGGTGTAAAATTTACGCGACAGGGATATTCGCAATATGAGTACATATAATTATATTGAATTTGTTAATAGGTGTTACTTATCATTATTTTCATTACAACGTTTTTATGCCTACCTCGTTAGATAAGTACACAAAATATTATATTGTGATAGAAGTGCCTTAAGATTGTAGAAAATGTGCTTGTTTCGTAAATTACTGTTTAGTTTTTTAATTAGATTTTAGTGCCAAATTTAAAAGTAATAAACTCCTTATTTACGTATGTAAAAAATAACACAGCTTCGGGGCAAAACTGCCACAATTCGAAAAAGTCAGTTATAGATTTTTTGAATTGTGGCAGTTTCGTTCTGAACGTGCGAAATATTACTATACTCGATATTGTACCTATTTTAAAATATTGATCACGTATTTTGTTATACGATTATTTTAAATACCTACTTAAGTAATTATAATTTGTAAATAATGTGAATAATATCAGTCAGTTGATTACGTAAAATATATTTTTATATGAACTAATAACTGCATTTCATTTTATTATTCAATATAATTATCTAAGTACCTATAATCAATCCTACACCACAAGTTGGGAGACTGAAAAAAAATAATTTGATCTATATTCGAATATATCACCATAAAGAATAAAGAATCAGAATAAAGAAAAAATAAATATCGAATGAAAGAAAGAGAGAGAAAGAAAGAAATAATTTATTTGCTCACAAATATGGTAGGATGTAGATAAATTATGACTCACCCCGCGTATATGTAAGTATCCCCTTAGTAACGTTATGATTTATTATAACTATGATGCCCGCGTTGACATCTGATCCCATTCCCGCTGCTCTCGGCGAGCGTGTTGACATATACAGCCTATGACACTCATAAATAATGTAGTTTTCTATAGGTGAAATAATTTCAAAATCGGTCCACAAATTACCTTGTACCTTTAGTATAGGTTAGTTATTTTATAAATATACAGGCGAAGCTATGGACAACAACTTGTATTAGGTAAGTATCACTTCATCATCACTACTTAGTATAAAATAAAGTCGCGTTCTCTGTCCCTATTTTTCGTGTCCCTTTGTATGCTTAAATCTTCAAAATTATGCAACGGATTTAGATGCGGTTTGTTTTAATAGATAGAAAGGTTAAAGAGGAAGGTTTATATGTATATAACATCATGCTACAACAAACAGGTGCGGAGCAGGAATGAAAAATGTGGCAAAAACGGGGTGACGCAGACGAAGTTGCGCGGGTCAACTAGTATAATATATACAAAAGGATAAAAGATCGTTCTAACTTAATTCGAGGTTAAGTGCTTAAAGGTTACTAGATCAATCAGTGTGTAGGTCATGAAATATTCTAACATTATTTTGGATGACTAGCCAAAGTAGATCACTTTAAAAATTTGAAACCATTAAGACTGCTAATCTGTGCCTCATTTGTAGTAGATTTGTTTAGGTGCTTTAAATAAACGTAACAATCTTAGTTTGTCTTTTTAATATGTTTTGTTTCAAAACTCAGTATAAATGGTGGATTCGATTCCCGCTCAGTGCAAATATTTGTGCGCAAGAATATGAATATTTGTATTGGTCTGGGTGTTTCTATGTATATTATGTATTTATTTACAAAAAAAGTATCTATGTATGTTTATCCGCATTCTAGAACCCGTAAGACAAGCTAGTTAAACTATGCTTACCATGGGTCTAAGTGGCGTTGTGTAGATTGTCCTAGAATATTTATATAAATATACTTTTCTGCTTAGTAACGCATTTTGAACACTAATTAGTCAGTTAGTAAGTCTAGTTTATATGTTTAACATATGTAAATATTTATTAAAAGTTGCCACTAGATGGTTTACCTTTATTTAAGTGCCTAAACAAATGCATTAGACTGTCCTGTCAAAGGATTACAGATATTAAGGTGTCCAGGAACTTATGGAGCCCACTGTACCTACCTACTATACCTACAGAAACAAAAAATAAGCTGTACAGTAGCATATCAAATAGAGGCAATTCAATGCTTAGGTACCTGTGGTGGCTTCCATTTCTACGAGGAGAGGACCAGTGGCTTCAAAACAAGGTAGCTGTGTGATTACAGGCGTCAATTGCAAAGCTTTCTTGAATACATCTTTCAGGATAAAAGTAATACTGTAATAAAGAGTATCTAATATTAGCAAGAATAATAATTAGTATAATCAAAATATATTTCCATGAATGTAGGAAATATGCGGGTCGGTAGCAAGAGTGTGGAGTCTCTGGTGTGGCCTATGGACATAGGCCACTTTCCATCAAGTGGACCGTGTGCTTGGCCGTGTTGTTGCCAAACTGTTGTGACCTTTATTTAACTTACCATACTTTACCATCAGGGGGTATAGTTAAATTGACGGACCATTTAAAAAGCTACTACCACAAAAGTAGCAAATAAGTATAGGACCCTGCTGATGGTAAAATGTTATCGAGTACTTTTAACAGTTGCTACAATGTGAAACAACAGTTGAATTGAGAACATTCTCAATTTATGAAGTCGGTTGATATTTCCATTTCCAAAAACAAACACACAAGCCCCTATAACTAAAATAAAATTACAAACATTGATCAACTAGATCGAGGAAAATTCATTTTCACCCGCTCCCCTTTTGAAAATTTTCACCCAGCCAAGTCAACCTCACCTCTTAACCTGTACCTACTGTGCCTGAACATCCGCTGATTGAAGGACAATATTTGACTTTTCTTACGGTGTTGAGAGATCCGATAGCAGTTGCTTCCATAAAAGCCAAACAGAATAAATTTCAGAGGTGAAAGTCTCGGATGCCACCGGGAACACCGCTAAAGTAATGGTGATGAGCCTTGTGCATTATTTACCCAGAGATTAGTAAAAGTGTGCATACCTCACAAGCTACAGTGAAATGGTTCTAATAAGTGCCTACTAGCTCCCTCTATATATTATTGTGCAAACTACAATGACTACAGTACGTCTATAATTGCTTTTTTATTTCGACCTAGTTGGAACCAAACGTGTGCTGTAGCTACATTGTTGTCTAAGCACCTTACTTATAATCTTACCATGTTTCTGTGTTAGAGTTGAAGAAATTTTAACAGTTTTGCCAAAGTCATAACTGTTCGAAATGTTTTCACTGTCCCACTGTTCTAAAATTGGATATCATACGCACCACTTGTCATAGATGGCGTTACTAGTATGTTACTGGTTATTGGCACTTCTGGAAGTAGAGCTTAGATGGAAGGACAGTCCTGTTAAGAAACTAGAAAAAACTGGCTTTGTGGTTCAAGAACCCTCGTTCTATCTCTGTCGCACATCGGTTCAGACTGACAGCATAACTATTTATTAATCTGTGCGGACAGATTGACACTTTTTAAGATCAGTTGTTGGGAAGCTAGGTGTTTTGAGAGTACCTACTACCTTCATAGACATTAACAATACTAGTACATCCCTCCGTCTTCACAATAAAAGTAAATCCATCAATTCAAGATATTCAATAGACAGACAGATTATCCAATAGACGAGGCGTCTGAGGATATTTTAATTTGCCCAAGCGCCTACAATGTGCAGTTCTTGGAGAAGGCCATTAGAAGTCTCCTTCAGGGTCGGCAGCGCGAGTGTGAAGCCCCTGGTATTGCATACGTCCATAGGCCAATGTAGCCACTTCCCATCAGGTGGGCCGTATTATCGACATAAGTGATCTAAAAAATACTTGGGAAATTATGCAGACTGCCAAATATTTTGTGGGCCCACAGACTCCTTGATTACCGCGTTACCGATTTAAAATGTCAGTGGCAGTTACTTAGTAACTATTTATTAATCTGTGGTGGCAGTAACTTGTCACTTTTAGTGTAATCTCCAGTGATACTATCTCATTTTATTCATGTATGAATAACCATGTATCAGAATGTATTAATACGCCATCTATTGAGTAACGAATGTACTTATAATAAATGCAATAAAATATTATCACTGTAACAGAAGTACTTCAGGTTTACCTTACATAAAAATAAAATAAAAATCCCACATTTACCAATTTAATAATTTTGATATATTAGACTTCATGGGTACATACACACAGAAAAGTAAATAATACAATTATGTACAACAAATGCTTCTAATAGTGTGTGAACCTATATAGCAGTACCTATTATTCATTGTAGCAAAATGTATTCTTACAACTGTGTCACTGAACTCCAAACATACCTCACACATTTGATATTTCAATGTGATGTCATGTTTAAAAATAGAACATCAATACCTTCAAGAGGAAAACTTCAAAATTTTCCTCAAACATAACTAGGTACCTTCTTTTATTAAGTAAAGCAGGTAATTACAATTACAATACAAGGTCTTGAAATCTTCATCATGTGATTTTCATAAATCTTTGTGAACAGTTGAAAAACTCCACCAATTTTTCTAATAACATTACCTATTCTGTTTTTTTTTTTTAATCTTTATTTTCATATAAAATTACAGTTCAATAACACAAACAACAAAGTTGTGAGTGTATGTGGTATGAATGTTAATTGTCTATACTCTATGGCATATTTTTAACAGAAAATAATAATCAGCCATTATAAGATTCCGATTGGGCTAATGCGAAGCTAACAGAAAACTGTAGACTCGCTCCAGCTCGTATCTGGTGCAAAGATTAGCTATTGCAAATGAGAGTGGTAATACAGAAAGTGTTCCGGGCTCCTTTCCCATCGAACATGACCTGGGGCTGGTTATTTTAGCTATCCAAAAGTTTTTTGACGTTCAACATTCTTTTAAATTTATTTTGACATGATTGAAACTCTTATTGGTTTAATTTTTTTTTAAACTATGTAAGCTATACTTCAATATAATTGGTCTAATTATAAATAAAAGTAAATTTCCTTTTGTGAGATTTCCCGAGATTGTATGTTTGTTCAAAATTCAGTGACAAAATTATTACATATTTGTGATTGTTATAAAAATATTTCACTTCCATATAGAAGACGTCTCGTCTGTGATTACAAGTATCTACATACATCACAATAAAATACATCCAGACAGTAAAAAGTGAATTAATTTATACTTAATCAGTTAAATGGTCAGTGAACTACGTCCTATCCAGTAATGAGGTTCTGAAGTTCCGAACTTAATTCGTTTGTATCAATATTATGTCTCGAATTAGGTGCGGATGCAGGAGCGCTAGACTCCCGGTTGCATGCCTTTTTATGTACAAACCAATGGAGGCGCTGACATTCACGGTCACAGTACTGGACTGATTTACACTTGGCACACTTCTTAGCTGGCTTTTCCTCACCACAAGTGCTGCAATAAGGTATAGCGTCAACAAAACCTCTCTGTCCATTAATGGTACAGTTAATCACGGAGAGTGCGGGAGGGGGATCTTTACTTGTCAAAGAGGTAACCATTTGATGGAAGGTGGTGCATTCTCTGTAGGGAAACTCTCGTATGCAATCTTTCAAGACTGTATCCATTAAGTCTAGAGAAAAGCCATCTCTGCCAGGCTTCAGCAGTTTCTTGGCAAATACTTCAACCACATCATGTTTCTTCTCATCCTTGTCTGTGTTGACTTTCTTGTCTCTAATATTATTGATTTCTCTTACAAGGTAGCCAAGGTAATGGTACTTGAAGGCCATGACCTCATTGGTATCACCTCCTCTGGTCATCTCTTTCTTGCACATCAGTTCAAGCACCTTAATCACCTTCTCCGCATTTTCTAACAAACTAGGCATATGTTGAAGATGAAGCGCTAATCTTACGGGGTGAATGTTTACACCTAAAACAAACTTGTGTAGTGGATCTACTAGGAACCCAGGTATGTAAGGCTCAGTTTGCTGACCTTGAATGACACTGAAGTACGCGATTTCACTTCGAGGTACGTAGTTGTTGATAGTGGCGACAGTGTGATGGTTACCTACGAAGGCAGCCATTTGCGAGGCTGTTCGTCCAACAGAGTTTGTGGCTGTCGGCTTGGCTCCAGCGTCCAATAGCAATTTGCACACTTCAGAACTCCCAGACAGCGCTCCAAAATGCAAGGCCGTATAGTTATATTCATGCTTTCCTGAATTCACATCAGCGCCCTGGAAAGATACATTCAAACATAAATAAGTCATTAGAAATCAAATGGTTTATTGATCGTAAATATCAAATAAGGTTACATGATTATCAAATAAGGTTACATACCCTGTCTAAAAGGAGTTGTACCATGTCCTTGCTCCCCTTATAAGCGGCGTGTTGTAGCGCAGTCATACCATTTTCGTCAAAGAAATCGACAGTGCCTTTCTGTTGAGCCAATATATTCTTAAATTCTATTAAATCATTTATGCCTATAGCATCAAATATGGTTCTTTCGGAGGCGGGTTTTTCTTCACTTTTCGTCTCCATATCGATTTTCTTGAAATTTTTAGTGTGAGAATGGAAAAATGCTATCAGACGCAAACAACCTATAAAGTCAACTGTCAACGTCAAACTGACACTAGTAGACTGTAGAGTTGAGTAGCTGAGTAACTGAGCTGAATTTATAGTGTTGGATATATACAAAAATCGACTAAGAATATAAACTCATATGACCAGAAGAAGTAAATAAAATAAACTAATGGGACTTGTGCCTAAAATAACTTTGTTTAAAATCTCACAGCAATATGTAGTACGACGGAGGTAGGACACGACGGTATCTCCTGTCCGAAATGAGCTGTCCAACTGGGGAAGTACCTCCGCCCTACAGAAGACCGCGGTCATAATAACCATCGTGTTGTGTTCCCGGCGGTAAGTAGGGTAGCCAGAGCTCATTATACCCCTCCTTTGCCTCCCTTTCCTAGCCTCCCCACCCCTTCCCAGCTCTCCCCCTTTCCCTTCAGGGTGGGCAGCGCGTGAGTGACACCCTTAGTGTTGCACACGTTCATAGGCCACGGTGGCCGGTTTCCATCAGGTGGGCCGTGTGCTTGTCTGCCACCTACGTAGTATAAAAAAAAATGTAGGTAATTAAGGAGGTGAGTACGGAATGATTATTTCTATTTACTAAAATCAACAAAACAATTGCATAAAAGGTATGGTGGCACGAAATTATTGTTGGTTGTAGTGTATTAATTTCGTTGGGATTGGGATGCCCGGCAGTAGCAGCACGGATCATGCCAATATCTACACTAAGTAATAATATGAGTTAGTACCTATATATCCAAAGAGAATAGTGAGGGGGTTTCAGAAAGCGAGGCATGATGACGGTTGAAGGAGGTGTTACGACATTGCACTGCAGTTGCGACTTTGTTATAATCCTCAAGGAGCCCTAAGCGGTATTTAACACCAAAAAATTGTGTTTTATGTACTTAAGAACGTTGAGTGTTTTTCCAATTAAGTATATTTTATTACATTGGTACTTTATCTACTAATTTAATATTTTTTTATCATTATAGAGATTCGCACAGATTGTTAGTAGGTACACTGTTTGATAGAACTAAGAAAGACACACCGAACTTAATCAGAAATAATGATCCCACGACTAAAGTTTCTAGACTATATTTCAAGTGTATAATCAACTAAGACTAAAAAATAATTCAGATGGAACGCACAGAACCAGCATTGTATTGTACTCGCACTTTTTATCTTGATCGTAAGCTTCGCATGAGTAGGTATGAGCGAAATGGGACTATTAACTAGTATTTCTTTAGGAAGCTTCAGTCGCTATACTGTAGGTTCCATCTTTATTATTCTTTTTAGTCTGATGTTGTTCATTATGTACTTAGACTACTGCAGTTCACTGCAGGGTAAAGGCTTCTCTCAATGCGCACCATAGAATTCAATCCTTGCCTTGCCTTCTGTGTTCATCACTACATAGTATAAAATAAAGTCGCGTTTTCTATCCCTATTTTCTTGTCCCTTTGTATACTTAAATCTTTAGAACTACGCAACGGATTTTGATGATTACGCAACGGTTTGTTTCAATAGATATAATGGTTAAAGAGAAAGGTTTATATGTATATAACATCATGCTACGACTAACAGGTTCGGAACAGGAATGAAAAATGTTGCAAAACGGGGTGACGCAGACGAAATCGCGCGGGTCAGCTAGTATACATTAAAGGTAAAATTACAACCGCACACTAATCATTGGGACATGGTCTAATCAAATAAAACAGTAGTATATAGTAAGTATAAATTTATTCTAAAATCAATAGTCATAATGGCTGATCTGACTATTAATATAACATTGAACAACTTTAAATATGAGCTACATCAATACGATTCTAACACGAAGAATACAATAGAATAACATTGAAAGTTTTAGATTAATACTTTTATATAGGTATGTACCTCATTTTGTACATAAGAGGTTATATAATAAGTGATATCATAAATAAGCTGATTAAATATTTTCTATATATTTAATATTCAAGAATTTACTACATGATAAAGGACATCAAATCACTACATATCAATCAAATAAGATAATATTTAGCATGTGTAGAGCGTGTAACATTCCTACTATAATGGAAGATCACTTGATATCCAACATTTAATTAAAATTATACAATTCATCAGTCCGCATTGCCCAGGACGGAGTGATGAATAGTAAATTGGATGTAACATAAATCTTGAATCATACTTTTGAAAAATGGAGCCCTAATTGATTCTAAACACAACATCCAGAGAGATAGTTAATTACGTCGACGATTATAAAGATTAAATGCAAGATAATAATGTTATAATATGATTAGTATAGGTATTTATTAGATAGACATACGATATATAGATATATTTTTTATAATGTGGGTATATGAACACTTAAAATTAAGGACACTGAAACGTTATATAATTATTCTACAGTGTCTATTATCTACACAGCATTTTGTTTTCTTATAAATCTAATACATATTCTATTTATAATTTATAATATAACTATAAATATAAGATTATACAATTATTTATTAAACCTTAATTATTATGTTCCAATATAAGCAATATTTTTGCGCTATTATGGTATTCAATACAATTTCTAATACTCAGAGGATGAAATATTATTTGAAGAAAAGTTTATAAATGCTTACCTAATTAAATATTATTTCATGAACTACGTGAAGTTAGACTTATCCTTGAGAAAGACAAAATTCTAAATTATTAATGCTACAATACACGTATTGGGTGTTAAATATACAATTCTTAAATGTAATTATTTCCTATCTGTGAAAGGGTTTTTAATAATATCTACTGAGGTAATGATCAATTAAAACTGTTACATATGTAGTTGATTAATAACTGACTTTGATCTTTCTATTTTAAATGATATATATCAGTAGCATGTCAATTAATTCCTCGCAGTGTGGTTCATTTTTGGATTTTTAATTCAATTTTATTTTTCATTTATATTTCAGTGCTGGTAACATATAAAACCAAAAAATAGTAATTCTAAAGGTGTACTACTTCTTGCTAAGCAATAATCGACTAACAAAATTTCACTTTGTGTTAATTCGTAAACTTGCAGGGCTTAAAAAGCAGTTTTTAATTCTTAATTGTTCCAGTGTCAACCTTAATGCTTGATGGGACTATATCTAAACTACAGCTAAAACATCGACGGCTTGCTGAATTATCGGTTATTCTTAATTAAATATACATAGGTAGATACATAGACAACTATGTTACTGAATATATTTAGTATATCATGAATATAGTAAATAGGTAGTTAATAACAAGAAGTTCAAGATTTTTAATCTACATTTAAAATACATAATGATATAAGTAGGTACCGAGGCACCCTGCATGGGCCACTCATTCTCATTTCTTTAATTCTTACACTGAGCCACAGACTGAGTAGCCCATAACAGTGTAACCTGTGTAGCTAATATTTATATAGATGAAGCTGTACTATCTTAAATTGCCATTAATATTCATTAATTATCTAGAATACATTCGTATAACATTAAATTGCAACACTAAATATACCTAATTCGCTTATAGGTAATACCTAATATAATTCGTTCATTCTACCCTTTTTCATCCATGCATCACCTATATTAATTCTATTCTAACTTTAACTTTGAAACTATTACTACGATAATCTGCATATTGCAAAATTTCGAATATCAATACATCACTATGTAGACATTAAAACCTTTGCTAAAGGTTGAAAATATTCACCTTGCAGAAACAAACACCCAATCAACGAATCAATACACCAATCTATCAATCCATCCATTATTAATTCTTTTAATCAATTAATGAACCAACCAATCAACAAGCTCACCAACCATCCATCCAATCAACCAACCAAACATGCCAACCAACCGATCAACCTTCCGGCCCAATGACTTACGCACCAACAAACCAATCAAACCGTCAATCAATCATTCCATCAATAAATTATTCAATCAAGCAATCATACGCTCAATCATTCAATCAAGCACTCATTCGCTCAATCAGTTCTTCATTCAATCAATCAATCAATCAATCATTAATTCAATCAATCAAAAACGTTAAGGATTCTGTAGCCTAATCAAAAGCATTCATATCAAACGCTCAATCCCAGGAAACAGTTCAACTCGGGAGTGTTTCAACGTCTAGACGTAGTAGACGTCGAAGGAGAGTTGTGCTCAGACAAGCGCGGGGGCTGAAGCGAGGGGTGGGGTCGTTGCTGGGGGATCCTGTGGGGTCGTGGGGGTCTGGATTGCAGAGGCCAGTCGTACTCCGCCGCTCTCTGATACCACCATGCCATTGTGAACTGTGCCGTGGCCTACTGTGTCAGCGTAGGGTGTTGTCAGGATACGTAGACGCTAAAATTTGAAACAAAAACATTGGTTAAGTATTGTTGTCGTTCGATCGGCTTTGAATGGACAAAAATATAATCAAAATCAAAATCAAAATCAAAAATCATTTATTCTGCATAGACCAGTAAACGGCACTTACAAAACGTCAATACAAACAATATTTTATCAAATGCAAATGGACCACCGGTTCGAAACGCGGCCCCGACCTGAGAAGACTCCGGCAAGAAACTCAGCGGGCTTTTCTTTTTTTTTTGGTCTATTTACAATAGTTTACTTAGTCTAGATACAAAATTTAGCTGAGTAGCAAGTGGAGTGAACAGTTCATTTCCAGGCTTGTTTATCATCCAAATAATCCTGGATTTTATAGTAAGCTTTTTGACATAGCTTATTTTTTACTAAATTTTTAAACTTATTGATAAGCAAATCTCTAATTTCATAGGGGAGCTTATTAAAAAAGCGTATACAATTACCCTGAAAAGAATTTGAAATTTTGTGGAGTCTACTATCACAGACAACGAGATTATTTTTGTGTCTGGTATTTAGGTTATGCCTATCACAAACTCTTGGAAAGTTTGTAATATTTTTTCTAACATACATCAAGTTTTCGAATATATATTGTGAGATTACGGTAAGAATGCCTATTTCCTTAAATTTATCTCGGAGGGAGACATTTATAATTTGGGCCCAAGGCCCAAATTATAAATGGCTCGCACAGCCCGTTTTTGAAGAACGAATATTGCATTTAGATCCGCGGAATTACCCCAAAGGAGAATTCCGTAGCTCATAATGCTGTGAAAATAGCTGAAATAAACTATTCTAGCCGTATCCACGTCTGTTAAAGTCCTTACTCTCTTTACAGCATACGAAGCCGAACTTAACCTACTGGCTATTTTTTCAATATGTGTTCCCCACTGCAGCTTAGCATCGATGCTTAAGCCTAGGAACACTGTCGATTCCACAAGGTTCAACACTTGTCCATTGAGCTGTACATTGGTTTCCACCTGTGTAACATTAGGTAGTGTAAATTTTATACATTTTGTTTTGTTACCATTAAGGCAAAGATTATTTGTACTAAACCAATGAACCACTCTTGAGATTGCGCTATTCACTTCGTCATAATTGTGTAACTGTCTTTTAATTTTAAATATTAACGAAGTATCGTCAGCAAATAAAACAATATTATTTTTATCCCCTACGTAGTAGGGGAGGTCATTAATATAAATTAAAAATAAAAATGGTCCAAGTATCGACCCCTGCGGAACGCCCATAGAAACCACAGACCCTGCTGAGCGTGTACCGTTAACGTCGACCCTCTGAATTCTATTGTTCAAATATGAAGTCAGAAGCTCGAGAGCCTTGTTCCTTATCCCATAATGTTCTAATTTCCTGATTAACGTATCATGGTGGACGCAATCGAAAGCCTTGGATAGATCACAAAAGATACCCAATGCATCATGCTTATCCTCCCAGGCCTTATAAATACAATTTAATAATTCTATTCCAGCATCAGTTGTCGAACGTCCCTTAGTAAACCCAAACTGCTTATCATGAAACAATTTGTTTTCACCAAAATGCGCCAGCATCTGCCCCAGAATTAATTTCTCAAATACTTTACTCAAGGTCGGCAACACTGAAACGGGTCGAAAATTAGAGGGGTCTGTGGCGCTGCCAGCCTTGAACAAAGGTATGACTTTGCTATGTTTCATTAAATCAGGAAATATGCCGCTACTAATACAATCATTAAACACAGTTGCTAGGTGGGGAGCAATGACATCAATAATACTTGATACAGTTTTGACAGATAATCCCCATAGATCCGCGGTCTTTTTAATATCAATAGATTTAAAGGCTTTTGTGATGTCGTAGCTACTAACAACTGAGAATACGAAAGTATCCTTACACTTGGGAAATGAATCCGTAAGCAATGACTCGGCGGATGCAGCAGACGACTGAAGAGTTTTTGTTGTTAATAAAGGTATGTTTGTGAAGAAACTTTCAAACTCTGTCGCAACTGCCAAATCCTCCGTGACATGGCGATCATCTATTTTTAAATGGAAATCTCTTACAAATGATGAAGATCTCCCACATTCAGAATTTATTATGTTCCAAGTTGTTTTAATTTTATTCGCAGAATTCGATATTTTGTTTTTAATGAAAATTGATTTTGCCAAGGAACAGGCTCGCTTAAATGTTTTGTATTAATAATAGCCAAGATGATGTGAAACTACAGTTTCACATCATCTTGGCTATTATTATTTCATGCAAAAATAATATTTTATATGGTGCTTCTTCGACATTGGCTATTCTCGTCCATTGGTTTAGACGTTTATACTCGAAGATAAAGATTTTTTCTGATATCAAACCGACATACGAAAACGTTACGACGTGCCTCCAATCAAACCTGTTCTATCAATTATCAAATATTTAGAGTCTTTTCCCTTTATTTTAAAACCCCCTCGGTCTTCACCGCATCAGAGTCATTTACTACTAATAGTACCACAGAATAGTCTAGTTCCTACGACGAACGTGGTATAAAAATAGTTTGAATAATATTAATACCAAAATCCCGCCAAACATATCACAACATATCAAGATCATACCTCAACGCATGTTCCTTTAGTCGTCAGCAGTTTATATATCGCCACCGTAGGTATACACATCACACTGGATCCCGCTATAGTCCACCCGAGGGCATTCGCCCATCCAGGGTACACATAACCTTCGTACTGTAAGGGTGCGTAGTCCAGTAGACCGTAGACCGTGATGAAGAGTAGGAATATGGGCGCTGCGAAACGCCAGCAAACCCTCCAATATAGGCCGGGGCGAAAACCGATCATGTCGCGGATGTCTTCGCAGAATCGTTCCGTTCCTGTGAACAAGAATATCCATATTGTGTTAAGTTAGTTAGGCTAATAATACTATTATGTACTTATCATTGTTGAGGGGTACTTATAATCCATTCCTGGTGTCCGTCAGAATGTCTGGTGACATTTATTATTCCTTATATTTTCAAAATTAATGAGATAGCAATTATTTAATTTCAGGTAGCAAATAGTAGCAATTAAGTAGCAATTTTTAATCACTGCCTTGATGCTAAATGAGGTGTCTACCTAGGAGGTATAGTAGAGTACAGAAATTGGTGTCCGTCTCAAAATTTCTGTACTCTACTAAGAAATAATATCATAAGCATTACCTAAAACCGAATGAACAAAATTTAGTCTCAAAAGTAGTAGTTATATGAAATTCAGTATCTGAAATCAGAATATCCAGAATTCCGTACAAAATAACGATGGTGGTATTATTTTCCTACGGCATCTTTTTTTGAAAATTTCCTCCTTACCACTACTTACGTCATTTAAATCCCATCCTACATAAGTTTGTTAAGAGTTTGATTATTTGAATGTTCATTATTCAATCACGCTATCAGACCTCACCGGTTTCGACATAAGGCGTATTCAACCATTCAACCAAGTACCTACCAACAATAACATTAGAAACCTGTAACCTGAAATAAAAATAGAGTCTATTAATTACAATAATCAATTCACTTACCATATATCCAAGAAACAGCAATGGCCTCGAAGAACACAGCGACTAGTATTGAATATCCAGCAGCATATCTGTCAAGCAGTTGGAAGAAGTAGAAGCCTCCCTTGGTGCAGGAAGCCAAACCCACGAAGAAGTATAGCGTGAAGAGACACGCCACAAACCACTCACGGTGACGGCCGATCGGAGGGAACTCGTCACTTAACGCTGTTATGATTGCTTCTGAACCTCCGAACTGGAAGTAGAGTAAATAGTGAAACCTAAAAACACAGTGCCGCCGATGCCGTCTAGAACTGACATAGTGAGTGTGGTGTGTCGCCAGCCTTACATTCAATATGAAAGTAATGGAGGGTAGACACACAAAAAATGTTTCCTGCACACCGCGCGACGCTCGCAAGCCAGTCAAGTCGTGACCACGGGTGTTGCAACGCACCCGAAACGTCGACAAAAGTAAGTGTTCGAAAATATATCGCGTGAAGTCCCGAAACTTATAAACACTAGAGTGGATTAAGAGGAATGTTTAAAGTAACTAACTGTAGTCCCAATCTTTGGTTTCGTCCATATTGCCGGTTTGAATTCTGAATTCTGGTAATCTGGACGAATCTCGAAAAGGAGTGTCCAGAAAATAAATCCAGAATAAAATACTTGTAAACAGTTTATTTGTAGGGAATAATAAGTTAGTTGTAGGGGTTAATTAAATAGTCTAGTTGTGTTGTAGCGGCTAAGTCTAGTTGTAAGGGTAATAACTCAGATAGCGGTTTCTAGTCTAAGTAGTTATAATAGCGTAGCTGAAGGTGTTAATAGTCACCTTAGTTGGAGGGGTTAATAGTCTAGTTGTGATGGTTATTAACTTAGATCAATGCTAATACTGTAGGACCCACAAAGTAAATGCCTGCTTTTCTTTGAGTACTAGCAACCGTCTCTAGTAGTTTTATTGTAATAATCTTCTGTTTAATATACCTACCGAACTATCCAAACCAAGTGTCAACAACATCATAAAGAAAATTAGCGCCCAAAACGTGGATCCTGGCATAGTGGCGATGGCTGCCGGGTAGACCACGAAGACCAGACCTGGCCCCTCAGTAGCCACATCTTGGACCTGTTTCCCTGAAGTGTGTGCCATATAGCCAAGGACGCTGAAGATCACGAAACCAGCCACGAAAGATGTTGCGGAATTGATGACGCTTGTAAGTATGGCGTCCCTGTGAGAATAGCTTTTATTAGGTAGGTATACTTAGTTATTTACCGTAAAACGGGGTAAATAGGAATCCAGGGGTGGATAAAAATAAAATGGTCATTGAAATATTTTAAATAATATCTTTTACGAAATTTTGTCCTAGCCCGGGAAAAAGCTAAAGAAAGTAACTACATAATTTAGCTGACCATTTTATTTATATTCACCCTTCGATCTCTATTCACCCTGTTTTACCCGGTATTTATTTGAAACTTCTTGAACAATCAACAATGGACATCTTTTTTAACATTCGATACAGATATAATAAAAAAAATGAACATAAATAAACATTAATATGTAATACGTACATACTACTTCCAAGTAGCAGAAGTGCATCATCGAGGATCGAGAGGTACCGAGTTCGAGTCCTGGCCATACACCACCGACGTGACTTAGGTATATGACTTATATAACACAATCAATTTTGTTTAAGCTCGTGGGTTAGAGGAAATAGGTATGCGGTGTGAATTGTAAGGACATTAATTACGTGCTTAGCAGCTCGCTCAATCACTACCATATTAACGTCTTGGGGAATATCAGACAGACTAAAAGATTCGGTAATGTTCATGAAAAAATGACATGTACGCAAGTTTTGAACGAAGGTGAGCTTAACTCAATATGAGTTCTCTACATGTAAACCTTTGACAAGGAGAGGATAAAATCATCATCATCATCATCCTTGCGTGAATCTCATCCGAAACCACCGAAGCTGTCACTTGAATGAACTTCGATATTTTGCGTGAAGCGACTGTCATTTAGCCTCCACAAACAATACGCATAGGTGACATCGAAGTGTTGCAGTTAGACCAGTTTTGGTGGTTCCAGCAACAGATGATGACCTCTTCCAATTAATCCCACCCTCTCCTTTCCTACACAATACTACACCCGCATACGGTGCAGAATTTTCCATCAAGAACCAAGCGGTTCGGTGAGTCTTTCCTTTGCCGTACCATTAAGTCTGGTATTCAATACCGACGCACGTGTTTCCTTCTTCCTACAGTCCCGGGTCCTTTAAGCAGGGCGTGAAAAAGCATCTGATGAGGCCGTGTTTATGACAACCGGGGCCATTGGCTAAATGTACTCTCTGAGGCACGAACAGACCAATGTAAATAGCCATATCCAACATACAAATATTTGCACTGAGCGGGGATAGAACACACGCCTCCTGAGAAACTGTCTAGTAGAGGATAGAAGAAAGTTGTAGAAGGAACAAATGCCTACTACTTACTCTAAGAAAAAGAAAAAAATATAAATTGAGTATACTTACTTATACACATTGTTATGGTATTTATTGTAAGACGCATAAGCTAAAAGCACGCCGAATCCAGGTCCCAACGAAAAGAATACTTGAGTTGCAGCATCCACCCACACCTGAACATAGACGAGACTATTGAGTACCAAAAGCGAAGAGAGAACATTTTCAAAAAGAAAAAGGTGGTGGAAAAATAATCTAGTTTGTTATGCACCATACATCCTATACGTAAGTCGGCAGGAATCGTGTTATAGGGACTCCGTACCACTGCTGCACTAATGAGTACCTATGTAAGCATTTTAGGGGCTCGATTAGGACACCGTGCTACCACGCCCGAGAGGACCACTTTGTCGTTAATATTGGGTCGTCAAATAACCGACTGATGGCAAGCTTGGGTGCAGTCCAGAGAATAGGGGCCGCCATCATAGTTATTACCTTTAGTGCTAGCTTCAATGTAATGCTTTACTGGGTAACCTTATATACTGGTAATTGTGACCCGAGACCGCGGACAGTTTTAGTCGGTTCGGGCCAGATATAACGGAAAGAATGAACATAACTGCTAAAATCCTACGTCACCTAATGCCCCTGTACGTACCAATTGCGCCATCCAATTACCGCCAAAATACATTTTTGTGTATAACATAACTTTGACATATTTAACGCAAGTATAGCATCTGTCAGGAGGTTGCTTAGCCTAGAATTCTTTCAACAATTTTTAATTTAGATAATTATGTTATAGATATACGTTCAATTTATTGCACTATGATTTACGTGAAGTTTGCAATGATACACTTATCACCTATCACTGTAGTTCCATAAAGTGATATAATTTAAGTCCACATTATGAATTGTATCAGTGAGAACCTGTAATTGGCTGTATGTAACTAATTTTAGTCATACTTTGTATACCTTTGTTATGGCTGTTGGTCCTCCGAATAAATAAATAAATAAAAATAAATAAATAAATAACGAAAACGTAGGATGAAAATATTGTAGGCACATATCAGTTATTGTAGACATACAACATACCTGAGGTTGTGTAATAGCTTCAAAGTTAGGACTTAGGTAGTACTGTATACCGGTGGCCGAGCCAGGGAGTGTGATGCCTCTAACTAAAAGGATTAGAAGAACTGCGTATGGAAAGAGAGCCGTGAACCAGACTACCTGAAACAAATGATAAAGTATCAAGCATTTATTTCATTAATGATTTTGATGGTTTAATCATACGCACGGCGCATCTCACGCACGATTTGTAAACTCAAAATGTGCTTATAATGCGCTCTATTATATAGACATATACTGAATTATACTCAATTATATATTTCAGGCTGTCATTTGAGGCCTTTTGACTCATAAGGACCACTTCCCAAAAGGACAATTCCCAAATCGCCCAACTCTGAAAACAATCATTCCCAAATCGCCTACTTCCCAAAATGATCATTACCAAATTGCCCACTTCCCAAACCGAAAATTCCCAATAAGGACAATTCCTAAAACGTCCACTTCCACAAGAAGTGGTCGAATGCAGAACTAGTCAATACCTAGAAAGAGACTAAAGAAGAAGTGGGCCCTAAACCTCAAACCCCTTGGGGTTTCCCCCTTCCCTTGGGGTCCCTTGGGGTATCCTTGGATACACGCCTACTAGATAGCAAGAGGTGCAACGGTGGTGGACGACCAGTATATAATATACTAGCAGCCCGTCCCGGCTTCGCACGGGGTAGACAATTATTTATTTTTGGAAAGTTGGATATAAAACACAATTTTTTAATTCGTAATATCTTTTGAATGGAAAGGCCAATTTAAATAATTTAAAAACTATTTTATAGGTAGTTAAATGGTCTTGACCATAAAATAATTTATTTGGATAAGGATTAATATAAACACATAAATAGCATGGTTTGAATTTAGTTAGCATTTTCATTAATGTTTAAAATGAAAAAAGTTGTTGTAGTGACATAACTACAATAGTTGGACATATGCTACCGCGGATTTTTTTGTAGACATTATGATGATCTTCAATATTGTTGTACATTATTTTGTTCTATCGCTAATAGTTTCGGCAGCGCATTCGACGAAAGACATTTTAAGACTCATTTTTCTACACCGTCGGTTACATTGTTCAAATTTTACCAAGGATCCCTATTTTTTTTTCAAAATGAAATGTAGCCTATGTCAAATTGGAAGAATGTAGCATTCTATTGGTGAAAGAATTGTTTAAATCGGCCCAGTACTTTTTGAGCCTATTCATTACAAACATACAAACATACAAAAAAAGGTACAAATCTTTCCTCTTTATAATATTAGTGTAGATAATATAGCAATCATAGATTACAAAACAATCCGCGCGCGCCAATGACTCTTTTCTCTCGCGACATTGATGTACCTAATGTAATTGGGACTCTTTTATCAGCTCCTAGCCTTGTTTTTCTGCGATTTACTTTTATTTATTTATTTTATTTATTTATAAAACTTTATGCACAGTGTACATAGGCGGATTTAATGCCACAGGCATTCTCTACCAGTCAACCAGAGGTGGTGCAGGGAAAGACTCAGTAGGTGCATTATTGAGAGTTAAATGTACCTTACCTTACCTTACCGTAGTACTTTTGAAAGTATTCTTGATAAATAATCAGAACCTCAAATAAATATAATACACCCACGCCTGTCTTCCTCTGTCAAATCGAACATTATAGCACTGCTTAATATTTACAAACCCTGGGTAGCAGAGGGTAAATAATAGATACATTAACTCGAAACCGCGCAACAAGAACCGCGGTTAATGGCAATAGGCTCGCCACCTATTACATTGGGACCTAAACGTAAACTGGCGAAGTGTGGGTGCTAGCACCTCTGCCTACCCCTTCAGGGATACAGGCGTGAGTTTATGTTATGTTATGTAATGTTATTAACTCGCAAATGTCAAAGCCTAAATGAAAACGCAATCAAACGAACGTTTAAAAACCTTGCGTACTAACCAAATTCATAAGCATCACTTGTTTTGAAGAGCTTACTGAAGCTTCGATCAATCCAATGTCTTGATGCTATAATTAGGCATTTAAGTACTAAAAATTAAGTAGGAACTAACTTTGCCAGAAGTGCTGATGCCTTTCCACAAAGAGAAGTAACAGATAATGTACACGGCGAACAAGCACAAGGCCATGTCCCATTTGATAGGCCCCAAATCGTGCAGTCCTTGGCTTCCATGGAGTTCCAAGATCGCTCGGCTGAAAGAGATTTCGTCTGTGTAGTATTGGAAGTTATCATCTTACATATAAAATTGTCGTGTCACAATGTTCGTTCCCGTACCTACTCCTCCGAAACGGCTTGACCGATTCTCATGAAATTTTGTGAGCATATTGAGTAGGTCTGAGAATCGGCCAACATCTATTTTTCATACCCCTTAGTGATAAGGGTTGTTCACTCTTAAAAATTGTAAGGCAAAGCAACGTTTGCCGGGACAGCTAGTTGACTATAATAGCTTAACACTGCGGTATAGAACAGAAATAGTTCATTATTTATAAGAATCTTACTTGAAATATTCTGAGGCAGGTGAAGTAAAAGGCGTGGTTTGAGGCGGTGCAATGAATGAGGCAGAGTTGTTGATACGTATACGAGAGCTATTTGTTTCCATACCAAACTGCAAACACAAAAATTAAAGATATGACTGATACCTACACTAGTAGTTATATCCCTAAAACTCAATTCTATTCAATTTATTTATTTTATTTATTTCTGAACAAACATAATTTGTGTCGATATTTCAATTAAAATAAATACATGCACATGAATAGGTCAATAGTAAATTATAAAATATGCTTATACAAAATTATAAGCATATTTTATAATTTTTCGCCATGTGAAAAATGATTTTCCCGCTTTTCTGTTGAAATTTTTCCTGAATTTTCTTTGCTATAAACCTCACGAAGCCCGAGACCTTTCCAACGAATGCAAAACCGTGGAAATCGGTTCGTGCGTTCTGGAGTTATTGCGTCAGGAAGGAAAACCCGACCTATTTTTATATAGTAGATTAGAGAAAAAATTTAGGCTATTAAATATATAATGATTTAAAAGAACTTAACAGCAATAGGCTGTTTAAAAATTGATACATGTACTGCGTATTGAAGTCTATTATTTATTTGAAGCGGAACTTACATCACGACAAGCGGGAGTGTTCCACTCGTTGTTACAATTGGTCCAGGGAAGCATAGTGGTGAAGGAAGCGAAGAAGAAGCGAAGCGCCCACGCGATGATCACGTTGTAATAGAAGTCCACGTAGAATGCTATCAGAACTACGGCGTACCCGATACCTACGAAATAGTAAATAATAATCATCTGATCGTACTCTCCAAGACGTGAATTGGTAGTAGACTGCATATCAAGAAATCGAGTAAAAAAAAAGCTGCAACATTTTCAATTAGTAATTTATTTTCGGCATACCCATTTTCATTTCAATGTGCCTGATTGGCGGCAATAGGCTTGCTCCCTATTACGAGGGACCAAAATCATAGTTGGCGAAATATGGGTGTTTAATACACCTCTGCCTACCTCTTCGGGGATTACGGGCGTGAACATATGTATGTATGATGTATGTAGTCTACGTCATCTATTTGGAGATGAATCTGCTTGTAACTCAGGCTTTTATTTCAGAAGCTTTCTCAGCTTTCAGATCTCAGGCCAACCAAGGCCGCTTGTCATATCTAGACCTGTTTGCTTACTACAAAAGCGACTGACGTCAGACTACACGCCCTGGGATATTAAAGACGAGAATAGTTAGTTCGTACAACAAGATTCCGACCGACTCGACTTCTCTTTTAAGACTTTTGTCTTGTATTTTTATTAGTTGTTACTAATATTCTGACACAATGCCAAGTTTTATCGGCTTCCAATGAGAAACCTACTCTAAAACTAATTAGAATTACTATAATTATTGTGATACGTAACAAATAGCACTAAGTAAGAAGCTACCATTAAGTTTCCATGTACCTATAATATTACTTACCTTATCATTCTCTGAGCCTATTCCCAACTGAGTTGTGGTCAGCTTTCTAGTCTAAGATTATCTAACTATGATAAGGCTGAACTTCGATATAATTTACCGTGAAGCCCAGTGAAGCAGAAGTTTGGTTGTGGAGGTCCACAACCAAATTGGCGATACTTATCGAAGTTCTGTAGTAAGAATAATCGGACTTTTGAGGGCTCCAAATACCCGTAAAAACTGCAATTGATGTTTCTATGGCAACCGGGACCGGCAATACGCGTCTTACTTCCTCCTTCATAGAAACATATTATATGACCTATAAGTAATATTAATAAACTGTACCTATAGTTGTCAGGTAAATTAAGGATTAGCTGTAATAATAAATTATAATAAATTATTTATTTCTCACCAGCAACCAAAAAATTACAATATTTAGACATTCACAGTTTAGGGTACACATAATTCGGTTGTGGATCGCAGGTGCCTGTCGTAGGTAATAGATTACCTGTATTACTGGTCACCAGGATTCCACGATAACACAATGACTATACAAATCAAGTGCAAAAATCTAAATACAGGAAGACTATAAACCATATTCATTAATTAATATTTCAAAAACAACTATACTTTGTTAATGCGATCAATTTAAATGCCACTCAACTAAAAAGTCTCAAAAGATTAAAATTCCTCGCTAAAAGAAAACCGCAACCCAACTCCTGAATTATAGGTCAGTCGTACGAGTAAGGTCGAAATACATTTCAACAAAAAAAAATGCTTTCACTCAAAACGTATTCCAGGCACCTTTCCAGTCCATTACCAATTTTATTTCTCTTCAAAATCACTTGGTGGTAGAAGCCACTCAACGGTGCGACGTGACATTCGAGTGGAATGAAATCAACGGGCATAAGCCGGTCTCACAAATCTACGAAGGCTTTTGAGAGAACGACCGTATGGGACGCACTTAAGGGGAGCCTCGGGAATGATGTCAATTATTATGGGTGTTAAGTGCGAGGGGTGACGTCAGACAATATCGCGATCTAGAAAATAATGTACGCCTTGTTTTGCATAAAAAATCTTATAGTTAGATGCTTTTATTTCGCTGAAGATAGAATTCGAAAACAAATATGTAATACTAGTTGACCCGCGCATTTTTATTATTATTTTCAACATTTTTCACTATACCATGATATTATATACTTGTAGATAAACCTTCGTCTTAAATAACTCTATCTACAAAAAAAACCGCATCAAAATCCGTTGCGTAGTTTTAAAGATTTAAGCATACTAAGGGATATAGGGACAGAGAACGCGACTTTGTTTTATACTATGTAGTGATTCGAAGACAATTTACACAACGTTTCCTAGACCCGTGGTGAGCATAGCTTAACTAGCTTGAGTTATAGGTTCTAGAATGCAGATAAACACACTTAGATATGTTTTTTTGTAAATGCATACATAAATAGAAACACCTAGACCTATACAAATATTGACAGTCACGCACATAAATATTTGCACTGGCCGGGAATCGAACGAATACCGAAAAAATATGTATCTAAGCATGTATATCCGTATTCCCCATAACACAAGCTAGTTAAGCTATGATTACCTTGCGCCTAAGTAGCGTTGTGTAGATTGTCCTAGAATATTTATTTAGAATATTACGCATAGAAACAGAAGCGTTCATCACAGGAGGTTAGACCACCAAACCAAATTACGGAAAGGGGGAGAGATCGAACACCGGGTTTTTCAGTGCAAGCTTTGCATCCAGCCGGGATTGGCGTTCAGATGAAGAAGATTATTCTTCTTTTCTTTTCTTACATAGAAACTCCCCTACAATGTAAAAAGACATATTTGTAAAGAAAATTTTCCAAAGCAATTAAAATGCTAACTGTTCAAATCAAATTTAAATCGAAAAAAGTGAAAGCTTCGACGGGCTTCGAACCCGCTTCAATCGAACAGGGGGAAGGTAAAGACCCTCCTTACTTTTTCCGATTTAAATTAGACAGATTTAAGTACACAAATATTTGCACTAAACGGAAATCAAACGCGTGATCGCTGTAACATACCAGACGTTGTCTTTTATCACAATTGCCTTAATTGTAATTCAAGCTGTATCTTCCATACCTACCCAACTTTCGCCACTAATACTACTACAAATTTTATAACAATAGCAAGAAAATCGCTAAGTGGAGCCATAACTCATGATCGCCGAGGTCGCGACGTCTCCATTCCGATGACATTAGCTATGCCTACGTGCCCGGCCGGCGGCGGCGGTTCGCTCGTAAATCTTAACCGTTCGTTCGTATGACTACGTGCCGCAATAAAACTAACTTAAGTAAAGAGAATTCGGCACAGTTTTTATTAAAGTATTGTTTTATTGTTAAGTTAAAGAGATGTTCGGTTTTAAAATTACTTTTTTTTCAGAACACGGTAGCCGCCGTTACAGATGCTGTCTCTGCTACGGCGGTACCCACCCTGACGGCCTCGATAATTGATTTTTCACGCGTCGCTTGATGACATAGGTACTTACTATTCTTTTTGTATTAATATCATGATAAAATACCTATTTAATTCGAAATATACTTATTTAATTCGAAAAAAGCATAACCTGTGTCACTCAGGAATCCCAGTTTTACCTCAATTATGTAACCTCCTCCATTTTGAAGTCGGTTAAAGAGATGGGTTGCCATGACAATAAGTTAATGAGTTAATTCAGTGTTGTGTATAACTGCTACCCGATGTCACATGCCATTGTCAGTAATTAGTACCAGTAGTTCTGCCAACAGAACTACTCAACAGAACAGGTGGGAGTAGACGAAGTTACTCTATATGTATGTATATTAAACTTACCTTTAAACAGCGGTACAAGCCTTCCCCAGCAGGTGATGGCGCCCTTCCGATGGAACTGGCCGAGTGCCAGCTCCATGTAGAACAGCGGGATGCCACCCACCACCAGCATGATGCAGTATGGCACCAAGAATGCGCCTGTATAATCAAAACATAACTCATCGTAAAATTATTACATTATGTATTTCTTTTTCAATAGGCTAGTTACCTATTACATTGGGACCTAAACACAAACTGGCGAAATGTGGGTGTTAGCACCTCTGCTTACCCCTTCGGGAATAAAGGCGTGAGTTTATGTTATATTATGTTGTTTTATAATTTTTTTTTTGAGTGCCATCTTTGCTTTGAAATTGGTAATAGTGTATAGTATTCTACTAGTCAAGCCCTCATTTGAGGGATTTGTGAAAAAAAATAAGTACTTAATGTAACAAAAAAATATGTATGTAGGTCATTAAAAAAAAATGCGGTGGCGGCCATCTTGGCCTTTCGTCAAACGTAGATAAGATCCCTGCCGACTAATTCACCTTTCAAACAAGAAAAAATGCATCAAAATTGGTTCATTCGGCAGATACACACACACACACACACGTACACATACGTAAATACATACACGCACACGCACACGCACACACTTAGACAGACACCTCGAAGTCATGTCGTTTTTAGGTATAAATGGAGATAGAATCCTTTAAAACAGTTTTATAATAACCTACTAAAGACACTATCTCGTATGTCGTTTAAAAAACTAAATAAAAATGAAAGGATCTTAGTAGGTTAGATTTCACCAGCCAATATCTGGTATTAAGGGAACGGTAAATACAAAAATTCTTACTCATAAAATTTTAAATCTTAAATTACTTCTTACACTCAATAATACACATTTTTCAGTCGATTGCCCCTCAAGAGCTCCATCGCAATCTCAGATGAGGTCGCAATACTGCCAATAATTTCATACCGGCCCCTCTAGGGAGGCGACGCAAATTGTACTGTAATTGGCCTTTTAAGGCTTTCGCATTTGCCTCCAATGCTTTTATGAAACTTGTGATATTTAGTTAAAATGTATATAAGTATATATGTATCAAATAATATCATCGTAGTATAAAATAAAGTAATATTTACGACGTTTGTCTGTTTCTCTACAATGACTTCGTATTAACCATACCTACTGCAGATTTCGATTCCGTTTTTAGTAGGTATGTATGTATGTATAAGTTTTCCCCAAAACGAGTATGTTAACGGGAAACAATTGCAAAGTTTCGCATTTTATTAACTCTATGACACGGATTGTTCAATCTAAATAAGTGTCCTACAGTCACGGGTCCTTTAAACGGGGCGTGAAAAAGCTTCTGATGAGGCCGGCAAGCTGAGTGCCACCATTGTAACACTTAACGTGTTTGTAATGGTGACCCTTTTTCCTGAGACTTTGCCTTCAGCTTACCATCAGGCGGGGTGAAGTCAAATTGACGTATCCTAAAAAAAGTACCTACCTACTACCGTTTTAGTTTGCTTCACATCTATTTAAATATTTTTTATCTATTTATTTATCATTTATTTCAAGCATTTTGTAAATGGCATACATACATACACTCATATACATAATGTTAGTAGGTACATTATTACTAACTTTTAAATGTTAGTAATGAACGGTGTAGATTGCAGCAGGTTTATGTGACGAATAACTTATATTATTATTGCAATAAATAATGAAATAAGAAAAAGAATAGACAAAAAATTATTTGACTCATTAATAAATAAATGATTCTTACAAGGAGGATTATGACGATATCCCCCGTCCTAATTAAACAGTCCGAATGGGGAAGTACCTCCGCCCTAAAGAATATCGCGGCTAATAATAACCTTATGTTGTGTTTCTAGTGGTGACTAGTTTTGTGTTGTCAGTTAGAAGACCGAGAAACTTTCTTAATAATAATTTTAATAGTAACCTTCACCCCCCCCCTCCCCTCATCTTCTCCCCTCTACATGGTCGACGGTACGAGTGTGACGCCTCTGTAATTGCAAACGTCCATAGGCTACGTTAACGACGTTTCATCAAGTGCGCCGTGTCCTTGTCTGCAACCTAAGTGGTATAAAAGAAAATATCTGTAAGTAATATTTACGTAATATTAATTGCAGAACTACCACTTACAACCTTATATACTCATACTCACTACCGAGTACGAGTATAATACATATCACAGGATATTCGTAGCATGTCTACGGACTTTCGTAGAGGGCAATTTTGCTAATTGCCCTCTACGAAACTTGGTGAAGTTCCAGGCCGAAGTTTCAAAGTTATTATCTGAAGTAGGTCACTTTCTGTAGATAGTACAAAGAATAACATTTCAAAGGATTCATTCCAACGCTTGGTTCGAAGTAAACAGCTAATGAATACGAACGACAATTGTTAAATGATGAACTTCCTTAGACTTTAATTGAGTAAGTAACCTACACAGTCAGTTCAAGATGATTTGTAGAATGTCTGTTTGAATTATCTTGAACGCGAGTTTTACTATGACACTGAAAACAGATTGTAGTTTAATTTTAAAAAGACGACCTCTATGACGTCACCTTAGTGAACGCGACTGCTACGCAGGAGGCGCGGCTTAGATCCCCGCTCAGTGTAAATATTTGTGTGCTTGAATATGAATATTTGCATTTGTTTGGGTGTTAGATACTCATCATCATCACCCCAACGTTAGTCCTGGTCGCATGCGAAGTTTGCGGCATGGCCACACATCTCCTACCCACGTAGCCGGGTGGTCGCCGCTGAACGTGGCCGTACCAGCGGAGGTTTCTGTTTGGGTTTGGGTGTTTCTATGTATAATATGTATGTATTAAAAACGTATCTAAGTATGTTTATCTGCATCCATGCATGCAGAGACCATAACACAAGCTACTTAAACTATGCTTACCATGGGTCTAGGTGGCGTTGTGTAGATTGTCCTAGAATATTTATTATTATCGTTCGTGTGTTCAAAGGTAGCTCAGTAGGTTCGAACTTTCTACTTATAAGGCACTGCTCGTGGGTTCTAGACTCGTTCCAAAAGTGCCTGGACAATTTGAAACTAATATTATATGAGGTGGGGCCACTACACAACTACTAGCCTTACAAGCTGCTGGATAATAGATCTACTATTTGTAATTAAGTTTAGGATACCACTTGCATTAGTTTATTTATTTTCTTAGAAAAAAACTAGACATCGAATCATTTATCTATTTTACTTCTGGTTAAAATGATTTAAACTGTCAAACGATTTTAGATCTTAAGGAATTCTTTTTGCAGATACGTATTCTTCTGTACGTTTTTTTTTATACCACTTAGGTGGCAGACAAGCACACGGCCCACCTGATGGAAAGCGGTCACCGTGGCCTATGGACGTTTGCAACACCAGAGGCCACGTGCTGTCTACCCTGTAGAAACCTTCTAATGAACCTTCTTGAAGAACCCCATATTGTAGTCGCCTGGGAAAACCACGGCAGGGAGCTCATTCCACAGCTTGAGCGTGCGCGGGATGAAACTCCTTTCATACCGCACAGTGCGCACCGTTTCCGGTCGTAGTGTGTGAGGACGAACTCCCTCTCTATGGCGAGCGGTGCGATGATAGAAAGTAGGTGTGGGCATCATGTCAAACAATTCTTCTGAACACAGGTACGTACCCCTTCCGTGTGATTCCATAAAAAGAATATTACCACCCCATTAGGCTGTTAAAGGATTATAGATTTTAAGGCGTTCAGGAACTTTTGGAGTCCACTGTACAGTCATCTGCAATAATATTTATACGTTTTAGAACTTTTCTCATCAAACTTGTCAAATTTTACCGTGTCATGTCATAACATTGACTTGTCTTTTATCATTGTGATAAGGTTCCATAGTGTACACATATTATTGCAGGTGACTGTACCTACTGAAGAATTTGTTGAAATTTTTTGCGCATCATCACATAACTTGATACCTAGATAGACAAGAAAAAGTTAGTAGTTTTCTCTTTCGTATCAAAAGTATAATATCTTCTAAGCGTCTTAGGGAGGAGGTAGGGGGAATATAGCAAGGATTAACTTTATTGCCGGATGCAACAGGTCTCTCAATAAAGAGCGATGGAAACATTCCGACGACGACGTCTCTAAGGCGGGAACGATGGGGCGAAGTGACTTTTGAGCTCCGTATCGCTTAAGTGAGGATAATGGGGCTTTGTGGAACTGAGGCTTTCATGATTGTGTATTTTCTTTTTTGATTTACTTATATTCTTGTGTGTATTCTATTCTTTTAAGTGTTGACTATGGGAACTCTTAAAAGTCTATTTCAGTGTTTTCAGTATAGTATGCATAAAGTTTTTTTTGTAAATTTGTGAAACAGAGGTTTTTTTCTGTAATAGTTTTTTTTTAATCCACTTATATTCTGGCGTGTAGCTTATTCTTTTGAGTGTTGACTGTAGGCAATTTTGAAAGTCTCTTTCACACTCTCAAGCTGTGAAATGAACTCCCTGCTGTGGTTCTCCTAAGCGACTACAATATGCGGTTCTTCAAGAAGAGCATTAGAAAGGTTTACAGAGTTGGCAGCACGAGTGTGATGCCTCTGGCGTTGCAAGTTGCAAACGTCCATAGGCCACGATGACCACTTTCCACCAGGTGGGCAGTTTTCTGCCACCTAAGTGGTATATAAAAATCTAGTTTGTTGTTTTTCAGAACAGTGTGTTGTTTTTTTTCTTTTCTATTATAAATTGAGGTCACTGAGGAATATAACGAAATATACGTTAAGTTAACTTCTAACCTGTCCAGACAGCCTCACTAGACAGGTTATCAGGTTATCTCTTCAATCATCACAAATTTGGTTTAGCTCTGCTTTGCCCATAATACCGTCAACATTTTTAATTAATTCTATTCACCCCAAAAATTGTAATCGGCTTACAATTGAATTTACATCCATCTGTTACAGATCTTACACTGTAATTGAATCGTCTTGAGTCGATAAAATCCGGGCGGTCCGAAGGGACTATCGCCCACGGATGATTGGGTATTATGAGATTGCGATACGTCGATAGCAGGCACGCATTAAATCATCGAAGTAAGAACACCTTAGGCGAACACCGGAATTGTTTTAAACTATATTGTTTATGGTATCGTGATTTATAGATCTTAATAGCTTGATTTCAAATTGAGATGGAACATTTGTAGGGTCTGTTTTAATCATGGGCGGAAATGATTTGGTTTGGAATTGATAATTCTGAATATAATCAATATTCTGAATGTACAGGTTTGGTCCTCAGGATTTTGGTATAAGGTTTTGTGTTTCAGTTCTTAGAAATAATAGTTGTCATCATACTCATATAACGCGCATAAAGTTGTCTCTAAATGTGAATTGAGAAGTGAACGTCAGTCCTGGTATAAACATACTATAAGGAGAGATGGTAGTAATATTGTAAAAAAGGTCCTAAGTATGAATGTGGAGAGATGTAGCAGCAGAGGTCGGCCCAAAAAAAGAGAGGGTCAAAGATGGATGAATTGTGTGAAAGAAAATATGACAAAGAAGGGAGTGACTAAGGAAATGACATCTGATAGCAATATGTGGAGAAGAATGTTTTGTTCCGTCGACTCCAAGTAAATGAGACCAGGATGACAAGAGTTGTCCCTAAATGCTTTCTTTTAATATTAGCTGCCAAAAGTACCTAGATGAGTGTATTCGTTGAAAAATGTATGTAGATAATAGAATCTGTTTACTAGGAGTCCGCTTATATTTATCAATCGTTTATTTTGATTCTACTAATTCTAAACCTTTTCTAATTTAATGGCACCTATACTTCTAAAGTCAACCAACTGATATTTTCATCTTATAGCTATACCTAATCGCTACTTACATTTTGATTTACTGGCAAATGGCCAAAAAATTTCGAATCGAGACTGCGTATCGGTAGTCGAAGCGTGTGACGGCCCTCTGCCAGATGTCCGGCCGACATAGTCAAAATCCTATTGAATGTAGACCGCTTCATACCGGTCGAATTGGAGGTCGTTAGGGGAGGCCTATGTTCAGTAGTGGACGTCCTATGAAATGATGATTATGATCATAATGATGAAAATAATAAACATTATTTGATGTTGTTTTAATCTCACGCTAACGTTAGAATATTCAAAACATTCGTAACCAATTACCTACCCATCTATTTATACATATATCAGACATATAGCGATTAACTCTCGAATGAAAGCCACACGACCACCATGGCCGCTATAGTTAAAGGTGCTGCCACATGTCACAGCCATGATGGATGGCAAGGGTTACATGATTAAGTAGTCCACTAATCAATTAAGTCCACTAAATCACGCTAACACGGTAATAAATAATACTATGGCGAGCTAAGTCAATTAAGAAATAAATATACTTGTAAGAATGTGTGACATATACATAATGAATTATTTCCACGTGACTGCTACGCAGGAGGTGTGGGTTCGATTGCGCTGAGTGCAAGTATTTTTATGCATATATATGGCTTTTTGTGGCTCTGAGACCACGTTATAACGTCAGTCCTGGTCGGTATACGAATATCTATGGCAGTCGTTACGGGTATTTGGAGCCCTAAAAAGTGCAACAAAGTCTAAGTGCAGACTTCGATATCACCCATACCTAGTGGAGACTTGTGGAGACTTCACGGAAAATATCGAAGTTCAGTCGCAATTTGACCGTATCGCAGTGAGACTGAAAAAAAAACAGACCTCGTGCGACCGCGATTAACGCAAGGATGCTGATGACGATGAATGTATTATTATATCAATAACTCTGACAAACAGTCACAAACAGTCTCATATTTATAATTTTAGCCTAAAAATAGCATTAGTAGGAAGTATTCTATGCAGCTAGCAGAATACCATTAAGTTATAGGCACAATGTGTGCGAGTGACATACATTACAGTGAGTGACAAGGTGTGAGAAAGTGACCAAATATATGAACCATGAAACTTTGTTTTATAAATCACTAGCAAACCCGGCGAACTCCATTTTGCAATGTGAAAAATGATTTTCCCGCTTTCTGTTGAAATTTTTCCTGAATTTTCTTTGCTATAAACCTCACGGAGCCCGAGACCTTTCCAACGAATGCAAAACCGTGGAACCGAGGAAATGCGTTCCGGAGTTATAGCGTCAGGAAGGAAAACCCGACCTGTTTTTATGTAGTAATTATTAACTTTGACAGAAAATTAAATATAGTATATAGTAGTGACGTCAATGTTTCTCTCCTAAAAGTCACAAGCCATTCTCACTGAGATTTAAATTCAGTAACGCGGCCTGTGAGTCTATTTACGCCTGCTATCTATGCAAAATACATAAAGACTTTTTAAATAAATTCTCTCACATAAACTACGAAGACAATCTGACATTTGAACAGTTCGCGAGAATTGCCAGTTAATTAGATCAGACGGCCCGATCGGCCCCTCGAAGCACCGAGCGGATGACCTACCCTCTCCATTAGCTTATTACCCTCTCCTATTATTGCGTTACTAATTTTCCTGCACATCGAGGAGCTAACGAAGTTTCTGTTGGCGCAAAGGGCGCGTTTTGATTGTCAATTACTTGCTCTTGGACGCCAAAGGGTGGCAGCGGGCGATCAAAGCAAAGACCAGGATGTAATTAGGTATGTGGCACAAACTTTGTTTTCTGGGAGCCAGTATGCTATACTCTTATACTTAATATAGCTGCAGCTTGTGGGTGAACCTCAACTTATTCAGATTATTGTAATCGTGTATACATATTCTCTGATTTGATAAATCATATCACCACCCGCCTCGTCCAAAGCGTGTCGTACGGAAAAATACGCAGGCGATTGTGAGATAAGAAAATCTTGACCAAACTGTACCAACCTGTCTGGCCAGCGTGGTAAGAGTAGGCTAAAACTCTCAACATTGGGAGAAACTTATGTCCAGCAGTGGACTGCAATAGGCTAATTGATTGATGATAAAGTGATCTTAAAATTGTTCATATAAAAACGTGCCTTTGATTGTATCTATGCATATTAGTGAGAAAAAACAGGTTCTTGTGAATGCATATAAATCTGGACCACAATTTAATTGTAGTTATAGTGAATCTAGTTCATAATATTGTGATATTAACAACAATAAGTGCTTCAATAAACGTTCACATGTTTATGAAACCTAGATGAAAGTGCGGTTATTAAGTTTAACGACATTCAAATGAAAATAAAATCAACTTTGCTGACACATCCAAACAGAATATAATCACTATAGGTCTATACTCTATGACCATGCGCGTAAAAAAAAGAATGACATTTAAACATCATTTCGTCATGAATTCGTCATTTTCCATGTTTATTTTACAACTTAACTTTTTATAACAATAAATTTTAATATTTTATAATATATATATTTGTATAAATAAATATTTCATCATGTCAGATTCAAGTGTTAAAGAGGAACAGGAAGTCGAAGTAATATTCGAGGCAACGGAGGAACCAAGTTCTATTGAACCTTCGATGAGCGAATGGTCATCATTGGAATTTACACGAATAGTGCAGGGAGAAAACAAAAAAAAGGTGCTGTACGACCAAGGTTTATACTCTCCGGGTAGTGGCGATATATGCCCTAAATATATTCGCCAATCAGACAGTTCAGTTTTAAGGCATCCATACTTTAACTACCCAGCAGTCCTTGATCCTGGTATTGAAAAAGCCCTACTGACACCCGAGCTGCCTGTCATATATTCTGATGATGGCCAGGCTTTGTATCTAGATTTATGTTCTGTAATGAATCAAACTCCAGTGAGATTGTTTCACAAAAGTTTATTAACACCCGAGGTTAGTCTTAGTTACTACGGCGTGAACCCAAAAGGTGTCCGTCCTATGGCAATGGCTTTGAAAAACAAAATTGTTCGTGTTCTTAATTTGACTGATAATTTTCTCTCTGATGATAGCTGCTTCCATTTGGGCGAGATGCTTAAAACGAATACTACCTTGCAAGAACTCAACTTGGCTGGTTGTCGCATCGGTGAATCAGGTTTGGTTAACTTAGGGAATTATTTAAATGTCAATCGGACTTTAAAAGTACTGAATCTTGCCCGAAATCAGATTGGCGATGAAGGTGGCGTGCACATTGCCAAGCTAATGTGTGACGGTATTAACGTTAAGAAGATTAATCTAAGCAAAAACGAGTTGGGTCGCCTGACTGCTATAGGCTTTATAGAAACCTTTGACTGGTGCGATCCATTCACATCCATTGATTTGTCATGGAATAATTTCATTCAAGTTCCATCAACTGCCAAAATGCTTAGTCAAATAGCACTTAGCCAGATATTAGAAGAAATAAATTTATCATTTAATTCATTTGAAGGAACACGTGTGGCCGCTTCGATATGCGAGTTACTAAGTATACCAAAATTGAAAGTTTTAGATCTGAGCTATAACCGATTGCAAGGGGAATCTGTGAGTTTAATTACAGCTGGTTTGATTAAAGCTAAAAACCTAGTAACATTTAATCTGTCGTTCAATCCATTGTCACCTGAAGATGCTTACAATACTTTAGAGAAAATGTTGCGACCTAGAGTGAAACTGCAAAACTTACTGATGGAATCCATTTCTGTAGATAAATCGTTCTTACCTCTAGTGGATAAAGTTTCAAATATGAAATCTAGGAAAAATTTCAAACTAGTCTATGGTGCGGTATTGCGTAACTGGATTGTGAAAGGACCAGATCCAAGGACGGTGGTTTTAAAGAGGGCACATTACCTCAGTACTGCTGGGAAGAAGAAGACAGTTGATATCTTAGTGTTCTTTTTGACGTTATACTTGACCAATACTGAACCAATTCCTGTTAAGAGTTTAATGGATAAGCTTTCTGCTGATAGTGTTCCTTTGAGTGGCGATTATGTTCTCCAGTTAGGAGAAGTTTTTCCTGGACCAGTAATAAAAAAGGAGCGTACAATAAATTTAAGTTTATTATGTGAATATATCAATCGTCTTTGGCCAGATAAGAAACCTATAGAGCCAGAACCAGAGATAGAAGTTCCACCTCCTGCACCTCCAAAGACAGGTAAAAAAGGAGATAAAAAGAAGAAAAAATAACTTTTTAATGTTTATTTTTAATATCTAATATATTTTGATAGCATATTGTTATTTAGAAATTACTTTGTTTATTGGGATTTATTTTAGAGTGTTGAATATTAGTATTATTATAATTTTCATAGATAATTATATTTTATAAATTACTTTTATTAATAAAGGTATTCATTTTCACATTTTTAATTATGTTATATGTTTATTGACGTGATAACCGGCAACCACTTCGTGTTCTACAGATAAGTCTTTAGTAAAAACACATATAGGTACATAAACAAACAGCAAAATGTACAATGCTGCCTATCTCTTCCAGACACCTGTTTATTCCTCGTAATACCTACACATTTACGGAAAATATCCACTTATTATTTCGACATTCAACGTAAACGCAATAACCCGTACAAAACTCTAAAAACAATTACAAAAATACATGACGATTAATAAACAACGTAAAACTTCTGCCGTTAACCGCTTGACAGCAATAGACTCATAATAAGGACACGACGGGATTTAATCATGAAATACAAAATTCCAAATTCAAATATCAATGAAATGTGAAATGAAATGAAATATCTTTATTTGTGAAACATAGGTACATAGAGATCTTAAGAGGTAGGTATTAGGCTCCCTATATTTTGCCACTTGGGCATACAAATTTGATTTAGTGTAAGCAACACTTGGCCAATTGTCTTAGTGTCATTATATCATAAATGTAACACTGTTGTTATCATGTATTATGTATAGACCACTAAACAGCACTTACAAAACGTCAATATCAATAATATAAGTCAGTGAGCAAATGGACCACACCGGTTCGAAACGCAGCGTGGAAACATGGCAATATAGCCTCGAAAATCAAAGTAGCGAAATTTCAGTGTTAATACACATATGGCTACTCCTTCGAGTAGTTAAAAAAGTCAAAATCTACCTATTACCTACCGCGTAAAATGGGGTGAATAGGGATAAAATGGTCAGCGAAATTCTGTAGTTATTTTCTTTCAAGCGAAACTTTGAACTAGTTCATTGTAATCACAGAATCATCAAATATCTGGTAATGGACTTAGTTAAAAATTTGTAAAAGAAATATTTAAAATAGGTATTCAACTGACAATTTTATCCCTATCTACCCCTGAACTACTACCCTAAAGTCTTACATCTCATCGTGTGATGTAAGTGAGCTGACTTGAACAAATCTAATTTAAGTCATATCCGGACGGCCCTGTCGTCCACTGGTTGTGCCTCGAGCGGTTCATTTCCGGTACTCCAAAGACGAGAGGAATCTTTCGCTGGGCCACTGCGTAGGTGTCATATGCAGACCGTGTTGTGTTTATTATCATGCCTCTTTGCCATTCGGCCTATTTTATGGATGCTAACCACGGAGGACAGATTATATAATGATGATAACGTACTCAAAATTGAATTTGCTTACGTTAGAGTTGGATTTACAAATAGACGTGCTTGAGGCAAATGCCTTACTATTTTTATGTATGTGGACTAGAGTGTACGAAAGAAAAATTTGGAGAAACTGTACATTCTATGCGATTATACCTACATCACATCAACGAAAACTTACGCCTATAGAAGGGGTAGGCAGAGGTGCTAGCACCCACATTTCGTCAATTTGTGTTTAGGTCCTAATGTAATAGATGGCGAGCTTATTGCTATTACCGGACACTTATAAACCTGCGATAAATACACACATAACTTCGTAAATCATAGAAAAGTGTGTGCCATGGTAAAACCTGGGATCGAACTCGAGACCTCGTCTCAGCAGTCCATTACCCATACCACTAGGCTACCTCGGTTTTATTTACCGCGATTTTAAACGTCCATATTTATAATGACAACTTAATCGGAACTGAAACCTACACAAAATATACTTAGATAAATAGTTAGGTATTTAAGCTATAATGGCTACTAACATTACTTTTAAACAAATAGTACATGGTAATCCTGATATATGTAATAGTTATATCTACTAAAATACGCTACTAAATAGAAAAACTGTACAAACAGGTTAAATTAATTTCACGAATCGGAATTCACCAGAAGTACCTACCACGTTCTACGCTGTGAGTAGGAAGATGTGATGAAGCCTTCAATTAGTAACAGGCAGATGTAAGCGTAGTGCAGGCCACTCGAGCAGTTGAGCCCCTGCACGAATGTAGGCGAGGCAAGGCACGATTGTTAACCGTCTATTATGCCTCGAGAGCTCTAAACGAGCGAGTTAACCCGCAAACGCCGTCGGTCGTATATCTTAAGTAATTTCACAGAGGTATTGGTGGTGATTTTATTGTTATGAAGCTTAACAGTTAACTGTTAGCATAACATAATATAATATAAACTCACGCCTATATCCCCGAAGGGGTAGGCAGAAGTGCTAGCACCCACATTTCGCCAGTTTATGTTTAAGTCTCAATGTAATAGGTGGCAAGCCTATTGCCATAACCGGGCACTTATAAACCTGCGATAAAAGCATCGAAAGGTCATTGGTGTGTGCCATGGTAAAACCTGGGATCGAAACCGAGACCTCTCAGAAGTCCAATACCCATACCACTAGACTACCGCGGTTACCGTTGGGACACGAGCAATAGTGGTCTCTACCTAACATTGCATAGTGATTTTCCCGTGAAGTTTGAAAAGTCAAGATGGATCAACTAATAAAAACCTTATTCAGTATCCAATCCAAATCTAATAAAGATCGAGAAACTATAAAAATAATCTGTCAATTAAAAAAAAATCATCATCATCATCTTCCTGCTCTTGTCCTAATTATTTGGGATCGGCGCAACATGTCATTCTCTTCCATATATTCCTGTCGGATGTCATTTAAAAAAAATATCGTTCGGAAATTTTAAATCTACACTGCAAGTGTCGCATTTGAGGCATTATTGAACGATGCCGGAAACGTCAGGCGAGACGTGGCTCAAGATGGCGCGAGACGCACAATTAGCAAGACAAGAGGCACTTAGTGCTATTCAAAGCACAACCGCGCCACTCCAGGTGTGCACCGCGTGTCCTATTTCGCAGCTAGGTGGTCTGGATGGGGTAATTAGGTTGAGGGCTTACCTATGCACTGAATTTGATTGTGGCTGAACGTGTTCGATAGAAATTAAACTAAAATGTTTAATGAATTTAATGAAATTTTCAAACGTTTTTTTTTCTTTTCTACTTTACCTGTTATGTATTATGTATGTTTGATTTATGGATCTAAATGTTTGAACTTGATTGTTAGCGCTTCAAAACCTTGGATTAATTGGAAGCTTTACACTATTCCTTCGGCTGATTCAGGTACCTACTAACAGTTTTACTATTGGTTACTTCAGACAATATGAACATAGTCTCGAAGAACGCGATAAGGTAGTGTTACTGTTTTAGCACAATATCTAATGAAATATGACAAAATATACTGAAAGAGTTTGCATCCTTTGGAATGTCGTCATAATGATTATATTATTGTCCTACTAGGCTACCGTTAAGAAAAACAGAAATAACTAGTCACATATTATGGACATGCACATGGCCACCATCCTCTGGAAAAAAAAGAAAAAAGAAAACTTGCCTTACTCTGCCCCAAAAATCAAAGATGACGACCTGCCATTTGCGTCTAACCTTAATATGCTGATATTTATAGATACCGTGGACGTGGACTTCTGATCACGTTGCCGCTGCTCCATAAATACCTTCCGTAGAGTTCAAGGAACAAATAAAAAAAAAAAGGTCCAGCTTTCTTCGAATTTTGCGGTTAGCAAATAACGTAACATAAAGCGTACTTACCGCCCCCATTCTTGTAGCACAGGTAAGGGAAGCGCCACACGTTGGCGAGGTCGACGGCGAACCCGATGACGGACAGTAGAAAGTCCACCTTCTTGCCCCATGTCTCGCGCTCGCCGACGCCTGGCGTAGGCGTCTTCAGTGACATCCTACTGCCCAACGACACGAAGCCGCCACACCCTGGTGAAAAAAAAACTTGGCTTCATGTTTGTTTTTTATTTTGGCGCGTTTTTTGGGCAACAATGTAACCTGTATTTAAATTCAGAATTATTGTCATTTTCTCCATCTTAACTAACGTTGAACAGTCGCATGCGAAGCTTTCGCAGTGAAGTCTAGGGCTCACTTTTTTAGTCTAACTGCGTATTTGAATGAATTTCGATTAATTTCCTTGAAGCGACTGGCATATGACATCAACTTAACGACGGGATGACGATTTAACACGCTCACCGAGGTGACGGAAATATCCAGACCAATACAAATAGATATATTCATGCATACAAATATTATATTACAATATACTACCGACACGCCACACAGACTGTCTTGCACACGCAAATATGTGCTCGCGTAATTATTTGTGGAACTAAGTAAGGTTGTCAACGCTCTTTACGAACACGCTAATGTGTTACTCACTCGTTTTATTTACATTATAATATTATAATATTATATTATATAGCATAAGTAAAGATGTACAAAAGTACGATAAATAAATCTTATGAAAGAATACTGAAGCTTTATACTTATATAGTATGTACGAGTACCTACGCAGCGACTGGGAAATCAAATTTACCCAATAATAATTCGCTTTAGCCGGAGGACTCTGAGTGGAGGTATCTCGCCTCTGTATACGAACCTGCTCCATATCGAACCTAATCTTTTTTCTTTTGTAATAATTATTAATCATGGGCTGAAATGTCGGTTATTTTCCGTAATGTCATACACCTTATCAAATTCTTGTACATTTTTTTCAGAATCTCGAATAGAAAGTAAGATTATATTTAAAAAAATTAAGAGTGCGAACACGTTCCGAATTTGAAAATAATTAAATTGAGAAACAGACTCAACTGTCAACACCTTTTTTGAATCGGATCGCAGACATTAGATGGGGTCACCTACTAACTTAGTAGAAATTTCGTTAATCTTATAAGTGGAACACTTTGGGTCAGGCAGAAGGCACTTAGTTGTATTAGTGAATTTTCTTTTTTACGTCATCACTATACATTATAAAACAAACTCGCCTTCCATTATTCTGTTCCTATGTATACTTAGATCTTTAAAAACACGTCTTGAATTTTGATGTGGTTTTTAAATTTTAACAGAGTGATTCTAGTAAAAGTTTCAATGTTCTGCTACGACCAGCAGGAATGAAAAATATAGCAAAATTGGGATATCTTTTGTGGCACAGACCAAAATGTGTGGGATAGTAGGTTATATAACTCGTAACTCTCAATGATGCAGGATATTATACTATAGTAATCTGAGTAGGTGTCATGACATGATAAAGCAAAACTTTCGGTATTTTTGGAAGTGATTCTGAAGGAGTATAGATTAAATGATACTTTAGGAGAATACATTAAAAATGTTCTACGAAAAATACCCATTCTCGTAGCACATTCTTTGTAACGGACAATGATACTCTTACCAACGCCAGTTGTAAGAGATTACAATGGTTGTATAGGAGAATTTTAAATGATTCAGACGTGGCTTCGAGGCTTAACGATCAGAGCTTTTCCCCTGTAAGGGAAAGATCGCGGGTTCGAATCCCGTCGAAGCATTCACTTTTCTGATCTAAATTTGATATAACACCTTTGTATCTTAGTATCTATATAAAATATTGATCAAGATCTTTCGACACATCTGAATAAGTGCCACTGCTTTTTTTTGGAATGGCCCACCACACAAGGTAGTTCATATCAGTACGGTGTAAGTTTAGCATAGCGGCTTCTCTTTCAGTAGATTTCGTTATCTGTAACTATGTTAAGCTACTTCATAGGTGAAATATACCTATAAACTCTACAGTTAAAACCGTGGATCTGATTATAAATACACGCCATCAATAAAATAAAACATGTTAGCATTGATTCACCAGTATAACCCGTCCAGAAATAACAGTACTCGACCTTTGAACTACGGGTTAATTAACCGGACCGAAATAATCTGCTGTCGTGGTACTCCATTACGCGGTGCCATAATGAAGTGACAGTGTTATAACACGAACTGTGACAGAGGGTCCACTCTTCAACCCACGCGCTGACCGTCCGAGTTTACGTAGGGTTGGCCGGAGTTTGAACGATTGCGGGTTAAAGACGTAATATCTCGTAATTTTTGAATTGTTTGTATAATAAAATGGATAAGTCATAAAGTGATTTATGATATAAATTTATCGAAAAGGTATGAATAGTTCAGAAATTTTTGAGCAAAATGGTAAGTATTGATAAGGGAAATAACATAGCTTTTTATGGCGACTTGTAAATAGACCAAAAATAGTCAGCTGAGTTTCCTGCCGGAGTCGCGTTTGTGATCCATTTACCTTTAATATTGATTTTGATGATTTGTAAGTTCCGTTTAATGGTCTATACAAAATGAATAATTTTTAATTTGAATTTTGAGTTATGATCGGTGCAAGAAAATTTAGTTTTTTAATGATGCTGCTGTACCTAATTAACTGCAGAAGTTTCGATACTAAGTAGAATCCAATAATTCTGATGAAGCAGTACGCTTCTGTTACAGGGAGTCCGGTGTTTAGTTCGTCCCTTTCTTGTGATTGTAACGAAATACTGTATAATTTTAAGTAATTCACATTTAATAATACTATTGCACAGCCGCCGCAAAGATATACATAAATTGACATCGAGTTCGAATTGAACATATTTTAAACTAGGTACTCATTCTTTGTTTATTATACTTATACTTTGTAAAATATAGCTTGGGTCCTATGACAGATGTCAAAATGAGGTCAAAATGTCAATATGAGGGATGTCCGAAATTCGATGAAAATATCGATACTACCAGCTATTATTGTTGCATGTTACATATAATTAGGTTTAATTTAATTGTATGTATGTATTTAATTGTAATGAGAACGGAATATACGTAGCATACAAGGCGTCGGCACTCTTACTGATGAGAATGAGTGGAGTGGATCAGTGGAAGTTCATATCAAACAAGATGTTGGCGCGTGTATCTTATGCCTATATCATGGCCCAAGAGCCAAACGCGGCGTGTCTTCTTACAAAATCCAAAAACACGTTCAAAGCGTTGATGGATTGAATGTAGGATTTTATTTACTCAATATTATTTAGGATCAAGTATATTGAAATATAAATATTATTATGATATTAAAATACCTAAGCAATAAGATTAAATTCTAATTAATTTTTTCTTATATTAATTTCATTTTCAAATTAAGCTTTATTCAAAATATCGATAGTTCATAGTATGTGGTCACGATGATTGATCGCCTATCACTAATTAGCTCGGTATGCCCATAAAGTATGACATTGACAGCTACTACATTTAATAATAGAAAATTCAAGACTTCATGTGCGGGATTTCACTGACAGCTGTCATACGACCCAAGCTACATTTTACAAAGTATAGATATTGTACTATATTTATTTCACCCAATTGTAATTTCATAAAAGAACAATACTCATACCATTAAAAATAACTTTCCATTGGTTTATAATTATTTTATATAGAGAAGTTACTCATAATGTGCTATGACTCCCAGGGCTACGATTGCCAGCCCTACGGTAGGTATGTCAGTGCGTCCAAGTGGCTGTCACGCCCAGCGGACATCCGAATTACTGATGGTGATTTTGCGACGAAAAACCACACGTCCCCATACACCACTAGTCGACAAATTGGTTTCCGAACGACGGACATTCATTACGACGGAAATTTTCAAGCACCTAGATGCAGATGCATTAGTCCTACACGCGAAAGTGAAGAAAAACAAATGAATGCCATTTGATGTAACACGTCAATTTGAATTATGGTAATGTTAAACGTTTTATGGTTTTAAAGAATTCCCAAATGAATATTTAAATTACCGCTTTTTTTTTCACTGTGAAAGAAAGAAAACTGGAAATAAAACTCTGTACCAACCAGTCTGACTAGTGTGGAAACAGACGGTCAAAGCCTCCAAACATCACAAGAGGTCTATGTCCAGAGACTAATTCATCGATTGATTCAGGCAACAATTCTACAAACCCATTATCAATTATCTTTTACAAAATAACATGACTTTTGTTAAAGTTCATTAAAAAGGAAAGTGTAGAAAATTAAGTCATATTTTTTTCAAAAAATACAGTACCTACCTAATACTGGGAGTTATATAATATAAAATAAATACATAATTACCTAGGACTTGATAAACTAACATACAACTTAATATTGAACGAGTGAAATGAGGCCCTGCCGCGCGCGGGTTGTTGGGATATATGGATTGATTAATGGTTGGGCGATTTGAACCTGTTCATCACCGTTGTACCCCGTGCTATCCTCAAAAGACAGCCCAAAAACGTGTACCTCGCTCATAGAACGGATTTTGGCCACATTTTGGGTCTACGACTCGTGCCTATACTTAGTTTATACCATTTTTTGTAAATAATTTAGGATTTCATTGTTTTCCTTTCATTTAATTTATGAAGTTTGTTAGAGAGATTTCATCCTTATAATTGACCCTAAGGATCGATGCAATAAAAGTACAGGGCGCAACTTTTACAGATTTTAGTCCGGGTGCGGCAAGCGAATTTTTCAAAATCATTGAATGCAGTTTTATTTCTTTTCAAAAATAAAGGAATGTTTCCTTTGAGTAAAATCTTCTATCTACCTACAGTATTAAGAGTACTTCCCCTTCAGGTGGCATTACAAAATTCCACCCTGTATATTCTGTCCTTCATGGGGTAGACCCAAAAAGTACTGGCGCGTTGTGGTTTTCAAAATCATTTATTTTTATTACATATGCCATAACAAATTTGTGCAAATCTATAAGTATTTGCGCAAGCATATTGTAACATGTGTGACTATCATTACAAATTCTCGTTGCGTGAGTGCCAAGGTGATTAAAATACCCGCTATTAACATAATTTTCTAAAATTGTAACGCACTTCATAAGTAAATTACTTGCAATGGACAGAAAGCTCACACATTTACTTTAAACCATTTTAAACAATGAGTAATTTATAGACTAAAAGACATTTTAATTTTCAATTTACGTAATTTCACGATTTTAATCGATTTAACAACTCTTTTCTTTTTTAACATTCTGATTTTCATAAAAAAATTTTATTAAAAAAAAAATTCAATATAATAAATACTCAATGTTTTAAAACAAAGCACAGATTAAGAACTATTAAAAAACATCCGAATTTATGTTATTGCCACAAAATTCGTAAGAAATTTAATTTTTATTCCTAAGACGTATACAGAGACAATACCTACTTAAAATCAAATAAGAGCTTAAGGGATACGTAAATAAGGAATGTTACTCACTTGCGTGCCGGCGGTCGCATTAACGGCGCCATGTCCGCGCGGCGCCGTGCCTTGCCAAGAATGACGGGGGATCCTCTCCTCCGACTACTGATGGGCGGGCCCACACCACGCCCCGCAGTGCGGACTAAAGAGCACACCCCCTGAAATCCAATGAGCTCGAAAATAGGGCATGAAGTATGAAGAAATAAGTACCTACAATAAAAACTGAAATTAAGTGCAAAGTGTACTTCTTTCCTTTTATACCTTACGTTTTGTGGTGATCAAAACATTGAGTTTTATTATTCAGCCATTGACTCGAAGAAGACAGAAGTTACCGTAGTGCCACACCCAGGAGGGCTTTCAATAGACTTTGCTCTTAGGGCTGGTCACGGGACGGCAGTCGCTCTCGAAAATGGTGATATACACTGGTATTTTTCTTTACTTAGGTAGGTACTTTGGAACCCGAAATGCGCATAGTTTGTGACTTTACTTAGGTACCTACCTAAGTAAATTACCTTAATTTGGAACCCGAAATGTGCATAGTTTGTACATTTTGGGTTCCAAAGTACCTACCTAAGTAAAGATAAAGACCCAAGTTGCGAATTGAGGACCTAAGATGTGTTCTAAATACGCTCTATATGCGACATACCTACCTACGTGTATTTGGACTATCTTTTGAGAAATCTTTTGAGAATAGTACATGACGTAACGAAGGTGCATAATCAACCAATCATAGATTATTTCAAAACAATCCTCGCTCCAGTGCATTGTTTCTGTCGCGATTTAAGTCCAAGATCCAAGGCAATAGATACTTATACAAACTTTGGGACGCAACTAAGATAACGCTATTAATCATCAGATGATGATGAAACATTACAGAACAGAAAACGAAAGAATCTATTGAAATTGTAGTTTTTCCTAGATTTGGTACGTAAACTGCACATCAAATGTGTTGATGGTTGGTTTTCGTTACTAATGTAATTTATACAGTTTTGGTTCGAGCCCACGACATCACCAACTAAAGTCTGATTCTTTACTCACTAAAATCTGCATCTTCGTAATAACGCAATACCTACTAACTTAATAGTTATATAGTATAAGTACCTACCTACCTAATCATAGACACGATATAAAAATCTAATTCCCAGCTTTCGGGGAGACGATTAGTACTATAATAATATATAGTACATAATTATAGCATTTATATAAATTGATATTAAGTATTCAATTAGTGTGGGTAGGCGTGGCGCCCTACTTCGCGGCGGGAAGCACATTACAGACCACGCCCCGTTCATCCGCCCACTTAACCTCAATCACGATGTGTCAGTCTGGACGAGCACTTGTAAGCGTCACATTTAAGTGTCATCACTTAAGTGTGCACTATCATCCGGAGATTCATATGACAACGCCTGGCGGCTTTTTTACACATCAGATGTTTACGTCATCCTTAAAATATTTTCCCAATTCAGGCGGGTGATGGATATTTTCCGTAAAGCAACTGCCATCTGAATTTTACAAGTTCTGTAGATAAACCAGTAGTCCGAGCATTGAGGTTCAGATACCCGTAACGATGCTACAGACGTTCGTATTACAATCGGGACACGTAGAGGTCTAGTATTGCTTAAGTTTACAATGGGTGTGGTTGGCCTACTCAGTTTACATTCAGATTAGAGCTCCTCACGTATAGTGGAGAAATATAACTATTGGTCTAGGTACTAAAGAATTCCAAAAGGAGTAAGCTAAAATGGATAATAGTAGTTTATGAAACTGTTGCATAGTAAGGGTTCTTCAAATATTGGAGAGTGATTTAAAAAAACGTACCGTGATCGAGTTTTTATAGTATCAAACGAGTGTATTGTTTTAAGACCAAATTATATGCAGTTTCATACAACAGCACTTTATATAATTTTATGATATATATAATCTTATGATATGGTTAATACAGGTAACTGTATCATAATATTTATTTTTAAATTTATTTTGATATATTGTGTGTGGACTGGTAAGCTTGTGTCTAAGATGTTATACATTTTTACAATTTAGTAAGCTCACATAACATTATATTACTAAATGCGTATAATCTTCATTATCATAACCGTTAGGCCTGGTTACTTTGGACACCGGGGTCCGGGCAGGAGAATTCCTGCCTTTTATTTTGATTTGGCTGGTCAAACCTCAAGAAGAGAGCTGGCGCTAGAGAGAGCCTGATCCGCCAAGAGTAACGGTTTGCATGCAAAGTTGACTTAACCCCGAAGGTTTTGATAGGCGCCATACACCCTCCCACACATCGCATATACTTTACCAAGCTAATATTGAAAAGAGATAAATGGTGTTGAAAGATTAGGTTGGCGTTAGAAAATGTGAGACTACATACATTGTAATATTTATACAACGTGTTACAGAAAGGTGTGGTCATATTTATGGGTCATCCCACATAGACGGGCATAATGCACTGACCATAATATATTCTTTTACCAAATTTCAGCCAGATTCGTTCAGCCCATAGAGCGTGATTGAATAACAAACATTCGTTTTATAACATTAGTAATTAACAGTATGTGAAAGTAATTATTTTTTTTTTCTATTACGAAAATGTTTGTTTAATTTTTTTCTCCTTTGTACAAAAAAGGCTATCCTATTTTTGATTGCCCTATTAATTTCTGCTAATTGCTCCTCTACGAAATTTCGTAGAGGATCTACGAAAATCGCCACATGAGACATCTTCATAGTTCAACTTAATAGTAGATTAACTTATGTAAATTAAGATATACAAGATATAAAGTGAAAAAATGGAATGATTAGGTCGAATGAATCCTGGCGGAAAGGTGCCCATAATGCTTGCAGCGTTACCTGCTTGAATCACAATGGATAACAGCGGATTGTGGATTACACTAATTAATAAATATTCTAGGATATTTTCCACAATAGAATCCAGGGCCAAAGTAATTTTAACTTCCAATATACTTAGGTGAAATAAAAATTCAATCCTACGTTTTTGAAATTTCAGTCTTGTTTTATTTGCGGTTGAGAAGTAGAAGTATTTTTTTTTTATTATTTACGAATAAGATAAGATAAACTTGTATTGATGAACAAAATAGTCAATAAGTCTAAAAGTACCAGTTTTAACACTTTAATTAAATACATCTCACTGTAAAAGCGATCAGGACTCTAGCCCTTTCTTTTTCCGTGCATTATCTATATATATAAAAATGAATGGCGAAATATGTTGGAGGGACTTTAAAACAGCTGGACCAATTTGTGTAATTTTCTTTATGTGTTCCTTGAACTCTACGGAAGGTTTTTATGGATAGTTTTTGCGTCCATCGCGAACCAACATAAACTTTTTTCAATTGTATAACAGTATAGAAATAGATTATACCTATATACTATAATAGTATACCGGTACAGCTACCCATGACGGAGTACCTGTTTGCCAGCAATAGGCTCGCCTCTTCAGCATAAATTCTGTTGGTGAAATATGTGGGTATTAATACTCATGATTGTACCCCTTTGGGGATGTACAGGCGTGAATATATATATGTATGATTTATGTATTCAATATAAACTTAGTAACTAATATTAAATTGTAAAAAAAACCGTAGAATCAAGACAAGAAAACTTTTGTAAGATAAGAATAAGATTTATTTACAAATAAAAGAAAACAATTTTACATATATCCATTAAGCAACACTTTGAAGACACAAGCTTAACATGGTCTAGACCACGGAGGACCGAACTATATAGATAATTCTCCATGGTCTAGACGCAACAGCCATCAAGACTAGTTCCTCCCGTGCCTATGCTAGTAAAATAACTGTGTAAGGAATAGGTTAAAGATAATCCTAGCCTATGCCCGCGGCTCCACCCGCGTGGCTATCGGTTATGGCAACCTAAGCGCCATCTGTGCAACATAAATTCTATATTACTTATCATAACTCTGGTCCTACTTAACCGATTGCAATCAAACAAACGTAAGTTTTTAAGTTGGACCAAACCCCTTTCAGTAGTTCAAATCCGTTCAGTAGTTTTTGCGTTCATCGCAGACAAACATAAACTTTTTACAATCATATAATAGTATAGATATAAGATAGATAGATATGGATATAGATTATTATTTACTATTGGTACTTATACTTGGGCTACGTCATGATGCAAGATTCAATCAACGCGACTACAAGCCGACCACGAATTAGAGGTAGTTGGCACATGTTCAGGTCTTACCATATACCAACTCCCTCTACAAGTTCCAGGGCAGGAATCTGGGCTCTCATACATTGGTTAAACCAAGCGAAGCGTTGACACTAGCTGATATAAAATACCAATGTATGTGGACACGTGCAACAGGGCACCAACCATTACTTCATCATCATCCCGTGACAGTCCACTGCTGGGCATAGACCTCTACCATGACATATCCTCATCAGCGGTTATGCCCCTACTGACTACGCTCAGCGTGTGGGTTGGCGAGCGCAAAGCGCAATCCCTGGCACCAGTGAAGCTGCTGCCCGTCACCGGCCTGTTTAACTTAGCTACGCGATATTGGAATGGTTATCCCGCCATTCATCGATCGCCAAAACCTCGTTCGCTGAACGGTAGCAGTAGAATGTGAGGTGGACTTTGGGCATTAAGATAGAAGTGTACCCACACACACACAGAGGCAGATTCAACATCGAAAGTGCTGTAGGCAAGCACCTCATCGGCGCCACCTCAAAGAAGGGAGTTTTCTAGAAAGCCCACGATAGTATACGCGCTCGCTCTCTGTACCATCATTGTGAGCAAAGCGCTGAGTGACACGACTCCCACTCCGAGGGCCGACTCAGGACTCAGCTTCTTCTTTTACCAATTCCGTCCTCGGGCCCTTTCGTAGGTAGGTACCTCTGCGCCCCCAGGCACGTGACTAATTTGCCTTTAGGATAAACATAGATAGGTACGACCCTAAAATAAGAGGCCGCAAGGCTATTGCACTTAAAATACACCTTTTTAATAGAGAAGATGATTGGAGCGTACGCCCTGGAGCCCTGTTACTTATTTACTATATTAATTAATCCTAAGAAATTGCAATACGGTAAGACTTAGCGACTCAGTGAGATTGAGCTCATTCTGCGTACCTAAATAGTAATACCAACAATTCATCATAGTTCGGGTACTTTGAGATATCTTACACTTACTACACACTATCTACAAACTATGTGACAGCTACCATTTTTAATCTCCCTCGGTCATGGCTTTTTTAATCTGGATGTGTCAATTTGACTTCACATCGCCTGATGGTAAATTGAAGGCAAAATCTCAGGAAAGAGGGTCATCATTATAAACACGTACAGTGTTACAATAGTGGTGCTCAGCTTGTTTCATATCCCGCTTAAAGGCCCTTATATTTCTACAACGGATTCCCGCCGTGTAGCCTACATCAAAATGTTACATAAAAACACTCAAACCAAAATTGCAAAATACCTAAGTACGCTTCCAGACCGCTATCGCCGCTACGCTTGCCATCACATTCAGTCGCCGTTGATGATACACCAGAGTCCCGATGAATAACATTTTACGTAGTGAGTTTGACTCTGACTTGAGTTAAAGGATGGATTAAACTAACACTTCATGTGGCGCCATCTATTAACCTAAACCGCTGTGCTTATATATTATTAATTCATATTATTTACCGCTCATAAAATGTTTAAATGCTCGTGACTAAAATAAATAGATCTACTATATTGCAGACCTTCCCTATTATTTTAGCGACAGCTCCAAAGAGTATAGTAATAAATAGAAGGACAGCACTAAATCATACCTAAAACTACTACAAAAATGACATTATTTGCTATGGTAACATTTTTACTGAGTATTCTGAACATTGATTGGATGTTGCCACCCAATTATTTCATTGCGTAAACCAATCACATAGCTCCAAGCACACAGTATAAAAATGTCGTCGTGAATGTGTATCTGATTGTCTGACAATTTCCTATCGTTTATCAAACGAAACACAGTTGCACTACTTGTATATAGTAACATTAACTGTCTATTTAATTTGTGCATTTCCACTCCCCTGCTAATAACCACTTCAGGTACGCTTCAGATACTTTTACTTTCTCTTCTCAAGATTCAAGACCCATGACAGATGATCGTGATCCTTGACTAGTGTTTTTTGTATTTGTAAATAAAAACAAAGATGTGGAATTATGAATAGTGATTGCGTCGACGGGACTGAAAAGTGATACGTTGACGTAATCACCTTGGTTATTTTATTATTCTCACGGCAAAAGTAAAGAACAAAGTAATTAAAAGTTGTGTTGAGATAATAGTTTCTATAAGTTAATTTTTGCGTAGATATGGGTGACGAAATGGATCCTTGCGAGTGCCTGTGGAATCACGAGTTGGCGATGCGTCGTCTCATCTCACTGGTGAGTAAATGACCTTGTATAGTGTTTTATTAAAGTGGGCGATGGTTCATCCACGTCTACAATACGAGTTGCCTGTCATTTTTTTCTATTACTTGTGTTTACTAACACTGTCGAAAATTATCAGGCTAATCAGTGTTTTGTTCAATAATATTTACGTATGTGGGACAACATGTTTCTTCCATGGGACAACATTATCTGTATTCTAAATAGGTATCCGCAATAAATAAACAAACAGCCTTACCAAAATAAATATATCTAGCTCATTCGTACATATGTCATTAAAAAAACCAGTTATGCTAAATTCGTGATGTTCATTTATATATATGATAATAACTATTAATGTAAACATAATGAAATAGCTTTATCATAAACTCTTCAAAAAGGGCACAAATGGCTAATTAACTTGAAATGAGGAACAGATAATGAATTATGGTCTAGGTACAATTAATGAAACTAGAAGTTATTAGGCTAATGGAATATTGATTAAGAAACAAAGTAGTATTTACTTAATTATGTCAAATGAAAAATTGCAATCAATATTGTATTTCTCATAAACAAGTTCTTGTTTTAATAGTATTGTATTTAATAATGCTGGATGTTGATGCTTTAATAATGTTCCCATTTCAGTAACCCACAGGAGCCTATATTGTTAATGAAACCCGGGTATTATTGCAATCATATGGCAAATACAATAATTTATCTTTTGACTTGCTTGATGTTTCAACCAGTTTGCACTAGCTGTGATCACAATGGCATGGAAAGGGAGTCCTTTGTCTGCACTTAGCCTCACTTTTTGGGCCATTGTGTGTACTGTGATCACAAGCTACAAAAAGGGCCACAGCAGCCTGTTCCTGGGATCAAAGGTTCTGTAGGTCTAGACTATAATCTACCTTTAAACATAATCATCCATATATCCGTCCTCACTAACTTTTACATTAGAATGTATATGTGGAAATATAAGTGGAAAATGAGGATTACCATTTCCATTTTACTACATCATCATAGCATTAGTTTTGGATGCCAAACCATGCATCAGTGTTGAAGACTTTTCAGAAGGCTCGCCACCTATCTATTACATTGGGACCTAAACATAAACTGGTGAAATGTGGGTGCTAGCACCTCTGCCTACTCCTTCGGGGATATAGGCGTCAGTTTATGTTATGTTTATGTTAGTTTTCTTTATTAATAAATTAAACTGAAGTTAGGAATGACACTCAAAATGTCATTATGACAGATGTCAACTCATTTGAAGCGCACAGTAATTCTATCTAAACTGGGTGTAGCAGATGTAGGTACTTACAGTAATCTAAATGGGGATAATAACAAAGATACATTTTAATTAGGATGGAATAGCTCGTTTTTGTTATTTAGGAGTCTTATCCCACCTTTATAGTTCGTTGATTTACATCAAATTGAAATGAAAAACGAGACGAAAATTTTTAAATGCAAATGTCTTGTTATGTAAATTTCCTTTTTTGTTGTATCACCAATCTGCAATTTTTTGTCAAAGTTCTACTCCAGTTTTTTTTAACTGTACCTAGTTATTTATAAACTGATTATAGTAATAAGATTCGTCCAGAAACTTATTTTACGAGTAGATTCAAAATTGAATTGACTTTGTATATCATGGAATTTACCCATTGACACCGCATGCAAACTAGTCAGTTGTCTCTGCCTACCGGGGAGGGAAATAGGCGTTAGCGTATGTATGTAGGTACAAACTAGTGTAACCTAAACCTCTCAAAGAAAATACAATACCTTTCTCATAAATAGGTTTGATAATGCTTTTTAGATTTAGTATACCTACAGTACCTAGTATAGGTACACAATGTACACATGGAAATGAAGCTAGCTCTAATTGCATTGTTAGTCATTTTAAAATATTTCCTGTGTTTTACTGCCCATATAACGGATTAATAGACTATCAATCTACCAACATAACTATGTTTGTTATCGCTGTTGATATTCCAATTATTCCATACGTCGTCGTCGCGAATAACAGCGATATTTTCAACTGAGTCAATTATTTCGTCAATATTAAAATTATCGTCAAACATTTTTTGTTCTAATTTTAAATAGCTATTACTATTATTTAAAGACATTCCAATTTGAAAACCATGGGTGTTTTTCCACAAATAGTAGGTTTATTTTGTGAAAATTGAAATAAGGCAACACAATGTGACGTCGACTATATATGATAGTCTTACAGCAAATAACAGTTACATTTTCATTACATGACTCAGCAGTGCTATTATAACGTCAATTTTTGTAATTTAATGAGGGCATGCTGGGTCACGCGACCCTGTATATCTGAAGAGATTACGGATAAATAAATATTCCCCTCACAGGTTAACAGCTACAATAATATTATGTTAATAATATTCACCGTGCTTCAAAGGGCACATTAAAAGTCAGTCCGAATGTCAGTAGTCGTTAGGTCAAGACGGAGGCCTATGTGGATGACCTAAACAACACTTACCAGTAACCAAACCTTAGACTGGGAGATCTGATGGCAAAAATATATGTCACGTCATATTTTAGCAAACCCCAGATTGTGAATCGAAAAAACGCGAGGAACGTACATATCATAAATAACAGACACAAACACAATCTTTTAGTCTGTGATAGACTTATTTATATAATTAACTAATTTTAGCTAGCGTATGCAGTTATGTATACGGTTTTTTAACAAGCTCCATAATGAAAATAGTCATTTTCACCTGTAAATAAAGTTAAAAATGTAATTAAAAGAAAAATATACCAAAAAGGCCACCATAAAATGCAAGATTATTTAGAGGATAGACAAACTTGGAAGTTAACTTTTAATTAAATATTTGTAAGTAGACGAAAAAAAGAAAAGCCGCTGAGTTTCTGGTCGGACTCTTTTCAAGCCAGGGCCGCATTTCGAACCGTCGTCGTTGATCCATTTGCTAAACTAACCTTGAAACCATTTTTGAATTTGAATTTGAGTCTCCATCGCATCCGAGGCCTTGAACTTCGGATGCGACCGGTTCTAACGTTCTTTCCGTTAGCCGATGATGATGACTGTTAGCACTTTGATTTTATTAGTAAATTAGTCACTTAGCAGTCACACAAGCCACTCCTGAACTTTGAAGTGGAGAATTCTCAAGATGGCTTGATATCCCATTTGCAGTTCACATTGATCTGTTTATCTACGTCTTATCTTATCATTGCTTTATATGAGTATCAATGGTGTGTTTTATGCTAATTGACCAGAATAGTGATAAAGATTCACTTTGCCTCCATTAGTAATAAATTAACAGGCGGGCAATGTCTGTTGTAAAAAGCTTAAGGAAAGGGTCATAGGTATAATTTGCACTCAGATCCTGTTCAGACTTAGACTCCATCTATATTTGATATGAGAAACACCCTACAACTATTCATGAATTATGCATAATTGCATTGAGCGGGCATTAATGTACGGATCAAACCCGCGACCTAGCAATCAAACTACTACTAGGACACAAGGTCGTCATTCCCCTATGTACAAAATAAACAGCCAGTATAAATACAAATACTAAAATGCAATTAATATGTATATCGTCTACAACGCAAATTGCAATCTGGCGATTTATTTAGGAACGGATAGTCATCCACGTTTATAATGCGTAAATGTATTTTAATGTACTTGATATATTGTCTGCATCGTCATTGTGTACCTACTGACGCACATTGTAGAGCAACAGAATCGAGAAAGGAAGTGCATTATGTATCCATAAAAAAAAATTAACGGCGGGGTCAGTTACTTATTGCAAATTAAGGGAAAGTATGTGCTGACATAGTGTAAATTTACTTGGAGTCAGTACTTTACCGACTTGCCTCAAATTTGGACCAATAAGTAGTAAATAACCCTGTGTAAAGTTACCGAAATATCTAGATCTCAAGTCACGAGAGAAACGAGGCCATTACGCGCGCGGATTGGCTTGATATAATCTTTGATTGGTGGATTTGGGCGCTTCTGAGACGTGACTAATCAAAATATATGTCGATAACTACACTTTACACTTCGTAAGATCGGTCAACATAGACCTTTAACTGTCTCTATCGTCCATATTTTAGCAACGAAATAGGTCAAGGACCAGGACGACGCATGCATCCTTTTATTCACATTCCAAGATTAATTTACAAACATAGTAACATAATTATTCCGTCCGACATAACTAAACTTATTTACAAACAATCGTAGGAAATCAATTTCGTTGACATTGATAAATAAATGTATACGTAAGGATTACATAAAGACGTACGGTACGTATTGTAAATTGTAATTATTGAGAATGCATAATGTATTAGTAAGCTACCTTCAATAGTCTTCGTTCAATGTACCGATGAATGGAAAATACAATGACCGATGTTAAAAAGCCAATGTGCCAGGTGGGTAAGAGTTAATAAACTACACACTACAACATACGGACCGTCATCTGCATCCTAACAATGTTAGTCCCGTTTGCATTGCTAAGCCTGGCCTTAAGAAGTGTGGGAGAGGAAACCCCGGGTAACACACCGAGGTTTTCTCTAGATTCTTATTTTGGCCTGTACGAGATCAATTACCTCCTAACCGAGAAGAAATCTTATGCCTCGTCGTAGCAGAGTACTGGCTAGCAGACGAGGTTGACTTGGGCTACGAACATCTAGATACCCATTGTAAAACCACTGAGATTACAAGAAATTCCTTTGAATCTTAGACGTTACTGTTATGTTGTTAAAGTTCAAAATGAAATAGCATCGTGTAGACTGAATAAAAGGATGTAATGAACTGTTTTTCATTTAATTGTGAATATTAAATCGGTGGTAATGTAGCTGTGGCGGTCGAAAGGGAAAATCCAATGGCAGTTTTTATTATTCCAATGGTTTGACTATGGCCCAGGCCAGAGTGATACCGGCGGCGTATAGCTTTATGTAAACTCTTGATATTGACACACATTATTTTTCATAATGTTACTAGTTACTAACAAAAGTTTTTCTCCTCCAGCTTCGACAAGGCCAGTCTTACTGTACAGACAGCGAATGTCTGGAAGAGCTCCCCGGCCTGCCAAGGCCAGAATCCTCTGCGAACAACTTCCTTATGATGTTCCTTATGATGGCTGTCGCGTTTGCCATGTACGCGATGCGCCCGCGCCGCAACCAGATACAAGATGCAGCGAAGCCTACACAAAACTCTCAAGTAAGATTTTTGAGCTCTTATTTCTGTTATATCAAATTGTGGACCTTTAAATTTCCCGCAGATTAATTATAGGTTCCAAGATAGGGTAAATTGTCACACTGCACACTTGAAGTTTTGTTTTCATGAATGTAAGTACAAAATGTTGATGCTAGTGTACCTTTTTTTTCGTGCGCGAAATCCCCACGGATACCAATCCCACCGGAGACGGTGAAAGTAGTTATGTCCGACTCTAACGGATTATGTCCGGAGATGGATGCGAAACCGTAAAATTACAGCTGCAACTAAAGATAAATATTGTACATTCTTTATTGTACTCCATAATAATGATACATTATTATGTAATTACAATTGAATTGTACACCAGGCGGCCTTATCACTAACAGCTACCTCTTCCAGACAACCTTGTGAAGTGATCGTATAGTAAGGAACATAAATGGGCAAGGTTTTTTATAAGGACATCTTGATATGACTCTGAATACTTATATTATATATAACTAGAAAACTCATTTAAAACGTATACTTGCCTTCTCCCAAAAAGGTGCATATTACCGTAATAAATATTAGGGACTTGTGGTCGTGACCCATAATTGAAAAGGCAACCTACCCACCACTCTGAAAAATTTCCCGAGCCGTTCTTATGCAACTAGAAAAACACTGCAGTTTTATCAACTCTACCAAAAATTTAATCACCCAGAATGCGCCATCTTGCCAATGCTTTTAGAGTATTTATTTGTTAAGTTCAGTTTCTTTTACCTAATGTAAACCTACCACAAAAACATCCGCCAATTCGTCAAAACTAAAGAAATTATGAGGGTAGCTACAAATAATCTTTAATTTGAAACGGTTGCGGTCGTTAGTACTCAATAAACAGAGATACGTTTTCAATGCCATTTCGATGTATTTATTAAAATAAAATTACTTATGTTGAATACAATATGAGTCATGTTCAATCGTTTCACTTCGCAAATATAGGGGCGTACATATACAGTCTTACGCCTGAAAGTAGGGTTTTTGGGCCATCTTTTAAGAATAGCACTGAATGCAATTGTAGTGGACGAGCTGAAATCTACCAATCATAGATTATATCAAACCAATCCGCGCGCGCCAGGGTCTTTTTCTCTCGTGATTTATGTCCAAGATTTGTACCAATACTTATTGGCGCAGCTACAACTTCTTGAACTTATTCCTCTTGTGGTAAATACGGGAAGTGTGGGGAAATGAGAGATGTGTCGTCGCGACAGCAAATTCTATTTTTCCATGTAATACGGGCCGAAGGGCGTCACCTTGAAAGAGAGGGCCCCGGGTCTGCTGGAGTGCGAGGGATATGTTGGCTACTACATATATCATCTCCGGAGCCGTATTACACCACGATAAAAAAGCGCGTCGCTAGTTACAGAAAGTATTTTATTTAAAATACCTACATAAAAGCCAGTGTCACGACACGTCATCTGCTGCTCGACCCTCAACATTTTCATTCTTGATAAGGCATATTTAATTCATAGCCGATTCGTGTTGTTTATATTTCTAACTGAACAGTTATCCTCATTTTATTACCTCGACAGTTTTATAGTTAAGGCCGCCTATTGTACTGCTCTTTTCTTTTTATTAAATTCTGTATATTGAAAACTGTCACTGGCGCACAATAAAGTATTTAATTAAAATATATATATATCAAAACACGATTAGCTTATTAGAATCAAATTAATAAATGAGGTAGGTACTTGAGTATTGAAATTGTTGTGAACGGCTCATTGCATTAAAAACTATTACTTACCTTTATTATGTGTAGAGAAAAATTAGATCCCAATTCATACAAACCGGGTCACGAGTTGTGGATTGTGGACGACTAAAATTTACAGTTGTAGTCGAGTTGTCGTTTATCACTCATTGATTATTTGAATTTTTACCACGGTGTAAGATGCAATTTTAAATTGCTTAGTTAAAAATGCTTCCTATTCTGTTTGTTCAGTAATATTACACGATACATGGGATTGCCGCGTGGTTGCAGCGAAATAGCATACAAGGAGCATCTCTTTCAGTAGGTGCCTGCAAGTTGATTAAGGAATACGTGCTGTCTCCATCCGACATTTTGTTCATTTGACAGTGATAGGATAGCAAAGGTGGCTTATATATATCTGAACAGCAGCATAGGATGTACTATTCTGATACATTTAAACAGTGCGGAGCGAACCTAGCCTCACGTTAACAGTCCGTTGCGCGTTGCTGTAGTAGTAAGACAATACAACTCGTTAGTTTACGGATAACGTTACGATAGACGACCATATTGCTGCCGAGTATCGGTCACTTCGCGGGTCATAGTCGGACTGCAATCTGCATTCTAAATACTAAGTTGGCGGTTTCACTTTTATCACACTATTATATAAATAATCTCTTCTACTTTCACACTGTTCACAACGTTCAATTGTTGCTATAGTCTGCAGGCCTTCTAGACAAAGTGATATTTTATTGATGGAATCGCGTAGAAGCGAACCGTTTTAAATTCGCTATCAATGGATTACATGACAGTGCGGTGATTTTAATAATATAAATATTCGAGCCACAAAGATTCAGATTTAATATTTTTTTTGCAGTCATATTACAGATTTATGTCATTCCCATACTTTACTAAACACTGGCCGTTTTAGTAATAATTGCAACATAAAATTGCACTTTGTCTAGAGCCCGTACTGTCGGCATCGTTGCCGCAAAATAATGATCTGATGCTTGGTCCAAATCGTTATTAGATTTTTCAAAGGAATAAATAAGTTTCAAAATGCATTACGCCCTCGTTAGTAACAGTCCGTGACTTCTGTAAGATATGCGCTTCTAGTCTTCTCATCTTTTCCGTATTTTGGTTTGAATTAAGGTATACGTTCTAAAAAACGGGAATAGTGTAGAAAGAAATAGGAATTGACAAAAATTAAAGATCATAAGGAGGTAGGACATGACGGTATCTCCCGTCCTAATTGAGCAGTCCGACTGGGGAAGTACCTCCGCCCTACAGAAAACCGCGGCTAATAATAACCTTGTGTTGTGTTTCCGGCGGTGAGTAGGGTAGCCAGAGCTCACTGGGGAGGTTTTGTGTTGTCAGCGGGAAGACCAAAGGCTTCAATTGACACTGCTGACTTGTGCGGGCGTGAAATGTTGGCGTGGCGGTCAGGGAGACCCGGTGAAACGGCTAACCGCTGGCCGCCCGCAGGCTGTACGGTTCCCGAACCTGGGGATTACTTAATCTCCGCCCCAGGAGGCTGAACCAGCAGCCTGTGTAAAGTTCCCGGTGCTGTAGTCGTGCCGGAGAAGGAGACCGGAGTGGACCCGGCTGCAGTACCCGGGAGGGGACCGGGGGCCCTTCCGCCCGCCACGCCAGCCAGTCACATAACCCTAATATGTCAGCGGTGGCGCGAAGCCTTGCCTTTGTCTCCTGCGCTGCCAGCACAGAGGCTCCCTTAACCTTCACCCCCCCCCCCTCACCCCTTCACAAAAATGGTCAAGTCGAAAAAGAAAAACGTTCCTCCAGCGGCTAACTCCACTATGCAAGTGGACTTTTGCAACATCAGGGGCCTACACTCAAACCTACACGAGGTCCACCACCATCTAGAAGCCGCGAAACCGACGTTGCTCTTTCTGACGGAGACTCAAATATCATGCCCTGCCGATACGGGATATCTAATGTACCCTGGCTACAAACTCGAGCACAATTTCATGAGTAAAGCCGGGGTCTGCCTGTACGTCCGGGATGATATTTGTTGCCGCCGTCTCAATGGCCTTGAAGACAGGGACCTGTCCACCCTATGGGTGCGTATAGATCACGGTGGCCACACCCGTATCTATGCGTGCCTCTACAGGTCTCATAGCGGTGACTTGGGCACGACTCAACTGTTTGAGCACTTGCAACGGTCGGCGGACCGAGTAATTGAGCAGTATCCTGCCGCGGACTTGGCATTCTTAGGGGACTTCAACGCCCACCATGTGGAATGGTTGGGGTCCCTGAGAACTGACTTTGCGGGGAGGGCTGCTCACGAATTCGCTCTGACCTATGGGTTCTCGCAACTGGTGCATTCTATCACCAGAACACCAGAAATCGAGACCCATAGAAGCTCTATACTGGACCTTCTGCTGACTATGCGTCCGGATGAATACTCCGTAACTGTGGAAGCACCTCTCGGTACTTCGGACCACAGCCTCGTCCGGGCGCAAGTGTCACTCGCACGGCCAGAACCACCGAGGCCACCTCAGTGGCGGCATGTCTGGCACTACAAGTCGGCAGACTGGGATGGATTACGAGAATTCTTCGCATCGTACCCGTGGAGGCGGCTCTGCTTCACCTCAGATGATCCAAGCTTTTGTGCATCAGCAGTCGCTGAGGCGATTCTAGCTGGTATGGAATGCTACATTCCCAACCGCTGGATCGCAACAGGAGCAAGTAAGCGTCCGTGGTTTAACCGGCCTTGCAGAGATGCTAGACGTATCAAGCAATCTGCCTACAAGGCTTGGACCACGGCGCTTGCTAAGAAGGATCCGAACATCACTGAGGTGAAGCGGAAACTAAATGCCGCCTCGAGGTCCAGTAAAAAAGCTATTGTTAGGGCTAAATTTGATTTCGTCGGCAGAATTGGTGAGCGGCTTGCGCGCTACCCATCCGGCAGTCGTGCATTCTGGTCGCTTGCCAAAGCTGCCGAAGGAAATTTCTGCCGGTCCAGTCTGCCACCGTTGCAAAAACCCGACGGTAATCTAGCCCATGATGCTAAGGAGAAAGCCGATCTCTTAGGCCAACTCTTTGCGTCAAACTCGACCATGAATGAGGGGAGTGCCGAACCACCTGTTATCCCCTGGTGTGGTATAACCATGCCAGATATTAAATTCACACAACGGGTGGTTCGGCGGGAACTAAAGTCCCTAGACATTCGGAAGTCGAGTGGGCCGGATGGTATACCGGCAATTGTGCTCAAGCAGTGCGCTCCTGAGTTGTGCCCAGTACTTACACGACTTTTTGCGCTTTCGTACTCCAAGAGACGAGTCCCGGCTTCGTGGAAGACAGCATTCGTGCACCCTGTCCCTAAGAAAGGCGACAGAACAGACCCGTCCCATTACAGGCCTATCGCTATAACCTCCCTCCTCTCGAAGGTAATGGAGCGTGTTATAAACGCACAGCTCCTGAGATACCTTGAGGGTAACGATTTATTGAGCGACCGTCAGTACGGCTTCCGTCATAGTCGCTCAACCGGTGACCTTCTTGTGTATCTCACAAACCGCTGGGCGCAAGCCATCGAGAGTCAGGGTGAGGCGCTGGCTGTCAGCCTTGACATAGCGAAGGCCTTCGATCGGGTCTGGCACAGAGGTCTCCTAGCGAAGCTGCCATCTTACGGACTCCCAGAGGGATTATGCGAATGGATTGCCAGCTTTTTGTCCAACAGAAGCATCCAAGCCGTCGTCGATGGCAGTTGCTCGGACCGCATGGACATAAACGCTGGTGTCCCACAAGGCTCCGTCCTGTCCCCGACCCTGTTTCTGCTGCATATCAATGATATGCTGTCTGATGACGCCATTCATTGCTATGCGGACGACAGTACCGGGGACGCATATTACACGGGCCGTGCAAACATCCCTCGCTCTAAGGTGGAGGAAAGTCGCGAACAACTTGTGTCTGAAATCGAGACTACTCTCACCAGAGTATCCGATTGGGGACGACTAAACCTGGTCCAATTCAACCCCACTAAGACACAAGTATGTGCATTCACCGCTAAGAAAACCCCATTTATTGTAGCGCCCCAATTCCTGAACACACCGCTCACCATCTCCTCGAGTATCGGGATCCTTGGTGTCGATATCTCCAGCGATGTCCAGTTCCGCAGTCACTTGGAGGACAAGGTTAGGCTGGCATCAAAGAAACTAGGAGTGCTCAACAGGGCGAAGCAGTACTTCACTGCGGAGCAAAGACTCCTTCTTTATAAGGCACAGATTCGGCCCCACATGGAGTACTGCTGTCACCTCTTTGCCGGGGCGCCTGCATGCCAGCTTGACCCCTTTGACTCGGTACAACGGCGAGCGCTGAGGATCGTCGACAATCCCATACTCTCAGGCGGTGTGGAACCACTGAACATCAGGAGGGACTTCGCCTCACTGTGTGTGTTCTACCGCCTGTATAATGGCCTGTGTTCAGAAGAATTGTTTGACATGATGCCCACACCTACTTTCTATCATCGCACCGCTCGCCATAGAGAGGGAGTTCATCCTCACACACTACGACCGGAAACGGTGCGCACTGTGCGGTATGAAAGGAGTTTCATCCCGCGCACGCTCAAGCTGTGGAATGAGCTCCCTGCCGTGGTTTTCCCAGGCGACTACAATATGGGGTTCTTCAAGAAGGGCATTAGAAGGTTTCTACAGGGTAGGCAGCACGTGTGTGACGCCTCTGGTGTTGCAAACGTCCATAGGCCACGGTGACCGCTTTCCATCAGGTGGGCCGTGCGCTTGTCTGCCACCTAAGTGGTAAAAAAAAAAAAAAAAAAAAAAAAAAAAAAAAAAAAAAAAAAAAAAGCATTCCTTTTATTACAAAAATATTTGAAATCAGCTTTGAATTACCGGTGAACACTACAAACAAATTGTGTTTTTGTTCTGTGTATAGGGTGTTTCTGTAATGAGGAAGCCCATTACGAAACCTTCACTGAGTGTAGTCCGCTTTTTAAATAAAATTATATCCGGTTAACCTTGTGTCTGACCTTTTGAGAAATTTGCAATGAATCTTGTTTAAGCTTGTCAAATAACCTTAACGGATTTATATATCAATAGACTTGTGCTGTACCGCTGTCACATTCGTATAGTTAAAAAGAGCTCAACGACAAATTAAGTTTTTAAATCTATGCACTGGACTTTACCAGACAGATCATTTAAGTAGTTGTTTTATAGCGGCAATCACATTTTGTACCTACAGTTAAACCCGTTTAATACGATTTCCAACATAATACGCCCTATAGTATTAGTCGGGCCCTGCAATTTTAAACATGTTTTCATTTCCTTACGCTTAATATCTAACTTAATACGCTAAAATCACGTGATAATGGCTGGTGGGTTTTCGTAGACATTCTTCTATGATGTGAGTAAAACCACTACCTATGTATCTTGGATCCAAAATACTCTATGCACACAGTACGCGTTGTGCTTTTGTGGTAGAGTTCAAGTCTAACAATCATAGATTAATATCAAAGTAATCCGCGCGCATCAGGTCCACGTTTTTCGACGACGACTTGGGTTCTAGATATGTCACGGGACTCGCAAAAAAGTGTTTTGCCAAGTGACAATGAAGCTTAAGATGAGTCACTATAAAACAAAGTTGACGATTTAAGACTCTATGTAGCTTCTTTGGGTCAACACAAAGACGCACAAGTGTTAAGTTATGTTGAATATTTTATAAATACTAATGCATTACAATCTTTTTGTCGTAGCAAAGTAAGAGATTTTTTGAACGTTTATAGATGACGATGTGATTACTCGTTTTGATCGATAGAAAATTACAACATATTATATCATTGAGTCTGATTTTCACTTTCCCGCTTATTACGATTTTTGATTTGGTCTCTAAGAAATCATCTTACCGGGTTTAAACTGTCTCGTTATCATTGTTAGAGTTGTAAGAGAGAGACAAAGCGCGTATGTATAGGTTTATAACTTGGTTATCTATTTTATTCCTATTATTATGGAGACCGGAAATTCGGTTTAATGGATATGATAACATAAAACTGGTCAAGTGCGAGTCTGGTCGTCTAGTTATTTGTCGAGGTATGGGAACTTAATAAAGAGGTCATTGTGATTTGAATTTGGCTAATTTACTCCGTTGTATAAGCTGTTGGGACTAATATACATTAATGTATGTAGTTCAATTAATTTTGACGACCTCTGTGGCGTAGCGGTAGTGAACACAACTGCTACGCAGGAGGTGCGGGTTCGATTCCTGCTCAGTGCAAATATTTGTGTGTATGAAATATGAATATCTGCATTGGTCTGGGTGTTTCTATGTATAATAAGTATGTATTTACAAAAAAAAATATGTATTTAAGTATATTTATCCGCATTCTAGAACCTGTAACACAAGCTAGTTAAGCTATGCTTATCATGGGTCTAGGTGACGTTGTGTAGATTGTCCTAGAAAAAAAAAAATATATAATTTCGCATTGGTGGTGGTTTGTCACACACTCACACCTAAACTGAAATCAATTCCACTTTTAAGTTATCAGATCACTAAATAGAGTTTCGCCGGGGTTAATTTTGGTGAATTAAACTAATATACGCGTTTGTTCGCAGGATCACGACGGTGCGCCTCCAACACCTCCAAGAATATAAACGGAAAATTCAACGTTGAAGGGTTACGCTAACAATGAATTCCAGTAATTGTATTATATTATAGTAAATTTGTCGGGGGACACAACAGCCGTTCTCGCGCACGACTAGACTAAGATCATGTGACTACGAATAACGAGAGATCACATGGAAGGTTGAATTAAAACTTGAGTTATCTGCCTTACTGCAACACAAATTTGTATTAAAATATCACATATTTTAGAATCAAGATTCATATAGATATACAATCAATATTGTAATATTTCAAAGAAGTTTTCGTTACTTTCCTATTTTTTTTGTTTATATAGTACATATTTATTGTCCCTTGGTGCTATATTTTCCCGAAAACTAATGTAAGTTTACAACTATGTTGTAAGTTATAACTGGTTATTTTTAATAATAACAATTTTCGCATAAATATTTTTTTGAAACATCACATAAATGCAATATTATATAACTATCTCATACTTATGACTCAGGATCTGAAAAAAAGTATTATAAAAGACATTTTTATAAATGACAAACAAGTTGAAAAAAGACAATATGATAGAAAATTACGTCCTTATTAGAACGGGTTTTTAGGTAAGTCAAATATTGCTCTGCGGATTACATAATTATAACTACATTCCACGTGTTTTCAGTTTTATATAATCACCATTGGTTTACGATCGAATCACGACTACGATGGCTTTGCGATTAATGCCAACAATAAAAGGATTATTTTACGATCCACGTAACTAAATGAGGAAAGAATTCCCATTTGTCGTGGTGATACACGTGCAAGCTGGTGATTAGCTACAAATTTGCTAAACTTTATAGATAATTATTTTTGCACCGTTTTGTTTTTTTTCTGCACTGCACTAAAACATAATAAAAAAAATTAAATAATTTATTATAGTTATCAAGAACACAGAGAGTATATTCTCGAACACTGTTATAATTATGTTTTTCTGGTCAATGTAATGCATATTCCACTAGTTTTAGTTCGTATCAATTGGTTTGGGTAATATTATCGGACATTAATATATATATGATTAGTTATTTTATCAATATGTACGTTTTATTCACAAAACCGTTCGAGATTCTATTTATCAAGACAAATAAAATATAACTGTGAGATATTATTTCGTTTTATTTTTAATTAAGTTTAACCTTGAAGCTAGTCGTGTTCTCTGACAAGAAAAAGACAGATGGCAAGCTCTGAAAAGAATAAAATAAACGTAAGGAAATACTGATCGAAATGGCGCTTTTCATTTTGATCTCATGATGAATGCTTCGCACGAGTGCGGGCGAAGTGGGTACTACTTTAGTATTAGTTTAGGTGGGTTCACTCACTAGTTCTGTATGTTCCGTCCATCTTATTCCATTTCAACTAGCCGATGCCTGTGACTTCACCCGCGTGTTGGTGCTACACTGCTACCCAATGGTGTTGTTCCTCGAAGATTTTCTCTCTCTAGTGAATTCTATGATGAGAAGCTGTATACATGTTTTTTCAGCATCTAATAACCATTACAGTATTTTTGTATAGTCTGTATAGATTGCATTGATTTAATGTCAATTGGTCAAAAAGATGGTGACTATTACATTGGCGAAAAAAATGTTATATAAATTAAAATGAAACTGTTATTTTGTTTCAATAAATCTGTGATAATTATTATACATAAAACTGTAAATGCCTCTATATTTCATGTTGTGCAAATATACATAGATCCCACACGAATAGTGATTGTTATCATTATCATGAACGCTATATAGACGGAACAAACAGGAACAAATCTGTTTAACTGTTACGATTTCAACAATCGCGAGTAGTTCATGCCACTTGAGCACTACCTATTCTGCAAGTAGTTAAGTGACAGGGTATCATAAAATGAATCATGCCAGTCGACCACTAGAGATCCAAAAAGTAGTAAATTAGCCTGTTAGCCACTTTTCATCGTGCCAGTCGCCACCTAAGCCCTTTTTCTCTCAGGGTTCAGAGGTCAACTGTATAAACGGTATAAATCAAACCAAAAAGAGTAAACGAACACCAGGATCCAAGGTGCAAGCCTCGAGGGATCATGGGATCCTAGTGTCCGGAGTGTCGAAATCTGGTGACCCGACCAGGAGCAAGGCTACAAAGTTGAAGAAGTGAAAGAGCGACAGATCTGTGCAAATATCAGCTGGTGGGACTAGCATGAACCGTATACTAGAAACTTCGGGACCGAATGAAAGATGTGAAACAGATTTCTTTCTAGGGCTTTAGCCAAACGGATGGCGAGGCGATCAGCTTCTACATACTTGCCAAATGCCCCGTGTAATATAGGTACTCATTCATTAAACGTGAGACTATGTAGTCGGATACTAGGTATAAAAGGCCTGGACAATCTGGAGATGAAAACAATGTTATCGAACAGTGGAAGTGTCAGAAAAATCTGCAATACAGATATAGAAAGCTTATAGAAAACACTTACGCAAGTGTTCAGCCATTACAACATAGCATACCTGATACTTCTACGGTTTACGCTACCTCTAGTCGGAGTGACTTCTTGACACGAGCGCCAATCCCAGTTGCATCCGAAGCCTACAACCTTAAGGTTCTCTATTACTGCTTCTTTTACATGTTTTGACTTTCGCGGAAGCGACTGCCGTCTGCCTCCAACCCCGAAAGGAAAGCGTGCTTTAGAGCCTAAGTCGGTATGGGTTCCGCCTTGAAGATATTTGTTTTTTATACAACTTAGGTCGCAGACAAGCCCACGGACCACCTGATGGTAAGTGGTTACCGTGGCCTATGGGCGAGTGTAACATCAGAGGAATAACACTCGTGCCGCAACCCCTGTAAGAACAGAGACATTCTGTGTCGTCAGCGCATAAGATGTAGGATAAGCCTTTGGTTTTCCCACTGACAACACAAAACCTCTCTAGTGAGCTCTGGCTACCCTACTCACAACCGAAAACACAACACAAGGTTAAACGGCGATATTCTGTAGGGTGGAGGTACTTCCCCAGTCGGATTGCTCGATTGGGACGGGTGTCCTACCTCCTCTATTGATTGGTTCTCCTAATAAAACACTTATTAAAACCGCTGCAAGGCAATCTTCAATTAAATAACATTACTGAAACGCAATAACTACAATATTTTTGAGTACTTTGTATTTAAAAATTAAAACTTGTAAACCTGTTATGTTCTTCATGCACTGCACTATCCAATAGGTTCATTGAACTTTTTAGAAGTAGGTTACGGCGCTAAACGCGATAACGTGACATTATTGAATAAATTTATGTATATAAAACTCAATTATCAGTTTCGTGTTGTATAAAAATACCTTTATACATACAGCTAGCAATTCCTTACATATAAATACTTATAGACTGAACACGACTATCTATCATGATTTGATAGCGAGCGAAACCGCGGGAGCGGTAAGCGATCGCGGTGAACCTATAATAACTTGAGCTCTCATCATGAGTCTTGTATTCTATCAACTTCACTTTTAACTTTTTTTAATAATGCACTTATTTTTTTGTACTTTCCAGTCGAATTTGGAAGATTCTCGAAGTTGATGACGTCACAAATGTCTTTAGCGAACTTGTCGTCTGACGGTAGTTTGACATATGAGGAGGCGATATTCATTACAGGGGTGCCGTAATCAGTTACCCTGACATGTCCTGTCCTGTTTTCAGGCGTCTTGCATACGTCAGAAGCATTTGAGCTATGCGACAAATCTGCTACAGATTTCTGTGGGGTAGTCGTTTCCTGGGTATCCATAACTTGGGAATTGGTAGAGGACTCCTTTGTGTCCATGATTTGGGAACTCGAAATGGATTCCGGTGTGTCTGTGAGTTGAGAACTTGAAGAGGATTCCGTTTTATCCTTTAACTGTTGTGTTACTATAGGTTCCTGCATATCTATGGGCTCAGATGTTGAAGTAGATTCCTGTGAATGATCTTCAATAACTATTTCTTGTGTATCAGCAACAATAGCACTAATATATACATTTGCATCTCCGTCAGAAATCTTGTCATCATTTGCGATTATATCTAAGACTTCCTCAGAACTATCGCCTGTACCCCCTTCAATATTTGTGGCTCCATCTGCGACTTTCTCTGAAGTAGAGTCAGTAACCTCGTCAATATTTACTATTCCATCTTCAACTTTCTCAGATTTCGCGTCAACAACCTCGTCAATATTTACTGCTCCATCTGTGGATTTCGGCGAATCAGCAGCAGCAACTATGTCAGCATTTGCAGTGTTATCGGGGACTTTCTCAGAAATAACGTCTTCCGTGACTTCATCAATATTTGCAGCTTCATCTGAGACTTTCTCAGAATTAGTGTCACTAACCTCTACAACGTTTGGATCTTCATCTGTTACTTTCTCAGAATCGGCGTCAGTTATTGTATCAGTATTTGTTTCATCATCTCTTACTTGATCTGCCTTTGCGTTATTGTCATCACTTTTGTCAATACTTTTATTCATGTTCACGTTTTCTTTAACATCGTCATTTGGCAGTGCCATCTTCTCATTTTCCTCATCTTCCGTTTTATCTAACACAGATATATCACTTACTTCTAAAGCATCGAGTAAGAGTTGTTTCCTTGCTTCTAAATCGTCTAAAGATGGGCTGACATGACCACTATTCTCTGTGGTATCCTAAAAAGAAGAATTTTGGTTTGGGAATAACAAATAATATTTCTTTATTGCATGCCAGTATGTTACATGTTACTTTATATAACAAAGAGGTGAATAATAACACAATTAAAACATTAGAATTATTCCTACTCACCACCTCACTTTCATCCTCATCGATAACAATAAAATCTGCCATGGGTATGGGAATGTCTCCCACTTTTAGCACTTCTATTACTTCGAGATCATCCTCAGAAGTTATGTCATCATCTTTCTGCTTCTTTTCCTTTTGTGGAGTATCAGTGACTGGTAATGATGGCGGCGGGGGTGGGGGGCAGGAAGGTGGGGGTGGGGGAGGTGGTGGAATCGGAGGCGGTGCTTCGTCTGGGAGAGGTGGAACTGAAGGGAATTCTGTGTTTTCTGTAATTTAAACAATCTGACGTTATAATTTAAAAAAAAACTACTAGTGATTTTCTAGTGTTTTAAACAAACGTAGATAAAGTCATCAGATAAACTTCAAACACTGAATCAATTGGCCTATTGGAGCCCACTGCTGAACATAGGCCTCTTCCAATGTTGTGAGGCTTTGGCCTACTATTACCATGCTGATCAGATAGGTTGGTTCAGGGTTCTATTTCATAGTTTTCCTTCTTTCACAGTGATATCGGCAGCGTATTTTTACGTTAAACGACGTTACGTTACGTACGTTACGACACCTTGACACGCTGTGACAGTTGAGAGACCTATCCCCATCAGTGGATTGCGATAGGGTAATTGATTGATATATCTTGGACCCAAGAAATGAGCTCTTTTTTTCGGCGAGCGCATATTATATTGATATAATTTAAATTTGGTTGATTTGAGCTCCGCCTTAGCACCTCGTGCTCTACTCAGAAACCCAAAAAAACGCATACTACACGAATACTGCGCATTGTAGCTCCAAGATATATGCCCCGAGGGACTTACCATCTCCACTATCCAACTCCATCTCGGCTTGTCCAACCAATGTGACATTATTAGAATCTGCCGACGGAAACATAGTGAGTTTCTTGCGTTTGTACGCCTTCATTGCATTTGGTGCTAGGAATTGCAGCATTGACAATTTGCTATCCTGGTCAGCCATGGGAGGAAGTCCTATTGTGTGTGCCTCCTGAAAAGTATAGAGAAAACAACTTATAAACAAATAATTACCAGCATGCATTGTTTGGGAACATGGTAAATCCTTAAAGGCTTAGGTACGATTGTCATAACCTTTGTCGAGTTGCAGGTATGGAGATGGAACCGTCTTCCTGCTACCGTAACACAGGTTAGTTTCTAGCAAGGGGCTAGAGCATAGTCCTGCATCCAGTACCTCTACATTTATAAATCTATAAATACCTGTTTCTTGAAACGATTTTAGTTAAATACAAATATTGTTATGTTATTTTGTTCCTATAAATACATATTTGGATTTTGCATAGAACTTGGCACTCATTTTAGATCTCCATTTTTTTTGCCGCGAAGCCCACAGCTAAGCATAATTTTTGTATCAAACTTGGGTCTCCTTTTTTACATTTCAGCGATGTCTGTAATAATAATATCACAGACATTGTTGAAATGTGGGTGTAAACATTTCTGCTTAACTGCCATTAAACAAGTGTATGATATATAAATATGTTACACACTACCTCTTTATATCTTGGACTGGGTGGAACATTAAATCCAGGAAAGTCCAATATCTTCTTGATGTCAAACTTGTCTTTAGAGCCTGGCTCCACTAGCTCACCTGCTTCTTCATCCCCTTCCAAAATCGCGTTACCCTGTAAGTACAACAAGACTTTTTTTTAATTACCGAAAACCTATGAATTACAGGTACAACAGCGTAAGCGATGACGCGCGTGCCAATATGTTCTCACTGTTGGGATTACTTAAAATTTTGCTGAAAAAGAAAAAATAGATGACTGCCATAGACGTTCCTATAATAACCAGGACCAATGGCTTTAATGTGTTTTCCAAGGCACGACCAGACCAATGCAAATATTCATATTCATGCACACAAATATCTGCACTGAGCGGTGTTGGAATCTGATCCTTCTGCTTAGCAGCCGGGTTTACTACTGCCACGCCAATTTGTCCAATAATATTATAAGTATCAATATATATTTTGCAGGATCACAATTACAGACATATTGACTGACTATACGCCAATACGTACCCAAATAACCAAGTATTGAGTTTAAATATATTAACAGTAATAAATTATGGTAAGTTCATTTATTTACCGAGGAATCAAACATTGTTATCCCAGAATGTGATATCCTGGCCTCTTCCAGCCACCCTGGTGGATATCCTAATAACCTCATGCGGTAGATATGCAGTGGCAGCTCATGTCGTTTGAGGCCTAGTGCATGACGCAATTGTCCTGATATTCTACCAGGTATTAGGTGGCCGAATTTCTGCTCGTCTTCTACATGGTAACGTCTGTAATAGAAATGGATCAGTTTACAGAGACTTTAAGATCATAGATATATAAATTTTTAATAATTAACTTTTTTTTTATTGATATATATTTATTCTTGGCAACTATGTAGGCCCAATATTATTTCCTTCAAATCTATTGTTAGTAAAAAACTATGTCAGTGATTGCATTTTATTTATTATAAAATGACAATATGTTATTATTGGTGAAATAAATATTAAATAAAATAAAAACACAGGTGGACAATCCCCATTTTTTAGGGTGGAGATCTCCACCTGTGAAACTGGAGAATTATTATAATTTTGAAAAAGTATATTGATCCAGACATAAACCAGACTTTGAGGTCAAAGCCTCAAGTTCAATTGTGTATGCTAGGATTGAACTCATACTCCTCGTGTGTCACCGTTATGACTATATGTCAGATTTTATTTTCTATGTATAATACTTTAATTTATTTGGGAGGGAATTTGGAAACCAAAACCTATAAATAACAGTATAAGTGCACTGATATTCTAGACCATGATATTAATGTGTTTATAGAAAGGGCCGGTAAATATCATATTACATACCCAACTTTAGCTGGCATACTTCTTCTCTTATTTGCTATCCTAAGAAAATCTCGTGGTTTTGAGCAGTCTTTGAGTTGATGATTACCATCGCAATTAAAGCATATTGGCCATCGACGTACTGGTGGTGGAGTCGGCTCTTTTTCAGGTATGTTAGAGATCACAGTTGAAGCCTGAAACACAACATTGACAAAATTGAGACAACTAATAGTACTAATGTAGTAGAGTAGAGCATATTGTGTTTCAAAATACATTATGCCACATTGGTTCCTGGCATTTACACTGGTGGTGACATTTTATTATATCAAAAATTATTTTACATTTATGTTATAAAAAATAATATACTAATAACAATTTATACGTATTCATATAAATTATGATTTGAAAACAAAATTGCATACTCGTTTCTTAAAAAAAATTATGTATTATTCAATCAATAAATTATTTTTAACAACTACCTCCACAATTATCATAATGATTTGATATCTTAGTACCAACGATAATCTGCTTATATTCTTAACTATAAATTGATAGTGCCATTAGACACTTTTAGACATAAGACTAGCATAATTTGCTTTTAGGTATACAATTATAAAAAGATTTAGTCACCAGGTTGAGTGCCTGGCAATCATTGGAGTTGATAATTAATACAAAAAAAGAAATAAATGAATAGGATCTACTGTGTAATACTTGGGTTTATGGTCACTGACCTGTCTGTATCTAGGTATATCATCAGACCTATCATCACCTGGAGCAGTGTCCACAAAAAACAAAGTATTGTCTATTTTCTCCTCTACAACTTGTGGTAAGTTTTCAACCAGGTCTTCTGGCCAAATATCAAGTTCAAGATCAGTCTCATTGTCAGAAGCTGTACTATCTCCTTCATGAAGCTTAATTAAATTTAACATAAATGCCTTTATTTGCTTCTTATAATTAACTGCCATTTTTTTATTTCTAAATTTCACGGTAACTAATGGTGTTCTATTTTCACAGCCCTCTACACCCAAATCACTGTTACCAGGAGAATCTACAACAATATCTTCGTTAAATATGGTAGTTTTACAACACTCGGTGCTTATTTTCTTGATGCAATCAACTTCATCTTTATTTTGTTGGGTTTCGGAACTACTTTTTGAAACATCGTTCTTGATAACGATTTCGACTGACGACGGTTTCCCTCCATTCTGTTTAGAAGTTGGTGACGAAAGAGTTACAACTTCTTTACGTGCATCATCAGTAGAAATAACTTCGGTACTAGTTTCTGCTACTTTAACATCGTTAGCAGTAGAATTATTAATATTTTCTGTCTCCAGACGACTTATTTTGGATTCTTTAACCTCTTCGTCACTACTAATTTCGATGTCCTCATTATCTAATTCATAGATAATATCATTCACTCCAGCTTTCCGTTTTGCCATGATCGTGATATAGAACCATCTAGTTGTATTACAACATATAACGTATAGTTATCTATATATTCTCTTCATTAATTTCTGTAAATTCCTAAAATAATAAAAATACACAGAAACAACACATATTTTTGACAACTCAATGACAGATGGTGTACTTTTGACTTTTTAAAAACTACCAAAGTGATTTTAGTGATTGAGGTTTATCTATGGTTGAAAAAAAAAGCGAAAGCAAAGCATAGACAGGAAACTAGGAAATGACTAAATAGTTCAATAACTAATACGTAAATGACTAAAGAGCACAACACTAAGGAAAGGACCCAAAGGACTTAGTGTCATAATTTTCATTTTTGACATCAAAAATTAAAAGTAAATTTTACATAAACAGTGTATGTAATTCAGAGGTTAGAATTTCTTATTTCTTCATAGAATTTCTTGTAAATCTGCAATTCGATTTGCCAATCTTATAATGTCCTTTCTACTTCGAAAAGTAGCACTAAGAAATTCTAAAAATATAATCCATGATGTACAAATTTGCCGTAAATTGAGCACTGTTCCGTCTCTATATGGTAAGTTGGTCTGCAATCAGATATTGTAATTATTGTCTGTACGAAGTTTTACTAAAATTGTATGCTTTAATAGATGGACCACAAGATCCAGCGCCAAAGTTCTTCTCATCAAATGTCCAAGTTTTGTTGAAAAGGCTAACAAGACCAGACTACAACAAAGTGTTTCGCAAAAGGACCAACGAAGGGCTTACAGTTCTCAAAACACCATCTTATAAATTTCTAACAGATGAAGAATTGAAAGCAGAAATGCGTAAAGCTGATAAAAAGGCCCAAAAGTTGCTGCAAATGCCCCCTGTAGTCAAGGTGAATCGGTTTTTTTCCTCTTTATGCTTCACATAGTATTTATTTGAACTTCATGCACATTTATGTACACAAGCGGACTTAATGCTTCAGGCATTCTGCACCAGTCAATCTCAAAGGTAGTGCAAAGAATAATTCAGTAGGTGTATTATATGTTGCAACAAATAATAAAATACAATTTGTAAAGTAGGTATTCCTACTATTACCTTTTGCTATCAATTTGGCACCTGAGAATAAAGTACTAGTATCACTGACTAATTGAGTTTATAAAGTTAGAACAGGTACTCTTTTCTTGACCATTGTGCCAGTTTGAGAACACCCCTATAACTTGCGGAAAAAATTTCATGACAAAAAAAAATGTCATCTTTCATTTTAAGTGAAAGAATTTGGAAAAATATGTTTTACAATATTCATTTGGCTTCAAATAGGTTAATTATCAGTGATTTACACATTTATAGAGCATCCTACAGATTGACCAAGCTGCATTACAGAGAGAGAAAAAGATATCTACTACTTATTTAATATCTGTTAGCACAATAGAATTTTCTATCTTCAATTCAACTAATATAATATAAATAAAAAGTAAAAAATCTCTAATTTACTTTTCATTAATTGGTTTGCAGTTTCGCAGACAGCTTAATTTTTCCTGACACTTGCTTGATTGCTATTGCACACTGGAGTTACAGAAGAGAGGGTGCCTGTTTGGTCCTATTAAAAAAAACATACAAATGATTTTTTTTTTTAAAGAATTTTAAATAGAATTCGTGGCGTAGCGGTAGTGAACGCGACTGCTACGCAGGAGGTGCGGGTTCGATTCCCGTTCAGTGCAAATATTTGTGTGCTTGAATACGAATATCTGCATTGGTCTGGGTGTTCCTATCTATAACAAGTATATTATATATATTATATTATTATAAGTAAGTTATTAATTAGATAGAATTTTTTAAATAGAATATTAATACAACCAATATAACTAATATTCCCTCCAGTTAAGCGAATAGCTTGAAGAGTGGGGACATCTCAATCAAAAGGTGGACTCCTCAACAACTAAGCTAACGACTTATTCTTATTCTCCAATATATTCTTCTTTACAGGTTCAACAGCATATTGAGGACATTCTGTCTACAGACTCTGCTTTGATTGGATATGATACGGCCAAATATCTATTCACTGACATCACCTTTGGTGTTGCAAATGAACACAGGTTCATTGTTGAAAGGTAAAAGCTTTTATTTCTTTTGTGCCAGTTTTATGTCTTTTTGTAATGGTAATTCAAACTCAAATCATTTATTCAAATCTTTACATCTTGATGACAATAATAATATTACATAAACAAGTTTTTCTGTACCACTTAGGAGGCTGACAATCACACAGCAAATCTGATGAAAGTGGTTACCGTGGCCTATAGATGTTTGTAACACCAGGGGTGTCATACTCGTGATGGCGAACCTGTAAAAGGGAGGGAGGAAGACGAGGAAAGGGTTGAAGGTTAAGAGAGTTTCTTTGCTGTCAGTACAGTACACCTGTAGTCAGCCAGGGTGCGAGAGATATGTCTTGTATAACCTCACCTCCGGCAATCGAAGACCCATAGATGGCGTGCCTTTTGGTCGGTTCGAGTCCGATATAACCACCGGTTTCGGCGGGAGGTGGTATCCGAGGAGATATTGCGCACGATAAAATATATTATTGATTATTACTGATTAGAATTCTCTAAAAATTGTTTCAGAGATCCAGATGGTGTTCTTCGCAGTTGTGACCATGATATCAGAAAAAGATTGAATCAGGTACTTACACTCATAATATTCATAATTTTAATTTGATTTCCAGCTACATTCGAGGTATTCATCTAGGTGCACAGGGTCCTTGCTCCCTCCCTTAAGTGCTTCTCCCCATATCCGGGGGCTAGATGGGGACACCGTGAATTCCACACAATGGGAAGGGGGCCTTCTCAAAAAAGGCATCAGGTCTGCTACGGTGCGAGATATACGTCTTGTAGTATCCCACCTCCGGCAACCAAAGACCCAAAGACGGCGGGCGTTTTAGTCGGTTTGAGTCTTTACTCTATTCTGGCTTTGATTTGGCTAATGTCATGAGACAGACTGGTCGATAAGAAATCACTGTAAAGTATTCATTATACATAATTGATAACGCATTTGTACTTTCCCACTGTATTTATTATTGTACCTAACTTCTGCAGCTCCTGTTTGTGTAGCTCTAGCAAAGCTAAGCCAACACTTAATTAATAACTGCCCCTTTTATTAATGGCCTCCACAGTCTCGGACCTGCTCGCACTTCTGAAGATTTTTCCCACCTTCTATTTTATCCCGTTTCTTTATTTTCCAGACGTACTTCCCAATGAATGGTCGCAAATTGAGGGAGCCCGTGATGTTCACAGACCAAGAGAGGCTGAACAGTTTATTAGACAATGATAAATACGAATTTGTGCTGGATCGCGCGTGCGTACAGTATGAGCCAGACGAACCTTCGTACCAGAGGATCACTAGCATTACCTACCAGCATATTGATGCATTGAGCAAATATGAGCTACTTAGGTAAGTGAACACAATTTTGTTTCTTTTTTAATGCAATTCTGAGGTTAACTTTCCAAATCGATTTAAAACTGGAAAAAGAGAATCTCTAGACGGGACATGAACTTGCGACTAGTCTCTTACAGAGATAACGCTCTAACCACCTGAGCTACTAGACACGTTTAGAGCATTCGAAATTTTCCTTTACGTATTAGGGGGCCGAAAAAAAAAATCAAACGTTGTCGTGTCGAGGGACCTTGGATCGTTTCGAAAACATGTGGGAGTGCTTTAGCAGTTAAAAGTCTCCCGACACGACAGCGCTTGAATTATTTTATTTTCTACTTTTTCGAAGATTTTTGTGACTGGGGTTTATTTGTAATTTTTAATTTAATTTATATATAGATGTTAAATGACTTACTATCGCTCACTGTAGCGTAAACGTTAATTGGAAAAAAGTTTCTCCAACTTATCACTAGATGGCGCTGATTCGAATTTGTCGCACTTGAAAAAGTCGCAATCAAAATTAATATTCCAATTAAATGTCTCATTTTAGATCAACAAGACACTTCGGACCTTTAGTTTTTTACCTGACCTGGCACCACAGCATGGACAATCTAATGCTGGAGCTGCTACAGACCAGTGCAGTCAGGGAGGCAGTACTGCTCACGGCTTTGAGGCAAGACATGCATGGGGATGTAGCTAATGGAGATATCGCACAGGCTCTTGTACCTCAGGTAACTTAGAACAGTCCACCAATTAGCGTATAATAATCCACTGTTGGACATAGGCTTCTCTCAATGATGATATAGAAGAATTTCGAATGCTCAAGATAAAATAAATGTCTTCTTGGCGCAGCGGTTGGAACATTCTCCTGTAAGGGAAAGATCGTGGGTTCGAGTACCAGCGACAAAGTCACTTTTATCGATCTGTATTCTATTTGAAACACTGTACTAATTGCTTTAAATAAATGTACTTTACTTTTGACCTACTTTTTCGACACTGGCCAGACGGGTTGGTACAGGGTATTCGAGATTTTATTCTCTCGCAGTGATATCGTCTACGTTTTCCATTAGTCGCCACTTACGACAACCTTCAGATAAGATGGGGTAGTGTACGAGTACTCTCTCTTTGTATAAAGCATTTAGGCTCCCTAATTTGGCCGTACACTGAAATTCGTAACGCGTAACGCTTCGCATTCTCTCTCTCTCTCTCTCTCTCTCTCTCTCTCTCTCTCTCTCTCTCTCTCTCTCTCTCTCTCTCTCTCTCTCCTCTCTCTCTCTCTCTCTCTCTCTCTCTCTCTCTCTCTCTCTCTCTCTCTCTCTCTCTCTCTCTCTCTCTCTCTCTCTCTCTCTCTCTCTCTCGCACTTCTTTTTGACAACCGATATAACTTCATGAATCTGCACAATTACAGGTCCTAGCCACACCAATACAACTGACGAAACCCGAACGCCTCACAGAAGAAGACATTCAATTGGACAGCAAATGTATAGAATGTATAGAAAAATACGTCACCTCTAATTCTTCTATGAAGAGCCAACAAGAACTAGCTGTTCAGGGCTTCAGAGAGTATTACCAGCAAATGATAGAACTTAGCAGAGGCTTGAAGAAAGCGCACGGAAATGTGTAAACGTTTATATAAATAAATAAAGCGTAGTTAAGTTTTAATTGATTTTTATTGGGGTCCTTATTTTGCTCTAGCTTTAACGTACCTGGAGATAGGACAACCGTGCAATTGAAAACCAAATCGCGAGCAATATTCTAGTACCTACCTATTGCCGAGTATTGCAAACGTCCATCAAAGGTCTAGATCTAGATTCTAGAACCCGTACTAAGAAAAGAGCTTGTCAATTATGAGCTCTAGAATGTGAATATGCACAGTTATAAGAGGAGTGTTATGAAATGCAGAGAATTGCAACAAAAACGGGGCTGAGATGGGCATAATAATTATTTCTTTATGCCCGAACAGAGATCATTATTCTGACCTCGTTTAACATAAGGGCAACTGCAGCAAAATCGCTACAATTTCGCCAATGTCAAGTAAATAAATGGTAAATGTAATATAAAATTATCGTCATCTGATACTCTCCAAGACGTTAATTGGTAGTGCTTGTGCGGCTAAGCACGTAATTAATTTCCTTGCGATTTACACCGCACAGCAAAGAAATGGGTCCGTTTTTTTTCCGAATTTATTTAGCTGCAACATTTTCGGTTAGGAATTTTCGGCATACCCATTTTTTACAAGGTGCCCGATTGACGGCTATAGCCTCGCCCCCTATTACATGGAACCGAAAATCATAGTTGGCGAAATGTGGGTCCCCTTTAGGGATTACGGGTGGGAGCATATTTATGTATGTATGTAGGTATATACATTATTCATGGCGAATGTTAAGTTTTTCGAGAAATCCTACCAAGGCCACGTTAGCCACGATTGTGGGAGGGACATGCACCTCCCGCGAGATTGACCTCCTTAATAAAAAAGAAAAATAATTTCCTAATGTCATTTTGAAGTTTCATTCTTTTCCACAGAGTGCCTAATATGTCCAAGTTTCTTTTATATTTCTAAAATACATAGTTTTTTTAATGTTATATTTTATAAGTGATATTTATTTGTAAATTATCTGCACTAACTAATGCCCTTCTATCACAAGCCGCGGGAGTTCACACCGCTGTTGATAGCGGCTGAAAAGAAAGCTGTCAAGAATGGTGTGCATCATGCGATATTTACATCGCGGTTTGACAGATATGTTGGCGACTGGAAGCAAGATTTGAAACAAGGTAGGTAGATACCTACTACCTACCTAAGAGATCATTGGTGCTGACCATAGTCGATTGTGAGAGAGCGTGGAAAGGCTCCGCCCTCTTTGGGAGGCTGTGAGGCACCCTAAAGGGAGCACAGTTATGGTTGGTGCCTTACGTCGCCCTAGTAGATTGTGTGAAGCGGGGCGTGAAAAAGCATCTGATGAGGCCGTCAAGCTGAGCGCCACCATTGTAGCACTGTTGGTACGTGTTTGCAATGATGACCCTCTTCCATGAGACTTTGCTTTCAGCTTAACATCTGGCGAGATGAAGTCAAATTGACGTGCCATAAATAAAAATAAGTACCCCTTCATCTAAATTATTCTTTGTTTTTATAAGTGATAAAAATCTTAAGGTCTGACCACGCCCCTCTATTAGCGCTGGCCTGGGAGTGATGGGTGGAGCCGCTTGTCACTCTAGTAGAAACGCCTCCCCACATCCGGGGGCTAGATGGGGACACTGGATCCCCACACCCCGAGGAGATGACCCCAGATATGTCGGGATGCAAGGGATATGTTGGCTAGACCCATGAACGGCGTGCGTTTTAATCAGTTCGAGTCCGACATAACTTCCACAACCGGTTCCGGCGAGGGGCTTCTGTGTATCAGTTGCGTTCACTACCGCCACGCCACAGATATCTACCCTAGCTGTTTTGTTTACAGGCAAGGGAAGTTTTTTAACAATCAATGGCAAACTCTACGAAGGTGACTGGTATAAGGGTTTCAGGTATGTACCTACATTATACTAATAAGCCTATTACTGATTATAACACAACCTTTAAGTACCTAGATACAAATCTTTTTATTGGTGGAACTATAGTGGAACCCTCCCTCCGATTGACAATCCCGGCTGTACCTTTAAAGCTTACACTTTCGAGCCACACAGAGCGGTGTTCACAGTTGATTAGTTTTAATATTTACGCAACTTTGCCTGACCCCTCTAATGCGAAATGAAAGGCAGTGTCAGACTCTCGTCCGTCAATCAGAGAATATCTAGCGATTTACAGGTGTGATGGTTCCTCGAATATTTATTTATTTAACTAACTTACACCCAGAGAAAGTATGTCTTGTATTATCTTACCTCTCGAATTCGAAGACCCAAAGACCGAGTGCATTTTAGTTGGTTCGAGTCCGATATAACCACCTCCACTGGCTTTGGCGGGGGTGGTATCCGTTGAAATTTTGCGCACGATAAAAATAAAGCATTTCCATTAGGTACTTACTATTTATACAGTCCACTGAATTTTCCTAACTATAGACATGGCTTCGGTCTTTTGAGCCATCGACAAACTAATGGCACATATCGACTCGAATATCGAGGTGAATGGATACGAGGTAAATTCGACGGTGTTGGATGGAGATACTATGACAATGGCGACGTTTACTTTGGGTTCTTCAAGAAAGGACATAGAAATGGCTATGGAAAGATGTATTATAGTGATGGGACGTACTATGTTGGGTACTGGAAGGATTCGAAGAAAGAAGGGTTGGGTATGTTCGTTCAAAGTAAGTACTTACATAAGGCCTGTTTTATTTTGTTGGTGTACCTACCTTGTGTAGGTATATATGTGGAAATGTAGTCTGACTAGGGTGTAGGTGTGGGATTCCACCTAGACCTTCGCGGCCCAGCCGTTTTCACCTGCTAGCTTAAGGTCTACCTGCTGATTAACGTACGGCATGCGCATTACGTACGGCATGCGCATTCTCTTTGAGTTAGTCGAAATGGCAGTCGTTCCCTTAAAAGTTAAATTTATCACATTAAGAAGAAGTTGAACAATGTTCCGCGTTAGTTAGGAAAAGTCTATAAATTTATGATGTAACGGGGCTTGACTAGTGATGATTATAGGTAAGTACGATAAGTACATAGGTAAACTAAAGTACCACCTTAGCCTATTCAGAATATGCAGTACGTTCTTACCTAGTAGTTTCATATTAGCGATGCCGTACCCGCCGTACACACAATCGAAATGGGCCAGTTGTCGGTGCACGCGTGGCATACCTATGGACTATCGGTTTTATATTTGCGCGAGTCTGGGACCGTCTTTAGACCAGTTAGATAAAACTATTTAAATCCTTTATTTCTTATGTATTTGTTTTTAATAGGTTTGGGTCAGTTTCTCCGCAATTTAGAACTGGAAATATTATTATTTAACCTGACTAGTAGGTAGGTAGGTAGGTACGCCTTACCGTATTCTCAAAGTTTTACCAATGATATTGACCTGAATGTGTCATAACAATTTCCATCATGTACCATCTCAATCAACAGTAAGTAGGTCTAATATACCTTCATAATAATGCAACAGAGGACGGGAATCGCTTTGAAGGCAACTGGGAAAACGATGCGAAGAATGGTCTCGGCCGCTTCTACCACCTGCACACCGGTCAACTTCAGGAGGGATGCTGGCTGGACAACATCTGCATCAAGTCTAAGATGTCCGACATTATTATACGACAGTTCTGCGACTTACCAACGGAGTATCCTATTCCTCCGGTTAGTACCTAAGGTTGCTAGTAGGTATATTCCTAGATTAGGTACTAGGTAGATAGGTACTATCGGCATATTAGATAATATGAGAATTAGTACCTAGTGTAGGTACCTACTTACTATGCATTTCAAATGATTTGATAGGTAACTGTCAAAATGACATTTTGATTCATGTTGCTAACTTAAGGTAGGTAGTTGTATTAATCAATAAAGAAAACTTATTAGGTACGATTACTAAGAAATATGTTAAGTACCTATCTCTAGGTACCACCTTAATGAAAAGAAAATAAATGATTGTTGTCACTCGTTGTTACTATAGGTAGGTACCTACGTATGAATCTATCAGACATGAAGATTTTGGTGTTATCTGTACAATTTTGACCTATGAAGTGAAGGCTGCCGCGATCGCGATTATCTTCTCATTTGAAACGTACCTATAGGTAGTAGGTACCTACTAACCTATCGCCGCCGCCATTACCGATAGGAACCTGTTTCCAAAAAAGAAAATACAAGTCACATTATTTTGACTGTGGTTTCTCCTGGATTGTACTTATGCTTAGATAGTCTAAGGACCAGACACCTATCAGATAAAGAAATAAGTAATTTGTTGGGTAGGTATATCTAAAGCCAGCTGTACACATTTGGTCGACGTGGCTACCTAACTAATGTAGGTTTAGATGAATATCAGTCTAAAGATGTTCTCGCAAGTCACAGTCCATTATTCATCACAACGTTGCCCTAGGTAAGTATCTCGAGTCATTTGCGTAAACGTAGGAACTCAACACATTTGCGTCAAGGAATTTACACATTCATAATCATCATCATTTCAGTCATAGGACGTCCATTGTTGAACATAGGCCTCCCGCCTCGTCCTCCAATCCGACCGGTTGGAGGCGGTCTGCATTCAACTGGTACCCGCGACTTTGACTATGCCGTCCGTACATCTCGCAGGGGGCCGTCCCTCGCCTCTGTATTCGTGTGGCATATTGGGCCACAGAAAGTGTATCCTACCTACTCGACTTGAAAACGCTTTGTTCACCAAATTAGCTACTAAACTACCAGTCCTAGAAATTAAGGTTAACAATAAAACCACATCAGCATTCGATTCATTTATTTTTATATCTAGGTACCTACTTATTGAGGATTTTCATTTACAGCATGGATTGAAGAAAGCTAAACATATTTTGGAGAAGAGTGAATTGTGGCTAAAACAAAACTTTGGAACTATGGACAGCAAATTAAAATATTGCGTAGATAACATGCATTAAATTACAGAACATTGTAAATGGAACACATTCTGTAGGTTACGTGAACAATTAAACATTACAATCATGATTATTTAATTTAGATATACTTACTTACCTACTTATAAACTTTTATTAAGATGCAAGGTAATGGATTAAGTAGATATATATAATAATAAAAGTTAACATCAATTTCCATTTATTCATAGATCATATACCTACGTTGTATGACCACATCTAAGTACCTACCTATGGTCATACAATTACAATGCGCTTTTGATCGAGCAATTTCAACTTATTCATGCGTGCATCTTGTTGCCCCAATTCAATCTGTTCCTGTATTGATTCAAGTTCCTTTATACCCGTAACTGTTACTTTGTATTTATGATTCGCTAGGGACCTATAGAAATGCATTGCAAATGCTAGGAACACTATCATGACTGGTACAAGCACGACGCACGCGGACCACGCAGCTGTCGTACTCATATCGTAGAACTTAACCCAACAAAGTATAGCTATATCTATTAAGAACAGAATAAGTCCTATGAGGGTGGAGAAGATCCATGCTGTTTCGATGTACCAGTGGAGTCTTATGTGTGGAGATTCGTGCACGAGCGCTACATTGCGTAGATTTTCGATGGCTTCGATATTCGGTAGGATGCATGTGCTTATCATTAGAGCTAACATGTGCACAGCAACAAGTAATGTCGTGCATATTGTGAATGCTATTATCATTTCATTGGGTACACTCGATGCTGGCTGCCCGGTCTGCCCAGAAGGATTGTTCACTTGCAGCTCCACCATTGCAACCTGACGAAAATAGATAGTTTTATTTTAGGAACTATATAAAGCTTTGAATCCGATGGATTTTTATGACGATCCTTTTAGAATTCATAAAATAGAATACAAATCGATTAATTGACCAAGCACCATTTTACATTGACCCTATTATATTAATAGGGTCAATTTAAAATGGTGCTTAACAACAACTAGTTTCGTTAAAGTCATTAAATAACTTTACAAATAAAACTACGCACCATTGCGAATCCAGAAAGTAAAGCTGAAGTTTTGCTTGAAGCTTTGAGTTTGGCCTTACTCAATTGCAGTTTTTTCCACGCCAGGTGGAGGGGTGTCTGTTCCGACATGACGCCGATCTGCAAATGCAACAATACTGTACATTAGTGATATTGATAATTCTTTATGAAGGAAAGTGGAAATGATTATTCTATCAGGAAATATCATGTAGGTAGGTACTTACCTATTAATTACTATATAGATACTTGACTTAAAAATAGTCCGTTGTACCACATAACATAAGTATCTACATAATTTTTCTTTTATTTTACTTATTTTATGTCATTTAATTCTATATTTGCTATACCAATAAATAGCCAAGTTCTATAGATATATAATTAAAGCCTTTGTAGGATTTAGTCATTGGCGACAAGCGTGTATAAATGTTTCTTAGTGTCTAATTACATACCTATTGTCTAAACTTTAATTTTCACTTATTTAATATCGTCAAATCCATGTTTATATGGGAATTAAGGTTCTCATTTTTATACCACTTAGGTGGCAGACAAGCACATGGCCCACCTGATGGGAAGTGGTTACCGTGCTATATGGACGTGTGCAACACCAGGCGCGTACCGTACCTATTCCTCATAGTCTAATTATGTCTTTTATGCTAATAAGTCTAAGAAATAACTATGTCTTTTATGCGTGGGGCGGCGGAGAGAAAATATCACCACCTCATCTAAGGGTGTCGTGAGTGACAAACGGAAAAATACGCAGATGATATCACTGCGAGAGAAGGAAATTCTGAAATAAAACCCTGTACCAACCCGTCTGGCCAGCATGGAAACAGTAGGCTAAAGCCCGGTCTAGGATAGGCCTATATCCAGCACTCTAGCTACTAGAACACATATTGACACCCTTCTTCTATAATAAAATTGTAAATAATTTGTTTAAAGTTCCAATAAATACCTGCTAATAATACTCACCCTGTTCCACTTGTTCACTCGTTGCACAGAATAAATATTATCTAGTGCTTAAGAGTGCTCGTAATTACACCAGAAGTACGTAGGTTTACGATCAAAGCACTGGAAATGGCCCGCTACAATACAACATCCTAGAAAAGAGTCTAAAAATACGTCTGATCTTTTACTAGGCGAACCACATTATTTTAAACTTGGAACAGGCTTCAGAACCAGTATTACTGGCCGTATTGTTAAGTGATATTTAAAAACATAACTTATATTACATATACCTACCTAATTTTGTTAGTGTTTTCGTTGCTTTCACGTAAGTAGTAAGTGTTAGGTATTACAAAAAATACCTAAGCTTTCACTGGTTTTGTATAGTGTTAGAATAGCTCAGTTTAATAGGTATCAATCGTAATTTCTAGACGTATTCACTAACACACATTAACCTTTAAACTTGACGTCATGTCTTTATCGATAGTTTGAGACACTGTTTTTTATTTTGTGAAAAACTTACCTGACTAGGTACTTACCTACCTGTTAAACTCATCATCATCTTCACTAGGTCCTCGTTGAATCCATGACTTTAACTTCGAGGTCCGGCCAGACTTCGCTTTTTATATTGGTACCTACTACTGTCTGCCCTAGTAACAGAGTACCTAACAGAAAAGGGCTAGTACCTAACTAGCCCTTTTCTGTCAAGGGCCCGATAGTTTCAAATTCAAAAATCATAAATAATTCTGTATAGAACGTTAAGCGGTACTTACAAAACGTCAAAATTAAATATTTATCCTATGGTCACGTACGTTTAACAAATGGACCATCGCGACCTCGGCCTAAGACTCCGGGAAGAAACTCAGCGAGTTTTTTGTCTATATTACATTTACTTAGTTTAGATACAATAATTTGCTTGAGTAGCTAGTTGAATAAACAGCTCATTTCCAAGCTTTTTCATCCAAATAATTTGGAATTTTATAATAGCTTTTTTGGCATAGCTTTCTAGTAATTAATTTTTAATTTATTTATGGGTCAATATGTACCTAATTTCATTAGGAAGCTTGTCAAAAAAGATCAAATCGGTTGGTGCATAATAATACAAATAAGGTTAACTGGTACGATGGTTTCGATATGCATGCGCTTAAGGTAAAGTCTATTTATTTTCCGTAATGACTTTAAGTGGTGTCCCTCACGTTGGTTCACTAATTATACTTATTTCATTTATTTCCTTTAGATAGATATGCTTTCCTAGTTGACATTTTTTACCCTTCACGCTATTAGGTACAATCCAATTTACAAATACTTTAAATTAACAAAACAAAATGTTTATGTAGGTACTTAGGTATAAGGTAGTGTATAACAACATACACGTTCTTCAGATAGCTCTCAAGGTGATACAAACCTTTAAGTAGATTTGTATCACCGTGAGCGCTTTTGCAATGCATTTTGCAGCAATGAATCAAGAATTATGAGTACTTGTTTTTTGAATTTATTATCTATTTTTCCTGCTAATTTTAAATTAAAACATATTACACTTGGGAGGAAATTTAAAATCTCCCGACAGTAGGTAGGTACATCTTCCTGATTACTTCATTACGGCAATCATACAATTTGAGATATTATAAATTGATCAATTGACAGTCTCCTTGAATCGATAGCATATAGGTAACAGCGTGGTTCCCAGCAGAATTTTAGCTCAATGCGTGGCAGAGTAGAATTTGGGCAGCCGCAGCGGTCATCCCATCACCCCAGCTTTTCTTCAAGGTGTCGTACAAGGCGACTGAGGAATAGGGCTGTTTAACATCAGACACTTCAGATTCAGTTTCAGATGAATAGCTTGAGTCAACATTTAGTGCCCGGAATATGGCAAAAACTACTTTATTTAGAATATTCTATTGACCATTCCATTTTATCCATGTTTACCCCTAGATCCCTATTCTCCCTGTTTTACTGTAGGTATTACAATTAAGTACCTATTTTATTTTTCATAAAAAATATTAGCAACCAAAATTACTAATATTCCCTCTAACCCCTCTTGTGTTGACTTACGACGGTAGTGTAATGGCCAGGATTCTAACCCGGGACCTGTCGATCGTAAGGCTAACTCCTTAAACACTAAACCACCGACGCTTTTTTGTAGATTTATAATATAGGTACATACCTATCTCTTAACCAGTTTATTAATAGTAGAATTGTAGACTCTTGTGGGCACTATGACTAGCCTAGACATTGTAGATGGGTTGCCGGCGCCTCCTTCTGCGAGCAAGTAATGCTTGAGAAGGAGACGGCGAAGACGGCGACAGAGAAGACTCCGGACCCGCACAGCCCGCGATGAGCGGAGGCGACTCGGACGTCGGAGGTCGCAGAATGACCTCCATCCTCCATGAGCGCGGGCCGGGGGAGGTGATGGGTGGAGCCACCTGTCACCCTAGCAGAAACAGGCCGCGGTTTCGCACCGGTTTCGCGCGTTTCGCACCGCCCCATGCCCGGGAGTTAGACGGGACACCGCGGTTCCTACACCCGACGGGAGTCATCTCAAAAGAGACGACCCCGGGTCTGCCGCGGTGCGAGAGATATGTTGGGTACTATCTCACCTTCAGCAACTAAAGACCCAAGGACGGCGTGCGTTTTAGTCGGTTCGAGTCCGACATTACCTTTCCAACCGGCTCTAGCGGGGAAGGGGCATATCATATATATCCGTGGGGAGTTTCAGCACGATTAAAAAAGAAAGCCTAGACATTTTAGAGCCTGATACAAGTCATATACCCATACTGGACCCCTATTCTACTAATTTTCAAAGATTGTCAAGCCCCTGAGATTACAAAAATGGTTCATGAATTTTGACTGCCATGTCGTTAAAAGTCAAAAATTAAATGACTTTTTAAACAGCGAATGTAACGATGGATGTAATGAACTATTTCTTATTTTATTTTAGACTAATAAAAGTCTATTAAAAGTCTAATAAAAGTCTTAAAATTTCGTAGCATGTTTTTTAATCTCAGTGGCTTAATAATGTTTGACAATTAGTAGCATCGGCTCCTGGTAGCCGCACTAGTCATACAAGCGAGCTCATTCAACTGCATTGCTATATTTACATTCGCTTGTAGGTATTGTCCCGAGAACAATAGATAAGCAGGTAAGTGTCTAGTTATGTAAATTTGAATTTTATTTACAAACTTTTCTCACAGTTCCATTGTTAGGCTGAGAATGACCTAATTGTACGTACTTTTTATCAGAGGAAGGTTATTCCTCAGATTACGTACCTACCTACTCACTTATAAGATGTTCTTTCGTTTATGAGTTCATTTTATATTTATTAAGGTACCTATTTAAGATTTGTACACACATAAAACGGGCTCCGTGGCGTGGCGGTAGTGAACGCGACTGCGACGCAGGAGGCGCCTAACTACAGAACTTCAATTAAGATATCGTCAATTTAGTTGTGGAGGTCCGGTGGCAGTCGCTTCACGGAAGATATCGAGTTCAGCCGCATTTTAGTTAGATCTATGGCGCGCCATGGCGTGGTGGTAGTAAACGCGTATGCGAATAAGGGAACGCGACGCTTTACAGGAGGCACGGGTTCGAATCCCACTCATCACAAATATTTATATACATGAACATGAATATTTGCAGTGGTCTGAGTGTCTTATATATAAAATGTAGGTATATACCTATTTACAAAAAATATATATCTATAGGTAGTCCATTTGCTTAGGTACCTACTTAAAAATATGTACGATATAGATGCAGGCGTTACCTGGCGGAAATCCATTACAAAGGGTTTATATTGGGGGAGGGAGGATTTGGCCCACCGCTCACCCGCGGTTCAACACTCCAACAATATATATTGGAATGTCAAACCACCCACTTCAAAGTAAGAAAAACAAAATCTTACCAGAGAGTGATGTTTTACCATTGCAGTATTCCGCTAATGCGAAGGACTTAAACTTCGACTGAAGATGCCTGAGGAGCGAATTCGCTCCTGCGCTCCTGAAGATGCCTGAGGAGCGAATTCGCTCCTGCGCTCCTGAAGATGCCTCGTGTAGAGGCGAAACACGTGTCGAAGTTTAAGTCCTTCGCATTAGCGGAATACTGCAATGGTAAAACATCACTCTCTGGTAAGATTTTGTTTTTCTTACTTTGAAGTGGGTGGTTTGACATTCCAATATATATTGTTGGAGTGTTGAACCGCGGGTGAGCGGGGGGCCAAATCCTCCCTCCCCCAATATAAACCCTTTTTAAAAATATGTAAACATTCTTAGCGTGTCTTTTTTATATGTTTCGTTTTAAAACTCAGTGTAAAAATACTTTTACGCATTTTGAAGACTAAAAACCTGTGTCGAACCACTACATAGTTATAGATCCGTTCTTCATCCTTATTAGATCCGTACGTTTGTGAGAGATAATATGGATAGAAAGGGAGTGAACGTTGCGATGACTGTAACAAGAGATAAATGGAAAAGCAGACATGTTGCGCTGACCCCAAATAAATATGGACGAGAACAGGAGAATAATGATGATGAGATCTGTTCGTTCTAACATAAACTCACGCCTAAATCCCCAAAGGTGTAGGCAGAGGTGCTAGCACCTACATTTCGCCAGTTTATGTTTAGGTCCCAATGTAATATGTGGCGAGCCTATTGCCATTAACTGGGCACATATAAACCTGCGATAAATGCACACATACCTAACTTCGAAAAGCATCGAAAAGTCGTTGGTGTGTGTCATGGTAAAACCTGGGATCGAACCCGAGACCTCGTCTCAGCACCACTAGGCTACCGTGTTCGTTCTACCTCAGAGTAATGCTCGTGTACCTATATCCTATGCATGCGTTCGTTTATTCCAGGATATGACCACGGAGATAGATGTACGCAGAAGATATTTGCGAATGTTATATCTTTACATTACGCACGTTCAGACTGTCTCTATTTATATAATGTTAACCTTGTAAGATGTCCTTAACGATGTTTTTGAATACAGGATAATAGAACATTTGAATAATTAGGTACTTGTTATGTATTTGAATGCCATCTTGATGGCACTGTGTATGTTTTTACCAGACTAAAGTAGCTAAAATGGGTAAAACATTTTTATACCACTTAGGTGGTAGAAAAGCACACGGCTCACCTGATGGGAATTGGTAACCTTGGCCAAAGAGGTAGTAAAGGTTAAGAGATTTTGTGCTCTCAGTGCAGAAGTAGGAGACAAAACAAAGTTTCTTGGTCTACCCACTGGCAGCACAAAACCTCAACCTTCAACAGAAGGTTATTATTAGCTGCGGTAATCTGTAGGGTCTCCCCAGTCGGACTGCTCAATTAGTAAGGTAATGGGGATACCGTCCTGTCCTATCTCCGTCAAATGCCGCCGAATATGTGTTGGACCTACCTATGTATGACATATAGGCTATATACGACCCTGTTCTTTCGTACATAGGTACTAAACTGCCGTGGCGATTTAATGAATAGATCGTTAGATTACATACTTTTTATTGTGCGAGTGTTACTAGGTATTTAATAAAAGTATAAAAACTACAATAGAACATACAAAAACGTAGATTCGCGAACAGAATAATTGTTTATATTTTAGAGATAATATCCATTTTTGTAGTTGACAGTTTTTCTAATTACATAAGATAAAGTATTGTATTTATGTACCATCCCTATTCTGTACTTTTTAAATCATCGCCGGTGTAGTCTTGACTTAGGAGACTTGACTTGAAATATTAGGTGGGTTTGACCTGAGAAGTGCTGGCTTGGCGTCGCCGCGCGCCGTCGTGGAGGATGACAATTCCTGCCAATGAGCTTACCATCAGGGTTGCGCAAGACCGTGCAAAGTGGAACTGCAGAAGAGAAGAAGCCAGAAAGCGGACCCTGGCGGTGAAAGCTTCGGATGCGACCGGGACTGTGTTAGCAGTATTGATGATGATGACGACGGCAAACGTCAACCCGTAATACAATCTCAAAAGTAGATAGGTACCTACTTACCTAGTGAGATTTCGCATAAATTGGTATCCGATGCAGGCTTGTATACTCACTATAATATTTATAATGCAACTAACCTAGGAACTCTTAATGATTTATGTACCTACCTACGCATTCTGCTATATTTAGCATTGCAGCTAACTTTATTGGCTCAGCTTTGCACATTGCTTAATCAAGGTGTCATATTCATATGACCCGATCATGTCATGTGTGCATCATGCCTACATGATCGTGAAGTGATTGACTTAAATTCTGAAGTGTTTATATTGGCTCTACACAGGCAGACTGCGTTAACGTAAAAAATTAAAACAAAGGGAAAAGGGATCGTCAATAGCATTTATTCGTTACATCGATGTCCAAATTTATATTAAAAGTATTAAAATATTGTGATTGTATTTACAGAGATTCATTGCCATTTTAACTTGACACTTGACAGTAGGTATATTATATACTTGTACTGTATGAGATTTACACAAACAAATATGAGATAAGTAGGTAATCAACATTGTGAATTCTGCCTAAAGTGAACGACTCCATGTTCGTTAAAAATTTGTTGAACTACCGACATTGAACAAATTAATTCGATATTATTCAATAATATGTATTATCGGTAAAACGGGGTGAATAGAGATCGAAGGGTGAATAGAAATAAAATGGTCAGCTAAATTCTGTAGTTATTTTCCTTCAAGCGAAAATTTGGACTAGTTCAATGTAATAACAGAATTATGAAGTATCTGGTATTGGGCTTATTGAAGTTTTGTAAAAGAAATTATTTGAAACATTCCATTGACCATTTTATTTCTATCACCCCGTTTTACGGTAGGTACCTGTAAAAATATCTATAATATAACATAGATTTCAATTCACATATCACTGAAATTGTAAAATGAAATCATTAAATAATAAAATAAAACATGAAACATATTCTTATACTTGACCTCTTAAATACATACATTTTATATCATATAAATAATAGTACATTTCCTTGTAAAGATAGTTTGTAAAATAGTTAATGTCCAGCAATTATTGTCGCTTACTGTTCTTAGGCGATTTTAGGCCTAGTACGCCCTAGGCAACACTTGTGCAACAAGATAAATCGTGGAATAAACAAACCGCGCTTTGTATTCCGCATCAGCCAGCAACATCGCGCGTATTGTGCAAAATTTTCGAGTTTATTGAAGGCTAAAATGTTGCGGGCCAAATGTTGCCTAGTATATACGAGGCTCTAAACACAACAGGGGGCCTAGCCAAAATGCATTCGTTCCGAAGCTACATTCGTCATCGCTCTTAAAATGTATGGGAGCGACATTTGCTGTCGTAATTGGATCACATGACATTTCGACAACAAATGTCACTCCCACACATTTTCAGAGCGATGGCGAATGTAGCTTCGGAGCGAATACATTTTGGCTAGGCCCCCAAGACAGTTAAAGGACCTCCTTTAACTGTCTTGGGGGCCTAGCCAAAATGTATTTTTTTTCTTTTGACCTCATTTAACTGTTCTGTGAGCTACACCCACATTTGATCGCAGTTTATAAGATAAAGGCATCAGTACAGTAGCTTTACATTTATTATTATCAACATTGAAATATTTGCAATTGAAATTAATGATATGATTATAAATTATCTCCTCTATAAGGATTATTATCTATCAACCCTATTATCTATCTACCTATAATGCAGCTGTAGTAGCATGGAGAGAGCGACTCAAGAAGTGCTGGGCCTGGATTGTACTAATTGTCAACGATTGTCAAACCACTGAGATTACAAAAAATGCCATTGTATTTTAGACTTAACTGTTATGCTGGTAAAGTAAAATTTTAAATGGCATCATTACGAGTAAATAAAACGATGTATTTAACTGTTTTTTGTACATTTAATTTTGAACTTAAAGGCTATGTATTAAAGCTGAAAATTACAATGGCAGTTTTTGTATTTTGAGTGGTTTGCCAATTAGTAGAATTTGGCTCCTGGTTTGGTGTCGTCGCGAGTCGTAAGGAATGACATGCGTGCCAAGTCCAATGCCAATTGTCTCACTGGATGCCCAAGATTGTGCGGAGTGCAAATGGGACACAGCACTGTGATCCGTGATGATGACGGTGATGATGAGTAGGTACTATATTGATACCGTGCCTCGGAAGCCTTTTATAGAGGCTTTCTTAATATTAGTACATGTAAAAAAGTATTTCAAAGGACAGGCAGGCTAATTCACGTAAGTAAAAGTTTGTTTGCAGTTAAGTTTAAAATAAATCTAATCCCACCAAAAAATAAATATAAAAAAGGAGAGCCAAGTTCAATACAAAAATTATGCTTTGCTGTGGACTTTGCCGCAAAAAGAATGGAGATCGAAATGAGTGCCAAGTTCTTGACAAAATTTAAATATGTATTTATAGGAACAAAGTAACATCATGAACAAGTATTAATATCTATTTCTTTGCTTTATTGGAAACCTATATTAATTGCTGTTATTTAAAAAAAAATTGAGAATTCGAAGTAGGTTAGATTCGACTTGATATAACTGCAACGTCTTTCATCAATCTAACATCGTCTTAATTTGTATGCCATAAAATTACGAAAATTAGCCTGCTTTCGGTATATAACAATAACTTTATATTCCGTTTGTATCTATCCTTTAAATTATTCTGTACAATGATAGTTATAATGTATAGGCACATAGATACATCTATCTAATTAGGAATTTATGTGGAACTACCTTCTATGACAAATATGAAAACCCTATATAACCAAAATGGATAACCTGTATATTGGCACTTGGCATTAAATAAGTACATCTTATACGTCTAAGTACATAACTTACCTTAGTCAACGGTGTACACTCACAAACAAAAGGTGATAATAGCAATCCAAAAACGTACATAGGCACTCATAGGTCGATCACACAATGCGACTCTGATCGAGCAAAGTCAATTTATTCATGCGCGAATCTTGATGTCCCAATTCGATCTGTTCCTGCATAGATTCTAATTCCTTTATACCCGTAACTGTCACTTCATATTTATGACTCGCTAAAGACATATAGAAATGAATCGCAAACGCCAGGAACACTATCATTACTGGTACAAGCACGACGCACGCAGACCATGCAGCTGTTGTACTTAAATCGTAGAACTTAACCCAACATAATATAGCTATCTCTATTAAAAACAGGATAAGGCCTAGCAGGGTTGAAAAGGCCCATGCTATTTCGATGTACCAGTGGAGTCTTTCGTGCGGTGATTCGTGCACGAGGGATATACTGTGTAGGTTCCCCACGGCTTCGATATTCGGTAGGATGCATGTGCTTATCATTAGAGCTAGCATGTGTACAGCGACGAGTAATGTTGTACATACTGTGAATGCTACTAACATTTCGGTGGGCACAGCCGATTGATTCGGCGGATTCAGTTGCACCTCCACCATCGCGACCTGTGGGCAATTGGACAGTCTTGATTACGTACTGACAATTTTCTTAAGCAATTAGTATGCTGACTAATCAAAACAAAAGTATATCGGAAAAGTAAATGCTTCTTTGGGATTTGACGCCGCGATCCTTTCTTTATAGGGGGAACGCTCTGACCGCTAAGTCAAGAAGTCACTTTTTCCTATTTAAAGGGGTATGGCGTGACTTTAGGTATGAAGGCGTACCCATCTTCTTTAAGTGTCTTGATTAGATGATTAGAAAATAGTGAACAATGAAATAACTAGATAAATAGATATTAATGAATGGTCCCTGGTGTGGCGGTAGTGCACGCGACCGGGTTCTATTCGCTCAGGGCAAATATTTGTATGCGTGAATATGACTATTTGCACTAGTCTGGTCGTGCCTCAGAGAGCACGTTAAACAGTTTGTCCCGGTTGTCACACGAACGCCTATAGAAGTTGTTACGGGTACTTGGAGCCCTAAATAGACCAACAACTGGCCTAACTGTAGTACTTCGATATTGCCTAGGTATAGGATGTGGAGATCAGGTGGCAGTCGCTTCCCGGAAAATATCGACGATCAGCCGCGATGCAGTGGAAAAAGCAGACCTCGGATTCGGAAGTGACAGCTTCATCCTAGCCTTACAAGGATGATTATGATAGCTACTAATGAACGTATCAATCGTTCACTTAAATTAAAAATGAAGTGAACGGGTACAATAGCAAAGTGGAAACTGCTAATAATCTGGATTTATCCACCTGGAAATTACTCCTTTAATCCTTTCTTCCTGGGTTATGCTGCAGGCCTACAATTCGGACTCGCACCAAACACACGCGAGAAACGTCGAAAGCAGTAGGTACTAACTTTGAAGTGACTTCGGACTTCGGACTTCTTTCAGTAGATACAGTTACGGTACGGTGATAAATACGTGTCATGGAGCTTATTGCTCAACGTTTTATGACCGACCTAGGTACTGATGACGGAATGCGGTGTCTCTTGAAGACAGTACAGGGTTTGATTTTCGTCAGTTCAAGTCTGAACCGATTCGATTAGAGTGGTTAGTGTTACCATCATTAAATAATTTATAAATAAAATTACATACCATAGCGAATCCAGAGAGTAACGCGGAAGTTTTGCTTGAAGCCTTCAGTTTCGCCCTGCTCAGCTGCAGTTTCCTCCATGAGAGGTAGGCGGGGGTGTGGAAACCCTCCGCCGACTGTATCGGTGTCTCTCCTGACATGACGCACTTGTGCTGATGTCAACAAATACTTTCCATTAGTACGAGTATGATTTTAGATTGACATGGTCGTTTACAAAGTCAATACACGAAGAAATTAACAAACATGGTAAATATCCCGATCGATTTAACAGTAACTTTCCATTAGTATAAAAAAAATATGATGAATGAAGTTTCTAAACTCTGTCAGATATATCTGCTTAGGCTGGGTTGCATTATCTTACTTAACATTGCAGTGCAGTTAAAGTACCGGTCAGGTATAAAACAGATTGCACCATTTGACAATTGTTAAAATGACGTCATAACTTGACGCTAACTGTAACCGGCCACGCTTAAAGTTACTATTACTGTTAAATTTGACGGAAACCTTAACTTTAACAGGTAGTTGGAGCAACTAAGCCTTAGTGTGCCATAGTCATCATTGTCACAGCGTAAGTCTCGGTTGCACCCCTTTTGAGCCCGGGATTTGCTTGCGGCATTATGAGGAGTGCAATCTATCAAGGAAATCATATTTAGATCGGAAAGAGTGAATGTTTCAACAGGACTCGAACCCGCTATCTTTCCATTACTTACCCATCGCCCGGAAAATTGTTGTATAGGAGAATTTCGAATGCTTCAGACATGGCTTCGTGAGGTTAGAGCATTACCCCTGTAAGGGAAATATCGCGGATTCAAATCCCGTCGAAGCATTCTCTTTTTGCAATCTAAATTTGATTTGAAACAGTTAGTATACCAATTGCTTTAAAATTTGATCACAATTTTAGAAGGAAGTGGAATTTGAGGACTCATGTATTAGTAATTACTGTTGTGAAGATTAATGAATGGTAGTTGTGTATTTTAATGAAGGTTGATCCAATTCTACGAAATGATAGAAGTAAACAATCAAATGGCATAGTTCACAGTATCAAGACAAACTTATCATGAATACATAAATACACAATACAATATAAATATTGTACAAAAAATTATCATAATATATGTCATTTAGGTACCTGAGTATAGATAAATTAAAATATGATTATTTACAAAACACAAAAACAGAAGGAACATACAGAACCCACATTGAAGCATTTATGTATAATAAAGCTATTGATGACAGAGTTGCCACATCATTGAAAAGATTTTGCATCAAATTTAAATAATATCATATGGGATACATATAAACATATTGATAAAACTCTTATAAAGGTATGATATTGTAGCCGACGACATACGACAACTGCACACGCATGTAGCAGACCATTGTGTCGTTGCGTTGTATCGACACATCGCTAACTGCACGCGTATGCAGTAGCCCTAGCATGAACTCCTATCGAATTTGTATTGTAAAGGTTTGGAGAGAACAGAGCATTATGATTGGCAGTCTGCCTCTTGTGAACCTGTGTGCGTGTGTAGCCCGCCAATCGCAATGCTCTGTTCTGTCGATACCTTTACATTACGAATTCGATAGTATTTCGTGCTGAGGCTACTGTTGTCGTGTCGTATGTCGTCGGTTACGGAGTGATACCTTTAGGGGAAATAACACTATTAAGCTTCAAACTTTTTATTTACGAAATAGGGAGTAAGAATCTGTTTCTGGTTACGCATAGATGTACATGTTGTGTATCAGCATTTTGCAAAATTGCACCCCTAAATTATGCAATAAGAATAATAGGTAGGTATGGTAGTTGGGTTTGAAAAATAGATACTATTTGAAAACACCTGCACCAAGCCCTCATCAATAGCCACATCTATTTATCCAAATATCACATCAGTCATAAGTTTGGCTTTAAAAAGAATTTAGATCGGAAAAAGTTAATGTTCGGACGGGACTTGAAACCACGATCTTTCCTTTACAAATCACTGAGCAATGGAAATTTTCCTTACAGTCATCTCGGGGCGATGGGAGCTATGGTCGATTCGAGTCATGTCGGATCATTCACTTTTTCCTATCTAAATTGCATTAACATTTCATTAGATTTATTTTTAAATGTAAAGGACCGAAAGACGACGCATTTTTTTTAAATATATGTCACAATAGTGTCAATTATTTAATATTACATAATTACCAATTTAATATCTTTCCCATCTCCTACCCAAATCCTCAAGTAGTATTAGAACTTATGCCTTATGTAAACTTTTGAGTAAATTTGAAACTGAACATGAATTCATTCTATTTTTAAAACTGTGGGACCATACAAAACTTAACATTCAAAAACAATGAATAAAAAAAAACATAGCATTATGTTTTCATTCATTGTGTTTGCATGTGTGGTGCAAATAGATTAATACTCGTAGGCTTACACAGATTAGAGTTGTTGAGAGTTCGACCAAGTTCCTGTATGTTCACTTTATTGCGTAATTTTTATGTGTCCGTACAACAAATTGATATAACACTATCTATGTTGAAGTCAGTTGTATGTATGTTGATATTGAACTTAATTAACAGGCCGATAGCAGTAAAAGCAAAATAAGTTGGGGTCAGGACTTTTTAGTGTTATTTTCCTCATATTCTGTTCTGTTTAATTTTGATATCTCTATCATACTATCAAATAAATGAAGTCTTAAAGTTCACATTTGGCATATCTGAAAGCACGGTTCAGTTGGAAGATTTGTTTTACTGGATACTTTTTAAAAATTATCTGATGGACTTAGACAAGTTGCACAACAGCATCTGTGAAGAGGTGATGATGAATGCGGCTGCTATGCAGTAGGCGCGGGTTTAACCCCCGCTCATTTCTCATAATATGTATGTATGAATATGACTATTTGCATTAGTCGGGTAGTGCCTCAGAATAACTACTGTAAGGGATTAACCGTAGAGCTATCCTCAGAGGGACAAAGTGTGTGAATCACATACATACCTTACACGAAAACTTAGGTGTGAGAAAAGGGACAGAGTATAACTGAGAAACATAATTTTATAAACCATTATAAACTTTGAATCTAAGAAATATATATAGCAGTGTCTTTACACTAAAAGTCACAGTTCAGTGCCATTGCTAGACAGGCACACTGTGGTTCCTACACCCGAAGGGGGTTATCTCAAAAGAGAGGGATATGTTGGCTACTATCTTACCTTCGGCAACTGAAGACTCAAAACGGCTATGGTGGGGGACATATCTATGGGGCTTTTTCATATGACAAAAAAAGATCACTGTCCAATGATTACGGGATTAATTGATCACAAGTAATACACATAATATGTCAATCTCATTCATTGGTTACTCTATTTAACTAATAATTGTGCAACTTGTCTAAGTTAGTAGGTTACTAGTAGAGACACTGTCTAAGAATGGTGTGCATTCCATAAATTATATCACTTTACTTATGGTAATAATTATACTAACAACTGATGTTACACATGGATAGATTACTGGAGACAATATGGGGTAGCGTGATTAAAGAAAGCCCTTTTCCAAATTACATCTAAATTAAACTCACTGTGGTAAAAAAAATGTAAGTGGTATAATCCTCAGCTTCAGTGTTTCACAAAACTGCCTATACCTGTCATCCAATCCTTTGAAGAACAAAATAAACAAAATGAATAAAACATTAAATAACTACATACTACTAGTTATTAAAATATAAGTAAATATTTTAATAAACTAACTAAACTACATTTTGGGTGAATTATTTAGAATAAGGATGAGACACAAAATATAAAATAAAAGTTAGTAAAAGCAAACTGTGAAATAAAAAAAACAATGAATATGAATATACTACGCCCACATATTTTCATAAATAGAATTATTAAAAAAATAAAACCATTTAAATTAAGACTACTAAGAATAACAGTATAGCTTTTGTTTTGATTTTGATCACAACAGATAAGAAACAACTTTGTAAAACAATCACATACAATAATATTTAGAATATATGCGTGTGAACGGCGCCGTAACTCTGCAAGACTGATAATAATTATGATATTACAACTGCCAGTAATAATATTACAGTCTCATTGGCAATCAAATTAAATGCAAGCCGCAAAACAATGTACGATACTCAGAAATCATATCATACCTTGCTCAATTTTGGACACCAGTTATGAGAGGAACCGTAATGCCCGCCTGGCAATGCGGAATGGTAATTATTTCCAGCTGTACTGGCCGACCAAACCGACATACCTAAATAATTTGCACGATAGTCCTTCGATTTGAGGCGACGAGGTCACTTTGTCATTCAAATTACAACTCCATATAAACTGCAGATCACATGCGGGAACACAAACACTACATTATTTAGAATTCTACATCACTAGGTTCGATAGTTGTCTAAACTTTCGTACCTGCACCATAACTCATTAAACTAGTTTATTTTTTGTATTTTTTTGTCTAAAAATTGTACAATAGTTGAATGTCAAAATTTGAACTGTCACAAATTGCCACAAATTGCAAACGTCACGAATGAAACTTCAAATTTGTCAACTGTCAATTTGTCAAGTAGTGTCATTTAAGTCATTTTGCGTGATATTCCCGCTATGTTTATCGATACCGATCAATGAAAAATATTTAAAAAGGGTCCTTAACACCAGTAAGGCTTTACAAAAAATTTTAACGATGTTTAAAATAATAACACTTCTATATATACTTATAGTTATAGTACATAACTATGTTCACTTCTTCTTCATGACTTCTGCCCAGAATCCCCGCAAACGCCTAAAACAATACACAGCATACAATCAAAATGTTGTACAAGATTTAGATTCATGCAATAGGTATAGATATTTATAGGCAGTCTCTGGAACTCGGCTACAATGCTCTAGTCTGTCTCGTTCTAACCCATGTAAATCAAAAAGGATGGCGTCTAACGGCAGCTGAGAGGAGGATTTATAAAAATGTCTATGGAACACGCTTGTACAGATGCAGAAAAAATGAGTTCATTTTGTAACGGTACTGTGTCTGTACGGGAGTGTCCATGAGAAATCGGAATCGGACAAACAGGCTAACGACAATGATAAGCGAGTGACAAGTGGACGATTTGTTCGGGTAGTGGATAATGTAGGTCGGTTAGCAGTTTGTTTTGGTAATTAATGTGCATTGGTAACTCAGAAATTAGTAGTCTGGTGTCAGCTGTGTTTGAGAAATTTATGCTAAACTCGATATTGTTGCTGTTGGTGTTCTAAACATTTGTGGTTAAGTGGCTTCTCAGTGCGTCGCGATGGCCGAAGTTGCAGGTGCCGCGAGCACTAATCCTAATGCTGAAATCATTCGAGGCCAGGTGTTTGAAGTGGGCCCCAGATACACTAATTTGCAATATATCGGCGAAGGAGCTTATGGGATGGTTGTGTAAGTATTCAAATATTTAGTAACTTTAGAATATTTATAGAGACTATATCACTGTACGGCTCTTGACGCTGTATAATTTACACTTCATATATAGAACGGATTATAAGAAAAACTATAAATCTACAGTAAACTTTGTCCATGTTAATATTCAAAGTACTGTTACAAAGTTTGTTGTTGTTGCTGTCATATTTTTTCCAACTAGTTTCCAATAAGTATTAAAGCTTTTTACCAATGAATAAATAATATAATGTTTACAACAGGGATATCATTCATTTCTATTTATCAATTCATGATTTAGTTAATACAAGATTTTGATTTTGTCTTAACTGACTCAAGTTCAGTTGGTATAAATAAGAAACTTAGTATGAAAAGCTTCTTTAAAAGGTTAAAGTGAAAACTTATACTTCAATAACTACAATAACTTCTTCAGTTATCTGTGTTGTAGAATTCATAGGTAATTATAAACTTTTAAGTGTAAATAATACAATTAAGTTTTAACTTATTCTTGGTACAATAAATACCTTTATTGTTTATATTTCTTGGATGTGATCGGGACTAATGCAAAGATGGTGATGATAATTGATACTATATTATATCTTAACCTCTTATTTTTTTAATGGTGATATAACATGCAGAGCAATATTTGAACACAATTTAATATTGTTATATTATCACCAAAATTGAAGCTCAATCAATTAGCTTATGGCAGTCCACCCCTGGTCATAGGCCTCTCCCAATATGCCTATTGTTTCTAGGCTGGTCAGACGGGATAGAACAGGGTTTTATTTAGGATTTACGCTGTGATATGGTTTGCATATTTTTCCCTTTGACTCTTATGACTCTGAAAATTAGGTTTCCTCCAATTTCTTCAAACAAAACGGCAATCTCATTGTAACAACCATATATTTATATCTATGAAATTCTTTCCTTAACAATGAAATAAGAAGCTCACTTTTCTTCTCAAAATTATGCAGTTAGATGATTTAAAATTTCAGATGTGCTATAGACGTGGCTCCGTGATTCAGAGGTTAGAGCATTCCTCTTGTTAGGGAAAGATCATCTGTTCTAAATTCATATTATAAGAGGCCAAATCATATTAGTGCACAAGTTATAACATAGTAACTTTGGGGCCATTCACAAGATAATTCACTCAGAAATTTGTCTTCTGTGCTCACAACTCACTCGACAAACTGTCTCACATATTTTGCAATAATATTGTATAATATATTATGTATTGTACAGCCATGTGTATAAATTAAACAAATTCTACTCAAGGTCTTCACTGTACTATGATAAAAACATTACCATCTGTTATAGATGAACAGATGTTATTAAATTACTCTTGTTGCTAACCTTGAGGTTTTGAGGTTTCATACAATTTCGTTAAATTTTTTCATTACCTATAACAAAATGTAAAATAAAAATAGATGACATATAAGCAAGCAATAAAGGAATATTTTTTTTGTATAATGCTATATCATTTGTCACTTAACCTATGATTCTGGATCAAACATTAGATGCATGTATGATTTTAAACTAATGAGTTACTCATTTACAGGTGAGGTGATAAGGATTGTCGTTCAAGGTTTACTTACAAATACTGTATGATAAGATTACTTACTTTATATCATTGATAACAAACCTACCTTTTTCATGTACATAAGAGTGTATTGTATAGTGTACACATATAAAGGTGTTTGTTTGATTGGCCAAGGCGAACTTTGAATCACGTTAAATTTAAAGTCAACAAATCACTCATAAATAATACTAATATGTACTTGAGTTGATTGCAATCAGCCTATTGCAGTCCACTACTGAACATAGGTCTCAGCACTTGTCGTAAATATATATAAATAACATTATTTCATTAATGAACGAAAATATTCAAACAATTTCAAATTTTGATGTGGAACATCAATTCCTCAACCAAACTCAACTCAGAGAATTTAAAATTAGAAAATGTAGATATTTGGTTGACTAAAGCCTCAAGGGTTCATATAAAAGACCTTTCGCTAATACGCAGGTCTCTTAGTAATAGAGATTGATAGGAATCTAACTGGGATATACTCCGTGTCGCGAATTCGTATCAACAAATTCTACCCCTTCCGCTTTCACCGAATTTTTAATAGCAGTACTCGGAATCGCATTTATGAATATCTGCTCTGGCTAAAAATATACCTAATCGTGACCAATTCCGATTGCGGTATTATTATAGGTGCGATATCAGACGGAATTACTGCGAGCTGAGAAATTAACACTTTAATAAACCTACCTCAATGGGTATTTACTTAGAAAAAGTAAATCTAATAGCGCTAAGGGGCTCTAGCCAAAATGCATTCGTTCTGAATCTACATTCGTCATCGCTCTGAAAATGTATGGGAGTGACATTTATTTTCGAATGTCATGTGATCCGATTCCGACAACAAATGTCACTCCCATACATTTTCAGAGCGATGACGAATGTAGATTCGGAACGAATGCATTTTGGCTAGAACCCAAGATCCCGATTGTCAATCTGAACTTAATTTTAAGTTCATCTAGCAGAAATTTAAATCATTTATTGGTGATACAAGAAAAGTATTCTATATTATAATAAATAATTATTCATACTGTAGATCGATGGCACTTGGTTTTGGCAAAGAGTTAAAATCCTATGTTATGCATAAAATATATGCATCACAGAACTGCGGATATGGATGGCGGATAGAGTGTGGTACGTGCGTCCATCACTAGACATTCATTCTAGTCACGTCCTATGCGTTACTCATCCTATCCAATCATCTTTATATAACGAATTCTATTGTTTGTGCGATGGTGCGATAATATTAAGTAAGTGTTATGACTTATGATCAACAATACTTTGATAAACAATAACAACGCTCTTTTTCCTGTCTGCTAGAACCCGTGGCTAAGACGCATCGACTTGTATATTATGCACTTGACATAAAGTTCATTATGCTTTGTACTGACAATTTCATTCACTTCATTCCATCGCGGTGTAAATTGAGTCTATGGAGATTAATCAGAAGCCTGAGTAAGTTAAGGCTGCTGCCTACTGCTGCTCAGTAAGTAGCAGCCGTAGGCAGCAGTACATTACTATTCTGTAATGGGGCAGTATATTACTATTATTTATTCTGTAATGAGGCAGTACATTACTTTTATTTATTCTGTAATGAGGCAGTACATTACTATTATTTATTCTGTGGTTAAGGTAGGAAGTGGTAGGTTTGTATATGATTTTTTGCCAGTATTGAATATATCGCGAAAAATAAGAACCTTCACTGCACTACCGAAATAATTAGTAATTATACCGAAATAATTAGTAATTAATAAAAAACCCTGTCAAGTTTGAGTTGGGCTCGCATATCAAGAGTTCCGTACAATATTGGATTCAGGGATGAATGTAGCCTACATAAACCGCAATATAATATATTAATTGCGTGGCCTTAAAAGTTTGATTTTTGCACAGGTTCATAACGATACGGACCTGTGTATGTGTTATTGACAGACAGACGGACAACGAATTGATCCTAAAAGCTGCCCGTTTTATCCTACTCTAAAAATTTACATAATTGAATCAAACAATTTATGATCTTTCTGCATTAGAAGAAAGAAATACACAAAGTAAACGTGCATATTTACTTCAAAGCAAAATGAAATCGGAGCCTCATTTGCGATTCCGTAATGAAAATTATTTTACAGTGCCCCGAAACATCGTAAGTACCGGTCACTGACTTCTGTATGTCATTAAATGGAATATATGAAAATAGCGAAAACCCCACTTAATTAAGTAACGCAAATTGAAACTTTAAATACCCCTTATAAAAATAATTATATCACAGGCTCACACGCAAATGTTATGGACTTCACAACAATGTAAATTAGTCGAATACTTGAAAGTTCGAATCCCACATGGAATTAATATTTGATATTAGGTACACTTATGGAAATAACTCGATGCTAATAATAATGTTTCTGTCATCATATATGTGATTAGTTTCCTCTACCGAAATTGGCACACATGACTGCCAATACCTGATATTCACAGATGCTTCTGACCTTCATTTTTCCAAACATTCATTTGTTCATAGTATTTCCTTTACCTATAAAAGTATGATTCCGTATCCGACTGCATTCGATAACTGCAGACGCATGCAGCAGTAGGTACATCGTACCATGAAATTTGCTTGAATATAATAATATTGTTTATTGTTTTTAATTTTCGGTTTTTCAATGGCGGCGTTCATCTCTATCGAGGTTGAACTAGTAATGTATGTGAAAGACGGAAAATGCGTAGATAATACACAAATGAACGCTTTGCGGGACAGACATTTTCGGATCGGTCAGATCATGGTGTCGTGCGTTGTTAAACTTTGATACGGATAAATGACACCATTGAGAAATTCAACGAAATAAAACAGTAAACATTATTATCACATTCATATTTATATCACGGTCCGTAGCTGACCGCACACCGCAGCATCAGATACAGCATGTATCTGATGCTGTAGTGTGCGGCCAGCTATGGACTCATACCTTGTAGTGTAGGGGTGTATTATATTCATTTTCACTTTATTAATTTTTACTATATTCTCAAAAAACGGCAACATAGAAGCATCCCTCATCAAAATGATAACAGTTGACGACGCACCGTGTAGTGTCAGGAGAAAGGCAGGAAATGAGTACCTTATATACGGGACTGACCTAATTTTTATCATTGTAAGTCCTTCTATTTAGCAATCAATAAGAACGTAAATTGCAAGATAAGAAGTAGGTTACTAGTACTGCAATATCAGTGGCGTCCACTAATCCATCGAACTGGAGGCTATGATAGTCACTAGTTCCATGGAACTGATTACAGTGGAACTATTGAGAATCATCCTTGCTTCCAGCAGCAAAGTTACAAGCTTTGTGGACAATTGTCCAGTTTTGTCAAGTTTTTGCATTATGATGACAAATGACGCGTATTTTAATGAATTGCGTGACTATTAATACAGTAGTCTTCCCGTCATCCGATTTCTTTTGATTTCGGATCCGACCATTTTTTTAAGTATCATTGTTTGTGAATATTCGTCTGAAAATATATTCGATATTCTGATTCATTCTCATCGTACTGGCTAGAGAAATGTATGAGTAACGTTTAAAAGCTAATTTTTAAATATATGTATCTATGTATACGTACGTCGTTGAAACCTTGTGTTAGTCACCACTGTCTCAGACGAATCGAATAATTCGGCAATTCTCAGAACTTTATCTAACAAACTTGGCTTTAACGTTGGCACTGTCGCCCCACCTTTTGATAGCTTTCAACAAACTCCGCTCGTAAACTTACATTACTTTTCTTTCAAACTTGGTCCCATTTTCAAACTGTAATTCAAGTTAGGTGTGCTTTTAAGGATTAGGTGATTTATTTTTCTTCTCCGATCGTGTCGTCAATTATTTTTAACAGGTTTGATAACGGTAACGGTCTGTTGTTAATCCTTCGTTTTTGACTAATGATTTATGTAATTTGTGAATAAACCGCCTTTTCAATCAATTGTGGGACTTTCACGACATCGATTTTCACGACGTCTAGTTTTTGGTCAGATAATTTGAACTAGGAATATGAGATAAAGAACACCATTTAACCAGTCTCGTGAAGAATTTAGCAACGGTTAGCTTTAGATACATGCAAGCCGATTACTGCAATGTGACTGGCGTGCCTTTCGTCTCGCCGAGCGCATCATTTATTCCACCACAGTGCTCTCCCTGTATTCCGAACTCGGACTAGTCAAGGCCTTCATAATATGAAGCCAAGCATGAACCTTTATTATTAGTTTGTCACTGCGCTAGCTCTGGCATCGTATATTTGAGTTCTAGTGCATTGTTTTCCTCTATATTACGCAGTCGTCTGATAAATAAACACACAAATCAAGTTTTAATTTACGCGACAATTTGAGATAGGTATATTTTTTTACATTTGTACTTTTAAACATTAACTTAAGGAGTACTTCACAGTTGTCATCTCGATTACAATTATGAAAATACATAACATAAACATAACATGAACTCACGCCTATATCCCCGAAAGGGGTAGGCAGAGGTGTTAACACTCACATTTCGCCAGTTTATGTTTAGGTCCCAATTTAATAGGTGGCGAGCCTACCGGGCAATTATAAATCTTCGATAAATAAACACATAACTTTGAAATCATCAAAGAGTCATTGGTGTGTGCCATGGTAAAAACTGGGATCGAACCCGAGACCTCGTCTCAGGAGTCCATTACTAGGCTACCGCGGCTCTTGATTATGATTATGACATTATTAGAGATATGATGATTATCTTGATTATGAACATATTCTACAACTACGAGTATTTGTAGATTATTTAAAAAAGTTCTCGACGAGTAACGAGTAATCGATTCAGTGTTGCTAGTGTTTGTTAGTTTATAGGTCTTGGGTAAGTTGCATTTCCCTCGAGTCGAGGCGATAAAACAAGAATACGGTAGATTGAACAACGGTCCGGTACCTCAAGGTCAACAGGTGAGGGTGAAGTCTACCTATAGGTCAAACGATCAGTTTATAATTAGCTATTATCGGTCTATATCGGGTGAAAAAGTATATCCAGTCAATATAATTCTATGAAGCATTAGTCACTGGTGTATAGTAATTTTATAGGTTAATAATATCAGTTCGTCTGTTGTTTCCTCCGTCCTAAATTCCCGGGTTTTTTAGCGGGGCATAAAAAGCATCTTATGCGGCCATCAAGCTGAGCGCCACTATTTTAACACTGTACGGTTTGTAATGGTGACCCTCTTTCTTGAGACTGCCTTCACCTTATTATCAGGCGAGGTGAAGTAAAATTGACGTGTCAAAACGAGTACTGCGCGTATAGAGCGCATTTCGAGCACATTTTAGGTCCACACCTCGTGCCTACGCCTATACTCGAGGTCGATAGATGATCTTCCTGTCCTATAGGTGCGTGTTTTAGTTTATTTCTCCAAAATTAACTCATCTACACACACTGTTTAAACGCACAGAGATATATTGACGTATCTGTTATTATAGGCTCAAATTTAGAAACGTTCTTTTCTATATTGAATGTTTAAACAGATCGCTACAATTAGGCTTAATTAAACTAGGTACATCTGCGTCATATGTCCAGTACACTCACCTCGCATTTACGGTAAATGTCCGCCATTTCAGCACTGATGGTTGATTATTATGACTGTGTAAAGGTTACGCCTCGCAGTGTTCGCCTTTTGTTCCCTTTTAAATTGACGGCTGGATTCCAGGCCAGCTAACGAGTTACATATTATTAATCGCCTTTCTCAGTTTGGTGTAATGGAATTTCACGATAACGTCCATTAAGCATTAATAGCGAGGTCATGTTTACTATGGTTTGGATATTAATCCTTGGAAGGCGTGGGCGGTGACATTACGACACTAAGTATATATCGTAAATGCTTTCTACTAACTGTAAGGTTAAGTCTGCAAACGCTAATGACGGAGAATCAGGTGCTATGATGCACATTGCGAAAGGCCATGTCCCGTCGAGAACTACAATTGGTGAATGATTGATAGGAAATTTGATAAAATACTGCTATGAAACTATAAGTAAGTGTGTCGCTATGTTCTGTTATGAATATATGTATAGAAAAAAATATTGAATGTTTATCTACTATATAAAAATAAGTCGGGTTTTCCTTCCTGACGCTATAACTCCAGAAAGCACGAACCGATTTCCACGGTTTTGCATTCGTTGGAAAGGTCTCGGGCTCCGTGAGGTTTATAGCAAAGAAAATTCAGGTAAAATTTCAACAGAAAAGCGGGAAAATCATTTGTGGCGAAACGAAGTTGGCCGGGTTTGCTAGTTGCAATATAATTCTGCTATTGCTTAAGAATGTGAAAAGAAAAATCTATTCGAAAACGAATGCAAAGTTGATCAAAATGTAAAGTAAATCAATTGCAGTTACGATATTATACATACTAGGGAGTCTCAATTTAGGGAGCATTGCGCCATTTACGGAAGTTAGAGCGTGTACTCATTGAGACAGTGACTCATTTTGTCACCGATTGCGGACTACGGTCGCATAGTAAGTGGAATAGCTATGAGAAGTAGAACTGAACTAATAGAACTTAACGGAATAGTCCGAAAAAACATGCCTAGGTATATAGTAGGCGGATAAATTATGGATTTATGTTGTTCAGGAATACGAGTGACGACAATAGTGTGATAAGTGTGATTTGAATATCATTGTACCTATAGCAGGTAACGTGTTAATAAATTTACATTAATGTTTTGTTAATAGGCAAGAAAACACGTCAATGGGTATGGTTCTTCTGAAACAGATTTTTGAAATGAAACTTTTTTTTTAATGAATACTTTTTAGAGCCTTTGATCATTTTCCGTAGAACATTTGATGAGATATGACTGACACCTATTATGACAAATTATGTCAATTCTCATGTGATTTTGTCTGTTATTTCTCCACCTTGTTGTCGGTAACGCAGTCAGGAGGAATCAAACATGAAGCTCTCTCATTGTAAAACCGAGCAATAGTTTCAGAACTGATGAACTATCAAACACTTTGACATTGGCAAAATCATCGGTGAACGATGGAGCCACTTACATAAAAGAAGAAGAAGAAGAAGCACATGCGGACCGGTTCCCGGCTTTGCCTGGGAATAAAAAACGCTGATGCATCCGTTTATTTATTTTGAAAAAAAAAACGCAAGTGTGTAAAATCTCGTACTTCTATCTTTTAAAATGACGATATTTCATAAAAACGATTGTCCCTAATTTTGTCCTACTATGAACTGCATCTACTGTCAGAATGTCAAGTTTATAGGTTCAGCGGTTTAGACTCTACATTCATAAATCAGTCATTTTAATGTAAGATAGACTGTTAAGTTTTCACTTCTGCCGGCATTCTATTACTTTTTGAAATCTGACACATGTATTACGTGCTAAATTACCGGGAACCATGAAAATTCTTATGAATAGGTATATAATTTTATGACGATAAATAAAGATTCGAGCAAAATTTTGTGAATAAAAGGCCACCTTTAAATGGAGCTTATAAGGAAAGAAAACATTGAGGTGAGTACGAGTGCCACCTAAGTGATAACAAGTGTCACAGACGTGGTATTAAAAAAAATAAGGGGAAAAATGTTCACATTTTTTATCTGCATTTTACAGAAACTTGCACTTTTCGCGATTACGCACCGTGAAAAGAGACTCGTTAGAGATGAGGACGCAGACACGTTTGTCATAGTAAATGCGTCTATGTCTGCGTCGTCTGTGATACCTCTCACTCCCAACCCGGCATTATATGTTAGGGACCTACATAATATGTCCTGCATTGTTTACGAACCAGAACGGTTGTGCGAGACCATTATGATCATTTTCTCTTTTGTCTAGACGAGATGTTTAGATTCTGTATGCATAATTGTCACATTTGGTAGATAAATAAATAAATACCCTTATTTTCTACCTTTCGACGAAACGTGAACCCTAACCGTACCTGTAATTCTATTCTAAGTGGATATTACCATGACCTAAGCAGAAGTTTCGCATCGCTACCTTAACCTATTGGTGCTAAGTGCTGAATCAGCTTGTTGATCCTGGATATTCCTATCCGCTACAAGTCGTACCTACAACCTATTTCTGCTGTAAACCATGTTGTATGGATTGTGCCTAAGTATATAATGTCAAAACGCTCCAGAAAACCTGAAAGATTTCATGTTGATCTATATAATATAATAATCTATATAATTAATAATCTATATTAATATAACACAATGCAGCATTAAAACGTTGAAATGATTTTGTTATTCTTAGCGAGGCTATATAATTTAGTCACAATTTAGTCGTGTCAATACGAAGGTGTAAAATAGCGCAAGGACAGGTCTTTGCCCTCTTTCTGTTAATAAAGTGGCTGGCCCCCTGTCCCCCTGTAACGGTGTGGACTGAACTAATGGCACAATTCAATCTAACATGTAATTACTTGATGTTATCAATTCAGCAAGAGGGTGTGATATCAGTTGTAGATAAATACGGCGTGTTCTTAGGAGAGTTGCTTTGGGAGTCCCTAGTAATTTTTTGGGGTCGATGACGTTCTTACGTAAAATGAGGTTGTAGAAGATTTTTGTCCGAGGGTCGAAACCTTTGGGACGTTCGAAATCTTAGCCAAATAAAATGTTGATTAGTTTGATCTTCACTTTTGTTATCCAACTAGGAGTCCCAAGTGTACGCGGTCTAACAGCGTACAGTAGTTGCTTTTATTGCGTGACCCCCTATGTTATACTTAGCTCTTGCCCCCAAAACTGCTAACGTTTTGCAGAAACCTCCAAATTACGTGGGAAACTTGCTTGGCAATGGTGCTCCCGCCGGGTCCCAGCAGGAGAGGTAGGCTTAAGAAGTCCTGGCTTGATGTCGTTGAAGGTATGCGTAATCTCACTACCTTGGACGACTAAAATCGTGTGAAGATGGAGAAGGAAAAGCAAGAAGGCGAACCCTAAGCTCCGAGGTTACCTTGGCCTCGGATGCAATCAGGGAAACACCTCTACGTAATGATGATCACTAAAATAGTATATTTTATTTTTTTATAATTTTAATAGTTTTATGAACGCTAGAAACATGATGGAATAATGGATACACTTCTGCCTTTTAAAGAAATCTGTATTGTACACTCATGCATGGAAAACTGCATCAAATTGGAGTATGACTAAAGGTTGATTATATTATTTGAAAATGTTAACTAATGTGTAATGAACATACATATAAAGGTGATTACATCTTTGTGTTTACTAAGGAAAATTACTACATGGTGTAAAATTAGTAGTGCCTTATTGATTAGTGTAATGCCATTGTTTTCCTGTCTCCGAACCAGTGATCCTGATGAAGTTATAAATAACACTGATACGATTCTCTCATAATTTCCTATATATAACCAAACTTTTTTATTTAGTCATAAATGCGATTATTTCTGAGAATAAGTGTAACATAAGTAACTATAGTTAAAGTCATAAAAAGATTGTTTATTAAGTTAATTTATTACAGCTGTAATTAATAATATCACACAAACATGTTGCATGGTACATGTAGCGGAATTTTACAAGGATATTGGAGTCCGACAAGGGTTTGATATGGGTGAGAACAAGCTACATCGGGCGGTCATGGTAATAATAATTTAGTCTTAATTAATTACTTTCCATAAAGTAATTTTATTAGGTATTTTTACCTAAGTTAGGAATATTTACCGGTTCGTAACAATTAGTTGCTGTGATGTTATCTACGTAAATCAAATGGTTTTGTTACCAATATTTAGGGATCGTAGCTTAGTTAAGGAGACGGCCTTACGATTGAGAGATCGCGAGTTTTTTTCTCTTTGATACCTTGACATTACAATACTAACGTGAACCTACTGTTTATACACCAATTTAGGTTAGAGGGTTTAGGCGGAACTACTAATGGTACGGTTATCTTTCCCTATCCCTGAAACCGCCTGTTAATAGTATCACTATTAGTTATACTAATCCTGCGAGATCATCATTATCATCATCATCATTTAAGATGGTGTCCTGGTAGATATCGACAAGTTCATAAATTGATCAAAACCATGTTAGATTTTTATATTTTTTGTTCATTTTAATTGATCATTCAATCATCTAGTAGACAAACTATGACACACGTTTAAATAAACACGTTGATGTATACTATACGGTATGTCACATTAACGCAGGATTATCGCGGTTAAAGCTATCGATGGATAAGATATGAGGGTACTTCTTGGGCACATAAATCTCCCTATCGCGTGGGTAGAAAAAAGGCAATTAGAGGTGTGGCGGAAATAACAGCCCATTAGGGTTCCCACCATAATACGAATTTTATGACGTCATCAAGAAATACGATACGAATTCATGACTAGGCTAAGTATATGTGACACTTAAAAGTATTATGACCTTTTTGCAAATTATGTTTTTTATAACATTGCTTTAGCCTGAGAATCCTTTCAAATAAATATCTTCTTTCCATATTATGAGGGAGAAGGGGAAGAGTAGACCTACTGTAAGTGATTGCATACTACCGAGAATGGCACTCGGATTATGACGTATGTCCAGTAGCGTCGGCAACAGACTTGCTGATTGATGGATACATATTTTTGTAATCCTCAGAGTACCATGTTTATAAATATTTGTATAGGGAGTGAGCTGTAAAGCAAAGCTTACTTTGAGTCTAAATAGCGATGTGCAGTTTGTCGTAGAAATTATATTATATTTGTCGTAGTTATTAGAATAACGTACAATGTTTGTTATGAAAGAGTTTAAGATAATTTGGATTATAAACTGCTTTTGTTACTGACTGTACAGTGGGCTCCAAAATAATTTATGGACAATTTGAAACCAAAATTGTATATAGTGATGCTCCTACACAACTACTAGTCTTAGAAACTACTGAATAAAATATATCTACTAATTAATGTAATTTAGTATAGGATACTACTTGCGTGAAATTACATATTTGCTTATAAAGAAACCAGACATCGATCTAGTTTATTTCATTAACGTTATCTATGATACTTTTGGTTAAATTAGACTTAGGCTGTCAAAGAATTATAGATCTTAAGGTGTGCTGGAACTTTTTGAGCCCAATGTACTTATAAAATTTAGCACAACTGATATACCAACAAAGTAGTTTGTTTATAGATCAATGTATGTATACGGACCATTAATTTTGTATGAGCCATCGCCCCACATACCGTCGATGTGGCTCGCTGTTGCTTGACACGGCCTAATGGATAGCTGATGAATTGATGACTGTATTTAAAATTGTTATTATTTTGATTCTAGTACTCGATATGAACGCGAAGCTTGCCATTGGTTGATATATTTTTTAAATAGAAAATTAGCACTTTATTTGTTATGGGGCTTGCAAGTCGACGAACCCGTTTACGAGCATTATGGATGAAGCTTTGACGAAGGCGAAGATGTTGGAAGTGGTTATGTCAGACTCGGATCGACTAAAACGCACGCCATCTGTGATTGTCGGAGCTGAGATAATATCTACAATACATATCTCTCGCACCCCAGCAGACCTTGGGCTATCTCTTTGGAGGGAGATCAACCTCGGGTGTGGGGATCGTGGTGTCCTCTTCTAGCTCCTAAATATGGAGAGGCTTTCCTCTTGGAGCTGGGAGGTAAGATTGCAATCGCGCTCATGAAACCGCATTAGTTATTCAAAAAGAAGAAGATTAAACCTCAGACTTCGGTTTGAAAGTTTCGGTATAACTGAGAATAATCGCAAGATTCAGAACATAATGGGTGAATAAATAGTAATAAAATTTATCCAAAGAAAACACTTTAATATATGCATCTAGTAGGTATGCGTTCTTCCAATGTCGACAAACACTTACGTCTTTGAAATATTTACCTGCATTACGTCATCGAGATAAAGTTGATTATGCACGTGTGATATCAATATTGTTGTTCAGTAGATCAAGGTTATTGAAGAGTTTTTGTTACTTTTATAACATTATTGCGTATCTTTGTATAACGTATTATTCATAAATAATGACATGACCACGTATATAATTTACTGCATACTCTAGAAGCCAAAAAATGTCAGTATATGTACCTACCTTAATGTAAGTGATGTACTATGTAGCAAGCAAGCAATCGTATCTTAGAGGGATATTTCAATTTTGAATAGGCACTTAGGTACTTTTTGTAATCTTTCAATGTCTAAAGCGTTATAATCATAGCAATCTACGCAAAACTAAACCTATTTGTTTCAGAGAAAGGCTAGCTTTTAAGTAGAAATAAATCAGTACGTAAGGTATATAGGTTACAGGGTTCTGCAGAGTTTTTGGGCAAATTTTTGCTCAAATTCCTAACCAAAGTTACCTTCTGACCTATTTCTAAGGACAAAATTTCCATTTCTACCCATTTGAATCGAATGGGTTCCGATACCGACAAATTACCAATAACCGCTCCGATCCCTATTGTAATAATATTGCAGTCATGTTCCCCTGAATTCTGTTCTGTGACGTAATTGAAATTTTGTGTTCGGATATTCATAGTCTATTGTTAGAGGTTTGTAGGGTCACGCCAATATTACCCCGAACTCAGTTTTTACTTGAGGAACATGTATTGGTTATCATAACATAACATAAACTCACGCCTATAGCCCCGAAGGCGTAGGCAGAGGAGCTAGCTAGTGTAATAGGTGGCGAACCTATTGCCATCAACCGGGCACTTATTAACCTGCGATAAATACTCACATAACTTCGAAAACAATCGAAAAGTCATTGGTGTGTGCCACGGTAAAACCTGGGACCGAATTCGAGACCTCGTTTCCTGTGGGTAATGGAATGCTGAAGTGGTATACCACTAGGCTACCGCGCGTACCGCGTTCCGTACCGCGGTATTGGTTATCAATAGTCGACTTATCAACTTGGGATTTCTAGATTATACACAACTTCGTTCCTTACAGTAGTTATGCTCCTGTATTCTTCAAGTAACTGATGCGGAGACCACAACTATATCTTCATGAAATACGATTTCTACTTGATGACTGTCATCATCTCCCCGCACTTGTCCCTAATAACTGAGGTCGGCGCAACATGTCATATTCTCCACTCCTCCAGATGTCATTTCCTCAGTCACTCCCTTCTTTGCCATATTTTATTTCTCACAATCCATTCACCTTTTTACTGATCTCTCTACATTGTTCACTTTGAACCTTTTTTTACAACATTATCATACCCAGCAGGCGGAGGGTAAACCGTCTACATACAAATATGGTCTCAAGAAGGGTTAACGTCAGACAGGCGGCTGGTTAGAAAACATTAGCCAAATCAATTTTAATTTACTTGGCTAATGTTTTAAAACTACATAATTATAATATAAGCACTAAGTACTGTATCAAATTATTCATGAGTAATCGTCTGAATTAATATTGTATGTATCGAGTCTTGTGCATTGAAATTTGAGTGCAGTGCATCTTTCGATGTCCACAAATATCACACGTGTGTACCGCGTGTCATGAGCTGATTGTTTTTATGTAATTTATAATTGACGAATTTCAGCTCGTATACCACCAAAGTTTCTAACAAAGATCTTAGAAGGGAAAGTAGAAGCAAAGAGAGGAAGAGGTAGGCCAAGAGGAACTTTTATGGCACAAATAAAGGAAAAGATACAGGTTGTGTCGTATCAGGAGGTCAAGGGCTTGGCGGAAGACAGAGAGAAGTCGCGATTACTCCACCGACAAGAGCATAGCTCTTAAATTTAGAGAGAGAGAGAGATACCACCAAAGTACCCCGTGTTATCCTCAAAAGATTTCACCTAAAAACACGTACAACTGCACGTATCGAGCACATTTTAGGTCCAAGATATATGCGATTGGTAGAGCAGGTATTCATTTAGTGTGCCCATCAAATGTAATTGTTCATTATCGACTTTCGATCGATGGTTTCCAATGTTTCGATCTTACAGTTTACCCCCCTGAGAGCACGTTTGTATTCGGTTCAATCGAGCAACCCATGAAATATCACTTCTCCCGGCAATCATTTCACGCACCAATGAGTATGGATGAACTTCGACGTGTATCGTTAACAAAATATCTATCTCAGATATCGCGCCATTCTTTATTATACGTTATATATACGTTTACGCAAACGTTTAGGTGGAGGTAGGGCACGACGGTATCTCCCGTCCGAAATTAGCTGTCCAACTGGGGAAGTACCTCCGCCCTACAGAAGACCGCGATCATAATAACCATCGTGTTGTGTTCCCGCCGGTAAGTAGGGTAGCCAGAGCTCACTATACCCCTCCTTCCCCTCCCCTTCCTAGCCCCCCCACCCCTTCCCAGCTCTCCCCCTTTCCCTTCAGGGTGGGCAGCGCGTGTGTGACACCCTTAGTGTTGCACACGTTCATAGGCCACGGTGGCCGCTTTCCATCAGGTGGGCCGTGTGCTTGTCTGCCACCTACGTAGCATAAAAAAAAACGCAGTTTTCTGTTAATTTGGTAATAAGTGTGAATTTAATTCTATTCCAGATCAATTCATTTAGATTTTCTGGTTATTCGAATAACCTGCGATAGCCATGATCATTTCCTTTAATACTAAAAACTCAAACACGAATAGGACCAACTTACGACGGGTACGTAAATTACTTTGGGTTAGGACTTAGTCCCTTCTTACATTAGGCAACTTAAGCGAAAATCGAGTTGTCAACTGAAGTGACACATCTTAATAACCAATCAGCAACTCTCAAAAAGCATCGACACAGTGGTAGATTTTGTTGAATTGGTGGAATTAGAAGTTGATTGATGAAACTGCAACTCTTTTCTTGTTGCCTAACGTACGAAGGACCTTATGCTTATACCTGGAGATAGTGTGATTATAATAATCACATACGAGATGGCTTACGTCATGCACTCTGATGTGTAAGTGATATGGATATCGGAATGGAAATTGACTAACTGTATTAAACAAATATCCAGTACAATGCACAGGAAACAAACGTATCATCTCATTTCGAGTGTTTATAGTGTTTATTCGACAGTAAGAAAATCATTGATATCGGTTACATAATGTTCCATTCCTTTATATATATAAAAAAAAATTGTAGTAATATTTCCATAATTCACTTTCAAAAGGCGTTCTTCAAACGAGTGAAGACTGTATTTTTATTTTATTATTCTTGGATCCAACGCTTTTTTACCGAACACGGTCCTTGGCCTACCATGTAAATATAAAAAGCTACTATATTATTGAAGCATTATTTATGTATCAAAACGATCTTAAGCACTTTAGGCAAAGGAATAATAAGTAACCATAGACTACAGATAATCATAGAAATATAATACTTTCAAGAATGGTGTCGAGATATGTAAAAAAGCACCGACTCGGGTTCGATCCCAGTTTTACCATGGCACACACCAAGAACTGCGATACTTTTCGAAGTTATGTGTGTATTTATCGCAGGTTTATAAGTGCCCGGTTAATAGCAATAGGCTCGCCACCTATTACATTGGGACCTAAACATAAACTGGCGAAATGTGGGTGCTAGCACTTCTGCCTACCCCTTCGGGGATATAGGCGTGATATTATAAAAAAAAAATGATATGATAATAGGGTATTGACGGTCATGTCAATTCAGTTACCTTTTATCAAATGGTCGGTTCAATAATGTGTAACTGGTAGATATAAAATGAAAAGCGTTGATGACATTTCGTGTAGATATCAAAACTCACTATTAGTGGGTGGATGATTAAAAAATAATACGATTGTTTTAATTTTTAAGTCATAAAATTAGGGTAGGTATATCCACTTATAGTAAATTTTACTAACGCTTAACTAAATTATTTTATCATTATTATAGTTATACTCGTATAGCTGTCATGTCTGACCTTAAAATATAAATAGCATTAGATTGCTCTTACCATTGATTAAGCAAGTTTATAGAACAAAGGCGAATCTAATCACCAGAAAATCAATCTTCATAGTGACAAGCCGAATCTTTTTTAATTTACTTTGAAATTGAATATGACTAAAACTCGCCTTAAATAAGAAAAATAAAAAACAAATAGCCTATCTGGTTAAATTAGCTTGTTAACTGGATGTCTAGGCTAGGCCTAATCGACTCATCACAGAACTAATATTTTGAAATAAGTAATACTGCGAAGGTAGGTACTGAATAATGAGAAAACGATTAGTGAAATCGAACTTTGCTTAATAAGTTTGCTGCTAACGATAATGCGCGAAACTTGAGCTTAACTGCTTAACTACATACGTATACGCGTAAATATAGCGAACACGGTCATTATTCTGTCACGAAACGAGTTATAATCCCAGTTGTAACATGAGTAGTTCTATGCTTTCAATGTGACATAGAGAAAGAACTGGCGGGAAACTAATCCAATGATTATTATGGTATTTCTAAAAAAGTATGGTACTGTAAATGTCATCTATTTTATTGAACCAAACTTGCACAGTTCAATAAAGTCATATACCGAGATAATTTTTTTATACGCACGTATAAAAAAAAGTAGTACCTATGTATAGATAATTGCAAATTCTGTTACCAACATTTATTAAGGATAAAGGTCATCGTATAATATAACATTTCTAACGCTCGAGTAGATACAAATCCGGAAAAGGTCTCAATATATGTAACAGACAAAAATATATAAATAAGCGAAGGCAAACGGTTAATTTTCGAGGTAAGCTTTGTTATATTGTGGAGCGGCAATTTCAGCGAGCCGTGCAACAGTTTTATAAAGTTTGTTTTGTCGATAAGAACACAGAAACTTCGGAATACGGGGTACTTTATCATAGTTGAACTTTCAAACTATACCGTGAAATAACTAGGTGTTGGCACGGAAATGTACCGAGATTTTGATACGAAATTTATGTTTATTAAATATTTTTATGTATTTATTCATTGACACTTCCGTTTACTTACTTAATTTTTTCCACATATAAGTTTATTCAAAAATTAGCAATTAAACAGCCCGACTCTAATCGATAATTCATCAGTGAAAATACGTTCTGCATGTTGGTGCACATGTAATAAATGATTTTTTTCCAAAAATCCATAGGCCACGGTAACTACTTTCCTATAGGTGGGCCGTGTGCTTGTCTGCCGCCGAAGTGGTATTAAAACAAAAATGTACCGACTAAAAGGTTTCCATAGTGATCGTTTCAGAGGGTATTCCACTATAATAGTCGTAAACTTAATGCAAAATGTTTGTCCCGTTTTAATGATACAAGAATTTACCATTTTGCTTTCATATTGGGTTGCCGGAAGGTAGCCGCGGTAGCCTAGTGGTATGGGTAATGGACTGCTGAGACGAGGTCTCGAGTTCGATCCCAGGTTACCATGGCACACACCAATGACTTTTCGATGCTTTTCGAAGTTATGTGTGTATTTATCGCAGGTTTATAAGTGCCTCGGAGAGCACGTTAAGCCGTCGGTCCCGGTTGCCATACAAACATCTATGGCAGTCGTTACGGGTAGTTGGAGCCCTCAAAAGTCCAACCAGCCTAACTTGGAACTTCGATATCGCCATTGGTCATTAGACCATTGGTTGTGGAGGTCAGATGGCAGTCGCTTCACGGAAAATATCGAAGTTCAGCCGTATCACAGTTAGACTGGAAAGCCGACCCCAACTGAGTTGGGAAAAAGGTTCAGGGAATGATGATTGGGTTGCTTAAGAGCACCAAAAATCTTAAGATTTAGCTGCTTTGATCGACGCGTCGCCTAGTTTTTTTATGATAATTAACGCTAAATTGGAAGACGTTGATTCTTTGGCTCTAACTTTGTTTCACATCGACGGCCTGGTGTGACTTTTTTCCCGCAGTCAAGAATAGTTAACATTCCTGTACAGAATAGGGTAGAATTAAAGTGTGGCCCTTCTGTGCTGCAATGGATTTCTTCAATGGATGGTGTTGATGATTAGATGAATGATTGGATTTCGAAAAGTAACCGCGCTGTAGGCCATTGCTGGTTTAACCTTGGTAAAATATGAACCAATTTCACCATAGACGAAATATTAGAAGCTTCTTTTCCCTAAGTAGGTAAAGAGGTCGCTACTTTTGTTGCCCAGACAAAAAGTGGGACTGTCTCAAAGTCGAACTTTTATCATAGCCAATTGAATGAATAGCTTAGATGTGAACTGAGAAGCGAAGTTTTAACTTTTTCCTCATTAAAGCGATGACCTTTTTTTAAATAGTTCGTGTTATGAGTGGGACGTAAACATGTTTCCTTCATTGGAGGTATAGTGTATTCGTGATCTCTGGGGTCAACGACCACGCCCACTATAATAACATAAGAAATCAACTGGACCTGACTTCTTTAGAATAGATTTCACCAAGAAACTGACAACAAATCGAGCTTAGGTGCGTTATCACATTTTACCACAATAAAATTTAAGGTACAAAGTCTGATTACCGAGTTTACTTTTAACTTTGTGTACGCTAGGGGCGTAATGCCTGCCCCGAATACTCATCCCGTTCTGTTACCCACAAGAACCTTTTCTCAGGATAAAAAACCTATGTTATATATCCAAGACCGTATTGTACCTGTGTACAAGATTTTACCTGAATCTATTTGACCCAATATTTAAGCATGTCAATCAACTCAGGTAAATCAGTCATCCTGTTTGAGGATTCCATGAAATCAAGATTTTAGGAACCCCATCCGCAGTATATACATAATCTAGCGATTAATTTTCGAAATCTAGTACCTACATATTACTTTTCGGATTTAATATCTTTGTTATAAAACTTGTATGTAGGTGTTGTCGAATTGTCCGTTCCAATCCGAATATTCGAATTATGTTGTTTATTTGGACCATGATCTTTCAACGGACACCCGAATTACAAGTCATCGACGTTCTTATCTTCGTTTCTTATATAAAAATAAAAATAAAATGTTTTATATTTATATTTCGATTATAAAACAATTTAAGAACATCAAACGTCTTATAAGGCTGTTAAGACTTTTTGTAAATTGTTTTTTTTTAATATAATGATACCTACTATTTTTTTACGTGCTCATGGAATGCCAGGATGACAGAACTTAAGTATAATAGAGGAATTTGTTTATTTTTTTCATTTAGCAATTAGAACAAAGGTTGTAGGTATATTAAACGGTGATGATACCTATATGTATATTAAACGGTGATGACACGTATATTTTGTAGTAAAGCTATTACAGAAAATTTAAAACTTAATTAATGCAATATAATTCTAATTCTACTTCCCCCTGGAACGGGATCATAATGTCACGCAGATGAAACTGCGAACATCAGTTAGTAAAAAAGAGTATCATCTTTCTTATTGATTTGATTAGATGAAATCAAATCCAACAAAAACTCATGAGATCCAATTTTTGCAGAATGTTTTCCCTAAATCTCGTTTTATAGGTGCCATGACCTCAATTGCCTTTTATGTGTCTCGGTATTGGCGCAAGCTGGATCCTCGACGCCCTGAGACTATTTTTCATCTGTGATCTAAAAGTAATGAGATTGTGTTATCCATCCGTGAAAAACCTTTTTCCTTTGAGGTCGTTAGCGGTATACTTACTTTTTATTTGATTAAACTGTGTTATAAGATTGATTGGACATCATTTCAATGGAAATTGGTTGATTGGGAGTGATAGTGATTTATTTGTAGAATAACATAAAACTAGTAGTTCTGGGAACCACGTGAGTACTAATTTTTTCAACAGCCTGTGGGGAACCATATCCTTAATGTTTCAGCCAAAAATTATTAAGATCCGTTCATAAATAACGGCACAGCAAACTTACCCCCTTCCTCTCCCATTTTCCCCCTCATTAAAAAAAGTTGTGATTTTAAATCAAATAACATGTGTAGCAATTTTCGTGAAAATCGGTTAAAATGCACCTTGTAGTTCGGATCATACACCCACAGGTATATACGAAAAAAAAAATCGTCCACCTTGTTGAAACGGAGACTCGTTCGCTTCGGTCGCTTGGTTAATCAATTATATGTAGTTTTTACAGTTATAAATTGTGGAATCAATTCTTGCTACGTACTTGCTACGAAACATACATGTATTAAATAACATCGCAATAACCTAATATTTATCGGTACTTACCACAAAAACATGTTACATCTCTTATTAATAGAATTCGCGCTCAAAACCTCAGCATCTGTGGTCTATTATGACCTTGGTCCTTCCAAAAATCCCATTGGATCGAGGAAGCCCTTATTAATGTAATTATGAAACCCTTTTTAAAGAAATTACTGTAATCAAGAAGGAACCGACCTTAACTAGGTTTCGAAATTTAAATACAAGTTTGCAAATTACAAATGACTAGGCAAGACCCCGGCAGTCGAGATAGCTCCTCAGCATATAAATTTAATCGACTTATTTAACTAATTCACGGGTGTACCGTTTGAGTTCCCGAGGGAAATGGAGGCACATCTGCCTCAGATTGATGTTGATTAAAAAACCTCTTAAGTACAGCCAGTTAGTATCTAGTGGTTTGCACATGTTTTTGTGTAGGTACAGTCAACAAAACAATTTATAATCTGTGTACGTAGGTATTATACACATTGTCAATGATTTGTCCTGTAGTAGACTAAAATAGGCTAATGGATTCATTCTTGAATCTATTATTATTAATTTTTTTTTATAAACTCACGCGTCTATCCCCGAAGGGGTAGCTCTGCCTACCTGCTAGCACCCACATTTCGCCAGTTTATGTTTAGGTCCCAATGTAATAGGTGGCGAGCCTATTGCCATTAACCAGGCACTTATAAACCTGCGATAAATACACACATAACTTCGAAAAGTCATTGGTGTGTGCCATGATAACCTGGGATCGAACCCGAGACTTCGTCTCAGCAGTCCATTACCCATACCACTAGGCTACCGCAGTACTTATATTATATTATTATATTTCATATTTCATATTTATATTTCATATTTTAAAGTTAATAATATCTACAATAAGAATTCTAAAGATAAGAAACTTGGTATTCTATTCAGTCTTCGATAGAGGTTTTAGGATTCACGTGCTCTGTATACTGAATTATTTATGTTCTAGTAATTTAGTTGCTGACTGTATGTTATCACACGTGATTAAACACAGTTTTTATCTTTATTTACTTTGGTTATGATTCAGTGTTATGTACACATGATCTGATTCAATTCAATATTGTTATTGAATCTCCGTATTACTAGGCATATTTAGGTGGAGATAATCGTCCAGTCTACGCACGAAATTTTTAATAAAATATTAATAGAACATCGTATTGAGGCACCATTTTACTAGGGTCAATATTTTTAAATGTCTAGTACAAGCTATAAGTTGATAAATTAAAGAAAAACAAAAAACCCGACTGCTTAAAATCTAATTAAAAAAATTACGTGAAAAAATATCATCATCATTCCCTGAACCTTTTTCCCAACTCAGTTGGGGTCGGCTTTCCAGTCTAACTGTGATGCGGCTGAACTTCGATATTTTCCGTGAAGCGACTGCCATCTGACCTCCACAACCAATGGTCTAATGACTAATGGCGATATCGAAGTTCCAAGTTAGGCTGGTTGGACTTTTGAGGGCTCCAACTACCCGTAACGACTGCCATAGATGTTTGTATGGCAACCGGGACCGACGGCTTAACGTGCTCTCCGAGGCACTTATAAACCTGCGATAAATACACACATAACTTCGAAAAGCATCGAAAAGTCATTGGTGTGTGCCATGGTAAACCTGGGATCGAACTCGAGACCTCGTCTCAGCAGTCCATTACCCATACCACTAGGCTACCGCGGCTTCTTTCGACGTGAAAAAATAATTAAGTAAAAACTAAAAAGAAAGAAATAAGCCCAGTAGTTTGAAATTCAAACAATACTCATAGTCGGGGCCCCTTGGGAAGATGTGATTGGTTAAATTTTAATAGGCCCCTTTGCGTCGCGCAGTCGGGTAAAAATAACACATAAAATACGAACAAATAACGGAAATTGAATACCGAATAAGAACCCTATTCTCCATGTTGGGGTTGTTTTACAAAACTCCCAGAGGCTATAATTAACCCATTTAATCAGAATAACGAATTAGTATTACCAATTTATCAATTCCTCGAACGGCCATTAATATTCTATTTATACACAATTCTCAATTCTGTCTTTCTAGGATTTATTGCCAAAGCTATCATATCAAATAGAAACTGAATCTAAGCTCTTGTTCCGAGCCGTCTGTGCTTATATACAAATTAATGGCTTGGGCCACATTAACAATAGATAGATATTGTAGAACATGTAACAGTTTACTGGAGAGTATTTGTGCAATGGCATCACAAAAGCTTCCTTAACCTTCACCCCTCCCTCCTCCCTCTCCTGACCACCTCCTCTTCAAGATGGGCATTAGATGATTTATATAGGATCGGTAGTATGAGTGTGAATGCGGACGCCTACGGCTACAGTAACCACTGGTAATCAGGTTGACCTGCAAAAGACTTACCTTTTGGGGCTCAATCTAATATTATATATCTCATAGCTGATATAAGCTTCTAAAATAAGTACCAGATTGCCTTTATTTTTAAATACACCTTACCTACAAAGCATACATAGGAACACCAAAATCTATTATCCACTCCCGGTCACATTTTTTCCAGACTAAAACTTGATATCGCATATAATGCCCCTAGATCTGGGTCGGCTGTTTTCCCTCGAGCAAATAAATAGTACATGTTCGTGAACCCCGACCGAAAACGAGCTTGTTTTATCATTATTTATCGATATATGTCTGTATAAGGCTAGTGAGACAGCCTTTGAAAGTAGTAGGGACAATGTGCGTCGAGACAAATGATTTATAGTTTGTATTATTCCGCAGGTCTGCTATCGACAACATTAAAAAAGCTAAAGTCGCTATCAAGAAAATATCGCCTTTCGAACACCAGACATATTGCCAGCGGACTCTACGAGAAATCAAAATCTTAACGCGATTTAAGCATGAAAACGTAAGTCCATTTTTTATGTTTATAAGACATACAGAATGATTGAAGAAAGAATATGTTTTAATGGCAGTTTTTCTTTTGCAGATAATTGACATTCGAGATATTTTAAGAGCGGAAACGATTGACCAAATGAAAGATGTTTACATCGTACAATGCTTAATGGAAACTGACCTTTATAAATTGTTAAAAACACAGGTAAAGTACTATTTTTAGCTGTTATAGAAAAGTATATTTTAATTACACAGATCTAATTACAAGGATACTTACAGAAACAGCGATAATGTTGAGTCTTTAGACTAAGCATATTATTCAAAATTGGTTCAGACGTTTAGTAGTCACGAACGATAATAAAGACAGACATACATTACATATCTTACACAGACACAGTACTAACATTTAATCCTCCTATAGTAATAGAATCTTTAAGTATATAGTATTTACCTAATAAAATAAACCATAATTATATACTTGTTAATTAAAATGGAGTTGAAAGAAAATTTTAATTAATTAACAAAATGTGGAACTTGAATTACCGATGCCTAACACTCTGTTTGATTAAATTTTGTTACAGAAATTAAGTAACGATCACATCTGTTACTTCCTTTATCAAATTCTGCGAGGACTGAAGTACATCCACTCAGCGAACGTACTCCACAGGGACCTGAAGCCCTCAAACCTACTACTCAACACCACCTGTGATTTGAAGGTACGTCAGAAATATGCCTAAATTATTTTTCTTTCGAACTTTCACGTTCCATCATTTAAAATAATTATTCCGGGAATTGTAATACGACTATGATTATGACCTTTGAAACGACTTAGCGTTTTATCCGAAGTGGGAGATTTTTGCGTAGGTACCGTAAAATAAAATCGCCACGGACGATGGGTCATGAACGTGAAGCGAGATATTTTTTTTATTGACTCTGTCTCAATCGAAACGTAATTAATTATTACAGAATGCGTACTAGATACTTCTTCTTCTTCTTCTGTCGAATCGACGGCATTTTTGAGTTGCCATCGTGATGTTGTAATTTGTTTCACGGCAGCGTTCAATAGAACTCAGGTTCGGTTAAATGTGATTGGAAGAATCACAACCTGATCGAGGTCAGGTAGTTCAAGGTTTGCATATACCCTGCACTGTAATACCCTAAATTCCTGTAATCATATTTGTATACTACCTTAATAAACACAGCCATTATAATCAGTTTACTGGTAACTAAGTGATAAGGAGCATTGTCGGCGAAATATCACTGTTAATACTGAACAGCTCAGGTTTAGTAGTCATCAAGAGGCGATAAACTGAAATATGTTATGTCTGATTGATAAAGTTTATTAAAATAATTCATTACTTAACGAGGAACTTGAATTGATAAAATCTCTAGTGATTTAATCAAATCTCTATTTTTATCATGTGCTTGCGACTTATCTCACCTACCTGATAATGTCCTAACAAGACAGTATATACCACTGCGAATTATCGTTTTATTTACGGTTTAGGTTAGCTATAAAATCCTTTTTTTGGTACTATCCCCGAAATATTGATGACACCGCAGCCTAAGTCACATATTACAAGGCTTTATGTATAACACGCCGAGCAAAATCTATTGTTGTGATCAGTCGCGCGTGACTTGGTAAGGTACACATCACTAAGTAAACGGCTAATCATTATGACTACACTTGTTCAGTACCTATATTTAGTGCTATTTACCGATGCTATTTTTTGGTTACTATTCATAGACTATTACTATAAATTTAATATAGAAAAGCCAACTTAGATGTTATTAATTTTAAATAATAGATTCAATACTTTCATATTAAGGCGTACCTCATAAATGGATTCCAGTTAATAATGATCTTGACTATTTAAAATCACATATGAATTGCCACTTTGCCAGCAAAGATAATACAATTGAAAAAAGTCAACAGCTAACACGGAACACTGGACAGCCCGAGTGTCAATATTTGGTGTGTTAATTGGTCTCTTGTTTCTGAAGTCTAAGAGTTACAGTAATGGGTTTCTTCACTCAGTCCGATAGTTAAATACAAATAGATAAAGGCATACGAACACGTTCTTAGTTTATTATTTTCAGGTGGTATCTAAAAATAAACAAATAGAAATAGGTATTTAGAATATTCTGTAATAAACATAAGTCTATATTATATTGTATATAAATGAGCACCGCATGAAGTTATAACAAAGCCACATCTAGTGCGCCACGATATTGTCATTTCTCGTCCGTGAACTCGAAACGGAATTACAAAACCACGTCACTACCGCAATACAGCGGTCGCTTTATTTGACAACTAGGCACACGCTGAAATGACTTGTTAACTGTTATTAACGGTAGCATATACCTGAAATATCTACTACGAGTAGTAGTATTTAAATAACATGTGAATATATACAAGGTGAATTGTTCAACTGAGTGTGGAATCTGCAAATATGAGGAAAAACCAAAAATGATTAAAGAACGCATAAACTGCTGAAAGCTAGCTAAAAATGCTTAAACGAGTGAAACTTACTGCAAAGTTGATAAAAGATCTCAGTAATCCCAAACCCAATTATAAATAATCACAGTATACGTATATGGTTCTGAATATTCCTAATACTCTTTATGTTAAAAATACCCACGGATACCACCACCGCCAATACCGGTGGTATAAAAAAAAAAAAAAAAAAAAAACGCCGTCTATGGGTCTTTGAATGCCGGAGTTGATATAATACAGGCTAGGGTGAGATAATCTCAGAGCCGAGCTGATTCTACATTCCGTGAAAAGAAAATACAACTCAGTACTTATTACAGAGACAAAGTCACGGGAAGAACTAGTTAGATATATTATTTGATCTCCAACGCCGAGAATGTTGGTAGTTTAAAATGAACTTGGTTAAACACAACTCGCTGAATATTTCCTAACTTCGCTCTCTGTTATACAAACTCAAGTTCAAAAGTCGCCTTCACCTTCAAAAAACCTTTTTTGGCTTCAGTCTTGAATATTTTTTTTTATTAAATTACATTTTCCTAACGTTCCTGGGACATTGTTCAGTTTGAAATATCTATGTTGTTGTTTTCTTTTTATAAACTTCATTACACAAATTGATAATAAAAACTTTTCTTTGGAAGAAGCTAAAAATGGAAGCGACTATTATGGCCTACTTCGTGCGACAAATACTCAGGTGTGCAGCATTCTTTGCAAAATTTTCGTTGAGCTGAAACTTAAAGCGTATCAAGCATCGTTTTTTGTTTGCTCCTTTCCTTTTGATGAATTCTGTGTCTAGAGCGCTATGAGACGACACATCTTCCGTATACTGTCTTAAGTGCATTTTGTAGAAGAGTTGGTGGAATGAAGTATGGCACTCACAGAATATATGTCTATCTTGCTTTTGTTTCTTCGTTTGTTTGTTATTAATTCGTACGATTGATATCAAAGTTACGCAATATACTCCTATTTTCTATTTAATTTTTTCTTTTGGCCAGCGTTGCCGATATAAATATCAACAATTCTACCAAAGCCAAACATGCGATGGAGATTTTGTGTGCTGTCCGAATAGAGGAAAAAAGTGCTTGTCAATATTGAACGGGCGGTGAATCTTCTTCGAATTAGTAAACACACTGAAACAAAACAATACAAAATACTTAAAAACGAACCATCTACTTTGTCCTTCAGTCACGTCCATTTTATATAACTTACTTTTAGTGTTGTTAAGGTTGGGCGTAATGTCATGTCAACGGTGAACCTATACTCTCGAAAGCTGTGAAGTAGGCACTAGAGGGAAACCCTTTCCCTAAGTACTTACAGGCTCAACACGAAAAACCTTTTATATTTTACTAGATGTAATATACAAATGTAAATGTAATATTCGGCTCACGTCGTAAGATCCCAGTGATTGTTGGAAGGCGTTTTTTCATAATTCCTTTGATTGCTTTTCACGGTAATACACAACATTTCAAATATTCGAATAAATTATCTTTATTAGTTAGTGACATGGCTCTGTATTTGTAGAATATTGTTCCTGTTATACTGACCTGAAAATGATGGCATGACTGAAATTGGTAGAACGGAAGTGGCAATAATTTGGTTAAATAAGATATCGTTTATACAACCGGAAGTAACTTACGAGAACTTACTCCCTTAAAACCATCTCTTAACGAAATTACATGCAAATCCATTCCACCATTTTTAAGTGAAAGTATAGTAAATATATCCACATTCACAAACATTCACATTTATAACATTAGTAGTATAGGATCATCTAAATCGGCCGGACGGAAAGCTCAACCGCAAACCGCACGGATCTGGAATTGAGCGGCGGGTCAGGGTATACTCGTACACAGCAAAAACAAATGTACCTATCGAATTCGAGCCATACCACAGCCGTTTGCGGTGCTCGGTGGATATAAATGTTTGAGCCGCCCTATCTCACCGGCCGGCCCCCGCCCCGCTCAAGCTCATGGACAGGCCAACTTTCAATTCAAATTTAGGAAAAATGGCGCACAATTTAATGATTTTTTTTTATTTATGGCGCGTCAATTTGACTTCACCTCGCCTGACGTTAAGCTGAAGGCAAAGTCTCATGAAAGAGGGTCACCATTGCAAACACGTTCAGTGCTACAATGGTGGCGCTCAGCTTGACGGCCTCATCAGATGCTTTTTCACGCCCCGCTTAAAGGACCCGGGACTGCAAGAAGAAGCAAACACGTGCGCCGGCAAGGAATTCCAGGACTTAATGGTGTGGCAGAGAAAATATTCTTCTTAATTCTTTATTACACGCACAAAGTGCAGAAATAATACATACATATTTGCAAGAATCATGTACAAAGGCGAGCTTAACTCACAATGAGTTCTCTAACAGCAAACCTTTGAGTATCTGAGGAGTAGAATATCGTAATGAAGGCAGTGTTCTTTATTACGTTCAGTGTCCTGTTTCACTTCAATTTGAACTAAAAAGCTGTCGTAACTATTATTATTGGATGTATACCAAGTATTGTTATGAGTGGCCAGTATTTCGACACAGTTGCACTTGCGATTTTCAAGCGACATTTGAAACAGCACATGCCATAATAGGTATACCATGTTTTGAGTTCACGATTTTCCCAAACTCGATATTCCATCAAGAACCAAGCGGTTCACTGAGTCTTTCCTCTGCCGCACCATTAAGTTCTGAAATTCCTTACCGGCGCACGTGTTTCCTTCTTCCTACTGTCCCGGGAAGTATATATACTGTTGAAGCATCTGATGAGGCCGTCAAGCTGAGCCACCATTGTAGCACTGTACGTGTTTGCAATGGCGACCCTCTTTCATGAGACTTTGCCTTCAGCTTAACATCAGGCGAGGTGAAGTCAAATAGACGTGCCATAAGTAAAAAAAAACTAACATTAGGTAGGTACTATTCAGTTAATGAATTTTATATCCCGTTCCGTACCTCTAATACTAATTAAGCTAACCAAGTATGTTGCTTTAAATATTGTTTCCTCTCAGATTTGCGACTTCGGACTGGCGCGAGTTGCAGACCCCGACCACGACCACACAGGGTTCCTCACGGAGTACGTCGCCACGCGCTGGTATCGTGCGCCCGAGATCATGCTCAATTCCAAGGTATGTTTATAAAAATATATTAAACAATTGCCCTTACAAGCCCTTCATCGAGCATTTACGATGTCTTTACCTCCTCCGAAGAGAGGAATATACCGAGGTCATTGCTATTTAATAGCAATATCTATTAATTGTGATTACATTTAATAACAATGCATATAACAAAATGTATGAGACATGTGTATTACAAGTACAGTATACAGGTATATTATCGACACTAGGTATTATATAGTATTAGGTTAGAATTTTGCAAATATTATGTTCACGTGATGAATTTGATTTGTATTACTGCTGGTTTCCAGCGGCTGGCATCCCCAAAAGTCAAAACTAGTTTTTACTAATATCTTTAGTCCATGAAAGGGTTGTCTATGTCTCTGACAGATCGCAGACATAAGATCGCCCATTGTACGACTTTCATTAATGTAAGAACAGGTTATTTGTGTTACTAATGTACAGTAAATCTTATTCTTTTCTAACTTGACTTACAATACAAGGCTTACATCTATCGTCTTGAAATTTAAGATTATTTATATGTCAACTTAAATACTAAATGCAAGTACCGTGTCAAAATACCTATAATATATTTCTTCAAATAAAAAAGCCCGTTCCTTATATCTGATGATTGCTTACGCTTCAACATATCTGATGACAGGGACTTAGATCGGTTCCCTGTCAGCACCGGCCTACGTACCCAACTAGCACACAAGCGCTTTAAGAAGCTCTACAGTGGCCGTTAAGAGCTTGTTAATTACGGCATTAGCTTTATAGATAGGCCGTACAGCAGTCGTATAAACTGCTATAGCGCTACTCTAACCCCAACATAGGCACTTTTTATAACGGTATCAGCTCTACAATTGCGCTATAGTAGCGAAATAAGAGTTAGAACCGCCATATAATGACTCTACAAGAGTGGTATTGTACGTTAATGTTTGTACAATGGCGCTAAAAGAGTGGTCGTGTGCGCTAACGGATATACAATGACGCTTGAATAGATGTAGCGTACGCTGGATGAGTAAAATTATGTTTTGTAACGCTATTCTGCAGCTCTTGTCGTATTTGATCGCGATTATGTGACTAAAACTAAATACTTAAAAATAATAATTGTGATTGTGCAAATGAAACAAAGTGTTAGATGGTTTACATAGATAAACCAAATACATAAACTCGAATCAAAAGGTAACTTTGAACATATTACTGTGCCATATTTATTGCGAGTATCAGTTTACTGTGAATATATACATGTATTTTCGCTTAGATTTTGACGCGCCCACAAGATAATACGTTTTTAGTGTTATAATATTTTTATAATATTGATGACATAGTTTTCTATTTTATTAAAACCACTTATTAAGACTTCCCAACACACCTAACACACTGCTTCGAATGTTTATTCAATATATTAGGATACTTCTTCTTAATTTTTTGTCGTATGTTTCCCTGCTTCTTTATTAATTTCCAACTTTTTGTTCTATTCATAAATGATCGAAGATTTTAACTCAAAATGGACAACAAAGTATACTAATTAAAGCATTTGAAACCGCTCCTGTCTCACTTAAAGCGTTTTAGTAGTGCTATAAACGTATTACTCACGGTCTTAAGTAATTAAAACTACTACTATAACGCCTTTAGCGCTACGAAAGAGTTCATATCCTCTAATACAGCGCCTTTACCGCTACTACAGAGTAACTTTTACTCTACTGTAGGTAATGACGCTACAAGAGTGGTGATAAACTCTATTATAGAACTTAAGAATCTATAGAGACGCTCTTTGCCACTCAAAGTGATTCAGTAGCATCCTATAGCGCCTGCCAAACACTCATACCTTCCAAAACATCATTTATACCTCTACTAGTGATAAAGGAGTGTTAACAACTCTACTATACCTCCATTACCTGTAGAATAGCGGACTAAGATACCATTGTAACTGCGTTAGTGTAAATTATTACGATTGTATGGCCACTGTATCGCATAACTGTATAATGACGTTAGAACACGTTGTTATACAGGCTGAGGAGTTGGTTTTAGCTTTTCAACGGCTTTTGTATCGCTATAAAGCTCTATAAAGGTGGTGAAAGCTGCTTGTGTGCTAGTTGGGTAGTAGCTACGGACTCCCCATTATCGTTCCCGGTGCAAAAGTGCTCATCATACTTGCAGCGTTTCCCCGTTTCATTGCGTTGGTCATCCGTTGAATGAGGAACCCGGATCAATCGTCCCCTGTTGCGTCGTTTAGTCTTTGTCCTATTTCTTTCATAAATATTTTTGGCATTTCGAACCAGCGTCCAGGTCGGCGTACTTAAGCCTAAAAACTGCATTTTTTTTTATCTATGGCACGTCAATTTGACTTCACCTCGCCTGATGTTAAGCTGAAGGCAAAGTCCCATGAAAGAGGGTCACCATTGCAAACACGTTCAGTGGTACAATGGTGGCGCTCAACTTGACGGCCTCATGCTTTTTCACGCCCCGCTTAAAGGACCCGGGACTGTAGGAAGAAGGGAACACGTGCGCCGACAAGGAATTCCAGGACTTAATGGTACGGCAGAGAAAAGACTCACCGAACCGCTGGCATACCTATAACTATAAAATATACTAATTTCAAACATGAGTCATTCTGGTTTTGTGATGACATGACAAAATAATTAATTTTGTCACACATTAGTCGGAAAGTAAACTAACAATACGGCAGACAGTTTTCTTTTGTTATAAAGAAAATATAACAAGTAATACAGGTCGCTAATACCTAATTCTTCTTTCCAATTTGTGATAATGTGTAGGCAAGTGGCCTTGTAAGGTAGACCATGACTAAACCGAAAATGCTTTTGACCTAGTTCAGCCAACTGTTAACGATACTGGAACACTCCAGAGTGTTTTGGCTCCTCAAGAGTATAAAGAGCACGTATGGGGCCACTCTCAGAAAAAAAAACATTACTGCGGACACATATAAAATATATTGTCGGAATAATTCATTTGTCAGGATTTGCAGTACGTATATGTATCTCGTAGTCTCGCATCTCTATACAATTTTAGAGCACTTGAAAATAGCTTACTACCTTCTTAAAAGAAAATTCATGTAATCATGTCTCTCAGAAAAAAACTGCCTCTGTAATTCAAGCCAAAAATATAAGCTAGGAGTTCTTCCTCACACATTACGACCGGAATCGGTACGCACTTTGAGGTATCAATGGCGCTTCAACCCGCGCACGCTCTAGCTGTGGAATGAGCTCCCTGACGTGGTTTTTCCAAGCGACTACAATGGGTTCTTCAAGAAGGGCATTAGAAGGTTTCTACAGGGTAGGCACCTTGAGTGTTACGCCCCTGGTATCGCTAATGTCCACAGGCCATGGCGACCACTTTCTATCAAGAGGGCCGTGAGTTTGTCTGCCACTTAAGTGGTATAAAAAAAATCTCTTCAGTATATAAATTCAACAATATGTAAGTAAAAGTATTGAGCAAACTTTTCATGTCGTCTACATGCAAATTCTAATGGAAATCTGTTCGGTCCCGATAACATTGCCTTTAAAACACTCTGCGCCCATTACTCTCGTCACACACTTGATTATACAAACATGTAGATTGTATACCTCGGGGCATATATCTTGAACTTAGTCTCCTCTGCGGCGTCGCGGTTGTGGGCGCCGGTTCGGCATCCGCTCAGTGCTAATATTTGTATGCATGAATATCAATATTTGCATTGGTTTAGTAGTGCCTCAGAGAGCACGTTAAGCCGTCGGTCCCAGTTGTCATAAGACCGTCTATGGCAGACGTTACAGGGGAAATGGCCCATATTGATGGACCGTTCACTCGTTCGGCCTAAGGCGTCTCCACTGAAAGTAGGTCCGAAGTTCTAGCGCGCGCCGATTGTTTTGATGTAATCTATGATTGGTGCATTGGCGATTGTCCATCGTAGCACCTCGTGCTATCCTCAAACGCCACCAAAAAACGCGTACTGCGCATATAGAGCCCATTCTATAAGATATATGCCGGTAGGTATAGGCATCTAACGATTGTGACAAAGCATGTCGGCCTCTACGTGAACCAATCGGCTCTCGGTCTGAAGCTTTTTCCCGTCAATATGCTTTTATGGGTATGCAAACAGCGTGTTTTCGAGTTGAGCGGAAATTAACGAGGTTCGCTTGTGAACGAACGAGCACACACATTCATAGTTATAAACTTTATTGTACTTCGACGTAGTAATTTATGCTGGGTCAAAGTACCTAATGCAAATTCAGTACCGACTCGGTTCTGTTTTGCAATCGAGTATACAAAAATAAACGTAGGTTTAGAGAATATCTAATAATATGCATCTTGTGGAACTAAACTTGAAACATGATCTTCTTGCATGAAAAGAAGTATTTTTTACGGATCGAAGTTTCAAACAATTGGAGCTCATGTATCTCGTATGCAAAATCCTCACGAGTATCCATCGCCATGAAGCCGGGTAGACTTGTTATATCGGACTCGATCCGACTAAAATGCACGCCGTCTTCGGGTCTTCGGTTGTCGGAGGTGAGACAGTAAGAACATATCCGCCGCACCCCGACCGACTCAGTTCCATCTCTTCCAAGGGGCTCCCTTCGGCTAAACAAGGATCCATGAAACTTATTTATTCTTCGTAAAAACAAATATGATTCTTGGGTCGCAACTGGTTACGAACAAAATTAAATATCAATTATTGTTCTTTTTCAACTATTTATGAATCAGTTTCGATGGAGGCCGAAGAGACCCTAGAATCGAGCCCGAAGATTATTTGCAGCTGCTGTGTTAGCTGCAAAATACTGTCATTTGTCATGACTTTCGCCAAACAGCCGTCTTTTTTCCTCAAGCTGTGATGTGCCTATGTCCAGCACGGATAAGCAAAAATTTTAGCATAGTATCACGCAAAATTTTCTTGTTGTATAGTTACTTTAATTGATGTTGCTTTAATAAATAATATCAAACCATGAACTGTCACGTATTTTACTATCTTGTTAAAGATATAAACAAGAAAAAAAGGTAAAAATTTGTACAAATTAAACAACAATTTCATCAGAAATTCCAAAACTGTTATACCTTACTCAAAAGAATCGTTAAAGTGCTTTGTGGGAACTTCAAAGAGTAAATACGGCAAAATTCTCACCGTCTGCAAACTATAGAAGCTTTCTACTAGACGATTTAAGGCATTTGTATTATTTCAGCTCGTCCTGTGAAATATTGTGATAATTTACCTTCCGCTGTGAAGAGCCCTCGTAATGGTCTAGTAAATCCTGCTCTTTGAATGAGCTAAGAGTGATGCTTGAAAGACGTTGAACTTCGCCATACTGTTTGTTAATACATACTTATAGCAACAATGGTAGTTTGTTACACTTTATTGAATGACGTAGCGATAATAGCTTTTTAAATTCTATCCCACGTGTGATAAATGTAATATGAACCATAAAGTTTGTGAAGAGTTTTGGATGTTTATTACTTAATCACGCTCTAACAACCGAATCACGGCACGATCTGGGTGTAATTTTTTATAGGGATAGATGAGTTATAGTCTGAAATAAATTCCCATGTGTTATTTCAATATGGGTTGGGGAAACGGCCACTATCCGGGCGATATAATTTAACGAATTTAATTAATAAATAAATATTTTTCTGAACTTCTGGGGTTAAGAAAAATATTTATTTATTTAATTAAGTACTTGCCTAATTATTAGGCAATTTCTTTAAACCCATGGTAGTTTTGTAAATAAATGTCCAAATCTACGACATGCAATCAAAATATTTCCTCTTTGCTATTGCATCGATCGTGACACGTTTCACGTCTTCCATTTTCATAATTATTTTCATTCATGTTCGACGGCTCTTGACCTGGCCTTTCCTTAAAATATCCTCGATCAGATCGAAATATGCGCGCCTGCCACAGACCTATCATCCTTAACTTTGAAAACTCTCCTTTGGAAGAGTTTGAATGACGAAATACAGGAATATATTGGATATCCACTTACATCAATCATAAGATATCTCCTCTGGTAAGAAGTCTTTGTAATTGCTTTGAGGGGTGCAATTTGGAACTCCTTTCTATGACAATTGGTAAAATTTTGCTATTGCTATCGTTACGCAACAATCGTAACGATAGCAATAACAACCGTGGGGGAGAAGGGGGGGGGGGAATTGATAGTTTCCCCTCCCACCCTCAATATATTTTCTCAAGACTCTTATTACATATTGAGCAAAAGTTAACTATGTCAAATAAGTAACCGAAAACCTGATTTGAATTTATATTACAATTAATTTGCGTTGATTTCCTACTGTGTCGCTGTTTCGCGGCATTCTAATAATGCTCCTTCATACAATAAAAGCCTACAATTCACCTTGGAATGCTTAACTGTCTGGGAATACTTGACAACAACCTTTAAGGCTCCTGACAGGCGCGAAACAATACAGCCTTGGAGTATTATTAGGTTCCCTGTTCTATTGTATTCAGGCTTTAAATGCCTCCGTCATATTTCACTGCCATGGTATACAACTTGGTATTTCGTACCCTTTTTCATACTAACTACTGATGAGTAATTCATAAGTAGTTAGTAGCTAGCTGGTATAAATAACAGCTGTTATGAATATTAATATCCAGTAGGTATGATCAGTGATTTCTACTGGTTGTTTGTTTATTTTAGTGCTGTTACTGTCTTTGAATGAATGAATAAATATCTGTGTAATGGTTACAATAGCCAGTTTGAATGTTGTTTATATTGTGGGTATTGGTTTTAATACCATGGCTGACGACGGCGACGATCGTAACGATTCTGCTCGAGTGTTAAATAATCAAATTGGGAATTGTTGGAAATTCTATTGCGTTTAATAAAATAAGAAATGTTTTATGCCAGTCTCATTTCTGTTTTGAGACTATTTGGATAGCAACAGGCATTGAATGATTGGAAAAATATGTGATCCTGAGCCTACATTTCCGTGTATCGTTGTCTTGTGAAAGTGGTGATATTCTGATGTGCACTTCCAACTGGGCACATCTTCTCCCTTCCTACAGAGGACAACGCGCGCGGGGCTTAGATGCCACCCACATACGGTTCAAACAATTCCAACAAGAAGTAAGCGGTTCGACGACTCTTTTCTATATGGTTCCATTAATTCCTGGAATGCTCTGTCAGCACACGTGTTTCCTTCATCCTACAGTCTCGGGTCCTTTAAGCGGGCCGTGAAAAAACAACTGTCAATGCCGTCAGGGTGAGGACCGCCGTTGCAGACACAGCACGTAACGACGGCCACCGTTCCGCCCTTGCTTACCATCAGGCGCGGTGCCGTCTAGACGGGATCTGTCGCGGGTTCCCGTCTCGTCTAGACCTTTACATTATTCAATTTTGAATCGATTACTTATTAACATTTTTAGCAGAACTTTGCAGACTCATCATATTATTTTCTAAAATTTATACATATCCGTATCCATACCATGCCACATAACGCTTAAAAGAGCGCGAAAAGCTATCGAATTCGTAATTTAAAGGTATCGAGGGAGCACAGCTTTGCGATTGACGAGCTTCACACACACACACAAACACGCACGCACGCACGCACGCACGCACGCACGCACACGTAATTTCAAAGTATTTTTATACGACACATATATCTATGCCTTATAAAATATATTTCTTATTGGTATGTAGTGACAGTTATTCTCATAAAGTTACATACCAATACGAGAACTGTGCCTCACATTGTATGTCTGCTACAAGTTACGATTAAAGTACTACGATATTTAACGTAATTTGTGTGCTGTAGACATATAAATGTCTACAATGCTACACTGTTAACATTTACATATAGATTTCTGTTCTATCTAATTAATTAGCGCTTTTATGCGACCACTTAGCCATAAATCATTAGTAGATGTGTCCATTTCTATTCCATTTCATTAATTAGCACTTCGCTGCGTCCCCTAATCACTGTTTTACCGTCTATATGTCACTGAAGTAACCTAAACGGTTAAATCGATTTAGATGAAACTTTGTGTTTGGGTAGGATCGTGAATGGTTTAGGTTGTATTTGTATTTGAACGCCGGAAATGACGATATTAAAAAAAAACTTGCAACCTAATCGGTTTGTGGGCTTTTTGAAATTTGTGAACTAAAGTTTTTCTTGACAGATGCTTTGATTCAAGTTAAGTATGTTTACGTAGTAATTTAGGTTAAATTAATTACCTTATGAGTTAAAAGATTAAATTATGATTTCAAAAAGTTACGGAATATCAAATCAATTAGCCTATACATCCCACTGCTGGACATATTAAGCCTTTGATCAGACGTTTTGGTACAGGGATTTATTTCAAGATTTCCTTCTCTAACAGTGATTTCGTCGGCGTATTATTCTGTTGGTCGCCTTTTCCGGTATCACTCGAATGAGATAGAAGAGAATATTATATTACTTTATAGTCTTTATTTATTATTCATGTATAACATACGTAAAATGTAAACTAACAAATTATCAAACCTAATCAAAAATCATTTATTCTGTATAGGCCATTAAACGGCACTTACAAAACGTCAATATCAACAACATTTTATAGATCAGTGAGCAAATGGACCACCGGTTCGAAACGCGGCCCCGACTTAAGAAGACTCTGGCATGAAACTCAGCGGGCTCTTTTTTTTTCTTTTTGTCATCATCATTATCATTATCATCATTTTCATCTACCTTATGTACAGTGGGCTCCAAAAGTTTCTGGACAATTTGTCACTGAAATTGTGTGAAGTTATACCACTACATAACTACTAGTCTTAGAAGCTACTGGATAATAGATTTACTTAGTAGTGTAATTAAGGCCACTGCTTGCATGAGTTTACTTATTTTCTTATAAAGAAACAAGACCTGGATCTAGTTTATTTTATTAACGCTATCTATGTTAAGTCCTTTTGGTTATATTAGACTTAGGCTGTCAAAGGATTATAGGTCTTAAGGTATCCAGAAACTTTTGGAGCCCACTGTACTTGCTATCATTTATTTATTTATTTCTATATAAATTAACTACAATCATTCGGAAGCAAACATTACTATTGTATAAGAAAAACAGTATTAGATACTCAAGCATGTCGAAATAAATATGAATAATACATACGTTTTCATTGTCGCGATTCGGTCGTGTTAAAGCATTTCCAATACTTTCCTCTATTGGATATATCCAGTTACAAAGCTCACGACTCGCTTTGCGATCCAATAATGCTTGTATACAATACCTTAGCGATAGTAAAACGTGCGTACTTACATATAATATAATGTACCTACTTACCTATGTTTCTTTGAATTCACGAAAGTATTGTCCTTGGTGTAAGCCATCGCTATTGAACGCTGAATCAAGTTTTAGTTAAAATATTCTTCATACAATACTTACTTACATATAAATATAACTAGGTATGTGTGGTAATAAAAACGTGAATAGAAGTTCCAACTAGGTGTTCTATGGTACCTACTTGATTTTATATTTATGGAAAGAAAAAAAAAAGAAATAAAGAAAGAAAGAAAAATAGAAAATGTTTATTAACATCCTCCTTTTGTACATTAATAAATAGTGTTTTACACTGATAGACACATTCATATAATTAAAATTGGTACACTCTGTCCAAGAATATGACTAGCTGATCTCTGCGACTCCGTCCCTGTTGAACTTATTTTGGTCTTAATTTTTTTTATTGTTTTTTGCGTGATCCGGCAAAATCGGCCCTATTAACTTTATGGATTAGCCAGAATCAATACACAAAAATAATTTTCTTAGAACGAATCCTTGATCTGAACGATATACGTTACGTACGCTTAATTATCAAATCACTACATAGTATAAAACAAAGTCACGTTCTCTGTCCCTATGTCCCTTTGTACGCTTAAATCTTTTAAACTACTCAACGGATTTTGATGCGGTTTTTTTTAATAGATATAATGGTTAAAGAGGAAGGTTTATATGTATATAACATCATGCTACAACCAACAGGTTCGGAGCAGGAATAAAAATGTTGCAAAAACGGGGTGAAGCTGACGAAGTTGCGCGGGTCAGCTAGTATACCTATACTATACAATACAATATTCCAAGTTTATACATAAGTATGTAAACCGCGGTCTGTCACGCACCATTACTTATTCTATGTGCGGAATTCTTTGCACTAATAGTACTTGTTACTATACGTTTCAATGAATAGTACAGTACAATACATATTTCCACTAGATACTGCTTGTTCTATTTTCAAAATGTTTTTGTTTTCCTTTTATAAAGAAATAAAAGAAACTAAGTAAACAATTATCATAAGTCTATATTAGGGTACGATGAAGCTGGCTTGGTTTTGTAAGGTAAAAGCTCCTAAATACATTTAGATTTAAAAGAATATTTTGTTTGTTATTTTTTTCTGCTCACGGTACGAACATTGAAATTGAAACTGTCGCTAGCACGATCCTATTAGTTGTAAGTTGTAATATTAGAATAAGAATATACTATCAAATTGCCAATATTGTATAGTGGTCTATTATCTTATCTATATTTGACGAGTAACCAATAACAAAAATCATTTTACTATTCAGATTAGATAGAGTACAGGATTAGCAATGGATTCGATAAGTATTTAATATCACTGGTGGTCGCCCAATGGTCGAAATTCGACCATAATTAATAAAAAAAAATATTTGTTTCAACATTATAAAAGGTCTGTTGTCATAAATTTCACACTCCTGCGTCCATACAATTTTCGTAAAAGGAGGCAACAAGTACGATTAAGTTAAAACCTCCTTACTATTTTGTATGTCTTTTTTTATCCGTCAGCTGTGACTACCTTATGTGTGTGATTACCTAAATATGTATGAACACATAAAAAACATGCGTGTGTGTTTGTGTCAAAATGACTTCAGTTTGCGTAACTTTTGTTTTAACAAAAATCGTGTATGTTACAGAATAATAAAAAAATTAGGCTTAATCATTCCTCTTCAGTATAAACTATCAATTTGCCAAATCTCACCCTACTACATTTACGTGCTCGCAATTTTCGTAAAAGAATATTCAAAATGTTCGCTTCACGTAGGTATATTAATATATAGATTATGACGGCTTGACCACGTTAGATCGACACAGAGTGGAAGTAACTTCGATTAAGCCGATTAGGGGGCACTTTATGTGTAGCGAAATACCGACATAGGTAGTCTGATCTAATTGAAATGGCGCCATGGGCACAAACTTATGTACAGTTGTCTGACTCACTAAGCACTCCTACCAAAGTACAGAAAGATATTGTACTGTACTGTAGATATATACTGCACTCCTATCACCTTCTTCTGCAGGTCCTTCCTAGCACAAAAAAGCCAAAAGTTTGCACTATATTGGTGGAACATCGGCAGCTATAAATTACAAAAGGAAAAAGACTTCTTCTCCTGACGAATCAACGGCATTTTTGAGTTGCCATTGTCGTGTACGACTATTTTTAAGTGTAATGGACACATCCCTATTATTGCCTTATGTCGTTCAATATTCTAATTAAAATATCTCTTCCCCAGGGCTACACCAAGTCAATAGACATTTGGTCGGTGGGATGCATCCTGGCTGAGATGCTATCGAATCGGCCCATATTCCCGGGAAAGCACTACTTAGATCAGCTAAATCACATCCTCGGTGTCCTCGGGTCGCCCAGCCAGGAAGATCTCGACTGCATCATCAATGAGAAGGTAAATTGCTGCTACTAACTCCTATTTCTAACTAAATTGCAATGCATGTCAAATACGTAAAAATATTTCTTTTAGGTAGGTACTTCTAAATGTCACCCGTCCAAATATTTTTGTAATGCCATATCAACCTTGCTATGTTTTTTTTCGGGATAAACCGTTATCTATATGTTAATCCAGGATATAAGCTATCTCTATTCCGGATTTCACTCAAAATCCGTTAAGCCTTTACAACGTGACAAAGACAAATACACTTATTACATATTCAGTGATTCACAAACTTCCGCCTTTAGGATCAGTGAGATGAAGTGAAACTATTTTGCATTTAAGCCGCATGTACTTTATGTGTTTTAATTAGGAGCGGCTAACCCCTTATAATTTTCAAACAAATTGCACATAAACTATCTATATACAAATTTTATTTATCAATATGTTTTACGGGGGTAGGAAATGACAGTATATCCCGTCCTAATTGAGTTTTCTGTCTGGGGAAGTACCTCCGCCCTGCAGAATACCGAGGCTTATAATAACCTTATGTTGTGTGTCCTGGTGTTGCAAACGTCCATAGGCCACGGTACCCTTTTCTATCAAGTGAGCCGCGTGCTAATATAATGTACATATTCAATCAATTAAGTAATCAGCCTATCGCAGGCCATAGGCCATGGGCATAGGCCTCTCTCAATATATGTACCTACATATTATGTCTAAACTAATTAAACAGCCCGTCCCTAAAACTATATTTAGGTTACAATAGAAGCAAAAATCAAAAGGGTGCATAAAATAAGTCGTTTAATTTCAAATAAATCTATAATTCGTTTTTTAATTCGTGGTTTATATATCATTGACATATAGGTATGTTTGATATTTCAATGCATTACCTTCAACATGGTGGCATGGACAAGGACATATCTCTTCGTTACTCATTGACTAACGAAGTCGTGATATCGAAGCACCTTTTTCAGCGATTCCATTTAAGGAATTGCCTTGATTTTATTTGTCGAAAACGTTAACGTCAAGAAGAAAAGTTGAAATATGCCGTTCTCTTGAGAAATAGATATTCATAAACTACAAAATTGAAAAGAATATCTATACTGTTGATTGATGGCACTTGGTGGAATTTGTTGTTACACATATTGAGAACTCACTTGTACTTTTCCACAGTATTTTTATTTTTTATTTTTTAATAGACCTGACCGGTAAATAGTAGTGTGATAAACGACTTTATTCTCACAACGCTTAATACGCTTAAGCTTGTGTTTGTAAGCAGACTTAAAAATTGGTTGCCTGTAAAGTCGGTATACGGGCGAAAGTTTTACGTGACAACGACTTTGAGTGGTAAGGACGCGTGCCTTTCACTTTTTATGTCTGTCTCTCTCGCTCTTAGGCGGGCTAACCATGCCCGAGTGGAAGGGACGCGTGCCTCTCACTCGCTCTCATTGTGAGCGCATAACGTGAGCGGAGCGTAACGCAGTTTCTTGAAGTGTCACCCGGCAAGCCAATTTATAAGACGTTGTCACGTCAAAAAGTGCTTTTCACTTAAAACGCTTTTTAAATAAGTCGTCTATAAACGTACGTAAATTGGACATGTTTTGAAATTTTATTTAATAAATAATTGTGTAACTATTTTGCAGTCTTTGGAACATTGGATATATTTTATATTAACGATTTTGAACACAGACATTGTTATCAGTCTCTATTGTTTATATACACTAGATTATACTCTCATATTATTTACACTTATTATAACTACGCTATACCTATTAAATTGTACACTTATTATACCTATCTACTATATTCACAATTAAAATTATATACACTGAACACTAATTATATACAATACGTTTATAAACTACTAAATTGGATACCTAATTAAAATACGAAACGTGCATTCGAACTCGAAAACTCGCAAAATAGGTAGATAACATCACGGACGATCGCTTTAAGCCGAAAGCGAAACGCGTACTAAAAAGCATAAAACAAAATAAAGCATAAAAAGTATCACAACACAACGAAAAGGAGACGGAAATCGGTGGGCCCAAAATGGAATAAGTTGAGATATGATCTAAAAAATCAGTCATATTTTTGTGTCTTAGAATATGAAAAATTACCTCAATTCTCAGTCTGGAAGCGGAGAAATATGAGAAAATAGTTTTCGGTAGATTATCGATTAAGTAATCGATTACACATTTGCAGTAAATAATTAACTCAAAGTAATTAAATGCACTATAATATACTTACATGCAATATAGTGCATATATTTACAGTCATATTATTAAACCAAATATCAATTAATTACTGAAAAACCAATATTAAAGATTATCGATTTAATATCGATTCAAATCTCTCTTATATTTTTAGGCTGTCACTGGCATGACAGTAAAAAAATAAAAATATAATAATATTTAATAGCATTGACACTGACAGTTGCCGTTTTGTTTGCTCATTCGTTTCGTGTAGAGATGGGTTAGTACCGATATTCGTTGGTATTAGCTAATCTTAATATATTAGTTTCATGATATTATAATATCTTAACTAATATTTGAATATTAGTAATATTTTACCGACAACCAATCCTCAAATACCGCGGTGATCTATGATCGTATTAATATTGACATATTATTGCACTAATAAATATAGGTCAATCTTCTTGCGCTGAATAGACTGATTAGGTAGGTACCTATTATTATCGCTGAAGATATGAAAGATTGATATATTTTTAATAATGATTTTGATTTATGTATGATAGTAGGTACAGCATACTTTAACACATCGTGATTGAGGACTGGAATAATAATAATAACAAACATAGTTACAGTACCTACTTGAAGTCGGTGGCACATTTTTCTTATATTTTAAATACAGATATAGGTAGGTTAGGACCAGTTGTGTTTCTTTTTGTAAGTAAGTAAATTAGTTTCTAGTAGCTGTTGCCCTCGGCTTCCAATATAAGACTTGCTTGATACTTAGAATACAAGTTATGTCTGTGTATAAGAATAGTCTAACCAACATGGTTTGCGATGGCAAGTTTCAAATTATTGTTTATAAAAATGGTACCAAGTAATGAATATTTATTCTCAGTCAGCAACAAAGTTAATACGATCCGAGCGAATACATCACACACTAATCCATTCCATAGACTAATATTCACCAATCGAAAACAGAATGATATTACACGACCATGTCAGATAGTAAACAAGATCTGAAATATTACTGATATCAGCAATATTACCATATCATAGTCGGTCGGATTACTAATACCTGAATCTTAAAAGTAATCTTTTAACTAATATTAATATATTCACTTCATCTCTAGTTTCGTATTTTCCAATGCGTTTTGATTGCTTTCCCGATTATTTGTAATTTTTTACGACCACTGCTTTGTATTTTACGGATTCTGACCCTGCCTACATTATACTACGTTGGACACCGAAGATCGCTCACACGTTTGACTTGATTTAATATTGATTGTTATTTTGGATTTTACCGCCGGCTTGTGAATTGGATATTATTGAAACTATGGATTTCTGTGTGAATTGTGGGATATCCACTGCTCATTGCAATACACTGGGTAGACCACCCTTACACGATGAAACAATTCTGTCAGTGATCCGGCAATGGCTTGCACCTCAGTCTGTGAGTAAATATAACCTCATCTAACCAGCTACCATCCTGGCAGGTGTAAAATACATACATATATATTTAGAAGGCCTATGGAGATTGTTTACAGTTATGGCAAAGAATTATTTATTTATCAAACAATGTTTTATTACCCTAATACGGAACAGTTAATTATGTATTGTTTAATGTAGCTGAAGATTAATAAAACTTATTTTATTAATATTTTAGTCGACGGCTCTCGTAGAAGAAGGGAGGCTATAGTAATGCGTTACTGGTACTGAATTGTATTGTAGGGAAACGACCTATAGGCTGCTGGGCTCATATTCTAGACGACATTTTAATTATAATATAAGGCGAATAAAACACTATATTAAATGATTTTTTATTTTATTTTAGACATCCTTTCCCTATCTTTTCACCTGTTACCTACCTATAGCTTGAAGTTCATATGATTTTTCAAACATTTTCTAGTAAATACAATAATTATGTTATGAGTGCAAAAGAACACATTTTGCACTTCAGGAATCAGCTGTTGGTTAAAGATTGTAACATAATGTCACTTTTACATAATCTCTTATATCTCTGTTCTCAGACTGACAAAATCTGCAGAATATTCAGTAAAAGGTTGATAATATATATAAGCTATTAATTGACACCACTTTCATCTTCTTACACCCTGGGCCCAAGATTGTATGAAATCATTTCTGTCTCCTTTATACGACTTGAAGTAATGTAGTCTTAAATACGTTTAAATCTATATTGTCAAATTATATTCAATTTAACCGCATAATCATATTGACAAAATTTTATATTTACGACTTTATTTTTGATCCATATAGTCTATTTTCCGGCGCGCGCGCGCCAGTGCAATTCGACGCGGTCGGCGACAGTAGGTACATCATAATGTTCGTGCGCACCTAGAAACAAGCGTGCCGTCCGTTGTTTCGTTTAAACCAAATAAGCTTATGCTTGTAAACGTACTTAAACGCTTGTAGCAATAAGCTCAAACTTTTCGTTGTGTTGTGTTTAAACGGCCACTACTACCGGTAAACCTTTGAGGATGCCGTAAGGCGAAACCGGTCAGGTCTATTAAAAAATAAAAAATAAAAATACTGTGGAAAAGTACAAGTGAGTTCTCAATATGTGAAAAGAATATCGCTTATCTATTTTCCAGACCATCATTTATGAAATTTCTAGACTATAGACTGTCCGGCAATTGTCTACTAAAACTAATTTAGATATCTACTCGCAGTACATGTGATGTGCTAGGGTGATGGTCTACATAAGTAATTTCTTTTTCATTTAACGACACCATAAATAGTTGGCATCGAAATAACAATGACGTCTTACTGTGCTATCTATTATATAATAATTTACAACCAGCGGTTTGGTATATAATTAAACATGTATAAAAGCTATGAAACACGATATGGATTTAACCACTCTTACTATTTTATAATACGAGTACGCTCAATTAAATCATTTATTTTAAATATAGGAAATTATCTTATGTACTACATAGGTGTTTTATCAAGAAACATTTTGTGTAATCGATTTATGGATGGATTACGGACGGAGGAACGTAATAGTCAGGTTAATTTAGACCAAAAAATGAGAGTGAAGGTACGTAAAGTCCCAACAGGATGAAAATTCGTAAAATTGTTCAAAACATAATTATAAATAACATTTAAAAGTTCTCCATCATACCCGTGTATGGCGAATTTTTTTACTCAAGGTCATAAGTAAAAAAATTAGCTATTCTCGATATTCAGCAAAACGGTAAGTTTTATCATAGAAGTACTTTGAACAAAATTGTAGATCATAAAAAAATATCTATATAATATGTATCAATACTTTTTTGTACGAGCCACCGTTTCTTAGATAAAACGATTCAGAAAGTTAACAGTAGAACATCATGAGGCGGTGTCCTAATTACTTACTTCTTCTTTCGAGTCGACGGCTTTTCATCGCCTATCAGAGTGACAGAATTGGTTTTGAGTTGCTATCGTGGTTACTTACTACCAGAAGGGAACGTCCTGGACCGGACGGGTGATTTGCCCTTCTGCATTGGCCATTTCACCCAATTCGATAGGAATCATACGGATAAAGATGCCTCGATTTGTGTTGAAAAAAGTGAACGTCCATGACGAGACTTGTACCTGCGACAAGTCCCCTACTGGAGAATGCTCTGACCAACTAAGCTGTATGAACTTTCTTGGATATACGCAATTCTCCTATATAATTCTTACGAAATATCAGAAGCAATGAATGATGTTACATTTAATTTGAGCTCAGTGGTTAAGGAGTCGGCTTAACGATTGAGAGTTTACGTAAATGGTAATAAGTGAAAAAAAGTCATTAATAATCCTTCATCTAAAATTAGAAATGGTGGTAATTCTCGATTTATCCAAAATCCCTCATTGAACAAGTCTATTTGTGCTGGAATGACAATATGTAATTTTCTCTTTGAAATATCTTGGAAAGTTATCGATACCGCTACGACGTGCCTACTAAAAGGTACGTAACAAGTACTACGCAACTCCTAGAACATTGTAACATCTCGTTACTCCTCACTTTGATATCAATAAGATTGCAGGCCACTTCTGAACTAATCAAAGTATCTAACAACTTCAGATTTGTCAGGTTTTGTCAGGATTGATCAGGCAGTGATTTGATTAATTTGATTTGATTTGATTTGATTTTCAAGTAATAGAACAATGGAAGTATGTAAGCCTTCAGAAATAGACTCAAGTATCGATATCAACTACAGGTTTATTGATCTTCAAAGACGAATTCCTTTATTAGCAGCTAACCGTATGGGGTTAGTGAACTCCGGGAAAGGCCTTGTGAGAGTGAGGTCTGAGCATTACAAAATTAATACACAAAATAAAATCTATTTAATGAAAATGGATGTTGCTAAGCAGATAACTCGGTAGAACAATTCAACCGATTCAGAAATTTGGAAAACGTCCTCTGCATCTGGATAGTTGGACGTATCAATGGCTACCTTAACCACAGAACTGTGATATCGCTAATTTGGTTGTGGAGGTCCTATGGCAGTAGCTTCACGGAAAATGTCAAAGTTCAGCCGCATCTTAGTAAGACAAAAAAGTCGACCCCAACTGAATTTGGAATAGGCACAGAGAATGATGACTATCAGATACTGTCGGAAGCTTACGCTATCATTATTCCTTACCCTGATTTTCAATAGACATCCATTGAAAAGCAACCGAAGCAACGGCACCAACGCAATTCTTTTCCTACAGTCTCGGGTACTTTAAGCGGGGTGTGAAAAAGCATCCGATGAGGCCGTCAAGCTGAGCGCCACCATTGTAGCACTGAACGTGTTTGCAATGGTGACCCTCTTTTAGGAGACTTTGCCTTCAGCTTAACATCGTGCGAGGTGAAGTCAAATTGGCGTGCCATAAATAAAAATAATAATAATACAATAACTGCGTATATAGCGATAAATTCAGTTAAAAATAGTTCTATTTGAGAATGTTATACTTGTTCGTTGGAGAAGGAACGTATTCAACGTATCAAATTCCGTTGAAGGCCATATCATACTCCTGTCACTCAGGACGAAAAGCACATTTGTCACCGTCAACATTTTGCTAAAATGTCGAATATCTTTCGTATTGAAGTGTCGTCCCCTCCCAGTGCCACTCTCGAGGGATCCACGCTCACTCAACTGTGTTTGTTTGGCTAGCCTAAGTAGATAGACAACCCTTCGTTATATTTTTTCCACTTATCTTATGCTAGTTGGAATTTCGTAAGTTTAAGATGGTTGCAACTCAGAACATAAATATAATAAAATTGACTTGACCATTGATCCATTGTTAGTTAATATTTAATCGTCCCAAAGCCATCTGATGACTGTACACTCTGCATCATCATCATCTTCATCATCATCATCATCATAATCTTTATCATCATCATCATCATCATCATCATCATCATCATCATCATCATCATCATCATCATCATCGTCATCGTCATCTCAATTTGTTTAGGGCTTGAAATCTGCCGAGGTCTTAAGACAATCTCACACAGACATCTGATTGAATATCCAAGACTGCGAGAGATTTAAGTCGTTTCGAGTCCGACATAACCGCCCTCCTAAAAACTTTTACGGTGCTTATAGCTTTATAAGTAGATGCCTATAAATAAATAACAATCCATAGATGGACATCTATCGAGTCAATCTATAGTTTCATAATGGCACGTAATCAAGTACTAATTCACGTACCGAATATGTTGCGACCGAGTTGACATTTAATTTGGTTTCGGTTAAAAGTTGAAAAGCGATTGGGTGACCGTATTCTTGAATAGGTCTACAGGAAACCTTTTATATACTTTAGGTAAATACGATCAGGAAAAACGAAATTGTGTGTACCCTTGTACTTACCGAAATAAGTACATGTTACATTTCTAGGAATGGTTAATGGAGAATTTCTCTATATTGTCTCGTATTTTTCTGAATCGTGGTATATAGAATGATGTATTTCAGTCTAATATCCAATAACACTGAGTTGTGTACATTACACAAAGATTAGACTTTTGTGTACGAATATCGAGCTGAAAAATAAACTGTAAGGGTATATCAACCGAATATATTGCTTTGGAATACTTACCTACAGTTCTGTTGCTGGATGACTAAAGGTAGCCATAGACGATACGCCCATTCGGATCGGATGTATGGATTTCAATACGTTTGGAAATCCAAAGCTGGAAGGCGTCAATTTCATTGGCATACATTTATCATATTCACAAAACGATTTTGGAAGACGTCCACTCCATTTGGATCGTTGGACCTATTGTCAATGGTTACCTTAAGGAATATAAATATCTTTTAAATATTCATTTCACTTACAGACATCATCCTTGCGTTAATCACGGTTGCAATCCGATTGAAGTCCATGGTCCGCTCTTTCCAGTCTGACCTCGACAACCTATAGGCTTCTTCTTCTATCGAATCGACGGCATTTTTGAGTTGCCATTTTTGATTTTTTATTTGTTTCACGACAGCGCCGCTACTCACGAAGAGGGCCCGAGCATAGTTTTTCTTTTCTACGAGAGTTTCTTTTCTTTTCGTTTTTCTTCTTTCTACGAGAAGACTTACTACATCCCCTCCAACTTATAGGCAATATTGTAGACCAGTTTTAGGACACCTAAAAGCTCCTATTGATTTTTGGTTTGACTTATAGAAAACTTTTATGAGAGTGACTAACCGCGAGATGAAAATCTACGCCAGTAGTCTCCGTCGTTTGTACCTAAATATGTAATGTTCAGCAACATTTGTGGGCGAACGTCCGTTAATTGAAAACCTTTTGTAGTAAATTAAAAATCTAAGGCATTCCAAACATACTGCTTGCGGTTGATATTGTTACTTATTCACATTGTCGCCCAATTAAGTAGCAGGAAGTGGAAAGTAATCGGGAAACTTTCTCGATCCCATCTTTGTTGTCCCATATGAATAAAATAAAAGTAGTCATCCATCCTAGTTTAGGTGTATTTATGACAAAATGCTTTCTTAATCGGTTTGTATACATCCCATAAGTATTCTTGTTTCTTAAAGTTTAATTAAGTTTGACGTAGAAACAGCTTACTATCAGTAGATACTCGTGTAATCCTGACGGCGACTGTTGAAATTGGTAGATATTAATCATTAATGCCGAGTGCATTCATAAGTAGCTTGCACTTTGAATTCCAAAATTTAATATGCAAGTATCTTGAATATCATCGAAGCGACTCTTGCTTTTGATCTCGGAAAAACTTGCTTGCGCCGGTATCTATGTCCTTAAAAGTATCATTTTTGTAACTTTATAAACTGCTTCAATCAGAATCTAAATCAAAATTAGGTAAATCAATACGGTTTCATTTAAAATTTTTCATAAGCCAAGAGTGATGAACAGATTTCTTTAGGGATCAAAGTTAGTGCGTACTGATACAGAATAGAATAACGTTCGAAGAGCGGGCTCATTTCACGTTGAGTTTCACGAAATATTATCTATCGATATATTTTGGTTGCAAACAACTTTTTATAAGTAGGTATAATGACGAGTGTTAGACCATAATTAGCTCTATACATGCATTAGGTATGCGTTTTTAAGCTGTCTTTCGAAGATAGCACGTAGTGCAACAGTGGTAGATGAGCTCAAATCCACCCAATATAGATTAGGTATTACAAACAATCTACAATCCGCGCGCGCCAAGACCGCGTTTCTTTCGCGATTTAGGTTAGGTTTCTATTGGTGTAGTATCGACATAGAATAACGGAATAATAATATATTCCCACCTTCATTCTATGGCTGTCAACCGGGTGCTGTATAATGTCAAAGTACAGTATATAACGTTTCGTAAGTTACCCTTTGGCTATGGATCCTTCGAAAATGTATAAGTACATACTACTTAGCAACTGACTGCGAAATAAAAATACCAAGGATGACTTAAATGTCTTTTTTTATTCATTTGTAATATCAAAGTAATATCTTATTTATGTTTTAAGGAACGGACGAATATTTTAATACTAATCGTTGAGTGACATCAGTGAGTGTAATATAAAAGAGATGTTGACTTTTTTGGCTCTCTGAGGATTTGGGCTTCTCGAGGTAGGAACTCTCAAGTAAATAAAATTATTCATATTCGAACCCAAAATCTTTCGATCGTAAGGCCAACTCTTTAATAGTTACGCTACTTTTTTTTGTCGTGCGGAAAATCCCCGGAGGTTATGTCGGACTCGACCAAAACGCACGCCGTCTTTAGTTGCCGGAGGTGAGGTAGTAGACAACATATCGCAATCGTTACGCTCCTGGCATTTTCACGCGTGAGATGATCTAAATACACATTACTGAAACCACACGTTGTAGATTCATATCGAGAACCTTAGCGTAACCCAAGAAAGAAATCCATAACAATCTCGGTGAAAATTAACAGATCGTAGTTTGCATAGGTTCGTTCAACGGCCGAGGTGCGAGGGATATGTTACTTACCTCCAGCAACCGGAGATCCGAAGACGCCATGCGTTTTAGTCGGTTCAAGTTCGACATAACCCCTCTCACTGGCTTCCTTGGAGGCAGTATCTATGGTTAGTTTGCGTACGGGAGCAAAACTTGGCTCGTACGAAACCCATCGCTCAATATAAAATAAGATAATAGAACTATGCGCTCTCATTCCGTTCCATGGACAAAACCATTGTCTTTTTTATACTACTTAGGTGGTAGACAAGCTCACGTCTCCAGCGGCAATTGAACTATCCGCTCTCATGGCTTTTACGAGATCAAAACGCTGCTGCGGTGTGCTAATAGAGTACGTCTATTAAATAAAATAACAATCTGATCAAGACGACTCAATCAAATTATGTGTATACCTATAAATTATTATTTCTTCTACATTTAATTATTTCATATTACATTGAATTACAGTGTAATTGTAATTTGTAATCCAGTGTAATATTTGATGGGCTATAATGAGAAAATGATGCTTGAGTTTTAGTTAAAAGTTATAGCACATTCAGGGAGTTAATTAAATTATAATTATGATATTAATAAGAAACCAGAGACCTTATTCGCGTGTACCGACCGGGACTTGAACGATCTCATAATTCGACACATTCAAAGACATTTAGTTATGCACCAGTTATTTTCATTTAAACTTATACCAAACAATATTCGTTATGGCTGTGATTAGAATTATTTCTAAATAGAAGAATGTAATTATGACATCGGGAATTATACGCAGGTTATAATTTTTATCTTATAACTATAAACATTTTAAAATCATATTATTTGTTCCCGTTGTTCTCGGCAAAGTAGAATTTGCTTTACCCCATTTCTTCCCATGCGGTGTTGTACAAGGCGACTAAGGGATAAGACTGTAACATCAGACAGAAATAATGAGCCCAGACTCATCCTCAGAAGCATGGGTCGAGTGTGTGTGAGCGAAATGTGAGTGTTAATTCACCCGGAGGGAAACAACGTCATGGAGAGACCACCGTTCCAGAGACAACGGAACGGCGGCCACCATGTTTTGAATTGCACCCGTGCTGACCACCAGGGGAGGTGCAGTCAATTTGACGACCTATGCGTAAAAAATGCGAGCAAATAAAGTAATTCATAAAAAAGTGTAAACTACAATTTATGAAACAAATATTTGCATCATGATTATAAGCGATCAGATAGATATATATAATGTAGCGCTAGGTACTGTAAACACAATCATCTCTGGTAAATAATACAGACAGAGAGTGTAGCTTTTTTCCATCTTTGTTTACACGTTATTCAAGTTCAATCCGCTTGGGAACATATTTTTTGTGTTCCGGATGAAGCGTTTTGAAAGCGGCGATTTTTCGTATTGTTTCCCTGGACGGTTCACATTCATTCTCGAATGTTCTGTAAGATTTCAATGCATTTATTTTCATGTATTTTATACCCGTTTTTTCTTTTTCGTGCACGAAATCCCCACTGATCCCAATCTCTCCGGAGCCGATGAGAGCGGACCGGAATCGGTGCGCACTGTGCACATTTACAATTCTAAGTATTATGTACACTGACGGACTCATAAACTGCATCAAAGTAATAGACGACTTTGAAATAAATATTTTAACCAAGTATGCATACTTTCTATACAGATTTAAATTGAAACCTCTAGATTGGTTCGTGAACTTTAAAACAGCGTAGGGTCATATCTTTAAGTTTAAGTTTATGTACTGGAAAGGACCTTAAGACTTTTTTTGAAGAAAAAACAGAAATTTAAGAAAAATTTGTTTAATTAAAAAATTGGTTTTAACAATAGACACAAACTTTATGCAAGGGTTTATTTGTGTTTTAATAAGGTGTATTACCCCCACGTGCCCTTATTACGGATTCTAATCGGTTCCGCATAGATTTTATAAGGGTTTTTAAAAGATCTTGCGGAATATTGTCCCATTCTTCTGAAAGTGCTGTTCTTAGTGCTGCCACTGTCGTGGGCGAAGGGTTTCTCGCATATACAGCTCTTATTAAATTGTCCCAAACATGCTCGATGGGATTAAGATCCGGGCTGCGTGCTGGCCAATTCATTGTACGTATCCCAACCTCTTCGCAATAATGTTGAACTTGTGCAGCTGCATGCGGCCGGGCATTATCCTGCATTAAAGTAAAATTTTCGCCTATGAATCCCATGTAAGGCACCACGTGATCTTCTAATATCTCTGTTATGTAGCGATGTGCTGTCAAACCCCCTCTATTACCGTTTTGACGGACTATGTCTATGAACACAAGTTCTGTTCGCCCGTTCATCGATATGCCACCCCAGACCATACATGAACCGCCTCCAAAAGGAACACGCTCCTCAATGCAACTTTGAGCATATCGCTCCCCACGTCGACGATAGACTCTTCTGCGACCATCTGCACCATATAAACATGTCCTACACTCTTCCGTGAACAATACAGAGGCCCACTGCTCTTCTGTCCAATTCAGGTGATGACGCGCAAATCTTAAGCGAGCTTGTCTGTGAGCTGTAGACAACTTTGGACCATTTGCTGGTCTAAAAGGGGTGATATCCGCTTCCTTTAACCTTCTTCTTATTGTTCGTGCACACACGTTTACTCCACGCACTTCATTAAGCTCGGTTTTGATGTTAACTGACGTGAGGAAACGATTTCGCAGGGAAGTTATAACAATAAATCGGTCATCACGACCTGTGGTTGCTCGAGTTCTGCCTGTACCACGTCTCCTCCTGTAAGAACCTGTCTCTACAAACCTTCTGTATATTCTAGAAACCGTAGACTGGTTTAAATTTAAATTTCTACCAATCGTTCGTTGATCCAAGCCCTCCCGCACCAATGCTACAATTTGTGCCGCTTGTTCGGACGAAGTATCCATATTATGGTTCAAAAACTCTCGATGTGTTAAAAAACTAACCCAACAATTATGCTGGTAACAATAATTCAATTGACAAAACAAAAAAAAACAATGAGAATCAATTTAAAACTTTGCTATAAATAACACGCAAATCTGATACTACAAGTAAATTTTCTTTTCCCGGCTATATTCATTTGTTTTACTGCAGTTCTATTTTTAAATTTAATTTTTTTTTAAGATTTAGAGCCAGTCTTTCCATATTTATATAATTTAATCTAAAAAGTTTGCATACTTATTATAAAAAATCCTTTTAGAGTAAACCTGAACTTTGATGCAGTTTATGAGTCCGTCAGTGTAGGTAATACCTAAATAATGTTCTAGATACGAAAGTTAGTTTGATATAATTATTATGTATGCATTAGTATATGTTCCTCCGATGTGGTACACAAGGAAGGGATCGTAAAATGTCATCATAAATCTTACTGTCTTATGTCACGTCTTCTCAAACACGTACAACAATAAAAGGAAGGGTTCTTTGTTGTAGTTTTCACATGATGAATTGTAAGGTTTACGTTCGGGATGGAAACAAATCATACTCTAGGAGGACACGATACGCAACTCAAGACCCAAAATAAACGTAGCATGTAGTATAGCATGTAGTAGGTATATTCTTGAAGGTTCTTTGGATCTTCGTTTTATTGGTTATGATTATAGAACTTGATCGTGAAACTTGTATTTACCCCGACGTTTTGGACATTACGTTACGTTACGTCCGTATGTATGTATCGTATGTACACGTTACGTATGAAGTGTGGGCTATTCTAACTACCCGCATCTGTTCTTTCAATTTTTGTTGGCTCAGGGTGACAATCATTTAATTGACACACCACACTTACAATATCCGAAGATTTTAAACGCAGTTTTTTATGTGACAAATATTTGCTAATGCCACATGGGTAGCGGTTAGCGGTAGTGAACGCGACTGCTACACAGGAGGCGCGGGTTAGATCCCCGCTCAGTGCAAATATTTGTATGCATGAATATGACCATTTGCACTGATCTGGTCGTGTCCCTAATAGCACGTCAGTCCCGATTGCCATACGAATATCTATTGCAGTCATTACGGGTATTTGGAGCCCTGAAAAGTCTAATTAGCTTAACTACAGAACTTCGATATCGCCAATTTGGCTGTGGAGGTCCGATGGCAATATCAAAGTTCAGCCGCATCTTTGTTAGACTAGATAGCCGACCCCAACTGAGTTGGGTATAATGATGACATTTGCTGATGACTGAATTCCACACTGATGAAAGCTTTAAACCTTAAAATTTAACACAACATTTTTATTGGTTTGTTTTGACATTTATGGAGGCGACTAACGTCTCACTTCCCAAGCAAGAGTACTCACTCTTGCTTGGGAAGTGAGACGTTAGTCGCCAGAATACCCATTCTGCCCCAGAGCCTCATCCATAAATCAGTAGGTTTTCCTGCTTGCAGGTAAGGTAGCCTTAGCCTCGCAAATTTTCGCCAGGTCCCTTATACACCCAATATCACACATTATTGTCTTATTATTTCCTACATATGCATACCAAGGCCGTCATATCATACCTCCACAACGTTTAATTGACCAAACTGTATTTGATCAGACATGATAGCCTGCGGCAGTTCCACGGAATATTCAATTCAATTCAATTCAATTCAATTCAATTCGAACTTCCTCCAATAACTGTTCTTCACAACAAACTCAAAAGCGGTGATTGAGATCAGTCTGAACGAATCCGCATTATGACAGTCGAATTTTGTGAATATGCTTATTTTAATGAAAAATTTGTAACAAAAGGAACATTACTGATCGAAAATATTAAAGTAATAATGCAAAAATGTTGCAACTATATGAAAAATCCATTATTTTATGTTTATATAGACGAATTGAATATTGTCACCTTATCCAAAATTGTGACTCATATGATGTTTTTAAGAATGAGACTGAATCTATATACATGTTATTTGTTTACTCAGGCTCGTGGTTACCTGGAATCCCTGCCGTTCAAACCTCGTGTGCCGTGGACGGATCTGTTCCCTGGCGCGGATGCCAGAGCCCTGGACCTGCTGCACCGCATGCTCACGTTCAACCCACACAAGCGGATCACGGTCGAAGAAGCACTCGCACATCCATACCTTGAACAGTACTACGACCCCAACGATGAGGTACGTTTCCATTCAACCTTGTATATTCACGTCTGTATGTCATCGAACGGACAGAAAGTGATGTCATACCCGAAATTTCAATCAAAAAAAGATATCATACCCAACATTTGAAAATTACGTTTTAGTCCATGTTAGAGGACGAGCTTTTTGACAATCGAAGACGATTTTGAGACACTCGGGCAATTTTCTCAATAATTTCTAGCGGTCTCTGTTGCGTAGCGGTAGTAATCGCAACTGCCACGTGGACTGACCAGTGCCAGGAGGCGCGTTTTCAATTCCTACTCAGTGCACATATTTTATGCATAAATATGGCTACTGGCACTGGTCTGGTCGTGCCTAGAAGAGCACGTTAAGCCGTTGGTCCCGGTTGTCATTCGAACATCTATGGACCCGGATTAACGCAGGTATGATGATGATGATAGTGGATCATTATTGCCGGAAAAAGTTAAGAAAAAGCAGGAAATTTACTAGATTAATCGTCAGATACAATTGAGACAAACAAATTAGAAATGGGTCTGCTAGAATTGGTTGAACTTTCTAGCGCATCCATTGTGTACATAGCGCCTTGCCTGTATAGATGGTTTAATTTGAAGCCATTAAGTAGATTATAAAGAACAAATGCCCTAAAGAATTAACCTAATGAGTTTTCCTGCCAAGTTTTCCATGAAAATCTCAGCGATAAATCTGTTTGGAGGAGATTGCAATCGCAGACAATTTAGGTCACAGTGATGTTGCTATGTGATGATACCAATGTTTTGTTTTGAAATAGCAGACAAAAAGACGCATAGTCAAATAGCTGCCCTTTTGTTAACTTTTGATTTTAGATATGGGCATGCTTCTTTGTAAAAGAGGAAATTAGAAAATTAGGGCCTCATACAATACATCAATTTGGAACTCTCCCTTTCCTATTACGAGGACGCGTAACGAATCTAATAAATGAAAAAAGTAATAATAATGATTAGTCCATTATTAACTAGTTGCAAGTTATAGTTATTTTTTTTATTCTATTCAAGTGGTGAATGAAAAGTACTTGACTTGACGGACGGACATAGCATGAAAACATTAGCAAAACTGCCTTGCCACAGTCACAGCTTGTTTTCACAAAGTAAATACGAGCATTATGAGCATTCAAATGACCCTATTTGAGTGCATTAAACATGACGTCACCGAGCGTTTTAATTAAGTATCGCCACGGCCGAAACAGCTCCCACCACTTTGACCATATCAACGTGGATTAAGTTATTAGTCTGAAGCCGCATTTTCACGTCCCCGATTTCACAGAAGCATGCGGAATTTCGCGGCCATTCCTCGTGGAGTAGGACTCGCCTGTAATACACAGTACAGTCTCATTTAGTCAATCACTTCAACAATCCTACTTCTCATTTCCACGGCGATTACTTTCCATACTCCCTTATAGCGAGTTTTAATGTCATGTCGTAGAATATTATTATTGTTACTTGGATGAACGTAAATAAGTGCGTCATTGTGTGTATGTGGGTCTACCCTAAGTACTTCCTGAAGAGCGAAACCTATGCTCGAATTGTTCGGGCCCTCTCCGTGAGTAGCCGCGTTGCCGTGAAACTAATAACTACACCACGATGGCAACCCAAAAATACCATCGATTCGACAAAAAAAATTTGAATCTCCGCAAGATAGCACATTGAGATAATTCAGTAACTTAGGTATTTATAATATATTCTCTATTCCATCGCAGCGAAATCTTAACTTAAATCTGTTCGTGGATCCCTTTCTAATTTTATTTATCGTGTGCAGAATTTCCTCGGTTACCACCTTCGCCAAAACAGGTGGAGGTGATTATATCGGACTCACATATCGCCGCGGCCTGCTTCTGCTAAGATGACAGGCAGCTCCATCCGTTACTCCCAGGTTACGCTCATGAAAGAAAGACGGAGGTCATATTGCAACTTCCAATGCTCGAATCGCCCCCGCTGTTCGTGGATTCCTAGGAAATGTAAGCACAAGCTTGCGAGCACCCTTACAAAGGAAACCCCCTGGGAGGCCGCAGATTCAGGTTTTCACTGCTCTATAATAACATCCTAAACTCATAGAGTCTCATATAAATAAAAGTCGGTTGAAGTCTGTTGTTTCTTGGAAATGTATTTTCCATTTTATGATTAGTTACCATCTGTTTAACCGTAGTTGTTATGTCAAGAGCTCATGGAAAACTGTTGTATGAACTTTTTAAACTAAATTTCTACTCTCTATAGATAACTCTAATTACTTACAAATTCTAATCAAAGTTTACGCTTGTATTGTGGTTTTTTGGAATCTAATTCTAATTAAAAGTTAAGAACCTTTCTTTTTTTAGTCAACAGAATAATTAAAACAATTAATTCTCTAGGGCGTCTCCTAAATCTCAATGTTACAAAATTGATTGGGGTGATTTGCAAATGTTGTCTTATTGTGTTGGGTATTGAAACAACGCAACGAAACTTCGGCGAATAGAATTTCTTGTGTTAAACTTATTTCTTAATTTATGAGAACATCTGTACGTTTTATTAATTACGACGCCAAGCTGGGAGACGCAATTTTGATTATTTATTTGTGTCAGAGTCTCGAATACAAAATGTGAGCACACATATGATTTAAGGTTCGCGTTTATCAAACGCCGGCAAATATACGCTATCCCATCGTTCAATGATTAGGTTATCCCAATTTTATTGCACCATAAATCACCCATATTTGCCAGTAACCACTCATCCGTATTTTGTTTTTCCAAACTTAACCAGAAACGCACGTCTGCTTCTCCAAAATTACATAAAAATTTCTCCAACATGAATTATACAGATTCATGAATAAACTGGACTAATTTACATCATTTCTTATTTTACACAAACTTTTCTAAGAAGTAAATTAAATGCTAATGTCATACATAAATGTAATAAGTAAACAAAGTTAACACGCTGTCGGACAATATTCAAAGGCAAATTTTAATTACAGCCTGTGGCAGAGGAGCCGTTCCGATTCGCAATGGAACTTGACGACCTTCCAAAGGAGACACTCAAGAAATACATCTTCGAGGAAACTTTACTGTTCAAGAAACTGAACGAAGGCGCGTAGACAACATTCTGCCCATAATAATAAGATCTATAGCGCCCCCCGCGTCTACTCGTCAGCTAGGTGACAAAGGGCTAAGGTGTTCCATACATGCGAGCTCTGCGTTCACGACTTTCCAATATTTTGCCAGATATGCCCGCAAATCGCTAGCTTGACGTCATCGTCGTCGCGCTACATGTATTTATCATCGATGTTTTATCTTATCACTAACAGCGCCTCTTGATTAGCAAGTAATACGAATAATTCTTAAGAATGTTTGTTGAATCTTGTAACTTTAAGGATAATATACATGTTTGTATTATGGCAACAGGAAAAGAGTGGATTCAGAGCTCGTGTATGAGACGCGAGTGAGGTCTAATTATGTGGATGTAGATGATGTTGTTTTAAATTGTCAGATATTCTTTACTCGTAGTCGGTTAACCAAAACGGTATTTGTTAACCAATATGTCGTTTTCACTAGGTAATCGACGTTGTGGACTCTAGAATGTTGAGTACAACGTATTTTTTTTGTATTAAGCTGTAATCTGTAACGTGAATTACGTATGTTAGACCCAAAGCCGAGGTAATCTAATGGATTATATTAAATGCATTAAGCCCTGTGTCTCATAATTAATGTTTCGTTCATGAATTACGTTGATATGCGATGATTAATACTACGCATATTAAATCCTAGCCAATATTTTTGGCTTATCAACGAGATGTGAAACGTACTCGCTCGTGGTCTTAAAAGCATTTGCCTCCATTTTGCGCCTAACGTGCATGTATGTAAGCTTAGTAACGTATCCAATGTTTGTAATCAGCGTTTGCAAAGCGCTGTCCTACTTTTAATTTCCTGAAGTATTGTTTTTTCGTGGCAGTATAAGTACCTAATGCATAATAATATTTTATTTCATCAAAATTCGCCAAATAAGTGATTAAATCGCGACAAGCTTCGTTTATATATGATTCAAAGTTGAATAAACGGAATCATGACGTCTGAACTTAGACTGCCTTCACACTGGCGTTTATCCAGCGTAGGCGTTCGATGAACGTATACGCAGCGCAGACCAAGCAGGCGTCGCGTTGTCGCGGCGTCTCTGCTGGAACATATGGGTACGCTGCAGTAGCGTCAAACGTTCTTTCGACGTTCGAGCCTTCCATCAACGTTATTGCAGCGTACTCATATGTTCCAGCAAAGATTAGACTGCGTTCATCGAATGCCTACGCTGGATAAACGCCAGTGTGAAGACAGTCTTAAACTTATGTTCGGCAATATCGTATCTATATGATTGAATCAGAACGTAGAAGTAATAGGTATATATTAATGCGTAGTGAACTTATAGTATCATAGATAGGACTTTTCTGAAATTTATAAACGTTAAATATACCTAGTCGTACAATTTCTAAATCGATGGCGATTGGCGTGGAAAGATATCGATATCATTCTATTGTGCAGTATTACGCGTTAACACGAGATCGGGTTACGCTTACGCGCCCGCATCGCTACTAACATCCAAGGGGGATACATTTATATGCGGACTTGACGGCGTTCAATGTTTTTTTATTAATAATTTAGAGTGTCAGGAGACACTTTTGGGACTCTTACGGGCACTGCAAATAGGGCAAGAGATAAAGTAGGTATTACGTAAGTGCTATGCGTGAGTTGCGAGTCGTGCGGATATTCTTTATAGTGTTAGAAATATCTGAATACATTGTTTCGACATCAGCCTACAGCTGCTCGCGTCGCAGCTACACGGAAATTCTAAGCACCAAACAAAGTGGAGAGCATCGTGAGTAGATGACCGGTGTAAATATTTTTACATTTCGAATTAATGTATTTTAACGTGTCACCGAGTAACAATAAAATTTAAAGCACCACATTATTATTCATTAATTCTGATGTGATCTAATTACGAATAAATGTACTTTCTATATGGCGGGCGAGGTGTTCGTTGGAAAACTTGCGTGTTTTTTGTAATAATAATTATCGTCTTCCTTGTATTGCATGTTAGCGCACAAGACAATCTTAGAATAGTTAATTCTTCATATCAGATATTTTAAAAAGATGTTTATAGAGTATTTGAAATTTATTTCATGAATGTGCGTCGTTGGTGGGCTCGTCGTATCAAGTTTTTCAACGAACTGTGTTGGTACAGAGCATTTAAACAAAGAGATGATTCTTTATTCCAACGATGAGTTTGAAGCAAGGTTCATGTCAATGATGGCAAACCAATTCAACAGTCTGCAACTCTTTGTAAATGCTCTGAAATGTTGGCGGCGACTGGGACTAGACGGGACAGCTTTCGTTACAACTTGCAAGTATGCATCAAAGTGGCTGGCTCAATAGTTTCATGAATTCCATGAAAATTAAAAAAAATACATGGTGATATTCGAACCGTACAAACTACAAACAGTACAAGTTTTTAAACGTATCTAAGTTTAGTTTTAAAAAAAGCAACCCCGCTTCCAATTTTAAATGTTTTTCAGACGATGAAAATGAATTAATATAAATAATGAATTCTGATTAATACTTACGTCATCAAGTTCTTGAACGAAAATGAATTTCGAACAGTTTTTTATTTTAAATTCAAATTATATCAGTAAGGGGGGTTATACACAGAAGCAGTAAGCAAACATTTACGCCGCAAATACTTCTTGATATCTCTTGTCAAATTGTCAAATGAACGGCAATTTGCTGTGTGCTTGCTGCTTTGCTGTGTGACTCGCCTAATTCCTAATTACTTGTAATAAAATTGTAAGTTGTAATGTCAGTCTGTGCCGCATACCTTGTCGTTGGCGTCGATGTACCTATTGTTACTTCATTATTGTCTATGAGACGTTGTTAGAAGTTTAGCCCACATTTCTGGCCGTACCCCGAGCAGCTCTATCCCGGGCGACTCATCTACTTCTGTACTAAGACTTGACTAACGTTGTTTGTTGAAAGTATTTAGGAACTATTTAGCGGATAAACAATTTGTCATTAAATTTTAAATCGTATATAATGTGAAAAGTTTAGAAGAGGATATATTTTGTGTCTTGAGTTCGCCTTAAGACGATACCTACGTGTATAAATGTAATGAGAGTACTAAAGTCATTGCTTCCAATGGTGGGTCAGCCGCAATTACCCTGTTCTCGATTCCCTCGATTTTTTAAAAGCCTTATAATTTCGGGGGTAATTGAGAACGGGTAATAGCAACTAACCCCCAAGGGTTGTGGTTATGTTGCGGGCTATTGTTTTGAGTTGTAGGCTCATTCTAAATCAAAGAGCAATATCGCATGTAAGTTATTACGTTTTTATGTGTAGCCACAGCCTTGCTAAAATATTACCATAACCATCGACATGTTCTATCGAGTATTTTGTCTATAAACTAAAGGTGCGGACACACAGCGAGCGCCACGGTAGGGCAGTTTGATTTTATTGGGGTAACTGTGGACAGCACAAGATTGTAAGACTTGATCACTTCAACAATTTCACAGCAATTTGTGGATGGCAGTCGCTTCAAGGAAATATAGAGGTTCCTTCGTTTCGTATTTGACTGTAAGTTAAACGCAACTGTGTTGGGAAAATGTGAAAATTGTGTGATTGAACAAGAATTTGTATGGCATACAGATATCTGCTTTGTCTGTCATTTCTATTGGGGATGATTTTTTACAATACATCAAAGTATCACTATAGTCATATATTATGGTCTGAAAAGTTATAACACCGTATTTCGCTGTCTGCAGCAAATTATCTGGTGTAATGTCTTGATCACACGCACCAAGAAAACAGTAAAATGTTACTCGACCGAGACAGTAAAGTATGTAAGTACGCAACTCCATTCGGTGCATGCGATCAATGCATAAATCCATGGGTAATGAGTTGTCATTAAACGCCGTACTGCCCACGCACGGTTCTCTGTGTGTCCTCAACTTTAAGAACCTTGATTATTATAAGTCTTTTTGTACAGTTTATTTCTTCATAAGAATTGCTTGGAATTATTTCAACTGTATTTTAGTACATATATCATTAAAATTTATGTAAAAGACAAGCTTATCTATTGTGGCTAGTTTTATGTGGATATCATCTCACCGGCTGTTGTTTGAAACCTTTTAAATTCCATTGTTCGTATATCATAGACTGTTCATTGACGTTCTTGAAGCATAGCATTTTTTTTTTAATTTTTTGACAAATGATTATAGTATCTGGAAAGTATTCATTTCCAAAGCTAATATAATACTTAAATATATTTAGGAACAAACTGTATTTGATTGAGAGATAATGACACAATTTTCCAGGTCATTTGTCTCTTTCCAAAAATGGAATGCCATTCTGGTACAATCCACTAGCGAAAAAAATACACCGTTGCGGCGTCATTTGCGCCGACACGAATGGGCACGCCTGTACCAGCGCTATAACCATCATTTCCCTTTTCGTCATTAGGTAAATTAGACTCCCGAAGAGTCACATTACTGGTAGAAACGACCCAGAAATTTGTTCATTATCTCCGTCTATACGGCAGTTAGGAAAAAAACTGCTTGTATTTCAAAGAGTCGGCGGTTCAGAGTCAAAATGGTTCATGATATTTTTCAATTCTAGCTGTGCTTCAATACTGTTTCTAGAACGCGGTTTCAGCTATGCTTGGCATATTTTTTTGATTTTTCAGTGAGTTACCAACAGCTGCATTAAAACTTGGTTCAAATATATAATAATACTGTTTTCGTAACAAAATAAGGAGACGAGTTCTAAGCATAGTTATAGGTGACGTTTAAAAATTAAGACATGACATTTTGAAAGAGAAAACTTAATTTAGATTATATTATTTTTAAATCAAATGTAAATCAGAAAAGTGAATGCTTCGACGGGATGCGCACCTGCTATCTTTCCCTTACACCGCCTGATCGCTGAGCCACAAAGCCACATCTGTAGCTTTCGAAATCATCCTACACAACCATCTTTGGGGCGATTGTAGGAGCCATCTACCGACAATCCTACCAACTATCGGCCAGTGAATGATGTTACCTTTAGCTTTTTGATAACTGCGCCCAGTATTAAATACTAATTGATTTGAAAATTTTCATTGCATAGATTCTGTTTAGAAAGAAGAACAGATGGTTGTCGGACCCGAAAAGTTCTCAAATGGAGACCACGTACTGGTAGACGAGGCGTAGGACGCCCCCCTCCCCTCCCCCCACACACAGACGACATAGTCAAAGTCGCAGGTACCCGTTGGATACAGACCGTCTCCAACCGGTCGAATTGGAGGTCGGATGGGGGAGTGACCGTCTAATCAATGACCGTCCTATGACTCAAATGATGATGATGATGATGACATTTTGTTTAGTTACGTTTAGTTGGCTATCTATATGACTTTCACTCCGATAGTGTTATCATACAATATACCTGATCTTGTCTATGTATCAGATAACAGAAATTCTCAAGTAACTTTCCAAAAACATACAGATTGACTTAGACCAAGTATATCTCTAGAAAGTCATGAATTAAATAAATCTACTCGTATCTGTACAGATTTCACTATTTAAAAAAAGAACGTATCTGTTATCAGATTGTTATCAATTTGCGAAACGATTGCCTGACGTCATTGGAAGATTCCATTACTCTATGGACATGCGTTAGACATTTTGCGTCATAGTGTCTTGTCCACACACGTAAATATGCAAAATATTTACTACGAGTAAATATGTATTGTTTGTAATTCGGATGATGCCAAGGTCGGCCGATTCTGCGCAAATTACGCAATACTGCTTAATATCTTTCTTTGCCATAAAAATGAGCATTGTACAATAAAATATTGTCTAACTTTACTGAAACTGTATTGTATCATTATTTCTAGTTCCCACAGTAGGTCAAAATATAAACAATCAAATTGTTTTCAAGTTTATCGCTTTTTAGATTCCTTATTAAATTTCAAATGATTTTTTATTAAGAACTATACACGTGTAAACGCAACACAGGTCGAAATAAATGTGATATTCTCTTGCGTTCCTTGCTTTTGCACTACGTGCTAAGAAGGCATGTCACGCTTTCCCAAAGATTTTGTATAGGGTGTTTTCCTGCGGCTCAATAGATTTAATTCTTAACAACAACTTGATGTCAGAAAATTTCGGTTCAGCAGTTCATTATATTGTTATAAACTGGTTTTTCTTCGAGAATAAAACCTAATATTTTTGTCAAACATACCTAAATAAGTTGTCACTTAAAAATACAGAAAAATAGTTGAGACCCTGTCTCACCTGTGATTATGCTTACCACTCTTTCTTATCAAATGTAATAAATGTATGACTATTTAATATATAATATTATCTCTTACTATTCTCAATACTTCCATTATAAGTAATATACAACTTCCAACGTAACAGCAGAGATGACTCATTATGTATTTATTGTTAAAATATGAGTGTTGCCATATTTTCTTAAGTCATTATGTACAAATTGGATATTGTAAGATCATTTGTTATCTGTCAACAGTTGAATATTACGAAAATAAATCAAATCAAAAGAGATTACTTGTTTTATTTCATTTTAACATTTTAAAGATTTGTAGATATAGTTACCGGCATTTATATTGACTCCAAGTCACGAGAAACCCAAAAAAAAAAATTTATGATTGGCTAATTTGAGATCCTACACCACAGTACATAAAAATCGCGTATTACACGGACGCATACGCATATAGATGATATGTTGGTGAGGCTGCGTCAAGATATATGCCGGGAACTATAAACTACGTCATTTTTAGAGACGTCATTTCTAAAGATTAGGTTCCTTTGTTAGAACACGTCCTAGTGGACTACCCTTTTTTCGGTATTGGACAGATTCGTGGATTGGACAGTTTCTTGAATTCGGCAGATTCGCTACTCGGCAGATTCGCTACTCGACAGATTCGTGGATTCGACGGATTAGCTATACGACAGAAGTACAGGTGTAAAGAAAATAAAAAACAATAAAGTAACGCACTTTTAATTAGAGACAGAAATGTTAACGTCTTTATTCGTTTTAAATACAAAATTTAATTTTCACCACAGCAGCTCAAACAAGTGAGTTTTGCTGCGTAAAAACAGTGTGCAAAATGCGATTTTGCTCACTCAGTGAGACAAAGTAGCTTTTTAATTTTTTTTTTTTTATTTTCAATAAAGAGTGCCAACCATAGATTCAAAAAGAATTGTTCCGCGAATAACTTTCGAACTACATACACTGCACTCTGTCTCTTGGCCGTCCATAAAAAAGTTCGAGTGACAAACACAAGTATTTTGAATGTTTTTTTTTAATTTACGGCACGTCAAAGGTCTTATTTCGAAATTCTAAATTTGAAAGATATTTGTAAAAGAATAACCATGTATTTTATTTCCATTATTTAATAATTTTATTATGTAATGTTATTGAATACCAAAATAAGTAATGCATAAGTATTTATAATGGTTACTATTATCAACATTTGAAAAATAAAATGTCACGTACGCGGTTTCTGAACACACCTTAAAAATAACGGGTATAAAATTTAACTTTTAACTTTCAACTTTAAATTTGCAGAACAGCAATAAGTAATTAGATTAATTATTAGTTCTTTTAAAATTTTCAGCATTATTTTAATTAATAATAGGTGTTCTGTTCTGTTAATAAGTGTTGCATTATCTTCTAAGTAATATTTCTTATGTGTTCTCGCTGCTGAAGTGAAAAGTAATGTGTGCCACACGAGAGCAAAATTATTTGCATCTCGTGCATTTGAATCCCTCACTACGCTCGGGATTCTACATTAGAATCACTCGCTACGCTCGTGATTCAATCCTAGAATCCCTCGCTCGCTCAGGATTCAAAATCAGCACTCGCAGCAAACAACAGTTTTGCTCACTTGTTGCACAAATAACTATTGCACAACAGTTTTAAGCAATCAACTTCGCTAATTTTATTCTGCAATGCTGCGTTGACAATTTCGTTTATTTGACTATTTTTTGCATCAGTTTTGCATTACGCAGCTTCCCCTTACAATGAAGTTGTTCTTTTTGATATAATAATCGCAGTAGCCTAGTGGTACGGGTAATGGACTGCTGAGACGAGATCTCGGGTTCGATCCCAGGTTTACCATGGCACACACCAATGACTTTTCGATGCCTTTCGAAGTTATGTTGTGTGTATTTATCGCAGGTTTATAAGTGCCCGGTTAATGGCAATAGGCTCGCCACCTATTACGTTGGGACCTAAACATAAACTGGCGAAATGTGGGAATAATAAATAAAATAATTAAATAATTTCTTTTTTTAAGTTGACGTACCTAGATATAAGCTAAATGACAATGACTGACAAGTGGCCTGCTAGATAATTGAGTCCATAATTATGCAAGGAACTTACATACTTAAACATTATCATTATTTAGGACTTAACGGTAACGCGTTACCGTTTTTGTGCGCAACTGTTCCTTTTCTGTCGTATAGCTAATCCGTCGAATCCTAGAACCTGACCAATCCACGAATCTGTCGAGTATCGAATCTGCCGAATTCACGAAACTGTCCAATCCACGAATCTGTCCAATACCGAAAAAGGGCATATAGTTATGCTGCAGTGAATTCGGTAGCAACTGTGTAAGTGGGACCTAATTTTATTATGAACATGAATTTATTATGAACTTCGGACATAAATGGGACAACCTGTAGCCGAATATGATTACCACATAACAGTAAGTATTTCTGCAGCAGCCTAAGCACGGCACGAACGACAGATATCTCAAGTTTTTTCGATCATAGTAACCGCAGAAATCTATCACAGTAGTGAAAAGTATAGAAGAGGAATATTCTACTTAAGATATACCTATTAGGGCATTACTTATGAAAATGCCGTTTTGTTTGAAGAAATTGGAGATAATCCAATTTTAATTACTATTAACATTTATGCGTTTTTTTAGGAATGACAAATCCAAATTTTTTTTTTGTGTATTATAGAGACAACATTTAGCAAATAGCAACTTTTATTACATTTTTGGAAAGTGACAGCTGTAAAATGTGACACGAAATTTATCATCAAAATAGATAGCTATTAGGAAGTACTGCTGTTTTTGAAGATCGAATTGAATGAATGAAGCGGCTAATAAATAAAAACAAATACAGAGTTGTAAAATTTTGAAATTAACTTTCGAACGAATCATAAATTAATACTTAATTGAAAACGTTACAGTGCGAATATTCATTACAAGAATTTGGCTTTAATTTCTATCACAATTATATACTAATATTTTGCTATCGTTATCGTTGGGATCTTGGGTGAATGGTGGGTTCCCGGCCCTTCCCCAAAATACTTTTTATTATGCACAACTTGATATGGCTCAGAATTTTGTAAAAATATCAAAGCAAAAAGTTTAGGATAAAAATGTCTCCGTTATCGAAAACAAAAGCTAATATGATACGAGTATCGTTGAATGGCCTCAGGCAGGAACTGTGTCATATGATATCGTGTGAGTTGTTTTTTTTTCTTTCCGCAGTGACGTGTTGATATTTAAATTAAAGCAGTTTTATATTCGTTCATTTCGCCATCGCCGCAAGCTATTTTTTTGAAGTTGTGTGTTAAGTCCATAGAATAAAAGCTACCACTCTTTTACAAACATTACAGGGTGGTCTAAATGTTAATGACGTCAATTACGAACCCTTTACACGCCCTGCAGGACCAGAATATAAACTAAACGTGCGTCCAGATTTATGACATGAACACCGGACCGGACAGCGTGGCATCAAGGCATGACGTTGAATGTGAACGTAACATCTTGTGGCACATGGGCACACAAACTAGAGATGTGCTGACACGGTCACCAGTCGATTGATGGTTACATTTAAGCTCAGCTATCACGCAGCTGAATGCGCGACGGTCACACACTTCTGACACGATCACATTTTAAAATGTTATGTAAATGTAGACGCGGCATAATATTGTAGAGTTACGTGTATTAATAAAGATTTTTAATTTATTTTGGTACCTATCGTCAATTTGACTTTACCTCGCCTGATAGCAAGCTGAAAGCTAAGTCTCATGAAAGAGGGTCATCATTACAAAACAAACACGTTCAATTAAAATTACAATGCTTGAAGGTCTCATCAGATGCCTTTTCACGCCCCGTTTAAAGGATCAAGGGCTAGGAAGAAGGAAACACGTGTGCTGGTAAGGAACGCCAAAACTTAAGAATTACTTGTATTTATGGAGCGGGAAAGAAATGTGAAGAAATATTTAGTTCAAGATATAATTGTTCGCAACATATACATACTTAAATACCTTTTTTCAAAATATATAAATATTTTTATTTTCAAAGTCGATCTCAAATCATACATTGCAGAGGTATTGTTAACAACAAAGCGTTACATCATTTAGATTATATGATTGAAACTTTTTTGTTACATTACCGAAGGCAACATACACCCAAGTCTTCATTTTTTTTTTTTTATACTATCACGCCTATATCCCCGAGGGGGTAGGCAGGAGGTTAGCACCCACATTTCGCCAGTGTATATTTAGGTCCCAATGTAATAGGTGGCGAGCCTATTGCCATCAACCGGGCACTTATAAACCTGCGATAAATACACACATAACTTCGAAAAGTATCGCAGTCATTGGTGTGTGCCATGGTAAACCTGGGATCGAACCCGAGACCTCGTCTCAGCAGTCCACCACCCATACCACTAGGCTACCAAGTCTTCATAGACAACAGTATGTAATAATGGTTCAGTATAACGTCGTTCAAAACGACTGAATAGCACTTTAATTAATTAGGGTTCTGTGTAACGCCCGGAGAGAACACGATACGGTGTGTAACGAACCTCTAGATAATACGCAACAATGTCTTAATTATACAGAAATAATTAGATGCCATGTTTCATAAACCTCACAAACATTTCAAGGTAACTTATTGATGTTTACAATCGTGTTTAAAGAAGATCTCGCGTTTAATACAGTACCTACCTCACCAGTTTCAATAACAATACGATATAACAGTCTCTGAAATGTGGCGGTAAAGAATTCGAACACTACGGCGGAGGTCACAGTGCGAATAGTACCTATGCATATCGAATTTTATTGGTATTTTGTGAATAAATAAGGGCAGGTAGTGTATGTAATTTATGTGTTTATCCACATTCTGTAGAACATACCTAATATAATTTGCAATTTTCTCCTAATTTTTCATTTCCTATAGACTTAGGTACGTACATTAGAAGTGCAGTTCCACTTCATATCATTTCTTCCTATATGTATGCGTGCGTGCGTACGTGCTTGCGTGCGTGCGTGCGTACGTGCATGCGTGTGTATGTGTGTGCGTGTGTCTGCTTATGCGCGTGTGTGTGTTTGTGTGCGTGAGTGTGTGTGTGTGTGTGTGCCTACCTAATTTTACTCAAGTCCATTCCGCCGCTGTAAGTATCGTGATTAATAAAATAAACATAATAAACATAAACCCATCGTAACTTTTAGGATAAAATAGCGACTCTGTTACGTGTTAGTGTTTTACGATGCCGGTTATACTTGAGCCTTATCTTTCTGTAATTTGTTAATGTTGTGTACCCAGCACTGTGTAAGTTCTGACTAATACAATACAAGTACCTACCCTTAGTATCATTACCCCCCATTTATCTCATGCTATGAAAGTGCTATAATGTACCGTAATTGTACTCTTATGGCTCATAACAGTACACTTATTTGATTACTAAAACATGTTTTCGCGATATTAGCTTTTCTGAGTTGTTTGGGTGTTACTTAAACTACCTACGTATCTTGTGTGGGTATTGTTGAATCTGCTGCAGATATTTTTTTTATAAATATTAGCAACCGACTCCTCTAACCCTTCCTCTCTCTCTCTAATCCTTCAGCTAAAATCAATGCTTTGTGTTAGGAGTGGGTTCTTGTCTATAATGTAATGGTTAGGATTCGATCCCGGGACCTCTCCATCGTAAGGTTGACACCCTAACCACTAAGTAACTGATGCTTTACTTTTACTACAATAGCGTCTGACTCTAGTCCGCGCTGGTACAGTTTGTTTTCTCGTTCTTCAAAAGTTTATTCAAGATGAATTATTCATATAAATCCTTGTGTATTTTTTTTAGAAATAACGTTTAGTGAAACCCGTAGATCTCGAAATTCGCATGAAATAGGTTAGCTTAACATAAATAAGTGGGGGGATATAAAGTCATGCTTTTGGAGCCCCATCAAGTTATTGGCCCAAAGTCAATCTCACCTGCACCTGCTGACTGATGAACGGCGCTCTGGTGCTATCCGCTCGGGGCTAGGAGTTCAAACGGCGGTCGCTTCTATAAAAACAGAGTCTTAAAAGTCTGATATTGAAGCAAAATAATACAATTCAATTTACTCAGTAGGTAGAAAATAAACTGGTTGTTGATCAAAATAAATCACTATACAGTATAGATATTTATACAATAGCGCGGCATAATAAGAATAATGTTATGGTAAATAATGACAGACGTCAATCTAAACCGCTGAATTTTAATATTTATGTTGAGTACCTATTGACGCCATGTCAATGCAGAACGTTCGATTGCGTCAATCTTGAATTTATTTAAATATTTGTATTGTTGCGTATTTATTTGTCGCAATCCAAGAAACGAAGTCGCCATGGGTATCTATCTATCTAATATTATAAAATTCTCGTGTCACAGTTTTCGTTGCCATAGGTACTCCTCCGAAACGGCTTGACCGATTCTCATGAAATTTTGTGAGCATATTGAGTAGGGTCTGAGAATTGGCCAACATCTATTTGTCATACCCAGCGGAGCAGCGGGAACGGGATCAGAATTCCACGCGGGCGGAGCCGCGGGCAACAGCTAGTAACTATTATATAATTGTAAAAAGTATATGTTTGTCCGCGATAGACGCAAAAACTACTGAACGCATTTCGATGCGGTTTTATTTATTCGAAGGGGTTTGATCCTACTTAAAATCTTACGTTTGTTATCGTTAAGTTATCGTATCGGTATCGGTTAAGTACAACCAGAGTTATGATTAGTAATATAGAATTTAGGTTGCACAGATGGCGCTTAGTTCGCGATAGCCGACAGCCACGCGGGCGGAGCTGCAGGTATAGGCTAGTAAAATAATATGTATAGATAAATCTATTTACCAAACTACCTAATTATGGTATACCTATATACCATTTAAACATCAGCGTTCTAGAACTCATTGTAGAAACTCTTTACACGTTGAAATCCAGGGTTCGCCCTGCTTTTGGGTAGATTTAAGCCACTGCCAACCATTGTCAAATCAGTGAGTTTACGAAAAATTACATCGAATTTTGGAGTTAATTGATAGGCAGTAAAAGTTAAAAAAAATAAATGGCAGCGTGTAGAGAGAATATAACAATGTTACTCATTTTCATTTAACGGTTGGTAGGATATGATGGCATCGCCCGTCCTAATTGAGCAGTCCAACTGGGGTAGTCTGTCCGCCTTACAGAATACCGCGGCTAATGATAACTTTGTGTTCTGTTTCCAGCGGTGAGTTGGGTAGCCAAAGCATTGGAGAGATTTTATGTTGTCAGCGGGAAGGCCGAGAAACCCCTCTTTATCTTCTGCATTGACAGCACAGGCTCTCTTAGCCTTCTCCCCTCCCCCTTTCCCCTACCTCCCTCTTCTCTATAAGATCGGGAGCACGAATGTGACGCCCCTGGTGTTGCAAACATCCATAGACCTCGGAAACTACTTTACATCAGGTGGGCCGCGTGCTTGTCTGCCACCAAGTGATACTTGAAATCGAAAATTTAATGGCAGTTTTTGTAACCTCAGTGGTTTGATAATGAATAACAATTAGTAGAAGGAGAGAACGTAGAAAAGCGGCCAAAAGCTATGAAGGCAACCGAAATTGCCGCCGGGATGACGATATAAAGTAGGATTTATTTGCAAAGAAACAGTCACCATTATTAAAAAACAACAGTGAACATACTTGTGAAAAAGTTTATGCGAAATTACATTTGGGCTATATATTAAACGTGAATAATCCTGTAGGTACTCTTAACCAAAAATAAAGTTATGGTAATTCACATACTTATCCCAACGGGTTAATTTCGTATTCCGCCCCCAAAAGAGGTCGCTGCTCTACTCGTGGTAATAAAAGTAATAAATCGAATAACCCTTTTTTGCTTTTATCTAAATGTCGCGGTATAATGTTAATGCTCAGAACAAATAAAAGTTTACTGTTCTCGATTACATATACGCTTCATGAAGTAATATAAGAAAATTCGTGAAGTATCTAATGGTTGTCGAGCAACGAGAAAAGTGGCGGTAGGTCTCCTCCATACAGTGTATACAATTCCGTCGGTAGTTCAATGAATAAGGAAGGAGTGGCCTTACGATTGAGAGGTCCCGTGTCCGAATCCTGGCCGCTTGTTTACTGACGTGAACCCACTCTCATGATAAGCCATTGTGTTTAGTTGATTAAAGGGAATATTAGTAATTACGGTTACTAATATTCTTTTTAAAATATATTTTAAAAAAAATAGAACCAATCGGTTCGTGTCACTTTCCTTAACTGCACGATAAGACTAGGAATTCTTAACCAGCATTGTTGTTGTCTGTAATGGTCTCTGAGACTTCATCTTTAGCTTGCACAAGCTGAGGTGAAACCGTGTCCTATATAGGTACATACAAAAAGAAGCATCTACTATTTACGGCCGGGAGGATCAGCTGCTATGCTCGAAAAAGGTTTGTGTCAAGCAATGACTATTATAATTGATATTCAATCAATCAATCAGCCTATCGCAGTCCATTATTGGACATAGACCTCACTCAATATGTGTCATTTCTCATGATCCTCACCCTTCAGCATCCAGTAGGTACATTCCAACCATCTTTTTTAGGTCGTCAGTCTCCAAGACTTGTTTTCTCCATCGGCCATCGGTCCTTCGTCAGCTGACTATCACTCACTATACTTTGTAAAATATAGCTTGAGTCCTATGACAGATGTCAAAATGAGGTTCATAGGGATGTCCGAAATTCAATGAAAATATCGATACTACCAGCTATTATTGATGCATGTTACATATAATTAGGTTTAATTTAATTGTATGTATGTATTTAATTGTAATGAGAACGGAATATACGTAGCATACAAGGCGTCAGCACTCGTACTGATGAGAATGAGTGGAGTGGATCAGTGGAAGTTCATATCAAACAAGATGTTGGCGCGTGTATCTTGTGCCTATATCATGGCCCAAGAGCCAAACGCGGCGTGTCTTCTTACAAAATCCAAAAACAGGTTCAGGGCGTTGATGGATTGAATGTAGGATTTTATTTACTCAATATTATTTAGGATCAAGTATATTGAAATATAAATATTCTTATGATATTAAAATACCTAAGCAATAAGATTAAATTCTAATTATTTTTTTCTTATATTAATTTCAATTTTAAATTAAGCTTTATTCAAAATATGGATAGTTCATAGTATGAGGTCACGATGATTCATCGCCCATCACTAATTAGCTCGGTATGCCCATAAAGTATGACATTGACAGCTACTACATTCAATAATAGAAAATTCACAACTTCATGTGCGGGATTTCACTGACAGCTGTCATTGGACCCAAGCTACATTTTACAAAGTATAATTGATATTACTTATGCATAAAACGACCACAAAAGACGTAAAATATAGAACTGAATTCAGTTCATTCCCATTGGGACTAGTTACCACACGAATTGTCTACAACATACCTATTGAATTTCGTACCTGAACTACTAAACAACAAAGGTTTATTCGAATGACCCATCAGGAGAGGCAATATATTGAGTTCGGAAACCGATAGTGTCATCATTTCTCTTGGGTACGGTATCTCTTATGGTGGGACGACTGAGGTTTCCAATTAAATTATTTTGGGACTACATTTACGTACATTGCATAGCAGTGGGTTGTGATTACATTCTGTTGGAATTGTGATCCCGTTCCGCATGCAATGACAACGTATTTTACGCATAAAAATTACTCCATAATGGATTTTGATGCGATCTTCATTGCAAATATTTATTAAGTAAACATTGAGGTAGGTACGAGTATAATATATAATTGATTTGAAATACATTTTAAGGTCCGGAATAGTGTGACACGAAGCATTGTACAAAAAGGAATAAGTTAGTAGCTAAAGTAATAAATCTCCGCCGGTGGTCGGGGTCTTTCTGCTCGAGCGCACCTCGGTGCGTTGGAGCAGAAATGCCTCCGGCCAGCAACTGCGAACAGCTTCTCGTGCTAGTAGGTAATCATTTTCAAAGAATTCTTATGTTTACACTTCATGAACTACTTTTTATTAAACATTAGTCTAGGAAGATGAAGAAACATTTGAAAGCTCAAGATATTATCGTAAAAAATGGACACAAAAAAACTATAAAATCAAAAATTAATGTAGTATGTATTGTATGTATGCCACATAAATACCTACTTACTATTCCGGATTCGCACCAAATTCGTTTAAAAAAAAATTCTAGGTTTTTACATAAGGCAAAACAGTAGTGGATATTTCACTATACCTACCCAATTTAATCTTCTTAGAAAAACGTCGTATTACGTCGGGAGTTAAATCAAAGTTATAACTCCAAATATTGTAAATGTTGTTGGTATTCTCTAATATTATAAGTCGGTTTTAGCGTTCAAATCCTCACTAATTGGCAATTCAGAGGCAGTATAAAGACCTTACCATATCTTTGAGATAATTTTCAACCAATCACGGCTTATCCCGCTATTAAATTCCTTAATACCACAATTGTACTATCATAAAATGTAATAATAATACCGTAGAAATGTTATAATGTCTACCTGCAAATAGTTTTTAAAGAATATTAGCAACCGAAATTACTAACATTCCCTCTAACCTCTCCAGCTTAGCTTAGTGATTTGTGTCTCACGTCTGTAATGGCCAGGTGACTTCGAACCCGAGACCTCTCGATAGTAAGACTGACTGTATAACCACTAAGCACAAGCGTCTGTAACGCTTCATAATGTTGACTCTCTGCCGGAAGCTCACGTACTACATATACAAAGTATTTATATTTTTGCCTCTATGTCCCTGAAGAGGTAGACAGAGTTGTACCTACATATAACATCTATATTTTCCGTCGAGGTATTTTACATTGGTTCGATAGGCAAAGATAAGTATTAGTATTACATTACACTTACAACTCGCTGGTAATGTATTTTTGTCCTACGTAACAGGAGGCTACGTTTTAAATACTTTATTTACTGTTTAATACCTACTGCAAAAAATTTAGGCCTTAAAATCGTATGCAACTATTGCTAAATCAACCCACAACGAATAGGGATGATGACTACTTCTATTCTTTTCTCGAAAAAAATAATAATATAATGAACTACCAAAGGGAAATTTTCTTACAATACTATAGTTTTAATAATATTTGATTTTCAACATTAAATTTCTCGAGCCATGCGAAGGCGTTTCATACAAAATCATAAAGTAAAGCATGAGGTCATATTTACGAACCGTGTATTGGATAGAATAGAATCGGACAACCTGGTACTGATCACATGAAAACCAAAGTAAAAGATTTCAATTTAATAATCCAAAACAATATTTTCTTATAAATACTTAACTCAAACATGAATAAATCATGCAAACAAAACACTGTATTATGAAAATAGATGACCCGATCCATAATTCATAGCAAAGTGCTTCTAAAAAAATAATTTGTATCGCGTAATGTTTAAGAATAAAGTACGCAGTAAAAACAAACCATCGTTTATCTTTTAATTTATCATTGTGTTAATCTTCCTTTTTGTATAAAACGAAAATTGTAAGTAATTTTGCGAGACTACTAAGAAATAAAATGTCGTTAATGTTTACAGATTAGGTAATCAAACAACATGGTACCTACTTTCTTTGCTTCCAAAATGGCGGCATGAAAAATGGCGCGTAATGGGGCAGTTTGACCATAAAGTCGAACAGTCACTTCGCAAATTTAAAAAAATCCCTAGTACCCCGCGGTTACGGGCGCTTTGAACCTAAATGGATCAAATATGCTTTCCTATCAATATTTTCTTAAGATACTCACCGTTTTAGTTTCTGCGAAATAGCTCGATGTTTAAGTGATTTTCATTACACCGAGTTTTCTGGCGTTAAGCCGTTTGACAATTAACTCGGCTTTGATGAGCGAAGTGGAACGCTCTGCAGTGACGTCACTAATACAGTACCGTATTAAGTTGAAATTCCCGTTTCCTTCAATTATTTAAATTCCATATAAATGTCCTCTAAATTATTACTAGTTAACCGTACACAAGTTCTTGAATTATATGGTTTACTAGTAGAACATATTCAAATTAATTTTTAGTTTCGTTTGCATAAACTTTTATTCAAGTATCAACATTTTCATTAATAATTAAACATAATAAAAGTTTGCAGAATATAAAAACATATCAAATAAATTACGCTAGGTTAGAATTTCAGAGCGAAAGTGAGTTAAAAATTTGAAAGTTATTGAAGTGCTGGAAAGCTAATTTTATATACAAGACGATGATGGTAGTTTTATAAAATGTAAAAACCTTGTTAATTTAATAAAGGAGTTTTAAAAAGAATAACAACTATTATATTCTTTTTTTTTTAATATTTGATAGACCAACCAAAGAGAAAACGTAATATTGTACTATTAGGACGTGATCCTCAACGAAAGGATAAAAACGTTTGAAGTAGAGCTAATCACTGAAAAGTAATGAAATTGCTTATTATGGTTTGGATACGAGAGAAAAGTCGCAAAGAAGGCTATAATCATATGAGCTGATTTTTACAGAACAATGAATGTGCATGTGTGAGCATCATTAGCTTTTTGCATATTCAATAAGCTTTTCGATAACACTGTTTTAAATTATTGAGATGCTAATTTATCAATAATAATTTATCTGCAAAATGTGTTCCCTTGTCAAAATATTTAATAACTTCAAAGAATTTCCAATGTAAATTCAAGTATAAAAAATTAAATAAATTGGCTTACAAATAAATAAAAATGAGTAGTCGCTAACAAGGGGAGAGGAAGACTAAAGAGAGGATGGATGAACTGTGTGAAAGACGATACCTAAGGTTAGGAAGAGAGTGAAAGTTGAGTCTTCTCAGCATGTCAGCATAGAAATATCGCAAGAATAAGCCTTCACCGATTTTTTTTTTTTTTAGTGCAGCTTTATTTATTGGCATAACAAATAAGTGGTCAATTCGATGGTCAATCCGTGGTCAGTATAGTTGTAAAAAGTTCTACTTTTTATTTCCTATAATATTAGTACATTCATCATTTACTTTTTGATCCTTTTAGAAAAAGTTAACCTGAATAATTTTACCAGGATTGGTTTTATTGGTTTGAAAATTTACCATAAATTTTGAAATAAAGGCGACTCTGCTGAAAAACAGGTAGTTAATTAATAACAAACAAGTAAACCTAGGAACAATTACTCAGTTTCCTTAAAGATTTTCGACTTCAACCTATCAGAAAATTTAAATTTAAATTTAAAAATCAAACTTACTAGCTACACAAATATATGGCTATAGTCAAGACGCCTCTTATTGATGTTTTCTACCTCGAAGAGCTCCCGTTGCAGCCCGCTTGCCAGTCCGGATTCCGGTTTAAACGGATGCTGGCTTGTGTCAAACAGTCTATAGTCTTTGAACGAAATTACGAGCAAAACCGCTCCAAAGATACTGAACGTAGTAAATTCGTAGAAACTCATTCTACGACATTTATCGGTATAACATATTGAAGTAGGCGTTACTGGGTGAAAATCCATTAAAAGAAAATATATTATGAAGGAGGGGGAGGCATCGCTCTCTAGCGTTCCTGAAAATTCCTCGTGTAGTTGTGAAACTCATGTCAAGGTTTATTCTTTGTACCTGCGTAATATTTCACATACAAACAGTGTCTCCTCGTGTAAGAAGTCTTTTTACTTGCTTTGAGGTATGCGATTTGGCATTCCTTTCTATGACAGTAATAATTTGCTATTACTATCGTTGCGATTGTTAAATAATTATTTAAATTAATAACTAGCCTATGCCCGCGGCTCCCGTGTGGCTGTCGAATATCGCGATCTAAGCGCCATCTGTGCAACTTAAATTCTATACTACTAATCATAACTCTGGTTCTACTTAACCGATTGCAATCAAACAAACGTAACATTTTAAGTTGGACCAAACCCCTTCAAACAAAAACCGTATCTAAATCCGTTCAGTAGTTTTTGCGTCCATCGTGGACAAACATAAACTTTTTACAATTATATATAGATTTTCTTTTTTTATTTAGGTCACGTCAATTTCACTTTACCTCGTCTGATGGTAAGCTGAAGGCAAAGTCTCAGGAAAGAGGGCCACCATTACATACACGTACCTACAGTGTTACAATGATGGCGCTCAGCTTTACGGTCTCAAGATTCATTAAATTGTATTCATCAGATTGTACCTATCTTAATTACCCACACGACGACTGACGGGTATTAATAAAACAATTATTGGTTAATGATGAGGATTCATATTGATTGATGCATATGCAAATGCAATTCATACCTATCCTAACATTGTACTCCCTCACATCGTGACCGTTAGGTTAAGTAATCTATCAGTCATTTAGTTTCGGTTAGAAGTCAAGTCAATAAGTTTCATGTATATCTCTTTTTTCTTTTTATCACCGTGCACTACGAGGAGAAGCTAGAAGAGTTTCCAGTGGGGACGCGTATGTAGTCGCACGTCTAAACCAAACAACCCTTCTATACGCACAACCACACATAAACCCCACACCTATATTGATACCTATAATGATGATATTACATATTGATTCGTGACAGTCTACCCCTAAAATCACAAAATTCTCAAAATCTTTAAAAACACATACGTAATAATTCTTCATTGCAAAGTTTGTTCCAGAAATGGAACAATATGTTAGAGATATTTCCGCAATATCAGTACAACAGCTGTATAAGTTTCAAAGCAAACAATAACCAATAACGAAACTTCGGAACAGAAACAATTATTCATGAATAGGAATATTTCGGTGTTGCGAACGAAACATTGGAAGCGAATTAGTTAGTTAGAATGTATGTTCGTATATATAGTATACGAACATACATAATCATAGTATTATCTTACTATCCCGCTATCCGTCCTATTTAATATCTATCTATACTATTATATAATTGTAAAAAGTTTATGTTTGTCCGCGATGAACGCAATTGGATTTCGATGCGGTTTTTTTGAGAAGGGGTTTGTTCCAACTTAAAATCTTACGTTTGTTTGATTGCAATCGGTTAAGTAAAACCAGAGTTATGATTGGTAATATAAAATTAGTTAGTTATTAAGTTGCACAGATGGCGCTTAGGTCGCGCTAACCGGCAGCCACGCGGGTGGAGCCGCGGGCACAGGCTAGTTATAAATACAAAACAAACTTAGTCTGTTAGTTAAGCTTTCACGTCTAAAACACTGAACCGATTATGATGAAATGTGGTGCAAAGATGGACCAGATTTTGGGAATGGACGGTATATATTTAATCGTGAAATTGATCCACGTGGGCCACAGACAATAGCCAGTGTTATTAAAATGTGAAAGGTTGTGTGGATGGATGGATATATGCATGTGTGTGAATGTTTGACCTTCACGTGATAACAGCTGAATTGTTCTGTACTAAAATTTTTAGATCTCTGATGTAGCACAATATAGGTTAACATAGGAATGGGATCAGTAGGTACAGTCACCTGCAGTAATATGTATACGTTTTAGAACTTTTTCACATTAAACTTGTCGAATTTTACCGTTTCATGTCATAATGTTGACTTTATTGTGACAAGGTTCCAAAGTGTGTACATATTATTGCAGGTGACTGTACCTATCTATGTGATGAGATTTTTTTTACTTCATGCTACTCTTAGATTTGTTAAGGAAGGCGATGATGTGACCGAAAGTATAGCACGCTTGCCTAGAAGAAACCTCCATCATACTTGAAGAACTTCGAGAACGCACAATGCGAGCGGAACTGCGAGCAACATCTATAAATAAAATATCAGCATTTCACCTCTGCAAAGAGTTATTTAAGGTCATGTCAAAAGCTTCGGTCGTTTGCATTTCCCTCGTAAACGGTAAGTTATATCGTAAAAACATGTTACCCAAACTTTTAGAACATGCAACCTTATATGAAAGAAATGTCGGCGATATTGCGCGCCACCAACCGAGACTGATATTGTTGTATTCAGCAGACACATTCGATTTTGTGATTCGCAATTCGAATTTTTGCGAAATTCCAAGCATATATTTTTTTTTTATTTACGAGTAGTAGGTTAGAGAGCATTTATATTTAAGGCACTTGTGTGGCGTGACAGAAGAGGTCGTAGTTTCGATTCTTCTATTCTCACTAAGCCAATCGTCTTTGCGTTATTTGTTGTCACACCTAAGTTTGATGCCCACGCAGTGAAATATTTGTATGCATAAATAAATTTCCATGTTGTCTGGTTGTAATTTGCAGGACGCACTGTTATCTACATACTCATCTATCAATCACCACTCCACTACGGAGCGAATAAATTGTTGTTACTTAGGTATATATAAAGTTTGTACATGTTGTGTCCATTTGTAAGTGGTTATTGCATTGCACTGTGTTTTCATTATCATTGCATGTTTTAGTTATAGTTTAAATGTAAATAACTGTAAGTGGACCTGATTATATAAATAAAAAATAAATAAAAAAAAAACTTCTGACCTAATTGAGCAGTCCGACTGGGGATGTACCTCTTCTCTGCAGAATACTCTCTTGATCGCAAGCTGTTACTATGATCTATGGACAAACTAATAACTATTGTCACGATGGCGTGACGATATCCAATATAATATGTTCGTTTAAAATTTTAGCAATAAATACATGCGAATAAGACTCTGAAAACATTACACTTCTTATTTGGTAGTTGTGTAATAAAGTTCTTACCAATACAGTCACAGTATTGCTTTCGACAGCCTTAATTGTATGTCGATTCTCTTTGTAAAAGCATTCTAGACACATTTTATCTATATCGACAAAATAAGAAGGAGTTCCCCAGTGAACATCGTATATTACTTACACACTAACGTCTTTTTACCATTACTGTTTCAGTCTACGTACAGCGGGCTCCTAAAGTTCCTGAACACATTAAGATCTTCAGAAGATTCCTTTGACAGCTTAAGTCGTAGATAACGTTATTTAAATAAACTAGATCGATGTCTTGTTTCCTTGTAAGACAATAAGTAAACTCATGCAAGTTGTATCCTCAACTTAATTACATTGATAAGTAGATCTATAATCCAGTTGCTTCTAAGACTAGTAGTTGTGTAGTGGCTTCGCGTCACTTCATACAATTTTAGTTTCAAATTGTCTAGGAAATTTTGGAGCTCACTTTACTTACTCAGATAAAAATGACGCAGAATAACTACTACATTTAATATGACAAAAAACATAAGATGAAACACGAGTCTAGACCTATTAAGATAGTACAAAGATAATAAAGTATCTAGGTTGTACTTTCTAGGTTTTATGACAAACATTGTCTTACATGAGTGTACCTATTTTTCTTTTGTAACCGGTAACTTCAATTTTGAGGTTATATTATCATTTTCACATCGATTTATAATTAATAAAACATAGAGTCAAGACGGGAGAAGGGTTGGCTTCAAATCCCGTCCGTCTGTGTGCATGTACTAAAAGTCGAACATATTTTAAAAAAAAATGACTCTTTATAGTATTTTAATGTAATATTTAAATTAAACTAGACCATTTGCCTTGTAAGGGAAAGATCTCGGGTTCAAGTTCCATTGGAGCATTAACTGTTTTCGATCTAAATTCACTTCAGAAATAAAGTTATTCTCAATCGACATTTATAGAGATATTTAACCATTTGGTCTTTCAAATAAGACTTTTGAAATTATAAATGAATGGTAGGAGGTCTGAACAAAAGAGTTTACGACTCTCGGTAGAAATCAATTTGCAAATTGCTACAGTCTCACTTGCCTCTTAGTGCTTTTATCGCTGAGCGCCAGTTGGTACGGCCACGACATATTTATGATACGATGGGTACCCTATAAAGGGTTAAGCCCATTAAGATTGTGGATAATCGACTACCCTTGTCTATACTTTATATTGCATCGAGCTAGTCTGAAAGTTCAAAATTCAAAAATAATAATTGTGTTAGACCATAGATTAATATATACATACTAGAGAGGTTAGACATTTCATCAATTGTGTCAACTATGCAGGGCTAGTATGGCGATGATATGTCGACATCATGACGTTGTGGTCACGTGACACTTTTACAGTGATTTCATTGGTCGAATATATATCTCAATTTTGTCGATGTCCGCCATACTGTGGATGCTGAACGCAAAACAATGCCGATGAAATCTACTTATGAATAGATCTACCAGTGATGGATTATATGACTTTCGGTAATGTCGTGGCATGATAAAATGATAGAAAATAAAAATGAATATCGATTTTATTTCAACACGTCTAAAGTGCGTAAACGTGTTGTTTAAAAGGAAAATAAAGCAATTATCCGAGAGAAAGTACAATAATACAAGTGCAAGCGTGAATAGTCTGATATTAGGTGCCAAAAAAGGTTATTATAAAAGATAGAATTATTTGAATGATAAACTAGCCTGGAAATGAGCTGTTTGCTCAACTTGCTACTTAAGCAAATTACAGTATCCAGACAAAGTAAATAGACCAAAAAAAAGAAAAGCTCACTGAGTTTCTTGTCGGAGTTTTTTCAAAAAAAAGCCGAGACCGCGTTTCGAATCTGTGGTTCATTTGCTAACTAACTTATAATGTATTATTCACATTGACGTTTTGTGTCCTTTAGTGGTCTATACCTACAGAATAAATTATATACGAATTTTGAATTTTAGATTCGTTTTTTGAACCTGCGTTTTAATTGAAAAATATTTGTATGTTCCCCGCGGCAAAAATATCCATTACGCTATTCTGAATTGTGCAGAAACCTATAAGATTAAAATTAAGGATAGAGGAATAAATACCACCATTCCAGAAACGATAACATCTGTAATGGGGGCCCCATCAACAGGCGGGTAGCAGTTAATTTACCTAAATATGAAAAAGACTGTCCTAAATTTTAATAGACAGACGTATTACCTGGGTACACCTCATATAGTAGAACTTTTTAAGTAATAATTTTATATTGCATAACAACTAATAGCATAAAGCTCTTTTCGCAGAATATCGTTTGGCATAAACTCATTTTGCATACATTGAAACCCATAATTTTGTAAGTCAGAATCATCTGTACGCATAATTTTTGTATGCATAATAATCACAATGTATAACCATCACATCGCAGAAAGTTCAAAACCAGATTCATCTTTTGGTATATATTTCTTATCCATAACTATTTAAAAGTAGAACCATCATTTCTCATAATTTTTACAGCAAGAATCATCTTTTATGATTATTGCAACACTTATGTATGTTATAAAGTTGATTTAATGATAATTATTTGGTTTTTATATCCTTGCCTATGAGAGCATGCTCGTTTCTGGCACATAAGAGGTCACTGTTCTAACCTAACCTAACCTATCCGAGTCGGTGTACTCTGTGTCGGGGTGTTAACAACTATCTATTCTGGCGCTTCGCCGGCCGCTACCGCGGCACGCTCGCTTCGCTCGCTCGGCTCGCGCTGTTGGGGTCACAGTTCTAACCTAACCTAACCTATCCGAGTCGGGGTACTCTGTGTCGTGGTGTAAGCAACTATCTATTCTGGCGCTTCGCCGGCGGCTGCCGCGGCACGCTCGCTTCGCTCGCTCGGCTCGCGCTGTTGGGGTCACAGTTCTAACCTAACCTAACCTATCCGAGTCGGGGTACTCTGTGTCGGTGTGTAAACAACTATCTATTCTATCATCACAGTTCTAACCTAACCTAACCTACCCATTTTTAAAGAAGAAAGTAACCCAATCTATATTATTCTAATTGAAATTCTATGCTTTTTATAGTATGCCTAGTCAAATTATGCCAAATAATCTGTACTCTAAATTAACGTTATGCTAAATGAAGTTATACAAAATTTTAACTATGCCAAAGGTAATTATGACAAATAAAATTCTACTATCTTAAATGTATGCCATTCTAAATTCGGTCATAAGCACATTATGCCTAAAAATATTTATGTCAAATATTTTTTATGCCTAATAAATGATCGATTAAAAAAGTTTCTGCGAAGTGAGTTATCCCAAATAGGTTTCGGAGTATCAAGTTTCTACCAAATAGACGGCACCCGTATTACCTAACTTAACCTACTTTCCCGGTTCTTTGTTGAGCTGCCGCAGGGCCGCTCGTCACTTCTGCATCGTTTAGCTAAACATTGTATGTATTAACATTTCCGCCCGAGAGGATTTGTTTACTAAATATCCCGAAATCCCCTACGGGCTGATTAAATTTAACTGGAGGCTGGAAGTCACACCTTGTTCAGTCAAGTTAAATTATAGTACAAGGTGAAGTGTTATTGTTGGAAATTTCATCTCAACGAGAGGGATAGAGTTTTTCAAATATCAAATCAATACATAGTTCGTTAATAGAGATGATAACAAGGTCGTCCCAATGTTTTTGCTGTAAAAATATGAATTATAAAATAGAATATTGCTTACCCAAATATAAAGTTTAAATTTCAATAATTTTATTTCCAAAGTACCTAGGTCAAAATATAAACAATGAAATTGAGTTCAAATTTGTAACTTTTTAGATTCCTTATTAAATTCCAAACTACTTATATTATGCACCATACATATCTAAATGCAAGACAGACGACAGACTAGATAAATGCGATATTCTCTTACACTCCATACATTTGTACTATGCGTTAAGAAGGCATGACGTCACTCTTTTCTAACGATTATGTATAGAGCGTTTTCCTGCGGTGCAAATAACGGCGGCACACGGGTATATAACATAAAATAAAACGTTCCAGGAACACCACGTGTAACGGCGGCCATTATGCCTTAGATTGTATACTTGCTCACCATTAGGCGGGGTGCAAATAATTTGACGTCATAAAAAGCGGTCGATCCCTTTACTATCAAACGAGCACCCTTTCATGAATTTTAGTGATAGTACATGTACCGTGCAATAACTACATAAAAACGTGTTAAAATCTTAGCATTATTTAAACATTCACAAACGTAATCGCACAGTACGAGCAGTCAAAACTCTTGAGAACGGCGTCCTAGTTTCCAAGGAGTCCCTAATTAAAATGCGACCCATTCTCTTGAAACAGTGAGCTCTGAGGTATTCGTAACACGCCTTTTCTCTTAACATTAAAATTACAAAACATAAATCTTTCTAGTAAATTGTTACGGGAATGCTAAGATCGTGTTTAAATCGTTCACCTTACGAATGCGTGTGTGTGTGCGTGTGTGTGTGTGTGTGTGTGTGTGTGTGTGTGTGTGTGTATGACCTCACCTGAATTTTAATTTCGAACCCACCGTACCACCGGCCATACTACTGGTGGTATGGTAAGTCCAAAACTGAATTAGGGATTAACCCTTGCGACGCTCATATGCAAACAGATGCTCCTGTTTATTGATGTCCCAATATATTCGCGATGGCGTTCATCTGCTTAGGTGATCAGATGGCAGTCGCACCAGCATAATCAAATATAAACCAAATTGAGAGAAAAAGAAATAGAGGGGGGCAGGGTTCCAAAGTCTAGACTTTGGATTCAACTAGAATCCTAGTTATTAGAAACACGGGGTGATGATGATATCCTTGCATATGTACAGTGGGCAAAAGTTCTGTATTTTAGACAGACATTAAAGTTAATAGTATAAAAGAATTTAATACTCTATGACTATGTCTACAGCGAATAATTAGGTAAAGCTTCATTAAAAGGAAAAAGCTTACAATTAGAATAAGGAAACATAATGAACCGTGACATTAGGGGTAATTGTAATTAGTTTGGTGGTTAACTTCTGCTTTTTCTCTCCACAAATGGGTCGGAAATAACACCTTCTGAGTTCAGTAACTTATAGTCCATTTGGTTAGGTACTTAAAAAAACGTAAACCATCTTAGCGTGTCTTTTTTATTATATGTTTTGTTTGAAAACTTAGTATAAAAATACTTTTCTGCTTTGTTCGTATTTTGAACACTAAAAACCTGTGTCGAACCACTAGTTAGTCAGTTAGTTAGTCTAGTTTATTTGTTTAACATGTGTTTTCATAAAAAGTTGTCACAAGATTGTTTACTTTTTTTAAGTACCTGACCAAATGGAGTCTAGTTTAGCCACGGTCATTGTTTGTGACATTAGAACTTCAGCTGCTAAATGATGACTTATGCTACACCGTGTCGGGTTCGGACCAACCATTAGCCGTACGTTAGTTATTACAGATAACCATTTTAACAAAGTTGTTCGGCGGCGGGTAAGTCTTATAAGTAAGACTTATCTGCCGCGCACCGCTTCACTAGCCTGGATGCCGATTATCACGTTGAAATATAGCCTGACTAACACTGACCGGATAAGATTGAGTAAGAGATTGAATAGAAATTGGGAAAGAACATGGGCTATGTTTGAACAAGAGGATATAGTTAATTTTGTAATAAAACCTTATATGAGTTACACTTCGGGACAGGGTTTAATCAATAAGAATTCTTCGATCATATATTATCACAAACAAATGCATTTTTTTTATTGAGGAGGCTTAAGTTTGACTACTATCTCACCTGATGGTAAATGACGGTGTGGTCTACGATGAATCACGCATTTATTCACATTTATTCCATTTTTTTTCCTAATCCATCTAGTATATATATATATAACTAAACATTACGGATAACAATTGTGAATTAGGTACAGTAGAACTCAAAAGTGCAGTAGCAATCCTACGCAACTATAGCGTCAACATTCTAACGCTACTTGTGACCTTTTTCTTTTAAGACAAGCCAGCGGCGCCTCGTATTGCATAGTAATATTACACACACATATAAGCGCGCGGGCCGCACGCTAAACCATTTTGAGCCTTGATGTGCTAATGCACTTATGAGCTCTGACTGTACATGCTCATGACACTGAATCCTTATATATTATTACTACAGTATTATATTGAATCCTTCTATACATTCATTTCAATAATATGATAATAATATTTTACTATAAAGTGTGTGATCGTGTGTTGTTTTTTGGCGGGTCAAAATAACATAGATAAGAAATGTAATAGAGAATATCAAAGAGTATTTATGTGGCCTAGTAATATTGCACATTGAGACTCACCTACTCGATACAAGCTAACACTAAGGTGCTGGATCTGCGGATGAATATTACGTTAGATTGAAATATACCAAACAATGAATACAATCATTTGATTTTGAGATAGTAACTTCACTCAATAATGGAAACACTGGTTTACTTCAATATTGCCCCCGGATCGGGCCCCAAGTGTACACAATAGCTGGTTGTATCTCCGCTATTATTCTTATCTTATTATTGTGGGCAAAGTTATTAATCATTCACGCTCTGATTAACTTTTCGCTACTGCCTGGGGCAAAGTTACTAAAGTCTGTCCTTAATTATTTCTGAAAGTAATTAAGATATAATAATAAAAATCGAACAATTACTTGATCGTCGAAGTTTGCGCGAATATTTCATAACGAATTAAAGTTTACATAGCTATTACAATAATTACAATCTTACCCACAGTTTGGGATCGATTTGGAATCTTTAAATGTTATTTAGAGATAATGACGGAAAGAATGAGAAAGATAGTGAATTAAAGAAATGTCAAAGAGCAGTATAACCGCGGTAGCCTAGTGGTATGGGTGGTGGACTGCTGAGACGAGGTCTCGGGTTCGATCCCAGGTTTACCATGGCACACACCAATGACTGCGATACTTTTCGAAGTTATGTGTGTATTTATCGCAGGTTTATAAGTGCCCGGTTGATGGCAATAGGCTCGCCACCTATTACATTGGGACCTAAATATAGGTACACTGGCGAAATGTGGGTGCTAGCACCGCTGCCTACCCCCTCGGGGATATAGGCGTGATAGTATAAAAAAGAAAAAAAAACAACGAGCAGTCAGTCTCGTGGCAGTCAAGATTGACATTGAACACCCGTGGAGCCATCACTGGCAACTGAAGACACAAAACGGCGAGTGATTTTAGGCATTTGCAGTCCGACATAACAAGACGCTGACTCTACCCTCCAAGGTGAACTATAAGAAAAACCTAGACTTCTAAGTCCTGTAGATATTCGGAAGCCTGTTGTTATCACCACGATACTTCTTCTTTCCGTTACTGACATTTTTAGATATAAAAAACCCTCAAGTTTATTCCTCAGAATTGAACCCAGAATATGCCCAGCAGTCACATTCAAAACCATTTACTACACATCACATAACGAGTTAAATCTTTAATTCAATCGAAGCATTCTATCCAAGTCAACCGTAATAATTGCATTACTACAGCAGGTTCTACGAGGCTACAGAACGCGTAGCTCGTAGCCGCGTCTACGGAATTACCGAGATATTGGAAATGTTAGCCGAGTGTGAAAGCTATTTCACTTTGAAATGGAAAATATGAACCGTATTTATGTCTGAATGTAACTAACATTTCTATCTTATTCACGTGTGTCACTATAAAGTGTTTATTCGTAATAGGATTTGAATTCATATTGGAATCAGTAATTTTTAAATAAAGAATATTTGCTACCTAAATTACTAATATTCCTTCTAACTCCTCCAGCTAAGCTAAATGACTTGTGTTTAAATGGGTTCCCGCCGGTAGTGTAATGGCTAGGATTCGAACCTGGGACTTCTCGATCGATTCGCCAACCATGATTTTCGGTCCCACGGAATAGGGGGCGAGCCTATTGCCACCAATCCGGCACTTTGTACAAAATGGGTATGCCGGAAATAATTGAGTAAATTGAATTGATTGAAATCAGTAAATTAAATTTTGCAATTTACACTATTTTTAATCTGTACTGAAATAGGGATCAAAGAATAAAAAATATATAAAATATTTATGACAATTTTATTTATACAGGATCAAATTAACTTAATGTAACAGCTTCACTTATCCTAATAATGAGAAACTCTGAGAGTTCTCCGTACCCGCGTCAATCACTTACGCGCCCTGATTGACGTCTTTATCGCTATCGATAGATATCTCATCAAATCTCGACTGTTGATTAGCAGTTTTAGTGGTACATAAAATTGTTGTTAAACCGATAAAGTTGATACAATAACTATTATGTAACTCGAAAAGTTTGACCTATTTATACGTGGTTCCCGGGCAGAATAGAATTCGGGCCACCCTATGTATTCTCATGCGGTGTCATACAAGGCTAATGGATAGGGCTGTATAACATTAGACAGATGTATACAGTCCAGATTCAGTCTCAGATGTATCGGTTGAGTTAGCAATAGTGGTTGAAATGGGTACACCTCATATAGTAGAACTTTTTAAGTAATAATTTTATATTGCATAACAACTAATAGCATAAACCTCTTTTCGCAGAATATCGTTTGGCATAAACTCATTTTGCATACATTGAAACCCATAATTTTGTAATTCAGAATCATCTGTACGCATAATTTTTGTATGCATAATAATCACAATGTATAAACATCACATCGCAGAAAGTTCAAAACCAGATTCATCTTTTGGTATATATTTCTTATCCATAACTATTTAAAAGTAGAACCATCATTTCTCATAATTTTTACAGCAAGAATCATCTTTTATGATTATTGCAACACTTATGTATGTTATAAAGTTGATTTAATGATAATTATTTGGTTTTTATATCCTTGCCTATGAGAGCATGCTCGTTTCTGGCATAAGAGGTCACTGTTCTAACCTAACCTAACCTATCCGAGTTGGTGTACTCTGTGTCGGGGTGTTAACAACTATCTATTCTGGCGCTTCGCCGGCCGCTACCGCGGCACGCTCGCTACGCTCGCTCGGCTCGCGCTGTTGGGGTCACAGTTCTAACCTAACCTAACCTATCCGAGTCGGGGTACTCTGTGTCGTGGTGTAAGCAACTATCTATTCTGGCACTTCGCCGGCCGCTGCCGCGGCTCGCGCTGTTGGGGTCACAGTTCTAACCTAACCTAACCTATCCGAGTCGGGGTACTCTGTGTCGGTGTGTAAACAACTATCTATTCTATCATCACAGTTCTAACCTAACCTAACCTACCCATTTTTAAAGAAGAAAGTAACCCAATCTATATTATTCTAATTGAAATTCTATGCTTTTTATAGTATGCCTAGTCAAATTATGCCAAATAATCTGTACTCTAAATGAACGTTATGCTAAATGAAGTTATACAAAATTTTAACTATGCCAAAGGTAATTATGCCAAATAAAATTCTACTATCTTAAATGTATGCCATTCTAAATTCGGTCATAAGCACATTATGCCTAAAAATATTTATGTCAAATATTTTTTATGCCTAATAAATGATCGATTAAAAAAGTTTCTGCGAAGTGAGTTATCCCAAATAGGTTTCGGAGTATCAAGTTTCTACCAAATAGACGGCACCCGGTTGAAATACGACTTTAGACTCACGAGGATGTTTGCATCACGAGGGACCGAACAGAATGTTTGGTGAACTGTGGATGTTAATTCTCTACTGCCTAAACTTCCGGAGATATAGGCGTGATTATATATGTATGTATGTATCGGAAATAAGTTAAGAACAGCAGTCTTACATTGTTATAGATGTTAGAATTAAAAATAACGGCGAAATGCGAGTCAGACTTTCTTTTTTATTCATGACACGTCAATTTGACTTCACCCCGCTTGATGGGAAGCTCAAGGCAAAGTCTCAGGAACGAGGGTCACCATTACAAACACGTAAAGTGTTACAATGGTGGCACTCAGCTTGACGGCCTCATCAGATGCTTTCCACGCCCCGCTTACAGGACCCCGGACTGTAGGAAGAAGGAATCACGTGAGCTGGTAAGGCATTCCAAGACTTAATGGTGCGGCAGAGGAAAGACTCATCGAACCACTTGGTTCTTGTCTACAGTTTATTCTATGTCAGTTTATCATCGAATGGCAGTCCGCTTACGAATCGATGGTTCGCAACCGCTATGTTTGCGCAAATATATTTTGTTGGTTGAAAAGCAATTTTTCTCTTCAATCTTCTTTGTTGATTTTATTACATTGTATTTGTATGACACTGTACTCTATTTATTTTGTGTGAAATGTCAATACTTGGGTAGCTTAAGATAAGTCTTCCATGATACAGAGTGGGTGTGTGAAGGTAAAGAAAGTTTCTGTGTTCTGTCAGTGCAGAAGACAAAGCAAAGATTCTCGGTGTTACCACTGACAACACAAAACCTCTTCAATTTCTAATCTCAATTCTCAATAAATTTTTTTCGCTTTTTAGTATAATTTTACTATTAAGGCTTGCATTTTAGTTCTTCCATCTTACTATATTTTATTATTTACGGATCGCGATAGCCTAGTGGTATGGGTAATGGACTGCTGAGACGAGGTCTCGGGTTCGATCCCAGGTTTACCATGGCACACACCAATGGCTTTTCGAAGTTATGTATGTATTTATCGCAGGTTTATAAGTGCCTGGTTAATGGTAATAGGCTCGCCACCTATTATATTAGGGCCTAAACATAAACTGGCGAAATGTGGGTGCTAGCACCTCTGACTACCCCTTCGGGGATATAGGCGTGAGTTAATGTTATGTATTTTATTATTTGACGTATGGGTTACTTCCAACGCCGAAAGTCATCCTGCACACGATGTTGACGATGTACTTAGTTTAGGCCCGAAAGATTTTGGTAGAGTTCTGTACATATTACAAACAGACAGATACAGGACAAATAAACAAAAAGATAAAGAACCGGATGCCCGAGAGGAAGTGACGTCATGATCAATGGAGATAAATAGACAAAACGACGGGTGGTTTGTTCTTTCCCTGTATAATTGTTTCAGGGTGATGTTTATCGTCTGATTGTTCGTTATCTCATATCTTTCATTGTGTAGAATGTGTGCCAAATTAAATCGGTACAGTATTTATTTCATTACTCTTTTTGTATACAGTTAATAAAAAAATTAAAAGTATCGATAATAATAATTTAAATGCTAGTTAAAATAATATTTATGGGCATATATCTGTTTTGTGAAACAAAACTATTTAATAATAAATAAATATTCTTGGTACAGTGGACAAAAGAAATACGGAACCACATTTACATACAACATTATATGAAAAAGTGGTACCGTATCTTTTTTGTCGACTGTGCTTAGTTTTAGGATCCGAAGTAGATAGTTTAGGTTAGAAGGTTAAGGTGGTAGCGGCTTCGTTGTTTTTATTTTATAATAACTCAAAAACAACACACTTTTTTATTTTGCGAACGTGAACGTAATAGTTAGTTCTTTTTTAATCATGTATCTACTAAATCTTATAACAAAGTTTCGATCATTCAATATTTTAAAATAAAGTATGAAAATACGTAAAGATATAGCTTAAGGCTTGTACATTTTCTGCGTAGGTTCTTACAATATAAATGAAATATTTGGCAAAACACCAAATACTAGATATAACTTAAAACTTAGCTACGTAAGGAGACTACACAAATAACTTGATAACTTAGAAGCGCTCGTATGTACTTACATAAATTGAAACAAGAAACTAGTAAGCACTTTGGCATACAGACAATTTGTTAAAATTATTTTAGAGGATGTTAGATTATTTTTAGGTTATTTATTATTATTAGGTTAGATGCCGCGGTAGCCTAGTGGTATGGGTGGTGGACTGCTGAGACGAGGTCTCGGGTTCGATCCCAGGTTTACCATGGCACACACCAATGGCTTTTCGAAGTTATGTATGTATTTATCGCAGGTTTATAAGTGCCCGGTTAATGGTAATAGGCTCGCCACCTATTATATTAGGGCCTAAACATAAACTGGCGAAATGTGGGTGCTAGCACCTCTGACTACCCCTTCGGGGATATAGGCGTGAGTTAATGTTATGTATTTTATTATTTGACGTATGGGTTACTTCCAACGCCGAAAGTCATCCTGCACACGATGTTGACGATGTACTTAGTTTAGGCCCGAAAGATTTTGGTAGAGTTCTGTACATATTACAAACAGACAGATACAGGACAAATAAACAAAAAGATAAAGAACCGGATGCCCGAGAGGAAGTGACGTCATGATCAATGGAGATAAATAGACAAAACGACGGGTGGTTTGTTCTTTCCCTGTATAATTGTTTCAGGGTGATGTTTATCGTCTGATTGTTCGTTATCTCATATCTTTCATTGTGTAGAATGTGTGCCAAATTAAATCGGTACAGTATTTATTTCATTACTCTTTTTGTATACAGTTAATAAAAAAATTAAAAGTATCGATAATAATAATTTAAATGCTAGTTAAAATAATATTTATGGGCATATATCTGTTTTGTGAAACAAAACTATTTAATAATAAATAAATATTCTTGGTACAGTGGACAAAAGAAATACGGAACCACATTTACATACAACATTATATGAAAAAGTGGTACCGTATCTTTTTTGTCGACTGTGCTTAGTTTTAGGATCCGAAGTAGATAGTTTAGGTTAGAAGGTTAAGGTGGTAGCGGCTTCGTTGTTTTTATTTTATAATAACTCAAAAACAACACACTTTTTTATTTTGCGAACGTGAACGTAATAGTTAGTTCTTTTTTAATCATGTATCTACTAAATCTTATAACAAAGTTTCGATCATTCAATATTTTAAAATAAAGTATGAAAATACGTAAAGATATAGCTTAAGGCTTGTACATTTTCTGCGTAGGTTCTTACAATATAAATGAAATATTTGGCAAAACACCAAATACTAGATATAACTTAAAACTTAGCTACGTAAGGAGACTACACAAATAACTTGATAACTTAGAAGCGCTCGTATGTACTTACATAAATTGAAACAAGAAACTAGTAAGCACTTTGGCATACAGACAATTTGTTAAAATTATTTTAGAGGATGTTAGATTATTTTTAGGTTATTTATTATTATTAGGTTAGATGCCGCGGTAGCCTAGTGGTATGGGTGGTGGACTGCTGAGACGAGGTCTCGGGTTCGATCCCAGGTTTACCATGGCACACACCAATGACTGCGATGCTTTTCGAAGTTATGTGTGTATTTATCGCAGGTTTATAAGTGCCCGGTTGATGGCAATAGGCTCGCCACCTATTACATTGGGACCTAAATATACACTGGCGAAATGTGGGTGCTTGCGCCTCTGCCTACCCCTTCGGGGATATAGGCGTGATAGTATAAAAAAAAAAAGATAGATAGTATTTTAGAGGTTGGTGTGAGCACTATAAACTGTAGAATATTGGTTCAAAGTTGTGTAGAAATTACAGGTCAGGTTCTCTTGAGCCGAAAATTAATGAAAATAATCACAAAAGGCTAAGTTAACATTGTAAGCCTGTATAAGTCAATATATAATGAGGTTTGTTAATAAAATTATGGTATATGTTTTTACTTTGGGTGTTCTCTCGCAGTGATATCTGCATATTTTTTCGATTGCCGTCTCTTACGACGCTGTTCGGATGAGATGCGATGGTAATATTCTTTTCACCACAGCAGCTCAAACAAGTGAGTTTTGCTGCGTAAAAACAGTGTGCAAAATGCGATTTTGCTCACTCAGTGAGACAAAGTAGCTTTTTAATTATTTTTTTTTAATTTTCAATAAAGAGTGCCAACCATAGATTCAAAAAGAATTGTTCCGCCAATAACTTTCGAACTACATACACTGCACTCTGTCTCTTGGCCGTCCATAAAAAAGTTCGAGTGACAAACACAAGTATTTTGAAGGTTTTTTTTTAATTTATGGCACTGCAAAAGTCCTATTTCGAAATTCTAAATTTGAAAGATATTTGTAAAATGGTTATGTATTTTATTTACATTATTTAATAATTATGTAATGTTATTGAATACCAAAAAAGTAATGCATAAGTATTTATAATGATTACTATTATCAACATTTGAAAAATAAAATGTCACGTACGCTGTTTCTGAACACACTTTAAAAATAACGGGTATAAAATTTAACTTTTAACTTTCAACTTTAAATTTGCAGAACAGCAATAAGTAATTAGATTAATTATTTACTTTTTCACTTTTTCAGCATTATTTTAATTAATAATAGGTGTTCTGTTCTGTTAATAAGTGTTGCATTATCTTCTAAGTAATATTTCTTATGTGTTCTCGCTGCTGAAGTGAAAAGTAATGTGTGCCACACGAGAGCAAAATTATTTGCATCTCGTGCATTTGAATCCCTCATTACGCTCAGGATTCTACAGTAGAATCACTCGCTACGCTCGTGATTCAATCCTAGAATCCCTCGCTTGCTCAGGATTCAAAATCAGCACTCGCAGCAAAAAACAGTTTTGCTCTCTTGTTGCACAAATAACTATTTTTCGTCACCAACCTGTCTGGCTAGCGTAGAAACAGATGGCCAAAGCCTCCCAACTTTGGGAGTGGCTTATGTCCAGCAATATACTGCGATAGGCTAATTGATTGATTGATAGAAGAATGGGTGTGACTTTGTGAATAGGGCTTGTTGACAGCCTCTGTGGCGTGGCGGTAGTGAACGCGACGGTAAGCAGGAGGTGGGCGGGTTCGAAACCCGCGCAATGCAAATATTTGTATACATGAATATGGCTATTTGCACTGGTCTGGTCGTCCCACAGAGAGCATGTTAAGCCGTCGGTCCCGGTTTTCATACAAACATCTATGGCAGCCGTTACGGGTAGTTGGGGCCCATAAAGTTCAACAACTGATCTAGCTGCAATTCTTCGATATCGCCTATACCTGTAAGTTTTAGAGGCCAGATGGCAATCGCTTATTTGCTTTTTATGCAATATAATAAAGCGATGTTTAGCTAAAACGCAGTTAGACTGGAAAAGATGCGCAATCCGGACTCCGAGATGACAGTTTTGGATGTGATCGGTACGTCTACTCCCACCTGTTCGGTTGAGTAGTTCTGTTGGCAGAACTACTGCGTCTTAGTGCACGGATGATGATGAATACGATTGGTAGGTACACAAAATAGTATTTATTGCTAAAAGCTACGCTTACATACTAAAACTACATGTATCGATAGATCTCAAGCCGAACTTCAAATATTTATATTCGTAAGTGGTAACGACGCCGACGAAGACCCGCATATTTGGCGACAGATCTACCATTTTTAATCTTGACTTGATTCGGTGATAAAATAGAAACATTACTTTCAATAATATCATCATCAACATCATCTTTTCACCCATAGGACGTCAACTGCTGAACATAGGCCTCTCCCGCCGACCTCCAATCCAACCGGTTGGAGGCGGTCAATAATATATTTCCCATTAAAACTTGCCCTGAATTTAGTCCTTTCGAAAGATAAATATTCAACTTTGAAACTTGTGAACTAATTAAGTGCTTACAAAGCGGTATTCTACTCGGCGCTAGGTGAGGTCACGAGCAAATAACAAGATCAAACTTCAGTATCCATTAAAATAAAATGTTGTTCAAAATTTCTGTGTTTTTGCCAAAGGACTGAGAGCACTTTCACACGAACGTGTTGCGTCAGTATCACCGCTAGGTTGGGGAAGAGGGTCATCTCAACAGAGATGTCTCCAGGTCTGCCGGGGTGCGAGAGATATGTATTGTGTAATCTCACCTCCTGCAATCAAGGACCCATGGACGGCGTGCGTTTTGGTCGGTTCGAGTCCGACATAATTACCTGCACCGGTTTTGGTGGAGGTGGTATCTGTGGGGATTCTGCGCATGATAAAAAACAGTATCACCGCTAGGTTTAAGTGACAAAACTTTAATCGATACAATAGTTTTTAACAACAAAATAGAAGTATATCATTCCAATAAAATGTATTTTGGGGGAGGGAGGAGAACCCACCGCTCACCCCCAGTTTAACAATTCCAACGATAACAACAGCATACTATTACTAATTGCCATAGAAAGTAATACCAAACCGCACCCCTCAAAGCTAGTAAAAATACTTCTTACCCGAGGAGAGATGATGTTGTATGTGCAATATTCCGCAAGTGCGAAGAACAAATCAATTACGTGTTTAACTTAACTAACTGTTTTACCTAACTTTTAACTAACTGTTGCCTGCGTCTCAGAGCGGTCCTATAGGCACATATTGTAGGTAGACATAAAAAGTAGTCTGTGGTTTTCCAGACTGCCGACTAGCAGTTTTTGCATGAAAGTGTAACAAACATACACATCACACACAGAAACATATCGTCACACTGCATACACTCACATTAACTCTTACAAATATTATAAGTAAGATAAAGTAGTATGTACCGACTCTAAGTTAGCGATTCTCAGAATAGGGACGCGATTGTAAAATGAAACTTTTCGCATTATGAAACTGAATGAGCTTCAGCTGAATTCACGTTGATAATTTGATTAAAGCTTTCTTGTGTTAAACTTTTGAATATCACAAAGTGAGATGGATCACAAGTTTCAGATTTGTTTATCGTAACGGCGACTCCCTTGTAGAAACATAATAAATTTGTGTCCTCATCATCCGAATAACAATCATAGTAACATCCAAAGCTCATGCTGTGGAGCCTTGGATCTATCCTCTTACTCCTCCCATGATGTCGTAGTAGCCAAACATTTTGCGTCGACTCATTTACGTGGTCCATAATGTTGCTAAAACCACAGAATAGAAAAAACTACTAGAAATGCAATGCGATAGTTTCAGTAGTGTAACGTGTATATCGCCAAACTCACACATACAGTCAGAGCTCATAAGTGCAGTAGCACATCAATGCTCAAAATGGTTTAGCGTGCGGGTGTCTCGGGCCATCGCGTTTATATGTGTGCGTGCGTCTACACGACGCGACGCATCATAGCGTAAAGGACAACAACAAAATATGACGTGTTAGAGGAAGATGACGATAGGTATAATAATATTATTATGTTCGTTTTCATAACTGTGTTATTCTTTACGACTGCTGTGAGTCATTAGATACTAATACAGTAATTCACTTAGATTGGTAAGTTAACTGATAGCTAAGTGGCTTAAGACACCACAGTGATTATAGATGGCTGTGGTTCGAATCCAGCTTTTTAGAGTTTTTATATTTATGACATAAATATAATTTTTAATATTGATAAAGTAATTTTGCATGAAGTTTAATTATTATTTATGTGATTAAGTAATTATGGGGTTATAATAAGAAATAATACAAAATTTTTGATTCGTAACTAAATATATTTCATTTTTACTATCTACCTGCCTACTCAGTGTAAATTTTATTGAGGTTTATAGCTTAAGTATTCGTTTTCTCAAGGAAAAGAGGATTGAAACTTAACCTCAATCTTACAATCTTAAAATAACTTGTCCTATAGCCAGCACGTCCCCTTTTTACCAAATTCACAAAACTACTTCTTACATAACTGGGTTATTCAATATATTTTTAAGATCATTCAGTATAAGTACTTAGTTTACTTACTTGTAAGTTATGAAACAAAAGTATTCTTTCTTACAGATTTAATATTTAGAACAACAGGATTACTTTTTTCAATTACCTACTCAATTAAGTAGGTATAATTAGTATTGTAGATCTTCGATATCGTCAATTTAGTTGTGGAGGTCACATGGCAGTCGCTTCATGGAAAATATCTAAGCTCAGCCGGATCTTAAATAGACCAGAAAGCTGACCCCAACTGAGTTGGGAATAGGCTCAGAGAGAATGATAGTATTGTAGGCGGGCAAATTATTAATAATTAGATACTTAATAATAGTTTTTGTACTAATAATTATTAATATTTTTTATGACCTCCATTATTCTCAATACCGCTGAGTAGAAGTCGGCGCATGGACCCCACAACATTCTGATAAATATCTGTCCCACGTAAATTGTCACATATTTGCATGCAATGTTGCTTTAGTAATTTAGGACATATTTGGAACATTACCGCATATATTTTCTAAAGGGTTTAAATCAGGGGATCGTGTTGGCCAAGGAATAACGTTGACCTCTGCATTTTCTCTAAGCCATTCGCGAACTATGACGAAAAACACTGCGCACTGTAACATTATATTATCTAAAAAGTCCACATAACTTCTGCTGATCGCTCGCGGCAGAATAAACTCCAGTTCGCTTGTCCTTGCGCTTATAACACTTATTCTGCCTAACTCCGTGTTAACAACAATGTTACTGTCAGACCTGCGTGTATTGTTCTTACGCCACAGCTGCATCCTTCCCTTCTGACAGGACTTAAAAGGCTTTTTCGTCCGAGAATATAATTGTTTCCACTGTCCCGGGCAAAACGTAACCTTTCGTCTTTATGCCGTTGCGTTAAAACCTGTTTTATTGCTGGCGTTCGGTGATGCAGGCCTTCGGCATGGAGTACGCGGCGAGCAGTCCTCAATGATGTTTCAAACTCATTGGCAAATCGTCGTGTTGGTATGAAACTATTGGTTTCATACTCTGCTACTATATAGCACCGCTGGTCGTGTTTAATCAGCGGTGGCCTTCCACTTGCGGCTCGTCCTCAAACCTCTTCTCCCAGCGGCTCACAGTATTCCTCTAAAAAGGATATTTTTACACATTAATGTAAGCAATAGATAGAATAGATTTTAATGAAACTTTACAATAATATAGCTTATATACCACAGAATAACACATAGGCTATGTTTGGTCGCGATAACCGATATCCGCGCGGGCGGAACCGCGGGCAACAGCTAGTATAATTTAAAAATAAAATGGTATATTATTATACTTACGGATATGCTAGTTTCATTTGCAATTTCACTTATATTTAGTCCATTCATATATAAAGCCACAATATTAGCATTGATTTCCATACTTATATTACTTGTAGACATGTTGAACTTAATAATTAATATTGATTCGATTCACGTGAATAACAAGCACAAAACAAGCAACTAAAAAACAACAACGTCATTTTATTTTCTATAAGTCAGTAATTATTCCATTTTATTTCAAATCTACCTTCATACTTTTTACATTTTATGATGATCTTTGCTAAAGTTTAACAAATAATAAATTCTACTTAAGAAACATATTTTATTCATCAACCTGTTGTTAATTTATAAATGAAACACAAAAAGTATTATAGTTGATCGTAGGATTTGAACCATCAACCTTGCATTTTAGTAATCCTTATGCCAAACCATTCGGCCACGGACTACATAGATGATAGTGACGAAATAATCAATAATATTCCTACAGAAGAACAATTTACATGTGTGCGTAAATTGTCTTAAAAGAAAAAGGTCACAAGTAGCGCTAGAATGTTGACGCTATAGTTGCGTAGGATTGCTACTGCACTTTTGAGTTCTACTGTACAAGCGTTAATAATATCATACATTACTAGTAAATAATTGTTTTGATCCGTCGTACCTTTTTATATACTACCTATAATGCCATATTAGCTCAAATCATGCTCGTGTTACAAAATGAAAACACTAAACACTTCTTAAGGTAGTCACAACTACTTTAAGAAGTGTTTAGTAAAGTTTTAGTGCCTTACTTGCCACCACCTTTTTTAACCGTTCAAAATAGCGATTACTTTGCTATAGATAAAAACCGACCGAAGTAAATTGCCTTTGAAATTTTCCTCCTCAATGAAACTTTGTTTTTTGCTGATAAGGTGAGGGACGTTGCTCTGTGATAAGGTATTTTCGGAATACGAAAGTAGCTGGGCGATACGGCCTGTCGCCGACAGACGTGCTCTTAAGTTCCTCGTTAAATTCTATCATATAATAAAGCTTATTGAAAAAGCAGTGCTATCCTTAGGAGGTCCATTGACTTTAATGTTCTTGTAATCATTTTAAGAACGTAATTGATATCCCGCTGATTCTTACAAAGTTTGTCGTAATGGATATTCTCGAGATTTCATGTGATGTCGTACGAAGGGAGGTTAGGGCCCAGACAACTCAGATGCAGACGAGTCAATAATAGCAATAGGCTTACCCCCTATTACGTGGGACTGAATATAATGTTTGGTGAAATGTTGGTGTTAATTAAACTCTGCCTACTCCGGAGGGAAATAGGCGTGACTATATGTATATAAGCATGTATACATATATTTGAATATACTTTGTTGTATTAAAATACGTACCTGCCTACCTTTTCGTACGATTGATGCTCTTTTTGAGAATATCGATTAGAACTGTGAAAAAATAATCACTTATGCAGTCATCAATCAATCAATCAGCCTATCGCATGTCTAGCATAGGCCTCATCCAATGTGCGACACTGCTCCCTATCTGTCAGTCTATCTTTTCAGGTCATCAGTCCATCTAACAAGGGGGTGTCCGCGTCCTACCTTCCGTTTGCCTTCTCACGGTGTCCACTCAAAGACTCGTTTACCCCAGCGGCAATCGGTCCTTCGGCAGATGGGGCCAGCCCTCTTATGCATTAAATTTTGACATTGACGACGAAATCAAAACCTATTAATAAAAATTCGAAGGGATCACCTTTGCGACTTAACCTTCATGACCTTCGCAGCTAAAAGAACGAAATAGAAGAACAATACTCGTTTTTACTGTTAAACTCACGCCTAAATCCCCGAAGGGGTAGACAGAGATACTAGCAACCACATTTCCCCAGTTTATATTTGGGTCCCAATGTAAGTGGCGAGCGGCACTTAAAAACCTGCGATAAATGCACACATAACTTCGGAAAGCATCGAAAAGTCATTTGTGTGTGCCATGTAAAACCTGATATCGAACGCGAAACCTTGTCTTCGTTCAATTACCCATACCACTAGGCTACCGCGGTATATCTTTTTCAGTCTACTGCATTTCGTAAGTGCCTATATCCGCATCTGTGCTCTCGGCGTGGTGTACCGCAAGGTATAACGAACGGAAATTTGTGGAGCGGGAATTTTGCGAGTGGTCGTGACGTAGGCGGGCGGCGACCGTGACCCTGTGACCCAGTAAACCTGTGAATACCTTCCGATATTTTTGTTTCTGAGATGCAACTATAAACGTGATTTAAATAGGTAGGATATAAAATCTTCTTGGGATTAATATTCTTGTTGTGGTCACAGTTCTAACCTAATCTTTTTTTTTTATTATTTATGGCACGTCAATTTGACTTCACCTCGCCTGATGTTAAGCTGAAGGCAAAGTCTCATGAAAGAGGGTCACCACTGCAAACACGTTCAGTGCTACAATGGTGGCGCACAGTACAAAGTAGGAAGAAGGAAACACGTGCACCGGCAAAGGAATTCCAAGATTTAATGGTATGGCAGAGAAAGGACTCACCGAACCGCTTGGTTCTTGATGGAATATTCTGTACCTTTTTTTTTATGTCACGTCAATTTGACTTCACCTCGCCTGATGTTAAGCTGAAGGCCTGATGTTAACCTAACCTTAATCAAGTAATATATTTATAACACTGAACTTAATCTTGTACTTAATATAAGTATATCACTAAACTTGGGCCGTTTTATAACTATATTCCTAGTGAGATAGTAATGAATCACTTTCGTATAACTATGTAACGGTATATAATTATATCTCTAGGGATATAACTATATTACGGCTTTATCTATCTTACTGCGACATATATAACACTCTAATAATAATACACCACAATTTCCAGTAAAATTACTTTTATTTGACGACAGAATTATTGTTGGCAAGTTATTAGACTATGAAAATGGGCATATTAAAGCCGAGGTAATAAATTTTATGCGTGGTGGTGCCGACGCCACAGTAATCAGGTTAATATCAATCGGAGTTTTATGTGTAATGAAAATTGAAAGTAAAGTAATTACGTAAAAAGGGATCTAGCTGTTTAATGGATCATCATTTGCTAATTAATGTTTAGAATTAATACCGTCTGCCAAAGGCTTGTCTTTTTATATATTTAGATCGAAAATTTGTCTGCAGCTCGCCTGATGGTAAGCAAGGGTGCCGTTCAAAGTATGGGGGCGGCGGTTACAGGTGGTGTCCCTTGAACGACATTCCCCACCCAATTGGCCTTGACAGTTGGTGTTTCATGCCCCGCTTTCGGGTCTTACCAGAGACTGTAGGAAAATTGAAACATGTGTGTTGGTAAAGAAATTCAGGACCTAATAGTGCGACATAGAAAAGTGTCGCCGAACCGCTTGGTTCTTGATGAAATTGTTTGCACGGTTCAAAACATCGGACATAAATATTGATTTAACATTACGCTTGCATTATATAACATGTGTTTAACGCAAATAAACGATTTGATTTTATTTGAGTAATGCGATGATTGAATATCGTAAATATATAATCTAAAACCTAATCCACATAGCTACTAATTAATTACAACAGCAGTATGGCTTCAGAGATTTAGGTATAATGAATTATACAGTACAGTAACAGTGCTAACCGAAAACGAAGCCAAATTGTACGTATACATCATGAAATTGGATAACTACTTAGCATCATAATAGTAGTACTAATGACGGTGTCAATGTGATTGATCGATATTACTTAACGTTATTAGGCCACCAGTCAACGTTTTCTTGTAACACTATACGAATGTAAACGTGTCAAGAAACATTAAAAATATAGAATAGAAATTTGTCTTCAGTGATAAAAAGCACAACTTAGGAACCATAGGCTACTTAACTACTTAACTTGGCAGCACGCATTTCTGGGCTTTCTTTTGAACACAGCACGGGTATATATCAATGGTACAAGGATAGACGAGCTCAAATTTTTTTATGGTACCTCAATTTGACTTCACGGCTCCTGTAGGCAAAGACACAGGAAAGAGGGTCACCATTACAAACACGTACATTGTTACAAAGGCGGCGCTCAGTTTGACGGCCTCATCAGATGCTTTTTCACGTTCCGCTCAAATCTACCAATCATAGATTCGCTGTTCTTCACTCGGTCCGTCAAGTTCACCCCAGCTATACTTCTCAAACTTCTCATTTTCAAAGCCTTCCGTTTACTTTCATATTCCTACTTCAAAATCCCACCTTCATTACCATACATGGCCCAATGATATATGATTTAAGTACTTAATACTACAAATAATGTATTTTTTAATTATTTTATAATCTTAGTTACAACACACAAAAACCATGCAGCTAAATATCAAATTTGCGTCTCGTCTACGGTAAATGAATGAATGTACAGACTCAAAGCCTAAAGGATTTCGAGGAAAATCATTATGAATTTTACGAGCTTCCAGCCATCTTGTGGCGTTATATTACGCGGATAATATTGAAATAAACGATGCATATCCTGATATCCTCCTTTAATAAAGTGCTTCACGGCGGTAGGCGGCGCGGGTAATCTGGCTCATCAAGAAGCAGTCCAACTTTGGTAGTTTTTATAGCTATTCATAATAATATAAAGCGCTGATATTTTTGACGTTTTGGGGTAATTTGCCCTTTTTCCTAGAAAAGTTATGAGTGATTAATGTTCTGCGTTTTGGTTTGCTATGAATTATACTATTTCGGTTTATGTTGTGCACGTTTTAGTGATGCTTCAGAATATTTTGTATTGTTATTTTTAGCTACTTGAGGTGAGTAATTTGTCTTTAAAAGTGATTTATTGGATACATTTTTATTTGATATGAATTTATATTTTGATTATAACATAACATAAACCTATATCCTTACTATATATATATACTATATATATACTATATATATATCCTTACTATATAATACCTATAACCTATATCCATAAGCCTATATCCCCGAAGGGGTAGGCAGAGGTGCTAGCACCTACATTTCGCCAGTTTATGTTTAGGTCCCAATGTATTAGGGGGCGAGCCTATTGCTATTAACCGGGCACTTATAAACCTGCGATAAATACACAGCCTATTGCCATTAACTTTTATTATATTATATATTTTATTATATTAAAAATTATTTTGATTATGATTGAAGTTAATTAATTTTTATTGTTTCAGTTACGTTTGAGGAATTTTTCAGGGTAATCTTTCAGATGAATAGAATTTCATCATAGTTCTCAAAATGCCAGAAAAAATGTGGCTGGGAGCGACACGTAGAGGAGAGGCCTATCTGCAGCAGTGAACTACAATAGGCTAAAGATTGATGGATTGATATATTCGAAAAACATAAAATACGGTTCGTTTCGGAAAATAACAATTGTGATCAAAGGTCGGGTGGACCCGCAGGCGGCATTAAGTATTTATATAAATTCAGAACTTGAGTGGTCTAAAAGCTAACTGTATTATACACATAAATAATAAAGTTGGAATATTGAATACATATCCACATATCAAAACGGTGAATAAAAGTTATCCAACAAAATTGCTTTTTTTCCCTTTTTCATCGAACCTGAGTAAAGAGAGAAATTTCTTATGAATATAAAACATTTGGATTACCAAAACCCAAAGGTAAAGTTAATCAGAAACGTACTTCGGCTTTAGAGACTAACAATGAATGATGGTTACTGCAAACAGATGTCATTGTGTGAATGTATAGCCTATTAGCGTATCTTGACATATAAGTAATGTTTGTGTTCATGTAGAGTTCTCATACTGAATGTTGCTGTATTAATTATGTATATATCTACTTAATAAGCTCGTGAAATGTCTTCGGACAAAAGTAGAAGGCTGAAGTTATAGTTCTATGTTATATAGGCCTATCACAGTGTATACATGTAAAAGTGTATTTAAAGTAACATATTTTCAGGGAGGAACATTTTTTTAGTTTTCGATGGTTTCATAGTAAATGTGTCAGGTTGATCACGAAGTAAACAACAATATACTTGGCCTACTGCCGTACGAACGTTAATACAATCAGTATGTGTGGTCCGACGATGTGTGAAGACAGTCTTCTGTAGTACTCATTGCGGTGGAGAGTTGGGGATTGGAGACAAAGAGGTTGATCGCACAAATTCGGTCGCCGTATCCATGACCAAGGCTGTGACTCCCAATCTGGCTCGTTCTTCGGGCAAAGAATGGCCATTGCGATTCAAAGAGGGAACGCGGTCAGAATTATGGGCACCTATGCCCCAGGAACGATACGGGGTGGGTAAATTCGACACAACAGAATCCCACATGTAATCTGTGTATTTTTGAATTAGTTAAAAGCAATATCAAATTCACATAAGTTTATAGAGTTGCAATATTTTGTATGATAGGTAGCGTGATGTGGTAGTAAGCTCTGGGATTAAGCGATCAGCATGCTTGAAGGCATTTTTAAAGTCTAAGTGAAAATGAAAATACACTCAGACTTGATGATAATACAGTATTTGTGCGAAGGTTCCCCCCAACACGAAAACGCTTGAATTATTTATTTTGAACTTCTTCAAGACTATTTTGTTTCGCGAGTTCTTTAAAATGTTTAATGTAAACTTTAGTGAGATAGTTTTAAATTCATCAAGTCAAGTCTCTACTCCCTCAATATATGTTTATCAAAGGAAAGAGATTGATTTCCTTTGATATCCATATTAAGGGAGTTATGAAAAAATTTATAATCCAGTATTTTGTGGCGGCGGACATCTTGAACCGATTTTCATCAAACACAGCTAAGCCATTGTATACACACACACACACACCCACACACATACACACACACAAACACACACACACACACACACACACATACACACACACAAACACACACACACACACACAAACACACACACACAAACACACACATACATTAAAACACGTGAAACTTATAACACCCGCGAGGTTAGTAAAAATATTCAGAGGGACTGCCAGAAAGACGCCTATTAATCTTACTTCACAAGTACCTAGCTATATTGAAGATGATACAAATTCATTGGCCCTTTCTCTGCGCGTTCGGAAAAGCGAGCATTACATTAAATACCCTCATAAAGTTGTCAGTTTGGCTCAAATATTTCTTCAAGTGACAGCTTTATACCTATTTGGCAGACTCGTAAAACGCTATTTCGTAAAACCCTTGGCAATGATCTGCATTCATCTCTGTTACGTTCAATCAGGAAAAGCGCTAACCACAAGAAATGGTAAGTAAGACTTAAAATATTACACAGTTCTCAATATATATGTGTGCACGATTACTAATTAACTATATAATTTATTATGAGCTGTATTACATTTATTCTAAGAATGAATTGTAAACACATTAAGTCAATGATGTAGATTTTGATTTTGATTTTGATTTTTGATTTTGATTTTGAAGAAACAATGCGTAATTTATATGAATTATAATTAAATAAATAAATTAAATAAATGTTCCGACAAAGGCATACGAAATATTGAATTAATAATAATTCCCACAAAATTATAAATAATTATATGCATACCGAATAAAAAACAAATGAAAATAATAGGTAATGTAACTATCACCCCCCCTCCGCTTCCCCCCGCAAAAAGACCTAAAGAGTAGTAAAATACCTTGAAAAGACAGCAACCCTTTTTACAATATAAATAGTCTTAATCTGATAAATACAAAGAAAAGTCCCATTTTTTTACTTTTATTTGTAACATCTCGAGTATATTATCTAAGTAAACTCTATCAATAAATTAGGCATCTATTTCTCTCTGATAGTAAAAGCTACAACCGAAGAACTTAAAAAGAAACTATGAACTTGGATCTCGCTAAGGGATTAGTGTTGGATATTCTTGTTTGATCCTGGGCATTTTATTTTATCTTTACACAGGGTGTTAGAAGAACACTCCCTAAAACAAGAGATACTACTAACCATTTTAACTAGATTAGGCTATTTAGTCGCAATGCTTATCTTTGATAGGTATCATGATTTAAACCATTTCATTAGCATAATTTACTCAAAAAAATTATGTGAACGACTTAAAAGTCAAGGTACCTACAGTACAGTCACCTGCAATAATAATTGTATACACTTTGGAACCTTGTCAGAACAACAAATGACAAGTCAACATTATGACATGATACGGTAAAATTCGACAAGTTTAAAAGTTCTCAAACGTATACATATTATTATTGCAGGTGAGTCCACCTACCAAAAAAAGGATTGCAATCAAAATAAGTAGTCCCATTAAGTTAAACTCATCAGTACTTAGTAGGTATCTCCTGTTTTCAGGTGCGTTCCGATAACACCCCGTATTTATGTAAACGTAGTTCGTCGGGTAATTTACGTTATATTTTTCTCATCGTAGATTGAAATACATATTTGCATTACATATTGGCCAGAACCGATAACTTAACGTGGTCTCTGAGGTACGACCAGATCAGTGCAAATAGCCATATTTGTGCATATAATTCAAATATTTATTAGTATGCACAGAGCGGGAAACTATTTTCAACCGCAATAACTAATATTCCCTTTAACCCCACTAGCTAAGTTCGACGAGTTGTGTTAGGTTAAGGTTCACGTCGGTGGTGTAATGACAAGAAATCGGATCTCTCGATAGCCTCCAACTCCTTAAGCACTAAGCTACCGAGGAATTGATCTTGCCTCCTGTGTAGCACTCGCCTTCACTACTGCCCCGCAACATATGCTGTTCGTTCTAAAGTGCGTCCAGATTTGTGGCATGAACAGCAGACCGGACAGCGTGGTATCAAGCCATGCCGTTGAGTGTGGACGTAAAAAATTGTAGAACATGACCACCCAAACTAGAGTTGTGCTAACTCGGCCATTAGCCGATCGATGGTTTTATTTAAGCTCGGCCTATCACACAGCTGAATACGCGACGGACACGTACTTCTACTGACACGGTCACGGTAAAATGATACGTAAATGTAGACGCGGCACTATACGCAATCCGAGCAACAATGAAAAATTAAATAATACCAGATGATATTAATAAAAACGTGTCAAAACCATAAAGTTTTAACATAATGGAAAATAAAGGCACTTACATTTGAGATTAAAGGTTCGGAAAGATTTCAGAACATTAAAAAGGAGATAAGAAGGCCTGAAGGCAAATCCATGAAAAATAAATGAGTAATCCCATAATGCTTTTTGAAACAAACGTGCACGAGGCATTGATAAAACGAAGGGTCTTACTTTATCATATTATTTTACAAACTTAGGTACTCTTGCAAAGTCAAGGGCGATATCGATAAAATATTACTTCGTATTTAATAGATGAAGGCAGGGCATTTAGATAATACTAGTTAGTAGTTCCGTGAATAGCAGACTTTGAGAGTACCTGTAGATTTTTTTTATCACAACCAGTGAGGAATCCACTGTTAAGTCGATCGGGATATTTACCATGTTTGTTAATTTCTTCACGTAACCGATATTTCGGCGCTGTTGCAAGCGCCATGATCACGGTGTGCGCGCATGCAGTGAATATGTAAATGACCTTGTCAATCTAAAATCATACAGTGAGGAATCGTTCCTGGATGTATCGTATATAAATAATCAAGACTCGTAAGTAAAGCGACAGCAAATATCCTCATTTTCCATTTTATTTCTATAATTATCAAAAAAGATGTCAACAAAAGTTGGGATACGAATAAAAAACATGCGAATCAAGTTAAGTTAAAATTTTAAAAGTAATATGATTTCAATCTTACTTTACAGGGGCCGTTGCCCCCGACTCTATATCAGCAATCACAAGGTATGTTTACAAAGGTTGACTTATTTTCACTATTTTGTCTTCAGAGATGTGATTAGCATAAATGTATACAACACTCTCGGGCAGTTGGAATTTTTAAAATAATGTAGATAAATATAAATTTCATGATGAATTTCTAAAAGCTTTTCATTCCGGCAATATTTCGGAGTATTTCGTAATAACAAATACATAAATATGTAAACGTCGTATCTGTTTATGTATTCCCAACATGAAATAGCTTTTGCCTGCGCACAATGGCTATTGAAACTGAGTTGACAGCACCGGGCAACTTTTTAAATTAATTTTTTTTTTTTTTTTTTTTTTTTATATCTATGGCACGTCAATTTGACTTTACCTCGCCTGATGTTAAGCTGAAGGCAAAGTCCCATGAAAGAGGGTCACCATTGCAAACACGTTCAGTGCTACAATGGTGGCGCTCAGCTTGACGGCCTCATCAGATGCTTTTTCACGCCCCGCTTAAAGGACCCGGGACTGTAGGAAGAAGGAAACACGTGCGCCGGCAAGGAATTCCAGGACTTAATGGTACGGCAGAGAAAAGACTCACCGAACCGCTTGGTTCTTGATGGAATATTCTGTACCGTATGCGAGTGACACCTAAGCCCTGCACGCGTTGTCCTGTGTAGGAAAGAGGAGGGTGGGATTAGTTGGAAGAGCTCATCAGAACATTCACCATGGTAGAGACGGTAAAATACTGCCAAGGACGCAACATCTCTACGCATCTGCAAAGGCTCGAGGGACTCTGTGACCTCAGGACTCCCAATAATGCGGACCGCACGTCGCTGCAACCTGTCGAGAGCATCTAATAAGTACTTTGCGGAGCCATCCCAGAGATGCGAGCAGTATTCCACGCAGGAGCGAATTTGTGTCTTATAAAGAAGACACCGCTGCTCCGGCGTGAAAAAACGTCTCACTCTGTTCAGGACTCCGAGTTTACGCGAAGCTGTTTTGATGATGCTCTCGATATAGTTCTTGTTGTTCAGTTTGCAGCGCACGTCCATACCGAGTATATTGAGGTTATCCTGTAATGGCAGTGGTGTGCTCTGAAGAGTGGGAGGAGGAAGGAAAGGAGATGTCTTTGCTGAAAACGCGCATGCCTGCGTCTTCTTGGCATTGAACTCGACCAGGTTCTCAGATCCCCATTGGGAAACGTGATTGAGGATCCGGTCAAGCCCAGTGACAAGAAGTCGCCTCTTTTCCGCTATATCGGACTGCTTGGCCGCAGAATGTCCGTGGTAGCTCCCGTGTACAGTGCTATCGTCTGCATAGCAGTGGATGCTGCCGGTGGACAGCATGTCATTGATATGCAGAAGAAAGAGAGTGGGTGATAAGACGGACCCCTGCGGCACACCAGCATTTACCTGCAGGAACTCCGATGCTCGTTCATCACAGAGAACGCGAATACGGCGCCCCTGCAGGAAGCTAGCAACCCAATTGCACAGTCTAAGAGGCAGACCGAAGGCTGGTAGTTTGGAAAGAAGCGATTTGTGCCAGACTCTATCGAACGCTTTGGCGATGTCTAGGCTAATAGCCAGTGACTCACCATGCTTGTCCATAGCCTCACCCCAAAGATGGGTAACATACGCCAGAAGATCACCCGTTGACCGTTTCGGTCATAAAAACGGATAAATTATCTCAACCCTTGTCGCAACACAATAAATTTGGCATATTCATATTAATTAGTTTCTGAAATGTAACATAGAGCGTTATTTATTACAAATACGACGTCCGATCAATCATTTAGGATATCTGCTGATTATAGTAACTATAGTCATAAGTTACGTAATATGTTCTATACGATAAATTCAAAAGCCTTCCGTCGTTTTGTAGAAATGGAATAGAACGTTCAACTTTAACTTTAACTTGTGTAAACGTATGGGACGTTGATCATGTTCATTCCATTTGCACTCTAAAATCCAACCACACGTTCTGATCGAACCACTGAGATGAGTGGTTTACTAGATAGTGGAACTGGCCGGAAACGTTCATAAACCTTGAACTGTTCAGATTGTCTCCTGCCTTTCTTAAGATACGGTAACCAATCGAAGTCTCCGCTATAGGGATCATCCGTTCGGCAGATGTCGCCCGTCCAGTTTATGGACTAAACCATTTAGTAGTGCCTATAACAACGTTAAGTGTGCCTCACAATTCCAAACAGAACCCTCAGTGTATGAGATGGATACGCTTTCGCCCGGTTTTTATCTCGGGAAGAGAATACTGAGGGACGTGGATAATGCGATAATATGGTGCTAAAAATTGAGGCCAGATACATACACCCCTAAATGGGCATTGAAGGTCTCAAGAAGACCTCCAAGGTTAAGAGAACCTCAAGGTTTTGGCACGTATTGGTTTGTCAGGCACAAAGTTTTGGCATATGCCTTCCTCTCAAAGTCGTAAGGTCAGACCCTGGCGACTAACACTTTCATAATAGACGTAACTATATACACCAAATCAAAGTAGAACGAGTAAATGAACCCCGGGCTGCGAATGAACCGGGAACAACCCTATGATGATGATGATAAATAAATATGGTTAGCAAAACTTGCGTGTGACTTGTGTGTGTGTGACCATAGCTAGTGCGACCTGGCCGGTACGTCAAGCAAATCATGAGTTGAATTATTGTCATTGATATAACAACTTTTTATATATGTATGGGTTTTTGTATACCAATGATTATTGTACTCACCATATCGCTCACCACCCGGGTTTCGCTAGCCATTTATGTATATCGTAAAGTGGATACACAAATACCTACATAAAATATGTTTTATTATTCATTCTCCATTTTCGGTTATAAAATTATTTGTTACAAAAATGGACGGGTCCTAAACTAATCAAAGTTATTACTTCGTCTAAATATACGTTTCGAGTAAATTTCATTGGTATCGCAAGCAACTCGAATATTTATTATGATACCATCGCAATTATATTAGGTATTGATTTTTGCCCCATCGGTGTATCTATGATATAATAGTCTGAAGTGCTGATGAACCATGGTGAATATTCACAGGACAACACGTGCAGAGCTGAGATGTCACCTGCAAACGGTGCAGATTATTCCGTCAAGAACCTTCTTCTTCTTCTTCTATTCTTCTTTTCTTCTTCTTAAAAGTCCTTAATTTTTAGAATGCCAGATAGCTTTGACGTCGCCCGAGCATACATAGTTGATGCCGTTAAGTTTAAATCGTATCTGGCACCCACAGGAGTAAGTCTTAGAATTCCTTACCAGCTCACGTGCACGCGTTTTCCCTACAGTCCCGGGTCCTTAAAGCGGGCGTGAAAAAGTTTTTTATAATTATTAAAACTCATTTATAAATACTAAATGAATCGCTGAAATAAATTTTAAATATGCATAGTCCCGATCGCCGGTACGAAATCGGATAATTCTTTTTGGCGTTAGTTATTGTGGCTGGGAGACGTTACGTTACAATGTTTTTGATTTCAATATTATAAAATATTTGTTTCATTGATTTAATTACGACAAAGGTTCAAAATTCGACACGGGTGGAGCCGTTGGCAACGATAAGTTAAAAATGATATTAAAAAATTTGTGAGAGACTATTTACTAAAACATATTACCTATAATAATACTCACATTTGGTTAGGTACCTACTTAAATAAAGGTAAACGATCTTGTGGCAACTTTTTTTAAAACACATTATAAACAGGGCTAACTAAATGACCAACTAGAGGTTTGATACCTGCATTTTTAAGCAGAATAGTACTTTTATACTGAGTTAATAAACAAAACATACTAAAAAGATATACCAATGTTGTTTACGTTTTTATAAATACCTAAACAAACGAACTGTTAAGTTAGGTACTAATTAAAGAGTAAAATTACTAAAATAAACTATTAGAATTTGAAATCTTATTAGTAAACAGTCTGAAGAGTATTTAACTAGGTAGAATCTATTATTGTACTTGCAACATTGTTCGCTTTGCTAGTTAGCTCTTGCACACTGTGAGTTCATAACTTGGAAACTTTGTCTTGTAGTTCTATAGAAGCTCTGTATTTTCTTGTACGTGGAGAGTGTACAAATCGGGTCTTTGCGATATGTGAAGCGCTTAATTTGTTTTATTAATCTGCCATTGCTCTATTTGAATATGTATATATTTTCCTATATTTTATTATAACATAAGAACCTCCTTTTCGAAATCGATAAAAAATCAATATTTGTTTGTTTTTATCTTTAGGCTGCTGTCTACTGTTCATATAGTTAGTTCATTTACATAAGGTGGTAAAACTTATATAATCACTTGAAATGTGTAGGGACCACCAAGCCTTTCAGGTCCCAAGTCAACAGCTGCTAATGGTACACCTTTTCATTGACACTAGTGCATTTTTTTCTTTTGTTAACATAATTAAACAAATATTGAAAATATAGAAAAAGCGGGCTCTGGATACTGATATCATTTAAGATGTAATGAATATAGAAGTTTATATCATGTTTCTCACGCAATAGAACATGAAAAGCAAAATCTCATTCAAGAAAAATGAATCACAACTTTGAACTGTTTTCGAGATACAAACGACTCATGCATTTTATGTCGAGCAAAGCTGCTTAGCTATTATTTACTTGTCCGCATACATCCTGCATAAGCCTGGCTTTAGTGCGGCCGCCACGTAAGCTGCCAGCCAATGACCCCGTGCAGCGGAAAGTTCAAATAGGTTAAGTATACCTAGCGTTGCAGACATTTTAGTGGAATTCTTTTAAATTTTTATTACATTGCGGACACAAATTATGGGTGTACAAAATGAAGTACTTGTTTACGTGACCACATGAATGTCAGTTTGTGAAATATTGAACTAAGAGTTTTGTAAGTAAGGTATACGATAAATTTTTAGAATGGTTACGAAAACCCAAGGTCTTCTGGTTTCGTACATTCAATCTTAAAACTATCACTACTAGTATGAGACAAAGTCTTTTCCCGGTGTCTGTCCGTCCCATATTAATGTTCAAATCTTCAAAACTGCGCAACGGATTTTGATGCAGGTTTTTTAGTAGATATAGAATAGTGATTTAAAAATAAGGCGTGTTTGTATATAACATCAATTAATTAGACCATCGTAGCCCATTGCTGGACATAGACTTCTGCCAATATTGGAAAGCTTTAGCCTACTTTTTTCCTGCTGACCATACGGGTTGTATTAGAGTTTTCAGCAAGTGGTAGTACGGTTTATGAATGCGTGTACCACTAAGGACGTTCTGCCGACCCTGTAAGGATATTCTGATGCCCTTCTTGAAGAACCTAATATTGTTATCGTTTGGAAAAACGAGAACAGTGCTACCGCTTATCTTCAGGAGCTGGTCGGAAACGTTCATAAACCTTGAACTTTTAACTGCGTTTTCCGTTTATATTTTTACTTTATTTTTATTAATTACGATACCCCTTCCGATGAGATGGGATGGTGATAGTCTTTCTCCGCAACATCATGCTTTGACCAAAAGGAGCAGAGCATTAATTTAAAATGTTGCAAAATTGGGGGATATCTTTTTTGAAACAGACAAAGTTGGGCGGGTCAACTAGTACCTTGTATTGCATATTCAGAATACATATTTTATATCTAGATTCTGCCTAAAATCTTACAAGTAGAGTGTAAATATTATTTTCACTTGGTCACATTTCACTTGGTCTACAAAAACATGTCACGTACTGGTAGTGTAGTACGAGGGATTGCCATCTTTTTTTCCTCTACTAAGTGACTGGTACTCTGAAAATGGAGAAATAAATAATAGTATGTTTCGATTTCTTAGACACTTAAGTAAATTCATATGTACTTCAGTGTCAGTCCCCTTTACATCGTAGTAATACATACATACTCATACACTCACGTTTATTTCCCTCCGGAATAAAGAGAGATGAATTACCACCCTCATTTCGCAAACCATTGTATTCATAATAATATTAATCCAGGAATGACATAATATGACTTGGTGGACTTTCCATAACCCAGATATTCCACGATCCAACCACCGCCCCAAGATGGTTAGATATACTCTTAGAATTTGGAATGATCAAGACGTGGCTCCTTGGCTCAAAGGTTAGAGCATTACCCTGTAAAGGAAAGATTGTGAGTTCAAATCCAATAGTAACCGTCACTTTTTCCGATCTAAATTGATTTGAAGCAATTAGCATACTAATTGTTTTAAAATTTGATTATGATAACCCAGATAGTTTGTAGTGGGAAAGAAATTATTGGATTATAAACTTATAATAATTTAATTAATGTTTACAGACTTCTGGAATCAAATCTTGAGCTATAACTGGAACATCGTTGTTAATTAGTTTTGTTCTCGGTTACTGAACAATTTGATAAGTTTCAAAACTTACAGGGCTTCGCAGCAACGGCCTCGGAGGCTCTCAGCAGCAGTCCGACACGTCGTACAATATTAATCATTTAATTACTCGTGCCAATTACAAAGTTGTATGAACTTGGTGTTGCCATGAACCCAAAATTGGCGACAAAGCGAGCTGCGCGTTTGCGAGGTAGGTAATTAAAAGTTTTACAAAGTCACACTTTGTAATTGTAAAACTTTTTCATTATATGAAAATGCTTTATAAAATTACAGAATATATGACGTGTAATAGTTAATTTGATTGTAAACAATTTGCATATGATTGAAATAACATATTCATATTTTTAATTAGCTGTTAGTGGACTTCTGATTTTATTTTAGACTTTGATAGCATAGCAGTAATGTTTAAATTTAATTTATTCAATTACAGAGTTATGACAATGACAGCCTCCGTGGCGTGGCGGTAGTGCACGCGACTGCTACGCACGGGGCGTGGGTTCGATCCCCGCTCAGTGCAAAAAGTTGTATGCATGAATATGGCTGTTTGCACTGGTCTGGTCGTGTCTCGGAGAGCACGTTAAGCCGTCGGTCCGGGTTGCCATACAAACATCTATTGCAGTCGTTACGGGTAGTTGGAGCCCTTTTGAGGGAGACCAAACAGTCTAACTTGGAACTTCGATATCGCCATTGGTCATTAGAATATTGGTTGTGGAGGAGAAGTTCAGCCGCATCACAGTTAGACTGGAAAGCCGACCCCAACTGAGTTGGGATAAGGTTCAGGGAATGATGACAGAGGTATGAAAATGGTTGATATTTAGCAAAATCGGTGCTCTGGAATGTACATCCGAAAGTATGGAACCTCATGGAACCTATCAAAAATAATAGGATAGAGTTAGTAACACTGAGTTTCAATACTCGTAATATTATCTATTCTGTCATTCATTATGCATTCTGTAACTGAGTGCTTAACCAATTTTACTTACATCAGTGATACAATTTGTTATGCCTATCGTAAATATAAGATGTTGGTTATGTAAATGTACCTATACCTTCTTTAAGTGCGTTTAGAGTGATCATGAATAAATCATGAAAGTGGACATTTTCATTCCGAAAATGAAAATATTGAGGTGAAGTAGGTATATGATCTAACTCTGTTTCATCGTTTGTAGGTCTTTTCAAATCGTGCATATTCTCAAACATTTAATGTCACTTGTAAATTTTGAAAATTATATATTGATTTTTTTTTTATTTTGTTTTTGACACATTTCTTCGAACAAAAATAGCATTCGAATCTGTTTGCTATCACACATAAGCACCTAGTTATCCGACCATCTGTGACTGTATAAAATGCTTAGGCTTAGTTGCTCCAACTACCTCTTAAAGTTAAGGTTTCCATCAAATTTAACAGTAACAGTAACATCGATTCTAATGGTTTGGCTAAATGTGTTGCACTAGAGTATTTAGTAGCTCTGTTATAGTTATCTTTTTGATAGAATTTGACGTTTGAGCGTGGTCGGTTACAGTTAGCATCAAATTATGACGTGATTTTAACAATTATTGTCAAATGGTGCAACCTGTTTTATACTTGACCGGTACTTTCACTGCACCCAGACATAAAAAACAAATTGTCGTAGTACGAGAACACTTATTAAGTATAATACAGATTGAGAAAAACTATTTGTCGTAGTATACATTTATTATAATATGTCGTCGGATGGTACCAGAATTATAGAAAGCGAACTGATCGAACCCTAGTGGATCTTGTCCTTTGTGTGTCAATCGATATTAGTAATTTCAAACCGCAAGATAATAGCACAAAATAATATCAAGGTCATTGGTATGCAGCTCTTTAGGGGCCTAATGGCGAAATTGGCAGTTATATTACTATTACAGGCGATACAACCCCGTGGGTATTATTCGAAGACGTCAGATAAATTAGTGAAATTAAACATTTCGTCCCATAAATGGATGTATATTCCGATAGTCTATGAAAAATTATGTAGACGATGTCGTAATGTCATACCTCTCCGGTGTAGCATACACCCTGAAATACCGAGGTCAACGCGTTAACTTATAAGTTAAAAAAACACCTCAAAAAAAACTTCGAGAAAGTAATAAAATTATAATTTAAACGTTGTTGTGTCGGGGACCTCTGCTAAAGCACTACCACATTTTTCAAAACTATCCAAGCCGGGATAGTTTTGAAAAATGTGGGAGTGCTAGACACACACACACACGCACGCAAACACGCAATCACGTGCAACTTATAACACTCCGTCAGTTTTACATTCGGGACTTAAAAACGCCAATTCAAGTTTTAACTGCTTAGCCTGTATGTGATAGTCTACAGTATGGGATATTTTTTTTTTATCTATGACACGTGAATTTGACTTCACCTCGCCTGATGTTAAGCTCAAGGCAAAGTCTCATGAAAGAGGGTCACCATTGCAAACAGGTTCAGTGCTACAATGGTGGCGCTCAGCTTGACGGCCTCATCAGGTGCTTTTTCACGACCCGCTTAAAGGACCCGGGACTGTAGGAAGAAGGAAACACGTGCGCCGGCAAGGAATTCCAGGACTTAATGGTGCGGCAGAGAAAAGACTCACCGAACCGCTTGGTTCTTGATGGATGCAATTGGAGTTGATGAAACCGCAGTTTTTTCTAGTTGCCAAATGTAAGAACGGCCTAAGTGCACATGCGCTAACAACCAAAAGTGACGTATCGTTGTTAGACAAATTATAGTTTCCTAGAAATCTTTGTATTATACTAACCGTTATAGTTGTACTATAACATCAAAGCTTATAAATATAAAATAAATTGAAATTAAAATGTACAGAATTTGAGTAACGTCTAAAGCCGTCAGTGAAGTGACGATAAAAGAAGCAATTTCAAAGTTGTGACGGGTAAAAGGTGCAGAGTAAACGTAAACGCCCAGTGAAACCCTTTGAGACAGGCCAGGTTACCCGAAACAAAATAACAAACTAAGTAATCTCTGAGGGGTTTGTATAATACTGTAGTATAAACAAAAAAAGCCTAGTGGTATGGGTAATGGACTGCTGAGACCAGGTCTCGGGTTCGATCCCAGGTTTTACCATGGCACACACCAATGACTTTACGATGCTTTTCGAAGTTGTGTGTATATTTATCGCAGGTTTATAAGTGCCCGGTTAATGGCAATAGGCTCGCCACCTATTACGTTGGGACCTAAACATAAACTGGCGAAATGTGGGTGCTAGCACCTCTGCCTCACCTTTCGGGTATATATGCGTCATATCATGAAAAAAAAAATAAGTGACAAGGAATGTTTTTGTGTAGACATACTTTTATGGTTAGCGGAACCCGGACATTGACGCGATCATTTCATAAATAGAATAAAAAAAAGATTTTGGCAACAGTTTCCATGGAAAATCGTCTGGAAGTATTAATTTGGGAAAAAAAAATTATTTCACTCGTCCCATACATTTTCATATTCAGCTAATATTCATTATTCTCATACATAGAGTTTTTTTCGGTCAATAGTAACTTCCAGACGATTTTGCTATGGAAACTGTGCCCAAAATAATTTTTTCCGAAACGACTATAAAGTTACCGTGTATTTTTATATAAATTATATGTAGGTAGGGCCACCCTATCTCTTCCCATGCGGTGTTATACACTAAGAGATAAGGCTGTTTAACAGCAGACATAAGCATACAGCTCAGACTCAGACTCAGATGCATGGCTCGACTCAATAATAGTGCAGGAAAATGGCAATAGACTCACACCCGATTACGTAGGACCGAATACAATGGTTGATGAAATGTGGATGTTAATACACCTCTGCCTACCCCACAGGAAAATAGACGTGATCATACGTATTATATTAAACTCAGAGTACGGGGTCCACAGACTAACTGCGTGTTTGAATAAATACCATCTGACCTTCACATCATACAGAAAAGAGCAGTAAAAAAAACTGACCACTCCAAATTCAATTTTGTTTTTTCAAATAAGAAACAGTTATAAAAATGTTTACCTCTAAATGGGTGAATATCCCAACGGCAAATATTATATGTCTTCACTGGGAATCGCGGTGTAAAATCACAGAATTTACCTTTTTATTTTTTTAATGTGAACTGTGTAACTTGATCTACTTGAGGCAACATTTTTTTATTATAAATGTATAATAGTAATTAAGGAATAAAAAAATCACTTCAAAATTCAAGTTTGGTGGCTTGTCCCATTTCCCTTTTTTTACATAAATGCATTCACTACACCAAAACCATAAAGGATTAATAAAAAAAAATATTTCGTATCTATATGTACAAAACACATTATCTTAAAACAATTTAAACATATCAGAAAATATTATTTAAAAGCGCAGGATACCCGAATCAAAGTTTGTCCAAGCAAAAATCTGAATTTTAGTATCACTTTTTCAATTAACTATAAATCAAAGTTACGTGCGTGTGAGATCGATGCGACCTATTTACTGCTCATCCCTCAATCGTGCTCCCGCACTTGCGTGTGACAGTTGTGTATTTAGTATTGTGATTTCCTGCCAAAAAGGTAAGTTACATTTTACGCGGGAAGAGGGACAAGAATAGTTCAATATTTGGTGGAACGATTTGCTCTTGAATACAAAGTGTTTTACCTGTTAAGTACACATTATAGGTAGTGATTTTGGTTATACATACATCATTGTTATTATTTTAATTGTAACTTAAACCCTCTATTTTTAGAGATTTATTTTACGCCTGGTCTCAATGTTGGTGGCTCAATTTTGGTGGTTTTGGTGGCGTTTTTCGCCACCAAAATTTAAAACTTGCCACCAAAATATTTAAATGTACTGTATTATATACCAGTTAGGATCTGGTTCCAACATAATGACATGACTTCATCATTGTACAACGGTACAACGTCTCGTTCATCGCTGGAAAACACGGGCGTGTTATCCAACAACCACAATCGTGTCGTCCGACGATGAACGACGTCGTATCTTTGCACGATGATGAGATCGTGTCGTTATTTTGGAACCAATGGTTAGTAAATATACTAGAAAGAGAAGACGTGGAAAGCATGGGCCCGAACAAGCTACGGATGAATAGGAAGAAGATGTTGAATATGATAGTGAAGACGAAACCGATACAGAGAGCAACAACAAGACCATGGATATTGATAATACAACAGATTGTCAAGAAAATGAAATAGAAGGAGAAAGAAGTGTCAGAGTACTTTGTGCTGCAACATCTAGCGCTGCCATTCCCCAACTTCTAGCTTCTACATCTCGTATCATCACCGCACCACCTCTTGATTCTACAACTCATGTCACTACCGCACCTCTTAATTCTACATCTCGTGTCACCACCACCAACAAAAGGTAGGGCCTTTTGTTTTTGGAGGAACCCGATTCTGGTGAAGATGAAATAGACTGGAAAAAGAAGAAGGACAAATGATGTAAATGTGCCTTCCTTTGATGAAAACTAACTTCAATAGCAGATTCATTTTCCAAGTAGATCAAGACCAATTGCTTTTTTCGAATCATTTTTTGATAGTGAAGTTATTGAAAACCTGCTAGTTCAAACGAACTTGTTTGCAAGACAATCAAATATAAGAAACTATACCGAAATTACTAAAAATGAACTGAAGGATTAACTTGGAATGCTAATACAAATGGGGATACACAAATTACCATCAATTGAAGACTACTGGTCTAGTAATCCAGCATTATGTGTCCCTGAGATTGCTGAGACTATGACACTTCAGAGATTTCAAAAAAATCCCAGATGTCTTGAGTTGAGTTCGAAACAATGTGGGGTTTGCCATCTGGAAGGACACAAAATTAGTGACCATTTTGAGTACAGCCTTTCACCTAAAAGAGGAGGCTATTTGTCACCGAACACAAAAGGATTGTAGTAAAAGATCCTTTTCCTGTCCACGCTCAGTCAGTCGCAAGAAGAAACTTTTTGGAATTCCTGAAGATTTCCTATTTGCTAATGTTAGTGAGCACTTACCAGAAGGTAAAGACACCTATAGGCGCTGCCGACTTTGTAGCAGCGCGACCACAAACAAAACTGGTGTGCTGTTCCTTGTTTTAAAAATTTTCATCATAATTTTTCCAAGTTTTTCTTAATTTTTATTTTTTTATGGCATAATTAATATAAACATAAAGACCCACATCCCATAACTGAGTTTCATCTCAATCGCATGACTAGTTTCCTCTACCAGTTAAAGGGTTAAAATCCAATATTTAAAATATTTTTATATTTAATCATATTGGTTTTCTTAGTTTTTACCTAATTTTGTTTGCAATAAATAGAATTATGGTTTTTGTGATTACATAAAATGAAAAATATTTTTTCACAATGGAGTTTTATTATCCTTTGAATTACATACTGCTAAACTCCTAAGAATCTGTGGGTTTGAGTTGGCGAGATTGAGGTTTGTGAAAGAAATTAAATTTTGCTTCCACTGATTTTCAAGTTTGGTGGGCGAATCTCAATTTTGGTGCCAACCTGAACTTAAAACTGAATTATTTCATAAAGTTATTGATAGATTTGCAGCCCTCTTACAGATTCTTCTAACTTTGACTATCTATTTTTAAACTGCGTCCTTATTTTTTACAAAAGCCAAAGAATAAATTCCGCCACCAAAATTGACAAAAAAAACGTATTGTTGATATTGACCCAAATACTTCGCGGTCTCTGAAATAGCACAGAAACATTTTTATTTCAATTGATTGAACAGCGATGTAAGCACTTAATGGAGATACGACTTTGGCGTCGAATAAATTCGCTGGATTCTGCAGCGTATTTATAGACTTTGATTGAGCCAGGTCTATTACGAAATGTAATTATGTTCTGTGATTTCAATTTTAATTCAGTAAAGTTTCAATTTCAATTCCAGCTCGACTGGGAGAATACTTAGGTAGGCGTTTAATCGCTTTAGTGCCTAATTTTGGTAATATTTTAAAAAAAATTGGTTAATTGTTTTAGTGCCTAATTTTGGTTTTAAATCAGTCCTTAAAGCAGGGAGTGAAAAGCATCTGATGAAGCCGTCCAGCTGATCGCCACCATTGTAAAACCGTACGTGTTTTCAATAGTGACCCTCGTTCTGAGACTTTGCCTTCAGCTTACGATCAGCTGAGGTGAAGTCAAATTAACATGTCCTAGATAAAAAAAGAGTATGGTTCGTTTTCGTTCGCCAAAAATTTCAATTCTATTTCAACCCATCTAACCCGTGCCCTAACATAGATTAAAACAAAACATTAAGTAATCATACCAGAGAATGTAAACCTTTAAGGAATAAATAATACATAAATCATCTTCCTTTGTGATCAACCGCATATAAATAAAATCGTTTCTTTGACACCGCACATATAAAATCTAATTCCCATTCATCAAGGTCCCCGGACATGGCTTCTTTACTATTAACTCACTAAAGCTTTTCCTTTTTAACCATTTCACCACATTGGAATAGGATACTGCTGAATAGACCTTCCTGTTATATAAGAGAGTGATTGGACACACAGTTTATTGAGAAGGAAATTGGTACTAAAGTCCCATATCCATTGTGGCATAGTTGAAATATTTTACAGTTGGTAAAATATTTCAACTACGGCCAAATATTTCAGACCGCCTCCAACCGGTCGGATTGGAGGTCGATGGGGGAGGCCTATGTTTAGCAGTGGACGTCCTATGGAACAAATTCTTTGATTCCCCGAAGATAGAACCCCATACAGCCGAATGTTACACGCATGATTTGCAATAATGAGATAATGTATCTGTAGTTACTTTATTTGACAACGAAATTCGTAAACTTTCCCAAGAGTATAATATTACAATTACCAGTACCTATTTTAGCGTAAGGAATATTAAATTATTATATCCCAGGATCAATATGTCAAAGACACTCGTGTACTGAACTACTGACACGCGTTCAATGGGAATAAATACCTATTGTGCATAGCTGGGCACCGTTAATCAAATATTTAACTTCGTTAATCGTTAATCCGCTACAAAAAAAGTTAGCTTCGTTAAACGTTAAAGCGTTACATTTCGGAAGAATTAACGCAAGTTAACGTTAATCTTTAATCCGTTAATATGTGTAAAATTACATTTTTATATCGTTGCGTTAGTGAACTTAAAATAAAGGTTATGAATAAAACAAAATACTTGTATAATTCAAATGTGTAATTTAATCGTCGGGCATAAGGTGCATATTCCCCTTCATGAACATTAACATGTTGAAGTTCTCGTCTGAAAGCGAGGCTCTTTTTGGTGTCAAAATGTCTTTACCCGTGGAAAATAAACGTTCAACTGCAGCGCTTGAGGGTATAGCAGTATTGTATTTAATAAATAGATTTATGAATATTTGTTCCCCGAGGAATGCAGCATCGTTGAACGAGTCTTTTGATTTCATGTCCAGCCACATTTTAACGAGACTTTGCGCTTTATTCTTTAAAGAGTTGGAGCTCTTTGGTTTTTCTATAGACTGAGTGACAGAATTGAAAAAGTCTTCCTCCTCGTCATCATCGTTGTTACTCACATTGCTCCCTCCGCCACTTAAACTATCTCTGTCCTTCGAGTTTTCCGCTGCTTCTTGCCGTAAGGCATCTTCTACCCTTTTTTCCATGCACTTTCTTACTGCATCCACTCTACTGCTGTCATACGTTTCCAGCCATATCAACCGGAACTTTGGGTGAAATGCCGCGGCTAGTTGGCACTGTTCATCATTCAGGAGTGGTCCAAATCTTTTCTCTATGCCATTTAATAAGGCATTGGCTAAAGCTGTGCAATTTACTAGGCCCTTAGATTTAATATTTTTTAATTTATAGACAGTTGCTGCAATCGTCGGTAATAGTGATCCGAGATATGCTTGAGCTTCTCCTTGGATACGATCCAGGGCATTCGCGACAGGGGCCATAACCTGTAAATAAGTATTTAATATAAGTATTGATACTAGGAGAGGCCTATGTCCAGCAGTGGACTGCGATAGGCTGATTGATTGATTGATTGATACGATGTGGAAAGAAAATAACTTTACTAAAACGTTATTTTAAACTATGTACATATATAAATTTACCTTTGCGTACTCCTTCATTACAGTCACATCTTGGTCATTGAAAGTTACAATTTTTAGTTGAGTCATAACTCTGTGAAGAGAAGGCCTTTTTGTTTCCAATATAGCGTTGAGAACGACAATAGCATCATAAAGAGAGTTCCACCTCGTCGAATTTGGAAGGACAAGTCGTCTGCTTAATTCAGCGTGAATGATATCTGCTGCTACCGTGCTACGTGATTGCTGATTCCAGAGAGTACGTGCCTTGGCTAAGGCACTTCTGTAGGGAGTTTTGAAAATAGTTATGTGTAGAGCAGCATCTGCATCTTTGCTAGCGACCAAATTGAACGTATGTGCAGCACATCTCATGTGAACTGGCAAAGTATTAAAGTTTTCTAATATCTGTTCATTGATTTCATTGCACTGGAGACGATCAGGAGCATTCAGTATGTTTTCTACTGAAATAAATTCTAAGTCATCATTTTCTTCTGAGTTTGGATTTAAAAGATTGGCAATATCAGGGTCAGACTCAGACTCTAAATCACACGATGGCAACTCTGGAAGTATGTCGATCTCCGAGCCGAATTGCACAAATGCCTTTACAAAGTTACTGCCATTATCCGTAGTAGTCCTAAAATAAAATTAAGCCAGCTTTTTAATGTATGTATGAATGTGGTTTGTGGTCTCACTTGTATACGTGCGAAAATAAAATAACCTAACCAACTTGAAAAGTTGAAAATCCCCCGACCATTTACATTTCAAAGTACAATATCTCCTAAATAAAAGGCTAAACCGATTTTGATCAAACCTAGCTAAGAGCATTCTCGATCAAGCCAGCTATCAAACCAAAAAAACTAAATCGAAACCGATTCAGCCGTTTAGGAGCTAGGATGCCACGAAAAATAGTAATAGTAAGTCTATTTTACTGACCTTGTGATTTTTTTATCTATGTGAAATTCATAGTGAATATCTATCATTGCTTGGGCCAGGATGTCGTATGTATGATGACCTTTTAGGCGTATGCACGTTAATACTGCATGCATTCTGGCTCTTGTGATAGGATCTAACCAGTGAACTGTCATGCCCAAATAACTTTTGTTGTGAGCTGACCAACAGTCAGCCGTCGTTGCCACCCAATTAATTTTTCCAAGTAAACTGAAATTAAAATCATAAACAACACGTCACGTTTAAAAAAAGCTATAATAATAAATGAAAATTATATACCTACACGCATACCTATTTTATGAACCCCTCATTATTTAAACTTTCAAATAAAATTATACCTACGTAGGTTACGTAAGGCGAAATTTATCTTTTAAAAATAAATAGAAAATAGGTATTTATTTTAGTTACTTACCTAATCAGGTGTTGCTTCAATTCAATGTGTTCGTCAGTAATGCGTCTGCCTAAAGTTCTTCTTGAAATTGAATTTTTGCTCGGGTTTAAGGTTTTTATCAACGCACCAAAAGACTTGCTTTCGACTACATGTAAAGGAATCATGTTTGAAACAAATAAATTTACTATACATTTTTCCACTTTGGCTTGGGGCACACCGCTGCCAGTAGCTGCAATCCCGAATGATTCCCCGATGCTCAGCTGTCGTCCCTGTTGTATTCTTCTTTTAACAGGATTAGGATTACTGCTACTTGTGCTATCATCGTCACCGTCAGAATGAGTTCTCCTTTTTGTCTTGCCCCGGTTAGAGCCCGCCTTAACAATCTCTTCAAACTGTACGTACTGTGACTCATGTACCCTTCTTACATGTTGTTTCAAATTATTCAGGCTTGATACATGAACTTTTATTTTGGTGTCTTTCGGCAAGCATCGCTTACACGCAAAAAGTATTTGCTGGCCCGATCTGGATACAAATTCCACATACTCAGTCAAATGTGGCCATGGATTCTCATCAGCATTGCTGGAATTCGATTCCATATCTTCCATGATACGGTTTTAATTACTAAACTGCACAATACACTATTTTTAACTTAATTACACTCGCAAACAAAACACTCGTCACTGTAAGCACCGGCTCTAAGTAATGAAATGAATGATCAAACGAAAAAAAATTTTTCGCAGTTTTCTCACTCGCACGCGCCGGCCAAATGTATCTAGTTTTGTTTTTGTTTCACGCGCTGCCACGCGCCGCCCGGCACTTGTCATTTCATACTAGTCTGAACCTGTTTTTCGCGCCGCGCCGCGGCGCGCGGTTTCGTGCGGTAAATAGTAGGCATTGGATTAACGATTAACGGACTTCTGCACATTAACGGAAGTTAACGTGTCCGTTAACATTTTTAAAAGTTAACTTAAAAGTTAATCCGTTAATCAAAATGTTAACTTCGTTAATTAACGATTAACGGATTAACGAGTTAATGCCCAGCTATGCTATTGTGTTAGCGAGATTAATTTTGGGGGAATATACGAGTAGAATGAAAGATAACAAAATATTGAGATTGGATTGGGTATTCTCTCGTTTTTTATATAATGCTGGGTTTGTTTATCAAAATTACAACACCAATCTACGAGATATTGTTAATGATAAGCAAACACATTTTTACATTAACCTTTTTTAACCCCCGACGTAAAAACAACGGGATAATCAAAGTTTCAGGCGTGTGTGTGTGTGTGTGTGTTTGTGCGTGTGTGTGTTCGCGTCATTGGCATCGTAGCTCCCGAACGGATGATTCGTTTTCGATGTAGTTTTTTGTTTGAAAAGTGAATTAGTTGGGAGTGTTCTTCGCTATGCCTGATGAAAATCGATGCAAGATTGCCGCCGCCACAAAATGGCGGACTGCATATTTTTGCACAAGTCTTGCAACACGTCTCGTTTGACTAGTACAACACGATACATTATGACGAATGTCAAATCCAAGATGGCCGCCACCACTAAATAGCGAATTACCTTTTTTATTTACTCGTTCATCAATATGGGTATCAAATTATAGGGCTTGACAAGAAGATCAATATAAAAAGTATAAAATAAAATGATATTACAAATTTAAAAAACATTCGACACATAAAATACCTCCAGAAAGTAATATATAATTCATGCGTTGTTTTTGTAAACGTACTTATACAGTTGATTACATGATAACATACGTAGATTTTTTCCAGTTTTTCAACTTATTATAATGAAAACGGTTGTGTATAAAAACATTTCAATATTTCACCCCTATGTTATGAATTTCTTCGAGAGTTCGATCGTGGCCACACGACAGCCTCTACCGAATGACACAGGTGATCACCTGCCACCGGTATTTCGGGGACTACCTGCATCGTATCCACCAAAAAGAGGCAAGGTCTAAGTCGCATTACTGTGTTAGGAGCGAGGAATCGGTGCTACACACACTGAACGGATGCCCGGTGTGTGAGATGCCGATGCAGGTGCTAATGGCGCCCCTAGGTGTGAGAGTTCTCACGCGGGGGAAGAGGGTCATCTCAACAGAGATGTCCCCGGGTCTGCCGGGGTGCGAGAGATATGTCTTGTATAATCTCACCTCCGGCAATCAAGGACCCATGGACGGCGTGCGTTTTGGTCGGTTCGAGTCCGACATAATCACCTCCATCGGTTTTGGTGGAGGTGGTATACGTGGGGATTTTGCGCACGATAAAAAAAAAAAAAAAAAAAGAGTTCTCACGCTAGCCGCCTTGTTTACGGCGATGGTACGATGCGCAAGCACTTGAGCTCCCGCCACCGCCTTCTGCGAACAAGTAATGCTCGAGAAGAAGACGATGGACCTTGACCAGAGGAGACTCTTGGCCCGCCTCGGGTGTTGGAGGTCGTAGAATGACCTCAGTCCTAAATGAGCACGGGCCGGGGGGTGACAGGTGGAACCGCCTGTCATCCTAGTAGAAACCTAATAGCCTCCTAATACCAGGGAGTAGATGGGGACACCGCGGTCCCCACACCCAGCGAGTAATACCATGCCTCCGGCAACTGAAAACTGGAAGATGACGTGCGGTTTAGTTGGTTTGATTCCGACATAACCACTGTCACCTGAACCGAAGCCAGTAAGAGTAGTATCCGTGGGGATTTTGCGGACGGAAAAAATGCCACTCCACCTGCTTAATTTTTATTTTCATAGGTTATTTCAAAAATAATATATTAGTTGAACCACTATAGTTCCAACAAAGCGAGATGTTCGGAATTGCTTTTTTCAATCAGGTTTTCATAATAAATAGATGCTTCTATTTAATAAAAAAGTCTTCAGAGAACAGGCGCGCTACTGAAAATGTTTTATTCCACGTACTGAACGTGTGATGTAAAATGAAAATAACAACAAATTGATGAAACACGTAACACGTGTACCTATAGATACAACCTTCGTAGCGTACGAACATAAAATGTATTCTTTCGTGATATAAATATTCTGTACAGTCTAGTAGAGTAATAAAACTTGTGACATCAACTATTCAAATTTCAAAATAGGAACTGTGGTTATCACTGTCAAATTAATAGGTACCTACTTTGTTATTGCAAAACAAAAGACAATCACGGTTTGGCATTTTTGAAGGGAAAGTGGCTTCCGTGAATTTCACAGAATTGCTTTAGTAAACCTATGGAAGTCATTGTGGCACACAAGCTAGAACAATGGACGACTTCATCTTTAATATTCCGTCGGTTTATTAAGAAAAATACAATATAGTAGGGCGTTCCTAAGCTTTCTATTCTTAGGTAAGGGGAAGAAGTATCTCATTAATGTTCATTTGTCACTGTCGTGTCATAAGACAACGTTACCTTGGGGACAGCCTCAGATCAGTTCAATGCCGAGACATAAACCATGCTCCAGTTTCCGACGCTCGCCCTACTTGCAAAAACCAATGATCACGGTAATAAATGACAATGGCCCGTTGGTATATCAAAAAGTAATAACTCGAAGACGACAAAAGCTATGCTAATGTCGAAATTTTGAATAAGGAATGTTGTACAAGACTGTTTTATTTTAATTTGAATTAGGAAACATTCCTTGTACAGGTTTATAATTTGGACCACGAGAAACTAGCGTTCTATCTCTTTTTTTTTGCTTTTAGCATGCTAACGAAAATCTCCTTACTTACTGTCTTTGAAATAACATTATTTTAAAGTATAAGCATAGAGTAGATACTTAGATAAACAAAGTGTACGATTAACATACATTATATTTACACAAACCTAGGCGTGAGTAAGTGACGCCAATGTAGACACGGCTTAGTTGCACGAACTATCTGTCATGGTCATCGTCAAAGTTACGGTCACCGTCAAATTTAACAGTTTGATAGTAATGGTTTGGTTAACTCTATGGTTAGTACACAGAACAGAAAACTAGTAGAAGTGCGACGCGGTAGCTGCAGTAGCGGAACCGATGTCGCCAAACTCACACACATAACCGTTAATAATACCGTGCTCTACTGGTAAATAATTGTTTTTTTTTGCCTACCCTTTCCGGGATATAGGCGTGAGTTTATGTTATGTTTTAATACATTAAAATTTTAAATAATTTAAATAAAAAACATGGTTATTCGTTTTACAAATACCTTTCAAATTTAGAATTTCGAAATTGAACCTTCATATTTTAAAGAACTTTCTAAAGGACGGCCAAGGAATAGAGTGCAGATTATGTAGTTGGAAAGTTCATCGCGGAACAATTCTTTTTAAAATCTATGGTTGGCACTGTTTATAGAAAAAATAAAAAATATATATTAAAAAGTTACTTTGTCTCACGCAGCGGGCAAAATCGCATTTTGCACACCGTTGTTACGCAGCAAAACTTACTTGTTTGAGCTGCCGTAGTGAAAAAAGTATTTATGGCATTTCATACTTTGAATTGAAAAAGCTTGAATATTTACGAAAAAGTTTAGACGTATTCTTATCTAAAACGTTCATATTATCGAATTTATCCTTCGTAGCATAAATACGCTAACCAATGACACGCGTGCACCGACTAAATGCCGCTTCCACTTATTTTTGTTTTCCATGATTTTGTAGCTCTGTTTTTGACAGAATTTGACGTTTGAGCGTGGCTGGTCATAGTTACAACCAAGGCTATGACGTTTTATACCTGACCGTACCGGTCAACCAGCTTTGTCACGGTCAAAGTAAGATCGTGCAACTAAGGCTTAAAGTCACTAGCTACTGACATTTGAAATTCGGATCGCGGTAATGAGTAGATTGTATATCTATTTATGCTAGTAATAATAACTTTATGAGTGTAAGTAATATCAAATGCTCGAAATATAATATGCTGTAGATTTACAGGTGTTATTATTAAATACCCATATTAAAAAGAATCTATTTATTACCTCCAGCTAGACCGTAAGCTTATTTATCACCTTAGTTTTATATTACAACGCTAACTAGACAGCAAACGGTTATTATAACCTAGTAGAGTTTCTAAAGCAACGCCATTAAACTTCACTAGCCCTACAAAACATAGCATAATGATGTCCTATTTACATATTTTAATGTTCAACTTTCCGTGACAATGCCTAGATCAAAAGGGCTCTTTCAACTAAAGTACAGGCATGAATGAAATTAATTTTCAGTGGAGAGTGACGCTAGTTCGGCGCCAGCCAACTAGCTTCGTGTTTCATAATTCTATCATAAAGTTGGTAATTGTTCGTCAGTGTTCTATTCATAATTGTTTCAGTTATAAACAGTCTTTTGATATAAAATTCATTTTGTTAAAACACAAACAAGCTAATTTTTAGTTCTTTGGGTTCTGTGAAACAGTCAAATTAAAAAATTGTAATTATACCAGGTAATACCTACATGAAGAAAAATAACTGAAAATAAAAATATTATCTAGATAGGTATATCCCAATCAATTTACCTTTTGAAGTCCACGGTTGGACTTAGGACCCGTAATGCGGGCTATAACACCCAATCACCAGTTTACCAGCTGATGGTAGCTAAGGTAACCAGGGGAAGTCCCATCTTCCGTTACTCGATTCGCTTGAATATTGTATACATTTGAACTTAGAATACCTATTTATTTTTATAATGTAAAATAAATAAAAAGAATCCGCAAGTATTATGAATCAGGCCGAATGTTAGTAGCATAAAGTTATACTTTGAGGAACAAAGAGTGAGAGAGTAGGCGTAAGAAAGTGACAATATATGAACCATAAAATAAAACGTTTATTATAAACCGTTGTCAACTTAGACAGAAGTAGATTTTGCATTGACGTCAATGTTTCTACACTAAAAGTCACAAATCACTGCCGTGGTACTTAACGTGGTCATAAAGGAGTCTGTGGGTCTATTTACGCTAATAATATTAATGTCTATCTACTTAAATCTACCGCTTTATACGAATTTAATGACAGCACTGATTTAACTCATCTCTTAAACTAAAGCTTTGAATACAGCTACAGCATATCGAAGGGAAATGAAACCCTTGCACCAAATAGTAATGGTACTGATGTAAGTACTCGAGAACTCGTTCTAAAAAGTGTTTGCATTTATTCTATGGGTTTTGGCCCAAGGGATAAGTGCAATACCAACAAAATAGAGATCACTTTTATTTAGTTAGGTGCCTTAAGATAGAAAAACCACCTCAAGGGAAATTCAGGCTCGTGTTACAGAAAAGCATGATCCATTTGTTGATTGAACCCTTCTTAGTATGTTTTTGAGTGGCAGCTAGGTTAATGTAGTAAAACGAATTTCGCAATACGATATTTAGATAATCGTTTACCGAGAACTCATACATATCGTAATGTTGAAATTGAATTGAATATACGAGTGTATTGGTGTAATTCTTCACACAGATAAAATTAAAGTAAAACCAATGAATACGTAAAATGGTGCAAATAGGAACTACAGTTGTCATTGTTAAATGCAAGCCAATCAAAGACACGCAAGACAAGCACGATTTGACATTATTTAAAAAAAAAATATAATTAGTCCAATGTCCTATTGTGAAGCCATTTAAAGAAAAAGCGAATGCTCAATGTAAAATGGTTTATTTTAACTCAGGAAAGTACTCAATTGTGGAAAAAAATTGAAATATATTTTACGTTAGAGTCGAAATTTTACTAATTATACTTTGTCAAATATAGGATGATAATTTTGACAGGTCTAAGTAGAGTACCCCATACAGTACAATCGTAAATGAATCTATTCGATTTTCGATTATCGTTCCCGTAGAATATGGTATCGATGTTACATAAATAGTAAAACATTTATTTCTTATTATTTTATGTACTTAGGGTATTATAATTTTATAAATATTTGTTTACTTAAGGTGACACTTCATTAATGCGGCGCGTCATTACCTAATCGCACTGTACTGCAAATATAGATTGATAATTGCTACAGTTACTGCCATTTATAGTATAATATTTATGTTTTATATTATATCTAGTTAATTTTATTACCAAAATTGTAGTAGATAAGTACTTAAACATAAAATTATTTTCATAAATTAATAGATTATGTTCGATTTATTCGATTCGTTTGTCTACAGTCAATTATGCTGTATTCTTGCAAGGCACTACTCTACGATAAGTAGGCGGTACTTGTCTATGAATTACGATAATTTTAGAGGTATTAATTTGTTTTTAAAAATACGTTACTTCATAGACGTGAACTGTCAAAGGTATCATCCTAAATTAGACAGAGTATAGGTAGGTACGTCACGTACAGTCAGAGCTCAGAAGTGCAGTAGCACATCAAGGCTCAAAATGGTTTACCGTGCGACCGTCGCGCGTAGTTTTTACTTGTGTGCGAAATGCATATTATAGCGAAGAAGAGTACAACAATATATATAAAATGCCTACTAGACAAAGATAGAAGATAGACTAATCATAATAATACCTAATATGTCCATTTTCATAACTGTGTTATTCTTTAAACCTGTTGTGAGTCATTAGATACTAATACAGTAATTTAACAGGCATAGTGAGTCAACGGATAGCTAAGTGGCTAATGCATGACACTATCGGAACGGAATGATTAGAGATGTTAGTGGTTCGATTCCAACTGATAATAATTTTTTATATTTATGTCAAATATTTAATTTTGAATAATTATAAATTATTTTTGCATGAAGTTGGCATTAATTGTTATTTATGTGATTAAAATTATCGGGTTATGAAAATAAATGATACAAAATGTTTGATAAGTAACTAAATATATTTCATCTTTACTATCTACCTGCCTACTCAATGTAAATTTTATTGAGGTTTATAGCTTAAGTATTCGTTTTCGCAAGGAAAAGAGGATTGAAACTTAACCTCAATCTTACAATCTTAAACTGACTTGTCCTATAGCCAGCACGTCCCCTTTTCACCAAATTCACAAAAACTACTTCTTCTTACTTAACTGGGTTATTGAATTTATTTTTTGTAATACATAGAAAGATCATTAAGTAGGTATAGTTTACTTACTTGTAAGTTATGTAACCAAAGTATTATTTTTTACAGTTTTGATATTTAGAACAACAAGACTAGTACTTAGTAAGTTATACATAATAATAAGTTATATATATATATATAATAAGTTAAGTATAATTAGTATTGTAGAATTTCGATATCGCCAATTTGGTTGTGGAGGTCCGATGGCAGTCGCTTCACAGAAAATATTGAAGCTCAGCCGCATCTTAGTTAGACTAGAATGCCGACCCCAACTGAGTTGGGAATAGGCTTAGAGAGAATGATAGTAGGCGGGCAAAATATGAATAATTACTTAATAATAGTTTTTGTGCTAATAATTATTAATATTTTGTATGATCTCCATTGTTCTCAATACCGCAGAGTAGACGTCGGCGCATGGACCCCACAACATTCTGATAAATATCTGTCCTACGTAAATTGTCACATATTTGCATGCAATGTTGCTTTAATAATTTAGGACTTTATAAATCTTTTTACCATTACCGCATATATTTTCTAACGGGTTTGAATCATGGGATCGTGCTGGCCAAGAAATAACGTTGACCTCTGCATGTTCTCTAAGCCATTCGCGATCTATGACGAAAAGCACTACGCACTGTAACATTATATTATCTAAAAAGTCCACATAACTTCTGCTGTTCCGTGTTCCGTTAAAAACTGTTTTATTGCTGGCGTCCGGTGATGCAGGCCTTCGGCATGGAGTACGCGGCGAGCAGTCCTCAATGATGTTTCAAACTCATTGGCAAATCGTCGTGTTGGTATGAAACCATTGGTTTCATACTCTGCTACCATATAGCACCGCTGGTCGTGGTTAATCAGCGGTGGCCTTCTACTTCTTCAAACCTTCCGGCCTTCTCGTCCTCAAACCTCTTATCCCAGCGGCTCACAGTACTTCTCTAAAAAGAACGTTTTTACATTAATGTAAGCAAATAGATAGAATAGATTTTAATGAAACTTTACAGTAATATAGCTTATATACCACAGAATAACACATAGGCTATGTTTGGTCGCGATAATCGATATCCACGCGAGCGTTGTCGCGGACGACAGCTAGTATAATTTAAAAATAAAATGGTATATTATTATACTTACGGATATGCCAGTTTCATTTGCTATTTCACTTATATTTAATCCATTCATATATAAAGCCACAATATTAGCATTGACTTCCATTCTTATATAACTTGTAGGCATGTTAAAATTAATATTGAATCGATTCACGACAATAACAAGCACAAAACAAGCAACTAAAAACCAACAACGTCATTTTATTTTCTCTAAGTCAGTAATTATTCCATTTTATTTCAAATCTACCTTCATACGTTTTACATTTTATGTTGATCTTTGCTAAAGTTAAACTAATAATAAATTCTACTTTAGAATCATATTTTATTCATCAACCTGTTGTTTATTTATAAATAAAACACAAAAAGTGTTTTGATTGATCGTAGGATTTGAACCAACAACCTTACATCTTAGTAATCCTTATGCCAGAACCATTCGGCCACGGCCTACTTAGATGTTTGTAGCGAAATAATGTATAATATTCCTACAGAAGAACAATTTACATGTGTGCGTGAATTGTCTTAAAAGAAAAAGGTAACAAGTAGCGTTAGAATGTTGACGCTATAGCTGCGTAGGATTGCTACTGCACTTTTGAGTTCTACTGTACCTACCCTGTACGCGTTTCAAAATGTTGTTTTTCAATTAAGCGTGATTGTAATATTATTGTTATTACTTAAATTTTAGTTTAATGTTTCAGCAAGCTTTACGATGAGGGGTTTTCGTTGTTTTACTCACTTATCACAGATAACAATAATTATGTTTTTAAATCATTAATATTCAAGTTGTGGTCGAAGGACGAGCGCTTTCACCGTTTACGAATTTTATAACATTTTTGAAGACAAACTTCAGTAAAACAGCGTGAATAGGGATAAAATGGTCAACTAAATGCTGTACTTAATTTCTTCCAAGCGAAACTTTGGTCTAGTTTATTGTATTATAGTAAAAGAAATTATTTAAAATATTCCATTGACCATTATTTTTATTATCATTCCTGCAATAATCCCGGTCGTATACGAAGCTGTCACTCCGTACACGACCTACGATATATTTTTGAGCCAATCAAAATCGAGTGAACTCGTAGGTATATACTATAAAGCATAGAAACTAATAACCTCTAGACAAAGTGACATTCTATTGATGAAATCGCGTCGAAGCGAATCCTTTTCAATTTGTTATCAATGGATAACTTGACACAGCGGTGATTTTTTTTAAAAATGTAAAGAAAAGCATTTCGAGTCACAGAGATTGCAATTTTTGTTACATTTTTGTAGTCATAGTAGAAAAAACTAAAGTTATATCATATTTGAACTGAACGTTGGTTCAAATCAAATTACACTAACGGTTATTATATCACTCCTTGTTATTATCGACTCGCTAATATCAAACCAACTATTAATTATTACGTTTACGTAATTCTACCCGCACTATTACAACGCGCCCTAACAAAAGCATAGTTATGCGGATGATTTATGATGTTTGACATAATGACGCTTCTGAGAATCTAGGAGACTACCATGAACCATTCGAACGAACATTTTTTATATACAAACTTAGCTGGCAGACAAGTACACGGCCCACCGCAAAGAAAGTGGTTTCCGTGTCCTATTGACGTTTGCAAGACCAGAGGGCTGTCACACTAGTACTGCCGCCTCGCCTGCTAGAATGTACTACTATAGATTGATGTATAGTTATAACCTTTAGTCCATGTATTTAGGTACCTATTTAAAAAACGTAAACAATCTTGGTATGTCTTTTAAATAAGTTTTGTTCAAAAACTCAGTATAAAAATACTTTTCTACTTAGAAACGTATTATAAAGACTAAATCTCGGTATCAAACCACTAGTTAGTTAGTTAGCTTAGTTTATTTGTTTAACATGTGTTTTTATAAAAAGTTGCCACAACATTTTTAACCTTTTTAAAGACTTACCCAAATGGAGTATAGAGGTTGATACGAAGAAGTACAACAGCTTTTAAATTCCAATCTCTCAATGAAAATGTAATGTCACTAACATTACTTTGCGTATTATTAATCTATCATTATGGATGAATGGCTCCAGTAGATATATTAATCATTCCGATGTAATTACAAGTTCCACAGTTTAATCGCATCAGACCCGACAGAGGGGATCGCGAATACTTACGTTGATAAATTTTCTAGCTTACAGTGCAAAACACAAACACGCCGTCAAATGCAGACAAAGAGAAAGTTAGAATGAAAATTGAATATTTAATTTTGAATGTTATATAATAATCAACACTTGTCTAGGGTTCATTGACACTCATACAGAATCTGATGCAGCAAGGTCGAATGCATCAATGTATCGCAAGGCACTATAATTAATAACTAGATTTTTTTAAGTAGTGCCCACAAAGCTATGTCAACAATGGATAATATGACACTACTACACTAGCAGTTTTAAAAATGGCATCGGAATACCTCGTAATCACTACATAATATAAAACAAAGTCGCGTTTTCTGTCCCTGTGTGCTGAAATCTTTAAAACTGCGCATCGGATTTGGATGCGGTTTTTTTAATAGATAGAATGGTTAAAGAGAAACGTTTACATGTATATAACATCATGCTACGACTAACAGATGCGGAGCAGGAATGAAAAATGTTGCAAAAACGGGGTGACAAGACGAAGTAAGACATATTTCAATAATAATCACGCTAAAAGCAAATGTTACTCAAATCGAATAAATTGATTTCAATAACAACTTCATACTCAACACAACAACTCATACTTCTCAAAGATAAGATAAGTAATTGGTATACATACTTAAATATGTCACTTGAAGGTGAACGAGACTTAGAGCGAACTTCTGAATAAATATTTCATAAGCTGGATGTATTTGTACACCACACCGTATAAAATTAATGTGCTGTGAAACTAAGGCTAAGCCTGGGTTGCACGATCGTACCTGCTTTAACATTAACAGTTCAGTTAAAGTACCGGTCAGGTACAAAACAGATTGCACCGTTTGAAAAGATCGTTATCGTCATTACTTGACGCTAACTGTAACTGGCCACGCTCAACGTCAAATTCTATCACAAAGATAACTATAACAGAGCTACTAAATACCTACTGTTAATACACACATCAACAAAGTCTAGGGAACAAGGACATTTCTAGTTTTTATTTAAAAACCCTTTCTTGTAATAGTGAGTGTTTTATATCAATAGAAGGGTATTTTTATACCGTTTTTAATTTTAATTTTAATAAAAACATTCTCATATCAAAAAAAAAAATTTAAGAAAGAATTGAATAGTGCCAATATTGAGTATTACAACCTTCTATGATTAGGCACAAAAATAACGAGGTAGTAAGAAATACAGTAATTAACCGTACTTTAAACGTTTTTAATAATCTGTAGGACCTCCTAAAGCATTAGCAACAGCTCGACAACGGCGTGGCATACTTAGTATGAGATTGTCAATCATCGTCTGTGGAATATGGCTCCATACACTGCGAAGGTGTAAAAAAAGTTGTTCTTCAGTGTTCAGATTTTCCAAAGAATCACTGAAAGCTCTTCTCCCAAGCAAATCCCAGGCATGCTCTATGGGATTGAGGTCGGCAGACTGAGCAGGCCATTCCAACGTCGTAATATTGTGCTCGCTTAACGCATTGACCACTACCCTCGCGGTGTGTGACCGTGCATTATCTTGCATGAACATAAAATCTTGACCGAACTGCTGTCGATGAGGGATTACCATGGGGTGTAGAACCTCCTGAATGTATTGGTTTGCATTCAAATTGCCCCGTATCCAAACGAGGTCGGTCCTTCCACCAAGGCGAATTCCAGCCCATACCATGATTGTTCCACCTTGGTAAGGATGAACTTCTTGCGGATTCTGGAGACGACTCCCACGTCCAGGAACTCGCCATATACGCACTCTTCTCGAATCAGGATGAAAACCGAAGCGAGATTCGTCGGAAAATAGAACCCGTGCCCATTGATGGTCGGTCCACTGTAAATGTGCGTTAGCCCATAATAAGCGACGACCTCGATTTCCACGTCGAAGAGCTGGAACCCTAAGCGGTCTGCGAGCATGAAGATTGGCTTCGTGTAGTCTTCTCCTGACAGTTTGATCGCTAATAGCCACTTGATGCTGAGACTGGAGGCTTGCGACCAACTGACGAGCAGTAATCGTGGGTTGCCGCCTTGCGGAATTTTGCAAGAAACGATCTTGTCGCGGGGTAGTAACCCTATTTCGTCCCCTGTGACGTTCGGCAACATCCCCTGTAGACCTGTAGCGTGCCCATAATCTGCAAATTACGCTTGGTTGGGTGTTGACAGCATCCGCTACGTCGCGTTGAGTTCGTCCAGCTTGCAGCATACCAACAGCTCTTAACATCTCTTCGCGACTTAAATGACGACGTGACATGATGACTAGTCACAAAAATGTACAAACCATACGTAAATGACGTATTATTGATAATAAACGTTATTTACAATCAAAGAAAATAATTTTTATTTTGCCTCAGAGAAACTGCACAATCAAACACTTAAAAGTTTTCCCTCCATATTCGAAAATCATTACTTATTTAAATTTATTTTTAAATTTCGAACAACTCTATAATCTACTTTATTCTATTTTTATTTATTTGCTGCCAGTTATTTGCAAAACAAGATTTATACGAAAAAAAAAATTGGGGTCATCTTGTTCCCTAGACTTTGTTGAGGTGTTTAGTTACTAAACAGGTAGGACGTGTACTTCAACTTTATACGTGTGTTTTTGTAACAATTGTAGACGTATTCTGTAAATCACATTAAGAATTTTATACAAAAATAGAATATGCAATAAATTTTGGGGGTCCCCATACTTAGAACTGAAACTCAAAAATGTATGTTTCACCAAACCCATACCTACGTGTGTACGTGTGGGATTGCATATCAAAATGCTATTGAATGAATGAGGTTTCTATCATCATTTTTTTCTAAACAGAATAGTTTGAGCGAGAGACACTTCCAAAGTGGAAAAATGTATCTCGCCCAGCTCTAACTTCTAAAATAAGAGAATGATAAATCTAAAAAAACTACATGATGTTTGCCATGCAAACTTCCACCGAAAATTGGTTTGAACGAGATCTACTAATAACTTTTTTAATACGATATAAACCGCAATTTTCGTTTTTCTTTCAAATTAACTCAAAAAATCTTGCTGCTACGGAACCCTTCATGGGCGAGCTTGACTAGCACTTGGCCGGTTTTTTGTTTTTCTCTATGTTATTTGATTAAGAGGTAGTATCCGCTACATAAAATAGGTAGACGTTGTTCTAAAACTATCCGTCTTAAGTGAAACACATACGCAGCCATTATGACGGTAGGTTCAAAAGATAAATGGTCCTAGCGGTCACGACCCCGGGATGAGAGATCGGGGACATATCTCAACAAATAACGTTCATCTATCGCTGTCGTGTCACTAAAACCGTGATATTGGAAACAGCCGGTTGGATCAGTTCAAACACCCTGTATATACATCCTGCTCCTATTACCGCAGTTCTGCGACTTATTTATATAAAATAATGATTACAGGAAATTATGATCAGTTGAAAAAGATTGAATTTTTTTTTTATACATTAAAATATTTTTATAAGGTTGCTCTACAAGCGCTCATGCGGCATGGTTGGTATGATTGTGATACCATATAAATGTATACATAACTATATAGACAGACAGATTTGTCCCCATTAGGGGATTGCCTAGTCAATAATAGAGTCCGGAATACGGCAATAGGGCCGTTTTTTTCGTGTGCACAATTCTCATGGATACTCATCCTACCGGAGCTGGTGAGGGAGCGTATGTCGGACTCGAACCTGCAGTGCTTGAGGTGAGATAGTTGTGAACATATCCCTCGCACACACGCAGACCCGGGGCCGTCTTTTTCGAGATAACCCCCTTCCGGTGTAGTGACCACGGGATCCCCGTATAGCCCCCGGATATTGTTGATTAAAACCATACCTCTGAGTCGTCTAACACTAAGTATGTATATACCTATCTGATGTTAAACAATGTTAAATACTACTATCCCTCCCTCCTCCCTCATACGTATCTTTACACTAAAGCTATGTGTGAGAAAGTAACAGAATAAGCGAACCGTGTAACTTTTTTTATAAACCATTATCAACTTTGATAGAAATTGACATTGCAGTGGCCCCCAATGTTTTACACGTCACAAGTCACTGCCACTAACATTTTTAAGGGTCTGTCAAATGAAGGAGTCAGGGTGATGGATGAAACGGAATCCATATTTCACTCAGGCAGAGCCACGGGCTACAGCTAGTATTATAATAACAATCAAACGAATCGAGGTTCTGATTTATCTCATACAAATATACTACAAGGAAAAGATAATTGTTTTATTATCGAAATAATATCGGAGAAAGCAATGAATTGTGATGAATGGACACATTTAGTGATTTATATCTACCGTTGTTAGCAGCTAACTTATTAGTCTACAAAGCCGGCTTTCTACGGTGCTTGATTCTGCAGATTTGATCACATAGTCTGGCACGCGCCGAGCATTAAATGATTTTCACAGTATGTGTCTGGTCTTCCACAGACGACATTCTTTTCACGGTGTAGCAGTGCGCGATCGTGTGAAGACGGTTGTGTACACCTGGAAAAACAATGCGAAACGTGCAATCTCCTTCTTGAAAACTCACTCACTATACAGTAGTTGGTGCTTAGAAAAACTACAGCAGGGAACTGAGCGTACTCGAAATTAAATCCTTTTCGTACCTGACTGAACGCACCGTTTTTGGTCGCGGTGTGTGAGTATATATATCATTACCTGCCTGTAGCTAGCAGTGCTATGTTATAATGTTACCTACCGTATCATTTCATTGCTGAAGTATTGTTCAGAACAGACATTTCCCAAAACAGTTAAGTACACATTTCTATTATATAAACAACATCCAAGGTGTGTTGCTCCAGGCTTCCTGTATCATCTCATTACGCATCATTCAAGTTGTATCGTTTGCCTTTTATGTACAGAGCACCCTGGCCCTGCAACCTTGACTTTTGAATAGGAAATGTTTGATATTTTATTTTTCTTTTTTCCGCATTTGAGAGCGTAACTAAATACCCTTGAGTTGTGAATCCGCATAGAAAATATTTGAGGGAATTCTCGGAACTTGGGTTGAATTTTTGTACGACTACTCGGTAACACTCAAGAATTTAAACCATTATGATAGTAAAATTACGAAAATATTCTCACCGCTATGTTTCAACTACTTTTAATAAAACGTATACCTACTTATCTTATTTACCTGTATATTATCTTGTTTGCATATCCCATAAGGAGCGAAGAAGGACATGGAAAAGATTCCACCATTGGCAAGGGGCAAGTCATTGAGCGTCGTTTTGTGGAATACATTTTATACTTGAAAAGGCTTCCGCAGCCGGGACCGAGGCGACTTAACGTGCTCTCCGAGGCAACACCAGACCAGTGCAAATAGCCATATTTATACATATAAATATTTGCACTGAGCGGGGATCGAACCCGCGCCTCTTACGTAGCAGTCGTGTTCACTACCGCCACATCACAGAGGCGTGAGAGTATCATATACATATAAATAGGTAAGATTTTAAGGAAAATCAGCTCAAGACAGCTTTAGCCTCAAAAAACAAGTTATTATCTCTCTGTATCGTGATTTGGCTCATAGCCTTTGTCAGTTTTAATGGTTACTTGTTACATTACTTAGAACTTTAACAATGCCTGTAGGATATTATTGTCAAATTATCTAACTTGTCAAAGGTCTGTGTTGTCTTTGAAGAGTATTTGATATATCTTCACATTTTTTTCTGCCAACAAAATAAATACGTCACTTTTACGTCTAAGACAATTGTACCTAGTTTTATTTTTCGTTTGTGTTATTAAAGACAATAAACCGAAGCCGGTGTATAATAAAAGAGTAGGCAGAGGTTTATTAACATTTTTATTTAGATACCTACCTACCCTACTTTGATCTTAGTGTTGAGCCAATTGCGGTCAGCTTGGCCAATTCGGTGCAAAAGTTACGGTAACCATTAGTCATAAGGTGAACCATGTGTTTGTTCAATGTACAGTCAGAGCTCATAAGTGCAGTAGCACATCAATGCTCAAAATGGTTTAGCGTGCGGGTGTCTCGGGCCATCGTGTTTATGTGTGCGTGCGTCTACACGACGCGACGCATCATAGCGTAAAGGACAGAACAACAAAATATGACGTGTTAGACGAAGATGACGATAGGTATAATAATATTATTATGTTCGTTTTCTAACTGTGTTATTCCTTACAACTGCTGTGAGTCATTAGATACTAATACAGTAATTCACTTAGATTGGTAAGTTAACTGATAGCTAAGTGGCTTAAGACACCACAGTGATTATAGATGGCTGTGGTTCGAATCCAGCTTTTTAGAGTTTTTATATTTATGACATAAATATAATTTTTAATATTGATAAAGTAATTTTGCATGAAGTTTAATTATTATTTATGTGATTAAGTAATTATGGGGTTATAATAAGAAATAATACAAAATTTTTGATTCGTAACTAAATATATTTCATTTTTACTATCTACCTGCCTACTCAGTGTAAATTTTATTGAGGTTTATAGCTTAAGTATTCGTTTTCTCAAGGAAAAGAGGATTGAAACTTAACCTCAATCTTACAATCTTAAAATAAGTCCTATAGCCAGCACGTCCCCTTTTTAACAAATTCACAAAACTACTTCTTACATAACTGGGTTATTCAATATATTTTTAAGATCTTTCAGTATAAGTACTTAGTTTACTTACTTGTAAGTTATGAAACAAAAGTATTCTTTCTTACAGATTTAATATTTAGAACAACAGGATTACTTTTTTCAATTACCTACTCAATTAAGTAGGTATAATTAGTATTGTAGATCTTCGATATCGTCAATTTAGTTGTGGAGGTCACATGGCAGTCGCTTCATGGAAAATATCTAAGCTCAGCCGGATCTTAAATAGACCAGAAAGCCGACCCCAACTGAGTTGGGAATAGGCTCAGAGAGAATGATAGTATTGTAGGCGGGCAAAATATTAATAATTAGATACTTAATAATAGTTTTTGTACTAATAATTATTAATATTTTTTATGACCTCCGTTATTCTCAATACCGCTGAGTAGAAGTCGGCGCATGGACCCCACAACATTCTGATAAATATCTGTCCCACGTAAATTGTCACATATTTGCATGCAATGTTGCTTTAGTAATTTAGGACATATTTGGAACATTACCGCATATATTTTCTAAAGGGTTTAAATCAGGGGATCGTGTTGGCCAAGGAATAACGTTGACCTCTGCATTTTCTCTAAGCCATTCGCGAACTATGACGAAAAACACTGCGCACTGTAACATTATATTATCTAAAAAGTCCACATAACTTCTGCTGATCGTTCGCGGCAGAATAAACTCCAGTTCGCCTGTCCTTGCGCTTATAACACTTATTCTGCCTAACTCCGTGTTAACAACAGACCTGCGTGTATTGTTCCTACGCCACAGCTGCATCCTTCCCTTCTGACAGGACTTAAAAGGCTTTTTCGTCCGAGAATATAATTGTTTCCACTGTCCCGCCAAATCGTAACCTTTCGTCTTTATGCCGTTGCGTTAAAACCTGTTTTATTGCTGGCGTTCGGTGATGCAGGCCTTCGGCATGGAGTACGCGGCGAGCAGTCCTCAATAATGTTTCAAACTCATTGGCAAATCGTCGTGTTGGTATGAAAGTATTGGTTTCATACTCTGCTACTATATAGCACCGCTGGTCGTGTTTAATCAGCGGTGGCCTTCCACTTGCGGCTCGTCCTCAAACCTCTTCTCCCAGCGGCTCACAGTATTCCTCTAAAAAGAATATTTTTACACATTAATGTAAGCAATAGATATAATAGATTTTAATGAAACTTTACAATAATATAGCTTATATACCACAGAATAACACATAGACTATGTTTGGTCGCGATAACCGATATCCGCGCGGGCGGAACCGCGGACAACAGCTAGTATAATTTAAAAATAAAATGGTATATTATTATACTTACGGATATGCCAGTTTCATTTGCAATTTCACTTATATTTAGTCCATTCATATATAAAGCCACAATATTAGCATTGATTTCCATACTTATATTACTTGTAGACATGTTGAACTTAATAATTAATATTGAATCGATTCACGTGAATAACAAGCACAAAACAAGCAACTAAAAAACAACAACGTCATTTTATTTTCTCTAAGTCAGTAATTATTCCATTTTATTTCAAATCTACCTTCATACTTTATACATTTTATGTTGATCTTTGCTAAAGTTTAACAAATAATAAATTCTAGAAACATATTTTATTCATCAAACTGTTGTTAATTTATAAATAAAACACAAAAAGTGTTATATAGTTGATCGTAGGATTTGAACCATCAACCTTGCATTTTAGTAATCCTTATGCCAAACCATTCAGCCACGGACTACATAGATGATTATGACGAAATAATCAATAATATTCCTACAGAAGAACAATTTACATGTGTGCGTAAATTGTCTTAAAAGAAAAAGGTCACAAGTAGCGCTAGAATGTTGACGCTATAGTTGCGTAGGATTGCTACTGCACTTTTGAGTTCTACTGTACCTAATATAAAAACACAAAATAGTGATAATTATATGTTATAAGCTGGTGCATTAAAGAAAGGTTTTATAAATGGCGGCTTGTACTTGCGTTGACATATAGTACAGCTAGCATAAAAAATTTCAAATATTTTTTTTTTCATATGAAAAATAATAAAAACAAGACCGGGTCGTAATAATTTCTAACTAGCTGCGGCCGGCGGCTTCGCCCACGACACGTGACGGCATCTATTTTTGTTTTCATCGGAAACAGATCATGATGTTGGTTAAAATAAAGAAGTAACATTATTATGAACAACGGTCTTGTTTATATTTTTTTTAAACTGAAAAAAAAAATGAAATTTTGTATGCTAGGTGTACTATCTGTCAACGCAAGTACAAGTCGACATTTAAGAATCCTTTCTTTAATGCATCGCATCAAGAGCACAGAGCGTGGAAGAAAATAAAGATCAATATTTTTTTTGTGTTGACGGTACGCGCGTGAGTGAGTATAGACAGTACTAGTGTGCGAGCGAGAGGAAGTGATAACGTCCGCCATTTATAAAACCTTTCTTTAATGAACCAAGTTATAAGCTACTACGGTGGTAGATGAGCACACGGCTCATCTGCTGCAAAGTGGTAACCAAGCCTATGGACATTTCTAATGTTCTTGTTCTTGAAAACACCATATTGTAGTCACTTGAGAACACACAAATATGCATCAGGATAATACCAATTTCACACATGGTCCATAACAAAAATAATTAATAGGTTGTAGTAGGTGCTTAAATGAGAAGTTAAAAGGTTTTATTCATTAAAATTTCAATTACTAAATTTGACCCAGAAGCAAACAGGGTAAACTAAATTAAATCGTCTAAAAATAGCAAAATTTTCTGCATTTCATTCATGCATTTTAGGTACATACGAGCTTTTCTTGTAATGTGTAATATTTAACTAGCTGCACAAATTCAATTCATAGTCTGCAAGAGTAAAAAAACAGTACACCGTTTGAATGAATACCAAGTTAAATGACAAAAGACTGGACTACAAAGGTAACACGACAATGCAGCAGAATGGCGGACCTTTGAAATATGAGAAATAAAACAAAAAAGGATTTCCTAGACGATTTCTGCGGTTGGGTGGTTCATAGTCATATTTTTTTATTTACACTGACGGACTCATAAACTGCATCAAAGTTCAGGTTTACTCTAAAAGGATTTTTTATAATAAGTATGCAAACTTTTTAGATTAAATTATATAAATATGGAAAGACTGGCTCTTAATCTTAAAAAAAAATTAAATTTAAAAATCGAACTGCAGTAAAATAAATGAATATAGCCGGGAAAAGAAAATTTACTTGTAGTATCAGATTTGCGTGTTATTTATAGCAAAGTTTTAAATTGATTCTCATTGATTTTTTTTGTTTTGTCAATTGAATTATTGTTACCAGCATAATTGTTGGGTTAGTTTTTTAACACATCGAGAGTTTTTGAACCATAATATGGATACTTCGTCCGAACAAGCGGCACAAATTGTAGCATTGGTGCGGGAGGGCTTGGATCAACGAACAATTGGTAGAAATTTAAATTTAAACCAGTCTACGGTTTCTAGAATATACAGAAGGTTTGTAGAGACAGGTTCTTACAGGAGGAGACGTGGTACAGGCAGAACTCGAGCAACCACAGGTCGTGATGACCGATTTATTGTTATAACTTCCCTGCGAAATCGTTTCCTCACGTCAGTTAACATCAAAACCGAGCTTAATGAAGTGCGTGGAGTAAACGTGTGTGCACGAACAATAAGAAGAAGGTTAAAGGAAGCGGATATCACCCCTTTTAGTCCAGCAAATGGTCCAAAGTTGTCTACAGCTCACAGACAAGCTCGCTTAAGATTTGCGCGTCATCACCTGAATTGGACAGAAGAGCAGTGGGCCTCTGTATTGTTCACGGACGAGTGTAGGACATGTTTATATGGTGCAGATGGTCGCAGAAGAGTCTATCGTCGACGTGGGGAGCGATATGCTCAAAGTTGCATTGAGGAGCGTGTTCCTTTTGGAGGCGGTTCATGTATGGTCTGGGGTGGCATATCGATGAACGGGCGAACAGAACTTGTGTTCATAGACATGGTCCGTCAAAACGGTAATAGAGGGGGTTTGACAGCACATCGCTACATAACAGAGATATTAGAAGATCACGTGGTGCCTTACATGGGATTCATAGGCGAAAATTTTACTTTAATGCAGGATAATGCCCGGCCGCATGCAGCTGCACAAGTTCAACATTATTGCGAAGAGGTTGGGATACGTACAATGAATTGGCCAGCACGCAGCCCGGATCTTAATCCCATCGAGCATGTTTGGGACAATTTAAAAAGAGCTGTATATGCGAGAAACCCTTCGCCCACGACAGTGGCAGCACTAAGAACAGCACTTTCAGAAGAATGGGACAATATTCCGCAAGATCTTTTAAAAACCCTTATAAAATCTATGCGGAACCGATTAGAATCCGTAATAAGGGCACGTGGGGGTAATACACCTTATTAAAACACAAATAAACCCTTGCATAAAGTTTGTGTCTATTGTTAAAACCAATTTTTTTTAATAAAACAATTTTTCTTAAATTTCTGTTTTTTCTTCAAAAAAAGTCTTAAAGGTCCTTTCCAGTACATAAACTTAAACTTAAAGATATGACCCTACGCTGTTTTAAAGTTCACGAACCAATCTATAGGTTTCAATTTAAATCTGTATAGAAAGTATGCATACTTGGTTAAAATATTTATTTCAAAGTCGTCTATTACTTTGATGCAGTTTATGAGTCCGTCAGTGTAGTATCGCTGCATTTGTGTTCGAAATTTGAATTTAAAGACAGAAATTTGATTTTCTTGTTCTATTCGGATTATTCTTGCATTCTCTTTTCAAATGTAAGTAGAAGATTAGAATATCGTTCTCACTCATTTTGATAATAAAAAAGTTTGAGTTGCTGTGCAAGATAAACATCGAATAGTTGCCTTTTTGAAAAAGAGGCAAGTAAGTACCTATGCTAACTTTTCTTGGAAATTTATATTAGAATAATTTTACGTGAATAAAACTATCAGATGGAAAATGTCGTAAAAGTAATTCTATCGTCGCTTCGTTACGTTTTAGAATTACACATAAGTCATCTATTTTAATTCCTAATAACTGCCAACTGATGAATAATGTCATAATTGGCTTTGAATATAGTACAGCATTCGATCAGATGAGCTGTATATTTATTTATAGCCTTTATGGTTTAAAAGAAGTAGGCTATAAATATTGCAAGAGATTAGTATTCATACATATAAAAATTCTTGCTAAGACACCTATAAATATACATGGCAGCAATCTTTTTCATAGTAGATGGCAATTAAGGGATGACCTGCGCGTTTTGGCAATGAATATTTAAATTGTATTTCAGCCTTATTTGTCTCGTGGGCGACATCGTTTCTTTGTGTTCTTTCAGCGAATAAGAAAGTGCCTTATGCATAAGTTCTCCGTTGAATCGTTTTCGCTTGACTTTGTACGGCATTGTTGCTACATCAACGTACAGCCAGTGACAAAAGTGGTTTCTCATGAGTATCACGACTTGTGACCACGCATGATTTTTTTTTCTCTGGTTGGAGAGTCAAGCGGAATTGTTTACGTAAAAAGCAAACAAATCATGGACAGGAATAAGAGGAAAAAACATCGTGTTTCTAAATGCAGGCAAAACCGCGTGACGAGTGGCAAGGAGGATGAATAGTCGATAAAGAGATTCGTAACGGGGTACACTGCTAAATTCATACAAATATACATACATATCATACATACATACCATACATACATACCATACATACATACCATATATACATACCATACATACATACCATACATACCATACATACCATACATACATACCATACATACATACCACACATACATACCACACATACATACCATACATACATACCATACACACATACGTCTTGGAGAGTATCAGACGTCTAAATAAACTAAATAAATTAATCATTACTAAGCTCTCTCACCATGCGTTATATTCCAGATAATGGGTTAAGTGGAAATCTCGCGTACCTAATATTGCTGCATTGGGTGTTTAGGAGGTAATTCAATTAGAATATTAGAGCAGCAATGCAGTCAAGATATATTCGATCGTACGTACCTTTCTTTAGGCAGCGTTTGAACCAAGAATCTACGAGACAAAATAGTAAAGCAGTATAGGGTTCTTCAAAATGTGCATTAGAAGGTTTCTACAGGGAAGACAGCACGTGTAACGCCCCTGGTGTTACAAACGTCCATAGGCCACGGCGACGGCTTTACATCAGTTGGACCGTGTGCTTGTCTGCCAACTAAAGGTATAAAAAAAATTGCTTTATAAGTCTTATTTCGTTTGACAACGGTTGAAATTTTGGGGCCTCAGTTCAGATGCACACGATAAAATACCATTTTAATTTAGGAAATGAGTACTGCTAGTTTCCATAAAAACGTAAAATAAGAAAATGCAACAGAAAGAGCATTATACAACCGCTTGTTTACGAAGCGTCCACAAAGTAAAAAGTAACACGATAAAACGATAAAGTAGCTTAACGTGTGCAGCGGAGGGAGCCGTTTGTGTAGACTGCTTGTGTTCCTTTGAGAAATATGTTACCGCTTATTCATTTATTGTTCTTCATTATATTAAATCACTTACACAAAGATTACACTGCTTATGTATTCAGCATGTTGGTAACTGAAAATGGAAACAGCGATTTTTTTAAGTTATCCCTGTCCACTTCTGATATAATGTAATACGCATTCTACTGTGTACAGTCACCTGCAATAATATGTATACGTTTTAGAACTTTTTCACATTAAACTTGTCGAATTTTACCGTTTCATGTCATAATGTTGACTTGTCATTTATCATTGTGACAAGGTTCCAAAGTGTAAACATATTATTGCAGGTGACCGTACTAAGTCAGATGTGACCAATTAATGAATTAAATTAACTTGCGGGTTCTTCAAGACTGGCAGTGAAAGAAGACTAACTGTTGAAAGTTTTATATTAATTGGACTGTATTTTTGTATTAGCTGAAGTTAAAAACTGAAATAGAAGACAATTTGTCATTTTTGATGGGGAAACAAGGAGGCAATTAGGGGAAGGGAGGATAAGATGGAGGGAGCAGGCAAAATGGAAACTACCTACAAAGGCATGGCTCGTGAGCAGTGACGCACATAGCAACAGAGAGCCGTTTTGAATAAACGAACGAAATTTAAGCTGCGATAGCCTAGTACCTAGTATGGGACCTGCTGAGACGAAATCTTGGGTTCGATCCCAGATTTTACCATGACACACACCAATGACTTTTCGATGTTTTTCGAAGTTATGTGTGTATTTATCGCAGGTTTATAAGTGCCCGGTTAATGGCAATAGGCTCTGGGACTTAAAACATAAACTGGCGAAATGTGGGTGTCAGCACCTCTGCCTAGCCCTTCGGTGATATAGACGTGAGTTTATATTATGTTATGTTAATGTTTATAATTTAGCATAAGCAAATATTCCTTTTTAATATACCAGGATCATGAAACGTTGTCGACTCAAATATTAAGTGTTCATTTTACCTGTCCTTTAGATATAAACGGGGCCAAGGAAATCAATTTACACTAAACAAAGGTTTCACCGTTCTTGGATTCTTTATTCTAAATTTAATAAAAATCGAACTTATGTAAATAGATAACAGTGTAACATAGAATATTAAAAGATCTCAGCGTTATACAAGAAAGTTAGATTTTTGAATAGCTAACATTGACTTAAAATATCTTGTTAAAGATTCTATCTAATGAACCGCTAGTAGAAAATTTACCGGAGCAGTCTCTCATGCTGCGTCTACATTAACGTAACATTTTACCGTGACCGTGTCAGAAGCGCGTGTCCGTAGCGTATTCAGCTGCGTGATAGCTGAGCTTAAATGTAACCTTCGATCGACTGGTGGCCGTGTCAGCACAACTCTAGTTTGGTCCTATGTGCCAAAAATTGTTAGGTGCACACTCAACGTCATGTCTTGATGTCATGCTGTCCGCTGCTCACAAATCTGAATGTAGCGTGTTTGAAACTGGTTTAAGACAGTCTCATTTCATGTATAAAACAAGTAATTGTGTTCTGTTCTGTTTAGAACTTTGTTTCTTGGTGAAAACAACGGGTCATGTTATAGGGGAGAACAGGAAGATTAAATTCTAATTGAAATATATAATATCTCGGCTTACACTCCTCTGTGCTATCCCAAGGGAAACACACAACACTCGCTGAATATTTGGTAATAATTTTGCAATTCCCAACGCTACGTCAGTAATACATACTGATTTACTGAATATAATATTTGATTTTGAAAGCAAGAGTGAGACTTCGGCTTAAATCGGCTCGCTTCGGTTTTGTAGAGCGCTCTCTCCCTCGCACTTCAGACTGACAGTTTAGCACCTATAGAGAGTAGTATAAACCGTTTATATTTCATCATCATCCAAGTGTAGTTCCTGCTTGTATCCAAGGCAGAATTCTGGAACTGCTGAGTTTCTCTCCTCCTTTTTGTATGATTTTTATGACGGCTACGGACTTGACCCCACAATCTCAAGAGGAATCCTAAACCAGAGATTTATCCGTCAAACAACAGGTAGATCTTGCAGGTTTTTTTTTTTATCTATGGCACGTCAATTTGACTTCACCTCGCCTGATGTTAAGCTGAAGGCAAAGTCCCATGAAAGAGGGTTCCATGAAAGAGGTGACGTTGGCTTGACCTTATTTGTGTTTATAAACTATTATGCTTACAACTCTGGTTTTAACTACTCTTAAAAGATCTGAACCTGTAAATATTCTATAAAGCATTCTGCCTAACCAAATCGAAGTAAGGTTTTTGTTCCCAACACGTGGTCAAGTCATAAGCCGGGTACAGTACACCCGCTTTGCGTTAAATAATCCCTCAGATATACATAAATAAAAAGTTTCATCTTAAAATATTTACAAAGATTCATCTTAAACTCAAGAGTTCTAATTTTTCCGGCACAAAGAGGCCTTTCTGTAATCGAATTAAACACAAAAGAATAAACAAAATTATTTGGAGAAATTATAGCACAAATCCAATTACGTGAGTTATTAAAAGGCCATTCAAGAACATGAGATCTATTTTGAATTTAGAAGAAAGTGCGGTATGCTTTGGTGTTGATTACAACATTTAGTAGCGACAAGAATAATAGTCGTCATTTTGTGGAATAGAATAGAATATTCAATGTATGGGATTGACACGTATTTTGACGTTTATGATATTCGTTGATTTTTAATGTCATACCGCTCTTCTAACTTATTTTTCCCCGCAATTATACAACCTTGATGTCGATTATAAATACAATATTAGGTTCTAAAAAACTAATAAAATATCTTATTGTATAGATTGTACCTACACCCTACACACCTACTCACACTAAAAACGTCATAACACCAAAAACGTCAAATTGACAATTGTTTAATATTTCGTCTGCTTACTGGTAAAATATGTTAACTACACATTTCCTTGAACTGAGATTATAAGCTTTGAAAGTTTCATCGATTTAAAACTATCATTAAAATATTTTTTTATAAAATACTTTAATGCCAAATGATAAATAAAATATTCAACTGTATCTCATTTAAATTAAAGCAACACATTCTTCAGAAAATCAGGCAATAAATCAGTTATTATTGTCCTAGGTCATGCACTTAACTGGTTTTACCTGTAATTGAAAAAACAGATATAATACCTTTATTTGCCATAAATGCTCAGTAATTTTAATGGAAACCATAAGCTAATGATAAAAGCAAGGTATTACATAAAAAAAATGTGCGTGTATAATAGATCCATGGATTTATTAGAAAAAACTCTGCATTTATCTCATTCTACTTGTAGGAATTTAAATACATTATGCACTTACTATTAAAATGTTCAAACAAATTACATCAAAATTTTCAAAGTGTTATTGAAATAAAAATACCCATCTTTTAATTCTATTAGACAGTATTAATTGCAATATCAGTTATAAATCGTATAATCAAATAAATTTAGTTGTAAAAAATTCTTCCAAAGAATGGAAAACATTCATAGTACTGATTTTCATTCTTCAGAAGAATCTTCATCATTCGCTGGTTCTGGTAGACGATCTGGCTCCTCTATGTCGGCTAAAGATGAATACCAACCATGGTACTCATCGGGGAAACCCCCTGTATTACATAGTGTCAAAGAAAGATTTCGGAACTACCTCGTTTTCCACTACTTCAGACCATGTAAAACAATAAGCGTTATTCGGCAGAGCAGCTTCATACACAAGGCGGGTCCTAGTGACAGCCCTAGGGGTAGGAGTTGTCTCGCTCGCCACCTTGCTCACGTCCGGAGAAGACTCCGGGCCCGCACTGCCCGCGATGAGCGGAGGCGACTCGGACGTCGGAGGTCGCAAAATGACCTCCGTCCCCCATGAGCGCGGGTCTGGGGGTGACGGGTGGAGCCACCGGTCACCCTAGCAGAAGCAGGCCACGGCGATGGCGCAAAATGCCACCCCATACTCAGGGGCTAGATGGGGACACCATGGTCCCCACATTGGGGAAAGAGGGACATCTCAACAGAGATGTCCCCGGGTCTGCCGGGGTGCGAGAGATATGTCTTGTATAATCTCACCTCCGGCAATCAAGTACCCATGGACGGCGTGCGTTTTGGTCGGTTCGAGTCCGACATAATCACCTCCATCGGTTTTGGTGGAGGTGGCATCCGTGGGGACTTTGCGCACGATAAAAAAAAAGAGCAGATTCATACATACATAGGTTGTAGACGCACAATTTTCGGCTGTAATATAGCTGGTCCACTAGGTCACTAGGGATCTGTAAGACTGCTTGAAGATCAAAAGTAAGACAGCAAATTTTTTTCCCTGTCGGAGCTCTTTCTTTGTCCTTATTTTTTTCAGTATTGCACGCTCTCAATATGCGTTTTAACGAAGTCAACAAAATACATTAAATATATTTATATTTTTTTACCTGTATTGTTTAGCCAAAAAACGTAAATAAATGAATTTAACTTATTTTAGCTTAAAGTTCATGGGAACGTAAATACCACATCTTTCTACATCAAAAAAATCATAAAGTGATATATTGTCATTTACTAGTGCTGTTTAGTTTTAATTCGATGTTAAGGTGATTTACCTCTGTTTATCTGAATGATTATTACTATTTCATTGTTGTTTATCATATTGTTAACTGAGGTATCTTTGTATTAAACGATCCTAGCAGTTATTTTGTTTTACCAGTAGATAGAGCATCGAAAATTACATGTATATGCATACATAAGTCATTTTAGATAAAAAATGCATTTATTATGTTTTACCAGTAAGCAGACGATTTATTATCTACAAAGGAAAACACGAATTTCCCGCGCACGATGGACTTTGGCAGAACTGTCAACATCGACATCACGCGCCATATTGTTAAAAATAGAAATAGAAAAGTCGTACCGTCAAAATACATGTCCATTGAAGATTCTCATCATTATCTTCATTCTGTCAACTCGGATTCCACTTTTTTTAATCTAACTGCGTCGCGGTTGTACTTCAATATTTTCTGTTAAGGGACTACCATCTGACATCCACAACCTATAAGTATTATAGTACTGCATTATGGAGTTTTTAAGGCTCCAACTATACGTAAGGACTGCCATAGATGTGTCCACCTGACGACTTAACATGCTGTCAAACGTACGACCAGACAAGTGCAAATACTCATGCATACAAATTCGTGCACTGAACGGGGTCGAACCCGCGGTACCTGCGTAACGGTAGTGCTCACTACCGTCACACCACTGAGGCTAACGTGTAGAGGGACCGATAAGCTAAATTGCTTCTGTTATAAAAGGATTTAGATCCGTAGTATCATAAGCCAGGATTATGATAGGGACCTTTTGATTGTTAGGCCTCTCGAAAAACCAAAGTAAACCCGATAAAATTACTGATTATAATAAAAAACCCGACTGATGCTTATAAGGATTTCAATCATATTTTTATTTTTATAATTTTTAGGAACGATAGGTATGATTATTTTTATTTTATATTTTTAGGTATTGATATATACAGATTTTTTGTAACCTCCCTTTATTTGGCAGGGAATTTAATTGGCGATAACCTAGTGGTATGGGTAAGGGACTGCTGAGACGAGGTCTCGGGTTCGATCCCAGGTTTTCCCATGGCACTCACCAATGACTTTTAGATGCTTTTCGAAGTTATGTCTGTATTTATCGCAGGTTTACAAGTGCCCGGTTGATGGCAATAGGCTCGCTACCTATTACATTGGGACCTAAACATAAACTGGCGAAATATGGGTGCTAGCACCTCTGTCTACCTCTTCGGAGATATAGGCGTGAATTCATGTTATGTTATGTTATATATGTTACAATTATAAATTTTACATACATACAGGCACGCGTAATAAGTACTTATCCTCGCTGACGCAGTTGGGTAAAAAGGTAGAGTAGAAGAACGGGCCCCGAACTCCAAACTTCATATACTTCACACAAAACGAAATTATGCTTAAATTGGTGAATGACCCTTAAAGGAATCTTTCAACAAAAACTTCGCTCTCTTTACGTAACGTAATAAAATTTAGAGGCTGAAAATTTTTTGAGTAACATAATTGAATTAAGCGGTTATGAAACACTTCTAAAGATAAAAATTGTTCCGCCATTTTTCGTTTTGTTTGTTATTTTTTTGAAAATATCTTGCTATTGATAAAATACAAACTTACGGGCTTGCAGTAAAGGACTATTGATGGCAGAGAAAACTCGTGAAGGGTGTAGGAATTGGGATGTAGACTGAAAAAGATTTTAGGTATTAACAAAAAATTAAGAAATCAAAAGGAGGCGAAATCAAATTGAGAAGTGCAAAATAATAGAAACGGCCGACCTATTTCTAGATGAACCCTATAGGTATCATAATCGCTAAGAAAAACCACAGCAGAGAGATTACATCACAGTTTAAGTAAGCGCGGGATGAAATTCCTTTCATACATCACATTGCGCAACCGTTTCCGATCGTAATGTGTAAAGATCTCTCACCCTGCAAAAATAAACTAACCGTGAAGTTTTCTCATCTTTCTAACCGCAAAGGCAGCTTAAGGTGCGTCTACTTTTGTGACATGAATAGCGGACTGGACAGCGTGGCATTAAAACATTACATTGAATGCAGACGTAACAACTAGCGGCACATGGGCACACAAACTAGCGTTGTGCTGACACCGCCACCATCGATCGATGATTTCATTTAACACGCCGCCCTTCTGACAAAAAAAAATGTTATGTAAATATAGACGCGGTATTTGCTAACTCTTCATCCTTGTAAAGCTGTGATATGAGAACCTCATTGTAATTTACTATCTAGACTTAGTCTAAGAAAAACTGTGGTATTGACTGCTTGATATATTTTTAATAATTTGAGTATTTATCAATATTGTATATTTTGTTGTTAAGATCGATCTTGACTTGTTTGCTTCGAGTATCCCTAAAATTAAAAAGGATCTTATTTCTCGTTTCTTTGACAATAAGTAAACATAGTGTATTTTGGCAGTATTCCTGTTTTATTCCTTTACCATTATTTTGCTCGGCCTTCGTTTTCGTGATATTGAAAATCGTTTACCGCGTACTAAATATTTTCAACCGATGTTTATTAGTGAAAACTTTTAATTGGCCGTCTCCTATCTTAAATGTTTTCTTACTATGAAATAAATAAATCAAAAACAATTGGCATAGTAAATTTCACACATTTTTATTATCTTCACATTGAACAGCAAATAGTTACTTGTGAACATGACATTGTTAGTACGGTAGTTGAATATTATACAGGATAGGTATTCCTTAATGTTATTGCAATATTCATGACGCGTTTTCAAGTATTTATGTTTACACAGGAGGTTTATAGTACATTAATTTTCTGCTTCGTCTGTTCGCGATGAGGTTCCGTTTTCAAATAGAATATTATGGCAAGTATAACTAAAGTGATAGTCATAACAATTTATGTGAGTTATATGAGGTTTAGCTGTGCAACTTCGGTAAAAAAAATATATTTATATGTTCGGCGAATCCGCTGGCAATCGATAGTAGTAATATGTTTTTTTTATGGCACGTCAACGACTTCACCTCGCCTGATGTTAAGCTGAAGGCAAAGTCTCATGAAAGAGGGTCACCATTGCAAACACGTTCAGTGCTACAATGGTCAATCAGCTTGACGGCCTCATCAGATAGGTATAATTAATACAATATAAAGTTTATAGCCTTTTGATTGAAATTAGAATGAGCGAATGCTCCGCAGTCGACAAGAACCCGTGACATGGCTCAGCAGTTCTGAACTCTGAGCTACTGATTAATGTTTTGAGATTTTGATATTCTCCTGTATATCCTTCTTGGGGTGAGTGTGTATTGTAGCTTCTCTATTAAAAAGAAGTAAGGTATAGTACGCTAGAACTTGAGAAATAACATATATTCTGTTTAATTAATTGTACTTAATTAAATATAGATAAAGTAAGAAGAGATTGTAACTTACCCTAAATGAGCTTATGTTGCTTTAAATAAAGAAATTATTATTATTATATTATTAATCACGATAACCGAATCCATGCGCGCAGAGTCACGTATAACAGATAGTTTGTTATAGGTATTTTTATTAAAATTATTTAATATCTATCTCTGCAATACCCCTAAAAATAATGAATGAAGCAAACTAACCGTGCGTATTTATAAATAGGTACATTCAATTTGTATCACGTAAATATTGCTATATATAATTATATTTTAATGATACTTCATGTTATCTTTTCCTTTTATAACATGAACAAGCTAATCTTTTATACAACTACATGGCTACAGCATTCCTAATTGGTTCAAATAATTTGTTGTTTTCTTAGAAAATGTACGCTTTAACTAACCTTGTATGACCTGACCATCCCATACTGATACTTTTTTTTTTATACTACGTAGGTGGCAGACAAGCACACGGCCCACCTGATGAAAAGCGGCCACCGTGGCCTATGAACGTGTGCAACACTAAGGATGTCACACACGCGCTGCCCACCCTGAAGGGAAAGGGGGAGAGCTGGGAAGGGGTGAGGAGGCTAGGAAGGGGAGGGGAAGGAGGGGTATAGTGAACTCGGGCTACCCTACTTACCGGCGGGAACACAACACGATGGTTATTATGACCGCGGTCCTCTGTAGGGCGGAGGTACTTCCCCAGTTGGACAGCTCATTTTGGACGGGAGATACTTTGAGCAAGATTGGAATAAATGGTACTGGTAGTCCAGCGGGTAATGAACGACGTAAAACGCAGACATGGAAAGAGAACAATGAAATGATGTTACGCCCTAGGAAGACAACGAATGGATCTTTGCGTGAAGGGCAACACCAAACCAGAGGATTACACCTGCAATTAACAGAATTGACCATTATAATTTAGAAGATAAGATTTCATAAGTTATTTGCAATACTTAGAGCAACAAAGTGTGCGAGCGACATACATATCTTTACACAAAGCCCTTGTTTGTATGAGCATTGAATATTCTGCTTAAATTTCATACTGTAAAGGAAGGGGTTGTGATCACGTCGGGGTCATTACTGTGGAGGAACGGGATATGATATCCCTCCAACACAACTGGAGGATCCTCCGACCAGGCAAGGTGATCACGCCTGGCGGATCGCGGCCCAACGGTTGACGTTGAGTTGTTGTATGTATGTTGTACCATTCCGAGAACTTTGCTATCGCGATGCAGGATCTGTAGCTACGTCGTAGTTCGTTTTTGCTGAGGATAGATGGCGCTAGTTACTTGTGGTATCGCCACACATACTATTATTGACTGTAGCGTCTATCAACGCGTGATTACATCCCTTTTTGCATTAGTTTTTTTAATCATAAAGTATAGGGAAAAACTATTCTATTCATACATTACATTATTTATACACACTCCACATTATACACACATTCCATTCCTCAGTACTGTCTGTACTGTGTGAATGACCTGTACATCCCAAACTTCATCATCGATCACACACACCAACCTATCAATCAGAATTTTGGCACACAATTTCCAACCCACACTTCGAAGACTGATGCTACGAAATTCCGATATTTTTGCTGAGAGCCTTTGTATATTGAGAATATAATCTAACAGTATCACGTTTTTACTCTGACATCGAAAAACGATTACTGTCAAAAAGTTAAGGGGTGAAAAAGGCATAGTTATGTTACGGCAAAATTATTGACATACGTACTTAGAAAATTTGATTATTTACAATGCGTTTGATATTTTGTATAATTTTCATAAAATCTGTGAATTAAATGAAATTTAGGAGCGTGCTATCTATTCAAAAGAATGTTATCTATTTAAGTCTATTTAGTTTGGAAAAAGGTAATTCCAAATATAGTACAGGACTGGAACCTGCGAATTTCGATAGAGAGACAGACGGAAAATTTCAAATGGTTAGACATGGCCTGGCGGTTCTGTTGGTCATAGTACACTCTCCCTGAAAGGGACCAATCACAGGTTCAATTTCCGTCTGATCATTAATCTTTTTAATCGTTTTTTTTTTATTTTGTAAACTGAGTTTTTAAACCATAAAAATTAATAAAGTGCGTCTTAAATTAATCTGTAAAAATATACTCCTTGAACTTTTCAAAGCAATTTATTTTATATGCAGTTTTAGTAGGTACCTGTAAATTGACCCTGGGCCTAACTAGAAGTATATAATTATACTAATACTACTCGACCAGCCAGATTCTGTCGCTCACAAAATAAGTAACGTTTGGGTGCATTGAGACATTGTTCTATTAAGTTTAGGTCGGCCGGGGTGCGAGGGATATGTTACCTACTGTCTCACCTTTGGTAACCGAAGACCTTTACATACATAAAGAGATAATATAACAACATTCACAGTTTGTAGTGTATTTGCATTGCACCCGTGCGAAGCCGGGGCGAGTCACTAGTTTTAAGTAATTTCTTTTACTAGATTTCAAATATGCCTGTTATCAGATAATTATTTGATAATTTTGTTATTACAATTAACTAGTCCAGAGTTTCGCTTGGAAGAAAACAACTACAGAATTTGGCTGACCATTTTATTCCTATTCACCCTGGATCCCTATTCACCCATTTTACTGCATCGCTTAAGAGCTTTAGTGAGCAAAAAACCTACTCAAAATTCATTATATTATCTGACGTCGAAACGTGACTAATCGCTTAATCGCCTTTGAAAATATTCTAAAAGGTGGTTTAATTAAATTTTCCTCGATTTATTTTCTTCGCTTTTATCGACAAATTCAACGTTGTTAAAGTCCTTTAGTTGAACGGTACGGCTTGATAAGGGCTAAGGTAGACTATTGTTAGGGACACGATATAAGATCAATGGATCAAGTACCAATAAATCTACCTATATCAAGTACTTTCATTGACTATGGTTGTTTCTATATTAAGCAACTAGAAAAAAAATGCTGTTCCGTTAACTCCAAATCCGCATCCCGTGAAATCTGCTAATGGCGATCCCTGATTGGTTGTCGAGATGTGGCTTCGTTTGAGTTGCCTAATGTAAGAAGGGCCGAATATTTCTGCGTTCGCTTTTTTCTCATTCTTTACTTTTAATCACATTAGTATGTATTTATAAAGTTTCACTGAATTGATGTAGGTGAGTTGCTCATTTTTTTATTAGTATAATTATGAAATGGGCGAAGTGGGATTTAGAAAGCTTCTATGGCGTGACGATAGCGGGGTTTATCCCAGTTCAGTGCAAATTTAGCTATAATTTAGTTTAATGTCTTTTTATTTTATTACTAAAACTGTCGTTGTTAAACAAATCTATAGCATTCATTACGGGTAGGTACCTACTTAGAGACTTAAAAAGTTCAACACCTATTCTAACTGCAATATTTCGATATTACCGATGCGTGGTAGAGGTCATATGGTAGTCGCTTAACATAAAATAACGTAGTTCAAATCAACCGGTAGTTAGACTGGTAAAAGTGGACCCCAGACTCTGTGGTGAAAGCTTTGGATACGATTGGAATTTTACACTTAACGGATTTTTTAAGCCAAGAAGGCTACTTAGGACTCCGTACTATTTGAAGAACCGTTTCGAAACTTTTAATTGCAAACTACAAAATATTAGCCAACTTTTATTTATTTCATTGATTAATCCGTAAAATTCAAACACCGACCGAAATTAAGTGGCACTTCAAAAGCATTATATCCAAGTTAACTTCACAATACAAAGAAAGTTCTGTAATGAGTTTGAGCATTTTGTATTTGTCTTCGATTTCAAAGGCTTTATAATGGTTGATTTAGGGAACATGCCCAAACTTTAAGTATTATATTTTGACGGCATTAATGTTAGAAACAGAGAAATTTGGCAATTATATAAACATTACTTAGTACTACGTATCAGAGTTATGGTGACGACGATATGAAATGGAATGAGTTAGGAGTGAAGTGTGCTAATATACAAATAAATTTACAAGTAACATATACACATACATATACATATACATGTAAATATACATATGATTATACAAGCTTATTTACAAGTAAATATTCAATGAAATATACAAGTAAGGTTACCACGAAAGTTACATCTAAAGTGTCGGACCGATATTTAACGGACGTAAATGCGTTTCAACATTAACATAACATAACATAAACTAACGCCTTTATCCCCGAAGGGGTAGGCAGAGGTGCTAGCACCCACATTTCGCCAGTTTATGTTAAGGACTCAATGTATTAGGTGGCGAGCCTATTGCCATAAACCGGGCACCTATAAACCTGCGGTAAATACACACATAACTTCGAAAAGCATCGAAAAGTCATTGGTGTGTGCCATGGTAACCTGGGATCGAAACCGAGACATCGTCTCAGCAGTCCATTACCCATACCACTAGGCTACCGTGGCTGATTCAACATAAAGTAACAAGTGCTGTGTGGGGGTAGAAGAAAAATGAACTTCACCCTCTCCGCAGCACTCAGAGACATATAATGACATGAACATGCCCGCAAGACAGTGCATGCTCCAGCCAGCTGGTGACCACAGCAAGTGCAACCTGGCCGAACGGTCAAGCAAACACACACACACACACACACACACACACACACACACACACACACACACACACACACACACACACACACACACACACACACACACACACACACACACACACACACACAACTTATTTAAAATAATCTAAGGATCGTTAAATATCCTACTAATATTATAAAGGCGAAAGTTTGTTTGGATGGATGGATGGATGTTTGTTCCTCTTTCACGCATAAACGGCTGGACTGATTTGGTTGAAATTTGGTACAGGGGTAGATTAGAACCTGGAATAACACATAGGCTACTTTTTATCCCGGGAAAAGGTTCCCAAGGGTTGCGGGAACGGGAACAAAATTCCACGCGGGCGAAGCCGTGGGCATCAGCTAGTACTAAATATAACACAATTTATATAAGCTTGTAATTCTAAATTAGACACACAAATAGGAAACTTTTAAAACGATTGTATACCTATCTGGCGAAAGAGAACTGGTCTTCACGACACAGGGAATCCTAGTGTGAAGATCAGTGTCCCATATTTATTATGAAGCATGTATACTGAATTTAGATTAATAAAGAATTAATAAAGAATTACTATATTTACCATATGATCGCTTAATACTCCTGATTCGGTGATCATATGTTGTGTGAGATATATAGAACGTCGGTCGACTTCGCAAAACGTTCGTTTCAAAATATCGATCAAAACCGATGACTACTGTACGTCTCTGAACAGTACTCAGTAAGATATTTAATTCCCTCTTAATTTCCGCAGAATTCCTTATTAAAATTCGGTCCATTGTCTTAACACGAAATAAATGAGATTTAGCAACATTTAAATTAGAAATGAAATCATGAATCTTGTTGATAAACTTTTGTTTGAGTACAAAGATGATATTTTAAGTGTTAATGCTGAGGAAAAGAGAAAGTATAATAGGTAAATCTATAAAATTGAAAGGGAAAAAACAATGCAAAAAAACTTTTTACTTATTTTAACTTATTAGCAAAACAATTACTATTCGTTAGCTTTAACAATTGCAATTATTCTAGGACACGTCAATTTGACTCCACCTCGCCCGATGGTAAGCTTAGGGACATTTAAATTCCCAGGAAGGACGGTCACTATTACAAACATGTACAGTTTTTACTATTTTAGCACAATGCTGGCTCAGTTTGACGGCCTAATCAGATGCTACTTGTATCACATCATATATTCATTCATTCATATCTCCAAATATATCGGTCTGCAGATGAAGTTGACTTTAGCCTCAAGATATGTTATAGAGATCAAACACCTACACACTTTTAATCAAATTAAATTACCATAAATAAGTAAAATCAGAAGTAGTATAAGCTTATAACACTGATTTAAAAAAAATATCAACCTAAATTACTGATATGCCCTCTAACCTCAAAAACTTGTGTTAGGAGTTTGTTCACGTCGATAGTGTAATAACGAGGATTCGAACCCGGGAACTCTCGATTGCAAGGCTGGCTCTTTAACTCTTTAACCATTAAGTTACCGCATCTACTGTTATAACCTCAAGGCAATTTCTCTTAAATTAAGCATAACTTTGTTACGAGGTATTACGAAGGAATTTCTTTTCTTATGAAAAGTATATATTCGGTGAATTTGCCTTGAAGGCTTGTAAAAATATGTTTCTTATTCATTTCACTTGGTATTTGCAGTACCTTGAGTATAATATTACTTTTTAATAACCCGTGAAACACAAGATTTATCTTTGGATATATCTTGAGAAACCTATCGCCTTCCTGCTCGACATAGGCTTCTCCCAAAATGTAGGGAGGCTTTGGTCTACTGTATCCACGCTACTGGCCAGATGAGTTAATACAGGCTGTTGGTCGCTTCTCACGACAGTCTTCAAGATTTTTTTCGTCACCAGAGTTCACATTCTCCGTAGTTCACGTGGGAGCAGTCACAGGTAACAGCTATTTATAAATAAACATGTAATAAAAGAAATAATTTTAATTGAAAGTTGTGTTTGGTTGGATGACCATACTCAACGATCTCTGCACTATGAAAACATACATACATAAACTCACACCTATATCCCCGAAGGGCTAGACAGAGGTGCTAGCACCCACATTTCGCCAGTTTATGTTTAGGTCCCAATGTAATAGGTGGTGAGCCCATTGCTATTAACCGGGCACTTATAAACGATGCGATAAATACACACATAACTTCGAAAAGCATCGAAAAGTCATTGGTGTGTGCCATGGTAAAACCTGGGATCGAACGCGAGACCTCGTCTCAGCAGTCCATTACCCATACCACTAGGCTACCGCGGTCACTTGCACTATGAGTAATTGATTTATATTGTTAAGACAAAACATATTATACATCATCATACGTACGTCCATCATACATGTATGCTTTTACCATTCATCTCTGGTAGCTGTCATCTCCACATTCAATCATTTCCTGGTCATATCATCGCACCCAATTACAAGTTATGTTACAGTTTGTATCGTATTCATACCACTAAAAATAACACCTTTTCTTTACTGATCCCATTCTTACCAATAACATAGGCATACATTTCTATACATAACGGTCACATTTAAATATTTATTATCTGCCTGGTATACAACTACGCGACAGTTTTTACTACAACGCAACATTTTATTATTTCGGTGACGTAGTAAATAGGAAGTCTGATTAATTAACCAAACATGTGTTACACTAAGGTCAAATGTTGCCATTGTTAAACTTTATCCCTAAGTTATGTTTATAGATAGATAGATAGATATTGGAGGACTTCGGACCTTTAATCGGAGTACGATGATGTTGTACTACAAGTGTGACATATAGAGAGCGAATCCCGAAAATAATAATGATCCAACAAACTTACCTATACGTGAGTTTCAGTCATAATTAAGAAGATATTGGCATCCCTCTCCCCCTTAAATCTAATCTAAATTGCCCCTTATATTCCAAAATTTGTGCTAGGATAACCACTCTAGCGCAAATTTTGAAATGCCAATAACTCTACAATCTGCAAGCGGCCCCTCTGAATTGAGCAGTGGGTATAAACAAAACCAACAAGAATTACAAAACATGTCGTGCTATGGACATACTACGACTATGAGAATATATTATAGTAATGTTGTAAAAAAGGTCCAAAGTATGAATGTAGAGGACTTTAGGAGCAGAGGTCGGCCCAAGAAATAATGAATGGATTGTGTGAAAGAAGATATGGCAAAGAAGAGAGTGACTGAGGAAATGACATCTGACAGAAATGTATGGAGAAGGCTGACATGCTGCGCCGATCCCAATTGATTGGGGAATAGGGAGATGATATAAATTCTCCCAAGAATAATGCGATAAGCGGAGTACGATGATGTGTATTAGTGGTGTATTCGAACCCGATTGTAGTAATGTTTTTCATATTTCGTATAAATTGCCCGAAAATTCGAACCGCAACTTTGTTTCATGGTAGACCTATAGGTTTGAATTCCTTGAAGCGTGAATGCAAAATTCCCAAGTTCTTATTCAGACTAATGGCTCTCCGGTATTTTCGGTTACGAAACGCAAATACAAAACATTTCATTGCAGTAAAAGTTGAAACCGCTTCCGTCTGGTTTGTCGAGTTAATCTCGTTAAAAGTAATAGACGGTCCCTACTCTTATATGTCCGAAAGTAAAGTTTCACAAGCATTTATCCTAACTAACATGATAAATGGGGAAGTGAGTTTGTTTATTTGTTACTCAATCACGCAAAAACGGTTGGACAAATTTGTAATGAAAATTTGTTGAGGCAACGTTAAAATTAAATTTAGAACGGTAAAAGCGAATGTTTCAAAGAGATTCAAACGTGCGATCTTTCCCTTACAGAGGTAACGCTCTGAGCGCGAAGCCACGAAGCCACGTCTGAAGCACTCTAAATTCTCCTATACAAACACCATTGTGACAATGGCAAAAATAGTCTTGAATTCCTTACCAGCTCACGTGTTTACTTCTTCCTACAGACCCGGGTCCTTAACGCGGGGTGTGAAAAAGAAAAAGCATCTGATGAGGCCGTGAAACTGAGCACCACCATTGTAACGCTCTACGTGTTTGTAAAGGTGACCCTTTTTCTTGAGACTTTGCCTTCGGCTTACTATGAGGTGGGGTGAAGTCTAATTTACGTGCCCTAAATAAAAAAATGTCTAATTTGGTTGTAGCATACAGGCAGAATCACGAACTAAATAGGATATTATTTAACCCTGAATAAGTTTTATAGATTGACGAATACAGGTGTAAGACGCCATATTAAAATCTTCTGGACTCAAAATAGGAGAAACTTTCCCAGAGGGGTCGAAAAATAGCTTGGTAAAAAAACCTTTCGTCATATTGCAAAATGGCGTGATAAATGCGACCCTAATTTAAGTCGATCCGCACGGCCTAACCAATTACGAACGGAATTAGATATTTTTTTATGAGAATTTAATTGAATTGGTTCGTAAAAATTAGCTGAACCGGTCCAATTTGAATATTTTTTACCTAAATATGTATGCGTAATAGAAAATTTGTAAACGTATATAATGCCTCACGTAATTTGAAAACGGCCGTGTGTTTGCTTCTGATGAGCAATTTTTTTTTATATTCTACCACAATCTACACAACGCCACCTAGACCCATGGTAAGCATAGTTTACCTAGCTTGTTTTATGGGTTCTAGAATGCGGATAGACGTACCATGATACATTTTTTTTTGGAAATACATACATATACATTTTTTTTTGGAAATACATATATATTATACATAGAAAGGTGAAAGCTTCGGATGCGACCGGGACTAACGCTCGGATGATGATGATGATGATGATATACATAGAAACACCCAGACCAATGTAAATATTCATATTCATGCATACAAATATTTACACTGAGCGGGAATCGAATCCACGCCTCCAGCGCAGCAGCGCAGCAATCGCCACAGATGTCGTTGGAGGTCGAATTTGTTATTTATTGAACAGTCTTTTGTAGATTTTCACTAAACTAAAATCTGTTACTTTAATTTTCATCCCATCTCCATTCGTCATTTTTTTTTTTTTAAATTAACTATTCAATATTATTACAGCTTCCATCTGATCTTTTCTGTCAATTTAGGAAACAAAATAACTACAAAATTAATTTCAAAAACAACGTAAAATTTGTTTTATCCATTCCGAGTCCGACATAGCCACTTTCTCCGGTTCCAACGAGGGTGGTAGTCTCTACTCGATTCTCTCTTGCCTCTCTCTATCTATACTACTTCTCCTTGCTGTCATGACAACGAAAATAGTTAGCGATAATAACGCCAATGTATAGAAGTCTACGGAATCTATTGAGATTTATGATTTTTCTCCGCTCCCTTGGATTTATAGGTGAAAGAATTATTGAAATAGATCCAGTTCGGAGCCTATTCGTTACAAACAAACATAAAAAAAATCTTTCGTCTTTATAATATTAGTGTAGATTACGTGATACAAAATAATCAATTAATGGGATTTCATAAGGACTGTAAAGTGTCATGTTCTAGAAACTGTGTCACAGTGCCCTTTTCCTAAGAAAGTAGAGACAAAATCATCCCTACACTTGATATTGTTAGGTGGATTATAGAGATAACAATAAAATAGTCCCTTTCCGATAGGCACGTTTACGGTTATGTGAATTCATGTTGAAAACGAAGGTTTCACTAAAAGGTATCGAGTTGAACTGTCCTGTCAGCAAATCACTCTTCATGTATAACTTTTATAGAGGAAGAAAAATTGATTTATTTGACAGATAACCTTATGGCAGACAGGAAACGAACATTGCTACAAGGAAGTTGTAAAATACAAATAATAATGTTAGGTAATCACGTCCTCTGTTATATTAATAATTACATAATAATAGTAGCATAATAATAGCAGTCAGCTGATCCATAGCACGTGACAAACAGAGCAAGTGCAAGTGCAAGCAATATAATTTATAATAACCATGGTATTAACTGTATAACTGCTACAAATTCTACACAGTTACGTAACACGTAGCACCGTAGCTCGTAGCTCGTAGCGTACCCTCGTAGCCGCCTACGGGGATTACCTCAGTATTGGAATTCAATTTCAAAGCGAAATAAAATTATATTAAATGTCTGTGTGAATAGGTGCTATTTGTGGAATTCATAAAAAATCATTTATGAGCTACAGATTAAGGTCGATTTTTACCATTGAGAAAAATTTCAATGAAATTTGTCGCAGAAATGTTGCCAATTCAATTACCCATGATCGTGATTCATATAATTAAAGCAATCCACTTGTCACGCAATACATGTATAAAAGCAATTACAAGTGAACGTTTTAATTGAAAAGTTTTTTGAAATTTTATCGCCAACGCGGAAAAGACGCACGGGTCATGGTTCCATTTTCTAAAATAGCTGTGTATTCGAGGTTTTATGTGTAAAATGGTTTTTTAAAGAAAAAAAAGAATGTAGCCTTATACCATTAATTCAATTTTTTGTTGATTCCAAAACATAGAAGCTTCTTGTAAAGTCTCCAATGACTTATAGCGGTAAGACAAATCTGGCTTTTACGAATTTTATTTAAATTTGACTTATATTTAGAGATATAACTATATAAAAATGCTGTTACTTTAATATTACAAACAGATACTTTAATTTTATTTATTTGTGATTTTTTTATGGCACATCAATTTGACTTCATCTCACCTGATTGTAAACTGAAGGCAAGGTCTCAGGAAATAGATCAAGTAGTTCATAAATTATCAAAGTCAGACTTCAACATTTTTGAAACCTTATATAGTTTTTGAAGTCCATTAAAGTCATAAACATAAGTCGGCTACAGATACTATTTGCCAAACACCCAGTTCATCCACCCCTATCTAATCCACCCTTTGAGAAAACTTCATAAGACTTACTTTAAAGCCCACGACGGCTTTTCACTTTGTACCTTGCAAGCGCACAACGTTCTCACAAAAATATATTTTGTTTCATTCAAAATATTTTTATACAAAATGATGAAATCACAATTCAAATCCTTTGCGTGTTTCGAAATAAAATGTACCTACCATTGGTGGCAATTCTGTTATACATGTTCACCTTAATTAAACTAAATTCGGACTTTATCTCGTTTTTTACATTAATTTAACAAGACATTTTAGTTTAATGAAATGTTTCTCAGAGAGCACGTTAATTCATCGTCGATACGAAATACGAAAATCTGACATACGAAAATCTGCGACAACCGCGGGAATAATAATGTATTAATTTACTAGGCTATCAAAGGTATTAAAGGGGCAAATACACTAGGCAGAGCAGAGTTTGGGCCACCCCATCTCTTCCCATGTGGTGTCGTACAAGGTGACTAAGGGCTATGTTTAACAAAAGAGAGGTATATACAACTAACACTCAGTCTCAGAAGCATCACTCGACTCGATAATAGTATCCGGAATACGACTATAGGCTCTGGTAGGGATTGAACACAATTGTCAATGAAATGTGGGTGTTGTTTAACCCTTACCCAGGACGGAAATAGTCGTGAGCATAAGTATATAAATTAGTAAATTCATAAATATTTATTAAACAACATTAGCTCTAAAAATCCAACAACTGTTTGGGAACGACACCAATGCAATTCTAATACGCGATTGCTGTGGGGGACGCCCTTAATGTGCGACAAAAGTTTTCGTATTACGAGTATTGTGCGTTTCATTTAAGCTAAATTTGAATTTAATAAAGTCAATGCGTAGTCGGAAGATTGAATTGAAACTGTACCCATAGAACTGGGTGAGTACATAAAATTAATTTCGCTTTTTCTACTTTCGTAACTGCTTTTATTTTATTTTTTATACCTCTTATAAGCTCGTGGTCCATCGATGGAAAATGGCTACCGTAGCCTATGGACATTTGCAACACCAGAGGCGTCACATTCGTGCTGCCGACCATATAGAGGGAGGAGGTAAGGGGAAGGTGGAGGGAAGAAGGTTAAGAAAGTATCTGAGTTGTCAGTGCAGAAAACAAAGAAGGGTTTCTCAGTCTTCCCACTGACAACACAAAATCTCTCCAGTGCGCTATGGCTACCCTATTTACCCCCGGAAACGCAACACATGGTTCAGCCGAGGTATACTGTAGAGCGGAAGTACTTCCCTAGTCGGACTACTCAAATAGGATGGGAGATACCGTGTATATTGTATGTATTCGAGATTGAATTTGTTTTTATTTGAAGATTTCGGAAGTTCAGTAACATTCTGCTCTTAAAACGTGAAAATTTGAAAACTCCAGAATGTTGCGAATATGATTTTTCAAAACTTATAAGAAATTATTCGAACCGTATAATTCTGATTAAATTATTCCCGGACGAAAATGGTAGTTTTGTATTGACCGGTCATAGGAAATACCAATTAGTTTCTACTTTTTATTTCTAATCAAATGAAAATCATGTGTTTTGAAATCGTACTATTAATTAATCAGCCCTCTGACGAGAGAAATATATACACCTCAGTCTTATTTTATACGCTTGTAGGAACAACGCAATTAACGCAATTAAGTTAAACAAGATGTCGTAGGTACTAATAGTAGAAGAGCTGACAACAATTTTTGGGTAGGTATGTGAGGCAAGCTGAAAACGTGTCCTATACCTCTCCTATTAATAGGCAAGGCAATATGCGTTTATTATAATGTTGTAGTTTAATGCTTGTTAATTTAGCCCCCTACTCACCAGCCAGGTCTGCAGTTTCGTATTGGGGTATAATAGTGATTAAATAATGTAATATAAATTATTTTTGCCAGCTCTCGGACTATAATGATCATCATATCAAAGATACTGCATATTCCAATAGATATTTATGAGTTTGCTTCAAACGATACCTCATTTATCCTTTGTCCAATTCTAAGTAGCAGTTGAGGAGCTATGAGTGAACAGATGAACCTACTTACATACATACATACATACATACATACATACATACATATATACATACTTACTTACATACATACACACACACATACATACATAGACTGTCAAAATCATAAACCTCCTTTGGCTTTGCCGTAGTCTGGTAATGAGCTCACTGTGACATTTGTGTAGCTACAGAGAGTACCATGTATTTGAAATGTTTCATTAGTTACGAGCCCTATAGGGCATGAAATATAACATGTGACGCACAAACAGAACTCCCAATTACACTCAGACGTTCGTCGGCTTTTGAGAGTACGAAGGATCTTGTAATGCTGAAATTGTATTATCTTAGTCTTGTAACACAATTTCTTGATTATTTGGAAAATTAAAAGTACTTAAATATAAAACGTAGACATTACCTTTTCACTACATAGTATAAAACAAAGTCGCGTTCTCTGTCCCTTTGTATCCTTAAATCTTTTAAACTACGCAACGGATTTTGATGCGGTTTTTTTAGTAAATAGAATTACGACTAACAGGTGCGGAGCAAGAATGAAAAATGTTGCAAACACCGGGTGAAGCAGACGAAGTTGCGCGAGTCAGTTAGTTAAATATAAATGGGAAAACGCGTGAAGTATGTAAGGTTAAAGGCAAATGGCGGGTTCTTGTCTCTCCCTGGACGGAAATAGGTATGTTGACTGGCAGAAATCACTCAAAGCGATAAGGCCGCCCATTGTACTGCTTCTGTAGTCTTATAGATTTTAATTTATGGATTTTTACTTAGTGTACCGACATAAATTGGATAATAAATAAATAAATAAAAATGTATAAAATAATTGTTCCTTACCATTGCTGTCTTACGTCGCAATACAAAAAAGTAATAATAAATAACCCAACCACCATTTGCATAATAGCAAAAGTTGAGAGTAAATCGAGGTCTCAACTTATAATTAAAATCATTTTCGTAACAGAAAATGGCGGTACATTCAGTTAAGCTTAATGTGCCTGTTTATAATACTTGCAGCCCCTTAGGGATAGAGGAACATTAACTGAATAGAGAACATTCAACTAATGTTTCTCTATCCTAAGAGGCTGCAAGTATAAGTATCCCAACACCGCTATAGCAATATGTACTCATTTTTAGAATTTAACATGTATTTTCATTTGTAGCCGCGTATACTCCCTACATTCAAAATCCCATCGCATATTTCTCATCTAATCACAAACAGTATTGGAGAACGTTTACCCTTAAAGTCAAGGACACGCTATAATTTCATTCTCGTTGAATTTTTCTGTTACTAAATGGTTTTGCCGCCTTTGAGAAATTGTATTATATCATAAAAGAGAATAAAAAAAGATTTGAAGGCAAAATATAACGGATTTAATTACTTTTTTAACAAAATCGTTGGGTGTTCATTTTTCCGTTCGGGAATTGGTGGTTCTGTCTCATAAAGTACCTAATTCTTTGTGAACCGCGCAAAGATTATCACCTTATTTTTGTGTTTGTTGATTTGTTGTATTACTGTGGTGTGACTAACAAGAAAAAAATTCCTGATAGTCACACTGGTGTGACCACGAGTCCGGATTGTGATTTTTAAACCCTTTTAGTACCCTAATTCGCACAATAATGCTAGGGAAAAATTTTCCTGTCGAAAATTTTGTTAAACTGGTCAGTAGTATTTTCGGGAGCTTTCCCCTAACACCCCGCACTATTATTGTATTATTATTAGCAATTTTTTTAAGATTATTATTTTTTTGATCGAATACATGAAATTAAAAGTGGATATTAGGACGTATAGAGAAAACAACATTACTAAAAGAAATGGTTAATGATGCCTATAAATGCAATAAGCTAATAGATTGAATCAATGTATGAGCTGGTGATGTGCTTGAAGTGCTAGAGAACCTCCATTTCCTTTGATACTACTGCGTGGCACTACTTGTTAAGTAGTGTCACGGGAAATGCAGTTTTACCTATGGCACTACTGGTAGTGTCACGGAAAATAGAAATCCCCCATGACTCTTCTATTAGTGTCACGTAGAAGTGTCAAGGGAAATGTAGGCTAGGGAAATGCCTTGTTACCTTACGCTCGGCATCTAAGATACAGTGTGCGGTTTTAGTCGTTACGACTCCGAAATAACCGTTTCCGCGGAGGCGGGTGAAAGGGGGAATATGCATGGAAATAACCGCATGCAAAAAAGGTAGGTAATTACAATCCGAACTTGCTTATTTGCACTGCGGTGCGATGAAGTAGGTACGTGAATTCAAATACGACATTAATCGACTGCCATACAAACATCTATGGCAGTCGTTACGGTCAGCCGCATCACAATTAGACTGGAAAGCCGACCCCAACTGAGTTGGCAAAAGGTCCAGAGAATGAAGATTAATCGACTACAAGCCCGATTCTAATTTTACAATTCCACCTCGAAAAATAATTCGATAACTTTTTAAATAGCGTTGAACAATTAACAAAAATTCTGAAATATTACAAGTGATATTATTTTCTATCTTTTTGATAACAATTTAAGCCTCAATAGATACGAAAAAAGCGAATCAACCACAACAATAGTTATCCGTCTTCTTTTCAGATTCGGAACTTTAATTAAAGCCGATGTCTCGTTGGTCGGAAAGGGTACTTGACAGATTCAGGCTGAAGCAATGCGACGATTCAGGCAGACTTCCCTTTGATAAGAAACGTCCTTGTACAATTTTTTAACACCACAATGAGGCAAGTGTTTCATTGTGGTGTTATCGTATCGTATTCATAACTAACTGGGTGAGTACTCAGTTAGATGTGTTTGTTGAACTTATTAACAATACTTGTAGGGACAACGTGTGCTAAAAAGTACATTATATTAACACAAAACCTAGGTGTTAGAAAGTGACAGAGTATATGAACCGTGAAACGCTTTTTATAAACCTATCAACTTGTCAGATGTAGCCGGCCGTCTTAAAAAATGCATATTTAAATTTATTTGACGTTTTAACCAGTTTCGCATGTCGGGTTTCGCGTTTCGGTTTCAAACTAGTCTGGAAACTCATGATTCTAGTTGCCTTTTGTACAAGTCGCCATACAAATGTAATGTAATGATACTCGAGTTTCGAATCACGCACGGCAACTTCAGTAGTTGACAACTAGAGTTTCGTTTGAGTTGTCTAATGCAAGAAGAGGCTAAAAGTCATGAATCTTTAGTACAATTTACGACATTTTTGTTAATTATACCACTTTGTCATTGCGTGATAGAACACGTATCGTGAAAGTTTGCTTATATTTTTTTTATATTATTACTAGCTGACCCGACTAACGTTGTTTTGCCTTATAAATTATTACGTCCAAAAATCGAATCAAAAATTTAAAGGGTGAATAACCCTTATCACTTAGGGGCATGGAAAATAGATAGTAGCCTATTCTCAGACCTACTAAATACGCATATAAAATTTGGTAAAAATCGGTAAAGCCGTTCCGGAGGAGTACGGTAACTAACATTGTGACATGGAAATTTTACATACTTATTAGATTAATCTCACCTCCGGCAATCAAAGACATGGGAGAGAGAGTCTATGGAGACGGTATGCGTTTTGGTCGGTTCGAATCCGACATAATCACCTCCACTGACTTTGACGGAGGTGGTATCCGTGGGGATTTAAAAAGGCATGCAGTCCCCGATAGAAGACAATTTGGAGTTACAGGGAAATGAGTCTTATTCTCGAGCTATTAACTGTCCTTTCTAGTTCCCGGTCCCGTTTGATGATTAATGAAAAATATAGCTAGCGAAATCTGGGGCTTCGTGTATAGACTTCATGTGTTTTAATCGATTTCCGAATACTTAGGAGAATTCAATTCTGCGGATTTTCTAAGGTTTCTTACAACAGTTCTCCGTCATTTATAAACCGATCATTTTTTGCTTTTTTATTTGAAATTGTATACTTAGATTGGTTTGGTCCAATATAATTATATTAAAAGAGTATTTTTGTAACAAATCAAGGTTTTTGTATATACCGAATTAGATGTCGAAACCTCTCAATCTTACTTGGCAGAATAATTATTAAATGACGTATTTCTTTTGCAAAAAGTATCTGCTCAAATAAGCTGGCCCTGTATTTTCTGAACGCTTTGAGAAATACCCAAGTAATTTAATATATATAACTCATTACTGTGACGTTTTTGTAAATTACGCGATCAGTATTAGCTAACTCGCGATGTAATATTCATAGCGTTATACAGCGAATAATCACCGAAAATTATTGTTCGTTCGATGGTACTAAGTAGAAAATGAAAACTTGCCTCAACAGAATATTAAATCGAGGATCAGGATCGGATTTACCAGCAGACCCGGCCTTAGCCCGTTGCCTACGAGGCTTAGATTTACTCGATTTAATGAGAAAACATAAACAGAACATAAACTCACGCCTGCAGATAGATAGATAGATATTTGCCAGTTTATGTTTAGTTCCCAATGTAATAGGTGGCGAGCCTATTGCCATTATAAACCGGGCACTTATAAACCTGCGATAAATACACACATAACTTTGAAAAGCATCGAAAAGTCATTGGTGTATACCATGGTAAAACCTGGTATCGAACCCGAGACCTCGTCTCAGTAGTCCATTACCCATACCACTAGGCTACCGCGGCTACTATAAAAATTACTCAGAAAGTATTTTCCTAATTAATAAGCTCTAGATTGTCGAGTTTCGGGGCAGCGCAAGTGACTCCTCCTCCTCCTGAAATTGAATAGCAGCAGTCAGCTATTATTTTGAATGTTAGCGATCTAATGAGCAAATTATCTACAGTAGATTGTAATATTGAGGTTTATCTACATAACATTATAATAATATCTGATGTAAGTACCTACACACCTAATTGGTTCCATCATGAAAAGTTCACTGAATAATAACATGTTAGACGCAAAATACATGAAACGTTTGATATGAATACGTTACATAAAACAAACGTACATACTTAACTAATATTTCATACATAAGTTATATCTAAAAGTTATGAGTTATGAGAATAAACTTATACATGTATGCAAATATTTATACTTTTCTAGAAGCGAACTCGCGCCATCTGACTTTTTTTACTGACACAAATGAAATTAATGTATGTATTGCATGGCTGTGTATTGAACAGGTTTAGTCGCCGTCACCGGCAACGTCACGATAAATAGTAAAACGACGACCATCTTAACACAGCGGATGGCCTTATGCTGTCGTAGTGATTTCACATTAGTATGGAGAGGGTCTCGGTAAAATTAATGAGACAAAAAATATACGCAGTAGCCTAGTGGGTGACCGCAGTACCTAGCCTAGTGGTATGGCTAATGGACTGCTGAGACGAGGTCTCGGGTTCGATCCCATGTTTTACCATGACACATACCAATGACTTTTCGATGCTTTTCGAAATTATGTGTGTATTTATCGCAGGTTTATGAGTGCCCGGTTAATGGCAAGAGGCTACCTATTACTTGAGACCTAAACATAAACTGGCGATATGTGGGTGATAGCACCTCTGCCTACCCCTTCGAGGATAAAGGCGTAAGTTTACGTTCATGATGTAAAAGTTTTTTTGTACATAGTTAATATTCATTTTCACAGACATTATCACCGACATCAAACAGTACAAATATGTACACATAGAGGCTTTTTATTTGACAAAAATGTTGTTGTTTTTTTTTTCAAAAATGTTGTGACAATTATAATTTTCAACATAAATTAGTTCTATTGAATTAAAAACTTACCTTAATGATTTTGGATGACAAACAGATGTGATGTTAGGTACCTACATTGTTGATTAGGTATATTATTGATCTGAGAATGTTGTGTTAGAATTGCTTTGGTCGTTAACTTGAGTGGCACCATTGTAACAATATTGGTGTTTCTTTACATTCATCAGGTGAGGTGATGGATTATTGACGAGTCCTATACAAACAAAGAAATTATTCATAAGGCATGCTATCAGATTTTTTATCTATCCAATATCAGTTTTCGTTCTTTTTGCGAACGTTATTTATAAATATTTGTGTTATACGCTAATGGAACCCCATGAAATTACATTACAGCGATCGAACACGCATAAACTAATTACTTCTATTTTAGGCGCTTATGCAGTTTCAATTTGGCACAAACACGATTATGTCTTGGTAATTTGGTGACAGCGTGTTATTAATCTTAATGGAGGCTCGTTAGCAGGACCCCGATTTTACTAATTGCCAACCATTGTCATACCACTGATATTACGAAAAACGCCTTTGAATTTCAGACTCTACTGTTATACTGTTAAAGTTTAACTTTTTTTATTTCATTCTAGACTTCAAGTCTAAAACTCAATAGTGTATACAAAAAATACTAAATCTACATAATATAGGTAAAGAGTTCTAAAGATTGTTCTTCTAAGTATATTTCCGAACAATATCCACCACATTGACGACCCACTTCATAGATTGACATTTACACAAATATTGTGTAAGATCAACCCCAGACCAATCTTGTTATTTTCTCATCCTTCATTCCGTGTTCTGAGAAAATTAATTTCGTTATCCTAATATTTTCTCCAAACGATGCTCAACAGTAAACAAGTGTCTCTGACACGCTGTTTGTGGCTTAACACGAATTATTTAATAGATATGGAATCAGCTTAATATTTGGTACTAATTTTGTGAAGTCACATTCATTGAAGATCTCAAACGGTATTTTCGTAACACAATTCTCAATTGAGAACATGACATCTTGATCGTTTTTGACATTTGGAAGATTGGTATTAGATCTATTTTTGAACAGTTTTTTATTACCCTCAGACAAGTGGCAATTTGTTTGTAGAATAGAAAAGAAAGTTCAATGTGTGCGATTGACATAAGTTTACGACTGTCAGAAATGTCAAAATACGTGTCAATTTCATATAGTACAATGTTCATTCTATTATATTCTGTTCTGCAAACGAATTATCAATGAATTGCCACTTGTCTCTTCACGAGAAGTTCCAATTCGAGATGCATGACAACATATAAATAGACAAGGGACTAATATTTGGCCATCTCTAAATTTGCCTAATTCTATAAAGTGTCCTCAAATTGGTTTCTAGCCAAGCAAGTAAAAGGCAACACAGTCTTTGTTCACTGCGGTGGACATACCACAGATGTCCCTTGACTTTGATCCACCCATCAAAAAACATAATGGTCTCGCTTGTATAAAGGGTGTTGCATAAGAAAACAAGGGTAGAGTCGGGATTGTTGGGACTGGAGACACATTGGGTTCCAGCCTTGGCTTCTATTCATATGTCGAATAAGTATATAGCCTTAAGCTTATCTTGAAAGTATGATGGAAAAAAACGAGCGGTCACATTTGAAAGAGTATTTATCTCTCTAAATCTCTACAGATTGAAGTGAAACGTCCTCCATGTAGCGATGGCGTGTCGCTGTACACCAGGGGGCCTAGACAAAATGCATTCGCTCGAAAGCTACGTTCGCCATCGCTCCAAAAATGTAGGAGAGTGACATTTGTTGTCGAAATGTCATGTAATCCGATTTCGACAACAAATGTCATTCCCATACATTTTCAGAGCGATGGCGAATGTAGCTTCGGAGCAAATGCATTTTGTCTAGACGTTCGATCCTCTGGTCGTTCGGAGGTGGAAGGGGCTTGGAGGAATCAGATTATGCAACTCCAGTGTACTGTCTCCGAACTACATCCAATAAAACACCGAGAGACGCGCAACTCTTAATTTTAGACTTTAACAGCATAACAGTAAACTCAAAATTTCAATGGTGCTTTTTGTAATCGCAATGATTTGACAATGGTTGACCATTAGTAGAATCAGGGCCCTGGTCAAAATATTATTACCTGTACCATTATCGTGTTAATTTCAATTAAAATTATTGTATACTTACTTTTAGTAATAATACCTACTTAATGGTACAGTCTTGTCTTGTCAGAGAGCTTAAATATACCAAAATCAAAGTGTCTGGTGGAAATGCTGTGAAAACAGTAATTTCGGAACTGAAAGCATTTCAAAATTGGGTATTACTCTTTGTTTTAAGTGATTTAATCTTAATTAAATATTAACGGGTACTTAATTATCTTGGTACAAAGGAGTTGGCTTGAACTGGGCTTTCAGATAACGAATACTGTTTTATTATTCATAGTAGCTTCGATAGCGAGTGCTATTCTGTAAGTACTTTACTTACAGAATTGCAATTTACATATCATGTGATTTTATAGTCGTGTTGGAGCCACAACGAGGTTAGTAACTTAGAATAAATAATTGTGTTCATATAGAGATTGTGCTTATTTGATATTCGAACGTTTATTTTTTATGTAACAATTCTATTCTCATCATCATCATCCTTGCGAAGCTATCACCTCGGACTTTGTTGTTCACTTTTTCCAGTCTAACTGCGCCCCGGCTGATCTTCGATATTTTCTGTGAAGCGACTGTCATCGGCCTCCACAACCTTTAGACCAGTTGTTGAACTTTTTAGGGCTCCTACTACCCGTATCGACTGCCATAGATGCTCGTATAACAACGAAAACTGACGGTTTAGGCCAATGCAAATAGTCATATTCAAGCATACAAATATATGTGCTCGGAGTGGGGAACGGACCTCGCTTCCTATATAGCAGTCGCATTCACTACCGCCACACCACAGAGGCTGATGAGGCAATGATTAAAGAGTTTAATTTTACACAGAATAGGGAGAGAAACTGCTTTTATCTATGTACCTACTAACAGACCCGCGCAACTTCGTCTGCGTCACACCGTTTTTGCAACATTTTCTAGCTCTGCACCTTCCTCTTCAATCACTCTATCTATTAAAAAAACCGCATCAAAATCAGTTGCGTAGTTTTAAAGATTTAAGCATACATAGGGACGAGAAATTGCCGCGGTAGCCTAGTGGTATGGGTAATGGACTGCTGAGACGAGGTCTCGAGTTCGATCCCAGACTTACCATGGCACACACCAATGACTTTTCGATGCTTTTCGAAGTTATGTGTGTATTTATCGCAGGTTTATAAGTGCCTCGGAGAGCACGTTAAGCCGTCGGTCCCGGTTGCCATACAAACATCTATGGCAGTCGTTACGGGTAGTTGGAGCCCTCAAAAGTCCAACTAGCCTAACTTGGAACTTCGATATCGCCATTGGTCATTAGACCATTGGTTGTGGAGGTCAGATGGCAGTCGCTTCACGGAAAATGTCGAAGTTCAGCCGCATCACAGTTAGACTGTAAAGCCGACCCCAACTGAGTTGGGAAAAAGGTTCAGGGAATGATGATGAGGGACGAGAAAGTAACTTCGTTTTATACAATGTAGTGATGATGAAGTTGAATGTAGAATGTAGTTGTTCAAATCTTGTACAAAGAAAAGAAGGGCGCACATTGGAACGTTTTAACCGAAACGTTCCAGTCTCGTTTATTTTATTAGCCAATAAAATAGCAATATAAATATACATATAATAGCATTGAATCGAAAAGTACGTGTTTATACACCTCTACCTCTACCACAAACGAAAAATATATTGTTTATTAATATCCAAAACATCGAACCTTTATCTTACCCATACCGCTGCGAGCTGTTTTCTACCCAAAATGTTTAATTCCATCTCTATTCTCTATGGAGAACAAATTGATTTAAATTTAGAGAACAGTTCCTGATAAAACGGTTTTTGTGGTGAGTTCATTCATTCAATTTCTGTCAGCACCCTGCGAATGGACTTATATAGGTTAACTTTGAAACGTAATTACTTTCTGTTATTTGGATTAAAGCCGGTAAATTTAAATTCGAATTCGACATGGACCCCATATTCACTACGTATTCTAAAATATAAAGCTACTTTTAGAGGACAAAGTGTGCGAGTGACATACGTATCTTTACACGAAACATAGGTGTGAGAAAGTGACAGAGTATATGAACCGTGAAATGTCTAAGACAAATCGTGAAACTTTTTTATAAAACAAATTGATAACTTTGACAGACATATATTATATTGCAGTGATACTCGCAAAACACTGCCACCATAGAACTGCCACTGAGATTTAAAAAAATATGTTTGAAATCTAATATTATGCATACAATCATACATCATGTATGAAATCGTAAGAAAATCTCATATACCGCGTCTACATTTACGTTAAGGTGCGTCCAGATTTGTGACATGAACAGCGGACCGGACAGCGTGGCATCAAGACGTAACGTTGAGTGTGGATGTAACAACTTGCGGAATATGGGCACACATACTAGAGTTGTACTGACACGGACACCAGTCGATCGATGGTTTCATTTAAACTCAGCTATCATGCAGCTGAATATGCGACGGACACGCGCTTTTGACACGGTCACGGTAAAATGTTACATAAATGTAGACGCGGCAATCATTTTGCCGTGACCGTGTCAGATGAGAAGTGCGTGTCCGTCGTGTATTTAGCTGCGTGATAGAGAGCGCCACGCATAAATCCGCTGTTCATGTCACAATCTGGACGCACCTACAGAAGGTCCCGGTACTGTAGGGCCCAACCTCGGATGTGCGCTGCACTGAGCCTTCACCACAAGGACAATGCTGATAGGTGGAATTCGAATTCCGGTCTCCAGTCCGTGTGTAGATGCTTTCTAAAGTTACCGTACTCGGAAAGCATCTAAGTCAATCGGATGATAAAGATCCCGTGTTGCAGATAATTTTTCTCTATAAACCATCTCTGTACCTTCTCGGTAACTCAAGAATCTGAACATTCAATGAGCATTTTATCGATTATGACAAAGATGGTTATCAAACCAATTCAGCTTAAATAGGATTTGAGATCCAAATAATTGAATGGTCGTTACACAAAAGGCTTGAGCCACAAGATAAGTAAATTGTTCACGTTTGTCCACTCGCTGTTTCAGGTCGCAACATAAATGGTCATTCTGACAGGCAGAATTAGCAAGTCAAATGTACCGACCGTGGCCCCGCAATGAATACGAGATGAGACTCAAAATAGAGCCCTCAATTGCTGCTATTGTGCTCGTATGTTTTCGTTTTACTACAAAAGCCGTCTGTTAAATTACAATTTAAATGGTTTACAATTGAATTCGAGGTGACAAAGGACAATAAGCGGATTTGTAACTGTAAGTTGTGTGACCCATTTACCCATGGCCTTGATGGGCTTTAAAAGTATAGTTTTTTTTTTAATAAAGAAAATTCGCATCCCAAATTACTAATATTGCCAGCCTCTCCAGCTAGGCTCTATGGCTTGTGTTAGGAGTGGGTTCACATCGCTAGTGTCAGTGCAATTTGCTTGTATGAATATGAATATTGGCCTGTTCGTGTCTCAGAGAGCGCGTTAAGCTTGGTCCCGGTTGTCATAAGAACATCTATGACAATCGTTACAGGGGAAATGGGTGTAATGGCTTAGCCCATGCAGAGGCAGATAACCCGTCCGGTCAACGTGCCTACTGCGAGTAGTAACCTACTGGTTCCACGCTGGCCAGACGGGTTGGTACAGGGTTTCATTTCGAATTTTCCTTCTCTCGCACTGATATGGTCTGCGTTTTCTGTCCTTTTACGACACCCTTCGGATAAGAAGAGGCGGTGAGTGTTCTTCAATTAGTCTCGTTAGTTTAGTTTAGTTTTAATATACTTAAATGAACAATTCAAATCACATACGTGATGAGCTGATACCTAGTCTTCTTTTTTTAAATCGATAATTCTACGAAATAAAAACGTAACATTTACAACGACTCATTTTTCATTTCTTAGTGATGATAAATGAAATGTGATTGATTCAAAACGGTTGAATACGAAATAAAAATATAAAAGAAAGGAGAATGATAAATGGCGTCCCACATTCACTGCCATGAAAGGGTTGGAAGGTTGGTTGCACTTGACACGCTACCCCACGAAACCTTCTTCACAAATTACTATCTAAACCTAATTTGTTTTTAATATTTTCCGAAAAACTCCTGATTTGAATCTCTTATTCATGCATGGCTAAAGTTATATCTTTTTAATGAAACGAGGTAAATGAACGCCTCATTCATGTGTAATCACGCCTTCTATTTTGAGAGTTTATTAAATACATATATAACCTTTTTTTTTTAATTCCTCCATGGCGTGGCGGTAGTGAACGCGACTGCTATCCACGGGCCGCGGGTTCGATCCCCGCTCAGTCAAAAAACGGTCCCGGTTGCCACACAAACATCTATGGCAACCTTACCTCGCCTGATGGTAAGCTGAAGGCAGTCTTAGGACAGACAGTCACGATTACAAACACGTACAGTGTTACAATGGTAGCGCACAGCTGGACGGCCTCAATCAGATGCCTAGGCCCCGCCTAAAGCACCCTAAAGGATATTTACAAATGAAGCTTTTTTAATATATATGTTTAAAGTTTAGACTTATAGTCCAATTGTTTAAAAAAAACGTAAACAATCTTGGTATATCTTTTAAATAAGTTTTGTTCAAAAACTCAGTAGGTATAAAAATACTTTTCTGCAGCTTAAAAACGTATTATAAAGACTAATTATCGGTATCGAACCACTAATTAGTCAGTTAGTTAGTTGAGTTTATTTGTTTAACATGTGTTTTCATAAAAAGTTGCCACAACATTGTTTACCTTTTTTTAAGTACCAAACCAAATATATAGTATATGTACTGTAACTGTAGCTAAATACTGGATGTTTTTTGAAATAATAAAACTACAATAAACTAAATAATGTTTCGTAATGTTCACATAGTCTACTGCTGGAAATAGGCCTCTCCCAATGTTTTTATATTCATAACCCTACTCAATTTCAAAGTTGAGTTTAGTTTAGTAGCTGATTGTTTAATAAATCGACCTTACTATATGATCTGAACTATTCGGGATCGAATTCTGGCTCAAATCAAATCAAATCAAATCAAATCAAATCAAAAATCATTTATTCTGCATAGACCAGTAAACGGAACTTACAAAACGTCAATATCAACAATATTTTATCAAATGCAAATGGACCACACCGGTTCGAAACGCGGCCCCGACCTGAGAAGACTCCGGCAAGAAACTCAGCGAGTTTTTCTTTTTTTTTGGTCTATTTACAATAGTTTACTTAGTCTAGATACAAAATTTAGCTCAGTAGCAAGTGGAGTGAACAGCTCATTTCTAGGCTTGTTTATCATCCAAATAATCCTGGATTTTATAATAAGCTTAAAATACCACCGTGAATACACTCGTAAAACAAGCAATTTAGCTTACTAGTAATTTCTGTTACATACAAGCTTAGTAGTAATTTCTGTTAGGTACTTACAAGCTTACTAGTAATTTCTGTTAATATTTAACTGTTTAAAAATACTTCTCTGTCAACTTGCGTACTTTTCGAGAGTTATATTAAAAAATATATCGATATTTACGTAAATCTAAAAGAAAAGACTACATATTAAAACATCTGAGCGCTATTTGAATCATATGCATATTTCCCTATTGGCCCATAGAAGTTTTCGCTCAAAAAATAAACACTTCATAATGAAAATGAACTGAAGTTTACACACATGAGGACACCATATTACACAGAATTAGTCATAACTTTTATAATAAGTTATAATTACAACACGTCGTAGACTATGTAAAACTTTTAATTATCTCGCGAACGAGCAACTCGCTGCGTCGCCAATGTTGGTTTCATCCATCTCATAAGTTTACACAACTTTGTAATTGGACAAATAATCAAATAATTACTACAGGCGACCATATTAGTTCGCACGACACCTGCTATATTAGAAATGAATAAGTTTTATAAAGAAAGTTTGCGTAGATGTTTGTATGTTCGTTACCTAGTTCAACCTGCAGTCCTCTATAAGAAAATATATATTGGGGGAGGGAGGGAATTAAGTAAGAACTTCAGTATGGTCGTGAGTCTAGACAAAATCGTACATTTTTGCATTAATGATCCAATGACGTCTGTGGCGTGGCGGTAGTGAAAAAAAGGATATCAATCTCACCGGAGTCGATGACAGAGGTTATGTCGGATTCGAACGCACGCATTACTTGCTCGCAGAAGGGGGCGGTGGCCATTTTTTATATACATATATGGCACGTCAATTTGACTTCATTTTTCATGCTACATGCATGACTTCATCTGACGTAGGTAGTATTGTATTTTCTTTGGACTTCATTTTTGAATTTGTCCTGCTGACGATCGCTCTATTAAGCACGTTGCGCGAGCATTAGAAATATGTCTTCTTTTTCAAATACGTAGAACTGTTTTATTGGATTTAATTATTTCATCTTATTATTTACCCTGCTGACCCGACATTTCGGTTGCTTTTCAGCCGCTATCGCACGTGGAAATTAAGAATAAACCTACACAAAAATCTATAAAGCAATTTTCGAAAAAAACTCTAAATCTGTAAGATTACAATACCATACCTATCTTCTTTTTTTGCCCGTGCGCGAAACCAATCCCACCGTAGCCGATGACAGAGGTTATGTCGGACTCGAACCAACTAAAACACACGCCGTCTTTGGGTCTACAACTACATAAGGATTTGTTCTACCTAAAGTTTATGAAGGACGGTGGTATTACCCGACGGCTTTTGTATCCGTCTTCCCCACACTGAAACAAGGCTTATCCCGAATATGGCTGTATAAACAACAATATGCTCTGGTATTGCTAGTAGTAAAATATTGATTAATGAAAGTAATATATTTAGCTGAAGCTGTAAATCTGTATTACGTATGTTTGATAACATTCGTTCGTTCGCCTACAAACCTAATGTACCTACATCAAGCAGTAAGCCGTCGCGCTAATGGAAATTTACGCATTCTTCGTAAGTTTGAACAAAGGTGTATAAAGCCGGGAATGAACTCAAACGTATAAGTATAGGCACGAGTTGTGGACCCAAAATATGCTCAAAATGCAAATATTTTTCATGAAGCGATGCCTTCTGGGCCTTTAGACAAAGTGACTGTGTTTATTAATGAAATCGCATGAAGCGAACCGTTTTCAATTCGCTTTTTTTGAAGTGAAATCAAAACATTGTAAAATTATAGTCCGTATATATCAAAGTATTTTAGTAACAGAAAGCAAATGACATGCAAAACACGTCTCACTGGTTCACTTTGTAGGTACATCATTCATGTAAGTAGGACGTGGACAGAAACTTCTAGATAACCACGAGACTAAGTTCTCATGTTATGCATTATGCATTCACCAAGAGAGCGAGAGCTGTTCTACAGTACGAACAATCTTGAAAATTGAACAATAAATTTTCCCTAGTGAATTAATGTATGATATATAGTGGAGGTAATATGGCAGTCGCTTCACAGAAAATATCAAAACTCAGTCATAACTGACAGCATCGCGTAAACCCGAAGTCCTGAACAGAGTGAGACGTTTTTTCACGTTTTCTTACTAGATGCTCTCGATTGGTTGGAGCGATGCGTGTGGTCCACATTATTGGGAATCCTGACGTCACGAATACCCTTGAGGCTTTGCAGATGCGTAGAGATGTTGCGTCCTTGGCAGTATTTTACCGTCTCTACCATGGTGAATGCTCTGATGAACTCTTCAAATTGATCCCGCCTACACAGAACATTACAGCATGTCATTAACTTATTGATGACATTATTAGTATATTTGGACTTTGGTATGAATCGTATTCTAGAACGGCACTGGCATTTAATCCTGAGGACAGATTGACAGATTTCAATTGTCTATACCATAGAGTTAAGGTTAGAGAAAAAAAGTGTGCGAGTGACTTACATATCTTTACACATAATCTCTGTAAAATGATTTTTATAAACCATTATCAACCTTGAGCGAAATAGATTATGGGGTGACGTCAATGTATCTATACTAAAAGTCACAAGCCACTGCCACTAACATTTTTAAACGGTAACGCGGTAATGAAGGAGTCTGTGAGTCAATTTACATTAGCAATATTAATGTCTATAGATGGTCTTGCGTGGTGGTTGTGCACGCGACTGCTACGCACGGGGCGCGGGTTCGCTCCCCGCTCAGTGCAAAAAAGTTATATGCTTGAATATGGCCGCTTGCACTGGTCTGGTCGTGCCTCGGAGACCACTTTGAGCGGTCGGTCCCGGTTACCATACAAACATCTATGGCAGTCGTTACGGGTAGTTGAAGCCCACAAAAGTCCAACCAGTCTAACTTGGATCTTCGATATCGCCATTGGTCATTGTACCATTGGTTGTGGAGGTCAGATGGCAGTCGCTTCACAAAAAATAACGAAGTTCAGCCGCATCTCAGTTAGACTGCAAAGCCGATCCCAACTGAGTTGGGAAAAGGTTCAGTGAATGATAAGATGGTCTTTAAAGATTATCCTCAGTTAAATCGAGATTCAGTACTTTGTACCGAAGTAGAATACGAACTTAAATATGGCAGAGTGGATATGAGACCCTCTTTATTCTGCTCCATCGTATGTAGGTATAGTTAACGAGTACTTTAATTGCATTAAAACTGAAAGATAATGTTATATTTCATGCTCGTTACAGGCTGGGTTGGTGATACCTAGGGGACCAACGTCACCGCATATCGTGGGTGTGTAACTAACCAATTAGGAAATGTAACTTGTCCATAAAGACCACTTACCTATTCTAAACTAGCTGACTCGCGCAACTTCGTGCGTCACCCCGTCAACGCTTTTCACTTTTGCTTCAGCTCGACAGCGCCCCCCCCCCCCTGTAACTTCTAAAATAAGAGAATAATATATCTAAAATATATGTATGATGTACATTGCCATTCAAACTTTCACCAAAAATTAGTTTGAACGTGATCTGCTAGTTTTTTTAATACGTCATAAACCGTAATTTTCACCTTTCTTTCAATTAACTCATAAATTATAAGGCAAAGCTGCTGATCGAAGCTGCTCTTTAGGGCCGTGGCCTTGGGCCGCGTGCTTGTCTACCACTTAAGAGGCATAAAAAGCAAGATTATTCTGATGCTGTCTGTCTTGGACTTGCGGATGTCGAGTATGTGATGAGAGAGGCAAAGATAAAAAAAGTTGTTAAGATCTGTAAAACAAACTGTGAACTTCTAGTACCTACTTAATTAAAAATAAATAATTGTCTTTGATATTTTTTACCAAAGACATTTGTATAATTATATTTTGATTAACAATTCTGTTTGTCAATAGACACATTTGTTTTGGAAACTTTCGCTGAAGTTACTAACTTATTTTCACGGACTCTTGGCTTTTCTACTCTCAGATTGAACGTTTGGAAACTCTTCGTGAAACAATATTATTATAGTATATTTATTTTCCATTATATTAATTTAGAATTTAGCTTATTTTGATAGAAATTAAAATATCGTTATTTGATTAAGGGTTTCCAATTTTAACAAAAATAAAACAAACATTCGTTTGGAACTTTGTAAAATATAATTTTTGAACACGGGACAAGACACAAAATTCCGCGGCCATCCCGGATTTCCCCGTTATTGTACAGTGGGCTCTACATGTTCCTGGACATCCCAAGGGCCTCTTCTTTGACAGCCTAAGTCGAAATAGTAAGATAGCTTGAACACCGATGTCTTGTTTCTTTACAAGAAAATTAATAAACACATCCAGTAGTAGCCTGAATGTTTATTGATTTTATGGAGCAACCAATAATTCGCAACATGGCAAATATTCCGAAACATTTAACAGAGAATAAGCAGTAAATAAGTCCGTTAAAATGGTGTTTATCCCCACTTGGGTCACAATCTCAAAACCTTTATTTGATTATACTTTATTAGCTACCCAATTATTTTCTTAACATACTTTCAGTGTAGTCTTTCATCTCGTTTCTCTGTAAAAATAAGAATACTTTCCCTATTTTGAGCTCCTTTTTACAAGTACTTAGAACTAATTCTTCTAAATATAATAGTTATTTCTTTTAGAAACATCCGAACATCACAATTATTCGGATACGTATATATTTTGCGATAAACGTCACATTCATCATTGTATTACCATTTATATTGTGTTCTAAATTCTTTTATATCTATACTGCGTCCGAAGACACTTTTTCTGCTACATAAAATTTCTCATAAAATTATCGTTAAGAATCAAAAATGTTCTCTTGGAGGGTCCTTTTTATGATATAGAATAAATAATGTCTATGTATATCCATCGATCTAACTGCAACACTTCTTTATCGCCATTGGGTTGTAGAGATCAGATGACAGTCGCTTCACAGAAAATATCGAAGTTTTTTTTTATACCACTTAGGTGGCAGACAAGCACACGGCCCACCTGATGGGAAGCGGTCACAGTGGCCTATGGACGTTTGCAACACCAGAGGCGTCACACACGTGCTGCCTACCCTGTAGAAACCTTCTAATGCCCTTCTTGAAGAACCCCATATTGTAGCCGCTTGGGAAAACCACGGTAGGGAGCTCATTCCACAGCTTGAGTGTGCGCGGGATGAAACTCCTTTCATATCGTACAGTGCGCATCATTTCCGAGTGTAGTTTAACCAAACTAGCAGTTAAAAATGCGGAAATTGAGGTGAAAGTTTAACGGCGTGCATTTTGGTCGGTTCGAGTCCGACATAACCTGTCTCACCGGCTCTTGGACGATTGGTATCCGTGGGGATTACGGGCACGAAAAAAAAAACAAAAAAAGGAGCATCACGCTCGTGTTACCGATCATGTAAAGGAGTGAAGCTTAAGAGAGTTTCTGTGCTGTCAGTGCAGAAGACGAAGCAGGGTTTCTTAGTCTTCCCACTGACAATACATAACCTCTCCAGTGAGTTCTGGCTACACAAAAGCGTGTATCACTACATAGTATAAAACAAAGTCACTTGCTCTGTCCCTATATCCCTATATACTTATGCTTAAATCCTTAAAACTACGCAACGGATTTTGATGCGGATTTTTTTAATAGATAGAGTGATTGAAGAGGAAGCTTCATAATATATGACATCATGTTACAACTAACGGGTGCAGAGCCGAAGTAAAAAATGTTGCAAAAACGGGGTGACGCAGACGAAGTTGCGCGGGTCAGTTAGTTATATATAATCTAATCAAATATCTTTATAACTAATCTACTTGAAAATTGAATCACAACTATATTCGAATAGAGCACTGCCCTGTACCGACAATTATAGCCTAACCTACTTTTCTGGAAACTTATTTACTTTTGGAACAGAATATGATAGAATAGAATAGAACGTTTATTTATAGAGACCTACCTAATGAACATTTGACATTATAAAACTTGTCAAAGTAAATTTTACTTTGTCAAGTTTGATGTTCATTATACTTCGCCAAATGATAAATTTAACAAAGTGAAAATGTAATTTGTTAAAGTTTCATTTGGGAAATGATACAAGACGAAAAATATTTTTCCCAAATGGCTGTACTTTACCAACGATTGTACTTTATTTAATTGTTCACACCGACTTAAAACCTTATAAAGCTCTACAGATAAACCACTTTTACAAATTAATTAACTCCCTAACTCTTACAAACAGAGTAAACACGTCTAAATGAAAGGTCAAGAGCTTACCAACACTCATTCTTTCACCTCTGTCCGCTATTAGGCCGTATAAACGTAATAAAATCTGTTTACCGTCGCTACATTTTTTATTAGTCTCTAGAGCTGGTCTTATGCGAGCCTTGATTAACTTTACCGCCGAATTTTCGGTGTACCTGATGTTTTATAGTCAAATAAGAGAGCCACACACCTGCGTTTGATAGAAAACGGTGAGACCGATCCATCAGCTGACAGCTTTTTATACGATATAGAAGTACACAATTCAAAATTGTCTAGGGATATTTTAATCTCTCAAATATAACTAAAAATTTGCAAACAACTCGTAATGACTTACTTGTGACAAAATGTACGTTAGTTCATATTATATCAGGACATGTAATAAAAACTTATATTCTTCTACATTTCGCTTTCTTTTCCATTTGTAACTAAATCGCATACTTTTTGCAAAAACTTTAAATTGTGAATCGGTCCTCAAAATAAAACCAAACTTAGGTAGGGATCTAAAATTACATTATTGAAACGAAAAAATGACTGACGGAAATCCATTACAAGAAAATATATATTGTGGGAGGAAGGGGAACCCACATGCACCAAAGGTTTAACAATTTAAACGATGACAATATAAATTATCTAATTTGCATGGAAAGGAATGTCAAACCGCACCACTCAAAGCAAGTAAAAAGACTTCTTACCCGAGGTTTGTTCCTCACACTTGCAATATTCTGCAAGTGCTAGGAACAAACCTCGACATGTGTTTCGCATATAAAACTGTGGTTCTATTCACACGATTCAAAATGTCATTTTGACAGTTATCAACAGATCTATATATATAAAAATGAATTGCTGTCCGTTAGTCTCGCTAAAACTCAAGAACGGCTGGACCGATTAGCACAAAAGTTCTTGAGTTTTAGCGAGTAATTATTCGTGGAAGTCCAGACAAGGTTTAAAAGGTGAACAAATATGAAAATGCTTGGAATGGAGCCGCGGGAACGGGATCAGAAGTCCACGCGGGTTTTTAAAACGCATAGTAATATGGAACATAAGTCAGTAAACCCAAAAAGTACTTAAATGGCCTGTTATCAATAATCTTAAGGCAAAATTTATTAAGTACCTATTGTAGTGAAATGCTGTAATAACTATTAGAGTTGGGGTGTTGACGACACGCAATATGAGGAAACAAAGCCGTAAAGGGATGTAACCCCGCCGTTTATTTCAATATTGTCCGTACATATAGTAGGTAGGCAGGTATTAGGTACCTACATACTTATAACGCCACACGATGCTAAGTAGGCTCGTAAAATTCATAACGATTTTGTTCTAGATACCTTTGTATTAAAACGGGGTGAATAGGGATCCATCGCAAAATAAAAAATGGTTATTAGAATTTTTGAAATAAGTTTTTTTACGAGTTTTAAATAGGTTCAATATCATATATTGTTATGATCCTGTTATTACAAGAAACTACGTACTTTTCAATTGAAAGAAAATAACAAAATAATTTACAAAATTGTCTACGTTCACCCTTTAATCTCTATTCACCCCGTTTTACGGTAGTTCGGTACAGTACGTACTACGGTAGCTAGTTCATGGCACATACCGCCTGATTGCGTATGGGTAACAAAAGTCAGGCAACACAAACCTTTAGAACAAAATGGTGTCAGGGTTTATGGGTATTTCGAATTTCGAATTCCAAAATTGCGCAGAGACTAGCTAAGTTTACCTCGATGTATACAGGGTGGAATTTTGTAATGCCACCTGAAGGGAAAGTACTCTTAATACTGTAGATAGAAAAATTTACTCAAAGGAAACATTCCTTTATTTTTGAAAAGAAACAAAACTGCATTCAATGATTTTTAAAAATTCGCTTGCCGCACCCGGTAATCGAACCGACTAAAATCTGTAAAAGTTACACCCTGTACTTTTATTGCATAGATCGTTAGGGGTAATTATAAGGATCAAATCTCTCTAACATACTTTATAAATTAAATGAAAGGAAAACAATGAAATCCTAAATTATTTACAAAAAAAATGGTAAACTATCTAATTATTTGTTCGATATAAACATTTAGATCAAAATCAAAGTTGTTCTGCTAAAGAGTTTGCCGTCGATTTTTGAAACTACCCGTATTCTTGAAATTTTTCTACTATTATTTTCAGTACAAACCGAGTTGGTACCTGTCTGTCTCGATATCTCTCTCAATGCCACCAATAGTAATTCGTCATTTTAATGGATAAAATACGTCAGTGATAATACCTAATTATTTATTAACATAAGTAAAAAATCTTTGAGTAAAAGTGCTTTAACTTGACTCATGGAACAATTAATTTAAGATTTCATTGTTTTCCTTTCATTTAATTTATGAAGTTTGTTAGAGAGATTTCATCCTTATAATTGACCCTAACGATCGATGCAATAAAAGTACTGGATGCAACTTTTACAGATTTTAGTCGGTTCGATTATCGGGTGCGGCAAGCGAATTTAAAAAATACTTTGAATGCAGTTTTGTTTCTTTTCAAAAATAAAGGAATGTTTCCTTTGAGTAAAACTTTCTATTTACAGTATTAAGAGTACTTCCCTTTCAGGTGGCATTACAAAATTCCACCCTGTATATCTTGAAACTAAAATGTACTCTATATTGTACACATAAAGCGCGTTTTTTGGATATCTATTGAGGTTAGCACGGGGTGCTAAGGTCGCTATGGGGATGGACGAGCTCAAAGTCCACCAATCCTAGATTATCTACTATATAAAAATAAGTCGGGTTTTCCTTCCTGACGCTATAACTCCAGAATGCACGAACCGATTTCCTCGGTTTTGCATTCGTTGGAAAGGTCTCGGGCTCCGTGAGGTTTATAGCAAAGAAAATTCAGAAAAAAATTCAATAGAAAAACAATCAAAAATCCATCTGGTGGCGAAACGGAATTCGCCGGGTTTGCTAGTACATAATATGTATAAAGTTGACAGAATATTTCTTAGTAATTTTGAGTTTTAGCTTCCAATAAGTGATCTTCCGCGGTATTTTTTTTCTTTGTGCAGTCAGCCTTAGTAGTCAATTTCTCCTGTTGAAAAATATGTTAATTAAGTTTGACGTCACATTTTCCCCTCACTCACTTAGCTGCGGTAATATGAGGCTCGTAGGTACTACAAAATTTCAAACCTTTTTACCTTAATTGAAATAAAAACATCGTCGTCCTTACTTTATTTCTTATTTTAAAAACACCTTTTGGTCGCGGTCTACAGAATTAAGTACAACAACTTCGTAAAGTTTGTAAGGAAATTCCTGTAGCGTAAAAATTGGTAATGACTGGTGGTTGATATCTTATGATATAATTATTCTAGATTTACTGAAAATTCTGTAGGTACCTATAGTCACACAATGGCCCAAAAAGGGAGGCTAGGTGCGGACAAAGAAGTCCCAAAACAATAGACAATAGGTATAGTCAAAATATAGGTACCTATAATTCTTATAGGTATTTTGTAGGTACTTATATTCTTAGTCCTTACTTAAATATACCCAACAAATAAACCATTTACTATTACAAACGTAAACGAACCCACAGACTCATTTATTACCTACCACTAACAGAATTTAAAATATTAGTGACAAGTGACGTTTAGTATCGAAACAATGATGTCACTGCAATATACATATTTATAGCCCGAGAGCCCACGACCAAAACCATGTCTCATAGCAATACGGCAAAAACCCTATAAAATCGTTAGATTGTATGATTCTGAACCCGACTAGGTGTGTAGTAACGGTCGAAAGTGTAGCAACTGCGTGGGAGGCCATTTCTGCTGTGTCAAAAAAAAAAGACAGTCGGTATTATAGCAATACGTCTGATAGTGAAAATGTACATAGATTTTATAATTGTATTACGAAAAAGTTTGTTTTCAGACATTTTGCGCGTAGCATATAGCCTGAGCGCATTTTTGAAAATGTCAACAAATTTAGCCGACCTGTATCATAGCAATACGGATAAATTTTTTTTTCAACTTTTCGTATTGCTGCCATGATTACCAAAAACCTGTTTTCAGACACTTTAAGTGTAGCATATACTCCCAAAAACGAAAATAACGTTTAACGTTTCGACGACGATTCCGAATCCGACAGCGATTGAATACGAGAATATTTTGTAACTTTGAATAAACCGTTTTTTTTCAACTTCATCCCAGTTTCCTTTTGTGCGATTTATTTCAGTTTTTCAAGTTCAATGTTACGGTTTCGGGTAAATTCTTTGTTAATTATCATCTAATAAATTCAGGGTCGCAACGTATTCATTGGTTTGTAACAGAAAATTCAAGATGCCTCAATACGATTTTTAAATGATATCTGAGTATTGCAAAGTTGTCTGATAGAGAAGGTGCTACACTTAATTTGTCTGATATAAATTTTTTGCACATGTGGACAACTTATTTTATCATGTCCAACAATTTTCAGACATATTGCTATGATACCGATCGGTAAAATTTGTTAACATATTCAAAACGGTCTACAAATTTATTGCGTTCACATATCCGTCTGAAAATTGTTTTGTTCGCATTAAATAAACAAAATTTACTAATAAAAAAGATTTTCAGACGTATTGCTATGAGACATTTTTTTTGTCTCATTTTTAATTTTTTTAAGTGATTTTACGGGTTTGCGCTACACCACTAACGTCTGAAAAATATGTTTCCGGTATCTCAGAACTATCATTCAACTACAGTCTGCAAATCAGACATATTGCTATGATGCAGTTCGGTAAAATTCTTTGACAATTTTGAAAATTCGGTCAGCTCAAACGCTACGCGGAAAATGTCTGATATTGGTATTTTCGAGTTCAGAATAATCGTATCTATCGATTTGATGCGGTTTTGGCCGTATTGCTATGAGACAAAAATTTTGGTCGTGGGCTCTCGTACTATTATATATACCTACTGTTGATTAATGGCACTTAGTAGAAGTTATTGTTACACATACACAAAACAGTAAATATTATATAACAATTATATATATAATAGAAGTTTAGTAGAAGTTATTGTTACACATACACAAAACAGTAAATATTATTGTAACAGTATATATAATTGTTATATAATATTTACTATAATAAACATTAATTATAAGATACCGCGGTAGCCTAGTGCTATTGGTAATGGACTGCTGAGACGAGGTCTCGGGTTCGATCATAGGTTTTTACCATGACACACACCCAATGACATTTCGAAGTTATGTGTGTATTTATTGCAGGTTTATAAGTGTAATGGCAATAGGCTCGCCACCTATAGGACTACGCCACATTAGGACCTAAACATAAACTGGCAAAATGTGGGTGCTAGCACCTCTGCCTACCCCTTCGGGAATATTCACGCCTATATCCCCGAAGTGGTAGCAGAGGTGCTTTATGTTATATTATGTTATGTAATTAATATTATACGTGCATACCTATTGCCGAAAATAAACTTATTCATTATTTAAAGGTTTGTTAAAATATTTGGAAGTTCCGTTACTCAAAGTGAACGGATTTAATATTTTGGTACAGAGATAACTTGTATAATATGTGATGTGTATAATGGAATGTGGAATAACACGTAGGTTAAGTACCTTCATTCCTGGAATAGATTCCCTTAGGTTATAGGGGTAAAATTATAATTCCACGCTAGTGGAGCCATCGACATTAGATATTAGTTATCTACACTAAAATATCAAAGGTAAGGTTGTCTAAAGTAAATATTATTGAAACGAGCTTCCTTATTGAGAATTCTGAGCCTCGCTTCACCTTTACTGAGAGTAAATCTACTGAAGCTTCTGAATCTTACGTTTAATATTATTGCCTGGATATGTAAGTAGTTACACATGTGCATATCTATTTTATGCCTTAGTACTTAAATAAACGTCAACAATCTTAGTGTGTCTTCTTAATATGTTTTTTTTTTACTCAGTATCTATCTATACTATTATATAATTGTAAAGCGGTCGTGTCTGTACATTGGAGATATTTAAAAAAAAATACTTGGGATATGTTAAGTGAACGATACTGAACACGAAAATATTTTTTTTTCATTTCCTGTCTGTTTGTCTGTTTGTCTGTTTGTCTGTTTGTCCGCTATGGACGCAAAAACTACTGAACGGATTTTTATGCGGTTTTTTTTGTTAGAAGGGGCTTGGTCAGACTTAAAATCTTGCGTTTGTTTCATCGCAATCGGTTCAATAGAACCGGAGTTGTGAGCATTAATGATGTAAAACGAAATATGATTAAAGATATAGGGGGCGCTGTTTTATTCTTCTAGATGATATTTATGTCTTATTACGTCCAGTCAAGTATGTGAATAAAAAAACATCATTTTTACGTACATATTTGTAAAAAAAAATACGTAATTAATTACGAAATTAAAATTTGTTATTCAATTATTTAGTACATGGCGCAATAATAGATGGCGTAGATCGATTTAAATTCAAGGTATGGTTTCGTTACATACGGGACTATATAAGATCTGTCAAAATTTTTTTTAAACAACTTATAATTTGTAAATGTTAAATTGATGTCGGCACTGTCTTTGACATCATTGTGCAACTAAACTGCCTACATTGTTTACAGAATTTACGAGGAAAACTTTCAGGCCTAAAAAAAAGGCGCACGTAATTATTATCATACCAGTACTTTAAGTACTCTAAATATGACCTACTTGATTTCGTTTAACTTTTTATATACCACTTAAGTGAAATAAAGCACATGGTCCACCTGATAGAAAGTGGTTACCGCGGCCTATTCTATGGATGTGAATTGACTTCAATTCGCTTGATGGTAAGTTGAAGACAAAGTCTCGAGAAAGAGGGTCACTATTACAAACACGTAGAGTATTACAATAGTGGCGCTCACCTTGACGGCCTCATCGGATGCTTTTTTAAGCCCCGCTTAAAGGACCCGGGACTGTAGAAAGAAGGAAACACGTGCGCTGGTAAGGAATTCCAAGACTTAATGGTGCGGCAGAGGGAACACTCACCGAACCGCTTAGTTCTTGGTTCACCGCACCGTATGCGGGTGACATCTAAGCCCTGCACGTGTTGTTCTGTGTAGGAAAGATGAAGGTAGGATCAACTAGGCGATCTCATCAGAACATTCACCGTGGTTGAGACGGTAAAACGTTTGAAACACCAGAGGTATCACACACGTGCTGCCAACCATGGGTATAGGAAAGGAGGGTGAAGGTTAAAAGAGTTTCTGTGCTGTCAGTGCAGTGCATTATCATTGTATTTCTTATAATGGCAACTCAAAAATGCTGTCGATTCGACAGAAGAAGATTGTAATACCTTTATACCACAAGAAAATGTTCAGGTGTAATACGAGGGTGATGCGAGCGAGGACTTAGGGCTCCACATAGTACTTTCGCTCGCTGCGTTACTCACGGCTATGGTACTATGCGACGTCTCCTTTTGCGAGCAAATGCTTGAGAAGGAGATAGCGGGTCGGCTTCGGAAAAGACTCCGGACACGCACAGTCTGTGAATGACCTCTGTCCCCTATGAGCCCGGAGGGACGGGTAGAGCCACCTGTCACTCTAGCAGAAGCAAGTTGCGGTGGTGGCGTAAAGTGTGCCATCCCATAGCCGGAAGCTAGATGAAGACACCGCAAACTCTACACCAGAAGATCGTCATCTCAAACGACGACAAAAAACGCCTTTGCGTTCATTACAATGCTGAAACTGCCATATCAAAAGGGACAACACTCGCCAAGAAATGCATCGCGAGTAGGTACTGCATGCAACAGAGCAACCGAGTATGCAGTCGTGTTATATTACGCGTTACACATTAGGTACTCACAGTACTTACCCAAGTCTACTCGCAACCTGCACACTTCTTCTCTGAAGTCGACGGCAAATCGCACGTTGTCATAACACAGACAACATGTTTATTTTTGGTCGCGGTCACCTACATCCACGCTGGTGAAGCCGCGGGCAACACCTATACTATAATAGTGTATACTGTTGATGAAAGGACCTCCGTGGTGTGGTGGTAGTGCATTGCGACTGCTACGCACGGGGCACGAGTTCGATCCCCGCGCAGTGCAAAAAGTTGTATGCATGAATATGGCTGTTTGCACTGGTCTGGTCGTACCTCGGAGAGCACGTTAAGCTGCCGGTTGCCCGGTTCCCGGTTGCCATACAAACGTTTTTTCACGCCGGAACAGCGGTGTCTTCTTGAAAAGACACAAATTCGCTCCTGCGTGGAATACTGCTCGCATCTCTGGGATGGCTTCGCAAAGTACTTATTAGATGCCCTCGACAGGTTGCAGCGGCGGCGCGCGATCCGCATTATTGGGAGTTCAGTCCGAACCTTTGCAGATGCGTAGAGATGTGTCAGTCCCTGGCAGTATTTTACCGTCTCTACCATGGTTAATGTTCTGATGAGGTCTCCTAATTATTCCCGCCTTCTCCTTTCCTATTTCCTATACAGGACAACACGTGCAGGGCTTAGATGTCACCCGCATATGGTGCAGAATACTTCATCAAGAACCAAGCAGTTCAATGAGTCTCTCGTCTGCCGCACCATTAAGTCTTGGAATTCCTTACCGGCGCACGTGTTTCCTTCATCCTACAGTCCCGGGTCTTTTAAGCGGGGCGTAAAAAAGCATCTGATGAGGCCGTCAAGCTGAGCGCCACTATTGTAGCACTGTATGTACGTGTTTGCAATGGTGACCCTCTTTCATGAGACTTTGCCTTTAGCTTAACATTAGTCGAGGTGAAGTCAAAAGGTGCCATAAATAAAAAAAATAATAAACATCTATGGCAATCGTTACTGGTAGTTGGAGCCCTCAAAAGTCCAACCACTTTAACACTTTAACTTGGAACTTCGATATCGCCATCGACATGGTCATTGGACCATTGGTTGTGGAGATCATATGGCAGTCGCTTCACGGAAAATATCAAAGTTCAGCCGCATCACAGTTAGACTGGAAAACTGTCCACAACAGAGTTGGGAAAAGGTTCAGAGAATGATGACTGTTGATGAAAGGGTAGACTAGACATTGGGAAAGAACATAAATATGGTATGTTTGGTCGCGATAACCAATATCCACGCGGGCGAAGCCGCGGGCAACAGCTAGTTTATATAATATAATATAACGCATTTTGATGATTAAAAATTATAACCTGGCAATAAAAAAGCTCTTCCTCTCTCGTATACGTTGATAGCGAGTCTAATGGTAAGGGTAGGGGAGGTGTAGGATAGGGGAGGGTGGGATTATTTGGAAGAGCTCATCAGAACAATCACCATGGTAGAGACGGTAAAATACTGCCAGGGACGGAACTTCTCTACGGGCTTCCAATAATAGGTGAAGTTAACTTGACATGCCATAAATAAAATAAAAAAACAAACTAGTGCCCAATAATGAAACCCAGTTAAATGACCTATATTTAACATTGCATTCCTTCAACAATGTAGATAAGTAGGTACATTTCGTTTTAGCCACATTGCACCTAATTCCTAGATAGGTACCTACATACCTACCACTAACACCCACATTAGGAACAACAAGACATTCTATGTCGCGATTACATTATCTGAGTACTTTTATGTGTAGAGTTTCACATACATTAGTGTGGCTGCCTTAACTACATAAAACTCAATACGGCATAGAAGAAAGAAAGAAAGAAAATATACTTTATTTAGCCCTTCACAACACAAATAACTACATGAAAATTAAAATAAGAAAAAAGATAAATAAAAATATACAAAGGACGTCGTGCATATCTGTGCTGCAAAAGGAAAAAAAAGGAGCCAGTTCAGCGTAATGCCAGGCACAAGTACCTACCTGGCGCTGGTTTTCAACTGGCTCCTCGGAAAAATAAATAAATAAAACAATACCCTCCTTTGCGTCGCGCAGTCGGGTAAAAAATAAAATAACAATAATCCGGCATAGTCCGGCAGGTGTCCGTTTTACATAAGAATATTATTTTTCCGCCTTCAGATCGTTAAAAATACTCGTCGTAAGTATCTTTAAATAAAATCTCTAAATCTGTCCTAAACGTTGACACAAAGGGTATAAGGATTATATTGCTTTTAGATAAGGAAGTTCTTTGTTTTTTATATTCGTTTGCAGGAGTCGAGGGCTAGAGCCAGCGTTTCTAACATAACATAAACTCACGCCTATATCCCCGAAGAGGTAGGCAGAGATGCTAGCACCCCCATTTCGCCATTTTATGTTTTAGGTCCCGGTGGCGATCCTATTGCCATTAACCGGGCACTTATAGCGTAAGTAATCATTATTATAAACAACGCAAGCCACGTAGGCTTTAAAAAAAGATATTATTAATATTATTAATATTGTCTCCAACCCCTCCAGCTAAGCTCAATGGCTTGTGCTAGGAGGGGGTTCACGTCCGTCGGTAGTGCCCTGGTTAGCCTATCTAAGTTGTTCTTATTTTTTCTTTACTGAATTGTAAGTGCCCTTTTAATGGATTTTACAGATGTAGGTATAAAGTATTTATCCTACTAATATTATAACATGTGAAGGTTTATGAATATGTTTTGATGTTTGTTATTCTAACACGCCACCGCTGAACAGATCGATCGGACTGAAATTAGGTACCAGGATATTATACCTACACCCGAATACCTCTTAGGTTACTTTTCATCCAGGGAATAGTCCCGTAGTCGTGGGTAACAGCTAATATAAAAGATTCAAATGAACAAAATTAGCTTAGTAAAAGTAGCCTTCTCTACCTAACTATAGGGACTGTTACAATGTATTTCCTAAAGTTTTACTGCGTACTGCATTCATTCTATACTTAGTAACAATGCTTGTTTGGTATCAAGAGGATTGTATTTCTATAAAGCGACTACATTGTACCATCCTTGACCTATTTGTGTGGGTTTACGTCCGCCTCTCCTACTATTTGTACATATTATGAAATTTCAAATCGAATTTCTTTCGACTTCGTACCTACCTCCATGATGCAAATTTAGAAATTTTGAGCATTTTTTTCTTGTTTAGAAAGTAGTTGACGTAGAAATCACGTAGAGACTTACGTGTAAGAAGGGTTTACCTTTGTCTTCCTCAGCCTCCTTTAGAATGGTAGGCAAGATAGTTGGTCGCCTACCTACCTGATTATCTTGAAATGTAAAGTCTAAATCTTTTCTATGGATTTTACATTTCAAAATCATAAGTAAATAAACAAAATAAATATATTAAGTAGGTAGGTAAAATATCTTCAAGATGTTTTTAATAACTTTTTTCTAACAGTTGAGAAAAATCAATAGCACCTACCTACCTACATACTGAGAAAGTAAATGTAGAAACATGTTAATTAGGTACACTTCATTGGCCAATTAACTCATTGATTGTTGGATGTTTTGCATCCCTGAGGAGCAATATTTCCTTCTGAATAAAAGGTTTCCCACGTAGTTTTTGGCAACCCTGACAACGCGTGTGTAGAATTTCATAATGATCGGTTCAGTAGATAAGGGTCGAATTATCGGCAATCAGTGACTTGATTGGCCAATGAAGCCGTGAGTAAAAGCTAATTTGATGAATCTCATGATAGGGGCGTACACAGGCTCATTGAGGCTCACTGGGTCACGGTCGCGACGCCTACGTCACGAGCGCACGCAGCATCCTCGCTCTGCACCGCTTCCTCACACCAACGTGTTATACTTACTAAGGGTAAACACTAAGGAAAAGAAATACCCGGGAAAACTTACTGTCGTTGTATTTATAGTTGCTGCTGGTTATCCGTCCGCGTGGATTTAGATGGGGGTTTTATTAATTTTGAACGCAACCATAATGCATTTTCACTATCACTATCACTATCACTACATAGTATAAAATAAAATCGCGTCCTCTGTCCCTATTTTTCTTGTCCCTTTGTATGCTTAAATCTTCAAAACTATGCAACGGATTTTGATGCGGTTTGTTTTAATAGATAGAATGGTTAAAGAGGAAGGTTTATATGTATATAACATCATGTTACGACCAACAGGTGCGGAGCAGGAATGAAAAATGTTGCAAAAACGGGGTGACGCAGACGAAGTTGCGCGGATCATCTAGTATAAAATAAACTGTGCTTAAGTTAGGCCTTAATATCAGCTATTAGACGCTTTTTATCACTCTCCCTCTCCCCCCGGATGCAGTTGAGGCGTTCATGTGGGACTCGAACCAACTGAAACGCACGCAATCTTTGGGTTTTTAGTTGCCGGATAGGTGAGATAGTAGGCAACATATCTCTCGCACTCTGGCAAACCATCGGTCATTTCTTTCAAGATGACCCTACTCGGGTGTGCGGTTTTCCACCGGGCGCCGAGCTATCTACATTGGTTTTAAGTTTAGAATGTAAAAAATGACAACTTTTTTATCTTCTGCGAAAAGTTTAAATTATTTAGTATGAATAATATTTTTTGTTGATATTTTACTATTTTTCTTAACAACTCACGGTTGTACGATTTTTCCAGAATCTATAATTGCAGTTAGGTACCGAATGGTGGACTCACGTTCACCTGTTATGGATGGTTACCTTGGAACGATTTACTGTAACTATAACAGTTAGGTAAGCCGTTAGACCTTTTGTTCAACACGGAAATCAACTCGGAAAATATTTTTCCATCCGACGACGGTAAATACCCGCTTTAAGGCAATAGGCTTGCCCCCTATTACGTGGTACCGAAAAGCGTAGTTGGCGAAATATACAGCTCAGTCTACCCCCTCGAAGATTTATAGGCGTGAGTCTATATACTCAAACATATATAAGTAGATACCTATATCCCAGCTTTAAACATAAATTGAGAAAATGCAACAAACTGTATGGGAGTGGAACTCAGGCAGACAAATATTCTGCTGGCAATAAGAACAGATCAAGGAATTGTGGTCACAATGTCGTATTATTTGATATAATATACGGCTCTTACCATACAATGGAATAATAAATCCTGTAATACTTACCTACCCTCCTACCCTAAGAGGATTTCTTAGTCGTATTGTTTGCTTCATAATGGTGATGTTCCGGACGTATGAAATGATGGTAAGATTACATCAGCCGGTATATATAAAAGTGGGTAGCTTAGTGATTAAGGAGTCGGCCTTACGCTCGAGAGGACCCGGGTTCGAATCCTGGTCATTACACTACCGATGTAAATCCAGTACTAACACAGGGCATAGTGCTCAGTTGGAGGGAATATTAGTAATTTCGGCTCCTAATATTCTTGAAAAAAATCTCCCAAGTTGTCTTGGCTTTCCCATTTCATTATGTGCATACTTATTATATCCAATTTTCATTTCAACCGGTTGCACAGAGCGTTCGTCCAAAATTATTAAACACCTTTATAATTTCGGATTTACAGTATCCGAATTCTTTCGACAAGTAACAGAGAATTTTCTGGTTTCGGATTGACCTCTCCCTTAGCTGGTTCCCATGGGGGGGGACGCAAGGATTTTCTAGTACTATCGTCTCCACTCAGTGAGGGGAGATACTAAAACTCCTTTTTTATAGTTTTTCTTTCGGAACCAGATAGGGGAGACTAAAAAGGAGTTTCAGTATCTCCCCTCACTGAGTGAAGACGCTGGTACTAGAAAATCCTTGCTTACCCCAGGGGAATCAGCTAGGGGAGAGGTCAGTCCGAACAGTTTCTGTAACCAGGAATTTAAAAAAAAAAAGCAAAAATAAATAAACTGTACTTTTAATAACAGACTATCTAACACTAATATCTATTTAAGCTAAGCCTTCGCGCTTCTTCCATTCGCTTTTCAATTGCGCCATTTTCTTTTTTTTGTATTCCGTTTTTTTGAACTTCTTTTCTTCAATCCTCTTTTTTTGAGCTGCAACACTGTTATCGCCGTTTAAATCTTCATCCAGTTTACTAATTAACATCTCCCGCGCTCTTTTCCTATTATCTTCTTGGCATCGGCTTGTATGACATTTTACAACAGTGCCTGTAAAATAGCAAAAAAAGAAATATTATTGGTAGTCATTTTACCCAGCGCCATCTAGTACAATGAAACTGAACTACTACAGATTCAGTATGCTGTATTACAAATGGAAGTTTAAGAATATGAATCTTTATTTCCGAGAATATGGTTAGTTACAGTCATTGGGGTGATTTAGCAAATACAGCATATTCTACCATTTGTGGGGTTATATAATAATACAAAATTTTAAATACAACACTAGGGATGCGGACAGCCACAAAAATGAGAGGATCTTTTGTCCAACAAACTTGCCTAGTATCTGAGGAACAACATAACAACTGCTTCCATATTATCAATTCATCATCATTATCATCCTCATGATTTGCCAGCTATCTGACCTCCCAACCTAACAAGACCTTGTCTGTTGTTTTACAGGTACACCACCTAGTTAGAGAAGTTGGCTTGGCCTCAAGGATGTTGAGAGAACCCTAAATAATCAGCTCTACATTGTTGGACTGTAAAAGGCTAATTGATTGATTATTATGTTATCATAAACAGAATGTCACCTGTTGGTGTGTGTGTAAGAACTACACAATTTGAATTTTTATTAACAGCAGAACCCCCAGGACCGCTGCCTCGTACAAAATTTTCTTCTAAATCATACTCATTTATCTTGGGCACTTTTGAGTAATCTATAGTATGTTTGAAGGCATAAAAATGTTTTAAACATAGACGTGGAAGTAGCGCACCATGTAAACGGCCAATTGAGTTCAGAAGCATTTCTTATACGACAGATCCTTTTTGCAGTAAGGCCTGGCCTTTCTGAAATTAAAAAAAATGTTTTCGTCACTCACTCATCCACTTTATTTATTTCTATTTGAAAATGGAATGCTTAATTTTGAATTTTTGTTTGTATATCATACCTACTTATGATCTATACTCCATACTCCTTTTGTTTAGGTAATTAAATAAAGGTAAACAATCTTATGACAACTTTTTGTAAAAACATGTGTTAAACAAATAAACTAGACTAACTGACTAACTAGTGGTTTGATACCGGTTTTTAATCTTCAAAATGCATTACTAAGCAGAATAGTATTTTTATACTGAGTTGTTGAGCAAAATATATATAAAAGACACACTAATGATTGATTGAAGTACCTAACAAATGGACTATAAGTACAAATACTCATCATCTAGGAGATTGCTATTTAAGCCTTATTTTTATTTGTACTTTTAATGACTTAGTCTCTTGATTTCAACAAATCACCTACTGAGTAACAGATTCCTCTAGCACAGGTCTTCCCCTTCATTTGGTATGGTCAACAGTAGTTGCTTCCAAGCAAACATTAGGATGCTACCAAGATTGATGCTGAGATTATGATGATATTCTTCAGAGAAATTCACCCTTAGACACAGTACATACACATAACGAGATTTGGAATTGACTCCCGTGATCACTCATAGATAACCTAAATTGAGTATGTGAAGGGGAACTCAGTGATGATGGTTTATCTACTACCTACTTATACAAAACATGAACTATTTTCATTACCTTATACGCAAATGTAATATCCTCACTATTTGTGAGAGATCTGTTAGTTCTAAATTCCGTTGCAACCCGACGTCTAAAATAAGCTGGATCTGTCAATGTAAGGGACTTCGAATACAGAATAAGGTTTTTATAAAGCCTTAGAATCTCAGTTCTTGCTATTTGCATTATATTATTTAGTTTTTATATCAATATATTAAATATTATTCCTCTATTTGCTTTGAAGATTCCGTTCCGTGTAGGGATGTTCGATCCGATCCGATACTTGTGTGGATCGATACAAAGCAATGCGATCCATCCGATTTTTGTATCGATACAATAGCTTTCGATCCGTTAATGGATCGATACAAATAAGATGAGGCTCGGATCGAATAGGATTGGATTGCAAAATCAGATAAATTCTAAATTAAGATACACAAACTTCAACCATAATATTTATTCGTAACATTAATACCTACTCATAGTGTTCCTTTACTACAAAGTAATAGTCCAAATATGAACTGATTCATATTACACTAATGTAAACATTTATCTGGCGGTAGGTTTTGTTGAATGTTTTATTTCAACATACCTTCAATTTCGGCAAAATCGGCACTTGTGATTCTAGATCACTCATTTTGTGATTGTGTATTACATTTTGCTCTCTTGAACGGCTAACAACTTATTCTGAATAGCAAGAATAAACTTACCTAAATAATTAAAGGTACAAATTGTTTGATTTATTTAAATACTTCATTCGATACTGGATCGATCCAAAAAATCGTATCGAATCTATTGGATTTGGATCGATATTTGGATCGATACAATGTTTTACGATCCATTGCGATCCAGAGTATCGATACACAGTACCCGGATCGAACATCCCTAGTTCCGTGAATTTCGTATTCCGTCAAAAGTCAAGCTGTCAAGCATTTAACCACAGATTATTATATTAGTAGACAATTTAACACAAAATTCTTATATCCGCATATCCGCATTTAATTACATATTTCTATTTTTGTTTTTTTATTCACTTTTAATATTTAACTTTAACAGCTGTGAATACAGGTTCTTAAAGCGGATACACTTTATTATTCACCATTCCATGCTAAACTATGCTTGATTTTGCCAGATCTTTGTATTGACCTTCTGCCTGATAGTGAATAAATGATTTAAGGATTTATTCAATATCATACAGAAGCAAAACAAAAATCTCAAACGGGGGCGTAATTATTGGTCGAAGAGATAATATATTTCATTACATAGGTAATATAAACCAATCAAGTGAGGTAGCAGTATCATCGTCTTTAATTCCTTCTATGTGATATTGATACCCTATCATTTCGTATTTTAATATTAAACGAGATAAGATTTATATCTAAAGAGGCATGTCTCGTCTATGCCATGATGAGTCACTTTCACCCACCCACACCCAACAACCTTCGGGTTTTCGGGAATCCCCGAGATATATCCAATAGTGATGTGCATTACATAAACCAAATCGATTAATCAGTCGAGTACACAACAATTAAATGAAATTCGATAAAAAATGAGGATAAAAAAAATCCAAATCCTAATTTTTATATGCCAATATGTTGTTACCATCATATCCCTTACAACTATATTATGTAACAGTAGGTAAGTGTAAATGAGTTATGAGACGATAAAATGACATGAAAAGTTATTACTTACAGCTTTAATGATTCAGGTTAATTATGATTTCTCAAACTTTCATAGTAAGTAATAATAATTCAGTGACATTTACTTAATCGTTTTTGGATTTTTTATTTTTATATATGGCACGTCGATTGGACTTCACCTCGCCTGGTAACCTGAAGGCAAAGTCTCAGGAAAGAGGGTCACCATTATAAGCACGTTCAGTGCTATAATGTTGGGACTCAGCTTGATGGCCTCATCAGATGTTTTTTCACGCCCCGCTTAAAGGAACCAGGCCGGGACTGTAGGAAGAAGGAAACACGTGCGCTGGTAACGAATTCCAAGACTTGATGGTGTGACAGAGGAAAGACTCACAGAACCGCTTGGTTCTTGATGGAATATTCTGCACCGTATGCGGATGACATGCGACAGCTCATCAGAACATTCATCGTGCTAGAGATGACGGTATAATACTGCCAGGGACGCAACATCTCTACGCATCTGCAAAGGTTCGAGGGTATTCGTGACCTAAGGGAACCTAGCCAAAATGCATTCGTTCCGAATCTACATTCGTCATCGCTCTGAAAATGTATGGGAGTGACATTTGTTATCGGAATCGGATCATTTCAAAATCGATTGAAAACTTGATTTTCGATTCGCAATAACTTTTCTTCAGCACTATAATATTTGACGTCTATTTTGTTCGGTCGGAGTCATAAGCTGGTGCATTAAAGAAAGGTTTTATAAATGGCGGCTTGTACTTGCGTTGACGGAAAGTACAGCTAGCATATAAAATTTCAAATATTTTTCTTTTCATATGATAAATAATAAAAACAAGCCCGGGTCGTAATAATTTCCAACTAGCTGCGGCCGGCGGCTTCGCCCGCGACACGTGACGGCATCTATTTTTGTTTTCATCGGAAACAGTACCTACTTTTACACATAGAGTCCTTTTAAACGCACATTGAGTCCTTTCATCCTGAAAAAGGAACGTATATCACATTCTATAAGGATTATCATGCAAGATCATGATGTTGGTTAAAATAAAGAACTAACATTATTATGAACAACGGTCTTGTTTATATTTTTTTTAAACTGAGAAAAAAAATGAAATTTTGTATGCTAGGTGTACTATCTGTCAACGCAAGTACAAGCCGACATTTAAGAATCCTTTCTTTTATGCATCGCATCAAGAGCACAGAGCGTGGAAGAAAATAAATATCAATTTTTTTTTTGTGTTGACGGTACGCGGGTGAGTGAGTATAGACAGTGCTAGTGTGCGAGCGAGAGGAAGTGATTACGTCCGCCATTTATAAAACCTTTCTTTAATGAACCAAGTTATAATAACATTTATGTAGTGCTTCTTTTGATTTGTACAAATAAATTGTGATAAGTTTTGGTTACACTTCATTGTTCAGTTAAGTTAAGGCTCATGCAAGTGAAGATGTTGCGATCAGATTCCCGAAGACAGGAATTTAATCCAGACATGGTTATAGGTGACAATGAGTTTAAAAACAATAATATGATAGCAGAAATAGAAAAAGAATTACACGAGAACCCCTATGACCTAATATCGCTGGTGTTTTTGCTTTACGATGTACCTCTCACGGCACTGCAGCGTTTGATTTTGTACGAGCGCGTTTCAAAAAACTTCAGCACTTCTACAAACCCGAATATGCTACACGACTGGTTTCAACACGTAAAGCACAAACCGACGTGGAAACACGAATTCATAGAGGCACTATTGCTTTGCCAGCTATATAGTATAGCTAGGAAACTTGGTGTACATGTACCTACTGCCAGAAATCATTACCAGACTGACAACATACAAGCCACAATGTATATAAACCCAGTAAAGAAGGCATTGTATAAGTTGTGTGAAAATATAAATGCTGATAATTTTATAATGCTGAAAAAGGCTCTCGTAACGTACAATATTGATACATCAGAATATGACTCTTGTGAGTTAGTATTTTTGAAACTTATATGCGAAAAATTCATAAGTATTAATCAGTTTCAATATAATAGAAAAGCATATGGTTTCCATGTTGAATTGGACAAACTTCTTAAAATTATTGAGAGTTTACCAGGATTACGGAAATGTGCTCAAGATATCAGAAACCTGCAACAGTCAATAAATGAGGATTCCAAACCCACATCTCTTGTTGCTAGTACACCATCTGCATCAATGAGAGTAGATGAGTCTAATCAAGGTGCACAAAGTAACCTATTGTACAACAAAGATTTCGAAGAAGTTTTTGGAATGATAAGCGAATTACATCTAGGAGATGAAAATACTATTAAAAGTTTGAAATCAGATAAAACTAAATTAGAAAATGATAGCTTTGAGATTATAAGTTCTGAAAAAGTTGGAGTATGTGTTATACTAAACCAAATAGAGTTTTACCCATCAAAAAACAGTATAGAGAGTAACCAAACAGATGCTCTACCCAAGAGAAATGGTTCTGACAATGACCAAAGTACAATAGAAAGGACTATGAAAGCACTTAACTTCAAAGTATATAGTGCTAGAAACTTAAACCACAGGGAGATAGATCTCTATCTTAAAGAGATATTAAAAACAAAAGTTTCTGCAACGGACAGTGTTTTCATGTTATGTATACTATCACATGGGGTGAAGGGTCATGTATATGCCGCTGACTCTGTGAAAGTTAATATGGATGATATCCAAAAATTATTGGACTCGGACATAGCTGTTCATCTTCATGGTAAACCTAAGCTCCTAATAATTCAAGCATGCCAAGTTGACGAAACTTCTGTAACTAAATTGGTTCCGGATAGTCCAACAAATAATTATGCTTTGAAAAAGACCAATTTTCTTATCTACTGGGCTACAGCCCCAGAACTTGAGGCTTATCGAGATGAGGGAAAAGGGTCAATATTTATACAAAGTCTTTGCCTCATTATTCAGGAATATGCAAACAGAGAACACATATGTGACATATTTACGAAAGTAACTGACAACGTGACACTAATTTGTCAGAAGTTAGGCTGTAAACAGGTGCCAATATATCATTCGACGTTAAGGAAAAAGCTTTATTTAAAGATGCCACAGTAACTTGACCAAAATTGTTAGGGATAAGTAGATGTAGAGAGAAATGTAGATGTAGATAGAGAGTGAAAAGATGTAGATAAAAATGTCTGTTAGTAGTTTCTTCTGTACCAGTCTCACCATATTTTTCTTTAGTTATTTGTCTATAAGCTCGTTCTCCAATATTAATCTTTTTTTTTATACCACTTAAGTGGCAGACAAGCACAATCTCACCAAAAAAAAAGAAAATGTGCATAACCACTTGTGTCAAAACGGGCATCATAGCATGACACAACTATACTAGACATTGGTGTTTAGTTGATCAACAATTGATGAGTTGAGTGTAGGCTCTTTGAGCTAAAAAAAAATCTTCTGTGACCAATCTACTAACAGGGGTATCATCAACTTGACATGCTTAAGTTTAACGATTTTAGGTTTACCATATAGATATACATAGAATTTTTGTTTTTGTTATATTTGGTAATGAATATTAGCAACGGAAATAACTCATTACATCATAAGTTTCACTTCTTAACCACTAAGCTAGCGACTGCATATATGGCACCATAAGCCCAATAACTGAATATAAAATGTCTGACATTATGTTTATAGAACTTTGGAAACATAATTGAAAGTAGAATAAAAGAGATAGTACCTATTTACTTACATATTATGTAACATTTTTGGGTACATAGATTAATATATAAATACTAGATAGACTAGTGTTTTATACTTTCAAAATGACATATGTTACTATTTTGTGTAACAATGTTAGAACATAAGTAGAAATTACCATTCCAACTTGTTCAAGATACTAGAAAAGCGTTTCAAATGAGTTTGTAACTGTAAGTACGACATTTTATTTATAAATAAAGAAAACATTCTACTTCATTGTTAAATAATATGTTATGTACTTAATGAAAGGAAAATAAACATTAGGTTGTCGTAGCTGTTACCATATGCGTCTGAACCTATCCGACATGGATATTTTGTTAGCTGTAAATTTTTTTGTTGTACAGAATGAATTTGTCAATTATCTTCTCATTTGAAATGCATAGTAATGATTTTACTAAGCCCTTGAATAAAAGGTAACAGCAAATCTTCTTTAGAACAGTTTGTTTATTTTGAATTATCAACAAAATTGTGAAAGCACTGAGCAATGCTATTTTTTGATCATTATATTATTTAGATTTAGACCTATGTAATTTGACAATACCAAGACATTTATTGAAGACTTTCACAATCATTCAAAACAAGGTAAAGAATTTGTCAGCGTATTTTGCCATTGTATTATTTTAAGATTTTAGTTACAATAATGATTTGCTCGGACCATACTGTAGTGCAATATTGATGTTTATTGAAATCTAATTTTATAATGTTACAATGTGTATTATTTCCGTGAAGTATGTTCCACTAAGAGGACTAAACATGACACTGACTAAATACACCACTGAATTAATATATCAGGAATTTTGACAGCCTCTGTAGCATAGTGATAGTGAATGCAAATGCTATGAAGGAGTGTGAATTTGATTCCCACTCTTTGCAAATATTTGTATGCATGAATGCATGTTGGGCACAGTTGCCATACTAACATCTATAGCAGTTGTTATAAATATGTTTTGGAAACAGGTGGAATAGTGGAATAGCCCACATGAAAGTTTTGATCACCTGTTGTTCTATCTAGGTACTACTAAGTGTCCCCACTGGTAGTAGTACCTAGTATAGCAGGAATGTCAACATATCCAATAATTATTAATAATAACAGACACTCATTATGTGTGCGTCCACTAGTTCCTCAGGTAGCCAAATGGAGGAGTGCGTGGACCTCAGGCTCTGAGGTTTAAGCACGAAGCCAGAACCTAAGTTAGGGTGATGATAAAATAAGTTTTTATCATCATCCTGCCATGGATACACTTAACTTGTCATGTATGAAATTACAATGAGAAGTGCTACATACAATGTTTTCACACCTATTTTTACAATGTTTAGTGCCTCAGCTTATCTGACTATAGCTCTAGAAAGCTTCTTGTTTTTATTATACCACTTAGGTTGAAGACAAGCACACATCCTGATGGAAAACAGTAGTTCCCTCTTTTGCCCGTTGTACTACCGGATTACTCCATGTATATCAAAACTGGGAAAAATAATTACAATACAATAAAAAAAGTCAGGCAATTTTTTCTATATTTATAGCAACATCTGTTTTTGTGAAATCCATTACTGCTGCTTCCAGCAATTGTCTGTCTTCATCAGTTCGTAATTTGGACCACATGGTGTCTATGTAGGCTCGTTGATGTTTTTGTATGAACTTAAAGCTATGTTTCAGTGTAGCTCCAACATGTAGAGTTTTTAGTTTAACATGTAATTTACCAATCTTATTTATAAAAGGTAGACTAGTTACAACAAATCTATGTGGTCCATGTCTCGCTCTAATAATTGCTATTCTAGTATATTCATTGCAGTATTTTGTTAAAAATCCCGTTGTTACAGCAGCTACGCCAAAGTCGCCATGCAATTGTTGTATTTTGCTCAATACAGTTTCATGGAATATTTTAGATTTTAGTTGCAATGGTCTATTATCAGGAACCATTGGAGAATCTATTTCCACAGTAATATATCTGGAAAAGATAAACAAAATATGACATGACATAACCTTAAAATCTGTCTAGAAAACATTTACTATTCCAATAAATATCTTTAGTTGGCGATGTTTTAGACACACCTATTTTTAAACCGCACCATTTTAAACAAAGACTTTTAGTTCGACTCTTTATGAATTATATAATATATTATATTATTATACCGTAAATTCTGACTGTCAAGCTAGAGAACCAAAACAAAACAAATCAAAAACGTCAATGTCAATAAGTAGAAGCCACTTTTTTTTTTTAAGGGATTTTATGACATGGTAACTAGGACCTTTATGTCAAGTCTTATTTTATTTTATAACACTTTATTCACTAATCTAGTTAGAATGATTCTTGATGATGGTGATGACGATGACGGATGATAGTTGCCCCAGTAAAGTAGTGGAGATTTTACTAGAAGCTTTCCTATAGGAGTATTGACACCAACACGAAAAATCACAATTCACTACAATATTCCACTTTCGTACACTTGTGCGCTTTGTCTAAGCAGTTATGTCCAAAACTCCACCATTTTTACACATAAAAAATCGAATTTACACCAATATTAGAAAATGAAACACAGGAGCGATATGACACTTTTCGCGTTCCCGCCAAAACTCCCAGTAGAAGCCACAGAACCACACAGACCACAGCATCACAGGGCGGCCAACGCACCAATATATGGAACGACGGCGTGTCAAGGTCAACAAAAATCTATGAATGCTTTGCGCCCACTGATTGCGCCTGTCATTCATAATTTTTTCTAAACTTTTACTACAACTAGTATACTAGTCGTATATCGTCGTCGATAAATCATTTTTTTACTAGTATACTACTAGTAAAAAAATGATGATGACGATGGGACGATGACTGTTTTTTTTTTCAAAATTTAATATCCATAATGATATAATGAATTGCTATTTTCTTATAACAAATATTATCTAGTTTTAGAGATTTCGAAAATTGAAACGACCAGTTGGAAAACGTTCTTTCAAAATCATTTGAAAAGAGTGACGGCATGACTTCTTATTAAGTAGTGCAAATGCATGGAGTGCTAGAGAATATCGCATTTATCTCGGTTCTGGTTGTTTTATTGCACTTACGTGTATGATTCATAAAAAATAAGAGTCATTTGAAATAGTAAGGAATCCAAAAATTCAAGGACTATTTTAGATTGTTTATAGGTATTTTGATCTACTTTGGGAGTTAAAAATATATGTATACGTAAATCGAAAACTTCTACGATAGTAGAAGGCACAGCACTAACGTAGTAAAACGTTCATTCATACAAATGGAACGTAGGTAAGACACAGTGTTTTGTAAGTAAGGGTCTACCCACATTTATCGACGAGGAATCGGCTTAAGCCGAGTGTGTATCACCACACTACTCGACTTATCGTCGATTAGATTTGCTGTTGCGACGGCTGTTAACATGCGATCGGCAGTCGATTACTCCGAATGTCTGTCACGGCCTCTGTTCTATTACGTTCGGCAGTCAACACCTCCGAACTGCCGACGCGACGGATGTTCACATGCGTTCGGCAGTCGACAGTCATGGTCGTGTGCTTTCACCGCAGATTTAACATGCGCACTGAGCTGTATGGATGTTCTGGCCTTTCATTTTTAGTTTTTCAACTTGTTCCTGCGTTTAATAAAAATATCGTCACGGCACGACAACTGACTGACACTGACTGCAATCGCGAGCGCCGGTCATACCAGGACATGGTGGGTTCTCCGAATACTTGGCCAGGTTCAAGTGTAAGGACGACCCATCGTGCGCCTGCGAGCCTGGGATACCTGAGACGGTCACACACATTCTCGTGGACTGCCCGATCCACGCACGAGACAGGCACAATTTGGAGTGTACCTTAAATGTAAAAATTGTAAAGGAAAATCTTCCCTTACTAATGAGCAAAAAATTCAGATCCCATTTTCTCGAGTTTGGAAGAAAAATTGTCAACATAGTAATTAAGACAAACAAGGCATAAAATAAATCTTATGCAGATATTGTTTAATATCGGGCTAAAGATTTTATATTAAAGATAAAACGAGAAGTGTATTAAAATATAGCTAGTAAGACGATTAATAAAATAGTATGATTAAGAGTTAAATTAAGTATTTTATGTGTAGTGAATTTGTAAATTAGAATAAGGTACAATTAGTAAACACTGTAATTGTGTTTTTAAAATAAAAGAGCACCACGGAGAAATATCCCATACCCTATCCCGTTAGTGTAGTTTGGTATACAGTATGAAAGGCATGGAATGAAAGTACGAGAGGGATACAAGCGAGAACTGGTATGGTAATAGAGGACAGGAATGAATGCGTGATTTAAAATTTCTAATATTTATGTAAAATAGAAGTAAGAACAGCACTAAAGTGCAGGTTAAACCCTGAGTGGGTTATCGCTAGAATTTTGTAGGTAGCCTAGTAAGTCAAAAAATGAAAAGCTCAGAATAGGCTTTCACGACGTGCCCGGCACATAGTGGAAGGTGCTAGAAAAAAAAAAAAAAAAAAAAAAAAAAAAAAAAAAAAATCGCGAGCGCTTGTGTCGCCGTAAGGGGTACTCGGCCGACTCCGGCGCCGTTCGGCTGACGTCGGAAATGAAGGCATGTAGATGATTCAACTGCCGTTCGATCGTCTTCAGCGCTGTTCGGCAGCAGTCGGTAACGTTCCAGTGGATTCAGCGCTGTACTAATGCGATCAGCTAATCGGCAAACGGCTCATTTCGCCGTTGGCCAGTGTTGAATCGCGTCGGTCGAGCCGAGCCGATGCGAAAGGTATTAGTAACACCCTTATTCCGTCAGCTCGATCAATTCCGCGTCGATAAATGTGGGTAGACCCTGAGTCCTATCCCCTCTCTTATACATCAATGGTTGAGTGAGATCCTACTCTATGGTAAAGTACTTAAACTTGCCTATGCCAAAAATAAAATTATGACAGATGGCTTAAAATTTTGACACTCTTTATAGTGTCAATTATGAATCTTTGGTGTTATTTCCTAGCATCAAAGGAACAATAAACTTTTATTCAGATTTTACCAACCATTCAATTTCACACCAACTATTCACCGATGCTTCCAAACATCCATTCCCAGAACCAGTAGGGGTGGGTGTGTATCACATGAATTATAATGTCGTACAAAAAATTAAACTGCCTCCAGAGACCTCTATTTACAATGCTGAATGTTTTGCTCTCCTTAAGGCTTTAGAATACATTTTAATAACAAAACTTAAAAGCTCTATCATTTTAACGGACGCACTTGCAGTTCTAGAATCACTTAAAAAGAATCCATTTAAAGCTGTAAACAATCCAATAATACTTGCCATTAAAAACTTGTTATATGAATGCCACTGTAAGAATTTTGTTGTTGAATTCGCTTGGATTCCGAGTCACTCGGGTATTGTGGGAAATGAAATTGCTGACAAAATAGCTAAGGAAGCTGTCTCCTGTGGAGATATGGTCCCATACAAGCTGTTTGGTGAGGACGTTTGTAGTGGTGCCAAACGCTACCTATTCGATACTTGGCAAAAATCTTGGCAGCTTAGCAGTAGAACAAAAGGACTTTTTTATTATAACATTCAACCTAACATTCCCAATAAGCCGTGGTTTGCTTTTTTAAATTTAGATAAAAGATTAACAACATCATTAATAAGGATGCGTCTGGGACATGCTTGCACTCCTGCACATCTGGCCAAAATTAAAATCAGAGACAGTCCTATTTGTGATTGCGGGGCAGAAGTGGGTGACTTAAATCACCTATTTCTGGCTTGCCGTCAATTTGATATTCCATTTTTTGATCTTCTTCCTAGTATTCCATTACCTACTCATATTCCTTTATTACTTATGTATCCTTTTAATAAACAAGTATTAGAAGCTATAGATTTATTTATAAAACATAATGATGTTAAATTGTAGATTGTATTTGTATTTATGTATTTGTGTTTAGATTTTAATGTTTTTTTTTTTTCACCTATCTGATCCTGTTCTTTCCTTTTGTTTTCCCCAATTCCGTTCCGTTCTACATTGTACAAATAAACGTTTCCTCGTTTTAACTTGACATTGGCATACATTTCTTACTTGCCAAATTGGAGAAAAAAAAAAAAAAAAAAAAATTTTGACAATTAGAGACGCGGTAAAATTGAAATCAGAGAATATGATTTTGTTGTTTTAAATAAAATAATAAATGAGACAGTACCTTAATTAGAAGCAAATAAATACCTACGTAAGTGCATTCCTACGAATATTATTCAAATTAAAAAAAATATATACTAAAGTTACTTTAGGGCGTATTTTAAACACCATCAACAAAGTTCAAAGTGCAACAAGGTTATCCGCTAACTTATTAAATAGCAGCTCGCTATTAATGTAGAAACGACCTTGTGAGGCCATTTTATCACTAGCTTTAGCCGAAAGAGATTAATATTCATTCATTCAGTTAGTTGTATTTGTCGAGGTAAGTTTGCATACTTAGTTAATAAATTCCTGATGACGTAGTCTGTATATCTTTTTATATTTCAGTGCATAATATTGAAATAATGGGAAAGGAAATTTATTTTATCGGCGTAGACGTTGGTTCAGGAAGTGTTCGAGCAGCACTGGTAGATGATAAAGGTCATGTACTCTGTTCATCTGTTAAGGAAATTACAACCTGGACACCAAAAGTTGATTATTATGAACAATCATCAAATGAGATCTGGAACTGCTGTGAATTTGTTATCAAAGTAAGTGTTCAACATTCAAAAACTTATTACAAAAAACACTTCACAGTTTATACAAGAATACTATTATTAATTATCTTTTCAGAATGTTGTGAAAAATGTAAATCCAAGTAACATAAAAGGTATTGGATTTGATGCTACATGCTCATTAGTAGCTCTAGACAAAAATGGAAACCCGCTATCTGTTAGCACAAGCAATAATGAACAAAATATAATCATGTGGATGGATCACCGAGCCCAAGCTGAAGCAGACTATATCAACAAAACTAACCATGACATACTCAAATATGTAGGTGGCAAAGTAAGCTTAGAGATGGAAATACCTAAATTGCTATGGCTTAAAAAGCATTTAGCAAATAAATGGCAAGAGTATGGATATTTCTTCGACCTACCAGATTTTTTGACATGGAAAGCGACAGGATCATTTAGTCGTTCACTGTGCTCTTTAGTATGTAAATGGAATTATGAATGTTCTACTGACGGTAAACAAGGATGGAATATGAGTTATTTGAATGAAATTGGGTTAGAAGATTTGGCATCAGACAACTTTAAGAAAATTGGCAACAAGGTTTTAATGCCTGGAGAGTACTGTGGTGGATTGTCAACTGATATTGCTGAAACTTTAGGTTTACAACCAGGTACACCCGTTGCAACATCAATAATAGACGCACATGCTGGAGGCCTCGGAATGATAGGTACTCATGGGGAAGGAATTGACAAAGAAATGTCATCTCGACTAGGATTGATCTGTGGTACATCTACTTGTCATATGGCTGTAAATAGAAAGGCTACCCTAGTGCAGGGTATATGGGGTCCATATTACAGTGCTATGGTTCCAAGTATGTGGCTTAATGAAGCAGGGCAAAGTGCTTCTGGAATGTTACTGGATTATATAATATCAAGTCATCCCGCTGGTATTGAGCTTTTGAAGACCATGTCTTCTGGAGAGTAAGTTTTAATTATATTTATCAATATCGAATAAACTAATCGTTTAGATTGGAAAAAGTGAATGCCCAGGCTTGAACCTGCAACCAGTCCCTTTCAGAGGGAGTGCTTTGATCAACTGAGCTACTTCCTGGTAGCTGTAGTGTAGTTTTTAAAACATTAGCTATTCTTTTATGTCTTAGGGGCGACGATGGAGCCATTTACCGGAAGTTTTTCGATCACAAAAATTAGCGACGAATGACTTTAGATATTACGTAAGCGACATGTCATTATATCCGAGCTAGCGTAGTCATTATTTTAACGACTTCGTTTTATTGATTTTTAAATCAAAACCAATCTACGCAGTATGAAGATTACGTCTTACTAAGCGGATTCTACTGTACTACATAAGGGGGCACCACCGGTTCGATTCCTGCTCAGTGCAAATCTTTGTACGTATATGTATATGTAGGTATATTTGCATTGGTTTTGATGTTTCTATATTATTGTGTCATAGCACAAGCTAATTCAAGCTATGCTTAGTTAGGGTCTAAATAGCTAGGGCCAGGAAGAATATCATAAAATTTTAATTTATTTTTAACATGCGATAAATTATGTAGTATGTACAATGTAACCTATAAGTAAATGAAATGACACTAATGACAGCTCTTTATTTCGGTATTGCCACACTTGAAATTTCAAATTCATCCTATTTTACAATAAGTAAACAGGATACTGCTGTGTGTCGAGAGCGTTCTACGTAAAAATGTGTTGGCGAAGACTTACTACAATATTTTATAATTGCAGCGTTCGTAACCACTTAAGGAGTTTATTAACAACAATGGCGAAAGCAGAAGGTTACGATGATATTAGTTACTTGACGAAGGATATTCATGTGTGGCCCGATTACCACGGTAACAGGTCCCCTCTAGCCGATCCCACCATGAGGGGCATGGTCTGTGGCTTGTCAATTAACAGCAGTGAAAATAACCTGGCAATACTGTATCTAGCGACATTACAAGCATTGTCGGTAAGTTTGATAATGTACCTGGTTACCGGTGGCATAATAATATATCTAATGCGCAATTATAGTACATCTTATGATGTGATTGGGCCTAAATATATGTATATGCTGGTAACTATACGTCATTTATTTTTTTATTGCTTGTATTTAAGCATACAGCATATATATGTATTATTATTGTAGATGTTATCAGAATTCTTAGGTATGTATATATATACATACCTAAGAATTCTGATAACATCTACAATCTTTATTACTATCATTCATTGAATGAATCTATTTATGACGCCACATAAGTAAACAATAGCAAAACAATGTTATCAGTCAAGAAATCGTCATTATCTGTACAATCTAGTTTATTTATAATATACTAGTAATATGAAGATTACACGATGCACTGTGTTATAGATGTAATTGATAGATTTCCTGAAATAAATATTTATTTAACAAATGGTGCGCACTGTGAGGTAGAACAAAATATCGTTTTCGGCAGTTCTCTCGCTCACTGCCTTGCTCACGGCTCACGGTGATAGTAATTGTGCGGTCGCGTGGGCTGGTGCCACTCCCTTCTAGGAGCAAGTAATGGTCGAGAAGGAGGCGGCGGCGGAGCGTGTGGGAAGGAGACTCCGGGCACGCACAGCCCGCGATGAGCAGATAGCGTCGGAGGTCACTGAAAGACCTCTGTCCTCCATTCGCCCTACCCTACTCGAGGAAAGCTGTGGACACCGTACGCGTAGTCTCTCACCCGTAGAGGCCTTGGGCCAACTGGAGAGTGAGGGATATGCCAGAGGCTTCCTCACCCCCGCGAACTGTGGGCTCGAGACGGCCGCGACCGCACGGTTTTAGTCCGTTCGAGTTCAACATAACCACCCCAGCTGGCTTCGACGGGGGTATCCAAGGGGATTAGGATTAGGTACCGCACGTAATAAAAAAGAAGTCACATTTCGGCTCTCATGACAACTCCGCACCGCCCAAACAAAGTCGTTCCATAAAAGCTATAGCGTTCATATATGAATATTAAAAAATGATCTCAATATATATTTTTTTCTTTTCAGTATGGCACGAGACATATTATAGATGCGTTAGTACTGGCTGGTTATGAACATTTTAAATCATTGCTCATATGTGGAGGAATTACGAAAGACCCTCTATTCGTTCAAATTCAAGCGGATGCTGTGGGTTTGCCAATCCTGAAGCCACAAGAAAAAGACTCTGTTTTGGTCGGAGCTGCTATATTAGGAGCATGCGCTTCACAGTACTTCACAGATGTACATGATGCGATTAATAATATGGGTGGAACGGCCGACGTCATACAACCAAATACGATCAGTAAAAGATACCACGACAAAAAGTACAGAGTTTTCCAAAGAATGTTCCAAGATCAGTTAAAATATAAATCTATCATGAATTCGAATGTGTGAGCAAAGAAAATTCTTTTGATAGACTTTATTGTAAGAATAACTATAGAAGAATCAATGTAATGATTGTTTATTAAAATGAGGTAGTTAAGAATTTCAATCTAAGACAGTTTTGTTCTCGCTTGCACTTACTAATGCAGTCATAAAGTTATACTTAGAGGAAAAAGAGTGCGAGCTACATACGTACTTTACAATAAACCTAGGCGTGAGAAAGTGACAGAGTATATGAATCGTGAACCGTTTTTTTTATACACCATGTTGATAACATTTGTCAGAAAAATAAATTGCAGTAACGTCAATGTTTTTACACTGGAGTCACAACTCTGCTGCCACTGATATTTTAATTTTGGTAATGATGATGAAATAGAAGTCTGCGGGTTTATTTAAGTTAGTAATAAAACTACGTGCAACGTACGTGCTCTTTATTTTTATCCTCCATATTAGCTTTTAACAGTTCACCATTTCTGTACTGTCAAGTACGCTAATTGTAACAAAAACGTAACCGAATTTTCCATTTTCGAACGCCGCCGTATGCCTGCATGCCGAGTAGATAAATCGTCATTGGTTGTGGACTTGTGTCGAGACTGGTGAATTTGCGTTTTAGTGAACGTTGTAAGAGAATTTTATCAATTTTTTATGAGAAATACGATATTGTGTTTTCAATCATATTTAAAATCAGCATTTATTTATATAGATATTTAATATGTTCATGATAATACTAAAAGATAAAACATAGATTAGTTAGGTGTAAGCGTTTAATTTGGAATATATTTTAATATGAAATGGAACCACTGTGTTTTTATTGTTGTTGGATTACCTTCTTTGAGACGGGGACTTTACAAGAATAACTGCATTATAACATGTTATATTTTCATATATTTATTTTGTCTTCAAATCATTTCTAAAACTTTATTACATCACATACCAAATTAACATATCAAATATTGATATCAAATTCACATAATACTTTAACTACATCCTGGTATAATATTCTACAATAACATAATCATAACTCTTCAAGAAAACTTACAGAACTGAACTGAAAGACATTACACCCAAATCATCATCATCTATTTTTTCATAAATTCCAAATTCAAACTCATAAATACCAAAGACAAGTATTTAAACTTCTTACATATATTCAACATCCCCTCTAAGTTTAAATCACAAACATCTTAAACTCCTTCTTAAAACCCATATAATACTATCATTAATAATATATATTATCCCAACCTATCCTCTAACAAAACAAAATTTAAAATTAATTAACCAACTATCATAATATTAAAAAAACTAAAACTAAATTTCAAATTAAGTACCCAAAACACCTTAACTCTACTTATTCTATGACAGAGTTCACATACACATCACTGATCACTCACAATACTCTTCCTCAATCGTAAAAACTTCGTTCTATCTAATCCTTTTGTTAAAATATCTGCAATATTAGCATTCGTTGGACAATAGAAAATCTCTATCTGATTCTGTTCAATCTTTTCCTTGATGAAATGAAATTTAACATCTATGTGTTTACTCCTTCGGTTTAAAATTCCATTCTTGATTAAAACAATGGCAGATTGATTATCAATATATAATTCTATTTTAGGAACTTTTCCTGTTATTTCAGTATAGAGACTTTGTACAAACAATACATCTTTAATGCATTCTGCAGCAGAAATATATTCTGCCTCTGTACTGGAAAGAGCTGTTACAGACTGCTTACGTGAACACCAATGAATGGGTCCACTGGCAGAAAAAACTATAAAGCCAGTCGTGCTCTTCCTAGTGTCAGGGTCACCTGCAAAATCTGCATCACAATAGGCTCTTAAAGTTGTATCATTCCCTCTAACATACCTTATACCAGAATTAATTGAACCTTTAATATATCTAAAAATATTTTTAATATTAGCAAAATCATTTAAATTCGGTACCTCCTGATGTCTACTACAATATCCTACATGAAAGGATAAATCTAATCTTGTTTTATTCACCAAGTACAACAGAGAACCAATTAACTGCCTATACCGATGCACATCACTACTATCAACTTTCCCCTCTTGATGTGTATCTACTAAAATATCTGGAAAAGCCATTTCTTTTAAATTACTATAATTAAACTTGCTTAGTAATTGATTAATATATGATTTTTGAAAAATTTTTATACTATCCGTTTTCTTTTCTATGTCAATTCCAATAAACTTTTCTATTTTATCAAATCTTTTAATTTCAAATTCTTTCTCTAACTTTTTAATTATATTATTTAGTTTTATTTCACACTTCCCCATCAATAATCCATCATCAACGTAAATTGCGAGCATAATTTCTTTATCACTGCTCACGAATAAACAAGGATCTAATTTCAATTGACTAAAACCTAAACTTTTTAAGACGGATGTCAATTTCATATTCCACATTAGCGGGGCTTGTTTTAAGCCATATAAACTTTTCTTTAATTTAAAAACTTTGTCTTTGTCAACATTATATCCTAAAGGCACTTCCATAAAAATTTCTTCATTTAAATCACCATAAAGAAAAGCCGTTTTCACATCAAATTGTTTTATTTTATATCCTCTTTGTGCAGCTAACGAAAATAATAATCTAACACTAGTTGTATTCACTACTGGACTGTATGTTTCTTTATAATCCACATTATATTTTTGCAGAAAACCTCTTGCAACTAGTCTTGCCTTATATATATTTCCTGGTTTAATAGTAAAAATCCATTTACTTGTTATTAGTTTCCTATTCTTCACTTCAGATCTCTTCACAATGTCCCAAGTTTTATTCTTTTCTAAAGAATCTTTTTCACTTTCAATAGCTTTCATCCATAAATCCTTTTCATTACTTTTCAAAACTTCACTGTATGTCAAAAACGATGTCTCCAAATCATAATCCTTCAATCTCTCTGGTAATCTTCTATTTCTCATTGGTAAAATTCTTCTTCCAACATCTTCACCACTCTCCACTGCATCTTCAAAAGATTCATCTTCAGCACTGACTGCTTCATTATCAACATTAATCCCCTCTGAAACTTCAACTTCCTCTCTTATTCCCTCCGAGACCTCATCAGCATCTCTTTTTTCCTCCATAACTTCATTATTCTCAGTATTAAACATGTCTTCTCCCATACTGTCTTCAAATACCTCCTCTCTATCTTCATCTAATAAAATATTTTCGTCATTATTCAATTCATCTTCAGATCCGCTACTCAATAACTCATTTCTTCTCAAATTCTGTCTTCTGCTTTCTATAGCTCTAATTCTTCTCGGTTCAGTTCCTCTTGTTTCAGAACCACTTGTTCCAATACCAGTACGAGTTCCAGTACCAGTACCAGTACCAGTACCAGTACCAGTATCAGTTCCGATACCAGTTCTAGTTCTTCTCTCTTCACTTCTTCCCCTCTCAAAGTTGCAATTTTCATCAATGATTTCCACTTCACTATCTGTTTCTTCATCTTCAAATAACTTAAACAACACTGTCTTACTTGTAGTAGATAATTTACACTCTCGCAAATAGTCATGAACATCTTTCACTTCATTATAGAACTTAACATCACGAGAATAAATAATTTTATAAGTTAACGCATCCCAAATTTTATATCCATTATTAGTGAAGCCTACTAATAATCCTCTACAACATCTATTATCTAATTTATTTAATTTTGTATTTACTTTATAGTAAGCCAAAGAACCGAAAATGTTTAAGTGTTTTAAATTAGGTATCCTACTAAACCACATTTCTGCTGCAGTTTTACTATTAATTGTATTAGCGCATCTATTTGTTAAGTATGCTGCTGTTAAAACAGCTTCACCCCAAAGAACTTTTGGTAGATTAAACTCAAATAGTAATGAACGCGTTCTATCCATGATAGTTCTGTTTAATCTTTCTGCTTTGCCATTATGTTGAGGAGTATATGGTATTGTATAATCTATATTTATTCCTTTATTATCACAAAACTTTTTAAATAAGTTATTTGTATATTCACCCCCATTATCACACCTAAAAGTTTTAACTTTAGCATTAAAATGATTTTCGGCATTATTAATGTAACTTACTATTTTATTATAAGCTTCGGACTTAGTTTTTAATAAAAATATTTTAACAAAATTAGTGTAATCGTCTAAAAATGTTATGAAATACCTAAAGCCGTCAAAGGTTTTTTCTTTTGAAACTGTTGCTTCCCATGAAGTTCTCAGGTTTGATAAATTTTCAGGTAAGCTGCTTAAAATTTTCGATATAATTTGAATATCATGAAATTCAAAATTTAATGACCGTACTTTTGTTGAAATATTTTCTATTGCACTGACATCTGTCATAATGTCAACATTTTTGAATTCATAATTATAAAATTGTTCTAAAAGATGATTAATTTGCGTTTCTGTATTTCCTAAACATATCTGATCCAATTTATTGAGCATTTCTTTGCTTCCTTCACAGTTTATAATATGACTAATATACTTCTTATCAAGGCTGTTCAAAATTATGCATTGTGCTTTCGCATCCTTCTGGTCAAAATCTTTATCGCCTGTATTCTCGTGCAATACATTTAATAGGTTCTTAGATTTTAATATAATTGTAATTTTCTTACGCCAGAGTGAATATTCGTTCTCGTCGCAGAGTGTAAAGTTATCAAAAATTTCAGACTTACTTGAGGATGCCATTCTTACTGTTTGAATTATATTCACAACTCACAATTACAATCAATATTGAGGGCCCATGACCTATTATTGGATTACCTTCTCTGAGACGGGGACTTTACAAGAATAACTGCATTGTAACATCATTTCTTCATCAATTTATTCAACTTCCATTTCTAAAACTTCTTTACATAGGTACATATAAAAAATACAAATAATACACAAAACAAAACTTTCAATATATCTCAATCATAACTCTTCACGAAATCTTACAGAACTGAAAGACATTACACCCAAATCATCATCATCTATTTTTTCATAAATTCCAAATTCAAACTCCTAAATACCAAAGACAAGTATTTAAACTTCTTACATATATTCAACAATGGTAACTAGGACCTTTATGTCAAGTCTTATTTTATTTTATAACACTTTAATCACTAATCTAGTTGGAATGATTCTTGATGATGGTGATGACGATGACGGATGATAGTTGCCCCAGTAAAGTAGTGGAGACTTTACTAGAAGCTTTGTTTGGGAGATTTTGACACCAATACGAAAAATCACAATTCACTACAATATTCCACTTTCTTACACTTGTGCGGTTTGTCTAAGCTGTTATGTCTAAAACTCCACCATTTTTACACATAAAATCTCGAATGTTCACCAATATTAGAAAATGAAACACAGGAGCGTTATGACACTTTTCGCGTTCCCGCCAAAAAAAAAACCTCTTTTTTATTCACTTTTAATATTTAACTTTAACAGCTGTGAATACAGGTTCTTAAAGCGGATACTTTCTATTATTCACTTGATTTTGCCAGACCTTCTGCCTGATAGTGAATAAATGGTTGTAAGGATATATTCAATATCAAATAGAAACAAAACAAAAATTGATATGAAGAGATAATATATTTCATTACATTAATATAAACATAAATTAAAGTTCAGCAGAATCATCTCAGTCATTAATTCCTCCTATGTGATATTGATACCCTATCATTTCGTATTTTAATATTAAACGAGATAAGATTTATATCTAAAGAGGCATGTCTCGTCTATGCCATGATGAGTCACTTTCACCCACCCACACCCAACAACCTTCGGGTTTTCGGGAATCCCCGAGATATATCCAATAGTGATGTGCATTACATAAACCAAATCGATTAATCAGTCGAGTACACAACAATGAAATGAAATTCGATAAAAAAATGAGGATAAAAATAAATCCAAATCGTAATCGCACCTTACCTGATGGTAACCTGAAGGCAAAGTCTCAGGAAAGAGAGTCACCATTAGAAACACGTTGAGTGCTATAATCTTGGGACTCAGCTTGATGGCCTCATCAATGTTTGGCACGCCCCGCTTAAAGGAACCGGGACTGTTGGAAGAAGGAAACACGTGCGCTGGTAACGAATTCCAAGACTTGATGGTGTGACAGAGGTAAGACTCACAGAACCGCTTGGTTCTTGATGGAATATTCTGCACCGTATGCGGATGACATGCGACAGCTCATCAGAACATTCATCGTGGTAGAGACGACGCGACGGTATAATACTGCCAGGGACGCAACATCTCTACGCATCTGCAAAGGTTCGAGGGTATTCGTGACCTAAGGGAACCTAGCCAAAATGCATTCGTTCCGAATCTACATTCGTCATCGCTCAGAAAATGTATGGGAGTGACATTTGTTATCGGAATCGGATCATTTCAAAATCGATTGAAAACTTGATTTTCGATTCGCAATAACTTTTCTTCAGCACTATAATATTTGAGACGTCAATTTTATTAGGTCGGAGTCGGAGTATTTTATAATAACATTTAGGTAGTGCTTCTTCTGATTTGTACAAATAAATTGTGATAAGTTTTGGTTACACTTCATTGTTCAGTTCAGTTAAGGCTCATGAAAGTGAAGATGTTGCGATCAGATTCCCGAAGACAGGAATTTAATCCAGACATGGTAATAGGTGACAATGAGTTTAAAAACAATAATATGATAGCAGAAATAGAAAAAGAATTGCACGAGAACCCCTATGACCTAATATCGCTGGTGTTCTTGCTTTACGATGTACCTCTCACCGCACTGCAGCGTTTGATTTTGTACGAGCGCGTTTCAAAGAACTTTAGCACTTCTACAAACCCGAATATGCTACACGACTGGTTTCAACACGTAAAACACAAACCGACGTGGAAACACGAATTCATAGAGGCACTATTGCTTTGCCAGCTATATAGTATAGCTAGGAAACTTGGTGTACATGTACCTACTGCCAGAAATCATTACCAGACTGACAACATACAAGCCACAATGTATATAAACCCAGTAAAGAAGGCATTGTATAAGTTGTGTGAAAATATAAATGCTGATAATTTTATAATGCTGAAAAAGGCTCTCGTAACCTACGATATTGATACATCAGAATATGACTCTTGTGAGTTAGTTTTTTTGAAACTTATATGTGAAAAATTCATAAGTATTAATCAGTTTCAATATAATAGAAAGGCATATGGTTTCCATGTTGAATTGGATAAACTTCTTAAAATTATTGAGAGTTTACCAGGATTACGGAAATGTGCTCAAGATATCAGAAACCTGCAACAGTCAATAAATGAGGATTCCAAACCCACATCTCTTGTTGCTAGTACACCATCTGCATCAATGAGAGTGGATGAGTCTAATCAAGGTGCACAAAATAACCTATTGTACAACAAAGATTTCGAAGAAGTTTTTGGAATGATAAGCGAATTACATCTTGGAGATGAAAATACTATTAAAAGTTTGAAATCAGATAAAACTAAATTAGAAAATGATAGCTTTGAGATTATAAGTTCTGAAAAAGTTGGAGTATGTGTTATACTAAACCAAATAGAGTTTTACCCATCAAAAAACAGTATAGAGAGTAACCAAACAGATGCTCTACCCAAGAGAAATGGTTCTGACAATGACCAAAGTACAATAGAAAGGACTATGAAAGCACTTAACTTCAAAGTATATAGTGCTAGAAACTTAAACCACAGGGAGATAGATCTCTATCTTAAAGAGATATTAAAAACAAAAGTTTCTGCAACGGACAGTGTTTTCATGTTATGTATACTATCACATGGGGTGAAGGGTCACGTATATGCCGCAGACTCTGTGAAAGTTAATATGGATGATATCCAAAAATTATTGGACTCGGACATAGCTGTTCATCTTCACGGTAAACCTAAGCTCCTAATAATTCAAGCATGCCAAGTTGATGAAACTTCTGTAACTAAATTGGTTGCGGATAGTCCAACAAATAATTATGCTTTGAAGAAGACCAATTTTCTTATTTACTGGGCTACAGCCCCAGAACTTGAGGCTTATCGAGATGAGGGAAAAGGGTCAATATTTATACAAAGTCTTTGCCTCATTATTCAGGAATATGCAAACAGAGAACACATATGTGACATATTCACAAAAGTAACTGACAACGTGACACTAATTTGTCAGAAGTTAGGCTGTAAACAGGTGCCAATATATCATTCGACGTTAAGGAAAAAGCTTTATTTAAAGATGCCACAGTAACTTGACCAAAATTGTTAGGGATAAGTAGATGTAGAGAGAAATGTAGATGTAGATAGAGAGTGAAAAGATGTAGATAAAAATGTCTGTTAGTAGTTTCTTCTGTACCAGTCTCACCATATTTTTCTTTAGTTATTTGTCTATAAGCTCGTTCTCCAATATTAATCTTTTTTTTTATACCACTTAAGTGGCAGACAAGCACAATCTCACCAAAAAAAAAGAAAATGTGCATAACCACTTGTGTCAAAACGGGCATCATAGCATGACACAACTATACTAGACATTGGTGTTTAGTTGATCAACAATTGATGAGTTGAGTGTAGGCTCTTTGAGCTAAAAAAAAATCTTCTGTGACCAATCTACTAACAGGGGTATCATCAACTTGACATGCTTAAGTTTAACGATTTTAGGTTTACCATATAGATATACATAGAATTTTTGTTTTTGTTATATTTGGTAATGAATATTAGCAACGGAAATAACTCATTACATCATAAGTTTGACTTCTTAACCACTAAGCTAGCGACTGCATATATGGCACCATAAGCCCAATAACTGAATATAAAATGTCTGACATTATGTTTATAGAACTTTGGAAACATAATTGAAAGTAGAATAAAAGAGATAGTATTTACTTACATATTATGTAACATTTTTGGGTACATAGATTAATATATAAATACTAGATAGACTAGTGTTTTATACTTTCAAAATGACATATGTTACTATTTTGTATAACAATGTTAGAACATAAGTAGAAATTACCATTCCAACTTGTTCAAGATACTAGAAAAGCGTTTCAAATGAGTTTGTAACTGTAAGTACGACATTTTATTTATAAATAAAGAAAACATTCTACTTCATTGTTAAATAATATGTTATGTACTTAATGAAAGGAAAATAAACATTAGGTTGTCGTAGCTGTTACCATATGCGTCTGAACCTATCCGACATGGATATTTTGTTAGCTGTAAATTTTTTTGTTGTACAGAATGAATTTGTCAATTATCTTCTCATTTGAAATGCATAGTAATGATTTTACTAAGCCCTTGAATAAAAGGTAACAGCGAATCTTCTTTAGAACAGTTTGTTTATTTTGAATTATCAACAAAATTGTGAAAGCACTGAGCAATGCTATTTTTTGATCATTATATTATTTAGATTTAGACCTATGTAATTTGACAATACCAAGACATTTATTGAAGACTTTCACAATCATTCAAAACAAGGTAAAGAATTTGTCAGCGTATTTTGCCATTGTATTATTTTAAGATTTTAGTTACAATAATGATTTGCTGGGACCATACTGTAGTGCAATATTGATGTTTATTGAAATCTAATTTTATAATGTTACAATGTGTATTATTTCCGTGAAGTATGTTCCACTAAGAGGACTAAACATGACACTGACTAAATACACCACTGAATTAATATATCAGGAATTTTGACAGCCTCTGTAGCATAGTGATAGTGAATGCAAATGCTATGAAGGAGTGTGAATTTGATTCCCACTCTTTGCAAATATTTGTATGCATGAATGCATGTTGGGCACAGTTGCCATATTAACATCTATAGCAGTTGTTATAAATATATTTTGGAAACAGGTGAAATAGCCCACATGAAAGTTTTGATCACCTGTTGTTCTATCTAGGTACTACTAAGTGTCCCCACTGGTAGTAGTACCTAGTATAGCAGGAATGTCAACCTATCCAATAATTATTAATAATAACAGACACTCATTATGTGTGCAACCACTAAGATCCTCAGGTAGCCAAATGGAGGAGTGCGTGGACCTCAGGCTCTGAGGTTTAAACACGAACCCAGAACCTAAGTTAGGGTGATGATAAAATAAGTTTTTATCATCATCCCTCCATGGATACACTTAACTTGTCGTGTATGAAATTACAATGAGAAGTGCTACATACAATGTTTTCACACATATTTTTACAATGTTTAGTGCCTCAGCTTATCTGACTATAGCTCTAGAAAGCTTCTTGTTCTTATTATACCACTTAGGTTGAAGACAAGCACACATCCTGATGGAAAACAGTAGTTCCCTCTTTTGCCCGTGGTACTACCGGATTACTCCATGTATATCAAAACTGGGAAAAATAATTACAATACAATAAAAAAAGTCAGGCAATTTTTTCTATATTTATAGCAACATCTGTTTTTGTGAAATCCATTACTGCTGCTTCCAGCAATTGTCTGTCTTCATCAGTTCGTAATTTGGACCACATGGTGTCTATGTAGGCTCGTTGATGTTTTTGTATGAACTTAAAGCTATGTTTCAGTGTAGCTCCAACATGTAGAGTTTTTAGTTTAACATGTAATTTACCAATCTTATTTATAAAAGGTAGACTAGTTACAACAAATCTGTGTGGTCCATGTCTCGCTCTAATAATTGCTATTCTAGTATATTCATTGCAGTATTTTGTTAAAAATCCCGTTGTTACAGCAGCTACGCCAAAGTCGCCATGCAATTGTTGTATTTTGCTCAATACAGTTTCATGGAATATTTTAGATTTTAGTTGCAATGGTCTATTATCAGGAACCATTGGAGAATCTATTTCCACAGTAATATATCTGGAAAAGATAAACAAAATATGACATGACATAACCTTAAAATCTGTCCAGAAAACATTTACTATTCCAATAAATATCTTTAGTTGGCGATGTTTTAGACACACCTATTTTTAAACCGCACCATTTTAAACAAAGACTTTTAGTTCGACTCTTTATAAATTATATATATTATATTATTATACTGTAAATTCTGACTGTCAAGCTAGAGAACCAAAACAAAACAAATTAGGCTTGTTGAAAATATATCGATACATCGATATATCGATATTATTTTTTCTAAACATCGATATTTTTCAGCGATATTTAATTCTTCGATACATCGATGTATCGATATTAAATTCCAGGTATCGGAAAGGTATAAATAACGATATTTATTATGATATAAAAGTCCTGAAAGGAAAGCTTTTCAACTAAAACTTTTAGGCAACGTATGCTTTTATATAGAATGCCTGCTGTTTGAAACAAATACATTTACGGCTGTATTTGAAAAATTTCTATGAATCTTTTTCTATATCTAAATCGTTATAAAAACATTACCTTGAGCTTACTTCTAACCTCTCGCGACGCGACGGTGGAAACGGAGCTCCTGCGTTAGCCTTCGTGGTTTTTTTTTGTAACCACCATTTATTTATATTAAAGCCCGCTGAGTTTCTTGCCGGAGTCTTCTCAGGCCGGGGCTCGATTCGAACAGATGGTCCATTTGCTCACTGATTTATAAACTATTGTTGATATTGACAAATTTTGTAATGCCGTTTAATGGTCTATACAGAATAAATATTTTTTAATTTTGAATTTTGAATTATGTTTATTGATAACATTTCATATTTCAATTACTGGCTGCGCAGTGGGCATTCTATTAGGCAGGCTTAGACATTTATAGAAAACCGGTTATATTTATAATATTTATGGATATAAAAATAAAATTAGTATTCAGACTGCCATTATTTTTTGGCAAATCATAGCGATATATCGATATATCGATATTTTTTTATAAAAATATCAATATCGATATTGATATATTTTTTTAATATCGATACAATATATATCGATACTTTTTTGCATTCCCGACATCCCTAAAACAAATCAAAAACGTCAATGTCAATAAGTAGAAGCCACAGAACCACACAGACCACAGAATCACGGCGGCTAACGCACCAGTAGGAACGACGACGCGACGGCGGCGTGTCAAGGTCAACATAAATCTATGAAAGCTTATGTTTGCGCCTGTAATTCATAAATTTTTCTAAACTTTTACTATAAGGCTTAGGCTTAGCACGCACTACGATTAAACGCCCGCGTTTAACCGCAGGTCTGAAATCGCAAAAAAATGTAACACATAGCTTTCTATACAAGCGCACGCATTAGTGACTTTTTTCAGTGACTGATTTTAAAAACGCAACTTGTTACGTTTTAACCGCGGTTCGAAAACGCGCGGTTTTTTTGTGTCCCATAAGAACAGTATTGTGGCGCACGCACGGCGGTTAATCGCATTCGGTTTTTATTCAGTCTCGACTGTGCGAGTACGGAGGATAGACGTTTTTGCAGAGGTTAAGTCATGTCGTCCGACTCAGAAACATCGAATGTAGACTACGAAAATTTATCAAAAAACATTATTATTGAAGTGGAAAAAAGGCCGGCTTTATATGACAAATTGTATCCTTAAAAAGTATCCTTTCATGTCTTTGATCAGTTAGTGGATGTACCCAGTACCTATGGCGGCGGCGTTGTTTATGCTTTCTATTTTTTAATTTCAATATCAAAGCACAACACATGCTGCTCGCCAGAGCTTAGCACGCACTGCGATTAAACGCGCGCGGTTTAGAAAAAGCTGAAAACGCAAAAACGGGCATCAACACGCACTGCGGCTAGCGTTTTACTTAAATTTATTTCATTTCACCATGGATTTCTGGCGAGCAGCATGTGTTGTAGCTTTGATATTGAAATTTAAAAATAGAAAGCATAAACATAACTCCGACAAGCTAGTCCAATTTCTGCACACATTTTGATACACCTCCTGCCAAAGCCGGGCTTTAATATTTCTGTCTCTGTATTGATTTAACGATTTGTCATATAATGTGGGCCTTTTTTCCACTTCAATAATAATGTTTTTTGATAAATTGTCGTAGTCTACATTCGATGTTTCTGAGTCGGACGACATGACTTAACCTCTGCAAAAACGTCTATCCTCCGCACTCGCACAGTCGAGACTGAATAAAAACCGAATGCGATTAACCGCCGTGCGTGCGCCACAATACTGTTCTTATGGGACACAAAAAAACCGCGCGTTTTCGAACCGCGGTCAAAACGTAACAAGTTGCGTTTTTAAAATCAGTCACTGAAAAAAGTCACTAATGCGTGCGCTTGTATAGAAAGCTATGTGTTACATTTTTTTGCGATTTCAGACCTGCGGTTAAACGCGGGCGTTTAATCGTAGTGCGTGCTAAGCCTTACTAGCATACTAGTGACGTACTTCCAAAAAATTATTTGTCGACGTACGATGGGACGATGACTGTTTTCTTATCAAAATTTTCAAAATTTAATATCCAAATGATATAAAGAATTGCTATTTTCTTATAACAAATATTATCTAGTTTTAAAAATTTCGAAAATTGGGACGACGTTTGATAAGAGTGACGGCATGACTTCTTATTGAGTAGTGCAAGTGCTAGAGAATATCGCAATTATCTCGGTTCTGGTTGTTTTATTGCACTTACGTGTATGATTCATAAAAAATAAAAGTAATTTGAAATAGTAAGGAATCCAAAAATTCAAGGACTATTTTTGATTGTTTATAGGTATTTTGATCTACTTTGGGAGTTAAAAACATATGTACACGTAAATCGAAAACTTCTCCGATAGTAATAGTAGTCTACTAACGCTAATAATCGCGTCGGCCGAGCCGAGCCGATGCGAAAGGTATTAGTAACACCCTTATTACGTCAGCTCGATCGATTCCGCGTCGATAAATGTGGGTAGACCCTATACTCTGTCTAATTTAGGATGATAATTTTGACAGTTCACGTCTATGAAGTAACGTATTTTTATAAAAAAATTAATACCTCTAAAATTATCGTAATTCATAGACAAGTACCGCCCACTTATCGTAGAGTAGTGCCTTGCAAGAATACAGCATAATTGACTGTAGACAAACGAATCGAATAAATCGAACATAATCTATTAATTTATGAAAATAATATTATGTTTAAGTACTTATCTAATACAATTTTGGTAATAGAATCAACTAGATATAATATAAAACATAAATATTATACTATAAATGGCAGTAACTGTAGCAATTATAAATCTATATTTGCAGTACAGTGCGATTAGGTAATGCCGCGCCGCACTAATGAAGTTTACCTTAAGTAAACAAATATTTATAAAATTATAATACCCTAAGTACATAAAATAATAAGAAATAAATGTTTTATAATTTATGTAACATCGATACCATATTCTACGGGAACGATAATCGAACATCGAATAGATTCATTAACGATTGTACTGTATGGGGTACCCTACTTAGACCTGTCAAAAGTATCATCCTATATTAGACAAAGTATAAGTCCTATCCTCTCTCTTATACATCAATGGTTGAATGATCCTAGTCTATGGTAAAGTACTTAAACTTATCTATGCCAAAAAATTATGACAGATGGCTTAAAATTTTGACAATTAGAGAGCGGTAAAATTGAAATCAAAGAATATGTTTTTGTTGTTTTAATTAAAATAATAAATGAGACAGTACCTAAATTAGAAGCAAATAAATACCTACGTAAGTGCATTCCTACGAATATTATTCAAATTAAAAAAAATATACTAAAGTTACTTTAAGCCGTATTTTAAACACCATCAACAAAGTTCAAAGTGCAACAAGGTTATCCGCTAGCTTATTAAACTTGTTTAGCAGCTCGCTATCGTCTATCTACACAGTTTGATAATGTAGAAACGACCTTGTGAGACCACTTTATCACTAGCTTTAGTCGAAAGAGATTAATATTCATTCATTCAGTTAGTTGTATTTGTTGAGGTAAGTTTGCATACTTAGTTAATAAATTCCTGATGACGTAGTCTGTATATCTTTTTATATTTCAGTGCATAATATTGGGATTTTCAAATGGGAAAGGAAATTTATTTTATCGGCGTAGACGTTGGTTCAGGGAGTGTTCGAGCAGCACTGGTAGATGATAAAGGTCATGTACTCTGTTCATCTGTTAAGGAAATTACAACCTGGACACCAAAAGTTGATTACTATGAACAATCATCCAATGAGATCTGGAACTGCTGTGAATTTGTTATCAAAGTAAGTGTTGAACATTCAAAAACTTACAAAAACACTTTACAGTTTATACAAGAATACTATTATTAATTATCTTTTCAGAATGTTGTGAAAAATGTAAATCCAAGTAACATAAAAGGTATTGGATTTGATGCTACATGCTCATTAGTAGCTCTAGACAAAAATGGGAACCCGCTGTCTGTTAGCACAAGCAATAATGAACAAAATATAATCATGTGGATGGATCACCGAGCCCAAGCTGAAGCAGACTATATCAACAAAACTAACCATGACATACTCAAATACGTTGGCGGCAAAGTAAGCTTAGAGATGGAAATACCTAAATTGCTATGGCTTAAAAAGTATTTAGCACATAAATGGCAAGAGTATGGATATTTCTTTGACCTACCAGATTTTTTGACATGGAAAGCGACAGGATCATTTAGTCGTTCACTGTGCTCTTTAGTATGTAAATGGAATTATGAATGTTCTACTGACGGTAGACAAGGATGGAACATGAGCTATTTGAATGAAATTGGGTTAGAAGATTTGGCATCAGACAACTTTAAGAAAATTGGTAACAAGGTTTTAATGCCTGGAGAGTACTGTGGTGGATTGTCAACTGATATTGCTGAATCTTTAGGTTTACAACCAGGTACACCCGTTGCAACATCAATAATAGACGCACATGCTGGAGGCCTCGGAATGATAGGTACTCATGGGGAAGGAATTGACAAAGAAATGTCATCTCGACTAGGATTGATCTGTGGTACATCTACTTGTCATATGGCTGTAAATAGAAAGGCTACCCTAGTGCAGGGTATATGGGGTCCATATTACAGTGCTATGGTTCCAAGTATGTGGCTTAATGAAGCAGGGCAAAGTGCTTCTGGAATGTTACTGGATTATATAATATCAAGTCATCCCGCTGGAATTGAGCTTTTGAAGACCTTGTCTTCTGGAGAGTAAGTTTTAAGTATATTCATCATATGAAATAAACAAATCGATTTAGATTGGGAAAAGTGAATGCCCAGGCTTGAACCCGCAACCAGTCCCTTTCAGAGGGAGTGCTCTGATCAACTGAGCTACGTCCTGGTAGCTGTAGTGTAGTGTTTAAAACATTTGCTATTCTTTTATGTCTTGGGGCGACGATGGAGCCATCTACCGAAAGTTTTTCGATCACAAAAATTAGCGACGAATGACTTTAGATATTACGTCGGTCACTATAACGGACCGGACGCAATTTACTTTAAAAGTAGTTCAAAATGGGTATAATCATAATAAGCGACATGTCATTATATCCGAGCTAGCGTAGTCATTATTTTAACGACTTCGTTTTATTGATTTTTGAATCAAAACCAAACTACGCTGTATGAAGATTACGTCTTACTAAGCGGATTCTACTGTACTACATAAGGGGGCACCGGTTCGATTCCTGCTCAGTGCAAATCTTTGTACGTATATGTAGGTATATTTGCATTGGTTTTGATGTTTCTATATTATTGTGTCACATAGCACGAGCTATGCTTAGTTAGGGTCTAAATAGCTGGGGTCATGTAGAATATCATACATTTTTAATTTATTTATTAACATGCGATAAATTATGTAGTATGTAAATTATATGACACTAATGACAGCTCCTTATTTCAGTGTTGCCACACTTGAAATTTTAAATTTGTCCTATTTTATATTAGGTAAACAGTATACTGAGCTGTGCTGCTGAGTGTCCAGAGCATTCTACCTAAAAATGTGTTGACGAAGACTCACTACAATGTTTTATAATTGCAGCGTTCGTAACCACTTAAGGAGTTTATTAACAACAATGGCGAAAGCAGAAGGTTACGATGATATTAGTTACTTGACGAAGGATATTCATGTGTGGCCCGATTTCCACGGTAACAGGTCCCCTCTAGCCGATCCCACCATGAGGGGCATGGTCTGTGGCTTGTCAATTAACAGCAGTGAAAATAACCTGGCAATACTGTATCTAGCGACATTACAAGCATTGTCGGTAAGTTTGATAATGTACCTGGTTACCGGTGGCATATATTTTGTCACCCAATCGCGATGGTAATGTTGCCTAAACATGCGTAATGAGCATATAGTGCATTTTCTGATGTGATTGAGCCTAGATATATATGCTGGCAACTATACGTTATTTCTGTTTGTTGCTTAAATACATACCTATGAATTCTGATAAAATCTACTATCTTTATTACTATCATTCATTGAATGAATCTATTTATGACTCCACATAAGTAAACAATAGTGAACAATGTTATCAGTCAACAAATCGTGTTTATTATCTGTACAATCTAGTTTATTTATAATATGCTACTAATATGAGGATTACACGATGCACTGTGTTATAGATGTAATTGATAGATTTCCTGAAATAAATATTTAACAAATGGTGCGCACTGTGAGGTAGAACAAAATTTCGTTTTCGGCAGTTCTCTCGCTCACTGCCTTGCTCACGGCGATAGTAATTGTGCGATCTCGTGGGTTGGTGCCACTCCCTTCTAGGAGCAAATAATGCTCTAGAAGGAGGCGGCGGCGGAGCGTGTCGGAAGGAGACTCCGGACACGCACAGCCCGCGATGAGCAGATGGCGTCGGAGGTCGCTGAAAGACCTCTGTCCTCCATTCGCCCTACCCTACTCGAGGAAAGCTGTGGACACCGTACGCGTAGTCTCTCACCCGTAGAGGCCTTGGGCCAACTGGAGAGTGAGGGATATGCCAGAGGCTTCCTCACCCCCGCGAACTGTGGGCTCGAGACGGCCGCGACCGCACGGTTTTAGTCCGTTCGAGTTCAACATAACCACCCCCGCTGGCTTCGATGTGGGGGTATCCATGGGGATTACCGCACGTAATAAAAAAATAAGTCACATTTCGGCTCTAATAACAACTCCGCACCGCCCAAACAAAGTTGTTCCATAAAAGCTATATCGTTCATATCTGAATATTAAAAAAAGATCTTAATATATATTTTTTTCTTTTCAGTACGGCACGAGACATATTATTGATGCGCTAGTACTGGCTGGTTATGAACCTTTTAAATCATTGCTCATATGTGGAGGAATTACGAAAGACCCTCTGTTCGTTCAAATTCAAGCGGATGCTGTGGGTTTGCCAATCCTGAAACCACACGAAAAAGACTCTGTTTTAGTCGGAGCTGCTATATTAGGAGCATGCGCTTCACAGTACTTCACAGATGTACATGATGCGATTAATAATATGGGTGGAACGGCCGACGTCATACAACCAAATACGATCAGTAAAAGATACCACGACAAAAAGTACAGAGTTTTCCAAAGAATGTTCCAAGATCAGTTAAAATATAAATCTATCATGAATTCGAATGTGTGAGCAAAGAAAATTCTTTTGATAGACTTTTATTTATTGTAAGAATAACTATAGAAGAATCAATGTAATGATTGTTTATTAAAATGAGGTAGTTAAGAATTTCAATCTAAGACAGTTTTGTTCTCGCTTGCACTTACTAATGCAGTCATAAAGTTATACTTAGAGGAAAAAGAGTGCGAGCTACATACGTACCTACTTTACAATAAACCTAGGCGTGAGAAAGTGACAGAGTATATGAATAGTGAACAGTTTTTTTTTATAAACCATGTTGATAACATTTGTCAGAAAAATAAATTGCAGTAACTTCAATGTTTTTACACAGTCACAACTCTACTGCTACTGACATTTTAATTTCGGTAATGATGATGAAATAGAAGTCTGTGGGTTTATTTAAGCTAGTAATATTAATGTCTATGAATGCAACCAAAACTACTTGCTCTTTATTTTTATCCTCCATATGGCTTAGCACGCACTGCGATTAAACGCGCGCGGTTTAGGAAAAGCTGAAAACGCAAAAACGGGCATCAACACGCACTGCGGCTAGCGTTTTACTTAAATTTATTTCATTTCACCATGGATTTCTGGCGAGCAGCATGTGTTGTAGCTTTGATATTGAAATTAAAAAATAGAAAGCATAAACATAACTCCGACAAGCTAGTCCAATTTCGGCACACATTTTGATACACCTCCTGCCAAAGCCGGGCTTTAATATTTCTGTCTCTGTATTGATTTAACGATTTGTCATATAATGCGGGCCTTTTTTCCACTTCAATAATAATGTTTTTTGATAAATTGTCGTAGTCTACATTCGATGTTTCTGAGTCGGACGACATGACTTAACCTCTGCAAAAACGTCTATCCTCCGCACTCGCACAGTCGAGACTTAATAAAAACCGAATGCGATTAACCGCCGTGCGTGCGCCACAATACTGTTCTTATGGGACACAAAAAAACCGCGCGTTTTCGAACCGCGGTTAAAACGTAACAAGTTGCGTTTTTAAAATCAGTCACTGAAAAAAGTCACTAATGCGTGCGCTTGTATAGAAAGCTATGTGTTACATTTTTTTGCGATTTCAGACCTGCGGTTTAACGCGGGCGTTTAATCGTAGTGCGTGCTAAACCTAAGAACAGTATTGTGGCGCACGCACGGTGGTTAATCGCATTCGGTTTTTATTCAGTCTCGACTGTGCGAGTGCGGAGGATAGACGTTTTTGCAGAGGTTAAGTCATGTCGTCCGACTCAGAAACATCGAATGTAGACTACGACGATTTATCAAAAAACATTATTATTGAAGTGGAAAAAAGGCCCGCATTATATGACAAATCGTTAAATCAATACAGAGACCGAAATATTAAAGCCCGGCTTTGGCAGGAGGTGTATCAAAATGTGTGCAGAAATTGGACTAGCTTGTCGGAGTTATGTTTATGCTTTCTATTTTTTAATTTCAATATCAAAGCTACAACACATGCTGCTCGCCAGAAATCCATGGTGAAATGAAATAAATTTAAGTAAAACGCTAGCCGCAGTGCGTGTTGATGCCCGTTTTTGCGTTTTCAGCTTTTCCTAAACCGCACGCGTTTAATCGCAGTGCGTGCTAAGCCTAAAACATAACAAGTTGCGTTTTTAAAATCAGTCACTGAAAAAAGTCACTAATGCGTGCGCTTGTATAGAAAGCTATGTGTTACATTTTTTTGCGATTTCAGACCTTCGGTTAAACGCGGGCGTTTAATCGTAGTGCGTGCTAAGCCTATTAGCTTTTAACAGTTCACCATTTCTGTACTGTCAAGTAGGCTAATTATTGTAACAAAAACGTAACCGAATTTTCCATTTTCGAACGCCGCCGTATACCTGCATGCCGAGTAGATAAAACGTCATTGGTTGAAATTTGGACTTGTGTCGAGTCGAGACTGGTGAATTTGCGTTTTAGTGAACGTTGTAAGCACAAGTGCCATACCTACCTCTTTTTAATTTATAATCATTGCTTAGGGCCAGGGTAGCTAATATTATATATGTATAGGAAAACTTTTGAAGAATTGTATCAATTTTTTATGAGAAATACGATATTGTGTTTTCAATCATATTTAAAATCAGCATTTATTTATATAGATATTTAATATGTTCATGATAATATTAAAAGATAAAGCATAGATTAGCTAGGTGTAAAAGCATTTAATTTGGAATATATTTTAACATGAAATGGAACCACTGTGTTTTTATTACCAGATTTTATCAAACACATAGTCGTGACACAATTTATGTTATATTAAAATTGTGTAAACAAACTATCTTGGAATTTTTGGTGTCCTGCAAAAGTCTTGGCCCTCAAGCCAACCTAATCTCAAACTGGTATATCTGCTGGTTAAGAGATGAAGTTCGCGTGCAGGCTATCCTATCGGGTTAGGACGGTCAGGCGTCAGCTGCTCGAATAAAAACCAAAACAAACTAAAAGGAGTAAGCCGATGAACGAATCTCGGGCCCCAAAGTGTGAGTTGGATGTGAATGGACATTGACGCTCGGCTAAATAAAAATATTTAAATGTAAAATTGTGTTTCTACAAGAATATTTCTATAATAGTAACACATTGTAAAATAAATAAAGTTGGGCAACACAGGAAGGCAATACTGACATTTTGGGCACAGACTGCGATTTTGACTTTTGACGGATTTTGGGTAATGTTTGGGCGTTAGTTATCTGTGGATATAGAGATTTGTAGCAATAGTCGATATATCATGTTAAACCGATAAATAGTTAAGTGATGAGCTTGAATCGTATTTGATAAAATTAATAGTAAAATGTATACAGAATAAATTCCTAAAACTAGTTTCCTTCAATGAAAGTAACTTGTCTAACAGTCATTGATTGAATAGAATTTTTTGTGGACTTTCGAAGTGAGTAAGTATTTTGGTAATGTGAAGTATTATATTACACAATAGATATTAACTGTGACAAAAATTATTGTTGAATTTTAGAATTTAAATTCAGAAGACAATATTTATATATTTGTAATATTATTGAATGAAAAAGTGATCATAGTTATGTCTCTGATGTTTCCAATTTGTATTGTATGTATATGACAACACTAACGTCTACCCGGTCGAGGACGTGCGAGACGAGTAGGTTGGCAATATTTCGGGCGGAGCTTGGCACTTGATTGGATTTTCTCTACTTTCATTATCAAAATGATAGTTAATATAGCTTATACTAAACTGATTGTATCTCAGATATCTAATATATTGAATTAAACAACAGTCTAACAAGGGTGTCAATATTGACAAGCAGGTATGCATTAAACACAACCAAAATATATTGATAGCATTGCACGTACATTTACAGCCATATAACCTCCTCTTAATTTGACCGGGTTATATTGATCAATAGTTTTCGTAATAAAAGTCCGTAGCTAATTTTTTGGAGAATTGTGGATTTCACTTTTCACTATTTTTGTAGGTCAATATGTCGAAACGAGGGGCAGACGACGGTGGCAATGGCAGCAATCAACCGCCCATCAAAAAAGTTCATTTTGAACCCCATCTCATTGGCCCTGTATCCACTTTGGAGGAAATGGACATTAAAGTTCTTCAATTTCAGAACAAAAAGTTAGCCCAGGTAATGTCTAGCGAAATGCTTTAATGGAATTTGGCATTAGGTTCATAACAGTTAATAACTGCAAGAGACATGTCACACAAACAGCTGTTTATCAACAAAGTTATAGCATTTATGTCCAATGACAACAATGTTATTATAGTGCATTGAATGTTTTACAATAACCAAACAGTTTTATGGCCGAGAAGCATATAATAAAATAATATTGCAAATAAAATTGTTAGTATCTGCTCCGTGTCAGTGAATAATATCACTACCTATTGTTTCAGAATTTGTTCTCATTGTTCAGGGTTAAGTCATGATTTTTACTACAATGTCTAGCGGAAGGGTAAAATTCACATAGTACTGTTATCAGATAGTATTCATTTTGTAATAAAGTAAATATGAAAAAAAAATTAAATAAATAAGTATTCATTATTAATTCATTTTCTAATTATCAAGCTTTATAAATCTTCATGGTTATTATGTATAGGTATAGTACCTTTACAACCATGGATTGACAAAATTACTGTATCTAGACTAAGTAAATGTTTGTAAATAGACCAAAAAAAAAGAAAAGCCAGCTGAGTTTCTTGCCAGTCTCCTCAGACCGGGCCTGCGTTTCTAACCGGTGATTTGCTTACTAACTCATAACATATTATTGATATTACCGTTCTGTAAGTGCGATTTTGAAATCATTCTCATAAGAACATTCAGAATCTTATAATATTTATGACAAAGTAACAGATATTTTACTATAGGTAAAATACGTGATGAACATTTAACACAGTCAATCACACACATTTTACCTTGAACCAAGGTCTGCAATAATATGATTGACTCAATAATATGATAGAGTTAATAATATGACCAATTATAAAATTACAGAGGATAGAACAGCGCCATAGATGTGAAGCTGAACTTCGTGCTAGGATTGAGCAACTTGAGAAACGACAAACACAAGATGATGCCGTGTTGTGTGTTGTAAACCGTTACTGGAATCTTTTGAATGAAGACATCAGGGTATTGTTGCAACGTTTTGATGCTGAAACTGCAGATGAATCAGAAAATAAAAGTAAGTTTAATCACCTATTGATCACTAAAACAATAGACAATTATAATCACAGTTGTAAGTATGTGAACTATTTACGTAACGTTAATTAAGTAACAATAATATTCATGTAACATATATATTCAATTTAGATTGGGTAAAGTGTATGCTTCGATGGGATTCAAATCCGTGATCTTTCCCTGTACAGGGGAACTCAACCGCTAAGCCATGAAGCCACATCTGAAGCATTTGATAGTTATTCATTCATTTGTCTTTGGACGAAATATTTTGTGTGTGCCATGTTATAATAGTCTATGTCAGTAACAAAATATGAAAATTTGACAAATGTTTACAAAGATGAATTAATTGTTTTCAACGTATGACTAGAAGTTAGCAAAAATCATATCTGTTATTGCTCTACGACTGCGGCAATATAAATTGCAGTTAACGTAATTTTATGTTGATGAAGACCAACATATTTTATTCATTGGTTCATTGAATATTTGATATAGCATTGTGTTCACCTTGAAGTCTGTGAAACTACACTATGCTTACTGTATAAGAGGTCATCAGATGTAAATTGTACTGAAGGTTTCTTTTACCTGCATTAATAAATAGAGGTATATACATTTTCTATCAGAGGAAGAAATTATACTAATAATATAAAGAGAAATGTTTGTTTGTTATCAATTAACTAAGAAACTATACAAATCAATTTTAATATTTTCTTTCATTATATCATCATTATCCTTGCATTAATCCTAGTCGTATCTGAAGCTGCCACCTCTGAGACCAAGGTCCGCTTTTTCCAATCTAAATTAAGAATAAAAAAACAATTTATCATTCCTTAGAATGCTACATTAGATCTGAGTAACATAGGCTACCTTTTAGACCAATATTCCCATGGCAAATAATGGCATAATATATGTATGTATTGTGTCTGCCTGATTAGTGAAGTATTTCCACCCAGTATCAAGACAAGGACTATGAAGTTCTACATACAAGTATATATTTTACAAATAAAAATGAAACAGAAGTACAAACCAGCATAATATGTTACTCAAAGATAATTTGATTTGAAATCCATCCAGCAGTTTTTCAGTTTACCAATAGTTCATAGATTACAAATGAATAGCTAATAGCCATCCAGTCACTTTTGTGTTTACGAATTTCCCATTTGTTAATAAGAATATTTTATAATCTTAGCATTGGATCATTGCACCTTCAGATCGGATCAATAAGTACATGGTCATATAATACATGTGTTTCCATGCAGCTCTTATTATTTTGCTTCAAATGAGGATAACCTTATTAATCGTAGTTTCTAGTTCTAACATTGTTTACCTGTTTTATTGATATAACTATCCGCATCATCTTAGTATTGTACAGAACTATTATTTATCAAACATCCAAGGCTTTCTACTGAATTTTTCTTCTTCTTTGAATTCTCTTTAAATAACTGACTACTGTCTGAACGGTTTAAACCGCTCACCCTAAGAGGGAGAAAGCACCAGAGCCTTTTCAACTTAGCTTCTTAAACTGACGTCTCTATTAAATATGAAAGAGAAAAAGCCTCATTCATTATGTTATTACATTCGCCTGGTAGCAAGTGACGTCGCATATACCAGCATCTGATATGACTGTGTGATCTTACCATGAACACTACTTCTTCGCTATATATTTTAAAATAAAGAATTATAATCTTATTTTCCTCTCGCATTGTTTACCTATTTTTATTTATCAAATGTAACTGTTCCCCACAGATGAAAATGAAGCTACAACATCATTTCTCATGCAACTATCGACGTGGGATAAGGAGGAGTTGGATGCTCAGCTCGCAAACCGCGTCCAAGTGAGCAAGCGGGCCGTCGCCAAAGTATTGCAGGCGTTTGACAGGTTACAGCAGAGAAACGACAAAATATGGCGTGCCATCAAGGGAGAAGGCGACGGTAGGCAATCAACATTTTTATTTAACTAATTTATGGGCTATATTATTTATGTTCATAGATCTGTTTCAATTTTATTTGCTCGAAACCTTAATTCTTTTTGTAATCTAAAAGTAGTTTAAGTTACACCTTATATTATTAGCTGTCTACTAGGTATTGAAAATCTCGCTAACGAATAGACAGAACACAATACAAAAATCATAAAAATTGTTTCTTACTTATATTGTGCACTGTGTATACATTCGATGGGTTGATAAAAAATCTGTTAAAAAACTAATCATATTTATTTTCAAGTCTAGTTAATTCATCAATTAAAAGCTAGCTGTTTCCATTATGGACTGATGACGTGAAAAGGCGGACAGACTAGACGCGGAGGGTGGAAGATTGGGAGCAATGGCGCACATTGGGAAAGGACTATATGCAGTAGTGGACTGCAATAGACTAATTGATTGATTGATTGATGATTTTTCCATTACAGTACCATGTTGGTTCCCATAGGGCCACGCCATCTCTTCCTGCAAGTGTCGTAGAAGGCGCTTAAGGATTAGGACTATTCTCCAATCGACAAAACACTGACTTGACGGCAATTCACTTGACTGATATAATATGGAAACTAAAATCATATCGAAATATGGGTGCTAATACACTTGTGCTTACCCTTTCGGCGATTTACAGACGTGGAAATATACATGTCTGTATATCTATTACAGAAACTGGCCCAGCACCTTCATTAGACGAAGTAATCCGTGCCACCAATGAAGAGGTGACAGCAGAAAACAGGAGACTCCAAGCGCTATGTACCACACTGCACGAGAGCCACCACGCCATGACACTGCGCGTTGCACAACTACAGGACGCTGTGAACAGCAGAGACACAGAGAACGCGGAGTTGAAGAACCAGATTGATGATCTACAATATGAGTTGTTGAAGGTTAGTCTGTTGCCATTTCAACCTGTTTGGACTTGTTTGTGCCCTAAGCTAATTTCTTGCAGATGATTTGCACGAAATCATGCAAAAAAATACATACAAATTGCGCGATGTGGGCGCTCGATTTTGAAATAATCTGGACAGGGGGCGTACCTACTGCTCAGATTATTTCGAAATCGGGCGCCCACTTCACGCGGAGTTGTAGAACCTGATTGATAATCTGCAAAATGAGGTATTAAAGGTTAGTCTGATGCCATTTCAACCATAAAGACGTTTGTACCCTAAGCTATTTTCGTGCAGATGATTCGCACTATATCATGCAAAAAACACATACAAATTGCACGATGTGGGCGCAATCAAAATAATCTGAGCAGTACGCCCCAGTGGCAAAGGGATTATATAACACGATACCTGCCGGCTTACCGACAGGTCGAGAAAGTCCACCCTTCGCTACTGGTATACCAGTTATTAGACATTTATATGCAATATTTTCGTTATAATAATAAATTTCGTGGCGATATCTCCGAAGAGTGTATCCTATTATAGGTATACCCTAGAGTTGTGTTTTCATATTGCTATGGTAACGTGAGTATTTGAAATGGTAAATATTGTTTTAAAAAAAAAAATAACTGATTACTATTTGGCGAAACATGCAGCCTTTCTCTTTTGTGTCTGTGATATGAAATAAACCATCTCATTTTCTAGATATATTAACTGGATTTTAGCTCTTGATATCCTGTGATTATTAACTAGATTTTAGCTGAGTATTTGATGTTCTTCACAGGTACGATCACGCAATGATAAACTAGAAAATCACCTGGCAGAAGCTATTGAGAAACTGAAGACGTACCATCAGTCTGGGGCGAGCACCGTGCCCAGCACTAGCGGGGCTCCGCACTCAGCCGTCGCCAACGCCAAGCTAGAAGACGTCGCCGCCGAACTCGAGGAGCAAAGAGAACTGGCCAACAACCGCCTGGCGGAACTGGATCGATTGCACAGACAACATAGGGATACGCTGAAGGAGGTCGAGAAACTGAAGATGGATGTAAGTATGGAACTTCACTACATAGTATAAAATAAAGTCGCGTTTTCTGTCCCTATTTTTCTTGTCCCTTTGTATGCTTAAATCTTTAGAACTACGCAACGGATTTTGATGCGGTTTGTTTCATCACTACATAGTATAAAATAAAGTCGCGTTTTCTGTCCCTATTTTTCTTGATCCATTTGTATGCTTAAATCTTTAGAATTACGCAACGGATTTTGATGCGGTTTGTTTCAATAGATAGAATGGTTAAAGAGGAAGGTTCATATGTATATAACATCATGCTACGACTAACAGGTGCGGAGCGGAAATGAAAAATGTTGCAAAAACGGGGTGACGCAGACGAAGTCGCGCGGGTCAGCTAGTTACTAATAGAAGCAATATGAGTATAACTTAGTTGGAGGGGATAGAGGGAATATTATGAATTTAGATTACTAATACATATTTTTAAAAAGAAATTACGCATTTGTACGGATATTTCTGGGATTTGATTCCGTAAAAGTACAATTTTAAAACGCGTGATTTCTATAACTTGAAATCTAATTGAAAACGTATTCTGAAAGTTCAATGATCTCACGAAAGTGAGGGTATTTTGTTTTTATTTATTTATTTATTTATTAGGCACATCAACAGATTGTGTATTATTACATTTCAAACTTAAATAACAGGTTTTATTGACTTATATCTAGTACATAACCCACTGCACAGCATTCGTAAGCCTAAGTACATGGCACTATATAAGAAAATTTACAAACAATATATTAAATGTTTTGATTGTAAAGTACTACAAAAATATTGCCTAATCTTTATTAATAAAACTTTTTTACCAACAGATTCGACAATTGCCGGAATCTGTGATAGTGGAGACCACCGAGTACAAATGCCTGCAGAGCCAGTTCTCGGTCCTATACAACGAGTCCATGCAGATGAAAACTGCGTTAGACGAGACGCGCCTACAACTACAGAACGCCAAGAACTTGCACATGAGACAGATTGAAATGATGGAGGTGAATATATTTAGTATCATTATCATCAAAATGGTGGGTGAACTGGGTCCTTCAAGCGGGGAGTGAAAAAGCATCTGATGAGGCCGTCAAGCTGAGAGCCACTATTGTAGCACTGAACATGTTTGCAATGGTGACCCTCTTTCATGAGACTTTGCCTTCAGCTTAACATCAGGCGAGGTTAAGTCAAATTGACGTGCCATAAATAAAAAAATAAAAAAAAAATCAAAATATCCTTATTCCTGGTAACCTAGTGGTATGGGTACGGTACTGCTGAGACGAGGTCCAGGTTTTACCAAGGGACACACCAATGACTTTTCGAAGTTATGTGTGTATTTATCGCAGGTTCATAAGTGCCCGGTTAATGGCAATAGCCTCGCCACCTATTACCTTATATTGGGACTTAAGCATAAACTGGCGAAATGTGGGTGCTAGCACCTCTGTCTACCCCTTCGGGGATATAGGCGTGAGTTTATGTTATGTCATGTCATGTCAAAATATGCTTATCTTCACAAGAACTTTGCCGTTAGGATCTGTCATTATAATAGCACTTCTCCATCAAATAACCAATAAATATCTATTACAGAGTGAAGAGCTATCAAGACAAAAAACGCTACGGGCAGAGATGATCCAGTTGGAAGATGTGCTAGGTCAATTGAGGAAAGAGTACGAGATGCTGCGTATAGAGTTTGAACAGAACCTCGCAGCGAATGAGCAGACCGGTCCGATCAACAGGGAGATGAGACACCTCATCACGTCGCTACAGAATCACAACCAACAGCTGAAGGGAGAGGTGCATAGGTACAAGAGGAAGTACAAAGATTCTAGTCAGGAACTCAATAAGGTAAGTGTCCACGATTGGCAAGAAAAATAGTACATAATATTCGTTTATTCCAGATAAATTAATTACTAGTAGAATGAAGTATACACTAAGTTATTATTTTTGTACATACATACGCTCTCGCCTGTAATCCCCGAAGGGGTAGGCGTGTTAAACACCCACATTTCGCCAACCATGATTTCTGGTCCCACGTAATAGGGGGTGAGCCTATTGCCGCCAATCGGGCACTTTGTACAGAAATTGGGTATGCCGAAAATAAATTCCTAACCGAAAATGTGGCAGTTCAGTTGGAAATAAAATTGACCCGATTCCGATGCGGTGTAAATCGCAAGGAAATTAATTAAGTGCTTAGCCGCACAAACACTACCAATTAACCTCTTGGAGAGTATCAGACGGATTTTTTATATATTGCAATTTAATTAACATCGCAATCAGCGAATGTCTGTTTCGTAATCGTTAAAGCCCTAAACTTATAACATACCTAAAGCATCCTGGCGTGATTAGTAAATTTGAATTTGTTAAGCTACTCTTCATATTGACTATTTATGTACAGTAGAACTCAAAAGTGCAGTAGCAATCCTACGCAACTATAGCGTCAACATTCTAACGCTACTTGTGACCTTTTTCTTTTAAGACAAGCCAGCGTCGCCTCGTATTGCATAGTAACATTACACACACATATGAGCGCGCCGGCCGCACGCTAAACCATTTTGAGCCTTGATGTGCTAATGCACTTATGAGCTCTGACTGTACACTTAATGTACAGTGTACTACTTGTTCTACTAGAGGCCTTTGGTTTCAGAAGTGTTCCCCTTACAACCAGTACATTAACTAATTATTTGATTCAGGTTCGGAAGGAGTTGGAGGAAGCAGGTGCGCGAGTGTCGCTGTGCGGAGATGCGCCAGATGATAAACCACATGCGCTCAAAAAAGAAGAGCCCGACCCAGAGGTTAGATCTTCCTCTCTTAAAAAAAAAACGATGCTTTGGGATTAACCTTGGAGCGTCATAGAGGATCGTCGTTCGTCGATTGTCACTCTGTTGAAAAACACGTTAGACAAGATTGCGGAAGGAAAATTCTTAGATCCGTTCGACACTCTCCCTGTTGTTGGATTAAATCCTAAGAGAGGGGGCTTTACAAAAATAACTGCATTATAACATCATATATCGTCATCTATTTATTTGACTCCCATTTCTAAAACTTCTTTACATTACATTACATTACATTACATTACATATAAAATAGAAATATAGACAGACAATACTTTCAATACATCCCGGTATAATATTCTACAATAATTTAATCATAACTCTTCAAGAAATCTTCAAGAACTGAGGCACTACATCCAAATCATCATCATCTGATTTTTCCAAATTCCAAATTCAAACTCTTAAAATTCCAAAGACAAGTATTTAAACTTTTTACATTTATATTCAACACTCCGATTTGAGCAGGCCTTCAATGTATACCAAAAGCATAAGTGTGTCCGTTTGTGTGTGTGTAGGGCGAGGAAGGAGCGAGCGGCTGCCCCGACAAGCCGCCCGCCAGCAAGGAACACAGCCGTGCCAAGATACAGGAGCAAGAGCTCTGCATCAAGGACCTGAAACAACAACTCAAGTGAGTAAACATGTTTTCCGCGTTCATACATGCATAAGATTGTGGGAAATCAGCAAATAATTGGTCAGTAAGTTGGTAAATACACCTCAACTCATAGCCAAGGCATGAATGTAGTTCAAAACACCCCAAACGAAAGTAAGAGAGGTCTGTGAATAAAACATTAAAAAATGCACTCTCTTTACGAATTATGATACCTTTACCTAATATTGTATTTTATCAAGAAACGCATAAGTTTATAAATTAGACTCACGATAATTGCGCAAACTATCAAAAATTATTCGCCCAATTCCCAACACAACAAAGAGGAAGTACTGTGTCAGAATTTCGTTAATCAAGGTGGCCATCTTGGAGATGAGCTGGTTGACCTCGAAACTTAGTGTTCGCCCTCATCCTTCGGTGGCTCATTAGTAACACAATATGCTATCATAGGAAAGCAGTGAACGAGCAAAAGGAGCTGAAGCTACTCCTAGACATGTACAAGGGCGTGAGCAAGGAGCAGCGCGACAAGGTGCAGCTCATGGCGGCCGAGAGGAAGGCGCGCCAGGAACTCGACGAGCAGCGGCAGAAGGCCAAGATGGCGCAGGTCAATGTACGTAATGCCTCTTTTATATACATACACCAGAACATTATGCCGCTTATAGACCTCCATGGACCGTTAGTGCGACTCGTATAAACATTGTAACACAAGTCACATTAATATTTGCCTGACGCCATGTCGTGTCCTGCCGTGACATGTCAGGAAGGTATCGGTTTCATGCATTCCATGTGGTTTCATCTTTGATGTTATGTGTTCTGTGTTGTGTCGCGTCAGAAGCAAACAGAGCTATAGAGACAGCATCACAACACGTCAGATAAATGTGTTGGCAGCTTTTTGATGATATTTTATTAGTATTATGTCCTTACATCTTAATTAGGTGATCAGACAGCATCCATGTGGCATACTTTTCAATAACTGTTAAGTCAGATACTTGTGCGAAGGAGCACTTAAACTGTGGGTCGTTTGAGACAACTTGCTACTCAGCAAAATTTAATATTTAGACTAAGTAAATTATTGTAAATAGACCAAAAAAAAAAAAGAAAAGCCAGCTGAGTTTCTTGCCGGAGTCTTCTCAGGTCGGGGCCACGTTTCGAACCGGTGGTCCATTTGAATTTGATAAAATAATGTTGATATTGACGTTTCGTAAGTGCCGTTTACTGGTCTATGCAGAATAAATGATTTTTCATTTGATTTGAGATGTGTAGTTGAGATGACCCTCTCACTCATGTGTCTCTACTTACATTTTACGATTATGATGTTGTCCTCTCCCAATGCGCGCATTGCTCCAAATCCTCCGGCTTCCGGCATCCAGTGTGTGTTCTATTCTAGCAGTGGTGAAATATCAGATACTTGCGATTACTAAAAACTGTACTAAAGAAATATCATATTGAATATTATGATTCTAATATAATAAATTTATGTTATCTTTGAAAAGGAAAGTAAACGAGAGCGCCGCCTGGCAGACGAAGATGCGTTACGCAAAATCAAGCAATTAGAAGAGCAGAAATACGAGTTGCAGAAGCAGTTGTCCTGTGCAAGACCCAACGCAGACCCTCTCCACGGCTTCTCCAGACCTTTCGCTGGATCACCAGTATGTATCTTCACATTTACATTCAAAAAATAATTAAATACATTTGCTTATTCGCTTAATACAATTTAGTCAATAAATTAAAAAATTAATACATATCGAATAACCCACCCCTGATCGCTCCTGGTGCAAAGCTACTCATCACACTTGCTGCATTTCCACGATGGATTGCAATGGCCAGCCTTCTGCACCAGGAACAATCCGGACTTTGCTTACCAATGCTTGTGGTTGCCTGCATGTTTAAATGTGTTGCTTCTTCAAATCTCAACAAAACATACATAGTAATAACATAGTGATAAGATGATTAATTAACTATATCGGTTGATTTTAGAGTGGTTTCGGAAAAAAAAGATTTTGGCCACAATTTCGATAGTAAAATCGTAAGGAAGTCCTAATTTGGCGAAAAAAAAATTTTTTTTTTTACACGTCCCATACATTTTTCTGTTCACCTGTACATTATTGCCATAAATAAAGTAATTTTTTTTTTCAAAATTAAAACCTCCAGTCGATTTTGCTACCGAAACTATGTGTGATACAAAATATTCTTTTTCCGAAACCACTATAAAATCACCGTGTATAATACATGATTAATTAACTATATAATAAGTACTTATTTACTAGTTAAAATGTGATTTTATTAATGCTAAAAACGTGATCAAACCGCTCGGTTTGATTGCGTTTTTTATCACATAATATGTATTTTCCTTGTTTCACGTTGTCAGACCAAGGTATAGTATTTTCACTCCCTATTTAAAATCTATTTCCTTCCTGAAAACATCTAAAATTCAGCCTCCCAGTTGAATTCCAAAATTTTCCTTAACAGACCGCAATCGAACTATCAATTAAGTATAAATAACAAATTTATTTGCAAATTGTCGTATATTATATAGATAATTATGGTTTTTTCCAATCTTGATGAAACTAACAAAACATTTAGAGAGTTAAATCTTTGAAATTAATTGCAAACAATAAGTGGATGCTTTGAACAGCACATCTACAGGCTGTACACCCGAAAGTCCCTGGTAGTACTCCTGGTAAACTACATATTGGCATTAAAAAATTACGATTTGAAATTTAACTAAACAGTATTAAAAAAAGGAGGAAAAACACACATACAATACTCACGCCCGTAATCCCCGAAGCGGCAGGCAGAGGTGTATTCAACACCCACATTTCGCCAACTATGATTTTCAGTCTCACGTTAATATCAATGGGTTGGAGCTAAAGAAATTTGGAAAAAAATGTTTGACCCATTCCTTTCCTATTCCTATGCGGTGTAAATCGCAAGGAAATTAATAACGCGCTTAACCTCACAATCACTACCAATTAACGTCTTGGAGAGTATCAGAAGAAGGAAAATAAAATTACCAAATCGTAATTTTTTTGTACGCCAGGCGTGCTACGTAAACTACCCATTCTCTCACTCACAAATAGCAATAACCAAATTGCTGCTTTTCTCCTTACTTGAAAAAAATAAATCTCCACTTTCTCTCTACAGGAGTGAGTAACGTCATCGCTTACCCAACGGGACCGTGGTAGCTAGTGTAGGTACCCGAGTAGTATCATTATGTTTTATCTTTTAATTTAGGAAGAAGAAGCGTTGTTAAACGAGATGGAGGTAACCGGTCAAGCGTTTGAAGATATGCAGGAGCAGAACTCACGCTTAATACAGCAACTGCGAGAGAAAGACGACGCGAATTTCAAGCTTATGTCTGAACGGATTAAGGCTAACTCACTACATAAACTGCTCAGAGAAGAGAAGCAACTATTGCAGGAACAGGTAATGATGAACAGAAAATACTGATACAATTATGCAAAATTTTTGTTTATTGCAATATTGTTTTAGGAATGTGTATACTTTCACGCAATCACACCCAAGATAATACGGGTTTAATGGGTGTTGTATAAATCATGAAATGTTAAATATTTTGTTTAATAAAAAAAATAAAAAAACAATTGCAGACAAGGCAGTGTCGCTTTGAATAAGGTCTTTAGACCCTTGAATAGGGATGGAGTCTACTTTTTTTTTTCGAAAAAATTTAACCAGATTATAAAAATATAATGAACTACTAAAGTGAAATTGCCTTAAGACAAATAGTTCTAAAGATATTTGATTTTGAAAATTTGAGTTCTTGAGCTGTAGGAAAACGCTTTATACAAAAGGACGAAAATATCATCATTCTATGAGCCTTTTTCGCTTTCCAGTTTGTGATGTGGCTGAACGATTAGACGAACGACTGTCATCTGACCTCCCTAACTAATTGCCGACGTCAAAGTTTTGTACTAAGACTATTCAGATTTTGAGGGTTTGCGTAACGATTTCCATAGATATTTGTTATATTCCATACAAATATCCGTATTTTAATTCCTGGCAGTAAAAGTTTAATAGCAAAAGAAAAGTAATGTTATTCTCACCCATTAAGACTGTGTTTGTTAATATACAATACCGGCAACTTAATGAACAAAACCTCGGGTCGATGACCTACAAGTCTACGCACTTCATGTCTTGTGTCTATTTTCGGATACTATATAGGTACGTAAATAAAAATAGTTCAGTGAACTTTTATTAGATCGTATCAGTTTTGTTGCCGCTAGAGAAGGAATATGAATCTATAGGGCGAGACAATTCATGTAAACGAAACATTTTGGACAGATAAGAACAAAAATAAAAATAGTTTTTATCAAAAAGAAATGAATATATTTTATCGAAAAAACAATTACTTGGTTTCAAACCCACGTCACCGCGTTGTCTCAATCACTATCACTGTGCTGTGCTCTTATGTTATTTTATTAAATAGCTATTACCCGCGCAGTACTTCCCCTATAGAATAAATATCTCAGGTTAGTATACATTATAAATAATAATCTATGTGAATATATCGTAGTTGACACTTATGATTACTGCTCCGCTCCCTTTGAAAGTAGCGTGAAGTATATATTGCACTCACGAATAATGTAGCTTTCTATTTCAGTCCGGTCCAGTAGTTTCGGAGCCTAATCAATACAAACTAACAAACATACAATTTTTTTCATCTTTATAATATATAGATGTTACGTTGTTTTCGTAGGTTTTAACGCGAGACCAACAAATAGAGTCGATGGGCGCGGTGGCGCGTCGCCTGGAGGAGAAGGAGCGCCTGCTGCAGGCCACGCTGTCGGCCGTCGAGAAGGAGCTGCTGCTGCGCCAGCAGGCCATGGAGATGCACAAGCGGAAGGCCATCGAGTCCGCGCAGTCCGCCGCAGACCTCAAGCTACATTTAGGTATGTATTACATTTCCAAATTTAAAAAAAACTAGTGAATATAGTGTCATCATCATCACTTTTAGCCGCGGTAGCCTAGTGGTCTGGGTAATGAACTCCTGAGACGAGGTCTCGGGTTCGATCCCAGGTTTTACCATGGCACACACCAGTGACTTTTCGAAGCTTTTCGAATTTCGGTTGATAAGTTAATGGCAATAGGCTCGCCACCTATTACGTTGGGACCTAAACATAAACTGTCTAAATGTGGGTGCTAGCACCTCTGCCTGCCCCTTCGGGGATATAGGCGTGAGTTTATGTTGTTGCACTATTATCGAAATAGTTATTTTCATTCCTTAGCTCAACAAACTAGCCTAACCTAAGGTCATATTTAGTTAGTCAATTAGTTCAGTAGTATTAATTAGTTTTTGCCGTTATGCATTCAGTTAATTAATAAAGTTACGTAGTGTGCTGAAAAATTATACCGATCTATTATTTTATTACTAACAGATCTATTAACTGATGGGCTCCGTCCGTATTAATTGTATGTTTTAATGTTAAGGACTCTGCATCACTATTTACAAGTTAAGTTTCAAATTTGACCAAGTACTTCTGAAGTACCTACAAATACATGTCATTATAACAAGTTTGCATTATCTTACAGAGAAGTACCACGCCCAAATGAAGGAGGCGCAGCAAGTAGTGGCGGAGAAGACGAGCGCGCTGGAAGCTGAAGCGTACAAAACAAAAAGACTACACGTGAGTCCTTATCCTGAGTTCTAATGCTTTTAAACTGATAAAGTGACTGTCTATTGATGGAATCGCATCGAAGCGAATCGTTTTCAATTTTGTATCAATAGATTACTTGACACTGCGGTGATTTTAATAAAAATATGTGATAAAATATATAATATTTCGAGTCACAAAGTTCGTCGGATTGTGCGGCTAAACACGTATTAATTTCCTTGTGACTTACATCGCATAGCACAGGGTCAAAAAAATTTTAGCTGCAACATTTTCATTTAGGAATTTATTATCGGCATACCCATACTGCCCTCTGTCTACCCCTTCGGGGATTACGGGCGTGACCATATGCATGTATGTATGTACAAAGATTCAAATTACATTAAATTGATGTAGTCATTATGTCTTGTATAATCTCACCTCCGGCAATCAAAGACCCATAGTTGGCGCGCGTTTTAATCGGTTCGAGTCCGACATAATCACCTCTACCAAATTTGGCAGAGGTAGTATATATAAAAAAAAGCTAATTAACGAGGCTAGACTGGAAAGTTTTAAATGTGCATCCTTCTTTGTACGAGATTGGTCAAGCCATAGTCTAGTCTTTGGTACCTTGCAAGAGAATATTTTAGGTTTTGTTAATTATATTATTTTAAGGTAGGTTTTAGAGCAAGCCTGATATAAATAGAAATGAGTTATAATAGGAGAATTTATGTTGAAGATTAAAGTTTAAATGTTATTTATTTGTAGGAGGAGCTAGCGATATTACGTCGGAAGGCAGAGCGTATGAAGAAGATGGAACAGGCGGGCAGCAGTATGGACGAAGTACTGCTCGAGGAGATACGGGAGTACAAGGAGACGCTCACGTGTCCATCGTGCAAGGTAATGTTTACTCGTATTTTTAATTTATTGATAAAAAAAGTCAGCCCATCTCATTCGTTTGTTAGCCTTATTTAAAATTACGTTTGTTTGTTTATTTGATCGCGCCAATTTTTGGAACTACTTGTGCCATTTGACAACACTTTTTATAACTTAGATGACAGACAAGCCCATTTGACGGAAAGTGGTTACCATGACCAATGGTCGTTTGCAATTCCAGAGGCGTCACACTCGTGTTGTTGAACCTGTAGATAACTTCTAAAAGCCTTCCTGTAGTCACTTGGAAAAACCATAGCAGGGAGGCAATTTCATAGCTAAAGCGTGCATGGGATGAAATTCCTTTCATACTGCACAGTGCAGTGAACTCACTACCTGTGGCGGTAGACAGTAGGCGTGGGTATCATGTCCACGAATAGACTTGCAGCTTAGTTTAGCCCCAACGCTTATCCCCTATCCTCGTTTCAGGTAAAACGCAAAGACGCGGTCCTCACAAAATGTTTCCACGTGTTCTGCTGGGACTGCCTCCGCACGCGCTACGAGACGCGCCAGCGAAAGTGCCCCAAGTGCAACGGCGCGTTCGGCGCCAACGACTACCACCGCCTCTACCTCTCCACATAGGCGCCCTCCGCCCTCCGCCCTCCTCTGAGAACGTAAGAGGGACAGGGACCACAAGTCGGTGCGGTGCTCCATAGTGAACTGCGCAGTGCTGTTATTGCCTAACTTTCGCTCGAACGGACCTTTTAGTTATAATTCTCATCACGCGGCCACCTGTGTAACAGTGAGCCGTAAATATTACGTGCAATTGTATCTAGCCAAAGTACGAACCGCGCGTTCGCTTCGGAGCGATGTGAGCGTAGGATATCGGTACGTAGGAGTCGATAAAACTAAAATTTGCCATACTTCATGTATGGAAAGTGTATGCTGAATTATTAAATTTGAATGAAATATGGTTAATTAATTGTGAATATGAAAGTTGACATACAATGTGATCTCTGAAGCTACCTCTCGACGACGTACAAGTATCCTTAATATTAAGTATGGCAAGTATTAGAAGCGAGCAGTATTTTTGATGTTCACCAATGGTAACGTCATTGGTTGTGTTTTCGTGTAAGGTGACTTGTAACTTATCCAGTAAAGACTTGCTAGTGAAGAGTTAGAATTGAAGAATTGATTATGAGAAACTTTCACCGAATGACGAAAATGTTACTTCGGCAACCGATCCGTAGACACGTCAAGTTGCAACACTAGTGTGACGTTAGATTATTTTATTTATCCGTAGCTACACTAGTGTCAATATATTTTACTTTAGTCTTATCAATAATTTTCCCGATCCATAGGATTGATTTGGGTTTTACTTAAAAGTTAATAAGGTAATAGTGGAGGTTAGGACCTCGGTGACGGCGTTTACAAAGCTAGAGAAGTGGAGAAGAGGTGAGGAGAAAGGAGCGTGGCTACGGTTAAATAAAAATTATCCATAGTCACACCAGTGTTGCAATGTGATGTGACTACGGATCTTCACTCGACATTAACTATTTCACATCGCTGTAATCAATAATTTTACTGAAAAATCTCATCATGATGAAACCAAGTATTGATTTGTTTTTAATAATGATTTTTGAAATCATCAAATCGAGTATAAACTAAATCTTTAAAAACTGTCAAAGACAAGACTATAGTCATAATCGTTCCGCAATTTGACTCGAATTCAACAATATGTAATGTCGCTGTGTTCCAGCGAATTACTTGACAAATACTTTGTGTATTATATTGCTTATAATTATAATGATAAATGGTAATTTAACTATTACAACAATTATGTTTCTACTATGTCTTAAATTATTTAACTGACATATTTCGGATGTATAAGATAGCACTCTACTGTTCAAGAGTTGCCAATAGTCAATATTAATTTAAAAGTTTAAAAAAAACTTACAAATATTATCAATAATCTACTCACTGAATCCGTGATTAATCGGCGATTTAAGCGGGACGTGAAAAAGCATCTAATAAGGCCTTCAAGCTGATGGCCACCAATTGTTGGCATCTATAATCGTGACGCTCTTTCCTGAGACTTTGCCTTCAGCTTATATCAGGCACATGAAGTCATTAACGTCTCCTACATAGAAAAAAAAGGCTGAATTCTCTCGTAGAGAATTTTCACTTTATACGCTGAAAAAATAGGCAAAATAAAGTGAATTCTCTACGAGAGAATTTACTTTATTCGGCCAATTTTTTTCACCAATATGCCATCATCATGTTCAGTATCCATTAAAAAACATTCACTGCTAAATTCATCGGGATATTTACCATGTTTGTTTATTTTGTTGAATAACAAAAGTACACCGTGATAATGGCGCTTGCAACAGTGCCGAAATATCGGTTATTCAACAAAATAAACAAACATGGTAAATATCCCAATGAATTTAGCAGTGAATGTGTAAATGACCATGTCAATCTAAAATCCATTAAAAAACTATAAACATATCGACATGTATCAATGGCTTAACGGATTCGGTGCGTAAACCGTTTAATAGTTTGAATAATAATCGCTTCAACCCATACTGCGGTATGGAAAAGCAACTGTCATGGCGCCTACAGAGTAACCTGTAAATATATATTATTAACTGCTTCTTGGCACCGTGATGTGTCTGTCAACCTATATAAGCGAGTATTTTCGCAATTTCGGCAAGTTTCAGTACAAAGATCATTGATACTCTGTACATATGTGTATTATTTGTAGTTAATTTTTTTTTCTCTTAAATTGAATAAGAACAAAATCATTGTCCCTAGCATTAGGGCCATTGGCTATTTTCATATAAGTATCTTTTCAAAGATATTGGCGAGCTAAGTTAAGAATGATTAAAAGAGATTGCTCACTTAATTTTGAATCAGAGAGAAAAAAGACGATATTGTTTATTATTTTGTATTCAGTGAACAGATACATTTTGATTTTTTTTTTAAACCGTGCAATTATTATCTTTATATTTCTACATAAATAATAATCTCTGGTGCGTCACCTAACGGTCTTGTTTCTGAACGACTTGACCGATGAACATCATATTCATAATTTATTCGGCGAGACGATATTTTTCTGTAAAAAAAAAGGAATACGAGCCGGTTTCCTTAGGGCGGATGAAACCAGAGAGCATAGCTAGTGACTAATATAATATATTTAAACGATTCGAGGGTTTGTATGTAATTTATTGCATCTGGTTACGTCGATATAAATAATTACTCATTTTGTACAGATTATACTGACGATGCTTTGATAATATTGTTATGATATAGACCGACCGTGACCGCTGTACTACTCTCTAGGTACGCGTGGCGTGGCGGGGGACGAGGTAAAAAAGACAAATGTAGTGAGTCAGATACTGCCTTGAGCGTTGGCGGGGAACTGACGAAATCCTCCCCTCCCCTCGTCTCTGTACCTAATGCGCGGTGTAGGTACAGCGGTTACGGTCGCACTATAAAACAATGCACGTCAATTAAGGTTAATATCTTCATTCCTGTCTATACCTGTTAATTTTACGAAGCTTTCAGTATTTAAATATGAATAACAGATTCGTTGAATTATTCGCAGATAAATTTATTTAAGTGTAGCAACACGCACTTCGGTAGGGGTCAAAAATATTTGTCATGTGTAAAGAAATTCTTTCTGGGGAAGTACCGCTTCTCACAGTACACTCAAATCTTGCGATTGTCATAGACACTTCCTCTCTTTCTGTACTCTCTTCTTAATTCTGCTATACCACCCTTTCTTCGCTAAAAAGTAAAATAATACCCCGTTTTGGCCTCTGCGTTGGGTGCTCGCTTCACCGCCTACAAATATATAATAAAAATGGCTCGTTTCAACATACCAATTTTAATACTACTATAAAATTAGCAATTAAATATTTACCATCAATATAAAATTATTACCATCAGAAGAAACGTAAGTGACGCGAGCAAGTGATATATTACTTGCCTTATACTTTCAAGGCAAATGATCAGAGGCAGATTAAACGCTGAGAGCGTCGTAGGCAAGCGCCTCCTTAGCGCCCCTTTTTTTGCGGGTATCCCTCTGAGACTGGCACAGGGCCCGCTTCTTCTTTTACCAATTCTGCCCTCGCACCCCTTTGTACAGTTGGCCTCATACGTTGTTGGACGCCTTAGGATATATAATCCTTTGATAGCCTAAGCCTAGTTTCATAAAAAATAACATAGAAAGCGTTTATATTAAATAAACTAGATCGACGTCTTGTTTCTTTGTAGATCTATTATCCAGTAGCTACTAAGACCAAGTTGTGTACTGACATCATTTCATACAATTTTAGTTTCAAATTGTCCAGTAACCAGAGACTCACTGTACAAGAGGACACGAGGGCATAATTGGTATTAGGTATATGCCTTTAGGATATTCGCCTCCGCAAGGATATATTAAAAGTAACCATTTTTGTTTGTATTGATCCCTTATTCCATTGTAAATAGTCAGTCTACTCAAGTTTATTAACGAATAATTTAACAAATCTTATATGTTACGTATGAAGAATTTAAATTTGCATTTCATGACTATAAATGTATATTGAACACATTATTGATGTTGTGTATTAAGATTAATATCATGAAATCGAACAAGTGGTTATAGTTTATATATATATATATATATATATATATATATCTGTATTTAGTAATTAATAAATATAACTATTGTTAAACAAATTCTTGAGGTTTGTGTGAGAGAGTGATGTGCGAGATGACTTATTTGTATTGTAGTTAGGAAAATTAGAGTTTAGCTTACAGCCCACTGACTGATGTATTTGTATATTTTAAGTTAAACTTCTTGAGAGGGCTTGCTTGCTGGGCAGTACGACAGCCGGTACGGCTAAATATCAGTTTCTTACTTTGATAACTTTAAATGAACTAAACAATATTACGGTAGGTTAATTTCGAATATGGAGAGGTTATTGTTTAGGAAAGATTTAACACTTTCAATAAGAAATATAGCAATGAATTAATTAAATAGTCTTTTGTACGTGTGCGTGGACTTAAAAAATGATTATGTAATGGGTTAGTTCTAATATTATTTTACTGCTGTAAATGTTAAATGCAGGGGAACAATTTATTTGACAGTATTGAATGAATTTATTCATAGAAGATCGATGTTAGAGTTGAGTTGTTATAACTCAATGTCTTGGTCCCAATTTTTCTGTAACATTTGTAATTCTGTTTCTATATATAAGTAGTAACTGTAACTGCAAGTACGTGGCATTATCTCAGGACTTAAGTTGACTCATGGGCATATAGCAATGATGCTGTTATAAATGTAATTCTGACTGATCCTTGTTATAGTGCGCGTAGCTCTAGAGCCGCATTGGAGAAATGTGCCTCGTTATGTCACGGTCACTACCGCAAACAATATTGGTCCTATTACGGTTTTAAGTTAAATAGGTGGTCGTTTATTCAGCCACCGATTTAGAAACTTTTATACGCTGGTAGGATCAGTTAAAGCCTCTATGTAGTCAAGTTATGTGTTTGCAATAGCAACCGTGCCAAAATGAGGACCAACTTACTTGTTACTTGGAGACTTGGTAGATTGAACTTCTTGGAAATGTCTCTGAGTGTGTATATTTGGTATTATTTCATAAATCAACGTTTTCTATAATGTATATCAATGTATCAGGTAATAGACGTGTACAGTGACCTTTGCTATAGTTTTCAAAATCAAGTAAAGATATCTTTTACTGGCATTTCATTGTAAAGTTAGAGAAGGCTGTAAAACATATTTAATTATTTAATGTTCAGTGGAAAATATTAACTATTTAAAATGTAACATTAATGGACTACGTCGAATAAATGTCTCAACAAATAATGTCTGTTTTGTTTTTGTACAGGTCACCACACGAAAAAATCTTAAATTAGGTCAAGAATTGAATGACTCATACCACCAACTGTAAATATGACTTTGTAATGCTATAAATTTACATGGGATTACATAGGTAGTATTACAGCCGTTCAATTATTGACTTGTTTTAAGAGTTTATGGTCAGCTACTGTCTTCTAATTTTAGTTGTTCACTGCTGGAACGACATGAGCAGAAGCCGTGTCACAGAGTTAAAAATCGCTTGAGGAGCTCCTTTAGTATTATACACATTTATGGCTCCTGAGTCCACCACGTCCACTAAGATCCATTACAAAAATCCATTGATGGATCTTTTTACACTTTTATGTCCACTTTAATCCTCGATCCTAGAATATTTACAAAATGGATTTTTTAGAACCAACGTGTGTATTAAAATCTATTATAAAAGTAAAGTGGTGACACATGCAATCTTCTTTATCAACTTTAACTTCACTGGCTGAATCATTCAGACAACTATGTATTGTCGCTGTCAATAAAATTGTCATAGGTCAATTGCAACACAAAATAATTATTTATTTTCATTTTTCGTCATGGAACCATCCGATTTTCAATATATTAAAAATAAAAAAGGGATATTATATGACGGATTTAAATATCATAAGAAGACGACATACGAGCAGGGTGCAGTGCTATGCAGATGTCTCTTTTATGTCTCAGCACTGATTTCCCTTATCTGAGACAAGGATTATTTTTTGTTTAGTTATAAGTATAGAGGTTATAGATACTTAGTTCAAATTTGTTGAATATAAACTTTATTATTTATATTATTTGTTCATTTATTGAAAATGGCTACTGTACATGTGGCTTTATAATAGATTTTAATACACACGTTGGTTCTAAAAAATCCATTTTGTAAATATTCTAGGATCGAGGATTAAAGTGGACATAAAAGTGTAAAAAGATCCATCAATGGATTTTTGTAATGGATCTTAGTGGACATGGTGCCTGAGTCCACGGCAGCCTTCATGTCCGTGACAGATGCAAGAGTGCGAACCACGTTTTGCGGAAATCGCTAGGCTACGTAGGCACAGCCCGGACCCGCACAGCCCGAGATGAACGGAGGCGACTCGGACGTCGAAGGTCGCAGAATGATCTGCGTCCTCCATGAGCGCGGGCCTGGGGGTGACGGGTGTAGCCGCCTGTCACTCTAGCAGAAGCAGGCCGCGGAGGCGGCGCAAAGTGCGCCTCCCCATACCTGGGGCTAGATGGGGACACGGTGGTCCCTACACCCGACGGGGGTCATCTCGAAGAGAATGCCCCGGGTCTGCCGGGGTGCGAGGGATATGTTGGCTACTACCTCACCTCCGGCAACTGAAGACCCAAAGACGGCGTGCATTAAAAAAAAAAGGCTACGTAGGCAACAAATTTTTGACCCTTGCCGGGTCATGGTATAGTCCCAGAGCTAGACATAACCTTTGTCAGTCAGTCACATGGAGAACTGAAGTAAGCGGCGTTGTTGCAAAGGCAACAACAAGTCGAACGGTCGGGGTGACGTCAAATAGGGGCGGAGTCTAGACTCTCATGTCACACATCCGTTCCAGTGGGTTCACCGGACAAACAAACCGTACCACGGGCAAAAAGGGCATGTCATTGGACTCCGATGTGTTTTGTTTTACGTGAAATTTTTTGCATGTAAAAAATATTTTAACCATTATCCACAATAAAGTGCATGATGATAGGCTGCAAACATTGTTCAGGAAAACAATGAAAACACTGGGAGAAATACAACAATATTTTAATTGTAAATAGTATATTGACTGACATTTAAAATCATAAATTAATTCAATTGGGACATTTATTGGTGACCGACCAAATGATTTATGTCCCATACCGATAGATGGCCCAATTAAAAAAGACCGTTTTCAATAAGCACATAGATTATTCTAGATTTCTTTGTAGCGCTTGTAGTCAATCTACAATGAAAATTGCATGTCTTAAGTTTATATCTGGTTTTACTATGTTCTGCCAGATGTATTTCTAAAAAGTAGGAGGACGGTAGGTAATCGGACGGTAACGGTAAGAGGTTAGACTGAGGGGACAGACGTGCGGCGGACGAGATATGATTTGATATCCTCCGCTCATCTCTTTCTCACCCGCATCTCGCATCTGACGACGCATTTTAGTAAAGAGAAATGTGATATCGCGGTCATTGTCATTCATGCTTTAGAAAGTTCAGAAACTTCTATGAAATCATAATAAAAAGTTGGATTATAAATTTTCGTGGTCGTCAACTGCGATTTGATTGGTGATAACTAAATAAAACTCCACTTTGACGCACTGTATATTTTATTTACATACATCAATGTACTTATTTACATCGCATAATTTCACGATAAAATTAATAATAAATTCAAGTTTATCTATGAATAGTTCCACTGACTTGGGCAGTTGGGTATTGGAATAAATTCTGTATCGATATATTGTAAGTATCCCTAATGATTGATTACATACATCATTAGCACCTGAAGCAAGCGACATGGATGGACGAAGCGTTTAATTGATTTTGTACTATTTACAACAAGCTATTAATTTTTACTGGCACTCAATGTGCTGCATATTTATTTACGTCAAGTCATATGTTCAAAAGCATATCTGAACACTCATACCGAACACGACACGTCAGCCAACAATTCAACGATTCGTTCAACGTAAATACAATATCAGTCTCATATGGTTACAATTTTGTCAACTTGCAACGCGTTCTCAATTAATATACCGTGTACATAACATAAGTACTGTACGTATACTAACTCTAATTGTGTACGTTACCTAAAGTTAAATTTTATTAAAAAAGGCAACCTAAATTTATTTAATACATAGTATAGAAGGTAATTATTCTGATTTCTGTTAATAATTTAAATGTTAATCGAATTCAAACATCGAATGTTATTGACTAGATCAGAAAAATAAATATTGTGGTATACACGTAGTATCATCCATTTTATTTACATTTATTTTTATTTATATAATAATTATTTTTTGTGATGTGTAGAATTTTAAGCGTCAACCATACATTACGTCATATTTGAATTAAGTAAGAATACTGGTGCTGAATTAACGTCCTTATATTAACAGGAGGTGGGAAACTTTAGTCATTTATTATATCTATTTATTGAATGCGTGACGTAATGAATGGCATACATATTATTTATGCAAAATAAAACATAGATTTCGACCCAAGATCAGTACTACATTATTATTACTAACTCTAATGGCACTTAAATACTTCTGTCATGGAAAAATGGGTGACAATCAGTATTTTGGACGCGATGATTTATTCTTAAATATTTATCCTCACTTTAGTGCAGCGTATCGACAAGTATATAAACATGATTAGTTAATAGTAAATAATAAGAACAAAAATAAAAATGTTAACATACAAATATTTTTTTACAAAACAATCGCTATGATTGAAGAGTTCAGACAATTTATTAAATGCAAAATTAGGAATGAAAATGTTAGCTTATACTATAGAAACAAATTGATTATGACACTATATTGCTTTAGCCAAGGTTCATAGTTACATTGCTTTCGTCTCAGCAATTAAGACTTACGCCGTTTGCTAACTGAGATCCGTCGAATACGACACAACACACTCATGTAACAAACAATACTACTTCTCATTAGAAAATTTATTTTCACATATTCATAAACAAAAGACACAGCTTCTTAAAGTAAGATCTATTTCGTTTTGTACGAGTGTGACGAGATCTTTTATTTTCCTGCATAAAGCTATTGTACTCATCGCTGGTTTTATTTATGATTTTAGATTGACAAGGTAAATTATTTACCATTATGATCGCGTTAACGGGTTTCGCTAACCATATGTTAGGCAACGCGAAAGTTTAAAAATGGTTATTATGTTATTGGTATAATAAATGCCGTCTTTACCATAGAGGCAATCGGAGCACGTGCCTAGGGCCCACCGCTTCAAGGGGGCCCACCGCTTCAAGAGGGCACACCGCTTTAAGTGGGCCCACCGAAGGAACGCCAATTTCTCGCACAAGTTAAGTTAAGTTAAGTTAAAGTTCTTAAGTTGTAAGAACACATTTCTTACAGAAAAAAAATACTGGAGAGTTGATTTTGTGATGTTATTTTGAAGACAACTTTGTCGGCGGTTTACGCCTTCAGTGTAACAAACGACCATAGACCATGGTAACTAATCTATCAGGTGGGCCGGGAGCTTGTCTGCCACCTAAACGGTATAAAAAACAAAGGGGCCCCCCGAAATTCTTGTGTGCCCAGGGCCCTCAAATTCTTGTGTCCAGGGCACCCAAATTCTTGTGTGTCCGGGGCCCCCGGCAAAGATAGAGAGGGCATTGGGTAGAATCAGAGTCCAGTAGCGTTGGAAAGAATCACTTCTAACTAGCTTAACAACAGAATCGTAGGATAAGTTTAACATTTTTTCGAATATTATAAAGAAATTATCTTTGTTTTTCTTGAGATCATACTTCATGATGTTATAATGTTTTTACCTTCACTACGATATCTACATTTCAAATGTTTTTATTTCTCTATTCATATTTCCATTACTTTTCCTACCTAGCCATCTGTGATATGATATCTCTACACAGGACGGACGACGCGTATCGCGGGAGGGCAATGACCTCGCACCATTAAGTAGATTTTCATAACTCTATTTTTATTACTTTTAGCCAACTGTATTTATAATCCGGGTGCTAATTCCGGTTGAACCATAAGCCTGCATATTGAAGACCGGGTTCTCATTTCGTTATTTTGATTTTATGATCGCAACACAATTAAAGAAACTCTCTCTAATATAGAGAAGATTGTGTTTCTTTAGAGAAGATAATATATACTGGATTTTCGGAAAAATCATTTGATTTTGAAGAACAGTATTACCAACGGTATGTAAAAAGCCTCAGCCATTTCAAAATGGTGAAACGTCGATTCGAACCCATCTCGAAGTTTATTTACTCCTACTCTTTTTTATTATGGCTTGTGCGACAGCCGGCTGACCTCTCAAATCCGAGAGGACAGCCTTCGCCAGAGCCTCGTCCGTCAATCAGCAGGTGCGCCGGCTTGCAGGTGAGGTTGGCTTGGGCCCTCAAGGGTCTCGGTGGGGCCCCGTACACCTGTTCGTTTCTATTGTTCTATCACAAGGATAACTAGTTATCTTACTAAGGAAACAAACTATTTTTTAACAAAGTCTATCGGTATTTATTTTGGCGATATTCTATTATTTACACCGAACTCGTCGTTGAAGTTGCTTTTCAGTACGAATCGCGATAGAATCTGTCAAAAATAGTTTTATTTCCATCCGTAACAGACGCTTAAACTTTCGGCAATATTGCGAGCAATGTATGTTACAATGAAAACAGTAAGGCGCGTCGAGGACGTACTCGTAAATAGTCAACGCGAGTTCAATGGCCGGTGCAGTGGTTACGCCGCAGCTGTCCACTACGCGGTGCCCTGTAGCTCGGGCGCGGCGGGCGGCAGTGCGGCGGGCGAGGCGGGCGCGGGTGGCGAGGCGAGCGCGAAGGCGAGGCGCTCGAGGCGCGCACGCACGGCGGCGAGGCGAGGCGCGCGCGCCGCCCCGCCCGCCGCGCCCAGCGCACCCAGCGCCGCGTCCAGCGACACGTACAGTGCGCGGCGCTCTGCCTCGGTACACGCTGATAGCTCCTGAGAACGCGTTCAGTCATCATCATCAACATCATCATAATCATCAATATCATCATCATCAACAACATCAATATCATCATCAACATCAATATCATCATCATCATCATCACCATGACCATCATCACCATCATCAGTATCATCATCAACATCATCATCCTTGCGTTAATCCAGATTGCATCCGAAACCGTTACCTTGGAGTCCGGGGTCCCCTTTCTTCCACTTTAATTGCGTCGTGGTTGACCTTCGATATTTTCTATGAAGGGACTATCATCTGAACTCCACAGCCTATACGTATAAGAAATATCGAAGTACTGAACTAGACCAGTTGTTGGACATTTTAGGACATCGATTACCCGTAACGTGTGTGCACATCAAATGACTGTTTAACATTTGCACCATCCTCTTCGATCCTAAATACTTCTTCTTCTTCTTCGATACTCATTTGAAGTCGGCTTTCAGACTGACTACATAACGGCCGAATTTTAACGACATATTTATAATTTAAATATACAGTACAAAACTCATTTTTATAACCCCGCTGGTGGGGAAGTTTGTATCGGATTATTGGCTTTGATAACAGTAGGTACGTAATTAGATAGAGATGACACTGACCTCCTCAACTGCTTCTAAATCATCGTCATCACCGGCCTGTGCTAGCTGCATCTTGAGCGTCTGAAATACAATAACAAAATATTTCAAGGAAACAACATACGATAGAGATTGGACAAATAACAATATGATGTGACGAAACATTTCTTGAAATTTACAACCTTTTATTCCCCTTATTGATTTTGATAATTTTTTTATTCTCTCAAAATACCTATTCAATATTTTTACCCAATATGTAATAAGCAATATTTCTACATTGCTTTACACATTTTATCTGGCATTCTGAGTTTCTATTTAAGATGAAAGATGCTTAGGCTGCATTTACACTGAGGCGGAGTGGAGCGGTGTGGAGAAATATTAACCAATATCATTGCATAAAACAGTCCTTTTGGTTATTGTTCTCCACTCCGCCCCGCCCTGCGTCAATGGAACCGCAGCCTAAAATCTGTCATTATTTTGAAAGAATGCTAGCGCTCTCTCATTTATTGACAAAGAAAGCCTTTTAATTTCTCTTTTAACTTTCATAAGGGATACACATATCTTGAAATTCACAAATTCACACATGATAGCATAATTATTCCATAGTATGGGACACAAAAACTGAGTCATTGCTGTGTGTTTCTAAAGACAAATTCGAGAATATGAACCTTACCTATTGATAAAAACTCAAAGTTTCAATTAACTTTCTTATCACTGACAAACGTCCAAACTTTTTCGTAAATATTCAAGCTTGTTTGATTCCAAGTATGAAACGTCATGAATATTTATTATCCATAGCAAAGTAATTTCTACTTTGACCGATTAAGGCGTATTTTCTTTTTTAGGACATATGACACTCTTTCACAAGACTTCGACTTCGAGGTGAAGTCAAATTGACGTGCCATAAATAAAAAATGATTTGTACTAATTTGGCATTGAAGGTAGTATATAAATACGAGCAATCATAACAAATTATTTATTACTAATGCAACGTGTTATTACCCTGTATGTGTGAGTTTGGCGACATTTCCGCTACTGAATCTGCCGAGTCACATTTCTACTAGTATTATGAACCTTACACGTTTCCATGATTAGTAAAGTCAAACTTCAAAGTTCCAGATTGTATTTTATAACTATGAGTAGGTATTTTGAGAAGTGTATAAGTATAAATAATGTCTAGAACTAATTTTATTATACAATCACATGTTATAATATGCAGATCTGCCGGTGACTATATACAGGGGTGCGGCGCAAGGCGTCAACGCTGTAGCATTGAAAGCCTGGAATGAGGTCAATACGTTCTCTCCTAATGTGATGGTAAGTAATTTTGGTATAATAATACAAACAAAATAATATGTAAATAAGAACAGTTACGCTGTAATAATAATGCATTTGATAATAATATTTTAAGTAACTATAGTGTTATCCAAATACCAACTCCCTCGATAATTGGTGGCCGTCGACCCCATCGGTATTAATTATCAATGGATCATGTGATACTTCGGTGATAATGGTAATAGATAATTTTGGTCATTGCTAATAGAAAGTTATTTTGTTTAGTGGCCCAGGACGTATCACGTTTAATTAGTTTGTAGTCTGATATAATCGCCCTGACCACCGGCGGGGGCCCAATTTTTTAACTTCCGTTGATATGATTGTTGAAATTATAACAGAACAATTTCACCATCGCCAATAATTTACTTCAACACCGTCAAAAATCAACTTTAACACCGCCAAAAATTAATTCAGCACCGCCAAAAATTTGCTTTAATACCGCCAAAAAAATACTTTAACACCACCAAAAATTTACTTTAACACCACCAAAAATTAACTTTAACACTGCCAAAAATTAACTTTTACATCGCTAAAAATTAACTTTAACATCGCCAAAAATTTACTTCATCACCGCCAAAAATTAACTTCAACACCGCCAAAAATTAACTTCAACACCGCCAAAAATTAACTTTAACACCGCCAAAAATTTACTTTAACACTGCCAAAAATTTACTTCAACATCGCCAAAAATTAACTCAAATTGTACATTAGAACAACTGTAACACAATAAAGAGTTGTCTATCTATCTATATATCTATCTCAAACAGCATTATTAAAACAGCTACACTGTACATATAATACACATATACTCAAAAATATTATATATATTGGAGAGAACATAAGACGCATAGTGCATCTATCTAGAAGCCGAGGTGATAGCTGTCAGCGTATTATGTATTGTAGATAAAGTTTGTTATTAACCTTGGCGCCTTATTCTTGACTCGAGATCACCAAGCAGGGCCTGTATTGTGTAAATACCTGTTTCATATTAAACCAGTTAACGGCACTAAGGACACTAAAATGATACTTGCAGTGATATACGTAAACAAAATACATTGATACAGTGTGAAATTGTTGATAAAAAAAAATATAATAATAATATCGAAGCCAATATAATTTATTAAACTTTATTCGGCAGACAGAAAATCAGTAATTTGTTATTTGTAATTCTTGTATGTTTGTGATTAACATAAAAATTATTGAACGGATTTTGATACAGTTTATAAATAACAGTTTGACATAGGCGTTCCCAAGAAAAAATATGGTCAGACTAAATTAAAAACTGCCTTACGTTTGAATGCAATTAGTTAAGTAGAACCGGAGATATGACGGTAATATGGTCACGATAACTAACACGCAAGCAGAACCGCGGGCAAAAGCTAGTTTCATATAATTATGTAATATTAAAATACTGATATATCTGTGTGCCAAATCTTTTCAGCTGTAGAATAGTTGTAGGGTAGGGTCGTGTTATAGGGTAGGGTCGTGTTATAGGGTAGGGTCGTGTTATAGGGTAGGGTAGGATTGGGTTGTAGGGTAGAGGATTGTTGAAGGGTAGGGTAGGATTGTGTTGTAGGGCAGGGTTGTGTTGTTGTGTAGAGTTGTATTGTTGGGAGGAATATGTTGTGGGGTAGGAGTGGTGTTATAGGGTAGGGTTGCGTAGTGGGGTAGTGTTGTGTTGTAAGGTAGGGTTGTATTGTACGGTAGGCTTGTGTTGTAGGGTAGTGTTGCGTTGTAGGGTAGGGTTGTGTTGTAAGGTAGGGTTGTGTTGTAAGGTAGGGATGTATTGTATGGCAGACGTAGCTCACCTCAACCGACTGCCGGTACTGTTCCATCATGTTCTTGCTGGCGTCCAACTCGGCTAATTTCTTCACTACCACGTCCGTTACATTTTTCTCAGTCATGTCTATTTTATCTCTGGAAGTAGCAATCAGGGATATGTTAGAATAATTATTGATATTAATGATTTATGAATAACTTTGCTACGTGAGTAATATCGGCTAATTTTATAGTTTCATTGGAACAAAAGATTATGGGCACAGTTTGATAACCAAAACTGTCTCGAGGTAATTTATATTTAACGATAACGTACAATATGCGAAATGCGTGACTTAATGAATTCTAATCTTTTAACAGTAATCTTATTAAATTTGCAAAATATTGGTCACGCTAGTAGAAAGTTAAAGTTCTCAAACATAAATGACGATTGGAATAGCATATTTTCATTATTTTATGCGTCTATTGGCATCGCGTCTAATATAGCGAATTTCTATTAGCAATAACAAGTGATCTATTATCGAAGTGTCACATGATCCATTGATAATGAATAGAAACTATTTAGTTTTTAAGCGATTCCGCTAATTAAGGTAGATACTCTACTGAGATATACGTACTTAAGCGCGGCGGCGAGTCTAGTCGAGTCGGGATCGCCACGAGCGGCGGCGTGCGCGGCAGCGACGCGTAGCGCGTGCAACAACCGCGACAGGCGCGCGTCGAGCTGCAGCGCTCGCGTGAGCACGCCGCCGCGCTCCGCGTCTAGTGCGTCGCACGCTTCCGCTTCCGCCTCTGAGCGTTGGCGCGCGCAAATAGCAGCGGACAGCGTGCGGAGGGACTCGCGTTCGGACGCTGATGCTGATTCACCTTCTGAGGACACGTTACGAGAAGTTGTACATTATTATACTGTTTAATTATTTTCATAAAAAGACTGTGGCGATACCACATGTACCCAGCGCCATCTAGCGACAGCAAGAATAACTACTACGTTACTACTACGTCACTACGGATCCTGCATCGCGAAAATAAAGTTCTCGCGCTGGTACAACATATATACAACAACCCAACGACACCTTGCCTGGTCGGAGGATCCTCCCTTTGTGTTGGAGGGACATCACATCCCGTTCCTGCACAAGACTAAGTAATGGTTGATTTCTGAATTGAAGTCCAATGAGCAGTCTCTCGCAACGCTTATTTTTCAGTTAGCGTTGAGAGTGATTCAACTTCACTTACTCAGGTATTTCAGAGCCATAAGTACCAGCTCACCTTTGTCGTCGACACAGAAGTCCCTCTCGGGCGAGAGCTCGTCGCCGCTCCACGCGCCGGCGCCCTCCGCGCCCGACCACCACTCCTCCGCACATTCTGTTGACGAAATAAAGCACATTATACACTGCATTTAACATTAGTACACGTATATATGAAATTTGGCCCAGAGATAGTGGGTAGTTTGAAAAGAGCTAAGAGAGTTTCTGTGCTGTCAGTGCAAACGACAGAAGTTTTATTTTGTCTTTCTACTGCCAAAAACACTATCTCCAGTGAGCTCTGGCTACCCTAGTTACCGCGGGAAACACTTAACACAATGTTATCATTAGCCGCGGTATTTTGTAGGACGCAGGTACTGCCTCAGTGGGATTGGATCAATTAGGACGGAAGATACAGTCATGTCCTGTGTCCTACAGGACCGGTACAGTCGCGGACAGTATGCCCAGTACAGGGCGGCGGTCTCACCGGGGTCGGTGACGAGGCAGGGCTCGGTCTCGGAGTCCAGCAGGTCGGCGGAGTTGTCGTTGTCGTCGGACACGTGCGAGCGCTCGTCGTCGCGCGCCGGGGCGGGGCCGCAGCGCAGCGCGCGCGCCACGCCCGCCAGCAGCCCGCCCGCCTCGTCCTCGGGCGACAGCGCCTCGCCGCTGTCACTGCGGCTGCACACCAATGGGGGAGTTATTGTAATACAGGATGAATGTTTCAAAAGAGATTGAGTGTTCTAATCTGATGATGAAAATGAGGAGTCACAAGCGTGAACCCACTCTTAATACAAGCCATTGGAGCTTAGTTGGAGGGGTTGAAGGCAATATTAGTAATTTCAGTTTCCAATAATCTTTGTTTTTTTTAAATGACTACTGGGAGGAACAGTAGAATGTTTCGCGACAAGAGATCGGGCCAGACTGAAGCTCTGCCGTACCTGTACAGCTCGTTGTGGTAGACGCTGGGCTCGAGCGCGTCGGGCGGCAGGCGGTAGGCGCGGCGCACGGCGCGCGTGAGGCGGGCCAGGCGCGCCGCCAGCGCGTCCAGCGCGTGCAGCCCGCGAATAGTAGAATGTTTCGCGACAAGAGATCGGGCCAGACTGAAGCTCTGCCGTACCTGTACAGCTCGTTGTGGTAGACGCTGGGCTCGAGCGCGTCGGGCGGCAGGCGGTAGGCGCGGCGCACGGCGCGCGTGAGGCGGGCCAGGCGCGCCGCCAGCGCGTCCAGCGCGTGCAGCCCGCGAATAGTAGAATGTTTCGCGACAAGAGATCGGGCCAGACTGAAGCTCTGCCGTACCTGTACAGCTCGTTGTGGTAGACGCTGGGCTCGAGCGCGTCGGGCGGCAGGCGGTAGGCGCGGCGCACGGCGCGCGTGAGGCGGGCCAGGCGCGCCGCCAGCGCGTCCAGCGCGTGCAGCCCGCGAATAGTAGAATGTTTCGCGACAAGAGATCGGGCCAGACTGAAGCTCTGCCGTACCTGTACAGCTCGTTGTGGTAGACGCTGGGCTCGAGCGCGTCGGGCGGCAGGCGGTAGGCGCGGCGCACGGCGCGCGTGAGGCGGGCCAGGCGCGCCGCCAGCGCGTCCAGCGCGTGCAGCCCGCGAATAGTAGAATGTTTCGCGACAAGAGATCGGGCCAGACTGAAGCTCTGCCGTACCTGTACAGCTCGTTGTGGTAGACGCTGGGCTCGAGCGCGTCGGGCGGCAGGCGGTAGGCGCGGCGCACGGCGCGCGTGAGGCGGGCCAGGCGCGCCGCCAGCGCGTCCAGCGCGTGCAGCCCGCGAATAGTAGAATGTTTCGCGACAAGAGATCGGGCCAGACTGAAGCTCTGCCGTACCTGTACAGCTCGTTGTGGTAGACGCTGGGCTCGAGCGCGTCGGGCGGCAGGCGGTAGGCGCGGCGCACGGCGCGCGTGAGGCGGGCCAGGCGCGCCGCCAGCGCGTCCAGCGCGTGCAGCCCGCGAATAGTAGAATGTTTCGCGACAAGAGATCGGGCCAGACTGAAGCTCTGCCGTACCTGTACAGCTCGTTGTGGTAGACGCTGGGCTCGAGCGCGTCGGGCGGCAGGCGGTAGGCGCGGCGCACGGCGCGCGTGAGGCGGGCCAGGCGCGCCGCCAGCGCGTCCAGCGCGTGCAGCCCGCGAATAGTAGAATGTTTCGCGACAAGAGATCGGGCCAGACTGAAGCTCTGCCGTACCTGTACAGCTCGTTGTGGTAGACGCTGGGCTCGAGCGCGTCGGGCGGCAGGCGGTAGGCGCGGCGCACGGCGCGCGTGAGGCGGGCCAGGCGCGCCGCCAGCGCGTCCAGCGCGTGCAGCCCGCGAATAGTAGAATGTTTCGCGACAAGAGATCGGGCCAGACTGAAGCTCTGCCGTACCTGTACAGCTCGTTGTGGTAGACGCTGGGCTCGAGCGCGTCGGGCGGCAGGCGGTAGGCGCGGCGCACGGCGCGCGTGAGGCGGGCCAGGCGCGCCGCCAGCGCGTCCAGCGCGTGCAGCCCGCGAATAGTAGAATGTTTCGCGACAAGAGATCGGGCCAGACTGAAGCTCTGCCGTACCTGTACAGCTCGTTGTGGTAGACGCTGGGCTCGAGCGCGTCGGGCGGCAGGCGGTAGGCGCGGCGCACGGCGCGCGTGAGGCGGGCCAGGCGCGCCGCCAGCGCGTCCAGCGCGTGCAGCCCGCGAATAGTAGAATGTTTCGCGACAAGAGATCGGGCCAGACTGAAGCTCTGCCGTACCTGTACAGCTCGTTGTGGTAGACGCTGGGCTCGAGCGCGTCGGGCGGCAGGCGGTAGGCGCGGCGCACGGCGCGCGTGAGGCGGGCCAGGCGCGCCGCCAGCGCGTCCAGCGCGTGCAGCCCGCGAATAGTAGAATGTTTCGCGACAAGAGATCGGGCCAGACTGAAGCTCTGCCGTACCTGTACAGCTCGTTGTGGTAGACGCTGGGCTCGAGCGCGTCGGGCGGCAGGCGGTAGGCGCGGCGCACGGCGCGCGTGAGGCGGGCCAGGCGCGCCGCCAGCGCGTCCAGCGCGTGCAGCCCGCGAATAGTAGAATGTTTCGCGACAAGAGATCGGGCCAGACTGAAGCTCTGCCGTACCTGTACAGCTCGTTGTGGTAGACGCTGGGCTCGAGCGCGTCGGGCGGCAGGCGGTAGGCGCGGCGCACGGCGCGCGTGAGGCGGGCCAGGCGCGCCGCCAGCGCGTCCAGCGCGTGCAGCCCGCGAATAGTAGAATGTTTCGCGACAAGAGATCGGGCCAGACTGAAGCTCTGCCGTACCTGTACAGCTCGTTGTGGTAGACGCTGGGCTCGAGCGCGTCGGGCGGCAGGCGGTAGGCGCGGCGCACGGCGCGCGTGAGGCGGGCCAGGCGCGCCGCCAGCGCGTCCAGCGCGTGCAGCCCGCGAATAGTAGAATGTTTCGCGACAAGAGATCGGGCCAGACTGAAGCTCTGCCGTACCTGTACAGCTCGTTGTGGTAGACGCTGGGCTCGAGCGCGTCGGGCGGCAGGCGGTAGGCGCGGCGCACGGCGCGCGTGAGGCGGGCCAGGCGCGCCGCCAGCGCGTCCAGCGCGTGCAGCCCGCGAATAGTAGAATGTTTCGCGACAAGAGATCGGGCCAGACTGAAGCTCTGCCGTACCTGTACAGCTCGTTGTGGTAGACGCTGGGCTCGAGCGCGTCGGGCGGCAGGCGGTAGGCGCGGCGCACGGCGCGCGTGAGGCGGGCCAGGCGCGCCGCCAGCGCGTCCAGCGCGTGCAGCCCGCGAATAGTAGAATGTTTCGCGACAAGAGATCGGGCCAGACTGAAGCTCTGCCGTACCTGTACAGCTCGTTGTGGTAGACGCTGGGCTCGAGCGCGTCGGGCGGCAGGCGGTAGGCGCGGCGCACGGCGCGCGTGAGGCGGGCCAGGCGCGCCGCCAGCGCGTCCAGCGCGTGCAGCCCGCGAATAGTAGAATGTTTCGCGACAAGAGATCGGGCCAGACTGAAGCTCTGCCGTACCTGTACAGCTCGTTGTGGTAGACGCTGGGCTCGAGCGCGTCGGGCGGCAGGCGGTAGGCGCGGCGCACGGCGCGCGTGAGGCGGGCCAGGCGCGCCGCCAGCGCGTCCAGCGCGTGCAGCCCGCGAATAGTAGAATGTTTCGCGACAAGAGATCGGGCCAGACTGAAGCTCTGCCGTACCTGTACAGCTCGTTGTGGTAGACGCTGGGCTCGAGCGCGTCGGGCGGCAGGCGGTAGGCGCGGCGCACGGCGCGCGTGAGGCGGGCCAGGCGCGCCGCCAGCGCGTCCAGCGCGTGCAGCCCGCGAATAGTAGAATGTTTCGCGACAAGAGATCGGGCCAGACTGAAGCTCTGCCGTACCTGTACAGCTCGTTGTGGTAGACGCTGGGCTCGAGCGCGTCGGGCGGCAGGCGGTAGGCGCGGCGCACGGCGCGCGTGAGGCGGGCCAGGCGCGCCGCCAGCGCGTCCAGCGCGTGCAGCCCGCGAATAGTAGAATGTTTCGCGACAAGAGATCGGGCCAGACTGAAGCTCTGCCGTACCTGTACAGCTCGTTGTGGTAGACGCTGGGCTCGAGCGCGTCGGGCGGCAGGCGGTAGGCGCGGCGCACGGCGCGCGTGAGGCGGGCCAGGCGCGCCGCCAGCGCGTCCAGCGCGTGCAGCCCGCGCCCCGCGCCGCGCCCGCGCGCCGCCGCCGCCGCCTGCAGCGCCTCCTGGCGCCGCTGCTCGCACATGCGCACCAGCTGGCGGCACTCGGCGCGTCTGTGGGTAGCGAGCGCGTCACTTCTTTGTACTCCTGTTTGTGTGAGCTTTGCAATAAAATATATGGCGACCCGCCGAGATCTTTGAGACTACCCAATTTCACTTTAAAAACCAGTACACTTATTGCGCTAAAACGTGTACCGGTTTGCAGGTTTTCCTCTCGTTTTTGAAAAGTCAGACGATTGTCACTTCCATGGAAGCCGTACAAAAAGAAGGAAAAAGCAAGCTGACACCAGGTTCTGGTAGCCTCGAAAACAATAGAAATAAACACTAAAATTGAATAAATAGTACCAAATAATAATAAAAAAATGTTTCTATTATTGTATCTAAAGAGAGCCCGAATACACCTTTTGATCCAATTGTACAACTTTTATGGGAACGCCTACCGTCTAGTCTCTCAACTCAGCTACAAAAACCGACGTCAGACCATAGTCCGTCCATCTGCAAGGCGCATTAATTACCAAGTGACATTGCCTTGATTCCGCATTAGTAGGTTTCACCGAAAAAGAACAATGGAGAATTGACCAACTCTCACCTCCTGTCAAGGTCTGCATTAACCCTCGCCAGCTCGGTCTCCGCCTCCCGCAGTGAGTCACTGAGCGCTCCGGTCTCCGCAGCTAAAAAGTCGTGCATTTCTGCCGCCTCGCGCTCTGCCTCGCTCAGCCGCGCCTCGGCTAGGCGCGCCGCCTCGCGAGCACTGCAAGCCTCCTAGAACAATAAAATAATAAGTATGATTAGATAAAATAACCATTGCCTTCTGACACGTTATATTTTGGAACTGACCGATTGCATTGGATCGATTATACAGTTTCGAACATGTAATACGTAGAGATAAAAGTAATAAGGCATTTTTTTACACTTTTGTTTCAAATCGCATAATATAATAATTATGTTGTCAACTGTAGAAACATTTTTGTCGAATATCATTACTTTTTTAGTACAATGGGTTCCAAAAGTTCCTAGACACCTTAAGATATATAATATTTTGATAGCATAAGTCTAATTTAACAAAAGTAACATAAATAGCGTTAATAAAATGTCTTGTTTCTTTATAAGAAAATAAGTAAACTCATGAAAGTAGTATCCTGAACTTAATTACATTAAAAAGTACATTATATTATCCAGTAGCTTCTAAGACTAGTAGTTGTATATGTATAGTAGCATCACGTTTTCATACAAATTTAGTTTCAAATTGTCAAGGAACTTTTGAAGTACATTTTACATGGTTTTGTTTATCGATATCAAATAGTAGGTTAGTTACCTATGTTTTAAATTGTATGGTAATCGTATGTAAACATATATTGAGTTAACGGCATATACGAGATAGCTAATAAGTTATGCAAATTTTTTTATTGCCGTGTGACACAGCTCAGGTCATAAATTAGCAGGATGAGAAGATGTCAATGAATGTTGGCAGACCGGAATGCGGTAAGTAAGTGTAAATTTTACTATAAAACAGCGGCGCGCTCTGACTAATACGGAATAGGGTTTTCTCACTATGAATATAACATGTATAGTAATATAAATAAACAGTAAAAGTAGCCTTTATTAACTTACTACTTTCATTAATAATTATACTTTAATTTCCTATTTACAGGCATGTATACAGGATGTAAGGGGAACGCTCCCGAAGCCGAAGGCCCCCGGTAGTACTCATGGTACACAACATATCGGCACTAAAAAAAATTACGGCATCGCATTTTTTTTTTCAATTTTGTTATGGGCTATATATTCATTGTCGGGTGGAGAACTACCCGAACCCAGTAGGGTTACTGGATTCGGGTAGTTCTGGAACAGGAAGAGATGGAACGAATATACATAAATGGACGATATAACATTTCAAAGATCTGCTTACTTTACGATGATTTTTGAAATTTCAATTTTATTATCATGGCTTTAAGGTCTATATCTATTCAAAATATAAAATCATTGTCGAGGATGGAAGTATACTAACAACATGCAGCCTGTTGCACTGGTCGCGTAGCGTGTCTATCTCCGCCCTCTGTTTAGCCGCAAGCTCGCCAGCTGACCGAAGCTGTTCCTCCAAGGCCCGGAGACATCCATCAGCACCGGCGCCAGGGCCTGTAGTTATAGATTTTAAATATTTATTTCATAACAAATTATTAATGATGTACGTTAGTTAATAATAATAATAATAATAATAAATGTCTTTATTGTACACCAATATGAAAAAAATACAGAACAAGTACAAAGTAACCATGGTAAATACAATTGGCGGCCTTATCGCTCTGCGGCAATCTCTTACAGGCAACCATAGGATGGACAGAAAAGCAGGAGAAAAGTGTTTCTGGGCAGTTTGGTGCGCAAAAATATTATATGGAGAAAATAATAATATATAGTCAAACACGACACAATAAGCTACCTAATATGCAACATGTACATATACACATACATACACACACCTATCACCATACACACATACATCCATACACACATAATTAGGTATACACAAATAGCATACATATAGACATAGGTACCCGCTATTGTTTTCAGCGAGTACCCATCCCAACAATAAAGAAGAAAGAAAGAAAAGAAAAATAATAATACTACATAACTACATACATAATAATAATTATAGTTCTCCATTGCTGTCAGAGGAACAAGTAGTACTCCTTTACCAGTCTCTTGAATACAGGCAGAGACTGAGCACTCCTGATAGTCACTGGCAATGCATTCCACAGCCGAGCTGCTTGGACCGAAAAAGACTTGTCTGCAAAGTTGGTGCAATGACTTGGTATTTTCAACCTCAGATTCTCCGATGATCTCAAAACCCTAGAGTGCGTGTTATGCAAGAATTCAAATCGTCGTTTGAGATAGGAAGGAGTTAAGGGATTAAATAAAATATTGTATAAAAGAGAAAGAATATGAGCATTCCGGCGAAAGCGTATAGGTAACCACTTGAGCTTTTGTCGAAATTCAGAAACATGATCATATTTGCGTAGACCAAATATGAAACGTATACAGAGATTTTGGAGTCTCTCAAGCTTGTTAAGTTGGTCTTCGGTGAGATCTAGATAGCTGGCATCAGCATAGTCGAGGATAGGGAAAAGAAGAGTTTGTGCAAGCGCAATCTTCGTGGCAGTAGGCAGAAAATTTTGAAGCCTACGCAGGGACCCCGATGCAGCAAATATTTTGCGCTTTAATTCTTGGATCTGTGGACCCCAAGATAAACAATTGTCCATTAGTATTCCCAGGTTTTTAACCTTCTCACTATAAGGGACACTTACCCCATTACAAATCACTTGTGGGAGAAGTGACCGATCTACCTTGGTTATCATCCTAGGGCTACCGACAAGAATGACCTGCGTCTTACATGGGTTAACCTCAAGACCGTACGAGGTACTCCAGTTGCATATCACTGCTAGGTCAGCATTAATGGTGTTAATAGCTTCTTTTAGTCGGTCCGGTGGGGCCCGAGAATATATCTGTAGATCGTCTGCATAGAGATGGTAGGATGAAGATAGTTCGTTGGTGATTGAGTTTATGAAAACTGAGAAGAGTAAGGGAGAGAGAACGCCGCCCTGCGGTACGCCAGCAGTCGTTGCACACCAAGAGGAAGTAACATCCTTGATACAGACACGCTGTCGGCGACCATACAGGTAACTATGAAACCAGTCAACCACAGTTGGAGATATGTTAAGAGAGCTCAATATGCCAAGCAGTATGTCGAAATCAACGGTATTGAAGGCATTACTAAAGTCTAACAGAGTTAGCACTGTCAGTTCACCCTCCTCCATACCTGATCTGATATCTTCCGTAATATGAACCAATGTAGTAGTAGTGCTGTGCCCAGGCCGGAATCCAGATTGTAGAGGATTCAACAGCGAGTTTTTAGTGAGGAAATTATTGAGCTGTGTGTGAACAAGTCGTTCAAGGACCTTGGAGAGAAAGGGTAAGATGGAAATAGGACGATACTCAGAGAAAGTGGAAGGATTTTTCTTTTTAGGTATAGGGATTATTTGGGCATCTTTCCAAGCGATAGGAAATGTATTACTGGCTATAGAGTAATTCAGGATATGGCAGATGACGGGAAGGATTTCGTCGATTATAGGGTGGATCATATTACGGCTGACACAGTCGCTTCCTACCGCGTTGGACGTTATTGACATGATGCTCTTCTTGACATCACAAGCCGTGAATTGACTAAAAAAGAATGGAGAACAGTTGGGAGTCGAGATTCTTGAAAGATGCTGTATTGTGTTTTGTTTTGTCATTCTATCTAGTTTTGACGACGATGAGAAGTGTTGATTAAGTGAATCTAGATTTATGTGGTCAGGGACCGGGTCTTCGTGAGATTTGCCTACTCCCAACGTCTTTAGAAACTTCCAGACCTTTGCCGGATCTCCGTTCTCTACAGAGGTATGGATATATCGGCGTTGTGCATTCCTACACACTCTATTGCAGTGATTTCTGATGGCTACATATTTATCGCGGTTTGAATCCGAAGGACACCTTTTATATTTCGACTTGGCCGCCGCTTTTTTAGATATGAGAGATTTAATTTCAGTGGTAAGCCAAGGCGATGGGAGGTGTTTCACTCTTATTCTACGAACCGGAGCATGCACATCATACAACTGAGTAAGATTAGATGTAAACAGTGTGACTTTCTCGTCCACACATTCGGAATCGTACAATGGACCCCAATCCAAGTTATCGGCATCCCTACGCAGGCTGTCAAGGTTCATACCACTAAAGTTCCGCTGCAGTAGAACCTTAGACTTAAGTTTAGGGGGGCGTAGTTCATAGGATAGAAATAGGAGGTCATGGTAGGAAAACTCGTCAGCAGTATACTTACCATGCCTCGCTACATGATTTAGGGAGGAAACTATTATCAGATCTAGCAGAGAAGGAACAAGGTGAGGAGCATGGTGAGTTGTGTCAGAAGGAAGGATTGAAAGATTGCAAGATTGAACGATGGACCGAAGAGTAGAGGAGCGAGAGTCGTTCTTAACGAGGCAGGTGTTGAAATCGCCCATGATTATACTTTGACCGTACGCAGGCACAAAGGTGTCTAGAAGAAGTTCAAAGGAGGAAAAGTAATTTATGTTAGAAGAGGGACAGTAAAAAACACCAAGTAGAAGTTTAGTGTGCATGAGTTCAACCTCTATAAAAATATGTTCACCTGCCTGCGGTGGCTGTGGCGACGTACTTAAAACAGAATATTGTATTTGTGTGCGGAGGTATATTGCTACACCACCCGCACGACGTTCCACACGATCGTTTCTAATAAGTTTGAATCCTGGTAGGGTATATGTTACAGTGGGTAAACATGGTTTAAGCCAGGATTCGGAAACAAGAATTGCGTGTACATGCGCACAGTCAAAGCTTGCCAGCATATCAGGGAAATGAGCCGGAATGCTCTGAGCATTAATATGAACAACATTAAAGTTATTGGGAACATCAGAGAATTGGGTCGAAAGAAACTCAGCAAGCGAGGGCACGCTCTGGGAACTAATGCTACTACAAGCAGAGACATATTCATCACTATCGCTACTGTAGTCTGAGAAAGGCATTGGCAGTTCCCACAGTATTTAATTCCTAACGTATTTAACACTAGTGAGTTTCTGTACCCACGTTACTATTTATTTCCATCTGCCGGTGGCATGTGACGAATTACAACACAATAAAGATTTGATTAATTCACAAAGGAGAAGCAAAAATCCAAACATGACAACATGCAATATGCCGCTTTCAGTCCAGGTACACACACCGCCTGCTTAAATGTTGTGCACAGATCTCGATATGCTGCATGTATAGTTAAGTGTGTGATACATTTGAAACTGGAACGCGCTACACACACATCCACAGATAACAGAGTTGACTAATACGTCATGAGTAGCTGTCAACGTCAATGTCTCACGTCATAGTCAACAATGTCAATATCTTTGTTATCAACTTGTTTTGTTGACACCGTGTTTAATCACTTTAATAAACAGATCAGTGTTAAATACCTTCCTGTGTGTTCAAGACGGAAGTAAATAGTTTTACCCGATACTCTCTAGATGGCGTTAGGGTCGAATTGAGTGACGGTATGGTTTCGTTACCGTTGCTAGTTTATAGTTTAAAGTTGCCATATTTTACCCGATATTCCCTAGATGGCGTTAGGGTCGAATTGAGTGACGGTATGGTTTCGATACTGCTACTAGTTTATAGTTTTAACTTGTCCTATTAGAATTGAACAAAATATATAGCTCAAAATACAAGTTGTGTTTTATCATTTCATTCCAACTTAGTATTCAACTCAGTTCAAATTGTTCCACTTAGAGTGACAGCTGATCTGTCACTTTAACATTGGTCCTACGGAGCCGAATCCGGAAGTGCAAAGTGCAATTTTTGTGAACAAGCGGTCTAGGGATTAGACCACCCGTACTCGCAGTGGATCGCTGCGCATAAAGAGTACGTGGAACGGAGCACTGCGGTGCGGGGCGTGCGAGTGAAGTTAACTCCCAGCCAACGAAGAAAGCAGCAGCCAACGAACAAAGCAGCGGCCAACCTACTCGACGTGGCCATAGAGGGCGCCACACGAAGTTTATTAATGGAAGGAAGGATAAGTGAAGTGCTAAACTGTGAGTACATTTACATAATATTAATTGGTAGCAGTGCTATAAAGAAGAACACATTGAAATCAAGCAAACCAGTGCCTTATTTCCATTAAGCATTTAAAATAGAAGATTTTACTAGAATTTGGACTTATAATATTTAGTCTTATGTTACTTGTGTGCATGATAGTTTAAGGACTTAGAATAATTTATAGAAAACGGGGGAACCGTGAATCTATGCCGGTTAGCCACCGATAGTAAAAAAGTTCAAACACTTGTAATTTTTTCACGACTGACTTTAGACTTAGAATTTTCAACTGTTATAGGACTTTGTATTATTTAACTCAAAGACTTATAAATTTGGTAAATATAGTAAATAGCACTGGGGACTTGAGACTTTGATGGTTGTCTAACTATTTATTTAAGTTTTAAAAGTAAGTTCAATTTAACACTAACTGATAAGTTTATATTTGATTAATCCTACAAGCCTATATTGGTTAAACTTGTATACCTGTAACTTTACTTGATAACACTAAAGTTAGCTAATTATGGAAGGGTTGATTAATATTATGAAAAAACTAAAGGATAACATCCAAAAGGGGTTCAGTAATTTTAAGAAAAGTCCGAAAGAGCGACTTACCTTGGAATATGCTGAAACAAGGCGGGAACTTCTGGAACAAAATTGGACTAAATTTGATGAAATTCACTGTCAATTTCACGAAAAGTACAGTTCTGCTTCTGAAGGAACCACCAAAGAGGTAGATGAACTTTATGATTCAACTGAAAATATTTATATTGATTACAAAACTTCAATAAAACATGTAGTGAACAAATTATCAGTCAAAGTTTCAACCCAAGGTAATTCTGCTGAAACGAAACAGAAATCAGACTCTTTGGCTCAATTCCCTAAGATGTCACTGCCAACATTCTCGGGTAAATATACCGAATGGACAACATTCAATGATTTGTTCAACACGTTAGTTCATAAAAATTCAGCTTTGGAAGACTGTCAAAAACTTCATTATCTAAAAACCCATCTGACAGGAGAGGCTGAGCAATTACTCAGGCATACTCCAATTAGCGATGCCAATTATGCCCAATGTTGGGAAACTTTGGAAAGACATTACAATAATAAAAAATATTTGGCAAAAAATATTCTTAAACGGTTATTTGCTCAAAAACGCTTAGTCTCAGAGTCAGGTGCAGCTCTTAAGGAACTGTATAATACTACCAATGAGTGTTTAAATGCGCTAAAGAATTTGTCTGCTAATGTGCCCACTGGGGATATGATTATAATTCACGTAATTGCTTCTAAATTAGATTTTGAGACACAGAAACAGTGGGAGTTGAGTGCTGGTCCCACCAAAGGGAACGAATTGCCATCGCTAGAGGAATTTACATCGTTTCTGGAAAATCGTTATCGTGCATTAGAGTTCATAGAACCCGACAAGGCTTCAGGTCATCAGGGCAAAGAGTCAGCGAGCAATTCTAAGGCTTTATTGGCTACGAGTTCAAATTCAGTACGTTGTTGTGAATACTGTAAGGAGGCATCACATAAACTTTGCTTCTGCCAAAAGTTTGCTAAGCAATCTGTGGATAGCAGACGCGAATTTGTAGCTAAGCAAAACATTTGCTTCAATTGCTTAGGTAGTAACCATAGTGCTTATGAATGTAGGAAATCCACGACTTGTAAGATTTGCAAAAAGCGTCACCACTCTTTGTTGCATCTTTATACTGGTAATCCCATCAGCAGCGGCAATGACGACGTAACCAAATCTTCTGAGGGAGAAGATAGTAATGCAACTCAAGATGAACCCATAGTATCATGCCTATCTACAGGCACGGTTCCTAAACCACGACAGGTTTTATTAGCCACCGCGCTAATAAAGGCTAAATCTAAGTTGGGTCATCAGCAAATAGTTAGAGCCTTGCTCGATCAAGGCTCACAAGCTTGCTTTATTACAGAGGCAACAGTGCAATTATTAGGACTGAAAAGAATGCCAGCTCAAGGGATTATAACAGGATTAGGTAATAATGGATCGACTTTAGCAAAACACATGGTTCACGTTACAATTCAGTCACGCGCTGATCCACAAGTCAGGCTGCCTTTGAACGCCTATGTACTTAACAAAATAACCTCTTACCTGCCTGAACGAGCCATTAACACAAATAATTTCAACTGGTTCAAATCTCAAGGTTTATATCTCGCAGATCCACAGTTCAATACACCAAACAAGATTGATCTTCTGTTGGGGGCAGATATTTACAGCCATATTATACAGGAAGGAATAATTAAATGTCCCTTGGGCACTTTGCTCGCGCAAAACACTACCTTAGGGTGGGTCTTGTCTGGTGCAGTGAATATGGTAAATAATGACGAAGAAAGGAATATAAGCGTTATGCACGCACAGATCAATGAAGATGATATTCTGAAGAAATTTTGGGAAATTGAGGAACCTGTAAAACAAAAGCAGTTACTTACACCCGAAGAAGAAAAATGTGAGGAATTATATAAACAGACGACAAAAAGAGATGTTGACGGTCGCTATATCGTAAGTCTTCCATTCCGTGATATTGACCCTCCATGCAAAGCAGGCAATTCACGTGGTATAGCGGAGGCTCGATTTAGGTCTCTAGAAAAGAGATTAGAAAAAAACACAGAATTAAAGAAGGAATACACAAAGGTGATCCACGAGTATCTTGCATTAGGTCATATGAGACCAGTAAAGAAAAATGATAAGAAAGGAAGAGAAGCAGTCTACTTACCCCATCACGCCGTGATAAGAGAGGACAAAACTACGACAAAGGTTCGTGTGGTTTTCAACGCCTCTGAAAAAAATAACAAAGGTATATCATTAAATGATACCCTAATGGTTGGCCCGACGCTCCAAGCTGATTTACGACATACAATTTCAAGATGGCGGCATCATCCAATTGGGCTTATAGCGGATATTATAAAAATGTATCGTCAGGTCAATATAACTGAAGAAGACTCCATATTTCAACGCATACTATGGCGAGATCATCCTGATCTGCCAATTCAAGATTTTGAACTGTTAACAGTTACCTTTGGTACGGCTTCGGCACCATACCAAGCCGTACGCACACTTCATCAGGTGGCTTACGACGAAGGAAAAAGGTATCCACTGGCGGCCGGTAGGGTTTTAAATGCATTCTATATGGATGATTTAATGACTGGTTGCGAAACTGTCGCAGAAGGTACCGAAATAATGAATCAAACTACTGAATTATTAAAAAAGGGCGGATTTGAACTTCAGAAGTGGAATAGCAATAGTAGTGAGATGTTAGCGGTTATTCAGTTAATGGAAATAGATCAGATGAAAAGCAAGCAAGCAAATGAAATAAGCAAATATAAACAGGACAAGGAAATAAGAAGCAATGAAACTGACAACAAGCTTAAAGGGCAGATAAATGAAAACATAGCTGAAAATGAGATCGAAATTAGATTAGATAATACAGTAAAAATATTGGGACTTACCTGGAACCGGAGTGCAGACGTTTTTCAATATTCAGTGAGTCTTCCGCCAAAGCTGACTTCGCCTGTAACAAAACGAGCTGTAGTGTCTGAAATCGCTAGATTGTTTGACCCTTTGGGTTGGCTGGCTCCTTGTGTGGTGATAGCGAAAATATTCATCCAGAAATTATGGCTCACAGGCATTGGCTGGGACGAAGAACTAAGCACAGACTTAGTAAAGGAATGGTGTACTTACCGCGATGAACTCCTACAGATAACAAAGGTCCGGATACCTCGTTGGCTTGGTACTAAATCAGAAGATGATATGGAACTGCATGGGTTCAGTGACGCGTCGAAAGTAGCTTATGCAGCAGTAGTATACCTACGAAGAATCGATCGGAGAGGCCAAATACATCTTTCATTGCTCGTTTCCAAGACTAGAGTAGCCCCTATTAAACAAATAAGTATCCCGCGATTGGAATTATGTGGGGCAGTACTATTGGCACAGTTACTGACAGAGACCGCGAAGGTTTTGGACATTTCGTCCGAGAAAATTACAGCCTGGACAGACTCCACCGTAGTGCTCGCCTGGCTCAATAGCCATCCGAGCAGGTGGAAAACCTTTGTTGCCAACCGCACAGCTGAAATTTTGACAAGTACCAAACCAAGTCAGTGGTTTCATGTCCCTACAACAGACAACCCAGCAGATTGTGCCTCACGCGGGTTACTACCCAGTTTGTTTTTAGAATGTAAAATATGGTTCTCGGGACCATCATTTCTTAATGATAAAAATATAAAATTTAAGAAGCCAAAGGATTTGAACACTGATTTAGAAGAATCAATTAAAGTGCATAATATAACGGTTGTTCCAGACAACACCATAATAGAAAGATTTTCTTCACTGCCTAGGTTACTCAGAGTAGTGTCATATTGTCGACGATTCCTTAACAAGGGGAAAAACGTTGCAAGCTATTTACAAAAGCAAGAAATCGAAAAAACTTTAGAGATTTGTATAAAAAAGGTACAAAGGGAAGTGTTTACAGCAGAATACTTACACCTACAAAATCAAGAACCCATACAATCTAAAAGTAATCTAAAATCGTTGTGCCCTTACCTCGACCATAATGGTGTAATTAGAGTGAGAGGCAGGATTGAGCGATCGAATTTAGAAGAACAAACTAAGCACCCAATTGTATTACCCGGCGGTACTACTCATCTTACCAAACTTATAATTGCGGATGCTCACAATAAAACATTGCACGGAGGTACACAACTTATGCTAAATTATTTAAGAACTGCTTATTGGGTTCTCGGTGCTAAAAATCTGGTGAAACAACACATCCGAAAATGTATCAAATGCATCAGGCATAGAGCTAATAGCCAGAATCAGTTGATGGGTTCACTTCCAACCGTTCGTTGCACCCCAGCTAGACCATTTTTACATAGCGGGGTAGACTACGCCGGCCCCATCAACATACGAACGACGAGAGGTCGCGGACATCATTCGTACAAAGGATATGTCTGTCTATTTGTATGTATGTGTACTCGTGCCCTTCACCTAGAGGTAGTTAGCGACATGAGCGCACAAGCTTTCCTAGCCGCGTTTAGACGATTTGTGTCTCGCCGTGGACACTGTGAGAAGATTTGGAGTGACAATGGCACTACCTTTGTCGGAGCCGCTAAAGATTTGCAACAATTAACTGCTTGTCAGTCCGAAGCAGTTAAGTTACTCGAAGCTGGCGGGACAGAATGGCATTTCATACCGCCGCACGGACCTAATTTTGGTGGGCTGTGGGAGGCTGCAGTGAAGTCCACCAAGTTCCATTTAAAGCGTGTTATTGGGGAATCAACACTCACTTACGAAGAGCTAAGTACATTGTTAATTCAGATCGAGGCTTGTTTGAACTCAAGGCCAATAAATGTCGTCAATACAACTGACCCCGGTGTTCTGATGCCCTTAACTCCGGGTCACTTTTTAATCGGTGAGCCTATAATAAATGTGCCTGACTACACGTATGAAAATTCAAATGTAAATTGTTTAACGCGGTGGCAATTTGTGCAAAGAATGTTGGAATCCTTTTGGAAGCGGTGGTCATCAGAATACTTGACAAATCTCATGCACCGTTATAAGTGGTCCAAGCAGGTATCAGAACCTGAGATCGGTGACATTGTTTTAGTCAAAGAGGATGACTTACCCCCTAGTCGTTGGTTATTTGGTCGTATAGAACAAAAACATCCCGGTAATGATAATCTTACCCGTGTGGTCACATTGCGCACCAAATCTTCCACTTTAAAAAGACCAACTTCAAAACTGTGTGTATTACCCATTTCAACCAATTGAAGGTTTTTATGTTATATAGAAATACTTAGTACGTACTCATCATGTAAGGTTTTTATAATTTTATGTTACAGTCCTTTTGTTCTTTATCAGTTATCAATGTTCTTATGTGTAATGTATCTTAATTTTGTTGTAACTTGTATCGAAGGCCATTCCCTCACTGAATGCCCTTGGGGGGCGGTATGTTCAAGACGGAAGTAAATAGTTTTACCCGATACTCTCTAGATGGCGTTAGGGTCGAATTGAGTGACGGTATGGTTTCGTTACCGTTGCTAGTTTATAGTTTAAAGTTGCCATATTTTACCCGATATTCCCTAGATGGCGTTAGGGTCGAATTGAGTGACGGTATGGTTTCGATACTGCTACTAGTTTATAGTTTTAACTTGTCCTATTAGAATTGAACAAAATATATAGCTCAAAATACAAGTTGTGTTTTATCATTTCATTCCAACTTAGTATTCAACTCAGTTCAAATTGTTCCACTTAGAGTGACAGCTGATCTGTCACTTTAACACTGTGTTCGATAATTAAGCTAGTAGATGATTCAAGGCAATAGGAGGTATTTTGTGTAAACATTGAATTGTACCTGGACTGAAAGTTTACACGGAACAATGCGACGCTCAACCTCACTTTTTGGTCGTCACGGCACGCCTAGATTTGGGGGCGGCTGCTTTCGGGGCGGCGGTGGGGCTTGGCTCCAACGGCTGCGATGGAATATCCGGAATCTTCTTTAGTTCTGCGAGTGATGTCACGCGATGTCTCACGTCCCCAGAACCGAGGACATATACGTAGCCGTCCCTGGTCCAGCTCCTAGCTATGCCAAAGCGCTCACGAGCCGCGACGAACACATCGTGTCTGGACTTCGTCAGGAACTCCGACATTGTGATTCCCGAACCCTTCAGCTTGGTTTTATTGAACCAAAGTTTATCGCGTATGGCATGTTCCCGCAGTTTGAAGAGCAGAGGTCTGGGCCTCTTGGATGATGTAGCTCGACCCATCCTTTGGCATCGTTGTATGCAGTCAGCTGAAAAGTCATGCATACCGAGCTGCCGCTTCACAACATTTGTTACTGCTAAGGTGGGGTCCTCTTCCTTTCCCTCCTCAACACCATGAAGTAGAAGAATTTTTCGGCGTCTGTGCATCTCGATACCATCGACAGTGCAAGCCAAGGAGTCCATCTGCTGCTGCAGCATTTTAAGTGCCTGTGTGACAAAGGCTCTGTACTCACTGAATTCAGCTGCGAGGCCGGATACAGTAGTCGGCTCACTCGATGCCTTTAGTTTGGCCTCAAATTCCTCCATCCTCTGGTGTATGCTGCTGCTCAACATATCCATCGTAGCCTGCATAGGGTGCATGCTGGAAAGCTTGAACTGTTGAAGTGGTGAAGTGTTGTGTGTTCCGAGTGAAGATAGTAAGGATAGTATTGCGCCCGGCAGGTAGATACTTTATCTACTATTTGACAGCATAAATTAGATTTATAATAAACTGTATATAATTATTAATTAAAATTTTAACGGAGCAACTATTTTTCCGACTTGATTTCTCAACTACCCACAAGGTTATATGGTTAACTAAACAATAAATATTTTAAGGTAGTAGTGAGTGACGGCCTTAAGTTAAGTTAGTCGTTAAAGTAAGTCTCTTTGGGGTGTCAAACTTTGGGTGAGTAGAAGGTTCCTCTCCCTCACATATACCTATATTTTATTGTAATGAATTTCCTCCACGTACCGTCTACTACGAGTACTATATCTCATGCAGTTTAGCCTTGAACTAAATAGATAGTGCTAACACAATAACCAATTTTACCAATAACAGTATAAGTAATAGTAATGCTCGTCTAAACTGATGTAAAAACGATAATGAGGAGAGAAATTGCTTCTTTCCTTTAACCCACCTGCCATCGTAAAGTCGAGTTTTGAGCTTGTCAAGTAGCCTGGCACATGTGAAAGGTAAATTTTTCGGTATAGCCTTGTTAAGTAGCTCATAAAATAGCATAATTGAAACTACATCTAATAAACAAACTTAAATGACAGACCAACAGCAAAGTGTCAGCAAACTTGATGCTAGCGTCATCTACGTCAATCTTTGAGTTTTTCTCACCATTGTTTCATGAATATAATTAACTCGTGTGCGTATAACAGGTGGTGGGCTTAGACAAGCTATAACCATAGTACAAACTATAACCACGTCTACAAGTTCAATGATTGTGCGATTGGCTCTTAGGCCGTCTATGAAGTCCTATGAAACTATATTTAATTCATTAATAGATTAATGAATAATATAAAATACTAGCTGTTGCCCGCGGCTCCGCCCGCGTGGACTTCTGATGCCGTTCCCGCTGCTCCATTCCGAGCATTTAGGGGTATGAAAAATAGATGTTGGCCGATTCTCAGACCTACTTACTCAATATGCTCACAAAATTTCATGAGAATCGTTTCGGAGGAGTACGGGAACAAACATTGTGACACGAGAATTTTATATATAGGATAATGAAATTGCAATCTTAACATTCTCCACTTATCTATATAATATTGCAAATACCTATACGAACGTCGTAATTTACTTCACCCTGTCCTCTTCTGACAACCTAACTCTATCCTATTGCGAGCGCGGTATTGAAATACCTATAAATTACAACGCTTAAAGGCTTAAAATGCTACCCAAATACAAGTCCCGCATTTTGAACATGTCACACCTGGCATCTAAAATATATTACAAATATTTATGAAGTCCCAGCTTAATACGTCTCCTTGAAATCCGTGTTCGTATGCCATGCATGTTAATAGGTAGGAATTTTGTTCCATGGAATTTTTGACATTTCACCTTTGAAACGCAAATGAGAGAACGAAAAGGTACGTTTTAGGCGACTTGAGTAAGAGCGTGGTTGTCTGACCGGCACAACAGAAGTCAAGGACTTTTTTATACCACTTAGATGGCAGACAAGTAGGTACGCGTGATGGAAAGTGGTTACCGTGGCCTATGGGAGTTAGCAACACCAGGAGCGTCACATCCGTGCTGCCGACCATATAGAGAAGAGAGGGGAAGGGGAAGGTGGAGGGGAGAAGAGTAAAAGAGTATCTGTGCTGTCAGTGCAGAAGACAAAGAAAGGTTTCTGGGTCTGCTTGTTGACAACATAAAACTTCTCCAGTGAGCTAGTGACTAGTTCCACTCAGTACAAATATATGTATGCACAAATGATAGAAAAATGGTACCAAACAATATTTCAAACTCATTAAAAGTGATTTTCTTATCAACTCTTAATGTCGCTTTCGCTTACGTCCTTTAACCTCACAACTTCCGATATTATATTTATCCTTAATTAATTGTCACATGAGGCTTTTAAAAAGCTATTTTCGTCCAATAATAATTTGCACTTGAGAAATCCGCATTTATCCGCAACCGTGACATATAATAAGAGGCCGAATCGATTAACCCAGTGGGTACCGGAATTGATCAGACATTAAAATAACTATCCGACTAGCGACCTTAATACCTTTATTATAGCATTTACTAATTTACTGCTAGATGGCTTTTATTATAATCACTCACTCAACTAGGCACTTTATCACCCTCGCTAATTTTTTCATTGTGATATTATTATATTTGTTTTAATCGTTGCCATTCATTGACATGAAGTCTGTTGCACGATTATAAAGTTATCCTTTGAGGAAGTGTGTGACGTACACCATCACAATTATCTTTACACAAAATTTAGTTGTGAGAAACTGATAGAGTACCTATATATGAACCGTGAAACGCATTATTACAAACTAAGTTGAATAACTTTGACAGAAATATACATTGTAGTCACGTCGACGTCCTGCATTAAAAGTAACAAGTCACCGATACTGACATTTTAAATTCGGTTACGCGGTGATTACGCGGTAACGAAGCAGTCAGCGGGTCTATTTACGCTAGTAATATTAATGTCTATGGGAGAGATGCACTCAAAAAGCTTACAACGCCATCCGTGTCCAATATGACATTGCGTTCAGGGTGCTGCTGGGGCTACCGCGTTTCTGTAGCGCATCAGGGAGAGGACCGAATGGATTGCTTTTACGCAAACATCCGTAAGAGATGGGCGTCCTTATTTAAAAAAAAAATCATTATTAGCCGCTGGGCTCAGCACATGCAATGCATGCGGAGGCAATAATTAGTCAACTATTGATAGGTTACATCAATATTTTCACAAACCATCGCTGTATTTAACCGTCGAATCCGTTAATACAACTGTTTAATTTCGATGTGAATGAATGAGGTCGGATTTTACTAGCCATAAACATATGCGGGAGAATATATCTTCGGTTGTATTAACAGTCGTGACTGGTTATACTAATGTTAAAACAATTTAGTCCTGCTATACACAATTATATTTACGTGAATTAGCGCTTATAAATCATATTAATAAGTTTATCCCTTTTAACTGCCTAATGATTTAATCAATACTTCAATAGACTCAGCCGGGGCGTGAGGGATATCCGTCACGCCCCGGCTGGGTCTATGCCAGAGACTGGGGACTATGCTAGGGTCTATGCTAGGACTGGCATATGCCAGAGCTGCTTTAGGTCACGGTAAATACTGAGTACTTTCCACGAGGCATTTTATGAAAATCCAAATTAAACCAGTTGGACCAGAAACACTGTATTTCGTGCTACTATAAAACACTGGCACTGGGCCAATTAAAACCTAATTAGAGTATGTACACTAAACGATGTTACCTAATCACATCGACAACTGACAATTATAACAATACATTTATCCAATCTATTCTTAGAGGTGAACTAACTAACTAGTTTACTGCTAAAAAAATATTGTACTTCGACTAATACCATAAAAGACCATAAAGGTTAATTTTTTTTAACAAAAATTCACAACGTCTCCTAGACCCGTGGAGGTAATCTGTACCCGTGGTAAGCATAGCTTAAACTAGCTTAATGTTACGGGTTCTAGAATGCGGATAAACATAGGTACTTAGATCTTCTTTTTCTTGTAAATACATACATATTATACATAGAAACACCCTGACCAATGCAAATATTCATATTCAAGCACACCAATATTTGCACTGAGCGGGAATCGACCCGCGCCTCCTGCGTAGCAGTCGCGTTCACTACCACCACGCCCCTGAGGTCGTCAGTCGAAGGTTGAGAAATATTGTTGAGTTATCCGGCCTTCTGACAGTAAAATCCTAAAACCCACCACCCCTATTTGTCCCGTGCTCAAATCCCCACGGATACCTCCTCATCAGCGAGGCTGGTTATATCGATCAGCCAAATTCACACGGCGGTCTCGGGTCATCATTTACCAAAGGTGAGGTAGCTTATGACCTCTTATATATTCCTCACGCTCCGGCTGACCCAGACCATCGAAGGCCCTTTCGACTACGGTGGCCCCATATTTCCCCAGATATGGAGGGGCACGCAAGAATGCTACAGCAGAAAACAAACTACGAACAAACCGACATTGGTTTTTATATAATAACTTGTAGAATACTAATAAATATGAATACATAATTGACAACACACTTGTACTTCTCCACTAAAGTACAAGTACAACTTTGTACTATTTCGCAAAATCAATTAAGTATAACAGTGAGCTCCACAAAGTGCCATCAATCAACAGTAGCACTAGCAGGAACTCCTATCGAATTCGTAATGTAAATGTTTCGAGAGAACGGGGCATTGTGACTGGCAGTCTGCCTCTTGTCAACCTGTGTGCGTGTGTAGCCCGCCAATCGCAATGCTCCGTTCTGTCGATACCTTTACATTACGAATTCGATAGTATTTCGTGCCAAGGCAAGGTATAAAATAATCTAATGCTATGACTAACCAGCGCCAGCAAGGTCCAATAATCTCTGTGAATTTCTGTCTAGCTCCGCAATGGCGGCCAATCTAGCAGCCCTTTCGGCTGCCAGCTGCGCTTCAGCCCGTTGTCTGTGTTCCCTCTCTTCAGCGGCTGCGGCCAGGGCGTTTGCTAACCGGGTCGCTTCCGCGTCCCGAGCGCTTGCCTGCACACCGCGGTGACAACGGGTAACCTCTGCGCGACTGCAAAGAGGATTGTCGCCTTACTATACTTGATAGCAATATGAATAATAAGCTACAATAATGATTGATTGAGACTTTATACCTATGATTGTCTTTTAAGGCTACGTGTTATACTCATGACTAATGGTATCGACATAATTATCGATATCTATTGAAAGAAACATAAATAACATTATAATAAACCTGAACATGGATATTAAAGTTCGACTTGTTGCTTTATATTTACCTTTCAATATTTGGCAAAATCCCCGCTAACGCTGACTCGATGTCAGTTCCGAGTAGCACTGTTTGCGAGGTCTTCTCCGCGTAGATACGCACTCTTGTCTTAATAGTAGACCGTGATGAAACAGATCGGGATACGGTAGGCCGTCGTGAAGAAGGCGGCGTACTTTCATGTCGAGGTGAGCCGTCAGAATCCGCATCACGACGTCTCCTCGGTAACGTAGCGTACTTATCTGCAGCCAACCTAGTCGCATTAGCATCAGTCGGTGTCGGCAGTCGAGGTCCGTTCGCAGGCCATCTCTTCTCCTCACTAGGTGAGTTTGGCGTTCGACATCGAGCAGTTGATGTCTTAGTGGGTTTGGCACGTAGGGCCGGACTTTCGCGGACTAGATTAGGCAGATCAGCAGTTGGGCGAATTCGAGGCTTTGGTGTGAGTGGACGCGGTTTCTCTGGTGGAGTTGGTTTCTCTCTACTCCTAGCGCGTTCACGTGTGGCTAAATTAGGACCGCGAGGTGCGGTTACCGGTCGGGGATTCGTGGCTCCTACGGGTGAGCTGCGTTTTGGTTCAGTGACGTTGACATTGACACGACGTCGTGGACGCGGTGGCGCACCTGCTAGAGAAGAGCTCTCAGATCCGCACCCCGATCCACAGGAGACTACGCTCGAGGCACACGAACGTGAGCCACCACCACTGCTGAGTGCACGTCCACATCCTTCTACTCCACTGTCGCTGCCTGCAGCGCCCAGTACGAGTTCATCCCCAACTGGTAAGCTATCAAGATCGCCTAGTGATCTTGCATCGTCATTTGTCTCACTAGGATCATTCTCCACAAATGGTTCCTTTAAAATTTGCGCCGGGTTATTGCTGTCACCATTCATTATTGGCAATGCTGAACTTTTAATATCTTCTTTCAATATTTCAACGTCACTTGCATTTCTTCTATCAGGTTTATTATCATCTTTTGTTGTTTTAATATCAATGTCCTCTTTATTATCATTGTCGTCTTTAATATTAATATGTGCAATATTGTCAGTGAGATTCTCTACTTGGGACGTTGTTTCATTCATAGGAACATCTTCAGTGGACTGGACTTCTGCCGTCGACGGCGTGGCCTCGACGGCGCTAGCTGTGCTGTCTTCTTCCATGGTGGGTAAATATCACATGTTCTGTAACAAAACAAAGAAATTTGTTTCAGTAATGAATTATAGTGAGTTAGAACAGTAATCGATACGCAGTCCAGTGCAGCGGTATTGTGCTGACGGCCATTGTGCGACCGACCCTAGGCACGGCTGCACTGACGCAATCTCCAGGGAGCTTATTGCTATTGTTCCGGGTAGCATCTATTCATACACTATTATGGCTGGATAACTGTGCTATGTACAAACCATAATACTTAAAAAGTATTACCGCAATGTCGTAAGACTAAAAGTGTATGCAGAAGAGTGAATTTAATGTTTTATATGACAAGGTTCAGGGTAGCGACACAGTTTATAGCTACAATTTACGTTCAAGTCCGTGAAAATACGTGTCCGAGAGTGGATTCGAGTACAAGGCATTCAACTACATAAAAGTTGAACTAAGCGGGGTAAAAAGGTTGATATTATAGTATGAAATGGTGAAACGGGGCTTAATGTGCAAAACCTATCGAGGCATTGTGTAGCTATGAGCGCAACTATGAACTACAATGATAAATATCTAGTTCTCATGAATCGGAGGCCTCCAGCCGGCCTCGTGTCGCTTATTCATAGTTTTATACCTATTTGCAATCAAATAGTACTATAGTCAATGTGGTAACTAAGACTCCATAAAAAATATTTTCTCATTCTCAAGCACAAATCCATGTGAAAACAGTCCGGATGAATTGTTTTCGACGTTATGTGTCATTTACGCTACGTGGAACCCATTCGTCGATTTTATTTTTCATTTAGGTGATAAAATACTATTCACGAAGTGATTAATAACTGATGGCAAGTGCAGTAAAAATTGAGAATAGAAATAAATATAAATTGATTGCAGAACCAACTTGACTCAAGATAATATACACGCGCCAACATCTAAAAGTAACTGTAGAAATTTACGGAATTTGAAAATATGTAAGTATTTAGTATGTATGAACTATCCGTGATTTTTAGGCATTGCAGCTTTATGTGTATTATATAAAACAAACTGCTTCTATTATAGATTTACAAAACCTTGCTATTAGTTGACGAATGACCCTTCTTTAGAACGAACCTGCTAACGGTACATCCGGCAAACCATTTTTAAAATGAAACGACGCACTACATGTTTGTGTACAATACAAATAAAGGCAGTCCTTATTTTTAATAAGTAATCGAATGGAGAAAAAAATAACCGATAACAATGGAAATGATTACTCACACGCAAGCAATATCTTGCTTAGAAATAAACACTTGGACTCGATAAGTTATCGCTTCAATGATTTATCAAGAATATGAACACTATAACCGTATACTCGTACTAAATAATATGGTATATTGTTATGGCATTCATGCTCATGTTACAGACGTTACGAAGGTTCTAGATTCTAAATAAGAAAACGATTTAATGAGAGTTCTTGGGTTTAGGCTTTGTATTTAACAAAAACATATCTTGTGAAAATGTTCCGATTCTCAGAAAGTCTCGAAAACACTGGCAAAAAACTTCCGACAAAACATTTACGATTTTATACTCACTAAGTAGGTGTAGGCTATTTTGCAGCTTATATACAAACTTAATACTAGCATACGTGTTTTTAATATCACCTTTTGTATTCTTATTACTCTTGTGTCATAGTTTGTGCAAATATTTGAATTTCTAAATGTGAATATGGGACGAATGGGAATAAAGCACATTTTCTTTTTATTATCCACGTTTCACCAAAAATAGATCAAAGCATTCGACAGATATTTCACAGATTATTAAAATTATTTTCTGATAATGCTATACATAAGCTGATTAGCCGTGACATGACATATCGTATGTTTCGAATGGTGACATGTCTACAACACTTTCACATTTTCACATAACCATATTCAACATGTGTAAAAGATGTACAACTAAGTGGTGACTTTTAAAAATGATAAGAGCCTGTTAAGAACATGTATCACTACATAGTATAAAACAAAGTCGCGCTTTCTGTCCCTATGTCCCTTTGTAGGCTTAAATCTTTAAAACCACGCAACGGATATTGATGCGGTTTTTTTAATAGATAGAGTGATTAAAGAGGAAGGTTTATATGTATATAACATCATGCTGCAACCAATTGGTGCGGTGCAGAAGTGAAAAATGTTGCAAAAACGGGGTGACGCAGACGAAGTTGCGCAGGTCAGCTAGTACTACATATATGCATATTCAGAAGATAATATATAACGGGGCTGGGGGTACCACGTTTTGACAAGTAGAGTAGAGATAAAGCACGTGTCGAGGTTCGTTCTTAGCACTTGTGGAATATTGCACATACGAAATCATATTTCCGATTGGCGATGGAGGATGGAGCGATGAAGGGGTGCGGTTTCGCATTGCTTTCTATGATAAATTACTAATATTTTACTATTGCTATAGTTGGAATTGTTAAACCGTGCGTGTTTCCATCATGTACCTAACGCCTACTTCTATGTATTAAAATTCTATGTAGTTAATTTAAGATGTTGCAGTTGTTGGTGTCATGAGAGTTGAGAGCACAAAGGTGCAACCTGAATCATCAAAACAAGTGGATAGGTACTTGAGATTGGATCCGCAATCAATTTATGTTTATTTTCATTGTTTCAATTTTACTGACGCAATCAAATAAAATACTGCATTGCAGACATAAAGTGGCATAACTAAGACAGATAATATGAAGTATTCGCAGATTTGAACCGTTTGACTTTCTGGTTAACAATTTCAGAAGTAAGAAAAACGAATAATGTACACCATAAAACTGAAGGTGAAGGAAGGCCTACGGTAGCCTAGTGGTATGGGTAATGGACTGCTGAGACGCGGTCTCGGGTTCGATCCCAGGTTTACCATGGCACACACCAATGACTGCGATGCTTTTCGAAGTTATGTGTGTATTTATCGCAGGTTTATATGTGCCCGGTTAATGGCAATAGGCTCTCTAATATAAACTGGCGAAATGTGGGTGCTAGCACTTCTCCCTACCCCTTCGGGGATATATGCGTGATATTATAAAAAATAAAAATAAAAAACTGAAGGTCAAAATAGTGATAAAATTTATTTCAGTATTCTTAAGGCCAATGACACTGTAACTTTATAATTTTATTAATGGTGACGGAATGACCATGAACTTTTTATTTGATATCTTGCTTAGTAAACACATTATGAACGAAAATGTTAACAAAAGTGTTACATTTAGTAGGTATATAATCTATAGGGATTAGATTTTTTATTTTATTAATTTTTAAAGCTACTGGATAATTATATTTATTTCTTAATATTGACAGTTCATCATTATCATTAACTTCAAAATAAAGTTACAGTATTTATACCTTAAGTTTACTAATTGAATTTGACTCTTCCAAGATTTTAACTAAAATTATTGATTTATACTAATACCGAGTGCACCATCCTTTAGTTTACGGGGAACAAGGTCAATGCCCAGTTTTTACAAGGGGGATATGATGTCAATTTATACAAACACTGAGTTAAAATTATGTCCGTGTTATATACCGTGTACTCTATTCAATTTGTCACGGCATTCAAGTAAGAACGTTGACGACGCGCACGCGGCGAATGCTTAACACTTTACAATTTATTTTTATCAGGGATGTAGATCTGCCAGTCGTTAATTAATTAAGCTAAAAATGTCCAAGACGGAGGCCTAAAGTCGTTTCCCCACCCTACACATTAGAAAAAAGTACCTACATTAAAAAGAAGTCAAGCTAATATAGAAATTGGTATAATACGAAACATGTGAGCGTAAAACGAATGCTAGATCAAATTCAATCAACGTAACCGATCTTTACGGAAATACGAATTTATCTCGATCATGAACGATCGCAATATTTGTAAAAATCAAGCTTTACGTTGGAATCCTAATAAAAAAATAAATGGCTTATCATTTTGGGAATGAAGTATTGTACGTATTTCGTATCAGCTTTATCTGCTCTATCAACAAAGACCACCCTTAAAACATGTATGGACTTCTTATATTGATGAAACTTATCCTAAATAAAACATACCACAAGGATTTTATTTGGATTTCTATAACCTAAATACATCGGTGTTGCAACACTGTATATACAATACAAATACATAATTTTATGTAGGTCGATACATAATTAGCTGAAATAAACAAACTAGGCGCACAGTTGCATGCACTCGAATTCAATTTCCATGTATTTAGACTTTAGGAAGTCGTTTGAAATGCACAGCAGTTTTAGCTAGCTTCGAACCTATACTGTAGTGCAATGACTTTTTAATATGGAAACGCACACGACTTTTACATAACGACTTTTACATGAATACGTACCTACGAAGATTACTAATTCAAATGAAACACAGCTCCGGCCAAATCTGTAAGAATAAGCAACTTTCTTCTATACGTTCGAAATACAAATAAGTTATTCTCTGCTTTAGTTTATATTCTAAAAGAGGACTGATTACGCCACGAACAAAAAGGATCTCGGGGGCACCACGTTTTTTCATCGCTAAACTATGATATTGTATGTTAGGTATTCGGAAAAGTTTTTTATATCCAGCCATCAACAATTTACGATTCGTTATTATTTAATGAACTCATATCTATTTCTCTATAAATTTACGTTGATATACCTAATGATGAATGTAAGAAGCAATATTACATTTCACATAAATGAAAATAATCTTTATAGTTTCTTAAATTTTCACAGCTATCTATTTTAATGATACAGTCTTTGATGGGAAAATGTTTCACATTGTTTCTATATTCAGAAAAGCTTTTATGGTGCAACTATTTAAAGATTAAAAGAAAACAATAAGTAATAAAGTTACTGTTGAAATATTTATTTCAAATGATTCGCTGTAAGAGTGGTTTAAGTTCTTGTTCACAGCAATTGAATTCAATGAGAAAAGTAAGTAAGTAACGGTGATAGCTAAAACTTGGGAGCCGAAATATGAGGATAGCAAAACTGAACAGCAATGCTGTAAAAATAAGTTATCAAATAAATCGTTGGAATGAGTCTCAAATGCAATGACGAGACGGTCGACGGCCGATAATATAATCCCAACAAAATTTGAGAACCGTCGACATGGATCTTTCCAGGCGTGCCAGACTGTGAATGCACTTGGTAAAGCCGTTCATTAGATTCGAAATCCAGACGTTACCACGAGTAAGTATTATACTTTACACCAGTATTTGGCTGACCGCCATCTCTAGTCGTCAGTTTACTGACAGAGTTCAATTATTGAACTTAAATCTAGGTTAATGCTCGCAATTTGTAAGCCCACATAAAACGTGTGTGTGTACGTAATTTGCAATATATTCCGTTGATAATGAAACAGGTTACAATACAGGAATACTGATACTTTGAACCAGCATTATAAGTAAATTCAAGAAACGTGTTTCTTATAAATTTATATTTTTAACTCCTTTCTTTGGTTACTATTTTATCTGAGAGAGAAAAGAGAGCATCAAAAGCCAGACAACAACAGTCTGTAAGATTTACTGTCATTATAAGGTCTGGTTTCATTGCTGTGATTCCACTTTTATCCTTACTTAAAGCCAGTCGGTAAATTTATTAAGGAGACTATTAATGGAAGTATAGTTCAATCAAAATATAGCAATACTTTGAGCATAGCTAAATTAGTATTAGCGAAAATAACAAGAAAATTTTACCGACAGTAAAAATGTTATGAGTTATTGGTAGCTTTCTATGATACATGAAGATGACACGTTGGTTGCGGATTGGACACTAAACAAACAGCAGTGATGTCTGGCTGTTAACATATTGACAAGTTATACGAATGAGCAAGTAAATATTTTCTTATCGATTGACGAAAAGTAAACACTCAGCCGCCTATCAATCATGTAATAATACTTCAATGAAAATTCACAAAATGAACTTTAAAAGCCTTTACGCTCTAATATTAACCGTTCATATAAAATAGGAACACACTGGAGGATATGAATTAATAGCACATTAGCCAACATCTACGAAACAAATTTATATTTCGACATGTGTTCTGCCGAAACGTAGGTATACCTACTATGTAATTAACTAGCGTAGATATATTACTTGCGCGTATGGAAGTTACAGCAAAAAAGACTAAATGAGATCAACAAATTATTCTAGCAACATACATTATACATAAGACATAACACAGACCTTGTGTTTTGTTGTATTTAAAAAAAGACTTGTAAAACTTTATTGCAACCAAGTAACACAGTCATTCCTCTATTTGAATTACAGATAGCAGCTGGCACAAATGTCAATAAAAACTGAATTTACCAAGAAAAGTCCGCTACGGAACTTGGATGTCATGTTTAAAATGTTTTCAAGTTTTGTAATGCAACGCACTCTCCGGATTGGCGGCCATTTTGAGCTCGTGCAAATTGGCACGTCCTTCCGTGTCAGAGGTGGACGAGGTAAGGTCGTTACACCAGCTTTGATGTAGCGGTATGTGATTTGGCAATTTATTAATAAACTATTGAAGCCATAAAGTGAAGCCATGGCCAAAAATAGTGATTCCGAAAAATTTATTACAATATAATTAATTTTAAACCTTTTCTTTAAATTCACTGAAATTGATTCTTTCCTATCAGGACTGAAAATAGGCATATAATGACTTTCGGAAGCCTGTCATCGTATCTGACAGGTCATTTTATTAACAACGGCTGTTGCCACACAGAAAATTATTACATCGGACATAACAGGACTCGGGGCTTGGTCGTTGACAGTCCCTTAGGGCACGGCATAAATATCTAGGGCGGATATCTTTAACCTAATAAAATTAAATACCGTATTGAAGTTGATTTAAAACCGTAAATAATCAATTTATTGATTAATTATGGAACATACTGGCAATCTTTACTCAACTTATCAAAGTAGACAGCCTAAATAATAATGAAAATTTTATTATAGTTTAAATTTGTCCAATAAGTTTGAATAAAATGTCAGATTTTTATAAAAGTACTCAGAATATGACCTCGAGGCATGTTGTTCAATGAGTTGACTGCCATAACCCTTTGGCCATTAACGGATCAGACAGGGTGCGACCGGAAGCCGAGGGCACGGTGCGCGGTGTAGACGACCTAGGCAACCATTACCCATGCAAATAACAGAATTAATAAAGTGGTTAATACGCGTAGAAGAAGTGCCGAACGCGCTGTACATTTTGTATTTTGGAATATAATAGACGTTGGTACAACGATTTGAAAGCTTAGTACGAAATGCGAAAGTTTGGAGGGACGTTTGTGGCTCATTTATGTCAGAACGGCTAAACAACACTGGGGCCGGATTCTTCTAAATTTTAACCGGCTACTAAAAAAAGAGTAGTTTTTCAATTCGGATGTTTATTTTTGTAAGTTTGTACGCGCCTAAATCTGTAACCTGTGGACGGATTTGAATAGAAATATTTTTTGTTCGAAAGGAGTATATTTGGGCATGGTCCAATTTCAATTCTCTAAAGATCCGATGAGGGGTATCAAAGATAGACTACAGAATTCTTTAACAAATACCAGGAAATCAGCTGCGAATGTTGCAATCATGTTGGTAATCTTGTTTATGCAATTGCACAACATTACTCTTGTATCCTTTGAATGGGTATGCAGAGGTGTTCTTAGTTATTACATTGTTATACTAGAAGTTGATTAAACTTTTTTGTTAAAAGTAAACTTATTATGATGGTTAAAATAGAATTACGATACGAACGGTATTCTCGTAGCACGTTTACAAATAAGGCGACTAAAGAATGGTATTCTCCATCAGACAGTAAACAGTATATGAACAGCTGCTCGGTTGACGGTAAGTATCCCGCATTTCGTGTAACCCAAAACCTTAATATTATAATGTTTTGTTTTCAATTTGAATAAGTTTACAACAGAACATTAAAATGAAATATAATTTATATGTTAAATTCATGTGTCTATAAAAGTTAAATAAGTAACAACTTTACTTTACTTCGAAAAGTAAGTATCTGTTAAAAAGCGTTGGTAGCTTAGTGGTTAAGGATTCGGACGCGATTGAGCCGGCGCCATTAAGGGACCCCCATCACGTTCATCGTAACTCAGTTACGGTTTTGTTCAAAGCCCAAATTTACCGAATCAACTATACCAGTAGTACTAGATAGGGGCTTCATCAGTGAAAATCATTATTTGTTATTGCATTTAGCTTGTCAGGGAAGAAATACGAGCATTATCGAACGAATACTTACAAACTAAATAAAATTTGTGTTGAATTTATGACAGTACGTAGAATGCATATCTATGATGCTCAACATAATCATCTACTTGTTCAAGTAGTACTTGAGGACTTGGCTGTTTATTTATCAGCACACACATGATTGGGTGAAGTGATTGCAAAACACTTTGTTGCTATTTATTAACATCGTGGAGCGCATTTTAAATAAGCACCTTAGCTGAAACTGGACTCGACGACACGTGCTCAGATAATGGAAAGCGACGAATGGGTTTAACTGTAAAATTCTAGTCGTCTAGAGCTTTCATCCCGTTTATGCAATTAAAGAGAAAGAGGCTTCGGACACATGAATAAGCTATGTACAAATCTGCACAAACATGTTTAACCGAATCTATAAACCTTTTGACAAATAATACTAAGGCAGTAAATTCTAGTACAGATATTGTAATCCAATATTTCTCAGATTTATGGTAACCTAGTTTTTGTTAATATGTATATCTTATATCATTGTAACCTAGTGACATAATCCTCTTAACACTTTGGCAGAGTTTCAAGTGCGGATTCAACTTGAGCCTTGTGCTATCATGAAGCTTGTCATTAGACCATTTTTGTTCTGGCATTTTCAAGATTGGAAAACATATTTCAAGTATTTTAGGAATATTGTATTGATTCAGACGTTGGATCAGTCCTTTCATACTTTAATTTCGATCGATCATTCATAATCATAAATGTATTCAGGTTTGTTTATCTTCAATCATACGTCTTAGTCGTTTATATAAACAATAATGATAGTCTTATATCAGTTTGTATAAATAGCATAGATTAGATAAATGTTAATGGTCTCCGATTAATCGACCACCAATAATAAGAAAGTATTTCAATTCGACTATGATAATATACTGCACACAAAAGGATACTAAATTTAATAGTGCTATAATTGGTAGTAATTAAAACTTCATCGTAATATCTATACTTAATGACTTCGAATATATTGAATCGATCTAGTATAAAAAGAGCAATTATTAACTCATCAGGGACTAGAGACTTCAGAGTTCCAAATAAAAGATACTAAATTTCTCACACAAAATAAATATGAAGCACTTAACGTAGACAGTTTTAGTATTCAGGAAGAATTTCGATGCAAGAAAATGGGGGCTCGTATATTTAATCCCCTTGTCGACATCTTTCGCTTATGGACGACATAGCTTAGTGACAGTTTGATCTATCCGTACTGAAGTCGCACGATTACATTATAACCATATTCTATTACAATCTTTACAAAGCATCTAGGTTATTAGTTTATACCCATATATTTGCAAATTGTCACGACTGTTCTATATTTCTCAATAATCCTCCCCTTATGTTTGTGCGTTGTCAAGCCCCTGTTCCTTCACAGACATGCGGCGTGTCGTTTTAACGACCCCTATAAGTTTATTAGATGTCAGATACGACCCTCATAAATGTGTTGACATAATGTTATTTTATTTTGAATATTATTCATAAATGTTACCGCTAGGTCAACATATTTTTAAAGAACGCGAATAAGGCACATTATAGTTTTGAAAAAGGTTAATTGTATAATAGCTTGAGGTTACAATGAGTTGATGAATATAATATGGTTACTGCGCAAATTATTCTTTTATCCGAAGTAATACCCTCTGACTATTAAATAGATTGTTACAGATACTTTCGATGAATCAGTGTCGACCGCAAGACGATAGAAAACATTTGAAAATTGTTTACCATCACAAGCTAAAACCAGGGATAAACTAACCAACATTTATTTTATTCGTACAGTGAATTTATTTTACTTGGAAGACTGAATGAGCGTTATTCTTCATGATTAAACGTTGGAATAAAGATTTTATAGGATTCAGAAGGTGAAGATAAAGTATAGACATCAATATTTAATATGTTGTTGAATTATATAATTGTAACAGTAAGTATGTCGGAGAAAACATAAAAAATATAGAGGTATCTCTTCAGAAGATAATGTGAGAAGAAGTAATAAGTAAATGAGTAGCTAACTAGGATGAAGCAGCAAATAAACGAGATAGCAGGTTAAAGGAGAAGATAAATAGGAAAGCTAGCGTACAATTTAGAATCCTCCACCACAAAGAAAAATAAGAAAAGTTTTGCTACAACTTTTGTAATAAACTCTGTGACTAACGGTGAAAAAGCTAGAATATGATAAAAGGAAAAAAAATCGTCGTTCAAATTGCGCAAACTATAGAAAGTAAACGATTACACAAGGTACATGATAAGGCAAGGTGAAGGCTGAATTGGCGATACGATGGCGTGTCGGGATCAAAATGTTTGTCTATTCACCGTAGCATGAACCTCAGGCCTCAGTCGTCATAGCCAACGATTTTATTATTCCAATAAACAGTCACCCCCACATTGGTAACCCTCTTTGTACAGTACACACTGCGAATGCTAAATTACTTACATTGATTTTTGGAAAGACTCGCCTCGCGTAAAGTATTGGGGGGTTAGGGAATTGTGAATAATATGCAGGTTGTGATGCATTTATGCAATGAGTGATAAGTGAGAAATGAATTTTAAAAACATAGTAAATATGATGGTAGTGTAATATGACCTTTTATGGAACTTAAGTAAGGAATCATTAACGTGGCTACAAATTTGAAATTTTACACCTTGAGTGGTAATAAGCCCAATTCTTGAGAACGGCTGCACCAATTTTAAAGATTTTTTATGTTCCTGAATTACAAGATGAGAAAAATTTCTGTAAATCCATCTGGGTGATACCAGGCAAAAATAAATAGTTTATTATAACTTTGGGAGTTCAATTAGCATCATATTGCATAGTCCTATATAATTGGTTCACTACACTATACACATATTATCCTGTTGTACTTCGGCTGTCAGGATAAAATCGCCGGAAGCGATAAGACCCCTGTGCTTAATACCATGTATAAATTCTGATGACGTTTGTTAATCCTGCCTAATAGGATTTAAGTACGTTAAGAGTGGTATTAAGTTGTAAATAAGTTTTATTTTAAGCTGAATTTTATTGATATGATATCGGAATAAAAACGACAGGTACCTAAAGTTTTATATTTTTGTTTTTCTGTTTGAAATGGAATTACTTAGTTGACTCTACAAAAAAAATCGAAGTACTTGAGCTTTTCTTGCGCGCTCGAAGTTTCGGATGTGCACGTCATGGTTGGCCCCAGAAGAGAAATGGTACCAAAAATAAATAAAATTGTAAATAAGTTTATATTTTCGACTTTTGTTATGTATATGTCAGAACCAAACCAAACTAGACAGGTATAAAAATCTATCAACAAAAATAAACCCAAGTCTCAGTAAAGTCTGGTATATAGGTACAGTGGGCTACAAAAGTTCTTGGACGATTTGAAAAAGAAATTGTATGAAGTGATGCCACTACACAACTACTAGTCTAAGAAGCTACTGCGTGTATATTTTATAAATATAGGTATTGTTGAAGTAAGTTGAATCAGGTGCTAATAAGTGGTAATATCAAAACAAATGCACAAAATATTATGCAGTGAACCTCTAAAGCTGCAAGTTGAAAGTCATGATGACCTTGAAACTTAATATGAACATATGTGTATATTGAAATTGATAAACATATTATTTTATCTGATAGCATTGTATTAGATGGCGTATTCAACTTTTAATTGCCGTCACTACAACCATTAAAGTAGATTCGAGTTTTTCTTTTATTCAAACTAAATTTAGTCACTTTTTATGTACCATTTGATAGCATAATTATACAATTAAAGAATACCAAAATAAATAAAACAACATAAACCTATAAAAAATACCTGAAAGTTTATAGAACAGAAGCGTTCAAGTCAAATCTATTGACTTAACAGCGATATCAAACTCCGTGCAGAGGAAACAAACAAAACAAGTACACAATTGTTCACAGTGAAGTTACAAGTAGTAAACTGAACTTGCAAATAAAGTGTTTATCGTATACACGTCAATATCCGAGACAGGCGCGGATGGAACTACCAAATAAACGGAGCGGTGCCGTCGACCGACGACCGGCGAGGGGCGCGGCGCGGCAGCGGCGCGTCACCATGTGGAGCCGATGATAAAAACCCACCAATACACATGTGCCTTTCTCTATCACCATTTTGAAACAAGTAGAATGCAACCTCCACATGGCATGATTATAATTGTATGCCTCACTTGCAGCTACAGCTGCGAATTTTCAATCCCAATAAAACAAGTGCCTAGGTTGTTGGAGATGGTAAGGAACAGAGAACAATCAGACTTGATTTGATTATAGCCACTACAAAACATAATTGGTTGTCGAAAGTTTCTTTGATTGTACAGGTTTACATATCATATCATCAAACTGCAATTTTCAATTTATGATTTTGATAACCATTATCTTTAGTGGCTCATAGAGTCATTCGAATGATCAAGACAGATCGTGTAAATTCGACAAGTATAGGGTGCCAAACGGCAAGAGCTTTATGATTCCAATTCTATTCTTACAATACAATGTATTGAAAGTAGCAAGATATTGCGATTAACAAGATAATAAGCAAGAATTAATTAGACGCACCAAACTAGGCAACACACACTATAGACAATCTGAACTATGCATCTGCAATAATAGAGAAAGCTAAGATGTAAATAATTAGGATAGTATTCAACCTCTTGTTATAAGAATGAAGGCCATAAGTATTTACGTTTATTCTTTATCGATATTGAGATTCAAATCAATATTCCCTAGTTCATTACATGGAGCAAACATACAATGCAGTATGAAATAACCATCAATTACTAAGAAAGTAAGCCGTCAATTTGTTCTTTACACATAAAAACAAAAGCATTATGTTAAATAAATGGCTCAGTCGTGGGAATAAGACGCACTATAAATGAGAATATGTTCAAAACAGTGAACCGTTTGAATGTATAAATATGTTTATGAGACTTTTAGAAAGTTTGTACATATCCATTTTCCTAATGTGTGAAACTGATGATGCTGTTAACATTAGATGAAACACCACAAACAATAATGCTACTTTATAATATCAGATGGTTCAATAACTTCATTAGCTCTGTTAACTACAATCAAAGTTAAAACATGCCCACTTTTATTATGTACCCGTTCAAGTCCATTAAATTGTTCAGACGGCAATATCCTGTCCAGTCGAACCTACGCGGAAACGTTCACCGATAATTACATTTTCCTCGCCTATCATGGCCATCAAGGGAACGACGGTATGACACGATTGAATTGGGATCTTTTAGCTGATTGATCACGGTAATGAGCGGCAAATCAAACCACCGGTGAGGCAGCTGTTGCTTGAAATCAATCGCAAATAGCTTTCCAATCATCGGCAATGATTGGAAAAATACAATAATTTCACAAACCACCTGACGTAACAATATAAATGTGTACACGATTTCAAAAATCTCATAAAATAACTTATTGGAGTGAACGATCAAGTCAAGTGAGCTACTAAATGCAGTTTCATGGGCAGTTTTAATAGCAATCTGGGTCACAAAGTTTACACGAGACTATTTATCAGAGCAGATAATTTTCCTTTGAATTCTTGGGAGTGATTGATGCCCTTGACCGGTGCAAGTGGCCATATGGTGTATGTATGCGCTTTGAATCTTGACTGGTGAGACCACTGCCGTAGATGGCAACTCGTGATCATCGATATGACCTTGCAGGTATGTGAAGTGTTAAACTGGACAGTAAATAAGGTCAGGTATTTCGATGAGAGTAACTTTAGAATAACCGAAAGCGTTTTTTTTTTCTAAGATACAAAACCATATGGCTTATTCCAGAACTTTTTTGTATAGAATATAAATAGCATTGCTAGGATGAAATTACCCTTCAACGTCTAAGTGATGGTTCGCAATTTTGCAGAAATCTACTTATAGAAAACACCTGCTATTTAATAGAAAAGTGCAGTTGCACATGTACATTGTACATTCTTAATAATGTCGTAAGAGGAGCCGCATTCGATAACAGTAATTACGGCAAGCTAATTAACTGCCACAAGCCCCACCTTACATAACGGTGAACATCTGTGTTAATAGAACATTTTGTATTTTATATACAACGCATTCTAAGACCGGCGAAGAACGATGTTTTTGTATTATTTATTAACAGCTTCGAATGCTATATCGAATAATGATAATTTACAGGGGACACTAATAGCTCCGGTCGGGTCCAAGAATATTTTGACCTTTCAGCTGGTCGTATTGCAAATATCATTTTTGTAAATGATATATATATATATATATATATTTATAGATGCTTTATTGATATAAATGTATTGTGTACCGGAACATTATATCTGTTTTGTGTACAAGGTAACGTATAGCCCCATGAATCATGAGCAATGTTAAGTAGGTGCAGACTTTAGAAAGTATAGTCCCTCTATTTTTGACATGCTCAAATAAGACAAAACAACTGAACATTAATTAGTTAAAGCACATTTTAAAAGTAGGATGTTTATTTATGAATAAGTTAGATATAATAGTAAAAATTAAATTACACATTTTTGTGCAACGGAACTGTGAATTACATTAACATTTCATTCTGAATAACTGACTCAATACTTTTTTTATTTATAATAAAAAATCTCGGAATTTAAAAAAATTATATTTATAATTGCATACATATATTTATTGACGACGGTATATTCCCGAAGCGGTAAGACGAGAGTACCCAAATTCCATTAACTTTTTTTTCATTCCACGTAATTTAAGGTGAGCTTATTGCCGTTAATCTAGGAGCTTTCATGGTAAAGGGGTAACAATTAGGCCATCATCATCATCATTATCATTTCAGCTATAGGACGTCCACTGCTGACCATAGGCCTTCTCATAGACCTCCAATCCGACCGGTTGGAGGCGGTCTGCATCCAACGGGTAACCGCGACTTTGACTGTGTCGTCCGTCCACCTCGCAGAAGGCCGTCCCACGCTTCGTTTACCGATACACGGTCTCCATTCGAAAATTTTTCGGCTTCAACAGTCATCTGTTCTTCTTGCTACGTGCCCCACCCACTGCCACTTCAGCTTGTAGGCTATGTCGACCACTTTCGTTTGTCTACAGATTTCCTTATTTCTGATTCGATCTCGCAGAGAAATTCCGAGCATAGCCCTTTCCATAGCTCGCTGTGTGACCTTGAGCTTTCTTATGAGGCTATCAACTATTAGGTTATCCATGCTAATATGCTAATATAACGTACGTAAAACTTGTACAAGACGCAGAACTGAGTAGACAATGCATAGACGGGCGTCTTGTCACTTGTATCTATGCTGTCGGTGCACAAATCACTTCCATATGGGGTATGTGTGTCGGGTGTCATCCTATCACTTGACCAACAGGACAAGATGTCCGTATCGTTCAATCAGTCGAAAGAAGCAGTCGGACCACGCTCTCGCAGTGCATTTTCTCTGAATGGTTGTGTCGCATGTTTTCTCTACATTTTCTATAAAATATGGTTAAACTGCTACTGGGTCCGCTATGTGTCCGAGTCTTACATTTTCCTTGATGACCCACGTAAATTGAATTTTCGCCTTTGTAAAATTCAATTATAGTCTAACAAATCTGCGTTTGAAATCGGTTCTTTTAATTGGTATGATTTTAATAATTTATTATATAATTTGCTATTGTTATCGTTGGAATTGTTAAACCCGTGGGTGAACGGTGGGTTCCCCTCCCTCCCCCAATATATACTTTCGTGTAATGTAGTTCCGAGATGGATACATTTCAAAGAGAGTATTACTAATAAAGATTACTTGTGTTACTAAAAAAGATCATTATTTATGTTAAGAAATGGGGCTTATAAGCCGTTTTTAAATTTTGAGTAGAGCTAGTGTCACATCTCGAGAGCTCGAATTATAGAGTCTAAATTGGCTATGTTTAAATTTATTTATATCCAATTAAATTACTATTATTTTAATGTGGGTGCTAGCACCTCTGCCTACCCCTTCGGGGATAAAGGCGTGAGTTTATGTTTATGTATTATTTTAATAAAAACCCACTCTATGTGATCGTTTCCTATGATAATTATTAATAAATATTTATATTTTGTTCAACTTAAATCGATTTCTCGCCAGTGTGTTAATCAAGCACGTTAAAAAAACAATTGAATGATAATAGTAACAAATTAAAAAGATCGTAACACGATTTAGTACTTTCAAGACATGGTGCACATTATACAACTTTATAAATTAACTTTCATACCTATCTACTTATAAGATGTCAGTCAGTAATACAGGTTTGCCACACAATACACAAGCTATTAGGTTCGACACCTCTTGGAAGTCAAATTTAACGAACTTAATTGATGAATGTTGATTCAAGTTACAGAATCCTTTTTTGAACCGAATACAGTGCTCGACCTCAGACGAAGTCGCAATAAATGTTTAGTATAACATTCTGTAATGAGTCACTACGGTGCCTATGCAAGCGAAACATATCCGTCGATTCGTATGGACTCAATGCGACACATATACGACATTCGAGCATTGGTCCAGTTGTACAGAGTGACATTGCATCCGTATCATTGTGTGTAGTGACCTGAACGCAGCTTCTGCAATCAGATCCTCGGGCAGGGTGCCGGAACGATCGCTTCACGGATATCGATTAACTTCCATCGATGTAGGTAGATATCGATTATAGTTTGCATCTACACTTCACACGGGAATGCCATGGTAGCGGAAATAAAGGGAAATTACAAATTGTTCTTCAAATTTTATGTCAGTAACGGTGTTTGAATGTTCGCGTGATATGTTATACGAAGACAGTTCGTATTATAATTTTGGTGGCTGCAATCAGTATGGCTTTGAGCATTGCTTACATTGTTTATGAAACTATAAATCTAAAATTTTGAATTACAAACTTAATTAATTTCAAACTCTGATAGTGATAGTAAACATTCTACAGCTTACAGCTACAGCAGCTATCTACGCCTCAGACCAATGCATTTATATTTATTCGTGAATATAAAATTTGCATAGGGCAGGCATCGAACCCGTGACCTCTAAACTAGCCACCAGGTACCACTAGGTCGTCATATAAAATAAATAAAACTGAACTAATCTAAAATGTGATTTATATCTAAAGGGAACTAACTGATTTGTTATTTTAACAGTCTAACCTAGATTCTTAAATCTTAACATCACAGTTAAAACCTGTTTAATCAAACCAAGATCCAATATCTTGTCAATCAAGTGTTGTTTAGATATGTATTCGTAAAAGGATGTATCCGAAACGGTAAAGTAACATCAAAGATTTGTACGACTGTCGAATGATAGCTTCAACATTGCTGTAAATAATGAAATAGGTATATATTTTTTACATTCGCCGAAGTGATTGACTAGTCAATGAACTGGATCCATTTATCAAACGATAATATCGGCTTATCCTTCAGATAAATTAACTGACGACCTTTAAAAGCGGCAAGAAACTGAACTTGTTGATTCCTAATATACAGAATGTCAGGGCAACGCTCCTGAAGCCGAATACACAAGGTAGCAGTAGTACTGTACCCGTAGGGGTACACTACATATTGGCATAAAAAAATTACTATTTGGCAGTCATTTTTTTATAAGCTAATTAAAGCATAATTTACTCTCAGTAAAGTTAAATGTAAGGATAATATTATAAGAAAATCACATCACTACACAAAAATAACTAATAGCGCTGTTCATGAAATTGATGTTTTTAAATTAAATTATTGCTTCATTTAACTTTATCAACACGATGGAAATTGAATCTAATAATTTGAATTATTTTTAATCTAGATATTTTTAAGCTATCTAATAATAGATTTTTTTATGAATCTTAATTTTTTTATGTCAATATGTAGTAGGTATACCAGGAGTACTATCAGGGGCCTTCGGCTTCGGGAGTATATCCCTAACACCCTGTAGGAAATTTGAAAATTCTACATTTTATGTAGAATTTTCAAATTTCGCAAAAAAAAACGAAAATGTCGTTGTTTTCGTTGTAGTGTGTCTGATTTGATTCAAGATTTGATGGGTTCTACAATATGTAAGGACATTTGAAAATTCAACATTTTATTTCGTCACGGCCTTAAATATTGAATGACAGTGGTACTAATGGAGTGTTATATTTTGTTGTATTGGTACACAAAGATGGTTAATTAAGGCCAACAATAGTTACATAAGCAACCCTTTTGTGAAGTGCACCGTAACCTCGAGAATTCTCTACGACACGACGACGTCTGGCGTCGTCACGGCTACTAGTAAAGAAGCCTCTTGAGTGCGACTCTGTATTTAAATAATGTTTCGTGGTAACGCTGTAATGGAACTCGATTAGAGTAAATTGAGAGTTTTAAGGAACTAAGTTTTAACGTACAGTCGCGCTCAGTAGTGTATTAATAAATTATGTTTAGGTTAACCAGTACCTTAGCTCTATATAAATAATCCATACACCTAAGCGTTGTTCTCGTTGCATCGGAGCCAGTCTGCTTACTCTTAATTCTCCTTTAGACTTGTCATAAATAACTTTTATGAAAGCAATGGTGTTCTGTCCTATAATAGCCTACTATAAGACCTAATAATGCACATGTTTAATGATAATAATAAGCATAAACGACTGTGTAATTAATGTTTTTTTTTCAATGTTATTAGCAATTACTTATCTTAAATGTAAAATGAAATGAGTGCTTTGGCACTTTGAAAGCAATTAGTAGGTACGCATTCAAATCAATTTAAATCTTTTCAATCTAAATTGATTCGATGTTCGAATTAATCATAAATAATTTCTAAGTCCTTGGTTCTGTGGATCCTAATTCCTAAGTTATGGAAATATGAGTTACCGATAGTTCTTCAAAAGTTTTTGTATAGAATGTTATTTTCTCGACAAAACGAGAACATCTAAAAGGGCTTAGCTTACAAGAACGAGATCTAATAATATCTCCCGCTCTCGTCGCATGCCTAGCGTTCCAATCTTGAAGTCACACTAGCAAGCGTGTTAAAGTTTGTGCAGCAAATGAAAAAGTCCTCTTAGAATTGAGTACTCAAATATTAATTGAGCATGTAACAACTCAAGCCACACGCGAAAAATAGCGAAGTTTAGCCAAACCCGCAGTTAGACTCGAAATATTTGACCCCAGACTCCAAGGTGCAAGCTTCGGACGCGACTGAGATACGCTTGGATGAAGAAGACGTAACAGTTCACACCACGATTTCTGCTTCCACAAGTTTCCAGCTAATTTAATATTTAAGTGAGTTCCTACATGATACGCTTTTGGTTTAAATTTTACTTTTATTCAACCACAGTGTAATTTTAATTCTGATGTGAACAATGAAACGATATATCTGTAGAATAAAAATGTGGAAAAATAAATGTGTACAACGAAATAATACCTATAACATAATTACAATGCCACCAATTCAAACTATGCCGATAGGTATCTTTGGCGCAAATGCAAGCTAAGTTGACAAAGTGTCATAGCGTGATGTCATGAAATGGTACGGCAGCGTGTATAACTAGCAAACCAACATAGATTTTGAAATATGAGATGATAATTTGCTTTAGAAAAAATAGTGGTAGGTATATAAAACAAATAGCTTCAACAGTTGTAGACTTAACGCTGTCACTTCGTTTTAGTAGGACAAACAAATACGGGAACTAATAAAATATGACCGTTACGAGACGTCGGATACGAGGATTAAGCTCCGACCGATATTTCATTTCAGCATGTTTGGACTAGACTTTAAAAACTCCATGTTAAAAGCGGCCATGTTTCCGCATACCGCTCTATATTCAAAAGAGTCGTGTTATAAAATGATTTACAATTTGATTCGAAATTTCAAATCCTCATTTGCCGTGACGTTTGCATGGGAGACAAAATATATAGTCAGAAATAAAATTCATGCTTTATAAGATAATGGTGTCGATTCCGTTATCTCTACATTTTACGTACATTTTAAAACTAATTCTGTAATTATTTTTTTTAATTAACCAACAAGTTTCGCACGAAAAAAAGAATGCAAGCCGTTAAAATACTGAATATTTTTTTATAAACAAACATAACGAAATAAAACGAAATTTAGTGAACATTTAAGTTACAGATTTTACAAAATGTAACGGTACAACAGAATTGCGGTCACTGTAGTGGTTTTTGTTTGTTAGTAGGTTTTACAGAATCAAACTTATCGGAGTTTGTAATACCGATACAAAATACAACATGCGCATTTTTGCAACTGAAATACTTCTCTATCTTATTTGGTATATTATCATGTAATGAGATAAGTACTAATTCAATTCTACTTAACTCGTTTAGTCGCTGCGAATGATTGACAGAAGCTGTCATCTGTTTTGTAAAACTTTGGAAAGCTCAGAGGCACGAAAGAGCGCTGTTGACGGCAATGCTCGCCTTCTAACTTAGGATCAAAATACCTGTGAATGTCATAAATAAAATTAAAATAAATATTCTAGTACAGGACAATCTACACAACGCCACCTATACCCATTGTAAGCATAGCTTATCTACTTGTGTTATGAGTTCTAGAAGGCGAACTTGATACATTTTGTTTATTTGTAAATACACACATATTTGCACTGTGCCGGAATCGAACCCGCGCCTCCTGCTTAGCAATCGCGTTAATTACCATCACGTCGTCATACGGTAATGCAAATTCGTCACCATTTCTGATAAGTACCTGGATAAGTGTTTTTTTATACCAGACAAGCACATGGATGTTTGCATACCAGAGGAGTCACACTCGTGCACCGATCCGGTAGAAACCTTCTAATGGCCTTTTGAAGGGCCACATATTATAGTCGCTTGGAAAAACCACAGCAGGGAGTTCATTCCACAGCCTGAGCGTGTGCGGGATGCAGTACCTTTCATACAGCACAGTGCGCACCGTTTCTAATCGATTCCACTCGTCCCAACCAGTGAAGGTGTGGTAGGGAAGAGTGGAAAAACATCCACTTGTCCCCAGCCCTAATGAACTTTTTGTCTGTGGTGAGCGGTTCAATGATAAAAAGTTACCGTGGGCATCATGTCGAAAATTCTTCTGCACCAATAGTGTCTAACCAATTGTGCGCTGTATCTACATATTTTATCGGTAGCTATCGTCTTAATCTGATCAAATCGAACATAAACGTTTGGGATCTGGAAATTGCCTGTAATATCCTATATATAAACGGGAGCATGGACACATTATTCCATCTAGTAGACCACTAGCTCTATAATAGCTAAATAAATTGGTAAACTTGTTCAGTAATAGGATAATAGCAGTTGACCACGAAGCGGCGCGGCGGTCGGGTGAAGGCCGGTCTCCCAGCGACTACATAAATACACATCTAACTTATGATTCGCTAAACAACAACTTCCGTCAGCGAACGTGCTATATTCGGAACTGTTCTCATTGACAGCGGGTAGCGGGGATACTTTAGTTAACTTTGCTATCACCAAGAATAGCAGTAAACTGATAATAGCAGGCCCATCTCGAGAACTGCCGGGTAACAAATATTTTTGCCCGTGTATCATGGAAGAAGGATCAGCAGTGTACGTCGTGTTTCTATTGTGAAATTTTAGAATTGTTTCATTTGTGCATCAACGGCAGCAGCCTGAAACCATCACCTAGAACCATCATCGTTTTTGCATAAATTCCGGTTGTATCGGAAGCTTTTACCTCGGAGTCTGCATTTTTCCTGTCGTCCGTTTCTTCGGTCGCGGCTGCGTACTTCGATATTTTCTATAAATACCATCAGGGCTCCACAGCCTATAGGTATAGGCGATATCGAAGTACTGGAGTTAGACCAATTGTTTAACTTTTTAGGGCTCCAACTACCCGTGAAGACTGCCTGATATATGTTCGTATGATAACCGGGCATTCATGCATATAAATATTTGCACTGAGCGGGGAGCGAATCCGCAGTAGTCAATAACCAGCGATGTGTGAATGTGAACAGTTGAAAGGTCAGTCAGCCGCAGAAATTCGCTCAGTCAGCCGCCGATATTCGCTTATTCACCCGCTTGCAGTTGGAAAACGGATGCCGACCACACGCGAATGTCGATGCATTACAAACGCTTAGCAGATATTATACATTTAAAAGCGTGTAAATCGCCACGTGCAAATGCATTTGTTTACTATCAAACTGACCGTGAGTAAATCCGTATTACTGCGTGATAAAACGTATCCGTCGAATAACCGTGTTTTATCAGAAGAGCAACTTTACAGGAGGAATAAAATACGGAAAATATTTAAAAACTCTCTCTTTCCTGTATTGTATTATTGAAAAATAATATACATATGTATAATGAAAATATATGTATTTATTATTCCTTTCCTACACAGGACAATGCGTGCAAAGCTTAGATGTCACCCGCATACGGTGCTGAATATTCCATGAAGAATCAATCGGTTCGGCAAAACTGCTGCACCATTAAGTCTCGGAATTCCTTACCAGCTCACGTTTTTTCTTCTTTCTACAGTCAGGGTTCCTTAATTTAAGCGGAGCGCGAAAAAGTTTTTGATGAGGCCGTCAACTGAACGCCACCATTGTAACACTGTACGTGTTATTAAATATAAGAAAATAACATACGGTTGTCATTTCCCTAATACATGAGACTAGGGTAGTGTTAGTGAAAAGGGTTGCCACTTGCCAAAAAAGCGAATGACATGTAATGTTATAAGGGTTTTCTGTAGCAGTCAGCTCACCGTGAAGCGGGTTTCGTGTGTTTGTTTACAACTCAAACACACATGATTTCACAAGCTGAAGTCTGAGTGCACGGTTTCAGCGTGTGATATTTTGGTCACTGTTAGCTGTCAGCACTCCGCAAGCGACTGTTACAAAGCTTGTTAAGAGCTCACGCTCTTGTATTTACTTCTTGTACTCGTCAGAGGTATTGAACCTTCAGTGGAGTGGCCTTTAGATTTAACGGAGTGGGGTAAACACAGTCTGTTAAAATCATAACCTGTATGTTTGTAGGTTCATCTGTTCCCTCATAGCTCCACCACTAATTAATATTAATGAAGAAATGTGGTATCATTAGAAGCGTCGATCGTCCTGCTATATGACATGTCACTAAATCTAATGTGGGGCCCTCTAGTGGTTAAAAGTACGTAGGTAGAAATAGGGAAATATAAATATATTAAACGTGTATGGTATCAAATGAAAGGGCTTCATTAGCACATTTCATAGAAGTACATATGTATAATTTGTTAGCTGTTGCTTGCCCAACAATGATATACCTAGATAAAAATAGGTTAAAAACTTAAACCCAACTTCTAACTTACTAAAATCACGTTCTAACAAGTAGTAAATAGGTACAAAATATCAAGGATAAACTGTGGTCGTATGCCACTGTTAGTAAGTTATTAGCATAATTTTTAATCAAAATCATTAATTAGTTTATATATAAAAATGATGTATTCGTTTGTACAATAACAGGAAAACCGTTTTGTTTCTATGACGTTAATTTAAATATTTTATAATCATAATCATACAAGTAGGTACACAACACAGCTAGCCAATACATATTACACAATGGTTTATTTTATTTTTCATGCAATTATGTTGGAAGTTCTAATAAGTTGGAATAACTGTATCGTTTTCTTAGTTGCAACACTGGAAATAGAGAAGTACGAATGGGAATACTGCAAAACAGTAGACCACACTTATTTCTTTTTCCGTCGCAAAATCCTCACGGATTCCAACCCCACGCTAACCGGTGAGAGTGGTTAGGTATGTCGGACTGGAACCGACTAAAACGCTCGCCGTAGGTAACATAATATACATACATATAACATATTATGTCAGCAACTTTCGTTCGTCTACTGGCAAATATATTTTATTTAATTGCTTTCTGTTTGAGGTTTCCGTCCGTTTTGGCCAAAACGGAATGACCGATTTAGATATTATTTGTAAATAAGTACTCAGTTGGTCTAGACTCATACGACATCACTTTCGGTTTCTTGCGAGCAATAAAATCTTATAGCAATAAATATTTAAAAACTGTGCATATTTAGTCAAGAGAATGTGAAGTAAAAATGTTTCGTATTTTAATCACCGTGTGACTAATTTCTTAATCGGAAGTGTTTTTTTTTTTTCAAATATAAGGTACGTAATGTATGTTTGTTAGAAGATGTGCAGCAAGGATCCTCTTCATAATCACTCAGCCCAAATATTTGTAGTGTTTATGCAATATGTTGTTCCCGTCCCGGGTCTGCCAGGGTGCGAGAGATATATTGGTTACTATCTCACCTATGGCCAAAGAAGGCGTAAGTTTTAGTCGGTTCGAGTCCGATACATTACATCCTCAACCGGCGGCGATTATATCGGTATTCGTAGAGGTTTTTCGGATGATATAATTTAAAAAAGGCACTCCACTCCCATCTTTGTGTTGGCCTACCTAAGATGTACCTTTTATAGTAAAAAAAAAGTAAGGAGCAGCGTTGCATCAAATCTCTCATTTGTTTTCTTATCAATATTACAGTTTCAGTAGAACCTGGCCTATTGTATAAGTTTCAGAACTAGCTGCGTATAGTTACTAAATTATAATTTTGTATATTATTAACTTAATTACATATCATTAGTTAAAATTAATTATTCATCTTTCATTTCACTTATTATGGGTAGATATCTGACCTACTTCTAAATTGGACAGTATTTGCCCGGTCCCAAGTAATCAGTTAGCTCTATATTTAGGTATGGCCCTTTCTATATACCCATGGGAATGTTTTCTGTAACCTTTTCTATGTTTTTAGTCAGTCAGGTCTTGGTAGGCTCATTTTGAAACAAACTCAATGCATTAATGTCTTGCTCCGCCCGCGCTGCACGGATGTCAGTTAACAATATTTCAGCTCATCAACCGATTTCGAGCAAATAAGAGAGTCAAATACAAGTAAGATTTTAAGTCTGACTAAGATAAAAACAAAAAGCCGCATCAAAAACGGTTCAAGAGTTTTTGCGAACATCGCGGACAAACATACAAGAATTCTAATATAAATATTTATGTACTCAGTATCGTTAGTATCGTTACTATAACATAAAATATTACTTTATTTACCCAACTATGGCGGAGGGTTATGATTAAATACACAGACACAGTCACTTACAACTATATAATGATACCTATATTGATAACAAATAGAACATTACAATTTAATATCACGTAAAAAAGGGGATTGTACATAATATATTACAGTAGCATATTGCGTCAGCGTTTCTAAAAAAAGTTGAATGAACAATGAAGTACTTTACTAGGATAAGAACTCTTCTCACTTTAGAAAACAATTATTATTATGTAAATAGTATAAATAGTTAGGTATTAAATAGTGATAGCTAAAGGATAGAAAGGCCTTGCAATTGAATGATTTTTATTGCGAATCCCCTCTTTACATCTAGCTTAGTTGCAATGTCGGTTAGAAATTACAGTTCATATATTAAATAATGTCTTTATAAATATTCCCCTTTATAATAAATAGCTAGTGAAAGTACCACCACCTGTTGCAAATACAGAGTAACGGAATATAATATTAAGATACTTTATACTCATTCATATTAAATTTTAACCACAAAAGTATGGAGATTTTTGACAGTCTCTTTCGAATGCAGTGGAATGATAGGTAACACAGCATTAAATAAAGTTAGTTTCAAGCCGTAATTACTGTTTCTAAGCTAACTTTTTATGTTTCACACAACGGATTTCAATACGGTTTTCGCACTAATTTAGATTTTCTTACGGTAGGCTGATACGCGAATTACTGATGCCGTTTTCGAGTTCCACAGGGAAAGAGTCTCCCTGTTTTTATCGAAAGTACAGTATGTGCTATTTACATACATTTTTGCGCTTAATTATGTCATCCTAACCGTACTTTTATTATCGTGCGCAAAATCCGCGCGGATACCATCTCCGCCAAAATCGGTGGAATTGATTTGTACTGGCGTGGTCGCAAAACAATATCAATCTATCCATCCATTCATCTATTAATTAGTTTAGATGAACCTACACACCTTAAAATCTCGAATAATTCTTATTTCTTTTTTATTCTTTCAGAAAAACTAAAATAAAGTGTAGAACCCAGTTCATCTGTTTAAGTCATCTCATAACATCTACTAGTAGTTAAGATATTTTTAGTTCCTTGCTAGTCAAGATTGATCTAATACTGACCAGGCCAGGGTATACAACATTACATGGTGAATATGTGAAGCTTGAAATTCTTGTATACTTATTTTGGCCAACCATTTATGAGTAGTTTAGGTTCACCGTAGAAAATTTTGGAGGGTAGCTAATTTGATACAACAATACTTAATTAAAACACCGTTAACATTAGTATTATCTAAATCGTATGTAAAATCATTCTAATGAATTAATTGCCCATAAAATTGACTGTTGGAAACATTGGAAACAAACACGCAACAACTAAAATTACACTATCAACAGTTACGATGAAATGTGTATTTATTTATTGATAAACCACAACTATGATGAACATAACACATGGGAAGAAAAAACCCATTTCATGACACCAGAAATAGATGGGCAGCAGCTGTGTCAAGGGCACGTGTTTTTTGTAAACAGGGCACTGCACACGTGTGACCTCTGATTAAACATTAACGATAAAAGTGGTGGAGAAAACATTGTCTAGTCGACGTTTTGAACAAATTTATTGGGACAATTTTGTCCGTATTGAGACGTTTTGATTTCCCTATTTTTTATCGACAATACGGACTCCATCCAAATATTAGAACACAAACATTTATATATACTCTGAGGTGTAGATTTTGTAAACAATTTGATAGATACGAGTACTAACTTTTCCCGCAGTGGGATTTAGGTGTGTAAAGTTTCACGAATAATGAACGATGAAACTGTTTATGTCGACAGTGTTTTAATCACTTTATGTGGAACTTTATATGGAACTGTAAAATGTAAAATGCGAAATTGGAATATTTTAACTAGTTTTGGAGCGGTTTTTGCATTTATGGCAAAGATATTTCGTTGGAGGAAAAAAAAGTTGTTAAATAAATGTGGTCCCTAGGCTTAAAATAACATTCAATTGGATTAGAATTTTAACACTTCTTAAGACGACGATTTAAAGAAGCATTTCATTTAGGGCGCGCAGTGTACCAAAGAATAAATTACAATTGAATTTTATATAGGTATATAAACATTCTCAAAAATAATGTCGCCAGCTCAGGATTAATGCTTCACATGCCTACAGCGTTCGCACAGACGCCGAGTACGATAAGATTGGATTCTATCTACAGACTGAAAATTTCGTACCCAACTTTTAAAATTGAGAAAACCTCTCCAGTGGCATTATTAAAAATCGCAGCTCATTTATACTCGTAAGTTACGCAAAATGTATATAATGAACCTAGTGCTTCCATGGCAATTAACGGAATTTCATTAAATTCCTGTGACGCAAATATCATTCAAGATCATTCAATTTAAGGACGACGACCCCGTCTGGCACGAACATTGGGTCCACTACATCGCAAGTTACTACTCTCTTAAGGAGTACAGTAACAGTCATATGTACTACTTGTCCATTTTTCGGATCTGCAGATATAAAAACCTATAATACGGAGTCAATATTATGTTCTTGCACCGCAAGAGGTAAAATATTTCATTGGCTACTCTTAAATTAATGCTTCACTTAAATCGATGATAATAACATTTGAGATGAATTTTGAAAACCTCTAAAACTGCTCAAATGATTCAGAATTATATAAATGTTGAGTTTAGAAACAGTAGTATGCATTCGTACAGTGAAAGTAAAACTAGTAGTAAGACTAGTATAACTCGAATAAGATTAAGAATAACACACAGCAAGAAGTACCTATAAGACATTTTAGAAACCAGAGACTCTACTAACAATATGAATTACGTAATAAATCAAAAACATTTCTAGCTGTCAGACTGCTTAACGATTGTTGTCAGTTGTTCATATGGCAACGGAAGTAATACCTTAACGGGTTCTCAATGGCAGCGATCCAAAAGTATCCTACTTAAAACACGACCACTTGATGAATCGTCTAATCGACGATGCGTTCATGATCACTTGATCATTGTGGTGGCCATTTAGCAGCCAGTCGAACAGATCACGCCATCATTCTACAGGAAGTGGGGAGCATAGTCTATTTTCAGACATAAACAGTACTAATTTATCAAGTCCTCCGTCTATACTGTATAGGCACAGGGCCAGGGCATCTAACTAAACGTTAGTACGAGTATAATGAAAAAGCTTTTACCAACCCACGCAGAAATAGACATAAATGTCTCCATTATTGTGTTACGCCATTACATTAATGTAATACCTTCAATTTGTTATACAATTTTTTTGCCATATTTCTTCCATGATTTATAACGTAGTACATAGATCAAAAGTTCGATCGTTTATAAATGTCTAAACGACAATGATGTAACCGTTCTTTAGCTAAAACCCAAAAGATATCATTATATGAATCATTTTCCGATCGTTCGCATATGGACTTATGTTATTTTTTATGGGCAGGACTCTTCCTCCAAGTTCATTGCTCCTTTGTTTTGCATCGCGATGCGACCGCGTCTGCATATTGATAGACTATTCGAGTTTTATATTCTTTTTTGTAGGGTTCGGGCAAACAATAAGATGCCGTATTGTGGGAGACCAATAAACAATAGAAACGTGTGATATTCCCATTGTCATTGTCGTTAATTTTTAACCTAATTATATATACCCAATTAACTTGTAATAAAATACTTTCTTCTTCAAAACGAGATAGACGTTGTTAGGCGACGATGACGAAAGAACATACATTTTGTTGTGTGAATGTTGATATTTAAACATCAGAAATGGTTCCATCTTGAGCTTGTCAAATGATTTGATAATAATATCTAGTTTTAGTTTCTATTTCAAGTTGATAATAATGTTCGAAGATGAAGCATTCGAGTTAAAAGAGACATTTACTAAAATATAATTGACGTACAAACTATGTACCTAGTATAAATTGCCACCTGAGCTTGTTACGCATTACATCACCGCAAAGATCACCGCGATTGGCGGTAACGAAGGCTGCACACAATAGACGTGCCGAAGGCGAAAAATAGTCGACATCCGGGAAAGTGTAGTTAACGAGGAAACGTTTCAATCGGCCAGCCGCAAAATGTCTCTATCGCCCACATTACATCGTTATAAAAAGGTCTACAAGATATAATTACCAAATTGAACTTTGAGAGACGTGACTCAATTTGAGCGTAGGCGATGGGTATTAGACTTCTTTTCGACTTCATCGCGGATTTGGGAAGTCATAGGATAAAAAGTACCCCTTACTTCTATGGCCTTAGCTATTTCATTGTCAAAATTTAAATACTACAAAAGGCGTGCGTCAAGTCAACAATATTTAGCAAATGAGTTACTTTCGCAACTATAATAATGGCGTGGATTCGTTAATAAAAGTAATCGTGCGTGGCACTGAATGAAGTCATAAATATCAGCTATGAATAACGGAGCGTTCTTTTGTCATAGTATAAAGGTTACTGTAAATGGGTACTCCCATGAGAACCAACGTGAAAGGTCGTGTAACAATAACCTATATTGGGTTAAGAAATTCGCGACTATATGGCGCTGTTGACATTGCTTTTGCGGTGTACAAATTATGGAAGAATACGTCATGTAAACGTTTCGAAGTCAAAACACAGTGAGGCGACCCAAAAAAGGTTTATTCATATAACACACGCGGATACCGCACATGTAAACATACCCAAAGATGGGCCGTAAACCGCTATAATTTTACGATGTTGCTTCCATTGCTAGACGATAAACATATCCCTGCGTATAGAAACAAGATGCTACACAGACACACGAAAACAAATAAACGTTCCCTGCCATCCGACAGACAAGTTTAATTTTACTTTCGATTTTATAAAAAAATTTGGTTCCACAAAAATAAAAACGGTTTTGTTTGACTTAGCTTAATTGGCATTACTCCAGTATACTATGAATTACGAGAGCGACAACCTATTAATCAGAGCTAAGATAATAGTTGTAAAAACACTTTTTCGGTATGGTGAGAAATTAGAAACAACAGACATTCAAATTAATATCGCTACGACTTTCAACCGTCAAAGTTCAGACAATGAGCTAAATGAAGAAGAATGGTATAGATATTATGCAGGTCCAAATTATTTATTATCAAGCTACGTGAAAGGTATAATAACGATGGGCCAATTTCTCTAAAACAAAGCACCTTAATTTGATTGATTGCTGTTTTTCAATGCCAAATAAAAAGTATGACAATAAAATATTTCACGATGCATAAACATGAATATTTCATGATTTTTTTATGACGTGGTAGCAATGTAACTTTGTAGAATAGAATGCTCCGAATAGACATTGGATGTTGACGCCTTAGAAAACATACAACAAGCCTTCAGACTCTCTGGCGACATTTGTGTACACTAGTCAACCACACCACTTCAATGGAATATAGGCCACCACCAACCGCGAGAACACTTCGCTACAGGAAATTGTGAGGGAAAAGCTTACATGCGGGTTTTTTATTCGCTACCGTTGCTACATGTTATATGTTGTAGACCTAGTAATTAATGGCGCATAAATGAAAAAGGCCATTATGAGATGGAATATGCTTTTAAATTATTTTATATCTGGGTTAGTTTATTACTGCGTTGCTTAAAAAATAACTAAGAGGTTCGTTTTCAGCGCTATCTGGGTCGAACTGATTAGCTACGGATGTTGCTATATTAAGTGTTAAACTATTAATCTTATATTACACTAAATTGATTATTTAGTTCTCTATTTAACACCTTTTTACTGTGGTACTGAAACTGTGACGATGTTGAAGATGAATAATCAAGAGTAAAAAAAAATCTTTATAATCTGGTCCATGACATACTTGTAGTGATTTACAATGCTATCGTACAGTACCACTTAAACGTGATGGTTTTAACTACGACTCTGGTTTTAAGGGTAAACAAACGAGTTACAGATTATTATTATTTTTAACACCAAATAATTAATATGCTTGAGATAAGAAAGGAATATGTCAAAATAGGCAGTTTCTTCAGACCGCAATATCTTTATTGCGAATAATACATAATACATAGGTAACGCACAACGGGATGAATAGTGAACAAAGCGTGAAAAGAAATAGAATGTTCAGCTAAATTCTGCAGCTATTTTCTTTCAAACGAAAATTTTGACTAGTTCATTTTTATAACAGAATCATGAAATATCTGGTAATGGAGTTATTTAAAATAATGACAAAGTAATTTAGTAAAAAATTCTAATAATCATTTTGTCTGTAGGTATATGCTCCTGGAACCCTATTCACTCAGTTTCACGGGATATATTACTGACTGTTAAATAATAGATAATATTATGCACATTGCACACTCGTGCTTTATTTCCGGTTAGTATACTTTTAAATGACATTTTTATTAAAAGCATGCAGATATGGTTATGATGTAAAAAGATAAAAGCTTCTATAAATAAAGCATGGCAAAACATTCATTCGTTATACCGGTTGATTTTATAGTGGTTTCGGAAAAAAAGATTTTGGCCACAATTTCGATAGTAAAATCGTAAGGAAGCCTTAATTTGGCGAAAAATTATTTTTTTTTTACACGTCCCATACATTTTTCTGTTTACCTGTACATTATTGTCATACATAAAGTATTTTTTTTTTTCAAAATTAAAACTTCCAGTCGATTTTGCTACCGAAACTGTGTGTGAAACAAAATATTCTTTTTCCGAAACCACTATAAAATCACCCGTTAATATTAAGTTGCATGACTTAATGTAAATTCCAGCTTAACATTGAAGAATGTAGAAGTAAAGCATTTCCAACGTCAGTTTTTAAATTTAAATTTTTAATTTTACATGTTCATAATAAACTACAGTCAACAGCCTATATTAATGATCGTATGAAGCTAAATTTGGTAAGCTGTCTAGTTCATAAAAACTATCAAACGTTATTATTTTGGATTGTTAACAAAAAAACTATCAACGCAAAATCTAGACTCAGTGGGGGCCAAGAATGGCGTCATCTCTCAATATAACTCACTATTCAATGATGAAAAACCAGATGACAACAGATTATCTGATATTCATAAGGAACATTCTAGTAATTACTGTATCCATAAACTGTATCATCGTTATTTGATGAGTAAATAACTCCTTGAGATCTAACTTTAAGCTAAACCAAGTCTTACAAGGTCGTCGCTCTAAATCGGTCTAACGGGTTCGATGTCCGATCGCCAATGTTGAGTTCATTTATTTTACAAATTTCCTGTATACCTACACAGTAAAAATAAACAACACAACACCTTACGCTACATAAAATACCTGAAAGATCTCTGCCTTGAATTGTTTACGAAAGCACTTTTCAATACCATAAACAAACCTTTTCCTCTTCACTATTTACAACTTCTGAATAGAATTTCTATAAGTTTTTTGAATAACTATCTGATTAAGGAAAACTCAACAGAAAAAATAAAAGTTATGTGTAGATACGAGACTATGTTAAAGCCAATAGTTTAACAGAAAGTTCTTTTCGCATTGTTATTAGATAGGACTACTTAGATTCATTCTATATGTGTTCGAGTCTATTGTATAGTAGACGCATGGTTCCATTATGTTCGTAATTATTTACCGATCCGGTTTCGTCAACAAAACACTTACTTTCGAACCGGTCTCAAAACAGGCGCCGCATGTCTACTCGCAACAAACCACGAAATAATAGATATTGCAAACCATTTTGATTAAGCAAAAGATCGTGCCTAATCCAATTACTATGGATAAACGAGTTTTCGTCGAATTAAAAAAAAACCCTAATCCGTAAATGTTAAAACACACAACTGTATAAAAATAGAATGGAGTACTTACATGACAAATGGAGAAGGAAACGAAGAATTAAGTCCAAATCCGGTTAGCACTTCATATAGTCACAAGGGTAGCTTGCTGAGATATTTCAGAGCATTAAGTGAATAGCGAAAACTATAAACATTAGATAATGAAGAAACACAACGCACGCGTCCTGCTGTGACGCGAGGGTGAACGTGACTGTGACTGCAGGCTTCCTCGCGAACTAGCGATGCAACCGAAAGAATTAGACTGCAACTGTACTGTTAATGCTAGGTATAGACTTCAGTCTGAGTTTAAGAACTTTTTAGATATTTGTATGTCAACGTATTTAGATGAGTTTTCCTACCAAAATCTAAATTAAACGAGTGATGAAGCATTGAATGCATGAGTGTGTGCATGTGTCTTTATGAGACGATTTATTACCTTTATTTTTTTAAGAAGATTGTCATTACTTATAGCCAATTACAATAATTTTGCAATAAAATCGATATCTTTTATTACCATTTTTATATATGTTGTGATATGCGACCAAAACATGATAGGTACTTATACCAATGTTGTCTAGATCGTAGTACTAACGGTCGGTGTACAAATAAATAGCACTTCACAAAAAAAAAAAACTTAATCGTTTTAACTGCAGACGACGATCGTCTACGGACTTGTAGTCGACGAGACATCAAAAAGGAATAAGCACCACTGTACCAAAATAATTTTATCCAGCATTGTGACGGAGTGATCGAGACGTCTCGGTTCACAGTTATACTGACTAATACAATGATGTACATTTTTCTCTCTGAATCCATTAGTTGTTACCGGTGCAGCTATATAACGTGTCAACAACCAAACAGATCAAAAGCCAGGTGCTTTATCATCTAAGAAAACGTGGCTTATCACCTGTATTACCGCGTTTTAATTACAATTAGAAAAAATAAAAATACGACATGAGAATAGCTAAATAGGGTCCATATTGACTCACCTAAAGTTCTTTATCCGAAATTGTTCTTCCTAACGATTTGTAATCCGAATGATCACTACTCCTAAAATTTTTCATCCTAAAGTTTTTATTCATACTATTTGTAGTGCTACCGTCGATGTTCATAACACTCATGTTTCCGAAAATTGTTATCAATAAAATCGTTAACATGCAATATTAAAGCTCCTACTGTTTTTTTATCCTAACGTTTTTATCCCTGAACATAATTACCATAATATTGTCACTCATACTTAGAAAGAAACATTTATCTACCAAATGTAACAAAAATATATGTCGGTAGAATTATATTTTATTCATAGTTTTAATTTTTTTTTGGTTATTTGTTGTTACATACTTATTACTATTAATTAGAAAACTGTTTAGAATGATTAAAGGTTGTTTCACTGATTTTTTGGATTCAGTGAATGAAAATCATAAAATACAACCGATTATGTGGTTATTTTCATGACCTTTTTCGTTTTCGATTCGTTTCTGGCGATGTGTGGTCACAATTCTAACCTAACCTAAACCAAGAACTATAAATATGACCGATTCGTTTCTGGAACTTGGCTGAATGACCGCAGCGAGATTGTACGTGTAAATAACTACAACTGTAAAAGTTACGCAAAATTAATGTAAATAATACTGATTATTATTAATAAAAATAAATCTAAACAAAAAAGGTATGACTCAATATTCCTTAATATAAAGGAATTCAATAATAGTGTAAAAGATGGTTATGTTGACAAAATATAGGAAAAGAAATAATAGTATAATAGATGTTTATTGCTACCGACATTATGAAGTTGAATGATTCGGAATTAAAACATTAGAGACAGAGTAGTTAGGAATTGTGATTGTTAGGATGAAAAATGTTAGGAAGAACATTTTCGGAGTTCCAATTTTCGGAGTTGAAAATTTAGGTGAACTTTGGCGCACCCAGCTAAATAATTATCTTACGACACTTCTGCTTCGTAATCCTATAATAGTACACATAACATCCTATAGCAAGTATTGTAAGTTATTTTTTTATTATTATTTCGATATTTATTGTAATGGCTGCATTTACAATTCCATGTTTGGATTTGATTTTTCATATTGAACCATTGTAGGACCCTGTAGAGGGGAAGGAAGGGTTAAGATTAAGAGAGTTTCTGTACAAGTCAAACAAAGTTAAATACCACCACAGAGCAGTATCAATTCAAGCCCTCGGTCTTCCCACTGATAACACAAGACTTTCACTGGAGAGTGAACTCTGGCTATCCTTCTCACCATCGTAAACATCACACAAGGTCATTATTAGCCGCGGTATTCTGTAGGGCGGAGGTACTTCATCAGTCGGACTGCTCGATTGAGACGGGAGATACCGTCATGCCGTACCTCTGTCAAACCTGTTCCTATTATTTCATAACATTTACACTTTTGTTAAGTTTTCAAGGTTTCAAATTTTAGTTTTTCTTCTAAATTATAGACAATTTGGAGCTGCATATACTTCTCAGTTCACTTTATTGGTTAATTTCATTCATTTATCCTCACGGGAGTATCGAATAGCTTGTTTGCTTATTTCGGTCTATTTCTTACGTTTATGGAGAACATTTCAAAGCTATATGATATCATCAAATTTTCATGTGATCGTGTAAGGTTTAGTGCCTATCTATCTATCTATCTATCTTAAACATGTTATAAAAGTTTGAGCAAAAACGTTTATTTGATAGTTTTCTATGTGTTCTCACCGATCTCACCGTTCATCCGTTAAGTTAAAATGGTGCACAGTGTTGGTTGGCATAATAGATAAAATAAAAGAAATGATGGTTATACAAATTATGGGGAGGGACTAATTATTTAGTTTTTAAAACAAAGGGAATATTGTCGATGGAACGAATGGCGGGGCGTGCAACGGTTCAAGTGATCAGATCGTCAACGGTTTCTACATCGTGCTGTGGGTTGGCACCACATGGGGCCATTAATTGTGTGATTCACAGACAAATTGCTCTCAGTTTCGGTGTACTTCGTTTCAGTTGATTGCATGATTAGTCTTCCTGATATGGATAATACAAACGCGTGCTTTGTTCTAAAATTTTCTCATCTTAAGCTCAAAATTATAGTATGAATGTTCCAGCATAATTAGAAGGATGATGTGGGTGACGCAATGCTTCTCATTATAAAAAAAAAGAAAAAGCTGAAGACGTTCATTTGAAAACATGATTATTGTTATGTTTCATGTTCTATTTCTTGAAAATCTAAATGTATTTTTTCATGCGCTAGCAGCACAGTAATAGGTTGATGATCAGTATTTATTTTGTACCAAACGAAAATATAAAATGAATAAGGATACTGAGTAAGCGGCTCAGGCACACGTGGCTCAGGATTGCAACAGGAAATTGTTTAGGCGTAAGCGCAGATACATTGTGAGCGGTGTGACGAATTTGCGCCATTGGATGGGATGCAATTTAATATTATTATAAAACATCATCACAGCTATGTTGTGAAACAAGATGACACGATCTGTGACAACACGTTTGTTTGCTTTACGCAATTCTGTAGAAAAACTAATAATACACCCGGAAATTGGAGCGAGAAAAAAGTGAGGAATACAATCGGAACAAAAAGTTGCATTTGTTATAGGCGAGTTTAGGGTTTGTAAGAAAGGAATCGCGATTTAATATTTGAGTGACATTTTCGGGTAGCGAGACGGCGTTCGACTGACCCAGTTTTGAGGTCTGCGGCAAGCTGCGGAGCCTGCGTACATTGAGAGGTCAGCGTGTTGCACGCAGCTAAGTCCGTGACACCGAAATAACGCGTAACGTACTTACATACCTAGTGCATAGTATGCATTGTTCGCTGATGTGTTTTTAAAAAGGGCTCACAATTTACAAAACACTAATTTACATACATACTTAGTACTCGGAAGTCTGTCACACATAAAACCTCAATGGAATATTAAACGAAAACTGATACATTAGTTAGTAGTAGTTAGTTAGTACTTTAACCAAAATCTCTAATTTTAATATTCTCAAGATTTTTTTGCGAGCATCTTTTTTTTTTTTATACTACGCTACGTAGGTGGCAGTCAAGCAAACGGCCCACCTGATGGAAAGCGGCCACACACGTGCTGCCCACCCTGAAGGGAAAGGGGGAGAGCTGGGAAGGGGTGGGGAGGCTAGGAAGGGGAGGGGAAGGAGGGGTATAGTGAGCTCTGGCTACCCTACTTACCGGCGGGAACACAACACGATGGTTATTATGACCGCGGTCTTCTGTAGGGCGGAGGTACTTCCCCAGTTGGACTGCTCATTTCGGAAGGGAGATACCATCGTGTCCTACCTCCGTTGATATCTTGTCTTATCGATGTCATATAGTTGTTTCAATGTGTATCACCGACTTGGGTAACTAGTACGGGATACAACAAAGAAAAGAATCTAATAATTATGTACAATTATGTGCTCTAGTGGCCAATAAAGTTGGCGTATCGCGCCCACAAAGGTGATATTGTGCAGCAGAATCTAGTGGGGGACTAAAAGACGTTCAACAATGGATAATTGTAGTACTAATCATGTAATATAACGCTTTAATAAGGAAATAAAGAATTCTATAGGCATTTCTTTGAAGTTACGTGCAGTAGTTTTTACATTGTGATAATTCTCACATGGGATAAAAATCGATACACTGTAGATTTGCTATTATACTACATTGTTACGTAGCGCCTATTATGCGGGTGAAAGTTCAAAATAAAAAAATTCGTTCCGCGTATTAATTAATTCTCGTGAAACACCCAATTACATAGTGCACAATCTATAATTCCAACAAAGATAGGATCAGAATGTTACGCTGAAATTTAAAAAACGACTTTGCAATACGTCCGTGTGAGTTAATAAACAACAATATGATACGAGGTTTTACTTTTTAATTCGGCACCTACCACTTTATTGTTGTTCATGGTAGATGAGCGATTTAATAAAGCGACCTATTTGCCTACTTCTTAAAATTTAAATTTTTCAATGATAGCCCAATAGCGTTTGGTCGATTGTTAATGGTAGATATAAGAGCTAGTGGCCGGCGGCATGCTTATTATTTAGATTTTTTTTAATGTAAGGCACGTCAATTTGACTTCATTCACACATTTTGTTAGTTAGTTTGCCAATCTTACTTATTATTTGCATCTGCTCCAATCAATTCTGTTTAGTAGGTCAGAGGTAACTAATGTTGTCTGCGGATATTAAGATCACAAATTATTCGGTGATACGTTCATCATACGTACAACCAAAGAGTTGAACGCTCTGCCGGAATCTGTGTACCTATCCGGATAGCTATAACTTGGCAGTATTCAAGAGTAGAGTGTATAGGTTACTTCTTGGCTAGCGTGCTCCACTGTCGACCACATCATCACTTACCACCAGGTAAGATAGTGGTCAAACGCGAGTCTATCGAACATTAAAAAATACATTTCAATAGATCTATTAAGATAGATCTGTTGTGATGTATTTTTTAATATTATATTATTTTTAATATTATTTTAACACTTCAAGAGTCTGCAAGAAGTTTGAAATCTGTCATAGAAAATACACTATTTAAGTCTGGATATAATAACGAACTATATTATAGGTAGATATCTTAATTTTACGTTGTAAATTTTAATCTGTGAGGTATCAAATGCTACTTGACTCTGTACAAAATGTGCTACTTGGAGTAGATTTCAAACGATTAAACTTCTACGGCTTTTCGGAAAACAAATCGATGGACGCAGTGGCTGAGGAAATTCGACCCTATTAATAGATATCCCTCTGCCACCTCACAGGGAGGTAAAGTAAACTTAGATTTCGTCAGCGGTTTTCAGTCTGTTATCCTCAAACAGGCAAATAATCCGATCAATAATTAGTTAGAGACGAAATCCTTAAATATCCATGGGTATATTATGTACCTACCCATGCTTAAATCTTTAAAACTACGCAACGGATTTTGATGCTGTTTTTTTAATAGATAGAGTAATTGAAGAGGAAGGTTTATATGTATAAAACATCATGCTACAACCGGTGCAGAGCAAGAGTGTAAAATATTGCAAAAACGAGGTGATGCAGACGAAGTTGCGCGGGTCAGCTAGTAATAAATAATTTCAACTTATCACATGACAGCCCTTAGTTTTTATTTTCTTCACTTGAGCAAAGAGATTAGAACTATTCAATGTGTAGTCTAACTGAACGAATATCCTTTAATTTATAACATATAAGATGGAATAAAGAATAAGCTCAGCCGCATCTAAGTTAGACTGAAAAGCCGACACCAACTGAGTTGGGAAAAGGTTCAGAGAATGATGATGAATGATGAAAGAATAAATAAATTAATTAATGAAAATTTATGAATTAATGGGTTTGCAAAGTACCGCAAGTCTGCAAGCTACTGGCAACCATAGAGTGTATCATTCGGTAGCTTTCACTGAGTGCAATTTGAAGTGCAATCTGTAATCAGTGAGTGTAGATACTGGAGCAATTAACAGTACGGATATGCGTATAATACCTATATATATGCGTACGTTGTATGAGGTATCTTCCTGTGATTGCGGAAACGCGTTTTAGTTGCGAGCTCGCTAACACAAAACCTTCTATTTCTTTCTCTTTATTAAAAGGTCTATTAGTCGCTAGGCGATTCTGACGTTTGTATTAAATTTGGTTTATTAAAAGTTTAGGGCGTATGGGGCGTATTAACATTTTTGGAATCCCAGTGCACCTTGCCTCGCATCTGCCAGTTGGCACACCTGCCTTTCAATGAAGGATTCTCTGGCCGAGACCTTCGAGCTAGCCACTAAATTAATATATACTAACTCATACATCAGCGGGAATGTTGTCACTGAGAGAGTTTTCAAGAGATAACGTAGTATTTTCTTGACTGAACTTGGGAATTCATTCAATGTAATACAGAAGGATAAAGTTAGCCTGTTGGGTCCAACTTTGTCTATCTGTAAGAAGTTTATTCAGTGTTTGCGACTGTAACGATAACAAACTTTGCTTAACCGGCTTCTCTCCGTTCGTCATCACTTGGCATCATTCAGTTTACCTCTTGAGCATTTCTTCGAATTAAGAACGCATTTAGGCTTTATTGGTACATCTCTGCATGGGTGGGTTATATTAGTGAAAGTGACTACTATTTATATAAATCACAATCATAGATCAGTAAGAATAGTATTACATACTATCTAAAATTTTAAGTAATAAGACTGTGATAGTATGTTTGATTAACGTACAGGATATTATTACGTAACAGTCTTAACCGATTAAAAGTACTTTCGAATAAAATAAAACATGGGAACAAGTTTCAATCTTTTTTATGCAACTGATAAAATTTTACTGAAATATTTTGAATACCATACTGTTATGTTTGTGTACAGGAGGCTAATGCTAGCGAAAACATGGAACTGAATATAAAACTGATATTAGACCTGTTACGACAACCAAGTACAACATTTTGATTACTTAATGGGAGAAAAGTGAGGGTAGTGCAAAAAACAACATGATTACTTACTGTTTTGGTTGTAAAATTCTTGTCCCCTTATGAATTACTTCAAATTAAATTCTTGGAATTTTTATAACAGTTAATTTATTGAGCTGCAGATGAACAAATAGTGATAGATACAGCGATGACACAAATACTTTATTTCTGTAGACATTACTTGACACTTTCTAAATCTTAAAGTGTCACGGAGATGAATTGAGTACAGTATATTGATATTAGGTATTTAAATATATAAATACTGAGTTAGTGATAGTGTTGAGGCAAATGTTTACATCCAGGAGGTTGCAGATTCAATATGCAACCGATGTAAGCCCACTTCTAATGTGTGATCCATGTTACTAGCATATGTAACGACTACAAGCAAGCGATAAATCGCAATATTTTATCAAGTTGTTAAATAAAGCATGTTATCATTATCACGAAACTGAGTCAACAAGCTTTTTTACACGCAATATTTGTAATTCAAAAATTTCATGAAACTTGAGGACGAACACAAAAATGTGTAGCTACACATATTCGAGTAGAACTAAAAATCACGGTTTGCGTGAAGGGTTTGACAGTAATGACGCTCATGGACTGTGTGTCGACAGAAAGCAGATGGCGGACAGTTGTGCCTGCATACTCCAGAGGGATAAAAGCGTTAGAATATGTATGTGCCTACTGAAGAGCCAGTAAGTTAAAGCTGTTATACATTAAATATCTTAATGAACATAGGTCAGATAAAGATCTACATATGATAAAGAAGTTATGTTACGTTGCAATAACTGAAGTATCTCGTTCATTCAATTAATTACATTCCGTTAAGTCACGAACACCGTGGTATTCTTGTATGGATTTCAAACTATTACAAAATATGTCATTGAAACAACGATAGCCTTGAGATAAGGGATCGGTGTACAGAAATGAGACATTGCGCAAGGTCAAATTTGGCTAGTATTGTTATAAATTGCCGAGATTGCAATAGATAGCGTCCATTTTTGGCCGAGACATGAATTGTCTGATGTACAGGTTTTGCATTAATTAATTCGTAATTCGTAAAAGGACACAGAATTAGACTAAATTGTAGAACAAAGAAATGGCACCGCTTCCGCATTCCTTATATATATAATAATATAATATATTAAGACCCTACATACCACTGGCCAGGACTTCCTATAACAAGATATCTGCCGGCTTACCAATGGGTCGCATGATGCTTGACAAACTAAATCGAAGTAAGATATTTTCAGTAAAGTAGTTTAGTCGTTTATCATCACGTGCCCTTCTGAATTTATAGAATCAGACTGGGTTTACAAATGCCGGTTAAATATACAATATTTAGGTGGGATTTGTAATCCCAGTCTGATATAGAATCATGAATAATAAAAGAGAAATATGATATGGTAGGAATTTTTGTTTACATGTTGTAGAATTTTATAGCAGTATTTGAAATATTATACGGGTGTTCTAAAATTTAACATCCTACATGGGTAAGGTACTCTAATGTTCGAACATAACGATACAAACGACAAACTTAGTGTACATACAAATTTTTGTGGTTTTTGTTACACTAACAGTGCAAGAATTGTATATTTTAAAGCTATATAAATAATAAAAAATATACTAGATGCATAATATTTATCGTGTTTAATGAAATTACTGATATATGTACATACATATTATGTGATATTAATATCATATAACCTCTATTTTGCATAAATTAGATAAGAAATTAACTTAAAACGCCGGTTAAAATGCTTATTGCATAGGAATTTATTTAAGGAAATGTAACTTCAATAATTGACCCACACATTGCAGCTGGTAAATATTCCAAGAACACTGTAGAAACTGCACGGAGCAAAGACAGCTTCGCTAATTATAACCGAAACGGTCGTCGTGCTACACATACATGCTTCTCCAGTGACGAACAGACAGACAACAAAACATCAACATAGAAATCTATTCACGTCAGATAAGCCATCAATCTTATAACCTTTTAAGCAATGGTGCGTAGGAAGAGTGGTTATAATCAATTTAGGCAAAATTGAAGTGGTCCGGTTACGATTAATAACACAATTAAGTGGCTTAAGATAAGTCTTGCGAGGTGGTCTTTCTAAATTAGATTCAAGTTTTTATTTTTAAGAGGAAGTCTGGAGGTAACTAAAAAGATTGGCAGGGATTTTTATACTGAAGCAGTAATAACAAGAACATAATATTTACTTAAGACGTATCAATTACACGTTAAAGTGAAGAACTGCACTGAAATGAAGCCATTAGCATCACTTCAGCACTGACTAACATAACTCTAGCATCCTATGAGTTCGCTCTAGCTTCTACCAACAAGGATCTAACCGGCAACTAACATTGCACTAGTAGCTTCCGAAAAATATGCATCTACCAGCCACACGCATCTTTCTAGAACCTATTAATGTGGTTCTATTGTTACTAATTTTCGTTCTAATATCTTCAACTATAGCGCCTACAATTTTAGTCGATTGTAAAGATATAAAAAGTTTCAAACACAAGGATAATTATAAAAATAGAGCAAGTGCTTATAGAAATAAGCATCCTAGATATTTCCTAGATAGATATATAGAAATAAATCCTAGAAAAGATAAATATAAAAAGAATGCACACAGGTGCAAATATAAGACTATGTAAGAACCTGTAAGAATTAAACGTAGTAGCAATACGAAGTAGTAAACAATAGATGGTGAGCAAGTGTTAGACTTCAATGCCTCCGACGAACCGAAGAGTTCGACAAATACGTAATTTATGACGCAGTCCATCCGACGGAATTAATCACATTTCTAACACCAATACAAATGTTATTTACGCGTGTGTGATTTATACGAGTTGATGCTTCTATATTCAGAAATATCGGATTGCATCAAGGCTGTCACAAATTATCAGCGACTTTCAGCTCAACTATAACCATTAAATTTAAACATTCTTGAGTTATTACATGATTCAGATGCAAGAATGTAGTTAGTTTTATATGTGTAAAATTGATTTCATATAAGAAATTAAAAGGGAAACACGTATACAGTCAAACTGCTAAATAGCACACTAACACAATTTGACGAACGACATCGCTTCGCGAAACTGTAAGTTCGTAACCAGTTACTAAACAACATGCCATTGACATGAAAGAAGAAGAAGAAAATGAATTCGTCAAAGTTCTTCGAAGCTTCTTCTACCGAAGTTCATTCTAGACAGTTCGGTATTCAGAAGACAACAACAAAACAAAGAAACAGCTATCAACTAATCAGGGTCCCCCTGTTGAGACGTGTCATAATAAGAAGTCTCTGATGAGATTATAGCACGATGATAGATAGACTTTACGCCCCCTACATCGTTATGAAGAACTCCCAGGTACTTACACAGGCCTTATGTAATTGTTTCTTATACCTAAGATAACGATAATGAACTACTAATTCATATTTTAAAAAGTAAGAGGTGTGTATTTGAAAATAGAACGCAAACTATAGCTGCAACAGACGGATAAATAGATAAAAAAGCTATCACTGCATAAATTTAAGTCAACGCAGTAGGTAGGTATATGGGTTCAAACCTCAACATAAAAATTATCTGCGAAAAACATTAGAGAAGATTATTAAGTTATGTGCAGCTAATGAGCAAAAAGAATCGACAGTGATAATCTATAATTTTATATCACTTATTAGAACAATAAAAAGCGGATACATACGTACAATAGAATAATACGTGCAGTGCCATTAGAAAATGTCAGGGCACGCGTGCTTTACTCACGTGGGGCGACGACCTTATAAATTTTATGGTCTCTAACAATAAGCCGTAGATTTAGGTCGACATTGTGCAGTTCTGTTCTACTGATAGCAAGCATACAGGAAAAAGTCATAGGTTTATTACGTAAGGATTAGCAAAATTGCAAAAAGTATGTAAAATAATGTACGACAGCAGAAACTAGAACATTATTTGTAATAAGCTTTTATTGGCAGAAACGGCGTAATATTAACTTTACCGTAACGACAATAAATTTGATTTGTTATGAACACGCTGACGACTGGAAGACACGAAACAAAAGTTTTCTTTGAAAAGTGGCGTTCGAAGGCATTCGTACATTTTCAACACATCATGATGGACTTCAAGGTTTCCATAAAATATGCTGGATCATGAATAATCTTTAGGGCATCGTTATCTTTTTGCAGAAAGTAATATTAACAACCGGATATGCTAAACCAGTTCCTATTTTTATGCCACATTAGTGGTATGAAAAAAGAACATTAAAAACTTCGTGGTTTATACTTTAAGGAGATAGATAACATCAATATCGTGATTTAAGCTCATGTAGAAAGTGCATTTGTCGTCGAGACACCTCTAGGAGTCGAGATAAGTACATGACAACGCCTCGTCGCCCACGTCCGACAACTGGCTCGAATCGAGCCTAATTTGGGAACTATACAATGGCAATTTCTGTAGGTACTTATACAAAAGATTTTTCCGCCAGTCAGATTTGTGAGTATTCAAGTATCTGTGGCAATTGTTTGCTTCGAACTCAGTAGTTTCAAACATTAATTCTCCGTAGGGTAGAACGTCCATGACAGGCGACCTCGAATTTGCTGCGGTTCGTCAGTGCAAGCAAACGTTGCGAATGGCGAGAGGTTAAATGGATAAACACGTTGACGTAAGCATTGCGTTATTTAGGAGAAATTAAACGCTACTAAAAGCTTCTCTAAAGTATAAAAATTGTTACCGGCAACAGGTATTTTATTGGAAGAGATTTCATAAGAGGTCAGTCCAGCCAGTCAAAAATAAACCGATAAATAATCACTATACAGATGTAGTACTTGGATTTCTAAGTTTCTCGAAAATGCTGACGACCGTGCGAAGTTGGGAGGAAAATGTAAGAAAGCTGGCTTTATAATAGAATTAGATTCGTATTCGGATATAACCGGGACAATACATAGTGATGACGATGAGTGGCGATATGACTAGTCAAGCTGAAATTAAAAAATATACCTATTTTCTACTTCTAATTAGATTTTATTGATACTGTATTCTATATTCTGTGCTTATTACGTATCACAAATATCACATGTTGAATTCAAAAGTTATAGATGAGCATATTGCCTAACCGTGCCTTGTTCTTCCTTAAGCATTGCAAAAGAAGTTTATCGTATTTCGAATCCAGCTAATCTACCGAAAATTTCATAGTGCATTACGTTACTTGCGCCATTAAGGCACTTGTGGAGTTACAACGTACATCTCGTAACGTTTAAGTCGCGCCATGTCTAATGCCCCATGTAATTGTGACGCGACATTATACACCTATATCAAGATTTTACTTACGACACATTTATATCCCTACACGTGGTTAGTTATAACTGCATCATATTTTTCGATATAATCTGTGTTATTTTGTAGTCAGAGGACATATCTTCTTCCAGTCAATAGCTGACAACTAAATCTAATGAAAGAAGTCGCTAAAACCACAGTAACCAGATTTGCAGATTCAATATTGAACGAAACGGTAATCAAACTGTGACTAAGCTCCAATGTTTACGCAAACAGAAATATAAAACCGTTTCTACGCCCGCAGCGCTTACATTGGAGTCACACGTGGGTTTACCTATGTTGATAGCGGGTACAAATCTGCAAGTAATGTAGTCTATCATAGGCAGTGAGCAGTTTGTGTCAGTTTTCTTCGATATAATTGTCAATTTTGCATCTGTCTTCAGATTTTATACCACAGGTTAAAAAACTTTAGAGTTACGTAATAACCTGCTGAAATATTATATGACTACAGGCAAGTAAGTGTAATTAAACAGACTTTTAAGGTACCTACCCAAAATATAAAAATAGCGACGCAAAGAGGTAAAAGTTATATTTTGCCACTTTGCGTAATTTTTGGTACGCCTGCCTGGTGTTCAATTACCTACTCTAACTTATAGCGTCATCCATACTGAAATATTGAATGAAAATGTCTGATTTCGCTTTACATGCCAAAAAGAAAGATGAAGATGATGATATTCTATGCCCATGAAAATCTTCTAAAACATTTAGAAATACTCTACATGTGTCTCCAGTACACGGACTAAGCTTCATTTTTCTATGCTCTAGTGGATGCCACGATATGTTTCTACCCAAACGTTGTCTGAAAGAGATCACGTTAAGCGATAAAGCCCATTGTACTGCGTTTGCATTCATAAGTTATTGCCCTGTATATTCCCGAAGAAGAAGAAAGTCCCGGTTTTGTCGCAAACTATGTGCATTTCTACTTCCGCGTAACAACTATTGCGAACATAGCATATTGGACAACATGCTGGATACAAAACCAGACTGCGTAAGGCGTGCACTATTGAGAATTTGGATTAAACTTCCTTTGGCTTATGTGATCGTAGACTCCCTAGCATGTGATCCAGGAATCGAATACAATTTTATTACTAGCGCAATTATACCACGAGAGTGTAAGGCTTATTAATAATGTATAATAAATAAATAGTGTTATCACATACAGAAATGTATACACCTACAGGTAAAGTGCAAGACTTTAGCAAGTAGACAATCCTGATCTGTACTTATATCTGAGAAATCTTCCCTAACGTTGTTATACAAGTTTTAGACGCACTACGTTAAGTTTCCGTCATTGAGCGGTAACTCACTTTGCTCACAAACCACACAGAAGCTGTTAACTTATTATGCATAGGTATGTAGAGAGTAATCATAAAAATATTCGATCGAAAACAACTTTCATTCACAAGTTTACCATATACCTACTGCATTCCGTTCAGTTTATGATATTGTAAGAGACGTTAAATCCTTTCCTGTTACATATACTCCTCTTTTCCTTTCAACTTTCTCTTTGCTGATGCCAACTTAGCAGTACGCACTTCTGTTATTGCAAGGGCTTTCTTAGTAATACAAAATATCTAATTAATCTGCTCAATGATTACTGTATCTATGATACCCTTTTGTTTACATTATATTATCTAACTCGACCGCGCTGTCAGTGACTTTACTTAGAACTATCGAGTATAAAGAAAATTTTGCTACATTTAAACGTAAAATGTTGATTTCGGAATCATAAACTACTACTACTATGATGAGCTGCTGTAATCCAGTAAAACCTGGACTTTCACTCAAGCCAGAACACTCGAATCGTAAACTTTTGTTATGTTGATGAGTAATGATGGGAAACTTAATCAAAACAAGGCAAAATCAACTCAATTATTAGAAGAACGCTGAAAAATAGCACTTGCGAAACGAGACTCAAGCCATTCGTTTTGGGAAACCATAGTTCTCTTCGAATATCTAAAAACGAAACAATTCATTATCATCCGGCTGGCCTTGTTCCAATTGTTTAGGGTCAGTGCTGCATTATGTCATTCACTTCCATACATTTCGATATGACCTTTCTTTACCACGACAAGACCTTTCTTTGTTACTCTGTTATGTTATTGCACATTAGGTCTACGGGTCTAGACTATATGTATATAAAGTCTATAGACGCGGTGATAGCTACTTCAACGCGATGTAAAAAATAGTATCTACTTTAGTTGACATAATATACATTCCCTGATATGCACACATTGAGAGTTTATAGAAGAAAATGGACTAGTTACAGCTTATTCATACATAACACCTATTTCTAGACGTTTTTTACGATGCAGTTTGTTAGCAATACTGTGTCGATATCTTCTCTACTATTTTATAAACTGTAAAGAGGTCGTGTCTGTACATTGGAGAAGTTTAAAAATAATACTTTCATTATTATAAACGATACTGAACACGACACTTACTTTTTAGAATTTCTGTCTGCTTGTCTATTTGACCGCGATGTATACAAAATGTAAGTGACATCACAAATACGTCGGTGTTAAGTATTTACCATGCTAATGAGTACACCTTTCACATTATTCCCTTTTTTCCGTCTTTTGTGTGTCTGTTTGCTTTCACGCTTAGGCTTTAGGCTTAGGCTTAGGTTCTGTCCAGTGGTTTAGGGTTTAGACTGACTGACTATGAACCTATTTTGATGAAATTTGTTTCAGATGTGGACTACAGTTTGAGAAAGGAGAAGAAAATAGGCTAACTTTATATCGCGAAGATAAGGGGTTCAAATGGGGGATGAAAGTTTGTCAATTGTGAACCTAGCCTGACGGAATTTGGAACACACATTATAGCTTGGGTAACGACCGACATTCACGCGGGCGGAGTCGCGGCGCGGCCAATATCTAGTAACTGTATATACTCTAAACATTAGGTCTTCTGTAAAAGAATTGGCCACAGTAGTTACAACTGTCACAAATCGCGCCACGTTACGAAATCCTATCTACAAGCCGTTGTTATTATAAACCGTGGAGGATTACTTTTTTTAAAAGAAGGAGTTCTAAATTCCTCAATTCAGCTACATTCTTTTATTTGCGTAGATTACGCGATCATGAACGAATCTTCGTAGGTGCCACAGAAAATTCGTGTAACTGGTGGAAGAGGGGTTTCATACAGTACTCGTATTTTGGTCAGAAATAGAAATATCAATTCAACCTTAGTGATTAAAAATGAAATAGATAGTATATGATAGACGTGGAAGGCGGAGGAGAGGAGGAGAGGTACATGATAGCTATGACATATACTGAGAGAAGCTTATATCTGGCCAGTGGACAGCAATAGGCTAAGTTGCTAGTACTTGCTAGTACAGCCGCATACGTCATACTGTCAAGATATTTGTTGTTAGTTTAAAAAGGTCTTTAGTATCCTAAGCCGTATGAATTATGTTTCATATCCAAATGTTAATAGGACCTTGATACAATTTTTAACCTACTGTGCTGTTGTTTACAGCCTGAGTACAGCCAACGACCATACAACCTAAGTACAGCACTCAAAACAAATACGAAGAAAATCGTCCACAGTGCCTAATCTTTCTCAATAACAATATTTTTAAATTTACCACGCATGATCGATGATTTTAACTAGAGATCGGATTATTTATAAATTTATATAATATTAACAAAAACCAATATTGGCATAATTTTTTACAATATTTATTAAAAACAATCAAGAATAGTTCTAAGAACTCGATCCGATATCTCTCAGAGTGACAATAATAATTTGTCAATGATATTTTGACTAATAAATTCATATTATGCGTATATTTATTTCCAATTGGATAGACAGCATTTTTTTACTTGCTACGATGCGATTCATGTGATTGTGGCTTACCCCTGTCATTATCAAAATTAAGTTTTCAGACATACACGCCGGTTGCAGCAGATACTCTTGACCAATTAGTTTTTGATACAAATGAATATTTTAAATATTTTGAGTTTTATATCCATCATGCGAGGTTAACTTTCACACTCGCGAAGGTAGGTGCTTCAAAGTCCTGCTCACATGAATTAACTTTACAAGGTTGTTTTATTTGATCGCGGCCTATGCTGTAGGTAAATAAACATACTACCTGAAAAAGTAACTCTTGTTCAATATATCTATCTGTCTATCTATCTATACTATTATATAATTGTCATGCGACCGGGGATATCGACTACGACGTCAAGGCACGCATTGCCGCTGCGTTATGAATTCGCATTATGAATATCTAAATGGAGATCGTAGTTGGAATAAAAGGTAGCCCCAACCCAATAGCACCAATAGTGTGGGGAAACGGCTCGAAGTATAATGATAGTGAAACTGGACCACTTAGCACGTACATGTCTCTAATTAATGAGTTTCATGTCATGGTTGAAACACAAAGGTTTTATATAACACACAAGTTGCAGACATTACTCATGGTGCTTAACAAACGTTCGCGCGAAGATAACAATACTTGACCAACCAATTGAAGTCAATCACACAAGCAAACAACAGTTTTTAGCATTACGTTATAATGAGGAGCTTGAATAAGACGGAATATTGAAGCCTTCGAGACACTAGCTTAAAACTTAGACACTTTTGACATTGGACATGCATGAGTGATTGAAGCTTCTCTTAGCACTTTTCTTGTTACTTCAGACTGCGGCTCCATATTAGGACATCATATTATTAGGGAAAGGGGGTCATCTCAAAAGAGATGTACCCGGGTCTGCCGGGGTGCGAGAGATATGGTTTGTATTGTTTCACCTCCGGCAATCAAAGACCTATAGACGGCGTGCGTTTTAGTCGGTTCGAGTCCGATATAAACACCTCCCCCGGTTCTGGCGGAGGTGTGATATCCGTGGGCATTCTGCGCACGATAAAAAAAATAAGTTGGAAGTGGGAGAAAAAAGCCAAAAGGCGGAACCCGGACTACGAGGTAAAAGCTTCGGGTGCGACCGGGACTAATGCAAGGATGATGATGATGATGATGATTATTATTATATTAATGAATGTTGGAAACATTACAAAAATCTATATATATTTTAGCTGTCTACATAAGAGGTTCAAAGACCTGTTAAATAGACATGCCTATAAAGAATTGCTATTACGCGGGACCGAAAATTATTGTTGGCGAAATGTGGGTGTTCCACTACACCTCTACCCCTTCGGGGATTACGGGCGTGAGCATAATGTATCTATGTATGTATGTATATAGATTTGTCTATTTATTTGTATAAGATACTGCTAACGTGGATTGATGAAATATAATGTAGAGAATTTCACACTATACGCGTTGCAAAGCTGGTATTTTCGTAGATAAATACCAACGACAAATACTATATTATCTGTACTTAAGAACAGTGTAACGGTACGTGAAATCACTTAATTTAAAATTTCACGGTAACATTTAATACAGAGTAATAACGCACACTTTACGAGAAAGTATAGATAAGTTAAACAATAGGTTCGCGGTATCGCAACAAGGAGCACTAATCTGATAAATGGCGACGAAACAAATTGCACTTAGATTAGATATTAGGTGGAACTTGAATATCGCAATCTTTTGTTTATTTTTTATATTTTTTAGGCAATTAATATTATCCACACTACCACAGCTGGAACTCCCTTACACCAAGATAGCAGTGAGGACATTGAGAATGTTAGATGACTTGGTTTGAATAAACACACCAAGTATGTTATCCACACTACCACAGATTACTGTTATCCTTACTACCACAGCTGGGACTCCCTTACACCAAGATGGCAGTGAGGACATTGAGAATGTTAACGAGTTAGTTGAAGAGCTTTTCTTGGTTTGCATAAACCCACCAAGCATGTTATCCATACTAACACAGGTTAATATTATCCTTACTACCACAGCTGGGACTCATTTACACCAAGATGGCAGTGACGACATTGAGAATGTTAGCAAGTTAGTTGAAGATATTTTCTTGGTTTGCATAAACACACCAAGCATGTTATCGACACTACCACAGATTAATGTTATTCTTACTACCATAGCTGGGACTCATTTAGACCAAGATGGCAGTGACGACATTGAGAATGTTAGCAAGTTAGTTGAAGATATTTTCTTGGTTTGCATAAACACACCAAGCATGTTATCGACACTACCACAGATTAATGTTATTCTTACTACCACAGCTGGGACTCATTAACACCAAGATGGCAGTGACGACATTGAGAATGTTAGCAAGTTAGTTGAAGATATTTTCTTGGTTTGCATAAACACACCAAGCATGTTATCGACACTACCACAGATTAATGTTATTCTTACTACCACAGCTGGGACTCATTTACACCAAGATGGCAGTGACGACATTGAGAATGTTAGCAAGTTAGTTGAAGATATTTTCTTGGTTTGAATAAACACACCAAGGGTGTTATCTGAATACATTGGTACAAAACCTCTAACTAAATGAGAATAATGTTACTACGTAGAGAATAAAACCTTAATAACAGTATACCATTGGTCTAAGCTAAGCCATAATATTCAGATTTATGACCTAAACCCGACAAATAGGCTTATGGGTGATATATTTCTAATCATACGTTTTATCGTGGCTATCTCGAGAAATAAAGATAATAATTTGCTGCCACTGACTAATGTACGAAAGGAGCAATTCCGTGGACCCTCACCCTCAATAATCACTTAATAAATATGATTATTCTATATGACTGTGGTTCTTATCTTATTTTATCTCATTTTGGGATGCGCGCTCTGGAGATAATGCAGACACTGCGGCCCTGTTAGACCCTTTGTGTCGAACCCAACCTGGTCTATACGTTTGAGGAGGTATAGCCTTCTCAATCCTCTGGTTTGGGGTAGTCCTTCCCGAAAAGATCCCTACCCTACGTATGGCGTGACACTCGCACAGTATTTATGTCTCGTTGTGTCATCGTTCTCCTTGCAGTTTCTGCATTTTGTGACGTCCATTATACTAATCTTGTCCAAAGTGTAATGTGTGCAGTAGTGGCCAGTAAACGCACTCATTGTGTGACTGTACTATTATTTATTCAGTGACTGTGTTAAGTTCACCCGTTCATTTATTATTTATTACGGGGCTGTCACACATTTGTAGTATTTACTTTTTTTAATACGTAATACGTTACGTCTAGCCACTTGAAGTCGTAATAAACAAATGGAAAGGTATAAATTTTAAAGTGAACTTGAAAACTAAAACTTGGTAACACTTATCAAATGTAATAATATCGTAGTGATATGTCAGAATTTTACAATTTTATTGGTCAAAAATATTGACATAAAGTTAATAATACAATCAAAACAAACGCACAAAATAAATCTTTGATTATGTTGAATCCAATAACTCACACCGTGCAAAAGTACCCATGGTCCTTGCAGTGTTGCTGAATCGCAATGGTTATTGCCCCAGGAACGAACCGGAGCGAGAGTCACCGGCTTGGTCATGAACTTATTAAATTGCAATACTTTAAAACATTTTTTATAGACGGCACAGTTATGTATTTCCAAGATTATTATAATGCAATGCTGGAACTTCTCTAGTTGTTCGTAGTAACCGCGGTAATCAATTATTGCTTGTACAAAGCATTAAAAAAGAAAATATCCTACGGGCGTTTCTTCAACCATGAAGCTCCAACTTCCAAAGCAAAACTTCTTAGATATATGACCTGAAATACACCGGGAAGTGCAGTAAAGTGATTTTATACGTTACTCTATATTCGTAATACTAGTTATTTGCGTAATAAAACATATTTGAACATGCACACTGCACAGCTCTATTAGTGCCGGCGTCATCAGGCGTCGGTTTCAGCGGGACCATTATTTTAACGCGTTATATTGCCGCCAAAAATAAGCGCCTTGCGCCACATCACTAGCTATTGCCCTTAATCATGCACGCAGTGCGGAAACCGTTTATGAACACAGTTTAAAACTCAATGATTAGAGGCTGAAGTTTTAGAAGTCGCTTTAATTATACACTTGAACCTAAACATGTATAGTTACCGGCACATATCCTGACCCCAAATCGAGAGCGAAACGAGCTTTTGACGCGCTTGTATTGTCCTAGACCTACATTCGAGTCGATTGACTGGATGAACCTAGTGCTATCCTTCAGAAAAACTGTAGGAAAAACAGGTATTCAGAAATCGAGTACTGTGAGCACGTTTTGAGCACATTTTCGAGTCAAGATATATACCCGTAACTATATACTAATATGGTTTGTTCGTGATTTGAATAAGTTTGTTTTATTTCCAGTAACTAATTAGTTGATCGGACGCGTGTAATAGGTAACATACTGTAACAGGTACAGCAGGTATACACGGTAATTACCTTCTGGTATCGCCAAAGAATTTGCATAACTATTACTTAACATATTGTGTGGTTTGGAAAGGGAATGATGTGACTGTTATAACTGTCAAATGATTTTTATTTTTTAATATCCACGCCTGTGTCGCATTGTATGGGTAGGCAGAGGTAAACATCGATCTTTATCAATCAGTGGTTGTTTCACAATCATGATTTCACAGGTTGGAATCTTAGCCAGGTTGGAATCCTATCCGGATCGGAATCTTTAACCAGATTGGAATCCTAGTATGGTTGGAATATAGTCACTTTGATAAACACCATACTAGTGAACCCACTCCTAACACAAGTAATTAAGTTTAGGAGTTTGGAGAATACTCTAAATTTGGTTATTAATATTTTAATAAAAAAGAAATGTTATCTGTGCTTTAAATGTTACCAAGTAGGTATGTTATGTAATCTACCACAACAGTCCTTCCTGCTATGCCATTATAACATAAGGAAGTAGTTAGCATTATAGTAACTGGTTTTATGAAGTGTATTGAAAGTCATAGATATTTATTGCTGTGTTTATTCCTGGTGGAGTAGGATAGGGCCACACACTATAGAGGCTGTCTGTAGAAAGTGAGTAAGAAATAGGGCTGTTTTCTACCTGACAGTAAACACACAGTCCATGACAAAGTACCCTCTTGACGGCAATAGGCTTGCCTCCTATTTAATAGGACCCAAGCCATCTCCAGTAATTTTGCAGAGCTATATTAACATTCACTGCCACTGCTACTTTTTCATGTTATAGCGGGATCTGAATGGTGAATCACAAGGAACTTTTTCATTGCCTGGATGTTTATTGCCAACTACCTACAAAGGTACAGTCAGCATCTAAATTAAATTTATACAATGAACAAATCATAGTTCATTTTTGAAAATAGTAATTTCTATTTTTTAGTGTGTTAAGTTGTGTAAAAGATTTTTTATTCAACTTTGATTATACAAATACCTACATACCATATTTAGTTGAGACAGAACTTTTTTTACACATTTTTTTTTATCTTGGCTGTAGTGTTATAGTGAATAGACTATAATATATAGAGACAATAAGTGTGAATAAAGTACACACAAAAAAACCTAAAACAAACAAAACTATTAATTTGACAAAAATTACCTGCTGTACTAAATCATTCATTTTATGAGAATATCTTTAAAAATACATAATATTGTTAGAGTAAAAATAATAGATATTGATAAAATTGCCGCCCAGTTCTGAACGCCTTCAGATCTAAAAAGTGCTAACTACCAATAGCGGGTGAGTATTTATAGTAATTTAAAATAATAAATAATGAAATAAACAATCATTAAAAGTTTATGGAGAAACAAAAAATATATAACCTTTTTCATTTTTAAAATGCAATGCCACAAAAATACGACTGCATCCATAAATTCGTTGCAACTTGATTACGAGACCTGGATATCTTAGATACTGACTGAAAAACACTATAATATTATTGTATACTTACATGGTGCATGTGGACTATCAGGCACATCTATTTAATTCAATTGCTAAAGTTATTTTATCACAATTTTGACCAATTTCACAAATTCTATGTTGCAGATGCACTATAACATTGGACAATGGGGAGGCCGGCGCAAAGCTTAGCGTAGGTGGCAGCACTAGCGCTTGTGCCATGCCTTATACCGTAGAGGTTATGTTTTTATCGGGAATACAATAAATATATGTGAAAATTGTTCATGAACGTACAAAAAATGTCTTTACTTGAAGAAAAATATGGAGATTTAACTGTCCTACAATTAAAAACCCTGTTACGAGAGCGTGGAGGATCCCTCAAGGGGAAGAAAAAAGATCTCATTGACAGGTAACAATTTTATCAACAATTTGCTTTATCTCAAGTTCATGTGATATTTTCTTACAGATTTTTAAGCATATACGCCCCAAAATCACTACACAGTGTATTGGCGTGCCATAAATAAGCACTCTGATTTGTAAATACGATCCTTGATTGCGGTCACTTTACTACATTTACTTGAGTTTCTTTGTTTTATTTCAGACTAAAATTCTACGACGAAAACAACAATTTTAAATGCAAATCATCAACGGAATCTCACGCCGACTACCACATGCCTGCTGAGTTCGTTACACCAGAATTTAGTTTGTACAAAGATATAAACGCCGATTCTTGTCTTCCAGCCCTGACTATGTTAAATATTGAGAACTACGTGGACAGGTAAGCTTTTAATTTATTTATAATCCGAAGGAATAGTAGTAGCTGCCCATTTTCTTCAAGTTAGCAGACCATCTGGCAAGAAATCAGCTGGGTATGAAAGATAGCTTCTCCTGAAAGGCCTATGCCTAACCCATAGCCCTGACGCAATCGCCGAGCATATGATGATGGTGATAATGTAGCACCTACCAACCTATCGATAAACGCTTCATTCAAATTACATATATAAATAAAATATGTCAATCTTTTCAGATTTTCCATCGGAATGAAGTCAGGAAAAAAGCTGTATGAAAATTTTTTTCTGTTGAGTGTTCGTATGGCTTCAAAAGAAGACAAATATTTTTTCCAAAGTAGATGCAAAGCATCGATGAAGAAAGCTGTCACATACATATCAAATATCCAGATATCACCCACTGGCATCATTGAAGCATGTCAATGTGACTGTGCTGTAGGAGAACCTCCTAATGCTCACTGCAAGCATATCATAGCTTCGCTTCTTGCAGTAGAGCATTTGAGAAGAGAGCATAAGATATTATTACATGCAACATGCACTCAAGAGCTGCAACATTTCCATAAACCAAAAAAACAATATTTTGGTAGCCCGGTAAAAGCTCAAAATTTGCCTGATAGCTATAGTAATCCAATAAACTTTAAGCCTATAAGACAAAAAGTAGATGCAGCAAAGTATAGGGAGAGGGTGCGGAATTTATGCATTGGCTACTTAAGTCGCTCAAATAGTACAATGCCATTCAAGCAGACGATCCGCCCAGCTAATTTATATGCAGTTGTCCATGACCATGACTATGTAGGAAATACAGAAAAAGAAGTCTTAAAATCTTTAAAAATTGTAGATATTGTGGATGACGATATAAAAGAAATTGAACGGTTGACCCGGGAACAACATAAATGTCAGAGGTGGCAGTATGAGCGTCAAAATCGTATCACGGCAAGTAAGTTTTATTCTTGCTGTAACACCATTTCACATGAAGCGAAGGAAAATCTAGTTCAAAGAATATTGAATCCTAGAAGTTTTAAAAGCAAGCAAACACAGCATGGCAAAGATTGTGAGTCTAAAGCGATCCAAATCTATGAGTCTTTTGGGGTTGATATTACAAAATGCGGATTGATTATAATGAAAAACAATCCATTCTTAGGCGCTTCACCTGATGCTCTTATTGGAGACAATACAGTTTTAGAAGTCAAATGCCCATACAATCAGAGGAATTTGGAGATAAACCCTCAGACTATTCCGTTCTTGTATGAAGATAACTATGGCAGATGGTGTCTTGATCCGACCCACGAATATTGGTATCAAATACAGGGCCAGTTAATGGTCACTGGTCGAAAATATGCCAATTTGCTCATATATACTTTTGTAGACTGGAAAGTAATTGATGTACCACGTAGTGATGTTTTCATAAATGAAATGGAAACCAAGTTATCGGCCTTTTACAATAAATATTTCAAGCCTGCATTGCTCGAAAAACATTTGTATAAGAATTATTCTAAGTGTTTTTTTAGCCATTCTAATGTATAATTTAATTTGAAAATAAAAAATGAGGATATAGTGGGAGCACTGAGTGCAATACCTACCTCACTGGGTAACTCAATAGGCTACCTTTGGGTGATAAACCAACACTGTAATAAATAAAAAGTTGTCAGAGCCATTGTCATTGATCCCTTGGAAACCCTGTACCACGTGTGAATGGGACAATGCTACCTAATCAGATAGGTATTTTTGCACCCAGCTGTCACTTTAATAGAATATAATAACTTTACTCAGTATTTAAATATTCACAGAAATATTATTTAAGTTACCCAGTTTTTACCATAATTTTTAGTCATTTAGTGTAATTTAGCTATACAAGTTACTATGTTGTAAATATATAGGTATGTATATCATGTTGTAAATATAAATATATAATGTAATATAGTATACTGTGTTGTAAATTAATAGATCCCAGCTTATCATTATGCTGTGTCTAAGAGCGCAGCACTGGTCTGATTTAAAAAGTAATAATACAAAATGAAACAAGTGATGTTTGTTGTTTTATTTACAATAATGAGAATCTTAATCTTACATATTCTACAAGATTTTTCTCACAAGTTTTGTTTGATAGAACTAGTTCATGAAACATGTTGACTAAAATTCCAACTTTAAGCTGTGTTTGATACAATGCCTTCTCGAAAATTGCATAACATTTGGCAAACAAAGTAGATTTTCGACATTAAAGGAACATAGACATGATTTACAGGTGTTTGTAACATTTTATATGTTTTTGTCAAACCAATGACACGTTCTATATGCACACGTTTTGAAGAAAGTTTCCTGTCTTCAAGTACTTTTATACCAGGCAGTTGACTTTTTCCTTTCAAAAATGTTGGTATATTTAAAGCCACACCTTTCGCTTCAAACAAATCCTGCACGTTAAGTCCTCGGTCTGCCATTATGCTATCTCCTCTCTCACTTTTATTTAGAAGTGTGCTTCGTTCAATCATCTGCCTATCACTCGTACTGCCTCCATATGCATCTGAACAGTGCGATAACAGTCCACCCGGTGTTGCTCCAACTTCAAATTTCACAGTAGAGCGATTTTTATATGAACTCCAGACTACTTGTTGTGCTGCAGGATTTGAAGGTTTTTGTATCGGAATCTCTGTGCAGTCTACAATAACCCTAGTTGAAGGGTATAACTTAGCAAAACCTTGTGGCATATAAAAATCCACAAGTTCTCTACTAGGCCAAGTATCGAGCATCTCCCACATCTGGTGCATAAAGTTAATCCAAGTTATGAATATGTTTGACACAGAAAATTGGCTTATGTCAAAGAATCTGGCAAGTTCATAGTCCTCTTTATTTCTTCTTAATTTCATTAGTGTGAGAAGCAGCTGATCTTCAGCACTTACATGCAATACTTGCTTCCAACGATAGGTTAGGGAGTAAGCCTCGGGAGAAAGTGTGCTGAATATGAACATGAATTTTTCGAAACTTTCTAGTCCAGTATAAAATTGGATGCCTTTATTATCACCTCTAAATGATTCAATTGTATAAAGAGTATAATTTTTTTGCGTGCTTACAGATTGGTATTGTGGTGAATTGTTGACAATACAGTTCTCTTCTGTCACTTCATTTTCTTCTGTAAAAACTTCAATTTCATGACTGACTTCATTCAAACATTCGTCGTCCTGCTTCTCCTCCTTTGATTTTATTTGTGGTGCCAGTTTTTTGATGTTACGAGATTCAGCCCGTTTTTTTCGACTTTCTGTCGCAGGGTTTATGCAGGAATTCTTCCATGAAAATACGGATGGAACCGATCCTTTTTTTAAAGTCTTTCTAATATTTGTAATACCTGAAACAATAATGTAGTGAGTAGATATAAGACCACTGAAACTTCAACAAATATTAATTTACAAACAGCGCTGATGTACCTATAGGCGTACAGGAAAAACATATAGGTACGTATTTAAATTATCACAAAAATTACCTGAATAATGGCTTTCTACGTGATAGTCTTCAGGTTTGAAATGTCCAGAACAAAGTCTGGAATGTTTGGAAGCTTTAAAATTTTTCCGTTTTAGAGCTGTTTCCCACTGTTTTCTTCGTTTAGAATCTTTTGGAAATAAATGAGCCCCTATATTATTACATCCGAATGCACTGCACAATACCATTTTGTAATGATTTTTGATTGTTGTAGTAGATAAAGATAACCTCAACAACGCTAAACAAATATGAGACAAATACACGGTTGTCAATGGTACATGCAGTGGTGGCGCCCCTAGTGGTAAAACTTGGCAGCCGTCCTCCCCATTGGAAACACAGAACACTTATATCTTGGAAATGAAACCAGAATAAGACAGAGACAGAAGCACTGACACGGTTCTGACATTTCTGACATTTACTTTAAATTTTGTTTTAATTTTAACGACTACGATTAAAGGGGTTTTGAGAACAATACAAACATAATAATATCCTTTAGGGATTGACGATCGTTATCCAAGGATTTTAATTTTATAATTATATTTTTATATCACTTAGGTGGCAGACAAGCACACAGATTCTCTTACCTTACATTGACGTACTGCTTCGCCCTGTTAAGCACTCCTAGTTTCGTTGAATATTCCTAGTTTCGTTAAAAAATAACATAACATAACATAAACTCACGCCTATATCCCCGAAGGGGTAGGCAGAGGTGCTAGCACCCACATTTCAGCTGTTTATGTTTAGCTCCCAAAGTAATATGTGGAGAGCCTATTGCCAATAATCGGGCACTTATAAACCTGCGATAAATACACACATAACTTCGAAAAGCATTGAAATGTCATTGGTGTGTGTCATGGTAAAACCTGTGATCGAACCCTAGACCTCGTCTCAGCAGTCCATTACCCATATCACTAGGCTACCGCGAAAAAAATTGTAACGATATAATAACGATTTCTTACAGTTTGGTTCCGTTATCGTCTTCTTATAATGGCTTAGGCAGACAGAATCGCTGCACTTTTGTCAATGTCAAGTAAATATGGTAAATATGCATAATATGAAGTTATTGGCGAGACATCAATCAACATCTTTTTCAAGAAACTATCAGAGCCACGTTAACCACGTTAGCCACGACAGTAAGTTTGTTTCCATGTTCCGTGTTATATGCGTATAAGCTGGTGCATTAAAGAAACGTTTTATAAATGGCGGCTTGTACTTGCGTTGACGGAAAGTACAGCTAGCATATAAAATTTCAAATAATTTTTTTTTCATATGAAAAATAATAAAAACAAGACCGGGTCGTAATAATTTCTAAGTAGCTGCGGCCGGCGGCTTCGCCCGCGACACGTGACGGCATCTATTTTTGTTTTCATCGGAAACAGTACCTACTTTTACACATATAGTCCTTTTAAACGCACATTGAGTCCTTTCATCCTGGAAAAGGAACGTATATCACATTCTATAAGGAGGATCATGGAAGATCATGATGTTGGTTAAAATAAAGAACTAACATTACATATTAAGAACAACGGTCTTGTTTATATTTTTTTTAAACTGAAAAAAAAAATGAAATTTTGTATGCTAGGTGTACTATCTGTCAATGCAAGTACAAGCCGACATTTAAGAATCCTTTCTTTTATGCATCGCATCAAGAGCACAGAGCGTGGAAGAAAATAAAGATCAATATTTTTTTTGTGTTGACGGTACGCGCGTGAGTGAGTATAGACAGTACTAGTGTGCGAGCGAGAGGAAGTGATAACGTCCGCCATTTATAAAACCTTTCTTTAATGAACCAAGTTATACCTACATGTTCACATTGTTCACCCTAAAGAGAAAGTAATATTTTCTCCGTCTTCTATGGCATGGATGTACGTCCATTCCAGGGCTATAGTCCAGGTCCATGGTCTACGGTCGCCCGTCGCCCGTTATTGATTTGGTGGGTGGTGCCCGGTGCCCTATGTAGGTACATAATATTAATCTATGCGATGCCCCATGAGATCAATAACGGGCTTGATTTAAATGTCATTATTGTCAAATAATGGAACCCTAACGGGGTCAAATCAAAATGGCGTCATTCAATTCAACTTAACATAGGTAACATTTTACAGTGCCAATTTTTATTTGAGACTGCCGAAAGTGCGTCTAGTCTTTCGATGGCAAAAACCATTTTGATTAAAAGAAGAACGTTAACAGTTAAACATAATTATTTCACATTCGTGCTAAAGTTTTATTCAACATAGACAAAATTAAGGCGATTCCGCTGCTAAAGTCTGTTATGATACTGTGAAGAATTTCAGGATATTCGTATGAATAGAAACATTTTAGAAAATGGAAGCAGATTCCACGACATACGAGAACAATACAAAGAAAGAAATAGCTGAGCCAGGTCTACCTTTCAATGTTTGCCCAGGGTACGATATACTTCTTTTTTTTGTTATGATTTCAATTTCAATAAGATTTATTTACTCCATTTAGTATAGGGGCTGGTAAATCGCTTGAACCCCTTACCCTTCCTCATCGTAGTCCCAGTCACATCCGAAGATTTCGCATCTGTAAATAATATAGGAGTACAATATGCGCCAAACTTTGTGTCTACGAAGTTACCAAATTACCAGGCTTGCGCAGGTACTATCGCATACATTTTATATAAGGTACTGTTTGCACAAATTATTGATTACTTAACAATTACTTAGGTGCTATAATAATATATCTCGCCAGTAAACATTCCTTATTTTCATCTAATTGAATTATATTACCATACAACTAAAATAAATAATTTGCCTAAAATAAGCGGCAATGGTAGACATTATAAATAATAATGTTATAAGAGTTAATTCATTTTTATAATTATGAATTATTATATTAAGCATGGACCTTGTCAGTCATCTGTATCTGTATCGAAACTGCTTCTATAAATAACAAACACAAATAAAACATGTTACGAGCAAAAACAAATAAATTATTGCCCCCTAAAATCCAGAATTTACTGGGGTGGCTAACGTGGCTTTGGAAGACTTTTTCAAAAACTTGAAACTTGACATTGGTGTCTCGCCATTAATTTTATAAGACATTTACATTTACTAGAGACTGGCAAAATTGCGGCTATTCTGCTGCAGAAGCCATTTTAAGAAAAGAAGAAGAAGAAATAAATTATTTCTTTCTTTCCTTCAAACAAAACAAGAATAAACACTAACAGAACTAGTGACTATCAAAAATAAATAATGACTATATGAAAAATGATGTGAAAGTGGCGAAATTACCGAAAGGTCACAGCAGGATGCACGATTGTCCTTGCAAGTACAACACAATGACTGGCCACCCCGTCCCCTTCAGATCTGCAGTAGTTACCCCTGTGACACCTAATATTGCATCAATGCTGCACCTCTCGCACAATGCACAAATGCAAATACACACAAATTGCACAAAAGATGTCCAAAAAATTTATGGTCCACACAGGAGGCAATCTGTTCATTTTACTACTTCTACTTACTGTGAATAACCATTGTACATAACATACACAGCTTTTAAAAGCAGATTTGAATTGCAGGAGTTTTCAACTGTATCAGGATTTTATATGCAATGAAGGTGATCAAAGACCAGAAGTTCAACTGGTAGAGAGGCTACAGAAATTTGGTTTGTTACCCAGCAGTATGAAGTGCCTTGGCAACAAACCTGATTGCAAAGTGGTTTGCAGAGCTGCAAGAGTTATAGATAGGTAAATTGTAAATTAATTTTTAAGCTAACTTCTAAACATTTAAACCACTGGTCTTTGGTTTCTCTCAACTGGTAATTTGATGGTAAATTGACAAAAACTGAATTGGCCACTAAGGGTCAATTCTTACTGAAAGAAGCAGCTTGTGGTAACCAGAATTTACATTTCAAAATATTTTGTAAAAGTAACTTACCTATGACAAAATATTTTGAACTACATTACCTAGACAGCCTATGTGGTGTGACATTAGTGAATGCGTAAACTATTAAATTTGTAATTACAAACCATTTTGAATTCCAAAAGGGCTTAAAAATGCTGCAGCCAGCTGATGCTCTTTCAATGATAATTAACCCTAATACTCATTATTAACATTACCTATATTTTTTTGCAGAGTACAGTGGGTATGTGAGGGCTGTGGCAAAAGACAACCCATTAGGGCCTGCTCCTTTTTCTTCAAACTTCAGTGTTCCTTATTACAAGCAATGCAAATTATCTTGGCATGGAGTGAGGATGCAGATTTGGAGGTTGCGGCTGAGCATTTTGGTAACTATATTATACAGTGATCTATGTTGCTCACTACCTCTTAATACTCTAAATCGTGAAAAATATACAAAACTAATGAATTTTTAAAGATATTAATCGTATTGTAATGACGCATTTTGTAACAACCCACAAAACAGCATTGACAGGCATCTTGATACCACTCAGTCTGAAAATATTAATGTGAAAATGCACTACAAAAGAAAATTGTGTGGAACAAAGACTACACAGTACATTCTACTCAATGAGCCATTACAGAGCTCTATCTGGTGTATTTCCATCCATCAAACGATGGTCATCGCACCATTTACTGAAGGAGTACTTGTTGGCAATGGAAGACATACAAATAGTTTTACACACTTGCCCCACACATCAAATAACACACCGAGTCCACCGAGCATGTTCTGTACACCTGAGCTACTCCAACTCCAGCATTCTTCCAGTTTATTCACATCCAGGATACGTGACCAGTAAAACGTAGCCTGGATGTAGATGTTCTGGTAGGCCTTTCGTCGATAATAGAAGACACAGAAAGAGTGCCCTGCCTTCTGAAGCAAATGCAGCATCAAGTACTCCAGCATGTTCTACACACATGAGCTTCTCCAACATCCATCCAATGCATCGCCATCCATGCAACTGTTCCGCTGGGCGTTGCCTAGACGGAGATGTACTGGTAGGACATTCGTCGATAATTGAAGACACAGAAAGAGTGCCCTGCCTTGCGAAGCAAATGAAGCATCAAGCACTCCAGCATCCATCCAATGCATCGCCATCCATGCAACTGTTCCGCAGGGCGTTGCCTAGACGGAGATGTACTGGTAGGACATTCGTCGATAATCGAAGACACAGAAAGAGTGCCCTGCCTTGCGAAGCAAATGAAGCATCAAGTACTCCAGCATATTCTACACACATGAGCCTCTCCATCATCCATCCAATGCATCGCCATCCATGCAACTGTTCCGCTGGGCGTTGCCTAGACGGAGATGTACTGGTAGGACATTCGACGATAATCGAAGACACAAAAAGAAAGAGTGCCCTGCCTTGCGAAGCAAATGAAGCATCAAGTACTCCAGCATCCATCCAATGCATCGCCATCCATGCAACTGTTCCGCAGGGCGTTGCCTAGACGGAGATGTACTGGTAGGACATTCGTCGATAATCGAAGACACAGAAAGAGTGCCCTGCCTTGCGAAGCAAATGAAGCATCAAGTACTCCAGCATATTCTACACACATGAGCCTCTCCATCATCCATCCAATGCATCGCCATCCATGCAACTGTTCCGCTGGGCGTTGCCTAGACGGAGATGTACTGGTAGGACATTCGACGATAATCGAAGACACAAAAAGAAAGAGTGCCCTGCCTTGCGAAGCAAATTAAGCATCAAGTACTCCAGCATGTTCTACACACATGAGCTTCTCCATCATCCATCCAATGCATCGCCATCCATGCAACTGTTCCGCTGGGCGTTGCCTAGACGGAGATGTACTGGTAGGACATTCGTCGGCAGCGAACACATGCGGATAATTTTATATGCATTTGTTTTATTCAGTTATGATATTTTTACATGTTTGGTTATGGAGCAATTCTTATAAGTCGTGTGGGATATTCTACCTACTTCCTACTATTGTATAAATGTTAAAGTTTTGTCCACAATGGAGATGTTCTGGTAGGCCTTTCGTCGACAATAGACGACACAAAAAGAGTGTATTGCCCTGTGAAGCAAATGAAGCATCAAGGACACCAGCATGCTTCATTCGCTTCACAAGGCAGGGCACTCTTTCTGTGCCTTCTATTATCGACGAATGTCGTACCAGTAAATCTCCGTCCAGGCAACGCCCAGCGGAATAGTTGCCTGGACGGAGATGTACTGGTAGGACATCGGTCATCAAACACATGCAGATTTTTTAACGTATATTTGGAATTTGTATTCAGTTGTGATATTTATTACATGTTTCTTTCTACTTCCTACTAATTTAAATGTGAAATGTGAACATATGTGAATATTTGTTAATCAATCACATTCCAACTGCTGAATATAATGATACAGTAATAACACATAGTCTCAATAGACTTTTATCCAGGGACGCGTGCACTTGCGTTCCTGAGTAAAAGGTCTTGTCAGACAGACTGACGACAAGCAACGAAGTGATCCCATAAGAGCTCTGTTTTTCCTTTTACTTCAAAAGGAACTCTTAAATTACGCATATAGTTCTAGATATTTGGTAAATGTGGATCCAAAGAAACAAACTTATTTATAAAGTGTGTGTATATCACATTACAATTTCACATTTTGCTAATGAAATTTACTGTTTTCCATGCTTTCATATGAGTTTTGAGGTAAGATGTGTATACAAATTACTGTTGTACCTGCCTACGTCATAAAATTTCGTGAAGGGATATTTATTTTTATTTTAAATAGGTGTTCCGTACCACAGTTGCGCCCTAAAATGGAACAAGAAATATTTTTTTTCTTAATGTTGGTAATTCCGAACCGCGCCCTAGTGCAGCCTGTAGAAATCTTGTAATGCCCTTCTTGAAGAACCCCATATTATAGTCGCTTGGAAAAACTTCAGCAGGGAGTTCATTCCACAGCTTGAGTGTGCACAACTTGAAATACCACACAGTGCGTACCTTTTCCGGTCGTAGTGTATCTACATTCAACTATACAACAAACAAATTATATGAAAAAGTGGTACCGTATCTCTTTTGTACATACTTTTTTTTATTTTTTTTTTATTAATAATTGTATTACAGGTTTGAAACCCAAAGTGGCAACGGTAATATACGATAGACTGGACGAGTTGGCTATGAAGGAGCAGAGCAAAAGGAAGCTTGGTGGAGAGAACAGTGTGGTGTTAGCCGAGATGTATCCAGATTGCGTCAACCGACTGTCACCGGACACTACCGACCAGCCGAACTCGCACAGAATACTCATGCTTGCCGATACTAATGTAAGTTTGCAATTTTATTTCACCTCGCCTGATGGTATGCTGAAGGCAAAGTCTCAGGAAAGAAGGTCACCATTACTGACACTTACGATGTTACAATGGTGGTGGTGATGGGTTTTAACGCCCTGCTTAAAGGACCCGGTTCTACCTAAATTTTTCAATTAGGCAAGGATGAGCCTTTTACTATCTTTTTAACTATAAATTCTCCCTTTTGACGTGAATACTTCTTCTTTTCTTTTTTCATTTTCTCTCGTAGTGAGAGACAATGCAGAAAACTTGAAACTTAATGATAACTAAATTGGGGATACAAATACTTATTTGATGAATTCTCCCCCGCCTTTTCGGCCTTTAAAGTTATAGCAGTAAAGTTTAAAATTCTATCGCAATTTTTATAATCCTAGTTGTTTGCCAAAGGTTTATAAATAGTAGGATCGGAGCCCTGAAATTTTGTGCCCCCATCTCCCGGTCTATGTTGAAATCTTGTAAAATGAAGGTATAATATATATATTCGGTGTTGTTTACAGCGCATTCCTACATCTTATTACCTACACGTTATAAAAGAGGATAATAGGAAGGCAACGGTCGAAGACAACAATCAGGTCAGTTTATTTATTATTATTATTTACGTAGAATCGTTGGTAAAGGATAAGGCGTTTTGCAGATGGCGGGATGGGCTGTAGCCTTAGCACGAAATACTATCGAATTCGTAATGTAAAGGTATCGACAGAACGGAACGGACATTGCGATTGGCGGGCTACACACGCACACAGGTTCACAAGAGGCAAACTTCCAATCACAATGCGTAATAAGACCGCGTCTGCCCATCGATGCCCGCGACTGTCATAGCGATAGCAACGGAAATGCCACAAGTGCCTAACGGTCACCTGCGGCGCGGTCTTTTTTACCCTTCATGTGCGTTGGTAGTAAGGGATTCCCTTTTCGCTATCGTTCGCCTTGAAATTGACGGACTCGGCCCGCCCCGCCGTTTGCAAAAGCTGGAGATGTCCCTTGCCCATTGATAGCGACAGTCCGTCTGACCTCCCAGGCCGAGTTTTAATGATAAACTATCGACAGAATTGTCCAAGACATACTTTAACGTGCCGTCCAAAGCACGTAAGTACTCAAAAGAAATACCACTAACCCATAAATTGGTACCGCGTCTTACTAGGTAAATTTACTCACAGATTCGTAGAACATTATATCCTTGATGTTTTTTAATACTTTTATGACCCTTCTAGGCCTTGAAGATAGAAATAGAAGAGGTAGTACGCCATGCTGTGATACCAAACTCTCTCGTGGTCACAGGGAACAATGTACCTTCGATAGACGGAGCCTCATCCATGCAACAGTTATTTCAACATTGTGATGTTGATATGCGACACTTTCGTAAGTGAATCTTTGTACACGTTTTTAGAACTGAATATGTTGAATTAAATCTAAGCTAATAGACTTCAATTGTAAAATTCAAGATAGCAACATATTAACCCAATTTAGGGGACAATCTTACCAGTGTCGAGATGGGAATTTCCTTTTATTTTGTGGTACCTATAGTTGGAATTAATGTTGATTATGATGATGATGACGATGACGGATGATAGTTGCCCTAGTAAAGTAGTGGAGACTTTACTAGAAGCTTTTCTTAGGGAGATTGTGATACCAACACGAAAAATCACAATTCACTACAATATTCCACTCTCCTACACTTGTGTGCTTTGTCCAAGCCGTTAGGTCTAAAACTCCACCATTTTTATACATAAAAACTCGAATGCACACCAAATTTAGAAAATGAAACACTGCAGCGAAAAGTGTCATTTTCGCGTTCCCGCCAAAACTCGAAGAAGTAGATTATGTCACTACAATGACTGATTGCAGTGAGCTCCCGTATCTGGCGCCAAGCCGTTTCGCTGTGCGGCGCGGCGCGTGGAGCCAACGCGGCGAGCGCGCAGCGCTACCTCGGCGCCGCGCTGCACCGCCTCACACACCCGCACGCCTACTACCAACACGTCCTGCGGGTAGTCGCCGCACAGTGCACCGACAGCGACACGCTACTCACCGTTTAGATTGCATTAAGCTTGGTGGTTCATTCTCCACCTGCAAAAATAGGCGCGCTCCCTTTCCAGGGCAACGTGGGGACACTTTTACAAACGAGGGAGCTATCTCTAAAACCGTAAATGACCCAGTCGGACGGGGCGCGAGGTGCACGCTTAGGCTGCGTTTCCACTGAGGCGAAGTGAAGCTGTGCGAAGAAATATTAACCAATAGCATTGCATTAAAGTCAGCTCCTGCAGCTGAGCGGAATTTTTTATGCAATCCGATTGGTTAATCTTTCTCCTCTACGCCCCGCTCCGCGTCAATGGAAACGCAGCCTTACTCACCGCATATGTAAACCAAGTCTGTGTGCGGTTTTAGTCGGATCGAATCGTAAGTAATCACCCCCGCTGACCGGGTATACGTGGGGAAAAAATTAAATTGACTGCTCCTCTTTATTTTTATATAAACCGTACATAATGTCTTAGGTATAAGATATTATAAGTTGATATTTAATGTACTCAACAAGGTAATTGATAAGTATTACGAAACTTTGTGCCTTTTAAATATAAGTCTTCCCAAGTGCCTTACTGTGGTTGAAATGTTGATTTTTTGTATTGTTTTCATAATATAATATGGTTGTATTAAAATAGTTGACTGTTATGTTAAACAGAAATAGACATATACAGCGTGTAGTTTTGAGACGCTGCAGAAAGGGCAGGTACCCTACCGTTATAGAAAAAGCAAAACATTTCTAGGAGACCATCGTTATACGAGATAGGACATGACGGTATCCCCCGTTTAGTTTTCCTAAATATTCACAGATTTAGGAAAAAATCTTAGCAAAAATATGATGCAACACCAAAATATTTACCAGCCCTTATTGCCTGCGCCGACTCAAAAATACACGTGTATAATTTGAAATTGATATTTAATGGTGATATTTTTACATGTTCAATTGTATTACGCGTGTACTGTTCTCGGTGCTATTGCTTCATAGCGCCATTCTTATTAGTCGATGATTTCATAAAGTGACATATTACTATGATATGTGTAAATCCATCCTGAAGATATGTTAGACTTCGTTAGATTACAATTCTGATACATTTATTATTATTTTTAGATGAATGTGTTAGGGAGAAAGTAATGTCAAACGACGGCGTTAAGGGTCAGCTTATACTAGCGCAGAGTCTAAGCGCATCGAAGCGTCAAATCCTTTACAACTGAAGCGCAGCCGCACTAATGCGCGCGTTTTCGCCAGAACACCAATCAGCGTTGGTCACGCGCAGACGCGCGAATTCCGAAGGATGTGCGTTAAAACGAAGCGATTAAAACCTCAGATGTAAATGTGAGCGTTACGCTATGGAGTTAAGGTTGAATTTGTTATGTTCAGTTTTGGAAAGACGTTTCGATGCGCTTCGACTCTGCGCTAGTATAAATTGGGCCTAAGTGTGTACGAAATTTTAGAACGAAAACCGAAAAGAAGATAACAAGATGAAAAACGTAAACAAATAAACAATTGTTAAATATATTGTCTTTTACTGCATACCTATAATTTTATTATGTTCTTAAAGTTACTTATAGTTGCGGCACGCAATAATGGCCGTTTTGATGGGTGCTTAATACTGTACACGAACGTTTAGGTGAATAACTAAAGAAAAATATTACGACACTATCACAAAAGAAAATAAACTTCACACCAAAAAGGATAAAACGAGCAATACTAGTAATGTCAAAACGACCATCATTCGATCCCAAAGAGCCTCGACCAACATCTCCACCTCTCTACTGTATTTAACAATCTATGGTCTCCACCTCTACATCTCCACTACCATATATTAATATACAATACAATATTATATACATACTATCCACTACTTTACTGGGTAACTATTATCCGTCATCGTCATCATCATCAACAATCATTCCAAATAGAATTACAGTTTTATGAAAATATTTCCCTAACTTGACTTGACATTGACTAAATGCGATGCAAGAAGCCAGAAAAAAACGTGTACTGTTCACAGGGGGCCTTTAGTCGCTGAGTACCTAAAACGCAGTCGGCCGATTTCGCGTTATGCCAAAATGTCATTTAAAATTAGCGTTTCAACTAAGTACGGCTTTGTCTATGTCGCGATAGGTCTAATTCTCATATTGCCTATTTAGCGATACGCCTATGTCGCAATAGGTCTAATTCTCATATTGCCTATTTAGCGATACGCCTATGTCGCAATAGGTCTAATTCTCATATTGCCTATTTAGCGATAGGACATGTCGATATTTACAATTTCTTGTCATAGTATCACAACATAGTATATAACAAAGTCGCTTTCTCTGTCCCTATATCCCTATGTATGCTTAAATCTTTAAAATTACGCAACGGGTTTTGATGCGTTATGTTTTTTAATAGATAGAGTTATTGAAAAGGAAGGTTCATTTGTATATAACATCATGCTACAACCAACTGGTGCGGTACAGAAGCGAAAAATGTTGCAAAAACAGGGTGACACAGACTGAGTGTAACTATTGCCAGCGGCTCCGCCCGTGTGGACTTCTAACCCCGTTCCCGCTGCTTGGACTTCTGATCACGTTCCCGCTGCTCCATAAAAACTTTCCGTAAAGTTAAGGAACAAATAAAAAAAGAATTACTCGAATTGGACCAGCCGTCTTTGAGTTATGCGCTTACCAACATATTTCGCGATTCATTTTTATATATATATAGATATATACCTACTTCGCCCCTAAGATATCTCGCATTAAAGCTATATCTCAATTCGCCTAATTCGCTCATGAACTGAATTTCAATATACCTACCTAGCTTTTGGACTAATATGCAATAAACCTAAATCTCATTTCACTTACTACGTTTATGAACTAATACGCAATAGGTCTAAATGTCACTATGACTATGTCTTGTTATGTATAGGCAAAACGCGAAATTGACAGACTGCGTTTTAGGTACTCAGAGACTAAGCCCAACTAGCGTAATGCTTAACACGAAGCGTTGTGTTAGCGCGATGCGTGCGGCCGGGCAGTTTACAATAATGAATAAATTTAAAGTTGAAATAATAAATTAATACTTTACTTCTCAGGTCATGTACAATAATTATATTATTAGCCTTTTATTACATAACAGACATGGCTTAGGGGAATAAAAAATTAGTCCGATTTAACCCCTCCAAAACAAGCTCGTGCGTTCACCGCTAAGAAACAAAATGTTAAGAGGGGACTAAAAATGATATATATTTCTTAATACTTGTCGAGTCCCCAATGCAGGGGATCGAAGTGGAATAGCGAGTGTTGTACAGTCCCCTGGGGTACTGACTTGGGGGATCCTAGTGGAACGAGCGGTTACCTACGGTCTACGGTGCACCGCGTAAGGATTCCCGACCAACTCACATACGGGCGTACCAGTAGGTTTTAGTTAGCAGGAAATTGACCGTGCCTGTACTTAAAACTGTAGTAACTTGATGCTATTTACTGTTAATTTGACGACGGACGACGACGCCGACTAGCGGGTACTCTAAAGTCGAACTGTAATCAGTTGCATCCTGGTAAGCATTAAAATTATGGATTAGCTGTTTGAATCGTTCGCTGTAATTAATGATATCTCTAACTGGAATTCAAGCGACGAGTAACATCCTTATTGGTACTTAGAAGCTTTATAAGAGACTAGTTGTGCCCCACAGAATCTGTGGCCGCGGTTTCTTTAGCATTACGTACTTGACTCTCGTGCTTCGTGACCTCAGGTTTTTCTTGTTCTCCTTTGTTCCTTTATTAAGTATTTCTCCTTTTTTAAGGTTAGACGGTGAGTAGGGTAGCCAAAGCTCACTGGAGAGGTTTTGTGTTGTCAATGGGAGGACCGAGAAACTCTTCTTTGTTTTCTTCACTGACAGCACAGATACTCTCTTATTCACCCCGTCCCCTCCACCCCTCTATATTATGGTCGGCAGGCTGTGTTGCAAATGTCCATAGGCCACGGTAACCAGTTTCCATCAGGTTAGCCGCGTGCTTGTCTGCCACCTAAGTGGTATCACATACACACACACACACACACACACACACACACACACACACACTCACTCACTCAAATATTTATCTTTATAATCTCGTGTATTGTAAGTAGGTACAGAACAATGCTCGCAGTAGATCTATATTTTGTTTTATACGAAGTTTTAACAGGCCAGATAAGTGCAAATAAACTATGAACGTTGTATTGTACCGTTTATTGATGGGTGCAAGTAGGTGGTAGATACAGTTAATCGAAAGCTGGTCGACAACCACAACAGGTTGCTACGAGCGAACCCGATCTGTGCCACAGACGACGGAGCGTAGCCTGGACAACTATTAATTTACTAATTAATACAATTTATGTTATCTTAAACATGCAATTTTGAACTTTAGTGGTAATCTTGAAATCTAATACGATAATATGGAGAAGTAAAAGCTCCGAGCTCTCGAATGCGGCCGGGATAAATGATGATTCCTTAATCATCATTAATCCCGCCATTCTAGCGAATAATGATTTGCTAGAATTAATTGGGTATCTATGTACTTATGTGTATCTGGATCACACATGAGGTCTTTTTTTTCGTGCGTAAAATCCCCTCGAACCACCTCCACCATAGACGGTAGCGGTGATTTTGTCGGACTCCAACCAACTAAAATGCACGCCGTCTATGGGTTTTTGATTGCCGGAGGTGTGTGAATTGTCCTAGAACATTTATTTACCATTATTATTATTTATTAGAAGTGAAGTATCTGATCTATCAGCACATTAAACATAGTAACTACCTATTATTGCTTGAAATGAAATTGATATCTAGACATGAAAGTTTAAATTACTAGGTCTTTAGCTTCTCTCAAACGAACTAACTTTCTCAACATGTATTATAACAACTTGAGTTTGATTTTTAAAAGTCCCAGCGGATCACCGATCAAGTGAGGTACCAGCGAATAGGTCAAACTGCGCCTTTCAGGATATGCTATTGAGATAGGTACTGGAAAAAATCCTGAAATGTAAAATTTTCATGTTATAAATATCCAGAGAATTACGGAGCTATCCAAAAATTATGAACCCTATCGAGGCGTTAGAAGTGGTTAGGTACAAATAGACCTACGTATTTCTTGGGTATCTTTAGGCAGTGATCGAACTCAAATCCATCAACCGCCATTCAAAGGATATATCAAAACAATACGCGCGATAGGGCCTTGTTTCTTTCGCGAATTAGGTCCAACACATATTCTACACATAATAAATGTATGATGCATTCAAAGCAAATACTTACCTACTTTAGTCGCAGACCAAACGTACCTACTCAGTCGTACATACAAATATTTGCACTAAGAGGGAATAGAAGCCGTGACCCCTGATTTAATAATCATACACTGGGTAATATAACCGTAGGTACTTTAGGTACAGTCAGCAGCAAATAGATAGAGACATTCAAGGCTGTCAAATAGTTAGAGACAGCCAAAGTGTTCAAAACTATCGATACACCCGAGACGCTCACATAGATAGAGACATCTCATTCGTCAAAAGTAACGGAACGCGCATGTTACCAATTATATCGGCTCTACTAGGGTGCCACTTATATGATGACAGCCAAATCACCATATGTAACTAAGCAGCATCCTTGCCATAAACATCGGTACAACTGCACAATTACACCCTAACCAATGAGCATAGAACTCATATTAAATTAGTAACTGGGAAGTAACAACGATGACAGTTGTCTGAGATTATGGTGAAAGGCGTTTATCTCTTTCTTTACTCTAAAACTTTGTATGTAACTATCTTTGTTATTTCGTGCGTGACGTCATTGCCATGTGTTTTGTTTTTAGTGCAATTGATTGAAATAATATCTCAAAATATTAATATCAATTTTGACATATTATTTCACGTATCACGTATATATAAAATGAAATAAACTGACTGTTTGTGTCACTATTTTTTTATTAGCGATAGAGATACGTTTTGAAGATTGAACCTTTAAATAACAAATTAAATTAGAACGGAACATGGAAAGGTTTTTAAATTATTAATTTAACGTATAGGTTATTAGTTTATATGGAGGTGTCAATGAGACGACTTCATTCGCGTGGATCAAAATAAAGATAGCTTATGTTACTACTTCGTTACAAAACTACATTAAAATCCGTCCGGCGATTTTATTTTAGAAGAGTAACAAACACACACATACTAATTGTCAGCTTTAAGAAATAAGTAAGATACCTATACCAAATATTTGAACCAAGTCACGGGAAATGTTTAGCGTTACAATAAATAAATATTATACTGATGAGTCAAAAACTCTTTGCAAAATTATTTTATTTTTAATTACATAATATAGAAGAAATGTCACTGAACGTCACACTATTGCTTGTAATCTGCATTATTTATGAGTATCGATATGTTTGACCACTTTGGGTGTTTGGTTACTATTGACGCTTTGCCTGTAGCAAAAATAATGGCGGCAAGCATGTATCAATGTATTTGACAACACGGTGTACCGATATATTTGGACAGGCTGGGTGCACTCAATAAATTGACCACTTTGGCTGTATCGATGTTATTGACCACTTTGGCTGTATCTAACTATTTGACAGCCTTGAATGTCGCTATCTATTTGCTGCTGACTGTACCCATTATTTTTATTCTACATAATTCAACCCATTCTAACAACAAACGAACTAATGTAAAATATAATAGAGGTAGATGGTACCTGTACCTACTTGCCTTGCCTAAATAGGTAAGTACCTGTTATAATTTTAGAGCAGGCCTATGTGGAGCGGCAGAGCTTTTGACCGCAAAACAGAGATTCCTGCTCAGTGCTATTTCTATGAAATTCTAACTCTCATAACACAAGTCACCTAAATGATGTGTATGCTTCTTTGGGTATAGCGCTGTACATCATCGATGAGCAATATTTCATATAGGATTAGTTACCAATAATAATAATTTAATTTCAATAATCTCACGACAATTTTATATTACATTATAGATGTAACGAGGTGGATTTATTGACCAAAACAATACCTTTATGTTCTTATCTTTACAACTTTGTTGGTTAGCCGGTCACCGGGTCAAGTCGATGGCCATCTTTACAATACCTGCTGCTCTGAAATAAAAAAAAACAAACATAAGTCGTAGGTACCAACCTTCTAAGTTTGAATCATCATAATAATATTCTCAATTCAAATTTTAATATTTAATAGTTTGGGCTGTTGGCGGAAAAAGCTCCCAATACGACGTGAACATAACGGATGATATTGGAATATGCCTGTATTTATTACACAATTTTGTTGTGTTAATACCAGTTTAACTACGACTGGTCGTGCGGTTAGCCGAAGCGTCTGGCTGTACCGCTATCTGGGCAAATAAATAAAAGATGCAGCGGAGAACGGATACATAGCGAGTTCCACAGCCGTAGCCGAAGTTCAGTGCGCCTACAGAATTCTTCCGCGATGGTCAACTACAGACGGGTGTTGTGCGAGGTGGCGCTTTTGAGCGCGTTCGTGATGCTTGTAAGCTCTGCCCCTACACCTGATACGATACATTACGATCAAAGACAAAACGGCACAGAGAACTATAGAGTTAACATAGATGGCGTCGTATTTGCTGTCGTTCCTGCAGAGCCCCTGTTCTCTGCGCTAGGAGATATAGATGACCTTATGGATCTCCTTTCCGTAGAGGATTTAAATGGCCTAGCTAGCTTGGGGAGCCTAGGATCAAAGCCGCCTACGTCAACAACGGCGGGCATCAGCGGACTAGAAGGTGAGAAGCCCTCAGTGCTGAAGCCTCAGGAGAAACCAACAGAAGAGAAACCTTTAGTAGCAAAACCTTCAGAAGCGAAGCCTTCAGAAGAGAAGCCTTCGGAGCAGAAACCTCTGGAAACAAAGCCTGAGGCACCTGCAAAGCCCGCTGAACTTCCTCCACTGAGCGACGTCAGCTTGAGCGACGATTTCAACGCTCAGAAGAAAGAAGTATCATCAAAGAAACAGGAAAAAACTAAGAGGTAAATGTTTGATGCTTTTGTATTAACGATAACTGTCCAACATTCAGGTCAGCAGAGCTTTAAGTTGTCGTGTTTTCAAATTTGTTCTAAAATAATAAGAGGTCGGTGACCTGCCGCCACTGAGCCGTGAGCTGTAACTTTGTCCCTCGGAAGTCTTGTAAGGCCAATTGATACATTATTTTTTTCTTATCCCCAGGTCACCATGAAATCCCATCAGGTAAAAACCTCATTATTAATATCACATTCGGATCATAATAATTTAAATAAGTGTGAAATGGTTGTCTTTTAATTTATAATTGTTATTCAATACGAAATCAAAATACTACCTCTTTAAGTGCAACATCAGGGTTCTTTTTTTGAAAACCTAGAAGTACCAAATAGCTGATATTGTTTTTTTCTTCCACAGGCTGAAGAATCGCTTAGCAGCCTTCTTGATGCCACTCCTGAGAAAAACCCGTCACCAATAAAAAGTGAAAAACATGTGATCATTTAATTTATTTACTTAATATAATTTTATGGACTTATCTTTTGTTGTAATAACATTATTTTATTACAATAACAATTGATAAGATAAGATATTCTAGCCATGAAATGTTGCATTTATTAGGTTAAGTTTTTATATCGTGTAAGTTGTACATTGTTTCGTTGAAAATAAACATAAATTCTTATTGAAAAATCCCTAATTTCATGTTTTATTCCGAATCCTAACAGAGCATATGAGTGGTTAGCTACCATAATGGCCATAACCACATCTACACAGAGATAACGTCCCTTTAATGAGTAGAGCAAATGAAATTATACTTACTGGTATATCGAATTACGGCAGAGCGTTCGACTGCTACGTCTGAGGTCATGGGTTCGATTCCCGCTTAGTGCAAATATTTATACACATGAATATTTATATATTTCTATATGGTCCAAAAAGAAATGTGATTTTCTTCTCTTTATTCTTTTAATCCAAAATACTTCCCACTTTCTGATGTAAATACGAATAAAACGTTTTATTACTCCCAAGTGTTGTTTATTTTCCTTTCAAATGTCTATCAATAAGGTATTGAACCGTGCGTTTCTTTTTGATTAGCAACGGTAACATTGACTAGTAACTGGTATAGCCACAAAAAGGCAATACTAGTTTTTACTTTGTTTGAGATGTATTCGCTCACAAGGTACAGGGCATTGACACGATCACGCTAAACTAACCGGGACCACTTATATTAAAGGTTCTTGATAAATATTTATAGGATTTATACATACGTATATGGGTGAAGAGATATGAGCAAAAAAAAATTGAGCATAGAGACAAAGTCTAGTAAAATTCAAATTCTTAAATTTTGATTCGAATAATTTTTTCCCTATATTTTTACCCTCATTAAACATTCTTTCAATCGGGAATAATTAAGGTACCTAGTATTATTATTTTTTAAACCGTAATTTTACTTTTTTGTGAACAATACAAAGTTATCTATCTGTCTATCTATCTAATAAAATTCGAGGGTTCATGAAATTTCTTCCTGTATTTTTTATAATGATAATATCCGCATGTCTCTCTGACGAGAAAAATGGGACCACGGCCTACAAAAGGGCCTACTGCTAGGAAGAAGAACAAGAAATTTGCTTATCTAAATAAATTTGAAAATTGAATAAAAAGAAACAAGATCCTACTCGTATTTGGATGATAAACAAGCTTCAAAATAAAATAATTTTAGGAATTCAACTTTCTGTACCTGGAGGGTTCACTCTACTAAGGTACAACCATGGAGAACTGAAGTAGTCATATATTCTGTCCTTCATGGGTACTACTCAAGCCAATTATCTAGACTACTAAGTAACTAAATGTTTTTAATTAGTAAACAAAAAAGAAAACGCGCTGAATGATTTGCCGGAGTCTTCTCAGGCCGGGACCACGTATCGAACCAATGTTCCATTTGCTAATCTAACCTATAAAACATTGCTTGCATCTTCAGTTTATCTATTTATCCTTATTCCCTGACACCACGAAGCCCACATCTGCATCTGTTTACGAATGCATTTAGGCCGTGGTTTATGTCAGCTGCCCGATTGCATAGTAATAAATACTGACGTTCCGCAAGGCTGCAAACTGACACTGATCGTGACATTGCTGGGCTCACAGCACTCACAGCATACTTATCAATGATAGGCAGCCCGTATACTCTCCTTTGCTAGGCGAAGGTTGAAAATTTCCGAAAGGGAAGTCGGTGGAAGATTTTGTTTTAATTCTCTTTTATATTCATTTATTAATATACTTAGGTACTCATACTACTCGTCCCTTTACAGGTGCCAGCCTTACCCTCGCCACTACTGGTCCCTTTATAAGATGTAATTCTTCCCACTTAGGTAATAAATTATACTTCAAGTTATACAACTAAGTGAATTTCTATTCTGACTTAATTGAATAAGTTATGTAACGTAGGACCTTGAAATGTTATAGGTACTTACATTTTAAGGTAAAACATTTAAAATAGGAAGCGGCTCTGCTTTCTAGTTTAAATTTTTTATAAAATATTGTTCAAACATGAATTTTTGTTTCATATTTAGATAACCATAGCTTTAGGTAGGTAATGACTAATGACTTGAAAAAATGCCAGGTAAGAGTGAGAAGCTCTAGAAACACTCTTTTACTGTTTGATCTAGAAAGAAGTAGGTAACAGGCTGAATAATTCTGTCTACCTAGGACGGAGAAAGTCTTGAGTGTATGTATTTTAGTAAGTACTTGTCTTGGCCGTTTACAGTATTGTTGACAATGACCATTCAGCCGAAGCTCTGCTTTCGGATCAGCTGTGTATGTGTGCAGCCCATTCGCTGTCAATGTCATGCGTATACGATGATCGCTGTATGTGTTAGAAATACAGTGCCTACATCCTTCTTGTAAGTAGGTAGTGATTGTTGTGAGTAAATAAAGATTCACAGATGCCTTATCCGTCTACGTAAGAAGGTTTAACAAGCTTGAATACGGATCAGAGGGATATGTGTGGAGTGATTTCCTTGATGTTTCGGCCAGGTTGTACCAGTCGTCAGTGGCGGATTTACCAGGAAGCAAAGGAAGCAATTGCTTGGGGCCCCGCTTGGAGAGGGGCCCCAAAATTTGATTTTTTTTATAACGTATTTGAAAATGTAAAAATAATTAAAAAGTCAGTGATTTAAGCCTACTGTTTATCGAAAAAGACAAGCTTCGAGAACTTCACTTTGATGATATTATCTATCAATTTGCGACTGAAAAAAGTAGAAAGAAGTTGTAATAGAGTAGAATTTTTGTTATGGTTCAAATAATATATTTATTTTGCAAAATTAATCTGTTTTTTGTAATTTAAAAAGAAGAGGGGGGGGGGGGGGGGGGTTACTTTAAAACGAGGGCCTCAAAAACTCAAAAAATTGTTGCTTGAGGCCCCGTCGGAGGTAAATCCGGCACTGCCAGTCGTGGTCTGTGGTGGTGTAGGTAAATACTAGTCAGCTTGTGACCATGGCTAGAGCAACCTGACTGAAACGTCAAGGAAGTCAAAAGGTAAATTATTGTATTAATCATATGATCGTGTTAATATCCGGGTTTCACTAACCATATAATCATACAACGCGAAAGTTTAGAAGTTTTAAGTGAGTGACGTTTGTATATGACGACATTATACATAATATACATGTACCTAACTCTAATTACATACGTTGACTTAGACATTAAGTTACCAATGTCATTAATCATCATCATCATCATATCTCTGTCCGTGTCCCACCCAATTAATTGGGGTCGACGCAACAAGTCATTCTCCTACATACATTCCTGTCAGATGTCATTTCCTCAGTCACTCCCTTCTTTGCTATCCTCTTTCACACAATCCATCCATCTTTTCTAGGGTCCCAAAATCCTTTAATCAATATTGTATTTTATCAATGTATAAAAAGAGCAAAGATAACTGGAGTAAAGCTGTTATAAAAAAAATGGTAACCGCTTATTCTAAGGAAAAAGTCATAAAAAACATCTCGGAATAAACATGTAAGTAATACGGAACACTACACAACAACTTTCGAAAAACTAATACTTATCTTACAGACAGTCGAAACCGGGGGACGGACACGTACTTTCCAACTGAAGCTGATACAGAACGGAATAAGTTTAGTATAAGTATAGGCACGAGTTGTGGACCTAAAATGCGCATAGCGCGGTTTTTGGGCTGTCTTTCTTTAGTACCACGGGGTGCAACGGTGGTGGACGAACTCAAATCAACCAATCATCGGCTGGCGCCTGGGCATAGTTTCTCTCGGGGCTGCACACGCAGACCGGGGGTCCGACGAAGGATTCGCTGAGGCGGGTCCTAGTGGCGATCATAAGAGCGGGAGTTCTCTCGCTCTTGGGCTGTCGCCTGTTGCTTACCGCCTTCTGTGAGCAAGTAATGCTAGAGAAGAAGGTGGAACGGTTTCGGAAAAGACTACTGACCCTTACGGGCCGCGATTACCGGAGTCCGTTCTCCATGTGCCTGTGGGTGATGGGTGACATATTCATATAGCAAATACAGAGCTATTTTGATTCCTTAATACGACCGCATTTCCGTTTTAATAAAAATGATGTTCAATTTGATTTGGAGCACGGCGTCAGTCCCGGTTGTCATACGAATACCTACACGTGGCAGTCGTTACGGATAGTTGGGGCCATAAAAAGATCAACAACTGGTTAAGCTGCAATTCTTCCATATCGCCTAAGTATACCTGCTATAGATTGTGGAGGCCAGATGACAATCGCTTCAAGGAACTGCTAAGCAGTTAAACGGGATAAAGTGCGGACCCTGGACTCCGAGGTGACAGCTTTGGATGCGACCTGAATTAACGCAAGGATGAAGAAGATGTACAATTTGATTTCACGACCTTTGTAGTGCAGTAAAAATTATAAGGATTTGTGTCTGTGACCTAGCTGAAGCCTTCAAAACTCTGCAGTTGGAATGTATTAGTTTGTGGACAGGCATATTCCCTATTTTCGGCAGTAGTTTCTAATAGACTCTTCCAATTAGTCCCTCCCTCTCCTTTCCTCTCAACAATGTAACCAATTCCATTAATTCCTTTTTCCCACAGTCCAAAAACATCGAATGAAAAACACCCAATGAGGCCGTCAATATGAGCTACAAGGGTACAATGATGATTATGACCTACATTCCTGAGTCTTCCTCTGTAGTTTTCCATCAGGTGAGATAATAGTCATATTGACGGACTATACATAAAATTAAATTAAGCAGGGAGTACCTACTTACTTCATAACGGGATATTATCCGGGATGAGACTAGTATTTTACAAGTATAATATCTACCTGTTTATTGCATATTACTTGCCTGTCCCTATGTTTTGCACAATAATATACTTAGGTAACTATCAGACTAAAAGAATATTTATTTTATTCTTTACTAACTGACACGCGCAACTCAGTCGGCGTCACCCCGTTTTCGCATTTTTTTTCATTCCTGCACCTGTTGGTCGTAGCATCATGTTTTATACATATACCTAAACCTTCCTCTTTAACCATTCTATCTATTAAAAAAACCGCATCAAAATCCGTTGCGTAAGTTTAAAAGATTAAAGCATACAAAGGGACATAGGGACAGAGAACTCGACTTTGTTTTATACTATGTAGTGATGTCTGAGACATAAGTACCTATACTGCGAAATATTATTTAGGTACTAGCTGACCCGCGCAACTTCGTCTGCGTCACCCCGTTTTTGCACCATTTTATTCCTGCTCCGCACCTGTTGGTCGTAGCATGATGTTATATACATATAAACCTTCCTCTTTAACCATTCTATCTATTATAATAATCCGCATCAGAATCGGTTGTGTAGTTTTAAAGATTTAAGCGTACAAAGGGACATAGGGACAGAGATCGCGACTTTGTTTTATACTATGTAGTGATGTCTGAGCCATAAGTACCTATACTGCGAAATATTATTTATATCGTATATTAAAACTCGGTTATCGTACCAATGACCGCTGATCACTGTAGCACGTGACACTAGACCGGCTCCATCGTCAGATCCGACACGTCTTACTTGTTTACGTTTAATATATTTCGTACATTTGTTGTGTCCGAGAATCTAGAGCGCCATTCTATTATGGGGTCCTAGATTTCGCTGCGTGACCGAGATTTGGCAAACATTCACTACAAACGACATTCACTATCACTGGAGAGGAAAAAGTATATTTAGGAAGTAGATTACCTATCTACAAATTAATGTGTTATTTTTTAAGTTATTCACTGTAATAAATCTGCGATTTCGTCCGCGTGTAACTGCCTAAGAAATTTCCGTCGGACCCAGCCGTTCAGAGATAGTTAGTTTTTATTATTAATTAAAAGAATATTAGCAACCAAAATTACTAATATTCCTTCTAACCCCTCCAGCTAAGTTCAATGGCTTATATTAGGAGTCGGTTCACGTCGGTAGTATAATGGCCAGGATTCGAACCCGGTTGCTCTCGATCGTATCATATCGTATAACATAGTATGTAGGTATAGTATAGCATAGAATATGTAGTAGTTATGTAGTGTGTATCGACATGTAAGGGAAGGCGTCATTCAAAAAGACGTTGAACAGAAACGTTTGGTAGAGAATTATAGGTAGTATTACGAGCATATTGTGGTCAAGAATATATATTGAAGGTCAAGGATTTTCCCAATTTTGGCAGCAAAGCACACGGGCCACCTGATGGAAAGTGGTTACCGTGGCATGGCCTATTTACGTTTGTAACACCAGAGACGTCGATCTGCCGACCCTATAGAAACCTTCTAACGCCCTTCTTGAAGAGGTGGAGGAAAGGGTTAATTTGGACCTTTCCTACTCCTTACAATGATTTAGGTTTATTGGTTTTTACGGGAACGACAGGTTACTTACTATTTGTTACGAGTATATGAATATCAAACGTGAGGCAATAGTATGTAGCGATTGTTTACTAAATATTAAGTAGGATTAGGTATGTACTTACCTTCAAATCTAATTTATTCAATATTATATTCATCAATGGCAAGTATTCTTAGATTAGAAGTAATTACCGAAAATATCATTACCAAATACATAATTTATCTTAATTGGAAGTCGTCAAACACTGAATAGGTTAATTCATAAAAACTTGGTATCTTCCGGCGGTCAGAGTCGAAACAATAATCATGTCGTGTAAACCGTTACAGTGTGCTCGTTTCGACTGCCGGACTGGTTCGCGGCCGGCTGGTAAAAGCGGCGCGAGAGCTTGCAGCGGGCAGTCAGCGCATCAGAGACCTGTCGCGCGCACGCACAATGCTCCTAGCCATCGCCTGTTTGTTCGCGAGTGCGGCCGCCGGGCCCCTCATCACATACGACCAACGCCAGGACGGAGAATCCAATGGCGTTATCAAAATCTCCAACGTAATGTTCCTCGTAGCGATACCATCAAAGATTCCTGGAAACATTTTCGACTACTTCTCCAAAAGCGAGAAGAGTTCGAGCGAGGAGCACGATGCGATCCAAAACAGAGCTGATGTACGAGTGATGGAGGCGTTCGTGGAACCAAGTAAGCCGTACCAGGTCGATATAGCATCGGATGAGTCTGCGGAATCCGGAGTCTCTGATGAAGTTGTGATCGCTGGCAGACGTCGCCTTGGTACTGAGGAGCCTGACGTTGAACAGGATGAGCTGCATCTCCTTGGTGCGACTGAGAACTGTGGTCCTGCACGTGTGCGAGACTCGGTTACGCTTAGGTGCAAGGATGACCCAGCAGAAGCAACCGAAGAAAGCGAACCAGAAGTACCGAAACAAACCGATGGGAAACTGGTTGTTTTAGAGTTACTACCGGAGCCTGCGCCTGAAGAAATCCCTTCATAGTTGACGATCTCTATTCTATGTATAGTTAATTTAAGTTTATTATTGTAAGTTCGCCATGTAACTAAGTTATTTATTCATATTAAGTACATATATAATAAGTAAACAATTACCTTCGTATATTTATTTTGTTTTACTTGACTGCCTTGCGTCAACGCACATTGACTCTCAACGTTACAAATTATATTATAGTAGCCACACATGTTACAATATGCTTGCACAAATTTGCCACAAGCCTAGACATAAGCAGCCTAGACTTTTACTTGAATCATATGTATGAGTATGGCTCAGACGAAAAGAAAGTATGAATATTCTTTTCGTCTGAGAATGTATGGCTACAATTTGATGGTACGTAATCTATCCATTTAACATCTATGACGGACTGATTAGGTATTTACAATTTTCGACCACACACATCATGTCATGTAAAAAGTGCTAAGTTTATTGATATTTTTTATTTTTTATTCATTCACATAGTCAAAGTCGTTCTGGTCTTTAGTCATTAATGGTAATAACATGTTGAAGATAATACAATTCAGATAACTAATGTTTATTCGTAACCTAAGTCTGTTTTTTACGATAACAGTCCATGTATTGTACCATTAATTACTAATACTGTACCTACCTAAGTAAGTATATAATTATATAGCTAGTTTATATGTCTAAATTATTAAACAAAGCTATTAGGATAGTAAGTTGAGTGGCGGTAGCGAACGTGACTGCTACGAAGGGGGCGCAGGTTCGATCCCCGCTCTGCGTATATTATGGCTATTTGCACGTCTAGTCTGGTCTTGCTTCGGGGACCACGTGTCGTCGGGACGGGTGTCATATGAACATCTATGGCAGTCGTTACGTGTAGTTGGAGCCTTAAAAGTTTAACAACTGGTCTAACTGCATTACTACGATATTGTCTATATTGGTTTTGAAGGCGAGGTGGTCGTTGCTTCAACGAAAATATCGCAGTTCAACTGCAACGCAGTTAGACTGAAAATGAACTCCAGACTCAGAGGCGACAGCTTTGCAACGCAACTAGGAAACTGCTTTTAGGATGAGTTGGGTATTAACTATCATGCGATTGTACTTTGTTTTTTGGACACAAGTCGTGCAAAGGATTTGTTTTTTTTTGTACAACTTAGGTGGTAGGCGCGTCACACTCTTGCACTGCACATAATAACAAGGGACAGCATTAGTGTTAAGGGTAGGTAGCATGAGTGGCCCTGGTGTTGCAAACGCCATAGGCCACGGTGACCACTTTCCATTAGGTAGGCCGTGTGCTTGTCTGCCACCTAAGTGGTGAGTATAAAAAAATAGAGAAAACACCGTTTTGGTGATTTATGTAAACGTCTTAGCATTCAAACTGAAATATAAACGTAGTTACATTCGTAGTTACAATAGTTACAAAAGTTAGATCTTATTTAATGGGTTACTTTGAAATTCCGTGTCTATCTTTACCTACTTACCCCTATGCCCGCAATCTATTAACTTACAAATATCATAGCAATCTGTCGGGTTTGTCGCCATTTATGATTGCTCCTCCGCTTCCTGCAATCAAAGAATCATAGCATCAATTTCGTTTATTCAGTTTAGGCACTTGAAGAGCACATCCATTATTATGAATGTCAAAGTTTTACAATTTTGTTTGTCTAATCATTAAAATAAAGTAGGTATAAATAATTTGAAAATATGATTTTTCGCTGGTTCGGTAGTTGGATCTAGGTACTGAGATGAGACCAGCAATATCATTTCTTTTTTTTAAATACTTCTTCTTCTTCTTCTTTTCTTAGATGGCAACACGTCAACCCAATTTAGGGGACAATCTTGCCAGTGTCGAGTTGGGAATTTTCTTATATTTTGTCATAAGTATTGGGTTGGAATGATTGTTGATGATGATGATGATGATGATGATGATGATAATGATGACGATGGCGGATGGTAGTTGCCTTAGTAAAGTAGTGGAGACTTTACTAGAAGCTTTTCTTAGGGAGATTTTGACATCAGCACGAAAAATCACAATTCACTACAATATTCCACTCTCCTACACTTGTGTGCTTTGTCCAAGCCGTTATGTCTAAAACTCCACCATTTTTACACATAAAAACTCGAATGAACACCAAATTTAGAAAATAAAACACAGAAACGCTATGACACTTTTCGCGTTCCCGCCAAAACCCCTTTAAATACTTATATGTACCTATAGTTTGTAGTAGCTTGAGTACCCAGTGTAGCTTGATGATTAAAACCATTTTTCGGCTAACGAACATTTCATAATTTTGTAATTCGAACCAATGTATCCTGAAGAAACAAATAAACAAACTCTTCAATTCTAGACTTAAAGTCGATTATTTATTCTCTATGCAAATTAATCTCCAAATATGTTGTTATTTTCGAAATGAATTGGCATAGTTTCATTTTTCATTCTAAAAATATTGCTAGTAGATAGGTATATCCTATCTATCGATTCTATTTATGATTATTCAAAATTAACAATTTTTTTTAATGACTCATGTCTTAAGTAATACCTAACTAAGTTTTTAGGTCTGGCTTATCATTCATCATCGTCATTTTAGTGGACCGTGTCCCCGACTGCATTCGAGGCTTTCACTTCAAAGTCCCAGGTCTGAAGTGCTTTTCCTTTGTGTCCTTTTTATTTGGTCTTAAGACTTTTATGGGAGTGACTGTATTTCAAACGCGACAAGATTACCAGAGTCTCATTTATAAGTCAATTAACCCATATCATCCCAAGCTTACGTGGTTTCATTCTTGGTGCGTGAAAATTACAACAGGGTATATAAATAGCACCAGGAATTAGTTGCCATTGAGAAAAAAAAATTAGATACTTTACTTTTTTTTTTACAGAACCGTTCCAAAAATGGAACAGTAGGACGATAGACCTATGTAGTTTTTTTGTATACACAACTATACTTTGTAAAATGTAGCTTGGGTCCTATGACAGCTGTCAGTGAAATCCCGCACATGAAGTCTTGAATTTTCTATTGTTGAATGTAGTAGCTGTCAATGTTATACTTTATGGGCATACCGAGCTAATTAGTGATGAGCGATGAATCATCGTGACCACATAATATGAAATATCCATATTTTGAATAAAGCTTAATTTAAAATTGAAATTAATATAAAAAAAATAATTAGAATTTAATGTTATTGCTTAGGTATTTTAATATCATAATAATGTTTATATTTCAATATACTTGATCCTAAATAATATTGAGTTAATAAAATCCTACATTCAATCCATCAACGCCCTGAACCTGTTTTTGGATTTTGTAAGAAGACACGCCGCCTTTGGCTCTTGGGCCATGATTTAGGCGTAAGATACACGCGCCAACATCTTGTTTGATATGAACTTCCACTGATCCACTCCACTCATTCTCATCAGTACGAGTGACGACGCCTTGTATGCTAAGTATATTCCGTTCTCATTACAATTAAATACATACATACAATTAAACTAAACCTAATAATATGTAACATGCATCAATAATAGCTGGTAGTATCGATATTTTCATCGAATTCCGGACATCCCTATGAACCTCATTTTGACATCTGTCATAGGACCCATGCTATATTTTACAAAGTATAAGAGGAGATGTAAATATAATGATAAAATATTAAAAATTAATGGCTTATTTTTTAATACGCTGTTATAATGACACTATAAAAGTTTATTAACTAATATTATATAATAAAAAAAACTATTCACTGTGAAAACTTATAGAACATTTATTATGAACTGCGATTTTACAAGTATCGCAGATCATTGTTGTGTTTTTATGGAAAAGCCACATTGTGTTTGTATATTTTCTTTTACAATATGCTGTTGTATATTTTTGTTCGGTCTGATACTGTCTGGAACTCGTCTTATTACAGCTAGAGAAGACCTAGGCAAAGACATTTTGTATATAGTACTACTTGTGGTTGAGTCTTGTTTGGAGATTTGTAGTCACAATATACCTTGTAAAAGATAATAAATCAAAATTGGTGCCCTGCTTCGATACTGGCGCTAACTTATAAAACGGAAAAACATTATTGAGACAAGCATTGATGAGAATTGCTTATCACAGTAGCGTTTCACTTTTCCGACAGGAGCCGAGCCACATTGAGTTGATGCAAGTGTAACAATGCTATTATCATTGTACCAAACCAATGTAATGCCAGAGGAAATGTCGTTGCATTGGTTGTATGAGCCTCTTTTCGTTTATTTTATCTCCTTTTGGTCCTTCAAAGGAGCATTCCCCACTCTATTTGCCCATATGGTACCAGTATCATCATGACCTAAGTGTTGTATTACGTCCAGAAGACGTAAAAAAATTCCACAATCGAACCCAGAGTATGTTTTGAGTATGTCATAGATAGAGCAAATATACATACGCAAACTGACTACATATTTACTACACGAAGTAACAAATGAAAAATAAAAAAATTTCTTTTGTATTTTACAGTAGTATATGTTAATACTGTTAGAAAAATGGAACAGTACATAAAAGTATATAATATTTCTAGCAACAATAGGTTTTTGGATATATCATTGTAATAAATAGGTAAAATGTAATATTATCAAACAAATAAAGTAAAATTATTACTAACTACCATAAAAAAATATTAATAATATTTACTTTTTTTGGGGAGACATATTTTTTTTCAATTATTAGAAAAGAAATTCACGAATTGTAGTACGTAATTCCCGCGAAAACGAATTAATGTCAACATTGTTATTATACTTTGTAAAATATAGCTTGGGTCCTATGACAGATGTCAAAATGAGGTTCATAGTGATGTCCGAAATTCGATGAAAATATCGATACTACCAGCTATTATTGATGCATGTTACATATAATTAGGTTTCATTTAATTGTATGTATGTATTTAATGGTAATGAGAACGGAACATACGTAACATACAAGGCGTCGGCACTCGTACTGATGAGAATGAGTGGAGTGGATCAGTGGAAGTTCATATCAAACAAGATGTTGGCGCGTGTATCTTATGTCTATATCATGGCCCAAGAGCCAAACGCGGCGGGTCTTCTTACAAAATCCAAAAACAGGTTCAGGGCGTTGATGGATTGAATGTAGGATTTTATTTACTCAATATTATTTAGGATCAAGTATATTGAAATATAAATATTATTATGTTATTTAAATACCTAAGCAGTAAGATTAAATTCTAATTTTTTTTTCTTATATGAATTTCAGTTTTAAATTAAGCTTTATTCAAAATATGGATAGTTTATAGTATGTGATCACGATGATTCATCGCCCATCACTTATTAGCTCGGTATGCCCATAAAGTATGACATTGACAGCTACTAGATTCATTATTAGATAATTCAAGACTTCATGTGCGGGATTTCACTGACAGCTGTCATAGGACCCAAGCTACATTTTACAAAGTATAGTTATCATGTCAGTTCGGCCACAACACAGAAAAAGAAAAAAATATATTCAGAAATAAAAAATAAAAATTAAAAATTAAACCGATCCAAAAATGGAACACTAGGATGATATGGGTTAACAGGCGTACCTACTAGCTTGCAGTAAGTACTAGTCACCAGGTTTTGGTAGGGATGGTGGTAGGTTTGAAAAGGTAGGGAGCCAGCAATAGGGCGCCACGACGGTTAGGTAATATTTTTGTGCTATTGTGATTACGTTCGGCTCGAACCGACTTAAACAGCAGGCTGTTTTGTCAAAGTTACCTGATATAAAAAAATCTGCCTTTATTATTATGACCAAAATCACTAGAACCGCTACGGCCCGATAGGCTGACATCCACGGTAACGGAACCGAAGATATCAACTAGTGATACTTATCGAACAGGTTACTTCTTCAAGACCTGAGTCATCATTGCAAAAAGTGCATATAAAATCCATGTCATATTAACCTTCACAGCGTGCTTAGATACCTGTATACTTGTACTACTCTGTGATTGTGCTCATTTCCAGTGCCGGACAGGTTCGCCGCTGACTGGTAAAAGCGGCGCGAGAGCTTGCAACGGGCAGTTAGCGCCTCGGGCACCAGTTGCGCGCACGCACCATGCTCCTAGCTACCATCGTCTGCTTGTTTGCCACTACGGCCGCCGCACCCGCCGTGGTATACGACCAGCGCCAGGATGGCAAAAATAATATAGCTGGCAAAGTTTCTAACATGTTTTTTCTTCTTGCAGTACCGGCAGAAAAGCCCCCAATATATGACTTCTTCAACTTACTTCTGAAGGAATTCCGTGAGTCGTTGCAAGCGAGAGGTGGAAATATAAAGGTTATAGGATCTTATCCGGACTCAAAGAAGCTGGATCGCATAGGATCAGATAAGAGGTCTGACATGAGCGATGTCCGGGTGGAGGAAACTATGATCCCGGGTAGACGTCGTCTCGGTACTCTTGATGCTCTGCAAAATGATCTGATAGTTCAAGACGCGACAAAGAACTGTGATTCTGACCGTGTGCGAGATTCGGTCACTGGTTTGTCCAAAGATATACAACCAGTGAAAATTATTAGCGAAACAGAACTTAGGAAACAAACTGACGTAAAGGGAGTTCTGCTAAAATTGCAACCTGTGCCAGAGACGATTCCTTCCTAGTTGATGACCTGTACTTTAAGTTTTAGATTAGCTATATTGTCGTAAGATCGTCATGCCTTCTTTACTTTAATTATTTATTTGTAACTTATAAGTGTCAAAATAATTAACTTTTTAAATTGTGTTTTCTTTTATTTGAGTACGTGGGTACGAGTAACTAATGAGTTGAATATTAGATACTGTATGTGTAGCATCCCTGAGATGTATGTGGACACTCCACTGTACTGAGATTTATTGAGGCTCCTGGGACAGTTTGATTCAATCGGTAATTTCCTTGTAAGTGAAAGTTAAGAAATCTTTAAAATGACAACTACAACATACCTACCTAAGTTTTCGCCAAATTCAACTATAATCATAAATTAAGAAGTACATTACCATGATCAAATTGATGTTGGTACAGAACTATAAAACCGGTAGTCAAAAGTTCGGACGGCAGTCGCTCCCGGAAATGCCAAAATGCGATAAACATTTTGATAGTAATTCCCTCTTACTATCAAATGGTTTAGCACTGCTGTCGGTAAAGTTATTCAAGTTGGATAATATGTATAAGGTACTCCGTTGTTAGGGCAGGATATTTTTAGACGCCATCGAAATCGATTTTCAAACCGGACGAGATCGCAGTTGAGTGGTCAGTAGCACTCAACTCCTATCGTATTCGTAATGTAAAGGTTTCGAGAGAACGGAGCATTGTGATTAGCAGTCTGCCTCTTGTGCACCTGTGTGCGTGTGTAGCCCGCCAATCGCAATGCTCCGTTCTGTCGATACCTTTACATTACGAATTCGAGAGTATTTCGTGCTAAGGCTACAGTATGCAATCGCTCTTGTAAAAGCCGTATAAGTCAGTCAGTTATAATTATGTAGGTTAGTATTACGTTATCTGTAGTTCTGATAAGTTTATTTTTAAAAAGTAAATTTATCACGTGTGAAAATCTCAAAATGTTCTACCTATGTGACAATTTCATTGATGGTGTTTTATATCAGCTACATACCTACTTGTTTTCAAGTTCACAGTTGTTGAATGGGTAATAAAATTTAAAACAGGCGCTTTTAGATGGGTCGAGGTCATAAATAAAAGAAATGAATAGTGAGAAAGGCGTAATTGTTGAAACAAGGACAACTATCTATGTTAAAGCTATGCAGCGGCGACAAACGACAGTTACATCGGTCTACTTATAGTCTACTAATAGTTGTGACGTGAGCAAGAAATAAAGTGTTGGTAATTTCATTCATATAGTCTGCATGCTGCCTTTATCATTATTTAATAGGATTTAAAAATAATAAAAGGAGCAAAATTGTTTTATGAAGGTCTGTACATATGAAACGTAATAAGTAATATATTTATAGTTGTTTTAGTTTGTTTTTAATATTTGTATTGTTTAAGATTTTTGTAAATACGCTACTTAGATGTACGTACAATATTCTGAGCAAATTGATTGTCCGCATCGAGCAGTTTTCTAGTAGATATTTATAGCTTTCTTAAAGACGCGCTAGATGGCGGAGCCGGCACTTTTGGTAAGAAGAGTGTGGTGTAACATCTAGAGTTCACTAATTTATAGAAAATATCTTCTTCGGTTTTCGGAGTATATTTATATGAATACTTTTTCAGCTGACGAACAGCCTTGTCTATATCCAATCTTAAAGCCATCCATTGATTTCGTAGTGTAATATCTTGTGGAATCAAATGTTTTCCTTGGTTTTAAAACAGTGTAAGTTTTAAGTTTTATGCATGATGACTAAAAGTTGTAACCGCGGTAGCCTAGTGGTATGGGTAATGGACAGTGGACTGCTGGGACGAGGTCTCGGGTGCGTTCCCAGGTTTTACCATGGCACACCAATGACTTTTCGATGCTTTTCGAAAATATGTGTGTATTTATCGCAGGTTTATAAATGCCCGGTTAATGGCAATAGGCTCGCCACCTATTACATGGGGACCTAAACATAAACTAGCGAAATGTGGGTGCTATCACCTCTGCCTACCTCTTCGGATATATAGGTGTGAGTTTATGTTATGTTATGTTGAAAGTTGATGATAGCAAATTTTATAAGAGTTATTTATTATGTAATATTACTTTATAATGTAAGTAAATAAATACACATATATAATTATGATGTTAGTGCTTTATACATATCGGTTTTTTTTTGTACAGAGTTTTGTACGGATACGGCATTGTTTACCTACTTCTTTGTTGAAACAACTTATCTGGTCTCGCTGTATGTTTCTGCTTGAAACTTTTGAAACCGACTTTAGGATTAGATACGTATAAATAGTCCAAAGTTTCGGATTCAGGTACATATGGAAGGAGTATCTATAACTACTTCATGTTAAGGCCTCTTATGTGTATGCCAATTATTAACTTGCCGAAAACGGTGAAGGCGTTCAAAATGAGAAGTATGAAAGACATTGTATATTTTACACCTACTGACCTACCTACTCAATATGACTGTTCTTGGGAATGAAGAATTACATCTCTGTGAAAAAAAAACCTACTTATTGTTTTATTCTTTACATTATCTCTCTCTAAATAACCATACTACAGTATTATCTACTTACATCTTGTAACCTGCATCTAGATAAAAATTATCTACTTATGTTATGATATAAATTTAAAATTAAAATTATCTATTCATACTTGCTTTACACCTGGCGTCACCCACCGGTTACACTTCAATGTAAAGTACCTTATAAGTTACATTACAATACACCTAAAAGGTATAGTAACAAAATTGATCAGGCGCTTTGATATTTTGAATTTTGGTCATCATCATCTTATTCCTTGCTAAGGCACATCTCGGTCGCATCCGAAGTCTTCACCTCGGAGACCGGGGTCCACTTACCAGCTTTCTCTATTCCACTTCGCATGGTATTGAGCATCCACGATGGCAAGTCTGCACTTGATGCGTCTACCCCTCCTAATGGGGCAACGTGCGTCCAACTGACCTACCAGTTGGACACCGGAGATCATGGCCGCACCAGCGAAGACGACACTTCTTCATTTTGTCAGCAATATTAGGGACAAGTAGGCTAACCCGGGTGCCAGAGTTCTTCACGCGATCATTACGCGTGACTCCATACATCCACCGCAGTTTTTTATTTTCAACTTTGGTATAGTAATGGGTCATATTTTGACGCAATTGTTATTGTATGGTAAAAGGAAGACAATCACTCTTAAAACTTAATAAGTACCTACTTAAATGAAATTTTCGATTTTTTTGAAAGTGAATCACAAATCAGTAGGTATTTAAAGTTCTCCTTATAATAATTCGAGCCAGAAGTAGGTACCTAACCAACCATGCTCTAAATATGGGTAATTTCACCGACCGCATTTTTAGAGTTTCTTCGCATGAAATCACTATGTAAAACGTTTATCTATGACCACTCTATTTTTTTTCATGTAATACGAACACTAGCTTATATGAAGTCACTACTGAAAATACATTTCTCTTAAACATAAAATTAAAAAAAAATTAATACATGCTAGATTCCAATAACGGTGGCGTGTCCGCGATGCACCTTTAAGCGCATTTACCTCTTTAAGTCCGCTATGATTGCAAATTTAGTACTTAAATTAAGATTATTATGTTAATTAATATATGAAGCAACCATATTTACTGCTTTCATTACTTCTATTATAACGCAGACATCGTGACAATGTCGATAAGGAACGTCCGCGCCTAAAGTGCAATTTCGGTGTGTTTTTTTTAAACCCTTATACAACGTATACACGTCAATTTAAACGATCTATCTTCTTACGCACGCGGAGTTCCAGTCATGCTCTTGCGTTTACGCAGTAATGGCATGTCCGATTCTGCCCAGTTTTCCCGCTAATACGTAAGTACCTTCTTATTTCTAAGAGGGAGTACGAAATTTTACAATCACGGTGGGTTACTGTATGAATGAATATTTGGTTTTAACATTACGATTTGCGAGTATGTTGTGTGTTGTTAGGTACCCTCAGCAATCATACATTTCACGTGACGAATGCATCACTGAGTTTTGTTTAATTTCATTTTTTCTTGATGTTTCTAACTTCGGTGGTGCAATATCGGTGGTTTCGGTGGTAGATTTATTGCCACCTATATTGCATCAATACTAAAATGGCTATGAGTTTCCATATCTTTGGTAAGATATTTACTCACAAGGTAATAAATAATAAAATTACTCATTTTTTTGTTATAATTAACGTATTTACTATTACTACTGAGAGTGGGGCAATATGGGTATGGGAGGCGTAACCGAAGGGGTTGGAGGCTGGCCGACTTTCTTGAGAAAGAGCGACTCTTTATGATGAACTCTTTCTTCAAGAAGCCGCCCCACAGGAAATGGACCTGGATGGGCCCCGGTGGTCGTACCAAAAATGAGATTGACTTCATCATGACGATGCATAGACGGATATTCAATGATGTCTCAGTGATCCATGGGGTGAAAACCGGAAGTGATCACCTAATGGTTAGAGGCACATTGAATATTAATGTTAAACTGGAGAGATCCCGTCTGATGAGGTCTACGCTCCGACCTAGAGCTTCCCATATACAGTACCCCGAGAGCTTTCAACTCGAACTTTCGAATCGCTTCTCTCGCCTAGAAGAATGCAGTACAGTGGACGAGATAAATAACAGGTTGGTTGAAGCTGTCCATTCAGTGGGCTCCAAATTCTTCAGGCCCCGTCGAAGAGATAGACCACAGAAGCTCACCGATCACACCCTCAAACTCATGGCCGAACGACGCTCTATGAGACTGCAGTCTACCAATGACGCTGAAGCACATCGGCAGCTCAATAGACGTATCCAGCAGTCTTTGCGACACGACATCCGTGCCTTTAATACTCAATGTATTAAAGAAACGATTGAGCGAAATAAAGGCTCCAAAGTGTTCGCAAGAGACTTGTCTATTGGGCAGAGGCAGTTGACAAAACTGAAGAGGAAGGACGGCAGTGTCGTGTCGACTAAGGGAGATGTTTTGAGGGGGATCGAGGGGTTTAATGGACAGCTTTATACCTCAGTCACTAAGCCTGATACTGATACGGTTAAAGATCCAAGAGCCAAGCTAACCCGACACTACACCGAGTATATCCCGGACATCAGCCTGTACGAGATTAGGGTGGCCCTCAAGCAGCTTAAAAATAACAAGGCACCAGTAGAAGACGGAATCACTTCGGAACTTCTGAAAGCGGGTGGAACACCGATACTTAAAGTCCTTCAGAAGCTCTTCAACTCCGTCTTATTCGAAGGTACTACGCCGGAAGCATGGAACAGAAGCGTAGAAGTCTTGTTCTTCAAGAAAGGTGACAAAGCCTCTCTTAAGAACTACAGACCCATCTCGCTTCTGAGCCATGTTTATACGCTGTTTTCGAGGGTTATCACGAATCGTCTCGAACGCAGGTTTGATGACTTCCAGCCGCCCGAACAAGCCGGTTTCCGAAAAGGTTATAGTACCGTAGACCACATTCATACGCTGCGGCAAGTCATACAGAAAACTCAGGAGTATAACTTGCCACTATGTCTAGCGTTCGTGGACTACGAGAAAGCCTTTGATTCGATCGAGACATGGGCAGTGCTACAATCTCTCCACCGGTGTCATATAGACTACCGGTACATCGAAGTGCTGAAGTGTTTGTATAAAAACGCCACTATGTCAGTCCGAGTACAAGATCAGAGCACAGCGGCGATACTGTTGCAGAGGGGAGTGAGATAAGGAGATGTAATATCCCCGAAGCTCTTCACCAATGCAATGGAGGATGCCTTTAAGCTACTGGAATGGAAAGGTCTTGGCATTAATGTTAATGGCGAATACATCACTCACCTTCGTTTTGCCGACGATATCGTGCTCAGGGCAGGATCGCTGGAGGATCTTAACACAATGCTCGACGACCTCAACCGAGTCTCTCAACAGGTGGGCCTCAAGATGAATATGGACAAGACCCAGGTTATGGCGAATGCTCATATTCTAAGGCCCTCCCCAGTGTCAGTTGAAGGCTCGACCCTCGAAGTTGTAGACAAGTACGTCTACCTTGGACAGATGGTCCGATTAGACGGATCAAACTTCGAGGCGGAGGTCAATCGTCGAATCCAACTCGGCTGGGCAGCGTTCGGGAAGTTACACAGCGTCTTCTCGTCCAAAATACCTCAGTGCTTAAAGACAAAAGTCTTTAATCAGTGCGTGTTGCCCGTGATGACCTATGGCGCCGAGACGTGGACCCTCACTATGGGCCTCATAAGAAAGCTCAAGGTCGCACAGCGAGCTATGGAAAGGGCTATAATCTAGGCTAGGCTCGGAATCTCTCTGCTGGATCGAATCAGAAATGAGGAGATCCGCAGACGAACGAAGAAGTGGTCGACATAGCCTACAGGGTTAGTAAGCTGAAGTGGCAGTGGGCGGGGCACGTAGCAAGAAGAACAGATGGCCATTGGAGCCGAAACGTTCTTGAATGGAGACCGCGTACCGGTAGACGAAGCGTGGGACGGCCTCCTGCGAGATGGACGGACGACAAAAGCAAAATTGCCTTTGGCAGCATGATGTAGCATCTGCATCATGCATCCAAGCCGTTAGTACATATTGTTTAGATAAATATATCACAATTTATAATTTCGGTGTGATCTTGCAATTTCGGTGGGTTGACAATTTCGGTGGTTGTTCTATTTTTATAACAAATGCAGTTATTTGTTTCCTTCTAAATATCTAGAATACTAATGTGTTCTAAAAGAACCCCATTAAATTTTTTCATCGGTAAACCTATGATTGAAAAATACCACCGAAATTAGCAAAAAATGAGGCATGCGTGAAATTACCCAAATATAAGTAACAACAAAATAAACTGTAAGTAACGGTTGGTTAAGTACAATCAACGACGGAATTAACTGAACAGTAGAATACTTTATAGATACAATACTTACTTCAGATTGTAGCTGCCCTAAGCTAAGCTAAATTAAATTGCATATGGAAGGAGTGAGTTAACGTTATTATAGTGAACCTAATGGTCAGGATTCGAGCCTTCTTTTTATTATTGTGCGCAAAGTTGTCCCCCCCCCTCCCCTCAATGTTGTGGAGGTGATTATGTCGGAACGAACTTCGTGATATAAATGAATGTTTCGGAACGCATCTTCTAAGATGGACGCACTCACTGCAAACGCTCTCTCTCACGGCAAAATAGAAAATAATCACAACTAGTTTGTTTCATTCTAAATCTACTCAATCTTACACCATCAATGGGTCTTTGATTGCCGGAGGTGAGATTGTAGAAGACATATCTCTCGCACCCCGGCAGACCCGGGGACATCTCTTTGAGATGACCCCCTTTCCCTTATGTGGGCACCATGGTGTCCCCCTGATATGGGGAGACGCACTTTGCGCCACCGCCGCGCCGCAGCCAGGATTCGGGCTTGGGACCTATCGACTGTGCTATCGATTAGAGAGACCACAATAAATGTCTATCCCTATCTACCTCCGGGGTTCTATCGTCACATAAATTTATATACGTGTATTTACTATCTCTTTTGAAATCGTTTTGTAATGCCCTCGGCAAATACCTCAGTAATTTGGTCATTGTATGTTAACCAAGCTCGACCGCGGCAGTTTAGGTGAAGTGAAGGTAAATAGGCAGGCCACTTACCTTTACTTTACTTAGACCTGTTCTTCGCTCAGCAGGTCGATTCATCAAACCATTGAGATTACAAAAAATACCATTGAATTTTGGACTTTACTGTTATGCGGTTAAAGTCTAAAATAAAAGATATCATGTAGAGGGAATGAAACGAAGTAATAATGAACTGTTTTTTTTTAAATTTAATTTTGAACTTTGAAGTCTACGTTCGCAAAATCGAATGATCATCATGGCAGTCTTTGCAATCTTTTCAGCGTGCGTTTTAGTCGGTTCGAGTCCGACATAACCTCCCCAACCGGTTCTGGTGGGTGGTATCTGAGTGGTTGACAACGGTTTACAAATAGTAGAATCGGGGTCTAATATGTATACATTCGTAATAAATTCAATTAATATCCAGTAACTTAACTTTCGTCCTTAATTGTACTGAACAAAGAATCAGTTAAAAACCTTCTTTATATTAATATTGAGTCACGCATAAAATTTGCTAAAACGTACTCCAATGGAAACAATAACGCCATTAATTTCATTTTTTTTCATTACCTACATCCGGAAAGCGGTAAAAATATAACTAGATCCTAATTTTTGCAATCAAATTTTTTTTTTTGTTGTTTATTTTTATTCAACTTAGGTGGCAGACAATCACACGGCCCACCTGATGGAACCGTGGCTTATGGACGTTTGCAACACCAGGGGCGTCACACTCGCGCTGCCGGCCCTGTAGATCGAAGGAGGACAAGGGAGTGAGAGGAGAGGGGAGAGGGAATGAGAAAGAGGGGAGGAAGGTTAAGAAAATGTATGTGCTTTCAGTATAGAAGCCAAAGCAGGATTACATAACATCACATAGTGCTGACAACCTAAGGGTGCGTCCAGATTTGAGACATGAACAGCGGGCCTGACAGCGTGGCATCAAGAAAAAACATTGAGTGTGGACGTAACAACTTGTGGCACACGGGCACACAAACTAGACTTGCGCTGACACGGCTACCAGTTGATCGATAGTTTCATTTAAGTTCAGCTATCACACAGCTGAATACGTGACGAACACGCACTTCTGACACGGTCACGGCAAAATGTTACGTAAATGTAGACGCAGACGCGGCATACGCCCTCGGTCTTCCCTATGACAACAAAAACCTCTTCAGTGAGCTCTGGCTATCCTACTTGCCGTCGGAAACAAGACACAAAGTTGTTATTAGCCTCGCGGCCTCGGTATTCTGTAGGGCGGAGGTACTTCCCCAATCGCACTGCTTATTTAGGACTGAAGATACCTTTATGTCCTACCTCTATCAACCTTCATCGACAAGTCGGCACTAATTTAATGGAGGCATACTATATCAGTGAATCTCTTATTGATTTCGTTTTTACTTTGAAAATTATCGGCGTAATGGAGATATACCACACGCGCGGCACGCCCAATCGCGAAACTATGATGAAGACCATGTCGTGTGTAAGTAACCTAACCGAGATTGTTTTTGATAAAATTTTCTCAAATAAATATACCCATCTTTGTTTAAAAGCTCACCGTTGTATATAATAAGGAGTAGCGGTAATCGCGCCAAAGTCATTTCGCGAGTTGTTCCTCTTGAGACAGTCGTAACAGACATTTCCTTTTCTTTTTCAAGTGTCGGTTAACAAATGAACATGTTTCCATTCGAAATTCAAGATGTGTCGCCGGAACAAAATAAAAAATTGTTGGAATATTTTAAAGGTAAGATAAGATAAGTTATATAATATTATATAGGTATAGGGTGTGCCGAAGGTCATGACACGTCAACCCAATAATGTCTCCGAAGGCGCAAGCTTGGGAGGCTAACGGGATATATTGAAAGTTATAACGCAATTTATTTTAACCTGAACTGAATCAATCATTTTCTTATTCACAATAGTCGTTTATAATCGTTTTAATTATATAAAATCGATAAAAATTTGCATGACTTATATTAAAACAATATTTAAAGAGTATTATAGCTGTGGTCTAAAATACTTTCAAAGGGACCTTTTTAAACTACTCGTATTTACCCCAACCTCAAAGTGACTCTATCTGTCTTGGTACTCTAAATACAGTAAATACCAATTGAGATTGAGGTTGTCTGAAAATCTCGCCTAGTAATAAGACCGCCATTTGCACTGTTGTTTTTATTTAGTCTGTATGTAAGTACATTTGGTGTACAATAAAAATTATGGTTTTTTTTATAAAGAATATTAGCAACCGAAATTACTAATATTCCTTTTAACCTTCAGTCTTCAGCTGAGTTCAATGGCTTGTGTGGGTTCACTTCGGTAGTGAAGCCAGGACTTGTATTATCAAAACTTATTCCTTGGCACAAAATAAACAAAATGAAATATGGTTACTTATCTGCTTATAGGTGAATGCGACGGCTTCGTCCGCGTTGGTCCTCGAGGCTACTTCTTACCACAGAAGTATCGCCAAGAAGCAGCTAACATCTACAACATGCCTATAAGATCATCTGACGTTTTTGTCACCAGTTACCCAAGATCAGGTAGGTGGGATGTGCTGGGAATCCGTGGACACTTTTGGTATGTTTAAAAAAAATGTAAATCGTACACTTTTTTAATATCGTGCTCCTAGTCTCCACGGATATCATCACCAAGAAAGTCGGTGGAGGTGATTATGTCGGATTCGACCCGATTAAAACGTACCTACCCCGTCTATCTTTAATTGTTGGAGGTGAGATAATACAACACATATCTCTCGTATCCCGGCAGACTCGTACCTCACCTAGGTACTCTGCTCAGTTTGTTTTTTTTTTAACCCAAATATGAGACGACGGAAGTCTACGAGGAGAGCATGGTAAGATAGTATTACCGCGACGAGAGAGTCTGTTAATCAGTATCCATCAGAGAGAGCCGCATTTTTAGTGATAATAATGTAGGTAAGAACTTTATCTTTATATCTTATGTAACTCGAGTGTTTTAGGTACTTTAGCACATATATATTTATCTCAAATAATAAATAACAGTTAGGTCCATATTACAAGTAAAAAATATTATACCGCAACGGCACACAGTTATTTGATAAACTGAATATCAGTTTTTGTTTCGTTTTGAGGACTGATGAAGGGTAGAAACATGGCATGACTATGTACTTATGCATACTTATTACTTTGATCCTAAAACCAAGCAGTTTGGAGTGTTTGTGGCACAAAGAAACCCCGAGAGCCTAAGTATTATATGCTATTAACTTTCGAATAATGAAAAGATTGGAATGCAATGCAATGGAATAGATTTATTTACTAAAATATGGTAAAGACAAAGGTGACAAAAATGCACACAATGTAACATCCTTAACTGAATGCAACATCCTTAACTAAATGTAACATCCTTAACTGAATGTAACATCCTTAACTAAATGTAACATGCCTCACTGAATGTAACATCTTTAACTAAATGTAACATCCTTAACTGAATGTAACATCCTTAACTAAATGTAATATGTTTAACTGAATGTAACATCTTTAACTAAATGTAACATCTTTAACTAAATGTAACATCATTAACTAAATGTAACATATTGAACTACATGTAACATCATTAACTAAATGTAACATACTGAACTAAATGTAACATCATTAACTAAATGTAACATCCTGAACTGAATGTAACATCCTTAAGTGAATGTATCATCCTTAACTGAATGTAACATCCTTAACTGAATGTAATATCCACTATATTTTTATTATGTCATGTACGATTTCAGGTACAACATGGACCCAAGAATTAGTGTGGATGGTAGCCAACGACTTAGATTATGAAGGATCAAAGGCTGTTCCACTCACGGAACGTTTCCCATTCTTAGAGTAAGTCAGTTCCTGCTATAATTATTATGCTATTTACTAAAAGGCGATACCTAACAAAAAGCAATCTATGAAGTTTTATATTGCAGATATTATGTTACTATCCATCCTAAGGTCGAAGAGAAGTTTTGGGAAGAGAACAGTCACAGCCAAAAAAATCTTGAAATGCTGGAGATGGTCTGTCAGTCAGGGACTGAGCTGGTAGCGAAAGCGCCGTCTCCTCGATACATCAAGTCGCACTTGCCACTGTCACTACTGCCACCGAAGCTACTAGACACGGCCAAAGTAGTTTATGTAGCTCGAGACCCAAGAGATGTCGCCGTCTCCTTCTACCATCTCAACAGGCTGATTCGGACCCAAGGCTATAATGGCGATTTCAAAACGTTTTGGAGTTTCTTTGTTCAGAATTTGCGTGAGTTGTCATTCATCGTGACCTGTGGGTTAGTCGTAATTCCCCCCTGAAAATTGTTGTTGCTTTATAATAACGTGGTGAAACGTTATCTTAAAAATAGGTTTTACCAGGGAAATCCAAAACGGAGGGAATTAAGACCAACTGCACTCATCACGGTGCGTAGTTAGCAAATTTCTGTGATTTCGTTAGTTAATATCGTTTTTTTTTGCGCTCGGCGTGCATCGAACCTGCTATATCTGACTTAGCAGTCGCTCAACCGCCACACGCTATTGCCACTGTTGAGTCCATCAAGCTGGTTCTCTCACTTCGAGCACTAGATAGAAAATAAAACACCAGATGATGCCCGGAGCAATTGTAAAATTGTGTCAAAAAATTTCATTTACAATACGTATGTGAATGATATGAAACAAATTAAAATGTTAGCATGTAGGCCATGGATAAAAAAATATAAAAAAATCCAATAGATAACTATGTGATTTATGGTAGTGGATGAAAGAATACTTATAGCCTACCGATTCATCTAAAATATTTACAAATGCTGTGTTAAATATGAATATTTTTATAGATCACTTTACCCCTTACTTTGAGCATGTGAAAGAGGCTTGGGAGAAAAGAGACCATCCTAATATGTTGTTCTTGTTTTATGAAGAACTGTCCAAGGTGAGTTTACCAGTTTAATTTTATTTGTTGTAAGTATGTGAAGTGGGCTTCAAAAGTTCCTAGACACCTAAGATCCGAAAATGGACACTTAAGATAAGCCTAATCTAATTTAACTAAAACTACCTAACATGTACCATGATTATTTTTTGTTTTATTATGACTTTATTTGATTTTATTGAATTTTATTTAAGTATTCTTGTTTGATTCTATTTGAATATATTTGCGTTTATTGTATTATTATTGTATTTAGTACCTATAATATAATTTCTAACTTATACAACTTATATAATTTCTAATTAGAAATTAAAATACTCATTGTATTTTAGTTTCTAATGTAATTTTGACTTCTAGCACGAATTTTTAAGTTGCATTGTTACTAACCGAGATATGAATCCTGTTATCTGAAATAAATTATTTGATTTGATTAAATTGACTCTATGGTCGTATCGTTTTTCCCGCGATGATTATATAGTCGCCTTCTATTAGAACATTGCATTGTCGTAGTTTTTGCAGGTATATACTCAATGCAATATTTGCTTATTGTTACGCACCTACATCTTTTCAGGACTTACCGGCGTCAGTGCGACGTGTGGCTAAATTTTTCGGCAAGGAGTTCACAGACAAGCAGATGGAACACCTGTGCAGCCACCTCAGTATCGACAGTTTTAAGAACAACAAATCTGTGAACTATGATGCCGTTAAAGAGCTCGGTATACTCAAGAGTGGCGAGCAAGGATTCATTAGAAGGGGTATGTTTTGTTTAATTACTTTGAAGCATAAGAAAAGAAGGAAGGGAAAGGTAAAATAAAATGAACTACATGAAAACAACAGGCCAAAGCCTCTCAATATTGGGAGAGGCATATGTCCAAAAGAAATTAATTGTTTGACTTATAGTTACCGGCAAATATCTTGACACCAGTCACGTCAAATTAGATGAAACCAATTCATGCGCGCCAGGGCCCCGTTACTCTCAAGACTTGGGGACTCTAGTTTCACTATAATGTGGGTGCCCAAGAGCGTGCGAATTGGACGAGCAAAAGTTTAGTCAGAAAATGGCCCTTGGGGTCCTAAGTGAGAACTTCCTATGCAACTGGTACGAGAGGCATAATCAAAGGAGGCCATCTCGAAAGAGATGACGCTGGGTCGGCTGGGGTGGTCCTATGAAATTATTTGAGAAAGAAAAGGAGTATTAGAAATTTAGATGGGTATACTTATTCACTGTAAATAAGTAGGTATATGTAAATTTTGTTTCTTTTTATACAAGGCAAGTCAGGAGGATGGCGCGATTATTTCGACGAAGAGATGACGAAACAAGCTGAAGAGTGGATTGCGGATAATCTTCAGGATTCAGACTTACGATTCCCACATTTCCAATATTAGAATGGTTCGTAGACCACGAATAATTTGTTTCTTTTTTAAATTATTGCCTTCTAATACCTAAATATTTCATATTTGCACACATATTTGAACATTTTAATAAATGATTTTATGTAACCAACAGTATTTTAATAGCATAAGTAACTAAGTATCTAACTTATATAAATTAGAAACAAAACTACTTACCTTAATGATATGTCAAATCATCTGTAAAGAAATATGCAGTGGTGTAATTACACCCATACCTACAATGTAGCTAACTTAAAGTAACACGCTCGATGTACCGAGGAATTCATTTCTTCTAGGAGTAGGAGGGGTAGACAAAAAAGGGCTGGTTTAGCGTCATGACATGCCGGAGACATCTCGTAGGAATCCGGAATCCGATCTGACAGAGTAATCCCGCCTGACGGTTCTTATCACCCCTGACTCCAGCCTGTCACCCTAGCAAATGCCGGCCGCGATGCCCCCTCCCCCCCCCACATTTGGGGGCTAGGCTGGGACACCGTGGTCCCTACACCTGAAAAGGGTTTCTCGAATTAGATGGACCGGGGTCTGTCGGGGTGCAAAGGAAATGTTGGTTACTATCTCACCTCCGGCAACTAAGTATCCATATACGGCGTTTTTATACTTGGTTCGAATCTGACATAGCATAAGAGCACTGGCACTATTATCCTTGGGAATTTTTTGCACTACAAAAACTGACTGACGCCCGTCAGGTACTCCAACGTTGCGATTAGAGCCACCTGGTACTTGGAGCCGTTGCACACCACTATCTTGGGAGAGTAACCTCGTTCGTTAATCGTCAGAGGGCACCACGAGCAGGTGAGGTTGCCTTGGTGCCGAACACACATAGGAACTAAATAGCAATCTACTATTTAACATCAAAGTAATGGGAAACTGTGAATATGAAAATTATAATAGGCGCTCAAACGTCTCGATCGATTTTCCTCAAACATAGCTAAGAACATTTCCGACTAATTCAGCTTTGAAACAAAATACTACTTCGGATTTGTTTCATCCGTTCGGAAGCTATGATGTCACAGACACACACACACACAAACACCCACACGTGAAACTTGTAACACCCCGTAGTTTTTACGTCGCCGCGTCGGGGGTAAAAATTAACCTACGAAAGCGTGGCACTTTATTGCGTAATTAAAATAAATTAGTCTCGTTAAAAATAATGAAGAAAGTAACATTTTTGGAATGTGTACAGTCCGCTAATATCATTAAGTTGGCAGGCTTACATTTTTTATTACTGTAGTAGCAAACGGAGATCCGCACGAAGGGGATCGTGCAGTAAGTGGACTGCAGTAGTTTAATTTATTAATTGATATGAGTACCAATACAAATTTATTATACCACTTAGGTGGCAGACAAGCACACGGTCCACCTGATTGAAAGTGGTTAACGTGGCCTATAGACGTTTGCAACACCAGGGGAAGTCTTTTATTCCCTATATCTCTATCATAAATTATAGTCACTACTTTGAATTTAGTTATTCAGACTAAACTAAAATTAACCAAGCAAATGTTGCTTCTTCATTACAAAATAAATATTTTAGATCATAATCTAAACCTTCGCTTTGCCATTACACCAAAAATATGCCGTTCAACATTTCGCATTCCTTTGACTGACACTTACCTACCTTAACAAAAGAAGATATATAAATTTTGCAAGCAGTTTCTTGTTGACAAGACTTTTTAGACCACTACGTAATAGGCTTGACTTGGTGTTTGGTAACTTCAAGGCTGCAGTTGGACCACTTCTCCCAATTCACTTCATTCCGACGTCGAACGAACGCAGAACGCAGTGTCGTGCATACGGCCACGCATGTTACTTGTGCCCGCTCTTTATATTCCCAACTATACGGTTTTACCGCGAACAGATATTTTACGTATTTAATATAAAATAATTGCTGTATTCACCGGTTTCTAAGATTTAGTTTTAAATATTAATTTATTCTAAAGTGTTAGATAACGATTTGAAATGTACGCGCAAAAGAAATTTCCTTTCGAAATCGAAGATGTGGAACCGGAACAAAATAAAAAGCTGTTGGAGTACTTCAAAGGTGAGTGGACTAATGTCCCTGTCTCTTACTACGCAGAGATAGTGACGGCACTTATACTTATTGGCGTTGTACATAAACAGACGTAATGAATGTTATCAGTGAAAACGCGTTCGATTTCTTTTTATACCACTCAGGTGGCATACAAGCATACAGCTTACCTGATGAAAATGGTTACCGTGGCCTATGGACATTTGCAATATCAGGGAAATCACATGCTGCCGACCCTGTAGAGGGGAGGGGAAACAGGGAGAAGGATATGAGTCGCGTTTCTGTGCAGAAGACAAAGCAGGGTTTCATACAACCACAGAGTAGTGGTTTCACGATAAATTCAGGGTAGTTATGATTGGTGACGGGTGGAGCAGAAGCAGGCCACGGCAGTAGCGTAAAGTGCCACCCCATACCCAGGGGCTAGATGGGAACACCATGGTCCCCACTTTAGGGGAAGAGGGTCATCTCAAAAGGGATGTCCCCGGGTCTGCCGGGGTGCGAGAGATACGTCTTGTATAATCTCACCTCCGGCAGATAAGGACCCATGGACAGCGTGCGCTTTGGTCGATTCACCTCCAACGATTTTGGTAGAGGTGGTATCCGTGGGAATTTTGCACACGATAAAAAAATAAAGTGATTTTCCCCATTCTATGTACCTACCGAAAATGGTTGTATAGGAGAATTCCGAATAGGTATTTAGGACTCAGGACGTGACTACGTGGTCAGAGTCAGAACATTCTCTATGTAAGCAACTGGTCGCGGGTTCAAGTCTCGTCTAAGCATTCACTTCTTCCAATCTAAATAGATTTAGATTTAGTAGTTTGAAAACAAATAACTTCCGCAAACTAAGTATTTAGCACAGTGGCCTGTGGTGGCCTGCATTTGATTTGATAATTATCTACATAAAAAATGACGACGAACTAAGTAATTAAGTAGGATAAATAATGACCGTATTTAATTTCACAACTGATAACTGATAATACAAGGTAGCGTTTGTAAAATTGTAATACAATAACTACTTATTAAATTATTTATTACTTTACCCAGTGCAAAAGATTTGTGTGCATGAATATGAATATTTGCCTTTTTCTGGGTGTATCTAAATATAATATGTATGCATTTACAAAAGTATGATTATCCGCATTCTAGAACCCATAACACAAGTTAGCAAAACTATGGTTCGCATGGGTCTAGGTGGCGTTATGTAGATTGTCGTAAAATATTTATTTATTTATTATAGTATGTATGTACTTGATGTTCTAAGTGGTAGACTGGTAGAGCATTTAATTACATACTACATGTGCTCGTGGGTTCGATTTCACTCAATGCAAAAGTTTGTAAACGGGAATATATGTGTATGGGCACAATCAAGACCTTTGCAGTCATTGTCACCTATAAGCCGGTACAGGGATAAAGATGTGGTTCTGCGCTCTTAGCTCGATAAGCTATCGAATTCGTACTGTAAGGTATCGAAAGAGAATAGTATATTACAATAGGCAGCCTGCCATAGAATAGCTAATAGTTGGAAACCGTTGGAAGAAGTTTGAGCCTGTCTAGCCTACTGTTAACCTGTGTGTGTGTGAAACTCGCCAATCGCCATGCTCCGCTCTCTCGATATTTTATATTATCAGTTCGATAGGATTCGGGCTACGGGCATTGTTGCGAGCTGTCTAGCCAAGCTTCTAGAGCTCTCGGAAAAGTCGATATATATCAATTAAAACCAATCAGTGGATTAGAAATAACCGGATTCTAACAAAATCAATGATGACATTAAAAGCAAAATTTAACAAAAAAACACAAAAGTAAAATTATCGTTTTCAACGAGGTTTTTAATTGCATGACACCCTTTCTTTCCCCTTTCTTCTTGTAGTTAAGTATAGTTAGGTAGGTAACTAAAAGGGGACCGGGGACGTGAAAGCTTCGGATGCACCCGGGGCTTAACGCATGGATGAAGATGATGATGATGACTTAGATACCTAATCTGTGCCGATATTGTGTACTATCATAATACAAGTCACAGTAAATAATTTACGTAATGAAAAAATACGTTTAAACAAAGGCGTGCATGTACCTACATAGATATCGTGAAACTATGCCCTTAATTAGGAATTATTGCCTTGAAGTGATTTTATTTACTTGTAGGTGTATACAGTGTGCTTACAACTGTTATTTTTAAACACTAGTTGTTACTGGTGACTTCATCTGTGCGATGTCCAATGAATTAGCCATTATTATAGGGTGTGTCAAATAGCAAATTTACCACCAAAATATTACAGAGCATATTTGATTCAGATCTATACAGTTGTTTTTGCGTAATATAGTATTAAATGTAAGTTTAATAATTAAACTTACATATTTATGAGTACTTAGTAAGAGTCAGTGAATAGGCAGGACTAGCCAAGGTGCAAGTAAAGACATCAACGAGTTATAAAGACGAATTTATAATAAGTTTGTCAATAGTTTAAATATAAATACATAATGGTAGGATATTACTTAATGATACCTGCAGAAGAAGTTTCGCTGCTGAAAATGTCAAATAAAATGATTTTTTTACGTCATCATCATCATGAACATTTACCACGTTTGTTGGTACATTATACTTGCGCTTATAACAGCGCTAAAATATCGGTTGCTAGATAAAACTAACAGACATGGTAAATATCCCGTAGTATTTAATAGTAAATATGAAAATAACCAAGTACCAACTATTTTACCCCTGGCTTTTCTTTCAAAAATGTATATATACGAGTATTATGTAGATACTCTATCGATCTCTAGTAAACACCTAATATACTCAATTTAATTATTTGCCGAACTCGTTTTGATGTACTGCGTATTATCATTCAATGACTCGTACTCTTGGTCAACTTTCCAAACTCGAGTGCTGGACGATGTCGCTAAAGCAGTTATGTCATTTTCTGTCAACGCTATTATGTAGGTACCTACTTAGATTTTAATAAGAGAAATTCTGTAGTTTAGCATTGTTACAAAATCGAATGAATTAATAATTTATTGATGTCCTCGAGGTCACGTCGCAGAGAAAGGCTTGGTCCTTGTAACCACAGAACTGTAACGGCACTGCTACAGGAGAATAGTACCTACCTAACATTAAAATGCAATGTAAATATTATAGCTACCTTAATTGCTTTGACTGAGCCAAGACAGTGTACTATTACAAAAGATTCTAAAAAATATGGATATTTTGTCATCTTTCTTTGCAATAAGTATACAACATATCTAAGTACTTTAGTTACATACTGTTAGTAGTACTTAGATACCTATACAATATAATTTTCCATCCCTTCCCTGCGGTAGTTTTTCCAAGCGAGTACATAGGGTTCTTCAAGAAGGGTATTACTTTTACTGGGTTGGCAACACGAGTGTGCGTCTCTGGTGTTGCAAACGTCCACTGACCCCAGTGACCACTTTCCATCAGGTGGGCGGTGTGCTCGTCTGCCTGTTAAGTAGTATAAAAAACCTATGTCAACACATTTTGGACTTGACTTTTAAAATAATTCATTTATTTCACCTAAACGACCCGAATTTGTTATTCGCCGTAAAATTAAGTAGGTACCTTCTTATTTACAATATTTTGTTTTAGTTTAGTAATCATAACAGAACTTTCTAAGTATCTTATCACCTAAACTCGTCGATCAAGCGTAGAATATTCAAATTTACGAGAATTGCGTACTTATGCAATTATTAAAATTGCTTACGGAAACATTTTGCAAGGCCAATCGAATTGGTTTCCTGTATAAAGGCTCCTTTTCATAGTGATTGTTATTATTTGTCAAGGCCCTTCTGTACACTTGAGCACGTTCGATTTTGGCAGAGCCGTTTTAATATTGTTTACGTCCATACAACATCTTATTAAAAGAAATCAAAAACATCATTAGAATAGAAGCAAATATATTTACGATTATGAAGGTTGCATGTACTTAGGTAGCATTTACCTGTGATGAATTAATGGAGAACCTGGGCTATTACTCGTCGACTGCGACGTCAAGCCATGCACCGCCGTCGGTTGAGCCTATAAGTGCTAGTGGTGTAAGATGACATCTTGTCATTTGGTACCCTATAATGCCAATCAGGTTGTAAGACGGAGTCTATAAAACTATAATGTGGGTCTGTCCTTGAACACGTTTGTTAAAAGTAGCTGGTGCAGGAGCAGCCCAAGCAGAAGTCGCGTATCACAGACATGAAAAAACTGTGCTGGATATGAGGATGGTATGATGTTGTATGGCACGATGGTAGAACTCCACGTCATGGTACTGTTTTTGCGTGAGGGTGGGTAATTTATTCGAACCACTCGTCGAAGAACGCTAACAAGTTCACTGAATGTGTGGTTTTGCGGATGCGGTTACATTTTACTGCTACCGCCAGTGCTCCAGGTGACGTGGGTAACAAATATCTAACAATTTCGCTCCCGCAAGTTCCCTGTATAAATGGTCAAACTTGTCGTCATAAAATTTCTTCTGCCTAAGATACCCAATACCTCACAAAGTGCATGAGTAAAAGAAAGTCTCCTAGGTAATGGACCTAGGGCCTGGAGCCGTAATGATGATTAAAATCAGTTTATAATCAAAATAAAATGATTGTCATTGGTGGGTAGTTAGTTTGGCTTTTGGTGGTGTTCGCAGGTTAATATACGATACTGGTAGGAACTGCATGTAGGGATGGCAAGTTATAATAATTCTTCTTCTGTTACAGGCGAATTCAACGGTTTCGTCCGTGTTGGCCCTAAAGGCTATTTCTTCCCACAAAAGTATCGTCGAGAAGCTGCTAACATCTACACAATGCCGATAAGACCAACCGACGTCTTCGTTACTAGTTATCCAAGATCAGGTAATCTTTCTGTTCTTACAGGGGTTGCGGCACGAGTGTTATTCCTCTGGTGTTACATTCGCCCATAGGCCACGGTAACCAGTTACCATCAGGTGGGCCGCGTGCTTGTCTGCGACCTAAGTTGTATAAAAAAAACAATCTTTTAAATTTTTTGACAACTGCCAACAATCTGCAATCTATCCTTGTTTACGCATGATAGGAGCCTTCCGACGCATAGTACCAGAAACGCAAAATACCTTTTACGCGGATGACCAGAATCAAATTTTGCGAATTACCAGACACGCAGTTGACCTGATACGCATATTACCAGATTTAGTTTCGCAAATTACCATATACGCATATTACCAGATTTAGTTTCGTAAATTACCAGATAATTATATTACCAGATTTAGTTTCGCAAATTACCAGATTTCTAACACTTGGACTGTTGTTGATGAATGATGATGATGTCTATGCAACTAATGAGAATTTTCTAATAATACTTACCTCAATAATGAGCATAATGTTAAACGATTGCAGGAACAACATGGACACAGGAATTGGTGTGGATGGTAGCCAATGATTTGGATTATGAAAGATCAAATGCGATACCCCTCACCGAACGATATCCATTTTTAGAGTAAGCCAGTTCACATTACTTTTGAAAGTTAACCTTTGTATTAACACAAAGGTAAACCTATTTCTTAAATTAATTACCTCTCACTCGTTACCGCCGAATACGGAAGTAAAATGCGTTGTGCATTGTTTGTATCATGGAGTTTTCTTAAGAGATACCTAAAGTTAATTTTATCGCATCAATTGTGGTAAGTAACATCTTAAGTAAGTAAGTAGGTACTTATAGGTCGCATAATGGTTTTCCCAGGCGACTACAATATGTGTTTTTTAAGTAAGGCATTAGAAGGTTTCTACAGGGTAGGCAGCACGTGTGTGGCGCCTCTGGTGTTGCAAACGTCCATAGGCCACAGTGACCGCTTCCCATCAGGTGGGCCGTGTGCTTGTCACCGCCACTTAGGTGTCAGCCTAAGTGGTATAAAAAAAAATTACTATTTGGCTCACATCTAAAATATCTAGGTAGTGTAGTCTAATTATTTAGATGTGCAACAGAAATAGGGAATATAATTAGACGTAAAGTCAGACTACGTGTATTCGAGAGTCCTTCTTTCCGTTTTTCGTTTTCATTCATCTGTTTAGTACTATTCTGTTAATTAAATCTTTACCGAAGTTTATTGTTTTTTAAAGTATTTTCATGTAATATGAATTTTCATAACATATTTTCAATCATTCATTCTTTGTCCTTTTCCCAACTCAATTGAGGTTGATTTTCACGTCTCTAACTACTCATGATGAGGCTGAACTTCGATATTTACCGTGAAGCGAATGAATATCTGCATTGGTCTGGATATTTCTATGTATAAATATGCATGTATTTACAAAAAAGAATGTATCTAAGTATGTTTATCCGCATTTTAGAACCCTGCTTACCATAGGTATTGGTCGCGTCGTGTAGATTGTCCTAGAATATATATAAAAAGTATATAATTAAGGGCCCAGATCGTGAAAATCACCGAAAAGAGTGTTACGATTTTTCATATTTAACTTATTTAGATATGATTGATATCAATGATAATTTGTATATATTACAATCAAAGACCAAAATATATGTTAGTCTTATATTAAATCCTTAAAACCTAATAATTGCTATATAATAAACGTCAACAAACGCACAAAATTTGACAAAAATGCAAAAACATGCCTTCGTATTTTTCAAATATTACCCAATAAATCAACACAAATTGATAAAAAGAAACACTTTTTGAACACTGAAGAAACCAATACTTAAACCTATGTACTTTTTTTTGTACCTTTACAAACAAAGACTTCCTCTTTTAAAGCCCTAAAATCTAGATATGTTCTACGTAAATTCTCCATAGAAAAATGTATGAAAAATCACGCGCATCCCGATATTATGATTTAGTAACCCGCATCGCTACTGATCGGCAGTACGTTTTTATGGTTCAAGGTGACACTACGCGTGTCGGATGCGCTAGCAATATTACGTGTTGTGAATTTGTGTTTTTTGTGAAAAACTGTAAGTATAACATTTTTATAACTAATTCACTTTTAGTAAGTAGGAAGTACCGATATAATGAATGTCTGGAAGAAAACCATGATGGAACTAGATATAAATCGTAAAAAATACAAAATTATTTAGATAGGTACGTAGTTTGTTGAGGAGGTTATTTTATGAACCTTGTAAAGTAGGTATAAATACCGAGGAAAAAAATTACGAGATTTGTGTGAAAGTGTCATGTAAAAATTCTAGTTTTATTTGAGTGCTTTATCATGTCTAAGTAATAATAATAATATATTCGCATTTGATGTTGTTGTTGCATGTAAATATTGGTTTGTATTATAAGTAATAAAGTCGATTTCTATAGGAATATTCTCATAATAATTAATTTTATTACATAATATAGTTAAATATTCGTTTTCATGTTCATCATATTGTCTAAATATCAGATTGTGGAAGTAGGTATGTTTCCTATCTGAAATAGCATGGGCGTACATACTTCGCTGCCGTCAAAGACGCGCGCGGCGCACCGCGCCTAGAGTCTGGTTAGGGTTAGGGTTGTACAAAAATTACAAAATAAATAAAAGTGGATACTATTGATGATTAATATTTCCAGTATTGAAAATAAAGAAAACCTTCAGGCCGAGACTCCGAGCAACACTGCTACGCGCTGTATAGAGGTAAGTTGTTATACGTAATTAGACTTGTTACATAAACAAACAAACCAACTACTTAGTTAGTGATGGGCGAAGACAAAATCTCAGTACCTATAGATTTTGTTCTTGCAATATTTATTATTTTCATTGGGAGACACAAACGAACTACCTAGTTAGTGATGGGCGAAGACAAAATCTCAGTGCCTATAGATTTTTTTCTTGCAATATTTATTATTTTCATTGGGAGACACAAACGAACTACCTAGTTAGTGATGGGCGAAGACAAAATCTCAGTACCTATAGATTTTTTTCTTGCAATATTTATTATTTTCATTGGGAGACACAAACGAACTACCTAGTTAGTGATGGGCGAAGACAAAATCTCAGTACCTATAGATTTTTTTCTTGCAATATTTATTATTTTCATTGGGAGACACAAACGAACTACCTAGTTAGTGATGGGCGAAGACAAAATCTCAGTACCTATAGATTTTTTTCTTGCAATATTTATTATTTTCATTGGGAGACACAAACGAACTACCTAGTTAGTGATGGGCGAAGACAAAATCTCAGTACCTATAGATTTTTTTCTTGCAATATTTATTATTTTCATTGGGAGACACAAACGAACTACCTAGTTAGTGATGGGCGAAGACAAAATCTCAGTACCTATAGATTTTTTTCTTGCAATATTTACTATTTTCATTGGGAGACACAAACGAACTACCTAGTTAGTGATGGGCGAAGACAAAATCTCAGTACCTATAGATTTTTTTCTTGCAATATTTATTATTTTCATTGGGAGACACAAACGAACTACCTAGTTAGTGATGGGCGAAGACAAAATCTCAGTACCTATAGATTTTTTTCTTGCAATATTTATTATTTTCATTGGGAGACACAAACGAACTACCTAGTTAGTGATGGGCGAAGACAAAATCTCAGTACCTATAGATTTTTTTCTTGCAATATTTACTATTTTCATTGGGAGACACAAACGAACTACCTAGTTAGTGATGGGCGAAGACAAAATCCCAGTACCTATAGATTTTTTTCTTGCAATATTTATTATTTTCATTGGGTGACAAACACATTAGTACCTAAATAGTTCTCAATTGCTTTCTCAAAAGAAAATTCTCGTTAAAATCCCATATTTTATGTATGTAGGTATAATAAATAATATTTATTTAACCGATTTTGATGATTTTAGAATCATTAGAATTGTCTTCTAAGCCCGAGTGACATAGAGTAGGTGACGTCATAAAAAACCAACACCTATAGCGTAAAGGAAATTTATAATATATGTAGTCAGATTTATTTATTTTTTGACGTGATAATGTCTTATAAATCGATGAACAAAGGCAACATGCACGAAAAAGTGTCACATTATGTCACGTTAGGGTCAAGCAAGAGCATGGAACAAGCGATGGAGAATAATATTATAATGTTATCCCGTAAAATTATTATCCTAAACCGACTTTACATTTTATACAAAACGTTTATGTTTTTGATCTATATGTTTCAAAGATGTATTCTAAGGGACTTCTTAGCTATGTTTGAAGAAATTTGGCCCATTCTTTATTTATTATTTTTTATAAAAAAACAATCAAGCCATTATCTTTCTTTACAGGAACTAGTAATTGAAAACCGTCAAGAAGGAAAGGTGGTTGAAGTGGAAGTTGGGCGTAGAGTAGCAGATATTTCTTTTTTTTTTAAAGCTGTTCAGGCCATAGGGGACCGCGGTCCAATGGATTGTATCCTCAGTATAATAGGTGAAGTAAAAGTTGGTCGGGACTCAAAACTCATCATGAAATGTATGTGTAATTAGTATGTGTAATATGAAATTTACTGTGTGTTTGGTTGAAAGGAAGAAGATAGCATGGAAGTGAATCATCAAATTGTATCTGGTATCATATCATCTGGTGGGAGCTACTTTCAGTTAAAAACATTAACTGCCCTACCAATTATGTCACCTTCATTATATAATGAAATTTATAATACGGTTTGCGATTGATGGGAAAAGACAGGAGCACAATCCATGGCAGAAGCTGTCAAGGAAGAAGCAGAGTAAGCAGTGTCAGTGTCAAATTTTGGAAGGAGCAAATGGAGATGAACACGTGTATCCAAAAGTTGTTTTAACTTAGAAATCGCCTTATGGTTTTCTGTTTTAAACGCACTTACTTATCTAGTCTTGGATTGTCATAAATCAATTACTGTACAATTCTTATACAATTTTGAAGAGTTACCTGGTGTAAAGAATCATCAAAATCGGTTTAAAAATACAGCGAATTGAGAATCTTCCTCTTTTTTTAAGTCGGTTAAAAGGGTTTGTTTGCAAAAAAACAAAGTGACATTTTGAAGTCACCACGCTACGGTTTTTATTACGTGAATCGGGCATCTGGTAACATTTTCATTCTGATAGGTTTTGCATTAGCAATTGATTTTATAATCAAATTAGCAGAAATCAGAATTTATTCAGTAATTTATTTAAACAACTTTAAACATTAGAATTTTGAACTCAAATTTTGTTATTGTTTACTTACTTTTAATTTGTATATTAATAATTTATAAACTTGTTTTACAAATTTTTGCACAACCCTAGCACGCTTGGCGACTCATATTTGTTATTGTTTACCTACTTTTAAATTATATGAATCATTTTTATACTTGTGTTTCATTTATTGATATTTTTTTGTAAAACCCTAGGAGATTTTTAAGATATCAAGGTGATCGTAAACAAATAGTAAGTAATTATTTGAGTTTATCCAATAGGCACATATCCTTGCGTATAGATAAACAGTAGCGAGGAAAGGCTCGATGTTATTTCGACCGTACTTGCTACTGAATTTGCAATTATGTTATTGAATGAATATTTTACGAAATAAGAATAAACTGTGGTAGTAAAATTACAAATAAATACATAGTTGGAATTTTAGGTAAGTAGAATACAAAAAGGTGGCTCTCTCTGGGTCATTCACCCGCCCCGGTCGGTTGTTTCAGTAAACAGTAGCGCTGCGGTCGCGCGAAATCGATGTTGCGTCTGGGCAATCTGGGCCCTTAAGGATTATATTAATTACAGGTTCTACATTTGCGTCCATCCTATGAACAAACAGATATTTAGAGAAGAGAACAGTTACAGTGAAGAGAAACTAGAACTTCTGGAGTTCGTCTGTCAGTCGGGCACCGAGCAACTCGCCGCGATCCCGTCTCCTCGATTCATAAAATCGCACATGCCACTGTCTCTCCTACCGCCTACTTTACTTGATACTGCCAAGATGGTGTATGTCGCACGAGACCCAAGGGATGTCGCGGTGTCCTTCTACCATCTCAACAGGTTGATGCGGACACAAGGTTACAACGGCGATTTCAAAACATTTTGGAACTTCTTTGTTCGGAATTTACGTGAGTTCAATATCAATCACTATCATGTCCCATTCAGGAGAAATGGCAGCTTTTTTTATAATAGAGTTACTACACAGTAATCGAAATAAGGTACCAGTGTTTCTATTCCCCTTAAATCGGAGAATAGTTTGTGCTGGTATACTTGATTTTAATACTTAATTTTTAATCCCACAGGGGAAAAGTTGTTAATTATTGTACCTAATGTTTGGGAATTGGAATGTTTTGAACTGTCAGTGTAAAGGTAAACCTTTGAGAATGCTGCAAGGCGAAACCGGTTAGGTAGGAATATTAATACCTAAATACAGTGGAGAAGTACAAGTGTGTTATCAATTAGTATACCTGAAATTCTCGTCACTTGTTCCAGTTAAGCTTAAGAATTGTTGTAATGTGTTAGTAATGGGTTCACGTGTATTCGAACCCGAGACCTTTCGACCTATCTGAAATCAACTAACCTACCCACTACTATTACTAATACTCTTTGATATTTTTCATAGATCACTGGACACCGTACTTTGACCATATTAAGGAAGCTTGGGACAAAAGAGACCATCCCAATATGTTGTTCTTGTTTTATGAAGAACTTTCCAAGGTAAGTAAAAAAGTAACTAAGTACATACTTAATCAATAATTTGGATTTTGTCGTACATATCTATACCTACATTTACTAGTCGTGTAACCTAGTTAAGTATTAATGCTATCAGTGAGGAACGAACACTTATCTTTTTATACTTTCAAGCATTTGCGGGCGGTCAACGATCGGGCACTAACCTGATATGATAAACATTGAGAGAGACAATGAAACATTGTGTAGGTAAGGTGCGTCCAGATTTGTGACATGAACAGCTTCCAATGAAAATTGTTATAAACCTCCCGTGCCGTATTAGAAGCGCGTGTCAGTCTGATAATGTGACCGTAATTTAGATGTGATAGTAAGAGCTTAAATAAAACCATCGATCGACTCGTGGTCAGTACAACTCTAGTTTGTGCTGATACGGCCACGAGTCGTTCCGTCCAAACTCAACGTCATGTCCAGTACTGATGTTCGTATCACAAATATGGACCCGGCTTAACGTTCCGAGTTACATGAGATGCTAAATGTATCTTGCACCACCAAAAGTATGGGTACTTACTCTGTCTTGTGCGGGTTCGGTAAAAAATAACAAAGTTAAGGATTCTTAAAAAAATAAAAAATATGCGTTGGCCGAGAATCGAACTCGGATCAACTGCTTGGAAGGCAACTATGCTGACCATTACACCACCAACGCATGTATAGAGAGTCAAAGAACAAAGTACTGCAAATAGAAATCTTCGATTCGTGTGTGTTTTGGTGGTAGCCTCATCTGTAAAGCTTCATTAGATGTAATGCCATGAGCAGTTGTGTAAATAAAATTGAAAAATCTATTTGCAACACTTTGTTATATGGTACTCCATACATGCGTTGGTGGTGTAATGGTCAGCATAGTTGCCTTCCAAGCAGTTGATCCGAGTTCGATTCTCGGCCAACGCAATTTTTTTTTACTTTTTTGGAGAATAGGTAGCTTTGTTATTTTTTCATGTACCTATTTGGTAATTACAATTTTCTCTCGGGATTGAGAGATCCGGACCTAATTGCGGACTTCTAGTAATTGATAACTATTTACGAACATTAACTTAACAGTTCAAAATTGAATGAAAAAGATTTCATTAAATCATTTCATGCACTCTACACGGTGCCATTTGATTTTGGACTTTGGTTTGATATCAGTAAAGTCTAAAATTCAGTTTTTTTGTAATCTCAGTAATTTGACAATGGTTGATAATAATAATTAGTAGAATCGTGAGCCAGGTGGAAGATATCCACTCGCACTCGCATAAAAATCGTATAAGCCGTATAAAATATTGAGAGTAAGCGGACCCAGATTTTCGGATGTTCGAAACAACGTTAATACAACCTTGTTTTATTGAAAACCTTTTCCAGAATTAAAAAATACAATGTGAATAATTGTGTGGAAGAGTATTATTCTGTATTCTGTAGTGAAAAGACTCAAAAGGCTGTAAGGCTTTATAAACAACTGTACAAATAGAACTAAATACTACTGATAGACTTTTATACGAAACGCTTGTTCTATGTAGGTTATCACATGCGTTGGTGGTGTAATGGTCAGCATAGTTGCCTTCCAAGCAGTTGATCCGAGTTCGATTCTCGGCCAACGCATATTTTGTCAACTATTTAACTATTTTTCAGTTATTAGTTTCAGCTTTCACCATTTTGATCTTAATCTTTGCCGCTATTGTCTCTACAAGATTGTGTGATTTAGATGTAGAATTCTAAGACGTGCCAAAGAATACCTTAATTAGCTTATAGCTCATAGCTTATGGGATCTAGAATATGAAAAACATTATGTATCAACTTCTTCTTCTGTCGGATCGACAACATTTTTGAGTTGCCATATCGTGGTGTTGTAATTTGTTTCACGGCAGCGGCGCTACTCACGGAGAAGGCCCGAGCATATCATGTTTCGCTCTTCAGGAAGTCTTACTACGTCCGGTACACATCCCTTCCAACTGTATCAACTTACATACATTTTACAGGCTAGGGATAGAAACGTATAGATATTTCCTTATAACTATACACGAGTACACAAAATATATCGAAGATTTTATTTGCAGGATTTGCAAGGTTCAGTGCGTCGTGTAGTCAAGTTTTTCGGCAAGGAGTATTCAGATGAACAAATAGAAGGCCTGTGCAACCACCTCAACATTGAGAATTTTAAGAACAATAAATCTATGAACTACGATGTAATGAAAGAGCTCGGCATTTTTATTCCAGGAGAGCAAGGGTTTATTAGAAAAGGTACCTTTATAAAGCGTGTTTTGCGTGCCAGAGAAAATAGTAAATGTAAAATCACCAATATGTCATGAGTGGAGAATCCGTATAGCTCCACTGGACCCACTACAGTGGAGACATCAGTACTTAAGTCCTCGTAGCCCCACTGGTGGAGATAGGGAGTGGGTCCACGAGCCTGAAGGGAACAATTTCATGCTCATTACCTATCTCTTGTTTGAGATATGAATGGTCGACGGTAAGCTAATTGGTGGGTTCGCGATTTATAGAAAGAATTTCACCTAGACCACAGGCCAATATGAATGATTAGCGTGTTATGGAGAGATTGAAGTGGCACTAATCCTATAACTTACATGTGAGACTAAAAATTGTTCTCTGTAGATTATAATTAAAGATCATTATCTTAACGTGCGAAAAATTCCCACGGTAAAAGCAAGTGCCAGTTGGCGAGGTTCTGTTGGTCTCAAACCGACTTAATAGCACGCCGTCTCTGGGTCCTTAGTTGCCAGAGTTGAGATAGTAGTCAACATATCCCTCGCACCCCGGTAGACCCAGGGACATCTCTTCCGAGGTGATCCCATTCGGGTTTGGAGACCACGGTGTCTCCGTCTAGTCCCTGGTATAGCGAGCATTATTTGGCCAGAGCCGAAAAGTCAGAAGGGGCTTTAGCGAAAATGCATTCGTTCCGAATCTACATTCGTCATCGCTCTGAAAATGTATGGGAGTGACATTTGTTGTCGGAATCGGACATTGATGTATAAGGGGGGGGATGGGCCCTACCTACAAAACGCTGTGTCCTACCTACGTTCCATTTTTATGAATGGACGTTTTACTACGTTAGTGCTGTGCCTTCTACTATCGCAGAAGTGGTCGATTTACGTATACTAATACGATTGTGTTTACTTATCTTTTAACGTGTATTAACTTAACAAGACCGGTAACATGCTACACTTATGAGATAATATTATAATTCTTATTTTTATTATAATTTATAGATTTCTTACTATTCCAAATGACTTTTATTTTTTAATGAATCATACACGTAAACACAACAAAACACAACTGGGACCGAGATAAATGCAATATTCTCTTGCACTTCATGCATTTGCACTACTTACTATGAAATCATGCCGTCACTCACACAAAAACCGTTTTCTAGCTGCTCGTTTCAATTTTCGAAATCAAATATCTTCAAAACTACATATTTGTGTTAAGAAAATTCACTTTAACAATTCTTCATAATCATTATGGATATTAAATTTTAAATGAGCAGTCATCGGCTCATCGTTCGTCGATAAATCTTTTTCTTGAAGTACATCACTAGTATGCTAGTTGTAGTAAAAAACTAGAAAATTTTATGAATGACGGGGCGCAAAGCATTCATAGATTTTGGTGACCTTGGCACGCTGTTCTTCCTTATAATAGTGCGTTAGGGCCGCCCTGTGGAATCGGATCACATGACATCCCACAAATGTCACTCCCGTACATTTTCAGAGCGATGGCGAATGTAGATTCGGAACTAATGCATTTTGGCTAGAGCCCCTGGTGGCGGCAATCGAGAGAACTCCCACTATTATAGATCTCTTTTTGATAATGACGGACATATTAGACACAATAATGTAACAACATGTCTCTTATATCAGGTAAAGCTGGCAGCTGGCGCGACTACTTCGACGACGAGATGATGGAGCAGGCGGAACGATGGATCGCAGACAATCTACGAGGCACGGACTTGAGCTTTCCATTTTTGAAAGTATAGTTGATAGAAATAAAAAACAAACGAAGGGGTGATAAACATTTTATTTCCATAATATACTATGTTCCAGTTTTCTTTGTAACACCATATTTTAAGTATACACGGATATTGAAATTTTTGTAAGCAATTAGTATTAAGTAAACAATGCTACATATTTATTCCCATCGATCTATACCAATATCAAATTCACTGTAACCGGTGTAGTTATAGTTTAAAAATTTATCCATAAATAAAACAATTTGTCAGTCCTTCCTCACATTTTTATTTAAATAATACGGTTATACAAAGAAAATAAATTAAAAGCCAGATTTAATCATCATTCGTTGGTAATATAAAATTCTAAAACAGACTTATAATCATTATAATGGATAATAACCGTTTAAAGCCGGAGCCGGCCGGGCGCGCCGTCGCACGGACTGCGGACGGCACGCCCGTCCGGTTCCGCACAACGAACCGGCAACGTACACGTCTATAAAAAGCGACTCTATAATATAAAACTGGGAGCTCCGTCCCGCACCTAACGACTCGCCGCGACTAGCGACGTTAAAACTATCATACACTTATAGAAAATCACAAAATTCAAGCGGAAATAATAGGAATCGTGTCGGCGCCTACGCGATGACGTCGGGCAGCAGCGCGTTGTCGGCGGCGGGCGGGCTAGGCGGCGGCTTGAGCGCCGAGCCGTTGGCGAGTCCGTTAGGCGCCTCCTTCGCCAGCGGCTTCTTGGGCACGGCCTTCTTCACGGCGAGGGCTGCGGTCTGTGGACGACGCCCAAACTTACTTACTCTTTGTCTTATTCATTATAACTCGAAGGATAACGATAATTTACCTAAGGGCTTAGTCAAAATGCGTTCATTCCGAATCTACATTCGTCATCGCTCTGAAAATGTATGGGAGTGACATTTGTTGTCGGAATGTCGTGTGATCCGATTCCGACAGCAAATGTCACTCCCATATATTTTCAGAGCGATGACGAATGTAGCTTCGGAGTGAATGGATTTTGTCTAGGCCCCCTGGGGGCCCAGACAAAAAGCATTCGTTATCACATGACATTCCGACAACAAAATGTCACTCCCATACATTTTCAGAGCGATGACGAATGTAGATTCGGAACGAGTGCATTTTGGCTAGGCCCCCTGAGTTTCTTGCTGGTCTCTTCTCAGTAGATTTAGGAACTACCGAACCAGCGAAAGAATAATTTTCAAATGATTTAATTACGAAGTATTTTATTTATTATAAATTATGATGACAAATTGTAAAACTCTGACATTCATAAGAGCTCTTTATGTAAACTGAATAAACGAAATTGATTCTTTGATTACGCACGTAGAACACACAGTTTCTCATAGTGCGTAAGTATGCGTTGAAAGCGTTTCACAGTCCAGAAATTGCCTATTAGTTATTAACTTTTATTATATTATATTAGACAAACACCATAAAATCCCAGTCAGACTTGAGGCTTATTTAGGACCGTATCTCAGAACGATAGTCCTGAATAAAGTGTATCCTGTCCTGAAGTATGATTTACTTTGACAGATTGTCGATGTCAACCGGTCCTCAGTAGCCTTAGCACGAAATACTATCGAATTCGTAATGTAAAGGTATCGACAGAACGAAGCATTGCGATTGGCGGGCTACACACGCACACAGGTTCACAAGAGACAGACTGCCAATCACAATGCTCCGTTCTCTCGAAACCTTTACATTACGAATTCGATACGAGTTCATGCTAGTGCTACAGTACTATTTATAAATTGAGATTCAGGACTGAGCATGGTTCTGGAATACAGGCCTTAGTGTCTGTTCGGGAAACTCGCTACTGGGTCATTGCCAGCAGCGTGCAGCTGTACAACCAAAGACTAAACCACTCATAGACACCGTTAAGACACCTTTGAACAGGGTTTACGGACCCAAGCTTAACTCCACTGCTAGTAACAGGTGTACCCTGCTGATATAAGAAGGAGGCTCTAGAGCGGGCATTTTTTCTGATGAGTAGGAAGGTCGAACAGTTAAGTTACTGCCGTAAAACCATACAAGGTAAAATTTTCAAAAAGGAGTTAGCTGACTTCGGACCAAGTAAAAGCCTCAGATGGAACTAAGAAGAACATTAAGGCATCGTCACACATTCTCAAGCAAAGTATAACACACAAGAATGACTGCTTCAATTCGATGTTCATTACATTCAGAAGTATCATTCACCAATAGGTATCTTTTCAAGCAAATGTTGAAGTTCTCACCTTAGAGGGGGCAGTCCTGGGCGGCGCGGCCTTTGCTGTGATTCGTTTGTTGGCGAGATCCTTGCTCTGTTTGTCCAGCGGTGCAGCTCGGGGCAACGGCTTGGGGGCGCTCGGCCTGCAGACACAACGACGAGCGGTTTATAAAAATATACTCTTACATAATGAAATGCAATTTCAAATCGGGACTGTATTTGCTCGTACTATAATCGTACGTAATCGTGATGAGGGCGGATATTTTCAAAGATGTATCTACGAATCCCTATCTCTCTCATTCTATTTTGTCGTCAACAAAATGATGAAACGTATGAAATGAAACGTTTTGCAAACACTCACTTGGAGATGGGCGCGGGCGCGGCGGGTGCGCGCGCGGGCGCTCGTGGCGCGGGGCGCGCGGCGGGCGCGGCGCGGGGCGGCGGCCGCGCGGGCGCCTTGGCGTCCTTCACGTCGCCGTTGGTGAGCGGCTTGCGCTCCGCCGGCTTCGGCTGCGGCTTGGCGCCAGGCACGGGTGCGGGGCGGGGGGCGGGGCGCGCCGTCGCGGGTCTCGGCGCGGGGGCGGAGGGCTTGGCCGCGGGGGCGCTGGGCCTGGGCGCGGTGCGAGCCGCGGGTGCGGCGCGGGCGCTCGTGGGCGCGGAGCGGGCCGCGACTGGCACCTCGCGCGCGGGTTTCGGCGCTACTCCGTTCATCTTGGTCGGCGCGGGGCGAGCGGCCGGCGCGGTGCGCGTCGGCGCCGCCGGTTTGGCCGCAGCGGTAGTTTTGGCGACGGGCGTCGCGCTCTTCGCGACGGGGGTCGACGGTTTGGAGGCGGTAGGAGTGCGCGCGGCGGGCGTCGTCCGCGCGGCCGCCGGCGCCTTGGTGGCGGGCGTGGGCGCCTTGGCGGCGACCGGCGTGCGCGGCGTGGGGGTGGCGGTCGCGGGCTTCCTCGTCGCGGCGGAGCTCGGGGTCCGCGCGGCCGTCGTCGTTTTCGGTGCCGATTTTGGTGTTCGCACGTCCGACTTCGCGGTCGGTGTGGTCGGTGATTTCTTGGTCGCACTCGAGATTTTCGCTCGGGCCGCGCCGGCGGCGACGCCCGCCGCTGCGCCGACGGCCGTCAGGCCGGCGACCGCGGCGATCGCGGCGTCGACTCCCCGGGTCGCGTCGGCCGCTATCGGCGTTTCGGTGAGCGGTGCCGCCTCGGGTGCCGACGCCTCCACGGCGGGGGTCGGGGGCGGGGTCGCCGAGACCGGGGGCTGGACGATCTCGTCGAGCTGAATCTCGTCGGTGACGGGTACGCAGATCTCCTGCGCCCGCGATTCGGGAATACCGATGTCGACATCGGTGACGAGTTCGACGCGGGACTGCTGCACGGGCTCCTCGGGGAGGAGGTCTGGCACAGGCGCGGGCGCGGGCGGCTCGGGCGCGCGCTCGGCGGACACGTCGGGCGTGAGGCGCATGGGCGCGCGCTCGGGGCTGGCGGTGGCGGCGCGCGACCCCTCCGCGGGCTCGGCGTCCTGCGGCGCGGCGTGTGACGCAGGTATCGCGGGCTCGTCCACGGGCAGGGGAGACTCTCTAGGTAGCGGTACATCGACAGGTAGCGGCGAAGCGGCCGGAGGAGCGGGGGAACTTAACTGTGGCTCCAGACACACCAGTGGGTCACTCGTGATTGTTTCCCTTTCGATTGGTTCTGCGATGACGGGAAGCGGCGAAGCGCTCGGTACGGCAGATTCTGTCGGTATCGGCGACTCTGCGGGAATCGGCGATTTCAATGTTTGGAATTCTGTGGGTACTGGAGATTCTGACGGCATTTGCAGTTCGGTCGGCAAGGGGGATTCCGTGGGCACCGGGGACTGTGCCATTAGTGATGCGTCGATCGGTAAGGGGGATTCTGTGGGTAACGGGGACTGTGTAGGTAATGATATGTTTGTTGGCATAAGGGATTCTGTGGGGAGTGGAGACTGTCTCGGTAAGGATTCGTCAACCGGCAACGGGGATTCCGTGGGCACCGGCGACAGTCTTGGCTGCGATTCTTCTGTTGGTAACGGAGACTCAATGGGAAGTGGAGATTCACCGAGTAACTCAGGCTCTTTTGGAACCGGGGATAGTGTGACCTGAGCAGGAACAGGCGATTCGACTGGCAACAGTACAGGTTCAGATGGTTCTTGTTCAACTGGAAGGTCCGTTTCCCTTGGAAGAGGAGATTCCTTGGGCACTGGTGACGCACTTTCGGGTACATTTACTTGCTCCAACAAATCGTCGCGGAAAGGTGATTCACTTGGTAGTGACAGTTCTACCGGCAGGGGCGAGTCTCGAGGCAACAACTCATCCCCTGGTAACTGTGACGCAGTCGGCAATGGCGACTCACTAGGGAGTGGCGACTCTGTCGGAACAGGAGACTCGCCGGCGATGAGAGATTCCGCCAAAAGTGGCGACTTTGACGGCAGAGGAGACTCGCCTATTAGGTCATCTTCGTATGCATTTGGATCTTCTGTTAAATAGTCAGTGTCTAGTTTTATTGAAGGTGTTTCTTGCAGTGCTGCAACCTCAATATTTTCATTTAACTCGCAAACTGGGGCAACTTCGGTATCATTCTCATGAATATTTTCATCAGCCACAGGTTGTGGTGTGATTGTGGCTAGTTCTTCAACATCTTCGAGAATGCATGGAGACATACATGACGATCCCACTTCGTTTTGGTCATCAGGCAAAGGAGAGACTACTTGACCAGATTCTATCAAGTGTGGAGATTCAATTCCTTCATCACCTCCGTTTGTTGGGTCCATACTCAGCTGGGGTACAGTCTCGACACATGGTGAGTCTTGTTTGCTTTCCATTTCAATATCTTGTGATGTTTCATCTTGAGGTGTGAAAGGTCGAATCTCTTTCTCACTCTCTGATGGATCTAGTAATTCATCATTGGTGAATCCTAATTCTGAACTTTTGCCATCAGGTATTTCTGGTATCTGTTCAAAGAGAAGTTTGTGAGATTCTGGTGTGTCAGTTTGTAACACTGTCTCTTGAGTAATGTTACTAGATTCAAATTCCATATTTGAATAACTGTCAATATTATTAGAACTAGTAACATTATAATCTACAAAGTTGTCACCCTGTTCCAAGTTATCAACATTTTGAGCAAGACCACTTGATCGGTCCTCAAACATGATAATGTCATTGTTGGGCTCTTGAATGTCCCTTTCTGATTCAAATAGATCTCTATGTTCTGGACTGACATTCTCTTTATCATCGTCATGGACACCATTTGTTTGCATATCTTCATCATCACTATCAGGCAATAGCTGAACTGCATTAAGGTCGACATTGGATTCATTTTTGAGATTTCTTTCACAGGTATCATCATCTTTCTCTTGATAAAAACTCATACTCATAGGGTCTCTTTCTTTGTTTTTCAACCTTTCAAATAGTTCATCATTGGCTTCTAGGGCAAAAGGATTTGTTTCTTGATGTGTCTGGAACACCTGTAAACATATTTTTGTTATTATTATCAGTACTCAGTGTAGCGGCGTTGCGTCGTAGACGCGACGTCAGCAAATTCCTTGTCGGGCAGCGACGGAGCGCCCGCGCTCTGTAAAGAGTTCATACGGTAGGCTCGCTACAGTCGGCCACATATAAACTCGCTCCACTTATAGATGTTCTAGGTTAATATCAAGTGTTCTAGTTATTAGATTATGAGTCCTACATATTGTGATACATATTGTGTGATCAGTAATAAACGTTATAAGTGTATGCCACCTTTTATTGAAGTGCTCCCACGTGACCCATAGGCATAGCCTTTAAACTCAGTTTTAGTATATTTTAGAATATTTTAAAATTTAGTTTTTCATCTTCTATGAAAAGTTTTAGAGCTAAGATGAGCTATAACTTGGTTATGTTAAACTAATATCATAATGGTGACAATCAATCAATCAATCAGCCTATCGCAGTCCACTGCTGGACATAGGCCTCTCCCAATGTGCGCCACTGCTCCCTTTCCTCCGCCTTCCGCATCCAGTCTGTCCCAGCCGCCTTTTTCAGGTCATCAGTCCATCTGGCTAGGAACAATACTTCAGAAATATTACAAGTCGTAATTATTTACCAATAAACATACCTGAATATTACAGAAATCTGTAGTATCTTTTTGTATCCTTTCAAAGTCCTGTATGAGCGAAGTATCCTTGACTTTCTCAGGTTCAATGCCTACATTGAAACCAAAGCCCAAACTATCCATGTTACACTTATCATTACCATTCAAGTGTTCTTTAGCTTCATCTAATGATATATTCTGTAAAATAAACATATTAACAAATTAATGAACTGTCACTAATATACCTCCATGGACATTATAATCTATACAAATAAATAAAATTGGAGTGTCTGTCTGTTTCCCGCTAATCTCTGAAACGGCTGGACCGATTTGGAGGGGACTTTCACAGGCAGATAGCTTATGTAATAAGGAGTAACTTAGATTATTTTGATTTTAGAAAAAAAAAATTCATTACATTCCACGCGGACGAAGTCGCGGGCACAGCTAGTAAATAAATAAACAGTAATAGCAATGAATCATATTATAGTTACACACTTAATTAGGAAATAACAGTGGCAGCCCACATATGGAGTGAACATTTGTGTAATTATCCTCAAAATAAATGTTTATAAATAATTATTACATTATTATTAGTTATATTAATATGAATTACTAAAGCTGAATGATGAGGCCATGACCATGAGACATAATAATCATTCTTTTTTCTTTTTTATTTCGCAGTGAGGTAAAGACTGACTTACTAAATTTTTAGCCTGATTAGTATTTAGCCATATCTATTAGTTTCAAACATAAATTGCAATTTGGATGTTCCATAATTAACAATTTTATTGTTATAATTCAGAATATTTCCTTCACTGTAATAATAATAAATCATTTTATTTGTTCTCTCTCATAAATATTACAAGGATTAAGGCTTAACTTAGGTACACTTCATTTCAAATTAATATATGTGAAAGACTGGTATCTGTACTAAGAGACTCTGTATGTCAGATTAACAGTCCCTCCAGTCTTTGCACAGGTGGCATCAGATCAAAGTCACTGTACTCCGCAAGATACTTATCTTGCGGAGTACAGTGACTTTAACAACAGTTTAAAAGTTTATTACTCTATATAAAAACAAATACATGTAATTAGTAATGAACTTTTCTAAGTTATTGGTGTTATTTTAGTTTAGATAACTTTAATAATATAGGTATGTAATCATTCATTTAACAAAAGAGATTGTCAAACTTTTGCTAAGGCACAAATAATACATAATCTCAATGAGATAATTGTATGCAATAATAATAAGTAGTTTCATCATTAACTACCTATTTCTAATACTGATCTAAAGTATTATGTTGGTTATGTATCACTTTTCATTAGAACCCACAAATAAGTGTGGCATTTGTATTATTAAACAAGTCAGCAAAGGTGCAAAAGGCATAGACAACATTATTAGAGGTGCCCTAATGCCTTTGAGTGATGGAAAAATAGCAAAAGTTTCAAAAAGGACAGCTAGCGTCCACCTTCCTCATGAATATATGATGGAGAGAGAGCTACTATCAAAGTTGAGATAAGATTACTATGAAGAATTTGTAGAGTAAGACTTGTACATTTATAGAAAGTAGATAGATAATTTTTAAAAATTGTATTTCATGCAAAACTGGGCCACTTCTGTTGCAGAGATAGACACTCCAACTTAAATAATATAGTGCTTTAAAGATTGTAGACTAGACTACAATGAATATGTATAATAATTTATTAAATATATTTTTTTAAATTAATGGCAATAGGCTTGTCACTTAATTACATTGGAACCTAAACATAAACTGGTGAAAAGTGGGTACTAGCACCTTTGCCTACGCCTTCGGGGATATAGGCGTGAGTTTATATTATGTTAAGTTAAGTTAAAGCTATAATTACATTATAATACTCACATGATGGCCATTAAGCTGATCACAGTTATCCAAGTCTAATAATTCGGCTGGCCTCACAACGGCTTCAGTCTGAAACTGTGCTACATCTGGTAGCTCTATGTCGTCCATTGGAAGTGGTTTGCGAGGTGACTCTGCAAGCAGCACATCCGCACCTGCCACGCTGCCCGGTATGAACACAGGCGCGTCAGGGTTTAGCGGAGAACTGTTCATGTCAACTGAGCTGTTTTCCCAAGCCGACTGAAATGATAAAACAATATGTTTTAACTAAAGCAATATTATACATTTTAAAGTATGTAAATATGTTTGGATGTTTGATACTTTTTATCCTGGGAAAAGGCTCTCATGAGTTGAGGGAATAGCATAAAAATTACAGCCCATGGCATCAGCCGTTAAATAATATTATCAGTAATCTGAGAGCACATAGTTTTTCATGATTAAATAAGGATTTATTTAAAATTGTATGAAATGTCTGAGTATTGATGGTAACCTCCATTGAAACACACACATTTGTGGTTTTTATAACTGTAATTAGTAATCTATCATGAAAACTGAGTCATGCTGTTAACGATTATTACGTAAATGTATCCTGTGTGTACATTAAAACAGTAGTCATTTAACAGGCCTGTTTTTTCATATGCATTTATTATTCGATGAATTGACCATACACCAAATAAAAGACACATAGCTCAAACATGGTAGTATTCCATATTCAGTAAATTTATCAATCTAATCAAAATAAAATATATTTGGGCCCGTTTCATAAGTCTCACAATGGTTCTGTGACCACAATATGACAGTACACACCTAAGTAACGACGGATTTGTTAAAGCTATCCTGTAAATACGGATTTTCTGAGCGAATGAATCGTAAGGCTGTCATTACATGTTTTTATAATGAAAAATAATACCTGGATTATAAGATTTAATATACACAACTCACATTATCCTGGCAGGGTGTTTCGGAGCGCGGCGGCTCGTCGGGCTCTTCGCTTGGATTGAGTTCCTCGCGTTCGCCCTCCCCTTTGTAATAGTTCCACTCGTCTTCGGAGTCTTCGCCACTCTCAGCTACATTATCCACTAGAGCACCGTCGACGTGGCCCGCCTCCACTGCACGTATCACAAAACAAACACTATTTTAATACAACACGTTATGACTTGTTCCCTGAACACCTGGCACGCACGCAACATTCACCCCTCTTCTCGCAATCCATGATATCAACAGGTGACACACCCTTGTCGGAAGAGAAACACGTTCGTTCTAATACGAACAAAACACTAACTAAGATAGACTCAATAAATTACGAACGCCGGTGTTGTTTACGAACGGTGTATAACCAACGATATTTTACCGGTCGCGATTTTCAAACTCGCGAAAGATTCGCGGACGCCATTTCGAGCACGGCAGTGAAGACACGCCCGATATCGTACTTGAAGAGTGTCAGCATGGCGAAAACTCACAAGGAGTTAACCTCCGGGAATCCTGCGCTCACCAACGTTAGAGGGATGCGCCATCGTCCGAACTGTTCTATTTCCAGAACACCGCTCCGCATGAATCAACACAGAAATAACCTTTCACAAACCGTTCGGTATGTGAAAATAATAACAAGATTCGCTAAAGAGCACATACCGTGAACGGTAATTTCACTTCACAGATTATTATCTTCTCAGGCGATGTTCTTATATTCCACAGTAATAATAAAGACAAAGCCCAAATACAATAGCAGCGATTTTTCGGCGAGTAGCACAGATCTGTCGGACGTTCAATGAGCGACTGCGAGAGGCGAGAAGGCCGAGGTGAGCGAGCGGGACGGCTGCGGCAAAGAGGGCGCAGGGCAGGGGGACTGACAGAGAGGCACGGACACCCGCCTGCACCCAGACGGGGATGCCGTGTAATTTAAAAAAATCTATTTTAATAAATTATGATGATTTAATTTATTATACCTTAGCAAATGTTTGTAACTATAGTTTTTATTTAAAATCTGCATTATTATTGAAGTTATCGAACCCCTATGGTCGTTAATAAAATACCTATTTGTTTTCATAAACATCGATGATAATTTGATAACTGATAACACGTAAGTACTTATCACATCTGACTTTAGAAAATACAATAACTTGGAAACATAACGAATAAAAACAGATAATCAAATGGTGCTCAAATGATGATGATAGTCAAATAATAGGTAGGTCAAATATCTAAGAGAATTTAGATATAGGTAGGTACCATCTACATTATTATTGATTATCCAAAACTGTTATGTATTATAGTTATCTCCTACCAACTTGCATCAATATTCTTAATTCAAACTTATAAAATGTCAAAATTTTCAGCCAATTAGTTTATTCAATCAGGCAGTAATTTAAAAAGAAATTACTATACCAATCTTAAATCTTCATTAGAGTACTTTTTTCTAATTAGTTATTTACTAAAACAAAATCAGAGCATTTTGGATGCTATTCATAGGATTACAATTTGTAGTTAACTCTATCTATTTATCTATGGACTCCATCAATGAACGCAGAACTACTTCCAAATTCACAATAATTAATCTCAGTGATAGCAGAATCGTTCGCATACAAAGCCTCTTAGAAACGTTCAGCAAGTAAGCTGCAATGCTCACGGACGCGTGATATAGGTGAATGTTACATTACAATCGATAAAGCGTGACACACAAGATTCTTACTTTTTCTTTTGCTCTTATTGTAATAATGTGGTACAATGAAGATGCATTGATAGAGTCATGGTTCAGGTTTACGTACCGACATTACATTTATACAAAAAATGAGGACATCGAAACAAAAATCAACGTCACTTATTATAATGTATGATTTCAGATAGACATGGTCATTACTATAAACCTTTTAAGAAAGTTATTTTCAATAACCAAAAAATAAATAACCTTAAAACTTTTTTTATACCACTTAGGTGACAGCTAAGCACGTGGCCCACCTTATCGAAAGTGGCTATCGTGACCTATGGACGTTTGCAATACCAAAGGGGATGGGAAAGGGGAGAAGGTTAAGAGAGTCTGTGCTGTCAGTGCAGAAGACAAATAAGGTTTCTCGGTCAGCCCATTGACAACACAAAACGTCTCCAGTGAGCTCTGGCTACCCTACTCACCGCCGGAAACACAACACAAGGTTACTATTAGCCGCGGTATTCTGTTCTGTTCCATGTTCAAAGACCCTTATCATTTGTTAAGTAAGTTGTTCTAACAGCTGTTTGAGTAAATAATTATTAAGTATGAATTATCTGATTCACTTAAATTTGTTTCAATTTGACATTAACAGGATCACTGTTGAGACGTCAACACAACTACAATGTTCAGCTCTTTATTATTAGCGTAGTTATTTTAATAGATAAAAGATATAAAATTAGTCTGAGAAACCTGGTTTAACAACGGCTAATGCCCAATTTTAAATAACAATTTACAACATTTTTTCCTTACTTGTATTCGTATTTCTTATAACTGAACACATGAAAGAAATATACCCTGGCCTTCGTTATGATACGAGATCATGACTATTCGAAGTACAAATCTAGCAGGACAATAACTCTACACTACAAGAGATTTATTATTATTATTATTACCTCTTAAAAATCTGCTTCGAAAGCAACGAAAAGCCGACCCCAACTGAGTTGGGAAAAGGTTCAGAGAATGATGAAATACTGCTTCCAATCCAAGATAATTCGCATAGTAAAACTGTGACTCACCAGCGTGTGCAGGCGGTGTAGGAGGCTGTGGCTCTGGATGTCGCGATTCGGCATCTATATCATCTGCATCAACAGCTGTCTCGGGGCCAAGGTCCTCGCTATCAGAATCAGAGTTGTCCACACCATTATCTCCAACCTCTGCGTCAGCTTCTGCCTCTGCGCATTCACTGCTGTCGGCGTTAGCAACTGCTGCAGCCGCGTCAACCTGCAGCTTGCATGCCTCCGTGTCGATAGTGAACGGCGGAGCGTTCAACATCGCGTTGTCCAGCCTAAAATTTAATAGAACGTTCTGTAGATCATGAATGTTTCGATACTATTTTTATACCTAAGACTATGCTTTAGAACATCTCAAATCATTATTTAAAATTATTATCCTAACGATCATGAACTAAAATCTTCTAAACCTGATAAAGAACGTATGCTCTTCGGATTGGTATTTGATGGTATCCAAATCCATAGCACTGATAATAGCTAAATGGTGTACGTTTTAATAAATCGACGATACTATGTCGATATTACACACAGTCGGCAGTCGCCCCATATAGAGACGTGTAAATGAGAGTAACATATTCAATGAAAGTGATAAACTTTCATTTTCTAGGGCTCACGTTAAAAAATATATGAACATTCAAGGCCGTTTAGAGCAAGATGTCACAGTCTTCGTTAGACTAAATTTTTACACGTTCCATAATGCATGTGAGAATTTAAATGTAACCGGTTAACGGTCGAATTAGTTTCAAACCAGTATAGTTTTAGCGAATATCAGTAGGCAATCGTTTTATGTCATTATTTAAAATTAGGTTTCTGTTAAGGTACGGATGACGTCAAATGTGTGAACATAATATAATTTGTATTTTTTTAACAAAGTAACGTAACTAAACCAAACAAGCACTTCCAATAATTTCTAGCGTTTATGTCTTTCACATGAAATGAGAAGCTTGCATCAGAAATATTTATGGAATACGTATAGACACATGAACGCTCGAAGCGCTTGTGTTCTATTATTATAGCAAAAGATGACCGTGACGAATACTTTAGAGTTAGACCCAATGCTAGAAATTCCTACAAGAAATTTAGAAAATGAGGAATGTAAATGGTATTCTCTGGAAAATGAGATATGAAAATATGAATATGTATAACAGTTACGTAAATTGTAATCTTACCCAAGATCCATGGGCGGGCAGTTTTCTGCGGCAATTTCACGCGGGTCCTTCAAGAACACCACGATTACGGAGATATTGTCGGCTGAACCCTGCCGCTTGGCCTGCACGATCAGACGCTTCGTAACCGCCTTCAAGTCATCTGTGCAACAAACATTATATATCTTAACGATTTTACATAACGTATCCGTACAAGTAAGACAACGGGCAATTAAAATCTTATTAGGTATAATTTCCACCAGAGAGAACACATTAAAGACCGCCAGTATTTCATAATGATTATCCTTAAAATATCTATGTGTCATCTAGCACAAAGTTAAGTGTTGCAAGTCTATTATGTCTGCAATTTGTTGCGGCACAATGGTGAATAGTACTGACGGATATGGAGTAACGATGTTTATGTTTCGATTTGCCTCAGCTTTGGCTGTATGTGAGGATGTCCTTGTTCTGTCTCAAGCCTGTCCGGGCGTGAGTGAGTCAGCGGCCGGCGTACCGCTATTGTGCTCCATAAATATATTACGTACGTGATAGGCCTTCACTTAAAAGTAAGCCGCCACTCCTTTTTATTTTACAATGAGACTTGAGCATGCTTTAGAAAAATTAGGTCGACCTTCGTGCAATCGTATTTTATCACATAAATAAATTCCATTGGAACCTGTATGAAATTCTCAGGAGAGTCTAGCCAAAATGTACCTACTTATAGACTTTATGTATGACATTTTATAACTTGGTCATTTATTTCAATAATATTTAGTTATTGAAGTTAATTATATTAGTTTGAACAAGGTTGTATTTGGCGTCGAGTCGATCCGGTAACTTGTCTAGTGGGCACGCCCTGTGGGCTGTTGCAGGGTGTGTCTAGCCGGTATTTAAAAACGCGTACCTACAGGCGTTTCGTGCAATGATGTGCTTCAAAACACCCGTTAGTACATCGTCTAAGCGCACGCCTTGACTTTGCTCGCTATTTCGGGGCGCGGTCGTAGCCGCCGCCCTTGCTTTTTACCCTGTTTGGTCTGGCTCGAAGCCAACCGCGCCCTGTCTACTCTTATTTCGATCTTAGTCCGTGGAAAGTTGTTAATTTGATTTATAGTTTTAGAATAAATTTAGGCACTTTTAGTTTCTTTTTTAGAAAGGACGTTGTACTGTCAAGTTTTGTATATGGAGTACGGAAGTATTATGAAATACTTAATGTGTGATTCGCGTAAATTTCATGAAGTTTCCCTTGTAGGAGTGTTGTAAAAAGTGTGTAATATGCGACGTTCATTTAATCTTCAGCGGATGCTGTAATGTTTATTAGTGAGGGGTATCACGTTGTCGGTGGCGTAACTTGCCGGCCGCGGTGATCATGGCGGCGATTACCGACGACGGTGGCTAACGGTGATGTGGATGGAATGCACGTCGTCGTCCATTGTTCCCTACACTAACACGCGGCAAAAACCGACCACGGCCTATTGACGCATACCTACTTAGCTCGCAACTGTGAACCACCTGCTGATGACATTATATCATGATGGAATGCAGATATTTATAATACAGCGCGATAACTATTACTGCTTCGAGTACAATGCAGCTAGAATCGAACAAAAAGTTATTAAGTACCATTTTGAAGTACTTTTTCACACAAATTCATTTAACGATAATATTGTAAAATGTGGAGGGTCGCAGGATGTCGAGTACAGAGCAGACGAAGCGTAGAATGCAGGGGTGGGACGGATCAAGTGCAATTTTCCAGCCAGGCTATCTAGACCAGACGGCAGTCAGCAAAAGATTATTTCCGTATACATTAATTGCTATTAGAGGTTAAAAACGATTGAAAGGTCGTCATTGAAATAATGTTTATTACCGACAATATTTTTATACCAATTGTAAACATTAATTTATAAGTGGAATGGAGGCATTATTATTAATTAGACAGTGTTTGTTGAACCGTCGAAACAAGGCTCATTTGCATTAACGAATTCCCTTGAAGATTGGTATAGTAATGAAAATAATAATAAAAATAATCTTAACATTAGAAAACGAGGTAGTTATGTATAGTTAATTGGTTTATTGTATAAGAAATGTTGTATTGCATTTACATAGAATCATATCAAGGGCGGATGTAGTGGAATGCAATAGATGCAATTATCCCGATGTTCCCTCCTTGAGTCGTAAGCAAATTAAGAAAGTATCTAGGTACAGGTACCTATAGACACGAGTTGTTGTGGTGAATGAAATTAAAATGAGTTCTATATGTGCTGTTCCCGGTTCTGAGTTGTCTTTTGAGAATGGCATGGGGTACATATAACTGTAGTAGAGTTCAAATCATAGATTATATTAAAACAATCCGCGTGCGCCAGGGTCGTAGTTCTCTTGTGACTTAGGTTCAAGATTCTCGATGTGTCGATACGTGTACTCTATTTGACTAATTCCAAAATGTTCAAATCGTTATAATATGATGAACATATTTACCAAGTCTTTTTTGTATCAGCCCGAATAACTTTTTAAGGATGCAGTCTCATAAGTTGTATTGTGTAATTTGGGGCCATATTTTTGACCGACGACATTAAATATGATCTGAACTGCAGGGTAAACATAATATTTTATATAGATACATCAAAGCTGATATCAAGACAAGCAGTAGCATCTTTTTATATTACAAATCTGTATAGTTAAAACCTCTCCTAAAAACTCTTCCGCCCTTAAAAGCATACGCTTCGTATTTTAATATGCTGGCAACAAACACAAAACAAGTACAGAGCCTCCTCCCTACGTTCCGTGGCCGCGTAGTAGACAGGCAGGGAGGCACCTCAACAAAACACAATCTATTTTCAAATTTCAATCTTCTATGGCTTTGTGACGCAATATATTAAAAAAATCTTTATAACAAAAACTACAAATCTTTTCATGCTTGTCCGCTGATAAGCGAACATAATGACTTAGGTTTTTTATCCGAAAGCAATATAAGTTAACAATGCACACGTCAATTTCCAGCTAAACACAGCAACAAAAACTCCTTGATAAATCATTGATATGAGATATTTAAAGTATATCGCGATTAGGTTTATTACTAATTATTCATTATACTTGGAAAATAGGGTCATATACGAAATGACTAAAATTCTTGTTCAAAGAACACTAAAGATTACATGACACATGGCAAGTTATAATCCGATTTTAAGAGATTAAGAAAAAAATATTATGAAATAGCAAGTGACTGGTAAGTGAGCATTTAAGACATTAATTACAAATAACAAAAACGAATGTTATTATGGGGACAAAGGCTATGTTACATTTTAAAAATGTCAAACAATTTGTTTAATTTGTTGCTCGAAACTTCTAAGAAAAATCAATATTATCTGTGCGTCTTGAATGTTAACTGAATATCATTTATAATTTAACTTTATGATTAAATCGTGTTTTACATAAAGCGCTTTCACGTGTGCAAATGGGAATAGAACTTTGACGATCACGATTGAGTTCTAACTGTACAGAGATTGTAATACGGTTTATATCACAACTATTTATAAAGCGCGAAGCACTTCAGATTTTCAGATATTGCCTGCGAAAGATATTAACAGCTGCGTAACTCATAACTCCCATGTATTCCAATATGCAGCGTTTGGATCCACTCTGGCGCTGAAGTGTTAATTAAACGTATACGTAAATAAGCTTAGCGTAAAAGCTTCGGAGGGGAGGCTGTTATTTACACAAGCATTACTGAAAGAAAACAAACTTGACAGGTCTACTTAGAGAAGGAGACGAACGATTTGGACTATATATTGATATAGCCTAATCGGCTCCGCGAGACTACTGACGCGACACATGACAAACATCACATGTCTATTGTCGAAATCACTAAAAGCTTAGATATTTCTTATAATAGTCAACTACTTATGTCCTTTGAACCAACTACTGGTTAAGATATATCTAGTTTTATTCTTCGAAGAGAATTCAGTGAAACCAAATATGCATTTACAATTACATTAATGGCTTTTTAATCACGATCAAACTTAGATATGCAGATTAATGGTATTAACTATACTACATACAAAAGTTAAATTAGTAGCGTAGTAAGTTACATTAAGCGCCATAAAGCAACTGACGTTCACAACCAATCACCTCATCCCTTTATTTTTTAAACTAATTTATGTATACGGAAATATATTTTCGAAACACATACAAAATTGTTCCTCCGTCAATTTCATTAACATCGACCTATAAAAGGAGTTCGATTATCTGTCTTTTGCATTATCGATCAACCAATTAGAGGTACTTATTTAAACTTACTTTGACAGATATAAAGTACTTAAATGAGTACTCGCACAGTAATTTACATCTCCAGCGCATTTAAATTCCATTTGTATAATGATATGCAACGTGGAGCAAACTATATCGCTAATCAATGAATTAATCGCGATTATAGAAACCTCTCTAATAGTTAGTGGGCACAGCGGAGCGTAATGAAATTGAGTGAGAATGGGAACTTTCGTGCACGCTCTACGTCCATATAGTGGTGGCCGGTAATTGGTTTGCAAGCGAACATGCTACGAAAAGAGTTCATACTTGAACGAGGCAAGGGGACCGGGGATCGTGATAATTAACGCTTGCAGTGCTCGATCCTATTGCTCTCTTAATTGGCTGTCTGGATGTCCATGTCGCCTTACCACGGCTGATTCGCGTTACCTTCTTTTCAGTGTGTTGCAACACTTGAAGAATTTTGGTTAAGTATATAAAAATAATACAAACAATAAAGACAGTTACTGTAGCGTGGCGGTAGAGAATGCGACTGCCACGCAGGAGGCACAGTTTCGACTCCCACTCAGTACAAATTTAGTATGCATGAACTATACAAATTTAGTATGAATGACTATTTGCCCTGGTCTGGTCTGTGTTCAAGTGAATCCTTTAAAATGTTATCCCATACGCCCACCGTCCAAGTCCATACTCTAGGTAGTTAATATTTAGGGACCTAAAGAGAATGGCAGCTGGCGAAGTAGTTACTTAACCTGAAATCATTCATCTGCTGGCGGTATGGGGTAATTATTCAGATATCCTCATTAACTTCTCTCCCTTGTATATACCTGAGGAAAGGTATATTCACAATACTAAAATGTACACGAGAAATCTCAGAAAATGTTTAACTAGACAATCAACCCCTCACCTGACATGTTTAGGAGTAACATGCAAAGCTTACGCGAAAATCCCTCAACATTGTTGATTATACTAATTGTTGATAATCCTGTTCTAATGAGAATGAGGTTACTAATTTAAACTTATTTGACAAGCTTTAAGGAACCAACACTTGGACTACGTACTGAACATCTGCAAGAGCTTAATGCATCCTGCTACTGCACACGCGTGACGTAATTTTATTGACCAATCATACAGAGGAAATATGGATTAGCGGGCTCCATAAAAACACAAAGCGACCTATATTTTAAACAGGATAGCGTAAAATACATTTACCGAAACTTGAGAATCGTGTCATCTAGTAACAAATACTATGTTCCGGGAAGCGATGTGACTAGACAGAAACGGGTGCGCCAGAGTAACGCAAACATGGCATGGAAAAGTGAAAGTTTTAATGTTTGTTCCATTAAAAATACTAATAACCAATTTCGAAAAAACCACGCCAGCTATAAAATGGTTTGTTTTTCATGATAATTTGTATGTGATAAAATGAAAAGAGATATCACGTCCGCTGAAAAAGTCACTATTCAAAGTTCTTTAGAGACTATTAACATTTATAAAAAAATAGGATAAAACCAAAGGCACTACTGCAATAGCCACCTCCGAAGATAACAGATATGTGTAATCTAATTCAAATGTAGAACGAGTTTAGCTATATATTCATAAAGTTATTGCTCAGTTTTGCATATAGCGCAGGCGAGAGGTCCGGGACGACAAATCACGCCTGCATATTCCATTTGTATTCAAAAGGACTGATCCCACGCATCGAGTACCACTTGTCGCACTCGATAACTCCATACAATTCTATTATAATGCCAGCGCAATTTTAATTAGTTTCTGTATGGTAGGAGTTTTCATAAAAATAATCTATCATTACGTCCTATAAAGTTAGTCATAATCATACCATACCGGGAACCGATGATAAAGAGCGATATGCGAAAATTAATATGTACAATAAACAGGTAACAAAATTCATAATGCAAATATCAAGGCCTATTGCGTTATACCTAGTTATCGAATAAGATAAAATATTCCGACTGCAATCAAACAAATCTTCACTAGTGTGGTATTTTACATACTATTTCGTGGCGATGTTGTTGAGCATAACGCCGCTGTGTAATCACGATCGTAGCACTTGTACTACATAAACCATGCCTACCGTGATGGGATCAAATCAATCAAGACATAGAAAAGAAAGACATTACCGTGCACTGTGTATCGAATTACCTAATTGAGTTTTGGCTAGACTTAACTCTTTTGTAGTTTCTTAATTAAAAAACTTTCAAAAGTTTAGGTTACAGACAGCTCTCTCTAGTTTTTGACTACAGATTTATAATGACTTAGCTCAAGATAGGTTGTCTATTGATTGATCTACTCGTAATCAAAATATGTTTATATATGCGTTCCATTTACGATCATTAAAAATCAAATCAATTTTTTGAATTCTCAGATTTTTTGCTAGTGTCGTGAGAAGATTTTAGTGTTTACTTACCAAAGGGAAAATCGACATAATCAATATTGCAGCAGACAGTTGTCTGATATCAATTATATTATCGAAAAATTCAGATATTGATAAGTGAAGTAAATTATTAGTATTGGATGAATATGGCTGCAGATAGTGCTACGATTTTATCCCCGAGAACTACGAGTATTACGAAAAGCTGCAAATGTGTGAGATTTTTAGGTAGTAGGGGGCAATCTCTGGATCTTCTAAACCAATTTTAAAAATTCTTTCACCCATAGAAAGCCACTATATATGTACGTGTCATAGGATATATATTAACACGCTAACGGGTAGGGGCAGAAGCAGGAACGAGATGAGCTGTACACGCGGGCGAAGTTGCGGGCAATGGCTATTTTAAATAAATAAACGGGCGGAAAGCTACAGCCGCCGTTATTAATTTCATGATAAATAGAAGTTTGCATTTATCTGATAACACCGCCTCCGCATCTTCAACTTTATTCCCATTACAGGTTAATAACCAGATAAAATAATAGTAGCTCTACTTCGTTCGCGTTCTGCCTCTCGCCAAGTGTCAATGCACTCGGTACGAACACACTCGGGCATTTTGTACACTGAATATTGAAACTATTTAACATTTACCTGTAGACGTTGCAATTTTTTTCTTTTTCATCCATTTCCTTTCTCCAATTATGTAACTACTTAAAAACAGTAATCATCTTTCCACTTCAATATTATATAATCAACACTACTCTACATTTAAAGGACTCAGATTAATTTACGTACATTCTTACATGGCATTAAAAATATCCGATACGTTTTTGAATTCACTGCAATGACGATAAAAACGAATTTGTATATTGACTGGGAAAAAGCATGGAATTGGATAGATTTAGTTACTGAAAGTTACAGCTGAATTAAATTGGCCTTCTGAAACTCTGCGATCAGATATATACATATATATGGGTATACCACAATGGTACCATTAGATGATAGTGTTATACTCGTGAAATAAGAACTTTAAGACACTTTCACACGCACTTAGAGACGCGTAGTTGAAAATACTTAATTAAAATCTACTTAGTACTGAATTTCGTCAACCGAGATCGACAATTTAAATCGGACGAATGTCATAAATCAAAGAAAAGAAAATTTTACGATTACTTATAATGCCAGTGAAGAAACAAGTCAGTCTTTTTAAACTATATCTAGGACGAGTTATTAAGAAGCTTAGTCGGCTACTATTCTATATAATTAGTGTTTTATCTATAACAATAGTTCTCTAGTGAATAACTTTTAATAACGGAAATGGTTCGCAATTTCACAAGCTGAGAGGAGGTCAACCTCTCTTATTGTGATGTCATAGAATGTGTATTTAGGTATATTAATATTAAAATTCCACAAGATTGTTTGTACATGTGCGTTGAAGTGACGTGTGTGAGCAGATTCCGAGGGCAATGATTAGTTACGACCGCGAACATAATTTATTTGGACTTCTTGCCACCGAGGTCATCTCTGTTTATCATGCATGATTCATTCATGTGAACGATAAACTCTTCTCACAGCTGCCTGCATGTTCAAATTCGGTCTGATTGCGCTATTATCGTAACAGCTTAAGCAGTTTTTCCAAATGAGGGCGATTTGTTTATTTATTAATTAAGAAGCTAAGGAATATAGAAATGTTCTTTATTTAGGAATATAGAAAATACTAAACCGTGTTGATCGTGGTGATAAAGTAAAATGCAGTTCGATAAACGTATGGAGCGGTCAGTCCGGTAGGTGCTAATGCAAAATTCTTGTAGCGAGGCAAATATTTGTGGGGGCGGTACGTACCGGGGCGATGAGGCTGGGTATAATCAGGGTTGACATTTCCATAAAGGTTCCTATTTTCGTCGAAGACAACAGATTTCGTAATGGATGACTGGTAAATAGAATTGCTGTAGTATTGGATGGAAGGATTATTTTATTTATAGAGGCAGATTAACAGCTTAATAATGTGTAAAGTCAAATACAGAATTCATATTTAACTACACAATTCTTTATAAAATCCTTTCAATAACCGTTTTTGGTAAAGTTCAGTAGGTATTTAATAGTTCTAACAGTTTTAAGTGGACGAAGGCGTGTGAAAAGAAACAAAAAAGCACTTTTATTATTTTAGAGAAAAGATACCGAAAGTATAAAAATCAACAACCGTAGGTATGCAAGCATTAATCATATGAGGCATATCATATTGTTATTTACGAAACCCATAAAGTCACAAAAGTTTACCTACGCACTGAGCTGATGTGTAGTGTAGAGAGTTCTTAGTATACCTACCTCATTGTACGAGTATTACTAGACAGTTAAAACTCTTCGTATGAGACGAATGAAACTAAGAGAACACAAACTGCAATCAATCCACAGATAGAGATGCAGATATACAATACCGACAGCCCTATCTGTAATTGCATTGCCAATATCGGCAACATGCGCCGTGCGGACGGCGCATTGAGCGTCTCTTCATCTGCTCTGCCTAACTTGCAACGCAATCATTGCAATTTCCGTTTCGTACATATACGCTCCAGCTATTGAATTATCTTCGGCAAATTGCAGGTTACTCCCCTGATTACAGTTAAAGATGCTATAAAGATAAAAATAAACGTAAAAATGTAAGGAAGTGATTGTGTAAACACACTAAGGGCCGTTCATCGTTCGACTCACGAACTCTGTTTATATCTTGTAATTATATGTGGGAATGAAATTAAGTAAACAAAAATAGAGAAGAATTCCGCACTAATATTTTGGGTATGTAAAAGTCTGTTTGTTCGTTATCTTTGCACGAGTAACATGTTCGTAACATAACGATGTAGTTTGGGTGTTGGAGAATGACTACTTTCCATCCACGTTTATCCGTGTCCGCGCAGTAAACAAATTAATTTGCGTGATAAGCTAATAATTAAACACAATATGATACTTTTTCTGAAATTTTCGTTCTTGTAATAGAAAACATCCCATAAGCGAAAAAATAACGGTCACAATTCGTTGACGGTTGTAGATTTAGGTACTGCGTTTTCATAAAACTGGTCCACCTTCTGTTATAACCCTTACGTAGATTATGGTATAGTATTTATTATTTATTATTTAGTATTTACTATTTTGTATGCATTTATAACATGATTGGGCAACACCAGTCGATGTCGCCAGTCGCCTACTGGCGCATTATACGCAAATTGAACTGTAGCGCAGCCGTTACAACAGCTGCGCAAATAATCAAACTTTATAGGTACCTACTGTACATTAAAATATTTAGGCTGAGATTTGTTTACATCTAAAGTAGCCTTTATGAACAAAATTGGCTTATTTCTAATACTCATGTTTAATTTCTTTTATGGTACCTAGTTTACCTGCTGATTTGAAACTGCAATTTCTGTAACCTTGCAAGACTATAACGTCCAGAACGTCGTCGGTTAATGACCTGCTCGGTTAAAAATATACTCGCGTCTCCCTCCCGCGTCGGGTCAAGGGTATTATAATATCTTATACTGCATGTTTCTTAGGTACTAGTTCCCACCCAGTGCTATCGCCACTGTGATTCTAACACATCCTCCACATTACAGGAACTAACTGCTACATTACTAAGCTAAAGTAAAGCAGTTTTATCATAACATCTCATATAACTGCTGTTATGTTGATGTTGTCGTTTTACGATCATTCAAATAAACTAAACAAAAAATGTCTCTTCACTTCCTAGTTGCTTTAAGAATGAAAGCACTTCGTATTACCTACCATTAGCTAACCATCCGGCAGGTGCTCCGTGTTGAATTATTAATGGAATCGCTTCATTCTTAATCAATAATCTGAGTTACACTATTGCTGAATTAATCAGGAATAAGTAAATCTTCTTATGTGAAGAAAGTTACTTAGGCCATAAATGATAAAAGTAATTAGACGTAAAGTTAATTCTTGTGCAGGATTTCAAATGTAAAGATCTACTCACGAACGGAGGAAAGTAATCATTTCGTGAATCTATGAGACTCTTCATCACGACACAAATCGTGAGAGAAAGACCCGAGCCTTCGATAAACAAACAACAACGATGCGTGTTTGGTGAATGAAAGTAAATAAATTCGATATTAGTGTTAATGATTTGCAACACAATGACTTGTTTTTGGACTGCAGCCAGTTCTAAAGTTTCACCCATCTGAAATAAGTGTAGAAATTTTAGTATCGCTTACAATGACAGTAAAACGGAGCTTTCTCGAAGATCGTCGGAGCGTCGGTGGGCGCCCGCCTGCGCCTTCTTTACATACAATCATACAATGCAAGCGCCTCACAGCCTAGCATGGCGCACAATGCCCTATGGCGACCCACATCGCGATTGTGTGATTCACCGACGCGGCGCCGCCGGCGACGCATACGGGCTTGTTTACACTCAATAAGATTAATAACATTCACAAAAGTCATTACTTCAAGAGCGACTTGATGCCTAGTGAAAGCCATTGCGAAATTTGCACAAATTCATATCCAATCGAATGACGTACAGAACGGTAACGAAACCATGAGTCATCGCCGAATGTTTTATTTACCAACGAAAGTTGAGCCAACTAAACACAGTTTACCCTAAACTGACGAAAAGTTGTTAAACACTCGAGTCGAGTAATATATTCACCCTGATTAGATGGAAAGATAGCATCACTATTTCACCCAACTACGTACAATATCATAGCAAATACGTTGTCAGGTCGTTGATTTCACTCCTAATAAAATAATAAATACACGACACTGTCTTGTACTCCAGGAATAGGTTGGTGCCGAATTACTATTAAGTTGTGATTACAAATAAACCTACACATCGGATGATATGTTATTTGCCTAGCCAAATAAAACACAACACAACAAATGAAAATCGTAGAAAATATAAAATAATCAATTCATCATCATCATCATATTGTATAAAATACCTAACTGTTTACACATGAAAAATGTATTTCTGGTATCAGCGTGATTCATCGTAATATACAATCCAATCCACCAGCTCTTCGATTCTGTCCACACAAACATGAAGTAAAATAAACGACTTCATCTAAATCAATGTCTCAATCTTGAGCACATACAGCTATAGTAAATAGCTACTTTACGGCCCACTGAACCATGGTTGTAGACTAAATGAGCCACAACGAAATTAGGTATCCCCAACCACATACTCAACACAATACAAAGGCAGTGTACTGTGTAAGTTGTTCACGAAACAATTTTGCCTACCTGTAGCAATGTTATTAACGTCTCAACTGATGATTCATAACTAGTTCGATATAATCGCTATACTTATAAAAAACCAGTTTCGATAACAATAAGTATCGTTGCGGGCAATTAACGCTACTATCCAATTTAGAAATATCCGCACCCAATTGATTACATGTTGGTGCTTTAACAAAAAATAAAATGTTAACCTGTCTACATTTACACTACTTAGGTACCTAAGTGAGTGCGGTTACCGTGCCCACAATTATTCGCAGCACTACTGACGTCTCTCGTGCGTTGGTTACTCCGCTTCCCTAGTAGTACTCGTAAAATATTATTATTTTAGCATTCGTGGTTTTTATATTCAACTTACGTGTAGTTATCAAAAGAGTGATAAATTCAAAAGTCAATTCTATTTCCACTACTTATATCACGTACGAGTAGGTATATCATAAATGATTACCACAGTCAAACCTTTTTATAAAGGTTAGCATGAGAGGCACTGCCAAGTAAATATAGTACGCAAGGAAATAAATATTTCAGATAAACTAAAGTTTATATAAAAGATTCATATAAGAATTTGTGATTTAAATGCTAACTTGTGAGGGAAGGAAGCTCCATACTGGGCAAGGCGTCACACCATCCTGTTTTGACAACACGCATTAATACAAATTTTCAATACTAAATTATATGCAATGAAGGTGCCGTGAATAATAACTTAAAGTAATTGCAAACAATACATCACACAACAACATAATCAAGTTACATTAGATTTATTCCCCACAATATAAATTATTTAGATTAAGTCTTTCAATAGCAATTACGTATTACTGCCCATACACAAGCTAGATAAAAAGCTATATCCACAGACTGTGACTGAAATGATCTGCAAACTGAAGTAAGAAATATATTTATTGAACTTCAAAATGTCGAAGGCAATCAATGTAAAGTTAATATCAGTACCTATGCTTCTTACTTGTAAGTATTTTATAACATAATAACTCATTGTCAAATATATCCTTTCGAGAATCGAAAAGATCTATTAGATAGAATAAATTTTTGTTAAGCAATTACCTCTCTACTCGTATTTGCCTTTCTACATTGTTAAACAGTTAACAATCAGTGTTTTCTCTTTCTATGACAGTTAATTTCAAAATTAAACATGCGTGTACAGCACACGTCAGTTAGGTACGAGTAGTAACTGCTATAAAGAAGTAAAGTTGTTATGGAACAGAGGGTCAATTTTCGTAATAAAAAGTTCAAGTACGTAGTCTAGAATGACACTCGGCCTGAATCTCGATGTATCTGAAGACAGATTGTATAGAAACTCTGTCAATCTGTCAATCTGTCCTCAGATAACAAACGTCACAAATGGTATACTCGTAATACCACTTTACAGAAAGAATATTGACATCGTGATTATTTTTAACATTGGATCGAGGCTTGATTTTGAAAAAGAATAAGGTACAATGAGAATTGTTCCTATTTTCACTAAAATCGTTATCGTTTTTGACACTAATCGAGACTGAATATTGGCCATCTGTTCGTTTATGACACTGGAGCTAGAGAGAAGCGTACAGTAATAGATAGACATAGGCTATAAAATGACGCTGATGTGTGCAAAATGTAAACCGTTAAAATTAATTTTATCTGGGACGATACGAATTAGCCGTCAGCCTATCAATTTAAAAAATGGGGAAACTAAGGTGCCGATTCTTTATTTCTGTTAATTACACTGTGTATTATCTCTGAAATTACACTAAATTTTTGTTAACATTCGTTATTTTCTAGGACGTCAGTACTATTAGTCGGCTTATTATAAGTCTTTTCGATTAATGCCGTTTTGAGCATTTGAGCAAAAGTACTTTCCCTCATAAGATGGTTGAAAATTTTCATACCTATTGGTGAAGTGAAGCTGTCACTGTTGAGATTTTTATTGTATTGACCTTTGGATGTCAGATATTTATTAAGTAATTGCAGTTCATAAAACTTCGTATTTTTTATTGAATCCTCTGTCTGTGTCACGACTTGTTTCAATGCACATCACTACTTACCTATGTTGGTACTTTAATACCATATCACTTAACTATTGAGAAATTGGATTGAAATGTAAAGCCAAGCTCAACCAAGTTCAACTAGTCGATAGCATTCAGTAGTTGTTATTTGGGCTGTAGCGGTAAATGGTTCGAAGGTATAATAAATGCGCGGATAGATTTGATATGTTTAGGGTTTTTAATTATCTGAAAGATTTGATAAATCAATTGACTAAAAAGCAATTAAAGAAAATAATGTTGACCTATCCCATCTTGGACACGCTTGGACATAAAGCAGCATCTACGCCCAATCTATATAAACAGATGATATACCTGTAGACATAAACGAATCACTGATTGCGGATATTTAAAATTTTTGTATAAGGTTTACAATAATGAATTGAGTTACTATATGCAATAAGTCGGTCCATAATTATTATCGTTTCCGTCGCCTGTGGTCATTGGTAATAACGTAATACCGGAATGTATCTAATACAATAATGTTCTATATCCACTCGTACAGCACAATGAGCCGTGAGAATTCCTGGAATGTTTTCATAACAGCGCACGATCCGATCCAGGCGAGAACTGATTAACTTTACATTTTATATTTATGGTACATTTCAAAATATCAGACATACATTTTGCGTGATACACGAACATAATTGGTTCGTACTGCGTGCTTGAGGCCGAGGTCGAGAGAAATCGATTCAGATCCTTTACAATAAAGTCTAATATAAGTTAAATCAAAATTTTATACGGAAGAAAACAATATTATAACAATATACGTTTCTATTATTGCAGTCCATTTTTTTAGGTAGGATTCCCGTTCTAGTCAAAAACAAAGATAATATCATCTCAACAATAATCTTAGGAGTATGTTCCTGATTTAGTGCTCTGCTACGGATAATTTTTAGCAAGGAAACGAAATAAACACATCAAGTAGTTATTATACTTATTGATAAATACATAGGATAATATTTGGGCAGCCATTGTGCCAAGGTGAACAATTGTATGGCACGTATTGTAAATAATTGTATGTCAATAAATATGTAGACAATAATACAAGTACACAGGTTAAATGGGTTTTCCTCATACTTGTTTGTGTTATCCTACCTAATGAAACCGTTTAGGGCACTAAGCTATTAGAATTTAATAAACTAAGGTATATAAATAATCAAATCAAATTCTTTATTCGCTAGAATATGGTAGGCACAGAGATGTTATAGCATTATAATACTGCATTATAATAATTTATGGGGCCCATCAAGACGTTTGGTGCCCAAGCCAACGTCATCTGCTAATTAAGGGACGAGGCTTCTAGCGCTGGTTTTTATCTCACGGGTCTAATCCCATTGCTCCAGTGAATGGTAACCAAACTAAATCATAAAAAGGCGGAGCAGCAGAGCAGATACCGGGCTACTAAGTGCAAGCTTTGGATGCAACTTTGATTGGCTCTCGGATTTAGAAAAAATGGTAACCGCGGTAGCCTAGTGGTATGGCTATAATGAACTGCTGAGACGAAGTCTCGGGTTCAATCCAAGGTTTTACCATGGCACACACAAATGACTTTTCGAAGTAATGTGTGTATTTATCGCAGGTTTCTAAGTGCCCGGTTAATGGCAATGGGCTCGCCACCTATTACATTGGGACCTAAACATATACCTACTGACGAAATTTGGGAGCTAGCACGTCTGCTTTCCACTTCGGGGATGTAGGCGTGAGGTTATGTTATGTTGTTATACCTTTTCACATCAAGTCCTGTCATTATTAAATGTTGGTAGACTTGGCAGCAAGAAGTAAGTATAATTAAAAAACTTATGTTTTAATCAATGATTTAGTTGCCAGATATATATCAACTCTATAACATAATAGGAAGTGATTAGAAATGATACTATCCAACTAGTGGACACCTGGAACGGCGAGCACGCTTATCCAGTTTTTAAAGCTAAACACAATACCCTCCTTTGCGTCGCGCAGTCGGGTAAAAATACACTCCCGCAAGCAAACTAATCTAGTACAAAACTTAAGGCTTACGGGACCTTTTAAATTAAAGCTTATCTAAGTACACACGTAATTGGAACCAGTTTACACAGGAAACATGTAATGCAGAATGCGTAGAAACTTCAATATAACACAACTTGAGTTACCTATTTACAGCTGAATATAATTTTGTACTACCGCGGGGAGATTGACAAATATTATCCCAAAACAATGTAAAATGATGAATATAATATAGTTTTTTTCACTAACACAATACCTATGTTTCTAATTGGGTATTAAATAAGTACCTAGTTGTCACAAGTCACTACACTTGACGCGGGAGCAGGTGGCGTAGTGCAAGTAAGTTAACGATTTTATGATTACATACTTAATAATTTTATTTAGGTTATTTAAGTCTATTATAATAACTTGTTATAAGCTATGTTTTCTTTTCTATTTTATAATAAATTGCATGTTATGGCTTAATAAAATTGTATTGAAAGTCCAATAGAAATAGAAACAAAAGTGTAAGCCGACACGGGTCGTAAAGATTAAATTACAAAAGAAAGTTGCTCTCGTCACACCTCATACAGACAGAAATAATGTAGTTGCAAGATTCAATGCGTTAAATATTGAAAGTTACTTTAAAATAAAATGTATCGTGGTCTCCAGCAGAGAGGTGCATTGGTAGTGCACTGACAGAATTATCGAAGCGTCCGCGGTGTGGGGAGGCGGTTATTTCTGTACATTTCGCGAGAAATGTCATTAGCATCCAGATATTAGGTACGGCCGGTATAACTTGCTGAATATCACTCGAGACGTTGCTAAGCGACACGTATTACGTAAATAAACTCACTTAATATTAACTTAGCGAAACAAAAAGCGTAACAGAGCGTGACTTTGTTGAAAATCAAATTGACATACACCAGACCTCAACACATCAAAGCGACGTTTTACTGCTTACTTTGAACGTTTGGAAATAGAAGAAGTCATAAACTTTTGATGACAAGTAGTCGAGTTTTGTCCCTTTATCAAAAATGCAGACATCCTGCGATTTGTTACAAATTCGACACGATCATAGCCTTGTCAGCCTTTCCACAATTTTCTATTCTGATCTGGTAGATCGAGTACAAGTACATACATTCCACAATTCCTAAAGGTAAATATTTGAAAGTTTTTATAAGACCACCGGTTATCGAACACAAAGCGAGTTTAAAATTCTTTGCCAAAAGTAAAGGGTTGCATCACCAATCTTGTGTTTATCATCGCATAAATCAAGGACAAGTTATCGCAATTACAATAAACTGTAGGACAGTACTGTACTGGTAGGGTGTTACGAAACCTGCATGCACTGTTTGCACAAAAACTTTCTGGCGAAAGCCGAACAACTGGTACTGTACAATCTGAGAAATCGTGTCCTTCTAGGGAATCGAGAAATACACTGTCTCTTGGGAACACTCGAGCGAGCAAGCATTCAGTAAAATTGAAATACGACGGCCTATATAAGTGATATTTATTATCTTGGTATAATGTGTAAACGAGTAGGGCGACGCAAATGGAACGTAGCTCGATGCTCGCTTCCACTTGTGTATGAACATGCGGAATGCAAAAAGACTGCGAAAATTACGGAAGAATGCGTCGCCCAGCGATCTAATGCCGACGTCTGTCATGTGAAGCTTATATTAGCTTCTGTAATTGACTTAGGTATATGAGCATTGCAGATTGCTTTATCTATTTTATGGGTTACTAGTTGTGCCTGTGACTTCGTCCACGTGGAATTAGATAAGGGTTTTATCTAATTTTACTGTGCGGAAGGATTTTTGTTTCCAAAATAAAAGTATTCCAATCTGCTCGGCAATCTGCTCAGACATTATAGAGATTAGCAGAAACAAATATGTAGCCTGTTTTCTTCAAACCTTCGTATTATTTACTTACCTCAAAAATAAATAAACTATAACTGTTTGTTATTTTGAGCACACTTCCATTAAAATTTATATGACTATGTTCACTCGTTGGTCTAACCCACAATTGATATTTACAGAAGGCAATATTAAACGCGTGGTGATGTCATGGTTTAATTAAAAGTATTTGCAGTGTGACAAATGACACCCTAGAAAATTCTCTGTACATAATGTGATCAGTCCTAAACCAAAATCAAGATTCTATAACAGGATCATCTGTGAATTTTATTATAAAATAATTTCATTTTTATAGTGGGCATAGTAATTTAATTTTCGTTATGTAACGTAGTGCCAAGCGAACGCAAAATTATGCAGATATAGGTACTCCTCGCATAATGCATACGAGCAAATATACGAGGGAGATACACGCAGACACAGAAGTGAAGGAAGTTTGTAGTCGTAGTAATTCCTTTAGTTTCTTTGAAAGAACTAAGCGGAAAAAAAGAACTCAGTAGTCCCTTCAAAGGAACTGAAGGGACATTATAGTCTAAGTAATTCCTTTAGTTCCTTTGAAGGATCTACACAGACAAAAAAGTCTCAGTAGTCTCTTCAAAGGAACTGCCAAAAAACTACTGGGAATAAACGAATTTCGTGACGTGCTTACATAAGTAAGAGAAAGTAAGAAAAAGTTATAATTGATAAGCAAGATATCTACGTGAATATTAGATATATGTTACAAGGGGTGGCGGTGCCTTAAAGACTTGCATCAATTTATACAAGCTACGAGTATTTATATTTGAACATAAATCTTCCTCCTACTTACAGGCGTAAAGTACACATGATTCACGCAAACACGCGACTACATAATCTGTTAATTCAATACAAATGAATGAGGCATTGTTCTTGCTAAAATATTGAGGATAATAACACTTGTAACTACCAAATCTTCGTACCAACTTTTAATGGTTTCAGTTCAGGTACTAACAAGCAACTTGAGGGAAATACCCTCTTCTTCTCTTTTCCGAGTAAGACCATGAAAGAATCTTGTCTTTCGTTGCCTTACTCCTCAGCAGAAACCCTCAAAGGAAAATCACGTTCCCTTCCTGTAATTTAAAGTGGTAAATTCAAGCAATTATTTGGCAATTCAAGTAAATTAACTTGGTATTTCACAAATGAACGGAATCCTTAACAAAGGTAGTCATTATACATTATAAAGGATACCTTTTATAAAGACTCTTTATTAATTTCATTAATGATATAATTTATCAGGAAAATTACCAATTATAATGGATTTCGTAGAATTTGTAAATTTTGTAGAATGGACTTTTTATTTAGATATTTAGGACAAGGATTTACAGTCTTTACAGTCACTACACCCTACGAGTAGTGATAGTGACTGTAGGTGTTATAGGTAATGCTGAAAATGAGTCAGCGAGGTTACGTGTTGGGTCAAGACGACGCCAACTGCGTGGGCGTGGAGCAACTTGTAAAGGAACCTGTTTGGGTCAGCCAACTCATGGGCTTCAATATAAATTGCAAAGCTTTTCTGCAATCGACTAAATATACACATAAAAGCATATAGCTAAACCGGGAGATGGCCTTCTGCTATTTGTAGCGCCCTAAGAATCGCCAAGTGATACCGCATGTTGTCTTTCTACTTGTGAGGTTGAAAAATATTTTCAAAAAGCCCACACTCGGTTACAAATTCAGTTATTAGTTACGAACTTCCCTTTACCTCGTACCTTTTTATAGTTATCATTTAAAAAGTACAAAATTTGCATCCGTTCAGATATTAATAACAGTGACACCGTCAGCCTTTTGTACCAATGACCTTTTCTGGTTTTGATGTTGGCGAATAAATGGAAATACAGATGTTAATAAAAGAGATAACGCTGTAGGGTGTCATGTTTTCAGTGTTACTTCTCTTACTTTACGGTTTTCGAAAGTTGGATGACATTTTTCTACGCAATCAATATCAGTATTGAGCCCTCTCCGTGAGTAGCGGCGCTGCCGTGAAACCAATTACTACACCACGATGGCAACTCAGAAATGCCGTCGATACGACAGAAGAAGAAGTATTGAAAAAAGACGGACACAACTCCTTGGAACAAAACTAGTCTATCTCTTATAATTCCATACTGTCTCGTCTCGAAGTGACTCAATCGATTTTGAAATGCATTTCACATTTCACTAACAGTGATATATCGTAAGTAGTAAGACAGAGTTCTTTATTATTCCTTAATGGCTGCTTTAATCTGGATTGAAGAATGACCGTTGTAATAGTGACAAAATGGTAAAATGAGGGCCAAACACACCTTGACAAATGGAAAGGCAGACATTCGCTTGGGGACACTCCTTGACTCAAATGCATTGTTCTTATTGTGTATAAATTCTATTGTTACATAAATTATAGCCATTAATTCTATTCGTTAACGCTTAATGATAAGGACATCAGACAATCAAACTGTAATCGTGAAATTGGTTACAAGTTACGGTTGGTCTATAAAACTTAATCAATAGAGAATCATCGTGCTGTCATGCTTACCTAGAAAGCTAGATTGGATAGATTACTATCATAGATTAATTACTGATACATATAGTGGTTAGGGAGATTGTTCCTCGCCACTTGATGATAGTAATGCACTGATAGGTCTAATCCCTTGCAGTACTTATCATTGCGATCGATAACTACATAATTCACATTTTGTTGTGCTTGGTTTCATAAAATACAATCCCAACACATAAGACTGTTTTCTATTCGATAGTAAACTTACAGGCAATGAAGTGCCTAGTAATTGTTAGGGAAAAATATAATCGGCATAATGGTTTTTGAAATACCTCTGCAGGAATGTAGGTAGAAGTGTGAATATGTATGTATGTGAACTTCAGTATGAATCAGGTAAGCGAAGGAACTACAAAGGCGAGGTGAAAATTGAAGAATGATTATTTATTCATTATTGATTGGACGTAATCAGGATAAAATGCTGGTATAATAATGAGAATAGATAAGTAGGGTAGTCATTATTGCGACATACTTTATAATTCGTTACGGGCAAATCATTCCTCGCCATCTCCTACAATTTCATCCAATTGGTTTTATTTAAGGGTTACAATCCAGTTTAACTTTTAGAAACAATTTCAAGAAAATTAATTATATAGATTTGTTGAAACGATATTGAAGTCGTTAGCGGTTCAAACATGGTATGTGCGGACTAAATAGTAGCTTTATTCGTCCACTTAATAAGATCACACAGAATAAAATATGCTGTTACTCGCATTTTATATTTAAGCCCGGTGTGTGGGGTGCTGCTGAAGTGACCCGGAGTGAATGTCTTTCGTAGCCAGGAACGGCAATGAGGAGCTAATAGTAATGACTTAACGTAAATTTTAACTATTTTAAATTTAAAGAAATTGTATTCATAATATCTTTCTCTTTTCCAAAATATAGTTATTATTGGAAGAAACGAACTTCTCAGGATTCTTCGTTCTCTTTTTTATAAAAAAAAAGATAACTTCAACTTTGAATAATCAAAGTTGAAGTTATCTAAATTTTGTAAGCAAACCTTTTGTGATTTCTATTTCTAAAACATCCTCAATATCTTTATTAAACCAGTTTATTGATCCTTTTGAGTCTGCTCTTCTAAGAGAAATATATTTCAACAAGCTATCCTTCGTTTAGTAAGAATGTGAACTTAATTTATTTGACTCTTTTCCCATATACATTTACAGCTATTCCATATACGTAAAACGACTTGACACATTATGCGATTGACAACTTAATTTCCATGTCCCGTACATCTCAACCCAATCACCGTGACATATTTAGCAGATATCCGGTAGTAATTAACGACAGGTTTTCAGAGCCTAGAGTGCTTTAAGATATTACTAGACTGCCTACACGCTGGTTTTATCCGACCTGTCCGGTGGGTGGACACTGTGAGATATTCCACAACCATCAGTGACACGATAGCACAGTCGATACTACTACTCGTATTTAAACTTAGATCTAAAACCATTCCTATATTAAAACTCAGAGTGTGCGCGACAAAAACAATTATCTACTGAAATAAAACTACCAAAGCAAAGTAATAGAAAGCAACATACTTATAAACAAAGCAAGTAACTTCACACCTCGCACAACATTCCGCGTTCATTATTTTATATCTCAAGCAGAGAGAAATTACAAACAATTTTTGAAGCATTTATTAGATATTAAATAAATTTCTTGTAAATTTAAATTGGAATAACGAGGTCATTAGAGAGAAATAGAAATTCACGACAGTCATATACCGTGTTACTGCAACGCGGATCAAATCGATCGAATTCGTAATGTAAAGGTATCGACAGAACGGAGCATTGCGATTGGCGGGCTACACACGCACACAGGTTCACAAGAAGCAGACTGCCAATCACAATACTTCGTTCTCTCGAAACCTTTACATTACGAATTCGATAGGAGTTCATGCTAGTGCTACTGATTTAATGACATATTAAAATTAAATGTCCCAGGCGAAGCAGACTGCCAATCACAATACTCCGTTCTCTCGAAACCTTTACATTACGAATTCGATAGGAGTTCATGCTAGTGCTACTGATTTAATGACATATTAAAATTAAATGTCCCAGGCGATATCTGCTATCGACCATCTGCAATTGAACATCTGCGTTCTACTGATTTAGTTACAGCCGTAGTTTTCTTTTTAAATCTGCCTAAATATGAATATGAAGATTTTGTGAACACTTTATTAAGTTAATTGCTCTTTCTTTTAATGTCAGATAACTGCGTCATTATTAATTAGTAGGTTTATTTCCATACAGTCAAACCGTTTAAAATTATTGCTTATTTATATAATTTAATTAAGATATCAGAATAGATCTCACAATGCAAGTTACGTAAGCAGTTAAAAGTTATTTATGACATTCAAAAAAACACCTAAGTAACTCACACAAATACAAAAATGTGAATACTTACTTATATTAGTAAAATAGAACGTGTACGTCAATATAAATGAATAACGGTGGAAATGTTTTAAGGTTTCTAAAAATATTTTTATTTTACTTGACTCATTTCCTAGTCTTTTCACATCCTTATTTGTTTTTTCCTATATTTTATCTCTTGGTCTGGCAACGTATAAAAATGTAGGTAATTTAATTATTCAATGTCATAATTCATGTATTTGTAGGTATATCCTGCCTGTACTCAACGATCGGTTTAAGGATAAATAATAGCATAGTCGCGGTTCAAATTAGTCAGAACCAAAGGTGATGAGGTGATGACGTTCATAAGTTTACAATGACAACAGATGCATCAAAGATCTCAGTATACATGAAATATATTATACATAAATATATACATGAAAGGATACAATAATATATCTATCGGTCTAGGCCGACAGGTTTCGCTAGCGAAAGCATGTAAAAATGATTAAATGTTCTACATGAAGAACTGTGCCAGATGGTGGGCAGAGTGTAGGAGTTCAAAATTAATACTGAAAACGGGTTCAGATAAACAAAGAATGCTATTTAATAGGCTATTGTTTTTAGAAAAATCCTCATTGTTTTGTGTCGAAATACTTAGTGAGTGGGCAAACGAAGATACGAGCTTTGGATCATAGACACTTTTGATGGACGAAATCTGACCGACATTGTCTGCCTGCAGCTGCATCAAGCTGCAAAATGTAAATTGACAGAAAAAGGGGCCAATGTTACCCTGAGATGAAGAAAACAACCTTGTGTTGTGAAATTTCATATAAGGTTAACGAAACCCGGGTATTAACGCGATCATATGGTAAATACAATAATTTACCTTTCGATTTACTTGACGTTTCGGACAGGTTGCACAAGCCGTGATCGCAATGCGATAGTTTAAAAGTGAGTGTTCATACTCATACATAATACATTCATAGCTCAGTATAATGCTGTATTTAAGTTACTAGTAGTGAATGGGCTAAAGAAATACACAAATTTCCTAGTTTTTTTTAATAAATCAGTAGAAGTTTTGGATATAAGTAAACACAAGTGGTTCATACTTAGCAAATACCAACACCATTGTAATAAAGATTGATACGAGTTTAGTGACGTACCTACTATTCAGTCGATTTTCAACACAAACAATAATTGTCAATAGCAAACAGTAAAATAATATTTTAGTTTGTCAAGTAGTGTAATCACTTACACAGGTGTTAAAACTAGTTGAGTTCATATTTTATAGTTCATTTCATAGTTTCATATTTCTTATGAAGTGTTGCGGGAACTTGCTGTACTTTTTTTTTACTGAGCACATCGGGATCTTATATTAATTCGGCGGGTCTGCCAATAAAACAACCGCTTAGCAAAAAATCTATAGATTCGCGATTTTCGGCAGAACGGTAGGTTTATAAATATTTGTAGGCTTAATAACTTTGTGTCAGATATGTTAATGTAACCAGTATTTGAGACCTTGAATAAAAAAACTGCAGGCGTGTCGGGTCGATGAAAGACTTTTTAGATTGATTTCATTCATGATAATGTTTTGAATAATATTACTAACTTTCAGCTGAATGCATAATGTATAAATTCACAGGAGTAATTGCTAAAATAAAGTATTAATTAATTATAACACGTGTTTTTAATTATATGTCCACTACTGTACGTGCTATATATACCTGACCGTGATCTATCTTTGTGTCAAATTTGATCCACATTCATTTAACCGTTCTAATATGACTGTGCGTTACGAACATCTATGGCTGCATTCAAACTGTTATAATTATAATAGTAGTAAAATTAATAGTTGAAAATCTACATAGTAATTATTTTGAATGAACATGATCAATGCACAGACCCATAATTATTGTTAACATTCACAGGAATGGTATTTGGAGCGGGTTATTCGACGTGTGAATTCCAGATCATTATTTAGCTATTTAGCTATGTACCGAAAGCGTGTTACATTCCTATGTAGGTAGGTCTAGGTATATGTACATATGCAACGTAACGGTCAATGACTCCAGTGAAATCGTTTGCAAGTGTTACGTATCCTTCGTTAACAATGTTACAGATATGATCGAACATGATAACATTGATAAATCATTTCTGATCTTCTCGGACTGCTGTTTTGCACTATTAGTCTAAAAGTTTGTGTTCAATGTAATTAATACAATGCATACATGAGGTTTTAAGTTGACACAGCTGTGTGAGGGTTGCTTACATCTCATGGGTTATTTTTTTCAACTGAAGTTGATTATACATTATTTATTAATTACTATGAAGCGTGGGACGGCCTCCTGCGAGGTGGACAGACGACAAAATCAAAGTCACAGGTACACAAAGCAAAAATGATAGCCTAACCATCTAATACAATCTATTTATGATTTGAGTCAAGTGGAAGAAGCACCCGTATGTTTTACATATGTGTGAGAACAGTCAATATCAATAACAATAACTCATTTCTTTGAAGTCACATATGTGTGCGTTTTTGTGTTTATGTGTGCCAGTGAATTGTGAACGATTGAATATGTGTTAGTGAGTGATTTGCCTGCCATCGAATGAGAAGGTAAATTTCACCAATACAGCACAGGCTCACGTAGTTGAGTGGTATTATAGGCGTAATGGCAATGCGAAGGTTGCGAGTTCGAACCTCAGCTATATTGACATAGGCGGTCTGATTAATTAATAGTTTTATTTTAGTTCTTTATTTTGTTTGTGATATTAAAGAATCATACAGTCGACTTTTATACTAAGTGTTCCGTAATCTCAAAAATAATAATAATATGGAAAATAAAACAACATCATTTATTTATTTATTTATTTAGTTATTTATTTATTTAGTAGACCTAAGAATAGTCATATACTATTGTGCGGGATAATTGAAATCCAAGCGGGCGTAGCCGAGTGCAATACGTTTAGGTTTATACATTAAACATTCTTTATATAATGAATAGGTTATTCAATATTATCCTTCTGGATGTTTAAATCAGACAAGTATGGACGCAGGTAAACTAATTAACTTTCAGTAACTAAAGTGTAGTGAATCACCATGTTAACGTTTAGAAATTATACTATATGCAAATATAATAACTTCTCATTTCGTTAACAATAACATCACTCACTTATTTACAGTTCAATTTCTTTATTTGTCAAAATGATGCCGCATAATTACCTACATCTTTTAGTTCCTAGGCACTAGTGCGAAGAAATGGCGCAACATATTCCAACTTTTATTATAAATAGTAATAATAGTCATTTATTTGCTTAAATTTGCCTGTATATTAGATAGTAAGTATATAGGTATAAGTATATAGTATATAATAGGTATATAGGTATAAGTATATAGGTATAAGTATATAGTATATAATAGGTATATAGGTATAAGTATATAGGTTTTAATTATTCCAAGTTATCTATACCGGAGTATATATACCTAAGTATAATTGAAACCACTAAAATACAGACTTACAATGTAATTAAACAGAGATAATAATAATAAGAGGACATCCAACTCCAGTACCCTAAAGTAATATGACCACTAGACCTGCACGGTAGAATATTTTTTGGCAATATCGCTCACCTGCTTTTCTCCATAAAATTTTGCGTCTATCCTTGTCTGATTTAAAACATTTTTCGTCACTAAATATTACTATATTGTTGCACCAGTCAAAATTTAAATAGTCCCTGACAAAACTTAACCTACTTCGACGATGAAGATCCGACATCAAAATTTTTCTTGCCGGTCTGCGAGATTTGATCCCAACCGCCCGAAGATGGTTCCTTACGGTTTGCAATGTAACATGGTGTTTGGTGGTCATAACACGGGTGGACATAAAGGGGTTTTCTACCTATATGTTTTTCCACCACCTCTTTATGCAAAGAACACGCATCGGTGTAGGCAAAGGCTTTGGGGCCAGGCTGAAGACGGTCTATGGTGCCTGAATCGCCATATCGGCGCACCCACTGCTGCACAGCTTCCATCTGTAATGAAAATAAAGTAATAAAATTCCTTGTTAAAATTCTGTAAAATTTATCTACTTATATATTTTTGTTCATTATTAATATTGGAAGAAATAATAGATTATCCAGGATTATAAAATCAAATAACTTTCATAATAATAAATTGCAGAAAATACTACTTACCGATATGTTCAATTTTCGAGATATTTCATGTATTGAAATATTTTACTCATGCAAAGTAATAATATGCGCTCTCATAATAGTTGTAAGTTGTTGATTCATTTTTATAAATAAAAAAGTTGTTATTAACCGTGTGGAAAGCACAACGAATCCAATTGTTGACAGATAAAATTAAAATTATCATGTTATTTTAATCATGAGAATGAGGGTAGCATAAATTCCAATACATACGAGAAACATTCATGCAATCATGTGTGTGCAACAATACTCGCTCAGTAATAATAAAAATACTACTGATTTAAGTTGCTATAAAATTATAACTAAAATATCAAGATACTTTTGTGATGTTACCTAAACATTCCCTTAATAGGTAAATAATTAACATAAAGATATACAAAAACAAATATTAAAAGTTCAAAAAGTAAAATTCGACTGGGAATCGAACTCAAAACCTTACGATGTTTAAACTTTTCAAAAGCGTATTTGTAAACCCCGGGGTCACAAAGGCTTACTATGATGATATCAAAAACCACGTTCATATAGTAGTAATAAGAATTTTATGAGTACTATTATTGAAGAAAATGTAAACTGATGATTGAAGATAAATAAATACGAATGGTTTTGAATCAATTGTAATTTGCAAGTGTGTAGGTGTGTGTGAGTGAGGAAACGAGTTATTGTTACACACACATACATGTCGAACACTGGTGACCTTTTCTGCTTGCCAAAATCAATATAAAGATCTGTATAATACTTATATCACTAGACAGGCTATCGTTGTTGTCTTGTGTACTCATTGACCGCCTCCAACCGGTCGGATTAGAGGTCGATGGGGGAGGCCTATGTTCAGTAGTGGTCGCCCTGTGGCTGAAATGATGATTAATTACTTGTAAGGTAGTCTGAATACACTATTTCATGTAATTCCTCAAGTAACTCCTCATTGTAGTTTAATGTTATTAATATATTACTGAGGTGGACTTGCAAATTCCCCATTAGGATGCCGGTCATTGCTATATTACCATTAGTTTAACGCCACTGTTAATTACATCACACAGCATCTGTGTCAATTGTAAACATCACATAGCATTTGCTTAGAATTGAAAATACCTCGTTTTCTGTATGTTTTTTTTATTTACACTTGAAAAAAACATTAATTTGCGGTCCTATGCGTGATCAGAATGATTTATTGCGATAACACTATAATCATCCCCATGGGATTAAATTAAATTGGTTTTCCTTGTGCCGTAAGAAAACTGATTGTGTTTATCATAATATATCATAATATTACGTCTAAAAATTAAGTATTGTTACCTATTTATGATACAGCTGTCATCCATCTACAATGTGTGAGTATATTTAATATTTTAGAAATCAATAAAAATCATTAGTACCTACAAGGATAACGTTAATTAATTATATTATTATCCACTGACGACTGACAGACGAGGGATATTAGTATTATTTATGAAACTACATAGGTACCTATAGGAATAATACACACATTACATACGTAGCTAAAGTGCATTAACGTGAATATCAATTCAGTTGGCTTTGCGGTGTCGCGACCACGTAGTAGAAAGTAGGAAATGGGGCGAGAGGGCAGAGTGGCTCACACCACATTGACGTCACCGCGGTGATTCATCTGAGGATATCACAAATTCTAACGTGGCGAAATCCTATAAACAGGATTAGATACTGCCCGCCTGATATACGTCGAATTAAAGCTGGATGTGTTTAAATGGATTAAATAAGTATATAAAGCTGATACAATATTCAAAATGACATCGTGACGGTATGTAGTGTACCTATTAAATATAATGTAGGTCCTTTCACGGAGAAGCGCGTGACATTTAGAGTACCATGACACGATTCACGATTTTGTCTCTCTTGCTATACAAAAGCTAAATACGGCGCCATTTTGTAGCAGGTATCCCCTTCAAAAGATTATCACATTGCACGGAGATTTTATGAAAGTATGTATGTCGATGGCACAAATTTACTTTTGTCAGTAAGTTAAATAATACTATTCTGCTATTTGGCAGTAGGTACATCGTAAAAATTATCATCGTCGCATTTGACGGATACGGAGAAATAAGAACAGGATTTCACATTAAATTTGGGAGGCAGTCGACTGGGTTATCACCTCAGGCCCAAACAACATAGTAGCTAAATGTCACTTAAATACTTCTTGTTTAGAGCAATGAGTATTTAACTTGGGTCTAATGACGACCCATCATCATAGTGTGTAGATTCGAAAGCCACGGTCCATTGAGAAAGGATAAGGTAGGCAAAATGTTAGTTGCCTCAGGTGCTGCAATATTTTTTAGGGATACTTATTTGCCACTGGTATGTAGCACCTAGTATATAAATAAAAATAACACCGTAGTATCTACAAGTGCCTAAATTTTGCTTACAGTTTAACAAAGTATCTTTTTACCGTCTTTTAAACTGATCGTACCACATCTAACCTTGTATAAAAAGAAAATTGTCCTAATAACAGTCACAAAAACAGAAAGTCTAGCATTACATGTAATTAGCGGTTAGTCAGTCGTACCGGTAATATAGTTTTTATCACACTTCTTACGATATTAATCGACCTCATTAGTTAATAGAAAAAAAGTGTTTCCTTTATCTGATCCAAAAAATACGTGCAACACTGCATCGAAACGACAATCATAGATCGAACGACAACCTTCAATTGTTACTGAAAAAAAATTGTTAATCAGCGGTAGTGTCGGTGTGGAAGTACTCGGAGCCGGAGGTGCCGGCGGCAAGGGGGACTAGAACATTCGAGATCATAGCGACACCTATTTTAAATTCGTCAACACTTAGAAATTGCTCAATAGTTGTATTGAGCAATTTCTTACGAATTAAAAAATGGGTAGCCTTAAATATCCAATAACTTTAGTTATTGTTTCTGTTAAACTTAAGTATGGCGAATCGCGCGTGATGTTTTTCTGCAGATGACTCCGCGACGTTGTTGGTCGCTGCTCCGCGTGCTGTCGTAATTGCAGCCATTAAGATGAGTCACGCTTAGCGACGCGCCTGAGCTCCGCCTGTTTTATCAAATGCGATCGTTAGATCGACGGCATTCTGCATAGATCTTTCACTATTCCCGATAAAAATCTTTTTATAGCAACTTATTGGACACGCAAGCGATTATTAGAAAATTGCTCGAGTTAGTATCAAACAAGCCCAAGGTGAAACGTATCATGATTTTGTCAATGTTACAATGTAGTAGTTTGACCTTGACAGGTGCTTGGCAATGTGCACAGTTGCTGCAGCTCCGCAGAGAAAGCGTCGGTCGTTGTCGTTTCCGCGCGAAGGCCTCCGGTAATGGCAAGCCGAAGTTATACTCCCCACAGGTGACGTCAGTTCAACTAATTAGCAGGCAGGCACACGCCACGAGTTCATCCAGCAGTGCTTTGCGCTCCTCACAGGAAATCGACGCTTACATCATACTCGAACGTGACCCATTCGATTCAATTGTCTAATATCTATTAACATCCAAATATGTAATGACAAATTACATAGTGTCTGTTCAAAAAAATTTATGAAATTCATGACCATTAAATTCTATCAGCTAGAACTTAAAGACAAGGAAAAAGATAGCCTTAGTTCTAACTGATACACAATGTATGTAACAGAAGTTTGAGAACAGTAATATGCTTGAAACAAAATCTGCTTCTGGCGCAAAAAGCAAGTTGAAAACACTACAAACAAATGAACAAGCCCTGGCGCCTGCGACGCGTGGTACTGCCAAGTGCCAAGACAGCCAGACATATGGTAAGATTCTAAATAAACATTTTATTGAATACATGTACCGCACATCAAGACTTAAGCCGCAAAGGGGTTACTAAATATGAAACCATGTTCTCCGTGTAACTTGTAGAAGTGTCTCGAAAAGGGTACACAAGTAATCGAGTTATGTATATTTTTTTTAAAAAGGGAAGTTAAATGTTACATTATGACATCGAAGAAGTCATAAGTGACATTCAAAAGTCGACTAATATTGAATTTGAAAAGTCGATCTTCACTGTCGGATGACAACAGAACATCGTTTAGGTATTTCAAATTAAAATTATTGATCGTAGGGTAAGTAGTAAACATTTCAAAATCAATTTGTTAGTGTGATGCTAAAGCCAGTCAAACTTCACAAATTGGCTTCAGTGGACAAATGGATACTGTGTGCGTTTCTGTGTTTCGTCAAGGGGATACTATACTCGGGCATCAATCACCCTCGTCTCTTTTGAAGTGAGCCCCACTCCCAATTAGTTATTGACCAACGTAGCTGCAATCAATCTTGTCACTTCTCCTTTTTCTAATAACACATCGAGTGAAGTGAGTGACTGTACAAAATAATATTAACCTGGTCAGGCAGAGAAAGATTTATTTATTTAACAATTAAATAAATAAGTCGACCAATCAAGCATAGGACACCATAACTCATTTCTCTAAACTAAGTCCATGTGACCCTGTAATGAAGTTTCTGATGGTTTTAACGAGTAAATTGTACGACTCTCGTAAATTGGAATGAAGTGAAAACAAAAAAGCAATACTTTCACTATATTTTTCTGATGGATTCTTTATCTGCACTACCATAATAAAAAATACAAAAACGATACAAAGGATAGCAGGGCAATCTGATATGTTAAATCTGTAAAGAGGCGCAACGAGGCGATAAAACTGAGCCTGAAGAAGAAACTCATCTAAATATGGCGCGTATATAAATAGCTTGTGACGAACCCAAGAATGGAGAATATTGAGCAAAATAAGCCCAACGTACAGTGCAAGAGAAGCAAAATAAAATATCACGTGACATATGACAACGCACTAATTTAAGTCCCCCGGCTAAAGTCAGGGACCAGTAAATCAAGCCGCTCCCGTGCACGAAATGTAAATATGGCAACGAGTGAGAGCACGCCCCACATGCTACAACACCTCTAAACCCAGCACATGAATATTAATAATCTAAATTGTGATTGTCGTATAATAAAAAATATAACGTAAATATCAGAAAGCTATATACAACCTTAAGGTGTAGCTCGTAATTTTCAGTCTACGTTTAGAAATATGAAAAATAGATGCAGCCTCTGCATTTTTCCATAGATTTCCTTTGTACTTCTTAATCTGCACATGATTATCATTTGAAATGCAATTTGTTCTATTGTGTTTATTTTTGATGTAACTATATAATCAGTAGTAGTATAAGCTGTAGGTTATATTTCCAATTTATGTCAGATTACTTATACATAATCCTATAATAATCCTAGGTCCAGCAGTGGACTGCAATAAACTAATAGGTTTATTGATTGATTTATATGTCTATTTACTGTTGAGATTAGATGGATGGATGTATCTTTGTCGTAAAACTACTCAATTGGCGATTAGTTATTATGTAGTAAGTCAGCAATAGGTGGTGTGCCATTTCTTTTAAATATACCTACTACCTACTAATTAATGACAAATATCGCATATTTTTTAAATATTGTAAAAGAAAGGCGTACATAAAGGTAGCGTGTTTACATACATAACATTAATAATCACCACGAACGGTATAAATACAGAGAGGCATTGAAGGGTTACGAGTCCGTGGCATGAGCGGCACGGCACGTGCGCAAGCAAAACGTTTCAATGGAATCCCTTAGCTAGATACATTTTCTACAACACAGACATTTTTACATCAATTATTTCAACAGCTTTTGTTAACTAAACCAAAGTATACATTTGAAAGGCGTATTGCGGGCGATTAAATAACTTCGTTGGTCCTAGTATTTCCCCTAAATTTGAACTGGTCACGGGTTCAAGCCTTGTCCTATAATGTTGATGAATGTAACTTATTTACATAACGTAACGTACGTATAAAATACTACAATCAGATATTTATAGTTATTGTGTTACCTAATCCCTTTCCACTGCCTTAATGGTTTCATGCCAACAACATAATTTCGTTTTAATCAGACGTGTTATGAAACATTACCTACATCTATACTATCTATCTATCTACACTTAAAGAGGTACCAAAATGGTACAATCGAAATATAAGCTGCACTTATAATCTGATCACATATTCTGTAACATACAGAACACGATAATATATCACATCAGATTTAATCCTCCGAATATTATAAATGTGAAATTTTATGACCATGTTATGTTTGTTATACAATCATCCCAATCTCTGAAATGATGAAATTTTATATAGGGCTAGATTATAGTCAATAGGTTACCATGGGTTGCGGGAATTAGATCGATATTTCGCGCAGTCGAAGTCGCGGGCACCAGCAAGTGATATCTAAAATGGAACGTTTAAAAACATAAGCACGATAGTAGTTTGGCGAATTTATAAATGTTTTTGGATCAGCTCATAGTATAAAAGCTGTTAAACTTCCGACAACACTATAATCCCAAGCCCAGTTTTTACGACACCTCCGGGATGTAATAGAGCGCTCTATTCTTAAAACTGAACGACAATTACAGCCACGCGGATGAAATTAAGCAACTACTCTTAAGTAGGGTATTAAAAAGTTACTGTTCTTTCATTTCCGTCTATTTAACATGTGAGCAAGTAATATAATTTCTAAACGCAGTATAAAGTTTTAGTCATTTACATAAAATTAGTTTTAATTATATCACTCATTTGCGCGCTCATGTGTTCAGGTATACACGCAAAAAATATATTCAAATAGACGGCATTTTTATATTACCATGTTCGTTTGCATAGCACGAGTCACGACAAGACTCTCCCAGACACCATAATTCACACGCATCGTACCTACCTTACTTACTATTCAATAACGTCTGGCTAGACTTAGAATAATAGTTTACAAGTCATATACTATTATATAACGAAACTAATAATGACCGATTATATAACTATTTATTTAAGTATGTTATTTTGTTCATTTATATGCTTTTCAGCAGGCAAAATCACACTATAATTAGTTTCATCCAAATGTGTAATGTAATATTCATGTACACTATCGACATTAATATTAATAATAAAGTTATTAAAGTTTTCTATCAACATATTTAGCGATTAAATACACAAGAATTTACAAGTGAGTACTCAAAATATAATAAAATATGCAATTATGACTTTACCAGTCTATACTTTTCAAGGCCCGCAGTATATAAAGTCATATAAACACTAAAGCAAGTAATAGCGAACGCAATTAAATAAACTTCAGTATCTACACTAATGAGCCGCCCAGACTCCCCTCGCAATTGTCGATGCTGACTCGAAACCGTTTCGAAAGTATAAAGCCAATTAATGTAAAACGGTTCTAGTTGCTTTCCACTTAGGTATTTCAAGAGCTAGTAACCCTGTCATTTTATATAGTTATTGTTTATCGATGACTAATACGAAGAGAAATTACCCACCCTCGTGCGCCTACTTCAACGCGTAATGTATCTAGGTACTATCGGCTTGCTTGAGTAACTTTGAGAATATTATCAAAGCGGTGTGTATCGAATAGTTTGTTGCAAAATCAAAAGCAACTTCATTTTTACGATTATAATAATCTGTACATTTAGAACTTAAGCTTTTGCTAACGCGTAAGCCGAAAGACATTTCCTCACGTAACGCATGCATTGCCAGCCCTCATTCAAGGAACGATGGGTACGTGCATGAAATCTACAATTCGCAGACGCACCCGTGGATAGTTTGTAAGCGTAATGCCAGAATCGATACATGTACCTACTAGCGCATAATACAGCAACGTAAACAATTGGCAAGAATATAAAAGAATAAAATTGAATATCAATATATGTACAGTTACACTCGACAGTCAGTTGAATTAATAAAAAATATAATGTTATAAAATGTTTCTTATTAGAATTTCTCAGAAATTTTGTCTCGAAGCATGAACTTGTAACCTGTGTGACACAATTGCGCGATACGATAACCATACAAATTAAACCCTGCCAACTAAATATGTAAATAACTAATAAGAAAGAGTGGTCAAAATCTTCTGAGTTAATTCAAAACACGACTTCTCCTATAAGAAGATTTATATTTGGGGCGAGAATAACAATCATTTCAGTGGGCGAGAATGAAATTCAGTCGAATACCATGTTATAGGTAGAAGTGGTAGATGAATAGAGTTAGATTTTTATCCAGCAATGAATAGCTCTTTTCCAAAATTTAATAAAACCTGATTAGACTTAGCTACGCTAAACATTTATTTTTATGCTCCACTTACTCCGTACGTCAAAACTATATGCTTCAAAAAGTTAGGTATTAAGTTTACATACGTATAAAATAAATGCAAGAAGTACAATACGAGAGACTTGAAATTACTTTATACTTTTCATATGTGCACACACGAGAAAGTTTGCCGTGAAATAAATGTGTGTAGGTACGGTGAAATGACAAAAACGAAAGCATCTAATTATACAACATAGTCTATTTTATGCCCAACTTAAAATGTATGCATAAAGTGATGGAACTTTGTATGATGGAGATCAGTCAGCGTGACGGCCGATACCTAGTACGGTAAAAGTAAAGACTGCACGGCTTATTGAAGTCAGCTTATACCTTCAAAAAGATTAATTTCAGTGACTAACACAAATGATGACAAATTAAGATTAGCGCGAAAATGACTTAGAAAAAAAATACATTGAAATCATTGTAATGAACAAGGCTTTTGAAATTGCTGTATTTATGAAACTTTGGACCAAGTAACGTCATTTTCCGTAGGGACATTTTATGTTGCCTTCATAGTCAGTTGGTATATGTATAAGAAGTACAGTAAGTATTTATTGCACTAGAGGAGGGATGGCATTTCGCACGTATTAACGACAATACAAGTCCCACGAGAAATTTCCGAATTCAGGTGGGGTAACAAAAATGTTGGGGTTGGGATATTACACCCTCATTACCAAAACTGTATATTCCAGGTAATGGAATGAAATGCAGTGAAAGAATCGATTCTTGTACCTAGATGTATAAGAATTTGAAAAAATAAGTTTCAGTTATATCTTGCTCTTTCTCTACCCTTTGAATCAATCTCTAATGAATAAAACGAAGTGCATAAACTGTTACTATTGATAATCCTATGGCATGTCCTGAAGTATGGATTTTATCACAATAAACATGAGAATCAAAGTATTCAAAGAGAATACATCCAATAATAAATGCTTGCCTTTCAAATACAAAACTGAAAAATAATTTCGTAGTATTTCAGTGTGAGTTGTCCCAGGTCGGTACTGTGTTCAGGTCGTATAATACAATAACTTATTCATGGCTGTAGGTACCATATAGGCGCGGTGAGAGCCGCGCTCGAGGGTTGAATGGGGTCAACGGCCGCGGCGAGACGTGACGTCAGCCGCCCTACAGCTGTCTATGACGTCACCTCCCGCCCTGCGCGCAGTCACAACAAACCAAAGCATGTTCTAGTCCCTAAAACTTATGATTCAATCTCGCATCGGCCAGTACAATGTGGTTACCATATGTCCTCGTGTCTGATATTAAAATTCGATATCGTGTGGTTACTTATTCACATGACGTAAACGAACACTTGTGTTTCGATGAGAACCTTATTAGGCTCAATTTCGACAGCTGATAAGTGATAATTTCATTAAATGCCTAGTTAGGTATATATATATTTCGGCGTTGAGCCCCGAAACCTTCTAAATAACTCATTTAGAAGGTTTAGTACTTATTGAAACCGTTAACATTTTTTGGATGATATGTAAATAAGTTCTTATGAGAAATAAATTCTTTAAACCCAGCAGACTTTAGTTCTGATGTAACATATAAAACACAGTAGCTGCAATTGAAATATAATTAATTATAATCCTTTTAATTTGTACTGAAAGTTAAGCAATTAGTATGCTGACTGTTTAATTCAAATGAATGAAAAAGTGAATGCTACGACTGGATTCGAAACCGCTATCTTTACCTTATAGGGCCAACGCTCTCGGAGAACAGGGGGTAAGGGTGAACCTTTTGAGTATAATCTAACAAAATTGCATTAGAACAAACAAAGTGTACAAGAAGAAAAATTCCATTTTTGGAATGGATTAAAAGTAAGTGACGGGTAAGTAACGAAGCAAAGAAAGATTTCGTATAAGCCTTCGGCACAAATGTACAAATATTATTGTATTATATATAGAAATAATGAAAAATCTACACATTGCCCACTTAGTTTCACCATTTAATTCATCATCTTATTATATTGATCAGAATGAATCCTGCAAACAGATTTCTCATTTCTTATGCACACTTCGCTCATGCAAAACTTATAGTTTAAAGTTAAACAAAAGACAGCAAATCAAGAAGGCAGATCACAACAAAACCATAAATATTACCTTAACGGTCCAAATACATTTGTCAAAGGTAAAACGCACCACAACAGCTAAAAACTGCGTAAGTGATTAATTGACCGCATTGGCAAAACGTAATGCATTAAATGGAGATCAAGAGCTATAGAAAGTACCGTAGCGGTGAGTAGCGGGATTGCCGTGATTTCTCATCATAACCGCCGCTGTACCGCCGACATCTCACCGTCCGCACACCGAATTGTGCTCTCAAATAGCATAAGAATATTTCACGTGCAACTGTATCTAATGACGGTACCAACGGCAACGGTAATAGTCTGGGAATCCGGCCTGCAAACAGTATTTAACATTCAGATGCTAGATTAAAATGAACAGATAGACCAAACAATGAAGGTACCAGCAGCACTATGCAAATGGTATGGAACAATGTATATGTGCTACATTACAAAACCCTATTACTGAAGAATCGTTTATATGATCGCATTTAAATTTCCCAGAGGTCCCTCGTAAAAGATTTGAATCAGCTCTGTTCTCGCACATTTGTATGATTCATGGCTGTTGCCGTTTTTGTAATAGTACCGAATACCTACTGCGATGAGCCATCATGAGTCTTAACTCTTAAATACCATATTGCGCGACTCACACAAAAAATTAATAGACAAAAGAACGAGTAGGTACTTACGTTTAAAATTCTCACACATGACAGATTTGGATTATCATTTCGTATTTTTTCTTCAGCGAAATGTTTTGTTTGTTTGTGAAAGGAAAAGAGAAACATAACAGACGAAACTTTCACAAGGTAGGTTAATAAACACAATACAGTATATTAAAACGTCATTTTGGGTATCATTCATATGTGAATTTTGCGTTAAGATTATTACCTAAGCATACAGGTTATTATTAGATATTACCTAGATATACACCCGTGTGGTGAATGAGAAAGACTACTCACCACCCTATCTCATCCGAAGGGTGTCGTAAAAGGCGACTAACAGAAAACAGTGACGATATCACTGCGAGAGAAGGAACTCGAAATAAAACCCTACACCCATCCGTCTGGCCAGCGTAGAAACAGTAGCTTCCCAACATTGGGAGAGGACTATGTACAACAGTAGATTGTGTAGTGATAAGCTGATTGATGATGATGTAAGTTGTGATTATAAATCGACCTCTAACCAGATTGGTAACCTGCCCAAATAGTATTAAGTCATGTTAAATGTTGTCAAACAGAACTTAAATTTTGTATCACACAGCCTTTTAAACATTATTTATCGATAGCAAAATATTAGTAGATAATTCTAATTTGTATTTCAAAACCTGTAGTTTTAATCGGCTCAGCAACAGACAGTAAATTTTGTTCGTCTCTTGTACATTTCTACTAACAGGCATTACCGATCGTTCAGGTGGCCTGTATTACGACATCGACAGCTCAATAGGACATACATCAAACATCTATCTCATGTAGTTGTCTGCTGCAATCAGACAGCTACATGAGATGCGAGTGCACCAACCTGTAGTAAGGCAATTCACATAACATTATAACGCACCGAGTTTGAAATTAAGCTTCAAAGTTTTAATTGTATAGATGTTAGATATTGTAAACTGCGCACTAACTGCATGTATAAACGAAAGTACGAATAAGAAGAAAATTTTTTGAAATTGTCACGTCGAGCAGTAAGATACCGTTACACACTCCCTTGTCGCAAACTTTGCGCTAACGTATATAATATCGATCGCCGAAGAAGGGAATACCAAGGGTGATGTTACCATCGAATGATAACTGCGATTTCGCTGCTATGAAAGTTCTTTGTGTACTAAGTACTATTCATACAAAGCTCATCGTGTTAGGTTATAAATGGTTCAATAAAATTGCAAGAAATACCTACATATAATATTTTAGAGAGCATATGATAATTTAACACTGCACATTTTTATTGGTTATATCGCAATGTATTACTGATTATTTTCTTATTTGTCCCCATCCCGATGTTAGGGTTGTTTTCAACAGCCATGGGCACGGAGAAGTTATAGATATCTATGGCAGTCGTTACGGGTAGTTGGAGCCCTCAAAAATCCGATTAGCCTAACTACAGATGTGGAGGTCCGATGGCAGTCGCCATGGAAAATATCGAAGTTCAGCCGCAACTTAGTTAGACTAGAAAACCGACCCCACCTTAGCCTGGAAAAGACTCAGAGGATGATGACTTTCTTTGTTGATAAGAAGATCCATTTATTCCCCAAAGTCAGACTATAACAATGTTGAGTATCTACTTTGATGTAACCACACATTTGAATACTGTGACACCATTATCTTCCCGCAATCTTAGTGCGAAAAGGGATCTGAAATGTCGGCAAAAGTCTAATAATAAAAATAACAATAGGTAATAAATCAAGACATCTTATTGCATTATTAAAACATTACTCGAAGGAAAGACAGATATACTCTGTACACGTACTTATAATACACACGTACATTCTTGGAGAAAAATAGTCAGAGATAATAAGATGGGGTGACGGAATTGAATCGTAAATATTTGACACTTGCGTCAACGTCTCAGATGAAATTCACGAACAGGCGAGGGGTAGGTACCAATATTGGCTTTATTATATTTGTACAGTAACTGTTGCCCTTTCGGAACTCCTCACAGCTTTATTGTGATAAATTAGTAGTAATCAATCTCTGTCTGTTAAAATTCGAGTAATGATAACCACTAAACTTTACAATCGTTTTGAGCAGAGCGTATCGGAGCCGAACGAAAAGTTATTATAATCCGTTTAACTATTATTAACTATTATATGTATTCAACTTTGGTAGTTTATGATGAGATGATGCGGCCGGACCTAAGATAAAAAAAGGTTCCAGTAATGGAATACATCTTATAGTCTTTGTAATCCAGTCTCCTTGACACCTAATCTGGTTCAATTCATAAAACTTCTCCAAAATTTGATAATACTGAAAGGCCGTCTATAGGGTAGTAATTTATATTATGAACTGACTGAAAATTTATTGTGAAAGCGGAAACACGATAGATTTCCATGTAACAATAGCAACAAGTGTACAGTTGATATGAATTACACTGTTTGTACGTGTAATTATTTTATCTAATACTAGCTGACCCGCGCAACTTCGTCTGCGTCACCCCTTTCTCGCAACATTTTTCTTTCCTGCTCCGCACCTGTTGGTCGTAGCATGATGTTATATTTAATAAACCTTCCTCTTTAACCATTCTATCTATCAAAAAAACCGCATCAAAATCCGTTGCGTAATTTTAAAGATTTAAGCATACAAAGGGACATAGGGACAGAAAACGCGACTTTGTTTTATACTATGTAGTGACACATTCTACCTCAACAGCGCGCCTTATCATCGTTAGGTAAACCCCTCCCGATGTCCTGCACTGCCCTAGTCTTTCCATTACACGAATTGTGCATAACACTTTATATTTAAACATAAGCTTTTCTTATTTCAATACTTAAGGGCCCAGATCGTGAAAATCACCGAAAAGAGTGTTACGATTTTTCATATTTAACTTATTTAGATATGATTGATATCAATGATAATTTGTATATATTACAATCAAAGACCAAAATATATGTTAGTCTTATATTAAATCCTTAAAACCTAATAATTGCTATATAATAAACGTCAACAAACGCACAAAATTTGACAAAAATGCAAAAACATGCCTTCGTATTTTTCAAATATTACCCAATAAATCAACACAAATTGATAAAAAGAAACACTTTTTGAACACTGAAGAAACCAATACTTAAACCTATGTACTTTTTTTTGTACCTTTACAAACAAAGACTTCCTCTTTTAAAGCCCTAAAATCTAGATATGTTCTACGTAAATTCTCCATAGAAAAATGTATGAAAAATCACGCGCATCCCGATATTATGATTTAGTAACCCGCATCGCTACTGATCGGCAGTACGTTTTTATGGTTCAAGGTGACACCACGCGTGTCGGATGCGCTAGCAATATTACGTGTTGTGAATTTGTGTTTTTTGTGAAAAACTGTAAGTATAACATTTTTATAACTAATTCACTTTTAGTAAGTAGGAAGTACCGATATAATGAATGTCTGGAAGAAAACCATGATGGAACTAGATATAAATCGTAAAAAATACAAAATTATTTAGATAGGTACGTAGTTTGTTGAGGAGGTTATTTTATGAACCTTGTAAAGTAGGTATAAATACCGAGGAAAAAAATTACGAGATTTGTGTGAAAGTGTCATGTAAAAATTCTAGTTTTATTTGAGTGCTTTATCATGTCTAAGTACTAATAATAATATATTCGCATTTGTTGTTGTTGTTGCATGTAAATATTGGTTTGTATTATAAGTAATAAAGTCGATTTCTATAGGAATATTCTCATAATAATTAATTTTATTACATAATATAGTTAAATATTCGTTTTCATGTTCATCATATTGTCTAAATATCAGATTGTGGAAGTAGGTATGTTTCCTATCTGAAATAGCATGGGCGTACATACTTCGCTGCCGTCAAAGACGCGCGCGGCGCACCGCGCCTAGAGTCTGGTTAGGGTTAGGGTTGTACAAAAATTACAAAATAAATAAAAGTGGATGCTATTGATGATTAATATTTCCAGTATTGAAAATAAAGAAAACCTTCAGGCCGAGACTCCGAGCAACACTGCTACGCGCTGTATAGAGGTAAGTTGTTATACGTAATTAGACTTGTTACATAAACAAACAAACCAACTACTTAGTTAGTGATGGGCGAAGACAAAATCTCAGTACCTATAGATTTTTTTCTTGCAATATTTATTATTTTCATTGGGAGACACAAACGAACTACCTAGTTAGTGATGGGCGAAGACAAAATCTCAGTACCTATAGATTTTTTTCTTGCAATATTTATTATTTTCATTGGGAGACACAAACGAACTACCTAGTTAGTGATGGGCGAAGACAAAATCTCAGTACCTATAGATTTTTTTCTTGCAATATTTATTATTTTCATTGGGAGACACAAACGAACTACCTAGTTAGTGATGGGCGAAGACAAAATCTCAGTACCTATAGATTTTTTTCTTGCAATATTTATTATTTTCATTGGGAGACACAAACGAACTACCTAGTTAGTGATGGGCGAAGACAAAATCTCAGTACCTATAGATTTTTTTCTTGCAATATTTATTATTTTCATTGGGAGACACAAACGAACTACCTAGTTAGTGATGGGCGAAGACAAAATCTCAGTACCTATAGATTTTTTTCTTGCAATATTTATTATTTTCATTGGGAGACACAAACGAACTACCTAGTTAGTGATGGGCGAAGACAAAATCTCAGTACCTATAGATTTTTTTCTTGCAATATTTACTATTTTCATTGGGAGACACAAACGAACTACCTAGTTAGTGATGGGCGAAGACAAAATCCCAGTACCTATAGATTTTTTTCTTGCAATATTTATTATTTTCATTGGGTGACAAACACATTAGTACCTAAATAGTTCTCAATTGCTTTCTCAAAAGAAAATTCTCGTTAAAATCCCATATTTTATGTATGTAGGTATAATAAATAATATTTATTTAACCGATTTTGATGATTTTAGAATCATTAGAATTGTCTTCTAAGCCCGAGTGACATAGAGTAGGTGACGTCATAAAAAACCAACACCTATAGCGTAAAGGAAATTTATAATATATGTAGTCAGATTTATTTATTTTTTGACGTGATAATGTCTTATAAATCGATGAACAAAGGCAACATGCACGAAAAAGTGTCACATTATGTCACGTTAGGGTCAAGCAAGAGCATGGAACAAGCGATGGAGAATAATATTATAATGTTATCCCGTAAAATTATTATCCTAAACCGACTTTACATTTTATACAAAACGTTTATGTTTTTGATCTATATGTTTCAAAGATGTATTCTAAGGGACTTCTTAGCTATGTTTGAAGAAATTTGGCCCATTCTTTATTTATTATTTTTTATAAAAAAACAATCAAGCCATTATCTTTCTTTACAGGAACTAGTAATTGAAAACCGTCAAGAAGGAAAGGTGGTTGAAGTGGAAGTTGGGCGTAGAGTGGCAGATATTTCTTTTTTTTTTAAAGCTGTTCAGGCCATAGAGGAGCGCGGTCCAATGGATTGTATCCTCAGTATAATAGGTGAAGTAAAAGTTGGTCGGGACTCAAAACTCATCATGAAATGTATGTGTAATTAGTATGTGTAATATGAAATTTACTGTGTGTTTGGTTGAAAGGAAGAAGATAGCATGGAAGTGAATCATCAAATTGTATCTGGTATCATATCATCTGGTGGGAGCTACTTTCAGTTAAAAACATTAACTGCCCTACCAATTATGTCACCTTCATTATATAATGAAATTTATAATACGGTTTGCGATTGATGGGAAAAGACAGGAGCACAATCCATGGCAGAAGCTGTCAAGGAAGAAGCAGAGTAAGCAGTGTCAGTGTCAAATTTTGGAAGGAGCAAATGGAGATGAACACGTGCATCCAAAAGTTGTTTTAACTTAGAAATCGCCTTATGGTTTTCTGTTTTAAACGCACTTACTTATCTAGTCTTGGATTGTCATAAATCAATTACTGTACAATTCTTATACAATTTTGAAGAGTTACCTGGTGTAAAGAATCATCAAAATCGGTTTAAAAATACAGCGAATTGAGAATCTTCCTCTTTTTTTAAGTCGGTTAAAAGGGTTTGTTTGCAAAAAAACAAAGTGACATTTTGAAGTCACCACGCTACGGTTTTTATTACGTGAATCGGGCATCTGGTAACATTTTCATTCTGATAGGTTTTGCAATAGCAATTGATTTTATAATCAAATTAGCAGAAATCAGAATTTATTCAGTAATTTATTTAAACAACTTTAAACATTAGAATTTTGAACTCAAATTTTGTTATTGTTTACTTACTTTTAATTTGTATATTAATAATTTATAAACTTGTTTTACAAATTTTTGCACAACCCTAGCACGCTTGGCGACTCATATTTGTTATTGTTTACCTACTTTTAAATTATATGAATCATTTTTATACTTGTGTTTCATTTATTGATATTTTTTTGTAAAACCCTAGGAGATTTTTAAGATATCAAGGTGATCGTAAACAAATAGTAAGTAATTATTTGAGTTTATCCAATAGGCACATATCCTTGCGTATAGATAAACAGTAGCGAGGAAAGGCTCGATGTTATTTCGACCGTACTTGCTACTGAATTTGCAATTATGTTATTGAATGAATATTTTACGAAATAAGAATAAACTGTGGTAGTAAAATTACAAATAAATACATAGTTGGAATTTTAGGTAAGTAGAATACAAAAAGGTGGCTCTCTCTGGGTCATTCACCCGCCCCGGTCGGTTGTTTCAGTAAACAGTAGCGCTGCGGTCGCGCGAAATCGATGTTGCGTCTGGGCAATCTGGGCCCTTAAATGGAATTGCATATGAGCGAAATTGTCACTCGAATCAGTAAATAGAAAAACCATAAAGCCGACATAATACAAGTCATCATTTTTCGATCCAACAATTCTCTTTTTTGACTTTCAATTAGTAAACTCCTCACGAGGTTGGTTGGGGTTCGCAGGCTGGCATTAAAAAGTTAGTAAAATATAAAACTGTTCTGAATTAGTATCAGTTATTCATTACAGAGCAGAACGAGCGCGAAATAGCATTAAGTCCGTCGTGCAATAATCCCATTTCCACGGTAGGTTCGTAGACCTCCGTCGGGCGGCGATGAGCGGCGCCCACCGTCCGGCGCGGTGACGGACGGTATCGGCGGTGCTGCAGTTAGCCGTCGGAAAAGTCGGCACGCGTCCGAAGTAAGTACTAGGATACCATCAAACTTGATAATCGCGTGATCGCGCTGCCACCCAACGGGAATGGCATTAATTAATCGAAAACTAACCATTCACTGTGACCGTTCTGTTATGGTACCGGTCTATCATGCTGTAGGGATTAGTTTAATTAATTAGTTATACCACCGGTACCGTTGCGACTAGAAGCTGTCACGCGACGATTACCCACCCATTGGGTATGTGTTTAATTATATGTGTGTCTGAACTTGGTCTATAATAAAACATTACCATGTTGAATTGTGGGTAATTATAAACATAGTTATGAAAAAAATAATCTATTTACTTCTGCTATATATGCTATCTTTAGCATGAAAAATATATTCTTGAAACTCCCTCATAAATATGTTTTTTATATTATTCAGATCGTCAAATTGACACCTCGCCTGTGTCCTAATGTATAGTGTCATTACATGATATAAGCATACCTTGATGTAAAAACCTAAGTGATTTTTTACAGATACATGTCTTAAGTTATTTTGCAAACCATGAAATAATGTTCTCCTCATATTAGAAACATCTTGCTGCATCGAATCATCACTATAGATAAAAAGCGTAACTAAACTCATCAACACCGTTCACTTATAAGTTATAGAATTGCACAATAAAGAGGTTATGTGAAAAGCCGGCCGGCATTTAGCAAACACCGGCACCGGCCGCCGCGGGGCGAACCATACGAGACGGTAGTGGACGGTGCAGACACCTCGCGTACGAGTGGTGAATGTTGTCTAGTGGCTAGACTCACATGTGTGCTGCACAGCGGGGTATAATCGCCGCTGGTCCTGGGCGGGCAGTGAAGTCACTAAACTGAACCAAACGCGATAGGGTTGTGGCAAAGCCTAGCGACGGTATCGCGATGGCCGTTCGCACGGCCGGTGTCTCGGGGACTGGCGAGTGGTGCGCGCTGAGCGCTGAGCCCGGTGCAGCGCCCGAGCGCACCCCGCGGGCCGCGCGCCCCTCCGACGCCCGCGCATTTCGCCCTCCAGATGATACCCACTGTCGCTGTTCGCAGAAATCTTCAGATTCCACCGCACCACTTGGAGTACCGTCTACATATCTGTACCCTTTAACAATATCTTGTACATTGTTATTCCTGGTACCGAACACTATTTCAGGCGTTAGGTAAATTGTACATAAAATGAATAAGTCAGCTGCATCATAAAGCATATTATGACTTATAAGACAGTTATAGAATATTACAGCGTTGATAGAAGACGGCGGTGGCGAGCAGCCGACGACCCCGCGGCGGCCACGGTCCGCCGCGCGCTGCGCCGCCGCCTCGCCGAAACTTCGCACTTCACTTTTCCACAAGGAACAGTTCAAAGGCGCGCAAGCCGTGAAATTACCGCAAAACTGACGTAACAACAGTCGTCCCTCACTTCACTGAAGCGACACTTGTAAAAACAGACAAGAATAGAGGCTTACATTGTATTTATATCCGCTTTTATTTCACATAAATGCCTTTTGTGTAATATTCAAAACAATGTCATAAATAAATAACAAATAAAAATATTTATTTTCTGTTATAAAAATCAACGGAATATCATATTTGTTGGTTTTGTGGTGGCGCCGAAATACAGATTACACCTCAAAGTCGAGAAACATGGTAAATAACCCATTGATTTTTATAATAGAAATATAAATGACCACCTTACCAGTCATCTTCCAAGATTCATCATTACACTCATTACAACATTACACAACATTACATTACATAAATTTAATAATATATCTGGACCCTCCTGTGTATGTAGATAAAATTAGGGAACATAAAAAAAGAAAATAGGTACTTTAATATACTACTAGTAGTATAAAGTGTGGCAACAAAAACATATTGTTGTGTCGTGATATTTTATGAGACAGTACCGCACTCTTTACGGACCTTCACTAAAGATATTCTCTGTTAAAACGATCGGGATATTTACCATGTTTGTTGGTTTCATAAGTAGCGGAGGATGACCAGTTCCATATATAAAACTTGCACTCAATTACCGCGCTTCTACTCTCATGGAACAATTGGCCTTTCTAACGCAGCTTTGCTTTCGCCGAATACAGAAATGTAAATATTAACAGTACAAAGACAGAATTTCTTTTCGGAATAAATGATCTTGATGATGAAAAGTGGCTTTGATTACAGATTACAAGCAATGATAAGCATTTATACTTTATGACTTTAAGTAATTTACTTTATGGGTATATTATATACATAATTTTATAAAACGTTATGGTCGCATACATTCTTATTAAGTAGTCGTGCATAAACCAATCTGGTAAACAATGGAGACATTACGAGGTGTCCGGATAAGGCGACGTTTGGACCACATCGGATCGTCGGATCGTGCTGAATCCCAATGAGGTGTCAAGGCACGCGCTTACTCGACTCCATACCTTCATAAACGTCTAGTCAAAGCTATTACATGTAAGAGATGACTCACGGCTGTTTCAAACTATTTTGTGCAATCTAGTCATAGAATCGTTAAGCAACTTAGTTACATCGATGATAATTTTAGATTCTATCTACGCATCAATTGTTATAACAGATGTTTCCTGAATTGTATTTATTAGCGATTAAACCGAAGAAATGGTTAAATTTGTTTAACTAATAAATTACACTTTTCTACAATATGATGAATCGATGTTAATATTTACAGTTAGTTGGGCGGATGTCACGATGTCTTTAGTCAGAGGCGATAGCCTCTGTCTCCAATTACGGAGCATTACTCGTGCGTGTGATAATTTATTAATAAGTGTAGGTATATCGCTTAAGAAAATTAGTGATAATCACAGTCATAAGCGAACAAGTTATTAATCTAAAAGAGTACAACAATCCGTAGATAACACAAGCCAAATCTTCAGTAGACAACTATTACACCATTATTCGCAGATCGGTAGACCGTCTCTTGACTGATAACTTCTACGTTTTTAATAATTTGGAGGCCGAATGTACAGTCAAAAATTGTTCGGTCGTTGAACTTGTGTTCGCAATCGCAAAAACAACAGTCTATTGTGGAAGTGCGTCGCACGAACCGAGTTGGACCGTGCCGCGCTGCTAAGCGCACATATGCTAGCAAAACAGTAGGTATTCGATTAGCCAACATACTAAATAAAAAAATATAATATAGGCTCTAACTCGTTAACAAGCTCAAAATCCTTTAAATCGTCAGAAATTATTACTGTAACTTGAAATGAATTAAAATTTATATTTTCATCAGAAGGCGGATGCTTTGAAATGAACCAACCATAAACGGACCTCGGCTCAGTCTGTAGAATCACTTGTCAGATTACACAGTCTGGGCCTCGGCAGCACAATGGCGTAGCGCAAACACGGATCAAACCGAACATCGCTTGACAAACACAGACTGCTTATTCCATGCATATTTAAGCAGACTGAAATTGGGCTGCAGATTTGAAAATGAAATCGGGATGATTGATGCGTACCGTATGTGGCAAGTTATAAATAAATATATCTAGCAGTTTTACTAGATTTTATGATCAGCAGATTTTGTTATTTTCTTTATAGACTCATAAATGGATATCTAAACATAATAACACTCTATGCTCGAGATCTACGATACATGTATGTTGTATGTACGGGGGAAGTTTTTCAATATAACTTTAGCAACAACGTGTATTTATTCACATTTTTTGTTCTACTGTACGGCATGTTAATCGTTCAAACAAATTGCAGTCTTAAGTAAGGTAAAGTTTTCAATTTACTCGGCAATATGTGCCATTAAAATTGAAATATTTTGCTATTTAGTCTGAGAGAAAGATTACCACGAAGGATTGCAAAAAATAGTTTTCTATTAAGTGTTAAGTAACCATAATAAAGACTTAAACGTACGGTGTAATAGAATTGGTGGAATTAAAAATGATTAAAGAAAGCACGAGGAAAATGTTAGTTACCAAACGCAGTGTCAAATAGATATGTATTTCATCAAAAGAAAAACAAGCTCTAAAGGTTACTAGAAGTCGTTAAAACATTACATTACATTAGCTCGTATCAAATACTATTATCAATTACATTTATTCATTTACATTTCAATTACAAGTTGTTTTATTTCTACCTTTGAGAATTGTTTTCATAGATAGTTACAGGAGAAGCTGTTTAAAGAGCTACTAATGAACTGGCTACATAAATAAGTTTAAGCAAATCTATAATTACCCAAAGAAGTATTTGGAGACGTCATCATCTTTCTTTCGAATGGATATTTTACATTACAGACATATACATAGTATATGAAGACTTCGACAGCCTCTTTGACCACTGTGAAGCTTATTTGCAATACCAAGTAGGCTTCACAATTTATGTTAGAGAAAAAATAGACGATAAACAATGAGATCGAAGCTCAATAACAGTAATTTATTTCGAAGTCTACCGTTTTTTTAGTCAGCGACGTCTCGGTACATCTAGTTGTCAAGTTAACACGAGGAAGGCGGGAGTACTAGACGCCGCACTGGCAACCGCCCACTTTCCCCCACAACTTGCATCATGTAAACTGAGCTTACATTACATTTCAACACATTACATGTCGTTAACCTCTATACAAATCTGTTTACATTACTTACGTAGGCACCTGTACTTAAAACACGAACTGAGTGCTAATCAACACTTCACAGAGCTGCATACTGCAGACAACAGATCAGCATCGGAGACCAGTTTTCTATTTATAATTTTACTACATCATCTTTAAGAACTATAAAGTTTCAGTTTATTCGAGGTTATATATAATCTCATAACTCAGGCTTTATTTTTTTTTTCAATTAGCTTATTACTTTTTAAATAAGCCGCGACACATCTGCATTAATCTTCTAACATGATATCAAAAAAGGCAATAATGTTTTCGATGAGAAAAATTAGTTGAACACTCTGTCATAAATTATGTAGACACATATACGCCACAAACCACTTACAATAAATCTCACGCAGAGGAACTGTTATTAAATCAAAAATTTATACTGAACGAAGCCTTCCTAATACAATAAATGATTCGACCTGTACGCCTGAGTGTACGGTACACATGGCTGTACAACCAATTTCACGCGGAGGAAGTGCCATCAAAATTGATACTGAAACCTTCTTAGTGCAATAATACGACCTAGATTCGGCGCGGTGGACCATCACAACAAGGAAACAGCTGACGTTAAGGATTAAGTAACTATACGTATTACAATATTACGCAACTAAATCCCTCAGTATAATGACAAAATCTTGGCGGCAGTGGAACTCTCCACGCTATCGTAACGATGTGGTGTACCGTTCATAATAGCAACCTTATTAGTCTACTTTAAAAGATGACTTTAAATATTGTATTTATACAATAAGTATGGAGAATTATGGTCTTTGGCATAGAACAGAAGGCAATAAAATGATGCTAATTAATTTATGTATAACATTAAAGGATTATAAAAGCGATACTGTTTTATAAGGGTCAAATGAAATGCATGAGACACGACGTTGTAGTGAAAGGACGTTGTAGGATAAAACGTTCACTGAACCAGAATGAACAGGTCAGGCTAAGGACATAATAATAAATATCTTACTTCCAGCTCCCGTTTACACAATTTATGAAAGGACTCGTCGAAAACTACTATGTATTGTACGTGATATCGCTATTGTATAAACATGAAAAGCGCCGGAAAATAGGTTAGATCTCAGAATAATTCATGAGCAAAGTCTGTGTGAAAGTTTATTTATTGTTACTAGTAGCTAATAAATATTATATCCCATATCGTTTATCACAGCCTATTGATTGTCAAATGATATCTGAAATCCTGATGTGCAAGGAAAACTAATTGGGTACTTAAATGTTCTACCCGAAATGAATGGTTGGCACATATTGTATGAAATTGCTTAGTATAAGATTACAAACATCTACTATAATGTGCAATCTTGTTGTCACTGATATCGTTAGTAATATGAAAGAGCGTCCAACGCTACGACTAATCCGCCCACCCACGTGCTCCCGGAACTGCGTGAGACGTAGCGACTTTGGACGCGATCCAACCGACAATTTACGTCGAAGTAAAATTAAAATGTGCAATGTTTTCATACAATGTCATCGTCAACAATATTCTCGATAATTTTACCTTTGGACGTAGTATAACAGAACGATCTTAACTCACTATTTAGTTGAAGAGCTATTTAAAACTGCAATACCAGTATTCCTGGGGAGAAAACTGAAGAAGATATCAGTCGGCATAAATAATAATAATAAATAAATAAGTCTTAAAAAACGTAACCTCGCGACCGAATGTCAATCTCAGTTCGACCAGTGACTGTGCAGTGGATGAACTGGTAGAAAAAGGTAAGACATTTTCCACTATGAAGGGATGATATCAGTGATGATTTTATATCACTGCGTGAACACAATAAAAAGATAATTTCAAGTTCCTCAAAGAAAATTCCGCTCGTCCTTCTCTTAAAAACTGTACAATCCAAAACTCGTTTAAATTTTTAAATTATAAAAGTAGGATCTTATTACAGCTTCGTATAGGGCAGTATAACATGCTTGATATTACAATATATGACAGCTTTACGCTCACGCGGTCTCACATAGGCCCGCATAAATTGCGCTTCTGTAATCCCCGTTATTCGATTGAAAGGATTACGGTGTTCTTTATCAGCCCTCGGAAGGGGACCGATCTAGCGACAAAAAGAGACAAATAGAGGAAATCTGCCCCTGGTAACTTTCATAAGGGAGAAATCTTTTAATTTTTGTTGAAATGGGCTAATTTTAACAAATGACAGACATAATATTTACTACTAATTATAAGAAAATAGGAGCGCATTTCTCAAAAATGGTGCGGAAACGGCCACAAATATTGAGGGCCGGACCCGATCTTGAAACATGGAACCTTCTAGGGTTCAGGCATGTAGATAATTCGGCAGCAGCTGCATACTAGCCTCCACAGCATCCGCCGTAACACATTTTGTCTAAAAAGTATTATAAGTACTAGATGACTTATGATTATTTTTTAGAGCCTTTTATAAATTATTACAATTTTTTCGGGCAAATGTGAGTACTATGTAAGTTTCTATGATCATGATCAGTACCAATATAATATAGGTAGGTAGGTAAGTACCATACTTGCAGTGTTATTGTTCGGTATTCAATTAAAAAGTTGTGTACGTGAGAAACGACGATCGATAGTGCTGAAGATTTTGTAGGTAAGATCCGGCGGTTATATTATAAATACTCGTATAACGACGTTAAAGCCACGGAGGCGGCTGAACAGCGCCATAACGAGAGCCGCCTGAACAAACTGAACAAACTCTGCACTTTTATTATCGTACTGCGAAGTATCAAGTCACCCCTCGCCGCAGCGAGACCACTCGACTGCGAAATGCATAATCATTACAGATAGAGCTTCCCTTCCACAATATTGTGGCAAGTTGCATTGAATTATTCAAAATTTGTCAAGATGATATTGCAGAAGCACACCCATTTAATAATTCTTCTCTACGCGAAAATTACTAAATTAGTAACAATTTGGCAATTTTAGTAATATTATGACTGATTTGATATTTAAGATTTATTTCTTAGGTTGGGTTGTCATATTAATACGAGTACATAAGTATTTCATTTTATGTTGGTACCTACTAACTAAAGAGACAGTGTCCGCTTCCGATTGGAACATGAATTATAATATATTCCTCTGACCAGACTGGTAGGTATATATTATAAAGTATAATATCTACCAGTCCAGTCTCGGGACTGACGTCTGTAGGTCACAAAATATATCAAGTCGTACAATATTCTGAACTAAATAGACGCCAGTATGACTCAGATAGTAATGTGTAGTTAAGCCCACTAAAGTCCATGCGCGTTAGTCTATTTTTAGTATGAAACTTTAAAAATATTCAATGGGAGGCATGATGATGAGGCAGGGTATTAGTCAAGCGCGGCATGCGCGCCGGTCACCATGTTTACAATGCAAATTCATCGAGAGGCGTCCGCACTGCGCTGCGGTAGCGCGTCCGACATGTCATGTGGAGCGAAACTACATCTATTTACTACTTTCGTAGGGAATAAATCATATACACTTTCGACATTACACTAAGAAAGTAGAATCAGGCAGTAGGTATATAATCTAATTAAGAAGTTAAGTAAAGGGTTTTCTATATTAAACAATTTAGAGTATATTTTTTTTTAGTTGACAACTAATAATAACATAATATGTGCATATCTTGTAATTGAACTCATATTATACATTCAGTTAAATTCAAGAAGTGCGTGATTATGAAAATACTCAAAGAAATTTTGGTTTTTATTTCTGTTCTTAGAATTTTATCTGTATTTTTAATAGCTTAGTTTTATTTTTGTAAAAGGTAACTCAAAAACTATTTTTTTAATTATGCTTAGAAAAAAACAATTGTCTTCATTAAGACGAAATATAGTTAGCATATAATTTCAAGCAAATGAGGGTCCATCTACAATTCAGCATAAAAGAAATCCGAGTGTTGGTGCTGTCACATCTTCATTAACAATGCACTTGGATACAGTAGCCGTTACGATTCTTAAGCACGAATGTAATTATTACCATTCCTCATTCAAGTGGTTATTATAATACTTATAGCTAAACTGCAGTGCCGTGTGGTTTTTGTGGTTAGATATATACCTACTGTTTATTCATTCTTGTACCTATAAGGGCTAGCGGTTAGTGAGTGGCAATGGTCTCGGGTGTTGAACAAAAGACGGTTTGTTGCCTAAACATCTAGAATCCTAGAATCACCTATAAGAATATTGAGTAAACAATGTTTGCATCACAGAATTTTATCATCGCTCGGTGAATAAGAGGGCTCGTTTAAATCTCTCCGAGCGTGCTAATGAGCCCGCTAGTCTACGGCTTATTTACGAACTAGGACTGTACATTTATCAATAGACATTCACTTTCAAAAAAACGCTTCCATTATTTCTTACTTTTGGTAATTCTAAACAATTTTACACTCAACTGTGTCACGAGTAATTGTCTAACAGGACAATTATCTCTATTAAGTGTATTTGGGCCGGCAGTTCCTGTAATAGTCTTAACGACGTAACACTTTTAAGATAGATTTCACCCGCAACTTTGTCCACGTGGATGTAAATGAAGAAGGGTATTGAACTGCTTCGACTGACGTCTCAGATCTCATCTCCGAGAGAGAAACTAGCCGGCCTTCCTATCACCCGTTCTCGTAGCACGGCGCTGCCGACTTCATAAGGTCATGATTGTCGCGGCGCGTCTTCGACCGATGAAATGTGTCTATATGATGATTTTTTTAACAGATAGAATAGTTAAAGAGGTACGACATGCTAAGACCAACAGGTGCGGCGCATGAATAAAAAATATTGCAAAAACGGGAAGACGCAGACGAAGTTGCGCGGGTCAGCTAGTTTTAGGTATATTATTATAAATACTCGACAAGTTATTTACCGTTTTGAGTAGGTAAATGTCAGGATACCGTCATAAGTCCGTTTATATTAGAAGAAGCGGTATGCGTGTAAAAACGACTGCTATGTTTACTCTAGTAAATCAGATATGCGTAGTGTTTAGTATTTAGTGTCACTATAGTTGGCAGCACGATACAAACACGCACTGACCTTGACACTGTTGAAAGTTGTCATGATATCTGCCAACTTTCATTCATTGCTTATCTTGTTAAGATATTATGATATGTTGTTATTACGTTTATATTATGTATAATTATGTAAAACTAATTTAAGGAGTACTGTTAAGTTAACATGTTTTAGCAAGCTAGGTATGTGAAAGTAGTATAAGAACATACGGAACTTGATTATATATTATGACGTTGTTCGCAAGACAATTAAAGTAAGTAACATTTCTTTGTAACATTTCTGTATAACCCGATACGGAGGTACAATAACATATGCTTTCTAATATTAACGCGATCTTGGTAACGTAATTAACTTGCTCAGAATACTTGGAATGAAATGCTTTCTAATGACCCATTTACTACATATGTTATGTAGCACTAACAGTCAATTCAGTTTCGTTCAGTCTGCTGCGCTCATGCGCTTATATCCGCTTAGCTCAAACGCAGTTTAACAGATGTTCAAAGAGCTACCATACGAATGACGTCGAAAACCCACAAAGTATCAAAAAATGGCCCACCTGCTACCTTCTGACCTTATTTTATATATACAGTATATACAGTGATTGTCCATCCTACTTTTGACCGTTATTGGGGACATATACGTTCATTATAAATACAGAAAACGATAATTAATTTTTATTGTAGTTTACTGCTTACGCATAGAAGGAAGATTTGCATGCCACAATGACCATGCACGCATTTACCGACCTGCACAACCTCGTGAATACCTTTAGCCAGTAACCGAGCTCTTATAAACTTGTGATACACACACATAACTTCGAAAAGCATCGAAAAGTCATTGGTGTGTGCCATGGTAAAACCTGGGATCGAACCCGAGCCCTCGGCTCAGCAGTCCATTACCCATACCATTAGGCTACCGCGGTTTTTACAACTTTAACTTTAATTTTATAACTTTACAAACCTGTGGATATGAAGTTATTGTGGTGACAACGGACATTAGACTCTGGTCGAGTTGCTCAATTGACTCTTAGATTATAGACGATTAACAAGATAAATATCCTCTAATAACCATTTAGACTTTCAGTCATTGTGTAATCTTGGATTTAGGTTGTTTCACAATGTAAATTAACAAACTAAACGTACCATTGGCGAAGGCTAAATATTGAAAAGGAAATCATCAAAGTTTATAAGTACGGTCTTTATAGCACATTTTTTTGAGTATTCAAAGGGAACCCGGTAGAACTGGTGGTACAAGAAACTCAGTCACTGAAACGTATGTGCTTATGTTTTTTCAGTAGTATAGAATATCGTTATATTGTATCACCCACTGTTCAGGAACAAGCGCCTGTTATAGGATACTGCTATCCCATTGTGCGGCGATTTGGAAAAACTCAAATCGCGCGCGCCGGGTTTTATTAATCTCGCGACTCGGTATGAAGATATTACTACAAATAAGATTATCACAGTCCACTGTTGGACAGAGGCCTCTCCCAATGTTGGGAGGCTTCGGCCTACTATCACCACTCTGGTGAAACGAGTTGGTACATGGTTTTATTTCGAGTTTTCCTTCTCTCGCAGTGATATCGTCTGCGTATTTTTCCGTTTGTCGGCTCTTACGACACCCTTCGGATGAGATGGGGTGGCGATATTCTTTCTTTCTTTCGCACGGATATCATTCCGAGCACTATATCTACTTAAATACTTAATATTAACAACAATGAAGTAAACGTAGTTCCAACTCGTTGTTAATTCGATACTAGCCGTCCCCGTCGGCATCGATGAACGTTCGATAACATTGTATTCCTTGATAGAGTTATAAACGATTGATCCGCTGTGTGGACTACTACGCATGAACGCGCTTGCATGGCGCATGCACTACTCTATAAACTGAATCACTTAACAAATCAGTAGCACAATTCTTTCTAAATGAGTAGGCAGAGACGGTTTATATCTAGTATTATGATTACCTGTCAACTCTAAACTGTTTATTTTGTATAAAACATCATAACAGTAAGTCTCTTCTTACATTAGGTAACTCAAACGAAACTCGAATTGCCGCAACTCGCGTTTGACGTCTCAAGCGAGACTTGCAGCATCCAATCAGCAGCTCTTAAAAAGTATCTGCAAGGCGGATTCCGGGGATTGGTCGAAATTCAAATTAACTTAGAGGAACACCTGTGAGGAATAGTGTCCTTGATATTACTGCTAAAAATCATCAATATCGAAAAACGAGACAGTAAACTTCCCCCATTTTCCTCCCCATTTCCCACTATATCGAAAAATACTTCTTAAATCAAAGAACATGTCCCAAATTTCTTAAAAATCGGTTAAGAAATTAGTCCTCTGACTGGAACTGAAAACCCCTCAGACATACAGACAAAAACAAAATCGACCATCTTGTCGAAACGGAGATTCTCGCTTGCTTCGCTCGTTCGTACAAAAGCAACTTATTATTGCTGTCTACCTATTGTTCAACCCCCATAAGGGTGAAGTTTACAAAAAATCAACCTTTAGTGCATAAACTTCAACTGCCTTACAAGTGTATGTAGTAGTAGTATGTAGTCTCAGTAGTTTAGGATCTGCGTTGATGAGTGCATGCAGTTAACGCAGATTCACAAGTTAGTTTATAGATATCTTAATCATCATTTTTAACTCGATGTCCTATCAAAATTAGACAACCGCCAATCAATCAATCAATTAAGAAATTGCAGTTCACTGCTGGACACAGGCCTCTGCCTTGCCCTATGAGAGAAATTCCCTTTATAGTAATTCATTGAAAATAAAACTAGTATGAAGCTTTGTTCTATGAAAGAATTGATTCATGAGTCAACTTATGAATCTCTAGCCTTTTACACGTATAATGAGATCATGCTATAACAACTGTGAGTCAGAAGTTACTGTGTGTCCTACCTGCTAATAAAACCGATATCGCACTGTCTGTAGGCACGTTTACTTTTTAAATTTTGTTATCGTTCTTGTTGCATTTTTTAACGAATATCCTTCTAACGAAGTGAAAATTAATGTCAGGTTACTTGAAAAAAATCATCTTACCAACTTGAAATCTTTACAAACATTTATTCTAAAATATTTTAATATATTTAACACAGTACGGTACAAATTGAATCATTGCATTTTGCTTTAGTTCTCAGATGTTCTATTTGATATTTGCAGAACATTTTATCAGCTGTCCAATTCAAACACACTCAGTATACTATAATCTGTTCATAAAACAACACTAATAACAATTGTCAATAAAACTTTAAGTGGCGACTGCTATTAGATTTCAAGCGAATAGTATTGCAAGTGGAGAAAGTGTTACGGGAAAACTTGACCAATGATACAAAGAGCCTATTTAAATCTATAGAATAGTTCATTATGAACCCTAATGCTACGGAGTAAGGTCTACACTATACTGACATCAATATGGAGGGGTCTAATCCAGTGCGGCCCCCAGGTATGTTAAGGCCGCACGGCCACCCTAGTTTGAACAAAACACTCGCGACAGTTTAAACATTCAAATCGCTTAATCCAATGAGACGGGACTAGTGTCCATCAAAGTGTAAAACTAAAGGGACACAGTGAATTCACAAATTGCGAATGAATAAATAAACCATAATATCTTTATACTCTATTAAAGCTTTAAGACGTAGAATTACAATAACGCTTAATGTCTGGAAAGTTAATCACTAAGAAAATGGAATGCACATTATATTGAGCTACGAGTATTTCCTGTTCTATTTTCTTTGCTTTTGTAATTTTAATCCGTAATGAAATAATACGTTTATATACAACTAGATGACCCGCGCAACTTCGTCTGCGCCACCCCGTTTTTGCAACATTTTTCATTCCTGCTCCGCACCTGTTGGTCGTAGCATGATGTTATATACATATAAACCTTCCTCTTTAACCATTCTATCTATTAAAACAAACCGCATCAAATTCCGTTGCATAGTTTTAAAGATTTAAGCATACAAAGGGACAAGAAAAATAGGGACAGAGAACGCGACTTTATTTTATACTATGTAGTGATAGTGATTTAGAAAAGGTAATAATTACAAAGGTTTCGTATTTATGCGTGGGGGTGTGAGCATATACCGTCGCGTTACGATTCAGGGCTGTAATAGGGGCAAAACAACGTATCCAATTTCTCTACTTCCCCACTTCCGACGCAATTACGACACAATATTGTGGGGCTGTGGTGGCTCGACCTGACCGCAGCCCGACAGAAATCTAGGTACCGCAGCAATCTCGTTACGGAACATGAAATACATTCTTATTGTTCGGCCAGTTTTTTCGCAAGACCTTATTACCTATTCAAACAGAGAAAATTGTACCGACTATAACTCGATATTAGTATAGAACTACAGGTGTTTGTATAGAAATGCACCGCACAAATAGTAAACATTTATCTTCTCAAATAAATACAAAAGGAAAGTAATATGAAGTAAATGTATTTTTAAATGCTACTTACATAGTCGTTAGTATGCTTAAAACTGTCCAAAGTGACAAAGCTAATACTCAAAATCTACTCAAGACAATTTAATATTTTGGATGTTGTGCTAAATTATTATAGGTAATTACTATGGATAATTCATTCACTACTATGTGTTAAAATTTAACTTAAAATGCAGACCAACAGACTGCAAAGTTTAGTAGATTAGGGTGTCTCCCTTAAATGGATATTGACGGTAACAATGAAAGTGTCGACAGGTCGGGTTTTATTATCGTGTGGTAACAATGACGGCAATGGGACACTCCATTAGCAACATTATATCGTAAACATGACGTTAATATTTTATTATGTTTACTCATTTTAAACACTCTTGATATGTCGTTAAACAGATGAATATTTTAATGCCCTTATCGTTCAATGAAAATATATAATGCAGGCTTAAAAGTATGACCTAAATAACAAACAATATACAGAACACGACTAAGACACTCCTTTCGCTACAATTAATGAAAATAGTCTCACTCAACCCCATTTCTCTCAACACGGAGAACAATACAAACTTTCATGTTTGCAGAAACAAAGAGGAAAAATCTTTTGAACCGCGAAAGCTCTTATCGCCGTCAGCGTCGCGTTCCATTAAAGACACTTCAAAAAGATTTGAGGGTGTCAAAGTTATTGTTCTAACCATAATACTCCTGCCTAGTAGGTACCCTTCCTGACTCCAGTTCACCGAGCGAGCGGGAACAACGTGGGGGATAATATGTGTCAGAAATCCCGCTGAATGTTCGCACAAGGGCACTTGGTTTCCATAACAAATATACATCGCGCCATCATGTGACCCTTTATGACACGATAATCACACTTGATTCGTGCCAAATTATGTCGTCCGCCAAATGGCTTTGTTAGCAGAGCACAGTCAACACATCATGAATTGATAATGAAAAATGGAATATCAATACGATAAATTAGATGATCACAAACAATAGCTATACTGCTGTTATGGTAATAATGTAGTATTGTCTACCAAAGATATCAGATATTACATGAGTGACGAGATGAAACAGTGCTAATCACTGCAGCCTATTCGCTTCTGTTACACCTGCATCTTGTGGTTCCTATCGAGAGCGATTTCTTCGTGCACCAGACTACGAAATGAATGTATTCGCACTAACACACCATCCAAACATACGTAGGAAAAATGAAAAGTAGTAAACTTACTAACTTAGCAGGTAATATTTTAAAACCATAAGCCGAATTAAGACGAAGCTTTATTTAAGTATTCCATTTTCAAAAATCTTTGCAAATTATATTCACCGTGGATATCGCTGACAGTCTCAATAAAATTCGACGGTTCTCTTCTCATACACGAAATTGCTAAAATTCCCTACAATTTCGCAGTTACTCTGGTGAATTCACTTCATGAAACTGTCGCCCTAATATGGCCTATAGCAACACTGCTTATTTATCTATTATACAACACAGCATATCTATGGCGTTAACCAATAAAGATAATGATATAGTTAGAACATATTAGGGCCAGGTTATGTTGTTTTGACGGGTAATTGTCACTCTATCTATACTGTCTGGTGAGACACGGTGACTCACACAGTTATTGTGCAAGTATTGTGAGCGTCAAGGTCGCGGAACGATTGATAGATAGCAGACATTGCACAAACGCGAACGAACCGGTCTTCAACCGTAAACACAATACTGGACAAACTTTTGTAGGTGTAGCGTATATGTTCATGAAATTGTTAAGTTACACTTTTAGGTCAAAAGAACAAGTCTAACTTGTTCGAACAATTTGGGTTCTTACACATGCAAACATTTAAATCGTTGCGCAACTTTGAATCGAGGTTACCAACTCCGCAGGACTCAAATAGAGTAGGATTTCAGAGGCGTCAGACCTATGTCATTCTAATAAAGCTGAAATTCTAAGGGAATTTTTTTTTATAAAAATGTCTGAAAAGCGTATAGATCTAGTACTTAGAAAGCGTGTCATGAAATTGTGATTATATGGTCCTTTCTAAATGTTGAAATTGTTAAATTTGTGTCTCTTTGTATGTCATAAAAATAAAAATACTCAAGGCTCTCGTTCGCACTACAATACGTACAGTACAAAGAGTACACACTTAGGTGGTAGACAAGCACACGGCTGTTGGAAAGTGGTTACCGAGGCATACGAGCGTGTCGAACACACGGGCGTTACACTTGTGCCGCCGACTCTGTAGGAACCTTCTAGGCCCTTCTTGAACTCCATCTAATCTAAGAACCTTTCAATTACAAGTGATCTTAAGAACACCCCTCATTGCGCAATGAATTCACGCAAGAAAATTATGTTTCATTATTTTGTATATTTTGACAACGTGATTAGCTACTAATAATATGATCGATGTCTCGTTAGATTTATTTTAATAAAAAATATTTGGTACATTTTAATTTGCAATGTGTTCAGGAGGCGCCCCTCTAGTCACATTGGCAAGGAACAGATTTCTGTTCCATTTCTGTGCCAGAGGAGAAAATATGATATTTTTACTACCTATTGACATGAAATTTTGAATGTATAAGACTTACCAGGATCCGCAGCTATTTGTCTGTATACAGTCAATGCCACGTCGTCTTCAATCACGAAGTCCCAGAGCCCATCGCAGGCGACTACTACGAAGTCTTCGTCACCGTCCAGCTCCACAGTCGCGATTTCAGGTCGCGCCGTAACGTAGGGTTTGTATTGTGCATCACCTGGACAATACATTAAACGTTTTGTAGTTTTTGGCCCGAACATGCATATGAGCTTATCTTAAAAAAAAATTACATTCATCATCATACTTCTGTTATTCCCGGTTGCATCTGAAACTAGCACCTCGGATTCCAGGGTCCGCTTGTTTTACTCCTATAGGCAATATCGAAATACTGTAGTAGACCAGTTGTTGGACTTTTTAGGGCTCCAACTACCCGTAACGACTGCCGTGCCGAATGTTCGTATGACAACCGAGACCGAGCACTCTCTGAGACACGACCACAACACTGCAAATAGCTATATTTATGCAGACAAATATTTGCACTAACCCGTGCAGCGTTCATTACCGTCAAGCACTGTGACGTGGCATCCTGAGTAAATTTACATTATTTTACAGCATAAAGGCATTATATTGTTTAGAAATTCGTTCAAAAACGGGTAATTAATGAACTAGGCACGGTACACCCCGTCAGGGGTCTCCTTTATTTTGAACATGCGCCCCATGTAGTAACAAAACCGCTTAACGTGAAAATTTACTCGAATTCGAGTGTATAGGATATGCTGTAAGCTCCATAAAAAAATAATCTTTCATTCATTAAGCTTGTATCGCCACAATAAGTACAATATCGTACCTACCTAACCATTAAGGTACAATCATTAATTCAATCTGTGTCCAACTAATCTTGCATGAAAATCCGAGGATTCCTATTTCGCAGCTTCACCGGGAGGGGCTTAAAGCAAACGTTTCGTAGCTTAAACTCCCACAGAACGCAAAATGGGTGAATTTTAGCGTCGATACGTGGGGATAGGAAATAGCGCTGAGGAGTGAAGAAAATGACAATATTATTATGTTACTATGTCCTAGTTAGGGATGGATCAAGGTATTGTCGATAGTATTTAAGGGAAATACTCATCTAAGGAATGAGTCATTATAATGAAATTGTTTTCCACAAAAGTTTCAATCCCAGTATTTTTCACAAGTTTTCGTAAATTTTGACTTTTATTGAACCTGAAAATTTTAAACATGTGTAATCCTTTCTGGTTCCCATCGGTAGTGGAAGTCAACGCAGACTTCAACCTCTTGATCTCAAGTTGAAGGTCCTAGTCATCATCTTGTAATAAATATAAGTCTATAACTATTAATTTGACCCAATTCAAACAAATTTTCAAATTACCGATATATTGATTAAGCAATATTTTGGTAAAAAACATAGATTTCTAACTTCAAATGCAACACTACAAGTAACGCACCGTTCAAGGTGATCGATACTTTTGAACATAAATATAGTGTTGTGCATAGCATGGGGTTGTAACTGAGGGCGCACGCTCATGCGAGGGTGCCGAGTCACACCGCGACACCGCGGCGCCCACAGTCCTTCGTCCTTCGCTCTGTACGTTATAAAGTGATGTCCCATTGTTTCGTATTTGAACTTGAATAAGTATGCTTACCACAATGTCGGCTGTATTATATTGTAATGACACGCTTGTTGACATTATTGTTATCAATGCAATAAATTATAACTCAATTTATTTATGATGGGATGTTTTGGTAGTCGTCACTGCCAAAAATATAATTGTGGTTTAGATGTCCTTTTTCTAACAAAGCACGGAACATTAGATAATAATTGATATTGTTGCTGAGACTAGACTTGATCAATTACCTTTACAAAGTTAGGGGATAAAAGCGACAGACAAGTAAAATAAAGGGATGCAACTTTTCTGCCAGTTTTTATAGTCACCCTGATTTTTGAACCTTAAGGTAAGTAAGTATATACTTTTTTATACCCATGGATACCGCCTCCACGAAAATCGGTGGAGGAGATTATGTCGGATCCGAAACGACTAAAACGCACGAAGTCTATGGGTCTTTGATTGCAGGAGATGAGATTATCTCTACAACAAGACATATCTCTCGCACCCCGGCACATCCGGGGATATCTCTTTGAGATGACCTCCTTCCCCTAATGTGGGAACCATGATGTTTTAATCTAGATCTAAGTATATACTGAGTTTTTCATTTCATCTAAAGTTTTCAATGAATAAGACGTAATTAGCCATCGAATCTATACAGAAATGAAGACCGGATTATTTTCTACATTAACGGTTCTTCCGTTTGCAAAAAAATTCTCGTCCAACCAATCGTATAAAAAGTGACGTCATAATAGTTTGTTTGACGAGGAATCGTTGTCATCCCAGCAGGGTACGACTAACGGCTTAATGATCGGCACACGCCGCCGCCCGATCCCTGCTTACAAGAGCCGAGAAATGGGCCCGCACCCGCCCAATAACAATAAAACGACCTATTAACTTTCGACGTTTTCACACTTGTGGGGCGACCATGTGAAAAATATGAGCACCTCATATTTTATACGCGACGCATGAATAATGATTTTCTGATTAGGAAAAATGTAATTGAAAAGCTGTTTATTGGATTTGAATGATCAATTAATGGGCTCTAACACTCAGATTGAAAATAAAATAAAGAATACCTAGTATTAATGTTGTTACTAATAATTAATTACCTACAATAGTACCGTCCTACTTGTAGCATTGTTAACCCTACACAAATTGGATATAATACAGAATGTTCCAATATTATTTCGCGGCAAATCGGTATGGATAAGTTTGAATTAAACATGAAAATTATCGACAGACCATTATATTATCTTATGGTCAATATAGTGAGCACCTTTAATTGGTAATACTAACGCAGTAAAACGTTGTACAACTACATTTTCAACTACATTTTCTCGAAAGCGAGGTGCGGTCGGACAGTGTATTATGGTGCATATAAAGTTGTACCGTGCTGCACGTGTTTTCAATGAGCTCTTTACTAAATAAAGCAATATCATTAACTGTGGACCTTTCGTTTCTACAAAAATATTTTGCCAATAAAAATGTAATTCATGTGGAAAATTCACTCGTTTAATAATTCTACCACAGATTAGTTTAAATGAACGCATGAAAGATATTCTACGTCACTCAGATAAGGTTAATTTGAGTAGTTTTATTTAAAAGATACTGTTTAAATACAGAAGCGGATACAATAAATGTCAGTATGATGATGAAAATCGTTTATGTGTTACAAATACAACAGGCGCCAACAAATTAAGGAGCAAGACGCATGAATTAAATTGAATCGAAATCGCGTAATTTTTCCAAATCAATAGCCAAATCACACTTCTCCAGTATACTCGTACAGATCAGAGGCGACTTGGACGTCGGAGGTCACAGAATGATCTCCGTCTTCTACGAGCGCGGGCCTGGGGGTGACGGGTGGAGATGGAGAGTCACCCTAGCAGAAACAGGCCGCGGCGGGTCATCTTGAAAGAGACGGCCCCAGGTCTGCTGCGGTGCGTGGGATATGTTGGCTACTATCTCACCTCCAGCAACTAAAGACCAAAAGACGGCGTGCGTTTTAGTCGGTTCGAGACCGACCTAACCTCTCGAACCAGTTCCGTCAGGGAAGGGGGTATCAGTGGGGATTATTCACACGATTAAAAAAGTATACTCGTAGAATAATACGTTTAATAAAAACTATGAGGTTATTTTGGCATAATACGCCATCTCGTATGAATTTGAGGTACTATAGTTATCACAAAATAAAAGGCCCGTTTTGACAGATCGCGCCCATGAAGTTCTCAGTTTTTTACCAATTGAAATGTTATGAAGGTTATTACATTTTCCATAGACAGGTACCGCCCACTCGGCTTAGTGCTGTGCATAACGATTTTTATTACGTTGTCTACAGACTATTAATAATCAATTAAGGAAAAAAATATCGAGTAAGATATGTTTTTCAAGCCCGATTTTTATTTATTTAAACTAGTGTTTAGACCGAAATTAATTACTGAACTTCACTGCGTAGTGATCTTTTACTGAAAATTATGAGCTTGGAGCTTAAAGCAGTAAATAATGGCCGCATAGATTCCTATAGAATGACGTGTCTCTGACCAAGAGGCATACGCGTGTCTTCGCCCGTCTTGTGAAGTTGACTGTGCGCCCGTTACGTTTGGTTTTGTTGATTTTTGGATTATTTTTGACTTAGATATGAGACGAAGAGTCGAGTTGTCTCGACATCTCCGAATTCTACTGAATTCGAATTCGAATACTGCCGATGCTCCAGCAAAGGCACACATAGATTTGACTTGTACACTGTATAGCCATGGCACCACCGTTTCTACGGGTCTCCATGTTTGGCGGGTCGCCTCGCGCCGTCCCCACTGGTCCCATTTGTACCATTACCTCTGCCCGGCTATGCACTTGCTAACCCCTGAACGCAATGCAACCGAGGTTGGATTACTATGAAGGCTTTTCCGCATATATGCATGGTGGTTATTTTTGACAAATTCGTGCCATCAAATTTCTACAACCAGATTCTTGTTGTTCTTGATATTCCTGTTGTTTTTGTGATTGAGTGAATGTTATTATAACAAAAATATAAAATAAAAGCAAATTGACCTTTCATAATACTGTATCATTTTATAATACCTCAAAGATTAAGCTAATTTTTCTAATCAGAACTTTAAACCAATGTACTTTATATACATATTCAAATCGATAAAATCCGTCTCCGCGTCTCCCTAACAGTATATTTATTGTACATAGCTTCACAACAAGTTGACGTACGCGGCTCCGCCCGGGAAGTATTCTGATACTGCATCTCGTCGTTAAAGCGTGATTGAATAACAAATATCCGAACATCTTCATAAACTATCTCTAATATTAGTAGGATAGGAAGTAGGATGACTTACCTATAGCTCTAGAAACAGCCAGTTGTCCGTTAACTCGCCAGGTGCCCCAGTACAGCACTGTGCCACCTGACGATTCTATTCTGTCTCGTTCATCCTGAAAATTTCAATTATATTATATTCACTGTGTACACATATACGGCTAGTAATAACCAAGTTTAGTAGGACTTTTACTTTTCGTTCAGAATATATTCATCATTTTAACGTTTCATCACAGGATTCTATACTATCATTTCATATAATTTATCAGTTTATAATGTACTACTTGAATACAAAATTAGGCAAGTAAATAAATAGACTAAGTGTGAACAAGAAGAAACAAGAAAATTCAAAAACTTCTTCTGGAAACTTCTGAAAGTTATCAAATTTCTATTATTTGTTTGAATTTCAAAGATTATTCATAAAAATTCAAAAAATTGTATTTGACTATTTTTCTATGGATTTATTTCAATATTCATTTCCAAAGAAAAATAATAAAACCAAGCAATGCAAATAAACCTACATAAGGAATATTAGAATCAAATCAAATTAGGCCTGTTCAAAGTGTTCAAAAATGGCGGCAAAATTATTTTAATAGAATTAGAAGAAGAGGTTATTAAAGCTTTTAAAATTGGACCACACAGCAGACTGCCAGTATTCGGGCAATTTTATATTAGTTTTCTAATTATATAATGAGTGGTTTATAACTTTGTTATATAGTTTGAACCCAGTTGAATTTAATATGTAATTATTTTTAACTTAATTTATTTCACTCTACTCTTGGTGTTGACAGTCATTGCGCAAATAACGATAAAAATAAAAACGAATTAACACTTCATGTAATGTAACAACATAATTAAATTATTTGCAGTTTACAAGTCATAATTTAACGCACTACTATTGCAATATGAACGTGACCGTGGCATACATAATATATTTATGTAATCGTGTGTATTGTGTAAAATTTGATTTATGATACTTTTGCCCAGAATTAAATTATATTTTGTCAAATATAGATTGATAATTTTGACAGTTCTAAGTAGGTACCCCATACAGCATAATTGTAAATGAATCTATTCGATATTCGATTATCGTTCCCGTAGAATATGGTATCGATAGTTACATAAACACAAAAAAAATTATTAGATATTTATTATTTTAGATAATTAGTGAAATATAATGTCATGAATATTTGTTTACTTAAGGTGACACTGCAGCGAAGAGAATCGCCGCATCATCGGAGCGACGCGGCATTACCTAACCGCACTGTACTGCAAATAACATAACATAACATAAACTCACGCCTTTATCCCCGAAGGGGTAGGCAGAGGTGCTAGCACCCACATTTCGCCAGTTTATGTTTAGGTCCCAATGTAGCCTGCGATAAATACACACATAACTTCGAAAAGCATCGAAAAGTCATTGGTGTGTGCCATGGTAACCTGGGATCGAACCCAAGACATCGTCTCAGCAGTCCATTACCCATACCACTAGGCTACCGCGGCTGTGTGTACTGCAGATATAGACTGATAATATGCTACAGTTACAGCTAGTTATGGTATAATATTTAGAATAAATATTTATTTACTTCTACCAATACGAGAATACTGTATTACCTGTCGATCAGGTTTGTGCGGTCTGACGAGCTGCATAAGCCGCATACGTTTGGCGAGCAACGCTAGCGAGTCTCCCGCCCAGGCCGCTAGCAACCGACGCCCTCGGACTGCTACGGTCACTGCTGTACTGCCGCCACACGCACGCTGCATACAAAATATTGACAATTAATTATTATTATTATTATTATTATATACTAGCCTACGCCCGCGGCTCCGCCCGCGTGGCCGTCGGTTATCACGACCTGAGCGCCATCTGTGCAACTTAAATTCTATATTACTAATCATAACTCTGGTTCTATTTAACTGATTGCAATCAAACAAACGTAAGATTTTAAGTTGGACCAAACCTCTTCAAACAAAAAAAACTGCATCGAAATCCGTTCAGTAGTTTATGCGTCCATCGCGGACAAACATAAACTTTTTACAAACATATCATAGTATAGATTTAAATCGGTAGAGACAACTTCCAGAACGCGACTTGAATCTGCAACCAGTTTCTTTCTAGAAGAATCATCATCAGCATCCTTGCATAAATCCCAGTCGCATCCAAAGCTGTCAGCTGTCCAGGATTCGTTTTATCCAGCCTAACTGCGTCGCGGGTCAATTTCGATATTTTCCGTGAAGCGACTGCCACCTGGTTTATTGGCGATATCGAACTTTTAGGGCTCTAACTATCCGTTACAATTGCTACTTATGACAATCGGCTTAAGGTGTTTTCCGAGATGACACCGAGATCAGTGTAAAAAGCCATACGTGGATACAAATTATGCACTGAGCGGTAATCGAACCCATGCCTGCTGCGTACCAGTAGCGTTCACTATCGCCACACCGCCGCAGAGGCTGTCTTTCTACAGTGAATTCTAGGGTCGTCTTTCTAAGGCCAACTGTACCTAGTTTGGCCCTGGACCTGGATACGTCTTAGATAATTGGATTTCTCTTTTGTACTCTTAGAGCGAAATCTATTTTCTAATTTAGTAGGATTAGTGCATCAGGTAGTTCAGGTATTTCTTTAAAATTTTCAACACACGGAAATTATGATGATTTTTCGCAATCAAATCGAATTAATAACTCTTAGTTCTAAAAGGGTTGTCAGCACGAGTGCGACGCTTCTGTTGTGTCACACATCGATAGGGCACGTTGAGCTTTTCCCATCAGCTGAACCGTGTGCTTGCTTGTCGCCTAAGTGGTATAAGAATAGAGACAAAGGTAGGATTTGTTATATACTTTTGGGTCATGACATTTCTTGGCATGTGAACAAACGAATGTTAGCTTGGCTAATACATAATCATGTTTCTCGCGTATTACGACTAGTCTCAACCGGGGAAGTGCAATCTCTTTTTCTCTTCTATTCTTTCCTCGTAGCATGAAATTTTTGCCCTTTACTTGGTACATTCAGTAATTTCGGCATAGCTTAGACACACTATACAAGTATTTATGGTAACGTTTATATATGTTTAAAAAACTTCAATACAAAAGTTCTCAGGGTTGGGCGTGATGGTGGAGCCCTCTGTGATCCTATCAAACACTTGCCAAAGCTCGCCACCTCATACCCGGGGTCTAGATTACCACATGGAAGGGGGCCATCTCAAAGAGATGACCCGCATCTGTCGGGGAGCGAGTATGTTTTGTATTATCTCACTTCCGGCAATCACAGACCCAAAGACAGCGTGCGTTATAGTCGGTTCGAGTCCGACATAATCCCCTACCGGCTTTCGTATGTATACCCGCACAGATTTTGAGCGCGATTACAAAAAAGTTCTCTATAAACTCTCTCCGGAAAATTACTAATTGTCAACTTAATCCCAATAATATAGACTTTTAATTTTACTTATGACTTCATCTATTAGGTATAATCATAATCAATGATAACACTGAAGTGACACTGATAGTTAATACATAACATAACATTATGTATTAATGATGCAATGAAAATATCAGAATAACTATTGATTTAACACGCTACATTAAATTACTGGTTTAAGAAAATAATACAATATAATGATTAAATACAACCTTAAGTGAAGATAACAATAAATAAAAAATATCAAACGCAGAAAATCACCTTAACTATGTTAGTTTTTGTGCCATTTTACAAACAAACATCACAGAGGTGAACAATTTATTTGATTATCTAGCCTTTAAAATTAATGGCCGTAGCTACAGTTATACTTCAGTACTACACTATAAAAAAAGTGTTCGGACTAAATCTCATTATGTCTGATTATTTTTATGCTTAAAACGAGTCTATAGCTGCCCGCACTTATTATTTTCACAGCCAATTTTCAAAGCATATTTTTATCGCATTGCATTTGCTTAGGGAATAGATAGGTAGAGCCGGTGGTCTCAGTGGCTGGTAGGCACAAAGTTCTTGGAGCCCCTTCAAAACCTTCATGCAATGCACGATATCACGTATTGACGTATCAATAATGCGTATCTATGATGATTTATGATCTTTAATAACAAATGACAATTCGTTTGCATCTACAAACATCTTTGCATATTCTCGCAAAGATGTTTATTCGCCTACCTCGACGTCAGATTTTTTTTTTTATTTCTAGGACAATCTACACAACATCACCTAGACCCATGGTAAGCATAGTTTAACTAGCTTGTGTTACGGGTTCTAGAATGCGGATAAACATACTTAGATACATTTTTTTTTTTGTAAATACATACATATCATATATGGAAACACCCAGACCAATGCAAATATTCATTTTCAGGCACACAAATATTTGCACCGAGCGGGAATTGAACCCGCGCGTAGCAGTCACGTTCACTACCGCCACGCCACGGAGGTCGTCATCAAGCAAGCACGAATGCAACAATGCACTAATCAGTAAGAGCGAAAAAGAAGGAAGAATGACTTATGTCATACGAAGTACTACATTTTTAATTTAACGATCTTATTGCGATAACATATCTATCTCATTTTCATTGCTTATCGCAAATTAAGGTGTGTATGGTACCTACTCTCTTTATTGCGATAACTTTCTATCCTTTCTCTCACTAGATGCGGTGTTACACAATTAACGCGCTCGTACTCGCACAACATTATTATTATAACTTCACGATCTAAAAAGCAAAGACGTCAATTCTAATTGACTTGTTGAGTCAACCTATTGTATTAAGCTTAGTACTGAGAATTTCCATTTGTTTTTTTACGTTTGTAGTTTTGTACTATATTTCTTAATTCTTCTTATTAACAGAGATTATTTACATATATTTGCAAGAATCATGTACAAAGGCGAGCTTAACTCACAATGAGTTCTCTTCCAGCAAACCTTTGAGTTTCAGAGGAGTATGTATCGTAATGAAGGCAGTCTGAAGTGTACGTGAAAGATAAAAACACAAGATCATAAAAATGTACCTAAACAGGTACATATCGACGATGAAGTATCAATATCTCCTATCTCAAAATCAGTAACTTTACAGGAAGCAAAAAAAACATAATAATTTTTATTTTGTTTACAATTTTCAGATATTTTTAATGCAAAAAGAAGCTTATTTGGAGGCAATTATTATTACTATTGGTGAATTATGAGTAGGATATCTAATTAAGAAGATAATCAGACATAGGAGGTATTGATTCTATTTAGGATAAACTAGATTTTGATAGGAGGTATTACAAAGAGTTTTTTTTTATTAAAAAAGTAGTTTTATTTCCAATTAACACATTAAACATCTTTAAATTATTATAATCATTTATACAGCGACTCATAAACATCAAACATACAAAATATTTGCCTTGGTAGGTAGGTGTCAGCAGTAAAGTTATAAAAAAGTCACAGTCATGTTAAAACTATCAAAAATAAGAAATTACTTTCTAAAAAGATTTAGCATTTACGCATGAAAAATTAATACTTTTCAAGTTAACAACAATAGATAAACTATACCAAAAACAAAATAATATTTTCTCGAAAAAACACACATAATAGTATAAATATTTTGACGCTTTCCCATAAAGCTACTTATTGTAAATGTGGCAATGTATCGTAAAAATGGTGGCAGTCTCTTGGCAAAACAGTTTTTAGCTGTTGTAGATGGTTAAATTTTGTGTCTTTGATCGGGAGAGAACTAGCATTAAGCTGCGAATAACTTACTTGTCTAAGTGGTCTGGGTCTTTGTGGAAGCTCCATCCAATCGTCATCAAAGTTTAACTTGACCAATAATGTTAAATCTGGATTGTACTGAATTGCTCTTATGTCGACCACTTGAGGATCACCTGCTTTACGTCCTGGACGAATGCTTTTGTACACCCAAGTGTCAGGATCAGCATAATTTTTGACAAAATCAAAATTAACGTGTTCGACATCATAAGGTGGCGTTCGAGCTTCTTTCGTGATGGAAACGTAGTCACTCGGGAGGTGTATCTCTCTGTTTTTTAATTTCCTTTCAATTGCACTGTGTACAGAATCACACTCCATTTGAGTGTGCCCGGGTTCTAAATACTTTTGTGTTATGGTTACTTCGTTCTTTTGAGAAAACAGTAACAGCGCATTGGAAAGGACAACATTACGGTTTTGGTAAGTACAACCGTCTGAAAAGATAACTATCGGCTTCTTTTCCGGTGTTAAGCAATGCTTTTCTAAATAATCAAGGAGGAAAGAAGTAAAGGTGCTCGCTGTTAAATCTGCAGCGGTTTCGTCAAACCAGTAGCAAGTGCAATGGTGCGAGGTCAAATTATAAATGGTGTAATTGTGACATACCAGCTTTGTTTTAAAATACAATGCACTGGCAGTGAGATAAGGACACACCTTAACGGCCTCTAAATCTAACGTTAGGAGAATGTATTCCCCATTGGCAGATTTCTTCTTGTCCTCCTCTTTTTCAGACCTTGCTCTGTTCTTTTTGATGGTGTGGATTTGAAAATCGGCTTCACTTAGATTACCAGCTTTGTGGCTCGAGCAAACATCGCACATGTCTTTCTTAAGGGTATAAAGTGATAAATTTTTTTCACGAAACATCTTTTCAAATGTGAACCTGCACACTAGCGGTTCTTCATTCAACATGCAATAGTTTTTGTAAGCATTGAACAAATCTGTAAGAGTGTGATAAGTAGGTTCTATAAACAACTTTGTGGTGTCCTTCCTTGCGTAATGCGATGGCAGTTTCGGAAGATTGTTGAGAAAGGTATTCGCACAATGAACTTTTCTTTCGTCTCTGGGTTTTATGGCTCTTTGCCGTGATTCATTTAAGGTTTGTCTATCAGGAGTAATACCACAAACTGACTTCTTTACCCATGACTGCACAGTAAAACTACCAAGAGATAATGTGTTTAGGAACATGGTTCTACATACCTGAACATTGCTTTGGTCTTTGATAGGTAGAAAGTACGACAGCGTACATTGTCACCTCGAGTCATCATCATCATCACCAGCTGCTGATACTTTTCTTGTCTTTTGAGTTGTTTCCAAGCTTTTCACCAGTCCATTGACATAAATTTTCCTCTGGTCCCACGACATATTCTTCCAAAAGTGAGTATGTATCTGATTACGCATTTCTTCAGTGAAACGGTTACATCCCCGAAACTTACTCTTTTCACAGTATTTAGACTTACAAGTTTCCTGTAACTCCCTGGCAGATCTTACTGTGTCTTGTTGCATCTTTTCTCCTTTAGGTTTCCTATATCCCAAGTATTCATCACCACGCATACGGAGCTGTTTAGCCTTGTTTCTTTTCCAAGAGCTAGGTTCAGCTGTATGTTTTCGTTTTCTGCCCTCATTCACGTTACCGTAGGTTATATCGGCAAAAAACTCCTCATTTGTACTTTCAGGTATAAACTCCTGATTATCACCCGCAGAAATTCTATGAAATGCATGAAATAAACTGTCTACAAAATTAAATCGATCGTCATTTAGATTAGGAAGAGAAGAACTCTTTTTGAGTTCACTGAAATTATTTTGGGTATCTACTGTTAGATGGGATAGTGAAAGAGAGCGAACAATTTTATAAAATTTGGTGCCCTCATCTGCACCAACAACCTCTGTATGCGTTTTATTAGCTACAACAGATGATAAGGGGTCCTGGTATGACATCTCTTCAATTTCTGACGATTTCCTGCGATCCTTCTCATTAGCGGTGCGAAGACAGCCAGCTACAAAAAGAAAATGATTAAACGTGGGTAGTTATAACATTACTTAAGAAGAGGTAGCTAACATACATAGGTTAACCATAAGGGGGTTTTTAAAAAAAAGAGGAAACTCGCGCCCTGCCACCACCAGGGACTCCGTGAAGCATGGATAGGTAGTAAGTAAAACAAAGTAAATGTGTCTGGTTTTGATAAGTGGTTAACACAGGAGCCTCACAGCCTACCTACCTACTTAACGAACAAATTACCCCCTTCATCACAAAAAATATTGGTCAATGCCATGAATAGTAGGTATGCCGTTAGTTAAGGCTCCAAAAGCTAACACACCGAGTACCTACCGATTAATAATATCACTTTACTTAAGAGGGTAATCTTACCAGGCCACTTTTTCATCCACTTTTTTATTAATCGGTTGCTGGTCTCCCACTCCTGTCTCAATTTCTTTAGTCCCAATGCCTGAAGAAACAATAATAAATTACATACAAGTAAGTGATAGAAATAATTTTACAGCATTTAGTATGCTAACCATATAAATTTCTTAAAATTGGAAAAAGACAAATTGACTCAGGCGGGACTCGAACCCGCGATCTTTCCCTTACAGGGGGAACGCTCTAACCGCTAAGGTAAAAAAAAAAAAAGGTAAGTGATAGTTGCGTATTGTACATACACGCACAAACAAAACACACACAACATAACGATTGACATGAAAAACATAGTAGGTGGCTACTCTGCAGGTACGTACTTTGTAAGTACCTACACTGTCCTTTGAAGTAGGTAGGTATGGGCGTGTTACTTGTAATGTTAGATTGTCTGGTAGGTTTGACTATGATACTTACGAGATTCATTATCCAGCGTTGGTTGTGTCTTTTTGGTGGTAGTCGCCATTGCTGTCTGATTTTTATTAATATCATTTACAATTTTTTTCCATCTCGAGCTTCCCGGACGCGGCATTTTAGCTAAAAATGAACAGAATTATCTATTAGCGAGCAACAAACACTTCTATCTCACTTCCCACTAAATAAATTTTAATCAAAAGCAATATCTCCTATCTATTTCAAATCTATCTAATCAGTCTATTTTCTGTTTGAAAACATATTAATTTCATATTTTAGTACACTAGTTCCATAGTACTTACCATTTACAGTGATATCCAGGAATAATTTAGCAAAATAAAGCACTTTTTCACTATAATTAGTATAATTTATGCACGTAATCAATAAATCGATGCAACAATTGTAACGCGGTAATTCGAAATGGCGGAAGGTCACAGTGCATCAGCGGAGCGGGGCAAGGTGCGCGCGGGGTAAACTCCCGCGTGAGACACACCCCCCTCCCTGATATCTAGTACAGAAACATCGAACAGGTTCGCACGCGCTTCAAGGAGATAGGAGGTATTCACAGTATAAGTCACGCAATATGAGATAGGAGGTATTTCTTTTATACAGATAGTAGGTATTTCCAGCATGATTTGAAACTAACAGAGTTAGTATTATTTTCATTTCATCCGTATTTACGTTGTTTTTAAGTTGAAATTCGTGTGTTTTTATCAGGAGATAGAGAATGAAAAAATGCATCGATTGGTGAAATAAAAAAAAAATCGAAAAAATTGAGATAGGAGATATTGATACTTCATCGTCGATATATATAGACATATACATACATACATACATACATACATACATACATACATACATACATACATACATACGACCCATACATATAAATATACCTACACACATACATATATATCACACATATAGATAGACTTAAACGTATATATACCTACCTAGATAAATAAATATATAGACTACAATATTATTGTGAAAGGAGATGATCCTTAGTTCTTCTCCATCTCTCTATATTTCATAGGTAGCATGGACAGTTTGGCCACGAAGAAACTTAATTTCTCGTGGCCAAACCAGTTTGGCAAATCAGTTTGCCCAGGAGGAAAAACCCGCCCACACCCCTAAATACACGAAATAATTTATACTTTTTCTGCTACCTCCTAATTTTTTACATATGTGACCAATGTAGGTAGTAGGAAATCATTAGCCATAGGTATAAATATTATCAAATAAAATAATACCTCTTGATTACTCTTCCTAATAAATTCCGCATCAGTTCTGAGGTAGGCATCTCGCATGGCTCTTCTTAAGTCTGTTGTAAAGTGAGGGCTCTCCACTAGGTACTGGTGTAAATGCGCTGCGCAATACGTCGCCGCCGCTGGACCAGCGTGGCCATCGTATACTGCGTAAAAACTTGTTGGTTCCGTCGTCTGAAATAAGTGAAAACAATTTTCATTAACAGTAATTTTAAAAGTGATATTAAGTTTGTGCAAAGTAAGCTTAATTTAAAAAAATCTTACATAAAGGTACACATCTGACCTCAAACCTACAGGGTTCATGATAGACTTCCTCAAAAAATAATTAGGAAATTGACAAATCCGATGTTGAATTAAATTTTGGAGGACATAAGACATGCAAACAGTCAGTCAGAGTCAGAGGAGACGTCAAGTGTTCATGCTCCATCCTGGATGTTGACCTTCCGATTTAAATTTATAGAGAAAAACAGATTTTTTGATCATGCGTGTACAGATCCGCAGATAAGCGCGGACTTAGGAGAAAGTGGTTATTTTAACTTAGTTGCAACTTCCCTTCTTATAGTCACTAGAAAGGTCGAAGCAGTTTCAGCGGGATGACCTTTTCGTTACATGGAGTTGTCGAAAAAGCGAAAACATACAAGTACTTTCAAATAACAAACTGTAGTTCGGTAAAGTACTTTATCTGTATTTCTACAGATTAGGAATGCTAATTATATAATCTAAATATTATTTATAATGAAGGTGAGATAAGAAAACTTCCATTCAGTTAGTTATTAGTTTATCGTTAGCTAGCGGTCGTGCGAAAGATAAAAAATATATATTTATATTTAAGGTTAAAAGAAAAGTTAGGGTTCTATTGAAATATTTTATTATTAATTTTCACAGACAGTAAACTTTAATTCTATTTAAATTAGCTATATCCCGCATTTTTGCCAAATACGGTTCCTCTTCTTTTGACCTTATTGTTCGTTTTATGGGTTCTAGGTATAGGTATCACATGCTAGAAGATAAATTAACGGCAGTACAGAGCATCGCCATTTACAATAGCAAAAATGAGATATAAAGGTTATGAATAAATCATTAATCATGACCAGAGTAATATATGAATATGGATTAATTCAGGTCTATACACTATATTTCATTCTATTCTTTCTTTCTGCGATAAGTGTTCTTCTTTTCATTACACTTTAGAGTCTTCACATTATAAGTAGGATTACGATTAATGGCATGATAATAGAGGAAGTGACTGCACAAATGACGAATGATAGGATAGTATAATACGATATTAACATATTGAACCAACTGCACATTATATCCATGGCAGGAAGCTGATCACAATACAATATAATCCATTGTTTACATATATTATTCTATATTAAATGAGGATATATTGTAATAATTGTAACATCTGATAAAATATAATTCGAAATCGGGATTAGGAACGGTCCAGTAACTCAGATTTACAAGCAAAACATGCAACAGACACTCACCTCGATACCGAATAATGCTTCTAAATTCCCGATCTCTACATGTCTGTCTTCCATCGCTCTACGGGAATTCTTTGTGGCACAGGAGACAGTCTTCAAGTCTCTTTGAGCAAGAGGCGGAGGGGGAGGTAGTGTGTCCAAACGGGCGTTGTCTAAGTACCGAAGGCAGACATCGTTCACGCGTGCTGTCACTGCTTGCATTAGTCGGAGGGCTATGTACACTGAAAAATGACAGAAGAAATATCAGATATAGTAATGCGGTCGGTATCTGAAGACCAGAGACCGTGTGCAGTTTTAGTCGGTTCGAGTTCGTACTGTCGAACTCGAACCGACTGAAACTGCACACGGTCTTAAGAAAATAGGTGTAAAAAATATAAGTGATGCGGGAAAAATGGAAATTGTGAATAAGCAATAAAGAATATTCCAAATGCTTATTCATACATGCATACGTACATTATAACACAATCATCATTACCATCATTTTCAGCCACAGAACGTCCACTGCTGAACATAGGCCTTCAAAACGTTCATAATATTATCACAAATATCCATGTTAACTACAATTTTATTATGTAAATAAATCATTTACATTTAGTCATAATACATAAATCATATTTGGGGCAACAATTTTCTAAATTAATGCAACAAAATTATGACTAACAATTTTATGATCTATAATTTCTTTTTTCTCTTTAATGTACACTTTACACTCCTTTCATTACCATACCTACTCCTCTGATACGCAAAGGTTTACTGGGATAGAACTCATATGGAGTTAAGCTCGCCTTTGTACATGTTTCTTGCAATTTTTTATGTATGTACTCTGTACTTTGTATGTATAATAAAGAATTAAGAATAAGTCGCTCACATGGCTAAGACGTCACTTCTCTCGCGATTTCATTGGTCGCAGCCAATTTGCAATCGATTCGCAATCATCTTAAATGTAACGGGAATTAGGCCTCTCCACCCCGAATAGTTAATGCAATCGTCATGAGTGTGAACGAGTCATAGCAAGTAGGTAGTTAAGTACTATCCAACTAAGTGTTTTACGTGTGGTTTTCCTCTGTTATTATAGAAACGTTTTATACTAGATATTGAATACACATACTCAGTGAGGTGTCGTCATAATACAGTAATTTCATTTCACGTTATGTAACTATGTTGAGGCGTGAAGTAAAGAATGACTTATACTGTTTTGATTCCGAAGACGAACTGTTTAAACATTTTTTTTCTAATTTCAGTTTCTATACCGGTTGGATCTCCCATGTGAAACAAATTTTTGATAGAGTCCGCGTGAGACTAAACCTATCCAAAACTATATAGGAATTACCTAATATGTTCTACGATATTATATTTACAAAAAATTATAACATGTACCTGGTCAAAATACCTCTTTGACACTCTATCCTGGTACCTACTTAAAGTTCTTCTTTACTACACCGTCGTCCTTGTGTGTTCATTTGCGCCTTATAAATTTTTCAGTATATTACTACCTACTTGAAATACCTAAGTATCACAATATTGCATTCAGAACGAACCATATACAAATTTAAAATTAGCACTTCGCCTATAATAAAGTGACTTATTTGTGTACTAGTACAACAGAAAAACCTACTTTTTGTACTTAGATACATTCGCAAGTACACCTACGCTAATAAAGTTTCATATTTTCATCTGAACTAGATGAATAGGTATAGGATAGGAATACCACACAGAGCAGACAAACAAACAAACAATTTAATATATACATATCACGTTTATCAGATAATGGTGACGTATATATAACACATATGCATACTTATTCAGCATGACAATCACAGAACAGTAAATGACGATACATAAAGCAATGTAGATACTTATAGGATTGGTTACTACTAAGGTTATGAAGATGAGCCCGTAATGTTAAAATTTATACTTTGTTCGCTAAGAATAAAATTAAAATATGATCTAGGCTAGTTCTTTCTTCCAAAATAATTATGTCAATTGTGGTCACAATGAGTTGCAGTCATCATGTGCCAAAACTAGTCATTGTTATAGGAGGACGCCGCGCTGTCATTGAAACCGACATTTAATAAAACAATTAATCTATCTTCTAACCCTATTCCCAAACCAATTCTACTAAAAATGTTTAGTCACATAATGGTAGTAGTCTGTAAGTGTACCTTATATAAATAAATAAATCTACATATTTATATAATTTTAATAGTGCGACTGTATCACGGCTGGTTTATTCCCTTGTCCTAGCGTAGACTGTTAGGATACACTGTTAAAATGCGCCAAAGGCGTAACTTCGTATTCGTTCCCCACGTAAGTGTCCCAAAGGACCCGCTATAAAGGAGGAGAAGGGGACGGTACCCGAGACAAAGAGTATCTAATGTAATGAATAACAGAGTTAAACATAACAAACTCACGCCTTTATCCCCGAAGGGGTAGGCAGAGGTGCTAGCACCCACATTTCGCCAGTTTATGTTTAGGTACCAATGTAATAGGTGGCGAGCCTATTGCCATTAACCGGGCACTTATAAGCCTGCGATAAATTAAGTTATATGACAGAGTTAAGTTTTTGCAGTAAATAGACAAATCAACAAAAATAACACTACGGAGAATAACGACAATTAACACATATTTTGGGATATCCTGTTTTATAACATACGTTTCTTCAAGAACATTGAGTAATACCTCGCTAAGGCATCTTGAAGTGCATTAATCAAGCAAATATCGATTAGATTATATTTTTAGATAGGGTGCATCACCGTGAAACAACAGACGGACTACTCATAACATCGAGCTGATGTAACAAAATAAACAAAAGGAGATTGTATGATATCATTATCTAAAGCCTTTGTCTATATTCCCTAAACAATGAAAACATTACGCACATGCGCATATTACATATGTAGATGTTTTTATACCGACTTGCAATATATGTACGTACATAAAAACTAAAGCCAAATATTTCTATTATAGCAAACAATACTTATAATAAAATGAAGTACGTTTATTGCTCAGAAACATTGAATCATCCATGTGGTTGACCATGTCTATAATAACATGTCCAAATCGAACAATCAATAAATCAACTGTCATAAAATAGTTCATAATTTTCTCAAATGTTCGTATTTCATGATATAAATGTTACCATCTATGTTATCTTGGTCGTTTTTGACAAAATAAAGATTTGGAATCAGCTATTTTATGATTTGGTCTATTGTAAGATAATAAAATCACTTGACCTCACCCCTAGACAAGAGGTAATTTGTCGGTTGACGTTTTGTGGAATAGAATAGAATGTTCAGTGTATGGGATTGACACGTATTTTGACGATTATGACGTTGATGATAGCCGTCAAAGAACTATCCGAAACAGTTCAGTCCGAATCGGATAGATTAGATTATCGAAGATGTGTCATACTCACATCATTTTCCGTTCTTGCGCACGTTAGGCTTGTCATAAGTCTCTAGCAAAATTTTGATTCTAATTTTCTAATTCAGAATCTGGCAGTAATATTATCATTTAATTTACTATTATGTAACAGTATACCGTACACTTGATGACTTTTCGATGCTTTTCGAAGTTATGCGTGTACCTATTTATCGCAGGTTTATAAGTGCCCGGTTAATGGCAATAGGCTCGCCACCTATTACATTGGGACCTAAACATAAATTGGGGAAATGTGGGTGCTAGCACCTCTGCCTACCCCTTCGGGGATAAAGGCGTGTCATTATGTTATGTTTATGTTTTGTTATAACAGTACACTTCTGGATAATTTTTGCGGATACCTATTTATTCCGTTTGGCCAGGAGTTGTACAATGTGAAATAAATTAAACAAGTGCAAACAATACAGAAATTGTGAACGGCCGATGCGAGGTTGTTCTCCGACCTCAGTTTATTGCAGCTCTCAAAATTTCAAAAGATTCAAGTTACAATTTTTTATAGTTTGAATTTTATTTATTTTAGTAATATACGAGTACCTGCAGTGATGCTATCTATCTATTATTTGGCCGATATGAGATATTACTATACATCGTTTCACTGATCACCTAATTCATTGTGGGTCACGAGTCAAGGTCAACTAAACCGCGATACTAGATATATTTTGGCAAATGATTCCATTGATTATAACGTGAGAACTCAAATTAGTTTTGGATATTCACTGGTACCAGCCTACGAGTATAAAATGTATTTACATGGAATTTACGAACTTTATATACGGAACATAAAAACCAGGCAAAGCACTAAATTTAATGCTTTTTTTGATTGGTGACCTTAAATACTATAGCAAAGATATAACTCTATATTATTATTTATTGCTTTGTAACAAAAAGATTGCAAACGACGAACAAAGCACGAAGTTGCATTAGACCAAAGCATACGATCCCACAGGATGAAATATGGAGCACCTTTATATCAGTTTCCGTGTCGACTATTGTCAAGAACTATGTACTAGAATGAGCTGAAATTGTTCTTTCAAAATTGCATGAACTTACTAAGTAGATGTTACTTAAATAAGACAGCAACTCAAAGTGGTCCAATTTTGACTATAATGATTTTACGTTTTCTTCATAATTTATTACACATGATTTATAGTCATTTATATAGCGGCGGTAGCTTAGTGGTTAAGGAGTCGGCCTTACGATCGAGAGGTCCCGGGTTCGAATCCTGGCCATCACACTACCGACGTGAACCCACTCCTAACACAAGTCTTTGAGCTTAGCTGGAGGGGTTAAAGGGAATATTAGTAACTTCGGTTGCTAATATTCTTACTATACAAACACAAAAAAAAATTAGTCTGATTTTAAAGTCATGCATGATACAATAAGTTGTCATTTTGGTATCATGACAATTTCGGGAACGCACCTGATTCGTCAGACTTGTAGCCAAACTCGTTGGGTGTTTTCTTCGATGCTACTTGCACCTCGTCAAGTATGATCCGCCGCAGCGGAGTCATCAATGCTTGCGGACATTGTCTGAAAAATAAAACAAGAATATTTAGAAGTTTCGGGTCGGATTGACCCATATGTAAGGTTCTTATGATTCTGTACTAATTTATAAGGCTTGATCTGTAAGAGTATTCTAGAGTACCCAGACTATATGAAGAAAATTTATCTCTACTTCGAGCAGCTTTAATCATCACTACATAGTATAAAACAAAGTCGCTTTCCCTGTCCCTATATCCCTAGGTATGCTTAAATCTTAAAAACTACGCAACGGATTTTGATGCGGTTTTTTTTAATAGATAGAGTGATTGAAGAGGAAGGTTTATATGTATATAACATCATGCTACAACTAACTGGTACGGAGCAGAAGTGTAAAATGTTGCAAAAACGGGATGACGCAGACGAAGTTGCGCGGGTCAGCTAGTAAGTACTAAAGGATACCTTATTCAATAACGTAACGTAACCTTATGCAGAGATGAATCAAAATACAAACATCCCATCGTACCACACATTTCTAGCCCGAAGCACTAAAATAAAGCATTTGTGTATGTTCGTAGCGATAATTCAAAAACACACGTTCCTACACATGAAGAATACTTGTTAATTTTTCAATTTTATCATCAACTACCTCGCCTCATTGCTCTCAATTATGTTAGCGTTGTCTAATAGAGTCTAAATAATGCCAATGTATAGAAAACAGAACGTGACGTCAATTGAATTGAAATCAATGAATACCTATATTGTTTCAGTGATAAAGCGCATACTTTGCCTACCACAATTGCCCAATGATGGCTCAATTATTACATGCGCATATATTATTAGCTAATGCCCGTAATGAACATTGTATATTAAAAGTGAAATGTAGATGGGGTTAACGTGATAGGGTTTCAAGCATGCAAGTTCACGATTGAAAGGTCAGAGGTGGATCCACCCTTCGAGCCAGGGGTTTTTACACTAAAATAATCAAACACCTAATTGACAAAGTAGCATATAGCTTATTTAGCCCTGAAATGCCAGAATGCTTCATCCAACCTATTCATGTACCAAGCTATATCTATCTATATACTTACGCCTTGCTCCTCTAGGCTAGACACAAGTCCTAACACATAAAGGCTAGTAACTAGCAAGACGATAAGTATCCGTTGCTATTTTATATTTCTTTCCCTTTCAGTATAAACCGAATTTCACCAATATTTAATGACCGGTTGATGACCACATGCTTATCTTCTATGACGAGGCAAATATGGACCTATATATACCTTATACGCCTCTGCCTGTACGTCGTATAAAGGTCTAACTGGAACTTTGAATTAAAAAAATGAATGAAATGGGAAATCTAATTATAAACTATATTTTATTTTTCTTTTAGGGTTCCGTTCCTAAAGAGGAATAAAACGGAAGCCTTAAATGATCACTCTGGTTATCCGTTTGTCTGTGTGTCCAGATCTTTTTTTCTAGAATGCGTGGAGGAGTTGAAATTTATACCAAATACTCAGGTCTGCAACAACCCGAAGCTGCGAAAAAAATCAATCTTCCACGTCAATTCACACAATATCGAATCACGCATATATCGAAATACATAAACGCAGATAATAACTTTAAGTTTGTACGGAAACCTCAGTGCGTGAGTCCGACTCGCACCTGACCAACTTCTTCCATATAATGTAAATAAACACATAACTGTCCTGTATTTATATAATAATCCCTCAATTTGTAAGCACCACTTACGGTTGATATCTTTAATAACGCTTTCTCTTTATTTTAATAAGTTAATTTAGCAATTACTACTAATTGGAACTGTTTTACTTGTTAAGTACCCACTATAATATTCATAAGAGAGGCTCTACACATAATGATTTTGAGGTTTACTACGTACACATTGGCAGGTAATTGAAGCCCGTTAGAAAGCAACGAAGCAGAATTTTGGTAGGTACAAAAACATTTATTACTCTATTTATATATTCATGTATGTACTACATACGCACATATATATTTATGTATGTGTGTATGTAATGACCGCGGTAGCCTAGTGGTATGGGTAATGGACTGCTGAGACGAGGTCTCGGGTTCGATCTCAGGTTTACCATGGCACACACCAATGACTGCGATGCTTTTCGAAGTTATGTGTGTATTTATCGCAGGTTTATAAGTGCCCGGTTAATGGCAATAGGCTCGCCACCTATTACATTGGTACCTAAATATAAACTGGCGAAATGTGGGTGCTAGCACCTCTGACTACCCCTTCGGGGATATAGGCGTGATATTATAAAAAAAAAAAATTATGTTCTATTACGAGTCATAATTATATATTTATTTTCAAAAAGAATATTTGATACTGTGGACGAAGTGACGTAAGTGAACCCTTTAATTCGACGCCAGGTGCGTCCATATAGACCTGACGTCGAATTAAAGGGTCCACTTTTACAACTCCGCAACGGAAACTTCATTTTGTAGAAAAAAAGCGCATTAGGTTACCTATATAACACAGTTTTTTGCTAAGTCCGATGAATTTCCGGTATGTAAACAATACAAATGGACAGGTGCTGAGATGCGATAAAAAAATGGATGCGATGCATAAAATTGAATTGAAAGTTATTTACATACATAAATATGCTCACGCCCGTAATCCCTGAAGGGGTAGGCAGAGGTGTAATAAACACCCACATTTTGCCAACTATGATTTATGGTCCCACATAATAGGGGGCGAGCCTATTGCCATCAATCGGGCACTTTCCGCCAATTGGCGATACCAACGATTCCGCCAATGTCCAGTGAAATATGTAATACAATATTAATAATGGCGAGACGTCAATGTCAAGGGAATCTTCCAAAGCCACGTTAGCCACGCCAGTAAATTTGTTTCCGTGTGTCCGCCCCCCACGAGATCAGGTAGTCGATCAGGACGTGTGGTTGGATTTTAGGGGACAAGATATGGTCTGACTCTTCCTACTTGACTGAGATTTTCAAAAGTGACATATATGAAAGATACATATTATTGCACGATAGCAAATCTAAAATGAAAGTCTGCCTTTGTTGATATGACGCCTGTTATCAGCAGTGAGATTACGATATCTAGTCTCACAGCGAAATTTATAACCACACGTATTTTTTCTTTTTCATGGGGAATGCTTCTAGTTCAGTATTAACGAAATAAATAACTTGTTAAAAATCCCTTTATGTTCAGTCTGCAAGAAAAGTATTTTTTTTTGTTAGTGGCACGTCAATTTGACTTCACCTCGCCTGATAATTTTGGGACACTGAAAGATGTCAATGAAATATAATAACCCATTTCCTGTGTACATATGCATATATGTATTTTTTTTTTAGTTTTATATTACAATAGCTGACCTGACTTCGTCTGAGTCACCCCATATTTGCAACATTTTTCATTTCTGATCTGCACCAGTTGGTTGTAGTATGATAAACCTTCCTCTTCAATCACTCTATCTATCAAAAAACCGCATCTAAATCCGTTGTGTGGTTTTAAAGATTTAAGCATACATAGGGATATAGGATACAGACAAAGCGACTTTGTTTTATACTATGTAGTGAATGTAGTGACAGTGACATTGTAGGATATGATGGAAACTGGCTACCACTACTTTTAAACGCTGAGAATATCAAAAATTTCACTAACTAGAGTCCAGAAGTCACTCACCACAAAGTGAGAACACGAACGAGGGTTTCCCTTGTGACCTAGTAAAAAGAAAATGGTGGCATATAAAGCCTCCAGCAATCTCACAAAATAAAACAGTATACTTCTACTTTTAATCGACGTTCAGTGATGATAGTGATATCTAAACGACATTATTCCATTTCTCACTATAATCCACAGGTCTATTCCAAGGTCGTTTGGTTTGTTCACAGATAAGTACCTAGATAATGCCTAACTTTCGTTACATTAGTCATTCGTCATAGTCCTTGATAGATATACCTGTTATAGCACCTATAGTCACCACCCATGCATTTTATCTCGGTTAAAAACAAAATCAATATTTACTAAACAGGTGAACACGATAGCAGTGTGTACACGCACTTAATTTCAAACTTCTAACTGAATAATATAGCGCAATATAGTTGATAAGATGAAACATTGTATTCAATACGGTCAATACACTAATATACAATTTGGTCTCAGTAGTACTTGCATCGTGATTAATGCAGTATGCACACTGTACAGACTGGTTTCACATAGTTAAAAGTGTTAGACAGGGATGATATTGTATAACCTATTTAGAATGTTTTTATATTGAAAATTGCCATATTTAAGAGTGTTTACGGGTGAAGTATGAATGTCCAGAACGTCGTGCCCCATGTAAAAGTGATCGAGAGAGCGGAACATTACTATAGGCAGCCTGCCTAGTGTTAACGTATGTGTAATACACACACACCGCGTGTGTGAAGCCCACCAATCGCAAAGCTCCGCTCTTTCGATACGAATTCGATAGTTTTTCGTGCTACGGGCACAGGCTATGTTAGCATTAGTATCTTCGAAGTAGAAGTAACATGACAGTGAAACTTTTGAAAGAATAGTTCGTAGTAGTAGATGAATAGAGTACTTTGTATATTACGTAAATACAGACGTAAGTCTATTATTGTAGTTAGATACAGTAAAAGGTTAATCAAAGTTAATCCAATTTTGTGAAAAGCTCGAACAAACGTTCACCTAGAATAGTTAATTCGCAGTTTCGAAGAAAACGCCTGGTACGTTACAATTTTATGATATTGTATCAGATTGTACATACAGACAGGTAGATAATAGATTACCTGATTAACGTGTAGTGTTGTTTTTAAGGCACACTACTAACTAAAGTAATATTACACCGGTAATTGAATACACACCATTACACACTTAAGACATGACACGACATGACATAATAACAGAAGAAGACTCATAACCATAATATTTGTGTCAATTTTTTTTTAAATCCGTACAGTCTTTTTGCGTCAAAAAGTAAGAAATATTTATACAAACTTTCGCGTCTATCATATCTAGTGTGATGTGATCAGAAATCAACTCCTAGCGGAGGTAATCTGTTGAGCACCTACCAAAATTTAAGATTGACCTTCGTGGACTGGGCTAGTTGCTATTAATGCAGGTGCCATTTGTTGGGTGCTCATAGTGGACTACACCTAACTTCCAGTCTAACTTAATTGTTTTACCTATCTTTGTCTCTAGTAGAAATGACGATTAAGGGCAGAGACAGTGCTAACTGATATATGACCAATGAAAACATTGAATAAACAAATCCCTCGGCCATTCACACCGCAGGACCGAACATGTGTAGTTTCCCTCTGTTTAAAAGCCGTAGTTATAAAATAAAATGCGGACGTGTACGTCTGTCCGTACAATACGTTAAGAGTTCGGTGACCCTACTCCTAAAGTGAATGCATGTTACATTCCCATAAGAGTTGACACAGTGTTTTACATACAGCTGGTTATATTGATATCCTTTCAGGAGGATATTGCCAGGTTAGAACAACGCAGAGCTTGTGAAATTATTTATTAGTAATATTTCATTCATGAGGAGTTTGTACCACGAAGTAACTAAATGGTACTTAGTTCATATTTGCTCAGTCGTCGTTAAAAAAAGTTACGAGACAGGATATATTATTAGTATGTAATTTACTAGTTTGTTTTAATTAAAGTATCCACAGATTAGAGATATATTTTGATGGTGATGCACTTTACAAACATAATGTAATTGGTGGATCGTTTGGGAACACATGTTATAAGAGGGAAACATTTTACTTTTACAAAGTTTACCTGAATATTCATTTAGAAAATGGAATTCAAACATCTCGTAAAGTGTTTAAGGTCTCTTATTTAACATCTGATTTTGTCCTTAGCGGCTTCAGTGTCTGCCTAGCCCAGAAGGAAAAGGCCCTGAATATGTTATATAAATCTGTATGGATTTTAAATCTAATTAAATTATTATTAAAATGCAAATATTCATAGGAAACACATTGTATATATATCAATGAGGAAACATGACATTTAAACTCGTTTATTGTCGAAATAATTCATGTTTGTTCACTAAAGCAAAATTTGGTAAATTCCTTTCGCTAATTAACTATTGACAGAGTATAACAATACTCTCAGAGCGTTGACACGGCTACATATTACTATCATGAACATCCGCATCGACCCACGCGGTCTCGCGCGCCAATTTATGCATCGAGGGTACCAATCCTACGACCTCAACCCACAAGCCCTAGAGAAATTATATTCATACAATGAAAAATAAGCATCTGTGTCAAGAGAAAGTGGCTAGTGTTGCATTAAGATCAAATACTAGATGCAATCACAGCCGGATCGAATTGATGACCTCAGAGTGCAGTGATTGCCAAGTTTCACAAATCTATTTTGGAGTTGTTACGTTATAAAATAAAATGGGCACATATTCATTGCACACCTAGGATCAGAACTAAACTTATTTTGCCTGGTTGAGCGCATTGCTAGCACTGCGGAAGTACCTTATAAAATTTTAGTAATATTGGTTTCAGAAAAATGCATTGAAACAAGGTGTGACGGATTGATATTATCTCTACACACGTAAGCACGAAGATAGGTTTGGAAGTCGATCTATTAGTACTTCACCAGTGACGTTGATGCGACCGGAATTCCCCTCGGGCTTCACCTCAACGGAGGCATGATGAGGTGGGGATGTCGAATTTTAACCTAAACGTTTCGTTACACCTGTCTATGTGGTCGGAGAATTTAGTGTGCCCTAACTACCCTACAGATGATCATTCAGATGCCCCGAGCGATCTATAGTGAAAGCAGCCGAGGTGACGCGGGGAACGACGCGTCGTTCCCCGCGTCACCTCGCGACGTCAGGATAAAACGGAACTCAGAGTCCGCCTACTGGCCTTACCTTCTCCACTGCTAACGATATTGGGCATGGTGGTAAAACTATTGGCACGCATGTAATTCTTCACCACGTCAAGACCGGACTTCTTGGGCCTACACCTCCTACCGGAATCCGGCGAGAGCGCCTTTGCCAAGCGATATCGTTTCGTACAATGAATACTTGTACTACGGGTACTGATAGCAGACAGCAATTGCCTTATAACGTAATATTGTGTCGTACTTATTCATTGTTATCATCTTTGGTCACACGAGCTTTAAGTTTCAGACTCAGCCTACTAATGCTGACACATAATTGATGCATAACGTTTTTCTCACGACACTCATGAGTTTTGCTTACATATTCAATTTACAGATTTTTTAACGGAGTTCAACAATATTTTTTTGAGCAAAATGCAATGTTTTTGAAAATTATATTCTGTTGATATGTCTTGAGCATAATACACCTACATCACGCTACGACTAGTAGAAACGAAATAAAAATCATGATTGAAATTACTAACTCTACTTTTAGATCTGGCCATAACTGTTGAATAGGGATTAAGGAAGTTACGGAAATACTAATAAAAACAGTTACTCTTTAAAAAAAGGCATGGTGCCCGAAGCTTAGGTAGCGAGTTGGGTTCAGAGTTTTTTTTACAGTATACAGAACCCAGAAAATATAAAGTATCGTACTTCGCTGTGATATAATGCAAGACATAATAGGCAGTGGCACCGTAACACACAATTTACGCTATCTTACGGCATACATTGTGTTAAATGGAGCATTCTGCAAATTGCATGACAAGTATGTTAATTACGAATATTTCAGGAAGGGTCACAATCAGTACAGGTACAGACTTTCCTACTCTATTAGTAGAATAACATTTACTCTCCTATAATCAAGGTTTATCGACACTATTTTACTTAAGAGCACTTCAATGAGATTCTCCTGATGACGGTACACTAATGGTCACCTTTTCCACACCCCGTACGAAGAAGGAAACACGTGTGGTAGTAAAAAAAATCCACGTTTTTTTTCCTAGAATATGGTTGGTTACTGGTGGGGATGATTTAGGATATACAGCATATTCTGCCATTTGTGGCGTGAAAATATTAAATTTCTCTTCCCTACCAGGATTTTTACATGCATGTTTTATGCTGTAGAAAATAAAAGAAGTGTCAAACTTTTTAGCCCTATAGATGGAAGGAATTGTTTGCATCGTATAAGAACGGGTACATCAGATGCAAACAATATTCCGTGCAGGAACGAATCTGTCTTATATTATACGGAAGAGACCGCCATACATCGTCTGTCGCGGCGTGAAAACTCGGAGGAAACTTCAGAGTTCCGAGTTTGTTCCTAAGTTAGCAAAAGAAAATGGTAATTATATAATTATTATCATTAGACTTATTCAGCTTGGACTTGTTTGCTAGGCAATCAAATATTCTGGTTTCCAGTCGCATGGCACGGTCCCATAAATATTCATAAAATATGTTTATATATCTTTTTATTATGGGTCTTTTATCTACCTACATCAAGGTTTAGTAAGGTAAGATACAGTGTACAAGCAAAGAATACAATTTCTTTCCAGCCTAGTTAACTTTTAAATAACTGGAATTACCACATAAATATTATATTTACCCACAATCATAATTTTACATAGAGATAAGTTTTGCAACCACATATAAAACATCATGCATAGGCCTTATTATATAATTTTCTCTTCACATATTCATACCGAAACGAGCACGTAAAGGCGTGTACAGGACGAACGCTGGGTCAATGACGAATGACGAATGAAATCTACTATATCTACATACAGTTCAAGGCACCACCTAACCTTGCAAGGAATTGTGGCGTACAAATTACTTTAGGCAGTTCGCCAGAATGTCCTTACATGTCTTTACGTGCGTACAAGAACTCATTCATTTTATTCACCTATATATCTTCCGAAGGACAATGCGTGACTAACAGACATTTACCTATGTAACTATTTATGTACTCTACGCAATTATGACCTATAGCTTTTTTTATGTCATCGCGTAGTTCCAAAACACGTAATACATAAACATACGGCTATATTAGCTAGTATGATTCTATGACACATCGACATTGTAGTTTTCCGCACAACAAGTGGTAAGGTACTATGACAGGTACATAGTGTGTGTACGGTACGCGTCGTTCGTTAGCGATCAATGCTCTGCGGCTGGGATGAGTCGTGCCCCGTTTGTTCCGCCGACCATAAAATTGTTACACAAGCAGGAATATAGTTTTAACACACATCCATAATTATATGCAATTATGACTACAACAACCCCTATGTATTATTCAACAGATAGAAGTACATTTTTGTGACCATATTATCTAAATAGAGAACATAAATTAAAACACCTGAACAAATTATTTGCTTTGCATTAAGAACAAAGGCTCTTATTTACATTGGAAGGTTAATGTCTTATCCACAGTTTTGTGTCAGCCAGATAATCCTGATGGATGTCACACACCCTACGAGAAATCGTTACGATCGCGCTGTACCGCTTAAACAGCTCCAATATAGGTATACCTTGATGCGTGAATGCGTGTATGTATAAGAAAATCTGTGCAGTTTATAAATATCATATACATGATTGACTGTAATGGCATATTTTAGTCTAAGAGACCAAAGCACCAGCTAAGTACGTCCCACTATTGCACACAGGCATAGTTACCGGCATGGTTACCAGCATATATTTTGGCTTGAGTAACGTTCCCAAATTTCCCTATTCTCTAAGCGCAGTATGCGTTTTTATGCATCTTTTGAGTATAGGAGGATACGGCTACGGCGATGAAGGCGCTCAAATTCACCACTCATAGATTATTAAATAACAAACCAACCCCGCGCGTCAGGGTCTCGTGTCACTCGCGACTTTGGGTCAAGATATGCCGGGAAGGTTAATTGAATATGTACCTAAACGAAAACTACTCCTGTTGTGTGTCCTACACATTTCTAGTGAAGTAGTTCAGTTCATTTGGTCTGTGATAGACTTCAATTTATTCTTTTTGTTTCCCCTAAAATTGTTAAACCCTATCCTTATGAGTCATATTGTATCCTTATGAGTAGAACTTATTACAGTATGATATTGTATCGTCGTGGCTGTCGGTTATCGCGACCTAAGCGCCATCTGTGTAACTTAAATTCTATATTACTAATCTGGTTCTACTGAACCAATTGGAATCAAATAAACGTTAAATCCGCATCGAAATCCGGTTTTGCGTCCATCGCGGACAAACCTTAAACATTTTACAAGTATATAATAGTGTAGATAGATAAATAGATATATAGATAGATAGTTGATAATCCTATCCAATAATAATCTTATTAGAATGGAGAGAATCTTTGACAGGAAGTACACTAGAGAATGTGAAGATAAACTCTAGTGGCACTATCTGCTATATGAACAGCTCTTATAAAGAACTGACCAGACCTCTCTGGACCTTGAGTGCAGAAAAAATGTGACAGTGAAATTTGTGAATTTTGCTCAGGCAGAAAGGAGGGGGCAGAGACAGTGGAACATTTGACCACATTGAGAAAGGTGTTCAAGCAATTAGCAAATTACAGTACGTTTTTGCATTATTATAGCTAATAGTTATTATTATTACTGCTTCAAATTGATACATTTTCCTGCGTTGTCATAATATATGAATAACACAAAGAAAAACATTATGAATAGATAAAAAAACCAGATACTTATTTGAATTTATGAAACTATTTTAATCATGCATAATGATGAATACCTACATAATATAATAATAATAAGCCTTCTCATTGTGAACTTCCCATAGGTATGGTAACAGTTCAGTTTGCCTCTTGACATAGACCTCCTCTAATAATTTTCATTGAGACCTGTCACTTGCCCGCCACTTGCCTGTAAGGTCCTGCTGTAAGTTTCTGATCATCTTCCCATCTTGTATTATATATATAGTTTTATTTTTACTACATACATTGTTCCCCCGGGACAGGCAGATATCAGCCTACCATCCGCTAATATACATTGCGAGCTTTCTGTACTGTCATTTAACTGTTATTACAAAACCATTGGTTTCAAGTATAACTTGGTTTAACTGAAATGACACCTATGACACATTTATATAGTCTATATATAAATTGTTTGGTGCACTTGTCCATCAATATATTTTGCTTATGTGCATAGGAGGCGACAATAGGTGTGAGGTTGTGAGACATATTATTAGAAATCATACAAGCTATACTTCTGACCTGTTATGTCTTTTTTATTTTTACTGTTTTATTTTTACTTCTGATAACTATTATAACATAGTTAGGTAATTCCTCATGATACACCATTTTTAAATCTGTATGTATTTGTTGTTATGATTTAGGAAAAATATGGTAGTAGGTAACAATTTACAGTCTATATCAGAATGATTGGTTCACTATTTCAATAACAACAAGAGAACAACGTAAAGATAATCTACACCCAGGAATCTTCCTCACACACCATTAAAAGCACAAACCCTTCTCAAGTTAGAATATCAAACCATGAATATGAGATACCTAAGTAACAATTGGTAATTACAATAAAGAGACAAAAATAATGATATCACATTAGTGCCTACTGCAACCGCTAATTAAAAAAGTCACCTACCCGAAAATAATATAATAATTAAAATAAATAACAGTGAAAAAAAGTCAACCAATTAGATCAAACGTGTTATGAAATGTTTATTTGTTCAAAAATGATAATAGATTTGACTCATTTGTTGAATAATGCTTCAGTCAACAAACCATTTTTTTTAATTTTTTTCTTTTCAATTTGACTTCGCATCCGTATCTTATTAGATTGTGTAGTTTCAATTGGTATTATGAATGTTGTTGTCTTATCAGTATCAGGTAGGTCTATCAATGCAATAGTGCATTACATATTATTCTGCCTATAAGTGTATTGAAAATAAATGCTTTTGTACTCACTTTTCGCTGAGATATTGAGTGGTCCAATATAGAACTTCACCGGGTAATTCTGATTCAGTGATACTGTACCCAATAATGTTAACAGGCAACTGATCTTCCGGATTAACAGTAGCAGCAAAGTTTTCGAAAAACACTCTGTATGATGTCAAATAGTCTTCCTTTTCACCCATTGTAGGAAATTTCGTCAAATCACAAAAGTAACAGAATGAATTTGGGCCTCGAATCAACAAACACTTGTAATGATTACAAGCTAAACTATATTTAAAGTTAAAGTTGTCTTATGAAATATTACTATTTACTAAATATTAAGCACTACACTTCACTAAAATATAAGACCACAAAATACAATAGAACGCACTGTTATTAATTATTGTATTTTTCTCGAGTTTATTGATAAATTTCAAAATAAAAATCACATCCCTTTCATACTTCTCCGCTCTTGTTGTCACATCTCATTTGCCTTGCCAATAACCACCAATAACTGCCACAAAAAACCCACACCCGTCAGTTTAAAACACGCAATAAGTTGCTTCAGTAACTATGTAAAATTATATTTAAAAAACTTATTAATCGATTGGTTTATCATTTTCAACTTAATTAGTAAATTAATTTTAGATGGATAATATGATTTATGAAAAAAATATTTTTTATTTTGTAAACAAAATTATTTTTAGTTTCAAAACGCTTTTCGTCGATCGTAATCGGAATGTCACTCAGTTTTTTTTTTGTAGTTGACACTGACCACCACAGATATATTAACCAAATCCACAGTTTAATAAAATAGGTAATAAATCCTAATAAAGTCATCCTTTTAATTTTACTACCAAAACCAAAAGAATCACATAGCTGCAGAGATCCATTTTTTTAATTTAGTCTAAAGTTGTATTTTTGTGCATAAACTTTTTGGAGTAGTATAGACATAAGGGTTTAAATAAAAGGTTCATTTTCGAATTAAGGTTCTATTTACCGTGTCTAAAAACCGATAAAAAATATAAAGTCTATGGCCGCAAATGTGACAGTGGCTGTCAGTTGTCATGTTGTCACTGCTGTCAGCTGATATGTAATCGCAATGTTGCTGCTGCTATTATTTTGATGCGATATTCAGCGATATTGCTTCGAATATTGCATTTTCTGCATTACATTTGCAATTTTATTGAGGGCATCAAATTTAGTTAACAAATACGTCTATTGGAATACAATTACGTTATTCTACTTGCGAATATTTGCACCAAATTTAAAGAGGTTTCAAACTTAATGTTTTGAGAATAAATTCGTGAAAAATGCTAAGCAATTTTGAGCTGTTGAATTTTTTTAAATAATATTATCAGAAACTGACTAATCTGATTGCAGTCTACGTGATTGATAAATTGGAGCGATAAGATAATTTTATTTAATCATTTAGTACATAGCGTTTCGAGTAGTAATTCAAAAGATATTTATAGAATTCTTCGTTAGATATTTATTGGAACAACACGAAAATGCCGTCTATTGCGGGTAAATATCAACATTACAAGAATGAGAACATTGACGAATATTTCGCAGCTGTTGGTAAGTTAACAGAGTATTGATGATTATAACAGTTATATTTGTATACATTCAAGTTTAATTTTAGGCTGTTGGTTGATTTATGAATAAAAAATGTGTTTACAGGTGTACCATACATAGGACGTAAAATGATGTCTATGTCATCACCCTCCTTAGAAATAATTTTAGAAGGTGATACAATGACCATAAAAAATGCCTCAATGATGCGTACCGTTGAATATACATTCAAGTTGGGAGAAGAATATGAAGAAGCCATGCCGAGTACTGTTATCAAAGTAAGTCATACACTACACTAATAGAATTCCAAAACTAATATCGCAAGAATTTGCGAAAAAAAATACATTACATCTTATATGTCATAAAAGTTTCTTATGAGAATGTTTTCTTCAGGTGAACTATCCAATTTCTTTAATTGGTTATCAACAATATAAGTACTTGATGCATTTTCTATTCTATGTAATAAATATAAAGTTCTCTATCGAGATTCTACACCACTTACACTCTAATAATATATTCTAAGGATAAGTGGATAGAACACATACCCCAGCTTAGCAATCAAATTCACTACTTCCACACCACATAGGCTGGTTGCCGCTTTTGTAAAAAAATATATAATAAATCCTGAGTTCTCCCTCGAGGTTGATCCAAACAAGCTTATCGTTTGAATATCACTATGCCTAAAAAAGGTTATATAAACCAATCTACATAATTATTGTATTAAAAAAATAACAAATCTTGAATTCTCTATCGAAGATAGATGCCAATTATTTGAACAATACATTCTAGGGAAAAGTGACATACAACTAAGTCAATGCTTTGAACATTGTCTAAATATGTTTTAATTAAACCAATCTCAATAATAAAAAAACTTAAATTTTCAGAGTGTGACAACTATTGTCAATGATAATGAATTAGTAACGAAGTCAGTAATACCAGAAACCAATGAGACTTGTGGCCGTCATTATATATTCACTGACGATGAGTGCATTATTGTAAGTATGCTTTTTAAATTTTCTTTTTTTTACGTTTGTGTATATATACGTGTATAGTCAAAGCCATATAGTCCTAGTAGTTCACATAGTCATTAGCTATTCGCGAAACTTCAAAGACTATCTAACTTAGTGGTTGATATTTTTCTCTACAAGATTTGAGGCTACAAACTTGTAGTGGCATCTGTTGTCGAATAGTAGGGAACAATAAATCTTAAATCATTCTATTTGTCATATTTGGGTAATTTGACAGTTGTAATTTAGGGCTGGGTGTCTACAAATCGATTAATTCATATATCGATGTGTTTATAATCGATAGATGGCTCCGCGCGATCTAAAATGCAAAAAAATTAGGGATGTACAATAATTTTTAGACACTACGACAACCGCTTGACGAATCGGAACAATTTTCAGATTTACCACATCGAACTATAATCGTACAACTGTTTTTTATCCTGTCATTCAATATAAATATTGTTGTTTCAGACACTTACACACGACAAAGCTAAAACCCCAGCCAAACGTTACTTCCGCAGAGTAAAATAAGTATGAAGCACAACCGGAATAATTCATTTATTTCATGAATCGCCTCGTCTTTATTCATTCCTTTTTTAGACCATAATAGTTACACCAATATGATTGGCGCTTATTCTAAGAGAACTGATTTATTATACTACAACTTTATATTTTTATATCAATTATTTTATATTAAATGGTTACTAATTAAAAACGACTTTCAATTTTGTGATATTCGTTTCTTTTATGGATTTCTTTCTTTTTTTTAATCTACTTAGGTTGCAGACAAGCACACTTCTAATTTTAGTTAAGTATACGTATTAAAATTTACTTTATTAATAACTGAAGTAGTCGCAGAGTAAGAAATATGTAAGGGTGTCAAGATTATGAAGGTGATATATTAATAAACTAGCTGTTGCCAGCAGCTTCGTCCCCGTGGACTTCTAATCCCGTTCCCACGGCTTATACTTCTGATCCCGTTCCCGCTGCTCCATAAAAACCTTCCGTAGAGTTCAAGGAACAAATAAAAAAAAGAATTACTCGAATTGGTTCAGCCGTTTTTGAGTTATGCGCTTACCAACATACTTCGCGATTCATTTTTATATATTACTAGCTGTGGCCAGCGGCTTCGCCCCCGTGGATTTCTAATCCCGTTCCCGCTGCTCCATAAAAACCTTCCATAGAGTTCAAGGAACAAATATAAAAAAGAATTACTCGAATTGGTCCAGCCGTTTTTGAGTTATGCGCTTACCAACATATTTCGTGATTCATTTTTATATATATAGATTATATTATATTACATAGATGTGCGACGCGGTTGCTACGTATAAAATTACAATAAAAAATAATATGGAGGGAAACTGGGCTAGCTCGGCTGCTACCTATAAAACTGGCCAGGTTTACAAATTCCCCTTTCTATAAATTACATAAAGGTGCGGCAATCCCCTAAATAGAACCTAGACTGACGATTATATAGAGTTAGATGTATATAGAGGAATACAGTGGCGTTTAGGAAATTCATAGAGCTCCTTTTTTGGACATTGTAAAGAACTGCTCGAGGGTTCTAATGTCTACAACGAGATTGGATTATATGTATACAAATGCTAATAATAATAATATTGCTAATAGAGTTATCAATCAATCAGTTTTTGTTTCCTTTTTTACTATTTACAACATAACTCAAACACTGGCGCGTTTTATTGATTGAGTTTAGAATGTGACTGTACGAAATCGAACCAATGTAAAGACATAAAAATCGACTAAAACTGTGCTGAAATATTGCAAATGTTACATACAACACTGCCACCTTTGTGTAGGTAGCAGGAACTGCGAACTTTGACGTTATTATGAACCATCCAAAATAGAAAGCCGTGTTGAAGTGAATTTGTCTCTTTCTGTCATAGTATATTTGTTCCACAGTATCTGGTTTCTGCAACACTGCCGTATAACATTTTTAATGAGTGGGATTATAAGGCTTCGATTAATTTCATTACATTTTACTGTTTTCAAAAAACTTCGAAGATATTGAACGGTTTTACGAAAGTATTATTTGTATCTTCTATTTGTAACATATCAGCTACGGTGAAAATACAATTATCACTAAAATAAAATGGCTGAATATACTATTGCCCAAAACCAGGTGATTATAATAAGAAAAACACAACTGCTTCCAATATTTTGTTCTCTTTGTTGAATTATTATGTCTATTTAGAGAAAGAAATAGAAGTTTGTTTTTAAATAACAAAACTTGATTAATAAATACGACCGTCATTCAGTCTCAATAATTTTGATGAAGGTAGATAGTCAATCTCATAAGATATATATTTTCAGGAGCACCAGGTGAAAAAGTTGAAGAGGTTCCTAGAGGGATGGCGGATGGCCATTCTTCCGCTAAAATCCGTGATCTTATGGGAACAGCAATGGCATCCATGTGCCATTGTTGGCTCTGTTTCTATCTTATTTTTTATCATTTGGTTGCTGGACCTAAATTCAATTGCAACTTTAGCTGTTATGGGCTTAATTCTCAATTTTATTGATTTCGTCGTTCCTGTTATATGTAACTCTCTATACGGACCATCTTCATGGACTGGCCAACATGAAAAGATGTTTGAAGAAATTTGTAAAAATATGGTGGCCAGTTACAATAAAGGCTTGCATAATATCCGTATGTTCTATTCATTAAGGGAAACCAGTCCCTGCATGGTGAGTTTAATATTATGAGATCCAATTTCACTACACTTAGATGGCTTCCACAACCTTAACATGTTGGCGGACAGCACTCACCAAAAATTTTACTGAGCTGTGACAGTAATTTTTCATACATTGGCCATAAGCATACTGTCGCAACACATAGGATTCACTAAACTATAACAGTATGGATCATAAGCTTTATCGCCAGATCTAGGAAGATACGTCATCATGCTCAAACAGTTAATAAATTGCCATTAGATACATTTTCATCATTGTCTTCAAAAAGATCTATATGTTGAAGCAACCTCAAATAGAGCCTGGAGCTGCTTCTGTTCTGTTTAGAATTCAGAACAACGTAAATCACATTCTAAATATTATGTTAGCTTTATAATCAAGTTATTTGGATATGCTACTATACTAGCTGTAGTATACATGCCATAGTTAATTATTTATTTTACCAATATGTTACCGATTAATCACTTAATAATTACTTATTTCTTTGATTTCAGTACTACATTATCTCAATCAGCACTTTGTGTGGACTAGCATGGGTGACATCTTCAATGAACAATATATTCCTGGTGTATGTTTTGTCTATTGTGATGGTGCTCTGGCCTGGTCTTCGAAACAAGGGTATTTTCAACATGGTCTTATCAATGGTGAACATGGCACCTAAAACTGCTTCCATTAAGTCTGATTAATAGAAGTGAATTTATTGCGTAGCTTATTTGATATGTGATTGGTCTGGTCATAAGTTTTAAGTTTAAGCTTAGCTTATTATGAGCTTTAAATTACTGTTTGTGTGATATATTTAACGATATTAAAGAGCCAAAGCCTTTAATACTATTGTTTTATTTTAAATGTCATCAGTTTAACAAGCATGCATTTTGTTCAGTCATATTTTTTATTTAGGGCATGTCAATTTGACTTTATTTCTTCTGATGGTGAGCTGAAGGCAAAATCTCTGGAAAGAGGGTCACCGATACAACACGTATTACAATGGTGGCGCTAAGCTTAATGGCCTCATCAGATGTGTTTTTAAACGACCCGGGACTGTAGGAAGATGGAAACAAGTGAACTGGTAAGGAATTGACAAGACAATGGTGCAGCAGAAGAAAGAATGCACAATATTTTATAGGTTTCTTCAGGAATTCTAATATATCCTGATGAGAGACTACCAATGTAGGTAACTGTTTTGAATATGGCTGATGATACAGAACATCGCCTTATTGAGGCGACCAAGTATTATTAGTTCGATGATCGGATTAAATCGTCGGACTAATGGATATTTTCATCATTTTCATGGGTTTAGTCGTGCCTCAAGTACGCCGATAAGCCGTTGGTCCCGATTGACATGGTCGTTACGGGTAGATGGAGCCCTGAAAAGTCCGACAAGTCTAACTAAAGAACTTCCATATCGCCAATTGGTTGGGAAGGTCAGCTGGCAGATCGCTTCACGGACCACGGTTCAGCTGCATCTAGGTGAGACTAGAAAGCTGACCCCAGCTTAGTTGGTAAATGGCTGAGCGAATGGTGATATGTCATGATCATCTTCATTCTACGCGGACCAAACCCAGCTGGGTGAAGCTAGTAAGAGAATAAAAAATAACATAACATAATATAATCTCACGCCTTCATCCCCGAAGGTGCAGAGGTGCTAGCATCCACATTTCGCCAGTATATGTTTAGGTCCCAATGTAATAGGTGGCGAGCCTATTGCCATTAACCGGGCACATTTAAGCCTGCGATAAATACACACATAACTTCGAAAAGCATCGAAAAGTCATTGGTGTGTACCATGGTAAAACCTGGGCTCGAACCCGAGACCTCGTCTCAGCAGTCCATTACCCATACCACTATATAAAATACCACTTAAAAAATTAACCAATAAATAAAAAGAATAAAAAATGTTCGATTTTATAAATAATTTTTATTTATAATATAAATTCTTAACTACATACATACGTACATTGTCTCACTATCTAACGATCTCTTCAAGAAAATCAAGTCTAAGGCCGGCCGCTGAGAAGAGCGTGTGTCTGTGCGGCGTTGCTGTTTCGTGTTCACACTATTTGCTCTCGAATCGTGGACAACACCCGCTTAACGCAGCAGCCGTTCAGACGACAAATAAATGTGTTTATGAGGAGAAAGCGTGGATTACAATTTATTCTGAACACTTAGTTTTTGATTATACACATTTATTTTATTATAGACAGATGTACTAAGGCCACAAAATACTAATAAATAAATTATTTAATGATTGAAAGAAAAAAGCATAAGTAAATAGATTTTCGAACAGTCATACGATTCTATCTATAAATCACACGATTTCATGTTTTATTGCATTGATTATACAAGCAAAGAAAACATCAGAGAAACTCTTATCACAGCAATTAGCGCATAAAGCTGAACCTGTCTGTGTCATACCCTTCTTAAAGTAATCCATCTAATAGCATAATATCGTTAGGCACAAATTCATCAATAAATCATCATCATGCAAGATCCACTTATCCGCAGCTAACCAATACCTCATTTTTATAGTACGAAAAATCGCCCCGCCAGAACCGGTCGGCGAGGTTATGTCGGACTCGAACCGACTAAAACGCCGCTGTCTTTGGGTCCTTAGTTGCCGGAGGTGAGATAGTAACCAAAATATCCCTCGCACCCCGGCAGACCACGGCCATCTCTATCGAGATAACCGCCTTCGGATGTAGGGACCACGGTGTCCCAGTCTAAACCCCGAATGTAGGGAGGCACACTTTTGCACCGCCACAGCGGCCTGCATCTGCCAGGAGACAGGCGGTCACCTGTCACCCCCAGGTCCGAGCTTATGGAGGACGGAGGTCATTCAGCGATCTCCGACGCCCGAGGCGCCTTCGCTCATCGCGGGCCGCACGGGCTCGAAGTCTTCTTCGAACCCGTTCAGCTAACCAATACCTGCTGTCGTTAAGTAGATGTTGCATAATGAATTTCAATGTTGCAAGTTTTGTTTGTAACATAGTTTCATTTGAATGAAACACAAAACTGACGAAATGGAATTATTGAAAAATATATTCGATAACATCTTAGGCTGTCCGCTGCAACACACGTATGACGCATGCGTGTGTCTATTTCAAGCAATTTCTATAGTTCTCATTTCGTATAAAAAATAAATAGGATTAGGATGTAAGAAGACGCATTGCGGGCGCCCGCAAGCGTCACACGCGTAAAGCAATGGATGTTGTTATTGTATATTTGCTATTAGAGTTTCTTTCAAGTTCCTACAACATAGATACCAAGAAAAGCACAATAACAGCTAATGTGTATCCTAATGCTACTGTGCATTTGCTATCGAGATTCATATGACAAAAATACACTGAATGCTTTTCACTGAGTCATTGAATGGAATCTACATTTCTGCTATAGTGAAACCAGGTTTGACGTTTGAGTTTTTCGCTTTAGTGACTGACGGCTGACCTGGATCATTGTTGTTGGCCTTGCCGTCATTGGATGTACTTGGCTTGAGTAGATCTTCGGTTACTAACGTGGTTTTGAACCTACTCCCTGGAACAGCTGATTGAGAGTTTAGGTTACTTTTTTGGGTACAACTATCGCTGTACCTTCGGCTATCATTATTGAGGATATCGTTACGTTTACTTTTGCTTTTATTATCTTTGTTCTGTAAACTCAGTGATTCGATTTCGGGTATTTGTTGGGCATCTTCTTTCGAACACTTCGGTATGACATCATAATCTAGATTGTAGTTTTTACTACTAGACGGCATATCTTTGTAGAAGCACTCTTTAGTCTGTTGTAAACTGAGTCCGTAGAAATCTGTAGAACATTTACTAGTGGACGGCTGAACGTTATCCGACTTCAGTGAACAAACTCCGGTGAAGGATTGTGGACTGAGGTCGTTCTTGATCATTCGTACTGGAGATCCGCAGGGGTCTAACGAAAGGGTTTCTTCATCGTCTTCACCTTCGGCGCTCTGGGAACAGAACATTACAAATATTATTGTACTTTTGTAAGCTATTAAACTGGAGCTCTGTTAGCATACAATAATTAGGTAGGTATGTTAAGGGCCCAGATCGTGAAAATCACCGAAAAGAGTGTTACGATATTTCATATTTAACTTATTTAGATATGATTGATATCAATGATAATTTGTATATATTACAATCAAAGACCAAAATATATGTTAGTCTTATATTAAATCCTCAAAACCTAATAGTTATTATATAATAAACGTCAACAAACGCACAAAATTTGACAAAAATGCAAAAACATGCCTTCGTATTCTTCAAATATTACCCAATAAATGAACACAAATTGATAAAAAGAAACACTTTTTGAACACTGAAGAAACCAATACATTTGTTCATGTACTTTTTTTTGTACCTTTACAAACAAAGACTTCCTCTTTTAAAGCCCTAAAATCTAGATATGTTTTACGTAAATTCTCCATAGAAAAATGTATGAAAAATCACGCGCATCCCGATATTACGATTTAGTAATGCGCGTCGCCACTGAACGCCAGTGCCTTTTTATAGTTCAAGGTGACACCACGCGTGTCGGATGCACCAGCAACGTGACGTGTTGTGAATTTGTGTTTTATTGTGAAAAACTGTAAGTATAACGTTTTTATAACTAATTTACTTTCAGTAAGTACCGATATAATGAATGTCTGAAAGAAAACCATGATGAAACTAGATATAAATCGTAAATAATGCAAAATTATTTAGATATTTTGTTGAATAGGTTATTTTATGAACCTTGTAAAGTAGATATCAATTCAGGCTTGAAACAATCAAAGCCCTGCCCACTTTATTTTCTCGAGAGAGGAACTGGCGGGGTATGCGTATGACTGGGTATGACTTTCAATCATCTTCTAGTTCTCTGCACGACATAGGTACATAGATTTTTCAACATGATAAAGCCAATATCATAAGCGTAGTCGGTAATCGAGGGTTTTTTTCTCAGGACCTTGCTAGTTGCTACATAATAGTAAGCTGTGGACTGATTGATTTGAGTGCCATGCCAGGAAAAAGAAAATTTAGTACGCATTACAAAAATATGAAAGTCAAAAGATCTCGGAATAAAATGTAGGTTCCTCCCTACTTATTTATTTATTTGCCTACTTCAGTAAGTCTTGTCCCAAATATCTAGAAAAAAATTACGAGATTTGTGAGTGTCCTGTAAAAATTCTAGTTTTATTTGTGTGATTATCATGTCTAAGTAGGTATTAATAATAATAAATTTTATTACATTACTATTCGTTTTCATGTTCATCATATTGTCTAGATTGTGGAAGTAGGTATGTTTCCTATCTGAAATAGCACGGGCGCGCGGCTTTGTCGACATACTTACCGCCAAAGACGCGACGCGCCTGGGGTCTGGCTTAGGGTTGTACAAAAATTACAAAATAAATAAAAAGTTGATAATATTGATGAATAATATTTCCAGTATGGAAAATAAAGAAAACATTCAGGCTGAGAGCAACACTGCTACGCGCTGTATAGAGGTAAGTTGTTATACGTAATTCTTGTAGACTTGTTACATAAATAAACAAACTACTTAGTGATGGGCGAAGACAAAATCTCGTATAGATATTTTTCTTGCAATTTTTATTATTTTCATTAGGAGACAAATTTAGTACCTAAATAGTTCTCAATTACCTACTTTCTCAAAAAAAAATCACGGTCAAATCCCGTAGTTTGCCAGAATCAAGAATTTTTTTTTGTAAAATATTACCTTTTACGCGACTGCCTAAAAAAAGAAGTACCTATACCTATTACGTTCAGGGTGTACGTATGTATGTATGTATAATAAGCAATATTTCTCTGTGGCACGATAAGTTCAAAATTATTGAACCGATTTTGATGATTTTAGTATCATTAGAATTGTCTTCTAAGTCCGAGTGACATAGGACATAGGTGACGTCATAAAAAACCAATACCTATTGCGTAATTGTACGGATTCTTTTGCACTTTTATAATTTGCCTTCATCAGTTATGACATACCTATAAATAAATAAACATAATAAAAATTTTAAAACCCGACAGAATAAAAAATGAATTGAACTACTTAAGTAACAAAAATATTTAATAAAAATAAACACCATTGTATTATTATAGCGTATTTCGTGGCCTATTTCCAAAGGAATATTTACCTAGTCAGGAATATCTTCGAGCCTGTGACGATTTCAATGGGTCTCGACTGTGAATTCAATTTATTACAATTATGTTAGATAAAAATGATATGACGTTATCCCGTAAAATTATTGTCCTAAACCGACTTTACGAACAACCAGTTTTTTATTATCTTTATTTATATAAAACGTTCAAGATTTTGATCTAGTGTTGTGTTTCAAAGATTAGGGAGTTCTTAACTATGTTTGAAGAAATTTGACCCATTCTTTTTCAATTTTTTTTTTTTGAACAATCAATCCTTGATCTTTCTTTACAGGAACTTGTTATTGAACACGGTCAAGAGGGAAAGGTGGATGAACTGGAAGTTGGGCGTAGAGTAGCAGATGTTTCTTTTTTTTTTAAAGCTCTTCAGGCCATAGGGGAACACGGTCCAATGGATTGTAAGTTAAGTTACCTCAGTATAATAGGTGAAGTAAAAGTTGGTCTGGACTCAAAACTCACCATGAAATGTAGTATGTGTAATATGAAATTTACTGTATGTTTGGTTGAAAAGAAAGAAGATAGCATGGAAGTGAATCATCAAATTGTATCTGGTATCATATCATCTGGTGGGAGCTACACTCAGTTAAAAACATTAACTGCCGCAGTAGCCCTACCAATCATGTCACCTTCATTATACAATGAAATTAATAATACGGTTTGCGATTGGTAGGAAAAGACAGCAGCACATTCCATGGCAGAAGCTGTCAAGGAAGAAGCAGAGTACGCAGTGTCTATAGGTAGTGTTGATAAAAATGGTACACCATTAATATCTGTTGCTGTTGACGGTTGTTGGAGCAAGAGATCTTATGGTAAGAATTTTTCCGCCTTATCCGGCGCAGCTGCGATAATTGGCATTAAAACTAATAAAGTATTGTTTTTTGGAGTTAAAAATAAATACTGCGTAGTCTGTGCACGAGCCGCAAAGAACAATAGTCAGCCCCCGGAACACCATTGTTTCAAGAATTATTCAGGATCATCTACCGCGATGGAATCGACCATAATAGTTGAGGGGTTTAAACGTTCCGTTGTTGATCACGGTGTAATTTATAATAAATTTGTAGCAGACGGCGATTCCAGTACTTATAAAAAAATATTAGATTCGCGTCCGTACGATAATTTAATAGTAGAGAAAATTGAATGCAAAAATCATCTTTTACGAAACTACTGCAATAGCTTGGAGAAACTGTCGAAAGACTCTAAGTATCCTTGCGAATTACGGAAATTCATAAAAGAAAGATATTTGCGTTTAAGAACGGGTGTAAAATGCGCGATTAAATATTGGGGGGATCAAAATCAGTCACTCGAAGAAAAAATAAAAAATCTTAGTGAAGATATCCTAAATGGTCCACAACACGTATTTGGTAATCACCAACATTGCAAGGAGTATTTCTGTAGACCTGATACTCGTCGAATAGAACCTGTTGGGTTACTTCCAGCAATTTTTGGATGCGGATTAATGGACGCGGTAGAAATTTTAAGTAAAAGACTGTCATATCATTCTAGAAGTTTAATTCATAATTGCACAAGTAATATAGTTGAATGTTTTAACGGAGTAATTGCCAAATTAGTTGGGGGTAAGCGTGTAAATTATTCTTTATGCGGGCCGATGCGCAGCTGCTGTTGTGTCTTTTAATACGGGATCGATTCATACTAAAACTCATGAAGTCATATTTAAATCTAGTCCTAATCCTTTGATCGCGAAAGTGGAAAATTGTAATCGTAGAAACCGTTTCATTGCTAAACCTAAATTAAGATTGAAAAAAGGCCACAGCGCTGTATCGAACGACGCTCACTATGGACCAAACTGCGAAAAACCTGATCCGAGTTCAGAATTATATGAGAAAGCCAAGATATCTTTTTTAGCCGATTTAAAGTTGTCTTGTGCTGAAAGAGAGGAGCTTGAAAGGTCGACCCATTTGCAAAGAAGTAGTGCGGAGTGGATGAGTACAAGGAGAAAATTACTAACCTCATCATCATTCGGGGAAGTTTGTAAAAAACGAGAGAGCACAAGTTGTGCTGCTCTCGTTGGTAAAATCGTTTATGGTAGTAATATCTCCAGTTTGCCTGCTGTACGGTACGGTATCGAAAACGAAGAAACCGCAATTAGACAGTTAGAAATTCAAGAGAATATTAGTACACAAGGTTGCGGTTTGTTCGTCGACGATCAATATGAATTTCTTGGTACTACACCAGAAGGCATTTATGCAAACGGTTTAATTGAAATTAAGTGCCCACATTCTTTAGCTGGCATGACTCTTGATGAAGCAATGGTCAAACATACCTTTTGGGTTAAGGACAGGACTTCCAAGGGTTATGTCATAAATAAAAATCATAACTGGTATTTCCAAATTCAGGGACAAGTAAATATTACTAAAAGAAACGTTTGCATGCTTGGCATCTGGTTTGGTGCTACTGTACCTATGAAAGTTTATATTATAGAAAAGGACGACAAATTTTGGAAGGAGAAAATGGAGATGAAATTAGTTAGGTTTTATTATGATTGCCTACTTCCAGAATTAGTTGATCCTCGGCAGTCACGAAGCATGCCCATTCGTGACGCGCCCAGTATCATAGAGGCTATGAAAGAGAGGAAAGAAAGAGCTTTACGTGTTTTGAAAGAGAGAGAACGCCTAATGATTTTGAAAGAGACTGAGGTAACTTAACTACCCAGCCGGTTGATTCACGTAAACACGCCAGTCCAAAAGTCATTTAACTTAGAAACTTAGTAAACACCTTTTGGTTTTCTGTTTTAAACGCACTTACTTATCTAGTCTTGGATTGTCATAAATAGCTCAATTATTACCACAATTCCTATACGATTTTGAAGAGTTATCTGGTGTAAAGAATCATCAAAATCGTTTCAAAAATACAGCGAATTGAGAATCTTCTTTTTTTTAAGTCGGTTAAAAGGGCTTAGTTTACAAAAAACGAAGTGACATTTTTAAGTCACTACGCTACGGTTTTTTTACGTGAATCAGGCAGCTGGTAATATTTTCATTCTGATAGGTTTTGCAATAGCAATTAATTTTATATTCAACTAGCTGACCCGCGCACCTTCGTCTGCGTCACCCCGTTTTTGCAACATTTTTCACTTCTGCTCCGCACCAGTTGGTTGTAGCATGATGTTATATACATATAAACCTTCTTCTTTAATCATTCTATCTATTAAAAGACCTCATCGAAATTTGTTGTGTAGTTTTAAAGATTTAAGCATACAAAGGGACATAGGGACAGAGAACGCGACTTTATTTTATACTATGTATTGAATTAGCAGAAATCAGAATTTGATCAGTACCTAATCGTTGAAATGAAAAAACATTAGAATTTTAAACTCATATTTTGTTATTGTTTACTTACTTAGTATATTATTTTTAATTAGTATATTAATAATTTATAAAGTTGTGTTTCATTTATTAACAAATTTTTGTACAACCCTAGCACGCTTTTTAGATGGCGACTCATATTTGTTATTCTTTACTTACTTTTAATAAAATTATATGAATCATTTTATACTTTTGTTTCATTTATTGTCATTTTTTGTGAAACCCTAGGAGATTTTTTAGATATCGAGGTGATCGTGAACAAAAAGTAAGTATTGGATTTTACGCAATAAGCACATTTCCTTGCGTAGAGATAAACACTAGCGGGGAAAGGCTCGATGTTATTTCAACCGTACTTCCTACTGAATTTGCAATTATTTTATTGAATGAATATTTTACGAAATAAGATTAAACTTGGTAGTAAACTTATAGATATATAGAATACAAAAAAGTTAGTCCGGATCTGCTCTTGATTGTTTATTATAAATATAAAAACATAAAAATTGTGTCTCAACTACTCTTATCTTGTAATTAGGGTCATTTTATAACGAAAAACTACTCTTAGAAAATTTTACAAATAGGTAGTCGTTTATTTCCAATAATTCAACATTTATGTTATGCTGTAAATATTCAACTTCAATAACAATTTAATAATTACTCAACGTGCAACGTTTGTCGCAAAACATTTTGCAAATCGCGCTCCCTGGGTCATTCACCCACCCCGTGGGTTGTTTCAGTAAACAATGGCGCTGCGGTCGCGCGAAATCGACGTCGCGCCTGGGCAATCTAGGCCCTTAAGGTGGGATACTGGTAATATAATTCTAATAGATGGGTTCTGATTATTTTTGTTGTGTTGTGGCCGTAGTTCGAAATGGTCATCGATTCATCATTTTTTGAATACACGACGGACACGCACTTCTGACACGGTCTCAGTAAAATGTTACGTAAATGTGGACGCGGCATTAGATGTCGTAACTGTAAGTACACTGTGCGATAGATAGAACGCTTTACAAAAGCAAGCCGATCTTAATCAACTGCTCACTTTTCTTTCAGACGACGCGGACAAAGAGACAATCGCAACAATCGCTACTAAAATAAAGGAATGACATTAAAAAAGAAAAAATATTTCAGTTTTTTAGTTAGTGCGTTAGTTATTACATAATATACTCAATGAAGTGGCGGACAGCACAGACCTTTTTACTTGTTCTCTGAGCGAGTTCACAAAATAGCATTTTTATAATGTTACAACATTTAAGGATCACACTATGGTATGGCTAACCTATAGACTTTTATGTTATTTATTAACAGAAATGGTCACTTACTAAAAGGTCATGGTCCGTGATAGATCCGGCGGTAGCCTCATTGCTATTGAATTCCAGCTCAGAGGCTATAGACACCGGCGTTACATCACCGCTAATAGACGAACCTGCAACATTGTGTATGAAGAAATATAAGAAAAAGTCATGTGATCTGAGTCTGACTTCCTTGCCTTGACAATATACCAGAAAGGTGTTATAAAACCTTGGCGATCTTGGTTAAGAAACAGTAAGCCATTAAATTTTGATTTATATATGAACATACATATACCTATTTCCCTCCGGGGTAGGCACAGGTGAATTAACACCTACATTTCAACAGCCATTGTTTTCGCTCCCACGTAATAGAGAGTGAAGCCTATTGCCGTATTCTGGGCACTACTGTTGCCTCGCGCATTGCATCTGAGGCTGAGTCTGGGCTATATATATCTCTCCTATATTCGACAGCCCTACCTTTTAGGCGCTTTGTATGACACTGCATGAGAAGAGACGGGGTGTCCCAAATTCTCCTATGTTGGGAACCACGCGGCGAGTATTTTTTATTAATAATTAATTAAGTATGCCCAATATACAAAAAGAATCTAACTTTTGGATATTCCTAAAAATATTATAGTTAGTTTAACCTGAACCTGAGTTATTGTTAAGCCTGTAACCATTGTTAGGATAAAATTTGCACGAAACAGAATCAGTTATAATTTACTTTCATACTTTAAATTATCTAGCTAAGTAGCCTTGCCTTATGACGTGAACTGTTCAATTTGTAATTGAAAAGCACATCATGGAACTCGTTTTAAAGTTAATTAAATAGCAGTTTAACATTCGAAATAAAACCTTGTAACAACCCGTACGACCAGCATGAAAACTGTAGGAGAGGCCTATGTCTAGCAGTGGACTGCGATGGCCTAATTAATTGATTGATGAAATTTATCATATATCTGAAGGTTTCCTAATGACTTCCAATCACTTTTTACTTTTTGCCCAGCCAGGAGTATGTTCTGTAACCTAAGTCGACTACTCATCTTCGTATCACGTTACGCAAGTCTACCATATCCCATACCATATCCTTATTCACAGTCAGTTCAAGAAAGTATCTAGAATTTAAGATACTTACAAGTAATGTATTTGAAATAAGGTACCTAATGTTAGACGTGGCCCTTACTTTGTTAGCAAAATGATTCCAAATTTAAATTAAAGGTACTGCTTACCCAGTAGCTATTGACCGTTAGTTTTTTTTTTTACCAGATGTGATATAAAACCTTCATGCACTATTTACTATGCTAGTTTTAATATATAAGTTAAGTATAAGTTTTTATACATCTATAATGTCTGTTACGCGCTTCGTTATTAAAATAGAACAGTGCAGCGCATGCAATTTATAGTCATGCAATAACGAACTGTAAGTTATATGTAATAATGTATAGTGTTCTGTGTTAATGGAGTATATTCGTAATAAGCGGCGGTATTGTGCAATATTTACGTAAAATTATAGCTTTAAAAAGGGTGTATCATGCTATCTCTGTTTCTTGTATCACTGAAGATGAAAGAGAGAACTCGACACAAATGTTAAGCATCATTCCATGTAAGTATAGGCATAACTATGTATCTATATGTGTCAAAGAGAAGTTGCTTTACAAAATCGAAATAAAGCAGATTTCAACCGAATTCCACACGTCTTCATAGCATTTCGGGTACTCTAATTGTTAGAATACCATAGTCTAGTCTAGCGCTAATATGACTAAATAGCAATTAATAAAATAAATAAATAAATATTTTCCGATTAACGTATTTAAAAATAGAAATATAAGCACAATAACATCATGATGACAATGAACTAACAATGTAATTCACCTTTGTTTGGTAATATAGAATTAGCAGCTCTTTCTATATATCACTTAGGTAGACAAACACATATGCTACACCAGGACCCCGACTCAACTAATCGTTAACCACTTATTAGAACACTGAGATTTCAAAAACTGCCATTAAATTTTATGGGCATAGCTTTAAAGTTCAAAATTAAATGAAAAACTGTTTATTATATAGTTTTCATCACTATACACGGTGCTATTTATTTTAAGGCTTAAGAGCACAACAGTAAAGTTTAAAATTCAATGCCATCTTTAGGAATCTCAGTGGTATAACAGTGGATGAAAATTAGCAAAATCAGGGCCCACACACTCGTGCTTCCGACCTACGCAGCTATAGGGCGGTAGTTTAGATTTAAGTGTAAATTTATTTTTATTTCTAATAACAGAAATAGCATTAGACGTAGTTAGACAGCTACCATAGCTAAGAGGTATAATTTATTTGTGCACTCTTTTCAAGGTAAGCTGGCGTTATTTTTCAGATATAGCGTTTTAATCAGAACTGCTTAGACGTGATCTTTTTGTAATGCTACGTTAAAAGGAATACTGTTTCGTTTAAAAGTTTGAACTTCTACTTTCTAAGATTAAGTGATACAATTTAGTGGGAAGTAATTATTAGCCTTATTATATACAGCAGTGCTTTTGAGATTTAATGTGTTGTTTTATTCCTTCGTGGAGGTGCAATTGAATTCGTGTATACCTTTAAGTTGTGTAGTTTTCTGATGATCGGGTCGGATGTCCAAGAATTTTCGGCAATGTAATAAAATAGATTTATTACTATTATGTGTTACTGTTACTATACTTTGTAAAATATAGCTTGGGTCCTATGACAGATGTCAAAATGAGGTTCATAGGGATGTCCGAAATTCGATGAAAATATCGATACTACCAGCTATTATTGTTGCATGTTACATATAATTAGGTTTAATTTAATTGTATGTATGTATTTAATTGTAATGAGAACGGAATATACGTAGCATACAAGGCGTCGGCACTCGTACTGATGAGAATGAGTGGAGTGGATCAGTGGAAGTTCATATCAAACAAGATGTTGGGTCGTGTATCTTATGCTTATATCATGGCCCAATAGCCAAACGCGGCGTGTCTTCTTACAAAATCCAAAAACAGGTTCAAAGCGTTGATGGATTGAATGTAGGATTTTATTTACTCAATATTATTTAGGATCAAGTATATTGAAATATAAATATTATTATGATATTAAAATACCTAAGCAATAAGATTAAATTCTAATTATTTTTTTCTTATATTAATTTCATTTTCAAATTAAGCTTTATTCAAAATATCGATAGTTCATAGTATGTGGTCACGATGATTGATCGCCCATCACTAATTAGCTCGGTATGCCCATAAAGTATGACATTGACAGCTACTACATTCAATAATAGAAAATTCAAGACTTCATGTGCGGGATTTCACTGACAGCTGTCATACGACCCAAGCTACATTTTACAAAGTATAACGAACATTTACCACATATTAACTCTAAAGACTATTATTTTTCTCATTAGAAACATTATGTAAGAAACTTTTCATTTATTTTTCTTATCAGCAGTTGTGGTACCTTAAAAATATTACACGAATTCGAACTCACTCTATTCATATTTATAGAAGCTTTTTATCATCAATGTGATAATTCTAGTACTTCATCTTTAACAGTAAGCCGTCACAATTCGCCAGCCACACCAACAGCACTGGACTGCTATTTTAATTATCGATACGAGAAAACATAAAAAATTACCCGCCCGATATATTTTCACCTAAAAATATATTTTCTTGTAATGGGTTTCAGCCACGTAACGCTTATTACAATATCTTAATATAAAACATGTCAGTCAGCACATAGCATTGTTTTGAGAAACGATGCAGGTTACAATAACAAGAGCAAGAGCTCTAACAAGCTTATCCTAGCTTTGTATGTATTACCATAATACATTATGGATAGCATGTTAACCACGAAAATAAAAAAGCCGTGTGGTATAGCGTTTAGTACAACGCGTAGCAAGATATACCGGTTGATTTTATAGTGGTTTTGGAAAAAAAGATTTTGGCAACAATTTCGATAGTAAAATCGTAAGGAAGTCTTAATTTGGCGACAAAAAATTTTTTTTTACACATCCCATACATTTTTCTGTTCACCTGCACATTATTGCCATACAAAAAGTATTTTTTTTTTCTTTTCAAAATTAAAACTTCCAGTCGATTTTGCTTCTGAAACTGTGTGTGAAACCACTATAAAATCACCGTGTATTTCCGTTTAAAAGTGTGTTTTCTTTGTTCAAAGTTAGACATTAGATAAGATGAGAGTTCAACTAAAAGCCTATCGGTTTTGGTAAAGGATTAAAATATTATATCACTGAATGTAATATTCACCGAAATACCAATAGAATTGTTAATAAAAAACTCAGAATGCGCGAAGACTCTTCGTATACGGACCACGTACTGGTAAAATGTACTATCTCAATTTAGAGGATTCTACAATAAATACAAAATACAAAAATACAAACGATATTATACTGTATATGGGAAAAGAATTTGACTTGGACTTTACTTTTTGACGAAGTATTAACTACTTCCAGTGATGAAGGAGTGGCAGTGCTAGTGCGAGGTCCTGCTCGGCCGACCTGGAGCCGGGGCCTAGGGCCGGGGGCCGGGGCCTAGGGCCGGGGGCCGGGGGCCTGGGTCCAGTGACACATATAGCTGCGTGTAGTACCTGCTACGTTGGAGTGCGGCATGTAAGGGTGCAGGCTTGACTCGAACGCGCACAACGTCGACGCCTCGCCGTCCCACTGGGGGAGCTTGCTCGGCACATTTTTACTCCAATTGCTACTGGAATCGATAATGTTTAGTTTACCAGCATTGGGCCGTGCCCATGATTTAGCTTACACCTCAAGGAATCCCGTCAGTGAATGATACCAAGTTTGATTTGCAATGATTGTAGCTGATATGTTAAGAGCAAGATGATTCCGAATAAACTCCACAAGTGGTTAATTATAATGTAAAGTACCCACTTGCAGTATAGACAAAGATCGAGTTTTAGTCAGTGAAGTGCCTCTTTCTTGAATGAGACATGACACTGGACGATGGAACATGAAACAGTAAGTAAAACTAACATCAAGCAACATTAGCAGATAAGTGTTTATCATTGATATACAATGAACACAACAAGATATGCACTTTAACTGGAAACACATAAGGTTAGTTTTATATTAATTTGCAAAACTGTACAATGTTAATTTACAAAAAAAATGCAAATACTCAACAAGTTATTAGGGTGTTTAAGTAATTTATCACACTTATCCAATAATAAAAAATATGGCGTGTTAGTTTGTGGATATCTTACAATTGATTGTATATCAATGGTGTTTATAATACAAATCTATTCAAGTGAGAACGCCATAGAGAGATACTGAAAGCACCTTCCAAAACATGTTGAAGAAATATAAACAGAATAAGAAAAGTTGAAAGAGCTATAACAGGAGGTACAAACGTTCGGAAAACGCATTCAAGCCGGTTAAGTCCCTCTCTATGATGATGAGCACATAATTAATCTAACAAGTCCCCTAGTACGTAATTGACTCTGTATACCTTTCAGTCGAAGTGGTTTTGTGTTCGGAATTGGACGCATAGTTAGAGTTGGGCGATGATGGTCCGGCTGATGAAAGTCCGCTCGGTAACTCGCCCGATGACGACATCAGTGAAGATGGCCCGCTCCAGCCAACACCTGGAGATACACGTTCGTTATGTTGAATTAGTATTTTACAATGAAAAAGAGTATCACTATTGTTATATATTTACATGGTACAGGAAGTGATAAGGGAAAGTTGAAAGTTATCTTATTTTCATATATATATCTATGTGTATCATTTTATTGCAGTTATGAATTTTTTCGTCGAATATAACTCGCTGTTATTGGACATTCATAACATAAACTTACGCTTATATTCCTGAAGGGGTATGTAGCACCCACATTTCGCCAGTTTATGTTTAGGTCCCAATGTAATAGGTGGCGATCGAGCCTATTGCCATTAACCGGGCACTTATAAACCTGCGGTACACACACGCATAACTTTGCAAAGCATCAAAAATTAATTAGTGTGTGTCATGGTGAAACCTGGGATCGAACTCGAACTCCATTACCTAGCACTACACATACCACTAGTCAACCGTGGTTGTCGCTGTTATTGGAATACAGCTGAAATCATGCTACTGGAACATGTAATGTAGGTTACAATTATGTTTTTGTTTATTGAAATCTACAAACTAAAAGATCAACCTGAAGCTATAAACTCCGCACGGGATTCCCTGTAAATACTTTAACCATACTTGTCAAGGCGCACAGTACATAACATAAACTCATAAACTCACGCCTACACATAGAGGTGCTAGCACTCACATTTCGCCAGTTTATGTTTAGGTCCCAATGTAATAGGTAGCATAATGTTATGGCTAATGAAATGCTGAGACGAGGTCTCGGGTTCGAGCCCAGGTTTTACCATGGCACACACCAATGACTTTTCGATGTTTTTCGAAGTTACGTGTGTAGTTATCGCAGGTTTATAAGTGCCCGGTTAATGGTAATAGGCGCACAGTAACTATACCTGTATTTTACCGCTGTACAGCTCTCTATTAAAATTTAATAACCGTTTCTACGTAGATCTTGATTAACAGATTTAGAAACATGATTATTGTAATAAAATGACGAGAGGCACTCATACTCACTGTTGGTAGGCGAGGGCTGCTTGTGCGCGGTGGTGGCGGGCGCGGGCGGCGTGCCCAGCAGCACGGGCGCGGCCGTCACGCGCTCCAGGAACGCGTCCAGCTGCCGCAGCGACAGCGCGTTGTGCAGAGTCTCCAACGGACGGATCGCCGGCACGCCGCCGAACCCTTCCACTGCCGCTACACACAACCAACCCCGAGGGTGATATCACGCACTTTGAAATCGTTGACAATACAGAGTACATTGTATAAAGCTGTCAGCTGTAGAACGCTGGGTATAATATTGTGTTTGCGCATCAACTGGGCTCTGTTTATCTGCAAATGTACCAGTAATTGATAGACTAACACGTTTTTGACGGTTTTTGGAGCTTGCAACTGTGCCGTTTAGGTTTCCAATTGGTGGGGGTTTCGAGGGAAGCGCGTGTTTTCTTTGGAGTGCGCACCGCCTTTGTCCAAGTTCTCCAAGGGATTTAAACAGGGAAGCCAGGGGATCCAAGTATATGGACCCTCTCCATCAGGGCATTTGCAGATTCGCAAAGCTCAGATAGTGAGCGAAGATCATGGATAATGGATACCCAGATTTTGGAACAACGTTTAGAAATTGGATTCGAACTAAGTTACCTCAAATAATATCAATAAACATGCGTAAGTAAGGATGATTGTAAAGGTGTAAGGTAGTAGTCCCCGTCGGGTGGCCCGTGACACTCACCGTTGCTGGCGCTGGCGGCGGGCGCCATGACCCTCAGGTTGGGCGCGGAGCTGGAGCCGGAGATGACGGCGGTGCTGAAGAGGCCGGCGGCCGACAGCTTGCCGCGCGCGCCCAGCCCCAGCATCTTGAGGTAGCTCATCTGGCCGGCGATGCTGTGCCGCTGGCGGCGCCCTGCGGCCCACGAGCTACAGCCCTGCCCCCACGCGGCGCCGCTCGCCCCGAACGTGATCGCGGACAGCGGGAGCTCGTTAGTCGAGGACTCGACGCCGTCCACGTTAATGACGGGGGTTAGCGGCTCGGCCGGGCGGCCGGACGGCGTCGGCGCGGTTAGTGCGGGGCGCGGGGCTGCCGCGGATGGCGTCGCGGGTTTAGTAGGGTGTTACGTACGAGGGGTTACATGACAGTGCCGGGTTAGTGGACGGGGCGGTGATAGAGAGAAAAATAAATTAGTGATTAATATAGATAGAGAAGTAAATATATATATATAGATACGAGATAAAGCGTGCTCGTAGAGGTATAGAATTGCGAAATGAAGTTCGTATTTGACATCACACTACATAATTAGGAACCCAACCTACGCAGTCGTTTGACGATCGTTCCCGGGCGCCTCGTGACGTGAGCCTCGATGTCGCCGACCTCCTCGCTCGCTCACACCCACAGTGATCGAGGGAGGAGGTAGGGACCGGGGACTTACGTCGGCATAGTTGTAACACACATTTTATACGATCTGTTGTAATACATTAACATTAGTAAGGTAAGTATGAACGCCGAAGCATGCAGGTGCCAAACAATAGTCAAACGTGCGCAAACACACGCGGTGAGCGAGAAGGCAGCGCAAACACACACAAGATCGCCGGCCAGACTGAGCTCAACGACAGCGACGCGGGGCTCTCGTCGCTCTACAACTCCAAAGTAATCACATAATGATAACACACACGGACACGGCCAAGGAGCGTGCCATAAACGTATTTAGTCAACTCAATCGTTTGAAACTTCAAACCGACAACAGATTACGACAGGACACATCTTACCAAAGTCAATGTTTGTAACCGAACATGCGAACATGCTGCTTACCTGGTGCGGTCTTCCTTTGCACAGTTAACAGACAAAACATGACACAACAGTGGTCCCTACACCTAGACTTGTACACGTCGGACACCACATACAACGTACACACGGTGTAACAGAATTAACGAGATACTAAAAACTTTTTGATTTTTTTTTTAATAAACCTCAGTCCCTATGGTATCGTTTCATCCAAATCCAACCACTGTTGACCACTGTTGGATTTGACATCAACCTTTTGTTGGATTTGAAATAACCAGAAGAGTAAAAATTATAAACATTTATGATGCGGGCAAGTATTTCTTTTATTTTGATTTAGGGCACGTCAATTTGGCTTCGCCTCGTCTGACGGTAAGCTGAAAGTAAAGTCTCAAGAAAGAGGAAAGAGGGTCATAAAATAATATGATTTATCGGTAGAAACACTCGAGGGTAATAAATTGGTATCGTTTAAAAACAATAATGGAAGTCAATTTCTCGATTCCGCAACCATCGCTATATTCCTGTTCACCGCACACTGTGCGTAGACACGAGACCCAACTTCAATTTCAATAAACTCCTGTTGCTATAAACAACAAACACACGGCAAAAGAGATAAGTATACACCGTCACATGTAAAGGTGTATATCTATTTCCTTGTCCATGTCTACTAGAATACTAGTATATGAGAATTCACTATTAAATCGATCGGGATATTTACCATGTTTGTTAATTTCTTCGCGTAACCGATATTTCGGCGTCGGTCATCAGTACACCGTGATCATGGTGCTTGCAACAGCGCCGAAATATCGGTTACGCGAAGAAATTAACAAACATGGTAAATATCTCGATCGATTTAATAGTGAATTCGTAAATGACCATGGCAATCTAAAATCATACATAGTATATGAGAGTTCCCAGTTAATTCTGTTACGTTCAGTATATCGTGTGCTACCTGGCTGGTCCACGAGCTGCAGGCTCTGGTAGTGTGGGCCCACGGCGCTGGCCAGGGGAAGCCCCCGACACGGCGGGAGGGCGCGTGACCCCGCCACACATACTGTCTCACACACATCTCAACTGTATCTTGTGTTTATCACGGATTTCAATTAAATACTATGTGTTATTTCCAAATTTGAATGAGTATAGTGATAGATAATATAGAAATTATCGTTCTGAACGCTTGGAATATATTATGTCCTGTTTCAGAAGAAATACCTATTTCATAAGTGCTTATATATTATGTTTTAAAAAGATTTTATTGAAAACCAAATGATTACTTATCATCGAAATTCAACCTTATTTGTCATGACATTAAAGTTGATTTTGGTTTTACGATTTCAATTTGTAGTCACATATTTTTCTGGTCCATCTGTCTAGTTCTATTCTATAAAACATTCCTTAATCAATCAGGAAAACGTTGTGTATGGTAATAATTTAAAAAAAAATTCTGGTCGTATTCCAAAATAAATCAATTACATTATGAATAACAAAATAACAGTAAGTATTTCACTGAAATCCGTGTACGAAGCAAAATTATAATTATTCGCCAAGTTAGCTACAGTTTGCAAGAAAATAAATTCCTATAATCTGGTAAAGCTAGTAGATCAACTACATAGGCTCAGAAATAATATAAATATAATAATGACAGACTGATAGGAACACCCTACTAAATGTTCAAGCAATTAGTATTGTGATTGCTAATTTTATGAAATAGAGCCAATCTGTTCACAATATCCAAGTCACAAAAATTAAGAAAAAACTATTGACAAATTATGGATGTTCACGGAGCACGTTTTTAACGTCATTAAAATTACTTACTGTCATTTGTGACAGTGTGTTGCCAGCTCTAAAACATGCTTTACGAACATACAATTATACAAAAAACATACATTACTCAGTCGAAAAGGGTTTTATGTTGATATTAATTCAAAACGCTGAAAGTAATATTCTGGAATATATCATAACATATAAAAGTTGTGGTAATATACTACTCATATATTAAGAGATAATATGTATATGTTTACACAGTAAACATATTATATTCTTTTAATATATGAGTTGTAGAATCCGGATAAACATACTTAGATAAATTTTAAACAATGCGAGCGATAAATATATACCCCTATTTGCTGTAGTTTACTGCCTGAAGAACAATTACATTCTATTTGATGACATGAGCTTTAGTTGTGATGTCATCAGATCATCATCATCATCATCTTACAGTTGTCCTCGGTTGCACGCGGGGTGCACCTCGGATCCCGGGGTTCACCTGGGTTTACTCTTTCACCGCCTTTTGATTTGGCCATTAAACCTTTTATGGCAATGATTGCCATCTAACCTCCCAACTCCGTGAGGAAAGTCTGCGCCAGATCCACATTCAGCCTAGCAGATGAGATTGACCGGGGACCTCTTTAGGGGTCCATAAATACCCCCGTAGGTGTAATATATAGATAATATACAAGGGTCTGGTGTACAAGGTACACTACACACAGGCAAATCTACACCGGTCTGGCTATTAGTGGGGAGGGATTAGTGGCCAGTCATGCGAGTGCTGCGTACGCGCACATACTTACCGTTGTCGTGGCTCTGTTTATGTTGGTCGTAGCTGCGAGCGCGGGGAGGCGCTTCTTCGGCGTCCTTGTGCTCCTTTTCGTCGCCCTAGAGAATTAATTGATTATTGCAAAATATTGTATGGAAGTGAAAAAATAGTTTCTTATTGTATAAAAATAGTAATATTTTATTTAGTGTTATAATTTCGTAACTTTTTTTTATTTTTATCAAGAAACTATCATCCCTTATGATAAAGAAAGCGTTTTTTAAGTATACTTTAATTTGTGATAATTATTTTAATTTGTTGATAAGTCACCAAATTAAAATCTGGCCACATTTAGTATGTCTAGGCCATGTCTAGGCACGCCTAGCGTCTAGTAGCTCTAGCCGTGTGCCAGTACGGCTCGTACCTGCGCGTGGTCGCGTGTGTCGGTGTCGGCGTGGCTGCGCGCGCGCAGCTCGGCGTTGAGTCGCGCCGCCAGCGTGGACGCCTCGTGGCCGCTCACGGTGTAGTGCAGGTTGCTGTAATTGTCACTGCACGACACAAACATATATCAGTGCTCAGTGCAAATATTTGTATGCATGAATATGAATATCTGCATTGGTCTGGGTGTTTCTATGTATAATATGTATGTATTTACAAAAAAAAAATGTATCTAAGTATGTTTATCCGCATTTCTAGAACCCGTAACACAAGCTAGTTAAACTATGCTTACTATGGGTCTAGATGGCGTTGTGTAGATTGTCCTACAGTATTTATTTATTTATTTATTTATTTATAATATTTTAATTTTTGAAGTAAACAGTGAGTGAGGCCTATGTGACTTAATGCCTAGTAGTAGAATGTGACAGGCTAATTGGTTGATTGATTGATATTCAGTATCTCTATCCTTGAAGACAGTATATTTGGATATGAAACAACGAAACGGTAGTAATTTTTTATGTATTGAACTTACCATATCGGTATGGGATCGGAAGGCCTCATTTTTGATTTTGATGATTTTTTCGGTGAGAAGGTATTATCCAGTTCATCAGCATCCTGTGAAATGTATGCATATATGTGACTATAATACATCATATTTTCGAATATATTTCTGTACGATAATGGGTAAGAAAATCATGGTGGTAAGTACGAGATTCCACCACATCAAATTAGTTTTTAAAACTTACAGGTTGCAATGTTTCTTGGCTAGCCATATTGTCGTCTTCGCCTTCTTCCTCTATACATTTTACCTCATCAGATGAACTTTGCTGTAAATAAATAGATGCTAATAAATGAAATTGAAGCTGAAGAGACGTACTAAACAGACGAAAACAAATAATGATACAAAACATACTGAATTGTTAGTAGTGGAATGGTTCCGGCTGTGTGGCCTGAAGCCGGGCCCTGGCGGAAGGTTCTTTTGCACGCAGCAGTTCACGCCAGGACTGAAGTGAAGTTCTACGTGGAACCTGGAAGTACAATTGATTAACCTTTCACTTTTGCTTTGCTACTCATGAGATTTTAGAACCTATGGCTGGTAGGATCATACAGGATCATCCTATTTCTTCCCGTTGGTGTCGTAGAAGGCAAGGGCTCTTCGCAATCCGATAGTAAACATAGAAGCCTACGGCAAAGGACCCGCTTGACGGTTATAAGCTCATCCTCTAATATGTGTAATGTAACCGAAAATCACACTTAACCAAATGTGGGTATCAATACACCTCTGTTAACTCTTTCGGTGATTTACAGATCAAAATAATTGTTTATCTAATGGCTATTTTTAAACAAGCATTGTTACTTAAAATACAAGTTTAAATAATACATGTAGATACAAGATAATGACGACAAATTTAATTAATACATGTCAATATAGGAGACAATACAAGACAATTGTACAACGGTGTACATAACTCATAATCATGCGTTGCTCCGTTGCTGAAAAAGTCTGTTCTCATCTTGATGAAGCTCTTTGTGTATAACTCACCTTTCTTCAGAGTAAGGGTCTTTGGTGGGGTCCTCATATAGCATGACAACTATTTGCGACATGTAGTTTAGCTCAGAGACCGTCGATACGTACTCCATCGCGCGGCGCCATTGCTCGTCTTTTAACACCTACAATTTATTATACTTAATACAAGTTGCAGGTAAGGCAAATAAATTCTTCTCTGTCCCTATGTATGCTTAAATCTTTGAAATTACGCAAAAGATAGGAGTGATTGAAGAGGAATGTTTATATGTATAGGTATAACATCATGGTGCGGAGCAGGAATCAAAAATGTTGCAAAAACGGGGTGACGCAAACGAAGTTGCGTGGGTCAGCTAGTTATAGATAAAAAATAAAATCTCAAAAATTATCTAGATAACTGAGAAACGGCGAAATAAGCTCATCTGAAATGTATAGTACGTCTGTAATAATATGATTAATAATTTTGAGTAATGATGATTAATATGATTAATAATTAAAAAAAGATTACATTCACTTTTTCTTTACTTGCGGATACCCCCAGTCGAATTCGAACCGACTAAAACCGCACGGCCGTCTCGGGCCAACAGTTGCTGATGGTGAGGTAGCCTCTGGCATATCCCTCAGTCCCCGGCTTGCATTTTACATTCACTTGGTTAGGAATTGATTTTAAGAAACCTCATTATTTAGTCACCAAAAGTATTTTTTTTACCTATCAAATAACTATTCCGGCCGGCCGTCAGTGCCGGTTGTCATACGAACATCTATGGCACTTGTTACGGGTAGTTGGAGCCCTCAAAAGTCAGACTAGCCTAACAACTTCGATATCGCCAATTTGGTTATGGAGGTCCGATGGCAGTCACTTCACGGAAAATACCGAAGTTTAGCCACATCTTAGTAAGATTAGATAGCCAACCGCAACTGAGTTGGGAATAGGCTCATAGAATGATGAGGTTTATGACAATTGGTTAATCACTACATAGTATAAAACAAAGTCGCGTTCTCTGTCCCTATTTTTCATGTCCCTTTGTATGCTTAAATCTTTTAAACTACGGATTTTAATGCGGTTTTTTTAATAGATATAATGATTAAAGAGGAAGGTTTATATGTATGTAACATCATGCTACGACCAACTGGTGCGGAGCAGGAATAAAAAATGTTGCAAAAGCGGAGTGACGCAGACGAAGTTGCGCGGGTCAGTAGTCACTAATAAGAATATAAAATCTAAAACTTACGTCTAACAAGCCTCCAAACCGAAGCACCGTCAGTAGCGAGTGTACATGGCTCTCGCTGGTAAAGTACAGCCGCGTACGGACGTGCCGGCCCGGACTTGATACTCCGTGACTGTACCTAGGGTCGAAGTGTTGTCGATTCAATACATTTCCTAGCATTAATTATGTCTTTGAATACAAAATATTTTGCTAGCCACTACAGTGCCAGTATAAACAAATAAAAATGTAAATACTTTAGAATCAGTAGCATGAACTCCTATCGAATTCGTAATGTAAAGGTTTCGAGAGAACAGAGCATTGTGATTGGCAGTCTGCCTCTTGTGAACGTGTATGCGTGTGTAGCCCGCCAATCGCAATGCTCCGTTCTGTCGATACCTTTACATTACGAATTCGATAGTATTTCGTGCTAAGGTTACAGGATTTCCTTTCGCGTGTAGTTGTAGGCTGTTTATAGAACTTAGGCGATGGACCTGATGGAACACGAGAGGCGTCAAACTCGTGCTTGTAGAAACCTTCTAATGCCGTTCTTGAAGAACCCCATATTGTAGGTACTGAGTTTTTTATTGCGAAATTCTTTTCAATCAGGGTATACCTATTGCCTTGCTAATCTAACTGTAAATGTAGGAGCATGGAGCATTGATTTTGACGTTGCGTTACTTTTTTCGTTAATTTTTCCGCACACTGTGTAATTGGAAGTGTCGATATCTCAGTTTTTTAGGGGTAGGTCCTACGATTGAGAAGTCTCAGGTTCGGATTAGATCGAGAGGTAGGGGGAATATTTATAGATTTTTTTTTTTCAAACACAATGTAAATTGTTCATGAAATAAATAAATGAAAATGAAAATATTGGTAATTTCAGTTACTTATTATTCTTATTCATAAAAAAATATATACTAATTGCCTAAAGTCACAACTACTCGAGTCGACACCTAAAGAAATCATTCAATAATAATTCAAATGGCATATATATCAGTAACAGCAAATCTCACCTCGGGTTCAGTCTATTGACGGTCTCTTCGCCAGACTCCTCTATATTCCTCTGAAGATCTGCTCTTATTTTCTTTAACAGTGGCGTACAAATACCCTGGCCTATGGTCAGCTTCTCTTGCATGGTCAAACCGTATTCCTTAAAGAACATATGAGACATTTATTTTCACAAATCTTTAAAATATAAGGGCATAAAATGTTAGCTCGATGTCAATTTTAGATATATCATGGCTTTGCTTTATTAACTTCCACAGGTAATTAACAATAGCCTCCAATTGGAACACGTTGAACTATTATTTCAAGGCACATTCAGGTTACTTACTCCTTACATTTGTAATGCAATGGCCGCATATTTACGAATAAACTATTAAAACGAACATATATAAAATTATCACATACACTTGTGATTAGAAATATTTCCTTTTTACCTGTCAACTACATTGACTAAAAGATTTTTTTTTAAAAGAATGTTAGGAACCGAAATTAATAATATTCCCTCTAAGCCCTACAGTTAAACTCAATGACTAGTGTTAGGAGTAGGTTCCCATTTCGGTAATGTAATGGCCAGGACTGGAACCTACGACCTCACTAAGCTACCGAGGCTTAGTCGTGTGCACACGGCCAAAACGATACAGCTACACTTTTTATATCTTTTTATATGTGTATTGACGAGAGGGGAAGGGCAAGGTATCTCCCATTTTAAATACACAAAGACAGACAAACACACGAACCTGTGGTATAACAATATCAGCTAAATACTTGGCATAGATGTACAGTTCCTCAGCGAGGTCGAACTGAAGCGTGTGCTGGTTATGTTGCAGGTCGTACTTGATGCAGTCGTATATGTCCGGAATCTTCGATATGTCGTAAGATTTGTTCTTTGTGCAGAAGTCCTTCTCGATCTTACCCCACCGACGACCCATTAGTTCCCATGTTTCACCGTGGTACAATATTGTATCTGTGAAATAAAGGATTTAGTTGGTCTATGAAGTACTACATACTTTAGAATACATATTAGGTGATTGTTATTATTATTATAAATCAATAGCTAAATTCATTGCGTGACTGTAAATTTCTCGATTCCTTGAACAAATTGAAGTCCGACCAATGGTGGCGTCCACCGTCTTGTCGATACTATTAGAGAGCTGCCGATTAGTTGTTAAGACGCTAAACTCAAGTTACGGGCAAGTCACATGCAGTGTTTCACATTTCGGTTTCAAACTAGTTATGGAAACTCGTGACTCCGTTTGCCTCGTGTACAAGTCGCGATACAAATGTATGTGCATCGAGTTTCGTTTGAGTTTCGTAATGTCTTACACTCATGGCTCCTATATTACAATGTTTGTTACCACTTATTATTTAAATTACCTCGCCCTTGATATAAATTGCCCTATGGCCCTATTTGTTATTGTCGCTGGTAGTCGTCAGCAGGCAGTTTTTATTAACATCGGCGGTTTCACCCGTATAACTTCTGATTCCGACACATTATCAGTATACTAAATAAGCCAGACATCATAAAATGTATAAAATAGGTGCCTAAAGATAAAATAATTATTACACTCAGCTCTAAAGAAACCAATCTCTCCTCTTTATAATATTAATGAAAACACGCGGTAGCCTAGCGGTATGGCATTTTCACTAATATTCGTATCGTATTATACGAATATTAGTGAAAATGCATTGATGCCGACTTCCAAATAGGTATTGTGTTAAATATCTCACCTTTGGTCTTCGGATCGTCCTTCTTCGTGAGCACGATGTGCACGAGGTGCTGTATGAGCGTGTGCACGTGTGCGCAGCAGTGCACGGGGTTCTTCACAAAATCCATCGCCGCGTTAATGCTGATAGACTCGCACGGGTTGATGCGGGCGCGGTCTTCTTCTGTGAATTCACGATCCACTTGCATGGCTTCGTGCAGACGAGCCTTGGCCCTGTAACACGATAGCAATTGCCTCAATATTATTTTAAAATTCAAAATCACGGTAATTGAGCATCACCATCCATCCTAATTGAGCAGTCAGACTGGGAAAGTGCCTCCGCCCTAAAGAATACCACGGCTAATAATAACCTTGTGTTGTGTTTCCGGCGGTGAGTAGCGTAGCCAGTGGGGAGACCGAGAAACTTTTCTTTGTCTTCTGCACTGACAGCACAGAAATCTTAAACTTCATCCCTCCCCTTCTCCCTACTCTCTACATGGTTGGCAGCACGAGTGTGATACCCTCGGTATTGCAAACATCCATAGGCCACTCTAATCGCTTTACATCCGGTGGGCCGTGTGCTTGTCTGCTACCTAAGTGGTATACAGAAAAATCGAGCAAGAGTGATGGTGACGAGTACCAGTACAGTAAAAATATGTTTCAATTAGAGTCTTACAACCAAAAGTTACGTCACTTACATGTTTTGAACCTTGGACGAATCACAATCATTGTCAAGCAATCCATTCGTATTGGCGGATTTCACCATCTGAACCAGTATCGGCGTCAATTCCCCTTCTAAAGCGAGAAGTCCCTTCGCGAAGGCGGCTGCGGTCATCTGCACCCGTCCTTCATCAGACGCGTAGATCTTGAGATCGTGACGGAATGTGGAGTGAAGTCGGAGGAGGCCAAGACCCTGGGTACCACCCTCCCCTAAAAAAATAAAATAATTACTCTTATAATGTGTTAATCTAAAATTCACTTCCTCGCACGTACACACACACGCAAGCGCACACACGTACATTCAAACTTTCATATTTATAATGTTAGTTCTGAAATGTTTTTAAGAAATATACTGACCAGGTATATGCCGCCCTTGACCACCAGGGTACATGCAGCGGAACATACGGCCGAGCTCCTCCGCCTGTATGCGTCCTGCGGGGGTCAACTCGCCGCCCCACTTGAGTATCAATACGAGTGATGGCTCGCCCCCACCTCCTACTGTACAACAAATACAAATCAAATATAGATCTGCCAAAATCAAGGATGAAGAGATGAAAGGCTGGTTTCTGAATTGAGGAATTGAAGTTTGGTTCACCAACACGTACTTACGCCTAGTGCGCACTATGATAATGACAAGACTCACTGCGCAGTACGATATTGACAAGACTCACTGCGCGTAAGTACGACAATGACAAGACTCACTGCGCGTATATACAAAAGTATCAAGACCCACTGCGCGTAAGTACGATGGTGACAAGACACATTGCGCGTAAATATGAGAGTGACAAAACTCACTGCGCGTAAGTACAACAATGACAAGACTCACTGCGCGTAAGTGCAACAATATCAAGACCCACTGAGCGTAAATACGATAGTGACAAGACACATTGCGCGTAAATAGGACAGTGACAAGACTCACTGCGCGTAAGTCCGATAGTGACAAGACACCAGTGGCGAAGTGTCCATATAACCCGATTCCTACCGGCTTACCTTTGCAAAAACGCTTAAGCATTGGCTATTAATAAATTATAAATCAATGAAACCACATTCATTTAATACACAAAAATATAAAACAAAAAGTATTCTGTTACGTAAATCGCAATTATAATAATTATTTACATACATTGCATATTACACATATTTCTCATAACGCCATCTAGTTCTCAAATAAGGAAGGAAACCTATGATTCTGTCTGAACGCGCGCGGAAGGTAAGCCCGCCGGCGAAATCGGAATCTAGTAATACAGAGTCGCACGCACACATGCGCAATTTTTCTTAGTAGTGTTCGTAAAAATATGTGGCGGGATAAGCCGGTATTCAGCGAGTTATGACAAAGAGGGAATATACGATAAGAATTTGCGAGAACGAGAGAGCACTAATGTGAATGTAGTTTGTTTTGATTTCATTACCCTGAAGTTGAGGCGAATGAGCGATGTATTCAAATATTTCAAATTCATCATTCATTGACATTAATTTTTTATTTCATCAATAATTATTTATGTTATAAAGTACTGCAAGTAGTTTGAATTCGCTTTTTTGTGTGAAGTAGTTATTACTAAGTATAATTTGTGTTTGTGTTTGTGTAGTGTACTGGCTGTTGTGCATTGATTGCCATTATATTGTCGCAGTAGGTACGTAATATTTTGGTAAGTAGTTTTGTCCGACTGATTTTTGTTGTGTGAGGACACATCTTTCTCGAAATTAAATTATGAAAATAAGAAACATATAGTTCAGTTAGGTCGAGCCCGCCCTGTCATGAATATAGAAAACTAGATGACCCGCGCAACTTCGTCTGCGTCACCCCGTTTTTGCAACATTTTTCACCTCTGCACCGCTCCAGTTGGTTGCAGCATGATGTTATCTACATATAAACCTTCCTCTTCAATCACTCTATCTATTAAAAAAACCACATCAAAATCCGTTGCGTAGTATCAAAGATTTAAGCATACAAAGGGACATAGGCACAGAAAACGCGACTTTGTTTTATAGGTACTATGTACTTAGTGATAAACAGCGCGATGGATTTACGAAATATTTTAATGTATCTCATTACGATAAATATAAGTGGCTCACTGGTATAATAATCATCAGTGCTCACACGTATAGTAAATGTGGGTTGAAATTTCCTCAACCATTTGGGCCTAAGCATCGAACCAGCCAGTCACAGCTTTTGAAAGGAGTACCTACACATTACAATCGGCCATGGTAAGTTTCATTTCTTTCCTTCGGCTTCCCTTTCAAAAAAATCCACCCTTCGCCACTGCAAGACACACTGCGCGTAAATACGATAGTGAAAAGACACATAGCGCGTAAGTAAGACAGTGAAAAAACTCAGTGCGCGTTGATGAGACTCAACTACAAGTTCATAATACAGAAACTTCTGGGTTTGGTATTGGTTGTTGCTACTTTGTTCGGTCTAAACCGTACCTAAAGAACACCGAAGTACCTTTATAATCTCCATGACATAAACGTCCTGGTTAAAAACAGTAACAAACAGGTAGATAGATTACTTTCACATTTAGATAAGGGTGTGTAACTGATATATTCAAATAATGATATGGACGTAACAACATCTATATCTAAGTGTATATCTAAAGAGGTTTATGTTTGCATTCAAACATACGCAGCAGTGATATCACTATGCACTCAAGAAAATCATGCTAGTTATTACTTCCTCTTACATCATGTAATGTACAAATAATGCTAATCTTGTTACAAATATTGCCACTGTTGAGATTTGCGAGATAAGACGTGATATTAAGATCTATTTTCACTTCAACTGATAGCATTTAACCTACTTATTAATGGATTATGATATCTATACTGATGTATGCCTACTTACGTTATAAAGTTGAAGAGTTTGTTTAGTTTAGTTAGTTGAACGCGCTAATTTTAATTAACTACTGGTTCTAATTAAGAAATATTTTTGTGTTGGATAGTATGCTTATCGAGGAAGCTTATAGGCTATATATCAGCACACTACTACTAAATAGCGCGGGGCAGTAATCACAAATGTCCGCAAATCCGGTAATTCCCATACACTATTGAAAAAGTAACGGATACCACCCTCACTGGAGCCATTGAAAGTGGTTATGTTGAACTTGAACCAACTAAAACACACGCCGTCTTCGGGTCTTCGGTTGCCGGACGCGAGACATGAGATAGTAGGTAACCCCGACCGACCGGTTGGTTAGTTATATGATACTTTTGACTTTTAACATATCGATGTAGTAGCTTTTGAGGATTGTAAATAGGTTGGTCGTTGGTTACAAAAACTAGTTTTTGATAAAAGTGGTTCGTGTCTGTCATATTTTAGTATGCACTGTTGCAGGATAAGTATACTGTTGTGCTACATTCAATACACTAAAGTGACTCAAAAACAAGAAAAAGTAATCTCAATGTCGTCCGTTCGTGATGACTAAAATTACCAAATAGTATCAAACATCCATCAAAGGTCCTGATTCTGCTAATTTATATTCGATTTCGATTCGGTATCAAATTAAATGTCAAAAAACGAACACCATTTCGATGCAGAAATGGGTAATTCTGCATAGAAATGGTGCCTTGATCTAATGTAAAAATTGTATGATTATGAGGTTGAATCGAAACTGAGCGTTAGCCATCATAGAAATTAACAGATATGGTCAACATTCCTTAGCGCTAAAGTATCTGGTGGTATTAATGCACGTGCATCTTGGAGTATTCAATCAATAGTGCAAATTTTTGGTAGTTCGGTTTGTCACACACATACACAAGATAATATACAGCGGTGTTTACAACCTTCTGGTAGCAGGTAAAGGCGACACGGCGGTGTTACAAAAATAGGCGAATCATCTAAACAAACCACAAACACTTCATATCACGACAGGCATTTGGTTTGTTTGCGTGTACTTAAGCTGGTAACTTAAAAATAATCTGTACTATGCGCTGTGATTGATAATAACAACTATAGTGTAACAACTACTGTTTTACAAAATAAATAAATAATTTTATTGAGTCATGTGGAGTAATAGAATAATATCAGAATAATTATTTATATTTGATGGCACTTAGTGAAATTTATTGTTATACATTATTGATAACACACTTATCCATGATGAAATATCATGACACACTTATACTTTTTCTCCTTCTCTTCATAATTATCATGGAGAAGTATAAGTGTGTAATAAACAATGTATATTATAATATAATATTTTTATTAACAATCAACATCTCCACGTCCTTGTCTCAATTAATTCTCCTCAACACATTCCTGTCAGATATCATGTCCCCAGTCAATTCCTTCTTCACACAATTCATCCATCTTTTCTTAGACCAACCTCTTCTCCTAAAGCCCTATAAATTCATACTTTGGACCTTTTTTACAACATTACATTACTATCTATTATTATTCTGCACATAGTATGTCCATACCACGACAGTTCATTTATCGCATTTTATTAATATACTATTTCAAAAACTAATTTTCTAAATCTGGTGCAACTACTGTATAACATTTTGTGATCTAACTACTGTTCTATTTTTGAGTGAAAAAGTCAACAACTAGAACAATCTCATCTCTACACTATGCACTTACTTTTTTACAAGGTCTACCTATCTCAGTTGCCAAAGTAATCTTCAGACTGTGCGTTCGCGGGTTAAAGTGCCGAAATTTTATAATTCAATTTCAATTTTATAATAGAAAAAGATATATGTTCACTTTTTCGTAAACCTTTAAGAAATTATACTTATTTTTTTTTTGTTAACTAAGCCATATTTATTGTTCTATCACGTTACTGTCCATCTCAAAATTAATACTCGGGTAACCTAACCCTAACTATATACCTGGAAGAGATTGTTTCAAGGGATAAGACCGTCAATTGTATGTATAGAAAATTGTTTAAGTGTACTTATTATTATGTCTATAGTGTAATTTTTTTTTGATGAACAATAAAGAGTTATATATCTATCTAGTACGTAGTAACAATGTATTTAGATTGAATCCATAGTAGACCTCCATTCGAAAGGAAATACATAAAAGAAAGGTTGGTATCAGTTTAAAAGTGCCCGGTTAATCGCAATTGGCTCGCCACATTGGGACCTAAACATAAACTGGCGAAATGTGGGTGCTAGCATCTCTGCCTACCCCTTCGGGGATATAGGCGTGAGTTTATGTTGTTATGTTTTATCAGTCAAAGCGCATAGAACAGGTGTGATAGGCAATAAATAAAGTGCAAAGCGGACCGTTGTCGAGACACTGTGGCGCGTTACCGTCGTCGGAGCTGGAGCCCCGCGGCCGGCCTCGGGGCTGGTACTTCATCTGCACCTTGCGGTTGATGCCCGAGAAGTGCCCGTACCTGATCGAAGTCAAAGTCAAAAATCATTTATTATGAATATAAGTTACATAAATAATCAACATAAAAAAACACAGGTACTTAGTCTAAATACTTGAATTGAGCGAATAGGTCATTTCCAAGCCTGTTGTTCATCTAAATAATCTGGAATTTGTAGTAGACCTGAAACCGCGGTAGCCTAGTGGTATGGGTAATGGACTGCTGAAGACGAGGTCTCGAGTTCGATCCCAGGTTTACCATGGCACACACCAATGACTTTTCGATGCTTTTCGAAGTTATGTGTGTATTTATCGCAGGTTTATAAGTGCCTCGGAGAGCACGTTAAGCCGTCGGTCCCGGTTACCATACAAACATCTATGGCAGTCGTTACGGGTAGTTGGAGCCCTCAAAAGTCCAACCAGCCTAACTTGGAACTTCGATATCGCCATTGGTCATTAGACCATTGGTTGTGGAGGTCAGATGGCAGTCGCTTCACGGAAAATATCGAAGTTCAGCCGCATCACAGTTAGACTGGAAAGCCGACCCCAACTGAGTTGGGAAAAAGGTTCAGGGAATGATGATGTAGTAGACCTTTTGTCAAAGTTTACTTCTAATTACGGTTTTGAATTAATTTACACATTTACATACACATTTAATTTTATTAGGGACCTTGTTAAAAAAGTGTATACAGTAACCCTGGAATGAATAACTCTAGTTTTTTGGAATCTACTATCACAGACTAATCAGTTTACAAGATTGTTTTTGTGTGTGTATACTTCCTTTCCTTTATTGTCATGCTTCATGCTAGTACGTGCAGTAAGTTAATGAATAGTTATGTGTAAGAATGGAGCGAGCCCCACCAAGACCTGCGAGCAAAAGCTATCCTCACCTGTTGATTAACGGGTGAGGCTCTAGCGCAGACTATCGCCTAGGGGCGCACCCATAAAGACCGTATAAGCCGAGATAAGGTCGTATAAAAGAGGAGACGAGACCTTGGGGTCTAATGCGAACAGATGCAACCGAAAACAACGCTAAGATAATGATGATGATTAGAGATGATTTCTTTGTATGGTCAAATTTCACTCTAGTGAGAATCTCAAAAAGGTGTTCAATTTATATGTCTATAGACTATATCAGAATCTCAAACTTACATTTCTAAAACACTTTTCAGCTGTTCCAGTTTGCCTTGCTTCTCTTCAATCTCGGGGTCGGCGTGTCTCGTCTGTATGTCAGATAGCAGCGCACGCGCAATGTCCAAGATCTCTTGTAGTTGTTTAGGTTTTTTTAATTTCACATGTCCACGTTTAAAGCCGTCGTACTTTTCAAATATTTCAAAGAATCTGCAATAAGGAAAGTTCGTGCTCATGTTTCAGACTAATCATTGAAAGTTACATAATTATATGAGTCTCTTACTTAGAGAAAACTTAGCTGTGTTAGATATACATACTGACTCAGATCTATTTTTAAACAGAATTATCAGATTACATTAAATGGCGGAAAATAATATAGACACAGTTCGCGCTGTACCGTAATACTACCATAATTTGGGTATAGGTATAGGCACGAGTTATGGACTTAAAATGTGCTCAAAATGCTGCGTTTTTACGCTATATTTGAGGATAGCACGGGGTGTAACGGTGGTGGGCGAGCTCAAATCTACTAATCGTATATTATATCAAAACAATCCACACGCGTCAAAGCTTATTGTCTCTCGCGACTTAGGTCCAAGATTCGTGTCGATAGGTATAAGTGCGTGGCGAGACCGGGGGATATCGACCGCCAGTTTTGGTCAATCCGCCGCCAACGCTTACGGCCGGCGGTATCTCGTTCGCACTTGACTCTTTTCTTTTGGTCTTTCTTTCTCTTTCTTCACCTCGTATCCCACCACGCCGCGCGTACCTAGAATGCGGTACAGCGGCCGCGGTCGGTCTATTGTACTCAGGACCGTGTTAACGACCCATTTAACTAACATTTTTTTTGCTGGAACATTATACAAAAGTATTTTGATATGTTTTGCAGATTAGTATTTTCTCATTTTGACGGAATCAATTGCAGAAAAAATTCAATTTAACTAAAGGCTTAAGGACAATCTTTCTAGTATAATTTATAACGAAAAAGACCACAAGGAAAGAGTGTAAGTATGGATGGATGGGATGAAAAATATCATTAACTCACGTACCGTGGGGTAGATGAATATAATATAGATCTTAGAATATATAATATAGAGCATACCTTTGATGTCTAACTTCTACTTTCATCTTCTGCTTAGGAGTTCTGTCTCCGTGCCTTATGACGGCGACCACACATCTCAATTCCATCATCTTGCCAAACGTCGTGGGCACGATGGGAGGGTCGTCTAGCTGGAAGGGAACTGACCACGGAATGTGCAACGTCGGGGCCAGTTCTCGAAGGATCATGTTGCCAAGAATCTTGGCGCAGTCATCGTAATACTTATTCGAATTCTTAACGAATGAGAAGCCGTTTACGTCACACACGAAGGATTTGCCGTTCGCCCTATGGATGTAAAGGATTCGATAATTTTGGTGTCATGTTTTGTGGTATGAAATTACTAGTAAATTTGTACGCAACTAAAAACTTTCATTTATCACTGAGTACCCAGGAATACAAATAAAGATGGTTAAAGTATAAAAAGCGTCGAAATGAAAAAAATATGATATTTTGCTTTAGATTTTAGATCAGTTGCAAAGGACTAATTTAAAAAAGGGGCTGCCCACTCCACAAGAAATGCGGGAGTTTGTGATATACCTAAGGGGTGTTAGGCGAACGTTCGATATACCTACGACGATACCTACTACTGACCAATTTAACAAAAATGGACTACTTTTTTGACTGCAATATTATTTTTTGGTTGGTACTGTGATTTTAAAGCCTTTAAGATAGATAGGTAACTCTTTATTGTACACAATAAGATAAAAATTTACACTATGGACACAAACATATGTCCATAGTGTATTTTTTTTCTGAGACAAAGGAAAATTACGAATGCTTTAAATGGATCTAGTAGCTCAGGTGGACAGAGCCTTCTCCCCGTAAGAGACACAGTCTAGAGATTCACTATTTTCGATTTTAAACCGATTTGAAAAGACAATAAGTTAAAAGACTCACCTGAGCAAATCGAACCCGCATACGGTCTGTTTGAACGCAAGACAAACTTTCCTAGATATAAGTTTCTCTTGATTCGACAGTATCACGGGGTATCTTATCTCTTTTCCTTCCGAGTCCCTCTCTACTTTTCCGTCGAGCGCAGGACTCTTGCGGGCCTCCGCATGTGCGTAGTCTGGACCTACTGTGTATACCTTAACATCGGTACCTGGTGGAAATAACGTTTGTTTAAAATTTATTTCCGTTTTTGAAGGACGTAACGAGATTACAAAACGTGCCTTTAAAATCTTCTCTTACACAGTTAAAGTCCGACATGAGTATTGTTTAGAGTGAATGAAACAATATAATAAACGCTTTTACATTCAATTTTGAACTTTATGATCATGTAAATAATGATAAAAATTCCATGGCAGACTGTCATGACTAAGGGGAACAATTTGTAAAGTCAGGGTCCTGATCTCACAGCGTGTGTGATATGCCAGAGGCTAGCTCACCCTCGACAACTAGAGGCCCAAGACGGCCGTGCGGTTTTGGTCGGTTCGAGACCGACATAACCACCCTCGAAGTCTTCGGCGGAGGGTATCTGTGGGAGATTTCCGCACAGAGAAAAAAAAAGTTCCTATCTAAAAGAAAAGTTAGTATACTACCTATTTGATTTAAAATATTCATCGAATTAATATTAGCTCATTCATTTTAATTAAAGGTGAGATAAAATACTTTGTATAAATTGGGTACGATACATAGTCTGAATTGGTGGCACAGATAACGTTTATACTTTGGTTAGTAAACACTGACATCATCATCATTTTATATTTAGAACATGGAATACGGAAACACTATAAATAGTTGGACAGGCCTCAAAGCCAATTCCTGCCAAGTTCACGAAAACGTGTCAACACTCACCATCAGTTGGCATAAAATCTTCGTAAATAAACGACCCCGTTTTTCTCACTCTAGATTCCGGCGAATATATGCTACTACGGCTTCCTATCTGTAAACAAAAAAAAAAACATAAACTAAACTAAAATTTTGTAGTTTGTACACGTTCAAGTAAAATTGCGCAAACACAAATGCACGTTCTTTAAATTTGCACAAATATCTTCCTACACAATTGTGACAGTATATTTGTGCAAGCCTAAATTTGAGCAATTACACTGAAGTGTATAACTACCATTAGTTTATGATAGTCCAAGCAGAAAAAATTTAAAGAGGAATATTTGTAGAATATATAATTAGGTACTAGCTGACCCGCGCAACTTTGTCTGCGTCACCCCGTTTTTGCAATATTTTTCACTTCTGCTCCGCACCAGTTAGTTGCATGTTATATACGTATAAACCTTCCTCTTCAATCACTCTATCTATTAAAAAACCGCATCAAAATCCGTTGCGTAGTTTTGAAGATTTAAGCATACATAGGGACATAGGGACAGAAAACGCGACTTTGTTTTATACTATGTAGTGATATAGGTACAATAACGCTATCGGTGTGATACACACAGACTTTTTTTAAAGTAATAAGAAATACCTACTAGTAAACTCGGTTAAAAACTAAATTACTGGCTTTAAGAGTGTATTCAGTCAGTAGTATAGTCGCCAGATATCGAACCCGTGATCTCCCGATTGTAAGACCTACTCCATAATGAGTAAGCAACCGACGATAAGTCAGAGTGTGCATAATTCGATATTGATAACTGACAAGAGTTCAACGAACGTATATATACTCGTCACATATAAAGAGCAAGATATTGATGACTTTCCTAAATAGTTTTGTACAGTCAGCGACAAAACTGAATATAAAAGAAAATGTAGTATACAGAAGGGATATAATGTTATTACCTTCCTAAACAGTCGCTGGCTGCCTCCACCCGCGGAGGTAGGGTAATAAATATAAATGTTGTGATCCTCAGCCGACACAGGTTTCTCCACAAAAGGCTTATTGAACACGACGCCGTTCACTTCCACGTGGTCTTCGGATTCCACAAGCTCGTGGTCTATAAAAAAAACTTACGTTCGATTTCTTTTTTCCTTTATGTAAAATCCACGTGTCGTGTCTTCCATCCAATGAATATGTTAATATAACAACACAAAGAAACCAAACAATCTGCCAAATCGCGTATAAGTAAACAAACGTACCTATTTATTTCATGAAAATATTCAACAATATTAAATCCTCTATCATTATCATACATAGGTACTTCAATTTAAACTAACATGGGAAACGCCTAGATATTTCAAATATGTCTTCTCTTTCGCATCTAACTACCGCAGCCCTTGAATGCTCTCTACTACTCAAAGGGACACGTGGAGAACCTTCGAGCATCCCTCTACAGGTTCACTCTCGCCTCGGCCGCAATTGGCGGTAAGCGGTCTCGTCTTCCCCCGGGTTGAGAGGCGTTGCCGTCCCCGTTGCGTAGGGTTGTCTGCTTGGACCGGGCCCCCCAATGTTACGACCTTCGAGAACAAACTTCGCAAGTAATATACAGGACTCTGACACTTGTTCTTCACATTCTACCATTACACATATTTGAGAGGCTTCTTACAAAACTATATCTGTTACCTTGCATGCATTCAGACCTTTTTTTAAGGCTCATACTCTCTCCAAAATAAGTACCACTTTACATGCACCCCTCCCATATTCAGTATACGTTTTCATTCATCTAAGGTCGCCTGAAAGGGATCGCCGTTGGCGATAAGACCGCCCATTTTATACTTATTACTGCACTGCTAACTTTATCTTTTGATGTACAATAAATAATTATCTATCTATCCATGAAATGATTAGACAACGATTTAATGGATAGTGGCACTGCTGATCATAAAAACAATAAAATAAATTAATATTTTCAGTCAAGTTGGGTTGGCTAGGTAATTCAATTTGAATAAAATGTAAATAAATTCAATGATATAAAGAATAGGTGAATTCAATTTATAAAACATTTTAACAATGGTAGACTACTTGGATAAAATCATTAAAAACGTCGTAACGGTTAAGAATAAATAGGATACGTATGTATATAAAATGCATGTCATATACTTACGCTTCGGATCCGACGAATCTCTGTCTAGAACTGCATACCTTGGAATTTCTATACCTTCACCTTCTAATATTGAATATACTTTTCTCCGATCCTATCGACGAGAGAAACAAGAAGTTAATAAATAAAACAGGAATGCAACTTAACACAAGTATATGTGTGGTTAGTTATATACCTGTATATCGTACTGCATGTGAAGATTGTTAATAACATAGGGCTTCCGTAATTTTTCATACTGTATGGCCTTGTCTAGAGGGAAGCCTTTTGAATGAAAAGAAATCAAACAGTCACAGATAGGCCATTCTTCAACGGGTTTCTGTAAGGAGAATAATATTATATAGGAAATTATTTCACGAGTAAATAATAAAAGCAATTTTTCACGATCCCACTAACATCCGTTCGTGCTTCACTTCATCCAATGCGCTAATGTACGAACACAGAAGACTGGTGAATGAACTGTTACCGACTATTTCGCTATTCGACACCGTTCCAACAAAGCAAGTACATGCAGCTATTCAATGGAAACAGAATACAAGTTTATTAGTATGTGATATACACCTCGTTACCAGTGTGTTAGACGTGCATTATGCCCAACAAATGTTAGTTGTGATATAAATTTAATGAAAAATAGTAAAACAAAATATGTCATTGTTTTTTGGACATATTTATACGTTATAATAATATGTCTCTCATCATGTACTTATCTATTGAATAACGTTTTTCATAAACCTCCGAAATCAGGTATAATAAATTTCCATCTGACATTCAGGTCAGGTATACCCGCGAGGGCCTTAGATAGTCCTGGGTTAGCCAGGGCGTAAGGGATATGCCATAGACTACCTCACTCGCGGCAACTGATAGCCCGAGAGGACCGTGCGGTTTTGGTCGGTTCGAGTCCGAAAGAAGAGGTTCAGGATTGATCTACTGAACAGAATTTCATCACGTATTTAATTTTTAAAGACAACTAACCACCAATGAGTACATTTAACAGCCTCTGTGGCGTGGCGATAGTGAACGCAACTGCTACGAAGGAGGCGCGAGTTCCATTCCAGCTCAGTGCAAATATTTATATGTATGAATACGGCTACACTACACTTTGATCTTAGCCAAAATATGAATACGGCTATTTGTACTGGTTTGATCGTGCCTAGGAGAGCACGTTAAGCGGTCAGTCCCGCGTCCCGGTAGTCATACGAACATTTATGACAGTTGTTACGGGTCGTTAGAGCCCTTAAAAGTTCAACAACTGGTTCAACTGCAGTACTTCGATATCGCCAATAGGTTGTGGAGGTCAGATAGCAGTCCTTTCGTGGAAAATATCGAAGTTCAGCCGCGACGCAATAAAACTGGAAACTACTTCCGACTACGAAGTAACACCTCTCCGGATGCGACCGAGATTAACGCAAGGATAATGATGATGAATGCATTTTACTTTATTATGAATCGATACTCATATTGTTAACAGGAAAGATTTGTTTGTTTCTAATCAATAAACTCGAAAACTACTAGGCCGATCATAAAAACGGACGTGTAACATAAACTACATATCCCGATAGCTCGAAGGTACCGATTTTCGATCGAATCCTGGCCATTACAATACCGAAATGAGCCTACTCCCAACTCCAAACACAAGCAATTTAACTTTGCTGGAGTGGTTAATAGGGATATTAAAATTTTCTGTTACTAGTAATCTTTGAGACTTGAAGAGTTTTAAATACTATACGTATTTAAAAATGTAATTCCGTTAGCTGGGGTTTTCGAAATTTGTCTTATGTAAGCAGCTACAGGACATTGCTCCAGAAGGAATTATACGACAGCGACTTTGGTTATAGAATGTAAAAAAAGAAAAAAAAAGAGAAAGTAAAAATTACAATCCGTTTTGATTTGCCTACGAAAACGGTAATCGTTTCTCAATTCAACAACTATTTCCAAGGATAGAGAGCCTTTTTAATCCTAATAAGTTTCGTTATGTCTTTATAACCCAGTAACCCAAGATTGCACATTACGCCGTTTCACTGCTAAAACATAACACTAATACTACATGATATCTAAGAGCTTATACTCATCAACTATCCATATTTTGTTCCACTAAGCGTGTTAGACAATGTGGAGAACCTTAAGGATAACCTCCTCAGGGAATACAAGCATCTTGATGTACTCGAACTCGTCGAGGCGGGTGAGGATCTCCTTCATTGGTTTCGACTGCGACTTCTTGGCCATGGCGCATACGCCGACCACCACTTTCTTGCCGCCGCCATCGCAGTGAGGATCCAACGAGTCGCACAGGTCCAACTCGCCCTATATTAAAAATTACACAGTGATTAAAATCTTAGTGTAGTTTCATTATCATAGCTTATTGTTAATGAAACTACACCAAGAGGAAATATGATGGGTCATCAGATAAGGTACGTCTTGTTCTTAATAAACATCAATGAAGGGAAGGTCGAAGGAAAGAGGGGAAGAGATCAGTCAAGAACGTTTATGGTACAAACAAGTTACGTCGTATCAGGGCTTGGCGGTGGACAGGCAGAAGTGGCGATTACTCCACCGACAAGAGGACAGCTCTTAAGTTTAGTGAGAGAGGTTTAATGAAATATGAAAATGATTAGTAATAACAACCTGAATAATTTTCGCCTTTCATTGGGTTCATCAGTGGTCTACCAAAATCATAGAGGCTCGAGTCAACCTCACCTGTTTGCCGTAACATCTGCTGATTAACGAACGAGTTTCTGGTGCAGGTTTTCCTCTCAGGGTTGGGCGGTCAGGAGGTAGTTTGGGCGGTAATCGAACGTAGGAGAAAGGAAGCGGATTCAGACTATGGGTAAATGTCTCAGATCGGATGTAATCGGTAATACCGTTAAGATGATTATGATTATTTTGTGACGATACTGACATGGACATGCACTGAATGTTCTCTAGATTCTCGAAAATTTAGAAACCAACTCTGTCTATACAGTGTCTAGCTTCGGATATAGCAAGAGTCGAAAATCTTGAGAATTTCGTACGACGAACGAAGTAACATTCCACCACATAACTCTTGCAAGCCACTTCATCCATTTCCCCATTTCTTCCCTAAGCTAAGTATGCTGTTGAATGTAATCACCACAACAACCTCAAATGATATTACATCAAATACCTATACAAATATTAACAGCTAGACAAGAATGCATAAAATGCATCCTGTACTGTCATACAAATAAAAAAATTGAAGTTGAAATGAATAATTAAAGTAATATTTATGTGGCTGTATAATGTAGTAGACATGAAGCTGATTTAAGCTTACTAGTTAAAATAAAGGCATATTGATTTGACTTAATCTGAGCTAATAAGCAGAGAAGTTATTGCCCGCAAACATATAATTCACAATAGACTTGCAGTTCTGCAAAGAGTAGACCTCATGAGGATAGAAAATACTTTTTAAAATTACAATTAGCCCGATTAGATAACTTTGTTTAATGCAGAGCTGAGATTTGACAATGAATGACGTTATTAAGAAAATTTGTACTGCAAAATGAAGTATTGAGTTGCTAATCGTCAAACATTTCACTTGAGTTGTTGACTACTCTGTGATTCAAAGTCTATTATTCTAATGGTTCACAATACAAATTATTTGTTTTCCCAAAAATTTCAAAACAAGTATGTATAACTTCGTCAAGTAGGCAACAAGGGTTTCCAAATCATAAAATATGAAAACCAGTAACATAATAGACCATTAGTTTTATTAGAAACCTCCAAAATATTTTGTTACCTTTGTAATTAAGCTTACAAGTAATTAAGTTACGAAAAAATAAAGTAGCCATGAATGTTATGTGGATACCAGTTAAATTCAACTATTTATTAGCTCCGACAATATGACTAATCTACTTATAGCAACACTTCACGGTCAACTAACTTCTTAGGAAGGTCAAACACATTCAGTTCATTAGTTTCTTTGTAACATACACTAGCAATAATGTATTGAACAAAATATTAAAATTCCAAACAAGTTTCACAGCATATGACATTGTATAGGTTACACACAATGATAGAATTTTAATAAAACATCATCAAAATCATATTATCATATCATTAACATACTATCATGTCTAAATTACGGAAATTGTTGGAAGAAATGTTCAAATCTAATGATTGATTGATATAATAAAATCCACCATCATCTTACATCTGGCAGACAGTCATCACAATAACAAATGTCATCATCACTTTGGCCCTTCTTGTCCTTGCTCCTCCATCTTTTCAGACGCCACCAATCTTTAAGCCACTGCCACTCCATCACCACTCACTATCAATGTATCACTTGTATCATATCAAAACACACTATTGTGATAAGCCATACAGACAACCTTGCCAGCCATTGGTTGTCACTGCTTTACACTTGATAACTAAGATAAACTTGACATAAATTAACATTTAACATTACCTCACTTGTCATTGTCAGCAAAATGTAAAGCTATAAATATAATAATCTATTGTGTTCATGTAACAGATAATTAGGCGCATTGAACCAGTCTTGCACTGTTTTTTATACTTGTGGAGAGTGCTTAAACCATTATCAGTGTCCATAAGGAAATGTATAGATGATATTTGTTAACACAATATTTATTCAAGCTGTGCTCCATAAAGTGGGCTCAGATGCGTAATAATGAAGCGGTGTATCGTGTTTAACCCATGTGTTAATTTTACATCAAATACTCTGTATTTACCAAAGTATGAAGTTATATTTAATGCAACTATTTTATTTTGGATTGTAATACCATGTGTGTGACATTGGCAATGATTTTTCAGATTACGTTCCAGTGTGAATAAATAGACTTACTGATGATCTTATGGGTACGAGATTTCCATCATCTCCCACATAAAATTGAGGCTGAGTAGCTTGCCGCAGCCCTTGATAGCCATGTTCAAGTTCAGTGTATGACATTACCTACATACACCTGTCTGTTATTCTTTTGATGTTTACACGCTATCAATATCATTAAGCAGAAGCACTAACATTGAATATCTACTCCAGAAAACAAAATATACTTATAGTAAAACAAAAATATAAATATATTTTCAAAAAGATGACCTCCACAGATTCAAGGCAACAGATAACGATTGCAACGGATTTGTCAAAATATTCTTGAACTTGGGGCACAGATGAATAAGTATTCTGTGCTTGGGGATGCGAGGGGGTGAGTGGTGAGTACTTAATGCGAAGTTACGTCAACAAAGTTTCGATCATTGTTTCTCGTTTATGGTACGATACGAAGTGGATATCAACGAGATAGATAATAAAGTGTTTGTTTTGGTTCAAATAATAAGGGTAAGTACGTGTAAATAGGTTCGAATAGGGAGAGAGAATAGGGCACTGTAGTTCCACAAAAAATAATGTGTAAATAAATAAAAATATAAAATAAATGAAAAGTGTACAGTTCCATCTGGATAAAGGTAAATTGGCAACAAATTAATGCTCGATGCAATGCAGTCAGCTTTTATTTTCATCCTATTATTCGCAAAATCGTCAAGTTACTTAATGATTTCTTGGATTCTTGGAATTAAGTAAGTACTCTTACTAACTAAACTATTCTCCATTTTCTTCCCTCATAAATTAGAAATCCGTTTCTAAACGTCTCCAAATTACAAAAATTAGGTTCATTTTATGAACGTTTGTGTAAATGTCCAAGTCAGCTGTTCTATGAGTGGATTGTCAAAAGTGACACACAAATATTTCAGCAGGTTGTTTGCTGTTTGTTTCGTAGCATAACATTTAATTTATACGCTGTTTGTTTTAGTAAAGAATCCATTGTATAGTATAAATAATTTATGTAGAGAGAATAGACCGTGTGTTGTATATTTAGGGCAGTTAACTTTTAAGCAATGACTTCTTTTAAATCTATTCACACAGATTTGACAGTGGACTCATATTGGGCATCTGTGGATATCCTGATAACAAAACCTCATGTTATCAACAAAAGGTTATGGGGCAGTAAAATATGGTCTAAATATGATTGTACGCCTAATTATTCTTTTTGGAAATCACCAGCACTGTGTAGTCAGTTGGAAGATTCCATTACAAATGAGAATATTCACCAGTATATGACTAATATTTGTGAAGAACTACAAATAAGTCGGTCTGATGAGGCGAATGATATTCATGATACAATTCAAATTATTCTCATTGAACTAGTTTCGAAGACCTATACAGATAAACAGGCATATCAACTTGCCTGTCTCCAAAGAAATAAATCAACTGTAACCTTCTATAATGTTACGCCAGTAAAATGGAAACAAACTTTATGCCCTGATTTTCTTTACTCCATACAGTTGACTAATAATGAAGTTATTCTGACAGCGTTTAATGGTTAGTTATTGTAAGCTTTTCTGATAATTGTTAGACAATGTTAAGTAAGAGATTGAAGTTATAAAAATAAATATTTGCAGATGAACAAACAAAATCATATCAATGGCTTATTAGCACTTTACTACCTCAGTTTATTAAATGGGGAACAGAATCTGAATGCAGTAAAACCAAGACATCCATATGCAACGAATCTTTAGCACTAATTTCTAAAATGAAATATTATGAAAAGTATAATTATCTGAAATTAAAATATGGGAAGGAAATGGTTAAGGTAATTAGAAATTTGATTACATAAATACATATGCACACACCTATTTCCCTCAGCAGTAGGTAGAAATAATTGCATACTTCCAAAATACATTACAAAATTTTAAAACCTAAGTTGATAAATGTTTATAATATTATATATCTTATCTTAATCCTGAATATAATAAGATTAATTCAATTATCTCAATCATACATGCTTATGGGTCGTTTTATGTGTTAGCTATACATTTTAACATGTTTTTGCAGATATGGCCCGAGTGTACAGATCCATCAAAATTTGTCTATGAAGATGTAGCCATAGCAGCATATCTGTTACTCCTCTGGGACCAAGATATGAGTAAGGGCAAAAAGAAATTTGTAGACCTTGGGTGTGGTAATGGTTTGCTAGTTTACATATTAACTAAAGAAGGTCACAGTGGAAATGGTTTAGATGTCCGCAAAAGACATATATGGGATATGTATCCAGCTGATATTATTTTGCAAGTAGGCAAACTTGATCACTATTTTTCATACAGTAAATAATTTACTATTATTGCTATTCCCATCTCATTAAATAGTTAAAATAAGTTAATTCATTACCTAATCTATATTTCAGGAAAAAACAATTACACCATCCGATACTTCTATATTCCCAGACGTAGATTGGGTGATAGGAAACCATTCAGATGAACTAACACCTTGGATACCAGTCATAGCAGCAAAATCTTCATATAAATGCAACTTCTTTTTATTACCGTGCTGTGCATATAATTTTGATGGCAGTAAATACCAGCGAAAGAACTCATACAATAGTCAGTATGTTGATTATTTAGGATATATAAAACAGTTGTCTGAAGATTGTGGGTTTAAGGTAGACACAGACAGGTTGAAGATTCCTAGCACTAAAAGAATATGTATAGTAAGCAAAAGCAGAACATATTCTGATGAAGAACATGAGAAGTATTGTAATAAGATAGATAATATTATAAGTAGTTCGAATACATCTCAAGATGGGCAGTTAAATTTTAAAGCCAGGGAACAAGTTGAAAGAGTAAGAAATTGTACACAAATAGATAAGAATGTTGTAAATGAAATAGTGAATACTATTGCAAAATACTTGTTAGAAGGATGCCTTGATACAGCTACCTGGTCTAAAGGAAAGACTGCTGAGATCAGTGAACTGGTTCAGCAAATACCAAAGGATCGGTTGAATATTCTCAAGTCTGAATGTGGTGGTATTCAAACACTTTTGAAGAATAATCACAATATATTTAAGGTTCAGAGTGGGAAAGTAGAATTAAGATATCCAAAAACCATTGAAGAGGTTGGTAGTGATAGTAAGAAAAGAAAATTTAATCAAGGGACCATAAAAACAAAACAGAAACCTTGTTGGTTCTACAGCAATCACCCGCAGGGTTGCCCTTTAACAGATGCTGATTGTAGTTTTTTACATGTCAATAGTTAATTTGAAAAATAAAAGTGTATTTAAAAATTATAAAAACATTTTATTGCGGCGTCCCAAATAAAAATATCAACACAAAATATCTTTTTGACTAATATTAACATTATCTATCATAATAAAAAATAAATCCCTGTCTTCCTTTTACTCTCACAGTTAGTGTAAGAAGGAATTTAGCAATATTACACATTTCTTTTTTAAGTTTTCTGATGCTGATACTGTGTACAAGTAAATTATTGGAAGAAAAAATAATAAACCTACACAAACGAAATTTTTGACATATCTAGTACCTAACAAGTATAAAAAAATAGATTTACTGAGTATATAAACTTTTATGATTGTTTACCATTTTTTTTCATATATTACCCATTCTAGTTGCACCTTATTAACTTACAGTTATATAGTATAATAGCCACATTTGTATTGCAATTGATATTCTATTATGTCATATTTACAAACCCACTACCTCACTATTCTTTACAAAACTAATTAAATCTCAAAGAACCTATTCAGTTCCTCAAGATTTCTATCATCTACTAATTTGGCAACATCATGTTCCCCCATAAATGAGCACACCATTCTCAGTGTGGTCCATATAGTGGAAGAACTTGTATCGGTGGTAGCAGAATCCGGAAATATGCCCTTAGCTTTATGCTGTTGATTCAAAGCCACCAAGAAATGCTCTGCAGCCTGCCTATGAGCTCCTAAGTTCATACATGTGATGCCAACATTGTACCTGGCTCTTATAAACCCTGGTTCTAAATTTAGTGCCTGGTGATATGCATCAACGGCTTGTTCAGATCTGTCACTGTTAGCTAATGTAGCTCCCAGTCGATTCCAGAGTTTTGCATTATTTTCAGCTACCATCAAGGCTGTTTTGAAACAATCCACTGCTTTGTCATATTCTTGACTTATATTAAAAACAACTCCTAAAGCATTTTGAACATCAGGATCAATTTGAGTGGGGTTTAGATGTACTGCCCTCATATATAAGTTTTTAACATGATTTTCTAACTCCTTATTATCTAGGCTTTTAGGGTCAACATCTTGAGGAAACAAATCATTATATTTAGGGCTGGCTTTTAACCAATCTAACAAAGAAATATATGCATATTTAGACATATTTTCATTTGTATATGCTGCTGCTAATGTGATGTATCCTTCTAACTGTGTTGGGTCAATTGCTAGGGACTTTTTCAAAGCAGTTATTGCCAAAGGATCTTGTTCATTTTCTGCTTGAGTAGTTCCCAGAAGGAACCATGCTTCAGCAGAATTTGGTTGTTGTTGTGCAGCTGCTTCAAAGCATAACACTGCACCAGGTACGTCACCCATCTTCAATTTTTCTTTTCCTAATTCAAGGGCACTTTTATTCTCCAACATAACATTGCCCTCACTAAATGTATATTCAGTAGCTATTCCATTTGCTGCTTCTGTTTCCCAATAGTTGTTAACATTACTGAGTTTGTCCCATTCTTCTTTGTATTTCTCAGCCATTTCATCCAATATATCTTCTCTACTCATTTTTGTTTGATTTCCCTCAACAGTTTCACCAAAGTTCATTTCACCTGCACTAATTTTCTTCATGAAACTCATAAATTGATTGTAAGCAAGTTCATCATCTTCTTTTACACTATTCACATATTCTTCAGCTTTGGCTTTCACATCAGCACTTGTTGTCATATTGATATCTGCTTCATTAACATATTCTATAGGAACATTTGACATCGGAAAGGAATGTAACATTGGCTGTTGGGGTCTAAAAAATGCTGGCATCATAGGTTGATGTGGAATAAATGAAGTAGATGGTCCTGCAGTCCATGGTCTGTTCATATGAGCCCCTAAATCAGGCATATGAGTTGATGTAGACGGGGTAGCGCTCTTGGAAGCATTGACATTGGGTAAATTGTTAAGTAAAGTGTTCATATTGAAAGTTTGTGGGTGCTGTGAATTCTGACCGATGAATTCCTGAACATATCTGTCTGCTTCGGATGAAGGTTGCTGGAGAGCGGCATCACGACGTACAATATTTGAAAACTGCACTAAAGAATTATTGCCCCCACAATCACCACCAACTAGTTTATTTAGTGACATTTTCGTCACCGATCACAACTTAATTTGTAACAGAATTAAACAGAAAGAACAAAGTTTTAATGAAAGCCAGGAATCACTTGAACTTATCCAAATGACACAATTTACCGATTTGCAAAAAATCAAGTGGTAAACATTGAAAACACAAAATGAACAAAGTTCACCACCATAGATTAATATATACATACTAGAGATAGATGCGCAAGTGTTTTTTTTTTTTCGAATTTGACTTGACTGTCATTTGATTTTGACATGCACTGTCATTTGATTTGCTTAAAAGCAGTTGGTGTTATGCCAAATATATAGATGGCACGCTGTTCCTCCTCCGTGGCGTGGTGGTAGTGCGTTGGACTGCTGCTCTGGAGTCTCGAGATCGATTCCCGTTCAATACATTTTTTTTGTATTTAATATTTTCATTACTGGTTATCTGGGGGTACATGGATATCGATCACTACTTTGATAACTGCAGGCTATATATTAGGAAGAAAAATATCATTTAATATTTCATTTCTTCACAATATTAGCTGTCAGGAAAACAGTTAGGTTTTTCTTTAAAAATAATCTTTAAACATATCCTGAAAAGTTACAAAATAGCAATCGTGCATCTGGCTTCTAAGATGTGTGATGGATGAAGGATTTTAAAAACACCACTGTTATTATCAAAATATGTGTATTTTAACATTTATTCATACTTAATTTGCTTATAACCGTGTTCCATTTGAATTAGTAAACATAAAAATAACTTATTTACTTATTTAATTAAGAACTATAAAACAATTATATTTTTAATAGATTATTGCTATTAATAATTAATCGTATACGACATACTTAATTTGATTATAATCGTCTTCCATTTGAATTAGTAAAAATAAAAAGAACTTATTTACTTATTTTATCAAGAACTTCAAAACATAATTATATTTCCCGATAGCAATGCACTATTTAATAATTAATCTTATACAACATACTTAATTTGTTTGTTATCGTGTTCCAATTGAATTAGTAAAAATAAAAATAACTTATTTACTTATTTTATCAAGAACTATAAAACAATTATATTTTTGATAGCAATAATGCACTATTTAATAATTAATACAACATCTTAATTTGATTATAATCGTCTTCCATTTGAATTAGTAAAAATAAAAATAACTTATTTACTTATTTTATCAAGAACTTCAAAACATAATTATATTTTCCGATAGCATTGCACTATTTAATAATTAATCTTATACAACATACATAATTTGCTTATAATCGTGTTCCACTTGAATTAGTAAAAATAAAAATAACTTATTTACTTATTTTATCGAGAACTATAAAACAATTATATTTTTTGATAGCAATAATGCAATATTTAATAATTAATCGTATACGACATACTTAATTTGATTATCGTCTTCCATTTGAATAAGTAAAAATAAAAAGAACATATTCACTTATTTTATCAAGAACTACAAAACATAATTATATTTTCCGATAGCAATGCACTATTTAATAATTAATCTTATACAACATACTTAATTTGTTTGTTATCGTGTTCCACTTGAATGAGTAAAAATAAAAATAACTTATTTACTTATTTTATCAAGAACTATAAACAATTATATTTTTGATAGCAATAATGCACTATTTAATAATTAATCTTGTACGACATACTTAATTTGCTTATAATCGTGCTCCACTTGAATTAGTAAAAATAAAAATAACTTATTTACTTATTTAATTAAGAACTTCAAAACATAATTATATTTCATGATAGCAATGCACTATTTAATAATTAATCTTATACAAACATCTAACTGTGTGTTTTTACATAATTATATAAATGAGCTCCACTTGTGTCAATAAACAAAATATGGAAAAAAGATCTTAACTAAATATTGAGTACCTACTTAAATATAATTTTATAAATTCATCATAATGAACCAAGTTAGATAATTTCAAACAACATTCATTGTAATTGTTGATATTATATATTATATGTATAAGTGTAATTCTTAGTTCATATAGGACAAAGTGAGACACTACGTCTCTACTGCATCTACATTTACAGCACTATTGCATAATACCTACACATTAATAATATATACATTACATATCATTAACATGCACTATTATTAATTTATCTAATATTATAATTTATATGTGAATATATCTTATTAAATTCATATGTGAATAAAAATAAGCAAAACTTGATAGAATAAGTTAGCAGTATACCTATTATATTTATAACAAGTAGAGGCTACTATCATCCGTCACCATCATCATCAACAATCATCCCAACTAGATTATTCATTAAAGTGAATCAAGTGTTTACAAAATAAGACTTGGCCTAAAGTTCTTAATTACTCTACGTCAGTGATAGCTTAACCAACAGAATGTTCTGACTAATAACTTTTCACCTAAAGAACAATTGGCCCATGGACTGTTTCCCTAGAGGACGGTACGATGATTATGATTATATTATGATTGCAGTTGCAGTATAATTCTCTTTTGTAAAATGAATATAAGTTTGGTCAGAACATTCAGTTGGTTAAGCATTCATGACGCGTAAATTAGGGTTAAATTTTTATTAGGCGTAAAACGCCGGAACACTGACGTAGAGTAATGCTGGCGAAACGATTTATGGACCAACTTCCTGTTGGTAAACCGTAAATAATAAACACTCCAGCTTTTGGTATATCATGGGATAAAACGTGTTTTGGTGACTTGCCCTCAATTTAGGTATGTGTAAATGAACTTGATCAAACAAGAATGAAATATCAATGTTCACGCGCAGTAGGGCAAGGTGTCAAGGTGAACATTTGTTGGAAGATGCCCGGGACGTATCACTGCCCACCCGTCCGGATCTCGCTCGCGCGAATGCTTCTCGCGTGGACGGTCGCGCCGCTCTCCGCTCCGCCTGCAGCTCTGCGCTCGCGACGCGATGGTGCCTGAGCGGGCCCGAACATTGACGTCAACATTCCTCTGGAACTTGTTGCTTTTCTGGAAAACGAAAAAAGAAGTTAAACATTATACTATAGAGTGACTTGCATTGCAACAACAAGTAATGCACGGATTTAATGAAAATGGGCAACAACATTTTCAGTTTTATAGACCATTAGTTGACCAGCCACGGCTTCGCCCGTCACATACTACGAAGCCCCGTATCACCTGTAACCGTCCTCCTGCTACCGTAACACAGGTTAGTTCCTAGCACGAGGCAGGAGTATGCTCCTGGATCCGACTAGTAACTCGACATCTATAAATATATAAATACCTGTATCTTGAATTCATTTTAGTTACTTTTTTTATTCTCTGAACCTTTTCCCAACTCAGTTGGGGTCGTCTGTCCAGTCTAACTGTGGTGCGGCTGAACTACGATATTTTCCGTGAAGCGACTGCCATATGACCTCCACAACCAATGATCCAATGACCATTGGCGATATCGAAGTTTCAAGTATGACTGGTTGGACTTTTGAGAGCTCCAACTACCCATAACGACTGCGATAAATGTTTGTATGGCAACCGTGACCGACGACTTAACGTGCTCTCCGAGGCACGACCAGACCAGTGCAAACATCCATATTCATGCATACAACTTTTTGCACTGAGCGGGGATCGAACCCGTGGCCCGTGCGTAGCAGTCGCGTGCATTACCACCACGACACGGAGGCTGTTGTTAGTTACTTAAGCGTGAAATACAAATGTTGTTTATTGCTCAATAAAGTTAAGTTATTAATTAGGTAATTTGGTAAAATAACTTACCTCTCTATTTTCTCATTTCGTCACAACATTACTCTGGAACTTCATTCTCCTCCTCCTCTGGTATTCCTTTTTGTTTGGTATCTTTCCTCTGAAAATAGAAGAAAATATATTTTTAAGACTTTATACGAGTTGTTATTGTAAGAGACTCATACAAACCAACAATCTATTATTGGTATCAGTTGTGTATGATGACATGATGATTGACAGATGTGACTCTAGGACATGATTTGGAAGGCCAAATATGGATTGACTCTAGGACATTATTTGGAAGGTCAAATATGGATTGTTACTTTTCTCCATAAACCCCAAAGGGCCCTACTCTAACTATGGGGCCCATACGCCCTATACAGAGTGGAACACTCCCAAAGCTGAAAGCCCCTAGTAGTACTCCTGGTTCACAATATATTGAAATAAAAAAATTACGTATACCTCTTAACTAGCGTTATTCACTCTCCATCGTGTTAGTAAAGCCAAATGAAACAAAAAAATCATGAAAAAACATAAAGTCGCATTAGTGCTGCCCACGTCTATAGGGCACGGTAACTATATTCCATTAGAAGGACAGTGTTGTTTACCTCTAAAATGGTACAACTTATTGAAAAGCCTATAAGCCTTCTAAGCCCTGTTGGTTCTTCTCGGGCCAAGCGGTATAGTAAGTACTGTAGGGCCACGCGAGTCTATTGACGTATTAAAACAGTGTAATCGCTGTACGTTGGCTTCCCAGGGACTTCGAAAGTGATTACTGTCACGTCAGACACCAGTGTCCGTCGCGGCGCACTGGACCCTACACATTGGCAGACACCAGTGTGCGGCCCACTGGGAAAACCACGTTTTTTTGCCTGGCGTTCAACGTGTTAAGTTACTCTGACTAGTCTCTGTACCACATTCAGTTCTGATGGTTGTAGATTGTAGATGCACACATTTCTTCAACTGTTCTGAGCTATACAAGTGCTCTGCTGAGGGTTGGGCTGTCAACCTGAGGGCCACCGTTGTAACGGTTATTACTAGTGTCCTCTTTCTTGATACCGTACCTTCAGCTTACCATCAGGCGAGGCACGACAAGATGAATATTTTTAAATACGTTTAACATAGGTAGCCGTGTCCGCGGCAGCCTAGTGGTATGGGTAATGGACTGCTGAGACGAGGTCTCGGGTTCGATCCCAGGTTATACAATGGCACACACCAATGACTTTTCGATGCGTTTCGAAGTTATGTGTGTATTTATCGCAGATTTATAAGTGCCCGGTTAATGGCAATAGGCTCGCCTCGCCACCTATTACATTGGGACCTAAACATAAACTGGCGAAATGTGGGTGCTAGCACCTCTACCTACCCCTTCGGGGATATAGGCGTGAAATTATAAAAAAAATAACTTAGGTATCTGATAATATTCTGATAAGAATTTTTGCAAAAATCAATTAATGATTAACCTAAATCATAACTCGATACCTTCGTATCGAATAAACTGGAAGGAACTTACCTGAATAATTTAACTCCGGCTCCTGCAACAGCGCATTCCGACTGATGAGGTACCACAGATGTCGAAGGAAGGAGAGTCTCAGCGAGTGGTGTAGTAGTAAACGGAAGAGGAGGCACATTTGCTTCTATTTCTTGCTGAAGATAACAAAAATCTCAAGTTATAAACTTCCTTTAAGTTGTTGTTGTTGTTCTCAAAATACGTTTAAATCTCCTGAAGTTGTACACATTTATGGGCCACAGTAAACATTTACCATCAGATAGGCCGTGTTGTCTGTCGCCCATACGTATACAGGTTGTAAGGGAAACACTCCCGAAGCCAAAGGCACCTAGTGGTACTCCTGATACACAATATTAGTACTAAAATAAATTACGGCGAGGCAAGTTTTCTAATAATTCATGCGTTGTCGTGTCGGGGAACCTCTAAGAGGTGAACCATTCTCAAATGTTTTCGAAACAATACAAGGACAACGTATAAATCATTTATTTTTTACTTTTTGGAGGTATTTTAATTCAAATTTTACTTAATACCTACTTTTTAACTTGATCTTCTTGTCAAGCCATTTCATTTAATATCCATATTGACGGAAGGGTAAGTTTAAGAGGTAATTTGCAATTTGGTGGTGGCGGTCATCTCGGATTTGAAATATGCCATAGTGTATCGTATTCTACTAGTCAAGCCCTTTCATTAGACATCCATATTGAGGGACTTGTACAAATATATGTGATCCACTATTTCGTGGCGGCGGCCATCTTGGATCGATTTTTATCAAACACAGCTAAGAACACTCCCGACTAATACACCTTTCAAACAAAGGTAGTTCATACACACACACACAAACGCACGCACCCACGCACGCACGCACCACGCACGGCGGTGAACACCTTTCATTTGTGACCTCATTCATCGAGACCCGTCAATCTGTTGGATCTTCCATCATCATCATCATCATCATCAGCAGAATATTCCATCAAGAACCAACCGGTTCAGTGAGTTTTTCCTCTGCCGGACCATTAAGTCCTGGAATTCCTTACCGGCGCACGTGTTTCCTTCTTCCTAGTCCCGGGACCTTTAAGCAGGGCGTGAAAAAGCATCTGATGAGGTCGTCAAGCTGAGCACCACCATTGTAGCACTGTACGTGTTTGCAATGGTGACCCTCTTTCATGAGACTTTGCTTTCAGCTTAACATCAGGCGAGGTGAAGTTAAATTGAGGTGACATAAAAAACAAAATCTGTGTTCTTCAAATAAAACTACATACATACGAACGTAAAAATTACCCTCGCTGCCGCAGTCAGGTAAAATGAGTATAAGTAGGTACTTAGAACTTCTAGAAAATATTAGTCTGGGTAGTACTTACCTGGCATTAGCAGTTCCGGTACAGCTAATTTACAAAGGCGACTGTTTGGTTATTGATAAACTACCCTGAAATGCTTGCGGCATAATCGAAGATGGTTGTAAACATTATGTTTTGTCCAGTTCACATATACTACGACCAATACGGAAAATCCAAGTCATGAACAATTCAGGATTCCGTACGAAATTAGGAAAACGGTGGAGAGACACACCTAAAACAGAAAAAATTGATATGTTTTATGTAGAAATATAACTTGTATGAAAGCCGTCGCATGAAAATATGAAGGTATTTATATGCGTGCAAAATGAAGCAACCTAAAAAGCTATTTATAAATATATTTATGTTAGTAGCCTAGTGTCATTCCGCATGCCGAGTTAGTGGGTGCGCCAAAGTTCACCTAAATTTTCAACTCCGAAAATTGGAACTCCGAAAATGTTCTTCCTAACATTTTTCATCCTAACAATCACAATTCCTAACTACTCTGTCTCTAATGTTTTAATTCCGAATCATTCAACTTCATAATGTCGGTAGCAATAAACATCTATTATACTATTATTTCTTTTCCTATATTTTGTCAACATAACCATGTTTTACACTATTATTGAAAGTCATACCTTTTTTATTTACATTTATTTTTAATAATAATAATCAGTATTATTTACATTAATTTTGCGTAACTTTTACAGTTTTAGTAATTTTTTTTTATACTACGTAGGTGGCAGACAAGCACACGGCCCACCTGATGGAAAGCGGCCACCGTGGCCTATGAACGTGTGCAACACTAAGGGTGTCACACACGCGCTGCCCACCCTGAAGGGAAAGGGGGAGAGCTGGGAAGGGGTGGGGAGGCTAGGAAGGGGAGGGGAAGGAGGGGTGTGAGTGAGCTCTGCCTATCCTACTTACCATATTTACACATAACATGATAAGAAATAAGAATACAAGTAGTTAAATACATGTTTTCTTTTACAAGCGAGCGAAATCTCGCTGCGGTCATTCAGCCAAGTTCCAGAAACGAATCGGTCATATTTATAGTTCTTGGTTTAGGTTAGGTTAGAATTGTGACCACACAACGCACGAGCCGAGCGAGCGAAGCGAGCGTGCCGCGGTAGCGGCCGGCGAAGTGCCAGAAACGAATCGAAAACGAAAAGGGTCATATACATAACCGTAATTCAGTCGTATTTTATGATTTTCATTCATTTAAGCCAAAAAGTCAGTGAAACAAACTTTAATCAAATGTTTCTTTCTAAGTATGAGTGACAATATTATGGTAATTATGTTTAGGGATAAAAACGTTAGGATAAAAAACAGTAGGAGCTTTAATATTGTATGTTAACGATTTTATTGATAACGATTTTCGGAAACATGAGTGTTATGAACATCGACGGTAGCACTACAAATAGTATGAATAAAAACTTTAGGATGAAAAATTTTAGGAGGAGTGATCATTCGGATTACAAATCGTTAGGAAGAACAATTTCGGATAAAGAACTTTAGGTGAGTCAATATGGACCCCGAGTTAGTAATATCTCCTTGCAGTATGCACTGGGGAGTGCGACTTTCAATTCAAGCACCAACAACTCACGTCTTTTTTCCAGGGGGAGGAATCAAATCAGATGGATTTCAATAGACACTCTCAATAATTTGAGGTCTTCAGTATCTATCTTATTAGAAAGGAGTGTAGTTGAAATCTGATCCACACAGTTGGAAACCTCTTCCAACAGTCCCAAGCTCTTCATCTGCATCCTTTCAATCCAGTTTAGGTCTAAGTTCATCTGATTAGCATTATAAAAAAATTGTGACTAAATTTCCACACATTTCCATCGTTCTACCATCCTAGGTCCTTTAAGTCAAGTTGAAAAGGTAAAAAGCTTCTGATGGTGCTCAAAAGGTGAGGGCCACCATTGTCAAATTAAAGGTATCTGTAATGGTCACTGACCCACTTTCCTGACACCTTCAGTTTACCATCAGGCAAGGTGAAGTAATATTGTTTGAAAGGTCTATATACTTGTAATAATAACAATAAAAATACCAAAAATATTACTTAATCTAAATAATATATGATAAATTTACTAACCTAACTTTAATGCTCTGGGCTTCCTTAATTACGTCCACGACCAATTGACAATATCGAAGTACTGCGCTTAGATTTTTAGAGCTGATGTTCATTTCGCAACTGTGATCAATGGTTTAATGTAGTCTCCCAACTACAAAAATATCATTCAAACAAATATATATGTGCATGTAGGAATCGAACCCACTCCTTCAGCATTGCAGTCAACTTCACTACTGTCATAGCACATACACAAGATATGATTTTAGATTGACATGGTCATATCGGTTAGTTAACGAAATAAGCAAACATGGTAAATATCCCGATAAATTTAACAGTCAACATACACAAGAGCCTTATAAGAACATTAATATTTCACTTTTTCCAAACTATATGCATGTAGTCAAATCTTTGCCAAGGCAACACAAATATATAGATGGTCTGGTGCATCTCATCATGTTAAGAAAATATCAATATACCTAAACAGCAACATTCCCTTCATATCAACATTCATAGATAACTAGCGAAACAGTTTTTTTTAATTATGTCTGTTGCTAAGTATGTATTGTTCTGACTAAATTCTGGATTGGCAGGATAGATTTTAATGAGAAGTTCACTGACAGAGAGTTGATATTATATTACAAGAAATAAATAAAGCTTGCTTACATACATACATACTCATACTCACACCTGTGAATCTCCATATAGGGCCTATTTATAATCTAATTCAAAGGTGTATTAACACCCACAGTTTACTAATTAAGTTTATATGTGTGTAAAAAAGTATAGTAATATAAGAAATAAGTATCAATTGAGATCGCAGCATAGGGCCATGGTTAGCATTATAATAAAAGGAATGAACTATCAAGTACCTACACAAGGCAAGTAGATAAGAATATCAGTAGAACTATTACATACATCATACATAACTAAATATAATATTCGTATGTTAATCCCCTAAGAGATGTATAGATATATTAAATAATGTAATAAAGTTTCTTGTTACAATATTTCGAATGTCTCGGAAACAGCTAGATTGATTGTAATAAAATGTTTTATGTATCAAATACCTATAATGGAAGGTCTAGGACTAGCGAGGCGTACGGTTAATTTCGGTCGCGATAACCGATATCAACTCGGGCGCAGTTATGGGCATCAGTATACACAATACACATAGACTTAAGTAAGTATACATAAATTTGTTGACTTCGATTACTAGGATTATCAAGATAATCGAAAACTTGTAGTAGGTATTTCTTGGTTCAAGTTGCGGATAATAGATGTAGGTTTCCAATGCTCTTTAAAACATTAATAGACTAGATACCCATTAAAGGTATGAGACCAGAATAATTCTTTGTTTTACTATTAGGTATATTAAAAACTTACCATCATGTTTCGTGATCGTGACTGAGCAGCCGGGAACACAACACACTAATTTAGGCATTTTATTTATTTTTTAGATTGGTCTACGACACGGCGTAGATAGCTGAACTCAACGTAAATATTAGAACAATCTAAATAAGAAATAAGAAAAGTGTCAAGACATTCAAATAACTTTCAAATGTACTGGGAAACTTTCCTTATGTCAAATAAAATAAATTCAATTAAATAATGGCGTCACTCAGCGTTGCCATATGACTGTTTAGAATTCTCCCCAAAAGTATTCCCCATGACTTAGGATTTTCTTAAAAAAACCCCACAAAATTTAGAAAACAAATTATTTAGATATTAACAAGATGATACCCGCGGTGCCACTGTTTTATTGCTCCAGTTTCCCACAGGATAGAAAATGTTCCATGTTTTAATGTAGGTAGACAATGGTCTATTTATCAACAGATTTCAACTTGATCAGTTCAATTTTGTTAATGTGGCACTGTGGCTTTGCTGGATAAAATCACCCAATTTCCTCCAAACCCATTATATTCTCTACGAAAATCCCCAAATATTCCTCCGTAACAATAAAAAAACCCAAATTTGTGGAGGAATCCCCCCATCTGGCAACAGTGGCGTCACTCGTCAGTTCAGCTTCACAAGTTCATAACGGTCGCATCAAACAGTATCAGTTTAAGAGTATAAATTATACCACCATTTTAAAAAATGCATTCGAAATATATAAAATAATAATGTTATTACGAATTAGATATCTAAAAAAATAATATTATAATATAAAACATGGTACTAACCTCATTACCGAACTTTTTTCTTTTGTACAATGACAACACCTAATTTAATTTTGCTATAAGTGAAGGAAGGCCCAATCAATAGATGGCGTTCGGGAGCGTGTGGCCATAGACGATAGAATCCAATATGGCGTGTGATAAAAAAATTTAGAGCCAATCTATGGGAGTTACATCCCCATGTTCACCACTGTGCACGCACCATAAAATGTCAAAATAAAATAGTGATAGTGATGGGATGGGAGGGGAGGGAGGCACGATAGAAGAGTTAGTGAATGAACGTATGCAAGACAAAACAAAATTAGATCTTTCTTTAATAATGATCTTATCGGCATTTTGCTGCAGGTACCTAAAAGGGTAGAAGGCACTTGTTTACTGTCATTTCACTATATTATAAATAATACCTACTTACTTCAAATTCGCTCGCACAATTAAGTATTTATGGAATATAATAAAATAAAAAAATGAATGGAGTAAGATAAAAACGAAATGGGAAATGTCTGTGGATGCGAAGACCCCGACTCCCGAGAGATCTTCTGAAGTGATGTTTAAAAATAAAAAGGACTTGACCTAAAGGTCCTAGATATCGGGTCATAAAATCCCAAAAAAAATGAGCAGAGATCTGTCACTTTTGGCAGATGTCAAATAAATGTCCGATTTGTTTGAATTTTTTTTGGAATCTTATTTGATTTTAACCATTTCTATCTAACTAGCTTTTATTTATATTAAGTAGATCTTAGTCTGGTGATGCTGAGCTATAGTTCGTCAACAGGTAGATGGAAGAATAAATAAATAAATACTAGTTTCTGTCATGAAAATCATGTACTATATTTAAAGGTTATGTAAGTCCAAAAGAGAGGTTATATTTGTGTTTAGGACCTTTATAAAAAAAATCGAATAAAAGGTCACGATTTCGTATTGACTGTGATACGCAACAATGATGGCAGACAGCAATATTACTGCAGCTTCTACTGAAGAGTCTTCTCCAGAAGAGTCACCAGAGATCCTCCAATCTAAAGTTGAAGAGGATAAATGGCTAGTAAGCACTACTCCATTGTAACTTTTTTTAAATTTCTTAACACCTCACCAATATTTTTAAGACCCCAGCCAACCCTACCTATCAGCCAGTACCTATGTTCTTATTTGTTGATTGGCAGATGAGTTTTAGCTGGTTCATGTCCAAAAGAAAAATATAGTCACCCAAAGGCAATCTCAAAAATGGATAAACAATAAAACCTTACTGAAATGCTTTTTGTGCTTTGAAATGAAGTTTCATTCTCTCTCTGCCTATTCCCAACTAGTTGGGGTCAGCTTTCTAGTCTTACTAAGATGCGGCTAAACTTTGAAATTTTCCGTGAAGTGACTGCCATCGGACCGCCACAACCAAATTGGCGAAATTGATCTCCAGTGCAAATAGCTATATTCATACATACAAATATTTGCACTGAATGGGGATCGACCCTGCGTCTCATGCGTAGCAGTTGCTTTCACTAGTTACTTAATCTCATTTTATTTTGATTTTCAGATCAGAGACTCCGATGTCTACTACGATGAATACAAAGACTGCACAAGCTTCAGGGCCAGGTTTCAACAGTACTTTGTGTATGGTGAGACTTTAGACTGCAACCAATGGAAGAAAGATTATGACAATGCTTGTAAATGGGAGAAAAACAATGATTTGAAAGCTGTTGTAAGTATATTTCACCATTCTATACTTAATAAACCAACAAGTATAGAATTTATTAAATAGGTATCAGTTGTCCTATGAACCCTCAAAAATGTTACTAGTCTAACTGTAGTATGTCAATATCACAAATCGGTTGTGAAATGGTCAGAGGGCAGTAGCTTCATGAAAAATATCGAAGTTCAGCCACATCACAGTTATACTGGAAAGCCAACCAACTATAGCCAAAAAAGTTATATTTATTGTGTTATGCATTAGACAGTGAACAAAAAAAAATTGTTCTACTTATCACAATGCTGGGCAGTTGACTTGTGTATTAGGGCCTGTTTCCCTTCATTGTTCTTCGCACCTCGTCCTGTTTTCGCATTGATAACCAGTTTTTTATATACTTTGTTCTGCAAATTGACTGCACCTCGTCTGATGGTAAACTAAGGCGCAGTCCAAAAGATATTGGTCCCTAGTCTGACAGCCTCGACATTTGCTTTTACACCCTCCACTTAAAGGACCTGAGACTGTAGGAGGCTGCACACCACATTTGTATAATTATTTACTCACTAGCTGTTGCCCGCGACTCCGCCCGCGTGAACTTCTGATCCCGTTCCCGCTACTGAGCATTTTCATATTTATTCACCTTTTAAACCTTCTCTGGACTTTCACAATTAATTCAAGACGAAAATTAGGCAAGACGAAAGTTCGGTCCAGTCATTCTCGAGTTATAAAGAGACTAATAAACAGCAAGTCATTTTGTAGTATATAGTTTGAATCTATTTTAAATTTGAAATGTGTCAGGTAATGATTTTAGTAGGTGTTCCTTCTACTTCGTATTCTCACTGCTCTTCACGAAGAATATTTAACCGGAATGGAGTATCCATATTTTAAATTATTATTACACCTAATTTTTTTAGGACTTTATTATATTAAATAAAAGGAAAAAATACCTATTATGTTATATGAGTGTGATATATTTAATTTTCTCATTATATTCTTGGAGGATTTTTTTAAATTACAGTATGCCTTAATTACCAGTGAAAAGAACAGAAGAATGGAGAGGCTAAGAGCACACTATAGGAATGATACCTGGAAGCAACGTGACTCACCACCAGAAGATTGGGATAAGCCGTTACCAGAGTGGATGCAGAAGAGAGATGAGAACACTTTCCTAGCGCAAAAGTCAAAAGAACTCAGAGAAGGAATAGAAGCAGATACCAAAAAAACCTGTTCAATAATGTGATAATATTTTTAGTATACCATGTAGCAAATATTAAAGTTAAAAGTTAAATTATTGAGAAGTATTTTATGTTTAATTAATAGTAATAATATTCTAGATTGAACATTATATAGCGTAATTTGTGGGTGTGTACTTGTTTGCCACCTAAGTAATATAATACACAATACACAATAAAACAACCGCGGTAGCCTAGTGTTATGGGTAAAGGACTGCTAAGACGAGGTCTCGAGTTCGATCTCAGGTTTACCATGGCACACACCAATGACTTTTCGATTCTTTTCGAAGTTATGTGTGTATTTGTCGCAGGTTTATAAGTGCCCGGTTAATGGCAATAGGCTCGCCACCTATTACATTGGGACCTAAACATAAACTGGCGAAATGTGGGTGCTAGCACCTCTGCCTACCCCTTCGGGGATAAAGGCGCGAGTTTATGTTTTATCATAGTATAATAATAATGGTTAGCGGTATTAACGCGATCACATTAGGTCTTTATGAACGCTGCTTTGTTTGAAGAATTTGATTTCGATTATCGCGCTGTCGTATCGCGGTGTGCAATATAGTCTATGTTACTCAGGGTGAATGTAGCTTTTCAATGGTGAAAGAATTTTTTAAATCGGACAGTATTTCTTAAGGTTATTTATTAGAAACATACATAAACACAAAATTACAAAGCTTGTCCGAAGTTGTAGGCAGGGATGCATGAACGCCCATATCTGCTAACTGATTTTAAGTCCGACATAAAAAATCGTTAGAGTAGACTCGTTTAGTTTCGTTTCTATATCATTCTACTCCTTACGTACGTAAGTAATATGAGCACGAATTGCAAAGTTATCAAAACTTGACCCAGCAACTCACTGTTTATCAGTCAGATAAGACCTGGCAGTGCCTTTAATTGTTAACAAACATGATAAAATTTGTTTACTGCATAGTATTTTGCCCCTCTATACTTTTATTGTACTTTATCAACGACCATAGCGGCAACCACACCAATGAGCCGGGTGTTATTGCATAGTGTGCTGTCTCTGCGTTTCATACGTGTACCGATTATGGCTCGTAGCGCATCTTACCTTATTCAAGACCCTAAGTACTCCTTTTTGAAGGAGTTAGGGCTACAAGAGAAGAATATTGGTGTATACAACGGGAAATGGGAGGCCAATGGTCAGGTAAGTTTGAAGGATTTAATTACAATTTTTATTTTTTGTCAGTTGGTTAATAGTAAATTAATTTATAGCCACATCTATGAATTTTAATATTTCGGTTGGAGGGGACGTAGTAAGCCTTCCCAAAGAACGAAACCTATGCTCGGACCCTCTCCATGAGTAGCGGTGCTGCCGTGAAACAAATTACTACACCACGCCGTCGATACGACACAAGAAGTATTTCGGTAGTTTGTAGCTAGATTCGTCTAATCACTGATCTGCGAGTTCTGGGACAAAGGAAAACTTATTCCATAATATACTTACAATTTTCTGAAGAATATCTTATACCTCCCTAAGAAAACTTGAGTAAACAACTACCTCATGTAGGTACTTACCTATACCGACTTTCCGATATAAACTGGTGGCAGTAGGTAATGAAGGAGAGGTATGATAAAAAAATCCTAAACGTTTATAGTCAAAAGATGAGTTCTTTACGCAGTTTGTGAGAGGATGATTGATTTCTAATAAGATTTACAAAGGTACCGTTCAGTACTAAGTAGGTACCGCATAATAGTTAAGTAAGGCGCTAGATGGGGACAGGCCATTGTGGTTCCTACACCACGGGTCTGCGGGGGAGCGAGAGATATGTCATCATGAATTATCTCACCTCTCTCAATCAAAAAACCAAAAGACAGCGTGCGTTTTAGTCGGTTCGAGCCGACATAACCACCTCCATCGGCTTTGGCGGGGGTGGTGAGAATCCTTGAACATTTTGCGCACGATAAAAACAAATGTGTTACACACCATATTCGGTTTCCTAAGCGCAAAGTACTTTAAACAGGTTATCCAATCAGTCAGCCCAGCCAGTGGGAAGGTCATAGCGGAGGTGCAGGCAGGGACTCCAGCTGATTATGAGGCATGTGCCGCTGCAGCTCAAGAGGCATGGCATAAGTGGGGCGAACTCCCTTCACCAGAAAGGGGCGAGATAGTCAGACAAATTGGTGATGCGCTGAGGGAAAAGTTGCAACCGTTAGGACAGCTTGTATCTTTAGAAATGGGTAAGTACCTACATAATATTATGATGTTGATGTACCTAATTAATTGCTGCCTGCAGCTTCGCCTGCGTGGCGTGGATATCGTTTATCGTACCCAAACGTAGCCTATGTCCTTTCGTAAAGCTTAATCTACTCACTTCTAACCCTGTATCAAATTTCATCAACATTAGTTCAGTAGTTTAGGCGTGAAAGTGTACCTAACAAACAGAAAGAGTAATGAGTAATTTTCGCATTTTTTGAATATAATACCAGACAAGTATAGTTAAGTATTTATTATTCTCAATTTCTTGTCAACAAATGTTATCTAATGCTTATTTATCTTACTGAAATAGATACCGCTGTTGATAGTTGTTAAGTACAGGTATCACTAATTATATATACCTACCTAGGTAGGTGGGCATTCTTACATATTATTAAGATAAGATTCTATGACAATCATGATAAACAAGAAAATTAAACTGTACCTATTTACTATCAAAATAGATTTATCACATGATGCAATACCTACCTTTTAAGAGACCCGCCCTCATTTCTCTAGATTGAAATGAATGTTGAATATGTAATTATAATATCACAATGCCAAGCCTTGTGATATTATATATCCAGCTGAAATTAAACCCGCGACCTCAGAAGGTCGCTCCACGCTCGCGCGGAGGAACGCTCCACTTTCTGATGAGCGGAGCGAAAAGTGGAGCGTTCATACTACAGATGTCTACTAATGTAGACACTATTATTCGACAACCTCCGTGGCGTGGCGGTTGTGAACGCGACTGCTACGCAGGAGGCGAGGGTTCGATTCCCGCTTAGTGCAAATATTTATGTAACATGAATATGAATATGTGCATTGGTCTAGGTGTTTCTATGTATTAAAAAAAAGTTAAGTATGTTTATCCGCATTCTAGAATGCATAACATCAGCTAGTTAAACTATGGGTATGGGTATAGGGTCTAGAAATCGTTATGTAGATTGTCCCACAGAATATTTATTTATTATTTATTATTTCACAAATGAGTACTTCAACCTTTTCTTTTCAAAGTTAAAGCGACTTTTATTATATTTATAAATCAGATTTACAATCATTAGCTATTATTGATTTACAATGTTTACCTACATAATATACTGCACTTATAAATTTTATATTTTCACTTGCATTGCATTGGTTGCAATTATCAATTTTATCGATAAAATGTAGATAACATAGCACTGAATATATTATGTATTAATTTGAATTTTTATCTATCTTCATGATTTATGTCTCTGTCGTGCTCTTCTTGGCCATAATGAATTTTGTTCTGTGTCGTTTATGGCTGAACAAGAGGAGAGGCCCAGGATGAACCCCTGAGGCACCCTGGAAGTGACGATTGTCGAGTCCGATTGCAAGTCATTAATAGCACTTTTTTAACTGTCGTTATGTCTGATCTACTAATAAATACTTAAAATAAATACTTTTAGTAAGGTATAGATTTAAAATATATTTTGATTACGCTGACGTTAATAAATAAAAGTTAATTTTTTGTACACTTTCAAGACATTATAAGTAGACCTGAGTATGTCACGCATTCCCGAAAAAAGGTGAAGCTATAACAGTTCCGTTCGTCTCGTCTTGTATTACGGTACTCTAACGGGCTTTACATAACGATGCCTCAACTTTTCATTCCCATTCCTCTCAATTAATGCATCTATGCTATGTATACTAATTGTTCCTATTAATTTGTAAACTACTTTGTACAGGTAAAATTCTGCCGGAAGCTATTGGAGAGGTGGTGGAATACATTCATGTCTGTGACCTGGCTCTCGGTCTCTCTCGAACTCTGCCTGGCACCATCTTCCCATCCGAGCGGCCTGGCCATGTGCTCATTGAAAAATGGAACCCCCTTGGGGCAATCGGAATCATCACAGCTTTCAACTTCCCCGTCGCGGTGTTCGGGTGGAACAGTGCCATTGCCATGGTGTGTATTTATTTACTAGAGATTAGGTGTACTAAAAGCTTTATGTACTGTGCTGAAAGTATTCCGTGCGATTCGTGCCTTAGTAAAGATGCCTATAAAAATCTATGCTAATTTCGCAGTCGAGGCTTCTTCTTTAAAATTGTTATTGGTACAAGTAAATTGTAAATTATGTGTCAGTAATATCAGTGTTATCTCATAAAAGTATACGAGTTGCCTACGTCAATAAAAGTAGTGTTGGGCTAACAAATATCACAAACAAAAGTTTGATAGGTACCAAATATGTGATAAGTGCAATACACCCAGTATTCCACGACGAGATTTCACAACAAGGTCGCATTAAGGTACCTACTATGACAAACTTGCCTGGACTATCACAGACGAGCCCCATTCCACGGTGCCTAGTCTGCCAAATCGCGCATGTGTCCGTAAAATCAAAGGCCTCGGGAAGGTCACGTTAATAATATACAGGATGTTAGAAGAACGCTTTCAAAAACGCAAACAGAGGATAACCTACTACTGACCAACGTGCCCTGAATACCCTGTACATCTGACATGAACGATATCTAGGATAAGATTTAGTGACTCTTGCCCATTTGTTTAGTTACCACCCCGTGACGATATATGCCGTTTCTATAAAACAGCTCGAGCTAGTATCGCGGATTTTCATAAATCTAGGCAACTTTCATACCCATGGATTTTACAATTAAATAGTATCGAATAATCAGGTTTGCGGTGACGTCAGCGTATGGAAGCCATCAGAAACCACTCCACTAATTTCTGTAGCCGTCACCAAGATTGTGGAGAGCGTGCTACAAAAGAACAATATTCCCGGAGCAGTAGCGGCTTTGTGCGTCGGTGGTAAAGACATCGGTGCCCAACTAGTCAAAGATGAAAGGATGAAGCTCGTCTCTTTTACTGGCAGCACTGCTGTGGGACAACAGGTAATAATGTCTACCTACTAAGCTTTTTATTCCTGAATGTTTCCTGCCAAGGCCGCTAAGGATTTCTTTTTTTTTTAATATTAGCAACCGACAATACTTTTATTTCCGACGCTTCTCAATAAAATATGTATGTATATGAACCGTCATTTTGGGTTTCTCAGCATCTGGAATGATGATTCTTATCATCTGGTCTACACCCTAGTTTCTTACCGATACCTTGGTAGACAAGGTATGGTCAATCGACCGACTTTATATAAAAAATGAGTACATGTAGACGTATTGGTCTATTCAAAGACTCTTGCTTGCATTGGAAATAATAGGTCTGCCGTCACGCGCATTGAAAAATACTGTGGAGTGCTTTTCCAAGCGACTGCAATCAGAGGTCGGCAGTACGAGTGTCGCTCTCCTGGTACACGTTCATAGGCCACGGTAACCACTTTCCATTTTCATCAGGTGGGCCGTGTCTTAGAGGTATAAAAATAAACATGTAACAACATTCTTCCTAGAATTTTCTTGGTAGAAGTACTGGCAACACGTGTAGCAACAGTTTAATGCTGGATGGATGCAATGATATTTTTCGTAAAATTATGTATTATTCTCAGGTGGGCGTAGAAGTCCAGAAGCGATTTGGCCGTCACCTGTTGGAATTGGGTGGTAACAATGCGATTATTGTAAACGCGGACGCTAATCTGGACTTGCTCTTGAACGCGGCATTGTTTGCGTGCGCCGGCACTGCTGGTCAGCGATGCACAACTACGAGAAGACTGCTTATTCATAAGAAGGTAAAATTTGGATCCAACTCATACATAATTACGTTATTAATGCTATTTAGTTTTAAATTATGTCATGTTGGCACATACCAAAAACTGTATAGGTATTGCGAGTTCAATCTGTAATGCTACTATTACAGGTATTGAAGAAAAGTAGGTACCGGTCGTGCTAAGCGGCTACGTTTAAACCACAGATTAATTAATAGTTACTAAGTAACTACGTGGTTTAAACAGCGTGTTAACAATGCAACCTTATATAGGCTACAGAAACTGGTCAAGTGCGAATCGAGCTCGCGCACTGAGAGTTTAAACATCTACCCCCTAGCTAGCCTGTTTCATTTATCGCTTAATAGATGGCGACACTATTCCATTAATTATTGGGTGTAACAGGTATTCAATGAAGTGGTCTCACGTCTGAAGAAGGCCTACGCTGGTGTCATCAGTAGGATCGGTGACCCTCTCCTCTCAGAGTCACTTATCGGTCCTCTACACACGCCAGCTGCGGTTGAAAATTACAAGAAGACTGTGGCTGAGATTGTTAAACAAGGTGGAACGATAGAATTTGGTGGAAAGGTATAATAAGTATAACATATTATTTTGGATTTGGTATGAGTGATATTCATGTAAACTTCTGTCAAAGTTGATAAATTACTCTATTTAGACCATTTAAACGGAACTTGCAAAACGTTGAAATAAAAATATTAAAGACTGGTTCGAATCGAAATGATATCGGGCGACGATACGATAACGATATACTAGTATGTTATTTTAAATTTCAATAGATAACTGCTATACACATGCATGTATCTAATGTATGTACAGATCCGTTTAAGATCATATTTTTATAATTAAGGTGGCAAGTGGCAGCATACGTTGATGCTTGTTTTAGGTATAGCAGTCACCAGGTCAAAGACTTTATAAAAGACCGAAGAATTCTTCTGAGTCTGCTATGTGGTATTATTATATATTATATTTAAATTTATTGAATGAATTTACTCACAGGTAATGGACCGCGAGGGTTACTTCGTCGAGCCGACCATCGTCACGGGTCTACCGCACGACTCGTCTCTCGTCAAGAGCGAATGTTTTGCACCCATCGTGTACTGCATCGAGATTCCTGACCTGGACACTGGCATTAAGTACAACAACGAAGTAGAACAAGGACTGTCTTCTAGCCTCTTCACCGAGAACCTTGGAGATGTGTTCAAGGTAATCAAATCTCAAAGTACCTAGCTAATCAAAAGTTACAAATATTGCCATTGAACTTTAAACTTTATCAACATAGACTTAAAGCTAAAAATGAAATGAAAAAGACTTCATAACATCGTTACGTATTGTCATTTGATTTTAAACTTTAACATTATTGCTGTATAGTCTAAAATTCAGTGGCATTTTTGTAATCTCATGAGTTCAACAATTGTTTTCAATTCATTACTATTTTTTCTTGTTCAGTGGATTGGTCCTCACGGATCCGACTGCGGTATCGTAAACATCAACATTCCAACAAACGGTGCGGAGGTCGGCGGTGCCTTTGGCGGAGAGAAGGCGACTGGTGGCGGACGCGAGTGCGGTTCTGACTCTTGGAAGAACTACATGAGGCGATCCACCGTTACCATCAATTATTCCGGTACCATAAAACTGGCACAAAACATTAAATTCGGTGACGAATAAGCAAGTTTTGAAAAAAGAAATAAAATAATTGGCCACAACAAAAAAAACGAAGCGAGGAGTAATAATTTCAACTTAATTTTTACTGATACCTAAATACTGACGCAGTATTGATTATTGCTTGTATATCGTGATTGAAGAATGTGATTAAATATGTTTTCTCATTACGTACAGTGGCTCCAAAAGTTTATAGATATTATTAACATAAAAAACATAATTACAATTACTTATTCTAAAAAAAATAGTATTCAACAACATTTCTAGAAGCCACCTGGGCAACTATTTTGTATTTCTAGTCCATAGCAGTTCTGTCAGAACTTTTTTATGCTCAGCCTGGCAAAATCTATCAATAAACTGAGCCAACAGAGAATCTTAGTTTTTATTAAGTTGTGTGAATTGTGCGTTATAATTTTATATTCTTACAGCTTTGTATGATAATGTAAGACTGAATGAAATAAATAAACCATAATAATTTTAATGAGTCTATTTAATAATCCATATTCAGTTCATCAATGGTGTTTGTCAAATATACAACGCTACATAAGTAAATATATTATGTATAATGTAAAACAATGTAATAAAATTTACTTATATACATTTTTACTTTCTCTACGGTATAAATTACTGACAAAAGTCTTATTGAGAATGTACAATGTTTATTTCTTAATGATAGTTAATTCTTATTCAAACATTATTTAAACCTACCATGAACCGCACATAAATGTTATGTACATTATGTATATTATACATATTTATGTTCACACCTATTTCCCTCTGGGGCAGGCAAACGTGAATTAACATCCACATTTCACCAACTATTGTTGGGTCCCACGTAATGTGTGGTGAGCTTAGCTGCATTCTGGATACTATTTTGGACTTGAGTCATACATCTCAGGCTGAATCTGGACTGTATATATCTCTCTTATAAAAAAACCCTATTCATTAGTTCCCTATACGACATCACAACCACGCGGCCGCATACTATAGCCAATATTGTGCATTAAGCATATAAATTAAAGTATCAGTATTATTTATGATGCACAATATAGAATATCGTATTATAAGAGACATTTATCCCACAATAGGCCCGAAGACAGTCGGTCCTAACACTACCGAAAGAATCAAAAATAACTTCATGGTAATAAAATATAAAGTAAAAGTCATGCAAATGCAAAAAAAGTCTGTCTTTCGTGTGGGTGCGAAGTTACGGATGTATGTTTCATGGTAGCTCCCCAGCTTACAATATGCAATTCCACTATAAATCATGAGTGGGGATGATGTAGGCGCCATAAATCAACTGCTATGTTCATAGAATTCTGTTTATGAAATCTGTAGGTCGCAGGTAGTTCATATTTCATTTGTGCGATAACACTGCCTTTCATTCCCCATTCTTTCACTTTTTTCTCGATGTGCATCCTGAAACATTAAAAAAAAAGAATAAGCAACCCAATTGTGCCCTATTATACCTATATTTTACTCGGCTATGAGTATGTCGAGTAGGAATTTAACTCAAGTTAGGGTTTTGACGATAGAGGTAAAACCGAACCAATCCAGGTTATGGAATGGAGTAGGAAGTTGAAAAGCTCGGGCTCCATGATGGGAGCTTTAAGATGCGGGTCCATTGGCCAGCACTGGACGCAACGCGACGATTAAACTGATTTGCCACAAATTTGAATGCCGGCTTAGGATGCAGCCGATGCGGATAGTGGAGGCAGCGCTGTGTAAAATCATGCAAAGCAAACTAAAATCCGTTGCGTGCCGTGCGCGGTGCGTCCGGCACGGGTAAATGGACGCGCACCTTTAGTTGCAGGTGGATTAAACATTCAAGACAAAGATAAATATATCACAATATAAGATACAAACCTAGTAGATGTCTTGTGTAAGGAGTAAACACTATCACAACTGAGTAATGTTCCCATTCGGAGAAACTTCATGTCAGTACCGGCATTGTTTTTAGTGCCAAATGGTGGGTTCATCAATACTGTATCAAAATAACCCTCCCACCTGCAAATCCAGATAAGTTATATTAACTAAAACTGCTCAAAAATCATGTAGGGGAAACTGGGGACACTGGATCCCTATGGGATACACCAATATTTTTTGAATTACTAAGCATATTAGAGTATTTTTAGTGTGGTAACACTAAGTAAACATTATTACCCTTAGTGATACCACATTAAAAATAGTCATCAAGTGTCCCCAGTTTCCCTTAAGTTAGATTCATGAGTTGAATAAATATACAAATGAATAGGTCAAGAAAAAGATGGCAAATACTGGACCTGGGCAGGAGAAACTAACCTATTAAAAATTGTTTCTACCAACATAATTATTATGACATTCGATGGAATGGCACCCAATCACAGTTGAACTCATAAAATATCTGATTATAACTAATAGTCAGTTGCAGAAGAAATAGAAAACGAAAAAGAAACTTGGCGTGTGGATGATTGGGCCTTTGTAATTGAACTTAAAGTACCACACCCTCCAATAAGTGGTAGATCGGTTTGTATTATCTAAAACTACTAAAAGTTAAGTAAAAATCCATACCTGCACCCATTTGACTCAAGAAAATTGCACTGTATTGCATCAATATTTGTTATTTCCATATCATTCACATTTTCTTTGAAGACCTCAAGTATGTCGTGATCAATATCGACAGCCGTGACAGTGGCCGCACCTAGAAGAGCAGCACCGATCCCCCACACGCCTGGGCCACACCCCGCATCTAACACGGTGCAGTTCTCTATTGATTCAAACTGAGTCTGAAATTAAAGTCAAAGTTACAAATAATTTCATCCCGCGCACGCTCAAGCTATGGAATGAGCTCCCTGCCGTGGTTTTCCCAAGCGACTACAATATGGGGTTCTTCAAGAAGGGCATTAGAAGGTTTCTACAGGGTAGGCAGCACGTGTGTGACGCCTCTGGTGTTGCAAACGTCCATAGGTCACGGTGACCGCTTCCCATCAGGTGGGCCGTGTGTTTGTCTGCCACCTAAGTGGTATAAGAAAGAAAGAAAAAAAATATTCTGTATAGAACATTAAAACGGTACATACAAAACGTCTAAAAAAGCTGGAATAATTGATAGTAAATGGATGCATAATTTTACCTGTATAGTGTAAAGAGCAGAAGCCGCCAGGTGTGCTGGTGTTTCATACTGTTCAAACTGAATCTTTGGATGTGTAAACCCATTTAAATCCTCCAAGTGCCCCTGCAGTACCTTGAGTTTCATTACAGCAGTCATAGCTGCTGTAGTCACTTATTATCAAACCTAGGAAGAACTGGGAGTATCTGATTTCCAAACGAAGAGTCTTGAGAAACAAAATAGCCACAAGATGTGGCGTTGGCGTGTTGTAATGCTGCTCTATGACTGGTATTTACTATATTAGCTTCGGGTAGTTGGGGAAATCCCTGAAAATGTTAATTGAAAAGAAAATTTCAGTTGGGGAATAAAGAAAAAAATATGTTTCTATTACAATCCAATATGTAACTTGCATGAGGAGTTACAGATAAGCTACTTTAAGTGAAATGGGTTTAATGTGGAATGGTTCTATGGTGTATGCGGCAAACTCAGATGGCTAGAAGGCTTTGTCTTATAGTCACATTGGCGAGCAGTTTGCAACAGTTTAGGCAGTACCCGCCCCAAAACAAACAGATTAAAAAAGACACTACCAAAACTTACAGCAGTTGCAGAGACAGGAGGTATGGAGCACATAGGCAGTTGACTGACTGGATTAGGCTGCGTTAGAGCAATAGAAGTAGCAGTTAGCGGAGCCACAGCACCTTGTTTAAGAAGCATTTGCTTCTTCAACTGGAGCTCTTCTAGTATCTTCCTATTAGTCAATTCTGTCAACAGAATATGAACGCTGATTACACTACATAATAAATGCCATTAGCAATAAGTTGCATTAATATTGTGATAAAGAAATGACGATGTGAGATACAATTTTCTAACCTCTTTGAGCGTTGGGCTGTGGAAACGCCATCTAATAAACTGCTGGTTTAGATTACTGAACTTTAACTAAGGCATATAACTCGTATACAATATAATTATGTACTTAAAATGCACAAATAATTTGTAATAAATAAAAGTTTGCACAAATCACCAAAGCAAATCACATCGGTCATCAGATGACACTTGCTTGACACTGGTTTGCCATGGTTGAAGTGTTGAAGTTGACGCTCGTGACAGGCATCAACCAATTTTTTTTTTTGTTTACTACCAAGTTACTAGACACGGCGCTCTGCTTTTACAGCTAAAAGTCCAAAGTCGTTTCTGAATAGATCAACTTTGTTAGTAGGTAGTTGCTAATTTAAAACGGTTTCTAATGGATCGCTATGCTCAATACACTGGCAAAAAAACAGCCCACACATAGTCTTGGAATTCCTTACCAGCTTACATGTTTCCTTTAACTACAGTTACGTGGATTTACATCGGAAAACTTAACACGTGCAACGTGCTAACACTAACCAGGCGGTTCGGTTTTTTAGCCGCCCCAATCTTGGAATTCTTTACTAGCCCTTGTTTCCTTCTTCCTTTCCTACAGTCCTGGGTCCTTTTAAACGGCAACAATTTTGAACTGCATCACAGCTTACCATTAAACGATTTGCATTCACTTCCAACGACCTGAATATTAAACTAGGTATAGTGCACCTGCCCAGTCAGCCGGTATCTATCTGCTGTTTGCAGAATAAAACCTGTTACACTCCTGCCCGTAAACTAGTGGAGCTGGAAATAAAAGTCGTTTGAAGCAATGTTCAGCATTCGCTTTCATTTATGCCAGTTTTTTTTCTAACTTTGTAAACTAGGTATTTTCTAGTCTAGGAAAACAACTTAGGTTTATATACACTTCTCACTTACTGGAGCATCACATAATTAAATAGCCTTGTGTTATATTTGAATAATTTACTCTTATAAACGATGATAAACTTTCTGAATTTGCACAAGTTAAATAAGTAAATAATAAGTGGGATAAAAAAAGAAACAGTCATTTTTATATAAAAGCATTTATTTTAAAACAATGTAGGTAATAATATACTTTCTGATTCTTGGCAAAACAGTCTCACATAAGCAAGTCAACATTTGGCCTCTCTTAAGAATAAACGTAAGACTAACATGCGCTGCCATTAACTCACAAAATAATAAACTGAAATATCAGATAAATAATATAAAGGTCAAATAAAAAATTATTTCCGTACATCTACATTGCAGTTAGCATTGCATCTTGGTTGAGCAATCTTAGATTAATTTGTTTATTAACATAAATTATTCTAAATAAAAGGAAACATTAACATTACTAGAATTGACTCACAATAGTAGCATATAAAAAAACCATCTACTGTACCTAATTAACAGTTTTCACAGACGCAGACGTTACAGTCCACAATGAGTTTGTGGTTATAAAAATTTGATAATAAATGCACAACAAAAATATCATTTAAGTTGCCTTTGTCTTTTATGATTACAAAAATATATAACAATTTAGAAATAATTATAACAGTTTTTTTTTATAAACAATTTGGAATAATATTGCACAAGCTCAAAGCTAAATCATTATGTGCATTTTTTTCATAAATACTATAAATATAACAACAAACCAACACAACACTTCATAACACTAACAAATCGACTTCCTGACTCATTTTCTAATGACACTATATTTTGTTATCGACAACTACAATACAGAACATTATATTATGACATTTCAATAAAGAGCTGCAATAAAATCTCCTATAGTATTATATTGAAGTCAGCTTGTAGTCTAACTACTTTTGGCTGAATATCAGTGTTTGCACAGGGTGGACTGGTTGGAATTCTTGCCCTTCACCTTAGGGCTGTTAAAGAAGTTTGAAGCGGGGGCTGATAATTAATGTGCTCTGTGGGGCACGAAATGGCTTTTGGCCTGGTAACCAATTTATGCACCAGCCCACCATGATTCTAATGTCTGCTACATAAATAACGATATATCATAACGATTCACGTATTTAATGTGTGTAAAAGAATAATCGATTTTTGTGAATTTCGCACCAGGGGCGTGAGGGATATGCCAGAGGCTCACCCACAGCATTTGATGGCCCCAAACGGCCGTGCGGTTTTGGTCGTTTCGAGTCTGACATAATCACCTTTGCTAACTTCGGTGAGAGGTATCCATGGCCAAAAAACAAGTGACAGGGAACAATTTATAAGTGAAAAGTAAGATTCAGTTAGTGATTTGTTCTTCAATAATATAATAGAATAATGATTCAGATGCATGGCTGGAGTCAACTATAGTGCTCGAAATGTGGGACCGAGTACAATGGTTGGTGAAGGTAGGTGTTCATTCAACTCTGCCTACCCCGGAGGCAAATTGGTGTGAGTATATGTATGTAACTATTCTTCTCCGTCAATCTATTACACTCCGTAACTATTTTTCATGTGCCATGTAAAGGTCTTCCATTACAGCGAGTACCAGTAGAAAACTGTTAATAAATAGCTACGATATATCGTCATATTATGAGTAAATTTGATTTGATGTTTGAGGAAAATTTTAAACATATTTGGTGAAAAATTCGGATCAATAAAATTTTGCGGCCATTGCATCTATGTCAATGGGTACCTACAACTAATCTAACTAATAGAAAACATAATATCACAGACAGAACGTGTCGATTTTATAAGTGCATTTTATACATATATTTTTTACAATAAGTTTCAATGTACCTGGATAGCTTCTCATGCTCGATAAGGAGATCAGATAGTTCTGTTTATAGTTGTCGATACGAATCTGTGATTTAAGCTCACAATGTGGTCAATTTAACAACGAAGGGACTATAAGCCTCACTAATACGACAAACGAATTATCATCATTGTCCTAAACTATTTAATAATATCGAATGATACACCTAAAGAAACTCAGTGAGGAAATTTAATTTCCATAATAATATTCTAAGTGACTAACTAACTAAGAACAGTGAAAGGCGACCACATTGTCCCTCACCCACCACCATCACGAGTGTTGGTTTGTTAGGAAATATTTTCACAGCACAGGAACAAACACATTCTGGACTAAATAAAATCTGAAAAATGATAACAACATTTGTTTTTAAAGACTAGCACGTAATTTTGGCACAACGCTGTGTCCTCTAGAGCACAGTGGCATCGATGTTGTTCTCTTTATTTACAAAAGTTTACAGATTTTTGCTCAGTGAAAACTAGTGGTGGCGCGGTCGGTACCGGCCGGAGGCGCGTGACGTCACAAGGCCCCGACCGACCGATCGTCGGTCCACACCTTTAACGCTATTAGGGTTTCACAAAGCTTACTACGATCGAGTGTCAGCAACAGTGTTTATTTAGAATCCGATTATCATACAATAGCAAGCAAAGAAAAAGTATTTATATACTTTTAATTAATAATATTTGTGCCCAATATGTCATGTTCGATGTATCGTTTTAATTTTATTTATGAAACCCTAAATATTAGCGAACGATCGTATCGTTCACATGATATGGACAGCTGCCATTATAATCATAAAATGCAAAATAATGTATATTAAAATTTAGTACAAAATTATCGTAAACAATTAAAAAAAAACTTATTTGAGTAAATAAATTCTCTTGTTCCATTGCTCATTCAGTGCTATATAGAGCTGAGTGTAGAAATAACTGACGCCGTTGAAGAAGCTTGTTCGCTTATACAGACATTACCCTGTCACAGATGGAGGTTACACATATTGACGAGTTATAATAATAAGTTTAAATATTACGGTTGTGTATCAAATCTATTTAGGGAACACGGAAACAAGCAGAGTTCAGCAGAACAGCGGGACAGGTTACTTGTACACTGCAGCTCAATGAGTATTTTACCCCAACAACACTCTTAACTCCAAACAACAGTACATACCTAACACTTTCCCTGTATAAATATATTATAGTCTTGTAAAAGAAACCTTCGAAACCTCATAGGTCATTAACACTACGTGAGAAATTACACAAGAGCATTAGGATACAATATATTGCTACCAGTTAACTTATCATTTGGCACTAAATTAACGTATTGCATATCGAGCATTCGTCACAAATATATATAATTTGCATTTAACTCTCAATTTATAATTTCTAAATTACAATTAGATTTTTCATTAATTTTCTAATGATATAATTTTCTCGGGCCAAAAAAAAAATATTCCATGTTCTATTTGAATATGTTATGAACTACAAAAGAAATGTAAAATGTCATATATTGAGCAAACTGATCATTCCCTTCTCACTTTTAAATACCTCGAGGCGATTTTGCAATGGGAATGTGTGCTATACCAAACATTGAAACACGAAATTAAATAGACAAGACGCATTCTCGGCAAGTAAAATTTGGCAAAATTGAGCATTAAGACTTTCAATTGGCATCGTAAAATATTACACAATAGTAAGATTTTACTACGTAGCACTGCGTGACTACCTATATATCCTAACTCTGGTAACTGTAACTTATTCATAGGTACACCAATCTCTTACAGCAGACTGCTAAACAGGTGCAGGTGTACTGCAGTGTACACGGCCCAGATGACAGAAACGGCAATACATTTGTACATTATTACCATTACATAGTAGCATTGAGACCACATGCTCCGAGGAATGAGGCGACTGATCCCATATCCTCGGACGGGCAACTCTTGGGGAACTGAGAGTGTGGACATTTGGCGGTATATAAAATTACAAATAGCATCTCTGATTGTTTGATTACTTAGGATTTACATTATTCAAATGATTAGATAGCCACGTCCACCCCCGAGTGTGGTCTACCATGTAACTTGCCGGCTTCTGTGATCTGATACAATAATTTCTGTGATATGATCATTGTACAAGATGTACAAAATAGTGAAAAAACTAAGTTTTACAAATTGATATGACGTAAACGTGAGACTATATCATTATGAGAATTTAGTTATTGTTCAAAAGAACTCTATAAATGACCGTGGACTTCTCAAGAGATCTTTCCAATTTACTAACTACATTTATAACAACTTGGTTAAAATAGTATTTAAAAGTGAAATAAATCGTTCTTTATCAAATAATAGTTATTGCTTTTTTGATATGATAAATACATCTGTGCGCAGATGCGTTTCTAGGACCGCTCGTCACTCGTGACGCGTGGTGACGTGTGGTGACGTCACGCGCGGCGGTGACGTCACGCGCCGCCCACGCCCCGAGTGCCACTCGCGACGCGACATCATATTATACAGACGATCTGTACAATAGTATAATTACGTTATAACTCTTAAATGTATATTTTAAAAATATGACTGCTTTATATCCATCATGATCACAGCTCTCCAAAGACTTTACAATATCCAAACCTTGACGCTCCAAAATAAATTCTTTATTATCATTTACACCTATAAAACGAAATGACTACAATATCTATAAGATAGCTCTAAAATTATGCCATTTTGATATATTTACTTTGCAATTGCAACGGTCCCTCGTACAGCACTTAAATGCCTCATATACAAATTTTAACGTAACGTTGAAAATGACTCGATTTATATAAATAAATCATAAAATAATAAAAGCAGTATTATGACTGATTCAAGTCTATAAAAAATTTAGAAATAAAGCGGCAGTGTTTGCGAAAATTCGTGCAATAGAATCTAACTACAAAACATGTCTTAGGAACCTGATAAATTATTGCTAGAGCTTCGGGCACGACTCCACTCCCCATCCTTACAAACGACAATGTACCCCGGCGCGGCCGGCGGATACATAACGAGATAAAATCTTATCAGTAGCCAATAGAAAAATATCACCTAAATAAATATGAATATTTTACACGGGCAACTCACCGCCGTCGTTCGTCGTCGCGACGCCGCGCAAATAAATATAAATCTTTTCAAACGATCGACGGGAGCCCGTCCGCCGCCCCCGACGGCCGAGACCGACGCCTCGAGAGCGACGCCGAGCGACGAGTATCTTTATTTTTCTTCTTTTTTGGTAAAAAATAACAAGATTATGAAATTGATATGCAACAGGGTCGTGCCGGCCATCACTGCGCCTCGCCGTCCGCCTCCTCCGCCCCGCCCCCGCCCCCGCGCCCGTACTCGCCCCCGCCCCCGCCCCCGCCCGGGCCCTTCGCCGCCTCACTGCGCAACACAGAACACGGTTAGTTCGTGATCACCTGCATGTTATATCCATTGAAGTGTTAGTCATATGGACGGCAAGAAATAAACCAATAACAACAAAATTGAATATATATGATGTCTAAAGCATCATTAAACAAAATTTGGCTGTCAGTATGAAATCGAACTCGATTAGATCTGAAATAATTTTAGGAAGATTAACTATTTTACTAAGCTGTTGAACTGCATGGTCACATTAGTAATACTTCCCAGGCTCTAATTTATCTGTGTACCAAATTTCACCGAGATCGTCGGTTGAGTTGTTTAGACGTGAAAGTGTAACATACAGACAGGCAGAGTTACTCCCCGCATTCATGGATTTCAGTTGAAAATATACTTTTTAAACTGAAAATATAAACATTGTACTCCTTTTTGGCGGCAGAAAAGTTTATAAAGATAGCTAGAATTGTTGTAACGGCAAGAAAATGTAGGAGTAAAATCCGTTAATTATGCCCGTATTCGTTAGTCATGACTTGTCTGGTCTTCTTAAGCCTGTTGTCTCCAAAGCTCTTTTTTAGTTAAAGCTTGAGGTCTACTTTCCTACTGCGCTAGAAACTCATCCGTGGTTTGGTAGGTGTACCGACTAGAGGTCAGATTTGGTTTGCTTGGACACATACCCTAAAATGGCAAATATATGTAATGTATAATGTGAATACGTACTAGTTGGAGAAGGAGGAGCGCGCGCTGCCCCCAGGCGCGTCCACGTCACAGGGAGGGGGCCGCGCGGCCGCACTCAGCAGGTAGTTGGTCGAATCGCTGAAACAGTTCGACAACCTGCTACAAATTGTATTACTGCCTCGAGACACGTGGTATGAACCCAATATTCTTTACTAATTTATTTTAAACTAGCTGACCCGCGCAACTTCGTCTGCGTCACCCCGTTTTTGCAACATTTTTCATTCCTACTCCGCACCTGTTAGTCGTAGCATGATGTTATATACATATAAACCTTCCTCTCCAACCATTCTATCTATTGAAACAAACCGCATCAAAATCCGTTGCGTAGTTTTAAAGATTTAAGCATACAAAGGGACATAGGAACAGAGAACGCGACTTTATTTCATACTATGTAGTGATAAGGGCTCTAAATTAGCATCTTTCTAAAATGTATGTCGTGTAAATCTCCACAAACGATTGATATTTACTCCGGATCAGCTTAGTCCGTATTATTATTAAATTTCTATGTGATAAATAAGATCGTCACGAGCGAGGTTGTGACCTTGACCCTCTATGTCGGAGTCAATTGAGGAGGTTCAACCCAATAGCGCACATATGGAGTGACGCTGATATGCACATGATATACCTACATACGTATCACAATAGTGTTATTCGTTAATATTATGATCATTTTGCAAAGGGATAGCAAGATTTTTACAATATTTACATCGCTACGTACGGAACACTACTTCTCTTTATTATTATATTACATACTAGCTGACCCGCGCGACTTCGTCTGCGTCACCCCGTTTTTGCAACATTTTTCATTCCTGCTCCGCACCTGTTAGACGTAGCATGATGTTATATACATATAAACCTTCCTCTTTAACCATTCTATCTATTGAAACAAACCGCATCAAAATCCGTTGCGTAGTTCTAAAGATTTAAGCATACAAAGGGACAAGAAAAATAGGGACAGAAAACGCGACTTTATTTTATACTATGTAGTAATTATTGTGATATGTTGCGATGCGATAACCGTAGACAAAGAATGTAACTTGAAATGCATCTGCGCGCCTAATTCTATAGAGTTTCACTATTAGGGTCAGCACAGACAGAGAGGAGCGACAGTGGAGAAAATTTCATCAAGATACTCGAAAATCAACTTTAAAATTATTGAAGTAACGTCTTGAACGTATTGAAGTAAATTTTTGACAGGTCTGCTATGCATAATGTACTTAATGTCAATAATACAATAATATGAAAGTTGATTTTCAATTACCTTAAAAATAAAAACCGCCTGATGCTCTCCAAGACGTTAATTGGTAGTGCTTGTGCGGCGAAGCACGTAATTAATTTCCTTGCGATTTATTCCGTATAACAAGGAATCGAGTTACTATTTTTCGCCAAATTTAGGTATTTAGCTGCTACATTTTCGGTTAGGAATTTATTTTCGGCATACCCATTTTTTGTACAAAGTGCCCGATTAGTGGCAATAGACTCGCCCTCTATTATGTGGAACCGAAAATCATAGTTGGCGAAATGTGGGTGTTTAAACCTCTGTTTACTCCTTCGGGGGTTACGGGCGTGAGTATATGTATGTAATGTTAGAAAATCCTCTTCGCTGCGCTCCTCTCTGTCTATGCTGGTCGTTATTTATTATTTTTATTCTATGTTTCTTTTCTATTTTCTTTATGTGCACATCATAGGAATGGAGCATGCTATATTTCCGACGCCATAACTAATACGGTTGCCATAAGACAAGATAATGTTAATTTAATTTTTAATGACTCTCCACATGCCGTAAATAAGTTGATACAGTACAACCGATATCTTTTATTTGTCATTAAACTGTATACACTGTTGATATGTATGTTGTAACGAACGTAACCACTCATGGCGATAAGCATGGCACACATGGTGAGCTCGATAACCCCCAGTTCATTTCTTAAGGCTAATCAAAAATATAGCAACGTTTATCACCAACTGTAGGTACCACGGGTCAATATACCTATCACTACATTTGCGCAAATATTGTAGACAACTCAATAATTTACTACACCATGATAGGAGGAATAAATATTGCTTACGATCAAAGGTTAAGTAATGTTAATAGTATTTTTACCCGACTGCGCGACGCAAAGGAGGGTATTGTGTTTATCAGTCTATGTATGTATGTATGTATGTATGTATGTTTGTTTCTATGTGGCGTTCTAGAGACCAAACGCGTAGGCCGATTTTGATCATTCTTACGTCAATCGATTCGTCTTAACCTTGCGAGTGTCACTAAAGACATGACAGTAATCAAAATTCACCACAGCGACAACCAGACGCCATATTGCCAAAATGAAAAAAAAGAGTCGATGAACTATGTCAAGTGGGGTGTCGTTGAATAGGTAATTTTAAATCATATTTAGGTTTCTTTTACCATTTTTCATTTTAAATAATAGTTTAGGATATATAACGATTTAAAGTTGCTTAACAAAACATTCATTCTTGCTAATTTTCTTACTTATTGATTTAAGTTTATATTTTATTTAAGTATAAACGATATACAAACAAAAATATTTTTGGTAAAAAAAAATAACTTTTCAATGAATCGTAACTAAAAAGTATAAAATAAAAAAATAATTTAAAGGAAAACAAAAAACCCGACTGCGTAAACTAAAAAGAATGAAACAAGCCCAGTAGTTTAAAATTCATACAATACTCACAGTCGGGGCCCATTCAAATTTTACTAATTAAATCTTCCCAAGGGGCCCCGACTGTGAGTATTGTATGAATTTTAAACTACTGGGCTTGTTTCATTCTTTTTAGTTTACGCAGTCGGGTTTTTTGTTTTCCTTTAAATTATTTTTTTATTCCTGATACTCTCCAAGATATTAATTAGTAGTGCTTGTGCGGCGAAGCATGTAATTAATTTCGTTGCGATTTACACCGCATAGCAAGGAATCGGCTCAATTCTTTTTTCCAAATTTATTTAGCAGCAACATTTTCGGTTAGAAATTTATTTTCGGCAAATCCATATTTTTACAAAGTGCCCGATTGGCGGCAATAGGCTCGCCCCCTATTACGTGAGACCGAAAGTCATAGTTGGTGAAATGTCTGCCTACTGTCTGATTACAGGCGTGAGCATATGTATGTTTGTAATTGTATTTTTAGTACAATTATGTTTCACGCAAACTGAAAACGCAACGCAACTGAAAAACTATGGTTCTTGTTAGTTTTTTTGTATCTATGATTAAATTGTGTATCAAAATCAATAGTATAAGTTCACCTGGCTGTTCTCATCCGAAGCGCTGCGCAGTTCTCTTTGCACTTGTACGCTAACACCTGCTTGATCCGGCTGACCTCTACATCTGGGAAATGTCGGCTGACGTAAGATATGAGCGCGTGGACCCGACGGCGGTCGAGCGGTGGTTTCGTTGGCCGGGACTCCTGTCCCGCTCGCGACCAACGCTGCCCGGTTACGGAACACGTTGCCAGTTCTATCGGCGTGAAGAGTGCCGCTGCTAAACCTCTTGTCACTTTGCGGTAATCCCCCCACTTCACGCCGCGCAATAACTCTTCTCGGATTTCTACGCCTTCACCCAGTTTTATCTGTGAATTGAAGTAGTAATGCATTTTATAATACGGAATATGATGGTCTATTTTCTCCGTTGCTTATTTATGCATGAGTACGTTTAAGGTCAAAGTTTTAAATAAAAAACCGGACAGGTCGAGTTGGATACGCGCACGAAGAATTCCGTACCATTTCATGTTATACCCGAATATGGCTAAGCTAAAGGAGGGTTATGATTTTGACAGGAGTTATATATTTTTAGGTTCATCTATTCCCTCATAGCTCCTCAACTGCTTATTAGAAATGGATAAATGAGCTAAGATCTAACCTCTAGCGGTCATAAAGTACTGTGTTAAATATAATAATACATTTAAGATAGGTAGGTCGTGGTTGGTATCAAATCAAAGGACTTAATTATGATATTTCAAATATGTATAAATTATAAGCTGTTGTGTGGCCCCCCAAAACAATACCTATATTCTAGGGAAAAATGGCAAACGAACACGACTGTAATTGACATTTTCTTGTTTCACACTTTTTAGAGCGTTATTTTTCAGTAGTCATGTTTTTGAAAGTTTTTTTTAGTACCTACTTGTTGGAATCACGGCTCACTGGTTCACAAGATACCTACAAGTCTGGCTTGGCCATTTCACCTTCTCATAACAATTTACTTCAGACAATACGACTAGTTGACACTTTTTTCAAGTAGGTCTTAAATGCTTACTGACATTATAGTAGACCCAAAAAAGTATTATTATATTTAAAAAAAAACGCTATTCGCCCTGTTGGTCTGTAGATTATATGTGCTGTGACGTCATACAATTTGTAAACACACGCATAACCTTTCTCTCAAAGTCCATTTAAATTATAAACTTTGTTTTCTATTACTTTACACGACAAATATAGTAATTATCATTATTGTATAGTCCGATAATGTATAAACACATCGTTAAAGATCTCAGGGAAATTGTAGATTAGAGTGCCCAGTGCGTACACGCGTCCGTGAATCCTTGCACCGAGGACAGCCGGGGTTACAGTATATACCTGGGCCTCGATTCTACTAATTGACAACCATTCTCAAGGAACTGAGATTACAAAAAATAAAATTTAATTATAGACTCTACCTTAACATGCTTAAAGTTAAAAATTAAATGGCATTGTGTAGAGTGAATGAAACGGTGTAATAAACACTATTTCATTTCATTTTGAACTTTACTGCAATGAAAATAAAGCCGAAAATGCCATGGCAGTGTTTGTGATCTCAGTCTATGATCATACTATGGTTAAAGATTAGTAGAATTGGGGTCCTAATGTTAATCAAATATGCGATGTGATGAGGTTTTGTACTCACAAGTCTTGGTGCAACGGTTCCTCGTTCATTTTCCCGCTTGATGACAAAGGGCAAGGCGCGCCTGTGTTGTTCCAGCCAGACGGCGTCAGGGACTGGGCGGTTGCGTCTGCCATCCCAACGACCTACAGCTACGTCACACAAAGCCAAAAAAGGTTATTCACTAAAATTCACTAAAATAAAATATTTTAAAAGAATTTGGCAGATGGTACCAGATAATTAGAAGAATGCAATTTCAAATTTGAACTATGTAGTGAACTTGGAAATTAGTTTGTTTTTTTAAATACATAAATTCAAATTCAATCGCAAGCCCTTCCATGTCAGATAACAAAAGAATTAGGCTATTTTGGCTTGATATTGGTCGGTAATGATAATATGTAGCTATAAGGTAACAATATATCGATGGTGATAACTGTTAACAGAAAATCACAATTTCTTTGCAATACTTTATTTTTGATATTTAGTAAAAAATACATTGATGTATGTACATGGATTAGCCTGCAAGCTAGTGCGCAGACGTTAAGTTTAATAACATCAAGAAATAATGTTATATTGACATTCGAAACCAATCTGAATAGTATAAAATATAACAGCAACTTGCTGTAAAATAAAAACAGTGTACAAAACATAACATTAGATTGACCATGGCCTTAAGCAGGACAGTGTTGAAGGAGCCCGTAGCTGAATTCATAAATTGGTGATAATAGTCGTGTGTAAGTACAAGATTACAATTATTTATCTGCATTGAACAATCCATCAATTTATTTTCGTAGAAATTACATCAATAAACATTACTATTATAATGATAAAACTTCTAGTTTTATATAAATTTCTATTTAAATTCAGCTGTGTGAAGAGATTCATTTACTTCTATACATTAATAATTTTCATAAATATGTCAATAATAAAAGCTGCGCCTTAACTTAGTAATTGGGATTAAAATTATTATTTAAGAAAAGTGCTCTTTAAAATTACTATTCCTAATACGTATAAGCGATTATTTTAGAGTAATTATTATTGCAATTAACTTTCGTTCATAATATTTTAATATTAAATAATGTTAAAAATAAATGCAAAGTCGAAATTTAGAGATCATGGAAATAAAGTCACTTGAGATCACACATTATTATTCCAATAAGATTAACAATTAAATTTTCAAAAGATAAACTAATATTGTTATTCACAACCCTAATCATACCTTCAATAAAGTGTCCCTCCTAAATGCTTTTATTACAAAATGACTAGATGTGATTTTCTCATGGCAATCATTTCATATATTTACAAAAATATTGAAGAAATAACCAATCAAAATTTAAGGTTATATATAAAAATATAAGTAGTACAAAGATCCCTCCGCTTAGGTTCTACTTTGTAATAACGCTGCTACAGTGCTTGCGTATACACTGGGCAAGTGGGATTTATGGCAAGTGCTTTGTCTCGATATTAACTACGTACTGACTCATATAGCCAACCCTTCACGTCCTCATATCCTAACATATTTGAAGCCATATGTTGAGCATGTATACCTAGTACGCTTTGCTCGACAGTAGCACGTCGTGCATATAAGTTTGTTGTAGCCGATTGAAACGTTTTGTAGAAAACTACATTGCACTTACTTTATTTTAAACAAAAATAAATTGCACTTACTAACAAAAATAAATTGCACTTACTTTATTTCCAATAAAAATAAAGTAAGTGCAGTTTAGTTAAGTCACCCTCACAAGTAGCCCAACTAATTTCCAGTTACGGTTTCGCGTAACTCAAAAAACATTTCTTTCAAAAACAATAACAAAAATAAGATATTAAACTTGCGCCCTGACGTATAGAAAAATATCTTTACATCAGTTATTTATTTATTTATTTTAATATAAAGATCGTTGACAAATTTCGAAAACTTCTGAGGGTGACTGTAAGAACTACGAAAGGGGTAGAAGAAAATGATATTCTAAATTATATATCGTAATCGTTTCAATGGCTAGTGGAACTGTTTAGCATGCGTGCTCAGCGCGCTTCTTGCTATGTTATCATTATTTCTTTTTTAATTAATTATATCAACGTGTATATTATAAACCTATTGATAACAGTTTAATTTATGTAAATTAAAAAGTTATTTAAAATGAATAACATAACCATGCAAATAGATTCTGTATCGGAACATAAACATGGTGTTTCAATCTAAACAAATAACTTTGTTTTATTTTCATACGGATTTGAAGACTTAGGTATTTTTCATTATATCTGAGATTTTGTACAAACTATTTACCGGGAGCCGTCCAATCACTCAACAATAACACTGTGTAAAGATAAAACTATTCTGGATAAAACTATTCTGTATAAAAATATTACTATTGTTGCTCAGCGCGGGCTTATGTACGGGTTTTGTGCATGAGTCCGCGGATTCGACAAATGAAACGGATATGCCCGACACCTTCCGTCGTCTGCGGTACAAAAAAATTATACTCTAATATGAAAATACTTCCTATTATTTATTTCTATATAAGACGAAAAGTATCGAGCAGTTGTGGATAACGTGTATAATGTATGTCTGTATAATAATTATGTAACCAGTAAATAACCTATGTTATGTAAAATCAGCACCGGTTGCAACAAATGCTTTAACAACGATCAGTCTATTGTCAGAAAGGAAGGTATGGTATTGGTCCCATTGAACGAGCTTCTATTAGTCACCCGGTAAGAACCCGTATCCTGTGACTAAGTACTGTACGGTCATTCCTATGACTAAAGCTATGGGATTTCCACGTAATAACTATATTTCTCCCGTCTCAGAAACATAACAATTGCATTAATTATGACGAAGTCATCAGGGTTTTTTATGGCTTCTATTTCTAGGTAAAATATTTCTGTCTAATCGTTCAATAGGATATACGATATTAAAAGAAACTCGTTTAAGCGACCAATATCTAGCACTCGGTATATCATAGAAAGGCACACAATAAGCGGAGAGGTGTGACGGCAAATAGGCCCCCGGCGACACTCCGATCACAGACTAGATATATCTATTGACAGTCTTCGTTACGACTTTATAAGCCTCGTCCTCCCGACTTCACCGCTCGAGGAGACGCAACGTCGAGCCGCGCGCAGCGCTAGCGCTCCGTCTCGACGCCTCGGCGGCAGAAGCAAAAGTGGGTCCAACGACCCGCGAGCGTGTCAACGCGCCGGCTCGCGCGGTGCGTCTCCTCGGCGGCGCGGGCGAGAGCGCGCTCGGCTACTGGTGGAAGCTCTGGGCGGGCCGCAGCGCGGGGAGCGGCGGCGGCGGCTTGAGGCGCATGCGAGGCGGGTGCTGCGCGAGCGTGTGGCGCCGCAGGTACAGCGGCGTCTTGAAGCTGCGGCCGCACGTGGCGCACGCCACCGGCTGCGCCTCGTGGATGAGCCGCACGTGCTGGCGCAGGTTGGACGCGTTGCTGTACCGCCGCCCGCACACCGCGCACTGCACGCCCGCCGCGCCCGCCGCGCCGCCCGCTGCCAACAACACCACGTTCGCACCGAGCGCTTCGACCGCCCGCCCGCACGCCCGCCGCTTACCCGCATTGCCCTACCCTAACATCGCCCCACTCAAATGCTATTGGACAATTTCCATCACGAGTATCTAGGAGTTGCAGTCTAGTTGTGATGCGAGCTAAATATTTTTAAGCTGACTGTTTTTTTTAAGATGATATGAATGAAATGACGCGTGAATTAGCATTTGAATAGGACAATACTAGTACCGTCTCGCCCGGTGAGGAGGGCTCCGGCCGGTGGAACAATTCGGGCGGCAGAGGCTGGAGCCTCGCGGCGCGTGCGGGCGGAGCGGGCCGGCCGCGTCGTCCGACACCCGCGCGCCTAGCCACCTGACGCGATACGAGACGCGCGCGCTCTCTTCTACGGCCGATTCAATTCATCAAAATGTGCTAAAAAGAGGTTCGCCGGGGGCGCGGCTGTCCGAGTCGACGTGTGCATGTGACAATGACGTGATAGTGAAGAGATAAAGTAGGATATTTACCTTCCGCGTTCTCGTCCCGGAGCTCAGCATTCATGCCGCTCATTAGTTCCATATTACCTGAGAAGAACAAACACAAAAATTACACTGACTGCAATATAGTGTTGTATTTCAAAACATGAAATATTGTGTTGCATACCTTGCAATGCAGCAAATGGGTTCGCAAGTGTGTTATTCTCGTTGTAGTACATTTGCTGAAAATTGGAACGTTCCTCATCACTGGCTTCTTGTTCCATGACTTCCATTTTTGGTTCTAAAAGATCTGATGCATTGAATTCTTGACATTTGTCTGTTCTCTCTGAGTCCCCGGGGTCCATGAGAATTTCACTCTCTTCATTTTTCACTTCTGTTGCTTCGAGATCAGTTTTAACCCGTAAAGTCGGGTAATTGGGTGTTTCTCTATAGTCATCATTATTAGGCCTCATTTGACTAGAAGTTTGAAAAGGAGCTTCTTCATTGAGATTGTTTCTGGCAACATCGGGAGAATTTCGCGTGGAACGACGACTTCCACTCTGTTCTTGGTCGTCAGCAGATGTCGGTTCGACATTTTGGTTTGCGGCTTTGGAAGAGGAGGTAGAGTGTGACGGCTTAGCGCTGAGCAAATTACGTAATTGGGAAGGAGGTGATTTTCGATTCACTTTCTGTAAAAAGGGAAATAAGTGTCAATGGCATATCACCATAAAATTTACATGTTATAAAAAAAATTAGATGTCATGGTTACTTTGTCGTTGTGTTGTGAACAATCTGTGAGGCCTCGTATTTGCAGTGCATCGGCGGTACGCAGGAAGGCGCTAAGCTGAGCCTGGGCGATGTTCACCTGGCCCACGTACATAAACTGTAGGAGCGCGCGGACATGTGACACTTCACAGTCACGCATAAAGATTATAGGGTGAGGACATGGGTTATTCTGAAAAAAGACACATTTCATCAATTATGATATTCAGCTAATTGCATAGTCGAAGACAGGTGGTGAAACTATTAAAATTGTCTAGATATTTACAAACTTAATGTACTTTGTAATGCATACATTTAAGACAAGACAAGATTCCAGTAATAATTTCAGAGGAGACATCAGTACTAAGTCCTTCTAATATATCATCATTCACACTCCATATTGGGTTGCATTGAATATGCATGCTCTTTGGAGCTGGACCCCTGTCTCTAAACAGTATGCTTTGAATGCATGCATGCATGTCTAATTGTTCCGTAACAACTGATGCTTGATCACTAGGATATCAAACATCAGTTGCTCCTATAAGAAGAGGGAGGATATCTTGCCCCTAGTCTGATTTGTCAATCAGCAGGTCTACAGGTTCACAGATGAGGTTGACTTCAACCTGTAAATCTTTCTAATTTCTAAGCCATGAGTCATTTCTAACAAAAAGATTAATTATGGAAAAAACCATTATTTATAAGAAACTTAGTAATAATAAAAAAATATTCATGTCAAAAACTATTACCGTTGCTAACAGGATTATTAAAAATAATATTAAAGCTATTTGTGTGTTGTAGTTAAGTGTAGTTTAGAATCAAGAGGCATGTACACTTCAAAATTATTGCAGCCAAAGATGCATGAGTAGGTATTACTGTTGCCATATTACTATCTTTGTTAAATAATAGTACTTGATTAGACTAAGTTATGTGTTTTTAGTAACAAGATAAGATTTAAGAAAGATAAACCTGATAGGTGAAAATGTTCTAAGCAATTTAATACATTTACAAATGAATATCGTTTTCACTTACTACTAAAATAGTGTCTGTGACAAGTACGGATATTAAAACAATGTCAGCAAAAAGAAATAGCAAGGTTGCGACTTCATGAGTAAAGTGCAAATAAGCCAATTTATTTAATTTCAAGTAAAATTAGAGGAGGTCAGATGTATATCTTTTTAAATAGACTATAATTACAAGTTAAAATAGGCAATTTTAATTTCGTTTGCAAATAAAACATGTTAGTACTAACATTATGGTTTAAATGAACCAAACAGAACATAACAAGGAGTAGTTGAAGTAGTCCCTATAAATAAATTTTGTTATCTACATTATAGTGTAATTAAAACTATATACCAATAATTGGTGTATAGATACAATGGAAATCACACAATTTAACATATACTCTATTGATTATGGGAATAGAATTTTAATCATACTATACTGGATGTCAACACATGCAGACACAAGGCATGCTAATAATAGTTTGAGAAGTCCATTGTTTTAAATGTGATTAAAGTCATAATTCACATAATTATATACCACACAAATAAGTGAAAAAAATGTACTTAAATTGGATGGATAGCATTTAATTGAACTTGTAATACTCTATAATCACTTTGTTCAAGTTGATAACTAAATAGTTGATAGGACTGGTCCCCTTGTTTCTCATACAGATTTAAGAATCAATGACCTCAGATAAAATGTGATTTGTTATAAAACCAACATTCAAAAATTAGGCAAATGTATTCATAAGCATTAACTGTAGTAGTTTAATTATGTGTTAGGAGAATTCATTAAAAGCTTTCAAGACAAATGTAATCTATACCCTCAATGGTAATGAGCTAATTAGAAATTGTGAAACAGAATTTTAAAGTAGGTACAAATAAATGAAATCACGAGTACTTAACCGGAACGCGAGACATGGCATTTGTAAGTAGATCAAGTGTTTTATACATAACAACTTTCACTAGAGTCATTGTAATGGTGACACATCAAAGTGTGGGGAGTGAAAGATGGACTTACTTTAAATAATTCCTTGAAATATGGACTACATGCTGATAAAACCACTTTATGTGCCTCCAGCCGGTGCCCCTCGCATGCCAGGGTGACATCCACGAAGTCCTCATCATCGCGCAATGCCTCGAATTGAGATGTTATATTCGCTTGAAAATTGTTCCATCTCAAACAAAATTGCTGGTCGCCACCCAGTTCTGTACCTTCCATTACTTATAGACATAACTCGATATCCCTGCTCATTTAATTGGTTGATAAGAATAGTTAATTATTGAAAATAAATATATCACAGTAACTTGCAATTTCAGTCGCCGTCTGGCCGAAAATCTTATGAAAGAAAACAATCAATAAAATCTCGTACCAATATAAGAAAAATAAAAACTTTTTAATTTGTCATTTGGTTGGATGGTACATTCACTTCTACGTTTCATTACACGTTACGGTCTAATACCGGTTTTTTTGTTCCTTTAGTGTATGTAAAAGCGCTGACTCATATAATTCATTTTGCACTTTTTAGTTAATTTATGTATGTATCCTAAAAGAAAATACTCTACTATTTATATACCTACCTAGGAAAATAAATAAATAAATAGAAGATGCAGTATTAAAATGATTGAACATCAAAACTCCTTTATATCACTAATCTAGTTTTTAGTATAGGCAACTCTGTACTTTCTAAAGGCGTTTTGAGTATTTCAGGAGCCAGAATGTTGGCGCGAAAATACAATTTTGCAGGAAGCAGGAAGCCTTTAGAAAGAAAAGAAAGCAATAATTGTAAGTTTTCATCATAGGTATTTTAATTATATCCATAACTTAAATGGAGGTGTGCCGTGTCGCGTACTTTTTGTGTAACATACTTAGGATGTTGCACAAAAAGTACGCGACACCTAGTGGCAGTAATAGTGCAATATCTACTTGGTCTTTAATCCCTTCCCTGACGTACATAGTTTAATTTCTTAATTGTATCGTGTATAATAATTATTTACCTGAAAAGGCATTAGGTATAAAAGTTTTGTCCAACATATTAACACTTTGCTCGACTCAACAGTAGGCCAGGTATCATGTACAGTCCAGAAGGAGCCAACGTCCGAGTGCCTACACTCCGAGTGACTCGGGGCTAAGGCGGACCGGGTGCCCGGCTTGAGAGACGTCGACACGGGTCTTAGTGGCAGCCCTAGGAGGGTTCTATCGCTCGCCGCATAGCTCACGGCGATGATACGAAGGGCAAACGGGCTGTTGGGCGCCTCGCACTGCCCACGATGCCTAGAGGCGACTTCGACGTCGGAGGTTGCAGAATGACCTCTGTTCTTCATGAGCACGGGCCTGGGGGTGACGAGTAGAGCCACTTGTCACCCTAGCAGATCCAGTCCGCGGCGGCGGCGCAAAGTTCGCCTCGCTATAGACGTGGCCTAAGACAGGAGCATCTTGGTCGCATACCCGGGGGCTAGACGGGGACACTGTGGTCCCTATAACCGACGGGGGCCATCTCAAAAGTGTAGAGGTCCTCGAGTCTGCCAGAGTGCTAGGGATATGTTGGCTACTATCTCACCTCCAGCAACTAAAGACCCATCGACGGTGTGCGTTTCAGTCGGTTCGAGTCCGACACAACCTACCCAACCGGCTTCGGTGGGTGGTTTTTTTTTTCCATTTATCATCAGTGGGAACGGCACCAGTGGTGACGGCTGGGAATAACCGGTATCCGTGAGTATTTTTCGCATGATTAAAAAAATCGGTATTATGTATGGAACCCTTTACCATGACAGTTTTTTTTCTCACCCAAGATGAGGGAGGAGAGACCATCTCGGTAGCTGCCCTACTTGCTAAGGGTTGCTCGGAATCGACATTAGCGGATGACAGCAGGCAAGGGGCGGGTGAGATCTCCGCCCTAATGAAAATGTCCAATAAGAGAAAATATTAAAATTAGTTTCAACTATTGTTTCTATTCATCTAGTGAATTTATGCCAGTTTTATAAAAATGTGTAGTGGATTGAAATTCATCTAGTTCATAAAAAGTTATTGCATCAGCTGCCAGCATGTATGTCAATTTATCAATATGTGTTAGGTTTGGGCAGTTGTACAGAATCTTCTCAGGCCAGGGACGCATTTCGAACCCGTAGTCCATTTGCTAACTAACCTATTTAATTAATATAATTTTGAAGTTCTGAAAGTGCTGTTTATTAATCTATAATACAGAATAAATGATTATTGAATTAAATTTTACTATGAATGTAAATAATGCCTGTTTTAGTGTATTTATTGTCAAAATTTGTTACATACAATAAACATAAATTTTAGCTTTCTGAACTCCTCCATATAAACTTTAATGATAGAAAATCTCATACTTCTCCATGCACTCAATATCCTTAAAAAACGATACAACACAACAACAAACAACACATTTCTTGTTCACTTATAATCTAATAATTTTGAAAACTGCTACATTATGAGTACAAGTAACCGTTCTAAGGCCTATCTTGATCAACATAATATTAGGTGTGAGATATAAACTGTTTAATAAGATACTAAAAAAAATATAGTTAGTTTTCACTTATTGTTTAAACTAAAAGAGTAATTTTAATATATATTTATAATGCCTGCTCTCCTTCAACCATCTCCTTTAAATTTAGTAATTCAAATTGTCCTGTGCCTTTAGTTTCTGTTCTGACCATATCATCTAAAATTCTGAAGTTACCAGGGTCTATCAAACATATTATGTTAGCTGTGCCAGACTCCCAGTTTTCTTCCTCCATACTCATAGCAAGCTTGACCACTTTATCTTTAGTTTTCCTGGCATCTTTGCCAGTCAACAAAATCCTGACTCTCATTTGTGCTCTTTCTAAGGGAATCTCTTTCTTTAACAGCTGTATTACTTCAAGTGCCTGCTGTTTTGCATTTTTATTAACATTAACAGAAAAGTGGATGTCCTTCATTGCTTTCTCAATTATGGATACAGGATATGGTCTTTTTGTTTCTGGATTGACGCATTTGTCTGCAACTGTTGTAGCAATATCTTTAAATAAAGAATCTATTTGAGAGTGCCGTTCTTTGTCTGAAACCTGAAGTTCTCCTTTTTCTAAGATTTCTTTACATATTTCTGTAAGGTCTTCCTTTCCAAACACTTTAACCAAATCTTCTTTTTTTGCTACTTGACCTTTGGAAACGTTTGTAAACACTGTATGAGTCTGAAGTACTTCATCAATGTCTTTCTCACTGAAATAAAGCACAATAATTAAAATATTTTTATCACTATGTGCAAAGCATACCTTCTCTCTAACAATAAATTAATCGGTAACTTACACCTTATTTCGCCACGATAACACTTTATTCCTGTAACATGCTATTTCAAATCTTTTACCAGCTTTCTTTAACCTCACTATAGCGACATTTGTTAAACGTATTTGGTTGGTTGGTGTAAAGATTTTAGACATGGTGATAACGAATCACTAACGGAGATTATATATTAGTGTAGTTTTCATATAATATATGAAAAATTAAAAGGTGAAGTAGGTAGTGAACAATCTCGAAAATCTTTCCAATTTGTTCTAAATGTTCCAATTTTAATCTTGTAATACAATCAAGTGACTTGACATGAACATTGAAGATTTGACATTTTGACATGACATTGACTGACATAAACAAAACATTTAAATCAGTGACGTAGATGGACGTAGAGTTGGGCTGCACGGAGAAAAAAGTGATTGTGCAAGCACGATTTTTTCTAATAATGTTATGATAATCGTGTTGCCTGAACTGTTCGTGATTGAGCATGGTCGCGCTGGTAATTATCATCATCAACAGACCTCAGGATATTCATAGGGAGATTAGACATAATACCGTGTATTTTATTAATAATATTATGATAATGGCCCCAATAGTGGACACTACCCTAACGCATAACATTTTCGACAAAAGCCTTTATCTTAATAAAAGTAGCCTACTATTGACTATTGACAAAAAATAAACCTAAACTATTTTCAAATATTATAAACAGTGTCGTAGGAAATTTTGACTTCGCTTATTTAATGCGAGTCAGTGAACAAATACTTGTTGTTTCTTAGAATTCTTGGTAAACGTACGTACTGATTTTAATAGGTTATAGCAACCCACGTCCCTAATCGCGCTGTTCGCGCCTCGCGTGGCCGTTTGCCTGCACGCTATGCGTCTCCCTCTAACACAACTCGCAAGTAGGTACGTCCCGCGCTGCGTATGCGGTTTACTCCAACGGCCGCTAGAGCCAGTCCGCCGGTAACCGTGCTACCACACGCATCGCACGCTCGCTACGTACCTCGCTCGCTAGCCGGAGCCCTACTGTGTAATCGAAGTAGTGTAAACTATTCAGGCAATTGTATACTCACGTACTGTACATAATATTAAGATCAGTGTATCCAATATACTTTTTACTCTCACCACGTGTCGCGTAGTTATTCCCTGAGATACCTACCTAACATCTTCCCCCATAAGGTCTGTTTTTTTATTTATTAACAATGATGGCTACTAATTTTTGTTGTTGGATTATCTTCTCTGAGATGGGGATTTTACAAGAATAACTGCATTGTAACATCATTTCTTCATCAATTTATTCAACTTCCATTTCTAAAACTTCTTTACATAGGTACATATAAAAAATACAAATAAAACACAAAATTAAACTTTCAATATATCTCAATCATAACTCTTCACGAAATCTTACAGAACTGAACTACATTACACCCAAATCATCATCATCTATTTTTTCATAAATTCCAAATTCAAACTCCTAAATACCAAAGACAAGTATTTAAACTTCTTACATATATTCAACATCCCCTCTAAGTTTAAATTACAAACATCTTAAACTCCTTCTTAAAACCCATATAATACTATCATTAATAATATATATTATCCCAACCTATCCTCTAACAAAACAAAATTTAAAATTAATTAACCAACTATCATAATATTAAAAAACTAAAACTAAATTTCAAATTAAGTACCTAAAACACCTTAACTCTACTTATTCTATGACAGAGTTCACATACACATCACTGATCACTCACAATACTCTTCCTCAATCGTAAAAACTTCGTTCTATCTAATCCTTTTGTTAAAATATCTGCAATATTAGCATTCGTTGGACAATAGAAAATCTCTATCTGATTCTGTTCAATCTTTTCCTTGATGAAATGAAATTTAACATCTATGTGTTTACTCCTTCGGTTTAAAATTCCATTCTTGATTAAAACTATGGCAGATTGATTATCAATATATAATTCTATTTTAGGAACTTTTCCTGTTATTTCAGTATAGAGACTTTGTACAAACAATACATCTTTAATGCATTCTGCAGCAGAAATATATTCTGCCTCTGTACTGGAAAGAGCTGTTACAGACTGCTTACGTGAACACCAATGAATGGGTCCACTGGCAGAAAAAACTATAAAGCCAGTCGTGCTCTTCCTAGTGTCAGGGTCACCTGCAAAATCTGCATCACAATAGGCTCTTAAAGTTGTATCATTCCCTCTAACATACCTTATACCAGAATTAATTGAACCTTTAATATATCTATAAATATTTTTAATATTAGCAAAATCATTTAAATTCGGTACCTCCTGATGTCTACTACAATATCCTACATGAAAGGATAAATCTAATCTTGTTTTATTTACCAAGTACAACAGAGAACCAATTAACTGCCTATACCGATGCACATCACTACTATCAACTTTCCCCTCTTGATGTGTATCTACTAAAATATCTGGAAAAGCCATTTCCTTTAAATTACTATAATTAAACTTGCTTAGTAATTGATTAATATATGATTTTTGAAAAATTTTTATACTATCCGTTTTCTTTTCTATGTCAATTCCAATAAACTTTTCTATTTTATCAAATCTTTTAATTTCAAATTCTTTCTCTAACTTTTTAATTATATTATTTAGTTTTATTTCACACTTCCCCATCAATAATCCATCATCAACGTAAATTGCGAGCATAATTTCTTTATCACTGCTCACGAATAAACAAGGATCTAATTTCAATTGACTAAAACCTAAACTTTTTAAGACGGATGTCAATTTCATATTCCACATTAGCGGGGCTTGTTTTAAGCCATATAAACTTTTCTTTAATTTAAAAACTTTGTCTTTGTCGACATTATATCCTAAAGGCACTTCCATAAAAATTTCTTCATTTAAATCACCATAAAGAAAAGCCGTTTTCACATCAAATTGTTTTATTTTATATCCTCTTTGTGCAGCTAACGAAAATAATAATCTAACACTAGTTGTATTCACTACTGGACTGTATGTTTCTTTATAATCCACATTATATTTTTGCAGAAAACCTCTTGCAACTAGTCTTGCCTTATATATATTTCCTGGTTTAATAGTAAAAATCCATTTACTTGTTATTAGTTTCCTATTCTTCACTTCAGATCTCTTCACAATGTCCCAAGTTTTATTCTTTTCTAAAGAATCTTTTTCACTTTCAATAGCTTTCATCCATAAATCCTTTTCATTACTTTTCAAAACTTCACTGTATGTCAAAAACGATGTCTCCAAATCATAATCCTTCAATCTCTCTGGTAATCTTCTATTTCTCATTGGTAAAATTCTTCTTCCAACATCTTCACCACTCTCCACTGCATCTTCAAAAGATTCATCTTCAGCACTGACTGCTTCATTATCAACATTAATCCCCTCTGAAACTTCAACTTCTTCTCTTATTCCCTCCTCCGAGACCTCATCAGCATCTCTTATTTCCTCCATAACTTCATTATTCTCAGTATTAAACATGTCTTCTCCCATACTGTCTTCAAATACCTCCTCTCTATCTTCATCTAATAAAATATTTTCGTCATTATTCAATTCATCTTCAGATCCGCTACTCATTAACTCATTTCTTCTCAAATTCTGTCTTCTGCTTTCTATAGCTCTAATTCTTCTCGGTTCAGTTCCTCTTGTTTCAGAACCACTTGTTCCAATACCAGTACGAGTTCCAGTACCAGTACAAGTACCAGTACCAGTACCAGTACCAGTACCAGTATCAGTTCCGATACCAGTTCTAGTTCTTCTCTCTTCACTTCTTCCCCTCTCAAAGTTGCAATTTTCATCAATGATTTCCACTTCACTATCTGTTTCTTCATCTTCAAATAGCTTAAACAACACTGTCTTACTTGTAGTAGATAATTTACACTCTCGCAAATAGTCATGAACATCTTTCACTTCATTATAGAACTTAACATCACGAGAATAAATAATTTTATAAGTTAACGCATCCCAAATTTTATATCCATTATTAGTGAAGCCTACTAATAATCCTCTACAACATCTATTATCTAATTTATTTAATTTTGTATTTACTTTATAGTAAGCCAAAGAACCGAAAATGTTTAAGTGTTTTAAATTAGGTATCCTACTAAACCACATTTCTGCTGCAGTTTTACTATTAATTGTATTAGCGCATCTATTTGTTAAGTATGCTGCTGTTAAAACAGCTTCACCCCAAAGAACTTTTGGTAGATTAAACTCAAATAGTAATGAACGCGTTCTATCCATGATAGTTCTATTTAATCGTTCTGCTTTGCCATTATGTTGAGGAGTATATGGTATTGGATAATCTATATTTATTCCTTTATTATCACAAAACTTTTTAAATAAGTTATTTGTATATTCACCCCCATTATCACATCTAAAAGTTTTAACTTTAGCATTAAAATGATTTTCGGCATTATTAATGTAACTTACTATTTTATTATAAGCTTCGGACTTAGTTTTTAATAAAAATATTTTAACAAAATTTGTGTAATCGTCTAAAAATGTTATGAAATACCTAAAGCCGTCAAAGGTTTTTGTATTAATTGGACCGCAAATATCAGAATGAATAATCTCTAATGGTTTATTCGCACGTCGTCGTTCAGATTGAAAAGATAACCTACTGAATTTTGCTTGTGTGCATATTTTGCAGGTGGTGACATCTTTTTCATTATCCATATTAATGCCTAAAACAATTTTGCTCGTTTTTGATAAAGGCGTATGTGCCAATGCGCGATGCCAAAAGTTGTGTGAAACATTGAATGCAACAGGAACCTCGACTGACCTTATAGCTTCATCATACCTTACAACAGCCTTCATTCTAATGTAATAAAGGCCATCATCTCCAAGTACACCAGTTAACAGAGGCGTCGTACATTGCTGCTCAAAAATTTCACAGGTTCTTCTGAAAAATTTAATTATAAAATTATTTTCGGCAAGCTTCGAGACTGACATTAAATTCTTCTTCAATTTTGGAACATATAACACTTTATTAATATTAATATTTTGAGATTTGCATTTAATGCTGCCAATCATGTCGATAACGTGAATGTTTCCATCTGCTGTCATAATTTTATAATCACATTTATGTGTGTTTGAAAAATATGACGAATTATTCACGGTATGACTCGTGGCGCCAGAATCTAAAATGAATTCTATGGTCTCTTCTTGATCTTCTGTTGTTCTGTTGTATACATTATTAATATAAAAATTAGACCTTACCGAGTTGTTCTTCTTTAGGCAAAATTTGCTGTAGTGGGTGTCAGATCTGCAGTATTGACAATTAAATTTACTATTGCAATCCGCGCTCATGTGTCCTGTCTTGTCGCATTTGTAACATGCTTTTAAAGTTCTAAAGAAAGATTTTTCTTGAGGACTCACGGTCTCGCTGCTTCTACAATATCTCGCAATATGACCCATTCTGTTGCACTTAAAGCACCTCTTCGATAATAAAAAGGCATTTTCATTAACATTTACTGGTGGTTCTTCATTTTTCCTTGATCTAATTTTTGTTTCTAAATTTATTCTTGAAATTAAATTGGTCAAAGTTTTTTCTTTTGAAACTGTTGCTTCCCATGAAGTTCTCAGGTTTGATAAATTTTCAGGTAAGCTGCTTAAAATTTTCGATATAATTTGAATATCATGAAATTCAAAATTTAATGACCGTATTTTTGTTGAAATATTTTCTATTACACTGACATCTGTCATAATGTCAACATTTTTGAATTCATAATTATAAAATTGTTCTAAAAGATGATTAATTTGCGTTTCTGTATTTCCTAAACATATCTGATCCAATTTATTGAGCATTTCTTTGCTTCCTTCACAGTTTATAATATGACTAATATACTTCTTATCAAGGCTGTTCAAAATTATGCATTGTGCTTTCGCATCCTTCTGGTCAAAATCTTTATCGCCTGTATTCTCGTGCAATACATTTAATAGGTTCTTAGATTTTAATATAATTGTAATTTTCTTACGCCAGAGTGAATATTCGTTCTCGTCGCAGAGTGTAAAGTTATCAAAAATTTCAGACTTACTTGAGGATGCCATTCTTACTGTTTGAATTATATTCACAACTCACAATTACAATCAATATTGAGAGCCCATGACCTGTTGTTGGATTATCTTCTCTGAGATGGGGATTTTACAAGAATAACTGCATTGTAACATCATTTCTTCATCAATTTATTCAACTTCCATTTCTAAAACTTCTTTACATAGGTACATATAAAAAATACAAATAATACACAAAATTAAACTTTCAATATATCTCAATCATAACTCTTCACGAAATCTTACAGAACTGAACTACATTACACCCAAATCATCATCATCTATTTTTTCATAAATTCCAAATTCAAACTCCTAAATACCAAAGACAAGTATTTAAACTTCTTACATATATTCAACAATTTTAATGTGGATGTTATAAATATGTAAGTTGATAAGATACTTGGATCATTGACTAGGTACTTATTTAAGATAGACTTTGTAACAGTTTTAAGAGGAGTTATCTATTGGTGCTCAAAATCAGTCAAGACTCTAAAGATAAGACTATTGAAAAAATCTTTATTTTAAGGAAAGTAAACGTTTGACGTATACTTGAAAGAGTCATAACGGCATGTCTGAGGAATTTCCGGCAATTAGCACACAGTTATTTTCCAAGGAGTCTCAACAATATTCCATATCTTTTACATCTAAGTACAATAGTCGTTGATGTGCCCGATTATACAAGCAATAACAACTTCTTAAACATTAAACCTCTTTACAGTATAGCTGATAGATTGCCATAGTTATAATTGTGCAACGAATGCTAATGCTGAGGTATTGTGTTCTAATTTCAAAATTTGAATCTTAATACTTTTCTATTTCTTCTCTTAATGTTTCGTGGTAATTTAGTGGCAATCCAGATTATTAATTTTAAGTTTTGAGAATTATTTTGAAGAAAAATGAACAGCAAACTATGGTATGCAATGGATTGCAACATTTTAGGCCCAATAACACAGCTTTGAATGTACCCAGAACAAAAATATAGAGAAAAACAACTATAACCAGGTTTGCTAAGAAAGAACCGTTTCTAGGCTCTATTTTAATTAAATACGAAGTTTTTGGGGCTGACGAAAAAGCCAGTGTATCAGCGAGAACCGTTCGTACCTACACTCTTATAACTCTTCACGATGGGGATAGTTAATCAATGTAAAAGGTAAAAATGGAACGTCTATAGAAGTGTATTTCTATTAATCAAGACTTTTCATTCGATACCTACCCATGTTATAGATTGAGTAGAAAATTGTAATCCGCAATTTTCTGACAATGGCCTTCTTGTACAAATTTTCATCAAAAATAGCTAAGAACCTTCTAATGAACGAAATGAACAAATCAAATCGAAATCGGATCATCTATTTAATTAGGTACCTACGATTTCATAGAGATCGGTAGCTACGATGTCATAGAGAGAAACACAGACTGATCAAACTGGTAACAAATTGTCGTTTTTTTGAAGGTTAAAAAAATGTGTATCGTCGTTCTCTAATAAATGTATTCCATTTTTAAAATGAAGTTTGATTTCTTCTATAGTATATTCCATTGGTGCTAACGGGTATTTACTGTTGGAGACATGCTGTTTACTATTGATTATACAGGGTGTAAGGGGAATTTCACATTGTTTACTCTCCATCATATCAGTAAAGCTAAATGAAAAAAAAAAATCATAAAAAAACCTCACTGAAAAAAAACACAAGTAGCGCCATATTGCGAGTTCATGTTTTTTCATGAAGTTTTTGTTTCATTCGGCTATACTAACTTGATCGAAAGTGAATAACGCAAGTGAAACTGTTTAAAAAAAATGCGTTGCCGTGATTTTTTTTTAGTGCCAATATGGTGTGTCCCATGCGTACTACCAGGGGCCAGCGGCTTGGGAGCATCCCCCCTTATACCCACCCTGTATATAATAATTTTATTCATGGAAAAAGTATGATACTTTTTTAGAGCTATTAAAAAATCTCGGAAAGTTAATTTCTAAATGTTACTGTAGCAGTAAAAACTAAAAAGAATGTATAACTACCTTATTTTTCCTTAAAGTTTTTACTTTGAGGACTTTTTCTTTACTTTTACGTTACTCATTGTCAACTATCATCACTTATAAATTACTTACGACAGGCATCTTTTAAGTCAATAGTTATATAAATCATATGGATACTTTTCTCAAAATAAAGGACTTTTCCAAAGCGTTTACTATTGGGTTAGTGTCTACTATTGGTACCTTACAAAGATAAAAAGGTGATCCGTCTATAGACTATGCTGAGGTCTGTGGTTTAAGTTTATTGTCGTTGACTATAACATAATCTGTATTTTAACTGACTTTTATCTTATCTGTGGCTGTGCTATGTCAGAGGCAACGCACGACGTGTATTTCTAGAGAAGTTGGCCGTCATTTTGTTATATTTGTGTATTTTTTCTGCAATTTTATGTGATTAATCATTAAAATGGCGAAATTGGTTGATATATATAACAGCGAAAAAGAACCTGTGATAAAAAGACGGCAATTGCCGTTAACAATCTATGAAAATCTTACCGTAAGTAGTTCTATGCACTTTGACATTACCACAAGCGTAGATAATCGAGGATGAAATAAATGGAAAATAATCAGTCATTCTTGTGGTCTAATGTAGTTAAATATTCATGTAGTTACATGTGTTATTTTCGATGAATGTTAAGAAATAGTACCTTATTCTATAAACAATCTAATTTGTAGGAGTTCATTGATTTCTTTCATGTAATGACGTCTTGCAAATGACCTTATTTTGCGAAAATATTCCTTTGTTGATTACTAATAAATTTAACTTTTTTTGCAGATGATCATGGATTTAAACACAATGGGTCTAATTTGTGATAATCCACAAATTAAAGGTCGAGAGTACGAAGAGTTCATGCGCAAATATAGGATTTTAACCACTGATGAATTGAAAGCAGCTCTCAGAGTAGATGCTTCTGATATATTTAATGTTTTAAATCAAAGCATTCCTTGTGTAGGCTGTCGAAGAAGGTATAGTACCCTATACATATTAAGAAAATCCTAGTAGGTAGTTGTTGACATAATTTTTATAAGTAGCTGTCATTTTTTTTGGTAAATAGTGAATTTCCCTGTCCTTGGTTTTGTTGACACTGTTCACATATGACTTATGGTTCTTATCAATTCTGAAGCTAGAATGATGATACAACTTTACAGAAACATGGGGATGTTTTAATATTTAATCTGCATTACTTGCAATTTTCAATGTCTTCTTCCTTTTGTGTAACTAAAACTTTCACTATAAGTTTGACCAGCCCATTTCAGGGAAGGATAATTTCTGAGGTGCAGCTATTTTGAAGTATTTGTAAACATTAAAAAAACTGTGTCATAAAAATACTTACTATGGCACAGAATTTAGGCAAATATAAACTTATTATGAGAATCTAAACAATGCATAATTACTTCTGTTTCCAATGATAATCCACTTTTAAAATGGTAATCTAGCTATAGTATAATACTGGTAATTATTAGCTGAAGCAGTTGTAGACCAAGTTTTATTATGATATGCACCAACTACAGCAAAAAATGTTTATCATTGAAGGTGTACAACTTTATAATAAAATACCTTCATCTATAAAAAGTATAACCACTCTTCATTCATTTAAACAAAAGTTAGCACAACACGTCATCGAGACATATTAACTCGCTAATGACAAAGAATGAATTATTGCTGGTACATTGTGTACTAACAATTATTCTTTCTCTGTAAGTAACATGTAAGTCTTTGGTGAAATAAATTCATTAAACCTAATCAACTTAACTTACAATTACATTACCAAATAAAGGCACTAAAAAACTCAGTCACATGACATAGTTATGGGGTTTTTTTCTACTACAACTACTTTCAGTGGAGTCGCCATTGACCAGACAGGTGGTTAACCTCTTTGTGGCGGCCATTTCATCCATTTTCCCTATAATAACAACACATATTCATTTCTACAAATATTTCCACTGCGTGTGAAATTAACACGCAGAGCAGAGGGTGTCTGTTGACAGTTATATGGTTAATTAATCCAATAAAAAGACTAAGGTTTAATTTTTCATTGATATGGGAACACACACTCTTTTCAAGGTTTACTAGGCTCGCCACAGCAGTATTATTTATCCATGATAATACTCTTTGTGGTGGTATGGTTATGCAGCAGTTATATGTTTTATGCTATATTCTTCCTCATATATACTACAGAGCTCTGTTAGGGAAAACAATTGCACAATGTTTACTAATACAGACAGAAATATCTACTTTTAGTGTTTATAATGTTCGGGACTTCACACAATATATTTTTGAAAACTTACTTTTGCCGACGACAACTTGATGTCAAGTCGTGACCACGGGTGCTGCAACGCTACCGAAACTTCGGCAAAAGCCTGAGTTATGTAGAAAATATTTGCAATTTATTGCAAAACGTTGTGACAGTTGTTGCAATGCCATCTCTTATTTACAATACATTTTAGTAAGCAGATGATGTTACTCTTGCTTCTTGGCATTTCTGGCATTGGCTCTTCAGCACATATCATTAGTGTTTATGTTGATCCTACCCACATACTATATGATAGGTACTCACAAGCACTCATCCAAAAATTCAGAAGACGAACCTTATATCCTATTTGTAATATTAGTAAGTAGATTTTAATTGTTCATAAACTAATTTGAACAGTAATAATTTGTAGTGAAAGTTATCCTGCATATTTTTATAATACTACTGTATATTGCCTTTCAGCGTGGAACGTCTATTTTATCAGTTATGTAAATCAGGGCATCCCACATTGGATCCATTGGTATTGACACCAGATGAAATAATGACAATTAGGGAAGATAAAATCATACATCCACAATCATTAGCCACTTTATTAAATGGTCACAGGTATGTATGATCACAGTTTTATAATGTAATATATGCAACATATGGAATAGTTTCCATAAAGTAGGGGTAATTCATTTATTATGTAAGACTATTTTCACTATTGGGCCCTCCTCCCTATTATAAGAAAAAATAAGAATTGGTACTTTAAATATTTCCCTTAATCATCTTATAAATGAATGGCTCTGTACCAGTATACCATATTAGCATATTATTTGTTTAATAGTCTTACATGATGTGGTTTTGTAGTTATGTGTTCATCAATAATCAAAGAACCAGCTCAATACAGAACCTGTGTTGCTTATCTGCTCTCTGACTTAAGGCCACAATACACCTGCATAGGTGTGGAATTCGAGATCTGGGCTTGGAGACTATTACAGTCCATGTTGCACTTGGTTTCATGCCTATGTCTTACTTTCCTACTTTCTGAATATTATATTGTACCACCATACCCAATGACAATGAAATTACTAACAGTATAGTCCGTTTAAATAAATAAATAATTTTTATATATAATCCCAATATTTTCATTACAGCACAGGCATAGAATGTCTAATACTCAGTCAACCAAGGTGGAAAAAGTCCCAACGCTGTACTCTACACTCCCTGGAGGCGGGGACGGCCCGCGGTTGGGGGGCGGCGGCGGGGGGCGCGGGGGCGGGCGGCGCGGGCCCGGGCGCCGCTTGCGGGTGGGGCTGGGCCGCCTGGGGCTGGGGGGGCCGGGCCGCCTGGCGCGCCGCCTGGGACGCTATGCGCGCCTCGGCCCGCGACCACGTCACGCTCGTACATTTCAACACGCTGCACGACACGCTCCACAATTATCTAAGGAAACATAGGTTTTGTGCCGATTGTAAAACTAAGGTGAGATTTTAGTAAATCCTACTTAATATGAGGTGCAGGAACAGCTGCAGAGACTATTACACACGGATGAAGCCCAGTTGCATCCAAAGCTTTTAATTTAAAGTCAGGATTCCACTCCCTGACTTTTTTCTTTCCAACTGAGCTCCCAACCCTGTAGCTAATATTACATAATTTACATATCCCAGATTGATGAAAATAAACAATAATTCAAATAATTATTTTATACAAGAGAATCGCACCCCAAATGTCTGATCTAGCTCTCGACCCTACCAGTGCATATGAAGATGAATCATTATAGCCCTCAATAGTTAGTAAATACAATATTGTAGCAATTTGTAATATAAAATTCTTACTGTATATTATCACTTCATGTCATTGATAAGGATAACACTTTCAACTATTTACTGCTATCAGCAATTATTTTGCATAAACATCTCAATTTTGATATTATGTTTCATTCCGAATGTTATTTATCTTATGCTATATTTTCTATCTCTAAGTTTTGATTGTGTAACCAAAAATTTGATTGAGTCTTGCTCAAGTCGTATTTTTGGAGACCAGTCTTTAAAATGGAGACTACTTACTCAACTTTATAAATGGAGTCCCTTTCCTATCTAATCGATTTTAATAGTTATAATAATAATATTACCTGTCCGATAGCAGGTTTGCCGCCGAAACTGAACTCGTATTTTTGCCACAACCCGACCGAAACCAACACTAATAATTAATACTAAGACTATACTATACTAAGACACTAATTTGATAGTTAGCATACTAAATCCTCTAAAATATCATTAATAATATGTGAGTGTTTGGCAATAATAGGTTATCCTCCTGATTTTATATTCTGTAATATTTACTGCGTGCATTCTAATCAATCTTAAATAAAAATAATCTTTAATACTTAAACTTGCACTTGGGATCTTGTTGTCCAGTCTCCTACCTCTTTTTTATAATTTGGCCTAGTATAACAATACCCAATTTTCCTTTATTGTCGACAGGTGTTAAGAGCTTACCAACTTTTAGTCGAAGAGAAAGAACCACAGAAAGAGAAGGGATATGTCGGAGCATTATATGGTGGTATTAAAAGATGTCTCTTGGACAAGCATTTACATTTGCAAGCCAAAACAGATTACATTGCACACCTTATAGCTAGAGCAGAGCCAGAACTACTTGGTAACCACAGAGAGAGACATGCGAAAACACTTGAAATTGCACAAGAAGAGGTTAGTATCAATCTATAAATTTCAGTCCAAAACATGACACTAGTATGCTGTTTTTCAAACCTCTTGAAGCCTCATTTTATAGAGTCATTAGCATCCTCATAGTAATTTGACAAATAAATGAAGTGTATTTATTATAGAGCCATATATAAATACTAGCTGACCCGCGCAACTTCGTCTGCGTCACCCCGTTTTGGTAACATTTTTCATTCCTGCTCCGCACCTGTTGGTCGTAGCATGATGTTATATACATATAAACCTTCGTCTTTAACCATTCTATCTATTAAAACAAACCGCATCAAAATCCGTTGCATAGTTTTGAAGATTTAAGCATACAAAGGGACAAGAAAAATAGGGACAGAGAACGCGACTTTATTTTATACTATGTATAGTGATTTTAGTATGCTTGTACACTAACTATAAGTGAATATCATTGCAGGTACTCATTTGTCTGGGCATATGTATTTATGAGCGACTTCAGCGCATATCTCTAAGGCTTCGTGAAGAGGAAGGCACATGTCAGACCCTCGCAGCAGTTGCTGTGGAGGCTCTGTATCGCAAATTCGAAACTGCTGTTGAACATAAGTCTGGGGTCTCGAAGTTACAGCTTCTTTATGATGAAATCACTCAAGAGGAGTTGACGAGACAACAGAGAAAGGAACAGAAGAAACTCAAACGACGTAAGAAGAAGGAGCGGCAGGCCGTTGAGAGCAAATGCAAGGTATAGTAACATGAGTTGTTCCATTTGTTATTTATTTTTGTATTCAAACATTTTTGTGAAACATTGGAGGTCTACAACAATGCTAATAGGCTTGAGTGTATGTATCATATGTACGAGTATATCTTTATTAGCAAAATGGATTAAGGTACTATAAACCGTAAAATGATAATTATTATCATCCTCCTAGTCATTTCCTAGTTGAATCCTAAGTTTACTCTATGCATCTTTCCGTCATAATGTATCTTTTCTAAACAAATAACTTTTGAAATTTTATACAGGAAGCAGATTCCGAAGAGCCAGATGAGAAGTGCCAATGTGAGGAATGCCTATTGGAAGAAAGAGATACGCCGACTGACCTACTGTCCCCACGTGACTACATTCATCAGCATTGTTACGAGGCAAGCGGGGACGGGTGTCAATCATGTCAGGAAGACACTACTAAACGTCGCTCACCCAAAAAGACAGCCAAAAAACGGGCCAAAAATGGCAACCTCTCACCCAATGAGCATTCTCAAGACTGTGGATATTCATCCGGGAATAATGGAGGTTGCTGTGAAACTATGTCCGGTTCTTCTTCTCTTATGAGCTCGCCCGAAGGTTCAGAGGTAGCCTGTTCTGAAGGGTTCTGTAATCATGAGAGAGGCGACTGTTTAGATTTGGCTAAGAATGATAAGACTTTATGCTCTGGTTTTCCATTATCGTTACAAGAAATGTTAATGGTAAGTTTATCAATATACTTCAATGTAATTTGATTTCTTTCTATCATGCATCATAGCTTATGTAACTTTTCGTTTTTAGGACACATGTTCGTCCGATGAAGAACAAGATACCAGTTATATTCCTATAGAAGAAGTAATGGAATTTAAATCACGTATAAATATTACTGAGAAAAGACAGGAGTTACGACAGAACCTCCGCCAAAAATTCGCCCAGTTGTGTGTGAACACGCCCCAGATACAGCCGCCACAGCTGAAACAGGACAAGCAGCCTGTTTAACCACTACAGCCAGCCTGCCGTATCATTCAACTGCACTTTGTAAACCATTCAGTTTATAATACATACAATATACTATAGTCTGCTTTCATATTCTGTAGCTGAATATTACACCTTAACTGCATTAGTATCAAGAAATTCAATGAGCAATAGGGAGTTGAAATACTGACTGTGGAACATAGTATTTCAAACAGTCTAAAAATATATTTCACAATAATGATGTAATGCGAAAGACTTATAATATTAGTAGATCTCTGAATGTTTGTTAAATCTGTGACAAATGTACGCATATTGGACATGTGACATTCAATAGATTTCAATGTTCACAATGTCTTAACATATTCAGGAATATGTTTCTCCGATATATATAATTACTATGTTGAAATGTTTGTTATATTCAACATTCTTACTCAAAATTGAATATTATTAGGTAATCAGTGTGTGATGACCAGACTGATATTAGAGTATGTAGCAATAACATTTTGGAATTTGTAATTCTGTTTGAAAATATGTCATCTTTTACAATTTGTGAAATGTGTTCAATGTGCAGTAAATTAAGCTGCTCATGATTTATTAATATACAGACAACATATAATCACACTTTCCAACATGTATGTTGTAATCATAGTTCAGTACTAATATATCAAATATTTTATAGAAGTTTGGTTTAACACTTGATTACATTAGTTTCCACACCATAACAAAATTGCAAGTGCGAGCTTGAATGATTCCAATAATACAATGGATTGACTGGATAAAAACCAGCATTTAATATATTTACTATTTAAATTGTTAGAAGGCTTAGTAATGAAGTATTTAAAGTAGCATTTTTTTATCAAATTATTTTATTTCAATGCTTTACGTGATTCAATATTATGTGGTACACAATGAACCGTTGCTTGTTATCAAATATTTGGAAGAGCAAGAGGTCAAAGTTACCTTGGGGCTATTTCGCCATTGTTATTAAAGTCAGAAAACATTTGTAAACTCAGTTTTAAATATACTATATAATACAGTGACATCATGTTTTATTTTCACTTATAAAATTACATATCTACAATCTGTTACTTATATAATTATCTTCAGACATCCTAATCTAAATGCATTCTCCAATACATAATGTAGCATTAGTACCGCCAAAACCAAATGAATTTTTTAAAGCTATTTTTCTTTTTGCTTGCCATGACCTTGGCTCTCCAACAACATAGTTCAAGTCATCAACAGGTTCCTCTAAATTTATTGTTGGTGGCAATACTCCATGATAACAAGACAGTGTAGTGAACAATGCTTCTAAATTACCCGCAGCACCTAATAAATGTCCATGAGCACCTTTAGTAGAAGAAACATGTATATTTGAACTATGTTCGTGAAATAAGTTTTTTATTGCTGTAGCTTCAATACCATCTCCTATGGGAGTAGATGTTGCATGAGCATTGATGTATGTAATATCATGTTTGTCGATTCCACTGTCTCGCAATGCACGACTCATAGATAACATAGCACCACTGCCATCATCCCTAGGTGCAGTAATGTGAGCAGCATCACCTGACAATCCATATCCTAAAATTTCTGCATATATTTTAGCATTTCTTTTTAATGCATGCTCATATTCCTCTAAAATTAAAATTGCTGCTCCCTCACCCATAACAAATCCATCTCTCTTTTTATCAAATGGTCTTGAAGCTTTAGATGGTTCAGTATTGAATGATGTGCTCAGTGCTCTTAATCTACAAAACCCTGCTATGGCAAGTGGGCTTATACAAGCTTCAGCCCCTCCACAGACCATGACATCAGCATCCCCATTTCTAATAAACCTGAAAGCATCACCAATAGAATGGGCACCTGTTGCACATGCAGTTGAAACTGAATGGTTGGGTCCCCTAAATCCATATTTTATGCTTATATGCCCTGCTGCCATATTTGGTAAGATTCTTGGCACAAAAAAGGGACTGACTTTATTGTAACCTAATTTTAAGGCATCGTTTGTATCACATACATCTTTCAAATCTATCATGCCCATTCCAATGGCTACTCCTGTGACTTCTTTATCTTTATGAGATTCTGGTATCCAATTAGCATCTGCTAGTGCTTCTGCTGTTGCAACGAGAGCCAAGCATGTAGCTGGTGCCATAGACTTTAAGTTAGACTTTGTTAATGCCGATGATACCTTATCATCCTTAGGTATAACACCAGCTATTCTGCACGGTAACTTGGAATAAGCGTCATCCTGCAAGGAGACTATGCCACATTCGCCTTTCAATATCTTCTTCCAAACCAGATCAGTCCCTGTTCCAAGAGGAGATACAACTCCTAGTCCAGTTACTACCACTCTTCGGGATGCAACTCGTGAATAACATCTTGATTGGTAAATAAGATTTAAAGTCATTTTCGTGTTGATATGATAATTTTTTTGATACTGATAAATATGTAAATAGCTATTGCGTTCACATAATATTTTATTCTTTTATAAAATCGAGATGAAAACGTGAAACTGGATAAAAAAAATGTAAACAAATATTGTTAACTGACAGCCACTTGGCAGCCGACAGGTGACATTGTGTCACTATGCCATTGACAGCTGGCATCTCCCCATCTCCCTCTCTCACTCTCTCTAGTCTTCTGTCACAAACTGACATACGTTATTATACGTTCGGGGAGCAAGCTCGGTTGTAGCACCACCAATCACTATTTACAACATCAAACATCACACGTCACTCTATCAACTGTCAAAAGTAGGGATGTCGGAAATGCAAAAAAGTATCGATATATATTGTATCGATATTAAAAAAATATATCAATATCGATATTGATATTTTTATAAAAAAATATCGATATATCGATATATCGCTATGATTTGCCAGAGAATAATGGCACTCTGAATACTAATTTTATTTTTATATACATAAATATTACCGGCAATGTGTATAAAACGGTTTTCTATAAATGTCTGAGCCTGCCTAATAGAATGCCCATTGCGCAGCCAGTAATTGAAATATGAAATGTTATCAAGAAACATAATTCAAAATTCAAAATTTAAAAAACATTTATTCTGTATAGACCATTAAACGGCATTACAAAATTTGTCAATATAAACAATATTTTATAAATCAGTGAGCAAATGGACCATCTGTTCGAGCCCCGGCCTGAGAAGACTCCGGCAAGAAACACAGAGGGCTTTAATATAAATAAATGGTGGTTACAAAAAAAAACAACCACGAAGGCTAACGCAGGAGCTCCGTTTCCACCTTCGCCTTCTAATCTATATATCAAATTGAGGCGCAGTGAAATAGAATTTCCGCAAATCCTTTTGCAAATACAGACATAAATGTATTTATTTCAAACATTGCCGGTGCAACAGCAGGCATTCCATATAAAAGCATACGTTGCCTAAAAGTTTTAGTTGAAAAGTTTTCCTTTCAGGACTTTTATATCATAATAAATATCGTTTTTTATACCTTTTCGATACCTGGAATTTAATATCGATACATCGATATATCGAAGAAATAAATATCGCTCAAAAATATCGATGTTTAGAAAAAATAATATCGATATATCGATATATCGATATATTTTCTACAAGCCTAGTCAAAAGTTAGTCAACGAAATGAACGACAAACGTAAACAATTATGTGGACTTTTACAATAAAATAGTTAAACTTTAATTTCTAGTTATAAGTATAAAACTATAAAGAAAGCAAACTTAATAGGTAATAATTACATTGTACTTAACTCCAGCAAACTTACACTTACGGCGTTCGCTCTATCAGTCTTATAGTACTTAATCACTGCAAGCTGTATTAGACCGGTCACCCCGGTACTGAAATTATTTGAATTTATTTACCTATCTCACCGTTTTTTATTTGAAGACTACAAGGATACCTATATTCGACAAAATGAGTCTAAAATATTTATTTAATTTTAAAAGTACATTATTGGCTGTATCAGTAATGGTAGTAGCAATATTGTACTATGAAGATTTGAAGTTTTATTTTAATACTTATCCAAAAGAGACTGCATTTAAAGCAGGTGTATACTCTCAAAGCAAATTAGCACAATTTGATGGTGTTACGAAAAAAAAACTTTATTTAGCAGTATTGGGAACAGTTTTTGATGTCACAGAGGGCAAGAGACACTATCAGAAAGGTGCTGGATATCATTATTTCATAGGTAAATTTTCAAAACCTTTTTTTAACTTTTGACATATATTAAATAGAGAACAGAGAAGTTATTATCTTATTTAAAAACTTTAAAACCAACACAATCATTGTAATTTAATAACAAATGTTAGTTGTGTGCATACATGTAATTTTAAAATCTGCATACACTGGAACTTAGTTTATTGTAATAATCTGTTTATGTATACAAGCGAAAATACTTTCAGGTAAAGATGGATCTCGAGCTTTGGTCACAGGAAACTTTAAAGACGAAAGTGATGAGAAGGATCATGTTATGGATTTATCTTGCAATGAGTTGTTTACTTTACTTAATTGGAGGAACACATTCAAACAAAAGTATACTAAAGTTGGTGAGTCACATATGAGGAAAAATACATCAGATGCTAATTAACATACCTAATATAGACAACACACAAACAAAATTTTTCATTACGCAACAACAATTTTTTTATTCTTTTTCAAGCCTGCTTCTTGACTGTTTGTAAAAACAATAATCGTAAGTCACATATTTTCTATAGAGTCTCCCTCTCTCTTAACCCCACTATATCTTGACATAAAGTTATTTCAGCCATACCCATCCAACCTCTTACTATATGATATAAATCACAAACTGGCAAAGAATGAAACACATTACACAGAAACACATCAAGGCTTTAAATTAGAAATTAACGAAATACTAAGTTTAGGTTAATTCACAGGTGTCTTAGCTGGAAGATTTTATGACAAAAATGGAGATGAAACTGCTTACGCAAAGGAATTCAAGAACAAAATAGATCACTGCGAAAAGGAAAAAGCAAAAGCCAAGCAGGAGGAATTGAAGTATCCACCATGCAATATAGCGTGGAGTGAGGCAGAGGGTACTAAAGTGTGGTGCACAACAACTAGGTACACTTCTTAAAAGTACTTAAATATCTTATGTCTGGAACAATCTTATAAAACGAGGAACATATTGCCATGTTAAATTATATTGCATTGTATGATGGCAGTCATAGGTAGGTATAGTATTAGTGGACTGATTTTCGCAACTCCTAGTCACGTTTATTACCTGCCTGACCAAAAAGGAGGGTAATAAAACTGGCAAAATATAACTCGGAACTTGATATATTCGCTAAACTTGAAATGTTTATTGGTTCACTCAAGGGTGTCCTCTATTCCACACCCAACTATGTAAGTAACTAACTACGTACTATAAATATGTATTCCTTTAAATAGTTATTACTTAGTGTTAAGAAGTTTTTGTTTACACAAGTTTTTAGATTGCAATTCAGACTTTGATTGTATAATTTTATCACAATTGTAATCTGTGTTGTGTAATAAATAAATATAAAAAAAATAAAAAATTGGGCGACGTCGACTTTTAAACGCGAATGTATTTATCTCATTTTTTGGAACTATTTTAATTGAAGAAAATTACCTACGTCAAGTATGACAAAAGTCAATCTATAATTCAATCAGCCAAATCAGTCTACTGCTGGACATATGTCTTTTTCAATGTTTACTTTAGCCTACTGTTTTCACACTGGTTAAACACGCGCGAGCTTAGTGGTATGGGTAATGGACTGCTGAGACGAGGTCTCGAGTTCGATCCCAGGTTTACCATGGCACACACCAATGACTTTTCGAAGTCATGTGTGGATTTGTCACAGGTTCATAAGTGCTTGGTTAATGGCGATAGGCTAGCCACCTATTACATTGGGACCTAAACTGGCGAAATGTGGGTGCTAGCACCTCTGCCTACCCCTTCGGGGATAAAGGCGTGAGTTTATGTTATGTTATATTTAACAGATTTGCTTTAGTTCTAGTTGTCCTTCCCCTACAGTGATATCTGTTTGCCAATAACACCCTTTGGATAAGATGGGGTGGTGCGCCTTCTTTCGCCTTCACTATGTGGGTGGCAAAAGTAGTAAACAAAAAATTTTATGTTTTCAGTGGTGGTGTGAGGCGTACATGGACAGGGGTACCAAGACAGTTGTATTCTCCAGGAGTTGAGAAGCCCCGCTGTATCTGTTTAAATTTGAATGAAGAAGATATTAGTTCTGGCCTAGTTAAAGAATATGACAACTGTCCTAACACATCTACTACATGTGTGATAAAAACTTAGAATGTTTCATTAATGCATTCCATCTATCATAGGTTAAAAAATCAAAAAATTTACAGACGAATCTCAATTATTTAAGCAATAAATATTTAATACACTGTTTAACACTAGTTTCTTTTTTTTTTGCAAACGGAACATTATTTTCAGATATATGACAGGTCATAATATATCTAGCAAGCTTAGTATTGATGATTGTGTGGTTCCTTAGTATTGCAGGTACCACATAAATGTTGTATTGTAGGCATCACATTGTCCAGCACAAATACTTATAAATTATGGATTACAATAATAAGCATGTATACATATTGGATGAAGTGGCTTGCAAAAGTCGCGGTTGGGTCATCAGTCTGGCCTCCAGTGTCCCCGTCTCGAAATAGTAATGTAAACAGATATTATTATTTAAAGGTATTATTCCGTAGCCGACCCACCAGCAAGATCGTCTGATACAGTGTACCGTAACATAGTTATGAATGTGATATTGTTTATTGTGTTAATCCCTTATGGCTTCTCCACGGTGCCGTTGAGAAGACATTGAAAGAATGTGAGTCCTGCAATCCATTTGTCAATTTTTTTAGCACATACATTTCTTGTTAAACATTGATATATGGGTAAATGGGTAAATGGCGTTATTGAGACGCTGCAAGGAAATAAAACAATAAGTAATATTACCATAGTCACATTTATTTCACAGTACACTATATGTACTGCATGTGTTGACATAGGTATAGTTGTACGCAGTCAGTTACATTTGATGAAATTCATACCTTTATTGTCAGATTACAGTATTTCAAGTGTAGGCAATGGAACCAAAGAATAACTCTCTCAAAAGTTAATATGACACATCCGTGATATAGAGAAGAAGGTCCTCAATAACAGTTGAGGTTTAATTAATTTTCATATATCATCATAAGTTCAATGACAACAGAGATAAAGTGATTATGAATTTATTTATATCTAATTATGATTAAGGAAATCGGAGTTACCATAGGTACAGGTCTTAACATTAGAAATAATTATGTCACATTATTTTATCCTTAGTAGGCAGTAGGGCTTCAGTTTGCACCACTTCATCTAACTCCAAGCACTCTATTGTTTTGAGAAACACTTGCATGGGTATTTTCTTTCGATTTAGAAAAGATTTGTTCCCCAATAATTTTTTAATCTTAGCTCTACGCTTTTTTATTTTTTCTTTAGTGTATTGGTTACCTAGTTGAAATGTGAGAAGTCTTTTCACTTTTCTGCCTCCTATGAGTACTTCAGTCTCTGTACTTTGACTTTGAATCTTGGGCTCTTCATAAATTGTCTCAAGAGTCTGGGATAATGTTTTGACTTTTTTGTTCAGATACAATGCTTCAATTTGTTTAGAACTTGAGTTTTCGGTCATAATGCGTTTACTAGGTTTCATGCTAACTCTACGATTAGATGATTTACTAGTTTCAGGCATTATAGACTTTCTTTTTCTTAGCACTCTCGAAGCTAGTTCAGGAACTTGAGATTTACTCTCCTCTGCTTCAATTTTAGTTTCATCGATCTCCATTATATCTAAATGTGCCATTTTATGAGGCAGTTCTAGGTCAACCCTGAAAGACATTAAAATAAATTATTGAAAAATATAATCTCCTTCAACACATGATGCATTACTTTAATAAACTTTTAACGAACTTACTTAGACGCATCCATAACTGGTAACTATTGTCAACTTCAACTCATTCTTAGTGAATTCAGTATTCATAAAATAAATGCAGACAGTTGGGCATTTTTTCTAATATAGATTATAATGTAAGTATTACATTTAGTCACTATAGATTCCTTTAAAAAAGCCACTCAAGTATTTATTTGAACCTCAGAGAAACTAAACTACACACTACACTACCCAGAGAAAGGGCGCTACAAAATTCTACAGATCAAATAAAAATTAAAAAAAACTGAAACGTCAGTTCTGAACTCAGCACTCAGCAGTCCACGGTGGAGCGTGCACAAAGATCGTTTCTAAATATTTAAATGTATTTATTTTGTTTGATAATACAACGTGGCGTGGCAGTAATGCATTTGACTGCTACGCAGATGGAGCGGGTTCGATTCCTGCTCAGTTAAAATACTTTGTACGCATGAATTCTGGATATTTTCGTACCTCAGAGTGCACAGCACCTTTATAATGACATTCGTTAGTCGTTACGATTATTTGGAACCTTAAAAATTCGGTTGATAGAACTATAACTTCGAAATCGTTAGTAGTGTACATCAGAGATAGTCGCTTTACAGAAAATATCATATAAAAAGTATAATATGAATAATAATAAATATGTACTTAGTTTGACTTAGTTGCTTTTTATAAATAAATATTGTAAGACATTTCTTTGTCTAAAAAAATGAACATTGGCAATCAAAATTACTAATAATATTCTCTCTAACTCCTTCACTTCTCAATGTCTTGTGGTACGAGTAGTGTAATGGTCAGGATACAAACCCGGAACCTCTCGATCGTACTATGGGACAGTCTCTGTGGTGCGGCGGTAGTGAACGCGGTTGCGATCTCCGCTTAGTGCAAGTATTTGTACCTATATGAATATGAATATTTGCGTTGGTCTGGTCGTGCCGGAGAGCATGTTTGGCCCTCGGTCCCGGTCGTCATAGGAACGAAATGGGTGAAATAGCCCATACAGAAGGGTGGCTGATCACCCGGCCGGTCAATAGCCGGCGTTCCCACTGAACGTAGTAGCTCTATGGGACAGTCTATATTCAATGTAATAATGGCTTAACTAATTTGTTTCTAAATAAATATTATCTTATCTTTGCTGCACCTTTGCTAAACCACACAGTAATATACTACCTACGTATCGTGAAACGGGGTTAAATAGGTGTCCAGGCATGAATAGTGATAGAAGGGTCAACTAAATTCTGTAGTTATTTTCTTTCAAGCGAAACTTTGGACTAGTTCATTGTAATAACAGAATCATCAAATATCTGTTATCAGGCTTATTTGAAATCTAGTATAAAAATATTTAATACATTCCATTGACGATTTTATCCCTATTCACCTCGTTTTACTGTAGGTACCTACCTAAAATAATTAGTAAACTTTTTTGAGGTTTGTAAGTGTCGTTATAATGATCTGCACCAAGTAGGTACATATACTTATCGATGGTTTGCACTGCGCAATAATTCTCCTACTATACTCTGTCTAATTTAGGATGATACCTTTGACAGTTCACGTCTATGAAGTAACGTATTTTTATAAACAAATTAATACCTCTAAAATTATCGTAATTCATAGACAAGTACCGCCCACTTTTCGTAGAGTAGTGCCTTGCAAGAATACAGCATAATTGACTGTAGACAAACGAATCGAATAAATCGAACATTATCTATTAATTTATGAAAATAATTTTATGTTTAAGTACTTATCTACTACAATTTTGGTAATAGAATTAACTAGATATAATATAAAACATAAATATTATACTATAAATGGCAGTAACTGTAGCAATTATCAATCTATATTTGCAGTGCAGTGCGATTAGGTAATGACGCGCCGCACTAATGAAGTGTCACCTAAAGTAAACAAATATTTTCAAAATTATAATACCCTAAGTACATAAAATAATAAGAAATAAATGTTTTACTATTTATGTAACATCGATACCATATTCTACGGGAACGATAATCGAACATCGAATAGATTCATTTACGATTGTACTGTATGGGGTACCCTACTTAGACCTGTCAAAATTATCATCCTATATTTGACAAAGTATAGTCTCGATCTATATCTTCTGTTCAGAATTCGGTCTCAACTCAATCTCGACAACTTTATAATGATTGTTTCATAAAAATCATGAAAAATTGTGTTACTTACCAGAATACTGATTTCGACATTTGGGTTTATTTTTATTGATTGAGAATAGATCGAAATAAGTTTTTATGTTCGAACTTTTTGTCATTAGACTTACCGCGTGTTGACCTATTTTTACCTATTATGTATATATCTGCGTACGGTACCTAAATGATAAATAAAAAAGAACCAAACAAAGAGAAGTTATTCAGAAGTTACAGATTTTCTGAATGTTCGAAAGTCAACAGATGATACTTACAAGATAAGTGTTCTGTGCTTATAAGTACCTAATTGATTGCATGGTCTAAGGTAGGGGAAACTGGGGACACTTGATCCCTATGGGAGACAAGGTACACCAATATTTTTTGAATTACTAAGTGTATTAGAGTATTTTTTAGTGTGGCAACACTAAGTAAACATTATTACCCTTAGTGTTACCACATTAAAAATAGTCTAATACGCTTAGTAATTCCAAAAATATTGGTGTACCTTGTCTCCCATAGGGATCAAGTGTCCCCAGTTTCCCCTACTGACTTGCAACACATTATTTTTAGTCTCTTTTTTGAAATCGGTTTAATTTTTTATTAATCAGATAAAATTTGATGATCCTGTGAAACCTGTGAAATCTTCAAAACTGACGAACAAACGTTTCGTTTTTAAGAGAGGGGATCCTTCAATAACATTTATTTCACGATAACCTATCGAAAACACTAGTCAAATGAAACACTTGTCGTTTATAACGATTTATTGTACAAAACAATAATACATTAAAATGTACAGGTATGTTTTAACTTTTGGACTCAGGTCCCAAACACAGGACAATCTTGTAATTATCCTTCCCTTACAGACACCATATTGCTCGTCGAGGCGTCAGCACTAATAGAAATGACTCGACTCTAGATAAGCAAACTAGATTATAAGATAATAAAAATATAACAATAAATTAATGAGTGCTCTCAACTTAATTAAGTACACATCGTCTATCGCACTGCTTCTGTCGACGGGCACCATGTAGTCTTTAATTAGAACAACGTAATATAACAAATTGATTAAACCTCCTAAGCATACTGTAGTATATACACATTATGAACAACATTATGTCCCCTCTGGTGAACTAGCGCAGGTAGCAGTGAGCAGTGGGCGGCGCCCGCCTCCGCTCGCCCTCCTCGGCCCGGGGCAGTCCGCCTGGCCTAGTCGTAGTCGTAGTCGTGGTCAAACTAGACGCGTCTTTTAGTTACGTACACATCTAAAAGCCAATTAACATTACACCGGGAGACGAGAGCGGTAGAAGTAGCAGAGAGAAGCGTGAGGAACTATGAATCGGTGGCGTTTACCACTTGTCAATGACCACCTCGTTCGCTGCAAAACAACGAGAGCGTTAGTGTCGTGGACGCTCGAGCGGAGGCCGCCGTCCGAACTTACTAGATCTTATGCAGATTATCACAACCGTGTCGTAGTTACTTTAAATGTGTAGTTTCACTGCGGGATCACAACAAACAATGAGTGTTCATGGAATATGTGCGTGCAGTGGCGCTGCGACGGCGTTCCGGCGCTTACAGCTTCCACGTCGGCTGGGCTGCGGGCAGACAACCACAACACCGGTTAGCATGCGGGGAGGGGCCGTGCTCCGCCGCGGCCGATCCTGCCGCGGCGTATAGGAACTAAGTTTTGCAACTCACGATTCATCGATTGCATTCTCGGTTACTATTATTTCAAATTTCTTCTTCTTTTGCTTTGTATACGAACGTTACAGCGTCGCTACAGTTGTTACTAGTTGCAAAATCCACGTTCAGAATGTAACTTGCGTGTTACACGATGAGACATTTCATTTGCGACTATTATTATTGTTTGCAAAACTTGTTAACTTAAAACATGTTAGCGGGAACAGAATAAGTAATAATAATTATGTGTGCAAGGACATGGAGTATCTATTTATAAAGGTGTGTGATTTGCGTACCATACCAGGGAGTGCCATGTAGTATCGCTACTGGATTATTCGGGGAAATAATTCAAACATTAATAATTGTTGACTATTTTAATATGTAAAATGTATAAACGACTGTACATTTCAATAAGTTAATCTGATGAACGTAACAAATCCGAAACATTGGATTGGGGAACATTCACAACAAAGGTTTTGAGCATGCCCTTGATTGTGCAGTGTAAATGTGGGATCAGTATTTGGTCGACTATCTCTTTACTTGCGTAAACTTACGAAGGCAATAGGTAGTCGTAATCACGAAATCAACTTGTACAGTATATGTGTAAAGTATGTGTTGCTAGGAAACAGATAAAATAAATACAGACTTATAACGGTTGTAGACCTGTCAATTGCATCTTGATAAAGATCTGTGTACACAAGTTTACAAATAAACAATTCAGATATCATAGAATTATTGTTAATTCATCATTATCAGAAAACAGCACTCTTCAAAGTCATAAACCATGCAAAGTTTACATGCAATATTTTAATTATAATAAAAAAAAAACGGATTATGTACGTACTGACCTTGTACCACACTTAAGGTTAAACAAATTATATGATTGATGATTTCCATAAAGTTGTGGACATATAGTCTCATACCTTTAAGAATCTTTTTCAAGAGTAAATTAAAATTACAACAATTAATTTATATATAAATAAAGTACCATACCGTACACTGGAACACTACCAGATTTAAAGTTCGTACATACATACTGTGTTGCTTTATTTCAATATATTATTGTGTAGTATATAAATAAAGTAATAAATAGACATTTGACACATTACACAAACATATCTACTAATAAATATATTGAAACAAGGCTTGACATGAAACAATTCGATGTATTATAAAGGTGGGTAGCGGCGGCAGTAACGAACTCCGGCCCTATCGATCCACGACAGCGATTCGTCACTACCGCCGCTCTGCTGGTTAGTTCAGCAAAAGGACACATTCATTGTTAATATTAGCTTAGATTAAGGTCGCTTCTCGATACCAATCAGGTTGATAAAAGAAAACAGAAATGCACAAAGGAATGTTAACAAGCGAGCTCAAGTGAAAGGACAGAGAAGGCATTCTTTAGATAAATCGTACTACCTATGCTGAGAGAATTGTAACCACGTCCCTAATAATACACTTACGATAATTACACTATACTAACAACGCACATTACTATTAATAGTATGCTTAATAACATGTCTGAAGTCCACAAGGACAAGGTACTGAGCTATGTGCGAGTTCACTATTCTGTTCATTGCGGAGCTTCATATGTTGTTGTATACAAAATGTATCATCAAATGCCATAAATCTAACTTATACAAATACCTTTAAATAAAACCAATATTTGGTGTACCATTAGTTAGCATTTATAATGAAGGTCTTCACAGCCACTTCACATCTCGTTAAATATTATGTAAATGTACTCAGTAAAGGAAGAAATATATTTGTTGAACTCACGCCATTGTAAAAAAATGAGCTCCAAACAATTTATTGTCTCGCACATACAAAATGCATAGTCACAGGAGGGCCGCTCGCCTCCCGGACCTACTCCTAGCAGTACAGAAACACTACGAGACGACGTACTGTTCCGCTTGAGCCGATAGCACCGCCGCAGTCGAGCGAGCGTCCGGGGTGTTCACTTGTTCGTCGGGTAATAGTTCAATGTCACTACACGCAGTCCTGCTCGTCCATCACCGCGGGGACTCGTGCACTAGGGGCATCACTTCACACACCGGGTGCGCCAGAATTAGCATTCCAAACTGTTAGATGACTGTTACTGTGGTGAGCGCAGCTCAAAGTCTATAGGTTTCCACAGTACGATTCCGTGCGCAACCCACGCTCGCATCTCATCGATTTTATAGGAGCGACAGATAATGAACTGTAACGTGAATGTGACGGGTGGGTGGCGCAGAAATCGGTAGGAGGGTATTAGATGTGAATCAAATGGGGTGGTGGCGGGCACACGGGCGGGCCAGCTTATAGGGGTCCGTAGATGATGATGCCAAAGAAGACGGCCCACATGAGCACAATCCATTGCATGCCGTGGAGCCAGTCTACCAGCGAACGCGTCTCACCGTCGGAGATCTTGCGCGCCACGAACTTGAGAACTTCGTCTAGAAGCACCACGGGTATCGAGAACTTCATTACCGTCATCCATTCCTCTATCGACAGGGGGGTCACTTGGAACACGGCCTGCGGACATAACACGCGTGCAAACACTTCATTATTCAATCTTAGGGTTTATATACACGAAACTGTGAATTAGCAATAGTAGTTAGTTTTCTCTATAGATATGTAAGATGCAACGCTCCACATAGGGTTGCTCCATATATACTATAGAATAAGCATCTTAAGAATAGGTACATACATTTCTTAACTACCAAGAGAGTGTACCTTCTACACAAAAGCATAAGTCACGCGATGTCACTTCCGTATGAAGATCTTACAGATCCCCAAACGACAGTAGTTTCACGGCTTATGTTTGTCTCAAAATCACTTTCTTATCAGTAGCAGACTCAATGACTGATAGTGTGGCCTCACCATATTTCCTCTTATCGTTCGCGCATCTTAAATGAGCTTAAATTACTCATATCTGTAATATAATTTGTAGTAATATAGTACCAACTCACCGATAAGACCTCAACGTAGAGAATGACGAAGTGAAGTGTGAAAGAGAGGGCCATTGAGCCCACAAGCCACATGTTGGACCATGGCGGCATGGAGACGAGAGACTGGTTCTCTGATAAGCTGTTCATGGCGTTTAACATTTCAATTGTTACTAATACGGAAAGAGCCATGGTCATAGGATGAGGGTCGGTGAAGATCTTGCAGTCGACGCCCTAGAATTGTAGAAAATTAAAAATCATTAATGCTGTACTATCATGCAGGCAGTAGCTAGCTTTTAGTAGCAGATAGAGAGAGGGAGAGATAGGGAAGATAGGGACAGATAGAGAGAGAGAGAGAGAGGGGGGGAGAGAGAGAGAGAGAGAGTGAGGGAGAAAGAGGGAGAGAATTACGTGATTGATCATAAACTCACCTTGAATTCGTCTCCACCGCTGAGGCACTGCAAGTGGTGAGTGAGCTGCCAGTATGTCAGCTGAGGTCCGAACGGAGAGTACATGAACCACCAAGAGGCGGCGCCCACAGTGGCGGCACCGACGTATCCACCAATAGCCATGTACCTGTGACATTATAAATACGGATCAATATCTTACCACCTTTGGGACTATATGTAGTTAACTATTCTTTGGATAGATTTGGCTTTCACTGTCGTAGCAGCGTATTGACCGCATTTTGAATACATTTTGGGTCCACAAGTCGTTGCCTATATCTACATACGTGCTTATTAACGGACGAAAATTTAGTACTGTGGATCGAAGGTCAAAATAAACACACAAAAGGAGGAGCAAGAGAGCAGACACCGAGCTCTAAAGTGCAAGCTTTTGCTGCAACGGGATTGACGCACAAATGAAGATGCCTTCCTATGAAGAAACTCATTTACAGAGTGTAAGGGAAACATTCCAGAAGCCGAAGGGTATTACTCCTGGTAAGACTACATAGAAGAAAGAAGAGGCCTAAAAAATTACGACATGGTAATTTTTCTTTTTAATTTTTTTTATTCGCATTATTTGCTCTCCATCGTATCAGTAAGCTAAATGAAACTGCAACTGCAAAAAAAATACAAATGGCGTCATAATGCGGGTTAATGTTTTTTGCCATGAAATTTTTGTTTCATTTAGCTTTAGTAACACGATGGAGAGTGAATAACGCTATTCCAAATCGTAACTTTTTTTTGCCGATATGTAGCGTATCAGGTGTACTACCAAGGGCCTCCGGCTTCGGAAGTGTTTCCCTTACACCCTGTATTATAATGACTATGTGGAGGATAATGTTAATAGAACCGAGAGATATTACGTCATATTATTTGAAATGTTATGTAGTTCTCCTTAAACTTGTACAGGTATGACGTGTTAGCAACATTTTTTTTTTTGCTTTGCTAAGATGATAAACACATGACGTTATACCTTGTTATTTTGTTATTTAAGAATTTTATAGAACTATCTAGTATAATGCAAACCTGATATTAATAATTTATAGATGACTCAACGTTAGAAATATTCAGCGAAAGGTCAATAAACATGTAAATGAAAAATTGAAAAGTAAAAGAAAAATCTTAAGCTTAAAAATTCATTAAATAAGTCCGTTCTTACTCACTATGTCAAAGTCGGAAGCGGTAACTCCATTAAGTTATCCATAGAGGAACAAAGTGTGCGAGTGGCATACGTATCTTTACACAAAACCTAGGCGTGAGAAATTGATAGAAATAACAGAGGCGGATTGAACGCTGAGAGCACCATAGGCAAGTAAAGCGCTGAGCAAGAGGACTCCCACTCCGAGGGGCCCACAGGGACTGTTTTTTCTATTCTACCTATTCGGCCCTCGCACCTCTAAGGACGTGTCTACATTGCCATTAAAAGCGTCACTAGAATTGTGAACCGTGAAACGTTTCTTATAAACTAAGTTGATAATGATAACTTTGACAGAAATATTAATTGCACTGCCGTCGATTTTTCTACAATAAAGTCACCAGTCACTGCCACTGATATTTTAAATTCGGTTACGTGATAATGAAGGGGTCGGTGAGTCTATTTACGCTACTAATATTTATGTCTATGGGCAACTTGCGTTCCGTTTAAGTTGCTTAATGTACAAACGGGCTAAGAAAGAACTGTTAGTAAACGAATAATGTAAAAGTATAAATATAATCTTAATGTTACCTGAAGAACAGCCATCCAGAGATGAGACCTTCGTCGGCTTTACGTGGGGGCTTGTCCATGATGTCGAGATCAGGGGGATTGAAACCGAGGGCGGTGGCGGGCAGACCGTCAGTTACCAAGTTGACCCACAAGAGTTGTACAGGAATCAGAGCTTCGGGGAGACCCAGAGCAGCGGTCAAGAAGATGGATACGACTTCACCGATGTTGGATGAGATCAGGTAACGGATGAACTGTTTCATGTTGTTGTAGATAGCGCGACCTGTGAACGATAGGTAAGGTTATTTCTGAGCAAGAATCGGAATAATTACAGGAAAAGTGTTTGATCATTTGAATGTACTTGCCTTCCTCAACAGCGGCGACAATGGATGAGAAGTTATCATCAGCCAACACCATCTCGGCGGCAGACTTAGCGACGGCGGTACCAGAACCCATGGCAATACCGATCTCGGCTTTCTTGAGCGCAGGGGCGTCATTCACACCATCACCAGTCTGTAATGGTAACAAGGAACCATGTCAACACTACAAAATTCCTACCATGTCAATGATCATTACTGAGCACCACAGTTTATAAACATTATTGCCTTAACGTAAACAGAACGCTTCCAATATGTATATAACACAATTTGTAAACACGCAATAATATTGGAGAATTGTGTTTTAGTAAATTATGAAGATATCATTTACAAAGTAACATTTATGTTGCTGCCTTGTGTTCATTCAACAACAGGGGTGTTTAGTAATTGTAAGTCGATTAGTAAATAACAGTAATAGAATTAAATTTGAACACGATTTCGAACATAAGATAAACTGACGATTGACATACCATAGCGGAGATTTCGTTCATGCTTTGGAGGTATTCAACAATCTTTGACTTGTGTTGTGGCTCTACGCGAGAGAACAAACGGGCCTTGGCACAGGCGGCACGCTGCTCAGAGACGGACAGGTCATCGAACTCGCGGCCAGAGTATGATTTGCCAGTGGTGTCTTCTTCCTCAGTGAATACGCCAATACGCCTACAACAGGTTATTACATTAATATAATTCATTTGATACATAATTTTGTAAAAGAAAGAGAAGAATCGGTGGTTACCTGCAAATAGCTTCAGCGGTAGCTTTGTTGTCACCAGTGATGACGATTACACGAATACCAGCAGCGCGGCAACGGACAATAGAGTCGAATACTTCTTTACGGGGAGGGTCCAACATGCCGACGACACCGATGAATGTAAGATTAACTTCATATGTGAAGAATTTGGTGGAATCTCCGAGGTCCATTTCTTCAGGTTTAAGTGGGTTGTCAGCGGTGGCCAGAGCCAAGCAACGGAGGGTGTCACGACCGGTACCATATTGACGAGTAAGTTCCAAGATGCGGTTCTTGAGAGTGGATGTCAGAGCGACCTTGCTAGTGCCGACGCGAGCGTGTGAGCAACGTTCCAGTACACCTTCTGGTGCGCCCTTAACGAAAAGTTTGGGTCCATTGCCGAGGCGGGAGGGCTTGAGGGGTGTGCAGTAGGAGGACATAGATTTCCTGTCACGTGAGAACTCAAGAGTGAACTCTTTCTTCCACTTGGTTTCAACTTCTTGGCGTACGACGATGGCAGAGGAACGGCGGTCAAGTCCAGTTTTGGGAACATTGAAGGGATTCATTTTCTCAGCGAGTACGATTAGAGCGGTTTCGGTAGCTTCACCGACCTTTTCGAATGCCTGTTTGAATTCGTTAAAGTCAATAGCAGAGTCATTGCACATCACGCAGATGGTACCCAGTTCCTGAAGAGCATCGAATTCACCAGCTTTAACTTTCTGTCCTTTCAAGTAAACGTCACCAATTGGTTCGTAAGTAGAGCCAGTAATTTCGAATTCCAGGAAGCTGCTGTCGCCAGCCTCGACTTTGTCGAAGATGAACATTCGGGATACGGACATCTGGTTGGTGGTCAGGGTTCCGGTCTTGTCGGAGCAAATGACAGAGGTACAACCTAAGGTTTCCACAGAGGGGAGGGACCTTACAATAGCGTTTTTCTTAGCCATACGTCTGGTACCGAGAGCAAGACAAGTAGTGATGACGGCGGGTAAACCTTCGGGGATAGCAGCGACAGCCAGAGCGACGGCGATTTTGAAGTAGTATACGGCACCTTTGATCCAGCTACCACCATGAGCAGGGTCGTTGAAATGTCCGATGTTGATAGCCCAGACAGCTACACAAATGACCGAGATAACCTTGGATAACTGTTCGCCGAATTCGTCCAATTTCTGTTGCAGAGGGGTCTTAATCTCTTCAGTCTCGGACATTTCAGTACGGATTTTACCAATGGCAGTGTTGAGACCAGTACCGATGACAATACCGCGGGCCTTACCGGCGGCGACATTGGTGCCAGAGAATAGAATGTTCTTTTTGTCCTGGTTGACGGCGCGGGGGTCGGGAATGGCGTCAGTGTGTTTGATGACGGAAACGGACTCACCAGTCAGGATAGACTGGTCAATACGGATGGTGGTGGAGAAAATCTTAATGAGACGAATGTCAGCAGGAATTTTGTCACCGACTGACACCTCAACGACATCTCCGGGTACAATTTCTTTGGCTCGGATTTTTTGTACTCCTGATTTGTCTCCTCTGATTACTTTACCCATTTCGGGTTCGTATTCTTTTAAAGCTTCGATGGCGGATTCGGCATTTCTTTCCTAAAATATATAATATACGTTTCAGTAACTTCAGTTCTCACAAGTATAAGCAATGAATAAAACAATATATGGTACCATAACGACAAAGAAGAGATTACTCTAGAATGTTCTCTCACCTGCCATACTCCTACAACAGCGTTGGCAATAAGAATAAGTAAAATAACGAATGGTTCTACGAAGGCGGAAAATGCGTCTTCGTGTTCTTCAAATAAAGCTAAAACCTGAAAAAGAATGTCGATATAAATCATAGTAACTTTAATATATTGCTATACATGAGTATCTATACGGCGGATAGTATATACTTACGAATGAAATAATGGCGGCTAACAGCAAAATCTTGACTAAAAGGTCATCAAATTGTTCCAGGACTAACTGCCATATACTTTTGCCTAGGATAAAGAAAATAAGTAATTAGAAATTACTCTTCTGTGAGCTCTTCCTAAATACCACGAAATTGAAACTCTATAACCACAGTGGCGAGAACTCCTTCATGACAGTTGATATAGTGATATTGATCGATAGTGTTTGTAATATTCCTTTCTAGTCATAACACAAGGGGAAAGTAGCACTTCACCTAGTAGTAAACAGGTTGGACACGCGCGGGTCGCAATCCATTTATTGCTCCACAGAAAGTATCCAATTAATTTCTATATAGCAGAGAATTGAACAGTCACTCAGCAGAACAGTCTTTTATATATGTATATAAAAGACACGGAATGAATAGGTATTTGGGGTAATACAAAGTTCGTCTATGTGGATGAGATAATAATTTATATAACTGCGCCATTTTCAAGGCAAAGACAAAAAATAGGAATTGTTTATGGTGATAAATTGGAAAGGCTATAACGATAAACAAGCTTCCTGAACCTTGGCATAGAAAGCCTCCTATTTGTAGCCATTGACAATATAATTTAAAATAGCAAGTGTTTGATAATAAATAGCATTTCAGTATTCTACGTGACTAACTCATTCAAGATATTTTTTCATAGCATGCTAGTTCACCTACTATTACATAGACAATGGCCTATAAACATAAATGAAGTTAATGGACTTAATTCAGGTCAGTCAGATTTGAATTATCTATCGAGTCGTTGCGCTTACCCTCCTCCGCTGGCAGTTCTGAAAAGAGAAAAGAACCATAATTAGAATTTTGAATAAAAGATCAAAGGAGTTAATGTAAAGGCGATAAACTAGTCAGAACAGGCATGCGATCTATGTCGGCAGTTACGATCGTACGTAAATACACCGCAGAGCTCGGTGCTTGCGAACGTTGAACGTGGCGCACTCGGCACTACCCGTGGAATCAGTTCTGTCGATAGTTTCCACAAAATGGCTACGTCAAACAAAAGTATCGGCACCAAACAACACACCGAAGATCACTCCTCTAGTTGGATCCTACACAGCGTATTTTGATTACTAATATTTTATCAGTGAGCGCTCGAACCAGTTTCTTTACGGGTACGGCGCAAAAATCAACAATACGAAAACAAAGTAAACCACGTGTGATAATATTTACCAGACCGGCAGATTACTAACGTATACACGCTGTACGCAGTATGAAGTTATCTCTAATCGTCGTTAAGGACGTATTGATACACCTCTTAAAGAATAACATGACGTGCGCTTTTATTTCCTTGTTTGCACCGTGTAGCACAGGAAAACAGGTCAGAGCTGGTAAATATATGTGAATATATCGCGGTAACCTGATTTAACAAAGGAAATTATAAAAGCGATTTTTAGTAGTGTTTACTATTGCGAGCCATATGAATGTGGGTCTTATAAAAATTCAACCGATTGAGACAAGATTGGAATAATAAAAGGTAAAAATAGTTGTGCACGGTTTAAAAAAAAGTAAAGCGTATACTTAACGTATAATGCTTCCGCGTTATTATCTACGTTACGTACGTATGTATATTTTACAATACTTGAATTTTGTTAAAAAATCTCATGACGTATATTTGTATTTTGTAATGCGTATTGTTTATGCACGTGAGGTCACAGACAGAACTTGTTATCTATACGTTTTATCACTCCAATTCGATCCGTGATATAAAACAAAGTGATAACTGTGGTTGTTTTATAATTAGACTAAAGTTGTCATATAATTAGGCTAACTATCAATTGAGTCTAGATGGAACTTGTACGAATTTATGATTACTATGTCAAGTGTTCGAATTAAAACGATGCACTTTGTAGGTACCTTATAAATATTATTCCCGGCGTCAAAAGTAACCTATCCAGACTATATAATGTGTCATATGTGGCAATATTTTATTTAAATCTATTTAGTCGTCTTTGTGTAAAAGAGTCAAAAAATCACCTATTCGTCCACTCCAGTTTACATTTAATAATATGATTACTTTTGCGGCAATTCCATCTTGTTCGTTAACCAATTGAAGAATCAACCGAACTACAACTGACGTTACGAATTTGATTAGACACGTTTTCAAGCAGAATAATAAAATGTACTTTGCAAAATGCTGTAATAAGCAGAGTTGGTGCCCCAGTTTCACAGCAGGAAAATAATGTTATTGGGCTTTCGTTTACAAAAAGCTTTTGCGTAATTCAGTGATAAAGTTCAAAGCAGCATAAATGCCTCCATGTATTCGTGTCTTAATAGCGCAGTGTAATCGGGCAACGTGCGCTAAGTCAATCGTTGTATCGGCTCTATTTGCGTACGCAGAACGGCTGCCAGGCGCACAGTGACTAATGTAATCAATTAGTCAAAGCGTCCATAACGCTATGTCAGCATCTGTGGCTTATTAACTACTCAATCGCGAATACCAATAGAGTTAACAACGGAACATAAAAATGTGAGGACAAACGATCAACTGTCACGTCTAAATGAGCCAACGTCAAAATAGCGCACATCGTGAACGTGCCCAGAATATTGATAACAAAACACAATACATCATATTCGTTAACTTCATCTACTTACTCCATAAAATATTAATGTATCGCCTGAACTTAAACAAACGTAGGAAACTTGACAATTTATGGAAAAAACGATTAAAGAGGAAAATATTCTATTTTAGTTCTTATATGACTGCAACAATAGAACAATAACGAAGCGACCTTAACCGTCTTCCAGAGGTGGTCAGTAATCACCTTGACTTTGATTGTGTACAAGGCGATTTTGTTAAATCTGAACCAATCTATTAAATTACTCAAATGTTCATTGTGCTAAACTATTAGCAAACAAGTAAGTAGATTCATTACGCTATGCTTGTAGATGGAAACGTAGAACCTAGAAAACTTTCTATCCTACATTCAAATAGAGGTGAAAGTATGATAAAGAGCGTATATAAGTGCGGTTGTTTCATTTTACAAGTTAGGCAGTCTTTTATAGCTATCTAGAGAAAGGTAAAAGGAACCGTGGTGAGGTTGTAACTAACAAAAGATATTATATAACATATAACAACTACTATTAACATGAACTTTACTGGTAAATAATTTTAGCAATTTTTTAGTATCAAACTGCATTGAAAGCCAGGTCTTAGATACAAAAATATTAGAACGGGGTTACTCAAGCAGAGCCGAAGAGAGATAAAAGAATTTTCAAAGAGATAAAATATCGAAACGTGCAATAGTCGTGTGGATCGCGCGTCAGCCGCATTCGTAGACGCAACCCACCAACGTAGATCGTCCAAAATAAACCTGGGTACCTATATAATATTTCAGCTATTGGGCACTCGAATCTCGCCGTGGGAGCATTCAGAATTCCCCCGGTAAGCTTGTCGTATACCAAGAACTACTCGATGTACAGTCAACAAAAGAGATACGGTATCATATTTACATACAAAATTATATGAAAACATGGAACCGTATCTCTTTTGTTGACTGTACTTAGTAGTTTTAGAATCACAGCAAACTAGCCATAGGAATTTCCAATCAAATGCTCTTTCTCACGAACATTAAAGAGTTAAACTGAGCCTAACATAGATTTTACATCAATAGTACTATATTTTATCGGTGTCGGTTTATCGGATGATACATGCAGTCATAACGTGTATAATATCGGTTTTTATGCTACGAGGACGATTGATTTCACAGTAAGTATCGGATAACTACCGTGTTTTATGTGACACGGACACTACGGAAAGTCTTACTTATACTTCTTATTGCCTACCTAATTAACCAATTTTTTTTTAGATAATATATATAATATATTAGATAATATACCCGTACGTTACTGCTACGCTGTTGAAGTTTAAAATTAAATAGCATCGTGTAAAGTGAATGAAACGAAGCAATGAACTCTATTTTATTTACTTTTGAACTTTAAAAGTACTTGATAAAGTCGAAAATTCAATGACAGTGGTTTGACAATCGTTAAAGAATCGGGGCCCTGAAAAGTTCCTATAAGTGTCTACATAATCTTCTATGTTTATATCTAGTATTGTATGTAGAAAAATTAATCAGAAACTTAGTAAATATTCATTATTCGTTCAATTCACAGAACAATGAATTACGTAGAAGTGTGATTGAACAACTTATTATGGGAACCGTTGTCGCCAAACGCTGTATTTAATCCGTGGTTCAATTGAAAGCTTGCATATAAGTAAATACTAAGTACATTATGAATGGTAGAGTGCAAAACGCAGCAACAAAGATAAATATAAAATGAGGTGTGTTAATAAATAAACTGAATGTGCAATAATTCACAATTAGTGTCAAAAATCGCTAGTATTTGTACCACGTTACCTTTCAAAATCTATTCTCGTTTGAGGTTTACCGTATTGTGACCGAGCTTCAACGTAGTGACGTGTAGTTTATGTTTTCCCGTAGCAAAATAATCGTCAGTTGTACGAAGACGCGAAAATAAACAACAAGTCTCACGAGATCTTGTGGAGCAGCGTTTTTTCAAGCAATTACATTTTTTGTTCCTATCATTGACAATCGCGAAGGTTCTACAAATGAAATAGTTAGGAAATCAGATTTTCAACCGTATTATTTCGAGTTAAGTTATAATATAATCAAATGTGTAGCACTGACACGCAATTGTCCGGCTTTGTTTTTCCCGTACGCGAAATCCCCACGGATACCAATATCATCGGAGCGGTAGATGTTATATCGGACTTGAAACGACTCTGGAGTTTCTTTAAGAATTCACAAACTAAGAACAAAATAATTTATGTACATTGTATTTGAACAGGTATAAGGTTTATTTAAATCCTTGGTTAGGTATTTGGAACTTTATCGTGTATAAGCCTGATTAGACACAAGAAACCGGTTTCAAAACGCAAAATTTAATATATTCTAGACACTTTTTATAACGCAATTAATTGTTGCGGCAAAGCAGTGTTATTTATCTTTGGTTAGGCTATTAAAAGTAAGAATGTGGTCTATTGATAAAGTATTAGAACTACATAGAGTTTTTGCTGATAACATAGTTTCTGAACAGTTTCATTTCATGCGTTTTGGTACGAATACTATGTGCAGTCGGCAAAGGAGATAAGTAAGTACTAAGTACACACCTTTACATACAATTTTATATGAAAATATGGCTTTAATACTTTGCCGAGTGTATTTATAAAGTAACGTTTTTTTCTCAGCTTATTAAAGAATGCGTAGAGTAGCAAGTAAATAGGTAAGCATCAACTATGTCACGCGTGAGGGCGTGCCCTGACAGGCTGTGCTCGGGCACACGCACCAGTGACAGCCTCCACCCGCCTCAACGGTGATCGACCACCTCTTGTCTCACTATAAATAAAACATTATGGTGACCGCGCACACCCGTTTTATCTAGATTTTACTCATATTCCTTTTTAGACTGTAGCTATCTACGCAATTATGAAATTAGTGGTAAATAAAACATTACGGGGCCGTGCACACCCGTTTATTTATAATCCTTTATAGACTGTAGCCTAGCTGTCTACGCGATTATGAAATTAGTGGTAAATAATGAATAGCACACCTGATTTATCAAGATTTAACTTATATAACTTTTTACATTGTGGCGTTTAGAGCAATTTACAATATTATGAAATTAGTGTAAAAAAATTTCAGGAAATAAGCAAGACGCAATAAAGAATATAATATTTGTGTTTGTGAATAAAGTAGAACGTTCAAATTCGAGAAAGTTCTTTTAGTGTTACAATTAAATGAATATTATAATTATGCAATAGTTGTGGCTCAAGTATTAATTTATGAACTCATTAAAATTACATTATACATTTTTTGTCCATCTATCAAATAATACTTTAGTTTTAATTGAAGAAGGTCCAACAATATGGTGTACCGTATAACAATATAGTTAATGTCTGAATTGAAAGGAAATGTATACGAGAAGGATTATGATTAGCAATTAAAAACACCAGATAACGCTTGCAAAAGGTAATAAGAGCAAGCAAAATCAAAATAGTTTTTAAGATGACGACGTACAGTATTCATGTTTCTAATATGAAACTACCATAATTAAAAAGGAGAACCTAATTGTGCTTGATACGTTAGTGTAAAGTAGGAAATAGGTACATATTCCATTTCCAATTGTTAACAAAGGTCGTTGATCTTGATTTTTAGTATTGTATAAGATAACGAATAAATCTCTTATCAAATAAACGGTTGATGTTTTATTGGAATTTTATGAAACAGATTAGATATAGGTCGTTTATTAGATCGAAGAATTTAATCCCTTTGATGTAATGAAATTTTTTGTAATCCCTTTGAATTCTTCAAAGAGTATGTACATATAATATACCTCTATTACATCGCGAATTGATTAAACTTTTTTGTAAACAACCTCTTTGATGAAATTTCAACTATCCAAAAAAATTGTAAAATCCTCTAATTAACGAATTTTGTCAACCCAACATGTTCGTTAGGCGTGAACGCAAGTGAAGGATGACTTTAAGCTTATGTATTTGACGTCACAGGCGTTTTAGTTACAATATTGGGGGTAGAATAAAAAAACTACATTTTACGATCTACCCACTAATATTTCTATGAACGATAGTAATGTTTTTAGCGGTCAATGGGTTTCACATCAGTATGGGTTCTATCCTTACTAACACATCATAGAAAGAAGAAAGAAAGAAAGAAAGATCATCATCATCATCTTAAGTTGAATAATGCAAAACGTTTTTCGTCCACGAGTCGTTTATGTACGTAAGCTGATAATGTCGTAATGCCTAGGCTTGCTGAGAGCGAGCCTACTACTGCATAGACGTACTTTTACTATCACTTACATTATATCCTCTCAAATAGCGATTAGATGACTTTGAAACTTTCACTGTGTACTAGAACTTGCATACCATACGATTATAACGGTTAGAAGTTATTCTTTTATTCTTAGAATTTTATTCTTAACTAGCAAATGCCCGCGGCTCCACCCGCCTAGCTGTCAGTTATCGCCTAAGCGCCATCTGCGCAACTTGAATTCTATATTTGTAATCATAACTCTGGTTCTACTTAACCGATTGTAATCCAACAAACGTAAGATTCTAAGTTGGACCAAACCCCTTCAAACAGAAAAACCGCATCGAAATCAGTTCAGTCTACCGTCCTCTACTTCAGCCTACAATAATAAGATAGACGAAACGCATGAATCTAGCGTGTGAAGACGCCTAAAGCAATACAATTTTTGGTGCAACGCTATAGACCATGTGTATGTGTAATTTGTTTTTTTTTCTTTTTTTTTGCGTTAGTTTATAAGTAATTTATTATAGCTCATAAGTACGGCACCAAAATAAATGGTTTCTTTCTTTCTTTCTTTCTTTCTTCTAATCTAGCGTCATTTCGCTCGCACTCATGTGAAGCTCGAAAGCAAAGAGTGCGAGCGATGTGAACGTCAATAAGTCCTTCAACAGGTGACATGTTGCATAAATTACTTTACAATGTAGGTGAGGTATTATGGAACTATTATGTATGAAACGCATAGAACTAGAGTGTTAAGCGGCCATAACTAATAATGGCCTTCGCACGAAAAGAACGAAAAAAAATAATAATTTCAATGTCTATAATGATTTACGTATTTTTTATTTTATACTAGCTGCCCGCACAACTTCGTCTGCGTCATCCCGTTTTTGCAATATTTTTCATTCCTGCTCCGCACGTGTTGGTCGTAGCATGATGTTATATACATATAAACCATCCTCTTTAACCATTCTATCTATAAAAATAAACCGCATCAAAATCCATTGCGTAGTTTCAAAGATTTAACATACAAATGGACAAAGGGACAGAGAACGCGACTTTATTTTATACTATGTAGTGATAGTTACTAGCTGACCCGGCAAACGTTATCTTGCCTTATAAATTATTTCTAGTTTCTAGCGAATAAAAATAAAATAAAAACAACAAATTTCGTTCAAAAATTAAAAAAAGCAAATTAAGGGTGAACAACCCTTATCACTTAGGGGTATGGAAAATAGATAGTAGCCGATTCTCGGACCATTGAATACGCATATAAAATTTGGTAAAAATCGGTAAAGCCGTTTCGGAGGAGTACGGTAACTACATGGAAATTTTATATATTAGATTTTAGCAAGTGGTTAGGAAAGCTGACTCCGCGTAGTGGGCAAAGAGGTCAAGGATGCATTGTTTTTCTTACACCCTCTCTGATATTATTATTTTTAATTTCGAAATTAAAATTCTAAACTTAACTATTCATCATATAATTTTTAATAGTTTTTAATATTCTGCCGACCACACACATTCTGATGAAATGTAGATTTGAAATAATATTTACATATTTATTGAGGACATTTCCCGGTAACAAAGAAACAGCATAAACATTCCACTGTGAAAGATTACCTTTTGTATTACTATTATCTTAGTAAATATTTAAAAGTGTGATAAAAATCTCATCTTATTAAACGTTTATATAGTGACTAATGTAGATAAAGAACTTGTATGTTTTGCTGTGGAAAAAAAATTGTTTAGTATGAAAAAGTTTAAAAACATATTATGAGGCATTGTTTTTAGCAATCAGCTAATTGACATTCAAGAAATAATAATTTAATGCACTCCTAAATACTAGTTAGACATGTTCTAACAATATAGTAGATATTATAAGAACATGTCTAACTAGTTATAAAATTATCACTAAAATAGATCTAAATAATTTACAATAACACTAGTCTCTGCCTGTGACTATAATTATCTCTATGGATTTTCGAATTCGGTTCAAATGTATTAAAGCATACCATTCACCAGGATAAAATGTCTTTTGTGCTTATTCACATTATATGCTGGGACGGTAGTAATTTTTAGGATAGCACAGTGTGGTGTGCTATATGGGGGTACACAGTACACCCAAAGGGTGGGTTTCGAATCAAAACATTTTTCCTTTCTATACTCTACAGACCAAGTAAATTTAGTCACAATGTGTGTTTGTACGAAACATATGAGTATTCAAAAATATTAACAGAAGTTATATTAGCAAACAATAAAGATAATTTTTTTTATAGAATAATAAACTAAATAAATGTCATCAAATTTAAAAAAGACTTGATTATTGGCTCAAAAGCCTTTATGTTTATGGACCTCTGTAACCAGCTACCAGTGTTATAATATAACCAATCCTCACTTATCACTATAATCCTAATTGTATCAAAAATAGTATGATATTAAGTTCATCAATCAGAGTCATTTTCTGTAGATAAAAATCTTATAATTTTCTTTTCAGTTATTGATAAAAGGTAGTTGGATTAATAAAGATAATTATTTAATTGTTCGTGAATTGTGTACAATCATTAAATTGTTTTGATTGGTGAAATACATCACACACCATCATCATCGTGAAACAGTGTTGGTAAAACAAACTCATAGTAGTAGCAGATGTCGGACTGGCCTTGGAATGGCCAGACTGATTAGAATGGATTTTTTTGCCTGCCAAGGCATAGCCTATTTGGACCTCAACCCTACCAATAGATAAGAGATACCTTGGTTGAAAATCTATCTACCTATCCAATATGATCCTAGAATTATTAAATGACACTATTTCAATTTACTGTAATATTGAAAATCTGTAATATTTGGTACTTCATTACGGTAATTAAATTATAATGACAATATTTCATTTGATACTAAACAATATAATATCATTTGTCATTTTAATAATACAACTAGTTTACTAAGCTCGTTATCAATCAGTCACTTTCAAAAGGGTATTTCAATGAAAACCTTGAAATAATCTTATAGTTTCAATGTCAATGTCAAATGTAACACAACAGAATTAAAATAATAAATGATGTTAGATTATGACCAATGCCTTCCACTAAACACAAAAACAATTGTGTAGTAAGTGATCTGTATGACATGAATTCATTTCTTTATAATTATAACTACTTTTAATTAAAACTTGTCAGTATAAATAATTCATGGCCAATTCTACTCAGCTGGCACAATTTCAAATGAGTCCGACAGATCAGTAGAAATTATATAATTGAACAAATACTGCTGCCAAATCTAATATTTTTATGATATAAAGATGACAAGGAAGCTTTGCACCAAATTATTATAGAAGAAATTATAATATAATAATATAAGACAACAGTAGCACAGGATATTAATTCCTGCACAGGTGTTTAAATTATAAGAGGTGGTGCTTAATGTGGGAAAGTATTGACTGCATACAGATTGCCACAATAAAAAAAAGTTTTATATTGAATAATGAATGAGATTTTTTGTTTATGAAACTATATTCTACACAAAGGTACATTAAATGTTGATAATACAAACCATTAGATAAGAAAGATAATTATTTATGAAACTTGGAATATATTTTTCATATTTAGGGTAATTTTTTCGTGTTGCTTGTCTTCCATACATATCTAGAAACATCTAGTATGTGATGCAACATTCATAAGTTTTTCTTTGTGAATAGCATTTGGCAATTCATTGTCATATTCCTTCATAACTATTTTAATTACAGTGACAAAGCATACTGTAATAAATAGTTAATATTATGAAATAAAATTTATGTCATACTATGTTTTGAAATTAAGGCACAAAATTATTATATAAATAATGATTATCTAAAAGCAATCGGGTTCACACATAAATGTTTGTCTTTTATAGTCCTAAAGAATTTGATTGAGCACTGTTCTGACTAGTTTGTAACATGGTACATAATAATGAAATATAATTGTTTACATGTTATTGTTAAGGTAAACAGTATAAGTACTTACCATTTGGCCCATATTTCTCCTGGTTCCTTTTTACTTGGTCTGGACTAAGGCCTTTGTCTTGGTCTGTGCCGAAGTATCCTAGGACTTCGTCCACGGATTTCGAATGAGCGTCATCCATGGTGGAATTACTACGTTGCCGTCAGTTCTGTAAGGCAAGAACAAAATATAGGTTAGAAATGACGAGTCATCATTAGGAACTTACAAGCTTTGAGGTTATGTTGCTCTTGTGTCGGAAGTACAGAATACAGATGCAACAGTTAAATTAATTACTTGACTATGAATCGTGGAATATGTTTTTAATATATTTCTAATTGAGAAAGTATAAAATAGTAGTAAATAAAAAACATCGTAAAGTAAATCACAAAAAAAATATAGACAATAGAAATATAATATGCATCAATACTCAAGTACTAAATAGTCGTTTATTTACAAATTTACTAATGTAATGAAGACAAATAATATTAAATGATATTAGAATTAACGAGCTATTTCCTAGATCGTGAGCATCGTTTGACCACTGCACCACTTACCGAGTTATAGTTACATGAGAATTGTCAATTATATGTAGTTTTTCACTTATTATAAGCGTGTGACTCTTACTTTTAAGCTATTACTATAATTTGTACTAATCTAATACTTTTTCTCGTAAATATCATAAACGACACGAACACGTATCTAATCCAGTCGTCATTTTTTACTAAACTGACGTAGGTAAGAGAGGTCGATGGCAGTGCCACCTTTTACGCAGTTTGCAAACTATTTCTGTCAAATGAAAGTCTTTTTATCAATTTAATGTTAAAGTTCGATTAAATAAAAATATATAAAAGTACCACTGGTTAAATAATGCACAAGTAGTCAGTTCTAGTCAAGATTATTTTTTCCAAGATGTTAATACAATTTACGATCATACATAAATGTGGAGCCTCGCTATAGGTTGAATGTGTACCACGTGATTCGATGCTATTTTCGTACTATAGGCGCCTACAAAATGCGGTATTTTTAAAATTCCGAAATTTTCTTTGCGTTATGTAACACTATTATCACTTATTTTTAGTCACTAATTTCCTTTTATAACTTGGATAACACATAATATGCACTTTGGGTTACAACACTCACAAATGTTTTCTTTTTTATATTGATATTATGAAACTTACTGAAATATTTTTTCGACAGCGTCGGGAAGGAAAGAAGAAATAAGAGTGGCGCGGGAGATGTTTTCCCGCCGCGCCCCGAGTAGCGACTCCCGGGCGAAGAGCGACGATTTTAGAGCGGCGCGGGCGCGGTGGAGGGACACCGTCGGAGATTTCTTTAATTATTTTGGCAACAGTACTCGATGGCACAGTCGAGTCGCTTTCCAGGGTTGCATGTCGCACGGCGGCCGTCACCGACCGTCCTATGATGATCTTTTTATAGCGGTCGCTGCCCGGCTCGAGCTCCCGGAGCTTATGGCTCTTCGATCAGCTACTGATGACCGAAGTCGTGCAGAGTGACTTCTGTTTACGGTTATTAAAATGGGCATCATTATGATTCCGCTATTGCCCTTTTATTCAACTTACTCGTAAAGTTATACTGCAACCTTGAAATCTACCATAATTTTGGTAACTTTCTAACAAAACATCGAAAAGCTTACACTGTGTTTGTACTTGTTTATCTTGATAAGGCTACATTGATCAAACATTACCTTACTACTTATCTCTTATTAATGGTTTTGGGTGATCGGCTTTGATATAAATAGTGTACTTAATGAATTTTTGGGAGCCTACCTTTACTTTGTGTAAATTTTCTTTGTTGTCTACTAATAAGGGAATATTTAATCCTTATTACTGTTGTAAGTTAGCAGTAAATGTCATAAAGTCAAAACATTATTATCGCGCGGTTATTATGGAGTGGATAATTATTGTGGTAAAATTGGCCCGTGTCCGGTAGCTCGTCGTTTGTGCCTGAAGTTGGCAAAGTCTAGCCGTCCGATGACACTGATCTATGAGTTGAAATGTTCCCTTGTGTTGTCTTTAATCCATCACTACCGTCATAACACTTCTCGAAATCTCAAACTACTTCAATCCAAGCATAGACGAGTTTAGCTGCGTAATCGAGCACGTTTTTGGCTGAAACTGTACGGAAATGCAATGACAATTTGGTGTTTCAATTTAAAACTTGTAGTTTAAACTGTACTCACACACAAGTTAATTATCAAATGTTTTACATTTAAGAAAATAATACATACAAACGGTCACCTCAATTCCTTCTGGAGTAGGCAGAGCCAGCCCGCCATTATCCTCTATCCTTACTGTCTTAAGCTTTTCATGCAAGCCCACCGGTTTCAAGAACTTCTGAACTGCCTCTTCTCCGGTCAATGTGTATATCGCGAGGAAGACCTCAGCTGTCATTTACCTGAGCCTTACATACTTGGTTTATCATTCGCTCCGTACTCACTCGCTTTACATACCCTTTTCTATCCTCTTTACTATATTCTTTATCAGGCTGCACCTTTCTCTAATTTCTGTATTCCTCTTTCTATCAATCATGTTTACCGTATATTCTACACAACGACCGCATCTACACTGCATACATGAAATGTTCTACAGCTTGTCTATACTATCTAGACGCCAAGTAAACATAACATTATATATTTGGCATCTAACATAGGTACATCATCATTATTGGTTTATTGGCATTCAACACTTATCCTGATTATTTCCTCGTTGGCATAACTTAACCAGCCTTCGTTAAGAAATCTACAATGAGGAAAAACATACTATACGTAGATAGATTTTTTTTGTAAATGCCTACATATTCACGTATACAAACATTTGCACTGAGCGGGAATGGAACCCGCACAGCGCCCCCTGCGTAGTTGTTGTAACACTCTACAGCTACGTCATAGATTTCCTACCAATTTATATATAAAAATCATCTAAGATCCTCAAACCCGTGACCACGTGTTAGTTAGACTGTTCCTCCTAGAATTGGGTTATTCTAGGAGGAACAGTCTAACTAACTCGTGGTTTCCACTGTTTTGAGAGTGCGCAAAAGCAAGTTTACGATATCGATTTCACGGTAGCCGCAGAAAAATGTCAACCTTGTGTCAGAAGTGAAAATAGAAAACTACAGGGAAACAGCTGAATGCCAATGTTAACATCTATTTTAGCGTCTGAAAATAAAAGTGTCCCAAATAAATAATATGGATAATGTTCAACTCATTACGACTAGACTTCCCCTGTAGATAAGTTGTAATATGTTTGAAGAATAGAATAGAATGATAAATATAGGGCATAGATACGTTTATGCCTGTCATATAGGTACCTCAAATACATGTCATTACCATACATGAACATTCTGTTCAAAACGACAATCATCGATTTGACACTTGTCTAGGGGGCAGGTAAGTAAAGCTATGTAAATTCGACCAAAGAGATACGGTATCCCTTTCTCATAATAATGTTGTATGTAAATGTGGTACTTACCGTATCTCTTTTGTGTTACATATTAGACGCATTTTTAACAAGCTTTTATTAGTTTCACTTGTATGTTTGCTTGTAACCGACACTTTTGGACTCGATTATGACCTACTTTGAACGATCAGATTTAATTCAAACTTTGCACACCTGTCAAAGACTGATGAAAATGCAATAATTCGATTAACATATCCGACCTTGTGACCGGCCACTCACACAAAGCGTGTTTTTTAATTTTTTTCAACTATTATTTATTTTTATTAAAGATTCACAAAACTAGTCAATACAGGTAACAAATTAGGTACGCTTATAATTTATGAATTTGTGAAGTTACATGTTTGTATGATCTACTAGATGGGAACACAACATAATACAATTCGTATGTAGACAATAAGCTTGTCTATGAGATGCATAGATAATATATTTTCGTTTGTTTATTCGATTTCTAGAACCCAAAGTACGAGCTTGTTAAGATGCTTAGGTAGTTTAAGTCTTGACAGTGCTGTGTAGTGTTTCGTAGAATATGCAATGTAGGACCTGGTTTCTGTTCGTTTTATACAGCGCTATCTAGATAGTGCTATGAAATGTCATTGATTCTAGACACAAAGTAAGCATTGCATATATCTATGAGGACCTGGAGGTACCTGAACCTCAAGGGTCCATATTCCGAGTCCTCCAATCGGTCGAATCAACAGGAAAAAAGTCTACGTCACGGCGATCAGTCGGGCGGACGGTCATAGCCTCCACTTTATATCAAATAGGTACAAACAATATCAAAATATCTGTCACAAAGTAATACTTCAATTAATTATACATTTTTAACCTATCCCAGTACACTGCCAGACATAGGTTTCTCCCAAAGTGTGCCATTGCTCCCGATCCTCTGCCTTCTAACACCTATGAACGTAACAGTCTATGCTTCTACATTTACAGCCAGAATCGCATAACAATAGGAAAAGCATGTGTCTTAATCATTATAATGATTGTAAACAAATTGTGTATTGTATCGTGTCAAGCACTTAAGTAGATAAAAAAGGCACATTCTCAAATCAACTATTGTCTAATGGCAAGCAAGATATTGACGGAGGTAGGACATGACAGTATACCTCATCCTAATTTAGCAGTCCAACGCAACAAATACCGTGGCTAATTATAACCTTGTGTTATGCTTCTGGTGGTGGGTAGGTTCCAGAGTTCGCTGGATAAGTTTTTTTGTCAGTGGGAAGACTAAGAAACCCTGTTTTGTCTTCTGCTTAGACAGCACAAGAACTCAGTTAACCTTCACCCTTACACCTTCCCTCTACATGGTCGTCAGCACGAGTTTGACGCCCTTGGAGTTGCAACCGTCCATAGGCCATGGTAACCACTTTCCATCAGGTAGGCCGTCTGCTTGTCTGCCAAAAATGAGGCATAAAAAAAAATGCTAAACCATAAAGGTTGCTAGCCATTTACCTGAGTCGGTCATCAACAAGTTCGTGAGTTCGCTGATTGACTCTTAGGTATATTATCATCCTCACGACATTTAACTGGCGCCTCTGTGTCTGCTCGTGACGTTTTTCCGTAGGCCGTAGGTAATATAACCTTCTGTATATTTATATAGTTGTCTTTTTATCTTTGTTGAAGGTGACCATAGAAAAATTAAGTGATGAATTCCCGATTTCCGATTCTATCACGTTATTATACAACATGGCATAACAGGGATAATGTTTCTATAACATACTACCACACAATAAACAGCGCAATAAAGTAGGAAAGTAATAAGTTAACTCATGAGTAGGTAATATGTATAATATACTTTAAGATTCCTACATCTAAATCCTTTTTTAAAGAATATTATTCTCAGAAGTAAGTAAAATTTCACCTAACCCCTAAAGCTAAATGACCGTGTTAGAAGTGAATTTTCGACGGTAATCTAGTGATCAGGCAAGCTGCTAACGCTTAAATCTGTAACTGTATAAAGGAAAGAAATATACATCATGTTATATTATCGTAACAGCGGCTTGCTACTGTTGCGTTTCCATCTACCGCATTTACAGGTTAAAAATAAAAATATACAAAAACACTGATAAATATTAACCTGTAGTTATTCACCCAAAAATATTGAAAACCAAATAGTATCTGTATCTTTCCCATCAATCAAACGACGCTAATAACAATAAACATTTGAGAACTAAATCTGTCATCGACTTCCTTTAATTCATTTTATTTTAACGCGGATTCTGTTTAAACTACAGCGTTGTGATTGATAGGAATGGTAAACGTGTACGGGTTGAACTCTGACGGGTGTCTGCCCAACACTGCCGGGCAATAAATGATCGGAGGTGCTTTAATGAGCGATTAAAAATCACTCCAGCTCCACAAGCGAACGATTTTATGATCCATCAAATGATATACATCCACGTTGTCTTATATTTTGAGATCACTTCGTCATGGTTTATGTTATAATTGGAGTAATGTCCGAATGTGTGTCATTTCCGGCTATTTATCAAACATGTTGTTTATTTATGTGCATATCTATAATATTGACATTGCTTGTTCGTTTGTGTAATTGATTGAACTGTTAGTACGGTTAATGTGTATGGAAATGGATGATTTTGCATTATAACTTTGATGGTTACTATAATTTAATTATACATTGAATCTTGGATAATAATGACTCCTTCCTTTTTCATTCATATTTCTGTAATATAATTCCGTCTATTGAAAGAATTCCCAGCAATTAGGTATTTCTGCCATTGATATAATTGGAAATGAGAGTGGGATTAGTAAAAATTGTTGTTGGTTGTCTACATTATGGGTGATTTGACTAAAAAACCATCACGTAGTTTAGCTTATATAAAAAAGGATTGTTAAGATTTCGGTGTGAAAAAGATTTGTTAGGATTTCAGTGTTAAATCAACTTTTGCCATTGACTGTACCTATTTGGTTTCGGTATTTTTACATGTATATTGTGTGTATTTACACAACTTACAAATTAGAGGATCTAAGTACCTATAATTATGGTGTTCTAGGCTTTATAGTACAAGCATACGTTATGACGTAAGTCGAGATTTAAGTGTACTGTATTTCCCTCGGGAGTCGGAGTTCACAGAATGACCTCCGTCCCCCACGAGCACGGGCCTGGGGGTGACGGGTGGAGCTGGCCATTACCCTTGCAGAAGCAAAGTGGTTACCGTGGGGATTTTGTGTACGATAAAAAAAGAAATTTACTATATTCCCTGTATTCCTCACAACATATTTTTTATCAATAAAATCATTTTAATGTCCTTGAACACGATTTAGTTATCATATAGCTAGAATTTTGTTTATCCCTTTTACGTAAAATAATATCAATTAATTTGATAATCGGTTATAATTTGATATACCTACGATTATACATGATGTGATGTAGTAAGTACAGTAAGAAAGTATTTTGTATTATATTTATATATTTGTGATATAATTACACAACTTTAGTGAAGCTTTCACTCCCTCATAATAGGTACAATGGTACATTTGTAACTCCATGACGATAGATCACAGACTGCACGCTGCACAGACTCGACCTATTTCCTATGAACAGATCATTGACTTGCAGTGAAATGCATAATTAGGTTATGTTGTTCTTGGCACCCGGTTTATATGTTGTACATACTTTCTGTGAGCAAAACATTCAATGAGCATTTCCGTTGTTTTTTTAAAGCTTTATTATGTATTAGAGATAACGTCACTTTCTTTTCCTTCATCAGGCATTTTGATAACATTTAAAGATGCTTTCGGATCTTACAATAGTAGCAACTGCAGTAGTAGAAGTAGAAGCAACTTATGTACCTACTTCTTGCAATTAGATTTTTTTTTATTTTGTATTATATTAATTATTAAACAATTTAGATATATTGTTAGCTAGTTTATCTTTTTCATATCGACCTAGCGATAATTCCGGTTACATTATAAGGATATACCTTTTTAATAAAGTTTAATTTGATGTTATAAAACGTTTTAAATTAACCTAAAATAAACAGAATGCTACTACAAAAGTTACAACTACCAATCAAAACTTTTTACCAAGCAAAATTCCCACGGATTTCCACCTCTACCAAGGTCGGTTGATTATGTCGGACTCGAAACGAATAAAACGCATGCCGTCTATGGGCCTTTATTTGCCGAAGGTAGAGACATATCTCTCGCACCTCAGCAAAACCAACTACCAATCAAACCAGAAACTTTTAAGTGTAAGTGACATAAAAAAATCGATAGGTTCAATAAATGATATTTGATTTCACTATGCTATAGTTCTATTCATGAAAACGTCATGAAACTGTAATTTGATTGTATTTCGTATTTCTTTTGGAACAGATGTGGATTCGTTTATGATGAGTCAGTCGGTTGGCATAAACAGGTGTACGAGATAGACATCGTTCAGTACTCACTCTTGTGAGATTGTACTCTCGATCAAGTTTGTGTACGGTACGTTTTCGAGATGTTATTTTTCGTTTTTCGTGAAGGTATACAGTTAAGTTTAACGTTACTACGCGATTCTCTATAGCACGAGATTATACTTTACTGTAATATCTTGTTATATCGAGCGATTCGTTTTTAATCGTGTAATATCTTGTCTAACTCCTTATACATCCTGCCTGCGTGGTACCTACCTGATGGTGAGCTTGCAGGTAAGGTTGGCATGTACTGCATATATCTCCGTATACCTAATATCATGACTAACTGTTAAATCCAAATAGTTAATATTAATTTTATAATTGCGTTGCTTTTACTTACTCCAATATTTTTAATTTTTGTTTGTTTATAAGTACGTTTTTTTATTGATTTTGTAGAGTTTTTGTTGTTTTCATTCAACTGCATGATAATTTTGTGAAATTATAGGGAATGAATGTTCTACCACCTTACATAGTCGTAACTAAATTCATAGATAAGAATATTTTTGTATATTCTATATTAATATTAAAAAATAAATATGCAAATAAAGATATTTGAAATTGAAATATTGCTTTGAATAGAGCAAGGTCTCCAGGTTCTGAGTAATATGTGTACCTCGACACTTGACAAAGTTCTTAATCACGAATTGAATTATTGTGACCTAAGTCATATCAATACACTTATAACAAGATTATCGCCAATGCTGACAAACAATATTGATCTATAACGATGTTTCCATATATTCAATTCAACACATGTCGGTACAGAAGAGCTTTTAAAATTCCTAGATAATTCTGATAATAACTTGGCAGTTCAGTGCAAGAATATTATAATATTTTGATATCAAATATACTCTCGTACCTAGGGAGCATATCGTGAGGCAATTCATCATCTACAAATAAACAGCTGAAGGTAATAATCAAAATAGAATTATCGCACGGGGGAGTGTCGTAATCGTCTGTTTTGGCAGAACTGAGTTGCGGTTTTTGGCGGACTGTGAGAGATTTGGATCAAGTTCGATATGTATATTTAAAGAAAATAGCTTCTTATAGACAATGCCGCCGCGAGCCGACCTCGATCCATTTGGCTTTCAACTCTAAGTGTCATTCCGTTTAGTGATTCATACACATCTTAAAATATGCTAAAACAGAGGTACAACGTTAGAAGAAATAGACATGGCAGGTATATTTTGTACGGTCCCTTTTGTTAGATAATAATAAAATAAGAGACCAAAAAAAAGAAAAGTTGAACTGTGTTTGAAACCCACTGGTTTCAAACACAGTTCAACTTTTCTTTTTTTTGGACCACTGTCCATTTGCTCAACTAACCTTTGATATAGTTTTAATTGTGACGTTTTGTAAGTTTAATTTTGAATGCAAATTTGAGTTAGAACAAATTCCTGGCGTCATTGCAAGGTCATTATACAGAGCACTTTACTTCCTTTCTTCATATTAGTAGTCATTCAAGGATTAAAATTTGTACAGCTTTGAGATACAAGCATTATATTCAATTGAAGATTGATTTGCAGCTGTTTTATCTTGGTATATTTATGATAACAGACTCCTTAACATAGGACAAAATGATATGGTGAGTTAGTGCTCTTGCATGATCCGTAAAAATGCAAGAACAATGTATATTTATAACAACCAAATGACCATTATTTTCTTTACAAAATGATTATGAAACTAATGTAAGTCCGTGGGCCGTCAACGTAACAGTGATTAAAGACATTTTTAAAATATCGTCTTTTAAATACGAGTAGGTACATAAAATGTATGAAGTATATTTGTTAAAATATTTTAAAAGCCCGCGCATTGACGTCATTATATATTATGTGCTTTGTTTGAATATTCGTGGTTTTACAATCTGAAATGAAGAGTATTTTTACAGCTGGTTGTATCGGTAGAGAGTAAACATTAATATCTGGTTTCAACGCTTAAGTATCGATTAGATATAGCTTTATTATGTGAAACTTTTATCTATGGTCATATTTTTCCTCAGTCAGTGTTCGGTAACGTATATTACGAAACTTATATTATTTTATACTGGTTAACTTTATTTATCGTACGGAGAAAATATAACGTATTGTTTATTGTAATAGAAATGCCGTATTTAAGACGTAATGTCAAAGATATGTAATTTATAATGTTATAGAATTAATACGAACCATATTGAATGGCACAGACGACGTGCGAATGTAATTTAAAATAGAAATTTCTCAGTTCTTGAGTGGTGCAATGCTCAGTTATTTGAATTCCTCACAAAAATATCTACAGTACATAATATCTAGCACATAATCTCAATCGACGTCACACTATAAGATGGCGCTTGTGGCCTCGACATTCGCGCCTGCCGAGATCTCGTACATTTCTTTTATTTTCAAATATACCAACTCAGTTTATGACCGTCAAAGTCAGTTTTATTAGGAATAAATTTTACTTTTCATAATAATTGTGCCGCGTGCATGTTGTGATATTCATCACACACATTAATAAATTTATGATCCTATACAATATGTAACACTTTTACACTTATGAGAAACTATATTATGTATTATCTCATATGTTTTCCAATTCCATATAACATTTTATTCCTGGTAACACTGACTTATGTAATATTATCCGTTCACGTCTGAGCATATTCTATTTTTCAAACTGTTAATTTTTCACGTTCGTATACATAGTATCCGCACTGAGAACGTCCGTTTTCTTTTCAAATACGAAAGCACATTCCGCGAGTCGGGCAACACTTAACAATCACTGCACAAGTCACAGTCCTGGGTAACACCGTCACAGATGAAAAACAAACTTACCGTATCACTTTATCACTTGGTCCCAATCACAGGTTTCTATACATAAAAATGTATTTTGTTTTTGTAGGTACTATCGAGTGGAGTTAGCGCGCTCCATGAGGGCAGTGTCAGGAGTGCGGCGCGCCGGGCGCGGGAGCAGATTGCCGCCCTCTTTTATAAGCTCCGTTGTGGGCAGCGGGCCGCTTGCCAGCGACCACTCTCTCACCAACATATGCGGGCCTATTATACACTTCGCGACACTTCAGGTGACATTTATCACCACAAGATAAGGTCCATAATACCGTGACGTTTTATTTTATCAACAGAAAATAAAGGTTGCTAGTTCCGGAGCTACTGATAACATTTGACGTTACCTTTAATTTACAAATTACTACAAGTAAAATGTACGTCATTAATTAATTGTTTAGCTTAAATTTAATACCGTTGAGAGGAGTGTGCGTGATTAATATTAATTACGAAATAATTCAATATCAAGTATCAGTTAACGCAACTCCGATCATCACATAAATTTCATGGTAATATTATTGCAATTCCTAATCAGATCGAATTTTTCAAAAAGTTTTAGGAAAGAATATATTTAACAAGTGCTACGAGGTGCTACGCCGTAGCAGTACCAACTAGAGGTCTACATAAATTGTTGTCAGTAACAGCTGATTTATTGCATTCATAATGCTATATTATGAATGTAATGAATGAATAGTAGTTTAATTAGTATTCAATAATAACAAACAGAGGTTCGACGTAGGTTTAAGACACCGCTGGTAATGAAAGGTATTTTATTGTAAAACTTACTATTTACGGGTCTTATTAACACACCCAGGGACAAACTTAACAATATATAAATATACATTTAAATGGCAATGGAGAAAGAGGCAACAAACGGAAAAGCACGCAGAAGATATCACTGCGAGAGAAAGAAAACTCGAAATTTAACCCTGTACCAACCTTTTGAGCCCGTGTGTAAACAGTAGGCCATATTGGAGAGGCCTATATCCAGTAATAGACTGCGATAGGCTCATTGATTGATCGATACAAATAGGCCGTTTAAGTGATCATCCTCCTTTTAGCTTTGCTCCCGGTTGCCAGAGCCAGAGCCTTGTCAATCAATCTGCGGGTGCACCAGTTTCCAGGTCAGTTAGCTTGACTCTCGCTAGCTAGTCTTAACTCAACCCTATAAGCCCATGATGGGTACAAAGTGGCCCCCTTTTTAAATCATTATAATATAATATGCTACAACTAATATTTATACTCGTACATACATACATAAACTCACGCCTGTATCCCCGAAGGGGTAGGCAGAAGTGCTAGCACCCACATTTCGCCAGTTTATGTTTACGTCCGAATGTAATAGGTGGCGAGCCTATTACCATTAACCGGGCACTTATAAACCTGCGATAAATACACATATAACTTCGAAAAGCATCGAAAAGTTATTGGTGTGTGCTATGGTAAAACCTGGGATCGAACCCGAGACAGCAGTCCATTATACCACTAGGCTACCGCGGTTTATACTCGTATATATTCAAATAGTAATAGTCTTATTGAAAGCACACACTTGTAGATAGAGCTACAAGTGTGTAGTGTGTGTCTATGTAAAAATATTAATATCGAAAAAGTGTCCATAAGACGTGCTAGCGAGCACGATATAATTCACCACATCTTAAAGCCGGTTGTACACATTGATTCAACGTGTACTGATATTATTGTCCACAGAATGTCCAACATAACAATGATAGGTTTACTCTCACATTTAGATGGTTCGCAATTTTGTATTATAATGAAATTGAAAGCAATGGAATTATTTTAAGAAGTCAGTGGCGATCAAAACGCAATAATATAAAAACTAAAAGTTCACTGTCGAATCATCCTTTTCGGGTTTTTAAAACTGCAGTATTTCTATGATACATTGACTCAACCAGGTCAAGAGGTTCAGCAACATATTTTTTGTAAGCTTAGTAGTTTGACAATGGTTGACAATTAGTAGAATAAGAGCCCAGATTTCGTGGTGCAAGTGCAGTTTGAAGGTAAGTCAGTCAAAAACGATTTTAAGTCAAAATGCAAAAGTGCCAACAAATCCACCAACATGTTGTCCGACGGGTAGGTTCAGTGTGTCGTGAGTGCTTAAAATTAAGTAAAGTTCCTTTATCACCATTAATCGTGACCCAAACAAATGTTTGTCTACGACGCCTACATACGCCTACGGCGTAGCAGGACTACATGTTGTTTATCGAAGTCTATCGATTACCATGACGTCACTACAAGTAACTACTTCAATAGCGAAGCTTGTAATACTTGAAACGTTATATTATCTAGTACTAGCTGTTGCCTGCGGCCCCACCCGTGTGAACTTCTGACCCCGTTCCCGCTGCTGTAAAAAACCTTCCTTAGAGTTTAAGAAAAAAAAAACTCAAATGAGTCCAGCCGTCTTCGTATTTTGCAACATATTTTGCGATTCATTTTTATTTGTATAGACTAGTAGTTCTGTAAACAGTCAAACCTCGCTAGGAATTATTTTGCTTTTGACTAAGAGTATAATGTACAAAGTATAGGTCGCTTTTACTGACCGATTTTCACTAAACTTAGCACACATGTGAGGAATTATGTCTTTGATGTTTCAGCGTAAAATTATCAAACTCCGTTCATAACTAGCGCGACAGTAAAGTTTCCCTCTTTTCAATCCCATTCTGCCCTCTATCAAAAAAATGCTCTCAACAATAGTTATGTTTTAAATCAAGGAATACGTATACCAAATTTGGTGAAGATCGGTCAAGAAATTCGTCCTCTAGATCAGAAATGACACACCCATAGACATGGTTAGATTTTTCCATGAAACGACTACCATATTACCTTCATAACCAATTGATGATATAAAAATTAGACTAGTCATACCTTCTTAGGGTTTAAGCTGCCGTAGATGTTTGTATGCCAACCAGAACAGACCACTTAACGGGCTCTTGAAGGCACGGAAAGACTCACACCATTGTAAATATAGTGTAGATTCAACTGATCATCACTATCAAATTACATACTCATCTATCAGTCACCACTCCACTACGGAGCGAATAAATTGTTGTTACTTAGGTACATATAATATAAAGTTTGCACATGTTGTGTCCATTTGTAAGTGGTTATTGCATTGCACTGTGTTTTCATTATCATTGCATGTTTTAGTTATAGTTTAAATGTAAATAACTGTAAGTGGATCTGATTATATAAATAAAAATAAATAAATAGACATATTCGTGCATAACCTGCACTGTGCAAGAATCGTATCAGCGTCCCACCTGTACAGCAGTCGAAGGCACTACCGTGACGCTACAGAGGGCTTAATCATACGGTTTTTATTGGAAAGATATATTCTTCTAAGCTCTGAACCTGGAAAGGAAACCCTACGTTTAATGCTAGACACTCGTCCGTGATTCAAAAGGTGCTTACAAGTGATGTGAGACTTGCTGCGAAGGTCTTCTTATGGCCACATATACTTCTGTTTTTTCCTTGCGCAAAATCTCCACGGATACCACTCTCACTGGAGCTGGTGAGATAGGACTCGAACCGACTAAAACGCACGCCATCTTTGAGTCTTTAGTTGCTGGAGGTGAATTCGTAGCAAACTTATCCCTCGTACCCCGGCAGACCCAAGGCCCTCTCTTTCGAGATGACCTTCTTCGAGTGTAGAGATCACGGTGTCTCCATCTAGCCTCCAGGTATGGGTGCACTTGGCGCCGACGCCGATTGGTTCTACATCAACGAGCTATAATGAATAGCTTTACGTAGCCTATTTATAGCCATCAATATGATAGTTGATGCATTACATTATAAAAATATTTCTTGGCGTTCTTTCGTCACGTGTGGAAGACCAGCTACCTGTCAGATAGTTGCTCACTACTTAAAATATAGTCTGTGTGACGTGTACGTACGTAATACAGAACTACGTATTTCTGTATATACGTAACCCAGTGGCCTTGGGAATTTATTTATTCACGATACTGTAAGTTATTCAATTTAATGTAAACATTCTTTCTACTGGTTGTTCCCTTCATGACACATGAAAGATCAAAGAATTTAGTATACGTATTAAATAAATACATTAAATTAAAATATATTGTTATGTTTAGAAATTTCTACGTGTTTTATTATAAAACATAATGACTGTTGTTGTGATGACTGTATAAACTGTAGGAAGGAATAATATGTTTATGTGTATTTGATTTATGTGTACCTATTGATTTACTCATAAATTTAACCATGCTTGTCTTCTATGTGAATATATGAACTACATTTTTTTATTTCACTTCATATAGATCTACAACCAAAAATAGTAGTTGTGCCTATAAGGTTGTATAAAACTAAACAAGGTTTTATTGGCACAAGCCCATTTTAGCTGTAAGCTGAGCTGCTACAATGCTACATGAACCCTCTGACAAACCAGATTCTGGTGCAGACTTTCTTTCGTGATTGGGGATCAGACCAACCTTAGCTGAAAGCTGATACATGTACTTATTGACAAGTCAGGTTGTAGAGCAGGTCTTCCTTTCGTGATTGGGGGTCAGACCAATCTTAGCTGTAAACTGCTACATGTACTCATTGTCAGACCAGATTATAGTGCAGGTTTTCCCTTCGTAATTGGGGGTCAGCCCAATCTTAGCTGAAAGCTGCTACATGTACTTTTTGACAAGCCAGGTTGTGGAGCAGGTTTTCCTTTCGTGAATGGGGGTCAGACCAATCTTAGCTGTAAACTGCTACATGTACTCATTGACAGGCCAGATTATGGTGCAGGTTTTACTTTCGTAATCGGGGGTCAGACCAATCTTAGCTGAAAGCTGCTATATGTACTTTTTGACAGATCAGGTTCAGAAGCAGGCTTTCCTTACTTGAATAGGAGTCGGACGATAGTTGCTTCTGTAGTATTAAGTAGGTAAGTATTAAGTAACATTTATTTACTAAATTAAATGGCAGGGGTGCACAAAGTGAACGACAGGAACAAACATCAAGCCTAAATGGTTACAAATCAATAAGTAGGTAATCTAATTTTAATGATAATAATCGTTATAATTAGAAGAATGACAAATGAGGTACGTATATATTTATTTTAATATGACGTGACTACCAATTAATTGGAACTTTATATTATGCATGTAGACATGTTAGTTAGATAGTAGATAGTAGTATGTTAGATAGGTAGTTAGTTAGATATTGTCTGTTTTGAAATAGAGAAAGTTTATATATCTTGTGCATAAGTTATTAATAACATATTACTTCTATACATAAGGGTTTTTATTTTATTTTATAACGTCTTAATTATTGAATATCATTAAGATTTATTTAATTTTAAATAACATTATTAGTTATGGATATGGGTGTAATGGGCGCCATACAAAACCTTTAGGAGTTCAATTTCCAGTTCAACCGGGAACAACTTTTAGATTATGATAAGTTTTCTTTGAAATCAATCATAATCATAAAAATGAGTTCCTCTGTTTGGATTTGATTTACTGGAAACGGTTAAGCATATGATACTTAAAAAGTAACACCCACAATGCTATGTTCCATGTCAATAAAATGATTGATTGATTGAATATCTAGTATAGCTATTAATGACTTCGAAGCGTGTTTGAATCATAACGAAGTTAATAGTTCTAGATTCTACGATAGGCATGAGTTTATATGCGTCAACTTCTAGTTATATTGTGTTTTCATAGGTAACACACATTTTGTATAGATACATAATAAACTAGCTGTAGTTACTCGATTCTCTGCTTATCTCTCCATACTACTTCTCCTGGTTGTCATGCCAACGGAAATAGTTAGCGATATTAGGACCAATATATAGAAATCTACCGGATCTATTGAGATTTATGATTATTGCTCCGCTCTCTTGGATGGTAGCGTGATGATATGCCTATGTTACTCCTAGTTTTTATAGGTGAAAGAATTATTGAAATCGGTAAAGTAGTAAACAATAAAACAAATCTTTCCTTTTTAAAATACTAGTGTAGAAATGTAATTAAATAAGTAAAAGGTCTTAAAAGTCTTTTACCTGGTGGTAATAATGCACCTGTAATAAATGTAAAGCAATCAAGTGACCAGGATAATCCATGAACAACTTGCCCTGAAGTATAACCGTACCGTACTACAAGTATGTGACCGACCCAGTTGTCGACAAGTTCAATATTGGGATCGATCAATTATCGCTGATAGGACTGTTGTTACCAATAAACCTGGACCCCGATTTTACCACTCTCAGACCACTGAAGTTACAAAAAAAGCCATTGGTTTTTTTGGCTTTATCGTTATAAGCTTAAATCAAGATGGCAATAAGGAATATGACCTCGAATTTGATTATTTCATCATCATCCGTGCGTTAATCTCGGTTGCAGCGACTGCCATCTGGGCTCCATTATTTATAGGTTTAGGTGATTCGATTTGGGATATCTAATATTCAAAGGGGTGGGTTACAACATTATAGCAATTGGGGGCATGATCCACGGGACGAGCGGAGCCCAAGCCATTTTAACGTATTGCAGTTTAACCATTCATTGCATTTTTAGGGCACCTACTACCCGTAACGACTTCCATAGATGTTCGTATGATAACGGAGACCGAACGTGTTTTCTAAAGCACTACCAGACTAGTGCAAATAGCCAAATTCATGCATAAGTATAAATATTTGCACTGAGCGGGGATCGAAGCTGCGTGGCAGTCGCGTTCACTACCGCCACGCGCCACGATGCAGAGGCTGAGAGAATTAAATTATTTATTATGTTTCGTACATTGTTTCTTCCTAGATTTCTATATGTAGTGGGTTTCAACAATTTCAGGACACCTTAACTAGATGTTAATCCCTCCCTAATAATAATCCCTTGAGAGTCTAAGATTAATTTAACCAAAAGTTACATAGATAGCGTTAATGGATAAACTAGATCGATGTCTTGTTTCTACCTAAACTCATGCAAGTAGTAGGCCTAAACTTAATTACATTAATAAATAGATCTATAATCTAGTTTCTAAGAAAAGTTGTGAAGTGACATCACTTCATACAATTTTAGTTTCACATTGTCTAGGAACTTTTAGAGCCCACTGTACCAATATAGCTAGTTGGTACGTTAGTTACAGATGATGCTAATAAAACGACGTTAAGAACTGTCCGCCACGTGTATGTACATTTCGCTGTTTCCGTGTGTACTTCTAGCCAATTTTTCTTTTGATATTATATCTGGCAATGTTATCAGACTATAGATTTGCCCGTCACTTGGCACGAGTGGCGTGCGGGCACCACTGCCAGCGGCATTGTTCCTCACCAGACAGATACTTGTATTGCGCACACGTCTGTCAAGAATACTATTAATCTTATGAAAGATCGTTGGGTTTAGGTCAGCGGACATTTTTTGGATATCGCACCAATGTTACGGAGCGATGGCTGACTTATTTAAGTGATTTTGCACAATTTCTTATTTCGGAATATCGAATCGGACTAAAAGTCTCAGTAGTACGATGATTTAGAATCATCTGTATCATCGGACTACTGAGCCGAAAAAGTCTCGAACTATTTAATCGGACTACTTATACAACGGGATTTTGTAATGCAAAGAAATAAGATATTTTTACTCTCTTTTATGAGACTTCAGCTTTACATCAGGCGAGGTGAAGTCAAATTGACGTGTCATAAATAAAAAAAAGATATAATATCGTCAACCGTTGATGCCTGTTGTGAAAATTTTGACAATGATAAATTTTTCTGTGTACTTCAATTAATGACTAGTATTTACAAAGAACCCATTTTGTTATTATTTCGGTTTGTTATCGGAGTAGCGAGAACAATTATTTTGTTGCACACAAATTAAAAAAAAATCGTTCAGTAGTTTTGTGCGAAGCGCGATGTCCGAATTGACATTGGGGATGACACTACGAAAAGAAGAAGAATAAATAGTAGTTTTGTATGATGTCCAAACATTAATAAAAATAAAAATATAAACAGATAAATTTGATTATCCATTCTCATATTGTATCACAATGCAGCCATTAGTATATCACAAAGATTTACAATAAATAGTGAAACTTTAAAACATTTTACTCTAAAATGATTTATGCCTACATAAATTTGAAATAGAATCGTATATTTAGTCGAAGATATCTGGCTATATTGGTTAAAGTACATTTAGAATGTTTATTGTTTAACATTGCAGTGTTTATTTGCACACTGGCGCCTGTAGATTTGAATTTCATGGTTCTATGATAATGGTACCTACATACGACAATACGTGTGGTAGATACAGCTGTAAATAATGTTTAGCTTTTATCGGTATACAAGGGTCAGCAGGTAATACCTGGAAGGAAGCCAACTAGCCCACGCACTCCACTCGCCTACCATCTTCATGCTGATATTAGACAAATTTAAACCTTGTTGGATAGACTTTAAGTGCAGTTTTGATTGTTTGCACCCACAAATCTTCAAATTGATGTCCAAATCTCTTCTGCCATCTGCTTCGAGACATGTATTTTTATTTTATCGCGTTTATCGCTGGGCCATCGTGAGTTGTGTTCATCGATAAATCATGAGTCGCTGATGTGATGTGTGCTACGTTATGAAAGATTCGTTTAGATGTTCTACAAATGTGTGACGAATTAAATTTATAATACTCCATCGCCTGGTTTAGAAAGGAAGCGGAGCAATCTATTTTAGACCCTACTTAATCACTACAGAGTATATTTTTGAGGCGAATGTAGATTTATTAAGAAATAACAAATAAGATAATTCTAACGTTCGTTGTTACGACTTATCTTTACTCTTTACATTAGTAATAACTATAAGCATTATTAATAGTAATGTGTGTGATTACCTTACATCAGCATTAAGTATATCTGTTATGGGAAGGAAAGGGAAGTGGATGAACTCAATATTTTGAAAATGATAGATACCCCCCGTATATTCAATAAGCGTCGCTATCGGGGTCGGGATCGAGAGGTATCGGGTTCAAATCCTGGACATTACACTAGCGACGTGAACCCACTCTTAATACAATTCATTGAGCTTAGCTGGAGGTTAGAGGAAATATTAGTAATACCTGTTGCTGATTTTTTTTTCTTAAAAAAATACATCACAATTTCAATATAGTGAGATAGTGAACTGCAAAGTAAATACATAACTATGACATTTATTGATTATTTAAACAACAAGTACATACAATCAGAAACCGTCATAGTTATAAACGAAAGCCTGCGTCAAAATTCCGTAATTCTTAATTCTTTATTGCACACACAAAGTACAGAAATAATACATAATATTGATTATTCTTTATTTTTATTGATTAAAACTTTTTGTACAAATACAAAATAATTATACAAGGGCTGACTTAATGCCATGGACATTCTCTACCAGTCAAACTTCTTCTTTATTTCTTAAAATGGCTTCTGTAGCAGAATCGCCGTAATTCTGCCAATTTTGTAAATATGGTAAAAGTAATATAAAGTTAATTTAAGTTTCGTCGATTATTTAGCAGATAACTTGCAACCGAGTTTGATTATTAGGAATCCGAAGATCTTTTTAGAGCTATATGCTGCATGCAACGTCCTTATACATGCAGTATATCATTACCAGGTACCACTGGCGCTAATTATAAACCGCATTAATTAGCCCCAAATATAACTAGTACGTTCCTCGTTGATCGCTATTTCTGATTGTTCATCCTACTCTGTGCTGTGTGAACAAATAAAAGTGTCAAATTGACACTGTATGTCACACTGGTTCTGGCACGTGCCCGGTTTTGTAATATGAAACACAACATACTACAAAGAAATTATAAAAAAAAAATTAAAGATCATATTGAAAGATAAAAGAATATATATTTTGTAATTCTGTTGAAATCACTATCTATCCGCTGCTTTGTAACGTAATATGTTTACGTTTACGTTTTTTTAATATTCCTCGCATACTTATTCATTGCTTCTACGGGTCCAAATAAATTTTCTGACGTTCAAAAGTTGAAGTAGCGTCATGGAAGTAATAAGTACTACATAATACTTATCACTTCCATGTAAACTATACAAGTGAGCATGGCACAAGTGAGTTATGCGAGTTTTTTTAAAGATTATTGGCTGAATTGCTGGTTTCTTAAATAAGTTTCGATACAAAGATCAATAGTAGGTACTACAAATAGGTAAATCAATACACCTATTGCTAGCTCATTTCATGCAACTTCGTATTTAAATAGATAATTTCAACTTGTACGTGTTTAATAAACAAAAGTTTAACTCAAATATAATTTTTGTTTTACCTATAAAAACTTTATCTATTTTGTACGTGGTTAAACTTTATTCGAGACAAACAAAAAAAAGAAATCTTAGTCTATGGCCGATCACATATTGTTAAGAAGAGGCGCGCACAACAAGACAACAAATTAATTCTTCCCCGCCATTGTGAGAAGTCACTGTTGAAATTATAGTTATTTTTAGTATTTTTTTTTTTATTTATTTATTCAATTAACCAACTTATACTTACAGCTAACTAGTCATATAAGTTATAGGTCACATAGGTACATTATTTCATTACATTCTTATTAATCTTAACTATCATTACAAAAAATACATAAAAATATGAATAGCAATAAATCATTAAATATTACATTATATATTATAAATTCGGATGTCAAAATAATTAGTAAAAAAAAAGCAACTATAAGGATGTCAACAGTAAAATTGTTAAAGATTAGCATTAAGGCTGTCAAAAAATGTCAGAATTAAATCAAAAATAACGATATGAATGTCAAAAGTAAATCAAAAACAACAATATGGATGTCAGAACATAAAATATAACAATTTGAATGTCAAAGAATAAACAAAAAAATAATAACAATCTAAAACCAGTTAAAAATCTTCTATTTAGGTACCTGTGAGGTTGACTAGTTAATAGTACTGGAAGTGGTAACACTCTCCAGATAGAGATTAGCTGTAGCCAGAAATCTCGGTTCCGCGTACGTGAATAAATCTATGGCCTCATCGCTCAGTAGAATATTGTTGATGTGGGTCAGTGCAAGGTACAATGGACTAGTAGCAAGAGACACGGTAGTATTAGGTACAAAAAATAGTGGACGGTGTCGAGGGCGCAAGGCGCGTCTGACCGGTAGTGGAACATTTATTGAAATATATTGCAGGAGTGAGGGGTTACATACAGAGCCACGAATTAGACGGAAGAAGTATGCAATCTGGGTGAGATTTCTCCTAACCTCCAGGCTCCGATATGAGACCATTCCGAGCACAAATGGTGTGGGGTACATGAAGGGGTAGTAGCCATACACTCTCAAATATAAGTAGCGCATGAAGGCTTTCTGCATTCTTTCCACCAGCAGTGTATAAAGTCTCTCATGCGGATTCCAGATTGCACAGTTTGTTTCCAGTATACTACGAACATATGAGTTATAGAGTATGGTTATGGCGTGGGGGCTGTTAAAAACTTTCGCTTGCCTTAAAACGTACCCCAAGTTTTTCCGAGATCTGTTACAGGTTTGGATTATATTTTCATTAAAAGTAAGAAGTGGATCGAAATGTGTACCTAGATCTCGTATTGCAGAGACACGGTTTAGGGCCACTGAGTTTAATGTGTAGATATTGTGTATCATTCGCGTTGCTCTGGAATAAGACATGACCGCGCATTTATTGACTATTATTTTCTTCACAAGCGTGTTCAAAAACATCGAATGATATACGTGATGTGGAACGGGTCTCCATGCCGTCTCATCAATAATCACCAACATTACACACTTGTACCATAATATACAACTGTAATGCGCGAATTTGTTAATATGTTATACTTTTCTCAACATTTGCTAAGAATGATACAGTTCACAAGTAATTTTCAGTTGTCACCTCCGAAGAAAGTCCGTCATGCAATTGATTTGAGAGATTTTATTGTACCATAGCCCACCATTACACTAATTTGTAAAAAAAACAAATTAAAATTGCGTAAGACATAAAAATAGTCGTGCCCGCCCGTGGTTTTACAAAGAGTTCTATCTCTATTTGAAATTTAAATATTTTTTTATAGCATCTTTATTTGCTAACCAGTTCTAATAACTTTCAGTGCGACCTAGGTAGATAGAGAACTGGGAACACAAGGTCATTTTGTTTACGAGCTTTTGTAAGATGGTGGAATCTTACTGTTCCGTTTTTAAATAAAAAGGAATTTCGAAAGTATTAAATTCTAAATGGATTATTTAATGTTGTCATTTTCTTTTTGTTATTTAAACTATTTGATCTCGAAATAGCAGGGTGTAAAACTTCTTGGTTACTCGATATTTTGTTACTATACGAACATACTTGGTGTCTTGGTGTACAATAAAGAGTTATCAATCTATTATAATACATACATTTTAACAGTTGGCAGAAATAATAGCGTCATTTGAAGAAGCCAATGTAGTATATGAGCACAGAAGTTCTTACATACTTCATGATGAGCTTTTTTTGCGGCCATAAGCCTTTCATAAAAGGTTGTATACATTTCATGACTGTCTCTTTTGTTCTCAATCTACGTAACATTTTCTTATGTATATCTGTAGAATACAGTCACTGAGCTGTCTATTCCGATGTTATACTTTGCCTGCTGTGGCCTGCAACTCCCCCACGAAGATGTCGGTTATCGCACAGTACCTACAATATAGCCTATGCTACTCGGGATGAATGTAGCTTTCCAATGGTGAAAGAATTTTTGAAATCGCTACAGAAATTTTTAGTTTATACATACCATACAAAAACACACACACACACACGCGCACACACACACAAATACAAAATTTTCCTCTTCATGATATTATCGCAGGTCACCCGTAGAAAGTACTTGTATGTGTTTGTAGATAAACATACGTATTACAAAGGCAAAGCTACTAAATCCAGATCAACATAATTCATCTGATTGAAGTCAATATATTGTTCATAACTCTACATCGACTCAAGCGCCTGCTGCGATAAAATGAAATTTCTGCTTTTATCTTGAGTACGTTTAAAAATAAATCTTGAATTATACTTTAACTAATTAGATGTTATGCTTATGCATACCTACCGTCTTAATCTAATTCAGCGAAAAGACTTATTTCAACAAAGCAAGTTTTCCGTCTTGCTTGCCATACGAACTTTTGTGCATTCGTTATGGGTAATTTGGGGCCCAAACAGTCTGATAACCTGGTATAACTTTATAACTTCGATATCTCTGGTGGTTAGTGGAGATCAGTTGACCGCCACTTTACAGTAAATATCAAAGGAGACTGAAATGATTTCATACAATCTTGGGCCCAGGGTGTAAGAAGATGAAAGTGGTGTCAATTAATAGCTTATATATATTATCAACCTTTTACTGAATATTCTGCGGATTTTGTCAGTCTGAGAACAGAGATATAAGAGATTATGTAAAAGTGACGTTATGTTACAATCTTTAACCAACAGCTGATTCCTGAAGTGCAAAATGTGTTCTTTTGCACTCATAATTATTATATTTACTAGAAAATGTTTGAAAAATCATATGAACTTCAAGCTATAGGTAGGTAACAGGTGAAAAGATAGGGAAAGAATGTCTAAAATAAAATAAAAAATCATTTAATATAGTGTTTTATTCGCCTTATATTATAATTAAAATGTCGTCTAGAATATGAGCGCAGCAGCCTATAGGTCGTTTCCCTACAATACAATTGCAGTACCAGTAACGCATTACTGTAGCCTCCCTTCTTCTACGAGAGCCGTCGACTAAAATATTAATAAAATAAGTTTTATTAATCTTCAGCTACATTAAACAATACATAATTAACTGTTCCGTATTAGGGTAATAAAACATTGTTTGATAAATAAATAATTCTTTGCCATAACTGTAAACAATCTCCATAGGCCTTCTAAATATATATGTATGTATTTTACACCTGCCAGGATGGTACCTGGTTAGATGAGGTTATATTTACTCACAGACTGAAGTGCAAGCCATTGCCGGATCACTGACAGAATTGTTTCATCGTGTAAGGGTGGTCTACCCAGTGTATTGCAATGACCAGTGGATATCCCACAATTCACACAGAAATCCATAATTTCAATAATATCCAATTCACAAGCCGGCGGTAAAATCCAAAATAACAATCAAAATTAAATCAAGTCAAACGTGTGAGCGATCTTCGGTGTCCAACGTAGTATAAGGTAGACAGGGTCAGAATCCGCAAAATACAAAGCAGTGGTCGTAAAAAAATACAAATAATCGGGAAAGCAATCAAAACGCATTGGAAAATACGAAACTAGAGATGAAGTGAATATATTAATATTAGTTAAAAGATTACTTTCAAGATTCAGGTATTAGTAATCCGACCGACTATGATATGGTAATATTGCTGATATCAGTAATATTTCAGATCTTGTTTACTATCTGACATGGTCGTGTAATATCATTCTGTTTTCGATTGATGAATATTAGTCTATGGAATGGATTAGTGTGTGATGTATTCGCTCGGATCGTATTAACTTCGTTGCTGATTGGTTGCTGACTCAGAATAAATATTCATTACTTGGTACCATTTTTATAAACAATAATTTGAAACTTGCCATCGCAAACCATGTTGGTTAGACTATTCTTATACACAGACATAACTTGTATTCTAAGTATCAAGCAAGTCTTATATTGGAAGCCGAGGGCAACAGCTACTAGAAACTAATTTACTTACTTACAAAAAGAAACACAACTGGTCCTAACCTACCTATATCTGTATTTAAAATATAAGAAAAATGTGCCACCGACTTCAAGTAGGTACTGTAACTATGTTTGTTATTATTATTATTCCAGTCCTCAATCACGATGTGTTAAAGTATGCTGTACCTACTATCATACATAAATCAAAGTCATTATTAAAAATATATCAATCTTTCATATCTTCAGCGATAATAATAGGTACCTACCTAATCAGTCTATTCAGCGCAAGAAGATTGACCTATATTTATTAGTGCAATAATATGTCAATATTAATACGATCATAGATCACCGCGGTATTTGAGGATTGGTTGTCGGTAAAATATTACTAATATTCAAATATTAGTTAAGATATTATAATATCATGAAACTAATATATTAAGATTAGCTAATACCAACGAATATCGGTACTAACCCATCTCTACACGAAACGAATGAGCAAACAAAACGGCAACTGTCAGTGTCAATGCTATTATTATATTTTTATTTTTTTACTGTCATGCCAGTGACAGCCTAAAAATATAAGAGAGATTTGAATCGATATTAAATCGATAATCTTTAATATTGGTTTTTCAGACTTTATGACTGTAAGTATATGCACTATATTGCATGTAAGTATATAAAGTGCATTTAATTACTTTGAGTTAATTATTTACTGCAAATGTGTAATCGATTACTTAATCGATAAACTACCGAAAACTATTTTCTCATATTTCTCCGCTTCCAGATTGAGAATTGAGGTGATTTTTCATATTCTAAGACACAAAAATATGACTGATTTTTTAGATCATATCTCAACTTATTCCATTTTGGGCCCACCGATTTCCGTCTCCTTTCATCAGTTCCGTAGTGAGATTGAAAGATCCTAACTTAGTTGGGAAAATGCTCGGAGGATAATTATCCTGCAGAATCTAGCGCCGCTTATGTATGTAGAACTAAAGCTTGAACTATATTCCAATGATTTGGTTGCATTTGCACCATTGATCGTGCTAGCCAATAGTCCAAACGATTCGATTTTTTGTTACTATCACCTTTTTCTAAGGCAACTATTGCAGTAATCCTTTATTTATAAAGGAATTCAATACCCGGTTATAATCTCATATACCTGAGAAATTTCAAAGGTTTGTGTAGTGTGCCAATTCGCACTAGACCAACAAGGTTGACTATGGCTTGATCCCTCGGAATACCAAAACGAAATTCGATACCGATACCAGAACGAAATTAAACGGAATTCATAAATCAATCGTCATTTTTTCTCACCACATTGGAAAAAAATAAAGTGAAAAATATTGAAATTATTGCGTACCTAGAAAATATCAATTTATGACTTTTTTTTCAAAATGTTCTATGATACGGGCTTACAGCAGAAACAGGCCACCTACTTTTACAAAATTGTAAATTGTGTATATTTGAATATATTTGATTTGTTGGATGGCAGTGCCAATGTATACCCCGGGTCTGCCGGGGTGTGAGAGATATGTCTTTTATAATCTCACCTCCGATAATCAAGGACCCATGGACGGCGTACGTTTTGGTCGGTTCGAGTCCGACATAATCACCTCCACCGGTTTTGGCGGAGTTGGTATCCGTGGGGATTTTGCGCACGATAAAAAAAAATCTCTCAAAAAAGAAACACGAACAACACTGGCAATACCTACTATTATTTTCTTCATGCAAAAGGACAAGACATAATCGCCACGTATTTGTCTCTATCTGCGCAGAACGACGGAATAAAGTTCAAAGAGCAATAATTACAGTTATATTTAAACATATTACGATAGGTTATTTCCAACAACTTCAGAATTAGAGACACATTAAAGGAGGATACGAGCGGCTATATCTTTTTCAAACACTTTGATTATTACAGAAGTAAAAAACCATGATAGCTTTCAATAGTGTAGGTGGGCGTTCTGTAAACAGAAACAGCAATAGAAACACTAAAATGACTACTGGAATCACGGATTAGTTCACGTGCTATTATTTGGGTGCCATCATCATAGTGATTGCCAGTTTTGTTTAAACTTTTAGAACGAAGTTCCTTCACGCGTCTTATACGGAAAATGCGGGGAGTAGTGTGGTTTAGTCATAATGGCTTCATAACGTAATAGTGTATGCTATATGTACCTACGTGTGGGTCTCTGTCTGCCCCTGTCTTTGTAATCTTATAATCTCAACACATAGTTGTACAGATAACATCGAAATGAGGAAATGAGGAGATTTTGAAATGGGTAAATGGTAAAATAATGGAACTGGTAAATGTGGAAGTGGAGAAAACTTAGGATATGGAGAATAATGACGAATGGCTCGAGCGGTAATAGTGATATCAAAATATTCTAGTCTCATATGAAGGTAAGTATGTATAAACCACGGAGCTATTTTTGAATGTATCTATTCATAAATCTTGGATTTACTACAGCAACGTGGAAATAAACTCTAAAACCTATCAAAACAACACGGGAATGTTATATTCAATAGCTGACTCTCTGAGCCAATCATAGAATCTCTAGGCGCATTTAAGACCCGGGGGATAGATGGGAATACCCTGGTCCGTACATCCGAAGGGAGTCATCTGGTGAGAGCCCCGGGTCTGCGGGGTGCGAGGAATATGTTCACTAGGTACTATCTCACCTCCGGCAACTTAAACCAAAGACGGCATGCGTTTTAGTCGGTTGGAGTATAACGTCTCTCACTGGAGACAGTGAGAATGGTATCCGAGGGGACTTAGCGCATGGAAAAAAGGCCCTTTAAGAATTTTTCTGTTATTGAAACACTGGATTTAAAAGTCCGCATAGCAAGGAATCGGGTCAAAATATGTTTTCAAAATTTATTTAGTTGCTACATTTTCGGTTAGGAATTTATTTTCGGCATACCCATTTTGTAACAAAGTGCCCGATTGGCGGCAATAGGCTCGCCCCCTATAACGTGGGACGAAAAATCAAAGTTGGCAAAATGTGGGTGTTTAGAACGCCTCAGCCTACTTCTTCGGGGATTACGGGCGTGAGCATAATATGTAAGTATGTATGTGTGTGTTAAAAGTCAATTTTATTCATGTTGTACCTGCATTTTTAATTTTATATCTAATGTGTATTCGTCTGTGAGAGGGTATGCCATTTTTAAACTAAGAAAAAGTCAATATTGTTCCTAATTTGAGAAAAGGCTGAGGTCGCATAATTTATTTGGGCAGGGATTCTACTTTCTACTTGTAGTGTTGGTAGAATTTGGTCACGGTTGGAAACTTAATATGAAATATTAAATTATTAAGCTACCATTTACTTTTAAGATTATCTTATAATCATCATCATGCACCGATAGGACATCCACTGCTGAACATCCGACCGGTTGGAGGCGGTAATCATAATATTCTGTCTTCCGTAGACGTATCTAACTGTTATTAGTGAAATAAAATCTGATGAAATAATTGTATTTATACATAATTTTTAAACAGTTTTTATATGAAAATTCAAATACATAAATTACAAGACAGTCAAATACATAAATTGTGTACAATAGATGTGTGAAAAATACGTTAACTGGTCACCCTGTTAATACTTAAGTCTTTTATAGACGACGTTTACGTCAACTTGACTTCACCTCGCCTGCTGGAAAGCTGAAGGCAAAGTCTCAGGAAAGATCAGATGCTTCTTCACGCCCGCTTAAAGGACCTGGAACTGTCGAAGGAAATACGTGAGCTGGTAAGGAATTCTAATACTAAATGGTTCGGCAAAGGAAAGACTCACCGAACTGTTTGGTTCTTGATGGAATATATTAATACCTACATATATATATGAATTCTCATGAGTATCTTATTTTGAACATAGTCATTATTTTACAAAACTGTTTTATTAGATACGTTTCATTACTTTTATTGGGTGCAAATCATGTAGCAGCGTTGTAAAATAAAACTTACGTAAATATACAACCAACATTACGATTTTTTTTTAATTTTTAGGATGATTCAAACCACAATGTAGACACATGTTTGTTTATATAGTTCTACTTGATTAATGAGTTAGCAAATTCGGAAGACTGCCGGCCTGTAGTATGATTTCGTTTAGGAGCAGATGATGATTTGTAGCCCGATTATGTGTGACGTCAGAACGTTTCCCTCCCAGCCTTCCTGAATTAGCTCTTATGAAAGGTGTAGAAGTGAATTCAATTTGCACATTTATGCACAGCTATGCCAGTACAAAACAAACAAACGCATTAACCGTTTAAGAAACCATAAACGAGATTGACACGAAATTTTGTTTCGCCTTGTCAAGATTAAGAGGGCAAATCAAACGATCGTAAATTTCCGTCAGACCGAGAAGTACTCCCACTCGTAGCGGCGCATATATAAGTGTTGTTATAATAGAATACTTAGAGACGAGTAGAACAATAATTAATTTAAAAGAACTGTGCTGGCACTTGTCCATTCAAGAATTCCGCGCCACAGTCGGATGAGTTCTTAGTCTATGGATTTCGTGGCATAATGTTTGTCAAACTGAAATAATAAATCGTTCTATTTTACGTGTTCCGGCGTTAATTTACTAAAATCAGTTATAAAAACATCACGTTGTAATTTAACATGTTGCTCTCTGACATAATTTATCTTTATGATAAAACAATTTTGCAAACAATCTCAAAATATTTGTGAATAGGGAAATAGCTTTGTTGTGTTTTTTGTTCTTCCTGGTGATATTTTCGTAACAAAGTTTTAAAAGTATTATAGAAAATGTTTAGTCTTTAATAAATAAAAGTTCGAAACAAAATATCCAAAATGGCGGATATTAGTCGGTGTAAATTTGTGTAGGTTTATGTCAGTAATGTAATAACCAGGATTTCGATCGTAAAGTCGATTCCAAATACCCTTAAGCTAACCGGCATTTCTGTTAATTGAAAACGAACGAGGTAAACGCTATTTATAGTTCAAACAAAGAGCAATTTCACAGATAAATAAATATAAATATTGTCTATAAAATATTGAACAGGTGAAGCTACCTACGTAGAGTACCTACATAATTATATTAGTGATAGTCTAAGTAATAAATTCTATTTGCTTAGCCGCCGCGTCTAAGTACGTTTATATAATGTGATAATAAATCTCTGCGTTCACAAATAAGAAACATTAGTTTACTACAGGCTGCAATGTATGCATTACGAGTAAATAAAAATATTGTGATAACGAACTTCACTTTTTCCGAAGAGTTGTCTGTTCAAATTATCAATTGTGCAAGTGTTGGGGCACAGTGGGCAGTTGCAAAGGTGCAACACAGACATACTACGAACGATCAAATAAACTTAATAATGCCCGTAGCTAGCATAGCTTTCTTTGGTCTTTCTGACAACCTCCGTGACTGCTACGCAGGAGGCTCGCATTCGATTCCGACTCAGTAAAAATATTTGTGTGCATCAATGTGAATATTTGCATTGGTCTGGGTGTATCTACGTATAATATGTAGGTATTAAAAAAAGTATCTACGTATGTTTATCCGCATTCTAGAACCCATAACACAAGCTAGATATACTATGCTTACCATGGGTCTAGGTGGCGTCGTGAAGATTGTTCATTCCCACACATTGAGACCGGAAACGAGGTACCTACACTATGCGGTATGGAAGTAACTTCATTCTACGCACGCTCAAATTGTAGAATTAATAATATTTCCTGCTGTAGTTTACCTAAGGGACTACAATATGGTGTTCTCAAGGAGGGCATTAGAAGGTTTCTACAGGGTCTGTAGCACGAGTGTAACGCCCTTGGTGTTGACACGTCCATAAACCACGGTAACCACTTTCCATCAGGTGGGCCGTGTGTTCGTCTGCCACCGAAGTGGTTGTGGTATACTTAAACAAAATTTAAGCAGATCAACCACACGTCCTGATGGGATGGGGGGCGGACACACGTACACAAATTTACTTGCCCGCTTAACATGGCTCTGGTAGAATTTCGTAAAAAACTTGACATTGGCGTTTTATCATTAATTTAACATCACGTTTACCATATTTACTGGAGACTAGCAAACTGCGGGGAGTCTTCTGCAGAAACTATTGTAGGCAAAAAGAAGAAGAAGCAAGCCAACAATCTACTTAAGTGTAAAATATTTGCCTGGGTAAAAATTTGTCGCCTCTCTTGATTAAGCTATTGTAGTGCTTTATGACTGCCATAGGCTATTATTGAGTTTCTCATCTGGCTACTTACCTTACCTTCAATTTTGCAAACAAATGATATCCATCATTTTACACGAATATGCTTTTAAATCTGAGTTTTAAAAGACATTTGGAGTTAACATGTTGTAGTAGGCTTTACATGACGGACATCCATTACAAGAAAATATGGTGGAGAGGGAGGGGGGAGGGGGGAGGGGAGCCTCCCATCACTCACCCGCGGTTTAACAATCCCAACGATATCAATTGTAAAATATTATTAATTATCATAGAAACTAATGCCAAATCACACACCTCGAAGCAAGAAAAAGTATTTCTTACCCGAGTTGATAATGATTTCCTATGTGCAATATTCTGTAAGTGCAAAGTATACTGTAAGGCATCTTCAGACGTCAACCTGTAAGACAATTTTTTTTTTATTAAAAAACAACGTGCCGTGGACGGAAATAAAAACCTAGTTTCACACAGTTAGTGAAGTTTAGTTTCGCGTGCGTCAACATTCCGTTAAATCAAAAGAAAAAGATTTGCAGATCCCACATTCCATCTTCATGATTTATTTAGTGTGATAAAATAATACTGGCTGACGCTAAACGCGTATTCTTACGTAGTCATAATATAGCTCATAGTTGTACCATGTTATTATGTTACCGAGATGTCGTTTTTTTATACAACTTAGGTCGCAGACAAGCACGTGGTCCACCTGATGGTAAGTGGTTACTGTGGCCTATGGGCTAGTGTAACACCAGAGGAATAACACTCGTGCCGCAGCCCCTGTAAGAACAGAGATATTCTGTATCGTCAGCGCATAAAATGTAGGATAAGTCTTTGGTTTTCCCACTGAAAACACAAAACCTATCTAGTGAGCTCTGGCTACCCTACTCACCACCGAAAACACAACACAAGGTTATTAAACCGCGATGTTCTGTAGGGTGGAGGTACTTCCCCAGTCGGACTGCTCGATTGGGACGGATATACCGTCGTGTCCTACCTCATCTAGCTCAAACTCCTATGACAAACTGGTATGCGGCATTCGTCTTCTAGAGTTGATGGTAAGAATTCTAGTATAGACTAGTACTACTGGCCCAGTTCTTCTCAAATTCCACTGACATAAAAAAACATCTGAATATCTGAAACTTCAAAAAGGTGGTAGGTTCCATGCTCAAATAAATGCAAGGCATATAGAGGCCTGGAGTTTAAGTAGTAGTAGTAATAGTTATACTCATAATAGATTACTATAGGTTTCCCTACTTGTGCACCATTCTATTTTTTCAGTCTATTTCCTGATTTATGGATTATGTAGTTTAGTTTCAACCGATTCAACTAAGTCAGGCAGGCTCTAAACTTTATGAATCTGATTCACGACATATCAAAATATCGTGTATTTCTGTTGCAACGTCAAAAATCACTCATTTTTTATAAAACGACACTTACAAAAGTCAAAATAAAAACTATAACCAACACAGGACTCAAAACGAACGATTTTGAACCTGTAATGTGGCGAATGCAAACCTAATCTAAAACATAACTTTATTGTGAAAAAGCAGCAATAGATAAGAGCATCGAAAAGTCATTTGTGTGTGACATGGTAAAACCTGGGACCTCGTCTCAGCAGTCCATTACCCATAGCCTAGTGGGCTACCGCAGTATTTCTCGCAGATTTATAAGTGCCCGGCTAATGGCAATAGGCTCGCCACCTATTACATTGGGATCTAAACATGTGGTTGTTAGCACCTCTGCCTACCCCTTTCGGATATAGGCGTATACTATGTAGTGATGATAGTGATAGTGATATTAAGGCAAGCCGCACCTGTTGCTATTAAAAAATAAAGTGGTATGGTCTGAAGCCTTGTAGTGAGCAATAACGTGCGTACGTTGCTCGCTGACGTCATCCCGCGTCATTGCTTCAATTTGCTCCAATACCCGTTCACATACGTCATAGAACTGAAACGTTTATGTAATCTGGATATACCTACGTCTATTGAGGTCGGATATATATAAATACATTCGGAATGTATCTTAATAGAAAGTCGTACGTGTTCCATCATAACATGATAGACATGTTTGTCTTGTCACTTGGACGAGAACATAGGGTGGAATGTAAACCAGGCCTATATCCGTGTGGGGCAATAATTTATATAAAACATATTTTAAATGCCCTTGAACTTTCTGTTGGGCTAAAATTTTTGACCCAAGGCATCCTCACCTGTATGTCGGTGTGGATATTGATCGACGAACGAGGTTCTGTCGTTTTCTTTGGCCTATTTTTGACCCGATGGCAGTTGCTGCCCCAGGAGCAAAAATACCACGTCAGTAGAAGATGATCAAGCCGCATTGGAAGAGGCATATGTTCAACATTGCGATAAGCTAATTGATTGGTTGATTGATTTTGCTTGACTACTAGTATGATGATGACTAAGTGCTGCAAATATTAAACCTGCAGCTGAAATAAATAGTTATCGTTTTACCCTAAAATATATAACAAGTAAAAAATTACAGCCTCTTTACTTCTTCTTGCGTGGTGGTAGTGAACCGAACTGCTACGCAGAAGCGCAGACGCTCGTTAATAATGGCTATTTACACTGTTCTTATTGTGCCTCAGAGAGCACGTTAAACCGTCGGTCTCAGTTGTCATACGAACATCTATGGCAGTCATTACGAGTAGTTGGGGCCCTAAAAAGTTCAACAAATGGCTTTCACCTATATGGAGGCCAGGTGGCAGTTGCTTTCGCATCGAAGTTAAGCCGCAACACAGGTAGAATGAAAATATGCTGGTGACAGCCTCGTATGCAACCGAGATTAACGCACGGATGATAATGCTGGCATAACAAGTAAAATAGTAAAAATAAGTTTAGTAGCCTGATAATTGAGCTAGTTGTAACCAGTATTATAAAAGAAGGTACTCGTCGACCCTGCATATGACGTTGAGAGTTTTAAAGGCTGACCCAAACTTTTATTAGCTCCGTGACAAGGGTCGATTAGATTTAAATCAAGTGTTTATTAAACCAATAAAAGTGGTCCCGTTCACTGGTGTACTTTGCGCCCAAAAATTAATAAAAACTATATAAACTAGGCGTTTTTCTAGTCATCTTTTATGATTTCAACTTTTAAATTCAGAAAATATAAAAATGTAGATGAAAATACTGCGTTAGTTTGTTGATGTTACGAGGTTCCATTAAATTCAAAATTAGTAGCAGATATATCAATGGAAGTTCCAGAATAGCAAAAAAGGGAAATAAAATAAAAAAATTGAAGGAGGTAGGACACGACGGTATCTCCCGTCCGAAATGAGCTGTCCAACTGGGGAAGTACCTCCACCCTACAGAATACCGCGGTCATAATAACCATCGTGTTGTGTTCCCGCCGGTAAGTAGGGTAGCCAGAACTCACTATACCCCTCCTTCCCCTCCCCTTCCTAGCCTCCCCACCCCTTCCCAGCTCTCCCCCTTTCCCTTCAGGGTGGGCAGCGCGTGTGTGACACCCTTAGTGTTGCACGCGTTCATAGGCCACGGTGGCCGCTTTCCATCAGGTGGGCCGTGTGCTTGTCTGCCACCTACGTAGTATAAAAAAAAACTAAAATATTATCTTGGTTTAGGAGTTCATTGTTGTCTCTGGTCAACCTTCATCTGGGTGTTCAAATATGACGTATTTTTTGAAGAAAATATAATTATAATGAATTGCCTCGTGTCACCGTGTGTTTGTCCGGGGTAGAAAGTATTATAAGACTGTGAATGAAAAAAGTTGAATATTGATTTTCAAGGTTTCAAAATTCGAGGTGAAATGCTAAGTTTCATTTATATTGAAATAGATTTGCTCTATCTATTAAATATTCAATAATTTATTGTAATTCAAATGAGTTTTAAGTGTGATGTCAAGGTACTTTGTACAATCGTTTATATTTAAAGTGGGACAAGTAAATGCGGCGTCAGCGGGTAGGTAATCGATAGTCATTGTTATTAGTACCTAATCGATATATTGGGTTAAATGATGGTTTTCATGTCCCATCACTACCTTACCTTCCATTACTCTTTGTAGTCTCTAGTTTATATGTTATTATTTATTAGATTTTTATATTAAAAAGGTAATGTGTAGGTACCTACCACATGCAGTGTAATGTCTATATTTATTTTTTATTGTGGCATTTTTGTATTCTGTTCTATTGTTTGTAATTGTGTGTTAATTTCAATCTTATGCTCTCTGACACGTTAATTGGTAGTGCTTGTGCGGCTAAGCATGTAAGTAGTTTCCTTGCGATTGTCACCCCATAGCAAGGAATCGGGTCAACCTTTTTTTCCACATTTATTTAGCTGCTTTTTTTCTCGGCATACCCATTTTATGGCGGCAATAGGCTCGCCCCCTAATACATGGGACCCAAAATAATAGCTGGCTAAATGTGGGAGTTTAGTACACCTCTGTCTACCCCTTCAGAACTTACTGGCGTGAGCGTATGTATGTATGTAATTTCGTAAAAAAAGAAATGTTCTATGTATATTTATTTATATGTATACAATTGTCACGGCAAAAAGAAATATAATGTACCAGGCGAGTATGACCTCCAGACAAATGGCCCAGAAGCTGTAGCCAACAGACGCACTCGGCCCGATATATCGATAAAGATTTAACTGTCAAAATATTTACTTTTTATTAAAAGCGTATGCATACCGCATAATGAATTGATAGATAGATAGATAGATAATTCTTTATTGTACACCTTAGAACAATGTTAGCGGTACAGTAATAAACGTAAAGTTGCATGTACAATGGGCGGCCTTGTCGCCGAAGGCGATCTCTTCTAGGCAATATACATAAATAACTATATACATAAATAAAAAACTTCAATAACAATATAGATCGCTCCATTTTTACACCAATTTAGGCCGACCCGACCCTTTCAACCTGTTAATTATAGCCCAATTCAAAGTGAATTGAGGGTCATTGATAGACGCATTATATTGAAGATATTTTTAACTATATTATGAAGATACTAGTTCTCGCCCGCGGCTCTACCTACTTATAATGGTTTTTTTCCTGAGCAACGTGCAGGGCTTAGATTCTGATGTCACCCGCCTACGGTGCAGAATATTCCATCAAGAACCAAGCAGTTCGGTGAGTCTTTTCTTCCTCTTTTTCCTACAGTCCCGGGTCCTTTAATCGGGGCGTGAAAAAGCATCTGATGAGGCCGTAAAGCTGAGCGCCACCATTGTAGCACTGAACGTGTTTGCAATGGTGACCCTCTTTCATAAGACTTTGCCTTCAGCTTAACATCAGGCGAGGTGAAGTCAAATTGACGTGCCATAATTATATTAAAAAAGAAACATTATACCGGAACACCGGATTTATTATGTAGAACTTGAACACTAAAAGGTCGGGTCTTCGGCTGCCGGAGGGAAGGTAGTAAGTAACGTATGCTTACTTTAATATTATAGATACTTATTCCTTTGATATTATTTAGTAGTATGTAGGCTGTATGACAAAGACATGACAACAACAATAAACACAATTACTTACGTAGATACCTACTGCCACAATAGTTTTTTGGCTTGTGTCTAGTACTATTATGTATTCTTTGCTGCCATCGATGGCTGCCATCAACCAATCAATTTGCTTATTTCAATCCATTGTCTGGTTTGTGTTTGTTTGGTCACAGTTGAGTTGAGTAGTAAATGTACTTTTAGGGAAAGTACGGGGTTCCAGCCACCGTCTTCGGGACCGAAGCTAACCTCGCCTGCTAGTGGTAGGCACCACTGCAAAGCGCCACATCTGCCGATCAACTAACGAGGCTCTGGCTACCCACCAATCCACATTCCTCCTCCTATCAAGATACTGGTGAGCAACCGGTGGGATTGGAGGTAGATGGGCGAGGCCTATGTTCAACTGCGCACGTCCTATGGCTGAAATGATCATGTAATTTTATACCCAGGATAACACATAGAGTTTGAATAACTCCATAACGGTTACACCAACCGGTGAGTGATACAGAAACGCTCTACCACACCAAAGTAAAGTTATTCCCAACGGTGCGACGCGCAAATTCAAAAGTCAGATAGTTATTACTTAGGTAGTTATGGACATTTCCAACGACACATTCACTTAAACTAAATAACAATGACAAAATAAGTCAAACACGTAAAATATCCTGAGATTTTGCAGACACTCGTCAAAAGCTTGATTGCTCGAAAAGTTAACTGAGTGTCTAAAGTGTGTATATAGTCGCGAATGCATAAATAATAATGACAAATTATAATTTATGCTTTAAAATATAGACAAGAGTTCCTAGTTTCCATTATAATTTTAGTTTATGAATGATTTTAATTAAATTGCACCGATTGTGCACCCATTTGGTTCTGGCATTAGCCGATGTAATTTATATCCAAAACGTGGGCATAACCGGGCAGCTTTCAGAAAATTAGCCAAGGCTTGATGCAAAATTCCACCACAATCGGCAAATGTGTTGTAAAGTTTTCTACAGAAATATACGAAAATGCTGGAAAATGCCGAAAATATTAAGGATTTTCTAATGTAGGTACTCGTTTGTATGTATGAACAAGTGATAGTATGTAATTACTATCTACTATGCGTATATACTAAGAATAGGGTTGTCAGATGTTTAAATAGAAGATGCATGAGGTAAAACGGTTATCGAATTTAATAAAAATACTTTAATTTGAATCAATAACATGAAGCGGGAATTTAAGTTGGTGAGGAGGGGGAGGGGTAGATATAGACCTCAAGAAGTGCTGATTCATCGTCGTATAAGATGACATGCGGGCCACTGATCATCTCAAACTTAACCCCACCTTAATTAAAACGCATAGTAAGTGCCTAGTGTATGAAAATGCAAAAATTCCAGGAAGTGTAGTTGGTATCTGACCGATTTATTTCAGCATAATATACGAAATATGCAGATATTACATTATGTGAGATTACCTTGAGTGTAAAATTAGATAGTTTTCCATGAGAGCAAGTGCTACTCGCCCGTGTGGAATATTTATAGTGCTTGCACGAGTTCAGCATCAAGTCCTTTGGTAATGATTTCACTTCTTTGTTTTTTTCATATTCGCATATATTTCATAGTAGCTATTTCTGTAATTGGTGTCTGTGATATCCCCCGAATGCGGGTTGAGGTTGCTTTCGCAGAGTAACTTTCCTGCTATCTGTTCCATGATTTGTCTTTTTTTAAGTATACAGTACTGCCGTGTGACTCCGTTATCCCGAGAGGAGAACCTTCACCAGAGTCTCGTCTGTCCGTCTGTCTGTCTCATCTGCAGGGCTTACAGGTGGGGTCTGCCGGGGTGCGAGAGATATGTCTTGTATAATCTCACCTCCGGCAATCAAAGACTCATGGACAGCGTGAGTTTTGGTCTGTTCGAGTCCGACATAATCACCTCCACCGACTTTTGGTGGAGGTGATTATGCACTTGGAAAAAAAAGGGGCTTACAGGTGAGATTGCTCGAAGTCTCGTGCTGGTATAAATATCGATGGTATCGTTCGTTACCCATCTAATGTAAGGAGCCGATAAGACCTCTTTCTGAAATCAAACGTAGAAGGGAAATATTAATTGAGTTGATTGATTTGTTATGAATGGTGATTATTGGTGACATGAACGGTCATGTGGTTGCAACGTGGAGGGGGGTTGCAACGTGAAGGATGGTTGCTATAATATTCACAGTGGTTGCAACGTAATATTAGAACGTGTGCGGCTACCGACTTACTCCACGAAAACTGCTAACTCAAAAAGACATCTAAACTTATTATTAGGACAAGTATGGCTGTAGTACAAATAATTACTTAAGAATAATTCCTTCAACTAATTAGAATTCTCTGTAAGTCGAAGCGCTATTACGTAGAAGTTTACAAATAGTTCCCAGGTAACGAGTGATGATTGCATCTATTATCGAACTCTTATAATTAGCGTTTTTATATAATGTTACTGACATACTTGTATTTGGCAACATAAGCCATATTCATCTATTTTTGTACCTGAGATATAACGAGGTATGTGGAGAGTGTACTTCTAACGAGGTATGTGCAGAGTAGGTATATCTGTAGCAGCGATAAACAAATTGAAAACAGGTAGAGTAAAACGAAATTTTCGCTCAAATAATAAGCACGAAGGATGAGGATTTTTGTTGGGTGTCGTATTAAATACTATAAGGGATTTCGGAACATCTAATGTTTACCTATTTAAAAATCTAAATAAGGGAAAGAAGCAAATATATAATTGTATTTAAATAAAAGTAGGCAAAGTTATTGCAGAGAGGTTATGTATGTATGTTACCTTGATATCCGTAGCCGACCGCTTACCGTAACAGCATATACAGCGTACCGTGATACACTTATAAATGTGATCATATCGCTAATTGCTTTAATTCATTGCGGCTTCTCAATGGTGCACATTATCTATATCAAAGTTTAACAAGTAATGCACGACACGTCATTCAATCGCACATATTGTCCAAGAAATAAAAGAAGTCCCGCAATCTATGCACCTGTCTACACATTTTAATTTATTTTCACATACCTTTATTACTTGTTCAACCTTGATATGTGTTTATCCTCGATATGTCTTCACTGAGAAGCCGAAAGAAGTTAAACAATAAACAATTTTCAAGCCTGTTTCACTGTACGTGTTCACTAAATAAGTACAAAAATTAGCTTCTGCTAGAGCTAAGATATAATTTTATTATTACATTAAATTTTAATGCATTCTAATGTAACGAATTTTAAGAGCAGGTACCACAGAATAAAAAAATCTAGTAGAAATATGAAAATCTGTTATAGTGGTATAGGTGACCATCACTTTAAAACGTCTTAACTATGTACAGTCGATAAAAGATATTAGATACAAAGTTCATATAAAGGTGTATGAAGACGCGTATGCGTATATCCTTTGTCAACTGCATACCTTACGGCGTCAAGTGCCAACCAACGAGAGGTGACCCTAGTGTTTGTAAGCCCACTTTCTAAGTTCTATCGCATCACTCTGTTTCGCATAGTGCTAGAGCTAGTAGAATTTCAAAGGGATAAATAGATATACTCATCATATTTATTATACATCAACTCAGTCAAAACGTAAGTTTAAGCAACCACGGACTACTTGACTACATACACATTTTTCATATTATTACTGGTCATAGAATGGAAAGCCAAACCGCACCCCTCAAAGCTAGTAGAAAGACTTCAGTATATGCAGTATTTCGTAAATGCGAAGAAAAAACCTCGACACGTGATTCGTTTCTACTTTTCTACGTTTCTACTATTTTCTTATTTTTTTTTTAGTTCTTGTTGCGTATACTTATACATAGAAACACAATGACCAATGCAAACAAATTCAAGCATCAAATGGTTGCACTGAGCGGCCCTCACTGCGACCTGCGGTTAATTAGATAATTTTAACTGTAGCACACCACCCAATCAGTAAGTTATGTAACAATCAAAATAATGCTTTCACGGTCATAAACCAAAGGTAATTAAAATCGCAACTCTTTGTGTAATAAGGTCGCGGGTGATTTATGTAATTAGTAATTATAACGACAGCGGACATAGCTCGTAAAGACACTACATAATACAGTGTTTTAGCCGTGGCGACCCGTGCTGTCCCAGTATTCATAGACATTAATTACGAGAGCTTTTAGACTCTACGATATTGGTCGTTCTCGTGTCGTGGAGCCATAGAATCGTGTAGAGAGCGTATTTGAGCTCCATCAAGTTCTACGGGGCCACGCCATCCTCACATACCAGCCGGTATACCTGGTAACTGACGAATGAGGCTTTGCCATAGTTTTGCTTCTCGGAATTAGGAGGTCAGAGGGCAAACACTTCTACAAAAGCAGTTTAAGCTAACACTGAATGTAGGAGTAACTGGATCAACGACAAAGTTTCGGTTGCAACCAGGAAAGTAGAAGACGATGATAGGTATCAGTCGTTGTCGGTTTAAAACATGCATTCAGTACGGCGGCGGCATTGTCAAAATTTAAAAATATAAAGAAAAAAAAGAAATAAAGTTTATACGATTTCAAAGTTCAAAGATTTTAAGAATTAAATATTTTTAGCGCTCGATTTAATAATGATTAATTTATCACTGCAGGTTTCCCATTTAATTTCGAACGTATTGTAAAAATTGTCAAATTGACGAATTGCTTTAGTGAATAGTGTTTATAATGTTCGGGACTTCACGCGATATATTTTTGAACAACTTCCTTTTGCCGACGTTTCTGACACGACACTATGAGTAAACGCCGCAATAGTTTAAAAGCAGCTTTAGTGAATAATTCGATAATTTTTCATTTAATATCTGTGAATAAACGACCCATCGAGATCTGTGCGGTATGAATTAAAATCATTATAAAACAAACGTTACAAAACACATAATGTTGGTGACGAAATGACCGATCGGTAGGTATAACTGTCTCGCAGCCCTGGCACCTATCACCAAGGTCCCAGGTGACCGCCATTTGCCTATAAATAAATACATCATGTAAGTACATTCGATGGGGGTTTTATAGCCTTTATTACAGCTTTTCCCATTGTTGGATCACATTGCACGCCTGCTTGAGCTTTAGAAGTATTGAACTTTTATAAACTATAGGTACCTAAATACCCTCGTTTGCGTCGCGCAGTCGGGTAAATAGATGAATATTTAATTTCATGATAGAGTAAATACGAATGATGTTCGTAAGACATCTATTTTATTACTAATCAATTGCAATAAACTTATGCAATATAAATTTCACGATCAATTAAACCAGCATCAAAGATGAAAATAAACTAAAGGAATGGTTTATGGTTTCATTAAATATTATATTATATATGTCTTCAATCGTTCCGAAAAGTACTTACCTTAAAATATTAACTAATTAGTGTCACGACGGATTATATATATATTTCTGGACGAGACAAACAAAAGGGCTCAACGTGAAGATTATATTTAGACATGATCATCAACAGCGTTGGCGGCAAGCAACTTGTTTTAGCTATTTATTATAATCTTGTATATATTTATAATATTTATTACCTTTTACCAGTTACAAACATCTAAAGGTTTTCCTATATCGTTAGATATGAATTTTATCGGTAATATTGTTTATAAATAATGATCGGAAGCAGAATAGTGACACTGCCAATGTGATATCTTATTTTGAAGACTTTATTGGAGGTCTCTAGATTTCACTTAAGATGTGTAAAGTGTGTCCTAGAAACTACTTAGCACAGTTGTTTAGAAAAATTCTATTGTGAAGAACTGGTGTCCGGTCATGGGTTCAAGTCCCGTTTGAGATGTTGACTTACTATACTATGACATGACATACTATACTTAAATCTATAGGAAAAAGGGGAATTCTAGACGGGTATTAAAGCTGCGACCAGTCTCTTCACATCTTAAGGGCGATGTAGAAAAATTTATAATTATTTTCAATGGATTTCATAGCTATTTATTTTTTACTTTTCCCGTAGTTTCATTAGCTTTTCAGTAGCCCTGGGGTCGTACTAAAATGGGTCAAACAGTATCTCGTACTGTTGTGGATATATTTGTTAGATTTTACACTTGTGTTACAAAAGACAGTAGATAAATATCGACGGACAAAAACGGTTCCAGACCGAATCCCACTAAGGAAAGATTACTTTTAAGAAGTGGTGTTAAGGCTCCAAGTAACAAAATAGCACCAAATAAATCGCTATTCTATAAAAATAATTTAATTTCAGTTGTTTTATAGGCTAGGTTCACACAAGCAATATACACAATCTATGTGAACAGTTATATGCCAATTGATCGAGTTAACTGTTCGCTTCTTTCTTAATTAATCAACTTATTACATGCATGCCAGTGTGTCTATTTTAGGTACATTCATCTCCAGAAAATGAATCGTTTAATAGGTGAATAAGAAACCTACTCAATGTACACGCTGAATGAATATTACAAACTACGTAACATCTAGGTAACTACGTCGTACAATACTCTCCAGTAGAACAATATTCATTACTAAGATTTTATAGATAGATCAATGGATATTGTTTTCTTACAAGAGATGTAAACAAATCGAAAGATGAACAAAGGATTGTTAAATAAACGTATAGTAGTAACGCGTGTAGTACTTTCAATTAAATAGTTATAAGCTTCGATGTCCAGAGCAAGTATGAATCTATTCATAAGTAATATGAACGAGATTAGTCTTATTGATTTAGTTTTGTAAACAGTTATGACAAGAAATTATAGCAAATTATACTGGCAATGTGATCAACGTTATAGGCGTTTAGGTCCAATCACAGTTCCGTTAGGTTTTCAAATAGATGGTAAGCTGATCGAAGCAAATTGAATAACTTGATTCTTACAGTGTTAATGAAAATATTCTCCAACAATAAGACTCCAACTTCAAGAAGGGTTTTAGCATGTTCATACAAAGTCGGCAGCACAAGCGTGACTCTCCTATTGTTGTACATCCATAGGCCACTAAACACTTTCCGTCAGGTGAGTTTAAAAAGATGGCCCCGGGTCTGTTTGTCTTTATGTTGGCTACTATATCACCTTCTGCAACTAAAGACCCGAAGACGGCGTGCGTTTGAATCCGACATAACCTCCCATTTTTAAATTTTTTTTTTATCGTGCTTAAAATCCCCACGGATACCACCTCCACCAAAACCGATGGAGGTGATTATGTCGGACTCGAACCGACCAAAACGCACGCCTTCCATTGATCCTTGATTGCCGGAGGTGAGATTATACAAGACATATCTCTCGCACCCCGGCAGACCCGGGGACATCTCTGTTGAGATGAACCCTTACCCCAATGTGGGGAGACATAACCTCCCCGACTTTGGTGGGAAGGTAACTCGTAGGGTGGTTTCGCACGATATTAAATCAGTCGCATCCAAGGCCTTTCACCACGGAGTCCAGGGAACGCTTCTTCCAGTAGAATTGCCACGTGACTGAAGACTGTGAACGAAAATACTATTAGGTCAATATTAGGTGCGTACATGCGTACCTACTTCCCGGTGGACAGCGTTCTGCGGTAAAAATAAAACAATGTAAGCTTTCAGGAATAGATGCGGTCGGAAATAGCAAGTGCGGACGGTGACGTGTCCTTGGCGGCGACTGGGGCGCACTGCCCGAAATATGTCATTAGCGGGGCGTCATGTCGCTGGGGTAATGTTGGAAACGCATCTAGGGGCGTTCGGCACAACTATTCGTATGCAGAGCCGCATTAAGATTACTTCACGGTTTAAATAACATAACATAACATAGCATAAACTCACGCCTATACACGGTGATTTTATAGTGGTATTGGAAAAAGAATATCTTGTTTCACACACAGTTTCGGAAGCAAAATCGACTGGAAGTTTTAATTTTGAAAAGAAAAAAAAAATACTTTTTGTATGGCAATAATGTGCAGGTGAACAGAAAAATGTATGGGACGTGTAAAAAAAAATTTTTTTTTCCCCCAAATTAGGACTTCCTTACGATTTTACTATCGAAATTGTGGCCAAAATCTTTTTTTTCAAAACCACTTATAAAATCAACCGGTATAGTAGGCAGAGGTGCTAGCACTCACATTTCGCCAGTTTATGTTTAGGTCCCAATGTAATAGGTGGCGAGCCTAATGCCATTAACCGGGCACGCATTAACGGTTTAAATAGTTATCCGATAATGGAGCACGAGCTTCCATTATCTACAAAATGTTATTTTTAACCCTCGACGAATAAACGGCGGGTTGCTATAAATTTCACGTGTCTGTCTGTAGCATTGTAGCTGCAGAACGGATTAAACAATTATGATGTTCATTTTGTTTGGAAGGTGAATTAGTCGGAAGAGCTCTTAGCTATGTTGGATGAAAAACGGTTCAAGATGGACTACGCCCTAATATGGCGGATTACATTATGCTACGCAGGAGGCGCGGGTTCGATCCCCGCTCAGTGCAAATATTTGTACCTATGCATGAATATGGCTATTGGCACTGGTTTGATCGTGCCTTGGTACGCGCTGCGTTCACAGCTGCGGTTTGTAGTCGGCTACTGAAGGTTACTACTGATTGATCAAATTAATTGGATTATGTACCTACTTGGAGCTTTGAATAAACTAAACTAAAACTAAGGAAATCCGAAGTTTTTATTTTATACCAATTAGGTGGCAGCACACGGCCCACCTGATGGAAAGCGGCCACCGTGTTCTATGGACATTTACAACACCAGGGGCCTTCTAATGCCCTTCTTGTAGAAACCCATATTGTAGTCGCTAGGGAAAACTTCGGCAGGGAGTTCATTCCACAGCTTGAGCGTGCGCGGGATGAAAATCCTTTCATACCGCACAGTGCGTATCGTTTCTGGTCGTAATGTATGAGGATGAACTCCCTGCCTAGTGCAAGCGGTGCGATGATGGACAGTAGTTGTGGGCATCATGTCGAAATTATTGCCAGGTGTTAAAAATGTATTTGTATCGTGAGTGGCACTAAACCCCGGCCGGCCCTGACAAGTTCTCATAGCGTAGCACCTGTTCACCACATATATGTATATGTATAGAGGTAATAGTAAGACGAGTACTATCGCGTGTGTTTCTCCAACATCATGAAACGTATGCTTATTGTTTGGCAGCAGCGCGACGCGGAAAATATGGACGCCAAAATGTTATTGAATTAATGGGAATCAGGTTCATTACTGATATTGGAAGCTGAAATTAGAACATATTAAAATGCACCGAACTACGCGCAATCGCTTGCAGAGCTTGCAATAGGAAAGAAAATGTGCTACCGTTTCTTCATCTGCTGATTAATAGATGAGGTCTGGTACAGGTTTTCCTCTTGGGTTTAGGGGATCAGATCAGATTAGAGGGATTCATATAACCCGATTCCTGCCGGTCTATCTTTGAAACTATCAGAGATGCTGATATAATTTACACTCTTATTTCTAAAATAGGTACATGGTCTGAAAAAAATCATATTTATGAACGAATTACAGGAATATATACATTATACTGCCCTGCAATAGGTATGCCTCCTTGTAAATTAGATCGAATTTAGATTTTATTTTCACCGGCGTAGGTACTTTTGTAAAACTTCCACCCTTTCCTACTTTTTTATACCCCTTAGATGGAAGACTAGCACAGGGCCCACCTGATGAAAAGTGTTCACCATGGCCTATGGAAGTTTGCAATACCAGAGGCTTTCTCACTCGTGCGTGCTGCTTAACCTTAAATTTATGGAACGTAGCTTAAGATGAGGCCCAGATTAACGCTGTGATGATAAATCTGGATTCAGGAGCTTGTTCTTACGTAGGTATATCATAACCTTTTGAAATTTTATGACTATACCTACTACCTATATGTGGAACTAGTTTTTATAACGTAACTGAATGTAAGTTTAACTATCGTTTCACTGCTGAAGGATAAAGTCGTAATTGAAATTTTATTGCTGCGTAAACGTAGAAATATGTGTTAATACTTATTACCGGTCGTATTTTGTTATTACTAAAAAAGTACCTACCGAAATCAACCTACCATGTTTTTCTATAATCTTAGGTATATAAGTAAATTAATTCCTACATAATCTGAGCTGACAATTAACGCGCGTAATTCGCACTTAGGTAATGATTTCCGCGTGTAAAATAATTCAGACATAACGGGAACTGCACGACCATGGCCCGTGCCAAGGCGGCGGCCTAGAACTAAGAATTAGGAAGTGCGTAGAAGGAATCAGTGAATGTCATCCCGTGGGTGCGTGATTCCAACAAATATAAACCAGCGGCAGGTCGGCCGACCGCTGTCACCGGCTAGCCGCCCGCACCGACAGAACAACTATGAATTTTTTTCATAAACTTTAAAAACCACCCGTTGGCAATGCGTTTCCTTTTATCCATGGATTTATTTCAAGAAACAAGTTCAATCTATTTCGGTACTGACGACCGTTGAATCTATTTTAGAGCACCGCTTATTTTTCTTTGAAGAAAACCTTTTAGTGTACAAAAAATAATTTTGACAAACATAATAAGCATAAAGAATTTCAACATTACATATCCATACAATTTGTTGAGATTATGCACTTATGTAGAGTGGTATATTCGATATAATACATAGGGATATAAGACAGGTTATCAAAAAAAGAAATTGTAATTTACAATTAACATTATATTCTACCTGCCTATCTAATTCTAAAATAACATTTCTTATTTATGTACTATAGGTACCAGACATCTTTGACTTAAGACAAGTATACCTAGGTAGAGTTAGCAATAAACCACGGATTTTAACGCTCGCAAAATTAAGAAAAACAAATAATCTTGAATTGATTTTATTCAATATAGGTACGGCGTACTCAGCAAACGAACAATAAAACCGTGTATCTACATTTATTTAACACTGTCAATAAAACAATACGATATTGCATCGCTAACGCAATAAAAATCAGCGTCAGTCATCTGCTATATTGGAGTATCGCAGCCCACGCACTGACCAAATGAGAATATAGTTGACGACGCCAGCTGCCAAAGAAATTAAATAGAGTACATTTTTCAGTTGGACAGACATGCGATGAACAATGGGTCTCGGTTACAAGGGAAGGACGACCGTGACGACGTCGCGCGCCTGGCCGCAGTCTCAGCGCACACGCAACGCATCTAGGGCTGCCAGACAACCGGCTTTTGACTGATATGTTTATCTATTTATGCAAATCCGACTAAATTTAGCAGATCCCGTCAGCCTTTAAACTGCGTTTGTATATGGACAAACGCAGTTTAAAGGTTCAGCCATTGGTTTTGCTGAACTAGTTTACGATTCGAATTAGTAGGTAGGTACTGATGAGCAACAATGGGAATCATCTTGTAGAATAGAATAGACACAGATCAATGTATTGGATTGATACGAATTTTAACGCGTTGACGATTCAAACGTCAAAATATTAATATATGTATTGTCACAAATGAAACCAAAGGCCACTTCACTGGATGTGTATAATTTTCATTCAAGTGCCATTTTGAAACCCACAGTCCGCTATCAACTCTTTTGCCATCTGATTATCATAACTTCATGAGTAATGCCTGCTCCATAGCCTAGTTCGTTAATCAAAACTTGTACAGCTTCAAGGTGAGTACTTTGGCATGGGCTCCTGGCTTGGCATTGGATAATGTTTTTAAAGAAAACCTTAAACTTGATGATAGGTAGGTATACTAAGCTTTTCTTTCCACGTCCTTAGATATTCCACTAACAAATCAAGAATGTTGGTGCTATTAGTAGACGTAGGTGAAAACTATTGTTAAGTTACCAATAATCTTTTATTAATTTCAACGCGAACGTAGTAAACCTTCCCGAAGAGCGAATCCTATGCTCGGGCCTTCTCGTGAGAAGCGGTAGGTACTGCCGTGAAACAAATTGCTACAGAACGATAGCAACTCAAAAATGCCATCGATTCGACAGAAGAAGAAGAAGCGCGAAGTGTAAAAAGTAATAAGTTATTTTATCCTCATGGAGTTAAAGAGAGGGACATCAACACTAAGAATATATCATTTTACTTTATTTAACCCTAAACAGTCACAGTCACAAAACTTACTGCAGTTGCTACCATAACTTCCAGGGTACAGTTTTCCTGTATTGAATTAAACAGTGGGTTCTTACGTAACCACTCTCGTTTAAATTTATTTTTCACAATGGCCGCCCTGTCAGCCAACCGATATTTTAGTCTAATTATAGTCGTTTACATATCAACAACTTAATGTTACTCGTCTCATACTAAATTCACCTTTTCATTAAATTTTAAATTATAAGTCATTCACACGTAGGGAGATAATTTCGTTACCGAAAGGTAAGTGAATAATACTGGACAGATACTGGTAGTATTTTAGGTAACGTTATTTAGATATGTGTCTTCCTATAGTAATTTATAATATGTACAAGCTTTAGTACGTAGGTACGCTTTTGTACTGTATTTCCTGTTGTATTCTCCTCTATGTTTGAATATTTTTTGAACACAAAAAAGTTTACATTTTTGTGTAACACAATCTGAATATTTGCAGTCGCATAAAAATATTTTTCTGGATATAAGTATTTCATCCTAATTCCTACATTCAAACCACCCTCAGAAACTGTTTGTGTGTTTGTTACTCAATCATGTTCAAACGGATGGACAGATTTTGCTAAAATTTGCTACAGGGATAGATTATCGTATGGAATAACACATAGACTAGGTACCTACCTGTTATCTCAGAAATAGATTTCTATGGGTAGCAGAGCAGCCATGAGAAACAGATTCCTCACTATACTAACAACTAGTTCAAAAATATTTCTGACCAAAATAAATATTATGATTATACACATATATACACATCTTTATTATGACGACCTCTGATTGTGATCCCTCATCACTCATGTCATCTCTGGATGGACTTCAAATCAAACACATCAGCTTTTGAAATTACCCCGAACAATGTTTACGCGATGACAGACAACAGAAATTCTATAGGTACAGTAGAACTCAAAAGTGCAGTAGCAATCCTACGCAACTATAGCGTCAACATTCTAACGCTACTTGTTACCTTTTTCTTTTAAGACAATTCACGCACACATGTAAATTGTTCTTCTGTACGAATATTATCTATAATTTCGTTGCAAACATTTAAGTAGGCCGTGGTCTAGCGGTTCTGGCATAAGGATTTCTAAAATGTAAGGTTGTTGGTTCAAATCCTACGATCAATCATAACACTTTTTGTGTTTTATTTATAAATTAACAACAGGTTGATGAATAAAATATGATTCTAAAGTAGAATTTATTATTAGTTAAACTTTAGCAAAGATCAACATAAAATGTAAAAAGTATGAAGGTAGATTTGAAATAAAATGGAATAATTACTGACTTAGAGAAAATAAAATGACGTTGTTGGTTTTTAGTTGCTTGTTTTGTGCTTGTTATTGTCGTGAATCGATTCAATATTAATTTTAACATGCCTACAAGTTATATAAGAATGGAAGTCAATGCTAATATTGTGGCTTTATATATGAATGGATTAAATATAAGTGAAATAGCAAATGAAACTGGCATATCCGTAAGTATAATAATATACCATTTTATTTTTACATTATACTAGCTGTCGTCCGCGGCTCCGCTCGCGTGGATATCGATTATCGCGACCAAACATAGCCTATGTGTTATTCTGTGGTATATAAGCTATATTACTGTAAAGTTTCATTAAAATCTATTCTATATATTCGCTTACATTAATGTAAAAACGTTCTTTTTAGAGAAGTACTGTGAGCCGCTGGGATAAGAGGTTTGCCTGAAGGTTCGTGCAAGAAGTAGAAGGCCACCTCTGATTAACCACGACCAGCGGTGCTATATGGTAGCAGAGTATGAAACCAATGGTTTCATACCAACACGACGATTTGCCAATGAGTTTGAAACATCATTGAGGACTGCTCGCCGCGTACTCCATGCCGAAGGCCTGCATCACCGGACGCCAGCAATAAAACAGTTTTTAACGGAACACGGAACAGCAGAAGTTATGTGGACTTTTTAGATAATATAATGTTACAGTGCGTAGTGCTTTTCGTCATAGTTCGCGAATGGCTTAGAGAACATGCAGAGGTCAACGTTATTTCTTGGCCAGCACGATCCCATGATTCAAACCCGTTAGAAAATATATGCGGTAATGGTAAAAAGATTTATAAAGTCCTAAATTATTAAAGCAACATTGCATGCAAATATGTGACAATTTACGTAGGACAGATATTTATTAGAATGTTGTGGGGTCCATGCGCCGACGTCTACTCTGCGGTATTGAGAACAACGGAGGTCATACAAAATATTAATAATTATTAGCACAAAAACTATTATGAAGTAATTATTCATATTTTGCCCGCCTACTATCATTCTCTCTAAGCCTATTCCCAACTCAGTTGGGGTCGGCATTCTAGTCTAACTAAGATGCGGCTGAGCTTCAATATTTTCTGTGAAGCGACTGCCATCGGACCTCCACAACCAAATTGGCGATATCGAAATTCTACAATACTTTTCTACAATTATACTTAATTGGATGTTTGTAAAAAAGTACTACTAGTCTTGTTGTTCTAAATATCAAAACTGTAAAAAATAATACTTTGGTTACATAACTTACAAGTAAGTAGGTAAACTATACCTACTTAATGATCTTTCTATGTATTACAAAAAATAAATTCAATAACCCAGTTAAGTAAGAAGAAGTAGTTTTTGTGAATTTGGTGAAAAGGGGACGTGCTGGCTATAGGACAAGTCAGTTTAAGATTGTAAGATTGAGGTTAAGTTTCAATCCTCTTTTCCTTGCGAAAACGAATACTTAAGCTATAAACCTCAATAAAATTTACATTGAGTAGGCAGGTAGATAGTAAAGATGAAATATATTTAGTTACTTATCAAACATTTTGTATCATTTATTTTCATAACCCGATAATTTTAATCACATAAATAACAATTAATGCCAACTTCATGCAAAAATAATTTATAATTATTCAAAATTAAATATTTGACATAAATATAAAAAAATCATTATCAGTTGGAATCGAACCACTAACATCTCTAATCATTCCGTTCCGATAGTGTCATGCATTAGCCACTTAGCTATCCGTTGACTCACTATGCCTGTTAAATTACTGCATTAGTATCTAATGACTCACAGCAGGTTTAAAGAATAACACAGTTATGAAAACGAACATATTAGGTATTATTATGATTAGTCTATCTTCTATCTTTGTCTAGTAGGCATTTTATATATATTGTTGTACTCTTCTTCGCTATAATATGCATTTCGCACACAAGTAAAAACTACGCGCGACGGTCGCACGGTAAACCATTTCGAGCCTTGATGTGCTACTGCACTTATGAGCTCTGACTGTACATTGTCATTTCGTATTGTGTTGCTAATAGTATTTTTGGCAGGTTCCTGTAGAAAAATATCTAATGTAAGTAAACATTTTTCAGCCTCAACGATTTTTTTGTGTATTGTATCACTTTCTCCATTTTATTTTTAGAACACAAAGTAAAATAAAGACTGTGATGATAGGTGGCGAGTGCTAACAGGTCACCGATTTAACTGTCGAATTGGGTGGGTACACTGGGTACATTATATTATTCAGGGGTTGTCGAGAAAATGTAGCTCGTTTGTGACTTAGTAGTCTGCTGTAACACTTTCAAACAGTCATTCTACGTTCATTTTTTTAAATTGTTAAACCGATGAGCGTTAGCCAGAATGTATTTATGTACGAAAATCTACGATTTATGTGTAAAGTTGATTTTCCTAATGTTAGAAGTAAGCAGGATATCATTCTTAAGTGTAAGCAGTTAACGTAGTTCATGTAGCGTAGTGAGAACATTCTAATGCCCTTCTAGAAGGCTTCTGTACCATTAGCGCAGAAGACAAATTGATCTGTCCACTGCCAGCACAATACCTCACCAGTGAGCTCTAGCTACCCTACTCACTACCGGAAACACAACCCAGATATAGAGATATTTTCTCCAATTTACTAATGCGGAAAACAGAATCACGTACTGCAATACCTATCCAATGTTCAATGTTCGCTTTTATTAGCTACATTCACATAAAAGTACTTCTGAGACTTTGCAAACGTGTTGAGAGATAATTAATTGAAAGCCAAATGTACAATCTTTCATTGAAATCACTTAGTCTAGTTAAACTTCTTTCTTAATGTATGTATGATGTCATGATCGAATTGACGAAATTGATAACATGACGAAAATCATGTCTAGATTTTCGTCAATGTTATAACAAATTGGTATAGTCTTACTGAACCTTCGTTGTTCGACTTAGGCCTGTTATGAGAATAAATATCAGAAGCTAATCATAAAATATCTGAGTGCAAATCAAGCATTTATTTATCCATAAATATATTTTTCTTCTTTGAATTATTACAATGTCGTATGAAACCTAAAAAAAATAATGAAAAAAAAACAACTCCGACACAAAAATTACTTCGAAAAAAAATCTAGCATTGTCATGTCGGGGACCTCTAACTGCTAAAGCACTGCCACATGTTTTCGAAAAGATCCAAGGTCCCCCGATATGTCAACGGTTGAATTAGGTATTTATTTTTTACTTTTTTGAAGTATTTTTTTTCGATAGTTCGTAGGACAGTCTACTAGAACTAGAACTTTATACTGTGACTTAGCCCCCTAAGACTGATAAAGATTTTGAATGCTTTGAACTGTCTAGCAGCTCAGGTGGGTAGTCCACGTAAGAGACTGAATATTGGAGTCTTTTTTCCAACTTCAAATCAAGTACTAAAGTGTTTAGTTCTTACATTCAATCATAAAACACTTCAAAACATTCTAGAGGGTTAAAAACGTATTGATTTTCATTATTTACTATGACTGTTTAATTTAGATCAAGATAAGGCTTACCTCATGGTCTTAACTAGGTTAAGCGACTTACCATATACATGATTTAAAATCAAATCAAAGTAAACGCTATAATCGTGAGTTTACAGAGCTCAATTTAGTTTGTTTTTAATCTAAATTCATAGCTAAACAGTAACCCATAAAACTATTGATACCTTCTTAAGTTTAGAACAAAGATTGCTTGTCTCTACTTATTGACTTGGTTTAGTGTTTAAAGTTGTGTTAAGCTAATTATTGCTGTTAACCAAGATACGGCGTTTACCTCGAAACCAACACGATTAGCGACAATTTATTTAATGTATGCAGAGCAATATGTGGCTTGTCTTCCGGTTCTTATATTATTATGCGTACTTTTTTATGTAGGCACTGTAGGAACCTTTTTTGTAGTGGAGAAGTAATAATGTATTCTCACGCCTAGGTTTTGTGTAAAGATACTTAATAATATGTTATTTGCACACTTTGTTCCTTTAAGGATAACTTTTTGTTCTGTGTATTACAAATGTATGCGGAAACCAAATAATATTAACTACATTCTGATAAAACCTTCGTATTGTTTTGCATGCTCTCAGAGAATTCTCTATGTGACCTCTATGTCATATGCCTCTTCAGTTGTGAAAGAAATTATAGGTCTTCTATCAACGGCCAACCGGAACAGTATATTTACCTTACTAATGTCGGTGAATGTCTTGATGCTTGAACGTAGTATCTTAACCATTTCGTGGCTACTGACTAGCAATGCAAAATTAACCCAAAACTGTGGGCGAGTTTTATAATTACACGGCAGCAATAAATAAAGCACACATTGTGTATAATTTCGCGTAGTTTGTACAAATTACAATGTTTTTAACGATGCGTAGGTATATAAATTTACTGCTGTAGAATATTGTTACGCGAACTAGCTACTGGCAAAGCGAATACTTACTAGATGAAGATATAACGACGTATTTTAATAATCTGTTTATTGCTTAAATGTTTTATACGTAATTTGAAAGTTAAAAGGGTTTACACGTGTCGTCAGTGTGTTTCGAAATGCTTATCAGTCATAAGATTTTCTAAGGAATGTGACACGCTCACATAACTACTGTTAATATAATTTTGGGACGGATTCCGAGGTAGCCATTGTGTATTTTATCTGATACCTACATTAAAAAAGTGGAACATCTTATTCTTGAAACCGTTAACGAAGTGCATAAGGTAGCAGGTATTAGATTACACCTACCGCTTTTAAACCTACATAGAAACAGCTAAGTAGGTAAAGATAAGCCGGCGTTTCGGCATTAGGTAGATGCAATAATTTAAATATTATTATATGCATGTTTAGCTATAGTAATGCTGCGTTGATGGCACCATACTTATTTATTGTTTACTTCGCGACATTCGTGCACGATGCAGTTTCTGAATTCTAAAAATAATCACGAGTTGGATGGATGCAATCGTGAATTAATTTCCAGGAAGTTTGTCGGCGCTGCGAGTCGTCGTGTTATGCAAGTGAGTTGTAAATCAACATAAATCACGCGTGTCAAAACGTTCGCCCGCCTTATTCCGGGCGGCCGGATACCGTCGAGGCGGGTAGCGCACGCGCATCTTTCTGTAAGCAATTTAACTCATGCGCTGTTTGCTTAGCCCCGTGTTATAATATTTTTCATCATCCCAGACATTAACGTTCCCAAAGGATAACAAATCATACTATAAAACTCATGTTTTTGGGAAATAATGAGGGAAGTCATATCTTACTCGTCAGCTACTAATATGCGCCTATTTAACATTCGTACTATTGTTAGATGAGATACACACACGATAAAGTCTTCAACAATACGGGTTTTTACTAAAACTGGTTGATTTTTAATGTATTATACCTACCGACAAAAAAAATAGTGGTAGGTAAATTAAGAACTGACACCGAAAAATTAGCTACCTATCTACTTATAAACAAAATAAATATAGTATTTAATGGGAATCTATGTTTCTATACTGTGTACATAATAAATAAGCTATTGTTTTTCAAATTGAGAAATAAGTAGGTACATTAATTATGATTGGATGTTGAAAAGAATATTCGGATATATCTCATCGAAGTATCTTAAATATCCGAGCAAACTATCTTTATATCATAAATAGGTACAACTATTTAACAGACATGAACGTGTAATATTGAGGGGTTGTAAACTTGTGATGTAATAGATAAATATGAAAAATGATGTTCAATAACATACCATAAACACACGCCTATATGCCCAAAGGGGTAGGCAGAGCTGCTAGCATTCACATTTCGCCAGTTTATGTTTTAGGTTCCACTGTAATACGTGGCGAGCCTATTGCCATTAACGGGGTACTTATAAACCTGCAATAAATACACACATAACTTCGAAAAGTCATCGGTGTGTGCCATGGTAAAACCTGGGATCGAACCCGAGACCTCGTATCAGCAATTCATTACCCATACCACTAGGCTACCGCAGTGTGTGATGTTCAATAGGTAGTTAATTATTGCTACTTGAAGTTATAGGTGGCTGAAAATAAGTAGGTACCTATGTAAAATAATTAAACAAATATAAATAATTAGAATTAGTCAAGCAAGCTGAGCTGGAGTCACGACAAATAATTTAAATTAATAGAAATTTCAGGGGCCCTACCACTACCTTTCAAGATGGCGGAAAATTCAACCTACCACCTCCCAATTTGAATGTAGTCTGCCAATTACCGCCTCCAACGAATTCCGTAGTGTACCTATTTACTAAGAATTTTTGCAAGATCCTTATGCGCTTGTGCAAAATGTATATTATTCAACACTTACAGATTTATTTGAACACCTGGCCTGTCTGTAGATTTGGATTTCATGGTTCTATATCCCCATGGAAACTTACCATGCCTGTTTTGGTAATCCGAGGTAATAACAGTGATTTTCTTTTATACTACTTAGGTGGCAGAAAATCACACGGCCCATCTGATAGAAAGTGGTAACCGCGGCCTATGAACACTTGCAACACTAGGAGCGTCACACTCGTGCGACTCTGAAACGGTTCACCAACAGTCGATGGGTCCATGAACCGTTGGTCAACATTATCTTTAGAGGGGGAAGGGTTGTAGGTTAAGAGTTTTTGTGCTGTCAGTGCAGAAGACAAAGCAGGTCTTCATATCATCACAGAGCAGTGTCAACTTAAGCCCCCGGTCTTCCCACTGACAACACAAAACCTCTCCAATGAGTAGTAACCCTACTCACCGCTGAAAATACAACACAAGGTTATTCTGTAGGGTGGAGGTACTTTCCTACACAGGACAACACGTGCAGGGCTTAGATGTCACTCGCATACGGTACAGAATATTCCATCAAGAACCAAGCGTTTTGGTGAGTCTTTTCACTGCTGCACCATTAAATCCTGGAATTCCTTGCCTGCGCACGTGTTACCTTCTTCCCACAGTCTCGGGTCCTTTAAGCGGGGCCTGAAAAAGCATCTTCTGAGGCCGTCAAGCTGAGCGCCACCATTGTAGCACTGAACGTGTTTACAATGGTGACCCTCTTTCATGAGACTTTGCAGCTTAACATCAGGCGAGGTGAAGTCAAATTGACGTGCCATAAATTAAAAAAAAACTTCCTCAGACGGACGGACTGCTCAATTAGGACGGGAGATACCGTCATGTCTTACCTCCATGATGAATAAGTGCAATATGAACGAGGTAATCTGAAATATAAAGCCGTGACGATATGGAAAACGTTAATCAACTATAGTGTTATAATTCGATCGCAATATGCCTGTGTTTACATTAATTATAATAAATTATGAAGTAAGGAACATTATCTAAAGCTTTTAGCTTTGTGTATAGATACTTAACGTAATGTTTAGTCTACTCATTGTGTGAACGGCGCAAGAGTATCGCTGTATTGATTATTTATTCGGCGATGAAGGGTCGACTACACAAGTCGTTAACAAGGCCCTATAATTAATTGATAGTCATAAATATTCACATTTGTTGAGTCTGCAAAGGCAATTTCTATTACAATAGTTTGTTTTTAGTTCAATGTTATAGGTTAGTTGTTTCTTGATTGGATTCGGTTTAAAAACGTGACTTTTCTTATGGTGCCCTCTTTCTTAGATGCTCAACCATTCGTTTTTTTAATCTGTACCTACCTACTTACTAATAAGGGATTAATAAAATAGTCTATTACAATTAATTATTTGTGCCTACTTATTAAAATTGTGAAATGAAATGAACCTTATTATTATTTGAGTACCTACTATTCAGGAAGTAATAAATAAATAAAAATATGGATTTAAGGACAATCTACACAACGCCACCTAGATCCATGGTAAGCGTAGATCACCTAGTTTGTGTTACGGGTTCGAATAGAAAGTGCGAATAAACATACTTCGATACATTTTTTTTGTAAATACATACATATACATATAAACACCCAGACCAATACAGATATTCATATTCATGCACACAAATATTTTCACTGAGCGGGAATAGAACCCGCGCCTCCTGCGTTGCAGTCGCGTGTACTACCGCCACGCTACTGAGGTCGTTAAGTAACTTCGAACGAGCGATATAACATAGTCACATCCATAAACCCAACCAAATGGTTTGACACCTTAACAAAAAAACAGTAAACACGTATGTAATTATTTTATTAAACAATAAGTTTATTTTAAAATATTACATAACACTTTGATTCTTATTAGCTAGTAATGTACTAGAACTAAATGCCTAACTTAGGTGTATCTTCTTTTTTTTACAAAAGATTACGAGGTAACAGTCTTATTACGAGGTAACTTTGATAACATATTGTAATACAAAATCATAATTAATTTGATCATTTATGTATTGCCTTAGCAGTTCTAGCTACGGTTACTTAGACTCATAAAAAGTTTACCTGTATTCTACAACTTTGGGTAATTGTACTATGGCAGGCATTGTGAACTTTAAGGTATGATTCCGAAGCCGACCGCAGACCGCAGGAGCAGATATAGCGTACTGTGATATATATATAAATGTGATAATATTGTTTATTATTTTAATTCATTGCACCTTTTTAATGTTGCCGTTTATACGTACCAAAGTTTAACAAGTAATGCACGACACATCCGACCGCACATATTCTCCATAAAAATAAAAGAATGTCAGTCCCGTAATCCGTTAATTCGTTTTTCTCTACACATATTCATCTTTCAAATACATTACTTGTTAAACATCGGTAGACTGCCCTATCGAGAAACTGCAAGGAATTAAATAATAAACAATATTACATATCATATTCAAACCTGTTTCACGGTACGCTGAATCTACTGCATGCGTCTGCATACAGTCGGCTACGAGATCATACCTTTAAGAATATTATGAGGAACTTTTATATCATTCGTACAAGTTACCGCGTTACACACAGCCACTTACCACTTGCCTTGCCGTACACATTTTTCCAAATATTGGTGTAGCAAAGTCAATGAAAATGTATGAGGGATAGCCAGACAATGCAAACGGTAACGCCAATAGCAATGGAAGTGATTTGTTTACATTCTCACGTTTCCCAATTTATTCCCCATGCTTCATTGCTGGGGAATTAGGCTAGATGTAAATGCGGCAGTTGATAGGTACTTAAATCGGTTTAATTTTATTTTGACGTTTTGTATATCTTATGCCATTAGAACACCCTGGGGCTCAAACGCTCTTAAATTAAAAGTTATGTCATCACGGAATCCGCCATCTTGCCGATATTTTTGAGAGTAGCTGTTTGGTTGTTGAGACGCGGTAACTATAGTTGACAATTTGAATTACGTTTAAATTGCCTAATGCAAAAAAGGGCTTTTAACGGTGAAGGGGAAGAGGAGAATGAGAGTTAAGGCCTCCATTATTATCACACGCTTCTTCAAAATACAAGACGTTATTGCAATTGCAACATAATTATATGTTCCCGGTCCAGCCGGTAGACTCGTGTTAAAGTACAAGTGCTTCCATTTTCCTACGAAGCATATACAGAACTAGACTTCCAGTAAGTAAGGCACCGCTCCTGAAACAAAAATTTATATTTTTTACTACTTTTGTGGAAAAAAGCACACGGACCGCCAAATGGAAAATAGTTATTTTTTGTTTTATTTTATTACATTTGGACCGCGGTAGCCTAGTGGTATGGGCAATGGACTACTGAGACGAGGTCTCGGGTTCGATCCCAGATTTTACCATGGCACACACCAATGACTTTTCGATGCTTTTTCGAAGTTATGTGTGTATTTATCGCAGGTTTATAAGTCCCGGTTAATGGCAGTAGGCTCGCCACTTATTACATTGGGATCTAAACATAAATTGGCAAAATGTGCTAGCTCCTTTGCCCACCCCTTCGGGGATATAGGCGTGAGTTTATGTTTATGTATGTTTATGAAATTTGGAAAATTTACAGCAATACATTTATATGATAATCTTAAGCCTGGCCTGCACATTTATAAGTATTCACAGATAACAATCGTTCGTAAATAACAAAAAGAAACATAGTCTGTTACAAATATAAAGAGAAGCTGTTACTATCAATTAAGTATAACCACCGCCGATAATTCATCTTTTATCAAAGAAACTATTCGCTAGAACGCGCTTTACACATGTAATTTTGAACAGGTCGAGGTCTAATCTGCGAAACAGTTTATTGAAACATCTGCCCACCCATTTTATAAATGAGTTTTGTCTATCACTTCATGAGGGGGACATGGATGGTTACCTTGAACCATGGACGTTTAGAACATAAGGTCGTGATAAGGGTTTATTTTGCTTTATGCACTTTTTTATTAGCTATTACTATGCCAAATCTCATCCTCCTACATGCGCACAATTTTCGTAAAAGGGGTACAAAGATTTTGCTTCACGTGTTATAATGACATAACATAACATAAACTCACGCCTCTATCCCCGAAGGTGTAGGCAGAGGTGCTACCACCCACATTTCGCCAGTTTATGTTTAGGTCCCAATGTAATAGGTGGCGAGCCCATTGCCATTGACCGGGCACTTATAAACCTGCGATAAATACACACATAACTTCGAAAAGCATCGAAAATCATTGGTGTGTGCCATGGTGAACCTGGGATCGAACTCGAGACCTCGTCTTAGCAGTCCATTACATTACCCAACCATGTTAGAATGATGATAAAGTAAGATTGTTGAAAATAAATATATGAGATATATTATTTAAAAATTACTGTCGACAGGATGTCAACATGGCTGTAAATATTTATCAAGCAATCTTCTGATTTTACATAACTATGTAATGCTATAAAACACAATATACCTACCTACAGTTATTTCATGAAAACATAGTAGGTATTCCTTTAGTAATTTTTTATACATAAATGTATCATGGCTATGTATCTTTCAACGTATTCCATACGGAACCTAATACGACGAGGATGGATATGTCATCTGTTACTTTGAATGCTAATTTGGTACACTTAATTAATCCTATGAATTATTTAGCGTCGCAAATAGGAATCTGTATTAGGAAACCGCGGAGAACGGCGAGTATATTATAAATGCCAAAGTAGCTGAGTATGTGTATTACCTTTTCCCGATTAAACAGCTTAACCGATTTCGTTAATATTTGGCATAGATATAGTTTATAATTTCAAGACAGACAGTTTCCGCCAAACGGCAGCCGCAGCCGCAGCCGCAAGCAGTTACTAGTATTAAGTACTTACATATTCGTAAAATATTGTGTCCTCGGTGGCGCAACATTTCTATAAATATTTTAAGATAAAACGGAAATAAAAATACCTAACATTTATTCTGTTTATTTCAAAAAATATATACTAGCAATATTTTCTTTAATTTTAAAAATATACGATCATAATGTAATGGTCCGTGGCGAGCCGAAATAGCATCGTACCGAGTCTACGGCACCTGATAATCTGAACAGCCAAACACATTTGATGAGTCACTTGCCATAGAAAAGTTTAGTTAAATTGATATTAAAACACTTCAAACATTTAAGTATCACTTTCATTTCAGCTTTCTGTCTAATCCGGGTTGGTGAGTAGCCAGAGCCTCGTTCTTTGATCGGCAGAGGGCAACACGGGCAGGTGAGATTGGCTTGGGTCCCTAAGACGGGTCGGGACTCCTTTCTTATGTACAGTAGAACTCAAAAGTGCAGTAGCAATCCTACGCAACTATAGCGTCAACATTCTAACGCTACTTGTGACCTTTTTCTTTTAAGATAAGCCAGCGTCGCCTCGTATTGCATAGTAACATTACACACACATATAAGCGCGCCGGCCGCACGCTAAACCATTTTGAGCCTTGATATGCTAATGCACTTATGAGCTCTGACTGTACCTACTGAAAATTTGGATCGAAAGATTGCCTTTATATCCCTATAAAACTATGTTTGTGCAATGTGAAAGCTTTTCTGACGAGCGATACCATGCCAGGGCCCTGTTCGTGAGTGGTGGTTCCACTGGGAAACCAATTATGTTCTACACCAGGATATCTTTTCCTGGATCATATTTTAGTCAACTTCAACTCATTCACACGTCTTCACATCATTAGTAGGAATAGGACAGGAGGTACAGTAGGATTTATTGGTGTTTCCCTACGATTGAGAGGTCAATGTACTTACGTAATATATCTGAAATAACCTACTTTAACTATATGGAAACGGGACAGCTATGAAAAGTCGGATAACTGTGGTTTCTTTCTTGAACTTTTGACATTTTAGGCCGGTTATACACGAACAGGACCCCAGTGGTAATGATTGTTAGCCATTCTCGAACCACTATGGTTACAAAAACTGCCATTGAATTTTTGGGTTTATCAACATATACTTAAAGCTCAAAATCTCTGCGCTGCCAATTGCCCAAAGCTTCGAATTCGGGTGATTAGCAGCGCGCTCGTGGTTTAATGTACGTGTATATTAATGATTGTGGTTCGGTATGCGGTCGTAGCTTGAAGTAGTCGATGTTAGCTGCTACAAGCAGTCCGTGTATGGCCGGCCTAAGACAAATTTATTGGTAAACCAAATATTTACATTTGAAAGGCTTCTCATCATAAACATGTCGTTGAATTGTAAACATTATAATTTGGGAGCTAATATTATAATCCATAAGACGGTTTGTTTACAAAAATGTCGAAAAAAGCCCTTATGGATTGAATGTTTACAAGAATTTTATTGTTATGTTTTACGCACCTCATTTATAATTTATTATTTAATTCAGTGAAGTGTTACATAATCAAAATAATTATATCTTGTATTATGGACACATGAAGTGCACGGTGTCGGTGCAGTGGTTAAGGAGTTGGCCTTTCGATCGACTGGCCCCAGGTGCAAAACTGGCCATATACTCAAATTCCTACCAGCTTACCCTTCGCAGAGATAGAGATTCGGTAGAGTTGTTTAATTTTGACGTTTTGTAAGTTCCGTTATATTGTCTATATAAGAATTTTGAGTTTAAAATTTCGAATTATGATTTTGAGTTTTGAAATTTGGATTTTTGACAAACTAGATAGAAATAAGAAATATTTTTCACTTCTTACTTTTTCCTTTTCAACGGTTTTCACCCTTCGCCAGTTTTAATTCGCAATTTTTAAGGGGGAATATCCGTAATTTCGGTTATATTCATCATCATCATCATCATCATCATTATTTCAGCTACAGGACGTCCACTGCTGACATAGGCCTCCCCCATCGACCTCCAAATCGTTTATATTAGTAACAAATAAACTATAGTAGATATATTGATTCATACCACATCGCCATTCGCGCTGCCGTAGAGTGTTTATACACGCTGTACGTTGATACCTTGTATTCTTTGCTATTCTTGAACCGTTTCATTATTCTGTCAGCGCTGAAATGATATACACGAATGAGCCTGCTGATATCAAAATGTTGCAAGAGAAACTTTAATTGAAAATATATAGTTGTAGACTCCTTCGAGAAAACATTTAACGTCAGAAAATTAAATATGATACAATTTTATGATTACAAAGTATTTATATATCACGATATCTACCAATTTTGCAATGCGGATTATGTAAAAAGTAAAATCACTACAGAGTATAAAATAAAGTCGCTTTCTCTGTCCCTATATCCCTGTATGCTTAAATCTTTAAAATTATTCAACTGATTTTGAAGCGATTTATTGAATTGATTAAGAAACTATTGAAGCAAGACACAATTTTATGTTTTGAACCACTTGTCTGCTGTGTTTTGTCCCACGCGGAAACGGTCTCCCCTACCAGAGTCAGCGGGAGTGGTTACGTCGAATTCGAACCGACTAAAACCACACAGCCGTCTCGGGCCATTAGTTGCCGAGGGTGAGGTAGTCCCTGGCATATCTTTTACACTTTGGCTGGCCCAGTAGGCTCCCAAATGTGAGAATGCCGTGTCCATTTTTTCTCCAGTAGGGAAGTCATACAAGTCGATGCTTACTAACGGTTTCATGTTTAATATTTTAGTTAAAATTAAAGATAGAAATGAGGGTAGTTATAAACAAATGTTCTACAAATGACTGGATATTTAAGAGCCGTGGTCTATGGTGGATATTTAAGAGTCGTGGTCTATGGTGGATATTTAAAAGCCGTGGCCTATGGTTCCATACTTACGTGATATTAGCTTGAGAAGCTATTAGAGCAGTCCTTGTTCCATATGGTTTTATGTCTACGGACCCACAGCCGGCTAGGATAGACACCATCTACAACAAATAACATGTATGGCGATTACTAAATGAATAGATTAATAGCTGCTAGACTATGACTGTGGTGCACCTCTACCTCTACTATCGAGCAGTCTACAATCTATGACGCAGATTCTACAATGGTTCGCTCTGGCTTCGCCTTTCAGAGCAAGTTGGTGTAATCTACCAGCTTTATATGGAGGAATCCGTATGTTTACCCATAAAGAAGAAGAAACTCTCTAAGTTATGGAGTCCGTAAAATTTAATCGGCGTAAAATGTTTTACAAATTTTGGTAAGTATTTACTTAGGTATATAGAGCGATGGCTATAAGACAAGTCTAAAATAGAATGATGCTATTGTTAACCGGGGCCAAACTATAACGTATAACAGCTTATTCGACCGCTATCTATCTGTCGCGATGAAATATAGCGTCGAGCAGCACTCGCACTAGGATCAATCTTATTTATATCTCAACCTTAAATCAACCTTGACAGTGGTATGAAAAAGAAATTTTGTACATTAGAGAAATCAAACACCGCCAGCACTGGTTAAAAAACGTTCCGGTGTAAAAATAAAGATTTTCGCCTGTGACACTTGGGCATTATCAATCTGTTTTAACTAGCAGCGGAAAATCTGTGTATAGTAAAGTATGTATGTGAGTGAGTGAGTGTTTAAGTGTGTGCGTGTGTTCCTGGCGACATGCCAGCACTCGTGTGTCGCACGTTTACATAGCACCGGGCGACTCGCCGTGTATCAACACCCCGCTAGAAGGAAAACGCCTATCGACACTGAGCCGCCCGAAGTGACAATTATTACTACCATAACTGTTTCTTAACATATGACGGCTAATTTTGGCATCGAGGATCGGAACGATGCGGATGAACCCAACACACAGTGTTCGAATAAAAATAGCATTGTTTTCAAACCATTATGCAATTCCTATTGAGCTCTGCCAGATTGTGCACGATTTGGTTGCTATTGCCATAATTGTGTACTTAAAATAATATATTGATTCTATTGACCATTGATTGTATATTTTATGATGATCTTACGACATTACAGTGAATTGAAATTAAATAGTTTAATCATATGGGTCATGATGTGTTCGCAATGCAAGAGGCAGAGCCAGACCATTTGATTTAAATAGTTAAATTGCGCGTAAACCGCGGTAGCCTGGTGGTATGGGTAATGGACTGCTGAGACGAGGTCTCGAGTTCGATCCCAGGTTTACCATGACTTCGATGCTTTTCGAAGTTATGTGTGTATTTATCGCAGGTTTATAAGAGCCCGGGTTACTGGCAATAGGCTCGCCACCTATTACATAGGGACCTAAACATAAACTGGCGAAATGTGGGTACAGCACCTCAGCCTACCCCTTCGGGGATAAAGGCGTGAGTTTATGTTATGTTATGTTATAAATTACATAATTTTCTTTAACAATCGAAAAAAGGCGTACGATATAATCAAGTCACATTATGTATAATTATATCGTTGTAAAGTAGAACTAGAAACATGTAATCGATTCAGTTGTAGCTATTACAATGCTATACACAAGTTTGCAGATGTTGTTTCTGAGTAATTACGGATTGTTTTAGAAACATTCTAGATGTTGTCAAACCGTTGTGCGGAATAATTCGGTCATTTACTTTCTCGCTCGAATGATTTCGTTGGCTGTATTTTTTTCTAATTTGTTCAGGTTAGATTTCCGCGATTAAAATCGTATAAAATAAATCTTTCAAGCAGCGAGTGTTTGATGAATAGGTCATAATTTCAGCAGAGGGTTTCATTAATTTTTCAAATTAATTGGATAATATTATTTGGTGCAATTAAATGCCTTTATATTTCACAATTACAAACAGTCAGATTAGACTTACTGACGGTTCAAAACCTTTTTAGTTTTTCTCATACCATTAAGATGGCTAATACTTTTTGTTCTAATATTTTTAATACACCTTTAGTAGGTAAAGGTGTATTAAAAGTATTAGAATCTTTTGGGGTGTGATATATTTCAAAGCAATTTTAGGAAAATATATGATTTGAAGGCATATAATACGCTTTGCACATACATTCCTAATCTTATCTTTTGGGATATGTAATCCCGAAAGATTTGGCAAACAAATATTATCAAACATGCACCCTGGGTAAATGTAATGATTTACATTCCGAAATTTGTGACAAGCGAATGTTGACAAAGCAATGCATTACAAACAATATCATTGAATCTTTAGATAACTGGTGAGATTGTTTATAAACTTGGACTTATCCAATTTTGTTGGGACTTGGGCATAGTTTCGACCTAATTAGTATTGTTTTTCCTTTTTGAGGGTAGTTACAACATCGAATAGGGAATCCTCCAAAACTGTGTGAATTCATTACATACAGTTTCACTTTGAGGTGCAGTATGCGAGAATCATGCTTCGGAGTTGGCCTAGGGTGTAAAGCGATTTTTTCACGGAATTTAACCCCCACAATGTTCACTTATGTTCACCTTTTTTTTCGTGCCAAAAATCCCCACGGATACCCACCTTCTCCACCGGGGGCGGTTGGGAAGGTTATGTTGGACTCGAACCGACTAAAACGCACGCCATCTTTGGGTCTTTAGTTGCCGGAGGTGAGATAGTAGTCAACATATCACTCGCACCCCGGCAGACCCGGGGCCGTCTCTTTCAAGATGACCGCCGTTGGGTGCACTTATGTTCTCCTGGACTACAAGTGCAGACATTTCCCCCTCATGCGCATAAGATAAGGAACGAGAGCTGCCTACTTATTACTCTATATTATTATAAGTGCTTAAGACAGTAGGACCTATAGGAAAAATGATTTTGATAGATTTACCTGTCCCACGTTGATGCTACGTGCAGCAAGTGCCTGGACATGCAGTAACTTCGGCCGGTGACTCGGAGGATCATCCCCAACGAGGTTCTGTAATAATGAACTAGATACATGTCTATTTGCACAGTAAAAGATGCAATAACAATCACATCTCGGTAAGCAGTAGTCCAAAAACAGGTCTAACTGTAGTACTTCGATATCACATATAGATTTTGTGAGGTCATGTGGCAGTAGCTTCGCGGAAATTAAGCAGATTCGCGACGTAGCCAGACCGGAAAGCGGACACTGAGGTGGCAACTTCGGGTGTGACTGGGATTAAAGTAACGATAATGATGAATACTTACTTCTTATTTTAGAAAATGCGGATACAATTTCTTTACTATTGTTAGATATATCCAAATTATTGATGTTTTTGTAGGAATTTTTCCACACATTAAGTAAAAAGACATTATAGTGGGTTATAGTGGATTTCTCGATATTGCACTTCCAATGTTGGTCAAGTTCACTTGCGTGTAAGGAAATTTGCATAAATAAGTCAATGACAAATGTGTGCGTGTGCAGACACGTAACTGTTGACGTAACGTTACCAAATCAGCGCTTCGGCATGTCACAAGCAACGGTACACAAAAAAGAGTTCCAAATTACAGTACCCGGCCTTTAGGTTGGCACGTCGGGAAAAAGAGTGGGAATTCGGTTAGGATTAGCTTGCTTCAGTTTTGTAGAATGTACTCTTCCTGTCTTGCACAAGAGACACTTGTGCTGCCGACACTGTATGATGTTAAATTTTAAGCGGTATCGCACAAAACAGCTCGAAAAGCCGGATTCTCAGATAAAGACCTTGATAGCAATCCGGACACCACGTTGTGAGGATGGTGATAAATGAGGACTAACTACCTATCAGTCTAACCAGCCTTGGCCGTGTAGGTAATACCAACCTAACTGTCGCAACATTTTTATTGATACTTCGAATGTGAATTTAAATTCTTGTAATTTTTTATCAAAGTCGATTAAGACCTCGAATGATGCAAACATAAGCCGTCCCTAATATTTGGCTGTACAGAGTGTACAGGTCCTAGCTTACTCCTAATCTGTGCTATTGAAGTCAGTGGACTGTGATAGCAGTGGCTGGACGTTGGCTAATCTATACATAGATAACTACAATGAAAATTGTAAAACAAATCAAATTTGGCAATATATGCCATTAGATTAGATTGTAATTCAAACATGAATTAATCGCAATGATAACTTGATCAAAGGAAACAGCATATCCTTGATACTCTGAGGGTTCAAATTCTGGCCATTACACTACCGACGTGAATCCACTCCTAACACAAGTCTTGGAGCTTAACTAGGCTTAGAGCGAATATTAGTAATATCGGTAGCTAATACTTTAAAAAAAAGTCCTATCCAGGACAAAATCCCTTTAAAGGTCCTTTAAGCAGGGCGTGAAAAAGTATCTGACGAGGCCGTCAAGCTGAGCGCCACCATTGTAGCACTGTACGTGTTTGCAATGATGACCCTTTTGCATGAGACTTAGTCTTCAGCTTAACATCAGGCGAGAAGTCAAATTGACATGCCATAAAAAAATTAAACTACAAGTTACGTAACAATTATAGAAACATCCAGGTATAGTCGCGTAAAAAGTATAGAAGCTACATCTTTGCATTTATAACTGTGAATATTTAAACTGGACAAACATATAGGATGATTAATAGCAACATCTGCCGTACATCACAACTAGTATTCGGAGTATTAAAAATATCACACAGTGGGATTCCGTCAAAACTTTTAGCACAGACGTTTCTCGTCTTTCGTCAAGTCTTACAATTGCTGGCTCGTGAACAACATCGTAATGTATGAGTAACACATAGTTAAAAGTTATAACTCTTTCTATAAATATGAATGATGAGCGACATAATGTCATTTGCATCCATTCCGAGAATAGATACTTGCGCTTTCAGCTTTCAGTCAATTTCAACAGTAGCCACGTATCCTATCCTATCCTAGTATTATTACAAATTTAAAAGTTTGTGGAGATATTTGGATGTTTGATATTCAACCAGGTTCTGGCTGAATGAATCTAGCTGAAATTTGGCACAGAGATAGACAATAATTATTATTTGGTACAGGGATAGATTAAGGGCTGGAATAGCAATAATTTGGCACAAGGATAGATTTTATAGACTGGAATAACAATAATTTGATACAGGGATAGATTTTATATTATGTGGAATAACAATAATTTGGTACAGAGAGATTTTATATTTGATATAGGGATAAATTTTACAGTCTGTGGAATAATAATAATTTGGTACAGGTTTAGATTTTATAGTCTGTGGAATAAAAATAATTTGGTACAGGGCTAGATTATAGTCTGGAATAACAATAATTTGGTACAGGAATAAATTATAGTCTGAAATTACAATAGTTTGGGCTACTATATAGTGATAAAAATTACACGCAGACGAATCAGTGGGCAACAGCTAGTTGGTTATCATAATGGGCGACGATGTTTACTCACAGATCTTAGAAGACTCTCAGAAACTGATTATTGCGATTCAATCGAGTAAGTCAATGTAATGTAGCAGATAAGTACAGTGGGCAACAAAAGTTTCTGGTCAATATGAAACTGAAATTATATGAAGTGATGCTACTACACTACTACTAGTCTTTGAAGCTACTGGATAATAGGTCTACTTTTTAATGTAATTAAGTTTGAGATACTTCCTGCATGCGTACTGATTTTTTATAAAGGAACAAGACATCGATCTAGTTAACTTTATTAATGCTATCTATGTTACTTTTGGTTAAATTAGACTTAGGCTTGCATTTGCATGGCCCGTTATGTTCGCAAGTGGTAACCGAGATCTATAGACTTGTGCAATTCTTCAAATTTAATGGTGTCCAGGCACGGTAGCGTAAGAAAGGTAAATATAAGTAAAGCTTACCATATAAGGTATAGCGCCTCGTATAACGTTGACTTTGTTGGCGAAGGGCGAGAGGGCTGCTATCGTTTCGGTTGGCCCCACTGGCCGGTACTTGCCACTGTTCTCACAGGCCATCCAATGACCGAGGCGGATCAAGCAGTAACCTACACAGAAATATAATGGTTAATAACTATCAGTAATACTAAAGTTATAAATGTGAAAAGATTTGATGTTTGTGATACCATAACTCTCTAACAGCTGAACGCCTTTGGCTGAAATTTGGTACATAATAGTATGGATTGAAACACTTTTATTGGGCTGCGGGAACGGAATCAAATTATATTCGGACGACGCCACGGGCAACAGGTAATGTTATATTTTGCTGTTATTTTTTTTACATTAGGATACGTCAATTTTTACTCCACCTGGCATGGTGGTAATCTGAATGCATTGTCTCCAGAAAGAGGGTCACCTTGACAACATGTAAAATGTTACAATGGTGACGTCTATTTAGACAGCTATATCAGATGCGCTTAAAGGACCCGATACTGTAGGAAACAGGAAACGCGGGCTATTTTCGTATTAAAATATTAATTACAAATATTGCTCGGAACACGTTCCGCTTTCAATTTGGGAGAGTTTCTGTAAGAATTCAGTCAGTTTATATCCTCCCATGAACGCCAGCGCTCATAGAAGTCGCTAATTTAATACTTCCAGGTGCTTGGTGCTTTGGGGAATGGGAGACAGGTAGTCAGTTCTCGTTACTTTTTCGATGTCTCTGATAGAGGACCGCGTAGAACTGCAGTGCAATGCATTAATCGTCAGTTCAAGGCTGTGCTTTACGTTGAGTTCGTCATAGAGCTCGACGCTGTATTCTTAGAGAATTGTATTGATGCAATGCATTTCACTAAGCGTGGGCTCTAGGCTGAATGCTTAGAGAATTGCATTGCTAGACTTGGAAGTGTATCCTTCCGAGTATCAGCCTAATGGAGCAAGAAATGCCTTTCTAACACAAAGCAGTTAGACTTGGTAGGAGAGAATTAGTGATGGACCGATTTTTGGAAATACAACGTCATTTTAAGGTCTTTCCAAAGCCACCTAGGACATTAAGACATAGAAAATGGACGCAGAAATCCAGCCTCTCAAACATAGACAGCATATCTCATAAATAAGAATTCGGTTTAGAATTTTAAATGTATGATTTATAGAATAGAACTTTTCATTCATATATATTATATTTTATCTTGTTACGATGACAGAAGTGAACGATATAACAATTTTAAAGCTAACACCCCTCGAACTAAGGCAAACAATATTAAGAATGAATGAAAGGAATGTACAGACACTAAATAACGTTGATATGATTGATTCGAAACTGAAGTAGCGTTAAAACGAACGGTAATCCTGGTATTAAATTAGATAAATCCAACGGGATGCGTTGGAGCGTTAGTTATACAAACACAAAGCCTGCAAAGAAAACACAAAAATAATTATACATTTCGAACGCACATTACGAGCAAGCAGCCGATGGATTACGTCATCAATTACGCCAAAGCTGTCTGCGTCACGGCCTTTTATCAACGAGGTGAATGTTACAACTATGTACCTATACATGAAGCTCATTTAATTTTCTTCGATACATTTCTATTTAATTTTACTTATCTAGAATTATGGATACATTTGGTAAGTCCGTTATCAAAAACGAATGCATTTTTAACAAACAATACGTGAGATTTTCTGATTTTCATTCTAATAATTGGCCTTTTAAATAATTCGGTCCGCTGTCAGTGTATCAAGAATATAATATTGTGTTTCAATTGAAGAGCATCTTATGTTGAGACAATTGAAATAGCCCAGTGAAGTTAGTGGTATTATCATTATTATCAGTAGATAATAATGATAATACCACATCCAAAGTACGTAGTACGTAGCGGCGAACTACGTACCGCCATAGTTTTCCGCCCTCTTGGTAGCCAGATCCCGATCGCGCAGCACCTTCGATTCATTTCACGTGTATTTCTAATCCCGTTCCTGCTGTATCTTCTAATTAACAGGGGTCACATAAGAATTCTATCTCCGTCTCCTGGTTCTAAACTACATCTCCAACAACTTTCAACCAAATCGGTACAGCCGTTCTTGAGTTATAGATAGTATAAATAACACCTTTCTGACTTACCTGAGCAGTAAGAGTCCCAGCCGGCTTCGTGATATGATTGTTTGACATTAAAAGGTCGACTAACTCTTATGTAATTGACACCATTTTGTAGTTTTTTACATTTGCCTTCTGAGAAGAACTCGTACAAACTGAAACAACAATATAAATTATAACAAATTAATAGTGCTTGAGAATCGTTTTATATAATTTTTAATGATTTATCAATCTAAACTAACTAAAATTGTTTAGATTTTACTAGCTGACCCGCGCAACTTCGTCTGCGTCACCCTGTTTTTGCAACATTTTTCACTTTTGCACCGCACCAGTCGGTTGTAGCATGATGTTATATACATATAAACCTTCCTCTTTAATCATTCTATCTATTAAAAGAAACCGCATCGAAATCCGTTGTGTAGTTTTAAAGATTTAAGCATACAAAGGGACATGAAAAATAGGGACAGAAAACGCGACTTTGTTTTATACTATGTAGTGATTTAATACAGTAGCCTCCAGTACACCAATTAAAATACTTCCACTTCAGTACACAATCCATAGACATAACTTAGTAACTAAATAATTTATATCTAACTATACTCTATTTGTTTAGGTACTTAAATAAAGGTGAACAATCTTGTGGCAACTTTTTATAACTACATAGTTAGTTCGATACCAGTTTTTACTGTATTTTTCTTCTTTTTGTGAATAGCCGTTAAGAGGGACACTATGTCATGGGCCGTGCGTTTACTGTTAGATGGAGAATAGGACCCCGATTATCCTATTGTAACTGCCATTGAATTTTCGGCTTTATATACATACCGTTTAAGATAAAAATTCATTACATAGTTTCTTTCACTCTACACAATGCCATTCAATTTTAGACTATAAGCTCATAATTATATAGACTAAAATTCAATGGCATTTTTTGCAATCTCATTGATTGACAATTATTATTCCTTAGTCCCCTTCTACGACAAGCACGAAAAAATATGGGGTGGCCTACCCCACTCCATTGGGAACCACCACGGCACTTGTATACAGCCATTGTAATTACCTACGATTGAAAAACAGTGGCCATGAGTTTTTAATGCCAGAGATTTAGCAACATCAGCGACTAGCGTTTTTTTGGTGCGAAATGTATATACATGTGGTTTATTTTTCTAAGCTCTCTGATTAATAGCACAAAACTATCTCTTAACGCAAATTTGTCTGCAAACTGTATCTGCAAACCACTCTTTTAATGATATGATTATAACTCTGAGAACACTGAATCGTTTTAATAAAATAAACACGCGAAGATGTAACGCCTCTCGTTAAAATATTCGGAAAACATTCAAATGAATAGGTAGGAATAGGTTTATCTAGTCGTTATACGTGTAAGAACCAAGAAATAACCCCGTACCTGGGGTTATTTCTTGGTTCTTACACGTTTAACTTCTTACGGTCTTACGGTCTTACGGTTTAATTTTTAACCCCCAAATGAAAACCTAAGAGTGCATGATATATTCATTTGTTTGTGTACAGTCAGAGCTCATAAGTGCATTAGCACATTAAGGCTCAAAATGGTTTAGCGTGCGGCCGGCGCGCTTATATGTGTGTGTAATGTTACTATGCAATACGAGGCGACGCTGGCTTGTCTTAAAAGAAAAAGGTCACAAGTAGCGTTAGAATGTTGACGCTATAGTTGCGTAGGATTGCTACTGCACTTTTGAGTTCTACTGTACTTTGCTAGTCAAGAGGGAGGTAGGACGTGACTGTATGCCTAGTCATTTGGTGCACTTTTGTAAAGGGCAATCAATTTGATTCAATTTAACAATACGCGTTTATTGTCAACTTGAATTTCTTCACCACTCCGCATTTATTTTTTAAGAGTAGGTAATAAATATTCTAGGACAATCTACGCACTACGCCGCCTAGACCCATGGTAATCATAGTTTAACTAGCTTATGTTATGTTTTCTAAACATATATAGATTATACATTGAAATATCCAGACCAATGAAAATATTCATATTCATGCGCAAACGCAAAGAGATAAAACATCCCTAAGTAACTAAAAGTCACTAAAACCAAAAACTGTGCATGTTACTTTTACTTTATTTATAAGGAATATTGTACCCGGAATTACTATAGTAGGTATTCGTACTAACCCTTTAGCTAAGCTAAATGATTTGTATAGAGAGTGGGTTCATGTCAGTAGTTAAATTGCCAGGATTTGAACCGCGATTGATCGTGACCCTCAATTGTAAGGTCAACCTCTTGACCTACGGTTAAGTTACGGACAGATTATACGTACTAATTTATAGTCTAGAATTAATTAAAGCACTATGACTGTTTTCTTTTCTATGTTATTCTGCTCGAGAGTTGCGTGCCGCAAGGCCGCTTAGAATTGATATCCTAGAAGTAATTTATCATTACAATTTTCTATGGTTAGTTACAAAAATATTGCAGCAGGTACATTTTCAACATAGCAGAGGTACCTACTTGCTGTGTCTTCAAATAAAAGAAAAACAGGGCGATTTTTTGGTTCGAATCCCGTTGAAGCATGCATTTTTCCTATTTAAATTTGATTTGAACAGTTAGCATAGCAAATAGCCTGACTAGGCATTATATCCCAGAATGTATAAGAAAACATGATTCTATCACAATAATACCTATACCTACCTACTTTAGATTGAGCACGCAACGCTCGAAGCTCGAGTGTATAGAATCGAGATGAATTTTCAATTCTTAACAGGAAAGTCACACAAAACGGTTAATAAACAGTGTTATTTTTAGGAATTTTACTTATAAATATTAAAAGTCCATATTCGGGACAGGACTTTAAACGGCGCACACAATTTAAAAAATACTTAAATACAATATCTAAAAGTCAGCCAAAACCTAAAAAGTTAAATCTTCAAAATATGCTAAACCGTATTTCACCAGTTGGTGAAACAAGGTTTGACATATTTTTTTCTAGTTGCCCTGAAAAACAATACGTACCTACTACCCGCGCACGCGGCGCGTACCTATGTACCTACTACCTGTAGGAAATTAGTCATATACTTAGAGGGATTATATCACCTAAGTTAAGATGCTTATAACACAGGAAGAGTACATTCACGTCAGTATTGTTATGACCAGAATTCGAACCCGGGAACAGTCGATCGTAAAATCAATTCCTTAACTATTAATTCAATTCACATTCTGGTTACATCTAGTTCTATAAAAAATATATTAGTTTTTTTGCTATGTCAATTTGATGGCAGACAAGTATACGGCCCATTATTTTTACGAATATTTTGCACACCCACACCCGTGGTGCAGACCCTGTAGAAACCCTTCTAATGTCCCCTTGAAGAACCCCATATTGTAGTAGCTTGTGAAAATCACAGCAGGGAGTTCATTCCACAGCTTGAGCGTGCGTGTGATTATAGTTTCTTACATACCACTCCTTCCTTAGTTACTTTCATACTTGTATATTAGGTACTTACTCTTGCAATGCATTCGACTTCCAAACTTCATCAAACTTGAGCTTCTTGGACATTTCACTTGATATGTACTTTGTATCATATAAATTGGGTAACATATTATGAATATTTTTCTTAAACACAGAATATTTGCTTGGCATAGGTCCGATGAACTGATTATGGAACAAGACAGTGTCCAGAAATATATTGTGGCCAACAATAGGCTTCTGCGAAGCTTCCAGGAGATATATTATTTGCGAGAAGCCTAGTAGATGATTCATTAGATTATCTTCCAATATTGCCATGGGTGCGCCATTTGCGCCTTCTACATATTTGTCTCTATATACAAGAATCTGGAACAAAAGAAATAATTTTATTAGCAGTTTTTTTAGGGCATGTTAATGACCCATCAGGTGGTAAGCTGCAGACAGTCTCAGGAAAGAGGGTTCCCATTACAAACACGTTAAGCTGCAGATAGTCTCAGGAAAGAGGGTCCCCATTACAAAAACATACAGAGTTACAATGTTGGCACTCAGCTTGACAGGCTCATCAGATGCTACCTAGTCACTTTGTAAGTCAAGGTTGTGATAGTGACTACTTTAGCATGCAGATTGAGCCACCTCGGCTCTTCGAAGTACGTCAATAGGCTGTTCACCCTGCTGGTAACTTCTCGGAGCGTACCTAGGTTTTCGAAGTGGTCCTGTATGCGGCGGTCACAGGATAGTGTAGAAGCATATCATATGCTTATATGGGCCGCTGTTTCCTCTTCCATCATGCAAGCTCTGCAAAGACGGCTATCTGTGTATAGTATCCTATCTAGTACCATTCATAGGGATTGCTGAGCAACAGAGGACATACGGCGGCTTAACGTGCTCTCAAAGGCACGAAATATTTGCACTGAGTGGGGACCGCCACAAAAGCTGTCTGTTAGTGTAGTATGACCCTGCACACGAAAAGTGTGAGTGAACTTTTATTTTTTTAATTATGTCCAAAAATAGTACCAATCTATGTACTAGTATAAATTACCTTCTTACTATTACCTAAGCTATCTGTAGTGAGCACGTTAGGGAAGCGTATCCGGATTTCACTATGCACTAAATAGCGGAGTACAGGGCTCTCCACATCTAAATACATGGTGCCTTCTTCACTAATGCTGAGCCACCTGTAAGTATGATAAAATATTGTATAAGTTTACAGTATTAATCTGGTTATATCTATGACAAAACCTCTCACTATAATAAAACTGTGCATGATCTAGCTTAGATATTTCTGTAGTCAACTAATCCAAATAAGAAATGCAATTACCCTACAATTTTCTAACTATTATTTTGTTGTAAATATATTATTTCTATAATATAACATAAACTCACGCCTTTATCCGCGAAGGGGTAGGCAGAGTACTAGCACCCAGCTTTCGATGTTTGTTTAGGTTCCAATGTAGCCTGCGATAAATACACACATAACTTCGAGAAGCGTCGAAAAGTCATTGGTGTGTGCCATGGTAAAACCTGGGATCGAACCCGAGACCTCGTCACAGCAGACCATTACCCATACCACTAGGCTACTGCGGCTACTCCTAGATTCTACTACTACTAGATCTGATATCTAGAAAATTATTAATACCTTAATACCTATTATATATATATCTATCATAGTATGAATATATATGGTATCTATATATCATAGTATGTGAATAATACTAACTTAGATACTTGAGAACAGCAATCTTGTAGAAACCTTTCCTCTGACATTTCTAATGCTTGTGTAAGCTTTTGAAGCATAGTTTTATCTTTCAAATCTTGTCGTGCTCTTGCTTCTTCAGCCTTACTTAAAAATGGAAGCCCCTCATATAAGAACTGGAATCAAAATAAGAAATCATAAATATATATTCATGTATAACAATGTCAAGAATGGTCGAGTATGAATAATACTTTGAGAACATATAACTTTATGTATTCCTGCGGCAAAATCCTGACGAATACCTTTTACCAAAATCAGAGAGATTGGTTAGAAGTAGAACTATAACCAACCGGTTAAGAACATTGAACACATTATGGACAATGCAAAGATGCGCAACAATTTGTCTCTTCACACATCGCAACAATAAAAATAGTGCAGGTCGCACGACTTGTTGCACGGCAACTAGTATCATCACGCAAGTATGCAAGTTCTACTTCTACACTGCCAACCCAATTACCTTATTGAAGTCAAATTTGTGCTTGCATAGGAACTTGAGAGTAGAAGCTTGGAATATAAAGGACTGGTCGACATCAGCAAACGTTTGTGGACGCAAGTGGAAGGTGTATCCAGTAGCATTATAACTATCCAAGTCTCGATCATACACGAACATGGTCAACCCGACTTGTGTCATCATCATTTTGCTCACTTCATTTTTCAAGTTGTTATATCTTTCTTCGTTTGTGTCAAACAATCTGTAATTGATAAGCATTATATTGTATGATTTGAGATTGATATGGTCATTGACATTAGGACCTCAGACTTTGAGGTAAAAATATCTAACACTACTGGAACTTATGTAAAGATGATGATGATTATGATCATTGACATTAGACTCAATTAAAACTCAGCCCTGGAAAACTAATTAAAAATTGAAATATTTATATTAATACTCCAACATGGGATATGTACCATGAAACAATTTGAAAGTACGAAGATCAATACCCGCTAACAACTAACTCGGTGGTCGTTAGTACTTCTGTAAAATATCAGATGCAATATTATACTATTAATGCATTATAATGATATTAATGTCTCCTTTTCTGTAATTTAAATAGCCGATATAGTCCTTATTTAGAAACAAGTACCTATTGGCTTATCTGTCGACTACTACATACATTTTCCCTTGCCACTGAATCATTGAGGAAATGTAGCATAGGAGAGGTTTAAATGTATAGGTATGTTCTGCTGACAATACTGCTGTTAATATGAGATAAATTATGAACTTTTTTTCGTTTTATTTTCAAAATATTCAATATTAATAAGTTTTATGCTATAAACCCTGAATAAAAAAGAATATATGTACCTGTGTTTGTATATATCTCCAGAGAGGATGGCTGTAAACTCTGCATCGAAGCCCACAAAACAAGATTTATTCAAATCTTTGGTTATATTTTCTAGTTCGTCCGCAAAGTTGTCCTTTGTTATTTCCATTGTAATTTACTGTTAATAAAAGTCAGGATCAGTTTATATTTTTTTCTTATTCATAGGAATATACTTAATAATTAGTTTAATAATCCATTTCCAAGTAAAAATACCTCTAGAAAAATGTTTTTGGAAAACAAATATCTGTAATTACTGTCATCTGCCAATTTTGACAGATCAGTTGTCAAAGTAAACTAATTATGGAGCAGAGTCTTTTGAAATATTTAGTCATTGCCTCACTTAAAAGTGATTCAAAATTATTTAAAAATATGTATATATCTATCATCTTGAATGATACAAAGAAGATACATTCAAAAGATATTCTCTCCAACCCATGAAGTCTAATACAATATGTGTAGCATAGTTGGTCAGAGCATTCTCCTCTAAAGGCACTGAATGCGGGTTCTACTTTTCGCTTTATTCAATCTATAAGATTTTTGTTGCCCACGCCTACCTTTTCTGCAAACTGTGACACTACTTGTTAATTAAGCTCTGCTGCTGACTTCCCTTGTTTATACGGATGGATGCAAATAAAGACTATGACTATGACTACCTACGAGTAGACAGTAGTTCGGTGAAAGTAAAGATAAACCAAATAAATACCTAATGGAAAAGAGGATGGAATGAATGAAGGGGTGGATCCTAGGCTTTAAAGTGCAATACTTGAATGCAACCGAATCTTGGGCTCGAAAAAAATGTTTTCTAATTTGTTACTTACCTGACCTCCTGACATTTAAATATAGGCGTCTGTATAGACTTAAAGTCTGAAGCTTGTGAAGCATGCTTACCAAGTCGATAAGGAGTCAAAAAATATTTTACACAGTGCTGTCTACACCGTCTAATGCAGATAACAATACATAGATCGTACATTTTTCTTGAAATATATATAGGTAATATAAACACCCAGACTAATGGAAATGTAGGTACATATTCATGCATAGGTACAAACACACATACAAGTACATATATTTAGTAAGTACCAGAGTAGGAATCTAACCCGCGTCCCCTCGACAGCAAATAACAGACGGACGGTAGGCCTAGAGGAGGAGGAGGTCTAGGATGCACGAGATACACATACCTATTGCCATGGTTCAATAAGTTCCAACTTTAAGTACAACAAAACACAAGAACATTATAAAACGTTTACGCAAATTAATATTTTATTATTTGGACTATTATGGTTACTATCATTAGCAGGATATTTAAGTAAGTGTACATGTAAGATGTATTGTTTTGAGCACAAGATATTTCGGCACTGTTACAGACTGTTACAGATTGATGAGGCCGTCAAGCTGAGCGCCACCATTGTAGCACTGAACGTGTTTGCAATGGTGACCCTCTTTCATGAGACTTTGCCTTCAGCTTAACATCAGGCGAGGTGAAGTCAAATTGACGTGCCATAAATAAAAAAATAAACTTTGGTACCTACTTAGAATATGGCACTTGCAAGCTGCAGTAGTAGTAGTAGTAGTAGTAGTAGTAGTAGTAGTAGTATCTGTTCAAGTAAATTTTATAGCAATTTGCAAGCTACCTTTTCCTTCAGGGTTAAATCGGATAAAGTGAAGTTCCAGCCCTAATTTCGATCATCCAAAACGTATCCACATTGTTCAGTTGGGTTGAGCATTGCCTCTGTAACGGACTGGTCATGGGTTCAAGTCCTGTTTTCAATGTACAACTTATGTACCGATTTAAATCTGTAGAAAAACATTAGTGCTGTATTAGTTCAATGACAAATCTTGGAAATTTGGACAACTTGAATATCAAATAACGTAGAATGTATATACAAATAAGTCTATCAATTCCAAGGTTCATGGATAGGTAGGTACAATGTACCAGTTCTTAGTAAGTACCGTACCTACTTATTTACGTTTAATTATTATATAGGTATTGAAAATTACACCACTTACATAAGAACTTTAAACAACTTGCACGCTGCAATGGTGGCAGAACTGGAATTTAATAACAGTTGCACAATATTACGTTGCATAACTTCAGTGAGAGTTCATTCTTGGACGCGTCAATTTACTTCCGAATTGGAGCCCCAATCGGACCTCTGGTAATGCGATCGTCCGAGCGTGGGGGTGCAACAGAGTGTTGCAACTTTGCTGAAGGCAAGAACAACCAGTCGCCACTTAGTGGCAGACACGACGTATCGCGCGGTCGTTCTGCCCAACGGGCCTCTCACTCGCCGGAACGATCAAAACAAAACTTTTATACATAAACATGTAACTTAGTAATAAAGTAACATTGAATATATTTGTGCAATCATGACGTCAGATAAAGAGAGTACTGAAGTGCGTGATTTGTCGTCGCTCAAGCCTAATTACATGCTTATGTCCTTGCAGAGGATATTAGTGCTGACTGTAATATTAGCTGGGGTTGTTGTGGTGGTGTACTATACGCCGATGCCAGGTATTTATGTTTCATTCATATCGAGTTATTTCATTATAGAATCAAGAATTTATTGAAGGTTACTTCATGAAACAGTTGCTTTTCAGTTACTTAGTACCTAGTATTAAAAAACTTGATTCAAAATAGTGATTGCCGTATTAGTATTACAAGTTTTGAAAAGGAATATAAAGAAATATGATCTCCATCACGTTTCCCAGTCTAAATTATAATAAGATGTGGTGTTTATTGTGATTGTCATTGAGTAAAATATATTATCTTGTCATCATCATCGGCGGAGTTAGTATAAGGCCTCCCCAACTCTTCGCATCTTGGAAGACCATTAAGGGTAGAGCTGTTCGATGGCATCATCATCCTATTGAATAAATAATAAATTCTAAAACATCATAGTTGCTTTAGCTGTTAGGTTAGATTGAGATCGTTAAAATATTTTTAATTATAATACTCACCATATAAGAATGACTTATCCTATCCTATATTTAAAATTCTATTATGCTTATACTCCATTAGGTACTTACTGGATTGAAATGAAAAACCGGATTATCGGATATAAATCTAAAGCTCTTTGTTTTGTTTTTCTACCTCGAAGTAATACTATTGTTTGTTAATTTTGCAGAAGCGTATTTCGAAAACTGCGATCGCGAGTGTCATGAGTTGGATTGGCCTATGATATGCAGAGTCAAACTAGTCATCGAGGTCTACAAGACACTTAGCAAGTAAGTGTTCACCAGTACTTTCAATTAATTTTAATCGTCATCTACCATAATTAATCATAATTAAATAATAAATCTGTCAAATATAAAAGCAAAATGTATTTAAAACGTTTTTATTGTTTACGTTTTAGTCTTTTTTTCTCCTAGTTCTTATAATTACTATTCAAATTACAGGTCTTGTGGGAGTTGTACCGAAAAAGATGGCGGGGATTGTCCAGCAACATGCATATCGGCCGATGGCCGAGAACGAGGTGTACTGTCAGCGAATAGAGAACTACCTTCACCGACTCTTCACGTATGTCACAACGACATCTTAGTTGTGGACGTAGTACATCGTGCTCCTGCACATGCTCTGTCAATACACTGGCGAGGACAACCACAGAAAGAGACTCCATTTATGGATGGAGCTCCCATGTTAACACAGTGCCCACAACCAGCGTACACTACATTCCAATACAAGTTCCGAGCCTCAGCAGTTGGCACGCATATGTACCATGCACATTCTGCTGCTGATGCTGCCGACGGTCTCTCGGGAGCTTTAATCGTCCGCCAGTCATCTCGCTTAGATCCTATAAGAAAAATGTACGACATTGATGCCACTGAACACACAATATTTGTGAGTGAATGGGGCCATTCAATGGGACCTTTAGCAGGAATCATTTCAAGTATTCCTGACGCGGAGTCTCTTCTTATAAACGGTAAAGGACAATCACCGGAATCGCCTGATGCACCTCTCTCTTCATTCAATGTGAAATATGGTAAAAGATATAGATTCCGCTTAGCATATGGTGGAGGATCGAAAAGTTGTCCTATTAAATTTTCAATTGATCATCATATTTTAGAGGTTGTCACTTTGGATGGACATCAAATTGAGATGGAACGGGCAAATTCTATCGAGATAGGGAGAGGGGAAAGAGTTGATTTTATTCTTGAAGCTAAGAACGTACCTGGTGTGTATAAGATCAATGTAAAGGCGGTTAAATCGTGTCAAGACAATTTAGAAGGTACAGCGAACTTAGTGTATGAAAATAAGGAGCAAAAAGTGTTACATGTAGACGATAAAGTGTTAGAATCTGAAGTGCATCGTGAGTTGACAACAGTTTCTAGTGATAATTGTGTTTCTGAAAATGTGATATGTTTGAACGAGCTACACTCAACTAACAAGATCCCTGGAGAGTTGGTGGGGGCAGTTGACCAGATAATTTATGTACCATTTAATTACTCCACGAAGCAAATTTCGGCGAAACGCGTTGGTGAGTAATTTAATTGTATATTGTTAATACACTTTCCTTTGCATAAGACTGTGGTCAATAGTATTTAGTGTTGTGTACGTTTTTCTGACGTTATAGCAGCTTAGTATGACTAAATTTTTTTACAAAAAGCAAGTCAGAAGGTATAAGTAGGTATTTATTAGCAAAAACTGTTTGACCTTTGAACATAGATTGAGAACACAACGTTATGTTTAAAATTAATTTCTTCATATGAGGTTGTTGACATAGAAGCAGAAATCTTTGCATCTCAAATAAATAATTAATGTATTGCAACTGGTAATGTTATGATATTATTATAACCTCACTTGATGGTAAACTGAAGGAAAAGTCTCAGGAAAGAGGGTCACCATTACCAACACGTACTACAGTATTACAATGGTGGTGCTCAGCTTGACGGCCTCATTAGATGCTTAATAGAGTAATTGCTAATTATGGAGTAATGGCTAAATTTATTTATTTCTGATGCGAAACCTCGCTCGGGTGAGACCCTGACCGACTTTAGCCGCCAACGTACTGTTGGGAATCAAATCTCCCTCAACGATAGAGAGGTACGCGCGAAAACACGACGCGCGCTGTCACCCTTGGCCTGTCATAATAGTTTTATACATTTATTTCTTATTCAGTAATATTAAAGTAGATAGGTACGTGTTAAATTAGGAAATAAGTATCGTTTATAAGATGTACAAAATAAATTATGCTCTACAAGGTATAAAGAATTCGCAAAAGATGTAATAGACGTCCACGTAACGCCGTGTAAACTCACTTATTATTAAAAAGAAAAAACAAACTCTAACTTTTTAAATTGAAAAAAAAAATGTATGTAGTTGTACACTGTGGCCCTCGTCGGGGTCACCTAAGCTGGTGGCCAAGGTCGGTCAAATTCAATGTGGGGTAATTTCAAAACGTTATCTAAAATGTTTCTCTATTGCCAAAATTGCAAGTAGTTCTTCTAAGTTACCTATAAATTATGTATATGTCCGTGAAACCGTACGTACCTGTTCTTACTTCACTTGGCTATTAGAATTTGTAGTAGTAGCACATTATAAATAGCGTCTCTAAAGGCGCGTCTAGATTTGTGTCATGAATAGCGGACCGGACGGCGCGCGGCGTGGCATCAAGATATAACATTGAGTGTGGACATAACAACTTGTGGCATATGACCGTGATGAAGCTGAGTTTGTCAGAGCATTCCTCAGTATAAGAGGCTGGTCATGTGTCCAAGTCGCGTCTGTTTTCAAATCTAAATTGATTTAAAAAAGAAATGTGTGACGTACAAGCACTTTCACTTTTTTAATATTTCCTGTCAACTGACAAACTGATAACAGATTACATAATGTTATTGAAAACTAGCTCTATTAAGAACCTGTCCCTTCGCACGGGAAAATTTCGCTAAGGAAATACCTTATGTTCACTTAATTGCAATTCCGCCTATCGTGTCCATTTTAGTGTATAATGCCTTAGTGAAAATTTCTCGCAAGTGCAACCTGTAATTTAGCAAAGTTTTATTATAATCGTCACCAACTGATGTCCATGTTTTGCACCCAAAGAGTGTTGCTAATGTCGATCAAAAAAGCGATCTCTACGCAAAAAAACCTTACCTTACATAGGTATACTGGCAAAAATGAACTAAAAGGATGTATAGGTATATCCATTTTGGTTCGGGGGTCATCTCGAAAGACAGAGCCCCGACTCATTGAGATGTTGGCTACTATCTCACCTCCGGCATAAAAAGATCCAAAGTAGGCGTGCGTCTTAGTCGGTTCGATTTCTATAGGTATAACCTCTCCAACCGGCTCCGTCGGGAAGTTAACCGTGGGCATTATTCGCACGTTGAAATAAAAAAAAGTCGAACGGCAGTTTATGGTATCGTATACGGATGTTATAATAGTATCTAATATACAATTTCGTAGATTAATTTTTATTTAGATTTGCAAGGACAGACCAAATTTTCTAATTCAAACTAATCAAATTTAATACAACTAGTTATCGTCCAAAAGCGCATAGAATTACTAAGATGTTTATACATTTCTCATAAATTATAAAGTATGTTTTTGCTCTTAAAATTATGTAGCGAAAGGTTTGTTACATTTCACTTTCACATATCTAGCTGATACAGATACAATTTTTACTAATTAAATTCATGGTTATGTTTATTTATGAAACGAATTGTAGCAATTAATAAATTACCTACGACTATTTTTAAAGGTACATTCAAGGACAAAAACCTAATAAATGATAATTTCTTGGTCACCGTGTTCTTAAACCTTAAAGTCGGTAAATTAATTATATGAAACCTGTTAACTATTGCAAAATCAGAGCTTGCTGTCATGTTACTTAGTTGAAATTCTACTATAGTGTGTGGCTGTTCAAGAATGTATTGATTGCAGATTGAAGTCACTTAAACCATGTGTTTTCTCCACAGTTCATTTACTCAAATTTCAGTATCAACACTTAAGCTGAATCACTGACTACTCGACTGTTACGAGTTAGTCATAGCCTGTCATAGGCCTTTTTAAAAGAAACCAAATGAGCATAACATCTTTGATATTCATTCTAAATACTTTAGGTCTCTACGTCAATGCAATCAAAAGATGTACTTTTTCTGTAGACAATTATGTAGCTGCAACACGATAACAGCAATAACATTTTTTTATTATTGAGAATAGGCTTACGTTTGACCGCTATCTAACCTTTCTTCTTTTAAAGTATTCCTCTCAATCCTCTCAATCAAACTTTATCCCATAATCCATAGGTTTTATCCCCGAAAGTCTTGGTCACCAAACATCCATTGATTCGTAATACACACATACAACAAGGTTCTATTATATTCAACATTTCTTAATGGAATTGTCAAGGTTATCCTCCCATATTTGCCTATCCATTATTGCAATGTACCCATATGTAGGTAAGCGACCTTGGTAGTTTCTTTTGACCATTTGTAGACGCGCGTCACCGTCCCCACCTGTCTAACGATAACGAAGTTAAAACAGTTTTTGCTAAGAATGTTTTTATTTATTCCACGTAGGACACTTTAACACTATTCAAACATATTCGGCGCGGGTCGGGCGCGGGTCATTTCGTCATCCGTCGCCTTGTTCTTAATATAGTTTTTTTTTTACTTTATTCTGTAAACAGCGATGAATCACAAATTCCCGCGCCCGACCCGCACCCGGGTAATTATTTCATTTCGTGCACATTACGCGGCGGACGATAAAGAATACATTAAACGTTAAAGAAATCTTAACCTGATATTTTTTTCATTTAGTTAACGTAGCAGTGTATTAGGCGCAACCCTGAAAACCTCTTGTATTTTATTAGAAATACTCGAAATTTAAAAAACCAAACCGAAAATCTAATTACCATCGGTGTCCCTTTCTCCAGATTTTAATAAATTAGTACATCCTGGTTAAAAATCTGTTGGAAGAACGAATTTTTATATACGTTTTCGGTTAATAGATTAACTAATCTATATTGCATAGGATAAATTGTTTACGAAAGAACAAATTTAACTAGTTTAATACGACTTTGAAAAATGTCCCTAGTCTTACCCATAATTACCATTCGACGATATTCTAGATCCGATATTTTCGAATTTAAGCGTTACTATGCACTAAACTGAACATAAATTACTCGGCGGCAGTCACCGCTATACTACCAACCCAAACTCACGCATTAAAAGAGCGAGTGAAACTATGTAATTTAAAGTTCTCCTGTTCGGAAAGTGAAGTGGTTCAAAATATTTCTATATACCATTCACATTTTCAAAGGTAATTAAATTATAACTTCTATATAATTATTTGTCAGGTGTATCCAATATAGATCTTCTATACGCTGGTAAAGTCATCAGATCTTTATCTATCAAAAACTGGAGTATTTAAATAAAGCGAATGGGATATGCTACTCCATACCCAGACTGATCTCACCGACGACAACAGTTGCACTATCCGATGGGTCCTTACGTTCAAAGCAGCGTTCAACCCACGGGATGGACGCAAAATAGTCACGCAGTCCATCCCAGTCCGCTGACGAGTAGTGCCAGAGACGCCGATTTCCCTGCACTGGTCGTGGGGGCGCTAAGATAGGCACCTTGGAACAGACCAGACAATGGGCGGAGTTGCCTAAAGCGGCTTGCACCGAAACATTGTACTGGTCTGGGTGGCTCGTCAGCTGAAGGTCTAGCAAAGAGGTTGCTAGGCCCGACCCTCTTGGTATTCTAGTGACCTCGTGTACCAGTTGGGTCAGGCCGTGAGCCAGAGCAAACGCGTGGGCGGCTCTTCCCGCATGGTCTGTTTTGGAGGAGCCCAACCCAGATCTCGTGGTGGGCGTTAAAGTCCGCCAAAAATAACAATTCAGCGTTCGGAAACCGCTCCTACGCATCATCTGCCGCCTGACTCAGATATTCGAAGAGTCGAGTTGTCTCGGTATCTTCAGTATGGGAACGGTAAAGTCACACATAGATTTGACTCGTACAGCAATGGTCTACGCGTACCCACAGGACAGAAAAGGATGGGTCCTCAAGGTCAAACATCCGCCCTAACAAACACGCATACCCCGGCTTTGGGACGGAAATTTTCCTCTAGAACATAGCCGGGGTAGATCAGGTAGGTCGTGTCATCAGGGCGGTATATTTGGGTCACCGTGAGAAAGAGCAAGGCTGGTTTCACCGTCTCTAGATGTTGGTGGACGGCGTTGAGGTTTGCATGGAGCCCACAGATGTTCGTTGACTCCACCTCAAATACCGAACTTGTGGGAAAACGAAGAGCACTGCCATGGAGGGGTAAGAGGAGGCGTGAAAAGAGATGATGGTCGTTACAGTACCGCGTGACAAAGCGCAGGAGATTGGTTTTGTCCATGAATGTGAGGAGTGGCGAGAGCCGACGCGCCGATCGGAAGGGCCCCCGTACCCCCCCGAATATGGTCGCCGGGTTCCCACGTCCGGTCACCAACCGGCACGACGAACCATATCGGGATTATGGTGAGGCATCCTCCCAGGGTAGTTAGCCCCGGTTGGGACCCTGTACTAAACCGCGGGCGGCCGGCGGCACCACCGTTTCTACGGGTCTCCCTGGTCGCGGATCGCCCCGCACCACTCTCACTAGACTACGCCAAGACCCACTGGTCCCACTAGTACTGCGACCACCATCACCTCTGCCCGGCTATGCACTTGCTGATCCCTGAATGCAATCCAACCGAAATTGGATTACTATGAAGCTTTTTACCAGACTCCAACCGACTAAACTGCACGGTCGCCTGTGTGGGTCGTTTGGATGCCGGAGGTGAGGTTGGCTTGCATATCCCTCGCACCCCGGCCAACCCAGGGCCATCTCAGCGCTCTGCCCACGCATCTGCGCAGTGAACCATCATTACCATATCCTGAGATCTAATTACCGTACTTGTAAAATCTCATTACCGTTTTCACAAAAATAGAAACGTCGAAATCTCAAAGGATAAAAGAGTTATTGCTGTCCCTTCAACATAATTCAAAAGTAACGCTTAGATACTTTACAAAAAATATATAAAGAACATATTTTGGAACTAATTTTTATTTTTCTTTCAAGACATCAAATATGCTCGAAATGAAATATTCACCACCCGCGCTATGTGTGAATCGCGCTTTATAATATGTTAAAATAGCAGTCGTCGCTGTAAAATTTAGGTCCCGCGCCTACCCGCAACCTTCTTATTTTTAGTACGGAAATCCCCACGGATACCCTCCACCGAAACCAGCGGAGGTGGCTATGTCAGATTCGAACCGACTAAAACCGCACGGCCATCTCGGGCCATCAGTTGCTGAGGGTGAGGTAATTTCTGGCATATCATGGCTCACTTCCCGACTGGCGGCCACGGCTACTGTGTCCAGAAAACCTAAATCTAATTCCACGCGGTCGAAATTGCGGTCACAATCTGTCAGTGTTCTATAAACATGACGTGTATCGTTTTGGAATATTTACAGAAAACGTATAAAAAACTAGTTTTCGTTAAGTTAAATGACCGACTCGCCGTTGTTGGTTATAAACGCGCCACGTTCGTCTGAGGTGCTGTGCCTACCGGCATAACGCGTTACGTAACTAGTTTAAGTAACATAACGTCACGTTAGTAGGTCACGACTGTAACTACATATTTCGTAAAAATATCTTGAATAATAACATAACATATAACATAAACTCACTAGCTAGCACGCACATTTTGCCAGTTTATATTTAGGTCTCAATGGAGCCTATTGCCATTAACCGGGCACTTATAAACCTGCAACCAGTACCTACACATTTCTTCGAAAAGCATCGAAAAGTCATTGGTGTGTGCCATGATAATCCTGGGATCGAACTCGAGACCTCGTCTCAGCAGTCCATTACCCATACCACTAGGCTACCGCGGCCTCATTCAATATTATTAAAAAAACCTAAGTAACCTAAGTAACTTTCTGAAATTCTAGAAAATTTGATACGTTTTGTCTACCAGCTAGAATTTGCAGATAAATACTAAAAAACTAACCAATGTGAAACTTTCGCCATCCATTACTTCATGAAGAGAGGTTTCTATTGAGTTAGTCATTTCAGATTAGAAATCCGAGTTTTATTTTTGCTGTAGCAAAAACATATTACAAATAAATCTATGTATATATAGAAAAAGAAACATCGATAGTGAGTGGACTACGTAAAAATTATCACAGCTCTAGAAAAAAACAACTTCAGCAACTTGCAAATATCAATAGAATCCCATCAAAAATAATAATAGTAATAATTGTCTTTATTGTACACCAAGGAATTACATCATGACGTGGAAATACAAATTATTGCGTACATACAATGGGCGGTATTATCGCTCTGTGGCAATCTTGCCTGTAAGAGTTTGCCTCCGAGCGAACCACCACGGGAGAAACTATGGGAATTCCTATGTAGTAAGTTGCCCCAATTTTCAACCTTATATATCAATCGAGGGTTAAAAAAAGATCGCATATAGTATTTGCGGACTACACTTATACAGTCATACTATCTACTACGGACGTTATAGAAAGTAATAAAAAAAAACTTTATTATTCGTCCTGCCATGAATAAGTGCAATCATTTATTGGATGTGCATCTGATACAAAGTGATTACCGTGAAATACCACGTGACGTGAGACGAGTGTTATATCCCTCTAGAGGAGAGAGAGGGTTGAAGGTTAAGGAAGTTTTTGTGGTGTCGGTAATCAGTTTCCATAGACAAAGGTAAATTTTATCAAATCTGCTCGTCACTAATTTGAAGAGCTAGGAGTCTAGGAAAGAGGTTGTGTAGGCGCACTACTTTCTGTAGGATCATAATTATAATAATTTGTGACGCTAACGTATGTTGTGTGATTGTATATAAGTACAATGCGTCATGCGTACTTTGCAATAGCAGTAATAGCGGGTTATTTACTCATGTTGTTATGTCCACTGTTAAATCGATCGGGATATTTACCACGTTTGATGATTTCATTTCGTAACCGATATTTCGGCACTGTTGCAAACGCCATGATCACGCATGCAACGAAAATGCAACAGTGATTATGTAAATGACCATATCAATCTGAAATCATACATGTTGTTATGGTTGATCAGGTTTGAACACACATAAAAAATTAACATTCAAATTGAGAACCTCTTCCATTTCCGAACTCGTTTAATTTTTTATAAGTTTCATGACTTTTATTAAAGATTCTCGTCGACGACGTGTCTTGATGCAAAAACTTAACGATGTGATGAATAAATTAACTAGTTGCGATATAAGAGCATTCTTTGAACCTACTAACCCTGGTGTATTTTATTTACAAGAGCTACGAATATTGTGGTTTTATTTTAGTATGTTGTGTTAAAGTTACACGAAATCACAAAAAATTGTGACGTAACGTCACGTCCGAAACTTCGAGATATAACAAACATTTTACTCGTAGTAGTAGTAGTTTTACTGGTGGTAGAAATTTGAAGGCACAAATTTGTCATAAATTTCGACCGGGTGGGTACCACCGTGCACATGTGCGGAAAACCCTCCATAGTAATCCAACCTCGGTTGGATTGCGTTCAGGGGTCAGCAAGTGCATAGCCGGGCAGAGGTGGTGGTAGTCGCAGCATTAGTGGGACCAGTGGGTCTTGGCGTAGTCTGGTGGGTATGGCGCGGGGCGACCCGCCGAGCAGGGAGACCCGTAGAAACGGTGGTGCCGCTGGCCGCCCGCGGCATAGTACAGGGGCCCAACTGGGGCTAACCACCCTGGGAGGCTGCCTCACCAGGCCGCGCATAATCCCGATATGGTTCGTCGTGCCGGTTGGTGACCGGACGGGACCCCGGCGACCATATTCGGGGGGGGTACGGGGGCCCTTCCGTTCGGCGCATCGGCTCTCACCATGCCTCACAATCACAGATAAAACCAATCTCCCGCGCTTTGTCACGCGGTGCTGCGACGACAATCACCTCTTTTTTCACGCCTTCTCTTACCCTCTACCATGGCAGTGCATATTAGAGATTATGGCAACACAGCGGCTCTTCATGTTCCCACTAGCTCGCTTTTTGAGGTGGAGTCCACTAACATCTGTGGGCTCCATGCAAACCTCAACGCCGTCCACCAACATCTTGAGACGGCGAAACCAGCCATGCTCTTTCTGACGGAGACACAAATATGCCGCCCTGACGACACGACCTACCTGCTCTACCCCGGCTATGTTCTAGAGGAAAATTTCCGTGCCAAAGCCGGGGTATGCGTGTTTGTTAGGGCGGATGTTTGTTGTCGCCGTTTGCGCTGCCTTGAGGACCCATCCTTTTCTGTCCTGTGGGTACACGTAGACCATGGCTGTACTAGTCAAATCTATGTGTGCCTTTACCGTTCCCATACTGGAGATGCCGAGACAACCCGACTCTTTGAATATCTGAGTCAGGCGGCAGATGATGCGCAGGAGCGGTTTCCAAACGCTGAAATGGTATTTTTGGGGGACTTTAACGCCCACCATGAAATCTGGTTGGGCTCCTCCAAAACAGACCATGCGGGAAGAGCCGCCCACGCGTTTGCTCTGGCTCACGGCCTGACCCAACTGGTACACGAGGTCACTAGGATACCAAGGGGGCCGGGCCTAGCACCCTCCTTGCTGGACCTTCAGCTGACGAGCCACCCAGACCAGTACAATGTCTCGGTGCGAGCCGCTTTGGGCAACTCCGACCATTGTCTGGTCTGTTCCAAGGTGCCTATCATAGCGCCCTCACGACCAGTGCAGGGAAAACGGCGTCTCTGGCACTACTCGTCGGCTGACTGGGATGGACTGCGTGACTATTTTGCGTCCATCCCGTGGGTTGAGCGCTGCTTTGAAGGTAAGGACCCATCGGATAGTGCAACTGCTGTCGTCGGTGAGATCAGTCTGGGTATGGAGTACTATATCCCATACACTGATGTCACCGGTGCCCGCGGAGTGCGCCCTTGGTTTGGGCGCGAATGCGCAGAGGCTGTTCAGCATAAACAGTCTGCGTATCGCGCTTGGGTAAGGGCGCGCGCTACGCACGATTCCAACATCGGGTACTTTAAGGCAGCGTACAACAAAGCCACTAGGGTCTGCAAGAGGGCTTTTGTCAGAGCAGATGCTCAGCGCATAGCACGGGTTGGTCAAGAACTAGTAGCGCATCCCACGGGCAGCCGTGGCTACTGGCGACTGGCCAAAGCCGTGCAAGCTAACTTCTGCCAGCCTTCGCTGCCCCCCCTGCGTAACCCTGATGGATCTCTGGCACATGAGCCGCAAGAGAAAGCAAATTTGCTGGTTAATCTCTTTGCGGCCAACTCCCGAATCGACGACTGTGGTATGCAGCCACCGACTCTACCCAATAGTGACCACGCAATGCCTGATATTCGTATCAGGCAACGCGATGTCCGAGCAGTACTGCAGTCACTCGATGTCCGGAAAGCCAGTGGTCCGGATGGTATGCCAGCGGTGGTTCTTCAAAAATGTGCAGCGGAGTTGTCTCCAATACTCACGCGGCTGTACCGACTTTCCTACATTTCGGGTACAGTGCCGACGGCGTGGAAAGAGGCGAATGTACAGCCGATTCCCAAGAAGGGAGATCGCTCAGACCCAGCCAACTATCGGCCCATAGCCGTCACCTCAGTGCTGTGCAAGGTCTTCGAGCACCTTATCAACACACAGCTCATGCGTCACCTAGAGGATCACTCCCTAATTAATGACCGACAATATGGTTTTAGGCCGAAACGGTCAACGGGTGATCTTCTGGCGTACGTTACCCATCTTTGGGGTGAGGCTATGGACAAGCATGGTGAGTCACTGGCTATTAGCCTAGACATCGCCAAAGCGTTCGATAGAGTCTGGCACAAATCGCTTCTTTCCAAACTACCAGCCTTCGGTCTGCCTCTTAGACTGTGCAATTGGGTTGCTAGCTTCCTGCAGGGGCGCCGTATTCGCGTTCTCTGTGATGGACGAGCATCGGAGTTCCTGCAGGTAAATGCTGGTGTGCCGCAGGGGTCCGTCTTATCACCCACTCTCTTTCTTCTGCATATCAATGACATGCTGTCCACCGGCAGCATCCACTGCTATGCAGACGATAGCACTGTACACGGGAGCTACCACGGACATTCTGCGGCCAAGCAGTCCGATATAGCGGAAAAGAGGCGACTTCTTGTCACTGGGCTTGACCGGATCCTCAATCACGTTTCCCAATGGGGATCTGAGAACCTGGTCGAGTTCAATGCCAAGAAGACGCAGGCATGCGCGTTTTCAGCAAAGACATCTCCTTTCCTTCCTCCTCCCACTCTTCAGAGCACACCACTGCCATTACAGGATAACCTCAATATACTCGGTATGGACGTGCGCTACAAACTGAACAACAAGAACTATATCGAGAGCATCATCAAAACAGCTTCGCGTAAACTCGGAGTCCTGAACAGAGTGAGACGTTTTTTCACGCCGGAGCAGCGGTGTCTTCTTTATAAGACACAAATTCGCTCCTGCGTGGAATACTGCTCGCATCTCTGGGATGGCTCCGCAAAGTACTTATTAGATGCTCTCGACAGGTTGCAGCGACGTGCGGTCCGCATTATTGGGAGTCCTGAGGTCACAGAGTCCCTCGAGCCTTTGCAGATGCGTAGAGATGTTGCGTTCTTGGCAGTATTTTACCGTCTCTACCATGGTGAATGTTCTGATGAGCTCTTCCAACTAATCCCACCCTCCCCTTTCCTACACAGGACAACGCGTGCAGGGCTTAGGTGTCACTCGCATACGGTACAGAATATTCCATCAAGAACCAAGCGGTTCGGTGAGTCTTTTCTCTGCCGTACCATTAAGTCCTGGAATTCCTTGCCGGCGCACGTGTTTCCTTCTTCCTACAGTCCCGGGTCCTTTAAGCGGGGCGTGAAAAAGCATCTGATGAGGCCGTCAAGCTGAGCGCCACCATTGTAGCACTGTACGTGTTTGCAATGGTGACCCTCTTTCATGGGACTTTGCCTTCAGCTTAACATCAGGCGAGGTAAAGTCAAATTGACGTGCCATAGATAAAAAAAAAAAAAAAAAAAGTTCACGAATGTGTTTTGTTATTTGTTTTCGTATGTTGAATATTATTTATGTATCCTACTACTATACTACTACTACTATACTATTACTACTATACTATTATTTATGTTTCTGAAGCGTTTTGGACATTTGTACATACATACCTATGTTTGAGGGTTTGTTACTATATTACGCTCTAACGTCTGAATGGATCTGGTTGAAATTTGGTGCAGTTATAAATTAGAGCCGGGAATAACTCATTCGCTTTTATATTTATTATATTTTATATCGAAGGAAAAGGTTCTCATGGGTTGCGGGAACGGAATCTAAATTCTACGTGGGTGAAACCGCGGTCATCTATTAATATTATAATTAAATACATAAATATGTACCTATGTCTCGAGAGCCTCTAAAAAGTGTGAATAGCGTGCTTAGACTTTGTCATCTTCTTCCAGGCACCAAATTTACTTCCAATGCTACAAAAACCAAATTCACCAGAAACTTAAAAAAGTACCAAGGCACATACCATTAGGTAATGGTCTTTAATGACACATAAGTACTAACTCACGTGTCATTCATTAAACGTGCGTATAATTAATAAACCCATACTCTTTCTTTTGAACAACAATAAAAACAATTATTATTTGTTGTTGTGGTTGCCATACACCTAATTAGAAACGGCCGTTACTTTCAGAACATTTTGTAATCAAACATATAATTCTATTGTGTTATTTCTTTCAGAAGTAATTTTTCATTTTACGAGAAATGTACAAAGCATTCTGTATTAATGAGTACCTACTTGACTTAGACATGTATACCTAACAATTCTTACATAAATAAGTGCCTAGTTTGGTATATAATTTACATACAAAAGTAATGGGGAATATTGGTACAGGCAATAAAGATTTACATTTAAGTACTCGAGAAGTGTGTCAAAGAAAGAACATCGGCTAAAATGGACCTGAGCATGTACTGATATACCATATTTACAAGAAAATCCGTCATTTTTCCGTGTTATAAAAACAGCAATTAATATCTCATCAAAAAGCCAGGAAAAAATATAATATTTAAAAATAGTGTTACTTTTATTACATTTATTTGCAAATAATCAAGTTCATATAGCTTCAGAACGCACCTAGTGACGTTTCAAGTCACTGATAAAATGAATGAAAAATCAATTTATTATTTATGACTAGCTGTTGCCCGCGGCTCCGCCCGCGTGGAAGTCGGATCGCGCGTGTCATCGCTTTAGGTCGAAAACGATCTACAGCATATTTTAATAGCATATATTACTGTAAAAATATATTATACCTACATAGATTTGTGTACAATTTTAGCAGTAATGAAATAAAAGTCAAAATCATTTACCTGTTTTGTATTGACCATTAAAACGACACTTAGAAAACGTAAAAAAAATATAAAATTTATGTTTAGCAAATTAGCATTACCAATTACAGTTTGAAACGTGGCCCTGTTCTGAGAAGACTCCGCTAAGAAATTTAGCGCGCTGTTTTTTGGTCTATTTACAAACATTTACTTATTCTAATTGAAATTTTTGTTTTGAGTAACATGGTTAGACAGTTCATGTTCAGCTCTTTCCTCTGTCGATTCTTGAGAACGCGCATAATATCTCATTCTTTTAGAGTTTCTTGAATTTTGGGATAAAGAAGTTCTTTTTTTAGGTAGCATGTTAATATATATAAGCCTGCTATATATATATATAAAGAAGAAAATGAGTAAGTACTCGTATGGATTAAAAGAATAATTAATGATCTATGAATGAATGATGCGATGTCGAGCTAAAAAGTACGTTTCGTAAGCAGTCGAAAAAATTATGTTATTGTAGTATTTATCAGAAGAAGCGTCCTTGGCAGTATTTTACCGTCTCTACCATGGTGAATGTTCTGATGAGCTCTTCCAATTAATCCCACCCTCCCCTTTCCTACACAGGACAACGCGTGCAGGGCTTAGGAGTCACTCGCATACGGTACAGAGTATTCCATCAAGAACCAAGCGGTTCGGTGAGTCTTTTCTCTGCCGTACCATTAAGTCCTGGAATTCCTTGCCGGCGCACGTGTTTCCTTCTTCCTACAGTCCCGGGTCCTTTAAGCGGGGCGTGAAAAAGCATCTGATGAGGCCGTCAAGCTGAGCGCCACCATTGTAGCACTGAACGTGTTTGCAATGGTGACCCTCTTTCATGGGACTTTGCCTTCAGCTCAACATCAGGCGAGGTGAAGTCAAATTGACGTGCCATAGATAAAAAAAAAAAAAGACTTATTTAGGTAGGTATTTATTTGAATTGGAAGTAAATAAGTAAGTAAAGTATAAGTACTATAGGTATGGAATGGAAATACAATTATTTATAATTAGTGATTTACGATGAATGATCGCGCTGAAAAGCACGATTTGAAAGCAAGGCAAACGGATATTTCCGGATCTCTCTGTATTCCTATTCTACACACATAAAAAAAAGTTTGCGATTAATGGCATAAGCTCCTAGAATTCTTCAAATTTAACTTTATCAAGAAAAAATTATGTTGTAGGTATGCCTGTGCCTTGTTTGAAATTAAAATATAAAACTATATTTTAGTATTTATTTAAAAAAATTAAGCCATTAATCATAATGCAATTGTGATAGAAATTCATAGAAAGAAATAGACTGTTTAATAAGGTGTAAATTCAATATAAAGTAACTCCTCCCATGGCTCGAACACATGCGGAGATCCTCCTGGGCATGCTGAGGATCATGTTATCCAGCATTTCCTGGGGTAACATATCCCATTTTTCAATAGCGGCTTCCCTGAGCTCTGGAACTGTCTGGGGATGTAGCTCACGGTTCCATACAGCTCGTTTAAGAGCATCCCACGCGTGCTCTATTGGGTTTAAGTCGGGCGAGCCGGCAGGCCAGTCTAATCGTGTTGTATCGTATTCTTGAAGAGCAGCATTGACTCGTTGAGCTCGATGTGCGGGCGCATTATCATCGACCAGTACAAATTGGTGCCCATGGTTTACTCGGAATGGATTGACGATATCATCAATAGCAACTGCTTTGTACATGTCTGCTGTCATGAAGCCCCAATACGGGATCAAAGGCGTTCTAGCTCTAATCATAATGTCATGATTTTCCGCCTTGCTGAACTGTTCCAGTGGCAGTTCTTTGTCTTTCACGGTCGCCTGGTCTTTTCCAGACACGGACACGTTGGTTATTTGGATGAGTGAAGATTCGGGATTCGTCAACGAAGAGTCAGTTTTGCCAAATGTTTTCTTCCTCACCTTCTTCATTTTGCCGAAGTCTAGCCCACTGCAATCTTCGTTGTTGACGTTGCCGGGAATTGAGCGGAGCTCGCCATGACCTCCGTGCTCGTAATCCAGCCTGGTGCAAGCAATTGCGAACGGTCTGCGTGCTAACTTCAAGCCCAGAGGCGGCCCTGACTTCTGCTTTTATTTTAATGGCGTTGATTGTGGGATCACGGGCTGCCAGCAATCTAATGTAGCGTTTTTGGGCAGCTGTCAAAACAGTTGGGCGACCGCTGCGGGGTCGGTCAGCTAAATTCTCCATTCCGTGGTACCTCTGCAACGGAGCCACGACACAGGATTGGGATATAGCAAGTCTGCGTGCTATTAATCTCGTGGTGTATCCTTCTTCCCTCAAAGTTACTATTTTAGCTCGTAAAACCTCGGATAATCCTCTTGGCTTTTTTTGAATCACAACTTTACGCGAAAAATATCTTGAATCGGTTATAATTCACTAAATCAGATTTCTGAATGAGCGTAAGCTAGGACTGAAAGCCTTTTTGTAAGAAAAAACAATTGAACGGTGTCATTGTTTTGTGTTCTAATTCTTTATTTTGAAATAAATAATCTAAAAAGAAGAATAAATCATAATATAATCTACAGTAACAGTGATCGCAAACTTTTTTTGATGTGTGTATTCTGTAGTGTTAATTGCGGTAACTGCTAAGCAAGAGAAGCAAAGCATTTAATAAAAAAAATTAAATTATTATATTAAGATATGAAAGAAAAGAAACTATTAAAAACAACATTAACAACCAATGCTCAGAATAATCTGCAGTTCAGTAAGGGTGCAACTAATATCATCATCATTCCCTGAACCGTTTTCCCAACTCAGTTGGGGTCGGCTTTCCAGTCTAACTGTGATGCGGCTGAACTTCGATATTTTCCGTGAAGTGACTGACATCTGACCTCCACAACCAATGGTCTAATGACCAATGGCGATATCGAACTTCCAAGTTAGACTGGTTGGACTTTTTTGAGGGCTCCAAGCGCCAACTACCCACCCGTAACGCCTGCCATAGATGTTTGTATGGCAACCGGGACCGACGACATAACGTGCGTTTAGTCGCATAAAGCCCAATTCGAAAAATTGCTCTCCGAGGCACGAACAGACCAGTTCAAACAGCCATATTCATGCATACCACTTTTTGCACTGAGCGGGGATCGAGCCCGCGTCCCGTGCGTAGCCGTCGCGTGCACTACCGCCACGCCAGCGCCACGGATCCCGGAGGGTAAAGCTTATATATTCGCATTCGCATTATTCATAAGATCGCATACGGCACTTATTACAACTGCAGGTAGTGACTATCTTACGGAGAATCTTAACACCGAGTGTTGTAAAATGACGTCACTTGAGGAGCGCCATCTATTGATAAATGTTGGAATTTCATTAGAATAATGGTATAACGCTATTTGAGTTCGAACGCAATTTTTCACTGTAATATTTGCACGCCTTGGTCGCAAAAACTACTGAACGGATTTTGATGCGGTTTTTTTTATTACAAAGGTCTTGCTTAGACTCAAAATTTGCAGTATATTTGGTTGTAATTGGTTAAGTAGAACCGGAGATATGACCAAAAACAACCTATAAACGAAGCGCAGGCAAAGCCGCGGGTATCTGCTTGTATAAAAAGTAGCCTATATGTTGCTCAGAACTATGAACTATAATCGTACCAAATTTGATCAAAATCCCTCCAGTAGTTTTTGATCCATGCGTGCACATACGGACAGACAGACAGACAGACAGAAAGACAAAAAAAAATCTGATTGCATTTTTTGCATCAGTATCGATCACCAATCATCACCCAATAATTATTTTGTAAATATATTCAATGTACAGAATTGACCTCTCTACAGTTTTATTATAAGTATAGAATAGATATACTTAGAAGATATAGATATAGATTATTACTCGTAAGTTTTTTTCGTTATTACTTGTTATTTGATTTATGAATTATGTGAAACAAACAACAAATGAATCATAGCTAGTTATATCAAATTATTAATTTCATAAAATAATAATTATGTTATAAGAGTTTAACACTCATTCCTAAAATGGAACGTCATTTACGGAGTGGTGCTACTGTTGACACTTTGGCTATGTTGACACTTGACAGCAGTTGACAGGCACTGTTCACCTAATGCCAGTTCACTTCAAATTGTGTGTGTTTTTTATTTATTTTCGATTTTGGCTTGCTTTGTTATATGGATTAACGATACCTCCTACCGTTTATTACGATTATTCTGTGCTTTTGTTTCTTGGACATCGATTTTACTTGTGATTTGGACTTGTATTTTTCTTATCGCTCTATTGTGAGGAATCACAATGCCGACGACACAAGCAGTCCTACGATTGCTTTGTGTTAGTTGCAATATTCGCCACCATCATGTCTTTGAGTTGGGAACAAGAGTGATTTCAATGATCTGCGAGTGAAATTCATCAATAATTGCAAGTATTTACGTAATACCAATATACTTCTTTATTGTACCTACCTGTACGAATAAAATGTTTTTCTCATAATACTGTCTATTATTTTACCTCACCAAGTTCGTTGTTTTGTCTATAACGTAAATAGAAACTAGAAGATCTCTGAAAAACTGAAGTTATCTATCTTTATATCGTCCTATTTTTATTCTATCCTCAAAATATATTTAGTAATAAAATTAAAGTATCTTGGCCTCTTAGACAATTTTTTAACTTGTGATGGTGTTTACTACATGAAAATAAACTAATCTAACTATAGTTTGTTTCTGTACACGGAATATGACGGTCAAGTCCAGCGCCTATGGAAATTTGGCCGGTGTTCTTTATAATTATAAAGAGTGATGTTTAAAAATGGTGACTGGGATAGACTGGATGCGGAAGATGGTAGATTGGGAAAAATGGCGCTCATTGGGAGAGGTCTATGTAAAGTAGAGTATTGCGATAGGCTGATTGATTAAGGCTTTCAACAAATGCAGTTATACTGCGAACACTCTATTGGAAAACCTGCTCTCAGAACCTTTAGTCTCGATTCTTCCCGTTCTTGATTCCATTAGAAATGATTTCGGTTTTAAAATAGAGTTTCATATATTGTCAAACAAAAATTTTCGGAGTGTATTAAACCAGATATCTTAGCGGAACACATTACACACATATATTCATGTTATTATTTTGAAAACAATATTTATTATGTACAAGCATTCTTAACAAGCAAGAGTAGAATTTAGGCCATCAAATCTCCCATGCGGGGTTGTACCTACAAGGCGACTAAAGGATAGGGCTGTGTAGGGATGGTCAGTAGTATCCTCAGTTTTCGAATTCACAAACACCCTGTATACAGCTCAGACTCAGCGTCAGACGCATGGTTCAAATCAACAATAGTGCCCGGAATAAGGCCATTGACTCACCCCCTATTAGGTACGAGGATCCGATACAATGTTGCTGAAATCTAGGTGTAAGCGACGCGATTCCCGAACGTAACATTATTGTCATATTTTCCCGCGCGCGGCGGGAACGAAACGTCACTTCGCAGTCAGTAGTTAGTTACAAAAGTTTGATCTCGCGCTCTTAATAATTGTCGTTTATAATTTAAAGTAAAAGTTGTGCAATTGTGTTCAGCTCTGTTATAATTCAAGTCAGTGCAATAATAATATACGTTTATTGGAACAATTACTTCGCATTAATTCACATCTGCTGACCCCGGAGGCTAATAGGCGTGAAAATATTTATGTATGTATGCAATCATGATGGGCACTGAGCCCAACTATTTAGGTAATCTGCGACTGAGATCTCTTACATCTAACGTTAGAACGTGCCACGGTTATTATGAAGAAAGTGAAATAATAATTTCTCGTAGCGTTAGTGTAGGCCGCAAATTATACGCTATGAATGATAGCGCTGGCGCAGACGACGCAACGCAAGCGTCGGCTTTGTTGCGCGGCCAGAGAATGTCCACCGCTCTATGAACTAGATCGCGTGTATTCTACTACTGATAAATTTGTAAGCTAATGACTACCTATGTAAGTACTTCAATACGGCGTCATCGTGACGAGAATATTTATTAACTGATTTTTTTATGGGTGTCAGGGGCCCTACCAAGCAATGCGAAGTCAAGCCTATCTAACTTGTAAGTCAGTTGTTGTTTCATGGACGAGTCATTGTAGCGGACTTTTCTTCAGAATTTAGAAAGTCCGCCGACGGTCGCTTAATATTAGTCACATAATAATTTATAGAGTGTAGGCCAAATAAAGTTTGCATGTGCGGTGAACACTCAAAACAACCCAAAACTCGGTAAATATCAATAATGATAAATAAGTTACATACATACATATACAAATGCTCACGCCCGTAATCCCCGCAGGGGTAAACAGCTGTATTAAACACCCACACATTTTGCCAACTATGAAATTTATTGATCAAATTATTATATATTATATACTAGCTGACCCGCGCGACTTCGTCTGCGTCACCCCGTTTTTGCAACATTTTTCATTCCTGCTCCGCACCTGTTAGTCGTAGCATGATGTTATATACATATAAACCTTCCTCTTTAACCATTCTATCTATTGAAACAATCATCAAAATCCGTTGCGTAGTTCTAAAGATTTAAGCATACAAAGGGACAAGAAAAATAGGGACAAGAAAACGCGACTTTATTTTATACTATGTAGTGATAATATTCTCTTTATACTGACTATGATTTTCGGTCCCACGTAATAGGGGGCGAGCCTGTTGCCGCCAATCGGGCACTTTGTAAGAAAACCGGTAGGTATACCGAAAATAACTTCCTAACCGAAAAATCCTTGTTATGCGTACACCGCATAACAAGGAATTTTTGGAAAATCGCAAGGACATAAATTATGTGCTTAGCCGCACAAGCTCTACCAATTAACGTCTCGGAGAGTATCAGACAAATAACATAACTATGTACCTGCATAATGGCGTTCAGTTTAAATAATTAACCTTGAGAATGAGGTATCTAATCATTTTTTACAGTGCATAAGAAATACAGCTAAAAAGTATATGAGCAATTATACTAGTATGTACTGAATCTTGAAATTCTTTCAAAAATATGATTCGTATAACTTTGCGAGAGCTACGATATTAGGGAAATTGTTTCAAACAACTTTTATAGACTTTACCAATTTCATTTCTGATTGATTATTGATTTTCAGTTTATTGAGAAATATTTATGTTTGTAACGCGACTATATTTCCGAGCGTCTGCGACGAATGCGACAATATTTCGGAACGTACCTACAACACACGCGCCGAGCGCGCCACCTACTCGAGCCAACGCTCCGCGCCCCGCGCGCTTCAGTCAGTCGTATACTTTTAAACTAAGCATGTGTACTGATTATATTCTGGCGCCCATCGTTATGCCGAATCGCGAACAATTATTGTGATAATCAAAATGGTGGTCACTCGATCTCAAAATAGTGATAGTGAGGAAGTTGTGAACGCATCAGGAGTCGGGCCGGCTGCGTCTTCAGCCCCGCCCGCTGCCCGCGATGAGCACGTGGCGCGATTGCGATCTACGCCACCGCCGCTCTCGCCGAACGCCGTTACGACCGCGCCCTCATTCCCGGCCTGCGCTGGTGACAATGTTGGGACCTTCGCTGCTGCGGCAGCGCGTCCGCCAGTCACCACCTACGTCGAGTACTCCGTTGCGGGTGGCGTGCCCAGTTTATACCTACCGCCACCGCCACGCCCCACCAACGTGCTGAGCGTCGACGACGGTCCGCAAGTATCTTATAATACATTTACGTCCACTGCCGCCCCTATACATTACGGGGGTTACAGCTGGTATTCACCCACAGGGTGCCACGCCCAACCAGCGTCAGCCGTACCAGGAGGTACTTTGCCTGCGACGCACGCGTACCCGTCGGTCGGCGTGCCGACTGCGCCGAGGTCGACGACCTCTCCGGGTGCTCCGCAACCGACTTTATATCACCCTACGTACTTTAGTCAACGTGAAGCGACGCCGCCTACTCCTGGGGTGCCGTTGGTAATGACCGACGGACAGCTTGCACAAATAATAAGCGCGTTGCGAGCACCCGCACCAGCGAGCACCGGTGCCAACATGGCTCGCTGCACGGCTCGTTTCAGCGGCGCCGCCGGCGCCGATGTTTCGTCATTTATCGACGCTGTGTCTATCTATAAGGAATGTGTCGGTGTATCCGACGATATTGCACTTAGGGGCATGCCTATGCTGCTAACAGAACTAGCTGCTACCTGGTGGCAAGGTATCAAGCATACGATCCGTTGTTGGGACGAGGCTATACAACTATTACGAAATACCTACGGGGCTCGTTTGCCGCCGCATAAAGTTTATCAACGTCTGTTCGAAACCTACCAAGGGGAAGAGTCGTCAGAGGTATTCGTGTGCAGAGCGAGGGCTCTATTTAGTCAACTACCACCAAATACCCTGTCTGAAGAGACTCAGTTAGATATGATATACGGACTGTTGCACCGCCGCATTAGAGAAAAGTTGAGCCGCACCGACTATACTACATTCACCGAGATGCTACATCTGACTCGCCGTATCGAAGATATGTATGATGAGAGTAGTGTACAGAAACCGAGCACTAGGACACGCGAGCCGTCGAAAATGCGAGCTGCGCATGTTCCGCTTGCGACTCCCGCGCCGCCGTCCGCGCCCGCGTTCATACCTACTACGACGCCTGCGTCGCCTGCGGTCGCCGAGCGTCGAGTTTCAAGGCCGCGCTGCGCTTACTGCAAACAGTTTGGGCACCTACAGGACGCTTGTAGGAAATTGCAGGCGAGGCCCACAGACGGGAAAGACAAGTGTGACAGTGTGAAACCGGATATTGTGTGTTATGGTTGTGGTGAAAAAGGCTATATTCGTGCTAATTGTCCTAAGTGTAAAAATAATGATTGTATTGTAAAACCTACAACTGATGAATTGTATTCATTTGACTGTGTAGACTCGAAGTACTCGGAGCGAATGACGTTGAGCTCGTGTAGTGTGCAGAACTACGATAACCTAAACCAGCGAGGTAGGCCGTTATTGCGTATAGGTATTGATACCTATAAGGGTACCGCGTTAGTTGATACCGCCGCTCGTAGAAGCTTGGCGGGCTGTTCGCTGTACGCTCTCCTTCGACGTATGGGCAAAGAGTTTCGTGAAGAAACGCTCTCGATTAAACTCGCTGATGGTAAAGTTAATAACGTTAGGGTTTTGTTAACTTACGTAAATATTAATCTCGTTGATCTATGTATCCCGATTGAGTTAGTTATACTTCCTGAGGCAACAGATAACGAGACCTTATTAGGTATAGACTTTATAACTAAGGCTAAGTTGGTTTTAGATTTTTGTAATATGTCATGGTACACAGCTGATCGACCTCAGGTCATTCACCCCTTGTTGTGTGAAACGACGCGTGGTCCCACGAGTTGTGCCTCGATCTGCCTGCTTCGAGAGGATGAAGGCACCTGTCTGTCAGAGTCACAGAAGTCCGAAGTGGTGAAGCTTCTGGGTGAGTATTCCGATGTTTTTAATGTAGTCGGGGAGCCGACACCTTTTGCGGAACACGTTATTGACACTGGCGATCATGCTCCGATTGCGGTGCCCCCATACCGCGTCACACCGGCGAAGAAGGAGATCATGCGCGCCGAACTTGAACGTATGTTGGCTGAGGACATAGTCGAAGAGTGCGAGTCTGCGTGGGCAGCGCCATCTGTCCTAGTGCCTAAGCGTGATGGTAAGTTTAGGTTTTGCGTTGATTATAGAAAACTTAACGCCGTTACGAAAACCGATACCTACCCGATGCCCCGCATTGACGAGCTTTTGCAGTCAACAAAAAGAAACTGCGTGATGAGCACGTTAGATCTTAGGTGTGGGTATTGGCAGGTAAGAGTCCGGGATTGTGACAAGACCGCGTTTGTCACCCCATTTGGGACCTACCGTTTTAAACGCATGCCATTTGGGGTCAAAAATGGACCCGCTACGTTCATGCGCCTTATCGATCGGTTCAGGTCGGCCAGTACTCTCAAGGATGTCACGATACTAGCATACTTGGACGATTTATTAATTATCTCGGACAGCTGGGAAAAGCACGTGACGGATCTGCGAGCTGTTTTCGACCGCTTGCGCGTATTTAAGCTGCGCGTCAACAGGGAGAAGTGTGTCTTTGCGAGGTCCCAAGTGAAGTACCTCGGACACATCATCACACCTGAGGGTATATCACCAGATCAGGATAAGGTGCGAAGCGTGATTGATATGCAAGAGCCTACATGTCTCCAACAGTTACGCACCTTCCTTCAAACCTGTTCTTGGTTCCGTAAATTTATTGCTAACTTTGCGAGCGTGGCAGAGCCACTTACTCGTCTCACGAAGAAAAGTCAGCCTTGGGTATGGGGTTCTGAGCAGCTGGACGCTTTTGAGGAACTCAAAAGGCTTCTCACTACCTCTCCTATTCTTATACAAGCTGATTATAATAAGCCCTTCATCCTGCGAACGGATGCCAGTGCCTATGCATTGGGTGCGGTTCTACTCCAGGGGGAGTCACCACACGACGAACGTCCGATCGAGTACGCCAGTCGCCTACTCATCCCGGCAGAGCGCAATTATTCCACCACGGAAAGGGAAGCTCTAGCCGTAGTTTGGGCTGTCGAGCGTTTTCGTGGCTACATCGATGGACACGAGGTACGTGTGCGGAGTGATCACCAGCCTTTAAAGTGGCTGTTCTCCGTAAAGTCACCCAGTGGCAGACTGATTCGTTGGGCTATGAAGCTACAAGCCTTCAATTTAGATGTAGAGTATACGCCAGGTAGATGCAACGTAATTGCAGATACCCTTAGTCGACCTGTCCCGGACGAACCGTCCACTGAGGTCTGTGCCCTGTATCCCGTAACCGTGGATGTACCACGCTGGGATGCGTCTGTGACTCGGGAGTCACAGTTAGCAGACCCTGAGGTGGCCAAGATCATCCGAGACCTGGAAGGTAAGGATGAGGTTGCCTCAACCCGTTGGACTGACAGGGGATACCATTTGAGTCAGGGTGTACTCTATCGCTATGTCGCTGAGGTTGAATCCGAGGAGCCTCAGCTTGTCATACCTGTAACCCTACGAAGTAAGGTGATGTTCGAATGCCATGACTCACCTACCGCTGCGCATGGAGGTATCGAAAGGACCCTACATCGTATCTCCCAGCGGTACTACTTCCCAGGTATGCGACGATTTGTTACCGACTACTTGAAGACCTGCACAGAGTGTCAGAGGTACAAACCCTCCAATCTCAAGCCTGCTGGCTTGATACAGACACCTGTGCCCGCCCAGAGGTTTGAGGTTATTGCCGTAGACCTCTTTGGTCCCCTACCTCAAGGCCCTCGGGGTGAGCGGTGGATCCTAATCGTGGTTGACACAGCAAGTAAGTGGGTGGAACTTTTCGCTCTCAAGGAGGCTACCGCCGAGAGTTGTGCGAAAACCTTAGTTGACGAGGTATTTATGAGATTTGGGGTACCTCGCCGGATGATTTCCGACAACGGGGTCCAATTTGTAGCCGATGTTATGCAAAAGGCGATGTTTGTATTAGGGGTGAAACAGAATCTCATTCCCCTATATCATCCTGAGGCTAATCCCGTAGAAAGGAAAAACCGAGACTTGAAGGCTCAACTTTCTATTCTCGTGGAAGGTCACCACGAAAGCTGGCCTGAGGTTCTTGCTTTCGTTCGGTTTTCCTTTAATAGTTCCCTGAGCAAGTCAACGGGGCAAACGCCGGCATACCTTACGTTTGGCCGCGAACTCCGTTCTCCCTTGGACGTTCAGTCCGACCTGCGTGCTGTAATAGAGGCTGAAAACTTTGTACCTCAAATTACGCCGTATTTGGTGAAGCTAGCGGACACCATCTCGTCCGCCAAAGAAAGAGTTGAACACCAACAAGATCTGCGGAAAGCTCGAGGTGATCAGGGTCGCTCTGAAGGTGAGAGTTTTTCTGAGGGGGATCTCGTGTTGATGAAAACACATGTCCTAAGCAACGCTGCTAAAGGTGTTACCTCGAAGTTTGCACCGAAACGCGATGGACCTTACGTTGTCCATAAAAAGGTAAGTCCGACCACCTATATCCTGGCCTATCACGATCAGCTGGACAACATCGTAGGCAAGTATCATATTACCGATCTCCGTCGATACCACTCCAGGGATGGTGAATGTCCTGAGCCGATCGTTCCTAAGCGACGCCGTGGTCGCCCACGTAAAATTCATTAGGTAACTGAGTGTAATTGCCGCGTTATCTTTAATGTTTGACCAGCCTATGTGTCATAGCCTGATCAAAAGGGGGAGAGTGTAACGCGACTATATTTCCGAGCGTCTGCGACGAATGCGACAATATTTCGGAACGTACCTACAACACACGCGCCGAGCGCGCCACCTACTCGAGCCAACGCTCCGCGCCCCGCGCGCTTCAGTCAGTCGTATACTTTTAAACTAAGCATGTGTACTGATTATATGTTCTGATTGATCATTTTTTCTTTCAATTTCATGAAGTTATTTCTAACAAATGAAACAGGAGTTATTTACCAACCTCGGCTTCGTATAGGTTCAATATTCTTATGAAGTTTATCATTAATATTAATGACATTAGATCAAGTCTTTCGGGGTGGGGAAATCAGATGACTCCCAGAAAAGTCAACATAGGTAACTGTCAATCAAACGAAAGAAGATCTCGGGCTTCAAAGTAGGATCTTTGAATGCAACTGGATGAGGATGATGCTTAGAAACCCTCTTAATGAATCAATTAGCTCATCATAGTTCACTGTTGGTCATATACACGGAGGACCCTCTCCCAATGTGTGTAATTTCTACCGATCTTCAAACTTACGGACGTTAGAAATCCCTCCAACATCCTCCTTTGCGTTATCCCGATGGCATTCGTATCTTTTCATTTCGGAGCTCGGGGTTCGTATTTTCTAGTCTAAACCTGGGTAGCACGATCGTACTTTAACTTTAACCAGTGCAGTTAAAGTATCGGTCTGGTATAAAACAGGTTGCACCATTTGACAATTGTTAAAATCACGTCCTATCTGTAACCGGCCACGCTCAAACGACAAATTCTATCAAAAAGATAACTATAACAGAGCTACTGCGCTAATATTTTGGTGCAATACATTTAGTCGAACCATTAGAATCATGTTACTATAAGTTGCTGTTGAATTTCACGGAAACCTTGACTTTAACAGGTAGTTAACTAAGCCTAACTACCTGTTTTCAGCTACTTCGATATAACCAACAGACCTTCATAACCATAGGCGATAATGAAAGTATTGCATTTAGATCAGTTAGGACTTTTGAGGGTTCTAACTACCCGCTACGACTGCCATTAGATGTTCGTATGATAGTCGTGATCGATGGCTTACCGTGCTCTCTGAGGCATGACATAGAAATATTTGCACTGAGCGTGGATCGAACCCGCGCCTCCCGCATAGCAGTCACGTACACTACCAACACGCCATAGAGGTCTTTAGTCCGCTAGAAATCCTCTAAGATTAATAATAAAATTGTAATGTACCTACTATTATTGTTCTCAATAGGTTGTCTATAGAAATTTAGACGGAAGTCATTGAACCGATCAGAGCAATTTATGTTTATTACTTGCCTAAAATGTAAAGGAACTGTTGCTTACTTGGAAAAAAGAATTTGAAATGAAAATAGAAGACATGTACAATAGCCAGAACTTACTTATTTCAAAACTAACATCTGAAGTTAGGGAGTTAAAAAACCTAAACAATAAAATTCAAAAAGCAAACGACGACATGGTGCAGTCTATGTCTTTTATTAATAAGCAGTATGAGGAACTCAAGAATAACTTTGAAGTTTTGTATAAGGATCGCAATGAACGAAGGGGATGCATAGAAAACATTGAGAGAAAGGTACAGGATCTGCAATTCCAAACTAGATCCTCCAATATTGAAATTAGGAACGTACCCCTATCTGAAAAAGAAACTCCGGCACATTTAATAAACACAGTTGGCAAGATTGGTCGGGTTATTGGGACTTCCATCACCTCTTCTGACCTTAGAGACATCTTTCGGCTTCCGGGCAGACCAGGTTCTTTGCGCCCGATTGTAGTCGAGTTCAAGACGGTTCAGAAGAAGTTAGACACACTCTCCAGTGTCAGAAATTTTAATAAAGATAAAAAAATCGAAGAAAAGTTGAACACAGAAATAATTCAGATACCTGGTGAACGGAGTCCTATATACGTATCTGATTACCTGCCTCCAAGTTTGAAGAAACTGTACCATCACGCACGCGATTTTGCTAAACAACACAGTTATAAATACTGCTGGACCCAGAGCGGCAACATTTTTTTGCGCAAAACCGACGGAGAAAAACAAGTACTCATATCCTCCGAAAAAGCACTGTTAGATCTACGTAAGAACATGTGCATGTGACTATCTCTCTTGTTTATGGATCCTGTTTGTAATATTTATATGAGATCACTGCTCGATCACAACAATTGTTGTTTTTTGCATGCTTATTACTTAGCCTATCTACCTGAAACAGAAAATTTATATTGTACTAATAAATTATGTGTTTGCAATACAAATACACACACTCACACACAAACTATCTCAAATATAAACACGCCCACAACTATCTACTTGTTAAACTACCTACAAAATCCCATTCATTATTACAACCAGTCACAATTAATTATATTAACACGAGTATCTTTAAGTACGATGTTACTAAATTATGTTCACCTTATAATACCCACTACATCCACACTCTTGTCGAAACCTTCTCACGTGAATATAAAAGTTTTAATCAATGGCTAACATAAATTATATCAATACCGAACTAGATTCAAACCCTCTTGTTCAGTCATTTATGTGTAACCCAGAAGACTGCCTAACACATTCAGCTAAATATCATTGCGCCCTTAAAATAATTCATGTGAATATATGTAGCATCACTAAAAACTTTGACCAATTCTGCGCAATGTTATCATTCTCAAAAGTCCTATACGATGTAATTATATTTACTGAATGCTGGCTTCGCAAAGCGCACACTATACCTATACTAGATGGTTACATAGCACACCCGTCTACATCACTTCTGAATCAAAATGATGGTATAATTATATACACAAATAAGCAACTTACATGCACTATAAGTGAACCTTATTTTAAGGGTGGTAGCTGTTTGGTCTGCCAAATTGATGATGTAGGTATTGTGGCAATCTACCGCTCACCGTCATTTACTACTTCTATGGACCATAGTAATTTCTTAGACAGTTTAAACAATGTGTATAATTCACTAACGACTGAACACTCCATTCTTATAGGTGACATGAATGTTAACATACGTCCAAATAGCTCTGATTCCCTATGTGAAGAGTATTTAACAGTTAATGCTTCCTTTGGGTTCTTTCCTACCCACACCTTCCCCACTAGAGTAAGTCAAAAATGTCTGGATCACATCCTCATCAAAACAAAACTCCCCTCTACGACACTAGTATTAGAATCTCACGTAACTGACCACAACCCGATAGCCTTATTTTTGGACCTACCACAACCAACCCATAACAAGCATCAATTCTATAAAAAAACCCACATCAATTACTCAAAAGTAAAAACTGATATTGAAAATACAGATCTTTCTGATATATTTCAAATGGAAGATGCAAATTTAGCAACGAATAAACTCATCAGCACAGTGTCAAATATCATAGCCACAAATACAAAAGTCACCAACATTTCTAGAAAAAACCGTACTCTGAAACCATGGATGACACCTGGTTTATTTCGATGTATTAGACACCGGGACAGATTGCATATTAAAGCCAGAAACTCACCTGAGAATATGATGCTCCAAATCACCTACACTAGATATCGAAACTTCTGCAACCAAGTTCTTCGAAAGCTAAAACTGGAATACAACAGAAATGTTATACACGAAGCCGGTTCCAATCCGAAAGCTATCTGGAAGGCTGTCAAAACAGTCACTAACACTCAAAAAAGTCAAGATTGCCCAACAGAACTTTTGAACAAGCACTTGGAGCCTGAGCAGTCACTGAACCAGGTCTGTAACTTTTTCTCTACTGTCGGCAAAAACCTAGCCGAAAAGATCATTGTGTCGCATCCGAGGCATTGTAATTATTCTTCTTCTATAAAAGCAAAACTTACTTCAATGGTATTACTCGAGGTTAGTGAAGCTGAAATCGAAACCATAATACTCCAGTTGCGACAAGACTGTGCAGTGGGATGGGATGGCATCTCGTCTTACCTTTTGAGACTCGCTCGTAAGGTACTTATTCCCCCCATAACCCATATTTGCAACCTCGCCATAAGTTCCGGAGTCTTCCCAGATGCCTTGAAAAAAGCCCTAATCCACCCAATCTATAAGAGTGGGGACAGAGACTGTGTCAACAATTATCGACCAATTTCAATCCTCTCAGCACTATCAAAAATCCTTGAAAAGATCTTAAATACATCACTTAAAAATTACATCGAAAAGTTTAACATTCTCTCTAAAAATCAATATGGTTTTCGAACTGATCTCTCCACCGAGGATGCAGTTATTGATCTGACAAAAACCATAGTTAAGCAGTTAGACGATAACAACAGATGTGTATGTATATTTTTGGATCTATCTAAAGCATTTGACACGGTCTCTGTCCCAATCTTATTGGATAAAATGGAGAAGCTTGGCATTAGAGGCACAACCCACAAACTGTTCAAAGATTTTCTGACGAATAGAAAGCAAAAAGTGAAAATAGGTGAGCACTTCAGTGACGAGTATGAGATTTCCTACGGCGTCCCGCAAGGAAGTATTCTAGGCCCGACACTCTTCCAGCTGTATGTCAATGATCTCTGCAGTATTTCTCTACCGCATACCGATATTTTTGCTTACGCAGATGATACTGCAATAGTAATAAAAGGGTCGAACTGGTCGATGGTCAGAGAAAGAGCTGAACACTCACTCAAACAAATTATGACATGGCTCTCCTACAATCTTTTGACGCTAAACCTGGAAAAAACACTTTTTATTCCCTTTTCAATATCAAAAATTAACACACCAAGTCATAATCTTACTATTAAAGCTCACACATGCATTTCAGGCAAGGACTGTGATTGTAAACAGCTAACGAGAGTTAGTAATACGAAATATCTTGGAATACATATCGACAGCAGGCTCAGATGGGATGTTCAGGTTTTGGCAGTTAAAACAAGAGCCAGGAAGCTAATATACCTCTTTAGATTGTTAAGCAAAGTAGCCGCGATAGCGCAGGTAAGGCTGGTATATTTGGCCCTCTGCCAATCTATTATACAATACTGTATTCCGGTATGGGGAGGGTCTGGTAAAACACAATTTCTTAAATTGGAGAGGGCGCAAAGGGCTGTACTCAAAGTTATGGGCAAACGACCCCTGAGATATCCCACAGATCAACTTTATGCTGACCACAAGCTCCTGACAGTGAGACAGCTCTTTGCGCTCAGATCTATCTTGAGAGTACATCAAACCGTCTCTCCTCCCAACCCCAATAAACGCAGTAGGCAACTTGCCTGCCCTATCTTGCGGTACCGAACATCTTTTGCCAGGAATCAGTTCCAAAGCTTAGGCGGTAAGGTCTACAACATTGTGAACAAAAAACTAAATATTATAAACATGAGTAAGAACAAAGTGAAAAAGATAGTAACTGATTGGCTACTCCAACAGGGCTATAATGAAACTGAATCACTACTAGAATTTATAGAATAAACAATGATACTCATTACACAACACTATTGCACTCCACAAAACATTTGAGAATCACGCACCTACACACACACACACACACACACACACACACACACACACACACACACACACACATACGTACACGCAGACACATTTTTTTGTCTATTGTAACATTATTATAAATTTAAAAATGGTAATGCAAAAATTGTTTTCATTTTACCTGTATAAAAAGTTATCATAACTACTATCTGTGCCTGTACTAATAAGTGTATTGTATTTACACACGTTTCACGAAGGCTATAAACCTAATTTGATTGCACAACGTTAGAGCACTGACTCCCAAAATACAAGCTACAGCTTAGTTTGGGAACCAGCGTAGCACTTAAGCACGAACCTAAATTTATTGCCTTAGTTTTAAGACCATTATTTGTGTACTTTGTTTTTCTGAGTCAATAAACAATTTTTATTTATTTATTTATTATTGCCTACAGCCGATTGAAAGCAGTTTTGTTTAAAATATAATTGTTTCGTATTTCTATACCTACCACTTACATCGATACCGTTTTATTGGAACAAACCAGTTCAGGAAGTATCAAAAAACTAAACCGATACGTCTGATGAATAACATTATAAAACATTCTATTCTAAATTGTAAAGAATAATATTAGCATAGTGACGTTTGAACTTACGACTATGTCATGTGAATGATACATGGAGAATTCATCTATATAGTTCTGTCCTCCGTGGAATGATACCAGGTATATATTTTAGGGTCAATCAGCCGGACTACCACTGATGTATTTCTACTATGTCTGCTGCTATCTCACCTCCGGCAATTAAATACACAAAGACGGCGTGCATTTTAATCGGTTCGAGTCAACATACCACAGTATAAATTATTCGCACGATAATAAATTTAAAAAAGGGTCATTTTGAATCCGACTCAATCTCTCTAGTCTGAGTTTTAAACGTATTTTCAATAGGTACAAGAAATTGATCATATTATCGTTTGAAAAATATAAGTAGTGTCTTTTGAGTGATCCGTTATACAATGACCTCACACAAAGACAAGATTATAAACCTGTTGTGAATGTATTTTACATGTGATGAGCCCGTTTCAAAGATATTTGAATATTAATAGTGCGCCTCGCTTTCTCGATTGCATATAAGTGTCGTGGAAACACTAGTTCAACTCTAATGCCACTGATAGACACTCCTACCAACACAGATTACGTGAGAACGCGGTTTGTAGTGCAATCATCTAAGTAAACATCGCCGAATTCGTCGACGAATTAGTTAGATATGTTTTTTGTACCATCTCGGTGGCAGATAATCCCACCGATGGAAAATGGTAACCGCTTATGGACGTTTATAACACATCGCGTTTAAGTGATAATGTATTGCGTTTAGTTGACTCTCTGCGTTTGGTCACCATATCGAAATCACTCGTTTTCATAACTTTCATTCGGCACATGTCAAAAATTCATTGCAGTTGACATCTGAATGTGATTGAAGTTTTCGTACGCGCGATCGAGAAAGTCTCTTGTATTACTGTTCGTCAATGTTAAAAATAGCATGTGTGTTATAAGCCCTATTACGTAACGGACACTTGCATTGTTTATAATTATCTTTTTTCTATAATGTCGCCTGTGTTGTTCTCATATTATCGAGTATAATTATTATAGATGGAATGTTATCTTTTCTTCTATACGTACTAACCATTTACGTAACACATTGGATCGTTTTGTTTCCTATAAACTCGTTAATCTTTGATAGATAGATATTCCGACGTAAGTAGGTTTTGTAGTGTAACAGTCTGGATTCTGAATTTACCTCTCGATTATAAAGCGGATTTTAATTTTTTTTTCTTAACATGATTATGGAGGGTTTTAACCTAAACGGATACTAAAGGCGATGGTAGCTGTAGCCGGCCCTTTCGTACTAAGAAGTGCAAGGTTTTATGACGTGCCTACTTTCCCAGTCAGACAGCGTATCTGGGCCCGTACCATGAACTCTTAAATAGATCAATTAATTGAACGGCTGTCATACTACCGACTGCACAAATAATTTTGTAATCCGATAAAAATATATAGAGTTACAAAGTTACACCTGCAGTTGGTGGCATAACAGCCGTTCAATTGTGAACCTATTTTAAAATTTCATGGTACGGGTCATGGCAGTGGGAAGTAGGTACGTCATAAATCCCTTCAAATCATCGGCTCGTGGTGAGATTATATAGTATATATTAATTAATACGACCTGACGTAATGCCTACGCTGCCTACCTTATGTAACATTTACATTATGAAATCATAATTTATTTATTAAACTATACCTATATGTAAATTGATCCAAAATATGTTGCCAAGCGTAAAACTCGAAGACGGTTGAACCAATTCGAGTTATTCTAAATTAATTATTAATTTTTTCCTTGAACTCTAAGAAAGGTTTTTATGGAGCAGTGCGAACGGGATCAGAAGTTCACGCAGGCGGAGTTGCAGACAACAGCTAGCACTATTATTATTTCGTTTAATGTCAAAATAAGATAATTAATAAGTACATGTCAAAATTTAAACAAAAATATACCGAGTACAGCCGTGATTATATCGTGTACTAGCTGTTGCCCGCGGCTCCGCCCGCGTGTATGTCGATTATCGCGTTGTACGACTCTACTCGATTCACTACTTGCCTCTCTATACTACTTTTCCTTGCTGTCATGACAACGGAAATTGTTAGCGATATTAGCGCCAATATATAGAAATTTACCGAATCAATTGAGATTTATGATTATTACTCCGCTCCCTTGTATGGTAGCGTGATGATATATAGCCTATGTTACTTGTGGATAATGTAGCTTTCGAATGGTGAAAGAATTTTTAAAAACGGTCCAGTAGTTTTTGAGCCTATTCATTACAACCAAACAGACAAACAAACAAAGTTTTCCTCTTTATAATATTAGTGTAGATAATAACCGTAACCGTATAGTTTCCGGCGGCGCTCAGCTGCCCATAATGCTGACCGCGTTGCCTTATTGAATCGCAATGGCCATTCTTTGCTCCAGGAACTATGTACCACCTTGTACGTGAATTTGGTGGCTAATTTCCACAATCAACATCCCAATATGACTAATATCAGAGGTAATACAATCTAATTCTTATAGTAACATATGTATAGCAATAATACCGGTAGTAGATTATTTAAACAATCTAGTTATTCACAGAAACATACCTACGGAAAAGCACTTACATAATAATATTTTTAGTACAAAGTAGGTTGGTATATTGTGACGTAATTCCAAGGTTATATTATTATTGAGAAACTGTTTTAAATTTTAATATTTGAGTTATACTTAATGTAACATACGATGTAACACGGTTCCACTCGGGTTTTCATGCTTTAGTGAGCAAGAAGTAAAGATACTTCTAAAACTAGATGTAGATAATCTGTTTATCTTTGAATACAGTTTTAATAGTTACGTACATTTCATTGTTCTGAGTTTAATGACCTGTTAATCCTCGCAGGAGTAGGTAGACTGTCGCGTGTAGATACTTCATACTCTACCTAAATCAAGTAAAATATAATGTGTACCTACTTTAATTTATTAAAGTTTAATTCATTAAGTGTATGTAATTGTATCCTATCCAAAGCAAATAAAATTATTATTTTTTTCTTTTCTTTTTTTTTTTGAAAGAATATTAGCAATTGAAGTTAGTAATATTCCCTTTAACTCCTCCAGCTAAGCTCGAAGTCTTATGTTAGGAGTGGGTTCACGTCGGTAGTGTAATGGCCAGGATTTGAACCCGGGACCTCTCGATCGTAAGGCCGACTCCTTAACCACTAAGCTACCGCCGCTTATTATTGTTTATTATGATGTGATGAGTGGCAACACAACACAACTACTAGTCTTAGAAGGTACTAGATCCACTTATTAATGTAATTTAGTTTAAAAGCTACTACATGCACGAGTTTACTAATTTTCTTAGGAGACAAGACATCGATAGTTCATTTCATTATCGCTATCTATGTTACTTTTGATTAAATTACACTGGGACTGTAATTTAATGTAATTTACATACATACTTAAGAGTAAAGTACATATAATTTCTGATTTAGGTGGGATATGCAGCGTCCATTTGTCTTTATGGAATGCATGCTCCTGGCTAGAGGTGTAATGACATTCGACAGTAAAATATGCAGTGTCTATTTGTCTCTATGGAATGCACGTCTCTAGGTAGAGATGTAATGACATTCGCTATCTATGATTTCGGGTATTCTGTTATACTTAGGTACATAAACATGTAAGTATAACAGAATATACAAATACACAAAAGTGTATTTATTGCATAAGCAATATAACTTCAAAGAAGTTTGCATACTTGATGGGCAACGTTCCATCTCCTAACTACGAAGACTTCGGTGTCATCGTTGTGTTACACATTCTCTGGAAGTGTGTAACACAGACCTTACAGAGATATATGACGATGAGAACAACGAACTCATGAATCTGTAAGAAAATTTCGGTAATTTCATATGTAAAGACCTATTATTAAAAAAAAATGGATCAAAAAGATTAATGCATTATGCTGAATACTAAAAGTTTAATACAGAATAACTTTCGACCACAACTTAAGGTTGAGGTTAAACTTGAGGTTTAACTTGAACACCTCTACAAGTTTTCTGTTCGAAACGGTCCATTATTACCACCAATCTCGAAACGTAATTTTATACGTTGGACGAAATGCGTGGGCTTCAGACAAATGAGTAGCTCTCACTCTTTGAAAATAGTCTCCTATTAGTAACAGTTTCTAATACAAAATATTGCCAACATTAGGCGAGCTTGCGGTTATTGGACATTGAATTATATACGACATTTGTACAACTAATAGTCAAGGGATCTACAATTAGTCATATTACTTGACTTAAAGATAGCATGGAATTGTAATTAAAAATAATACGTCTATTGTGTAGACAACTAACAAATAAGAAATCATTATCTTATCTTTGTATCTAATTGAATTCCAGGCGCTCGGGTTCCACTTACTCCTTTTTCTCCTTTAGGTTTAACTTGTACTTACAGTTTTTTATGGAAGCGACTGCAGACGGTGGATTCGCAACCATGCGAAATACCCAGCACGAGAGGAAACAAACGAGATTATTGTGCAAATCCTTTCGTGCTGACTTTCTTCTTTCGAGTTTCGTTTTATATCGTTTCCTTTCAAACCTCATAAGATGCACGAACTGCCTATTTAGTAGTGGGATAAATTATGTAGTTTAGAATAACACATTCAAAAAAACAAATTCAATCAAACCGGCAGATCCGTTTTAGACATTTGTGTTTCTTTAAATTTTCTTTTGGTTACATTAGTGCGACTATCCCACATAATTATGTTACATATGTGGGATAGTCGCATTAATGTAATAGGCACACACACACACATATAGGCTTACATTCAATACGTATAATTCCCTAAATACACGTAAGTACAGTGACGGTCATAAAAGGTCCGTCACCTTAAAGCCCTTGCCCTTAGCAAAATGCTCTGTTTACGTCCCTTTTAAGGGCTATTGACCCTTAATTTAAAACTTATGAAGAAAAAGTATATGAACATAAATAATTTGTGATACTCTATAGTAAATATCGGACAGCCTAATAGGGTAATTTCACGCATGCCTCATTTTTTGCTAATTTCGGTGGTATTTTTCAATCATAGGTTTACCGATGAAAAAATTTAATGGTGTTCTTTTAGAACACATTAGTATTCTAGATATTTAGAAGGAAACAAATAACTGCATTTGTTATAAAAATAGAACAACCACCGAAATTGTCAACCCACCGAAATTGCAAGATCACACCGAAATTATAAATTGTGATATATTTATCTAAACAATATGTACTAACGGCTTGGATGCATGATGCAGATGCTACATCATGCTGCCAAAGGCAATTTTGCTTTTGTCTTCCGTCCATGGAGGCCGTCCCACGCTTCGTCTACCGGTACGCGGTCTCCATTCAAGAACCTTTCGGCTCCAATGGCCATCTGTTCTTCTTGCTACGTGCCCCGCCCACTGCCACTTCAGATTACTAACCCTGTAGGCTATGTCGACCACTTTCGTTCGTCTGCGGATCTCCTCATTTCTGATTCGATCCAGCAGAGAGATTCTGAGCCTAGCCTAGATTATAGCCCTTTCCATAGCTCGCTGTGCGACCTTGAGCTTTCTTATGAGGCCCATAGTGAGGGTCCACGTCTCGGCGCCATAGGTTATCACGGGCAACACGCACTGATTAAAGACTTTTGTCTTTAAGCACTGAGGTATTTTGGACGAGAAGACGCTGTGTAACTTCCCGAACGCTGCCCAGCCGAGTTGGATTCGACGATTGACCTCCGCCTCGAAGTTTGATCCGTCTAATCGGACCATCTGTCCAAGGTAGACGTACTTGTCTACAACTTCGAGGGTCGAGCCTTCAACTGACACTGGGGAGGGCCTTAGAATATGAGCATTCGCCATAACCTGGGTCTTGTCCATATTCATCTTGAGGCCCACCTGTTGAGAGACTCGGTTGAGGTCGTCGAGCATTGTGTTAAGATCCTCCAGCGATCCTGCCCTGAGCACGATATCGTCGGCAAAACGAAGGTGAGTGATGTATTCGCCATTAACATTAATGCCAAGACCTTTCCATTCCAGTAGCTTAAAGGCATCCTCCATTGCATTGGTGAAGAGCTTCGGGGATATTACATCTCCTTATCTCACTCCCCTCTGCAACAGTATCGCCGCTGTGCTCTGATCTTGTACTCGGACTGACATAGTGGCGTTTTTATACAAACACTTCAGCACTTCGAAGTACCGGTAGTCTATATGACACCGCTGGAGAGATTGTAGCACTGCCCATGTCTCGATCGAATCAAAGGCTTTCTCGTAGTCCACAAACGCTAGACATAGTGGCAAGTTATACTCCTGAGTCTTCTGTATGACTTGCCGCAGCGTATGAATGTGGTCTACGGTACTATAACCTTTTCGGAAACCGGCTTGTTCGGGCGGCTGGAAGTCATCAAACCTGCGTTCGAGACGATTCGTGATAACCCTCGAAAACAGCTTATAAACATGGCTCAGAAGCGAGATGGGTCTGTAGTTCTTAAGAGAGGCTTTGTCACCTTTCTTGAAGAACAAGACTTCTACGCTTCTGTTCCATGCTTCCGGCGTAGTACCTTCGAATAAGACGAAGTTGAAGAGCTTCTGAAGGACTTTAAGTATCGGTGTTCCACCCGCTTTCAGAAGTTCCGAAGTGATTCCGGCTTCTCCTGGTGCCTTGTTATTTTTAAGCTGCTTGAGGGCCACCCTAATCTCGTACAGGCTGATGTCCGGGATATCCTCAGTGTAGTGTCGGGTTAGCTTGGCTCTTGGATCTTTAACCGTATCAGTAGCAGGCTTAGTGACTGAGGTATAAAGCTGTCCATAAAACCCCTCGATCCCCCTCAAAACATCTCCCTTAGTCGACACGACACTGCCGTCCTTCCTCTTCAGTTTTGTCAACTGGCTCTGCCCAATAGACAAGTCTCTTGCGAACACTTTGGAGCCTTTATTTCGCTCAATCGTTTCTTTAATACATTGAGTATTAAAGGCACGGATGTCGTGTCGCAAAGACTGCTGGATACGTCTATTGAGCTGCCGATGTGCTTCAGCGTCATTGGTAGACTGCAGCCTCATAGAGCGTCGTTCGGCCATGAGTTTGAGGGTGTGATCGGTGAGCTTCTGTGGTCTATCTCTTCGACGGGGCCTGAAGAATTTGGAGCCCACTGAATGGACAGCTTCAACCAACCTGTTATTTATCTCGTCCACTGTACTGCATTCTTCTAGGCAAGAGAAGCGATTCGAAAGTTCGAGTTGAAAGCTCTCGGGGTACTGTATATGGGAAGCTCTAGGTCGGAGCGTAGACCTCATCAGACGGGATCTCTCCAGTTTAACATTAATATTCAATGTGCCTCTAACCATTAGGTGATCACTTCCGGTTTTCACCCCATGGATCACTGAGACATCATTGAATATCCGTCTATGCATCGTCATGATGAAGTCAATCTCATTTTTGGTACGACCACCGGGGCCCATCCAGGTCCATTTCCTGTGGGGTGGTTTTTGAAGAAAGAGTTCATCATAAAGAGTCGCTCTTTCTCAAGAAAGTCGGCCAGCCTCCCTAATATGGGTATGGGAGGCGTAACCCCTTCGGTTACGCCTCCCATACCCATATTGCCCCACTCTCAGTAGTAATAGTAAATACGTTAATTATAACAAAAAAATGAGTAATTTTATTATTTATTACCTTGTGAGTAAATATCTTACCAAAGATATGGAAACTCATAGCCATTTTAGTATTGATGCAATATAGGTGGCAATAAATCTACCACCGAAACCACCGATATTGCACCACCGAAGTTAGAAACATCAAGAAAAAATGAAATTAAACAAAACTCAGTGATGCATTCGTCACGTGAAATGTATGATTGCTGAGGGTACCTAACAACACACAACATACTCGCAAATCGTAATGTTAAAACCAAATATTCATTCATACAGTAACCCACCGTGATTGTAAAATTTCGTACTCCCTCTTAGAAATAAGAAGGTACTTACGTATTAGCGGGAAAACTGGGCAGAATCGGACATGCCATTACTGCGTAAACGCAAGAGCATGACTGGAACTCCGCGTGCGTAAGAAGATAGATCGTTTAAATTGACGTGTATACGTTGTATAAGGGTTTAAAAAAAACACACCGAAATTGCACTTTAGGCGCGGACGTTCCTTATCGACATTGTCACGATGTCTGCGTTATAATAGAAGTAATGAAAGCAGTAAATATGGTTGCTTCATATATTAATTAACATAATAATCTTAATTTAAGTACTAAATTTGCAATCATAGCGGACTTAAAGAGGTAAATGCGCTTAAAGGTACATCGCGGACACGCCACCGTTATTGGAATCTAGCATGTTTTAATTTTTTTTTAATTTTATGTTTAAGAGAAATGTATTTTCAGTAGTGACTTCATATAAGCTAGTGTTCGTATTACATGAAAAAAAATAGAGTGGTCATAGATAAACGTTTTACATAGTGATTTCATGCGAAGAAACTCTAAAAATGCGGTCGGTGAAATTACCCAATAAGATTTTCAGGCAGCAAATAGATACATGAGTTATTGCACTTTGTGGTCCAATGGTCTTTCATAACTAATTACATAACGATAATAAAATAATGTGTCACTTAAATATAATAAAGGTATACAACTTAATACACGAAATTTTTTTAACTACCATAGACAATTTGATGTGGTGATAGATATTCGATACTAAACCCATCTGTTTAGTTATAAAAGAAAAAAATATGTTAGTATTAGTATCAAAATCTTTTAATATTTGTTTACAACGCAGAACGTTTCCTTTGTACTGAGCTGCATTCATTCCGGTTAAGTTATTTCAAGTTCTTTTTTTTTATTTATTTTTTTATTTAGTTCTGTAGTTGGCAGGTAGGTCTAGATCCAACAACAAAATAACTACATACAAGGGTTTTGACCTTGAAGAGGATGCGTTGCCAAATTCACTCGTCATCGTATGGAATTGACTGATATGATATTTAATTATTCTGCTTATGAGACAACATGGGGTCAAGAACTTTGTGCATATTTTGAGATTGTAAACGTAAATAACTTTGTTTTTTGTTTGCTGGGGCATTTGTAATATTTTATGGTATACAGGGTGTAATCGAAACACTCCCGAAGCCGAAGGCCCCCGGTAGTAGGTACTCCTGGTACACAACATATTGGCACTAAAAAGTAATGGCAAGGCAATTTTTTTTTTGCATTATCTACATATAGTCTAAGCCTAGTTGCTTTCATCAATATAAACGGAATTGTGTGAACACTTAAACATCTTTGAAAGTATGTAGTCTGGTGTAGACTCTTTACATGAAAATGAATCTTTAAATTGCCGTAAAAGTTAATCAGCCGCGGGTGGGTAACATGTGCAATAAAAATTTACAACGATTTGTGATTTGTGTTAGTGAAATTTTGACCGACATTACATTACAAAAAGAAATTTGAACGCAGAAAGTGAATTTACGTTTTCAAAAATAAGAAGGTCGCTTCTTACAAGAAACTCATGCCTATATCCTCGAAAGAGTAGGCAGAGGTGCTAGCTCTCACATTTCGCCAGTTTATGTTTAGGTTTCAATGTAATAGGTCAAATATGTGGCGAGCCTATTGCCATTAATCGGGCACTTATAAACCTACTATAAATACACACATAACTTCGAAAAGTTATTGGTGTGTGCCATAGTAAAACCTGGGATCGAACCCGAGACCTCGTCTCAGCAGTCCATTACCCATACCACTAGGCTATCGCGCCTTCATAAAAAACAACATAACATAACATAAACTCACGCCTTTATTCCCGAAGGGTTAGGCAGAGGTGCTAGCATTCATAAAGAATAATATCGAATATTCAATTTCAAAATGACCTATGTATACATCATTTTGACAATAATCGCTATGTCGGCACCACCTAGGAGGTCCATTGGTATTATTTATTACAGATTGCGATTGTACATTAAATGACAGTATCTTAGTCTTGATCTCTAGGTATCTATTAGTTCTGAAATTAGCACAGTCAACGTGTACGATATATTCTTGATCATTTTCAACATCAGCCCGCCCATGGAGCGCAGCATGATTTGCAAGATGTTATATAATTCAATTAACGTTTAACGTTTATTCAAAAACTATATACTATACTATTTAAAATATTTTTTATTTATTTATGGCACGTCAATTTGACTTCACCACGCCTGATGTGATACTGAAAGCAGTCTCATGAAAGAGGGTCACCATTGCGAACACGTACCGTGCTACAATGGTGGTGTTCATCTTGACGGCCTCATCAGATGCTTTTTCATGCCCCGCTTAAAGGATCCGGGACTGTAGATTTAAGTACTAAAACGTTGTTATGCGTGTTGTGATACGAGAATAGAAGGTTAGGTAGGACGAGAAAAATAGTATTTAGGGTAAAATTGGAAGGTTTACTTTTAAGAAAAATTAAACATTAAAATCCCTGCAACGGCTAACGGGGAGAGCTAAGAAATAAAACTATGACTTTTACAATTATTTACATTTCGATACAAAATTCGTCAGGGAATGAGAAACGTCAGAACCAAGTGAGAACATTTGCATATTTTTAATATACATATTGTATGTATTATGTCTATTAACCTTGAATAAAAGAAGCATTTACTTTTTTTTTGTAACGCTTCAGAGATTTCTTTTTCTGAGTACTATTTCTGTAGTGCTAAATAACGATATTTATTTTCTATTAACAATTAATTGTATTATCAATATAAAATCATAACAGTTTTAATATAAGCAGGTATAACACTGTAATTATGATAGTGACGAAATAGTAATATTTATTTACATCCTTATTCAAAACGCATGCAAGGGTTTACCATCATCAAAATAATTATTCTATATGAAGTTAGCATTTCTAATAATATATAATTACTCCCCCCATAGCCCATAACTTTAATTTTCTCCGTGTGGAAATCTCCACGGAAAGAAACTCGCCGCCGAAGTTACCGAGCGTAGTTATGTCGGACTCGCACCGACCAAAACCGCACAGCCGCACGGGTGAGGCAGCCGTTGGCATATCCCTCACGCCGTGCCTGACCCATTAAACATAACCTAGTTTCCATCGCAGCTGCAGCGCTGCACAGCAATAGTCTCTGCACCTGGCGGGGACCATCTACAGAAGTAGCATATTGTGCGTTTGGGGGACGGTATTCGCTATGTGTGTATTTCTAGAATATCAAATTTTCTTAAAATGGCCTCTGCGTCTTGACTTCGGCCTGGCGCCTTCCAAAGACCCGTCACTCCCCAGAATTTCGGAGTAGAGATACAACGATAAACTCATAATTACAATTACAGTTCTAAGACATGCTATCCGTAATGATTGTAAACACCTGTAGCACTAGCATGGACTGCTATCCAATTCGTGATGTAAATAAAGGTTTTGAGAGAACGGAGAATTGTGATTAGCAGTCTGCCTCTTGTGAATCTGTGTGCGTGTGTAGCCCGCCAATCGCAATGCTCCGTTCTGTCGATACCTTTATATTACGAATTCGATAGTATTTCGTGCTACTGAGGTGTTTACAATCATTCGAATAATATCATTAAGTAGGTAGATAGCGTGATCATTTGTATCAGGTAAAATGGAGAAGAAAATTGTAGCGATTGAAACCACAATATTGATAGAGTGGTAGCTGAGCTCGTTCGTGCAAACAATATAAACTATTCCTAATACTATATTTGCTTGCGGTTTGAACGTTAAATTATTATAAGATATTGAAGAAGGTGTTACAGCGGAAGGGTAGTCAGAGCTCACTGGAGTGGGAAGACGGAGAAACCCTTCTTTGTCTTCTGCACTGACAGCACAGAGACTCTCTTAATCTTCTCCACGCCCATCTTACCTCTATACGGTCGGCAGCACTACTTTCCATCAGATGGACCGCGTGCTTGTCTACCACCTAAGTGATATAAAAAAGAGGAAATTCATTATAAGAAAATATATTAGGAGAGGGAAGAGAGGGGTAGAGTTATAAAGTGCTCCTCAAAGTGCCTTGTGTAGAGGCGAAACACTTGTCGAGATTTGCTCTTCGTATTTACAGAATATTGCACGTAATGAAATCTTATCTTCTCGGTAATAAGTCTTTTACCTGCTTTGAGGGGTGTGTGTCTTCTAACTTGATTTTTATAATTTTTTTACCTTTGCTAGCGTTAGAATTTTTAAACCGCAAATGAGTGGTGGGTACCCCCTCCCCCTCCATCACACGTCATAATTTATTTTCTTAAATAGTTATATCTGGCGTTTCCACCGTTACACAGAACGTAAAATAATTAAATAATATTGCAGTTTTTCTAATTTCGGTTCGGTTCGATCCCCGCTCAGTGCAAAAAGTTGTATGCATGAATATGGCTTTTGCACTTTTCTGGTCGTGCCTCGGAGATCACGTTAAGGGGTCGTCGGTCCCGGTTGCCATAAAAACATCTATGGCAGTCGTTACGGGTATTGGAGCCCTCAAAAGTCCAACCAGTCTAACTTGGAACTTCGATATCGCCTTTGGTCATTGGACCATTGGTTGTGGAGGTCAGATGGCACTCGCTTCACGGAAAATATCGAAGTTTAGCCGCATCACAGTTAGACTGGAAAGCCGACCCCAATTAGACTGGAAAGCCGACCCCAACTGAGTTGGGAAAAGGTTCAGAGAATGATGATTGAAGTTTTTCTAATACTTACTAGGTAATTATTAGTAGTTTTACGAACAGCAAACTTCACGAGCACGTTTTTTAGAAGCATTCTGTGAGAATTCCTTGATATTTTAGCCAAAAATTATCAAGATCCCTTCAAAAAGTTTTGACCAAAATCAACATGTCATTATTTTCTATTGCAGAAAGCTGGGGCCAAACAGACGGTTTTCGTTTTACATACCCCGCATCACCACTTCTAACGCAGCGTGATGACGTCAAGGACAACGCATTCTGTCCTAAGGAGCCTGAAGGTGATAACGTGGAATGCGTCAACGTGAAGAAAGTTCCTTTAGGTTCTACTGTGGAATTGGTGATGTTTGATCAAGGTAAATACGTTTCATTTATATTGGACTTAGAGGATTAGATTTACTGTTTCTTTCCTGGCTGTAGGAATATCGTTTTTTTCTACAGTTGGCGATAAAAGTTACTGCAGAATAAGTTAACAACATTGGAATATCATTGATGTAACATCAATAAAAATTTCAAAGGACAGAGTTGATATATATTTCGTGTCTTGTTTTTCAATCAATCAATTTGCTATGTTGGGGGATTTGGACAACTGTTTCCACGCTGGCCAAAGGGTTTGTACACGGTTTTGTTTCGATTTTTCCTTTCGTACAGTGATATTATCTGCGTATATCCTCTTACGATGATAATGTTTATTACTGTTGTTCATTATTTCAAAGTCATTAAGGTTACCTGTGAATTTGGAATATGTTAAGGTACTGACTGTAATTTTCGGTAACATTAGAGTATGTTTACCCTTTTGTATATCCTTTTCAACATAATACCAATGTTTCATATTTTAATACCATAATCTACTCGGTCATGAATTTTCATAAAAAATAACAATGATTGCGTAAATAGATAGTTACTATTGCCCAAATTATGTAAATTATGAATGTATCTTAAACATCGATTTTAATCTTTCAATTACTGAACGATTTCATAGGCAATGAAAAAGCAAAAAAATCAAACTTTTGTTCTTAAGTGTACAAACAATTTACGCTGTAACTATAGTACATTCTGTTAACGTTGCAGTTTCTAACGTACAAAGTTATTATCCGTTTATGAAGAGCGCAGCAAATCAATAAACCTTCAAAAGGCATGTAGCATATTAACAGCTGTCATCACAAATATGGAATATTCCATTGAAAATCTTCATTTGCTGCTTTCGTCGTTGTAATTGTTGACGAACGGTTTTAAAACTATAAACAGAGAACTGGGGAGGTACCAATACTTAATGACTCATAGTCACTTGTGAGTTGCTAAAACGATGTTTTTACGATGCGATAATGTCTCTGCAGATGTAATGACGGTAATGACTGTAATAAGGCTCAGAACATTTTGAAATAAGTTTGTTTTGTCATGACTTTCTGGCATTACTGCGCAGTTTTTGAATTCAATTCTCATAGTATTTGTTAAAATCATTGAGTATTTATATATCAATTGATGTAATAACAAGAATCAAAATAATCAAAGACAACAACCCTTGAATTATTATCTTTTTCTCTTTGGAGGTATTTTTGTGTCGAAGTTTTTAAGTTAAAATTATTAATACCGAAATATGTTTAAAAATAAATATGATAAAAACGTAAAGTTGAAGTTTTTATGCTTTATATACCTACTAATGAAGTATATAAATCATAGGTAAAGTGCTAATCATCTAGATTTCAATAAATTAGGCTTTAATCATACAACTACTTACTTGTGCATACTTTCGCTGGTAGTAAATTTTTTTGGCTGTAACTAGATAGGTATTGGGACAAAAAATGTAAATTCAACACCTTCAGATAGTGAAAGTTGTAAGCGATTGTTTAACACTTATGAAATGACTCGCCACCTATTACATTGGGACATAAATATAAACGGGCGAAATGTGGGTGCTAGCACCTCTGACTACCCCTTCGGGGAAATAGGCGTGATATTATAAAAAAAAATTAAGAATAGCTAGCAGTAAATAAACAATCTGGCTAATTGTACAATAAAGATTGATGGTTTGAAGGATCGTTACCTAGAGTGGAGATTACTAATCAGTTAGTGGAAAGTTTAATGTCCCTTAGTCAAATAAACAGACGGTGACACCATAAAAAGTACAAGAGAACGGATGGAAGGAAGGCATTTGATCGGCAACTGTCGCACAATGAGAAAGATATTTTTATGTTTAGCTGTGCAACGTACCAATTTATATCAAATTAATTTAACTAATATGGTACTTTTATTAAACATTTTTGTCTCTGATTGTCCGTATAGAATAGAAAACTATCGAAGGTTTGGTAATAAAATGTTTCAAAGAGAATTTCAAATAAAGTACTTCTTTTAACTCAAGTTCTTTTTACAGATATTGAAAAAATTTGATAGTAAATCAAATACATATTTTCTTGTAAGAAAGGGTCTTTGTATTTTATCAAAGCTTTGAGATGATCTGTAACAGTATTTCGTTCCGATATTATGTCTATTTGATTTGTTTCAATATTTGAATGTTGGTTAGTAACAAGTGGTTCTGTAACTTCGAGATTTGGTGATCACTTCGATAGAGCCGTCTTTACGTGGGCATACAATACTTTAGAGGCACATTCGGAAAGTATATATAGTATTAGATTTTTATTAAGATGATGTGCGAGAAATCGTCTCTGTTTTGTGGGGCCCCTTGAGGTGGTGGGCCCTGGGCACGTGCCTCGAGTGCCCAGTGGTAAAGACGGCATTGCCTTCAATATCTATTTTTACTAAGAAAAAAGTTGTAAACATCTTTGAGACATAACTGGCTGAAGATTTGAGAAAAATTTGTAGATAATCTGTCAGAATACAATTGTTTGTTTCATGCATGTACTGAGACTGTCTCAAAATGTTTGTAAACAAGTTTAAGACACATTGTGCAAATGTGTCATAAACTTGTTTACAACTATTTTGAGACTTATTGCTACGTGTCAAATATATGTTTTAAACCTTATTTAAAACTAGGTTATATTGTGATTGAAAGCTATATTTTGTGATCGAAAGTTGGATGGTTAGCCTATCTATCACTAGTACTGTAGCGTTGGTAGTAAAAAAACTGAACAAAAGGTCGGCCTATACTCAAACTATCTTGTCAAAATATGACCTTAACGCACTTCCTTCCATACCTACTTTAGTTGTTATTAGTGAGTCCAACCCGATCACGCACGGTATAATTTCATATAAAGAGTGTATATACACAGCCTGATCCTTAAACAGTAAAGAACAATGGGTAATTTTGTATGGAACCCGTACCCACTTTGTAGCATTTTAGACTAGGTGTAATTTAGAAGAGGCCTAATTGAGTAACTCGAAAATAAGTGAACGAATGAATGAATGAATGAAAGACCGAAGTTATGATAACTTCTTTGTAACATTTTTAATTGCCAATAATCGCACTTTTTCTGCTTTTTGGACTAAATAAATAGGTAACCAGTCATTTTTTCTGTCTTAAGAGAGCGATATAGCTTCCTATCGTTGGTTTTTGGTCCAGAAAAAATATTAAATAAGAACTATCAATCTTAAATAGCACAGTTTTATTAAATTGTATTGTTACTTTCAATGAATATATCATCCCAGGCACTTGCCGGACCTACGAAGTTATCTAGGTGCCTGCCAACACCTAAGTACCATATTATGCTAATAGTATGGGCACAAGCACCTACAGTTCTCATACCCGTCATGCAGGAGCAATAATACGCTTCAATGGCTTCTCTGCCCTGGACATTAACCTTGATTAAAATATATGTGTAATATATTTTATTCGACACGTGCCAACGATGACACATAGCCTGAAATTGATTGAGGGCCATCTAAAAGAAAAACCAAATCCTCAAGTTACACTAAAACAATAACTTAATAAATAGTGAACAAAAAGACACCGTGTACTCGATGATCAAAAGCTATTGTTATACTAACCCCTCATTTATGTTAATCCGTGCCATCACATACTCTGTGAAGCCTGGATTGTCTTCCAAATAGGTTCGCGTCAGTATATGCCGCTTTCGGTTACGAATTACTGATCTTGTACTACATGTAACACACTGTATACGGCGTTCACCTTCCATTTTTTTGAAGCAGATGAGTAATAATAATAATCCAATCGTTAAGTAATACACTGAAGTCCGTTGTGAAAGCCGAAGTTGTAAATAAAAGTAAGAATAAAATAAACTAAGATATGCGCGAGCGCTCAAAATCAGTTCCTAACAGGTACTAACTACTGACGCTAGCACAAAATAGTTCGAACTACCCACCTAATCGATAAAATAAAAAAAAAATTGAACGTGCGTGGGTCGATTTTACTAAGGATTTTCGGTATTTTCAACATCAAATATCTTTTTTCCTACATAAGTTACAAAGTTGCTCCAATACAAAAAATATCTACGTTTTCAAAGACCTTTCGAATGGTACCAATTTCAACTTGCTACAAACTGGGTACGTTCTGACCCATGTCCTTTATTCAAAGTTTCCACTTTCAGAACTGAAAGTTAGAAACGACACTTGTTCCTAGATAATATTTGCGTGTCAATATTAACCTTTTAGCTAAGAACCTTGTGTAACTTTAAGTCATGTTTCTAGTGATTATTATTTACATATGCGTTGCAACCAGTTATTAGTTACTTAGGAACCATATAATGAGTCAAGTAATTCACTAGTTATTGTTAATAAATAGACATGGTGTATCTACACTAATATTATAAAGAGAAAGGACTAGTTTTTTTGTTTGTAACGAATAGGCTCCGAAACTACTGGACCGATTTGAATAATTCTTTCATCTATAAAAAGCTACAATACCTAGGAGTAATACCTAGCCATATATCATCTTGCTACCATCCAAGGTAGCGAAGCAATAATCATAAATCTCAATAGATCCGGTAGATTTCTGTAACTAATTCCGTTGTCATGACAGCAAGAAGGAGTAGTACTTGTAGAGAGGCAAGCAGAGAATCGAGTAGAGTCACACACAAACGGCCTCTCCCCATTTCTTTCACCTCTCTATCTCGCTCTCTCCTTCGCTATATCGTCGCAACAATTATGCGCAATAAAGTAATAATAATAATAACATGTCTTTATTGTACACCAAGGATAGAAAAGTATAACACAGAGAAATGTTCGCACATCGTAAATACAATTGGCGGTCTTATCGCTCTGCGGCAATCTCTTACGGGCAACCTTAGGATTGAGAAAAATTTCACGCATAAAACAAATTCGAAACTGTGAATCAATTTATCAATTAGGTAATTGTTAAATTGGAATTTGTTTACTGATAATACTAGTAGCAGCTGATAATACAGTCAAATATATGATTACAAATGTCCCTAAGTAATGGTATGCAGTTGATACGTGGAACAAAGGTATATTCAGGCATTTATCACGAAGACAGTGATTTATAGTGGGTGTTTGTGTTCGACCAATATTGCTACTAATAATAATAAGGTACACTAAAGAAGTATTTTTTGTGATTGGTCATGGGCCCATTGTGTGTTGATGAACAAGCCAACATGACGCTTTATGTGTATGGTAGTAAAGCGTAATTTACTAATGATACTTACAGTATAGCATAGTGGTCGTATGGGCAATGGACTGCTGAGACGAGGTCTCGGGTTCGATCCCAGATTTTACCATGGCACACACAATGACTTTTCGGTGCTTTTCGAAGTTATGTGTGTATTTATCGCAGGTTTATAAGTGCTCGGTTAATGGCAATAGGCACGCCACCTATTACATTGGGACCTAAAACTTAAACTGGCGAAATGTGGGTGCTAGCACCTCTGCCTACCCCTTCGGGGATATAGGCGTGAGTTTATGCTTAATGTTTAGTGTACAGTATATTCCAGGTATGAGCGTGATTTCTTTAAGTGTTTCCTATAACATATGAATGAGAACAAATAATATTGACCTTCGTAGTACAGTATTTCGTAGGATCATTAGATATGCTTATTTCCTTTTTTTATTTATGTCTCGTCGATTTGATTTTACCTTGCCTGATGGTAAGCTCAAGGCAACGTCTCAGAAAAGAGGGTGACCATTATAAACACGTATTAAGTAATAAAATTACAAGCGTATGTAAAAGCAAAGGAAGCTCTGTCTGTCTGTTAGTATGTTAGCTTATCCGCCTAAAGAACTAAACCGATTTTGATGATTGTCAAACTGTTTTGTAGAACTACATTGTGTTTTTTTTGAGTTATAATTGCGCGCATTTTTCAGAGCATGAATTTTCGCTTAAAATCCTTTGTCGTTGTTTCAATTGTAAACATATGCGTGGGACATACAAAATTCTATAATTTATTGTTGTAAGTAAATGCAAATACGTAAGTAGATTTACATACTTCGTGGCATTTATGATAATGTACCTTTGTAATGGCTTACAAATACAAACATAGTAATGTGAAACGAACAAATAGGTGGGCTTGCTCCTTTCTTGAATTAACATAATACCACAGATTAATTGCCCCTTACAGCACCTGTATAAATGTTAAAGGGTGGTTCTATTCTTAGTAACAACTACGACCTTCTTATATATATCAGATACTAGCAAACCCGGCGAACTCCGTTTCGCCACCAGATGGCTTCGTTTTATGTAACATTTCGTTTGGTGATTAAAAGATGAAGAATTTTTTTTCATTTTTTTTTCCTGATTTTTCTTTGCTATAAACCTCACGGAGCCCAAGACCTTTCCAACGAATGCAAAACCGTGGAAATCGGTTCGTGCGTTCTGGAGTTATGGCGTCAGGAAGGAAAACCCGACTTATTTTTATAGTAGATTACGTAAAATCATGCCTATACAATTTGTAAACCTGCATTACATATATATTGTCCCTTTACATTTCCTTTAAGGGTAAACTCTAGCTAGACATGTATTACCCACATTTCGCCAACTACTTTTTTCATTTTTGAACGTTTTCTTTATTATATATGGCACGCCAATTTGACTTCTCCCCTATGATAAGCTGACGGCAAAGTCTCAGAAAAGAGGGTCACTATTACGGACACGTGAAGTGTTACAATGGTGGCGCTTAGCTTGACGGCCTCATCAGATCACATCATTTTGTAGTTGGGGGGCTCGTATTGGACTACGGATGCTTCACATGATATAAGGTGTCTCACGGGTGGTGTTTTCAATAAACCTTTCGTTTGTATCATACCGTGTTTTGTTTGAATCATGAATGTGCATGTATGCAGCTATTTGAATCAGAACATATTTTATGGGGTGTTATATTGTGTAAATTGTTGTATAAATTAATGCAATTATGAATAAATTAATTATATCAATCCTTATGAATGCATTAAATATATGTGTTATGTATTAATCCTAATATAGTAATAATAATGCATATTAATTAAAGAAAATAAAAAAAACCAACCATGCAATTCTTGAATATTGAATGTGTGATTCGCTGGATGAGTTTGTGTAGCAATTCTGCAAACTTCAGTGGTTTCTCAATGCCATTGAATAATGTTGTGTACCTACTCCTTATAATAAAAATAAATGAATAATAAAATAATATATATTCTAGAACAATTTACACAACGTCACCCATGGTAAGCATAGTTTAAATAGCTTGTGTTATGGGTTCTAGGACGCGGATAAACATAATTAGTTTTTTTTTTTGTAAATATATACATTATTATAAAAACACAGCACACAAATGTTTGCACTGAGCGGGAACCGAAGCCACGCCTCCTGCGGAATAGTCGCGTTCACGCAGTGGTCTATATTATATGAATGTAATTTATGAATTAATTTGTCTTCACAAAGAGTTTTACGAAACTTGCTAGAAAATGTATCGATCGACCCCGAGAGGTCAGGTTGAATAATAAATTAATTATAACCAATGATAAATAATAATTTCTGAAGTGAGCTGTCTCCGTTCTGTCTAGACACGTTATGAATATAAATGATATCTATAGATATGACTTTCTCAATATATAAATTGAATGGCAGTTACTTTTCTTTATTGCAATCTTGTGTGTAATCGCAAGGAACTATTCATTTATATTGTTTTATTTATTGATTGCGCAGTAGGTATATAATTTTCAAGAGATAATGGCTTTTATGTATATAAATAACTTATATAAATACGAAATTTATTTGGCTGGCATTCGTTCAACACTCGAATCTACCGTATCATAAAATAAGTATTGTATTCTTTCACCACTAGTCCTTTGGTTCGATTAATTTTCATGTTTTATACGAAAACAAATAAGTTAAAACAAAAACAAACTCATTCCACCTAATAGTTACCGAAACTTACTACAGACTTGTTGCAACTTGTTGTAGGTAAACTTTTTAAATTTATTATAAATAAAATTGGAAATATAATATTTTTTTAGATTAGAAAAATATTGTGAGCGGTTTATTTGCCGTACTTTGTATTTTATTTATATTTTCCGTGCGCAAAATCCCCACGGATACCACCCCCACCAAAGTCAAAGGTCTATTTGCAGTTCTGGGCAGTAATAATGATTGTTTGTATAATTAATTAAATATTAAAAACTTATGTGCAATTTTGCATATAATGGCTATTATTTTTCGGTTTAATATTTTGTTAAAATTTAATTTTTTGTGTCAACAATAATTGCTTGACATTGTACGGCGATGTGTACTAAAAATCAGTAAGTAACTAGTAGGTAATAGGCAATGCATTTATCAAAATAGCCACGCTTTGAACTACTATCACTTAATAAATTAACCATAATGTTAGTTCACAACACATCTTTATTAGATACGGTAACTGGTTTAAAAACTTTTCTCAAAATATATTTTGAGAAATCACCAACGTTACATCTATTTAAAATTTAGAAACTATAATGTTTTTAAAGCAGTTTGCTTTCGATTTTACCCCTACGTTCTCTTAAACACAAAGTTGATAGTATTTTAATCAACTTTCTAATTTTTTTACCAGATAATAATTGAAATTAATGCAAACATTTGGATGGATGGATTTGGGGATTTATCCATCCACGATATTATGTTTGGATGAATGGATGAAAGGATGTACACTAAAAAATAGTTCACTTCCAGGTTACACTAATAGAAGATAAACATTATGCGTCATCGCTAAAAGCGTTTTAGTGAATTACGTTTTATGGATAAATGGATGAATGTAACTATGAATAGATTAAGTATATGAATAGAAGTTACTCAATAACGCCAAAACTGGTAAACATATCCTTACGTACCCCGTGTGATTCCCACCAGAGTAGAATTAGGATCTCTTCCTTCCTTACAAGGCGACTGAGGATAGTGCTGTTCAATATCAGACAGATACATACAACCCAGTCCTGAGTAAATAATAGTGCTGGGAATACGTCAATAGAATCACCAATATTACGTGGGACCGAATACTTATTGTGAATATTGCTGAAATGAGGGTGTTAATTCACCACTGCCTGCCCTGGAGAGGAATAGGCGCGAGCATTATGAATATATGTATTTCCTCCTGGGAATTGACTCCTGTGGCCAACAGAAAACCCCGCCTGACGGTAAGCTCAAGGCAAAGTCTCAGGAAGACTTTGCCTTGAGCTTACCATCAGGCGGGGTGAAGTCAAATTGACGTGTCCTAAATAAAAAAAGATCAGTGTTTCACTCAGACAGCGTCGACGCGTTACAGTAGTTGGTATAACATATATTTTTAAATTCCGTTCCACATTCACATAGTAACTGCGTATATTTCAACTGTGTAACTTATGACTATTTCTTTTTTGACTTTCACATTTTATGGACCCAAATTAGTTCAAAAACCAAGCAAAAGTAACTGCGCTAGCATACTACACGTATTAAAATTTTGAATGAATTTGCGGTAATCCACTTATCCTGTAGTGCTTGTAAAAATGGTCAGCAATAAAAGTGAGATAGATATTCCTACATTATCATCATCATCACTTTAGCCATACGACGTGCACTACTGAACATAGACCTCCCTCATTGACCTCCAATCCAACCGGTTGGAGGAGGTCTGCATCCAACGGGTACCCCCGGTTTTGACTATGTCGTCCGTCCATCTCGCGGGGGCCATCCTACCCCTTTTCTATCAGTACATGGTCTCAATTCGAGACCTTTCAGCTGCAACGGTGGAATTTTTTAGAATTTTCACAGTTCCCCGTGTATGGCAATTTGTGCTCAGACTCTATAGTCTGACCCTATGGTCTTATACCCAAATTGAGGTGTGTGGCTAAGTGCCTAGTCACCAAGCAGGTTAGTTCACACTCGTACCTTTCAGATGAATCTTAGGATAGGTGCTTCGGAGACCACTTTAAGTCGTCGTGTCGGTCCCGGTTGTCATACGAACATGTTATAGCAGGTGTTAGCTGTGGCCCTTAAAATTATGACAATATATGTAACCTATTTAACCCAATGAATATCCGCTATCGTGGTCACACCGTTCATCCGACTGAGGAAAAACTTTGTAAACTTTGGTATTACTTACTAAACTTAGGTAATAGTTAAGTATCCTTGCGTTTCATCATTTTTATACTTCTACGTAAATTAAATTGTCTAGAAAACCTACACCAGCCCCCTTAGACAAGTGACAATCGTTTTGGAGATCGTAAGGGATCGATAGTCGTTCACAAGGTTGGGTTAGGCCTCGAATTTATCTCGCAGAAGGGGGTGGCAGATAAGCAGATAGCCTCGCTGATCCGATTCGTTCAATGACCAATAGAATCAAATACACCAACGGATTAGACTGGCATAATAAGTTGAAGTGAATCCACTGGTGGATTTTCTTACTGGGTTAGTGTGGCATAGAGTGATTCGTCCAGCCCTCGTGGCGTGGCGGTAGTATACGTAACTAATAAGGAATTGCGAAGGTGCATTTTTTTCTGTCTACTCAAATAACGGCCTCGACGATCTATGGGACTCTACCTATATACCTTACGAGTGCCCTGATCAGATATGTATATAACAACGTTATATGCTGACCATATATAATACTATCAAGCAGCTCGAAGTGGTTGTTATACAACACCGTTACTAAAATTAGACCCACTTGTTCTTCGATGCAAGATTTCTAATTCTTTTAACTATCGTGTTACGGATTGACCAGTTTCAATTTGGTACGCATATTTACTCGTAGATCGACGATTGCTCCGCAAGTCACGTTAATCGCTAGAGGAAAGAACGGAAAGTATTGCTTTTTCTGGTAAAGAAAATACTGCTTGAGTGCTTGTCGGACGAGTGTCATCGAACGTATATAAATAAACAGATAACAAAACTATTATAGAGTATGATAGTTCTGTTGTTTCGACTCGTTAAGCAGCTTTTAGGACCCATTTTAGTTTCAATTCGTCAAATACTAATTAAGTTTTGTTTCGATTAAACGCGTGGAGGCTCTCGAGAGAAGTGTTATTAAGTATTAATGTACCTAATTGTTTTAGTCTGAAAATTGTTTCAATTCGTCAGATATAAATGAAGTTTCGTTTCGTCAAAGCGTGAAGGCTAGAGAGAATTGTTGTTCAACATTTAGGTAAATATTAGTTTCGTCATTTTAATTTAAAATTCGTTACATTTTTCTTTATTTGTTGTATTATAGTTTCAGCTGACATAACAGCTTACTAACCAGCCTTAGGACACTTTTGATTTTATTTATCTTAGTACGATGACATAAATTACATACATTCATTTCTATTCCAAACGTTTTCTGTTCTATTTTGTTTAATATGTCACAGACCGACCATGGACTAAATTGGTAGTGTACCTCCTGGGAATCAAAGTGGGGCTATAGAGGTATTCGATTAGGTTTTTTCATTAGTGTGTAATATTCTACTGCTAAACATGGGTCGTTCCCATGGGTGAGTACACCATGTTTTGGTCATGGTTGCGGTTAATTAACTACAGAAATTACTTGGATAACAGAATATTCAGATAGTAAATAAGTTTATTTTTAACAAAAAAGTTTACTTGATTTCTAGAACAACAATGCTCTAAGATGTTAAAAATAATTTAATAACAGCCTAGTGCCTACTTTTTAACAACAGCGGTAGCCTAGTGGTATGGGTAATAGACTGCTGAGACGAGGTCTCGAGTTCGATCCCAGGTTTACCATGGCTATTACCGGCGGTAAGACCCATCATGGGGGACTGGCTAGAGAGGCCACACGGTAGCCTCTCGTACCGGCTGACTCATGTGATCACCGGGCACGGGTGCTTCGGGGATTACCTGCGTCGGATTCAGAAGGAGCCAACGTCCGAGTGCCATCACTGTGATGCGAGCGAGGACTCGGGGCTGCACACGTTGACCGAATGCCCGGCGTGGGAGACGCCAAGGCGGGCCTTAGTGACAGCCCTAGGGGTGGGAGTTGTCTCGCTCGCCACCTTGCTCACGGAGATGGTACGATGCGCGAGTGCTTGGGCAGCCGCCGCCTCCTTCTGCGAGCAAGTTATGCTCGAAAAGGAGGAGGCGGAGCGGGTCCGGAGAAGACTCCGGGCCCGCACTGCCCGCGATGAGCGGAGGCGACTCGGACGTCGGAGGTCGCAGAACGACCTCCGTCCCCCATGAGCGCGGGCCTGGGGGTGACGGGTGGAGCCGCCTGTCACCCTAGCAGAAGCAGGCCACGGCGATGGCACATAATGCCACACCATACCCAGGGTCTAGATGGGGACGCCATGGTCCCTACTTTTAGGGAAAAGGGTCATCTCAACAGAGATGTCCCCGGGTCTGCCGGGGTGCGAGAGATATGTCTTGTATAATCTCACCTCCGGCAATCGAGGATCCATGGACGGCGTGCGTTTTGGTCGGTTCGAGTCCGACATAATCACCTCCATCGGTTTTGGTGGGGGTGGTATCCGTGGGGATTTTGCGCACGATAAAAAAAAAAAAAAAAGGTTTACCATGGCACACACCTATGACTTTTCAATGCTTTTCGAAGATAATGTGTGTATTTATCGGAGGTTTATAAGTACCCGGTTAATGGCAATAGGCTCGCCACCTATTACGTTGGGACCTAAACATAAACTGGCAAAATGTGGGTGCTAGCACCTCTGCCTACCCCTTCGGGGATAAAGGCGTGAGTTTATGTTATGTTATGTATGTTTAATAACAGATTGTTTTACGCGCATTTACATCTTTGAGGTATTCAAAGATGAAAATGTGCGTAAAATTTTCCGTCCCCAGCTCGGTGCGTAAAAACATAAAAAAAAACATATGAGGATCCGAATTGAGACCCTCGTCCTTTTAGATGACGTATAAAAGGCTTGAAAGGTAGTATTGCACAGGACTGTGTACAGCTTGATTGTAGACATACCCTAATTGTGTAATGCCTACGTAATACGTGTTTAGTTTGGTGCCGACTCCAATAATAATAGTATTACGAGAGTTTTTATCTTTTGTGTTTATCCTACTAATATTATAAACGCTAAAGTTTGTAAGTATAGATAGATGGATGGATGTATGGGTGGATTTTACTTCCTTGATTTTACTTACTATGGATTTTTACTAATCCAAAAAAAGATTAAGTAGGTAGTTATCGCAGGTTTAAAAGTGCCCGGTTAATGGCAATAGGCTCGTCACATTGCGACCTAAACATAAACTGGCGAAATGTGGGTGCTAGCACCTCTACCTACTACCCACCCCTTCGGGGATATAGGCGTGATGTTATGTTATGTTAATATGTTGTGTTTTTAATTCAATGAATGAATTTTAGTGAAACTTTACAATAACATAGCTTACACATCACAATAACACATAGGCTATATATCATCACGCTGCTCTCCAAGGGAGTGGAGCAATAATCATAAATCTGAATAGATTCCTTTGCTAATTTCGCTAAAAAAGTATTTGCCCGTAGGCGGAGTCGCAGGTCGCAGGCAACAGCTAGTCTGTAATAATTTTATTTATCATTTTCGGTGCATTTTTGTTATAGAATTATGTTCATGTATCAACATCATTTATAACGATACTTCTACCTAGGTATAAGTGTTTATATAGATACATACGTGACAGTTATGCCAAATATTTTATATTTTTATTACTAAATATAAACTACGTTTGTGGATCCTTTTATGTTCTGATTTATAGGTCACGCGTCACCTTTATGATCTATAATAAAGTATTATGTATGTTTGTGACTTGTGTGCAAAACTTCGTGAATATTTCTGATAGAGCTGATTATACACTATACTATATACTATCTTACATTTTTTTAAAGTTATTCAGTACTAAGTTATCCAGAAAAGGTATAAAGTGTAAGGCATGTTCAAAATCCACGTCCAATAGTCAACTTAGGATTTACGCGTATGCGATTTATCTATGTTTATAATGCATTACTTACTCCTTTTCTGTATAACTTTAGCCTATTTGGTGATACTTGTTCTCGGTGTTTTTATTTGGTGCACAATAAGGAGATATCTATTTATCTTTTTACTATAAAGTTACAAGCCCTTAGTTAATTGATTTATAGAACTACATATTATGGCCAGAAAATCTAAGACTAGTAGCTGTGTAGGTTACTACTATGCAACTTCACATAATTTTAGTTTTGAATTGTTCAGGAACTTTTGAGACAGTATTACAATATAAAAATATTGTGTGTATATATTTTCATATCATTGGTAATTGTATTGTCTTTGTTGCAATATTAATCGTATTTGGGTATATAAAACTCTAGTAATATTGATTGTTGCTACGGAAAATTGGACAATTTCCCGATCCGAATCTCTTTTCGGGAACACCGGGACAGATATAATTGACAAATGGGATGATCGAAACGGCACGCATGTTACGTAGAGTTATTGCGACAACCCTTATTTAAATGTTTTTTTTTATTTGCAGGTGGTGAATCGGATCACATATTCCACCTTCATGGATATAGTTTCTACGTCGTTGGAGTGAGAGAACTCCACAAAAGTTTCGATAAAGAAACTATAATCAAGATGAACGAAGAAGATAAATTATTTACTAAGAACCTTGTAAACCCAGTGGTAAAAGACACTATAGTTGTGCCAAAGTTCGGCGCAGTAGCATTAAGATTCAAAGCTGATAATCCAGGTTATTGGTTGATGAGGGATGAACGGTCAACGCATTGGACTAGAGGACTAGACTTTATATTAAAAGTGGGGGATCAGAGAGACTTTGTTCAAGCGCCATCAGATTTCCCCAAATGCGGATCCTATGTGGGCCCAGAATATTTTCTGATATGAACTCAGGTTCATCTCAATACTAAAGTTACCCTATAGATTGTGTTATTGCTCAATTTATTTATTTCATTTGTGATATATGTTTGTGTAGGTTTATACTCATTTTGTATAGCTAAATTGATTTTCCTTCGAAAGGAGATCAAAGACTGGTTCAAATCGTACAAGATTTCAAATATAAGGAAATGATTAAAGAAACCAGATATTAATAGAATTTTGATTCAAGAGAGAGGTAGTGGAATACACAAAGTACCTATGTTTGTATTAAGGTTATTGAATCACCTATTACTTAAGTTAAGGAAACATTTGTACCTAACGGATGTCTCAGAACGTTTTTCTTTTTTAATTGACCAATACACGCCAACCGCAGGTACCAGGAGGAGAGGAGTGGCCTTAAAACGCTAGGTCGGCTTGTAGTTTTTTTTCTTTCTTTTTAAAATGGCTTCTACAGTAGACCCGTAGTTTGCCAGTCTTCAGTAAATATGATATACGTAATATAAAATTGTCAATGTCAAGGTTTTAAGAAATTCTACCAGAGCCACATTAACCACGCTTGTTTTGTCTCCATTTCCCTCCCCACCCCCTATATCAGGTAGTCCATCGGGATATGTGATTAGATGTTCGCAAGCTTGTATTGTTTTTTATTGAACATTCTGAGACACCCTTTATAACGTACCTACAGCTATAAAAACTACAATGGGCACCGAAAGAACATGCGTGAAACTAAAGTGTTAATGCTGTTTCATTTTATTATAATAATATAATACGATTAAGTGCGATTAACTGGAGCATAAAAATAAAATATTTTGCAAATTATACTCAGATATTATCTTTCAACTGTATGTCTCTTCTTTTTTTGATCCAGTTAAAATATCTTAATGAAATTTTGCTTTTTTATCTTTTTTGAATAGATATACATTTGGGTATAAACTTGCGACCAGTTTTTAACAGGGACAACGCTATAACTACATGAACAAGTAGACTACTTTGAATGCTTTAGACGGATCTATCGAGCATCGGGCACACAAGAGTCCCTTGTTCGAGTCCCGTCTAGACATTTGTTTATTCCACTTTTAAATCGATTTCAAAAATCAACATTTGAACATATTTATAAAAATGAATTTTTGTGTTTCTAAAAAATATATATAAATAATAAATAAATAAATAATATCTAGGTAATGTGCAGATGAAATCGGTGTGCAAGGCTAGCTCATACCAAAAATGCACATTGAGGATAACTGTAGTAAAAAATAATAGAATGGAACAACATTTGCTGGAAAGATTAACGCAGACTAGATACCTACTGTAACACTAAACTGAGTTTTAGTGTATAAAATTTTAGTTTTAATACAGATATAGTGCTAATATTTGTAATTGCTAAGTGTAAGATACAGTTACTACTTTTGATATATTTTAGCTTTTAATAATGTAAATAAAATAATGTTATTTAATTAAATGCTTTTCAATCATGTATATTGTAACGGGAAGCGGGTTTCGGGATTGGAAGTAAACAACCTCGAGCGATTTTTACACTTTATTCAAGCCACCAACTCACAACAGTCTTTAGCGTATACACAGTCTATTGTCTGAGGCACTCGTACACACTTAGAGGACTGTACTGCAACGCACTGTCTTTACACACAGTCTCTAGAACGTCCACGTTCACTGAGCGTTTTTAGTTCACAGCACATGCAGTATTGCACATGCACCACTAGCACTTTCACTTGTACTTTTCACTTTACTTCTTCTTCTTGTTTCCACTTCAACCACTGAGACTGAACTGCCCTTTTGGCGCTCCTGGTGCTGTTTATATACCATGCAGAATCTTCTGGAAATCCTAATTTCGCTAGTCTTTTCGTTCGTCATTACGATCGTAATTTCGATTCTCTTTATTTACAATTATTCTAGTTGAAATTGTCAAACGCTTCAATCATTGACGGCTTACGTCATGAGTGGTGACATTCGTAACACTGCCCCCTCCTAAGACATGCTCGTCCCGAGCATCGTTAGAACCGTAGTAACGAGCCAGTCTGTCGACGTGAACCACTTTAGCGGAGCTTCTTGGCGTCTTTTGGATTCTATAAGTGACATCATTAATTCTTGTTATCACTTTGTAAGGTCCTTCCCAACTTGGCTGAAGTTTCGGTGATAATCCTTGCTTCCGTACCGGGTTATGAAGCCATACTGACGACCCTTCCTCAAAACACCTTAAATTGGCACTTCTGTCATAACGTGTTTTCATTCGTTCACTGGCTTGTAAATTTGCTTCTCTCATATATCTGTGAACTTTATCCATTTTTCTCCTTAACTCATCAGCGTAATCTGTTATTGAGTTAGGTGAATCAGGAGGGCACCCCGTGAGGAGTTCTGCCGGTAGCCGAAGTTCCCTGCCAAAATTTGCATGAGCTGGAGTTATACAAGTGCTTTCGTGAACCGCTGTACGATACGACAACAGAAATAGTGGAAGATACTCGTCCCAATTCCTCTGATGCGAATCGACTATCTTCGCCAAATGCTGCTCCAAAGTTCTATTAAAGCGTTCCACCATACCATCTGACTGCGGCCGATAAGGTGTCGTCCGCGTCTTATGAATTTTCAACATTTTGCAAACTTCTTGAAATACTTGCGATTCAAAGTTTCGTCCTTGATCACTGTGAATTTCAAGGGGTAATCCGAATCGACAAAAGACCTCATTCACCAGTATAGTCGCAACCGTAAGAGCTTCTTGATTCGGTATTGCGAACACCTCCGGCCACTTAGTGAAGTAATCCATCACTACCAATATGTAACGATTGCCATTCATTGATATAGGAAAAGGTCCGGCTATGTCTAAAGCTATCCTTTCCCAGGGAGCTCCGACATTATACAATTGCATCTTAGCTCGACTTCGTGTTTGTGGACCTTTAACAGATGAACATGGTACACATTTTCTACACCAATCTTGGACGTCTTCCTTACAGTGTAACCAATAAAAATGTTCTCGTATTTTTAATAAAGTTTTTCTAACTCCAAGATGTCCACCTGACACTCCATCATGAAAAGCTCTAAGTATTTCCGTCACTTTTGCTTTTGGTACAATAATTTGTATATGTGTACCATTTCCAGACACGCTCTCCCATTTTCGGCATAGTAAGCCATCATGAAGTATCAAGCTATTCCATAAAGCCCAATAACTTTTAGTTGCAGAGCTCAAACCAGCAACTTCATTCCAAGCTGGACGAGGAGAGGAACTCGTTAACCATTCCAGAATCGGCTTTAAGTCGTTATCTTCCGCTTGTGAATTTCGCATGGCGTCATTATCCCAGCTTTCATTAAGAGAATCTGTTCTTATGACTCGTATAATTGTGTCTTCTTTTCCCTCTTGTCTTTCACAATGTTTACAGTCATCGGCACAAGGTCGGCGAGACAAAGCATCAGCATTTTTATGTGAGCCACCACTTCGATGTTCTATTTCGAAGTCGAACTCTTGTAATTGCTCGATCCACCGTGCGACTTGACCTTCTGGATTTTTGAACTGTAGAAGCCACCTCAACGCCGAATGGTCCGTCCTAATAAGAAATTTGCGTCCTAGTAGGTATTTCTTGAAATGTTGTAACGTTTTTACTACGGCCAGAAGCTCCCTCCGCGTTACACAATAGTTTCGTTCAGGTTTTGATAGCGTTTTACTGAAGTAAGCTATAACAACCTCTTGATTTTCCTTCCTCTGTGACAGTGTTCCACCGATGCCTAGGTTACTGGCGTCCGTATCTACAACAAACTCGTTTCTTCCGTCAGGGTAACCCAATATAGGTGCTTCACAAAGGCGTTCCTTAAGTTTTTCAAAAGCTTTCTCACATTCTTGATCCCAAACGAAAGTTCGCTTCTCTTCTGTTAGTCTGTGTAGTGGCTTCGCGATATCGGAAAAGTTCTTCACAAAACGACGATAATAAGAGCAGAGCCCCATAAAGGCTCGCACCTGTGTTTTGTCCTTCGGCGCCGGCCACTCTTTTACGGCAGAGACTTTGGCGGGGTCTGTTTCTACTCCATTTTCAGAGATGACGTGTCCCAAATAATTGACCTGCCTCTTGAAAAAGCTGCATTTTTTTAAATTCAGTTTTAAGCCTGCTCCCTTAATTTTGCTGAGCACGCTTTCCAACTTCTTAAGATGATCATCGAAATCTCGCCCCACTATGATAACATCATCAAGATACACCAGCCATGCTTCTCCTATTAATCCCGCAAGGACTCGCTCCATCAGCCTTTCGAAGGTCGCAGGTGCGTTGCATAAACCAAAGGCCATAACCTTGAACTGCCAGAGTCCTTTCCCAGTAGAGAATGCAGTCTTCTCTTTATCCTTGGAATCCATTTCCACCTGCCAGTATCCACTTTTCAGGTCCAATGTAGAAAACCATTTCATTCCACTCAGGGTGTCTAGTGTGTCGTCTATTCTCGGTAACGGATAACAGTCCTTCTTCGTAATGTCATTCAGTCGGCGATAATCGATGCAAAACCTGGTTGTACCGTCCTTTTTCTTAACTAAGACAACTGGAGAGCACCAAGGGCTAGAAGAAGGTTCTATTACTCCATTTTCTTCCATTTCTTTTATCAGACCTTGAACTTCTTCTTCTTTGGCAAACGGTATTCGTCGAGGGCGTTGGCGGATTGGTTGTGCATCTCCAGTATTTATTTGATGTTTTACTAACCCAGTCTTTCCGATGTCTTTGTCACCCTCAGAGAAAATGTCACTGAAATGTCTCAACAAATTCTTTGCCTTGACTAACTCTATAGCACTCATATCTTCCTTACAGTCGACAAAGATTTTACCGACATCTATTTTTCCTTCAGAGACCTTCGTCTTCTCTTGGCAACTTCTTAACCACTCTATTTCTTCACCTACTCCAATAAGGGTACCTCTTTTTAAGATCTGCGTATCACTGCTCAAATTAAGCACTGGTACCAACATGTTTTTAGACATCCCGACTACCGTTCTAGCTGGTATCCATGAGTTATCTCCTTCTATCTTTTCAATAACTAAACAACGTCGGCAACTTTTTCGTGGATCTTTATTCATTGTAACTGGTACAAGTGACTGAGTTCTTGGTGGTAGTTCGGTATCTCGAAGGCAGTAGATTTTACCTCCAACACCTCCCTTTATAGGCACCTCTGTTGTTCCACATTTAATGACTCCGTTTACGATATCAATTTTGCACTGATGATTTTTCATAAAGTCCAAACCGATTATGCAGTCATCTACTATATCAGCTACTACAACTTCTTGCCAAAAGAGTTTATCGCCCATCTTAATTGCCACTACCCGTTCTCCTTTAACAGGTATACGTTGACCGGTAGCTGTAGTTAAATGTATAGTTTCTGTCTGGTTCTTTATCTTTCCACAGTCCTTCAAAATCCGTAACCCAACTACCGTACGCGATGCTCCAGTATCCAAAGTTAATTGACATGCAATTCCGTTTATTCTTCCACTGACAGTTAGACTATTTCCATCCATGCTTTGATAAATCTTGACTTTTGGGGCTTCACGACTTCCGGCCAACGTCCACCCCTTAAACTTGGCCGGAATTAGTTTTCCGCCGTCTCCGATGCTTGTATTCCTGCGTCGGTCCTCAACGTCGTACGGTTCGGACAAGCATTCCTGAGATGACCTCTTTCCCCACATTGATAACAGCGGGGAGCGAAGTTCCTTCGTCCATTTTCTTGCTCGGATGTCACTACTCTTCGCAGGCGTCCACTCCCAGTTTCACCACGGACGGCTTCTACTTCAAGTGCGTGTGCCACAGCTTCTTTGACTTCCGGATGATGGGCCAAACGTACTGCGGCTCTTACTTCCTTATCACGTATTCCATCGACGAAGGTTTGTAGCAGCATCCTCTCAATGAACGTCGTAGGAGAGGACTGATATGCCTTCCTCACAAGCTTCTCTACTTCTAAAGCCCATTGTTGCAATGTCTCTGTAGGCTTTTGTACCCTGTCCCGAAGCTGTGCTCGGAATACATGCTCCAGGTGTGCATCGCCGTACCTTGACTCTAAGGCATCAAGGAGCTCTTGATAAGAAGCCTCAGTCTCTATGGCCTCTAACACTGTTGCTGCTTGGTCTCTCAGGGCTAAGGTGAGTCCAGTCCTCGCTTGTTCTTCATTCCAGCCGTTTAACTGTACTACAGCTTGAAACTGTCGCTTATATGCATTCCAGGACGATGTTCCGTCGTATGGAGGCACCTTGAAGCTTCCTCCCGAAGAGACTACGGCAACCGGTGCAGTTGTGCCTGAAGCCTTGATTTTACGTAGATCGCCCTCAACTGTTGAGATGCGCGCTTGATGGTCCGCTATTATGCTTTCATGGCTTTCTACCGTTTTCTGCACCTCCTCCACTTTCTTAATAGTCTCCGTGACTACTGAGAGTACTCGGTCTCCCATCGCTTGTAGTTGCTCCTCCTGGCGGCGCGCTTGTTCCTCCTGGCGGCGTGCTTGCTCCTCCTGTATGGCGCGCAGTTGTTCCTCCTGGCGGCGCGCTTGTTCCTCCTGACGGCGTGCTTGCTCCTCCTGGAGGCGCGTTTGCTCTTCCTGGCGGCGCGTTTGCTCCTCCTGGCGGCGTGCTTGCTCTTCCTGCATAGCGCGCAGTTGCTCCTCCTGGCGGCGCGCCTGCTCCTCTTAACGGCGCGCTTGCTCCTCCTGGCGGCGCGCTTGTTCCTCTTGCATTGCGCGCAGTTGTTGGAAGAGTGCACTTATGTCCATCGGCGAAGGTGCACTTAGAGGTTCCTGAGTAGCTGAACCATGTGCGGGGACAGCAGAGGGTCCTTCGCCAGCATCACGCCGATCACTAGGGCCTTCGACATGTGAGACCGCTGGGTCGGGTTCACCTTGTTCCCGTTCCGTAGTTCTGGACCGTGTGTTGGGTCGCTCTGGATGGTCTCTTGGTGTGAACGGCATCGTTTCTTCCAATCCCACTTCTGACACCAATGTAACGGGAAGCGGGTTTCGGGATTGGAAGTAAACAACCTCGAGCGATTTTTACACTTTATTCAAGCCACCAACTCACAACAGTCTTTAGCGTATACACAGTCTATTGTCTGAGGCACTCGTACACACTTAGAGGACTGTACTGCAACGCACTGTCTTTACACACAGTCTCTAGAACGTCCACGTTCACTGAGCGTTTTTAGTTCACAGCACATGCAGTATTGCACATGCACCACTAGCACTTTCACTTGTACTTTTCACTTTACTTCTTCTTCTTGTTTCCACTTCAACCACTGAGACTGAACTGCCCTTTTGGCGCTCCTGGTGCTGTTTATATACCATGCAGAATCTTCTGGAAATCCTAATTTCGCTAGTCTTTTCGTTCGTCATTGCGATCGTAATTTCGATTCTCTTTATTTACAATTATTCTAGTTGAAATTGTCAAACGCTTCAATCATTGACGGCTTACGTCATGAGTGGTGACATTCGTAACAATATCATACATACGTACACATAGCTCACGTCTATTTCCCTTCCCGGGTAGGCAGAGGTGAATTAACACCCACATTTCACCAACCATTGTAACTATTAAGCTACACGTAATAAGGAGTGAATATACAAGTAGGTATTATGTTACTGGAAATTTAAAAAAAAACTTTTTTATAAACATCGATGCAAAACGTGAGCTTTGAGCAAAAGTCAATTTAAAGTATCAGATTAAAAACTGTTGGAATGTTGTCAACAAAGGGAGAAATATCTCACGTTTCGCAATATAACGTGCACTAAAGACTGAATACCAGCCACGATTCTAATATCAGCCTTAACAAGAATTTTGTTTTACTTCTATCCGAGTTCGACTGATATTGAATGACTTTGTTCGGTGTTCACAAATAGTACAGTTTTTATATTATATACCTCTTATGAATATAAATGTTCGATCCTTGCTAAGTGCAAATATTTGTATGCATGAATATGGTCGTGCCTCGAAGAGCACGCTCAGCCGTTGGTCCCGCTTGCCATACAATCAGAAGTTACGGATAGTTGGAGCCCTCAAAAGTCCGACTAGCCTAACTACAGAACTTCGATATCGCCAGTTTGTATGTGGCAGGTAGTCGTTCACGAAAAATATCGAAGTTCAGCCGCATCTTAGTTAGCCTAAGAAAGCCGACCCCAACTGAGTTGGAAATAGGCTCAGAGAATGATGATGACGAATGCGTTTAATTGCCAAATGTGAGTTCTTTGGGCAATATTTCGATTCTTGACTTAAGCCGTGATATAAAACATTCTCACGTTATATAAAATTGATTGAAAAAGCAAAGATATAGCTGATGTGTCTACAACAAAATTAGAGAAGTTATAAAAGTGACGGCCATATCGAATTTAGGGGCGTTAATGTAAAAACACGAAACCTCATTTCGGTCGAGTGTCCAAATAGTGAAAGTGAGGGTAATTGCACCACAGTTTGGAACAGCCAACATGCTCCGTGGCCATCAAAATAGTTTTATTTTTACTTTCAATAGTAAATGACGGTGTGGTTAGCGTAAATAGAAAACTTTTTGCCAGAGTAAGTATGAAGGCAACCTAAATTTTATGCAACAATCTGTTTCAAAAAGATGATACATACATACATATATGCTCACGCCCGTAATCCCCGAAGAGGTAGGCAGAGGTGTAATTAAACACCCACATTTTGCCAACTATGACTTTCGGTCCCACGTAAAGGGGGCAAGCTTATTGCCGCCAATCGGGCACTTAGTAAACAAATGGGTATGCCGTAAAAAATACTAACTGAAAATGTAAGAGATAAATAAATTTGGACAAAAAAAATTGACCCGATTGCTTGCTATACGGTACAAATCGCAAGGAAATTCATTACGTGCTTAGCCGCACAAGCACTATCAATGAATGTCTTGGAGAGTATCAGACCGATGTTTTAAAAGCTAGGACTGAAGAAAAGAAAAAGATAGGTACGACTGAAGAAATACTTCTGCAATGAATGAATCTGTTTCTAGCGATAAGTCAACCTTAGGGCTTTTTAGGAGTACAACAAAAGTGTTAAGAAAGTCGACGTGTGATTCAATTGATTGAATTCAATTGATTCAAGGAGTATCATGTAAAAGGTTCTTCCAATGTGCGTCAGTACTCCTGATCCTACACCCTAGCGATCCAGTCTATCCAAGCCGTCTTTTTTAGGTTATCAGTCCATCAGGCGAGGTAGCATCTTGCCTTCCGTTTGCCTTCTCGCGGTCTCTACTTAAGGAATCGTTTGGTCTAGCGGCCATCGGTTCTTTGGCAGACGTACCAACTGCCATTTCAGCTTGGTTATACAACCAGGATTAGATATTGGATGAAGATGAAGAGCTCTCATAAATGAAACCGGAATTTGTCAATAACCATTCAATAAACCATCTCATCGTATCACTAACATAATGAAGTTCAATCTTCATTATCATCATCACGTAGACGTACGTGTTTTTTGGATTGCATCTGAGTTCACGGAGCTCAGGATCTACTTTCCTTTCGTCAAGCCAGGGCTTCTTGGGCCTACCCCCCCTGCCAGGAACCGGCGGGAGTGTCACTCCCAGGTATTAGGTTTCCGCAAAACATGATTGCATCAACGAAGACTACTCTTTTGCAATGGAGTTCAATGTAATCGATTAAATAATGTATTGATTCCTCTAATTAAAATTGGTCTCTGTAAATAAAATAATGTTATGCCGCGTCTACATTACGTAACATTTTGCCGTGACCGTGTCAGAGGTGGGTGTCCGTCAAGTATTTACCTGCGTGATAGCTGAGTTTAATTGAAACCATAGATCAACTGGTGGCCATGTAAGCGCCACTCTAGTTCGTGTGCCTATATGCTACAAGTTGTTACATTCACACTCAATGTTGTGCTCGATGTCACGCTGTCCAAACCACTGTTCATGTCACAAATCTAAACGCTCCTTTAGGTATTAACAAAAGGTAATTTTTTAAAGAACTCATCATACATATTACATATAGAACAACACAACATTAAACACCTAAATAAGAATAAAAAACTTGAGATAGTTTCACAATTTACACGAATCGTAGTAAATCTCATGGACGATAAATATTGTCGCGAAACAATACAATATAACAAAGAACAGTTATGTCCGAGACTATCCAACTTTTACTGCCGTCTGCTGAGTTGATGATTTACACTTCTGACGCAATTGGTCGTCATAATGTGATTGAGTAATAAAATAAGTATTTTATTGCTCGTGTGTAAATCGTCAATCTTAAGTTACTAATGGGAGAAATTCAACATTTACTGACGGAAATTGGGATTTGAATTCATACCAGCGGACATTTATGCCGGTGGTATGAATGTCCGCTGGTTCAAAGATATTTCAAACGTGAATGCCCGAGAAGGGATTTGAACCCGCGAGCTTACAGGAGGAATTATCTCACAAAATGAGCTACATGAACACGTCTTGAGCGTTTGAAATTCTCCTATACCTACGTCTTATAGGAGACGTTGGAGTTATCAACCGACATTCTTACGAATTATAGGAACTATGAACGATTTCTAATCGTTTTTAAACACGGTTTTTGATCACTCTTCACTTTTAAAGTTAAATGTAAACTATTTAATCCAGTAATCGTCATTTTTAAATCTAAATATTTTAGACAAGTCAGATCTTATAGCCCGATGGGGAAAAAAATAGAGTATAATTATTTAAAGGGTAATTTTGAGATATTATTGACTGAGTTTAAGAGTGAATATTTTGTTGAGTTACATATTAATAAAATTATTCAATTTATAAAATTGAAAAGAAAAAGAATATTTTTATGACATTTAATTTTTAATTGGATAAAATTTAATTAATTTGTTAACCTACTTTCAATGGAAAAAAACCTAAAAATAAAACTGCCTGAAATATTTCATTTCATATTAGCGCAGGGTTTCAGAGTTTTTTTTAGATAACTACATGATAATACATTTTTTACGTATGACTCGCCCTCATAACAATTATTCGATCAACTTTAGTCTCTAGAGTAAAAAAGTATCGTTCGAAATTAATTTGAGGTTGAATTTTAAAAGCCCTGGGCCATTGAACGTGTTTTGAACTTTGAAAATTAATGGAATTAGAACAAACTTTTGAAATCAAGCATCCACTGATTTGAATCTCTCTGTTTAGTAGTCTGTCCTTAGAGACACGAATTTGCAACAATATCGCTAAACAACTTCATTTTAGTTTCTCAAAAGGTTTGGCGACGTAAATCATCCAATTCACAGAATCAAGTTAGGTAGGTACTTTAATACCTTTATATTCTTGTCGTTCACTACTGCCACGTCATAATGGCGGACACCATACTCATCTTTTTATAAGATAAAGGTAAGTTAGAGAAAAAGATAAAGAAAAGCAAATGACAGCAGGTTCTGTACGAGACAAATTTCAAATCGCTGTTCTATAAAGCCTTTGCAGGCAGAGCTCCATCGACTGCTTTATCCAGGTGTCTGCACTTCGTGATATCTCATACGAATATATTGTGCGCTGCTCTATGTACCGCAAATCAAATTTTTTTTTCTACAACATTACCTTTTTTCCGTGTCTCACCGAACCCGGTGAGAGAGGTTATGTCGGACTCGAACAAAACGCACTCCGACTATTGGGTCCCTGATTGCCGGAGGTGAGATCATACCAGACATATCTCTTGCAATCACTCAACATTACCTAAAACACCGACATGGCAGAATTAGTGCCAAAAGGTGTTAAAAGGTGCAAGTCTGACCGTACTTTGTTTCTCTTATTGTAAAGGTAAGTAAGAAAAATACAGTTTAAAAATCTAAGAATTGTATCCCGCAGGTTAATTTCAAGTTATTTCTCAGGCAATTATTGACAGCTCGTGTTTCTCAGGCGGTTATTGCTGACAGCACACGTGTATATTATTACTGTTTGAGGCTATAATGGACAAAATGAGTTAATATTGAGCATGATATGCATATGTACTTTCTAAGCATTTTAGTGATCTAAGTTATCAAGTATATTAATGCTGTCAGTATCGAAAGTCTAATAGACTTCTATATTAGCTAGGTAAGTACTGTATTAGTTTATCATTGGCAAATAGCATGCGTAAAGCTTTCAAAGTATCAATCATTGTCAAAAGTAGAGTAGGTACAGTGGGACTCAAAAGTTCGTGGACACCTTAAGATCTATAAAAATAATTAAACTCATGCAAGTAATGGCCTATACTTAATTATATTAATAAGTAGATCTACTATTAGGCGAAACCGGGTTCAAGTAGTAACCCTAGGACTGTGCCCCTTGCACGATAAACTATCGAGCGAGGATGGCGATTGGCACATTTCACACACTCATACATATACCACTTGATATTGGCAAAATTGCTTGCAAAAGAAGCCATTTAAGAATTGATAAAGTCTACAGGGACTGGTCAGCATTAGAACCAGGGATACCTCGACCGTAAAGCCAACAATTTAAATCCGTAAGCTTCCGCCACCTCGATTATTATTTTGATCCGGAAAGTAATCATTTAATCCACATTAATAATTAAATGTTAACCGCTGCAATCTAAAATACTCCGGCATAATTTAAAATTTGATAAGTGTATTATAAAGTGATAGGCAATATGTAGCTTTTAATGAGTAGACAGCACAATCAATTATACTCCTAAGTAAGAGGCACCGCATGTCAAATCTTACGGACCGTACACACATACAAATGAATGAATAATAACGATACATCATGTATTGTATGGGCTGTTGGCTTTTTAATTTATCATATATACATTTTTTTTTCTTTAACTTCATGCACAGTAAAATTGCACAAAGGCATTATCCATATATACCTATAACAATTAACTATATAAAATCTACATAACAATTATAGATATATAACAATCATCATTCATCTTATACTTATGAATTTAGTTAATCCCATATATCTATCCAAATCATACTTTTCATAAATTAAATTGTCATCGGAACTGGACCAAACGAAAAAATTCAATCGGAAAAAATGGACAAAGTAGCTAGGATTGGGTGTATGAAGCCCCATGACAACTACGTTTACACCAAATAATTACGAATAAACCATTAAACAATAATTATACATATTGATATTGTTCATTATTAAAAAGCCGCGATAGCCTAGTGGTATGGGTAATGGACTGCTGAGACGAGGTCTCGAGTTCGATCCCAGGTTTACCATGGCACACACCAATGACTTTTCGATGCTTTTCGAAGTTATGTGTGTATTTATCGCAGGTTTATAAGTGCCTCGGAGAGCACGTTAAGCCGTCGGTCCCGGTTGCCATACAAACATCTATGGCAGTCGTTACGGGTAGTTGGAGCCCTCAAAAGTCCAACCAGCCAGTCGGCTTTTGAGCCTAGCCTCAAAGGCCGACCCCAACTGAGTTGGGAAAAAGGTTCAGGGAATGATGATGATTGTTCATTATTAAAAAAGTATGAATGCGGAATTGCTCCATAGACCATGGCTTAACTGCTGGAGTCCTGCATGTCCATATTCATCCCTGTACACCAGAGGAGCTTATGTGCGCCTCCGAAAACGCAATCAAGGTGACAGCGCACTGGGAGTGCAGGATAGTAGTGGAAAAGTCGTTCATTTGACAGAAGAAGAAAAAAATATTATTATTTCAAAATTCCACCCTGTATAACCGTTTACACTCTTGTGATGGAAGTTAGTGAGAACGGTCCTTAATGGTGTTTAAAGGTATATAAACCGAGTCAAACGATTTATTATAAGATGATTGCTACTCCATGTCTTGTCTTAATTAAATACATGTAGGTTCTACTGGTTTTATAATAAATTTATTAATAGAAATATTTAAAGTATGATAATCTGTTAAACGTGTAAGTAGTAGTTTAACGACCTCTGTAGCATGGCGGAAGAAGAGAACGCGACTGTTACGCAGGAAGCGCGAGGTTGATTCCTGCTCATTGCAAATATTTGTGTGCATGATATAAATATGTGTATGTTTATCCGTATTTAGGAACCCATAACACAAGCTGGGGTGTTGTGTAAATTGTCCTAGAATGTTTAATTATTTATACATTCGAATACTACGGTAATCACAGTTGGGTTATTAAATAAAATAAAAGTGTGTGTGTGTGTGTGAATGATGATGAAATGATTACTTTCCGGATCAAAATAATAATCGAGGTGGCGGAAGCTTACGGATTTAAATTGTTGGCTTTACGGTCGAGGTATCCCTGGTTCCAATGCTGACCAGTCTCCGTAGACTTTATCAGTTCTTAAGATGGCTTCTTTTGCAAGCAGATTCGCGGCAATTTCGACAATATCAAGTGGTATATGTACTACAAAATTATTAATGGCGAGTCGCCAATATTTATATATTACACTAGATAAGTAATTAGCGCGCCAAAATCATAGACTCAAGTGGTTGTCATTTTGTTGAATGGAATTGAACAGATAATGTCATAAACGTCAAATACGTGTCAATCCCATACATTTTTTTTATTTCATTCTACAAAACGAGTTGAAAACTTGCGGAGGCCTTATAGAAATATTCTCCTAGTATAATATTATTCTAATTTCCGCTGCATAGTAGTCCAATCAGTAATACAATCAGTAAATCCTGTCAAATTTGGCTCGGTCACTCCGTTGATTAGTATACGTAGCCATAAAAAAACTGTTATTTTAACATCACGAACAGACGTTTCTATATTATTTAATTATATCGGCAAACCTTCATAAGAATTAAACGAACACGTTCGGGGGATTAGAATAGAAGTCTACTTTGTAATTTGATGCAAGCGCGCCTCTGTGTGTTTTCAATATTAATAAAGGACTTAAATCATAAATGTCTACCTGTTTTAAATTTAAGCGCAATAATTTTTACTTGTAGGTATAATTCTAGGGATCTACACACCCATACACTCTACCTGTTTATGTATAGGAACATATAATTCACTATTAAATTCATCGGGATATTTACCATGTTTGTTTATTTGTTTGAATAACCGATATTTCGGCACTGTTGCAAGCGCCATGATCACGGTGTACTGACGACCGGCGAGTTAGTTCTTATTGAGGCCAACCGTATCGGTCTACCCTCTTTCTCACTCGTTTACTACGCGCGCCGCCACTACCACTGTCCGCGTTCTCACACTGCACTGCAAAAAAAAAAAAAAAAAAGGAACATATAATGAATAATATAGTCCATTTGTTTAGGTACTTAAATAAACGTAAACAATCTTGTTGTGTCTTTTTAATATGTTTTGTTTAAAAGCTCATTTCAAACATATTTTCTGCTTAGAAACACATTGTAAAGACTAAAAACCGGTATCGAACCATTAAATCTGTTAGTTAGCCTGGTGTATTTGTTTAACATGTGATTTATAAAAAGTTGTGTCACAAAATTGTTTACCTTTATTTAATTACGTAAACAAAATAAGGGTGTACAGAATTTTGTCAACATCGTCGAACCTTTGTCCTTTTGCTAGTCGATGTCCTACCTACCTGTTGAACAACACATGATCAGCAATCAGTATGTTATGATCCTGGTTTACACAATCAGTTAAATAACCATGATATAAATACTTACGTAATACTTATTTTTATTGAATTGAAGTACACATATATTATTGACCGCATTGTGACTTATGACCTCGTAAGTACACGTGCCTACAGCGACGCTGATGACTGTTAGGGTCTTATTAAGTTTCTCTTATAACTTTCTTTGTCCGAGTCAAAAGTTCAGAGACATACAGTATTTCAAAGCACAATGACACGTCACTCATTTGTCATACTGATTATATTTTATCGATAAATCAGCAACTTAAAGGTCACTACAACCTTTTAAATTATGCATGCAGTGGCGGTTCGCCTGGGCTGCAAGATATGGTGGCGCTTCGTCTTTTTTTTATAGTGCGCAAAATCCCCACGGATACCACCTCCGCCAAAACCGGTGGAGGTGATTATATCGGACACAAACCGAGTAAAATGCACGCCATCCATGAGTCCTTGATTGACGGAGGTGAGATTATACAAGACTTATCTCTCGCACTCGTTTCGCCTGGGCTGCAAGGTGAGTGAATCACCTCCTTGGTGGAAGAAAGCGGCCATCAGGCACTGAGTTGTCGTCGCTGTGCATTCAGGTTCACTCGTCACCATGCCCTCAAAGACATAATCCGAAGGGCTCTCATATCTGCGAATGTACCATCCACGACCAAGTTGGTCACTCCAGTATCTACGACAATAGTGGTGACCCTGTGTATGTATGTTTTAATTTTGCTCCGTGGCGTGGCGGTAGTGAACCCGACTAGTACGCAAGAGGCGTGGGTTCGATTGCCGCTTAGTGCAAATATTTGTGTGCATGAATATGAATATTTGCATTGGTCTGGGTGTTTCTATGTATAATATGTAGTTATGCATTTACAAAAAAGAAGTATCAAGTATGTTTATCAGCATTCTAGAACCCATAACACAAGCTAGTTAAACTATGCTTACCATGGGTCTAGGTGGCGTTGTGTAGATTGTCCTAGAATATGTATGTATATATGTATATATATTTTATTAATATTTAATTATTTGTAAATTATATGTATGTATATATGTTTTATATGTATATTTTAATTTTATTATTGTTTGTAAATTATAGTTAATTGCTGCATATACATAAAAATATCCTGTTTATAATAAATGAATAAATAAAAGTGTTATTTCATTATGCACAACATTAAATATTACTTGTTTGTTTCATCAGTGTTTTTTCCCTGTGCGGAAATCGCCACGGATACCCCCCACTCTCCGAAGGGCCAGCGAAGGCGAAAGGGCCTTCGGTTGGGACTACAGTAGTCACATCTTACCCTGATTAGGTCCGTCAAGCTGCCGCCGCGGCCTGCTTCTGCTGGGTTACAGGCGACTACAGGGTTACAGGCGGCTACAGGGTTACAGGGTTACAGGCGGCTACAGGGTTACAGGCGGCTACAGGGTTACAGGCGGCTACAAGGTTACAGGCGGCTACAGGGTTACAGGCGGCTACACCTGTCACTCTTAGGCCTGCGCTCATGGAGGACGGAGGCCATTCTGCGGGCTGTTTTAATCTGTATGATGTTAAAAAGTTCTATCCATTAGTCGCCTTGTGCAACACCATTTGGAAAGATATTATGTAGTATATATACAAGTACTTATTTAAATTAATACTTATTTAAAGTACTAGTATCAAAGATAATTATAACTCACTATTTTATTTAATGTCTATCATTACATCGTTCGCATTTATAAACTAACTGCAACGCGCATAAACTAGAATTGATTAAATATAATGAACATTTTTAATTACACTTTCTAAGCGGTAGTATTTACATAAAGGCAACATAAATAAATGTAATCGGTGAAATAAGTTGCCATTTATAATGGCTACAACATTATAAATGCGAAATCATATCTCTTCAAGTAAGAAGTGTTTTTTCACTTTGAGGGGTGCGGTTAGGCATTCCTTCCTATGACAATTAGTAATATTTTAATTTTGTAATTAGTTAAGTAATATGTTAATTGTTAAACCGTGGTTAAGTTAGTGAGTACCAGGTCTCAGTAATGTGTGCCATGTACTGCCATGTACCGCCTACTTCAATATCTAGTGAAAGTCAGAAGGTAGGCCTCACGGAATTTATCGAAATTCGACCCTTTAGTACTCAGATTGAAAGCTAACCCCAAGTGTGTTGACAAAAGCCTCAAGGGACGGTTTTAGAAACGCAATATACAAATGGAACATTAGTCATAACTAACCATAGCACTATAGTGCTAATGAAACTGTCAATTATGGCTATGAAATACCCACGCAGTAATATTGTAGTGAAAGTTTGTGAGGATAAATGGAGGTAATTTGTTAGGCTTTCATGCAAAAATGGCAGGAAGGATTTGGATGAGATTTGGTACAGAGATAAATTATACACAATATTTAACGGGAATTAAAGCGATAATAGTCTTGGAACCTGCTACGCCAGTAAACAGAAAAAAATTGGTGGAGTTATAAATATTAATGTGTGCATGTTTTTCTTTTGCAATTTAAAGCCCGCTGAGTCTCTTGCCGGAGTCTTCTCAGGTCGCGTTTTGAACCGGTGGGTGGTGTGTTTACTACTTCATGGTAGGCTGTCGGTTATCGCGACCTGAGCACCATCTATGCAATTTTAATTCTATATTACTAATCATAAATCTGGTTCTACTTAACCGATTGCAATCAAACAAGCGATCGATTTTAAGTAGGACCAAACCCCTTCAAACAAAAAACCGCATCGAAATCCGTTCAGTAGTTTTTACGTACATCGTGGACAAGCATAAACTTCTTACAATTATATAATAGTACTCGTATAGATTATTGAAATTTACTTTTTATGAGTGCTGTTTAGTGGTCTATACAGAATAAACGGCCGTCAAGCTGAGCGCCACCATTGTAGCACTGAACGTGTTTGCAATGGTGACCCTCTTTCAAGAGACTTTGCCTTCAGCTTAACATCAGGCGAGGTGAAGTCAAATTGACGTGCCATAAATAAAAAAAAAACCAATTTTGAATTATGAAACGAATGGCAGTCAAAGAAATACCTCTCTGCTGTGTAGTGTATTGAGTTACAGTTTAATAATTAAGAAGACTGGAGACCCAGATCTTACTGGCCTAATACCGAAAATAGCATCTATCGGAATCGTCTCGGTGAGAGCTATACATAATATATACGTACCAATCGTGGACATTTTGCAATGAAGCTCGGGTACAAACATTGAAACACACACAACAGACTAACAGTCACATGTTATAGCTTCATCTATTCTACATTATTAGTGTTGGAAAAAATAAATGGTTAAAAGTTCCTTAAACAGCAGGTGCTGATTAAGGAACTTTTGGCATAACTTGTGGCATAGGTATGCCACTTCGCAAGTGACCATGGCTTGGGTTTGCAGACAGACAGACAGTGGCACATTAAGATTTTCTCTATTCTATATTATTCTATATATGTTTGAAAAATTTAACGATTAAGCGTTCAGCACCCATACCTTGGAGCTGACGAACACTTACAAACAAACAAACACACAAACCTATGGATCAAATTGTTATACGTATAGGAATAGAGACATCGCGGTAGATGTACAAGAGACCTACAAATACCTTTGGTCCCTACCAACTTGCTATACATTAGAAGAGGCTCTGGCCAAAGCTATCCTCTCGGGGTATGCAGATGAGAAGACAGTTATGCTCGAAAAAGATGACATATTAATAAAAAACATTGAAATTAGTTCCAAATTTTCGGTGAGAAATTTATTTTCGGCATACCATTTTTTTTCAAGGGGCGGCAATGCACTCGGCCCCTCCGTAGGACCGAAAATAATAGTTGGTGAAATGTGGGTGTTCAATACACCTCTGCCTAACTCTTCAAGGATTATGGGCGTGAGCTTATATATATGTATGGTTACCTATCTTAATCCCGAATTTTAATATTCCGAATATCATAATCCAGAAAACGTTTGGCCATTTATTCATAATCCCGGTTTTCCAAATTCCGAAGTTTTATTTGCCATATAATCGCAACTCCGAATTTCATTTTCCTATTTATTCATTTGTACGACGTTTTATAATCCAGACGAACGAATTCCAGACACACGAAATCTAAATGCACAAAATCCAGATGACCGTAATCCATATGCACGAAAGCCGAATTTTTAATACACAAATTTTTGAAATGCAGTTTATTGATATCCAGACAAACAATATCCAGATTTTTAAAACTGAATCCAATGGAAAATTACAAGGTAGCTAGCACTCGCCGGCCGCTGCCGCGGCACGCTCGCTTCGCTCGCTCGGCTCGTGCGGGGGTCGCAGTTCTAACCTAACCTAACCTGCTGAGTCGAATTTGACACTTAAACCTATCTGTAATAGTCAACTAATATTTCTAAATTACTTGCTGTTGGTACCTACCTAATAAATGAATCGTATAAATTTACTTACTTTTACTATTCTTGTATATAGTTTAGATGGAAAACGATTGTATGGGAACCAAATAAAAAGATTTTGAAAATTTGGTAAAAGTTTATTTGGAAAATGGTACGATGGGAAACAAAAAAAAATATTCTGAGAATCTGGTATAACTATATTTGGATTATGACACTATGTAAAAAAAAAAATACTATTTGAAAATTTGGTTTTAGTGCACCTGGAAATTGATTCATCTGGGAAATGAAAAACGGAATTATAGAAAGTTGTCATTCATTACATCTGTCTTTTAAAAGTTCTACCAACCGTTTTCGGGGTTTTAAGATTCGGGTAACAGAAATTCGATATTTCAATAGGTTACCATATGTATGTATTAATAAAAAAAACACTAAGTGGAGTGCATCGCTTACTACGTTAAGTCAGTCCTACAAATTGCCTGTTATTTGCCCAAGTACTTTACTCGTCTCATTTAAAAGCTTCATACCAGCCTGAGAGTACAGTCACTGTAAACTGATCGAAATGTCAGTCAATTTAAAGCCATCTAAGTAATTATATATAGGTAGGTACCACGTCAATTTCCATTGTTATTATTGCAATTAACCCAGGTACAATAATTAACACACGCCGGAACAAAGGCCTTGTTGGTTAACACTATGCGTTCATGTGTCAACCATTATTGCATAGTTATTATTGAATGCATTTATGTTAACATAATGTACATGTATGTGTACAAGTGGTTAATATACGTAATGGTCTAGTAAGCCCACAGCGAGACTAACTAAATATTTGCTTAAGTTACTTTCAGATACCTGAAACTTGTTTATTGAGGTTTATTGATGTGTTGTGCATGAGGATTATTAAGGTTTTGAAAGAAATTGTGAAGCAATTAGCCTATCTATGGTACGGTTATCTTCACACACACATACACATACACACACACATACACACACACACACATACACTCACACACCAATTTATCAGCAGTTTATAGTATAGGGCGGTCGTTACGATCTTTCGTATCGTGTGTGTAACCCATAACAAAAAAAAATGTCTTAGAATAAAATAAATTAGTTACGGTTACATACCTAAGTATGACAACACACAAAAATATTATAACTTCTAATTAAATCCTACAACTAGATAAAGAACCAAAATAAATAAAACTTTTTCATTTAATTCAACTTATTACAGTTAAACAGAGATAATATTACAGTTGGTAACAACAACTGTTAGTCTCCGTTTGCAAGCAATGACGAAACTTATTAACAGTAAAGAGAGAAAATGTTGTCTTCTCTCAACGAATTTCCAAGAACAAGGTATTTTAATGAGGTATTTATTTCAATATTCTTGGATTTTAAATACATATATGAACAAGCATACAAGCATAAATAATTCATTAAACATAATATGATACTAGTAAAGAAGGATATTTACTACTTTCTTGAATATATAATATATTTAACACTAGTAATAATGATAATTACATTCTAATAAATAAGTGCGGAAGTACTCACAGTTACTATCCGTTGGCCACAGCGGGGGCAAAAGTTTAATACATCTATTAAATTCTTCAATTAATTTATATTTCATTTTCTAAGTACCTAATCGGTTGAATGCGGAATATTTGATAGTTACGGCTTGAAATTAGTTTTTGATAGATTTGATAGTGTGAAGTGCTGAAGTGTTTGTATAAAAACGCCACCATGTCAATCCGAGTACAAGATCAGAGCACAGCGGCGATACTGTTGCAGAGGGGAGTGAGACAAGGATATGTAATATCCCCGAAGCTCTTCACTAATGCAATGGTGGATGCCTTTAAGCTACTGGAATGGAAAGGTCTTGGCATTAATGTTAATGGCGAATACATCACTCACCTTCGTTTTGCCGACGATATCGTGCTCATGGCAGGATCGCTGGAGGATCTTAACACAATGCTCGACGACCTCAACCGAGTCTCTCAACAGGTGGGCCTCAAAATGAATATGGACAAGACCCAGGTTATGGCGAATGCTCATATTCTAAGGCCCTCCCCAGTGTCAGTTGAAGGCTCGACCCTCGAAGTTGTAGACAAGTAGGTACGTCTACCTTGGACAGATGGTCCGATTAGACGGATCAAACTTCGAGGCGGAGGTCAATCGTCGAATCCAACTCGGCTGGGCAGCGTTCGGGAAGTTACACAGCGTCTTCTCGTCCAAAATACCTCAGTGCTTAAAGACAAAAGTCTTTAATCAGTGCGTGTTGCCAGTGATGACCTATGGCGCCGAGACGTGGACCCTCACTATGGGCCTCATAAGAAAGCTCAAGGTCGCACAGCGAGCTATAGAAAGGGCTATGCTCGGAATCTCTCTGCTAGATCGAATCAGAAATGAGGAGATCCGCAGACGAACGAAAGTGGTCGACATAGCCTACAGGGTTAGCAAGCTGAAGTGGCAGTGGGCGGGGCACGTAGCAAGAAGAACAGATGGCCGTTGGAGCCAAAAGGTTCTTGAATGGAGACCGCGTACCGGTAGACGAAGCGTGGGACGGCCTCCTGCGAGATGGACGGACGACATAGTCAAAGTCGCGGGTACCCATTGGATGCAGACCGCCTCCAACCGGTCGGATTGGAGGTCGATGGGGGAGGCCTATGTTCAGCAGTGGACGTCTTGTGGCTGAAATGATGATGATGATGAGATTTGATAGTTACGATTTAATACATCTATTTCATTCTTCAATTAATTCATATTTTATTTTATAAGTAATCGGTTGAATGTGAAATATTTGATAGTTACGGCTTGAAAGCGTAAAAAATATTCACCGGGTAAAAGCGCAAAGACCCAATTGAAGGTATGATGTAAATCACAAATGCGATTAGTATGTACCTAACTTCGAATTTGTTTACCTACTTCCGAATGTGACTGTACTAAGTCTCAATTCTATGTACACTTAAGTTTTTATCGGGCGAAAAAACCGGTGGAGGTGAGTATGTCAGACTCGAACAGACTAAAAACGCACGCCATCTGTGGGTTCTTGTTTGCCGGAGGTGAGATTATACAAGACATATCTCTCGCTAATTCCCTTTACACTGAATTTTATTAAGTAAATATGTCCTCGACTATTTATCTTTAAATGCCCTCTCGACCTTCTCCCCTCGGAGGTGAAAGCATCCTATGCGACTAGGACTAACGCAAGGATAATAATGCTTCGACGCTGTTTTAGTAGAATCATATCATTGAATGAAAATTTCTTTAAAACCTACAAGTTTTATTTTCGGTTTTGAACGCGTTTTGTATCGTTTGTAATTTAAGTTATACTTTAATGGTCCTATTGTGACAAGTGACAAATTACGTATTTAGGGACACTAACGGTCTTTGTGTAAAGCTGGCTGTACACGTTGGCTCATGCGTCAACATTGTAAATAGAACGTCTACTTTACAACGATATGTTATCGCGAATGAAGGTGTTCAATGTTGTGATAATAGTTTAAAGTTGGATTACACCAATTAACTTCCCTTTGATTAAATTATGTAAAACTTTGTTAACTTGTAATTGAGATTTACGTGAATCAAACAGCGTTTAAAAAGCATGCTAATGTGAAATACTATTTTATAATTATTAATCAGCAGCTGTCTCAGATCTCAGATGCTATACCTATAACTCTTACAAATATTGACATCTCGATATAGGAAAACTAGTTGACTGGTGTGGAAGTTTAGTTATAATGAAATCCATTCAAATCTTAAAAATGAAACACGGTTATTGACGAACGTGTAATGTATTATTGCTTTCGTTGACCCAAGGCGTACAGTGTCAGCATAGCACAAATGACAAATAAAATACATTTGGAGAATAAACGAAACTTGTTTTACCTTTACACTTTCACTTTTTAAATATTCATCGCATCCGTCTTATGTAAGCGATGGATAAGTATTGGCCTTAATACAATATGACAATTACATGATCGAATTATAAATCCATAATATGAATATTTAAGTGCGTTTTGACCGGTTATATTACACTGTGAGCAATCACGCAGAAACAAACGAGTATCAAGCCGATCATATATTTTGTACGCAGCCTTTAAATTGGTACATTTTCTTCGCGAAAATTACTTTTTTTTTATACCACTTAGGTGGCAGACAAGCACACGGCCCACCTGATGGGAAGCGGTCACCGTGGCCTATGGACGTTTGCAACACAAGAGGCGCTACACACGTGCTGCCTATCCTGTAGAAACCTTCTGATGCCCTTCTTGAAGAACCCCATATTGTAGTCGCTTGGGAAAACCACGGCTTTCACCCTAATGATCGAATCAATATATCTATACTTCTGTACTAATAACATAAGAAAATAATATTGTCTGTGTCATAAATCATCTTCTTGCTATCTGAGAGAGCCTGCAGCAGGAACAGAATAAGAAGTCCATGCGTACCGGAGCCCCGAACAACAATAGTCTAGGAGGAAAAAAAAGTATTTTTGTGTGAGTGTATGTTTTTAATGAATAAACTCAAAAACTACTGTGCCGATTTCAAGAAATCTTTTCTTTCACCATTGGAAAGCCACATTTTACCCAGAGTAACATAGGCTATATTGTACTGCACGATAACCGACACCTACGCCGAGCCGTGGGCATCAGCTAGTATGTAATAAAAGAAATGGTCAAACTCACGCTGAAGGTTCAGCACTGGCATGTGAAAAGGTCAGCGTTAACATAATATTATATACGTATTGACAGCCAGTATTGAAGAATAAAACCAGTCTATGAGTCCGACTTGTCAAATATCCTTGAACAATTCAAAAACAGAATACTGTACTGTGTAACGTGGAGCTAAGAGTAATCAATAACGTGGACCGGGGGCCCTACCACCACTATGGATCTCACTTTGGATATGAAGTAAGATTGAAATAACATTACTTTACTTAAGAGGTGGTGGTAGGGCCCCTGAAGTAATACAGTTTTTATTGTAATATAATATTTCTACTACAGGACATCCACAGACTTTTCTCAAGGAGTTGAGTGATCAAACGGAAGTCACTCCCGCTAAAACTATGATAAGCCTCTTAAATATTTATTGTATGTAATTAATTTATAATAATAATATAAAAATAGCATGGTGATGCATCCACCCTCTTTTCGACAGCAAGATAGGGCACCGTTGTTCCCACACTCGAGAGGGACCATCTTGAAACCAGAGATGGCCCTATGTCCGCTTGGTAAGGGAGCAAGGAATATACCTTAGGCATTCCCACACCCACAGCATCTGAAGACTCAACACTGATATCTATTTCACGGTACGCTGTATCTGCTCTGTGTTTCTGCAGTTGTCTCATGAGGTCGGCTACCGAATCATAGCTTAACACAGTAGTCAGCATCTCATAACAATGGGAACGTCATTTTTGACTGGCATCCTTTATGATTAGCGTTTTGATATCGCGATCTAAAAATATTTAGAAAGTTAATAGATGGGTACTGTAATAGCTCGTTAACAATATGTTAAGCCGTTGATCGGTGTAACTGACATGGATTTCTGATAAACAGTTTAAAAAACTATTAGATGTAACACGCGGCTTCACCCGTGTTGTTGTCGATAGTTCTACTCTTATAACTTATGAGTCTAAAAACTTGTTTAACATCTCAGATCTACTTATGCGCAAAAGTATCAATGATATTTTCTGTAATCTCAGTTGTTTTTTATACCGCTTAGGTGGCAGACAAGCACGCAGCTCACCTGATAGAAAGTGATTACTGTGGCCTATGGACGTATTTGTGCTGTCGACCAAATAGAGAAGGGGGGGGGGGAAGGGGTGAGGGGAGAAGATTAAGAGAGTATCTGTGCTATCACTGCAGAAGACAAATAAGGGTTTCTTGGTCTTCCCACTGATAAACACAAATCCTCTCAAGTGACCTCTGGCTACCCTCCTCATCGCCGGTAACGCGCCACCATTGTAGCACTGAACGTGTTTGCAATGGTGACCCTCTTTCATGAGACTTTGCCTTCAGCTTAACATCAGGCGAGGTGAAGTCAAATTGATGTGTCATAAATAAAAAAAAAAAAACACAAGAATATTATTAGTCGCGTTATTCTGTAGGGTGGAGGTACTTCCCCAGTCGGACTATACCTCCTCCTCCGTGATTCAACAATGCTTGAAAATTAATAGAATCGGTACCCAGCACCGTTACGTTCTATGCCTCACAATAATAAACTGTTCTACATTACAAACAGACAGCTCGATATGATTTAATTATACCTATAGATTAAAAGTAGCCGCGGTAGCCTTGCGGTATGGGTAATGGACTACTGAGACGAGGTCTCGGGTTCGATCCCAAGTTTTACCATGGCATTGACACACACACGCACACACCAATGACTTTTCGATGCTTTTCGAAATTACATGTGTATTTGTCGCAGGTTTATTAGGTGCCCGGTTAATGGCAATAGGCTCGCCACCTATTACATTGGGACCTAAACATAAACTGCCGAAATGTGGGTGCTAGCACCTCTGCCAACCCGTTCGGGAATATAGGCGTGAGTTTATGTATGTATGCATAGATTAAAAAAATTGAATATGAGGTAGGTAGTACTCTGTTATAATTATGAGTATTATACCTATTATAAGTGTTATGTAACACAATACCCATGGTTAGAAACTTAATTACTATAAACCTTTAAAGTAAGTAGACGTATGAAAGGCATTGTTCACTATTAAGTATTGTCAATTCATCACGTAGATGGCATTGTAGTGTTGAGTTCGATGCTGGCTGGTGTCAGTTTGGAAAGTCAGCAGTTTTTGATTGAAAGAAACCGTATGTCATTTCTTTCACAATAGTTCGAGAAATTAGATACGTTTCTGTAATACCTATTAAAACATTATGTTCTCGAATATGATATCTAGCGTCCCAATTGAGCAGTCCGACTGGGGAAGTACCTCCACCGTACAGAATACTGCGGCTAATGAAATGATTTTGTAGCGAGATGCCTACATCGGCCTTAGTCTATCTTATATTTTTGACTTGCAGTATATATCATAATGGTAATATTTTGAAAAGTCTATACATATCATCGTATTATGACAAATATCGGGATTTGGCGAAGTCATGTGTTGTGTTCGCGGCGGTGAGTAGGGTAACCAAAGCTAACTGGAGATTTTTTGTGCTGTCAGTGGGAAGCCTTTTAACATGATCTTAACCTTCAAGAAGGCATTACAAAGTTTTCAACCACACATCTTGATCGATAACCTGATCTCATGGAGGGCTAACATACGAAAACGAATTTACTGGCGTGGCTAACGTGGCTCTCGTAGGTTTTGTTGAAAAACATGACATTTGGTGTGTCGTCATCAACTTTTACCATATTTACTAATATTTACCATATTTATACCATATTAATAAAAAATTTACCATATTTACTAGAGACTAGCAAAATTGCGGTGATTGTGCTGCAGAAGCTATTATAAGAAAAAAAATTGTCCTCTTTCGCGCATCGCCTATTTTTTGGGTTTGCTATATTAATATTTTATCTTATGGTCCTCATGGCTACTTAGAGACTTATAAAGGAGTATGATATATCTGTGTCGTGTCGTGCCTATGTAGGTAGTACTTATATTAATAAGACACATGTAAGCAATTAAGTTCGTGATGCCGCAACAATTATGTGCAGTATTCTTTGACAGTTACATAAGGAAAGATAATAATTTACACTCGTCGAGGATTATTATACGTACGTAATTGTGAGTGAGTAAAGTACGAGTATGAGTAATTGATATAAATGAGGTTACACTAGTAGGAAATGTTATTAAAGTCAAGTGGAAAATAAAAATGTGGGTTTCATTGTTGAAGAAATTACACGCTGTTAATAGTACCTATTCTGCAACAACTACCTACCTAAATATTAAGTATGAATAATAAAGATGAAAATGTGATACTAAATTTAACAATCTATATAGTCTTGCGGTAGTGAACCCGACCTCTACACAAGAGACGCGGGTTCAATCACCACTCAGTGCAAATACATATTTGTATGCACGAATATGACTATTAGCATTGATCTGGTTGGGCCCTAAAAGTTTAACATCTGTAATGCTTCGGCAATGCTTCAATATCACGAATGGGTTGTGGAGGTCACGTAGCAGTCGTTTAACGGGAAATATCGAAATGCAGCCAAACCCGTCGTTATAATGTTAAAAGCGGACCCAAGACTCCGAAGTGAGAGTAGTAACTATTTATTAAACTGTGGTAAGAGCTTCGAATACGACTGGAATTAACGCTAGACTGAAAAAGAAAGATGGATATGGTGATGAGGTGAGATGATGACCGTATGATAAAGAATAATGAATATGAGGAATAAAGAGTCGCAGCAGTATCAAGAGTGCTGAGTACTGAGTGCTGACCCGAAGTAAAATGGTATTACAACAGAACAGAAAAAACTAGTAGAAGTGCGACGCGATAGTTTCATTTCAGTAGCGGAACCGATGTCACCAAACTCACACATATACCTAACCGTTAATAATTGTTTTGCTTGGTCGTACCTATTTATATTGGTACTACCTTTAATGCCATATTAGCTCAAATCATACGTACTTTACAAAATAAAACACACTACTCTTTTAAAGGTGGTGCAAATATAGCACCTTATGCTATATTTGCACCACCTTTTATTAACCGTTCAAAATAGCGATTACTTTACTATAGATAAATACCTACATTTTCTGGTCCAAATTATGTAAATGTCAGAGGAAAAATGAAAGGATTCCAAGTTGCAACGTCACTGGTCAAGTCCTGCTAACAATCTAAATATATTATGCAGGACATATTCAAAGACATATTATTGAGTATATAATTTTATTTTATTTATTGTTGAGTCTGCCAAAAATACGTTCGTACAGAAGTTTTATGCAATCTCTTCAGTAAAACTTTTATTTTTACAACACAATAAAGATAAATACTTTTTGATACTCTGAAGTGTACTTGTACGTATGTATGTCGAGTGATTGTCGTGAATATAATCGTAGCTTAATTGCGTGACACTTAAATCGAAATGTACTCAAACGTACCACGGTGATGTCTTGAACATCGCGGTACGTAGTACTGTTATATATTCTATGACTGATAGTTACTGTGAGTTTGCACAAAATGCAAAAGCATCAAAAATTCTTCTTTATAAGCCGCAAGTCTGATCCCATATGGAGTGCTTCTGTCATATATTTGCCGGTGTTTAGTGTCGAGACAGTGAAACTTGACGTTCAAGATCATCGATAATCCCATACTTGCAAGCAGTGTGGAACCACTCAGTCTCAGAAATTTGATTCTCTGTGCATGTTCTACTACCAATAGCGTGTTCAAACGAATGGTTCGATATGATATATATAGGAAATTTATTTTCGCACTTTCCACCTGGATATGGTTGCCACAGTAAGCTATGAAAAGGGCTCCAGTCCGCGGACAATGTGGATTGATCCCTCTGCCGTGGGTTTCCCAAACGCATACAATATGAGGTCCTTCAAGAAACATATTAGAAGTTTCTTACTTGGTCGGCAGCACAAGTAGGACTCCCCTCGTTTGGACTACGACTACATCCACTACTACTACTAGAGAGTAACCACTTCCCATCAGGCGGGCTGTGTGCTGATTATTTTTTGTTTCCTTTTTATTAGCATTATTCACTCTCCATCGTATTAGTAAAGCTAAATGAAACGATAATTACATAATAAAACCGTACAAGAAAAAAAACTCACAGCACTATAATGTAAACATTGTACTATTTAATTTGTATTCTAAAAAAAGAAAAAATACCCAATTGCGTTCTGAAACTGCTAGAAATGTTTCGACTAAGTTTAAAAAAAAAGTTGAGTATTTAGTCTATATGGTCACAAATTTATCAATTGATGAGGACCTTTTACTACAAGTACAAAATGACGGGGTGTCAAATCAAATTCATTACATATCGTAGTCTACTGTTGGACATAGGCCAATAGTCACACTAATCCACCTCAGCATGACTTTTCTCGTCATCATTCCATCATGCTGCGCGGTCTTCAGTCTAGGACTCGTCTGCCCAAGCAACGGCCGTCGTCGGTCCTTCGATAGATGTGGCGTCGTTTACTCAAAAAAAGTAAAAAATCATCTCAATTAGACCAGCAACTCTCTCTCTCTCTCTCTCTATCTCAAAAACTAAAACATTATTTGAGCGCATAATTCGAAATTGTTACCTGAAAGCATAGTTACGTTCGGATAAATGTATAATTTTATTATATGTTGAGAACACTCTTCAACAAAGTCATAAACATACTAATTCAATGTCGTATAAAAACGTAGAAAAAAGATTTTGTCTCCATTCCATGTCTTACCCTACGGCCGGGTTCTGGCCGTCAAAATTGTAATTGATGTGACAGTACAGTATTATTCTGTGCTTTTGTACGAGACTGTATGTTGGACTTTTTGTAAATCAATAATTGATTGGTTACATTTCATTACAAGTGAGCATAATATTCTACGTTATATTTATAGCTTTTACTTGCAGTTTCACTTGTCTAGAGTTACAATATCAATGTCACCATAACTCAGAGAAATTGTAACAAAATCTGTCCTAATGCGAGACTAGAATATAACTAAGTCATCATTATCCACGTAGCAGTATCCCGGTTGTGTTGAAAGTATATGTTTTGGAGATTTTGTTTACTTTTAGGCAAGCGACTGCTGACCTCGGGAAAAAGGCTTCGTCCGTTGTTTAGTAGATGGGTTAACTCGCAGGTGAGGTTGACTCGGATCCCATGTCCTCAAACTAATCCGATGATGATGATTGATAGTGTGTGGTTGACAGATAACATATCCGAAAAAGGCACGCTTGACTAAGTACCATTTGTTTATTCTGTGACTTGACAGTTATTTAATGGTCTTTTAGAGATTATTCTTACATACTATAATATGTCACAATTTGGATCATATGTATGATCACGGTTTGTTCACGGGTTCAAGCCCCGTCTGAACATTCACTATTTCCAATCTAAATCCAACACCTATCATTTTTGTGAAATAAATGACAGATCTTAAATAACGCGCTTCTGGCGGACCTTTGTAAAGAGGGATAGACCAAAAAGTACTGAGAAGCAATAAAACTGCGCACGTTCAACCGTATATTATCCCTATATCCCTACATACTATATTGACCTAAACACCATGTTTTGTGTGTAGAAAATTTTGAAAAGCAATTGGTATGCTGACTGTTCTAACTGTTCTAACCCAATCACTTTTGCGGATAGTGGCCCTTTAAGCGTAAGATTAACTACCCAGCCGACCGTGCTACCTAAGCTGATTAAAAAATCAAAATAATTTAACACCTGTATTTAAAGAAGTAAATAAAATATGTATTTTATTTTTGAATTTTTTAAAGTTTGGAGACCACTTTTTATGGTTTCAAAGTATACATCTTATTAATATTTTATAATATTATTAAAAGTATATCCGGAATATATAAAGGGTCCTTCTTAGTATTTTTATGTTGGGCAAGTATCCATACAGTGGGCATCTATCCTCAAAAAAGGAGTCTACCATAATTAAAAGGTATTTTAGTTTAATTTATTACCCTAACCGTAATAAAAGAACTCACTTTTCACATATTAGTACTATAATATGCTACATAACACAATTAGATAGTTATTTGCCTGAGAAAAAACTGAACTTCATCATAGTGAGAGTGCTATTTCGATCGGAGCACACAATTCGTGACTGGATTAACTCAAACCTGTGTTACTGTATGCACATTAAATAACAACAAGGGTACACTGCAGACAGGCCTCCATGAAGGGATGACCCTTTCACATAACATCAGAGGACTTATCGTCATATATGAATTATTTAGAGATGTAAACAACCCTAGCACGGGTTTTCACCAGCGAATAATTTATAAACATGTAGGCACGTAGGCTATGTTTCGATATCTGCAGATATTATGTGTACGAGTTTTATGTTGAAGGTCCGGACAAAAATAACATTAATAGATTTTACAAGGTCAGTAAAGGCGTCGAAGCCCCTAGACTGTATATAGGTATGCAAATAACGTTAGGTATATGTTTTAAGCTTAGTAGCTACTGTTTTTGTTGCGGTTCATATTACGAGCTGGCTATTTCTGTACCAAAGCTTAACAAAATAACAGCTTTTATACAAAGTGTTTCACTTTTGTGCAACATTGTCTTTTTAGCTTTTTGTTAGAAGATTCATAAATGAGGTTTTATGAAACACAATGTTTGATAGAGGGTCATACCGGAACGTCACCCATTTATCGCGCTAAGGTGACACAGAAGAAGAAACAATATGAATGAAAAGACCAAGGGCTTGCGAATATCACAAAATGATGTACGTCCTCTATGAGAACAAGTCTATGGCTCGGACCACCACATCGTTTATATACGGTTTAGTGTTCACTATCGAGTTTGGAATTTACCTTTTTTTCTGTGTTTAACTTCAACTCCCACGGAACTCTCTTTGTATTATAATTCACCGGGTACCACACTAGCTAAAAACTAAGAAAAGGTTAAAGAATAAATTACGTAAAATAGCTAATTATAAATGTAAATTTAACGAGAGTCATTCCCATCATTCCCTGAACCTTTTTCCCAACTCAGTTGGGGTCGGCTTTCCAGTCTAACTGTGATGCGGCTGAACTTCGATATTTTCCGTGAAGCGACTGCCATCTGACCTCCACAACCAATGGTCTAATGACCAATGGCGATATCGAAGTTCCAAGTTAGGCTGGTTGGACTTTTGAGGGCTCCAACTACCCGTAACGACTGCCATAGATGTTTGAATGGCAACCGGGACCGACGGCTTAACGTGCTCTCCGAGGCACTTATAAACCTGCGATAAATACACACATAACTTCGAAAAGCATCGAAAAGTCATTGGTGTGTGCCATGGTAAACCTGGGATCGAACTCGAGACCTCGTCTCAGCAGTCCATTACCCATACCACTAGGCTACCGCGGCTACGGTAAATTTAACGAGAGTATTATAAAAATTAAGGGGTCAGTACCTTGCTATCACAAAAATTAACTAGCTATTTATAAATGAAAAAGTGTTCAAAATACTTAATTGAGCGAGGTACGCGTCATCATTATAAAATTTTATAATAATTGCATACTTACTCGTAGTTTACTACCGAGGTATATGGACGAAATTAAGGTACTTTTCTGAATTTCATTATTTTCTTGCTGTTGCCATCCGCTTCGCTTTTGGTTAATGTTTTATTTTATTGATGTTTGAAAATAGAAGTCGCACTTTTTGATAACACACTAGTTTTTTATTTAGATATAACTCAACGTGCATAGTTAGTGTTACACTTCGAAGATTAGAACGAAAGAGGAAGAAAACTTATATCAACATTGACATTCATTCTTTTCGTTGCCGCCAACTTAAATACTACGAATAAACATTGCCATATCAAGAACTTTTATTTTAATGCAATTTTGAGGCACATTATCTTAAAGTTTGGAGACCATGCTATGATTAACATGCTAACTAAACTAACGATAGATGTGGCCAGCTCATTCCACTTCAGCTAAGTTACTCGAGTTACGTCGGCAGCTATAGTTTTTTGAATCCGACAAAAATCTCCCTCATTCTGATTTTTATCCTTCAAAAAAAGAACAGCAATTATAATATTTTTTTTACTATTGATTATAAGATATAGGTACGATGAGTTTGCGTAAAGTAAAAAAAACGAAAATTGAATTAGCACTCTAATATTGACGAGGGTTGATAAGGGTGATAAGTCAGCCGGTGCTGATGCGGTAACTCGTCCGAACAAAGTACTTGAGTATTACGGCACGTCGCAGATTCCAAAAGGACTTTGATCCCAGCTTACCCGGATTTTATTGACACGCCAACAATTTTGCTTTAAAAAAGTAACAATATTGAAATTATATTTTGGTTTTTATGAAATGGATTGTCTTGGAAAGAATGAAATTAGTGAAGTCCACTTATTGAAGGTAATAAACGGAAAAAAGTGAGGAGACACTATTCACAATTTTCACAGGTTTAAGTCACATACAAATGTGAATGTTTCTGAAGATATTTGGATTCAGTCGGGAGGGGATTGGCCTGAATTTTGTTCTAAGCATATTATAGCCCGAGATAAGCCTTCCCGAAGAGCGAAACCTATACTCGATACCTCTACTTGAGTAGCGGAGTTGCCGTGAAACAAATTACTACACAACGATGGCAACTCTCTAAAATGCCTTTAAACGACAGAAGGAGAATAGCCCGGAATAAAATACAGGTTTGGTTTATCCATGGAATAGGTTCCCATGGCGATAACTAGGTAAAAATGCCGTTCAGGAACCACGTGCAACTCAACTAAAAAAAACTAAGAATAAGAATTGGTATTTACATAATATTATATTTGTAACACTTAACAACTTTAGGTTTCTTAACCTATTCTTGATGTTATATACTTAAACTATGTGTGCCAAATCTCACACTCCTCCGTGGACGCATCTGAATTTACGCTTAGTCGTTATGTGCGATTTCTGTTACTAGTAGTATTGTTATTAACTAATATTGACAGTACGAATAGTCAATATTAGCTATTAACTGTTAACTTTTAGTACAGTGCCACAGTTTTTAGGTTAACAGAGGTGTGAATGAGAACAATTTGGCCAACATTCGCATTCGAAAGGATGCAAATCCACTCTGTACAGTGCTGCCGTTGTATTCTACTATTGGCTTTTACTTCTAAATAGTCGGGGTGCTGTGACTCCGCTCGTGCCATACTTTTGAATAACGATGGTTATTTTTTTTTCATATAATGTTTGGTAATCTGCCGAATTTGTTAACATTTTATATTATTGTTACGTTCCCTTGGGTGGCTTGTGGGTGACGTGAATTTATATAATCTTTATTGATAAACGGACTATTCAACACAAAAATATTTAGTCAATTCGAGTCAATACCTGCAAAGATTAGCGCGTTCAACCAAACAAACAATCAATTTACCCAGACTCACTCTTTATAATATTATTAAAGATTTAATATGTAATATTATCTATTACAATATTTAAATATCGAATATAAGACATAACTTAATAACATAAACTCACGCCTATATCCCCGAAGGGGTAGGCAGAGGTGCTAGCACCCACATTTCGCCAGTTTATGTTTAGGTCCCAACGTAATAGGTGGCGAGCCTATTGTCACATTAACCGGGCTCTTATAAACCTGCGATAAATACACACATAACTTCGAAAAGCATCGAAATGTGCCATGGTAAAACCTGGGATCGAACCCGAGACCTTGTCTCAGCAGTCCATTACCCGAGAACCGAGACCTCGTCGGACTGTAATAAGCTAATAGATTGATACGTTCAAGAAATTGAGATTCAATTTTATTCACCTCTATCTGCAAAGTAAAGTAACTGTCGTACAAACTACATAGTCAGTGATCGTTCTGGGGAAGTACCTCCCCCGTATAGAATACGGCAGTTAAAAGTAACCCTGTGTCAGAGCTCTTGTCTGAGACCGAGAAACTTTCCTTTGTCTTCTTCACTAACAGCATAGAAACAATCTTAACCTTCATCTCTCCTACGGCGCCACCACCACCCCTAGCATTCACACGATCAGCAGCACGACTGTGACGCCCCTGATGTTGCAAACGCCCATAGGAAACGGTTACCACTTTCCATCAGGTGGGCCGTGTTCTTATCTGCCACTTAAGTGGTATAAAACAACTTGTAGTATAGACAAACATAGAAAACCCTTGGGTTCTTGGGCCACGGTAGCAGAGTAAATGCTAAGGCGTTAAACTGACGATTGGTAAGTTTCTCGTTCAGACCCAGAATACTACCGAGACGTTAATCCGATCCTACCGAGTTGAACGGGATTATGCTCGGCAAGCGCGGCCATAACTTATTTATTTGTATGTGTAAAAAGTCCCCAGGAATACCTCCGCCGGAACCGGTTGGGGAGATTATGTCGGCCTCAAACCGACTAAAACGCACGCTGTCTTTAGGTCTTTACTACAACTTTATTTACGGGGTATAAACCTTAAAGGTTTCTTAAGGCAAGGGCCTTTTATTTATAATTCACTAGCTGACCCGCGCCGCGCAACTTCGTCTGCTGCAACATTTTTCATTCCTGCTCTGTACCTGTTGGTCGTGTTATATACATATAAACTTTCCTTTTTATTCATTCTATCTAATAAAACAAACCGCATCAAAATCCGTTGCGTAGTTTTAAAGATTTAAGCATACAAAGAGACATAGGGACAGAGAACGCGACTTTATTTTGTACTATGTAGTGATTTCTAATATAACAAACTGCCTTCATTGTTCTTACATGAGTTAAAGCTGACTGTTTCCGAAAAGATAATAAGTCTGAACAGTGCTAGTGGTTCTTTAGCACAAAGTAGCCACTACACCTGCCTATTAACCTAGTTCGACCAAGGCTGTACCTTGCGTGTGACAACCTACCTACCATGAACTACCTTTCCGTATCAAGGCCATGTTGGTGCTGAAATAGCTAATATTTCACTTACTTTTACTCCCTTGTTAGTAGATACCTAATATATTCTATGGAGAAACTATTTATCTCATGATAATGTCATTTTACAATACTATTAATCTAGGATACATATAACAGAAAGTCGTGTAAGTTGTAGTACTTATAACTCAAGAACGGCTGTACTGATTTGAATGGAAATTGGTGGGAAGGTAGTTTAGAATCAGGAATGGATATAGGAACCTCGTTAAACATTCAATGGTGCAACGAGAACAGGAACATAAATACACCGGAAAATTTAGGAAAATGAATAGAAGTTGAATGGTGAATCAGAAATACACGCGGAAATTTTAATAGAAGATGCTGCGGGAACGGGATTGGAATTCTAAGCGGTCTGAATTTTGCCGAGACAGAATGTATCTTTGATATATCGTACTGTCTTTAATAAAAATACATTTCGATAAGAAATCGATATGTGTTCACGTCATCCATGGGTTCTTGATTGCCGGAGGTGAGATAATACAAGACACCTCTCTCTCGCACCCCGGCATACCCGAGGACATCTTTCTGATATACATATATAACACAGTAGTTGTACGAGAATATGAAACTTACTTTCCGCACCTTCTAATTATTAAGTAGATGAAGCCAATGGGTGCAATAAGAAAAAATATTGAATTTTTAAAGAATTTTAGCAGGTAATGGATAGGTAATACCCTTAACTGCTGTGTTTTTTTCCAAGCGACTGCAATGTCGGGCATCAGAAGATTTCTACAGGATAGACAGCACTAGTGTAACGCCCCTTGTGTTGCAAACGGACATGGGCCACGGTGACCTCTTTCGATAATGTGGGCTGTGTGCTTGTCTGCCGGCTAAGTAGTATAAAAAACCCCTCCAACTAAGCTAAATCACCAACTTGTGTTATGAATAGATCCATGTTGGTAGCTCTTTACTAATACTTTACTAACGGATCCGGGGCCCCTCGATCGTAAGACCGCCTACTTATTCACATTCGCCACAACGATTGTAGTTATTGATAAAACAACACAAGCTTTCAGAACGTGCCCATTAAGGGCCAATAAACGTTATTACGTGCGAATTGGAATTGTTTATTGCCTGTTGAATCGTATGCGTAATATCTTCGACTATAGTTATCGTATTTATTTCTCTAGTATCCTGAAATACTTTCTAACACAACACCATTTGGTTGTTTTGACTGACATGACTGGTTTTGCTCGTTTTGGTGTGTGAAGTTTACTTTTTTCTGCGCCAGTCTCGCCATATTTTTTTACTTATTAGTCTAACAGTTCATTGTCCAATATTAAGCGCAGTAAAGCAATAAATCTAGCAAGCAGGAAGCAATAAAGGCTGTTTTGTGACCGATTGGCAGCTATAGGTATAATTTCATTGTAGACAATTATTATAAAGTCAACAACCAAAAGTTTTGTTAAGTATTAAAATAAACAATGCTGCTAAATTAATAAACAAAACGAAATTGACAAAATTCGGTATTCTGGCTGCACGAAGTTAATAAAAGTTAAATTAAATTACCAGAAATGAGAAAATGTTATTTGTTTCCATTGTCTTTCAGAGACATTCAGAGACTTAAGGTAGATTCAGTAGCCGACGACATACGACAACTACAGACTCGTGCGGCATACAAGGTGTCGTTGTATCGTATTGACACATCGTCTGCTGTGCCCTTAGCACGAAAATCTATCGAATTCATAATGTAAAGGTTTCGAGAGAACGGAGCATTGTGATTGGCGGGTTTCACGCACTCACATGTTCACAGTTGTAAGCAGGCTGCCAATCGCGATGCACCGTTCTGTCGATACCTTTACATTAATAAATTCGATAGTATTTCCTGTTAAGGGCACTGTACGCGTCTGCAGTTTCGTCGTCTTAGGTAGGTACCTATCATACTTTTAGCCGTACCTACGCACTTAGCATTATTTCATACATTACAATTAATACTGATAAATTAGTATTTAGCAAAATGTTCCAATTTTATTTAGGCACCTATGTTTTAATGCACTTTGCACCCAAATGTACTCGTACAAAAGTGTTGTACCTCGTACAAAAGTGCCAATCACACTGGCTGCATTGCCAGTTTGAACGACTATGACCAGCCTTTGCAATTAATGGTAAGGGTTATCACGTTTGCAATACTACATGTCCTATTAATAATGAAAATACTAACCTTTACAATAAGCGGTATTTTTGCTATGGAGGCAGATGATGACGTAAATGCAGGTGCTATAATATCCATGGAATAGCGGCCATAGAATATATATATAGAAGAATAATAGATAGAAGAACCGCGGTAGCCTAGTGGTATGGGTAATGGACTGCTGAGACGAGGTCTCGAGTTCGATCCCAGGTTTACCATGGCACACACCAATGACTTTTCGATGCTTTTCGAAGTTATGTGTGTATTTATCGCAGGTTTATAAGTGCCTCGGAGAGCACGTTAAGCTGTCGGTCCCGGTTGCCATACAAACATCTATGGCAGTCGTTACGGGTAGTTGGAGCCCTCAAAAGTCCAACCAGCCTAACTTGGAACTTCGATATCGCCATTGGTCATTAGACCATTGGTTGTGGAGGTCATATGGCAGTCGCTTCACGGAAAATATCGAAGTTCAGCCGCATCACAGTTAGACTGGAAAGCCGACCCCAACTGAGTTGGGAAAAAGGTTCAGGGAATGATGAGCGGCCATAGTTTGGAGTACAGAAGTGATCAACGTACGGAGAAGTACAGATTTGAATAAAGTTTTGTAGTTTGTTGGTTGTACCGACAGCTGTCTCACCACGCGCCAAGAAACTAAATAGGATGGAAGTTCATGAATTCAGATGATGTAGTCATCTGAGTGTTCATGAACTTTGAGTAGCCTCGAGAAATGCATTCAGTCAATCAATCAATTATCTTATCACAGTCCATTGCTGGATATATACCTCTTCCAATATTGGGAGACTTTCGCCTACTGTTTTCTCGTTGGCCAAACGGATTGGTAAAAGGTTTTATTTAGGTTTTCCTTTATATGCTCGTACACACTTCGGATGAGATGGATTGGAAATATTCTTTATCCGTCACTACAGCCTAAGGATTAATGGGTTAGTAGCGGTTATTGTTTCCGGTATATTGATTGTTAAGTGGATCAAGGTTAATGGGTCAAACAATAAAAGTCTCAGTAGTAAGGAACTGCTAAAGGAAATACCGTTTTTTTCCGTGTGCAAAATTCCCACGGTTATCAATCCCAATCTGGTGAGAGAGATTATGTCGGACTCAAACCCACTAAAACCCTCGCCGTCTTTGGGTCTTTATTTGCTGGAGGTGAGATAGTAGCAAACATATAGTACCTCACACCCCGGCAGACTCGGGGCTCTCTCTTTCAAAACAATCCCCTTTGAGTGTTGAGACTACGGTGTCCCCGTCTAGCCCCCGCGTATGGGGTGAACCAAAGGAACTATTAATAGCAAATAGATAGTCAGTGGGCTCCGAGAAAAATTCTGAAGTGTTTTGTATCGAACCACTTCCATCTGACTATGAACAAACAAGTAGTAAGGACATTCTAACCTGAGTAGGATGATGATGGGGTGATACAAAGAGCGTACGTGCTGAAATCTCGATACCTCGGTCTTACGCACAAATAGGACGAGATACAGATGATGCTCCACCATCATCATTAATGCATTAATCCCAGTCGCAATTCGTAGCTTTCACTTTTGAGTCCGATGTCCGCTTTCTTTAGTCCCAAGTTAAGAAAACAATAGCCACAGTTTTTATGAAGAAGGTGTGAGATTCTGTGTAACACTTCTAGTCTTTCCGCCGCGGTAGCCTTTTTTTTGTTTTATCGTGCGAATAATCCCCACGGATACGGATACCCCCACCGGAGCTGGTTGGGTAGGTTATGTCGGACTCAATCCGACTAAAACGTACGCCGTCTTTGGGTTTTCAGTTGCCGTAAACGAGATCTCGGGTTCGATCCCAGGTTTTACCATGGCACACACCAATGACTTTTCCATGGTTTTTGAAGTTATGTGTGTATTCATAGTTTATAAGTGCCCGGTAAATTGCATTAGGCTCGCCACCTATTAAATTGGAACCTAAAAATAAACTGGCAAAATGTGGGTGCTAGCACCTCTGCCTACCCCTTCGGCGATATAGGTGTGAGTTTATGTTTATGTTACTTCTAGTTTTGCTAGTTCATGTTATCGATCAGGTGTGCAAACTTAACAGTATATAAGAACAGACATAGTACGTATATTCGCAATAATGTGAGCAGATTTATCTTGCAACGTTGTCACACATTGTAGGGTATTACGAAACTAAGTTAATATCGTACTTTCACAGTTTAGTGGTCTCAGAGGCGTCATTAACTTCAAACAAAGTATGTGTTAGCTGAAAGTATGATATTATAAATGAACCTGCTTGTATAGTAGGTATGTGTTATATTTCACGATAAATGAAACGCAGGTGTGCTCGATTGTAGTATGATTCGGACTCAGACTATTGTTTTTCGTTGATATGTTGAGAGACAAGTGCAAAATATAACAAACTAGCTGACGCGCAACTTCGTCTGCGTCACCCCGTTTTTGCAACATTTTTCATTCCTGCTCCGCACCGGTTTGTTGTTAAACCTTCCTCTTTAACCATTCTATCTATTAAAACAAACCGCATTAAAATCCGTTGCATAGTTTTGAAGATTTAAGCATAAAGGGACAAGAAAAATAGGGACAGAGAACGCGACTTTATTTTATACTATGTAGTGATTAATGTACGAACTACAATAAGAGATACTGTTTGATCCATTTTATCCACATAATTCTAATATCTTGAGTATCCTGACGGACGCTGATAAGTGATAGTCCGAATCACACTATGACAGTAAAGTAAGAAAGAAATAACATTGCTTTTAAAAGGTAGTGGTAAGGCCTCTGATTATTGCTTCTATAGATATATTATGAATGAAACCGTTAACATCTAGAGCCAGTCTCATTTATTTCAGCGTTGATTCACTATTGAATTTGACGCTCTGACCTCGAAGCCTATAAATAATATCTGTTATTACGCTCATATGTTCTAGAAAAGATTCTCGGGCATTTGGGACCAATTGTTTTATTTAGGTTTTTGTATTCTCTGAATCTTTTCTCAACTCTGTTGGGGTTGGCTGTCCAGTGTAACTGTGATGGGGCTGAATTTCGATATTTTCCGTGAAGCAACTGCCATCTGACCTCAACAAACAATGGTCCAATGACCAAAGGTGATTATCGAAGTTCCAAGTTAGACTGGTTGAACTTTTGAGGGTTCCAACTACCCGTAACGACTGCCATAGATGTTTGTATGGCAACCGGGACCGACTGCTTAACGTGCTCTCCGAGGCACGACCAGACCAGTGCAAACAGCCATATTCATGCATACGACTTTTTGCACTGAGCGGGGATGGAACTCGCGCCTCGTGCGTTGCAGTCGCGTGCACTACTACCACGCCACGGAGGCTGTTATTTACTATCTAAGTAAATAAAAATCTAATAACATAATTATGCTAAACTGCCTTTAGGATATCCCTGTAGATAACCATTACATATTTTAATAGCACATTATGCATTAATTAGTCGTAAAATTAAGACGGTTTGGAAGTTATTTTGAGTAGCTTTTATAACATACTAGCGGACCCGCGCAACTTCGTCTGCGTTACCCCGTTTTTGCAACATTTTTCACTTCTACTCCGCACCAATTGGTTGTAGCACGATCTTATATACTTATAAACCTTCCGCTTCAATCACTATATCTATTAAAAATCGCATCAAAATTCCTTGCGTAGTTTTAAAGATTTAAGCATACCTACAAAGGGACATAAGGATATAGGGCCAGAGAACGCGACTTTGTTTTATCACTACTCACTACATAGTATAAAATAAAGTCGCGTTTTCTGTCCCTATTTTTCTTGTCCCTTTGTATGCTTAAATCTTTAGAACTACGCATCGGATTTTGATGCGGTTTGTTTCAATAAATAGAATGGTTAAAGAGGAAGGTTTATATGTATATAACATCATGCTACGACTAATAGGTGCGGAGCAGGAATGAAAAATGTTGCAAAAACGGGGTGACGCAGACGAAGTCGCGCGGGTCAGCTAGTGCTATATATTAATAAAGTTGCCTTTCCATGATCCGCGAATTTACAGTAAGTATTCGCATGCATTATTTCGTGGACCACGCACCGTGGAAAAAAGGAAGTCTGTGATGCGGATAACAAGTTTGTTATTGCATAAATACGTCCGTATCTGCGTGCGCATCTGTGAACCCTAGCACCGTGGAAACCCGGCGTAACATATACTGTATTATATTTCTATTGCGTAAACCTGTGGATATGCTCATGAAGTTGTTATAATTATTAGTATTGTGCTTGCAACATGCCACGCTTGGAACACCATCGAAATATCGGTTGCTCCATTAAATCAACAAACATGTTAGGTAAATATCCCGAAATATTGAACAGTGAATATAAGTTTAAGGTTGTCACAAAGTTGGTCACAAAGACTTTCGGAGTCAAGTCAAAAAAACCGGTAAACCTACTGATTGAGAGACGAAATCGACTTTCCTCGGCGTTGGCAAGTTAATTTATTAACTGCTTGGTACAACCGTCAACAGACTCACTACTGATTGCTTTGATTTTTCTGTCAGGCACTTTTTAGCTATATGTAATTCCAGGATGACAGCTTGCAGTTTTTTGAGTCCAACAAAAGTAGCAGCTGGTCGAAAACGTATCAGCGAGAGCTATCTACCTGTTGTGATAGTTTAGTTAAAGTTCAGTACAGACTTTGTAGGCATATAAAAGTATGATCAATATTTTGGCGTTTCACCTTTTAGAAGTAGAACTCAAGCATCAAACTCAAGATGTTTATGTATAAATAGATTACGATCAGTCGCAAACATTCGCAATAGATGAGAATCTAGATGGAAACAAAACAAAATAACATTCAATATCTTTTGTGCTCACGGCTCGTGACAGTCGTTATAAAAAGAGCGACAAACCAACAGCTCTAGTTCAAGATTAAAATAAACATTTGGCTGATAGCCAACGAGCGATTGTCGGCGCCTTGACGTCTTGTTTCAACAAGTTTTATCAATTCATACCATCGGCGGGCTGGAACTACAAATTCTATTTATCCACTTAATAGGATAAGCGCCCTCAGCGAGAATATTTCAAATACTTGCTTGTGGCATACTGTTGACTTTTACTTCATTGTGTTGACTTTGTTTCTTGAAATACACTCACACCAATTTATCTATCAAAGGTTTTGTTAGAGGTATTACATTATTTTATATTTAAGGGAATTGGGGTCAAGTTTGGGGGCTTTTAAAGAAAGTACGTAGTAGGTACGCTATCTATCGGTTGGATTAATTCACCGTTCAAGTAAAAACCTACAACAAGATCTCTACGGTTCCTGTCATACTAAGAAAACTAACTTATAAATCTCTAAAATTACAATTTGCTTTAAAAATGAACTTGTCGAGATTTCTCTTTTTGATGCTTAGCTCGGTCCTGTACACATCTGTTTATTATTCTACATATTGTGTAGTAGATAATGAAAGTGTTAATATTAAATGTGTTTTTCAGACTAGCACTGAACTATGCATAACAAACACTTTTAGATGACAGAACATGTTTACATTCACAGAGTATGCTGATGGTAACAGAGAATTTATTCATGTAGGTCTGTACCTACGAGAGAATTTATCTTTAACATAATTATGCTATGTAGGTACACGATATCTCAACAGACAGATGGATGTGAAATATTAGTTAGTTATTTGGTGGTCTAAGATATGTGTGTCTTATATCACCTATAATTAAGTATAAATTGAAATATCCTTTTCAGAACGTGCATGCTACATTTTAGTCTAACCTCATTTCATCGAGCTATTGTGTATTATTGTACGGGTATTTAAGTATGTATAATTTCATGAATATTTATATTCAAGTGTGTATTTATGTAATTATGTATTATTAATGTAAGTATATAATTTAATGTTAACATCTATCAAGTACTCCAACGAATATGTATTTCCATCTAAATTTTGACTGGCAGAAATCGCGTCATCTCTACCAGGCAAAATTCGCTTATTGTACTGCTCTTTTTTACATTATTTACTGTAGCATGGAACACTGTTGGAATTGGCGTACAATAAAGTAAATAAAAATAAATAAATAAATATCTGGTACGGCAATGAATCCGTCAAAATGAGCCAACGGAAGGACAGGGCACTACTTGACACATCGCACTACCAGGCTGCACTACTAGTAGTACCTACGTTCGGGATTATTTCGCCTTCTACACTACCGATCCTAAAAACAACCTAAACTACTTGAGGCGCTTAGAACACTTTATAGAAACTAACCTAACCTAAACTAACGCTTGACACCCCAAAGACTGCCCTGGAAGATGTTTAACGTTACCTATAATAAATTGTAATAAACTGTTTACTGTCTGAGAATTTAGTGTAGCAATCAAGGTCTTAGAATTAAGGCGTATCAATATTTTCACAAAAGGTAATTTAACTGATTCCCAAATAAGGCTACACCTGTGTGTTGAAAGACCGTGTTCCATCGGTGTCTATCACATACATTGCCATTATTCTGTGAAACATATTATGTTATACACAAACATTATTCAGGTAAGACAATAAAACAAACATTTTTTTTTCTATCTTGAGCTTGATATTATAAGCACTTATTCAAACTGCCTTTAACTCTTATTACACATAAAAAGAACGACAGAAAACAATTTTATTGTAATACCTGCTAATTAGTTATCCTCCCTTAATTTTCTGAACTGCGGAGTTCACTCCTAAACACTGTACCTACCCATACCCGTATTACTTAGGTTATTCTTACATTTTTTTTGTTCCGATTTAATTATGTAATTCATATGACAACTTATAGAGGTTAACAATGTGCTGAAGTGACGTGTGCGTGCATTTGTGTAATTAAAGCTTATAAACCACTAAGACGTACGTAAGTCACGCAATGTAACCTTTTAATAGTGACCAAAACGTAGATGGAATTCCGGAAGTTATAAACAGGAATGAATACGACGACTTATAAAAGGCTAATTGTTTTTGTAGTCATTTATATTTACTGTATCAAACAAATATAAATAGAAAAAAAGTGTCACAATAAATTTTGGTAGTATTGTTGTTATTGTTTGTACTCACGCACGAAGTTTGTTTGTCTTCAATCATAACTATTCATAACAGCGTTATTTCGAACTGCGTTGTGGCCGACTTCCATATTCTCCATGAAGTGACTGTCACCTGGCCTCTACAACCTATATGTACCTATAGGCGATATCGGTATGCTGCAGCTAGACCAGTTATTAATCTTTTTAGGGCTCTAATGTCCTGTGACTCCGACAGATGTTGGTATGACAACCGGGACCAACAGCTTCGATGCACATGTTAGCGTTTCGAGGCACGATCCAGACCAGTAAATAGCCATAATTCATGCAAGCACATAGCACCCTTAATAAGTACTATTATTTCAGATTTTATTTCAACAGTCAACTTAATTAAATTTAAAACTATTAGTGATGAAAATGTTGATTAATGCAGTGTGATAGTACTAAACACAAAATAAGTAACGTAACGTTCCATTTCAATTTTATTAATTAGATGTCAAAATAAGGTTTAGTGAAAAGGTAAATTCAAGCTTGTAGATTTGCAACCCTTATCCCGTAAACTTTTGAAACACCAAATATAACTTTTCAATGAAATAATGGAATATTTATGTTATGTTATACATATTAACGTTACATCACCCCAAATCAATGTAGTCCGTTTCTGTAAACTGTAGTATTTAATTAAAACCCGCAACCATTTTGTAATGACAATCAATTAACAATTCCGATCAATATTAGTAATTATCGAATGTGTCGAGAACACTTTTGTTGGATGATATAGAGAATTATTAAATTATTCATTTTGTTTATTCTAGAAATTGGGCATTGCGTCTACATTACTAAATATGATTGGAGTTGGTAGTAGGTTGTAAGATGTTTTGAGAATTTTTATTACATTAAATACAATAATTATTTTAATTATAAAATAACCTGAACCAAAAGCATGAAAATCAGGCATGATTCACTTCAACAGACAAAAATATGAGTTAAGGATATAGCTTTACTTGTCAATAAAGTGTACCGTGATACAGATACGAATCTGATAATATTGTTTATAGTTTTAATTCATTGCGGGTTTCCCACGGCGCCGTTTATTTGTACCGAAGTTTAACAAGTAATGCACGACTTGCATTCGACCGCACATATTGTCCATAGAAATAAAACAATGTCAGTGCCGCAATGCGCTCTTTTTTTCACATTTTTCACATAAATATACACATTTGTTAAACCTTGGATTGGGTAAACGGCAGTATTCAGCAGCCGCGAGGAATTAAAAAAAAGAATATTGTCATGTTTAAGCCTATTTTACGATACGCTGTATTTGCTGCATGTGTCTGGAGTTGTCGTATGCTGTCGCCTACGGAATCATACCTTAAAACTCTCTCGTACTCTCTAAGTAAAAGAAATGTCTAAAATAAATAAAAAGTAAACTCAAAGGTAACATGTAACCGAAATAAACAGTGTCCTAAAACACACTACTCAAATTACTCACTAATAAAAACTGAAGTTTATATTAGAGAACTACACGCTTGTGTAAAGTATCAATTCTCCACCTCACCTTAAATTTAGTAACTATTCCTTTAAGAAAATTGATATGGGCAGAAGCACTTAGCTGGTGGACTTACGTGAAATGTATAATGATAGTAGTAAGCTCGATAATAAGGATATTTTATAAGTGAGGGATAAATAAACAAGTGGAGCAAAAGCAGAATACGCCGAAAGCGCAGAAGGAATTAAAAATCTCTTAATGTGAAGTATCGTGTGATTTTATGTAGCTTTTTTTACACTAACAGAATGGATGGACTTGCGAACCTCAGTATTTCAAGTACTTTCTCTTCAGGTGGGTAATAAATTTTACTTCGTATATAAGTGATGTAGCAGATGTTATTCGTATACGATATTAGTCTTCAAAAACGTAATGGAGATCTGTCAGAAACGTGACGTGCCTTGGGAATAAACCAAGTCATACATACGACGGAAAACGTCCTTACCGCATGACTAACAAGACCATCTGCATGTCGTTGAGTGAGATAGTTCAGACTTTAAATTCTGTGTACCGCTTTCCTTTGAAATTCCTTTCCTTTAACATATATATATATATATATATATATATTGTACCGGGAAGCGGGTTTCGGGATTGGAAGTAAACTAACTCGAGCGATTTTACACTTTATTCAAACCACCAACAGTCTTAAGCGTACACACAGTCTATTGTCTGAGGCACTCGTACACACTTAGAGGACTGCACTGCACCGCACTGTCTTCACGCACAGTCTCTAGAACGTCTACGTTCACTGAGCGTCTATAGTTCACAGCACATGCAGTTATTGCACATGCACCACTAGCACTTTCACTTGCACTTTATTAGCACTATTACTTGCACTTTTCACTTTACTTCTTCTTCTTCTTGTTTCCACTTCAATCACTGAGACTTAACTGCTCTTTTGGCGCTCTCGGTGCTGTTTATATACCATGCAGAATCTTCTGGAAATCCTAATTTCGCTAGTCTTTTCGATCGTCATTACGATCGTAATTTCGATTCTCTTTATTTACAATTATTCTAGTTCATTCCATTTGAGGAGTTCAATTTCAGAACTTGGGCTCATCTTCGAGAATATTCTATCACTTGCTAGTACTTTATAAATTTTACGATTTAAATCAAGAATTCTCCACCTTACTTACCAAATAAATTTCTAGAATTATTAAAAATCACAAAAACCCATTTATGTACATGCGAGGCTCGAACCGTCAACCTCCTGCACAGCAGCCCATCGATATACGCATTGGGCCAGCGCGGTTGTCAAGTTTCTAGTCGAAATTATCAAATGCTTCAATCATTGACGGCTTACGTCATGAGTGGTGACATTCGTAACACTGCCCCCTCCTAAGACATGCTCGTCCCGAGCATCGTTAGAACCGTAGTAACGAGCCAGTCTGTCGACGTGAACCACTTTAGCGGAGCTTCTTGGCGTCTTTTGGATTCTATAAGTGACATCATTAATTCTTGTTATCACTTTGTAAGGTCCTTCCCAACTTGGCTGAAGTTTAGGTGATAATCCTTGCTTCCGTACCGGGTTATGAAGCCATACTGAAGACCCTTCCTCAAAACACCTTAAATTGGCACTTCTGTCATATCGTGTTTTCATTCGTTCACTGGCTTGTAAATTTGCTTCTCTCATATATCTGTGAACTTTATCCATTTTTCTCCTTAACTCATCAGCGTAATCTGTTATTGAGTTAGGTGAATCAGGAGGACACCCCGTGAGGAGTTCTGCCGGTAGCCGAAGTTCTCTGCCAAAATTTGCGTGAGCTGGAGTTATACAAGTGCTTTCGTGAACCGCTGTACGATACGACAACAGAAATAGTGGAAGATACTCGTCCCAATTCCTCTGATGCGAATCGACTATCTTCGCTAAATGCTGCTCCAAAGTTCTATTAAAGCGTTCCACCATACCATCTGACTGCGGCCGATAAGGTGTCGTTCGCGTCTTATGAATTTTCAACATTTGGCAAACTTCTTGAAATACTTGCGATTCAAAGTTTCGTCCTTGATCACTGTGAATTTCAAGGGGTAATCCGAATCGACAAAAGACCTCGTTCACCAGTATAGTCGCAACCGTAAGAGCTTCTTGATTCGGTATTGCGAAAACCTCCGGCCACTTAGTGAAGTAATCCATCACTACTAATATGTAACGATTGCCATTCATTGATATAGGAAAAGGTCCGGCAATGTCTAAAGCTATCCTTTCCCAGGGAGCTCCGACATTATACAATTGCATCCTGGCTCGACCTCGAGTTTGTGGACCTTTAACAGATGAACATGGTACACATTTTCTACACCAATCTTGGACGTCTTCCTTACAGTGTAACCAATAAAAATGCTCTCGTATTTTTAATAAGGTTTTTCTAACTCCAAGATGTCCACCTGAAACTCCATCATGGAAAGCTCTAAGTATTTCCGTCACTTTTGCTTTTGGTACAATAATTTGTATATGTGTACCATTTCCAGACGCGCTCTCCCATTTTCGGCATAGTAAGCCATCACGAAGTATCAAACTATTCCATAAAGCCCAATAACTTTTAGTTGCAGAGCTCAAACCAGCAACTTCATTCCAAGCTGGACGAGGAGAGGAACTCGTTAACCATTCCAGAATCGGCTTTAAGTCGTTATCTTCTGCTTTTGAATTTCGCATGGCGTCATTATCCCAGCTTTCATTAAGAGAATCTGTTCTTATGACTCGTATAATTGTGTCTTCTTTTCCCTCTTGTCTTTCACAATGTTTACAGTCATCGGCACAAGGTCGGCGAGACAAAGCATCAGCATTTTTATGTGAGCTACCACTTCGATGTTCTATTTCAAAGTCGAACTCTTGTAATAGTTCGATCCACCGTGCGACTTGTCCTTCTGGATTTTTGAACTGTAGAAGCCACCTCAACGCCGAATGGTCCGTCCTAATAAGAAATTTGCGTCCTAGTAGGTATTTCTTGAAATGTTGTAACGTTTTTACTACGGCCAGAAGCTCCCTCCGCGTTACACAATAGTTTCGTTCAGGTTTTGATAGCGTTTTACTGAAGTAAGCTATAACAACCTCTTGATTTTCCTTCCTCTGTGACAGTGTTCCACCGATGCCTAGGTTACTGGCGTCCGTATCTACAACAAACTCGTTTCTTCCGTCAGGATAACCCAATATAGGTGCTTCACAAAGGCGTTCCTTAAGTTTTTCAAAAGCTTTCTCACATTCTTGGTCCCAAACGAAAGTTCGCTTCTCTTCTGTTAGTCTGTGTAGTGGCTTCGCGATATCGGAAAAGTTCTTCACAAAACGACGATAATAAGAGCAGAGCCCCATAAAGGCTCGCACCTGTGTTTTGTCCTTCGGCGCCGGCCACTCTTTTACGGCAGAGACTTTGGCGGGGTCTGTTTTTACTCCATTTTCAGAGATGACGTGTCCCAAATAATTGACTTGTCGTTTGAAAAAGCTGCATTTCTTTAAATTCAGTTTTAAGCCTGCTCCCTTAATTTTGCTGAGCACGCTTTCCAACTTCTTAAGATGGTCATCAAAATCTCGCCCCACTATGATAACATCATCAAGATACACCAGACATGCTTCTCCTATTAATCCCGCAAGAACTCGCTCCATCAGCCTTTCGAAGGTCGCAGGTGCGTTGCACAAACCAAAGGCCATAACCTTGAACTGCCAGAGTCCTTTCCCAGTGGAGAATGCAGTCTTCTCTTTATCCTTGGAATCCATTTCCACCTGCCAGTATCCACTTTTCAGGTCCAACGTAGAAAACCATTTCATTCCACTCAGGGTGTCTAGTGTGTCGTCTATTCTCGGTAACGGATAACAGTCCTTCTTCGTAATATCATTCAGTCGGCGATAATCAATGCAAAACCTGGTTGTACCGTCCTTTTTCTTAACTAAGACAACTGGAGAACACCAAGGGCTAGAAGAAGGTTCTATTACTCCATTTTCTTCCATTTCTTTTATCAGACCTTGAACTTCTTCTTCTTTGGCGAACGGTATTCGTCGAGGGCGTTGGCGGATTGGTTGTGCATCTCCAGTATTTATTTGGTGTTTTACTAACCCAGTCTTTCCGATGTCTTTGTCGCCCTCAGAGAAAATGTCACTGAAATGTCTCAACAAATTCTTTGCCTTGACTAACTGTATAGCACTCATATCCTCCTTACAGTCCACAAAGATTTTACCGAGATCTATTTTTCCTTCAGAGACCTTCGTCTTCTCTTGGCAACTTCTTAACCACTCTATTTCTTCACCTACTCCAATAAGTGTACCTCTTTTTAAGATCTGCATATCACTGCTCAAATTAAGCACTGGTACCAACATGTTCTTAGACATCCCGACTACCGTTCTAGCTGGTATCCATGAGTTATCTCCTTCTATCTTTTCAATAACTAAACAACGTCGGCTACTTTTTCGTGGATCTTTTTTCATTGTAACTGGTACAAGTGTCTGAGTTCTTGGTGACAGTTCGGTATCTCGAAGGCAGTAGATTTTACCTCCAACACCTCCCTTCATAGGCACCTCTGTTGTTCCACATTTAATGACTCCGTTTACGATATCAATTTTGCACTGATGATTTTTCATAAAGTCCAAACCGATTATGCAGTCATCTACTATATCAGCTACTACAACTTCTTGCCAAAAGAGTTTATCGCCCATCTTAATTGCCACTACCCGTTCTCCTTTAACAGGTATACGTTGTCCTGTGGCTGTAGTTAAATGTATAGTTTCTGTCTGGTTCTTCATCTTTCCACAGTCCTTCAAAATTCGTAGCCCAACTACCGTACGCGATGCTCCAGTATCCAAAGTTAATTGACATGCAATTCCGTTTATTCTTCCACTGACAGTTAGACTATTTCCATCCGTGCTTTGATAAATCTTAACTTTTGGGGCTTCACGACTACCGGCCAACGTCCACCCCTTAAACTTGGCCGGAATTAGTTTTCCGCCGTCACCGACGCTTGTATTCCTGCGTCGGTCCTCAACGTCGTACGGTTCGGGCAAGCATTCCTGAGATGACCTCTTTCCCCACATTGATAACAGCGGGGAGCGAAGTTCCTCCGTCCATTTTCTTGCTCGGATGTCACTACTCTTCGCAGGCGTCCACTCCCATTTTCACCACGGACGGCTTCTACTTCAAGTGCGTGTGCCACAGCTTCTTTGACTTCCGGATGGTGGGCCAAACGTACTGCGGCTCTTACTTCCTTATCACGTATTCCATCGACTAAGGTTTGTAGCAGCATCCTCTCAATGAACGTCGCAGGAGAGGACTGATATGCCTTCCTCACAAGCTTCTCTACTTCTAAAGCCCATTGTTGCAATGTCTCTGTAGGCTTTTGTACCCTGTCCCGAAGCTGTGCTCGGAATACATGTTCTAGATGTGCATCGCCGTACCTTGACTCTAAGGCGTCAAAGAGCTCTTGATAAGAAGCCTCAGTCTCTATGGCTTCTAACACCGTTGCTGCTTGGTCTCTCAGGGCTAAGGTGAGTCCAGTCCTCGCTTGTTCTTCACTCCAGCCGTTTAGCTGTACTACAGCTTGAAACTGTCGCTTATATGCATTCCAGGACGATGTTCCGGCACCTTGAAGCTTCCTCCTGAAGAGACTACGGCAACTGACGCTGTTGTACCTGAAGCCTTGATTTTTCGTAGATCGCCCTCAACTGTTGAGATGCGCGCTTGATGGTCCGCCAGCATATTTTCATGACTTTCTACCGTTTTCTGCACCTCCTCCACTTTCTTAATGGTCTCCGTGACTGCTGAGAGTACTCGGTCTCCCATCGCTTGTAGTTGCTCCTCCTGGCGGCGCGCTTGCTCCTCCTGGCGGCGCGTTTGCTCCTCCTGCATGGCGCGCAGTTGCTCCTCCTGGCGGCGCGTTTGCTCCTCCTGCATGGCGCGCAGTTGCTCCTCCTGGCGGCGCGTTTGCTCTTCCTGGCGGCGTGCTTGTTCCTCCTGCACGGCACGCAGTTGCTCCTCGTGTCGGCGTGCTTGTTCCTCCTGCATAGCATGCAGTTGCTCTTCCTGGCGGCGTGCTTGTTCCTCCTGCATTGCGCGCAGTTGTTGGAAGAGTGCGCTTATGTCCATCGGCGAAGGTGCACTTAGAGGTTCCTGAGTACCTGAACCATGTGCGGGGACAGCAGAGGGTCCTTCGCCAGCATCACGTCGATTACTAGGGCCTTCGACATGTGAGATCGCTGGGTCGAGTTCACCTTGTTCTCGTCCCGTAGTTCTGGACCGTGTGTTGGGTCGCTCTGGATGGTCTCTTGGCGTAAACGGCATCGTTTCTTCCAATCCCACTTCTGACACCAATGTACCGGGAAGCGGGTTTCGGGATTGGAAGTAAACTAACTCGAGCGATTTTACAATATATATATATTATAAATATATATATATATATATATTTATAATAATAAATAATAAATAAATATATATATATATATATATATATATATTTATAAGTATTTAAAAAATCTCGACTCACAATGTTTGTAACTAAACTAATTCTAAACAGTTAAACAGATTTTGATAAACATTTTTGCTAAATAGTATTTAGTAGACCTAAGAATAGTCATATACTATTGTGCGGGATAATTGAAATCCAAGCGGGCGTAGCCGAGTGCAATACGTTTAGATTTATACATTAAACATTCTTTATATAATGAATAGGTTATTCAATATTATCCTTCTGGATGTTTAAATCAGACAAGTATGGACGCAGGTAATTAACTTTCAGTAACTAAAGTGTAGTGAATCACCATGTTAACGTTTAGAAATTATACTATATGCAAATATAATAACTTCTCATTTCGTTAACAATAACATCACTCACTTATTTACAGTTCAATTTCTTTATTTCTCAAAATGATGCCACATAATTACCTACATCTTTTAGTTCCTAGGCACTAGTGCGAAGAAATGGCGCAACATATTCCAACTTTTATTATAAATAGTAATAATAGTCATTTATTTGCTTAAATTTGCCTATATATTAGATAGTAAGTATATAGTGGTTTTAATTATTCCAAGTTATCTATACCGGAGTATATATACCTAAGTATAATTGAAACCACTAAAATACAGACTTACAATGTAAATTAAACAGAGATAATAATAATAAGAGCACCTACTTCAACCAACCCACCAGGACCCATCGAGGACATCCAACCCCAGTACCCTAAAGTAATATGACCACTAGACCTGCACGGTAGAATATTTTTTGGCAATATCGCTCACCTGCTTTTCTCCATAAAATTTTGGGTCCATCCTTGTCTGATTTAAAACATTTTTCGTCACTAAATATTACTATATTGTTGCACCAGTCAAAATTTAAATAGTCCCTGGCAAAACTTAACCTACTTCGACGATGAAGATCCGACATCAAAATTTTTCTTGCTGGTCTGCGACATTTGATCCCAGCCGCCCGAAGATGGTTCCTTACTGTTTGCAATGTAACATGGTGTTTGGTGGTCATAACACGGGCCACCTCTTTATGCAAAGAACACGCATCGGTGTAGGCAAAGGCTTTGGGGCCAGGCTGAAGACGGTCTATGGTGCCTGAATCGCCATATCGGCGCACCCACCGCTGCACAGCTTCCATCTGTAATGAAAATAAAGTAATAAAATTCCTTAAAATTCTGTAAAATTTATCTACTTATATATTTTTGTTCATTATTAGTATTGGAAGAAATAATAGATTATCCAGGATTATAAAATCAAATAACTTCCATAATAATAAATTGCAGAAAATACTACTTACCGATATGTTCAATTTTCGAGATATTTCATGTATTGAAATATTTTGCTCATGCAAAGTAATATTAATATGCGCTCTCATAATAGTTGTAAGTTGTTGATTCATTTTTATAAATAAAAAAGTTGTTAATAACCGTGTGGAAAGCACAACGAATCCAATTGTTGACAGATAAAATTAAAATTATCATGTTATTTTAATCATGAGAATGAGGGTAGCATAAATTCCAATACATACGAGAAACATTCATGCAATTATGTGTGTGCAATAATACTCGCTCAGTAATAATAAAAATACTACTGATTTAAGTTGCTATAAAATTATAACTAAAATATCAAGATACTTTTGTGATGTTACCTAAACATTCCCTTAATAGGTAAGTAATTAACATAAAGATATACAAATATTAAAAGTTCAAAAAGTAAAATTCGACTGGGAATCGAACTCAAAACCTTACGATATTTAAACTTTTCAAAAGCGTATCTGTAAACCCCGTAGTCACAAAGGCTTACTAACATCATGTTAAAAACCACGTTCATATACTAGTAATAAGAATTTTATAAGAATAAGAAAATGTAAACTGATGATTGAAGATGAAGATAAATAAATACGAATGGTTTTGAATCAATTGTAATTTGCAAGTTTGTAGGTGTGTGTGAGTGAGGAAACGAGTTATTGTTACACACACATACATGTCGAACACTGGTGACCTTTTCTGCTTGCCAAAATCAATATAAAGATCTGTATAATACTTATATCACTAGACAGGCTATCGTTGTTGTCTTGTGTACATTACAAAAAAAAACAATTTAATTAACTCCTAAACGCTGAATGAGAAAGTGACGAAGAAAGATAATCACCAGCCCATCTCACCCGAAAGGTGCTGGTAAAGCGTAGGTATACATAATATTAGATGACATAAGTAACTATGTAATCAATAACAAACATTAACAAAAAAAAACGTGCAATAGAGCCACATAATTATAGTGAAGACGGGTAACGACATACCAAAACACCTCCCCTTTCCCCTTCAAAGAAACGAAGAAAAGGGTCTCTTCTTTCCAGCATATAACTTATCCTAAACGATCCAATAATTTTACATTTAAATCGCGAAGTTTAAATGAGGTTTTCTTTTTCACGTTAACTAATGTATTATTTTTAAGTTATCGGATAAACTTGGAACAGTTTCAGTGTTATTATAAGAGAATAATATTGCGACATTGGAGGAATAAGGTATTGAATAAATCCCTTGTCGCCAGTGAACAGCCTGACTGATATACCGACATTAAATTAAATCAGCTGAATTGACAGTAATGGAATGAGAACAGAATATATTTTCTCCACTACAATTGAATTTATTTGGTATTGGGCAATAAAATAGCGACATCGCGCAGAGCATGTTTTTATATCGAGGGCTCTGACTACATCTTTACATGAAGACATACAATAGTAATAGGTACACAAATCTGCTTACATCGCAAAGATCAGACCTCATTTTAATAAACTGATATTTAAGTTCGCCATTACCGATTACGCCATTACCGATTTACACCTTATATGGAATAAGGTGTAAATCTTCCTACAGTCCCGGGTGAACAGTCAGTCAGTCTTTGAACGGGACGTGAAAAAGCATCTGATGAGGCCGTCAAGCTGGTTGCTAACATTATAACATCGTAGCTGTCTGTAATTGCCCTCTTTCTCTTCCAAGCGAGGTCACGTCTAGGGGTAACCTAGGTCGAATAAGGGTAACCATCCATAGGCCACGGTCACTATCGGTTGTTGTCTACATTTACGTAACATTTTACCGTGACCGAGTCTGAAGTGCGTGTCCGTTGCGTATTCAGCTACCTGATAGTTGAGCTGAAATGAAACCATCGATCGACTGACGGCCATGTCAGCACAACTCTACTTTGTGTGCTTATGTGCCACAAGTTGTTACACCCACACTCAACGTTATGTTTTAATGCCACGATGTCCGATCTGCTGTTCATATCACAAATCTGGACGCAGCTTGGTGAACCGTGTCATCTAAAATTATATGCAAATCAGGTATAAAAAGAAGTTTCTTCCAATAGAGGACCGGTACGACAGATCGTACAAAACTGACAAACAGAAATATATTCTTCTATGCGTACAATAACAAAAGATAAGAATAGGTGCTATTTGCTAGACATGAAATAAGTTAGGTGTCGGGGCCAGTCTAGAATAAGACAATCCAACTTTGCCCGTCTTGAAATGGAAAACAATTTCGTATTTATTCGAATTTCGAACTGTACATTGTTAGACGGCGGGGTAGAAAATTTCATCATATATTTTCCATTCTTTTCGGTCAACCATTTTGTTCATTCATATGCATATTACCTATATAAATATTTAGGTCAAATGTAGTCTACATACTAACTTAGTAAACGGTTTTATTAGCAGTCGTAATCTAGTCAAAACAAAATGAGTTTCAAGCGTAGTCTTACTACGTGCGCTGGGCGGTTGACATCTACTCCCGTTAAAATAAACACAAGTCAGAACAGGTCCTCAAAGCAAGATTTTTAGGCTCCAAAATGCTAGATGTGGATGCAATTGGACTGCAAGTCGCGGGTTAAGAACTAGAGTAGCGTAAGGTCAAATTTCCAAAAAAATTTTTTTTTCACCATTCGATTTTTTAATCCCCATTTTTTTATGTGCCAAAAAATTGGAGCGATGAAGTATGTAGATTGCTTAGTACAAATATAACAGATCAAAAAAAATATTTTCTGTTTACTGCCGAAATGATGTGTTCCTATTTACAATAATCTTGACATTATTTTGTCAAAAATGTTGCGTGCACTGCGATCGAAACTCGATTTACGGCGCGATTATGACACCGAAAATGTCTTAAATTTAATTGCCCAAATAACGTATCTTGTTATACGTTTTTAACGTAAAAAATGTGATTATGTAGCCTAAGTTTGTTTCGTGCCAAATTAACGTAAAATACCTTTACTGCTTTTGCGACCTCGTTTTAAGTATACTTCAATGATTTTTCTCCCTGCCAAAAAAACGTAAGGGTGTGATAAGCTACTTTGGTTCCAATTAATGATAGTAATGCAGTCAGTTTATAGTGTAAAGGCTATATACGATCGTTTAGCACATAATAAACCTCTATTGCTCTGATTCACTTTCGCGTCTAATACTGACATACGTTAATTTAACCAAGGTAGACCGAGCCGGTTGCGTATAGAAACACGACGCGGGGTGCCCCTCGCTTTTGTTAATAACTTAACTTCTTTTTGTTTAAGAATTTTTTTATACCACTTAGGTGGCAGACAAGTACACGGCCCACCTGATGGGAAGCGGTCACCATGGCCTATGGACGTTTGCAACACCAGGGGCGTCACACTCGTGTTGCCTACCCTGTAGAAACCTTCTAATGCCCTTCTTAAAAAATCACTTGGGAAAACCATGGCAGGGAGTTCATTCCACAGCTTGAGTGTGCGCGGGATGAAACTCCTTTCATACCACGCAGTGCGCACCGTTTCCGCTCGTAGTGTGTGATGATGAACTCCCTCTCTATGGCGAGCGGAGCGATGATAGAAAGTAGGTTTGGGTATCATGTCAAACAATTCTTCTGAACATAAGCCATTATACAGGCGGTAGAACACACACAGTGAGGTAAAGTCCCTCCTAATGTTCAGAGGTTCCACACCGCCTGGGAGTATGAGATTGTCGACCCGTCGTTGTACCGAGTCGAAGGGGTCTAGCTAGCATGCAGGCGTCCCGGTAAAGAGGTGACAGCAGTACTCCATGTGGGGCCAAATCTGTGCTTTATAGAGAAGGAGTTTTGCCCCGCAGTGAAGAACTGCTTCGCCCTGTTAAGCACTCCTAGTTTCTTGGGAACTTAATGTCACGAAGAACGTTGATAAGAAGGAAGATGAGGTAGCCCTGTCAAAATAACCATGTACCGTGATATTTTAAAGAAAGATTTTTAATATTGTTTTTTTTTATCTATGGCACGTCAATTTGACTTCACCTCGCCTGATGTTGAGCTGAAGGCAAAGTCTCATGAAAGAGGGTCACCATTGCAAACACGTTCAGTGCTACAATGGTGGCGCTCAGCTTGGCGGCCTCATCAGATGCTTTTTCACGCCCCTCTTAAAGGACCCGGGACTGTAGGAAGAAGGAAACACGTGCGCCGACAAGGAATTCCAGGACTTAATGGTGCGGCAGAGAAAAGACTCACCGAACCGCTTGGTTCTTGACGGAATATTGTGTACCGTATGCGAGTGACACCTAAGCCCTGCACGTGTTGTCCTGTGTAGGAAAGGGGAGGGTGGGATTAATTGGAAGAGCTCATCAGAACATTCACCATGGTAGAGACGGTAAAATACTGCCAGGGACGCAAAATCTCTACGCATCTGCAAAGGCTCGAGGGAATTTGTGACCTCAGGACTCCCAATAATGCGGACCTAATGCGTACCGCACGTCGTTGTAACCTGTCGAGAGCATCTAGTAAGTACTTTGCGGAGCCATACCAGAGGTGCGAGCAGTATTCCATGCAGGAGCGAATTTGTATCTTATAAAGAAGACACCGCTGCTCCGGCGTGAAAAAACGTCTCATTCTGTTCAGGACTCCGAGTTTACGCGAAGCTGTCTTGATGATGCTCTCGATATAGTTCTTGTTGTTCAGTTTGCAGCGCACGTCCATACCGATTATATTGAGGTTATCCTGTAATGGCAGTGGAGAGCTCTTAAGAGTGGGCGGAGGAAGGAAAGGAGATGTCTTTGCTGAAAACGCGCATGCCTGCGTCTTCTTGGCATTGAACTCGACCAGGTTCTCAGATCCCCATTGGGAAATGTGATTGAGGATTCCATAAGCCTGTAGCGTTACCTACCTAACCTAACACCCCCCCCCCCCCCATTTGTACCACTCCCCTTTTTTTTGTTTCTTTCTTTACTTCCTAGTTTTACCCTAGAACGATATATAAATTACCTATTCCTATTATAAAATAACCTAAATAATATCTAAATAATATATAACCCAAATAATATATATACGAAATAATATATAACCTAAATAATATATAATCTAAATGGTATATATCCTAAATAATATATAACCTAATTAATATATAACCCAAATAATATATAACCTAATTAATATATAATCTAAATAATATATAACCCAAATAATATATAATCTAAACAATATATATTCCAAATAATATATAACCTAATTAATATATATATCCTAAATAATATATAAACTAATATATATAATATAACCTAACATAACCTAGGCTTCTATCCAATTTCACCGACTACTGTACCTACCTACTTGTATCCGAAACACTAAATGATATGAACCTATCTAGAATCAATCTTAGTACTACACTATCGCTATTATAACGTTATTAACTACTAGAATTGGCCAGTGATTCGTCTAGTAGCTTTGTTAGGAACCCTTATCATGTTCCATAGCAATCCTAGTTCTATAAGGTGCGGAATGTGAAATCTACTATCAATCTCCTAAGTTTACCCCTGACAAACTGTGATATATTATAACCTAAAGAACTCAATTGAATAATAATTAAATTAAATTCATTTGTTTACTATTATGAATATGCGTCATCCTATCTAGTCTCACCTGATGGTAAGTAATTATTTTGAGGTATTAAATTAAGTTGGACCTACTTAAATGACTGAACTATGAAAGGAACCTTACTTTTTTATTCCTAAGAATAATAATATCACACAAACGAATTCCACCTGATGGCAAGCGATTACCCTAAGGTGTAAAGCTAAATTGTATTTATTCAATAATTAAATTGTGAAACCTAGTTGTACCTAAATATGTATTATAAGTAATATTCTAACAATGGCCACCTGATGGTAAGTGATTATTTTTATATTATGAAATTAATTATTCCTATTCAATAATCAGATTGTGATACCTAGTTGTACCTAAATATGTTTTATAAGTAATATTCTAACAATGGCCACCTGATGGTAAGTGATTATTTTTATATTATGAAATTAATTATTCCTATTCAATAATCAGATTGTGATACCTATTCGTACCTAAATATGTATTATAAGTAATATTCTAACAATGCCCACCTGATGGTAAGGTTATTTTTAACCCCCCCTTGGTTTTGATGAAAGGCCCCTCTCTCGCCTGTCATAGTGAAACCCAGCCTGTATACTGGTTCCTCCTGTGTCTTTATATAGGTATTGAAAGACCGTACAGGTTCTTCCGCCTATACCGAAGACACCTCGGTACCTTTGCCCCAGATCCTTATTAGGATAAACTATTAGAATTGTATATTTACTCCTAATAGTGCTATAAGTATTTTACTTCGTATGATATTTGTCTCTTATGGACTCAATCAATAGGTACTTATGTGCCAGATATTTACAATCTAATAAATGCAATAATACTTTTATCAAGTCAGTTATAGATTGTCTCGTAAAGACTTTATAACAATGCTATGCATCTATGATATTTGTCTCTTATGGACTCAATCAATAGGTACTTATGTGCCAGATTTATATAATCTAATAAGTGGTAATAATACTTTTATCAAGTCAGTTATAGGTTGTCTCGTAAGGACTTATAACAATGCTATGCATCTATGATACAAGTACATATGGTATTAACGCCTACATTTCATTTATGAAACAGCGTGTTAAGTTGTACAAAGCTCAAATATTAATTCACTTTATACTTTGCGAAGTCTAATGTGCGGTCTCCTGCCCGTGTTACTACCAGTTCTACTACCAGTAGTAATACTGTTAATTTTTTTACCTTTCTTACTACTGCAGTAGTAAGTTGTTAGAATGGTAATTATAATTTACCCGTGTTACTACTGCTCTTCTTTCCTTGACGGTGCTACTACCAGTAGTAATACCAGTAAATTTGTTCTTCCTTCTTACTACTGCAGTAGTAAGTTGTAAGAATGGTAATTACAATTTACCCTTGTTACTACTTTTAATAAATTGTAATTAAAACTTATTTGATAAATATGATTCATTCTTCTTGGTTTACGCCTGAGGAAAAACATACACATGTCATCATGTGTCATAGATCTGTGTGAAATTATAGTTTATTGTTTGTCTTGTATAATAAAATAATTAATTATTATTATTATGAGTGGAGATATTGAAGATATTAAATTTATACAAAGAAAAGGAGGAACAATACTAATATGTAACGGACATCAGTATTACAAACTAAAACTTTATAAGAACGGGTCTGTTATATGGAGATGCGCTTCATATTTCACAAAAGACAAATGCTCTGGAAGTTTAACGTTGCAAGTAAGTAAACCGTTACCTATATACTTACTTACCTAAATTAAAAAAATATGATGTATTTCCTTCGCTGACCAATGCTAATTTACACAGGGCAACTCTGTGATACGAAAAATGGGTCATTTATGTAAGCCTGATTTTGAGAAGAACAAAATTGCAATGTCTATAGCGGAATTAAAGGATACAGTTACTAAAAGTGATAAACCGATAACAAAATTGTACAATCGAACATTAAAGAGGTTTGTACTTGAAGAGGGTAATAACTCGGCTAGGAATTTTCCGTCCTTTACAAACATCCAACATTCACTGTACGATGTTCGTAACAAAACATCTGCTGTTATGAAAACAGTTTTTAATAAATCAGAGGAGGTACAAGTACCTAAAAACTTTTATAATATGGTTCTTGCTGATTACTGTTTTGAAGGTGATCGTATACTTTTATTTTGTACCTCAGAGGCAAGAGAAGTCATACCTAATATAACTGAATTTTTCATAGACGCGACATTCAAAGCATGTCCGCCACCATTTAAAGAACTCGTCAGCATTCATGGCGATATCGGAAGTACTGCCACTACAACGAAAGTAGTACCCATTATATTCGGTTTATTATGTTATAAGACTCAGATTGCTTACGAAAAAATGTACGATATGATACAATCACAGCTGCCTCAATTCAAACCAGAAATATTTCACTGCGACTTTGAGGTTGCTAATATTAACGCGCTTTTACTTAAGTTTCCGTCCATAAAAATTGTTGGTTGCTATTTTCATTGGCAACGTTGTGTTTGGAGAAAAGCTGAAGCATTAGTGGGTAAATCAAGATGTAAAGCCGAAAACAGAATACTTTCGCTATGTGCCGTATTACCACTCTTACCCTCAGAAATGCTTTTGGAAGGGTGGGCATACATAAAAACAGAAAGTGAATACCTGCCTACCCTGGATAAATTTATAAAATACATACAACGCATGTGGATTAGAGAGAAATATTTAAATTTATTAAGTGTCTTTGGCATGAGACATCGAACTAACAATGTTCTCGAAGGCTATCATTCAAAATTAAATAAGTACGTTAACAAAAATAACAAAACTTTAATGAGTTTGTTAAATGTAATTAAGGATGATAGCTTCATTAAAATCGTTGCCAAGCAATTTAACTTAAGGAGAAAGCGAATTATATTAAATGATGACAATATACAAAATATCCTAATGCAACTAATTAATAAAGAAATCTCTATAGGTTACGCGTTAGAAAAGTTGCGATAGCTAATGTTTTGTTATAATAAAATTATAACAAAACATTATGCAACTGGTTTCCTAATACTTATCGGTTTTTTTGTTATTAAGAATACAAAACTTTTTTGTTAACTATAAGTAATTTTTTTCATTTAAAAATGTTAAGCTAATCTGTGGCATTGCCCATTTTAAATAAATAATTATTTTTATTTTGAATATTTCCTTTTCTTTTCCTTTTATTAAAAGTAGTAACAAGGGTAAATTGTAATTACCATTCTTACAACTTACTACTGCAGTAGTAAGAAGGAAGAACAAATTTACTGGTATTACTACTGGTAGTAGCACCGTCAAGGAAAGAAGAGCAGTAGTAACACGGGTAAATTATAATTACCATTCTAACAACTTACTACTGCAGTAGTAAGAAAGGTAAAAAAATTAACAGTATTACTACTGGTAGTAGAACTGGTAGTAACACGGGCAAGAAAGGTAATGTGCTACCAACCAACTCACTTTAAGATATTCCATACAAGTATTAGGTTCTCGTCATGTAGAGGTTATTCTCTCTGTTCACATTGTTACGAACCACTGCACTCATCCCATATCCAGGGACCTGGCAAAAGAGATAGTTCTCTCGGCTAAACAATTTTCGAGCAGTTCCATAGTTGGAAGGGTCTCATCTACCGTGAGGGCTCAAGCACTTAGCCTGGTTAGTTATGATCACAGACAGTAACGTTTCTACGTTCAATGTGTGCGAAGCTTGATTCTAATTGAGTGGATCATAGCAAATTAAACAAACATCAAACTCCAGAATGCATCTAAAAGCACTCACAGGTAATCCTATTGTTATATTAAGTTTTACTTAACTTTGTACACAATAACACTCATCTCACAAATAATCACTGATTTTATTTACTTGCTTTATTAGTTAACACTGTTTCACTGCGTTATTACTGAATTTCGTCTAAACACCACGGTGATAATATCACATTTAGTTCCTTCAAGATGGTACCTACTTACTTACCACTCATAACGCTATACCTATTATGTGTAGTTCTCAACATAGAAATTATTATTAGGAATTTACAACACCCTACACATTAAATGCTTCACAACCCACAAAATAAATTTAATCATTAATATTTTACGTATTAAAACTCTATTTCCCAATAAATATGTAAAAATTACGTTAACCCCTTCAACAACCCACAAAATAAATTTAATCATTAATATTTTACGTATTAAAACTCTATTTCCCAATAAATATGTAAAATTACCCCAAAGTATTTCAACAAACCGCGTAGAATTTCCAACATGGCGTTACGACTTTATAAAATTAATAGATTGAATGCAAATTATAAAGCCCATAATTAATAACACTTAAAACAGAAGAAACAAAACAATTTACAAGAAATTCCCATTACTATTACTAGAATTAAACCCTAATAAAGATCTTATTTCACCATGTAATAAATAGCGTCTCACCAGTCTAAAGTCTTTCTATGATCTCCATGACTAGTTCCCCAGCGCTCCAGAAGTCAAGTGAAGATCCCAAGTGGCGCTCTTTTTTTCCAATTCTTTGTTGATGACAACTTCACCCCTTTCAAATCCGGATGTTAATTACCCTATTACTTACATTATATTAGTTATTAAAAGTTTCAACGTAATATTATACCAATTGACTTATTTTAATGTTTTTCAAACAAATGTTAATGCTTTTCTAAATAAATACTAATATTAATATCTCACAGCGAACTGTTCTTAGATAATTAATACTTTTAAACTATCAAATCCTTATGTGTACAACTTCACTCCATTGAATCCCGAATGTTGATTATTCATTACTTATATTATAACAATTATCAAGTTTCAACGTCATATCATACAAATCGACTTATTTTAATGTTTTCAAACAAATATCAATATTTTCTAATCAAATATTAATATTAATATCCCACAACGAACCATTCTCAGATAATTAATATAATAAATCCTTGCATAATCCTTGACTAGCTTCCGGCCACGCCCACAAGTTGCCAGGACAATTTCAATATTATTATTTTGTTTTATTTTTTTATCCTTCGCTCAATTGAAGCAATATTTTGAACGATCTATTTATACAGATTGTTACTAATTCCCCTCATATATTTTTTCTTAATGTAATTTCAATTTAAAACCATAGAATATTTGGTCATTTCAAATTAATCAAACAAAACGCATCTATATCACGAAATGATAAATTATTGTCAATTCCCGAACGTGATTTTTTTCACGCGGCTACATCGTCTATGTTTTGCTGCACCCAGTATTCATATAACAACTTTTATTAGTTTAATTATCAAACAAATAGTCTCGATCACTACTGGAATAATGAATAATCTAATCTAAATATTAAAACACATTTCCAATTAAAATCACATCTATATGACAATTCTCCAACCAACGTACCCCCGACACTTCTACCAATCAAGCCATTGTTTACGTTTGAGCAATCGTTGAAACTTATCAAATCTCCTGTTCTTGTGTATTTTATTACAGCATACAGTATACACACAGATTACATTAAAGAATTAACGAATAATCCGAACATAAGGAATACAACTGTATGACTTTCAAACTTTCAACTCAACTTAAACTCAAATCCCATCTGGTAAGCTAATATAATTAAGTACATAAGTATTTATTTATTGTTATGTTTCTTTATTATTGTATTTTATTTGCTTTCAGGACAGACAAGACGATAACGTATAACGTATATCGCACATTCCCACTGTGTTCAACCGGTAATTCATAACATAACCTAGGATCCATCAGTGAAACAACAATTTGAAATATATTGAACATATTATATGGGACAAATGAATATATATATACATATACATGTCAATTGTAGACTCAGAAACCAGTACAATTCCAATATAAGTTTACATCCATCATTAATCCGTTATAAGGTACAATTTTATCAATATCTAATTCTAGATCATTGTTTATTGTCATATAGTTTGTTTTAATATAATAATGTATGATCAAAATAAGTTATTATACTCAAATTATCAGTGAAGATATAATTTTATATCCATGTAAGTATTTTATTGTAAGTATTTCAATAATTTAATGAAATAAATATTTAAATTTTAATTTCTATTTATTTCAACGCCATCTAACGGATTTTGATATACACTATCTGCTACTTTATTTCACCACCTCGTAATTCAATACAGGACTATTGACCTAATTAGATACTTCCCCTACTCACATACTAGGTGGCGCTCTATTAAAGATTTCAATTGTTTATTAAATGTAATGGAATTTGTTCCGTTACATCCCGACCCCCTGAATCTTCACGCAGAGTATAATGCTAAGCTATAGACCGTAGTGAAGATTCACACTAACTTAAGATTATAACTAGCCTCCCTCTTCCCATATACGAAACAAACTTAGCCAGTTCCAGTTATGATTCATCTTCTGCACATTATATGTGGTGTGTAATTTTCAACCAACGTCCAGATTAAATCCCTAATCAACATCGAAATCAAGCTTGATGGTTGCATCTCTGTACAACATTATCCCTGCGTCGGATTATGACAAGTTTCAGTGGGAGAAGTCTGGTTGTGAGTCAAACTCCAATGCTGTCATTTGAAAGTAATGTCCTGAGATGGAACCAACCTTACGTTCTTACTACAGTTCATTACAATCTTCCCCTAAAACGAGTCATTCCAATGACTGACAAACATAATGAGTACATACGACTTCACCCCACCTGATTCAATTCGACCAGCCATTCAAATGGAAGTTGGTGTATGTAAAGTGTGCTTAGTTATAGCCTAATCTGTTTAGTTGCGAATTCATGAAGGCCCTTTCAATGGTACGCTTGTTTTCTAACCTAACTTCTAAGCTTTACCTTCATGAACCCGATTTGTGATGCGTGCACATAAGTGAAGCATAACCTGCCCTCTCAATAATACATCTGAACAATTGTATTATAGATAAATAATGCTAATTGGGATGGTCCACCATACTGATTTTAGCTTCATTCATCTCATCATTCTTCACCGAAACTCATACATCCCTTATCGTACTATTCCAAAGTTTTTTTTTTTTCCAGATATTCTACCAGAACCTTCGTAGCATGGTCATTCAATACCAACCAATCAGCATTATAAAATTGTTGGGGTGACTAAATCCTTTAATTAGAATAAAATTTCATTCCCTACTCTATTTCCCTCGGACTAACCCCCCTTGACATCTATGGAAAGTAAATAAATAATTTAACTTTTTTTTTTTTTTGTAAAGCCTCCCTGCTCCCCTCCATCTGACAGAAAAGTAGGTCGTTACAATCTTTTTTCAAGTGTGAGATTATTAACTTAACTTTATCTTTATTTTGAATAATGAAAATAAATGAATTTAATTCCTTTCTTTATTTGGCACCCACCCAATCTATCAGATGGGCTTCACCCCTTTTGCACCAAACAAAATATTTACCCTCCATAAAAGTCCAATTCCAAACAAAATTTCTTACAATGCCAAAATCAATTTAAACATTTCTCCTCACTGAATAAAAATTTAAAAAAAATCTTACAGTAACAAAATCAATTTAACCATTTCTCCTCAACTAAACAAAATTATGAAAAATTCTATCTATGTATGTAATACAACTCCCACGTAATATATGTACTTGTTTTAATTAAACAATATTTCCATCTGACAATACCTCATGTCAACTATTAAATTTTGCTTAAACTTCCTTTTTGTTTTCTTGTTTTTTTTTTTTTTCAAAACAAACATTTTACTAAAAATCTTATTAATTTTAATTAATATAATGTCATACTCAACAACGTTCTATTTGTCATTTAAAATAGCTGAATATTTGTTTTTTTTTTTTTCCTCAAATAAAATTTAAAATCGTGCCCTAGTATTTTTCTCACTTTCATTCATTATATTTATTTTTATACCTAAGACATTTACTTTTACATTTAACAATGACTATATTTATCTATGCTATAACTTTATTGATTTCACAATAGTATTAATAAAACCTTTTCGAAAGGAACTGAATTAACATTTCTACCATGACTAATCACTAGTTCCCCGATCCAGCCTCCTCCACTAAGATTATACATAATACTTAGATAAATGTATAGCATTATATTTTCCCCGTATTTTATTAATATGTGGATCCATTAAAAATATATACATTACGAAATGGACTCTCTGCTACAACATAAGGCCCTTCATATATTATATTGGTTCAAATTTCTTTGTTAATTTTAGCACAGTATTAGATTTATTTAGTCTCCTAATCTTTACTAAATCACCTATTTGGTATTCTATTATTCTTTTACTACTATTAAATTTCCCCCCCCCCCCCCGTTGGTTAGCTGCAATTTCTAAATTCTCCCTAGCCTGCTCTCTTAAGCAAACTATTATCTGCCTATCAATAAATAATTCTTTCGGTTTTAAATCTCTATAGCCCAACCCCTCTGTAATTCAACGTGCCATTTTTAAATATTTTCTAAAATCCTAAAATAATAATATTCATTTTAATTTCAATTATCTAATCACATTCTCATCAAATATTAATACAATAATAAACGGCAAGTTTAATGAGTTATTTTAAGGATAGTAAAATGCTATTTCTCATTCTCTTTCCCCCCCGCACACACCAGGGATGGTAGCTGTGCTTAACTATTATACTTAAATAAATTACTGTACTTAATAATTACTTTACGACCCCCCTTCCTTTATAGTATAGTAGATATATGTATTTGTAACTAAATCCGTACTCAAGTATATTTTTTTTTTATTTATTATTATTATACTTTTTATTATTATTCTAATCTAACGACCCCCACTCCATTATAATATAGTAGATATTATGTTTTTGTAACTAAATTCGTACTCGAGCATATTTTTTTTTTTTTTATTATTATTATTATTCTTTTTATTATTATTCTAATCTAACGACCCCCCACTCCATTATAATATAGTAGATATTATGTATTTGTGACTAAATTCGTACTCGGGTATATTTTTTTTATTATTATTATTTCTTTTACTATTATTCTTATCTAACGAACCCCATTCCATTATAATTCTGAGTACTCAAATAACTAAGTTAAATTTAAAGATTCCTAACCAAAATCACATTCCCACCTTTTACCTATTTATTACACGGCAACAAATTGTACGGTATATATGTAAGTATATACCGTCTATCAAATTATTATTACTAATATAATACCCTTATATATTATATTTTTTCTAAATAAATAATAATATTTTTATTATCTACCTAATAATATCTAATCTTAGCTCTTTTATGTATATAATTTACATTAACCAATTTATGAGTTAATTACTTTATATTCATAATTTATTTATATTGATTTTATTTTTATTTACTAAAATATAACTTGAAATTATTATTACTATACTATATAATACATTATAGCTAAATTATTATAACAACGCATAACATCCTATACCTAATCATTAAAAGAGATACGGCATCTCATTTACTCTGTCGACTGTACCTATTACATGATTTTACCTTCCTAACTCAACATGAATAAAATAATTTAAACCTAAGGTTAGTTCGAATCCTGGTCACGGCACCAAATTGTAGCGTTACCTACCTAACCTAACACCCCCCCCCCCCATTTGTACCACTCCCCTTTTTTTTGTTTCTTTCTTTACTTCCTAGTTTTACCCTAGAACGATATATAAATTACCTATTCCTATTATAAAATAACCTAAATAATATCTAAATAATATATAACCCAAATAATATATATACGAAATAATATATAACCTAAATAATATATAATCTAAATGGTATATATCCTAAATAATATATAACCTAATTAATATATAACCCAAATAATATATAACCTAATTAATATATAATCTAAATAATATATAACCCAAATAATATATAATCTAAACAATATATATTCCAAATAATATATAACCTAATTAATATATATATCCTAAATAATATATAAACTAATATATATAATATAACCTAACATAACCTAGGCTTCTATCCAATTTCACCGACTACTGTACCTACCTACTTGTATCCGAAACACTAAATGATATGAACCTATCTAGAATCAATCTTAGTACTACACTATCGCTATTATAACGTTATTAACTACTAGAATTGGCCAGTGATTCGTCTAGTAGCTTTGTTAGGAACCCTTATCATGTTCCATAGCAATCCTAGTTCTATAAGGTGCGGAATGTGAAATCTACTATCAATCTCCTAAGTTTACCCCTGACAAACTGTGATATATTATAACCTAAAGAACTCAATTGAATAATAATTAAATTAAATTCATTTGTTTACTATTATGAATATGCGTCATCCTATCTAGTCTCACCTGATGGTAAGTAATTATTTTGAGGTATTAAATTAAGTTGGACCTACTTAAATGACTGAACTATGAAAGGAACCTTACTTTTTTATTCCTAAGAATAATAATATCACACAAACGAATTCCACCTGATGGCAAGCGATTACCCTAAGGTGTAAAGCTAAATTGTATTTATTCAATAATTAAATTGTGAAACCTAGTTGTACCTAAATATGTATTATAAGTAATATTCTAACAATGGCCACCTGATGGTAAGTGATTATTTTTATATTATGAAATTAATTATTCCTATTCAATAATCAGATTGTGATACCTAGTTGTACCTAAATATGTTTTATAAGTAATATTCTAACAATGGCCACCTGATGGTAAGTGATTATTTTTATATTATGAAATTAATTATTCCTATTCAATAATCAGATTGTGATACCTATTCGTACCTAAATATGTATTATAAGTAATATTCTAACAATGCCCACCTGATGGTAAGGTTATTTTTAACCCCCCCTTGGTTTTGATGAAAGGCCCCTCTCTCGCCTGTCATAGTGAAACCCAGCCTGTATACTGGTTCCTCCTGTGTCTTTATATAGGTATTGAAAGACCGTACAGGTTCTTCCGCCTATACCGAAGACACCTCGGTACCTTTGCCCCAGATCCTTATTAGGATAAACTATTAGAATTGTATATTTACTCCTAATAGTGCTATAAGTATTTTACTTCGTATGATATTTGTCTCTTATGGACTCAATCAATAGGTACTTATGTGCCAGATATTTACAATCTAATAAATGCAATAATACTTTTATCAAGTCAGTTATAGATTGTCTCGTAAAGACTTTATAACAATGCTATGCATCTATGATATTTGTCTCTTATGGACTCAATCAATAGGTACTTATGTGCCAGATTTATATAATCTAATAAGTGGTAATAATACTTTTATCAAGTCAGTTATAGGTTGTCTCGTAAGGACTTATAACAATGCTATGCATCTATGATACAAGTACATATGGTATTAACGCCTACATTTCATTTATGAAACAGCGTGTTAAGTTGTACAAAGCTCAAATATTAATTCACTTTATACTTTGCGAAGTCTAATGTGCTACCAACCAACTCACTTTAAGATATTCCATACAAGTATTAGGTTCTCGTCATGTAGAGGTTATTCTCTCTGTTCACATTGTTACGAACCACTGCACTCATCCCATATCCAGGGACCTGGCAAAAGAGATAGTTCTCTCGGCTAAACAATTTTCGAGCAGTTCCATAGTTGGAAGGGTCTCATCTACCGTGAGGGCTCAAGCACTTAGCCTGGTTAGTTATGATCACAGACAGTAACGTTTCTACGTTCAATGTGTGCGAAGCTTGATTCTAATTGAGTGGATCATAGCAAATTAAACAAACATCAAACTCCAGAATGCATCTAAAAGCACTCACAGGTAATCCTATTGTTATATTAAGTTTTACTTAACTTTGTACACAATAACACTCATCTCACAAATAATCACTGATTTTATTTACTTGCTTTATTAGTTAACACTGTTTCACTGCGTTATTACTGAATTTCGTCTAAACACCACGGTGATAATATCACATTTAGTTCCTTCAAGATGGTACCTACTTACTTACCACTCATAACGCTATACCTATTATGTGTAGTTCTCAACATAGAAATTATTATTAGGAATTTACAACACCCTACACATTAAATGCTTCACAACCCACAAAATAAATTTAATCATTAATATTTTACGTATTAAAACTCTATTTCCCAATAAATATGTAAAAATTACGTTAACCCCTTCAACAACCCACAAAATAAATTTAATCATTAATATTTTACGTATTAAAACTCTATTTCCCAATAAATATGTAAAATTACCCCAAAGTATTTCAACAAACCGCGTAGAATTTCCAACATGGCGTTACGACTTTATAAAATTAATAGATTGAATGCAAATTATAAAGCCCATAATTAATAACACTTAAAACAGAAGAAACAAAACAATTTACAAGAAATTCCCATTACTATTACTAGAATTAAACCCTAATAAAGATCTTATTTCACCATGTAATAAATAGCGTCTCACCAGTCTAAAGTCTTTCTATGATCTCCATGACTAGTTCCCCAGCGCTCCAGAAGTCAAGTGAAGATCCCAAGTGGCGCTCTTTTTTTCCAATTCTTTGTTGATGACAACTTCACCCCTTTCAAATCCGGATGTTAATTACCCTATTACTTACATTATATTAGTTATTAAAAGTTTCAACGTAATATTATACCAATTGACTTATTTTAATGTTTTTCAAACAAATGTTAATGCTTTTCTAAATAAATACTAATATTAATATCTCACAGCGAACTGTTCTTAGATAATTAATACTTTTAAACTATCAAATCCTTATGTGTACAACTTCACTCCATTGAATCCCGAATGTTGATTATTCATTACTTATATTATAACAATTATCAAGTTTCAACGTCATATCATACAAATCGACTTATTTTAATGTTTTCAAACAAATATCAATATTTTCTAATCAAATATTAATATTAATATCCCACAACGAACCATTCTCAGATAATTAATATAATAAATCCTTGCATAATCCTTGACTAGCTTCCGGCCACGCCCACAAGTTGCCAGGACAATTTCAATATTATTATTTTGTTTTATTTTTTTATCCTTCGCTCAATTGAAGCAATATTTTGAACGATCTATTTATCCAGATTGTTACTAATTCCCCTCATATATTTTTTCTTAATGTAATTTCAATTTAAAACCATAGAATATTTGGTCATTTCAAATTAATCAAACAAAACGCATCTATATCACGAAATGATAAATTATTGTCAATTCCCGAACGTGATTTTTTTCACGCGGCTACTTCGTCTATGTTTTGCTGCACCCAGTATTCATATAACAACTTTTATTAGTTTAATTATCAAACAAATAGTCTCGATCACTACTGGAATAATGAATAATCTAATCTAAATATTAAAACACATTTCCAATTAAAATCACATCTATATGACAATTCTCCAACCAACGTACCCCCGACACTTCTACCAATCAAGCCATTGTTTACGTTTGAGCAATCGTTGAAACTTATCAAATCTCCTGTTCTTGTGTATTTTATTACAGCATACAGTATACACACAGATTACATTAAAGAATTAACGAATAATCCGAACATAAGGAATACAACTGTATGACTTTCAAACTTTCAACTCAACTTAAACTCAAATCCCATCTGGTAAGCTAATATAATTAAGTACATAAGTATTTATTTATTGTTATGTTTCTTTATTATTGTATTTTATTTGCTTTCAGGACAGACAAGACGATAACGTATAACGTATATCGCACATTCCCACTGTGTTCAACCGGTAATTCATAACATAACCTAGGATCCATCAGTGAAACAACAATTTGAAATATATTGAACATATTATATGGGACAAATGAATATATATATACATATACATGTCAATTGTAGACTCAGAAACCAGTACAATTCCAATATAAGTTTACATCCATCATTAATCCGTTATAAGGTACAATTTTATCAATATCTAATTCTAGATCATTGTTTATTGTCATATAGTTTGTTTTAATATAATAATGTATGATCAAAATAAGTTATTATACTCAAATTATCAGTGAAGATATAATTTTATATCCATGTAAGTATTTTATTGTAAGTATTTCAATAATTTAATGAAATAAATATTTAAATTTTAATTTCTATTTATTTCAACGCCATCTAACGGATTTTGATATACACTATCTGCTACTTTATTTCACCACCTCGTAATTCAATACAGGACTATTGACCTAATTAGATACTTCCCCTACTCACATACTAGGTGGCGCTCTATTAAAGATTTCAATTGTTTATTAAATGTAATGGAATTTGTTCCGTTACAAGCCACGTAAAGATATGTGCCATGAATGTTTTGCATATAATAACACTCTAAGAAACTTGATCTTGATGATGAATTTTATTCTGCCGAATATGACATGGAAGCTATATGTCATATTCCTACCTCATCTTCTAAAAAAATCTTTTGTAAGGTAATCTGTGATCCAAACCCATATCAGCAGATAAGTACAACGATTTGCAAGAGCTGTGTTGATCTGGAGTTATTCCTTCGACATATCATGATTTTTATAACCATTTTCAGGTTGAACACAAATAATTATTTTTAATCGAGTACATTGTTAATAAGTTGTTAAGTAGCCGCCTCAAGAGATTATTAATTTGTAAAGATTTTCGTTACTAATTTTAAGGTCATTATAACGGAAGTCCCGTTGCATTCCATACATTATTAAATTTATTTCAGCCATAATGACGTATGTCAACTATTTTTTGATTATTAAACATTATTAAAACCAAAACATTTTTTGATTGCCTAAAATTTTACACCATTCTTTAACCGATAAATAAAGCATTATTACAAGTAAAAATCACACAGATAACTACTATAGATTTTGCCTTACAAGAGCTTTAAGATAACGGCAGGTAAATTTGAGTTGTTTTTCGGCCCTCCTGTAAAGTTGTCATTTTGCCCTTACGCTTCTCTAGTTCTTAACCCGCGAAGTGGACTGTTCAAGTCATGATTATATTATTTCAGCGTGTCATCATCCTCTTACCCTTATCCTATATTTATTTGGCGTCGGCGCAACCTATATACTTTATCCATTCATTTCTGGTTGTAGTAGGTCAAGCATACGCTCACCTGATGGAAAGTGGTCACTGTGGCCTATGGATGTTTGCAACACTAGGAGCGTTACACTCGTGCTGCCTAACATAACATAACATAACATAACATAAACTCACGCCTATATCCCCGTAGTGGTAGGCTGAGATGCTAGCACCCACATTTCGCCAATTTATGTTTAGGTCCCAATGTAATAGGTGGCGAGCCTATTGTCATTAACCGGGCACTTATAAGCCTGCGATAAATACACACATAACTTCGAAAAGCATCGAAAAGTCATTGGTGTGTGCCATGGTAAACCAGTGATCGAACCCGAGATCTCGTCCTAACAGTCCATTATCCATACCACTAGGCTACTGCCTACCCTGTAGAAATCTAATGACCTTCTTGAAGAACCCCATTGTTGTTGTTGCTTGAGAAAATCGCTTCATTCCTAGCCATATCGTCTCTCAAACAATCCATCCATCTCCTCTTATGTCTTCCTTTCCCTTTGCACCTCTTTCATAATTAACTAGTGCTTTTTTTGCAGTATATTAGTGTGTATACTCGTAAAGTATTTATTCATACGCTTTATGATTTGTTCCGTAAATGTATTATATACGTATAGATATTACTAATACACTATTGTGTTGTAAGTAGATTTGAATATGTTTCAACATACCACCACTGCTTCATATCCACCTGACGACGCCGTCCTTACGTAATACGTAGCTACGTCATCGTATGACAATCATAAACGAAAACAGAGATTGACGTGGTAGACTCATGTGTAGTCAGAATACATTTTAGTTCCCAAAGTTCATTGAATAAAGGCAGAGCATTAGGCAGAGCCTTTGTATTAATATTTTCACTAATGCATGTATTTCTATTTGTGCTCTTGTATGATGTAACAGATTATTTAGTTAAAAATTGCGACAGAAAATGTAACTAAATTACTGAAAAACTGCAATTAATACTCTATTTTTGGTAATTGATAGTGTAATGCAAACTTAATGTAATTCATATCCTTTCACCTCATTAAACCTAACACATATTTACGAACATCATTTGACTTAACAGTGATTATTGAGATTAGAATAAAACCATACCCAATTGAATTATCACTAAATAAATTTATCGTGTTAAAGTATAATTCAATCTCAATTCAATTACTTTACTATCTCTGTTAGTTTAAGATTATGAGAATTTCCCTTCTTCTCAATTGAGAGAAATTAAAATGGAAACCAAAAGAAGCTATATACCTATCATATATAAACGCCAAAGACAGCACAATTCTGTATTTAGATATGCGTAAGTTTGAGAGTAAACGCGTTATCGATTAAGCCCATTGTAATTCTATAATCCCTGTCTATCGTTACGGATCTATCACGGTATGACTGTGGTGATCCGTGTACTGTGAGATGGAAATGTAAATTAACTTCGTTTAGTCTCTTATCCTCTGGTCGCGGGACGTGCGGCTTCGATTCCCGCTCAGTGCAAATACTTATATGTGTGAATATGACTATTTGCATTGGTTTGGGTATTTCCGTGCTTTAAAAAGCACGATAAGCCGGTTGGTTCTGGTTACCATACAATGACAGTCGTTATAGATACTTGGACTATTCTACTAACTACGGAAATTCGAAATCGTCAATTGTGTGTGTAAAAATATTGAAGTATAACCGCATGAGATGGGAAAATGACTCTATGATACAAAATGGGGGTATGTAGCCCGTTAATATCTTTGATACCAAGCCAATGTCATGTACGATACATCTGCTTATAATAAACCATGAATTAAAAATTATATTAAGTTTATCAGGTGTTTGTTGATCATTACCTGTCAAAATGACAATTGACATTAACTGTCAAAATTAAAAAGTCTAAAAATAATAAGATGTAGACCATTAAAGCGCAAAACACACGCCCGCGGCTGGTGGCATGCGTGTCACTGCCTTCAAAACAGCACCTACAAAATGTCAAAAATATTTATAACACAGTGGAACTACGCAATAGGTACGCCCGATTTACCGTGAAACTTACGGGATTGAACACCCAACAGCTCGAATACTTTTACCAAAGCAACGATATCAATATCGAATTTCCGAGCTACTGAAAATTGTTCTGTCCTGCGATGGAAAATATATCGTACGAGATAGAAAATATGAAATGGAACATATTTCACTTCATATTTTCTTCTATCAATATGTAAACATGTGTTCTCTTGAGATATATCACACCGTTAGGACGAAAGTGCCACAATTTAAAAAAGTCGAGAGTTGATTGTTGTGTCCCTGGCAGTATTTTACCGTCTCTACCATAGTGAATGTTCTGATGAGCAGGCTCTTCCAATTAATCCCACTGTCTTCCTACACAGGACAATATACGGTACAGAATATTCCATCAAGAACCTAGTGGTTCGGTGAGTCTTTCCTCTGCCGTACCATTAAGTTTTGGAATTCCTTACCAGCGCACGTGTTTCCTTCTTTCTACAGTTCCGGGTCCTTTAGGCGGGGCGTGAAAAAGCATCTGATGAGGCCGTCAAGCTGAGCGCCACCACATAATGCTGTATGTGTTTGTAAAGGTTCTTTCTTTTTTCTTCCCTTTCCTGAGACTTTGTCTTCAGCTTACTATCAGGTGGGGTGAGATCAAATTGACGTGCCTCAAATGAAAAACAAACAGAAAATTATTCCCAGCGAAACTCTTTATGTAATAATATATGTAGTTCACACATTGTCAAAGACGAAAGTGTTGTGTGAGGACAATTTGCGGGGTTGTTGCATCGAAGGAGAAACGACGCACTCAGAGTTGTATTCACATTCGCTAGGTACTAGCTACATATGCATACCTTATCATAAGTTAACAAATCCAGCTATTCATCATCATCCTTGCGTTAGTTCCGGTCGCGTACGAAGCTTTCACCTCTGAGTCCGTTTTCCTCTTCCACTTCGCACGGTGTTGCGCATCCGTAATGGTAAGCCTATTGGCACGCATGTCATCCTTCACGACATCCAGCCAGCACTTCTTAGGTCCCCCCTACCCCTCCCCCTCATACCGGAATCCGTGCAGAGGTGGCATTCCCAGACATTTGTTGAACATGGCCGTACTAGCGAAGGCGACCCTCCTACGATACATTGGGAAGGGACCACTCCTACTATTCTTCTTCGTAATTATAAATGTGAAACTCAGATTATAATAATAACATAAACGGGGTATGCATACAACTACCTCGAGGTTTCGCCACATATTAGGTATCTCAAGCTGAATTATTATGCTCATAATTTATAATAAAGCTGGTCATAAAATGCCTACGCCGTAGCACTAATCGTAGCCATGCTACGATTAATGACGTCTTTGCCAGTGTTAACATTAATAAATGTAAATCTGTTTCGCTATTAGATATAGCAGAAAGTTTAACTGGTGTATAAGCAATCCTATGTAAATCAAATGACCAGAAGAGAGTTGAAAATTTGTCTAATTGCGTAGAGGGTGTAATTAGGAGTCGAATTACAGTTAACATCTGTATTTAGAGATCATAGTCATTCCTCTCCTTCCTTTTTTTGTTGTGTTTAGACTTTTATGGGGACTGTATACCATATGACCTTCCAAAACTAAGAGAAATATCTGGGCCAAGGCCTCGGCACCGAGGTGCGAGAGATCTGTCTCATATAATCTCACCTCCGTTAATAAAAGACCCATATACAGTGTGTGTTTTAGTCGATCCGAAACCGACATAATCACCTCCACCAACTTTGGCGGAGGTAGTATCCATGGGAATTTCGCTCACAATAAAATAGGGCTACGTTGGTCAATCAACATGCTGTACACCAAAAGTACTGACAAAGACATCAATAATATTACTAAGTAATAGTAATACGGAAGCACTTCAACTGGATTAAAGCGATATCCCATTAATTTGGAACAAGGTTACAAGCTTTTAACAATTCATATTGAATGGGGCCTAGCTTATAACTTGATAAGTCGTAAACCCGCAATATTGTGCCATTAAACAACCAAGTACTCTCACCACTAATTAAGGCTTCTAAAGGCCGTACAAATTGTTTGAAGTGAGTGGAATCTGAGCTTGTTCATCGATTTCGGTCGGAAAAAGTAAATACTACGACTAGATTCGAACCACAACCTGTCCCTTACAGGGAGAATGCTCTAACCGCCGCTAATACTATTTGGGTGGCAGATAAGCACACAGCCCTCCTTATGGAAAGTGGTTACCGTAACCTATGGACGATTGCATCACGAAATATTTGTGCTACCGAAAATGTAAAGACCTTCTTGACGAACCCCATATTACCCCTTAGTAATTAATGGATTAGGTGGGCGTTTTCACTTTTGTCTAGCTTAAAACCAGATTGATTTTACCAGGAAAGTTTTCTATAGTCTTGGTGTAAAGGATGACATGCGTGCCAATGGGCTCACCACCATGAATGCGCAAGATCATGCGAAATGGAAGAGAAAAAGTTGGAAAACGGACCACAGACTTCTAGGAAAAAGCTTTGGAAGTGACTTGGGCTAACGCAAGGTTGATGATGATAATGAGTAAAAATGAACTGTAACTAAGTTTGTTAAGTAAAATTTGTATACGCGCCAGCAAAAAATACTCTTTGATTTAATCATTAAATTGTGGCGTGACATAAATAAAACTAGCGCTTATTTTTAAATTTTTATATGACCTGCGTTGTTGAAAGCTTGTTGCATAAATTTAAATAAACTTAACGTTATGTTGGTAGTTGAAACACGTTTTCCATTTTAGTTTAGTCGCATAAATAATAAAAATAGAACAGGTAATTGTTAAAGTAAATAGACCTTCAGGTTGACCCGCCGCATAAATTTTCCTTATTGTTGGTTAGCGTGCAATCGTAAGGTTCATAGTTCGATAACCAAGTCGCGTAATATATTTTCAGACAGGATTTTTGATAAAATATGTCTGGTCAATAGCCAGACTCTCTCTATTATATGAAAATATATAATTAAACTATACTTAGCTATATTTTTATCCTTGGGTCATCAAATTTACATCAGCCGACCTGATGGTAGGCAAGGGAGCAATTAACAACATAGTGGCCGCGGTCGTAGATACTGTCCTTGGAACACAGCGGTCCTCACATTGACAACCTTGACAGTTGCTTTTTCACGTCCTGCTTAAAGGATTCGAGACTGTAGGAAGAAGGAAAGAGTTCCAGGCTATATAAAGGATATAATGTACTGTAATACAGTTGTGAGTATCATAATCCTACATATGTAATAAGTATATTCTATGTAATGAGTGTATTCTTCGCATTCACAAAGAGTTACACGTTTCTTTTCGTAATAAACTGTACCTTGCTCTTTATATTTCCCATCCACTAAATAGTTTTGTAATACATACTTTCTCATCGCCCCTGCCAGTAATAACTTCTTTAGTATAATAACTTTTTATACTAAACCCATATTTGGTCTCACTTATATTTCTTGTATTAGTATTTAAGGTCATAATGGGTTATTATATCAAAACAAAATCTATATCAATGAAAATGAATCGCAAAATATGCTGCTAAGCGCAAAACTCGAAGACAGCTCGACAAATTCTAGTATTTTTTTAAATTTGTTCCTTCAACTCTATGAAAGGTTTTTATGGAGCAACGGGAACGGGATCAGATGTTTACGCCGCGGATAATAGCTAACATTTAGATAAAAAGTAAGATAAGGGCATTAAGATAAACGAAATCGCATCTACCTAACATTTAGTGTATCAATATTTTAGACAAATGACCATGCTTTTCAAACTACATAAACTCATTGTTAAAATTTATCTTATTGTAAACAAAGTCGTTATTTTAACAGAATGATGATTTCTTCCAATTTCTCTTTAACATAGAAAATAAATGAAAAAACCTGCTCAAATAATTTTTATACAGCTACGGGAGGATAACTTTTCGTTTTCAATGGCAGCGAAGGATTCCGTGAAACTTAAATGATTTCTTTATTCGTGGACCTTTTTGGAACCTTTCCCTTTCCGCTTTTATTCAAGAATATTTTGAAACTTGGTCTGTACATTTTCCGCATGAGTTAATTAATATTTAAAAAAAAATTAACGTCTGAAGTAGGTATTAACACGGTTAGACAATCCACAGACAACAAACAATTATAAATTATATTTTCAAAAGTAATTGTTTTTGAACGAAATTTTATTTGGTATTATTATTTTTACACAAATTTAGCTTTCCAGCAGCCATGGTTGTAGTATTCCATGGTCCTGAAAAACAACTAATACATCGGGATCATATCATCGGCTTCACTACATAGTATAAAATAAAGTCGCGTTCTCTGTTCTTATGTCACTTTGTATGCTTAAATCTTTAAAACTACGCAACGGATTTTTATACGTTTTTTTTAAATAGATAGAATGGTTAAAGAGGACGGTTTATATGTACATAACATCATGCTATGACCAACAGGTGCGAAGCAGGAATGAAAAATGTTGCAAAAACGGGGTGACGCAGACGAAGTTGCGCGGGTCAGCTAGTCTACGATAAAGCAATGTGAGTTAAGTTCTTCCATCCACTTTCGAATAACATTTTTAATCCAAACACATGTTCTTCCTGTGACAATTTTTTACCGTAATTTGATCCCAATAGTTGTTCTTCGATATCATTGATAAGTGCTATAGTTCAACTTTGAAAAGGTTCGTTTGAGAACAATGGTTTTAAGTGTCACAAAGGGCGCGAATACTAAACGAATGGAGCATTCACGGCTTCGGCGAGCATGGGGCGGGCGGGGGCCAAGCGGAGTGCGGGCAGGGTGCGCCGCCCTTCTGTGATACCAGCTCTACGAATTAATTGTTATTTGGTCCAATTGTAAAGTTTACGAACCGAATATATTTGATGGATTAGTATTTATTCTAAATATCGTATAAAGCATAGTACATGGCTCTAGGTTTTTTATTATTTAGGTAATAACTATCGCAACTGGCGCTTGAAGCAATAAATCTTCTTCGTGCCAATTATTTATTTCCAAGTAAAAGATATCTACTACAAATGATAAAGGATACCTTTATCAATAAAAATAGTATAGGTTTAGGAAAGTGTCCAAAAACAGTGTGGCCGTTTCACTGCAAGTCTGAATAGTAATCACGTCGATGTTGCCACACCTTCATTTTTGTACATGTCAGAATCCAATAAGTACCTGCAGTCACATTATAATGGTAGACCCATAAGAGTAGTCTCAATTACAAAATATCCACATCCTTTTCAGGGAGTGACTGCCGTCTGACTTCCTATTTTCCATATCGCAGAGGAAACCAGGGACCAGGGACTTCTTCGTTATTTAGCAAGTGTACTAAGTGGTGTGGTTTGCTCAGCCCAAAGATGTTGGTCGACTATATGACATAAATAATTTGATAATATTGGCATCAATATCAACTCATTTATTTTTCAAAACAATGCAATATAATTACATCTCTTTCACTTGAAATAAAGTTATTATAATATATACTTAAGTGCATTTAAACCATATTGGTTTTATTTTGGTATTTGAATTATTTTACTTCACAAATACAAAGCTTTCATAACAAATTATCGCTGTGTTTTCTCTTGAAGTTATCTAATTTAGGTCCCTGTAAGGTAATTAATAAAAAGAGTGAACAGAATTGTTATCTGCTAAATATATGCATTCTAGAAGAACATCGAGAAATTAATATATTCAATGTGCAGAAAGTTTCATAATTTTTCAACGCATAAAAGGAAAAGGTAGAAATCTACAACCTTTTTCTTTAGAGGACGCTAGCAACACTGCTTTTTGGGCAGACTTGAGCGCGCGATAGCGGCGGGCGAACGCCGCGTGAGCCTCCGCAAGCCGCGTAGCTTATACACTAAACAGTACAGTGTCTTGTGTGAAAAAATGCTTGTTGAATAGTTCTGTTGCCTGACAACGCCTGTTGCATACTATCTCGGTTCATTGCCAACAGATACTAGCACTATTAGGACTGGTGATTTAAAATTGGTGAGTAATTTTTCTTTGTTGTTATATTTTCAAAAATAATAAAGTTGACTAAAGAAATCTCAATTTCAGTTTTTGTATCAAGGTAAAGATCCCTCTCTGGTACGGAAGAGAGGTTTACTTATGATCATATTATATTTATAATTTAATCTAAATTAACTTACGTAGAAGCGTTGCCACTTGGCGCCATTGTACAAATACGCAACTTTTTGGGTATTATTTATTTACCTATAAGAATTTTATTCATAGAATAATTTTGCAAAGCAATTTATACAGCTTTCTATTCGTAAAATTAGTTAAAATATTTTTAATCTGGTTAGGATTACTCTTTGTCTACCAAATATTTATTTATTGTATATATTAATTGAACAATTATTTATACATATGTACATATTATGGCAACACATTAACATTTTCTCTCAAATTATACATAACTCTATTGATGTAGTAGATGCAATGAGGGACATTTTTGAGCCATATTTTACGCGTACCTTGTTCCGTTACTCGTAGAGAAGGGACGGATATAGCCATGGCCCGCAGTCTACGAAATGAACAGTGAATAACGGCAGTAGTTATTATTATACAGGAAGGAAGCCTGTGTTAAAGTTTCAAGTTCTGTTTCCGAGAGGCGACGACCACAATATATAACAAATTAACTTCCTGAACTATTGTGTAACCTCAGACCAAATATAGATTTAGTTTGTCGGCTTGGGTCTTTCTCTGATGTTGCCAACGTCCATAGGATATTTGCCTACTTTCCATCAAGTGGGTTGTAGCCTTGTCTGCCGTCTAAGTGGTATAAAAAAGATTTGATCTACAAATTGGAGATTTCAACTAATTGCAAGTACCTTTTACAAAAGGTAAAATAATCCCAATTGCAATTAAACCTTGCATGGAGCTCTAATTCCTACCTTTTATGGTTATGCTTATCTTAACTTTTACGTGAGCGAAAGAGAAGCATATATGAGGGACTGTTGTGTTTGTCATCAAGTGTACCAATTAGCAGGTAAGATAATTCTGGTCAGGCTCCTACATATACTTATAGAAGATTATACCGCGGCTAATAATAACTATGTGTTGTGCCCCCGTCGGTGAGTATGGTAGCGAGACCTCACTAGAAAGTCTTTATGATGTCAGTGGGAAGATCAATTTGTCTCCTGTGCTGCCGGTACAGCAGCGTACTTACCCTTCATCTGTCCACCACCAATTCTTCAAGAAGGGCATTAGAAGGTTTCTATAGGATCGGCAGTATGAATGTGACGCCCCTGATGTTGCAAACAATCATACGCCTTGGCAACCACTTTCATCAGGGTGTATGCTTGTCTGCCACCTTAGTGGTATAAAAAGAGACTGTTACGATCAAATATTAATTGTATAGACCTGTTTGAATATGTTCTTTAGAGTCTGTATGTCCTAACATCTTAGTAGGTGTTTTTTTGTAATATGGTCGGATCGATTACAAGGAACCGTGGATATTGTATTACCGTCACCCTATTAGGGTCACTTGTATTAGGGTCACCTATATTCGAGTCGGGTTAGATGTAGATCAGCCTTTTATCTTGGGCTAGATTCTACATCATTCTTAAACATATTTACTGAAAGAATATCATTGAGTGAATAATGTAATATGTAGGGCTACTTTAGTAGTGGAAATATATTTGACTAAACTGAATTCAGTTTAGTTAAATATATTTCCACTACTAAAGTAGCCCTACGAGTATCTAAGTCTTCTATAATATCTATTAAAAGAGATTAGGAGGACGAGACCCTTGTATTCTACTCTGTGAAAGGTAGAAAATCACGGGCAATTTATTGAAAAGCGATGGCATAAACATATGTAACAATAGATGCCTTACGCATTGCTATTGACAGAATAATGATGCTTGAGGAAAAAGGTCTAGGAAGTCGAAGGTAAAATTTATATGCCCTTTGGACGACCCCACTACTTGCAACACATGTCTAATTAAAGTTGATGTTAAGTAAGAAAATGGTACAGTGGTACAATACCTTAGGAAAGGATAGAGATAGTCTGTTCTTTCTGTTAAAAGTATGACTAATATTTACACAAGTTGAAGTACCTACATAGTGTCAAAGAACATTCGTGTGTGACTGTACTTACAATAAACTTATATTTGATGTTATCTTACGGTACACAATATCATTTATTTCATTTATTTTGTTTACGTTATTTATTTTATTAATAAAAACGAACAACATTGCATGTCCTAGTGGCAACTATTTAAATTAGTTAGAACCGTGTAAGTTTTTACATTTACATATTTAAATCTAGATCTTATGCAAATTAAAAGGTTACAGAAATAAACTTAGGTCACAGAACCTATTTAAACCTACGGACCTACACTACCTACGACTTTAATATAATAGACTGTTTCTTTAAATTTTCGAGAAATCGCCTCGGATACCGATCTCATCAGAGCCGGTGAGAGAGGTTATGTCGGACTGGAACCGACTAAAACGCACGCCAATTTTTGGGTATTTAGTTGCCGGAGGTGAAATAGTAGCGAACATATCCCTCGCTCCTCGGCAGACACGAGGTCGTCTTCCTTTTGAGAGGACCTCCTTAGTGTGATAGAGTTCACGATGTCCTTGTTTAGCCCGCGGGTCTGGGGTGGCGCACTTCTGCTAGGGTGACAGGCAGTTCCATCTGTCTCCCCCAGGAAGATTCAAAACTGGCATCTAGCGAAAAATGTATTACAGAAAGTTAGAACGATTCTTAATTTTTCTTGATTCGTCAAAATTATTGTTGCCATAAAATAACGTTATTAAAACTTTTATAAAGTGAAATTCGGTGGGAATGACGACTAACCCTAAAATTGATTGAATAATTATATTATCATCTAATTTATCCGTGTATTCAACAGGAATAGGGAAAATTTTTAATTGCTAAATTTGACCCAGCAACAAGTAATAGGTCGATACGCCACAGTAGTTAAAGTTTACATAGAAAAGTATTGCGGAAAAATGTTAATCACATTCGAATTTCGACCTCTGAACGCAACACAATATAAAAAAAACCTTGACCATTTCCTTTCTTAATCTCATTAAAAGTTTTTTTAATTCTACGCACATACCGAACCAAATATACCGTATACTGGCCAACAAAGAAACAGCGGTTGTGAAAGGGATAATTTATTCTAAGGGTACGTCACAGCCCTAATCTCCCTTGCGAGGGGAGCCTCGTTTATTTTCTCCATCCGTGGACGAGGCCGCAAAATATTTACGATCAATTGAACAAACATTCGGTCTAATAATGCCTTGTATAATATATGTATATTAGTACTGGAAATTATCTAAAGCAACTAATATGCTGACTGTTTAAACCAAATTTAGATTCGAAAAAGTGAATGCTTCGACGGGATTCAAACCCACGATCTTTCCCTTATAGGTGGAACGTTCTGACTACTAAGCCACGTAATCTGAAACATTTGAAATTATCCTATACAACCATATTACCAATTTCGAATTTTTCCGACGTGGCTAAGTGGCTTAGCCGACAGAGCGTTCCCCCTGTAAGGGAAAGATCGCGGGTTCGAATCTCCTCGAAGCATTCATTTTTTCCAATCTAAATTTGATATGTGTATTAAGTTATCAATTACTTATATGCTTTTAATTTCAATTGAAAGGTAGCGGTCATAAGACTTGCTATTGGATCAATTGTACAAAAAAGAATGGTATACCTATAGGCACGTTTCGAAGACCTAACCCGCGACGAAACGAGACCTTGGCGTTTTCGGATAGTTTTCTTATAATCTATGATTGGTAGATTTGAGCTCATCCACCACTACTGCATCCCTTGCTATCCTCAAAATAGAGTGCTTTTTGAGCGCGATTTTGGTAATATAACTCTAGCCTATACTTATACTGCGAAAACTACTGCTTGACCAGCAACAAAGTGTAAACTCTTGCAGTTATAAAAGTGCACAGAAGTAAAAATTCGTTCAGTCTGCTATCCATTAAATTCTACTAGTACCCACTAGGCTCTACTAGTATTCAATAGGCAGGCATTGACGCAATCTACCATATTTAACAACATTAATATTCAACAACATTGTCGCACAACATTGTTCAACAAAGACACGCAGCAAAGCGGAACTTTGTTGGCAGTTTACGAATGATCATTAGCCATCATTTGTCGTGAAATAAACAACAAGCCGCGTGTTGTGTTGCGCGTCACTGTGTTGCACGGCGTGGAACAGGTAATGGACAGCGTGCAAGTATTTTGTGACGTAGCTGAACTTGATGTCAAAATTTTGGCTAGCGTTTGCTTAATGGCCATTAGGCTTGACTCATTCATCTAGTTTCTGTGTTGCATATCGATTACCTAATGGATACTATGCTTCATTCAATTATCTAGTTTTTGTGTACTGTTCCAATTTAACATAACATAACATAAACTCACGCCTGTATACCCGAAGGGGTAGGTAGAAGTGCTAGCACCCACATTTCTCCAGTTTACGTTTAGGTCCCAATGTAAAAAACCGGCACTTATAAACCTGCGATAAATACACACATAACTTCAAAAGGAATCGAAAAGTCATTGGTGTGTGCCATGCTAAAACCTGGGATTAAACCCGAGTCCTTGTTTCAGCAGTCCATCACCCATACTACTAGGCTACCGCGGCTTTGTTCCAATTTCAAAATTCAAAATTGATTCTCGCCATTACACAGAAAACCTGACTTTCTTTTCAAACAGCAGGTTGTATACATTACTGGTCACGGAAATGTAAGTTAGAAAATTCATTGTATTAAAAAAATGGGGTTATAGCGTAGGTATGCGTCACCCCTCTGCCTCCATACTAGGGACGTGTACCCTTAACAAAAGCTCTGGTTTAGCCGAAAGAATTAATTAGAATGCTATTGTGTTTCCCGTATTAAAGTTCTTTTAACATCTATATTTAATGAAATTGTGAAGTTTGTTTATTATTAACGACGCGATAATTTGACTTCACCTCGTCTGATGGTAAGCTGATGGCAAAGTCTTAGGAAAGGCAAAGCCTTATTTGGTGTCGCGTCTGTATTTAATTATTTAGCAGTTTTTCAGTGTTCAAATCATAATTTTATTATAGTTGCGGCTCACCATGATGGCCGCTTTACTCACTTCAGGTACGCTTAATTTTGGACAACGAACTGTTAGACGAATAATTAAATAAAAATGACACTGGCACAGAAGAAAATGAACTTCATACACCAAAAAAGTATAGACTGTCAGTATATTCCACATTATTTTAATGCAACCTCATTTTCGATAAGCCTTAAATATTAATCTACTTGGCAATTTACAGACGATGCGAATGATTTTATGTACGATCTCTGTTCTTTGTGTGTGCAATAAAGGATTAAGAATTAATTTCAACAATACCACAGAATTGTTTTGCACTTTGACAATGAGTACTTATATTAATTGATGGCTCACTTGAACAAGATACAGCAATGAGCTTATCCAAGTAAAGACAACTTCGATATTATGTCAACGCAATAAGCATAATGCAAGGGTTATAATTAACCATGTGGCCCTATTGCGGTACACTCAGTCGCCTTATTTTATGAACACGATTTTGTACAATAAATATTAAATTTAAACTGATAAATAATGTGAATATTAAAACAAACGCCCATATTTCAAAGGGTTTTAGTTTTCGGCACGGAAAATAAAATTATCGAATTATATGTAATACTCTCAGACTAGATTCTTGTTTTTTTTTCGTCTGAGGTTACGGTTAGGTACGAGGTATGTAACACTATTAGGAAACTAGCTGACTTATCAGTCGTCCCTACTTCACTAGGACTGTAAAGTTATTTACGATTTTGATTACTTCGAAGGAGGCGCGCGTTCGACCGCCGTTCAGTGCAAATATTAGTATGCACGGATATGTCTCTGGTCTGATCGTGCCTCTGAGATCACGTTAAGCCGTCCGTCCCGGTTATCATACAAACATCTATGACAATCGTTACGGGCAGTTGGACCCCTCAAAACTCCGACCAGTCTAACTACAGATTCGAATCGAAATTGGTATTGCCAATTTGGTTGTGAAAGTCCGATGGCAGTCGCTACAAGAAAAATATCGAAGTTCAGCCGCTTTTTAGTAAGACTAGAAAGCCGTCTCCAACTGAGTTAGGAATAGGCTCAGAGAATGATGATGACTATTATTTGTGTGTGCAATGAAGAATTAAATAAATCAATAAAAGAAATGGTCCCTTCTAGTTGTATGTGCGCTTAGACAGTGTAACCACCACATTTCTTATTATTACTTCTCTGATATATACAATATATTGATCTCGGAGCGAAAATGGTAGGTTGTCGTAAACTACGAAGTCTGATTTCATCAGAACCATTTATCAAGTACTAAAAGAAAGCGAAGAATGACAAAAACAGTAACACAACAAGTTAAGTGACAAATGATGGGCGACATTCCTTTTTATTTTGTTTCATTTCATTCTTAAATATTGAAACGATTTACAACTTCAAACTAAACATTGAATATTGTGAATATCCTAGTATATCTGTACTATTATAATATAATTGTAAAGAGTTTATGTTTGTCCACAATGGACGCTAAAACTACTCTGCGGTTTTTTTGTTTGAAGTTGTTTGATCCAACTTAAAATCTCACGTTTGTTTGACTGCAATCGGTTAAGTAGAACCAGAGTTACGGTTAGTAATATAGAATTTAAGTTGCTCAAATAGCGCTAAAGTCGCGATAACCGTCAGCCTCGCGGACGGAGCCGCGGGCATAGGCTAATAATATTATAAAATTTGAAAGCACCCCAGCTGACCCAGGGCCATCATAGGCCCTCTCAGGTGTGGGACTAACGGTGTCCACTTCTTTCCCCGCGCAGTCCTGGCTTCGACTTGAAATAAATTTATTAAAAAAATCGATAATTGAATTGCACCACTCTACCGGTTCAATTGTAATTATGTATAGTGGTATCAAGTTTTAACGTTCAATAACATGTTTCTACCTTAAGTAATAACATTTAGTAAAATACATTGATACACGTGTACAGTTATTCCAAACCAGAAGTAGATAATTCATATTTACTAAAACAGTCACACTACCGAATAATTACATAGATAATGTAACTGATTGCATAGAAGACGCTTTCACTAGTGAAATATAAATAGTATAACGTATCACCTTAGTGTCAACAACTTTGATAGTTCGTGAATAATACAGTGTCGCCTACTTACCTACTATGTTTAAGACCTTTTACTAATCTCTACTAAGATACTAATTCTAAAACGTTATTATACTTACGGGTATTAAAGCGATCATATTATGAGTATGCTAACACAATTTAGCTTTCAGTTTAGCTAGAGGGGACGTGAATGAGGTACAGATCCAAACTAAGGCAATCTCACTTCAAGTCGGGACACATCCTAAAGGTGAATATAGTTCGGGAGCAGCAGCACGAGCCGCGGGATAATATTTTGTAAGGTTTTATTGCGATATTACTCTATACACTCGTCTTCTTACCATAGATACATAGACTAGCGTAAGCAGGATAAATAGACACCTTCATTACCGTGTTGTCAGTGCAATATTTGTTTTGTGAAAGTTGATAAAGGTGTATAAAAACACGTTTCAGGATTTGTATATTCTGTCACGTTCTCACGCCTAGGTGTTGTGTAAAAATAGGTATAGGATAGATATCACTAGCACACTTTATTCCTTTATACTTCATAGCTGTAGCTATTACCTATAACTTTTTTCATAATAGTTTTTACGTCTGTCGTTCGAAATTCGAAAACACATATTTTATCCAGTGAACTTGTTCCTCCTTTTATTTTACATCATGTATATTTATGAAATTGAACAATTAATGAAATTGAATCAACACATCGCTCCCTTACGTAAAACCGATTCATATTTTATAAAATAATTCGCGGACAAACAAACAAACAAAATATTCACAAACACGGTCTAAATTGATTCCAATTTCGATGGTAAATATATTTTTTTTTTTTTTTTTTTACCGTGCGCAAAATCCCCACGGATACCACCTCCACCAAAGCCGATGGAGGTGATTATGTCGGACTCGAACCGACCAAAACGCACGCCGTCCATGGGTTCTTGATTGCCGGAGGTGAGATTATACAAGACATATCTCTCGCACCCCGGCAGACCCGGGGACATTTCTGTTGAGATGCCCCTCTTCCCCCAATGTGGGGACCATGGTGTCCCGATTTAGCCCCTGGGTATGGGGTGGCATTTTGCGCCATCGCCGTGGCCTGCTTCTGCTAGGGTGACCGGCGGCTCCACCCGTCGATGGTAAATATCTGGAGTAAATGGTCCTCATTTAGTCCATATTTTGTTTGCTTGTCCGCGTATTATATTATGTTCAGGTGTTGGAGGATATTCATCAAATTTGAATATTATTAATAATCTCCGCAAAATTAATTACATAGATAAACTAATTTGAAATTAGAGAGCATTGTGAATTTGGATAATTGAAATTAGAATTTTGCCATAAAAATTTCAATGTTAAAATTTTTCATTTCAAATCTGTGTTATTTAAAAATATTATATAAATTTTATAATTTATTTCTATTACTCTTTCGCCCTCTAGACATTGTGATAAGAACTTACTTTGTTGTTCCCATAATTTGATTAAACGAAAACACTATTTGTTTTCATTTTATCGGAACCTCGCGACATAATTCTATTCAGCTTTAGTGAGTACTTTTTAATACAATTTACATTATTAAACTTTAAATGTACTGCCAGTGATAAAAAAACTAAATAATGACTTTACGCGTGCGGATAGCCCCACGGATATGCCTCCATCAGGGTCAGTGGGTCTGGTTATGTCGAATTCGAACTGACTAAAACCGCACAGCTTGCCGAGAGTGAAGTAGCCCCTGGTATATCCCTCAGTCCACGGCTGCCCAGGGACATGAAAGGTTCTCTCGGGGGAAGTGAAGTAATAATTCAACCTGAACAGGTTGATTAAGATGCAGCACATACCTACCCTGTGTTCTGGAAAACCATTCCAGTTTTTCTTATCTGCGTAGATAGTAGACATACATTAATAGGTAGGTATGTATATACTGTAATTCTGAGTCACTTAACTCGGTATATTATTTTTCTGTTTTGTCTATACCGGTTGATTTTATAGTGGTTTTGGAAAAAAAGATTTTGAGCACAATTTCGATAGTGAAATCTTAAGGAAGTCCTAATTTGGCGAAAAATATTTTTTTATTTTTACACGTCCCATACATTTTTCTGTTCACCTGTACATTATTGCCATACATAAAGTAATTTTTTTTTCTTTCAAAATTAAAACTTCCAGTCGATTTTGCTACTGAAACTGTGTGTGAAACAAAATATTCTTTTTCCGAAACCACTATAAAATCACCGTGTACCTATATCTACACTGTTTTGAGTTACATTGCAGTTATAAATGTTTCTCAGTTGTTCATGTAATGTTGATAATTTGATTGTAACTAGTTGTATAGTAAAAAAAATCGAGTCACGAATAGAGTAATGTAAATCATACGTACCTAACTGATCGTATCACCGATTCAAGTTAACATTCACATTTTTTCATAGACCTCTTCAACTTGTATATCTCAAGCTTGAAGTTTGCTAAGTGGTACTTACCTAAGCCAAGCCACTGAGGTGAACATCACCTCTAACTCTTTTCATACTGAGAGAAGTTCTGTGCACTGAAGTGGGCAGTTTAAAAAAAAGTCGAGCTCATAATATAATATGATGTAAGTTAAAACTGACTTTCCACTGCCATTGTGTTATATGCAAGTCAAATTATTATAATAATAGTGCCTCATTTTACTCGCGCAAATACTCATTAAATATTAGTTTTCAAACATATTCCACATTATACAATGTTGTACTGTATTATTCATGAAAGGTCGCTTCTAAATTTGATTGTATTTTTTTACGGTTTTAGTTTGAATTCACGTTGCATAAATGTTTGAAGTAGACTACACATACCGTAGAATGTTCTTTCCATCAAATAAATTAAGTAGAATAAAAAGCTCAAGCCCATTACGGCTATTGTAGATTTGAATTAAATCATTGGTGGAGAAACAAAGAAAACTAAGCAATCTTGTTTCGCTTTTTGACTTCTATTTACCAAAAAATATATAATCGGGGAGGGTGAGTAACCCACCACTCACCCACTATTTAACAATTCCAACGTTAACAATAATAATTGATTACTAAAACATAAAAAGGAATGCCGAACCGCACCTCTCAAAGCAAGTAAAAAGACTAAGAAGTCTCGGGTAAGAACCCGAGTAGAGATATTGTATGTGCAATATTCAGCAAGTGTGAAGATTATGTGTGAATATGGGGTGCGCCAAAGTTCACCTAAATTTTCAACTCCGAAAATTGGAACTCCGAAAATGTTCTTCCTAACATTTTTCATCCTAACAATCACAATTCCTAACTACTCTGTCTCTAATGTTTTAATTCCGAATCATTCAACTTCATAATGTCGGTAGCAATAAACATCTATTATACTATTATTTCTTTTCCTATATTTTGTCAACATAACCATCTTTTACACTATTATTGAAAGTCATACCTTTTTTGTTTAGATTTATTTTTATTAATAATAATCAGTTTTATTTACATTAATTTTGCGTAACTTTTACAGTTTTAGTTATTTATACGTAGAATCTCGCTGCGGTCATTCAGCCAAGTTCCAGAAACGAATTGGTAATATTTATAGTTCTTGGTTTAGGTTAGGTTAGAATTGTGACCACACAACGCACGAGCCGAGCGAGCGAAGCGAGCGTGCCGCGGTAGCGGCCGGCGAAGTGCCAGAAACGAATCGAAAACGAAAAAGGTCATAAACATAACCGTAAATCAGTCTAATTTTATGATTTTCATTCATTTAAGCCAAAAAATCTGTGAAACAACCTTTAATAATCCTAAACAGTTTTCTAATTAGGTAATAGTAATAAGTATGTAACAACAAATATCCAAAAAAAAAATTAAAACTATAAATAAAATATAATTCTACCGACATATATTTTTATTACATTTGGTAGATAATAGTTATTTGTGCAACAAGAGAGCAAAACTGTTTTTTGCTGCGAGTGCCGATTTTGAATCCTGAGCAAGCGAGGGATTCTAGGATTGAATCACGAGCGTAGCGAGTGATTCTAATGTAGAATCCTGAGCGTAGTGAGGGATTCAAATGCACGAGATGCAAATAATTTTGCTCTCGTGTGGCACACATTACTTTTCACTTCAGCAGCGAGAACACATAAGAAATATTACTTAGAAGATAATGCAACACTTATTAACAGAACAGAACACCTATTATTAATTAAAATAATGCTGAAAATTTTAAAAGTTAATAATTAATTACTTATTGCTGTTCTGCAAATTTAAAGTTGAAAGTTAAAAGTTAAATTTTATACCCGTTATTTTTAAGGTGTGTTCAGAAACAGCGTACGTGACATTTTATTTTTCAAATGTTGATAATAGTAATCATTATGAAAACTTATGCATTACTTATTTTGGTATTCAATAACATTACATAATTATTAAATAATGTATCTAAATAAAATACATGGTTATTCTTTTCCAAATATCTTTCAAATTTAGAATTTCGAAATAGGACCTTTGATGTGCCATAAATTAAAAAAAAAACCTTCAAAATACTTGTGTTTGTCACTCGAACTTTTTTATGGACGGCCAAGAGACAGAGTGCAGTGTATGTAATTCGAAAGTTATTCGCGGAACAATTCTTTTTGAATCTATGGTTGGCACTCTTTATTGAAAATTAAAAAAAAATAATTAAAAAGCTACTTTGTCTCACTGAGTGAGCAAAATCGCATTTTGCACACTGTTTTTACGCAGCAAAACTCACTTGTTTGAGCTGCTGTGGTGAAAATGTTTCTTTCTAAGTATGAGTGACAATATTATGGTAATTATGTTTAGGGATAAAGACGTTGGGATAAAAAACAGTAGTAGCTTTAATATTGTATGTTAACGATTTTATTGATAACAATTTTCGGAAACATGAGTGTTATGAACATCGACGGTAGCACTACAAATAGTATGAATAAAAACTTTAGGATGAAAAATTTTAGGAGGAGTGATCATTCGGATTACAAATCGTTAGGAAGAACAATTTCGGATAAAGAACTTTAGGTGAGTCAATATGGACCCGTGAATATGCGTGTTTCGCCTCGACTCAGGAAGTCCTGATGAAGATGCTTCGTGTAAAGGAACGTCTAACTATGGATTTCCGCCTACTTCTATATTGTATCTCCAATTTATTACTAGTATCGCTGTTGTTGTTTCAGGAAAGAATAAGAAAGTATGTATACGTTATTCATAATTTTTCTAAGCATGAAACAGGTTATTTCCTTGAACATCAAAAGTAAAATACCTGTCAGCTGCCGCGCGCGTTGGAACATAAAAAGACAATTTTTTAACAAAAAACGATTGCTCTGTCTCGTTTAATGTGATGCTCGTTATGGCGCTGTTCAATGTTCAGCGGATCACGTATGGAAGGTACTGCTGTGGGTCTTTGTGTTATTAGGTTTTTACGAGGTTGGAATATGTGTAATAAAAGCTTACAGTTGTTAAATTTAACACGAATGTTTAGACCCTTGTTGCTAGCGTTTCTATTGTAAAAGGTTTACAAAATAATGAGGACGAAGATATTTACGAAGCAAAAATGTGTGGGTTCTAGGCGAACCAGTAATAAACCACTTTACTAAGATATAAATACATAAACAGTACTATTTTGTAGGATGGAATATGGATGGAATTATTAAGCAAACTCGGCAAAATATTTTAAATGTCAACGAAGGAGTGGCTGAACGTAATAGGTATAGGAACTAAAAGTGCAGTAACAGTGCATACCTAACCTACAAAGAAAGACGCTTCTTTGAAATAGATGCGTTGGAAATGTGAATAAAGTAGGATGCCATCTCGGAAAGTCGTAAAGTGGTCGTGAAGTGACATAATTACTTATCCGACATGTCTGGATACTCGCAGTAAACCATTCTTGGCTTGGAGAGCATTTGTGACATTAGTCAGATTAGAGCTCTGACAATCACTAATCTGCTGTTTGTGTCGTCGGGGAATATGTCCTAGGGAATACCGTGCGACGCAGGGTGCCGTGGGTGGGGTGCGAGGGATATGTTGATTACTATCTCACCTCTGGCAACTAAAGACCCAAAGATGACGTGCGTTTTAGTCGGTTCGAGTCCGACATAACCTCTTCAACCGCCTTCGGCGGAGAAGCGGGATATCCGTGGGGTTTCGTTTCGTTGGTCGCCTCTTACGACACCCTTTGAATAAGATGGGAGGTGATATTCTTTCTCCGTCACTTACGGTCACTTACCTCACCTATAATATTGTCTTATAATAATTATGTACTGACATGATTGATTGATTTATATCCTCTATAATGACACTCAAGGGAGGTAAATTTCGAACGGAAACTTCCATAACTCCTAAACAAACTAAAAAAGAAGACACAAATAAATCTTCATTCGAATTAGTTGAGTAAATTAAGATACTTAATCTCGATTAAGTATTCCAGACAATATTGTCCGTCGGCAACGGTAAATTAGCTATTTTGTGATATCCAGTTTAATCAGACGTTGTATAAATAATTCTTACGACCCCAACCCTGACACCTACAAAATGGGGGTTGCTTTAAATCAAAAGGGGTTGACGTCTCTACACCCGTTTGTTTATTTATAAATGAATATAAAGGTGAATGAAAAGGTTCTAGATAAGAAAAAAAATAGAAAAATGTTTTAACAATAATATTTATGAGATTAATATAATATATTAATAAAACATTTGTTATCTTATAGAAAATATCAATTATTTAATTTGTTCAGTGTATAATTGTATTAAAATCTTTTGTAAGTTTAAATAACTTTGTAAAGCGAACGTAGTTAATACGTACGTACGATTAGAATGATAAACAGTTTACAAAAAATACGTAAGTATCTGAATAAATATTCCAAACAGAGAAAGTTATTACTCTTAAGTATAATACGAATATTCCTAAACGATATCATTAAAAATAATCCCGAAGATTTCTTTTCGGTGGTTGAGTGGAAGAAAAAATGAAAATGCGAGGACGGCATACGGGATAATAAGGACGAAATAAAAAATAACAAGGAAGGCCCGGTGTACGCTTAGGTATACCACTCTGAAAAACAACGAACTGCTACATAGGTACTTAAGGTTTGCTACGGTATTACGTAAAAGTGTTAGGTTAAGTTAGTAGTTAGGTGACTATTTCCTTTGCCGCACCATTAATCTCGAAATTCCTTACCAGCGCACGTGTACGAAACACGTGTCTTCATACTGCCCCTGGTCCTTTAAGCAGGGCGTGAAAAAGCATATAATGAAGCCGTTAAGTTGAGCGCCACAATTGTAACACTGTACGTATTTGTAATGGCGACCCTCTTGCCTGAGGCTTTGCCTTCAGCTTACCGCGAGGTGTAGGTAAATTGACGTACCATAAATGAATTCAATAAATATAAGTACTTCAACAATCGAGTCAACACATTCATGATGGGAAAATTATAACTCTGGCTGAAAGGAAAAAGTAAATACTAATTCCGATGAAAAATGTTTATCAATGTTTTTTGAAGAACTAGGCTTTCTCTCGCAACAGTGTTAATGTTCTGTTTGATTTCGTATCTACCCCAATACCTGTCATGTACAGTGGGCTACGAAAGTTCCTAGACAATTCGAAAATAAAATTGTATGACAAAGTGATGTCACCACACAACTACTAGTTTTAGAAACTGCTGGACAATAGTCTACTTCTATAAAATATAATTAAGTTCTGGCTCCTATTTACATGAGTTTACTTGTTTTCTGAGTCTGGGGTCCGCTTTTACCAATATAACTGTGGGTTTAGCAGAACTTCAATATTTTCCGTTAAACGACTGCTAACTAACTTCATATCCCACTGATGAAATCGAAGCATTGTAGTTAGATCAGTTGTTAGAATTTTTAAGACTCCAACTACCCGTGAAACGACCAATACACACAAATATTTGCATGCATGCCTACAAATATTTGCATTGAGCAGGTAATGAACCCGTGGCTCTCACGTCTAAGTCATGTTCACAAAGCACGCTACAAAGACTAACCGCCACAGCTAGTTGATAAGGAGTTAAAATTATGTGACTAGGTACTATTACATAACATAACACGGTTCTGAAAATGATAACAAATATTTATTAAAAGAAAATCAATGTAACAAGAATGAAGAGAAACCGTTTAGGTACCTACTATTTTATTCACGAACAAAATAAACTGAGGTATGAGACAAAAATCCGACAAGACTTAAATAAGAATTTAAACATTCGCCTGTGGGAAACAGAAAAATAAATTAAACCGTACAGAGACGGTAAAGGAGCTCTGGCGTACTTATAATTGTTTTTCTTTTCTTACATTGTTTAATCTTTTTATAACAATTGCACCTACCTTGTACAGTGGGTCCCAAAAGTTCCTGGACACCATCTGATCTATAATTCGAAGTGTAATTTATCTAAACAAATATAGATAGCGTTTAATAAAATTAACTTAAAACTTGAAAATGACCTATCTATGTCTTGTTTCTTTATAAGAAAACTAGCTGTTGCCAGTGGCTCCACTCACGTGGACTTCTGGACTTGGACTTCTAATCCCGTTTCTGCTGCTCCATAAAAACCTTCCGTATAGTTCAAGTACCTAACCAATTAAAAAAATAACTGCCCGAATTGGTCGAGCTATCTTCGAGTTATGCGCTTACCAACATATTTCGCGATTCATTTATTTTGCAACATGGCATCACATATCGTGCAAGTACTATACTAAATTCAATTACACTAAAAAGGATCTATTAGCCAGTAGCTTCTAAGACTAGTAGTTGTGTAGTGACATCACTTCATACATTTTTTTTTCAAATTGTATAGAAATGTTTGTAGCCAACTGTACATGAGACGATACTTGTGGGACAAGGTAATAGTAGAAGAAAATGGTCTTTGCGTACTCCAGAGACTGAATGAATATGACAGCTATGCATTGTTTCGTGGTTAAACAAAAAATATTGTGTGAAAATTTTATTACGGGTGGCATTCAATGCTATAAATTCAAAGTCCCGTAATGAAAAAGTCACGTACGTCCTTAGTATCATTACACTCGTGCACTTTATTACCCAGGGTTAATCTCGTTCGATTTTATACAAGCCTCATCCAAAGACAGCACTTATTATGGTTTAACTCGTAATCGTTTAAGTTATACCATTAAAGCAGATTTCAAAACTTGTTCAACGATAAAATCAGTCACGAGTCACGAGACTTCTTAACCCATAGCGTATTATGAGTACTCGCCCATGGGCCATAGAGAGACTTAACTTCTAGAAAACTTGTTATCGGCGCATTCTGACGGTGGCCGACCGAACTCCTGGTTGCAAAGTTAGATAAAAAGTTTTGTTAAAACTTCCTAGTTTTCCTCAGAGACATCGGTTTACCGATTTTATTTTAGTTGTTGCAGTACGTTTTTTTCTTTTTCAACTTATTAGAGGGGTAAACTAGAAGATAACTTTGAAGAATCTGGAGTCGAAGATTTGTAGATACTAGGATTTCTTATACCTTTTTTTTTTTTTTTTTTTTTATACTACGTAGGTGGCAGACAAGCACACGACCCACCTGATGGAAAGGGATTACCGTGGCTTATAGACGTGTGCAACTCTGGGTGGGTCACATTCGTGCTGTGAGATGATTCTGATGCCCTTTTTTATCGTGAGAAAAATCCCCACGGAGACCCCCCCACCGGAGCCGGTTGGGTAGGTTATGTTGGACTCGAACCGACTAAAACGCACGCCGTCTTTGGGTCTTCAGTTGCCGGAGGTGTGGTAGGAGTCAACATATCCCAATGTATCCCTCGCACCCCGTCAGACCCGTGGCCTTTTCTTCGAGATGACCCCCGTCGGGTGTAGGGACCACGGTGTCCCCAATTCTGATGCCCTTCTGGCAGATCTCTATATTGTAGACACTTAGGAAAACCGCAGTACCAACTTATATCTAGTTACCAGTTCCTGGTATCTGTTTTAAAAACAAACATACATATAATCATGTTTTAATCCCCGACAGGTTAGGCAAAGGTAAACTAACATCCACTTTTCACTAATTGTATTCGGTCCCACATAATAGGGGGTGAGCCTATTGCCGTATTCCGGGCACTATTTATCGTATTCTGAGGCCAAATCTGGACCAAACAGCCCTAAGTATTCTTTAGTCGCCTTGTACTACCTCGCATGGGGCGAGATAGGATGGCCCAAATTCTACTCATCCGGAAACCTTGCCTATGTAATATAATCTTCAAGTGCTTTATTGGTTTAGACGTAAACAACAATGAATAACTACAAAAAGAAAATACGGTTCCAACCGTATAATACCTAACCGTAACTATAATAACTTTTGATAAGTAGGAACCCACTAATATTTTCTTTGGTAATACAATTTCATGGTTATTATAACAAAGATGTAGGTAAACAATATGAAGTAAATTTGAAGAAAAAAAAATCTGGCGTGAGCGAAATCTTTCTAATTGACTTATAGCACCCTGCTCAAATAATGTGCACAAAATTCTGGTTTCCTTTTACGATATTAAGGAGAAAATGTTTCATTCTTAACCGTTCAGCTTTGATATATATGTTGCTAATAATGTATGTAAATTGAACTTAGATATGTACAAGTTGATATCTTTATTTATGTTACTTATAAATAAATCTTTACTAAATAACAGTGTCACAGCGTAAGTTTCGGTTATATACAAAGCTTGCACTTTATCCAATAATTTATTTAGTAATTACAAAATTCTATCAAAAAGATAAATATAACAGAGCTACTAAATACACTGGTGCAACACAATTATCCAAACCATTAGAATCAATGTTACTGTTAGGTACTGTTAAATTTGACGGAAACCTTAACTTTAACAGGTATTTGGAGCAACTAAGCTTTAGTGTAACAAAAATCAAAAAAGATTTATCCCTATACTATTTTTCGTCGTCGAGTTGTATTCGAGTGTTATAAATCGTTAGGTAGGAACTAATTTTTAAACTCTGGTATTATTTATAAATAAAAAGTCAGCAAATATGTCTATTTCTCTATCGGGATGGTATCAGCACATAATTTAGTTTAGACAAAAGGGCGAAGCGGAAAATAGTGTCAGTCCACTACATGGCTCAGTAGTTTCGGCCCCTTTGTTATCCTCAATTATACAGCGCTCTTAATCCCTGTTAGAGGAACCCTGGCACAAAGGCTTCCATTATCAGTAGGTACGTAGTTTTTTTTATTGCCGTGTATTCTTTTAATGCCTTTATTTGCGAAAAAGGTGTTGGTAACGCGTGTAATAGCGATGAAAGAAAACATTATATTTACTAATAGGTACTTTTTGTCTTTATTCTGATTTCAAAAGTAACTAATGTTGGGTATATATTGATTTTCTTATATTAACTACTAGGTGACCCACGCAACTTCGTCTGCGTCACCCCGTTTTTGCAACATTTTTCATTCCTGCTCCGCACCTGTTGGTCGTAGCATGATGGTATATACATATAAACCTTCCTCTTTAACCATTCTATCTATTAAAAAACCGCATCAAAATCCGCTGCGTACTTTTAAAGATTTAAGCATACGAAGGGACATAGGGACAAAAAACGCGACTTTGTTTTATACTATGTAGTGATATGTTTATTATAATTTTCAGAACTGTATTATGTTATGGAATAGCACGAATTATGTATCCTACGGATAATGCATCCTAAAATACATTATTCGTAGGTATTCACATAATTTTAACTCCTTAATTAGTATCAACTAGCTGTGACAGTCTCTTGGCTTGGCGGTAGTGAAACCGACTGTTAAGCAGTAGGCGCGGGTTCGATTCCCGCTTAGTGTAAATATTTGTTTGCATGAATATGAATATTTGCATTGGTCTAGGTATTTCTATGTTAGTATATACTAGCAAACCCGGCGAACTCCGTTTCGCCATGTGAAAAATGATATTCCCGTTTTTCCGTTGAAATTTTTCCTGAATTTTCTTTGCTATAAACCTCACGGAGCTCGAGACCTCTCCAACGAATGCAAAACCGTGGAAATTGGTTATAGCGTCGTTATAGCGTCAGGAAGGAAAACCCGACTTATTTTTATATAGAAGATAATTATGTATTTACAAAAAAATAGAATCGTATAGGTTTGTCCGTAGCACCCTAAACACAAACTAATTAAGCTATGCTTACATGAGTCTAGGTGGCATTTCATACTGTTATAGATATTTATTATTATCATTGTTTAATATCCTCCTGAAGTTTACGTTTTCTTACAAGAACTAATAACGGCTACGAAATCAATTGACTTACAAATCTTTGAGTCGAACGACAAAATAGTTCCTGCAGTGAACTTCAGTTACTATTAGCTAAATAAAGCACGAATTTTGTTTTGAACCTTAATATAAAATTTGAGGATATCTGAGGGTGCTGTCCCGAAACCGGAGATGACACGTGTTCGACCAGAGGTGACAGGAAAATGCCTCATTGGACCACCTTACACCGTGGCATTTTTTCACGGAGCTAGCTGGTTGAGGCCTCTAGAGCCTTTCTTTGTTATAAACATAACAAAAGATTGTTTTGGCCCGCACTATAAGGCCGATAATTGACTCGAAGAATATAATAAATTTTAGACCTAATCTTAAAGTAGAAAAACCTATTTTTGACCGTCTAATGTGGTCGTTTTGCCCGATAGCGGCTTTAAACGGTTCGAGTTTTATATGAGCCGTGAAAAATAGTACCCAGTTACACTCTTAAATGTATCTGACTAAATAATTAAACAACAACATTGCAACCCGTTACAACGTACTCATCGTGTACTTCTCATACTCTTATATTTATTTCATTCACATGTCTGCATATACGAGTTGCTTAGCCTCATGTCACGACAGCTATTTGCCTCTGCAATCCAAGATGTTTGTGGCGCAAATGGCTTTCGTCGAGAGCTTCTGATTTATTCACGATACGATTAAAATAAGTGCACGTTGCCGAGGAGATGTATGTTTGCAGATATTTTACCTTTTTATCTTAGGGTGAGGTTTATTAAAGTTCGTTCTTGGTTATAATGTTTGAGTAAGACAAAGGGAAACGATTTTTTAAATTTGAGTAGATTTTTGTATTATGGATTTTTATTCTTGTTAAATACTTCTACTATTTCGCAATAAATGATAAAACTGCCAATGTACATTGTACGTGGCTCCGCTCGTATGGATGTCGATAATCGCGACTTTTGGTCATATAAAAATAGGTACCTATATGATTTTATACACTTAAAATCATCCTTTCAAACCAATAATTAGCATAATGAATCGAAATCTGTTCAATATGTAGTTTTCTTTATTTTAGCAATATGTACATTCAATCAGACAAGAACATAACGTTCATATTTTCGATTCTACTCAGCCGATTGCCATCAAACAAACTGATGATTTTAAGTCGGACCAAGCCGTTTCTAACCATAAAAACCGCATAAAATCCGTTCAGTAGTGTCTATCGCGGTCAAACAGACAAAAAAAATATGTTTTCGTGTTCAATATTGGAATTTTTTCTAAACATATCGTAATTACAGATTCGACTTCTTCACAATTATATAATAGTAGAGAAGATAAGAAGAAAAGAAGATGTCGAAGTTAGTGACGATGTTTGAATATTTGAATGTTTGGGTGTTTGTTATTCAAACACGTTCTAACAGCAGAATTGAAGCTGAAATTCGGTACAGGGACAGTCTGGAACTACATAAAGGTTATCCTTTATCAAGACAAAAGGGCACAGGCAACAGCTATTTATTTAAAAGGCGTTCCTACAGTACGGACTATAATAGTAGAAGCAATTTCGACGCTCATAAGTGCCTACCTACCTACTTCGTGCGCTATTTTTTGATCTAACTGGAACAATCTAAATGCAAATCAGAATCTGCATATCGTACGACTCGAAGACGATATAAGGTTTAGATAAAGAGTTCATCATTGTTAAAAACATGTTGTTTAAGCGAGAAAAGCATCTATCGAAGTCAACGAACTGAAAACCATAATTTCATTCGCCTGGACCTCGGCAGAGTAGAATTTGGACCATCCTAACTCTTCCCATTCGGTGTCGTAGAAGGCAGTTAAGGGATACGGCTGTTTTTCGGATATAATATGCCCTGATTCAACCTTAGATGCATGGCTCGAGTCAATAGTACTCGGAATACGGCAATAGACTCTTCTTCTAACTGTTGAAACCTCGACACGTGTTTCATCTCTGCACGAGGTATTTTCAGGAACGTCTCATCTTCTTTTTGTAGTGTCTTTCCTCCATGTAACACCAAATTCTCTATCTTATATGATAAGTACCTACAAAGAAGAGTAAAAGATGTGGAAATTTATGACATTGTTTGAATGTTTGTATGTCTGTTATTCAGTCACACTCAAATCTCATTGAAATTTGCTATAATAGCTATTGATTGATTTATAGTGATGCGCAAAATTCCCACAAATACCGCCTCCACCACAATCGGTGGAGGTGATTATGTTGGACTTGAACCGACTAAAACACACGTTGTCTATGGGTCTAATTGATTGCGTGAGATTAAGTGTATAAGTAAGACATATCTCTCGCATCCCGGCAGACACGCTGCTTTATATACCGAGTAAATCTTGTTTGAGGGTTACGTAAACGATACCAAAATTCCAAGTTTTCCGCAAAGGTATATTGCTATATTGTTACTAAAGTGTATTGAAACAGCGCAACAAAAATCACATAAATGAAACAAACACTTCGCTACGTAGTCTTGAATGATCCTCTCGGCAGTAAAATGCTAGAACCGCTAGGCTGAAGGAATTTGGAGAATGTAATAAAAGCACGTAGGCCTCGTATAAAAGAAAAATAACCGTAAATCGGTGCGGATCAGGCGTTATACCTATGTATCTACTTACGTAGGTATACCCATAGCTATGGAGGTTTTAACTCACATACTCACATGGGGCAAAAGCTTGTGTTATGCTTTATTAACTTTAATTTTGTATGTGAGAATGTGTTCAGTGTTCTTCGAATAATAAATTTAGTGGATATAAAGCTTCGTATATAGTCATTTTATCATCATTATTTCAGCCATAGGACGTTCACTGCTAAACATAAGCCTTCCCTTTAATCTCCAATCCCACTGGCAGGCTTACGGCTTTAAGTCCGTAAATAAATAAAATAACATTACATTAAATACACATATCTGTTCAAAATAAGGTCGTTTGTGATCTTTAGATACACTTTCTCATACAGGCAGTAAGCTAACTCGATTAAAAAACTCAATTTATGTTTGAAACTTCAAATGGGTGTTCAAAAAGTGTTGTGGACCGCGACTAATTTGCGTGGATAATGTACAAAGAGGCAAAATTAGATTAAACGATGAAACTCTTCTTAATTCTCTGAGAAATCCATTAAGTAAATATGGATTTTGCCAAGATTGGAATAAGTGTATGCCCAGATGGGACTACAAATCACGACCAGCCCCTGTGAAGGGAAGAGTTCTGACCACTGAACTACCAGGCCAAGTTAAAAGAAAATCCTAGAAAAAAACACATAAAACATAAACTCACGCCTATGTCCCCGAAAGGGTAGGCAGAGGTGCTAGCATCCACATTTCGCCAGTTTATGTTTAGGTCCCAATGTAATAGGTGGCGAGCCTATTGCCATTTACCGGACACTTATAAACCTGCAATAAATACATACATAATTTCGAAAAGCATCGAAAAGTCATTGGTGTGTGCCATGGTAAAACCTAAATTCGAACCCGAGACCTCGTCTCAGCAGTCCATTACCCATACTACTAGGCTACCGCGGTACTAAATATTTTGCTATAATGAAAAATTAGAAACAGAAATATTAAATTAGCACCACAATTTGAACGTTCCAGTTTTATTTTATGTAATGTAGAAACACTAGAAGCAAGGGGATTCCACAAATTCCATGACCAGCACGCAATGTACAAATTGTATAGTTTGCTTATGGGTACTAGAGTAATTCTAAACGTTCAGAAACACCAGTACTTGTGTAACAAACTTAACACTATCAAGTCTAAATGTTGTGTTTGCACCAACTCCGCTAGACCGGCAGACCGACAAAGTTTGTACCATGTTCCATGTAGTGGACAATTATAACGTCATCGTACGCAGTGCTCGATCTATGCTTAGATAGCGGAAACTTAAACAATTACGAAGTACTACCACAGTCGACTGCAGTCTCACAATTGAATAAATTATAGTCAACGATTCTATTCAATTGGTCCCAGTTTTCATTGAATTCTATTGGCGGGAAACCACACCAGCAAGTACATTTTCCGCTTCTTACCGCAAACAGGTTATAAGAGAACACTGCTGCCAATAGATTGATAGGTATACATTTTTTTTATTTAATCTTTAAATTTATTTTTATTTAATTTTTTATTTAATCATACATTATATCATATACTAAGTACATACTGGTGTGGATAATTGAAGATTATTTTGAAACTGTTTTCAGCAATATGTGTAACGTTTTGCGAAGGCCTCATTTTGAGATGAGCTAATACATATTGGCACACGAATTAAGGTACTATGTGTTTTTTGAAACGATTATTTTCTTAAAAAATATCGCTCCAAAAGTGCAGCTGCAGTAGTGCTCGGGTCCTTTCCGTGAGTAGCGGTGCTGCCGTGAAACAAATTACCACAGAACGATGCTAACTAAAAATGCCGTCGATTCAGAAGAAGAAGAAGAAAACTACTAGGGGAGTTCAGCTTCGAGTGCATTTCAATTACACCCCGCACACTTACGTACCAATGTGTGCTTTGTATTGACAATAATCACCTCCTTTTGTGGTCCGACTTGGTGGACGTGGGAGGATTTTGCGCACGATAAAAAAAGACAAAGTTAAAATCACAAAATTTTTTTCGATGATTTAATTTATAGGAAAATACAATTGAAATGTCGAATATAAAAACTCCATTATTTAAAATACAGTAAAACTTAGATTTAAGTATAAAAATAGAAAAGTTATATAATATAATAATAATATTAAATTTAATCTTGTCTTATACCAACCATAAACACCCCAAACATTAACAATAAAATGTATCAATAAAAAATAACAAGTTTCTCCATTAAACAATACAAAAAGGATCGGAATTTTCTCAAATCTCCGTCTTGTCCTTGTATAATGAAAGCTATTCATGAATACTACAATATTCTCAACTATATAATATACTTATTCTATAATATGTCATAAATTTTTAATCAAAAATATTAAAACAAATCTTTTGTAAAATAAACAAGGCAATTATTAAAATAATATTTAAAATTAACACAATTATGACGATACAACCACTTTGGTCTAAAAAGTATAACTATACCTACATATATGTAGATCACTACATTCTAAAGCTAAGAGTTAAGGGAAGAAGAAAACAACTGATAGTATACTATACACCCTGCTCTATATAGCTCATCCCTCTTCTGGATCGTGGGCAAAAATGTGATCGGTTTTATGCGCTAAAACCCTAACATGGGCCTAGATGTGTCAGGTTAGCCTATAACCCCAGTAAAAAAGTACAGAACTACATGAAGACACCATGGTTCACACCTGAAGGAACCCATGTCGAAACCAAAAATGGCCCTGGGTTAGCGGAGGCACTAGGCAAATGCCTATTTTACACCTCGGCATCTAAAGATCCTAGACGGCGTGCGTTTTCAGTCGGTTTGAGTCTGATATAACAAAACAATGTAATGATGTGATGCCCGTTAAAGAAATTTGAAGTTATTTTCCTTATTTTTCCTTTAAATCCTATTGTTGCCAGGATCATCGATATTCATACTAGTTAAGTATTTAAACGTTAAGATTTTTAAATTTGATATTGTATTGTATGTAATGGAAATGTGCTTGAAAAATCAATATTAAAGAAATTTTGTGAGAGAAATGACAGAGACTGGTTTTTGTATGTAGTTAGTTGAGCTGAACTTTTGTTAGATCGAAGGAGAAATAGAATGGTAGCACTGAATATCGACCCTGGCAGTTAACATCAACAACAACAACGAAGTGGTGGTAGGCACTTGTACGTCCTAAATACCTTTGCCAATATAAGCTGAGCTTGCGAAATTCAATTTCCGTATTCTAGTATCGATATCCAGGCATTGACTATAACAATATGGATGTACCTAGTGTCCTTTGACATACGGATTTCTAACAAGTAGTTTTGTCGAACTATGTTTGTTGTAGGATTTTAGTATTTGCTGTTTCTTGTTCTTTAAATTTAGGAAAAATAACGAATATAACAAATGCAATATTGTTATGAACCGTTTGGGTTTTTACTCAAAGCATATTTGTGTCGGTCACCGAACATATGATCAATTTCGCTAATCCGTGTCATCTTTTTGTGACACACAGTGCAGTAAAAGTTAGATTCACCTTGTGGCACAATTTTGTTTCGTTTAAGGTGCTCTTCGTATATCTGTCTATACTTTTTGGCCAAGGGATCATCATTTAATGGATCCTCATAAATATATTTTTTTAACATGTGTTTATCATGTTTTCCTTTACCTGAATCGCATTTTTCCTCTTTATGCATATTAATATGGCTAAGGAAATCTTCAATGTTAACATTACATATGTTACAGTAATACAACTCAAAGGATAATTGCTTCATGTTATTATTTTTTAATAAAATATCACACTTATTCACATGGGGAATGCCTTCTACGTGTCTGATAATACTAGGTCTAGACGGTGCTACCGGTATCGAGCATACTAGGCACATCGTGGAATACTCATTTATATAGTTGAACTGTTTCTTATATGCAATGATTTTTGATAGCGTTTTGTCTTTACGTGGAATTATTTTGGATAAGGGTGTTGCAGTGGAAGTAGACGGTTCTTCATGATATGTCCTGATAGTAGAAATAATTGGTTCTGGATAATTTCGGTGCTTCCAACTAATAGCAGTATGATCTGAATCAGTGAGTACTCTTCTATTGCATAAAAGACAATGGCTATATCGCGCGTCCTGAAACAATTATTGGAGTATAAAATTCTTGTAGAGATAAGCTCGACGCTTGTCAGAGTTTTCACCCTATAGGCAAAATGCTCAGGGGGAAATACCATTTACATTAAAACAGGAAACAGTATACGTCAGTTGCTGAATACTATCAAATGGGATACCAGTGGACGTACATACGTTACATCGATGAGCGGCACCATTAATGAAGAGTGCACTCCAGCTATTGAAGTAGCTCACTTAGTGAGTCGTGGATGTCTTGTTCTCTGCGAGAGTGGAGAAGTAATTGCCACCATAAATGGCTATTCCTCAAACGCTTAATATGGGAAACGAGTTCATAACCAAAGTGATTAACGCAGATCTAGAGATAACTGTATTATAGCTCAAGGACTGGGAGTATAGTGCATCCCTGTCAACCCCATCGGAGATGCGTATTTCCAATCTATACAAGACTAAAACGCAGACCATGCAAAATGTTCTTGTTCAGTTTTCAAAATAATGACAATGTCATTCATACGCAGGTACGGGAATTACGAGTATACGTAGGTACTGTTCGTATATAGTTTATTTGATGGATATAAGCACTACACACGCTGCCCCGCGGGAGTGAGCGAAGCGAGCTGGTAGAAATCACGCGTCCCGACGGATAGATTAGCTTTGAAGGGTATGACGGAATTATAATAATGCACGAACGGTAATGCACGAAGTACCTTATATTTGGGAGGCTATGTTATTTTTTACATTTGAATGTAATATTGAAATAGGTAGGTACATTTATGAGAATAATTAATTATGCACACACAACAAACTGCCGACCAAGTATGTTTTAGACAACGCGCAATGTTGGTTCTGTAGTTACCCATGACAAAACACCTACTCTTGAAAAGGTGGGAATTTTTAGAAAATAAATCTTGTATTCAGTTTCACACCTTTGCGTTTTGGCCTAGAGATAAAATGGAAATACGCTTCAATAATATTTATAGTAACTAAATTTCAGCAAGGTTTGGTGAAGAATATGGAATTAGAAATAAACATAAACTCACGCCTATATCCCCGAAGGTGCAGGCAGAGGTGCTAACTCCCACATTTCGCCAGTTTATTTTTAGGTCCCAAATAACATCTTTTTTTGGAAATAATTTCAAATTATCGTTGTAAGTAAAAAACTATAGGTATACATACTCAACTTACCAATATTCTCGCGAATTTGTCATTGATGGGTTGCATGAGAAGTGTGGCATGTTGCTGAGATAATCCATGCTCTTTAAGATAATTTTGTACCCACTTTTGACACAATAGACAATATATACGGTCGCCATTTTTCGAATAACCATGAAAAAAGTCTATTGATATGTACTCTCTATACCCTTTAGGAGTAACAATAACAATCAAGTTACCATCGAAGATTGGAATGTTGGCTGGCAGCTTGTATGTCTCAATGATCTCATATAAATACATTTGAAAATCTCTAACTGTGGTATCTTTTTTATATGGTGGAGATATGATCTTATCATTATCTTTCATTATATTAGTAAGAACTTGAACCATTACGAAGTCGTTATATGTACTATCCGAACCAGTATCTATTACATTACTAGTATCTAATTCACTAGAACCGCACGCACTAGTATCGAATGCACTTGTGTCCTTTGCACTAGTATCGAGCGCACTCGTATCCAATGCACCAGTATCAAATGCACTAGTATCTAATGCACTTGTAGTCGATGCACTAGTGTTCAATGCACTAGTATCCGATACAACATTATACAATGCATTGTTATAGAATACACTATTGTCCTTTGTACTCCTGTACACTACATTATTCTTCTGTATGTCGTTACACAATACATTTTTATCCGATACACTATCATCCAATATAGTAGTCTCCGTTACTATAGTATATTCTGAATCTACTTCACTTTTACAATCATTATCAGTTCTAATGTCTACAATTTCACAGCCGTAAGTGTCATTATCAAATACACTAGTATTCATTACACTAGTTTCGGTAACATTAGTGTCTAATATATTAGTATCTAATGCACCTTCATCCAATACAATTGTACCTTTTGAATCTACTTCGCTATTGGAATCATGATCAGTTTCACCATCACTTTCAGGGCTCTTGTTACTAATGTACATTTCTAAAAACTTTGATGTCAATTGTGCATTTTTAATAGATTTTAAATGGTAACTTGATTCATTATGTTTTTGCTCATGCTTTTCTGCCACTACTGTGCAACAAATTTCACAATAGAATTCATCATTTTCATAATTATTAGAAGTGTTTATATCTATATCAATTTGTTTGGCTACATTTTCTAGAAATTTTCCAGCCAATGTTTTGTAAATGTGATGTCTTTCGCTATTATTATGTTGTTTGTAATATTTTTCAGGAACATTTACATTGCAAATATAGCACAGGTAACTTTTGTATGGCTCTGAAACATTAATTACGTAAATATTAACTTAAGCAACTTTTTAAAATTATAACTTATCAACATCAGAGTTAATGAGATATAATTTTAAATGTTACTTTTTAAATTTCTCACTGTTACTATTGAAATAACGTAAGTAAATTTTTTCTTCCCAATTCTCTTTAGTTACAAAATTATTTAGATGCTTACAGGTAATGGTCTCGACGGTTTAAGAGTGGCACCAGAAAATGAAAAAGCGAGAAGTGAACAATTGACGTCGTATGGACAGGACATACTATGAGAAGAGATGATAGTAATGTTTTGAAAAAGGTCCAAAGTACTAAGTACTAAAGTACAAAGGCCCGAAATAGATGTATGAATGGTATGGAAGAAGATATGGAAAAAAGAGAGTGACTGAGGAAATGACATCTGATAGGAATGTATGGAGGAGAATGACATATAGCGCCGACCCCAATTAATTGACACAAGGACAGGGGAATAGTGATAAAGATGAAACAATGGTCTCAATGTCCAAGATGAATTTATGGTGTTGGGATTGGAAAAGCACCCATGGGTTTTTATAGAACTCAGCAACCTTTGAGTGTTGAAACAGGTGATATCAGTGCGGGCATTCCGTATGCCGTATGCAGTGCTCATGTCACTTGTTTAATGAAATTGACGTGTCTGGGATCGAACCCAGGACGCGCATCATGATCGTACACTAAGCTATCGGTAACGCTACGAAACTTCGAATTTTTATAATGTACCTAGTACCTACCTATCACCGTTTAAGATATTTTATGATGGTATGTTGTTTCAAATTCGAACATCATCTCTATCCTTGCATTAATCCCGGTCGTGTCCGAAGCTGTCACGTCAGAATCCGGGGTCTGCTTTTTCTAGTATAATTGCGTCACAGCGCCAAACTTGAATAGATATTCGTATGGCAACCGGAACTGACGGGTTCATGTGCTTATCGAAGCACCACCAGACTATTAATTCATATTACTCATATACATATAAATATGTATTCAAAATCGCGCAATTTACTGCCACAAAGCAGATTTTGAGTTATTTGAAATTTGAACATAATACAACATAATACGAAGAAAATATTTTAATCTTAAGCTCTAAAATCTAATGTTTAAAGGTTTTTGTTGTAAATTGTGCTACCTACACAGACACACCATACCAAGTCAAATATAAGTTAATACATACCAATAGAAGCCTTTTCTGCCGCCATATTTTCCACATTAATCTGTAATGTGAATACATTTTTTTTATAAAATTTGAATCTCTGTGACTCGAAATATTTTATTTCACATATTTTTATCATTAAAATCACTGTAGTGTCATATAGTCCATTGATAGGAAAATTGAAAACGGTTCGCTTTGACGCGATTCCAACAATAGAATAGTCATAAAAAAATCCATATTAAAAAGCAACTATCGCCGAATTTCCACTTGTCTAGGGGTACTACTACGAGTAGGGGGAATACTACAAACAGTGAGCACACTTGGCCACGAGTACTACAAATAAAAAAAAATTTTTCTAGATAAATCAATTTACAACAATTAATAATGTAAGGGCTCTGAGGCCTAACCTACCCTCACATGTAAGCTGGGGCACTTGCTAAACAACAGACTAGGATATCAGTCTCTGAGGGTTGGAAGGTCAGATGCCTATAGAACTATCTGTCTATGGTCATCATTATCATCATTAGCCTGGGGCAGTTCACTGCTGGAGATCGTCCTCTCCCATAGCACGCCACTTAGCCCAGTCTTCGGCTTTCTTCCTCCACTCCCCGCCAGCTACTCTGCGTATAAGTATTATCGCTCCATATAATCGCAGGGCGCCCTACACTACGATTGCCGGTTTGCGGTTTCCATTCAAGGGTTTATCTACCCCAACGGTTAAATATGACAAGCCTTCCACTTCAGCTTGCTAATGCTTTGTCGATAACTGTAGTCCTGTGATAAATTACTTCGTTCCAGATTCGATCCCTTACAGATATACCGAGCAGCATAGCTCTCTCCATAGCATTACCATTAGTAAATTACAACAACACATGGAGCTGATATAACACAGCTCAATAAAATTATCAATATCCTTTATAGCAGTAGTCAACTATAATATATTTATTTAGTCGAGTTTAAGGTACATTCAAACTGAAAGACGGCAGTGTAATTAATTTAAAATACTTAATAATTTATTTACACACCATTCATAATGGCCCTATACAACATACCTATAGGTTGTAGGCACGAATTGTTGGACCAAAATATGCTCAATATACGCTCTATACGTACGTTGTTCCTGCGGTATTGAAAGAAAGAAAGAAAGAAGAAAGTTTTATTTAGGTCATCACAATGTGTTTCTCATGTAGGTACAACAGTTCGTGGTGCAGGTTATGCATAACCTTCACACTGTGTGAACCCAAATAGGGCTCCATGTCAGCATTGAATGCTACGCTCACGAGAGTATGCACAGCGCTGGTTTTCAGATGGAGCCGGTTGTACGCGCGGTATATACCCTGCCCCAGTGAGGATGTCATTACAATGAGATACAACACAAGTAAAAACTTATTTCGAAAAATAATACATACCTACTTACTTCGCAGACCGGCGAAGTGCCAAATTGATACTGGTGCAATAGGGTTTTGTAGGTTTTGACTAACGCTAGCGGGCACTTTTACGAATTGCAATGGACTGTTACCGACTGTCATCATCAAAATATTCTATTTAGGAGGGTATGTGTAAAATACGATCATAGACTAGAACATTTGGATACGAAAGGGAGGTAAATATAACTTTGATCTCACAGATAAAACAGCTGTGCTGAACTATCTATATAATATCTACTTATGAATGATATAAGTTAGAAAATTAAAAAAGAAGCTAAATAAGTAACAAGTAAAATTACATTCACTAGAAAGGTGCTGATTTTAGTCATTTTTTAATGTGATAAGTGATAACACACGACTGGATGTGGTTGAGGCCGTATTTACAAACGGACCAAACCCGCTCTGGGGCTTTAGCCAAAATGCATTCGTTCCAAATCTACATTCGTCATCGCTCTGAAAATGTATGGAAGTGACATTTGCTGTCGGAATGTCATGTGATCCGATTCCGACAACAAATGTTAGGTACTCCCGTACATTTTCAGAGCGATGACGAATGTAGATTCGGAACGAATGCATTTTGGCTAGCACCCCTGGGCTTCAGACGACCGGACAACGTATCGGACGATTCGATCCCACAGAATATAAAAATGGTTTTCGTGCGTTAGTCTTCATCTTACTTTGTAGTCTGTGGTTAGTATGTTAGATACTTACTTTGTGGTGAAACGGTATTGTATCATCTATGTAAATAATAACGGTTACCTACTTAATAGCATATGGCATGTACCTTACACCAAGTCACTTCACATATTGCAATAAGTCGTTTTTTATAACTAGGACACGTCAATTAGACTTCACCCCGCCGATGGTAAGCTGAAGGCGAAGTCCATCCAATTCAAAATTCAACTTCATAGTCAACTTAACGCTGCCCGCCCAGTCCCAGTCAGACTTTTTGTAGGACCAACAAACGGTTCGATTTTTCCTCCCATTCTTATAACCGACTCAACGCACACGTCCGCCACTTTGTCTGTGGCTATCGAGGGATACGTCCTAGTCCTTCCGTTGGATGCTGCCAACTGTCGGTGAGTAATGTGCGTTTACGCATAAATTCCCGAACGTTCCATTTGTCACCGATAATCGGGTCCGTCGAGATGCACTGATTTTATTTCTGATCGACTTTTTGTAAGTTCCACTGTTGCGAGCAGTACGTTCTATTTTTCTCCTACAAAAAGTCAGTCATCGATTATCGGACGTGGGCGAGCAGCCTAATCTCCATCGCGGCCGTAGCGCTACACATCAAGTCTATGCACCTCGCGGAGATCATCTCTGGGTGTGTCAAATTGAGGGCTCGGGGAAGGTATCCGCCATGTGTGTGTAGGTATACCAAGCATATTAAATTCTCTTAAAAAAGGCCTCGACGTCTTGACTTCAGCCCGGCGCGGTGCACGCCTTCCGAAAACCCGGGACTCCTATAGCCCCGAATATTACGGAAAAGAAAAAATAATAATAATAATAAATCATTTTATTTGATCTTTCACATAAATATTAGGAGGAAAATAATTAACTTAGATAAAAATAACAAGATATAATCCCTGTTTAAAAGAACATTTCGTCACTTAAATTCTAAAATCACTTAAGATCAAATCAATTATTTCGTTCAATTAATTAATTAAATGTAACCACAATAAATGAAGTTCAAGGTGGCCATGTCATGACAACTAAAACGACGATAGATAGTACCTACCTTCCTAACTACTGAGATATATCATATCCTAACAGAAGAAATTCGGGCAATATTGTACGGTTACCGTAGGCGGCGTTTTCTTGACAATTTCAGATTAGCACAATATTTTCCAAATATCTAGTCATAACAAATTGCACAAAATATTTTTAATCTAGTAGGTAAATATTAGAAACAACCGATCAAAAATGAGAAATTTCCAAGTATTCAAGTTTTAAATTACATTTGACATAACTGCTATAGGTATTTATCTATCTTAACCAATTTTCACACTATTCTGAATTTAGTGAGGAACTACCAGAAAAACGACAGTAGGTACTAGAATGTGTGTTATGAGCGGTCTAAACTTATATTCAATCTGTGGCGTTCTTCGAACATATGATCAATTCCGTTAATCTGGTCAAATTCTAAGAAACACACGTTACAGTAAAATTTAGATTCGTCACTTGGCACAATTTTATTTCGCTTAAGGCATTGTGCGTACTTTTGTCTATGCTTTTTGGCTATAGGATCATCATTTAATGGATCCTCATAAACATATTTTTTAAATATATATTTATCACCATTTGCCATTAATGAAAAATATTTTTCCTCTTCATGCATATTCATATGCTTAATGAAATCATGGATTCTACCTTTACATACTTCACAATAATACAGGTCAAAGGATAAAAGTTGCATTTTATTCTTCCGTAATAAAATATTACATTTCTTCTTATGGCGAATTCCTTCTACGTGCTGGATAATAATAGTTTCAACTGGGAATACAGATACTGAGCATACTAGGCACTTCAAGATACGCTCATTTACTTGAGAGAATTGTTTTTTATATGCAATGATTTTTTGTTTCTTAGTTATGGGGTTTACAGTGGAATTGGTAGGTTCTTCATGATATGTGTTGCTCGCAGAAGACTCTTCTGGATAATTTCGGTGCTTCGAACTTACAGCAGTATGGTTGGATGCAGTAATTACTTTAGCATTGCATAAGAGACAGTGGCTATAGTGATCATCCTGCAACAACAAATTAAAGTATGAAGTCCTGGTATGGAAACACGTATTTATACGTTCTACATTTACACAGTAAACAGTATCTAAAACGTACGAAACGATAATTAACTCACCAATATTCTAGCGAATTTGTCATTTATGGGTCGCATTAGATGTGTGGCATGTTTTTGGGAATGTTCATGCCATTTTATATCATTTTGTACCCACATTTGACAAAGTAAACAATACACAAAGTTATTCTTCCTCGAATAGCCATGAAAATTGTCCATCGATATATACTCTCTATAACCTTTAGGAGTAACAACAACAACCAAATTATCTTCCAACATTGGTATGTTGCGTGGCAAGTTGTATTTTTCAATGATATTATCTAAATACATTTGAAAATCTGTAAGTACTGTATTTTTTTTATATGATAAAGATGAGACATTATCATTGCTTTTGCTTGTTGCTTGATGCTGCTGATCTGACTGAGCAAATATGTTATACGCACTTTGGGTAGATTCAACGTCGTTATTTATGCTTACGTGTGCGATCTCTTGCGTAACATTATCACATTCACTTGTAAATTTAGAATCTTTGATTTTGAAAAGATTATGAGCTCGAACGATTTCAGTATCGTGCGTATCATTATCAAATACTCTAGTATCTAATACACTAGTACGTTCTGAACCTACTTCGCTTTTGTTATCATTACGAGTTTCACCATCACTTTTTGGGCTCTTGTTGTTAATATACATTGCTAAAAATTTTGATGTTAACTTTACATTTTTAGTAGATTTCAAATGGTAACTTGATTTCTTATGTTTACGTTTACGTTTAATGGACACTACTGTACAGCAAATTTCACAATAGAATTCATCATTTTTATGTTTATCTGAAGTGTCTATATCAATATCAATTTGTTTGGTTACATTTGCTAGGAATGCTCCAGCCAATTTATTGTGAGTCTGATGTCTTTTGCTCTCAATATGTTGTTTGTAAAATTTTTCGGGAACGTCTACATTGCAAATATAGCACGGGTAACTTTTGTAGGGCTCTGAAACACAATATAATTTAGTAAGTAACTTTGTGTCCGTGTGCTTGTCTGTCACCTACGTAGTATAAAAAAAAAATACCAAGTCAAACACAAGTTGATACATACGAATAACAACCTCTTCTTTCGCCGCTTCAGGTGCTATTCTCACTTGGTATAATGCTGAATCTTCAGGTGGTGCTGACCATAATGGAAGCCTTTTATCAGTGGGCGTTAATAAATGTTTTTTCAAGAGATTGAAGTCTAAATCATCCAAAGACAATACATATGACTGATCAGGAATGTTAAATCGCAACATTTTGACCTGGAATTTATAAAAAAATATATATAGACAAACTGTTGTTTATAGCCTGTGGTGTTGCAGTAGAGAACGCGATCGCTACGCAGGAGGCGCGGCTTCGAATCCTATGTTATATTATAACTAAGTAGGTACCATATCTATCTATGTATGGTAGGTACCTACGTTGCGTAGTTATCTAGATAGGTATCTACTAGCTTATTTAATTGTAAAGTGATCATGTGTCGTGTCTAGTAATAGTACCTAGATAGTCATTCGAGATACCCACTCACCTATTTAATATTACTATTACTATTAGGGCTATATTAGGTACCTACACAGGTAGGTAAAGAAAAGAATTTTGTTTTTTGGAATCCTTGTCTGGTTGTCCACAATGGACGCAAAAAGTACTCAACGGATTTTGATGCGGTTTTTTTGTTTGAAAGAAAAAGGTCTTGGTCAAACTTAAAATCATCATCATCAGCAGCCCGCAGCAGTCCCCTGCTACTTAAAGAGCACTCCTATGACTCGCCACTTAGCCCGATCTTCGGTTGGTACTCCTCCACTCCCCACCAGCTACTCTGCGTATATCGTCACTCCATCTAATGGTAGATCGCAGGGCACCCTACACTAAAGGGGTCATTTAAAAAGAGATGTCGCCGGGTCTGCTGGGGTGCGAGAGATACGTCTTGAATAATCTTACCGCCGGCAATCAAGGACACATAGACGGCACACGTTTTAGTCGGTTCGAGTCCGACATCATTTCCTCACACCTTTAGGGGGAGATGGTAGGTATCCGTAGGGAGACTACGCATGATAAAAAAGGGCGCCCTACACTACGTTTTCCGGTTCGTGGTCTCCACTCAAGGACCTTCCTACTCCAACGGTTACATGACCTGCTCACTGACACTTTCGCTTTCTAATTCGTTGAGCTATGTCGATAACTTTAGTTCTCTGGCGAATTACCGAAATACCGAGCATACCTCTTTCCATAGCACGCTGAGCGACCTTGAATTGGTGGAACAATCGTACCGTAAGGCCACGTCTCAGCTCCGTATGTCATTACAGGTAGAACGCACTGGCAACTTAAGACAAAAGTCTATAAGACTTTTGTCTTAAGTCTTAAGACACGACGGCGAACGGCGACGAGAACACTTTACGAAGCTTTCCAAATGCGGCTCAGCGCAATTAGATTTTTCTTAGAAACTTAGGTACTTACGTTTGTTTAATCACAATCGGTTGGGTAGAACTGGAGATACCTACGACGAAAAGTTTTGTTAACCAACATTCACACGCGTAAAACCGCGGGCGGAAGGCTAGTAAAATAATAGGTAATTACTTTTTATTGTTACCTATATTAGCGTAGGTACCTAAGTACCTACCTAGGTATTAAATCACATTTATTAAACTACTTTCGTCAGGTTTGAGAGATAACTACAGACAATACATAAATGCTTTCCTAGCTTGATGTACCTACTTACTCACATCTTAGGTAGGTAGGTAGGTACATTATCATAAATTCACATTCGACCGTTTGTACCTATGTTGTAAATTCATAATGCCAACTGTGAGTGAATGTCATCGTGAATATATTATGCAAAATAATATGTTGATTTCCTTACTTGTATCAATTACGTAGGAAGGCTAGGATCAGTAGCATCCTAAACTAAATGAATCAGTAGGTACGTTAGCACCTATGATTTCGTATTTCACAGACAAACAGTGAACAGTCAAGAACACAAAGTTATGAATTTTAAAACTTAAAAACAAAACAATGAATGAAATTGAATGACTTATAGATTAAATCTATGACACTGACCTGAATGACGTTCTTGTCCGTCTGACCACAAATAGGGTTGCACTAATACTATCGATTCCTCACTATTTGTTTTCGACACTTTTGTATTTTTTCTTAAAAATTTTATTACTGTTATCGGATTTTTTTAAACAATAGTCGAGTTTACTTAGTGCAAATAGCACATACCTACATTAAAATAAATGCGTTATACTGTAGCACATAATACCTAAGTACGTTGCATTAGGAACATCACGTAAAGTTGAATAGCCAATCTTCCAAATTGAACACACTTGAGATGTAAGTGACACATTCTATTCGTGCACAAAGAGTGCATGGAGAAATTCTTCTATCGAATTGACGGCATTTTTAGTTGCCATCGCCATCGTGGTGTAGTAGATAATTGGTTTTAAGGCAGCGCCGCCACTAACGGAGAGGTCCCGAGCACAAGTTTCACCCTTCGGGCAGGTTTACCTACCATATATCCCCTCCTATGGAAATAAAAAGATGGTGCCAATAGTTAAGTTTTTTATCAGAATGCATGTAAATTCATGATAGTATTTACCAACTCAGTTTAGATACTTTTGCAATTTCATGAACGTGTTTGTACACATGCCTAGGCTTGCACAGTTATCAATTGAACATGTATGGCTACTATTACAATGTGGACAACGGGCTGTGACACTTCGGTAGGTACTTGCTGACCAACGGCTCTGCTCTAGCGGAGACTTTCTTCTCGGAGGTGGTAGCACTCGCGCCAAAACAAATCAATGTAAAGGTAGAAATGCGAGACTCCTAGCTTCAAAGTATTCTGGAGGAAGAAGGGTAGCAGAAGGGGAAGCGGCTCAGGGTCCAAACCATCACAAAACAAACACATTTATTGAGAATCATAAGTAAATTTATTTATAAAAAGATTTAAAATTAAATGGCATACAATTAGTAAACATAATCTAATATCACACATAATAATTCCGACAATAACAAACAATATTGTATCTATCAGTGATACAGAAATTTCAGTTATGCTAAGTCATTACAGCAGCTTCATTGCGGACATTGACAAAATTGAGATATCTCTTCGACCAATGAAATCGCTGAAAAATGATGTCAAATGACCGAAACAATACAATATAGACATCTCATCAACTTAATTAATCGTAGAGAAGCGAATATTATGTCTACGCCGCCATGCTAGCCCTGCAGGTATTTAAACTATTATGGTCACTAACATTAAAAAGTTTCAGGGTATTTACCAGTTTGAAAACCGGCGTGATCCGGTCTGCGTCAAAATAACCATAGACATCGCAAGAGGGTAGATGAATATAATTATTTACTTTCGCCTGTTTTACGATTAACTGCCAGTACTTTTGTTTCTTTATAATCATGGTGCATGTGACAGTTCCGAAGGAACGTCATCTCAAAACAAAATACCTACACACTAAACTTACGTCCTAATAGTGGTTTGATATAACTACCACACAACTTACAATATCCGTTTAAAAATAATTGAAAATACCACTTAATTAATCATATCACATTAACAGGACGAATATTATTGAATTGATCTATATACTTATCTATAACTAAGGTTCAGTCAGTAAATGCAGATTATGTCTCAACTAAGAATATGATTGTCGCGCGCTTTCGTGTGAAGTTAAATACCTTTGATAAGGGTATGTATGTATGTAAAGACTAAAAACACATTATTGACATGAAAATGTGTTACAACTGTCAGTACAAAATCTTGAATCCTTATTTGAAACACGCAGCAAGTCTTTATGGCACATTTTACGAATTAAAAAATAATTTAGGGTGTCCTTTGAGGATAGGACGGAGTGCTGCAGTGTCAAAAAAGCTAAATTTCACCAATCATAGAATATATCAAATAGACCTGCGTGCGCCCGGGCTACATTTCTCATCACTACTTGAGTGATATTACACAATAATATAATTATTATAGATATAATACATATATTATTATCAAAGTGTCCGTAAATAGTCCACATTAATATTAAACAAGTCAAAACATGAAATAGTCAAGTCATAAAAAGAAATCGTACAATAACAAATCTTGTATGCGATTTTAGTACTACAAAATACACTATCACTATTTAAATTGGGCATAAAACGCCATGGAATGTAATTTAAATACTGCTGCAACATTAAAATGGCGGTAAAGAATCGTCTTTCTTTAAACAAAGGAATATCGACATCCGATAAGTGACCAAAATAACTTATTCTATTAATCAGAGATTCGAAAGACAGGAGTCTACTGACGCACAACAGCACGCAAGTGGTCAGCTGTTTGACAGTGAACATCACGTCAAAATCGGCCTAGCTATTTTGCAGATTACCTTGAGCAAACAGACATACAGAAAAATGCACTTATGTATTAATAAAAAAAATTATTATTTTAAAATTAGATATAAAGAGACACTTTAATTTTGTTTATTTGTATAGTTAATGAAGATGTTGTGCTCTAACTATAACTAATCATAAAACTACATATAATGACACATTGAAATCTCTTTAATTAATTCAACTTATAACTTATCCTAGTCTAATACCTATATACTCCATTTGGTTAAAAGGTAAACAATGTTGTGGCAACTTTTTATAAAAACACATGTTGAACAAATAAACTAAGCTAACTAATTGGCTAACTAGTGATTCGATATCGATATTTAGTGTTTATAATACGTTTCTAAGCAGAAATGTATTTTTATACTGAGTTTTTCATCAAAACTTATTTAAAAAACATACTAAGATTGTTTACGTTTTTTTAAGTACCTAAACAAATGTACAATAAGTATGTTTCATAAAAAATATACTTGATGCCACAAACTGGCAAACAAAAAAAAAACTTAAAAACTTAACCACTTCATGTGATTATGGTTTTATAAAATTAATCATCAGATTTTTATTAAACATGAAGAAAGCTGGAAATATAATGATTTTCAGAAATAGTTGATACAAAGATATTGTAATAAAACATAATAAGCACACACGGCCAAAGAAATATCAGTACAGGTTTATTTCTTTGTGGTGTACCTACCCTGCGTACCTAACATTTTGGCTGCCTACACGTTAAACATAAGTACAGTAGGGCTACTATCACATATTCTAAGCGTTTGTCGAGAAAGCGAATGGAGTAATACACAATATTCAACTCCATCCCTTCTCCATTCATTCCTGGGACACGAAAACAAACTCAAGTCAAGGTATGCCCACTGTAATTTATTTTACTATGTCAGAAATATTCAATTTAAAACAAATCACAATTAGGTTCTATACAATGGATTATAGAATACAAAAATATTTGACAGAATCACACTTACGTAATCAATAATCATTAATCAATGATTGATTAATGATATGTCTTAGGTATTGATTAATGACTATATGAAACCACGTGCGAACTGTCTCGACTTTTCACAGGCAGCAATAACTATTAATTCGATAGCTAACAAACGTGTATAGTATTATCCTCTAAAGATTATGTATTATCAAAATCGGTCCAGCCGTTTGTATTATGCGTTTCAAATGACTTTATAACTGTCATAATGACATTTTGATTCGGGTTGGTAACTTCGGTTTTCTTAACAAAGAAAACTATTATTATAATTGCTAAAAAATATGTTATGTACTTAATGATATAAAAATAGACTAAGTAATTGACATTCGCTGATAACACATATCAACCTATCGGACATGGAAATTCTGTACAAAAATCGGCAAGTAACTAGGCAAGAACCGTCAGCGCATCTGAGACGATTTTTGGGTCTCTTTTGCGGTAAAGCAGACATGATTCAAAATAAATGACGTCATTCTGGTGAATGAATAGAATAATGACAAGGACTTTTTGTGCCTCTAATTGTACGATGCGCGAACTTACCGCAACTACTACGAAAACTTGCCAAGTTAGATGCCGTGCACTATATCAATTTTGATAAGTACTGAGTGAAGTTGCCGCGAGTGATTAACTTCTCATTTGAAACGCATACAATGTTATGAGTATGAAAGATAACAAATTTTATTCATTGTCACTTTCATGTAATGCTGCCCGCATTACTGCTCTCATTTTCCTTTGCTGCGTCCTGCTTTGTTTACCCCGTACAGGTTTAGATGTACTAGGTATATTTTGGTTGTCAACTACTACGACCTCAGTTAATTTGTTTAATGCCATACCAGTTTTTCTCCTGTGGGATTTACCTTGAACATGCATGTCCATGCCATCTTTCGGCACATGCACTTGGCATGTGTTGCAAAACGTAGATTTATCCCGTTTGCGCATATTATTAGATTTGTTGGCTGTGGAATCAGCCTTCTTACTCATAATCGTTTTCAATATTTTCTTATGTTTTGGAGCATTGACATGAGCTATGAAATTATGTGTGTCTATATGTACATCACAAGAAGAACAATATGTTTTGTCATCTTTCTTTGCATCTTGTTCTGAAATTAGTACTAATTTTTCAATAATAAGTTCATCCAATGTTTTATTGGTACGTTCAAATTCGTTTAGCTCCTGTCCTGGACGGTGAAGCATCGGGGATTTCTTTTTCTCATTTTTCATATGTTTTTTACCTTTGGTATGATTTATGTAATTGTGAGCATCTATACTTATATTACAGACTTTACAAATTGTTTTATCAAGTTTAATTTGTTTTATTACGTGCTCCTGTTTGTATTTCATGTGATTGGGATTATTGAATGTGTGATTGAATTGAGAAAGTACAGCTTCATTGCATAAAAGGCAATGCCTTCTCTCAAAAGGTGGTAGGTACCAATTGCACCTGTTTATCTGAAACAATAGGAATACATTACACGTAATTAATTTCCTGACGAAAGCACCGCATAGCAAGGAATCGTGTGATATTTACTTAGCTGCTACATTTTCGGTTAGGGAATTATTTTCGGTAAACCATTGGTTTACTAAGTGCCCGACTGGCGGCAATAGGTTTACCCCCTATTACGTGGGACCGAAAATCATGGTTGGCGATATATGGGTGTTTAATTACACCTCTGCCCACCCCTTCGGGGATTATAGGCGTGAGCATATGTACAGTATTGAAATATTTATCTCCTATTGGGAAAACTAATACCAGTGTACCATAGCTTAAGAATGTTATGAACATTATACTTATCTTTTGTGCTAATCATTACAACGACATTAATAAGTAATCAATTCATATTCTATGACATACAACACCAAAAATAAGCAGAGCTTAACTAGTTTCTGTTATGGAATCTTGAAAGTAGATAAATATAATTAGGTATTTTTTCCAACACTCATCCAGAAACACACAGACCAATTACAAATATACATATTCATGTATACACATTTTTACACTGAGTGGGAATTGATCCCATAGAAGTCGAATGTTCTACTGTACTACCAAAGAGGCTAGGTGCAGCAGTATTATCTCAAATAACTAACCATAAATGGAATGCAATGTGCATTGTAAAAGGAACCCGCACACACTCAAGCTGTGGAATTAACTCGAGATATTCGAAGCAACTACAATATGGTGTTCTTAAAGCAGGGCATTCGGTTTTTACAAGGTCAGTAGCATGAGTGTGACACGTCTACTGTTGCCTACATTCACAGTGAAGGTGACCACTTTCTATCATGTGGGCTGTCTGCTACTTAAGTGGTATAAAAAGAGGTTACTTACCATTTGTCTTTCAAAGTTATCATTCAGTGGTAACATAATACCAGTTATATGTTTTGTAGAAGTACTATGCCGTTTTAAACCTTTACCACCTGTCCACGTTTGACATACTTGGCAAAATACAAACTTAGACATTCTCTTATAACTGTGGAAAGCATCAAATGAGACTTTTTCTTTGTATCCTTTAGGGGTTTCCACGATAACCGAATTCGTGGTTATAATTGGCATTTTTAAATTCTGTTTTGATACATCCAGTTTTAGGTACAATTTAAAACATAACATCAATTCTTTGCGAGCTTTTCGTAATTCCTCCGTTGTTGGTTCTGATGTTATACAATCTTTAAAATCAACAACACATGCATCAATATTAACCTTTTCAAATTCAGTGTCACTATCAACTTCTTCAAATTCATTCTCAGAGAGAATGGTGGGACTTAAAAGTTCTGTGCCAATAATGTCTTCATCTTCACTTTCATAATCACTCTGAGCCGCTTTCATGTCATGAAAACGTTTTACCAACCAATCACTTGCGTCTTTAATAGTATACATTTCATGGAAACGTTTCGTTAGGTTTTCCTCTTCAATAGCTTTCAAATGTGTACTTGATTGATTATGTTTCAGTATACACCCCACTTGGACTAATTTGGAACAAGTTTCACAATAGTATGCACTTTCCTCGAAATCAATACAAATGTCTTCAAGATTGACTTTAACATAACGTGTGACATTCTCTAGCATTGTCTTAGCCAATTTGAGATAAATCTTATGTGTTTTGCTCTTCAAATGCTTTTTATAACATGTTCGGGGAACTTCCAGATTACATATATGGCATGTTGTAACTAATTCTGAAGCTGAAAATAAGAAAATTATCTTAGGGATAATATTAGAATAGACTAGGTACCTACTAATAAAAATAATATGCTATAATGCTCTCCTTACTAGACAAATTTTGCCTAAAGGAATTATTCAAAATGCGAATAATATAAAGCACTAGTCGGTAGGCAAGGTAAGGGTGTTTTAAGGTAGTGTCCAACATGTTTTCAACCATTTGATATTAGTGATACCATACATATTGCTTCTGAGGTCCTGGTTGTCATAGGAACATCTATAGCAGTTGTTCCTGGTAGTTGGGAGCTAAAAAGCTAAAAAGTGCAATGAAAGTCCAATAACTGATCTCAAACTGCAGTAATTCAATATTGTCTATATCTGTAGGTTGTAGATGCATTATGGCAGTTACTTCACAGAAAATATCGAAGTTCAGCCACAATCAGATAGAACTGGAAATGTGGACCCCGTACATCAAAAAAGTGATGAGTTCAGATGAGCAAATTTCCTGACCGTAGAAATGCCAGTAGCTGTTCTATATCCTAAATATCTTTAACATACCAATACAATAATCTTCATCATCCAGTTTTGAATGTAACTCCACTTGCCAGAGTGTAGATTCTCCATTCATTTCTGACTTCGACCATAATGTTTTGACTTCATCGGACGTTTTTTCTGTATATTTGCGTAAAAAATGAGAATCCAAGCTGTCTAATGATATGACATATTGTGGATCAGATTCTGTTGATGGGAGCATTATGACCTGTAATGGTAAAAGCATTATTAAGATATTCATTTATATTTTACTTAAAATGAACACACAACCCCCTGACAGACATTCAACTTAAATAAACGTAAACAATCTTGGTGCGTCTTTTTAATGTGTTTTGTTTTAAAACTCAGTCTAGAAATAGATTTCTGCTTAGAAATGCATTTACAACACTAAAATCCGTATTGAACCACTAGTTAGTCAGTTAATTAGCCTAATTTATTTGTTTAACATGTTTTTCTTATAAAAAGTTGCCACAAGATTGTTTACCTTTATTTAAGTACCTAAACAAATGGAGTATAGGTGCCCTACCTAAGTAATATGAGTTACTGAAATCTATGTAACCAAGATTAGGTATAATAGGGCGTTGTAATATAAAATTTGGGGCCATTTCTACTGTGCATTAAATATTATCTTGAGGGATAATTCAATTATACTCATCCCTTATATTACGTTTTAAATGCATCTTAGAATACTGAAAAAGTCAGCATTCCAGACTAATTACATTACTAAGAGTATTAGATAAATCAAATAATTTATTCTTGTTGCAGAATTGCTGTGTGTTAAGTTACTGTGGAGTTAAGAAGAGAGAAGTAGCGGTAAGTTTCTGAATGTAAAATTTACTTGGATTTACCTGTATGTAGGTTTAAAATTTCATGATTATCACACATAATTATGATAGAAATGAAACATATTTATGAACTATGAGTAAAGTGTTGAGTGCCCAGGACCCAGTATGAGATCCTAGTGTCTGTTCCCTGACCTATCCTATTTCCAAAGTTTTGACATTGTTGGCGGTGAGACAATGGATGCATGGTTTCACTGCCGTGTATTATTTTCTACATGCCAATGCTTCTTGAATCTACTCCTAAAGCGACGAGACTTTTTTTCCATCTGTTGCGGATGCGAGCAATACCCACACGATATTTAAGCGTGACAGTGGTCTCAATGCATATGTATGTAGGTATATACAGTGTACCTATTTTATCTCTGTGATACGCAGCTCTTCTATGAAACTCATTTTAGGTACGGCCATGTTACGCTACGCTTCGCAGCCGTATAAATTTACTTACTCAAAGAACAAAGAAGTAGGTTACCTACTTCTTTGTTCTCTTTTGGAAGTATTTAAGGCAATAACAATGAAATAATTATAATTGTACATTTAAAATCATAATAAATTTGATGACCAGCCCAGCAGAAAAGTGCAGTTCAGCAACTTTTTAAATATCACAAAAATAATAACATGTAGATAGGTATAATGCGACTTTAACATTAAGTTTGAAACTTACCTCTTCAGTAGAGTTATCCTTGTCCATAATCTCCATTGTCCTGGTAAGTAGAACTTACTTAAAAGTTTGCGCGAAAACTTTATAAACTTTGAAATCTTTATTTATAACCGCTAACAATTTTGATGACGCTGTACCATAGATTAAGGGAACAATAGACAGTTGAGCAATCAACATCAGCCGGTCATGATCGCATCGACATCCGGAATGAGGTAGAAGCGGGGGGGCTCAAGCCAAGCCAAGCGAGTATAACTGCAGTGTTGTACAACAAAGAAAAAGATATCAACAATGGCATCGCACGCGCACCATTCATTATCACAACACAAATTCTGACATTATTGACATTAGTGACACTGATGACACTAGTATAGACTGGAATAGACTAACGATATACTTTTTAAGGCATTATCTGACATGGTAACTAACAAATCAATGACCTTTATGTCAAGTCTTATTTTATTTTGAATTAAAACACTTTATTCACTTCACCATTGAACGAATGATCGATCGAGAACGTCGATGATGATGATGATGATGATAATGACGGATGATAGTGACCTAAGTAGTGGAGACTTTATTAGACGCTACCTTTTTCCCCATTTGGACGTACATCACGTACGACGACGTGATATACATATAAACCTTCCTCTTTAACCATTATATTTATTGAAACAAACCGCATCAAAATCCGTTGCGTAGTTCTAAAGATTTAAGCATACAAAGCGACAAGATAAATAGGGAACGAAAACGCGACTTTATTTTATACTATGTAGTGATAGTGATAGTGATAGTGATAGTGATAGTGATAGTGATAGTGATAATATTAATATGTAGGTATTTATCTGTATATCAGTATTTAATGTAAGTAATAAAAAGAACATTTTTCAAAACCAAAGTTCTACTTTCTTTTCTATACGACTGTACCTACTATTTACGCAGGTAACTAAAGTGTCTAAAGAAAATCGCGTCCACAATCAAAAGTACCTATCCAAAATGTTTATTTGAAATCTTAAGTCGAAATTATGCTTCAAACATACACTGAGCTCAAAATTACAGCAAAGTTGAAATATGGAAGATGAAAGCAAAATCCTTCACAAATAATTTATGGTAAAAGTTTTGCCTTATATTTCTTTGTTTACTATAATTAAGTAGGTATATGTGCGTAGACAAAATATAAATCTGTTGTCTTCTAGCATCTTGGTGCTTTCTGTTTATTTTCCATATTTGTGGGTAGGTATATAAGTTCTTGTATGCTTCTGCGTCGTTAGCAGGTGAGACTCGCAGGAGCATCGACACTCATATGGCAAGCGTCGTCGTACTGTCACAGAGATTGGAGAGAGTGAATTATAATTTTTGTGCCCTACACACACAAAGACATAAAATTGTCCGCGGTCCAGTTATGTGCACCCGAAAGAGATCGTAGGAGTAGGGCGAGCATCTCATACCTAAGGTTCGGCTCGTTTTAACCAAAATTGTTGGTAAGGGCTTGAGAAGGAGGTGGGATAAAAGTGCATCGTAATCGTACCGTCTCTCCTCGTTTCATGACTCGAACTTACCTTATAGCTAGAAAAAGGCAATTTACACAGAAATGGCACGCAGGCAGGCATGACTCCGTAGCCAACCGCAATCCTCAGCAGCACATACAGCAGCTTACCGTAATGTAGATAAGAATGTGATAAAATTGATTATTGTTTATTTCATTGCGGTTTTTATATGGAGCCGTTTATCTGTATCGACATTTAACAAGTAATGCACTTCACGTTATACGACTGCACAATTATAATAGGTACTTAGTTCAAAAAATTAATAGAATGTCAGTCGCATTATTTTTTTCACACACATTATTTCAAATTACTTGTTAAACTTGAGAAGCCGCAAAGATTAAAACAATAAACAATTTATCAATAAAAACAATAAATTTATTATTCAAGCCAATTTCACGGTACGCTGTAGGTGTCTGCTATAATAGGTTATAGTTATAGGCTTTAGTTTACGTATGCGGTCGGCTACGAAATCATACCTTAATCCTTGCCATTTCTGTGTGATTCATGTCTAACCTTAGGTATATTTCTACCACACTATATCTACAGCATTAACAAGGTCGATAAAGAACAATGGGTAATTTTGTATGGAACCCGTACCCACTTTGTAGCATTTTAGACTAGGTGTAATTTAGAAGAGGCCTAATTGAGTAACTCGAAAATAAGTGAACGAATGAATGAATGAATGAAAGACCGAAGTTATGATAACTTCTTTGTAACATTTTCAATTGCCAATAATCGCACTTTTTCTGCTTTTTGGACTAAATAAATAGGTAACTAGTCATTTTTTCTGTCTTAGGAGAGCGATATAGCTTCCTATCATTGGTTTTTGGAACAGAAAAAATATCAAATAAGAACTATCAATCTTAAATAGCACAGTTTTATTAAATTGTATTGTTACTTTCAATGATTATATCATCCCAGGCACTTGCCGGACCTACGAAGTTAAATAGGTGCCTGCCAACACCTAAGTACCATATTATGCTAATAGTATGGGCACAAGCACCTAGAGTTCTCATACCCGTCATGCAGGAGCAATAATACGCTTCGATGGCTTCTCTGCCCTGGACATTAACCTTGATTAAAATATATGTGTAATATATTTTATTTGACACGTGCCTCGATAATATGCGGCCTCTTATTAACGAGCAGTTTTCGGTTACTAGCCCATGCTGCGACATTCTAGGGCTACGGCTCGAAGATACCTCAATATTATATTTACCATCTCCACCTCGCAAATGCTCGGCAAATCAAATCAAATCAATCAAATCTCCATCAATATTATATACCGCGTTCACCTTCCATTTTTTGAAGCAGATGAGTAATAATAATAATCCAATCGTACAGTAATACACTGAAGTCCGTTGTGAAATCCGAGGTTGTAAATAAAAGTAAGAATAAAATAAACTAAGATATGCGCGAGCGCTCAAAATCAGTTCCTAACAGGTACTAACTACTGATGACACACCGACGCTAGCACAAAATAGTTCGAACTACCCACCTAATCGATAAAATAAAAAAAAAATTGAACGTGCGTGGGTCGATTTTACTAAGGATTTTCGGTATTTTCAACATCAAATATCTTTTTTCCTACATAAGTTACAAAGTTGCTCCAATACAAAAAATATCTACGTTTTCAAAGACCTTTCGAATGGTACCAATTTCAACTTGCTACAAACTGGGTACGTTCTGACCCATGTCCTTTAGCAATATCGCCGATGTGGTCTGAATTGTCTTTATTCATGTGTCGTCTAATGCGGAATGACCGTTCGGTACCGTACAAAGTTAATTACAGGGGTCGACGGTAATTAGGTTTCGGACAAACGGCTATTGGAGCGCCTACAGTGTCCACCCGTGATCATTGTACCGGATGTAGGTGGTATAGGTAAAGGCACGAGTTATGGACCCAAAATGTGCTCTATATACGCGTTTGCACTGTCTTTTGATGATTGCACGGGGTACAACAGTGGTAAACGAGCTTAAATCTGTCAATCATAGCCTACGGTCTCGTTTCTCTCGCGAATTGGATCCACGATCCATAGGTCACGGTAACCACTTACCATCAGGTGGGCCGCGTGCTTGTCTGCAACTGAAATTCTATAAAAAAAGGTATATGTGACGCTGGCATAAGTTCAAATAACAAGATTTTACATTTTAGAAGTTTGTATAAATTATCCGATTCAATCTTTTAAAGTCCTTGGCGAATCTTAACATCTAGTTCACCTTTAGATCTGTCAAGTCCTCTTCACTCAATGTATTCGTTCCCAGACGCTCCTAACTTGTCAGTACGTTCTACTCATAGGTAACTAAGGTCTTGATGAAATTAAATTTTGTTCAAGTTTCTCTTAAGAGCTTTACGGCCAATTTACATGTTATGAATAACTAGTTACTATCATTTAGATATTCAAACGAAATTCTCAGAGCATTGCGAGAAAACGTTTCAATAGCTTATGTTTTCACAACTCCTTATAGCAATTCGTTTTAACAACGTTCTCGTGGAAATAGACGGGAATTTCGACTGCAGTGTGAATTTTGCAGAAGTTTATTAAAAGTATACACCCACTCGAGGTGTGCTGTAGATCGATTTGAATGTCTTTGTGCAAGTTTGGCTGCAGGATGCCAAAGAAGCGGGACGTTAGCAGAATGCGAAATTGGAAGTGTGAAACAGACACAAAACACTTTTCTGACGTGTTCAAATAGAATCCGGAGGTCAATTTAGTGACTTCACATTTTCAAAACGTATGATTTCAATTCGATTAGAAAAAAAATCAATCCTACCTATTTACATACATACATAAACTCACGCCTATATCCCCGAAGGAGTAGGCAGAGGTGCTAGCACCCATATTTCGGCAGTTAATGTTTAGATTCCAATGTAATAGGGGCAAGCCTATTGCCATTAACCGAGCACTTATAAACCTGCGATAAATACACACATAACATCGAAAAGCATAAGAAAGTCATTGCATGGTGTGTGCCATGGTAAAACCTGGGATCGAACCCGAGACCTTGTCTCAGCAGTCCATTACCTATACCACTAGGCTACCGCAGATCCTACCTATTTATTTATTTATTAAATTGTGGTACATAATGTTTTACAGAGGTCTTAAAATGACAAATAGGTTTACGTTTCCGAGAGGTGTATTAAATATTCAGTAGTCGTTTAGTATTGAAATCGCACGTTTGAAAACGTAATTTACTGAAAGGGCCTTTAGTATGGAAAGTGCCAGCCCTATTAGCGCTAGGGGTGTGTGGACAGCCATGCGCATCGAAAACACTCGCTGCGGTTCAATTTAGTTGTTGCCACATGCCCGTCGATTTCCATGTGCTGGACAATTTTTCTACGTCAGCTTTGATAGATGCTCGGATGGTGCCAACATTGTCTTTTTTATTTGGAACTGTGTGCACACATTTTGCATTGGTGAAATGTAGCACAACGGGTTGCGATTTATTTGTTTAGAAAGTGTCACATGTGTTGGCAATAACGTTTATTCACACTGCACTCGTACAACCGATGTTAAAAGGCTAGTTGTCAAAACGAGGTGAACTATGATTACTTTTGGGTCGATATAATATGAACATTTTATGGTTTATGGTTCTAGTTTTTTTATTACTACTTAGGTGGCCCACCTGATGGAAAGTGGTTACCGTTATATGGCCTATAGACGTTTGCAATATCAGTGGCGTCACATTCGTGCTGCACATATAGAGAAGAAGGGGGAGGGAAAAGGGAGGAGAGAAGGTTAAAAGTGTCTCTGTGTTGTCAGTGCAGAAGACAAAGAAGGGTTTTTCGGTCTTCCCACAAAACCTCTCCACTGAGCTCTAGCTACCCTACTCACCGCCTGAAACACAACACAAGGTTATTATCAGTCGCGGTATTCTGTTGGGTGGAGGTACTTCCCCAGTCGGACTTCTCAATTAGGACGGGAAATACGGTCATGTTCTTCCTCCATCAATAATCTAGATATATTCAATATCTATGACTAATTTCATAATTTTACCAACAGAACAGCTATAAGAAAATATATTAGAGTGGGGAAGGAACCCAACCACTCACCCAAGGTTTAACAATCCCTACGATAAAAGTAGCAAAATATCACTAATTATCATAGAAAGGAATACCAATCTGCACCCCTCAAAATAAGTAGAAAGACTTCTTACCCGAGGATTTTTGTATGTGCAATATTCCGCAAGTGAGAAGAAAAAACCTCGATACGTGTTTCTGCCAAGTAACGCCTACTTCAACATTTTATTTTAGAACAGCTATAATTATGTCTATCGAAATGTAGGTACTGACTAAGTGGAATGAACTGGAATGACAGAGATAATCCTTAAATTAACTAATTTCATATAACTACATTTAATTTTATAAAAGACAAAAAAATAGTGAAGAGTTCCTAGAGAAATGCAAATGGCCAATAAACTTAATCCCATTCTGAGAGCAACGTTGAATCTCGGCATCTGCTCGCTTGTTAGAAGTTCTCTAACACCTAATGAGTACTATTCTGGTTTATCAACGTAATACGACGTCCGTCCAGTAATCATAGTCACCATTTTATGGCACGCTCGTAACAACCAAGATGGACGACACAATCAAAGGATGCTTTATTATGATCCGCATGATTGAACAAGGGTTCACGTTGTTGACATTCTGTATCAGTCTACTTATATAAGATAAAGAATATAATTACATAAGATAAAGAGTATTGGCGCCAAAATTAGAAAACACAATGAACAATCGTATAAAAATGACAGATTCGAAATTCAAATGTAATATCTTTCTTATTTTAATTGTAACAGTATTTATGGCCAGACTAAGTATAAGATAAATGTGATATCTTCGACCAGTTGGCTCATGCATTTGTTTGATTGATATCGGAAGTAGGTTTCTGTATCGTATAGAACCACAGAACAGAAAAAAAACTAGTAGAAATGCGACACGACAGTTACAGTAGCGGAACCAATGTCGCCAAACTCGCATATAAAACCGTTAATAATACCGTGCATTATTAGTAAATAATTGCTATGATTGGTCGTAGGTATTTATATACTTACTACCTTTAATGTCATATTAATTCAATAATCATATCAGAACTACTATAAAACGAAAACACACTACCATTTTTTTTTAAGGCAGTTATATAGCCTAAACAAGGTTGGAAGAGCCAACAGATTAAGGCTCGTCTGGGTCCCCGGTCATGAGGGGATTGAAGGAAATGAAAAAGCAGACCATCTAGCCAGACAGGGATCTGCTAAAATACCTACAGGTCCCGAACCATTCGTTGGACTCCCCGTAGCCACATTCAAAAGGGCTATTCTAGAGCAGGCCAAAAAGAGGCAGCTTAAGGAATGGAGGACCAAACCAGGCCTAACACATTGAAAGGAATTCTTAAGCAATGAATTGGGAAGGCTGAGCAAGAAAATAATTAATCTCAGCAGGGACAGAATCCGGAAAATAATAGGAGCGTTTACTGGCCACTACTGCACAAAATACACTTTGAGCAAGATTGGTATCATAAATGAAGAAACATGCAGACACTGCAAGGAGGACGTGGAAACGATGAAGCACATACTGTGCGAGTGCCACGCCTTAGGAAGACATCGAATGGATCTACTCGGGAGGGGATACCCCAAACCAGAGGATTACATGCACCTGCGATTAAGAGGAGTGGCCACCCTGATAGAAAGGGCTATACCTCCTCTAACCTAGGAGCCAGGATGGGGTCGACACAAAGGATCCAATAGGGTCGAAGTGTCCGCGAAAGCTCCAGAGCACGCACCCCAATAACATAAGATAAGATAAGGCAGTTATATTGCCATTACCTTTTTTAAACCGTTCAATATAGCGATTACTTTGCTATAGATAAAAGAAAGTATTTAGGGCGTTTCATACTTTTAATCGCACAAGCCTAAATATTTACGAAAAAGTTTTGACGTATTTTACAAAAAGGTACGCACAGCAATGATTCAGCACTTTTTTTTGTTTTCAATAGTAGCCATTACCTTAAATAATAAATATTAGATGAAACCTACTTATTATAAATGACATTGCAGTATTTTTTTATCAAAAATCTATCTATCTATCTTTCATTCTTGGTGAATGATGGATGGTTAGGTAACATTATAAATGTATGACGTTGTAAAGATGTTAGATTTTAAGTATGTTACTCCATCGCGCTCAAACGTGTGAAAGAATCTGGCTGAAATTTGGTACAGCGATAGATGATAGTTCTGAGGTAGATACTGACATGAGCAATTTTTTGTCCTAAAACCCCATCTTTACAGCAGTGGTGGGATGCTAATGAATCATGTCTCTAACTACTAAAAAACCTTCTCCTCGTAAAACCTTTTTACACTTTGTAATTAATATAGTACTCTCTTAGACTACCTACTTCGGGAACATTTTCATCTGCTAATAACGTGACAACAAAGAGACGCAGAGAAACGAATGTTGGGAAAAACCTAATACACATCACCCTATATTTTCTTCCCTACCACATAAGTCATTTACATAATGTGTTATATATAAAAAAACTTAATGCAACATACATAACATACATATGCTCAAGCCCGTAATTCCCGGATCGGTAGGTAGAGGTGTATTTAACACCCACATTTCGCCTACTATCATTTTCGGTCCCACATACATAGGCCCTATTGCTGCCAATGGGGTACTTGTAAAATTGACAACCTAAAAATGTGTCTACGGTTAACTGGATGCGGAGGGCGAAGGTTCGGAAGCAAAGTACTATGATAGGCTATTTAATTGCTTGATTGCATCCATAGAAGTAGCGAGAAGTAATAAGACTTCATTTGGTTAATTGGTAGAAATTTTTTCTTTGCTATCTTATTTAACCGCAACCGCGCTAGCCTAGTGTTATGGGTAATGGATTGCTGAGACGAGGTGTCGGGTTCGATCCCAGGTTTTACCATGGCACACACCAATTAGAGTTCGATGCTTTTCGAAGTTATGTATGTATTTATCGCAGGTTTATAAGTGTCCGGTTAATGGCAATAGGCTCGCCACCTATGTTACATTGGGACCTAAACATAAACTGGTGAAATGTGGGTACTAGCACCTCTGCCTGCCCCTTCGGGGATATAGGCGTGAGTTTATTATATTATTTATATTAACATCTAATATATTATTTATATTAACATCTAAATAATCACTGTGTTGTATTTTATAATTCCATTCTCAGAATATATGTGAAACTTGAAAATTATATTCATATTTAATATAGGCAGGTACTCAATATAATATTATATTTTAGGACGGTAGGAAAAGTTAGATCGGAGCAAACCTATTTACAATAGAACTTATATTACCGCCCTGAATAAGTTAAATAGGATAGAAAAAAACCTTCAACAATAACTGGAAAAGAGGTTGCCTGAAAGAAAACGTTTCTAGATAGCGTTGAGGCTGCCTATTGTACAGTCAACAAAAGATATACGGTACCACATTTAGGTACATACAACGTTGTATGAAAAAGTGGTACCGTATCTCTTTTGTCGACTGTACATGCAATTATTTAGGTGTATCTATAATATCTTAGAAAGGCACTCATCATCTGAGTACAGTTATGACAGATCTGACAGGTTATACACCTGTCCTCATATAAATCAAGATTGAGTACTGGATGATACATATTTGTTTGTTGTGCCTGTCTATTGCTGTTTGTATACATATATATTTTTTCTGTAATACGTATGAAAGTACAGTGGGCTCCAAAACTTCCTAGACAATTTGAAACTAAAATTGTTAGAAGTAATGCAACTACATAACTTTTAGAGTCACTGTACCTACTTAAAATTTTTTTAAGCTGCCGAATGTTGAATTCTATAAAGTAGGTACCCAAAGCACAGATTATTAATAGATACTACGTAACCCAAAGGCAAACATCAGACGCACCCAAAGGCAAACATCAGACGCCTAAGTTCACATTATTTCACGACTTCACTCTGTTTTCTATATTGTCGTCACATCTTTAGATGAGTCCCTAGATGATTCTTCTACAGAGTGGAATTTTTTAACACCTCCATAGGGAAAGCACTTTAATTACTGGAGACAGCAAAGTTTCCTCAAAGAAAACATTTCTTTATTTAACCTATCTACACTCTTTTATTTTCGGAACCTGACTTGCCTCATTCGGTATTCAAACTAGCTAAATTAAAAAAAAAAACAACGTGCTGAAGATATTTTTCTTACTGGTGCGTTTATAAGCGCCATTACTGTTTTACATGTGATGTATGTAATTATCGCATTATTATCATCAGGCCCTATTTTATCTATACAAATGGGGCCAACGTCAATCCCCATAGATTGGCTTTCTCCTTCAGTTGAACACGGTATTATGAGGGTAACCATAGTTATTACGGTTCAAAGTGTCCAATTCAACTAGATAGCCATTTTATGGATGAACTTTTATTAATAGAGAAAAAGTACAAACAATGTCCTTCATAAAGTTACAGAATGTTTCTTTTATGACCGATGTTTGTTGTCCTATTTTTTTCATTATTACTAAAGGTCATCACTTCGTAGCCGACAACATTCGACAACGGCAGACGCATGTAACAGCTACAGCGTATAGTGGAATAGACTTTGAATGTGATATTATTACTGTCTTGATTCCTTGAGGCTTATTAATGGAGCCATTTTTCCATATCGAGTTTTAACAAGTAATGGTTATGATAAAATGTATATAGATAAATGACCGGATTGCGGAACTGAAATTATTTTATTTCGATGGACAGCATGTGCGGTCGGAGAGGTGACGTGCATTACTTTGATACGGAGTAATGGCACCATTGAGAAGTAGTGAAGGATGGAGGAAGGAGAAGAAGGAAGTTTACCATGGCACACACCAACAAATTTTCGAATGTGTGTATTTATCGCAGGTGCCCTGTTAATGGCAATAGGCTCGCCACCTATTACATTGGGACGTAAACATGAAGTGGCGAAATGTGGGTGCTAACCTCTGCCTACCCCACGAATCTACCCCTTCGAGAAAATAGGCGTTAGTTTATGTTATGTTTATGCAGTTTCTGATGCTGCGGTCTACGGTCGGCTAAGAAATCATACCGTACTAGATTTACATAATATATTAATATTTCTTTAATATTATTACGATTTGATTTGGAAAATGTTACTAACTAAATAATAATATGAGAATATCTATTAACATTCTTTCGAAAAAAAGAACCATAAAATCTTTTGATCCAACAAAAAAGATTGATCCTTCTTAATTTTTATTTTCGTCATTTCCTTGAATTTATAAGAAAAATAAATTGCTGCTACCACAATAAATAAACACATTATTTGCGAAGAAATTATTATTTCAAGGCAACATATTTTACTTTATAATTAACTACGTATGTTGTTTTATGTAATAAAGACATTCGTTAATGCTCAACTTCGTCAATACTTTGTGAGGCTATCTCGCGGGAATATAGACAATGTCACTTCATCCAAAGAACCTACGACAGAATGCGTGTTGAAATTATCAATCAATCAATTAGCCATATCAGACCACTTCACCATTGGGAGAGGCCCAATGGTGAAGTCAAATTGACGTGCCACAAATACAATAAAAAGAAATATGCGATAAGGGATCAACATTACAAAATGACAGTGCACTTTCTTACAGACATCCATTTAAATAAAAACAAGACGAATGTACTAGTATAATGAAATGCAACTCTAGTTCTCTTGTATTAGAACAGCCTATTTCTGTATTTAAATAATTAACTTCTCAATAATACACACGCCTTTAATAGTTAAAGTGAGTCGGCTATTATATTACACACGAGGTTTCCACATTGTTCTAGACAGCTCACTGTTCGGGGCCGGGCTGTAGTGATTCCAACCCTATTTTATTGGCAACTCCATTGAACTTAGGAAGTTGAGGTCGGGGTTATTTGGGGAACGTTGTTAATGTATTAGGTAGCGCAATTCAATATGGATACGAGTATTTTAACTTAGAGTATAAGGAATTGATCATTTAATTTTAGAATAGGTACAAGTGAAGAATCAACTTAGAGAAATCAACTCAACGATGTTTTTACAAGATTTTACGTTGAGTTGATTGAATATAATATGAGTTTATGTATGCAATCAACTCAACTACGTAAAATCTTTTTGCTCGACCAATTAAAATAGTCTGATAGATTATTTCTCTTTTAGGTGTATTTATTTTCATTCTTAAATATTCTTATAGATGTTCTGTTTAGTGGGTTAAACCATATAATCAAATCGTTTTATTGAATATATATGAAATTAGATCAAAAACTTTCATTTTATGATTGAAAATGTATTAGGAATAACAATAGGGAATCTATTATGTAAATAGTATGATTGGTTTCTCAATTAAGATAACATATAGTTTATTTAATAACTGAATTAAAGCGATGAACTCATTTTCTCTATAACATTTGCTTCTATAGATAATATATTTCATTGGAACTCTTCTATCTCATGATTTAGCGCAAACGTCAAAAATTGCCCTTCTCGGATTGACTTAGGGGGCTACTCACCGTAGGATAAAAGTGTTCTGTGCTACTCACATACTAAAAATCTCACACATTGGTGAGTGGACAACGGCCTGACTGATTTGCCGTGGCATACATTGAAGCCCCGTGTCCCTACGAGTATAAACTATTTTATGATTGTCATTATGATTGCTGCTCCAGTCTCTTGGATAGTAACATGATCTTTTATAACAGATAGCCTTGCTCGATATACAGACTATTCAACACAAAAACTATTTTTTATTAGTTATTTATACTGTTGATTGATGACACTTATTATTATACATATATAGTGGAACTTATTGTTATACATTATTGATAACACACTTGTACTTCTCCACAGTATTTATTATTGTACCTAACCGGTTTCGCTTCAAAGCTGGTGTCAATGTAAACCTTTGAGAATGCCGCAAGGCGAAACCGGTAAGGTACAATAATAAATATAGTGGAGAAGTACAAGTGTGTTATCAAACATGTATATTTTTAAATTCAAACCAGTGTGAAACTCAGAATAGAACGTTCAACCAAACAAATTCTTCAGCATTAATATAATATTAATATTTGTAGCGTATAGAATAATTTGGTATATTTTGAATAGGCCATACTTGGCGCTCAATGACTTGTACCAACAAAATACGATAATTAATCTAGAAAAAGACAAAATTTCTTCGGAACTCGAGAGGTTTCCTTGGACAATTCTCCTGTTATCTTGTCCCAGTTGGTTCGAGTTTAGCACTGTTAGTGGCCATAGCGCGTAATGAGTTGCCAAGTTAGGAAATAATACTGTGAAGTTTGCGTCCATTGCAGGTGTGGCTGTGAAAATTGGATCAATATTGCTCTAATATTTATGTTAATCGTAGATGGAACTTTTTTTAAATTTATTTTGGTGCTCTATTATTTACTTGTTTGTATTGAGATTATAAGATGAAATAAATGTAGGTTTCAAATTAAAATCATCATAACAACTGCCTAGTTGCAGCTAAATTTTAACATAACATAAACACACGCATTTATCCCCGAAGGGGTAGGCAGAGGTGCTAGCACCTGCAATTCACTAATTTATGTTTATATCCCAATGTAATAGGTGGCGAGCCTATTGCCACTAACCGGGCACTTATAAACCCGCGATAAATACACACATAACTTCGAAAAGCATCGAAAAGTCATTGGTGTGTGCCCATGGTAAACCTAGGATCGTACTCGGAATCTCGTCTCAGCCGTCCATTACCCACACCACTAGGCTATCGAGGATTTATACCAAATTTTATACTTTGTTTTTAATTGGTATGTCGGTAGGAGACTGCTACATTATACCAATTTACCGTCACAGGTTTGGATTCGGATTCGGATTGGAACACAGAGATTTGGATGATAAACAAGCCTGGAAATGAGCTGTTCACTCAACTTGCTCTCAGTTAAATTTTGTATCTAGACTAAGTAAATTATTGTAAATAGACCAAAAAAAAAGAAAAAGCCCGCTGAGTTTCTTGCCGGAGTCTTCTCAGGTCGGGGCCGCGTTTCGAACCGGTGGTCCATTTGCATTTGATAAAATATTGTTGATATTGACGTTTTGTAAGTGCCGTTTACCGGTCTATGCAGAATAAATGATTTTTGAATTGATTTGATTTGATTTGAGACAAAATTGGTCAACAACATTATTCAGTCAATTAGTCTATCGCAGTCTACTGCTGGACATTTCTACTGTTCTCCACGAGTCAGACGGGTTGGTACAGGGTTCTTTATCAAGTTTTCCTTCTCTGGCAGAGATATTGTCCGCGTTTTCCGATAGTCACTTCTTACGACACTCTTCGGATGAGATAGGGTGGTTAATATTCTTTCTCTGTCATCACATAAGTCTATTAAATACAATAAAACACTATTATCGTTATTAATTTATTAATCGACTGCTGGACATAAGTTCAGTCCATTGCTGGACATAAGCCGCTCCCAATATGCGCCATTGTTCCTGATTCGTTGTTAAATAGACATAAATAATGTTTATTTATAACACCACTCAGATAAACGCAAGGCATCTAATTTCCTGCTGAAAGTTTTAACCAGCGAAAATTGGAAGTAAATCTTGGTTAACTTTCCACACCCTAACTACTATCATATTTATCAAGGCCAGAAAGAAGGCGCGTAGAAACACCACAATCAGCTTATATAATCAGACGATTAAGTAATAATAGGTAGTACCTTCAACAGGGGTGATACAGATCGGGGTTAAGCACGCGAGGCACTAAAGGTCCTATCGTTCATCCTTTTAAAGTGTTACATCAGCCGTTTTATTTTTAGGGACTCGTAGTAAAACGCAGATGAAATTGATTGTAACATTGGTCTCGTATCTTTAGAGCGGGGGTACACGATACGGTGCGGCAACGCGGCGACAGTGCGGCACCGGAGCGGTGTCGCTGCGTTGTCTTACATAGAAATTAATCTGTAATTATGTCACACCATGCATTGCATCGCTCGATGCACTGTATTTGCAAACACCGAGACGAGGTGGGAAGGGGCAAATGCTTTGCGAAGTCGGAATGGCACCACACAAATATTTATATTTTTGAAGAAAAAAGTGTCCATCACTGTTCCTTAGTACAATATAGGGGTTGGTCCAATACTGTTGTAAGCTTCTACTATAGATTTCGGCGGTGGCATAATTGTAGGATCAACAACTGCAGACGTCTATTACGATCTATTTTATTGACAGACTGTTTTCAACACTGCTGGGTGGGTGCCGACGATGACGATGCAAAGTAACAGCGTTGCATTGCGGTACCGCACAGTTGGTGTATCACCAATACGACGTAATCTTTACGATGCGGTACCAAGACTCGCTACAACGCATCGTGAGCACCTGGTCTTACTTTCCATCTAACTATTACTTAAGTGAGTGGCACTTGTCACCGAATGACCAAGTGGCCGTTTTGTCTTTTTACAGTTAAAGAGTTTGATGGCCTGATAGTTAGCTATTATTGTGGCCTGTGAAAATAGAGTAAGAAGAGAGAAGAATGTCATAAGGGAAGGTAAAAGGAAAAGGTGTAAGGTAATCGTACAGCTGTAAAAATGTTAATACGGAATAATAATTACAGAAAGTAAAGGTTGAAAAGGAAGGTTATTGATTGCTATTTGACATTTTTTTTAAATAGTAGTTATATTTAGTAATTGAACTAATTATTATAAATATTTCCGATAACCTCTTCAGAGTTTAGGTCTACTCTGAAAATCGGTCCATAAATTGAACGACTGTCAAATTACCAACTGCATAAATAACTTTGTAATCCCATATAAATATATAGCATTGCAAAGTTATCTTTACCAGTTGATGGTATGACTATCGTTCAGTTATTGGTCTATTTCAAGAGTTTATGGTACGTGTTAGGAGTAGATTCACATCTTAAGCGTAAGGGCCAGGATTTGAACACGGGACATCTCGATTGTAAGGCCGATCCACTGGCGCTCTCCTTATTAAGAAGAAGAGTTAGAAGGCTGGTGTATCCTAAAACATTAATAATTACTACAGGAAATCAACCTAAAATGTATAAAATATACTAAGATTATACTTATTTTGTCGATAAACAGGACATCTCTTTGTGACACATTAAACAGACCTTTCCCCTGAACGAAGGAGAGTGATTGATCACCTCTTTTAAGCGATTTTTACTGCATCTACGGTAATATAATCTGCGTCACGGCAGGATCGCGTTTGGCAGTAATCTCTATACAACATTTTGATTTATGATCCATTTTTCAAAGATTTGTGTTAATTTTGAAATTAATGTACTTTTTACAGATTCTATTTGGTTTTAGATAGACATGGTCATTTACATATTCACTGTTAATTATTTCGGGATCGACAAACATGTTAAATATTTCGAAAGATTCAACTATTCACTATTAAACATGTTAAACATCACGAAATATTTAATTTTACTCTATAGAATATTTCGGGATATTTAACATGTTTGCCGATACCGAAATATTTTACAGTGAATGTGTAAATGGCCATGTCTATCTAAAACCAAATATATCGCTATAACTAATTACTCCGCGAATATAGGTACTTTTTTTTTTTTTTTTATCGTGTGCAAAATCCCCTCGGATACCACCTCCACCGAAACCGATGGAGGTGGTTATGTCGGACTCGAACCGACCAAAACGCACGCCGTCCATGGGTCCTTGATTGCCGGAGGTGAGATTATACAAGACATATCTCTCGCACCCCGGCAGACCCGGGGACATCTCTGTTGAGATGACCCTCTTCCCCTAATGTGGGGACCATGGTGTCCCCATCTAGCCCCTGGGTATGGGGTGGCATTTGCGCCATTGCCGTGGCCTGCTTCTGCTAGGGTGACCGGCGGCTCCACCCGTCACCCCCAGGCCCGCGCTCATGGGGGACGGAGGTCATTTTGCGACCTCCGACGTCCGAGTCGCCTCCGCTCATCGCGGGCAGTGCGGGCCCGGAGTCTTCTCCGGACCCGCTCCGCCCCCTCCTTTTCGAGCATTACTTGCTCGCAGAAGGAGGCGGCGGCTGCCCAAACACTCGCGCAACGTACCATCACCGTGAGCAAGGTGGCGAGCGAGACAACTCCCACCCCTAGGGCTGTCACTAGGACCCGCCTTGGCGTCTCCCACGCCGGGCACTCGGTCAGCGTGTGCAGCCCCGAGCCTCGCTCGCATCACAGTGATGGCACTCGGACGTTGGCTCCTTCTGGATCCGACGCAGGTGATCACCGGGCACGGGTGCTTCGGGGATTCCGAAGCACCCGTGCCCGGTGATCACCTGCGTCAGCCGGTACGAGAGGCTACCGTGTGGCCTCTCTAGCCAGTCCCCCATGATGGGTCTTACCGCCGCTACTACAGCGTGCCCTGCGCGTGATTGCCCAAGTTGTCGTTCCCACTCGGCTACCATGTCCCCGTGGAGCTGGGACTTCACAGCCCGGAGCTCACTAGGCTCGGGTTCATGTCCCCGCTCCCGCGCCTCCTTTCGATACCGATATAGCACCGAAAGGGCTCTCGCATCCAGGATCCATGGTATCGATCCGGCGAGGAGACTCGCTGCGTCGAAGGATATCGTACGGTACCCCCTGATGACCCTGATGGCCATCGTGAGCTGCGGGGCTTGCAGTTTCTGCACGTGTCTGGCCTTCAGGGTCTCCGCCCATACTGGGCACCCATATAGGGCCATGGTCCGTACGATTCCCGCGTAGAGTCTCCTACAGGAGTCATCCGGCCCCCTCATGTTGGGCAGCAGCCGTGCCAGGGCATTAGCTGTGCTCTTCAATTTGGGGGCCAAACTTCGGAGGTGTTCCCCGAAGTCCCACCGGCCGTCCAACACGAGCCCCAGATACTTCATCTGGGGCTTGATGCCGATGGGGATGTCTCCTACTGTAAGGCTGGATCCCTCTGGTGGCACGCGCCGAGGCCCATAAAAGAACATGGCCTCGGTTTTATGTAGAGCCACCTCGAGACCCAGCCGCCGGATCCGTTCCACGACTTGGGCAACCGCGGTCGTGGCCTTCAAGGCCGCTTCGCGATGTGTAGCACCGTTCGCCATCACTAACGTGTCATCTGCATAACACGTGACGGCGGCACCGTCACCGAGCTCACCGCGAAGCGCCCAGTCGTATCCGATGTTCTACAGGAGCGGCCCCAAGACCGATCCCTGCGGAACACCGCACGACATTTCTCGCCGACCGAGACCGGTCGCAGTTGGGTAGATGACAGCTCTCTCTGTCAAGTACGCCCCGACTATGCGGCGAAGGTAGAGAGGCACTTCGTGATACACGAGTGCCTCCCTTATGCAACTCCAGGGCAAGGTGTTAAACGCATTGGCAATGTCCAGGGACACCGCCAACATCACCTCGCCACGAGCAACCGCATCCTCCGCCAGAGTCCTCACGCGCATGATGGCATCCACCGTGGAGCGCTGCCGACGGAGCGAATATAGGTACTGAAAAGCAGCTGAAACGTCGGGCTAAGAGTAAAAATTTATCCAATATAATTATGGGTGGTTTCATTTCAATATGGGACGTTTACATAAACTTTCCAAAGTATTTGTTTTGTTAATTTTGTTGCTGCAGGGTTAGAAAATGTAAAGAAAACTACCTCATAATTTAATTAAAAACAAATATTTTCAAAATTGTAATTGTTATAAATTCCTGAGACAACATACCCAGAAGTTAGGTCATGTTCAATACTGAATCCTAGATAGATGGATGATAAAAAACTAGTCGCGTGCCTACATAAGGCTTATAAAGCGATCTCGTAAAATAAACATTTTCTATCCCGAGAATATAATCAGTTTATCTTGTCCCATCGAATACACTTTCCGTAAAGCCAATAAGATCAAGAGACGATGTTGTTTTATGGCCCAATTGACGGCTTCCGGAACGACATCCCTCAAACATAACAAACGAATGTTACATACAGAAGCGACTTGTATACGTCTCCGTCCAAATGGCATAAAAGTCTTTGTTTATCTCAAACAGCTGCAGGGTAGAAAACAAAAACAAATTGCGTTCCTCAAGAAAAATGCTCTTTACAAAGTACCTATTATGTGCCTTCCTCATATAGAAATTTTAGATGGATGTGAAGTTTTGATCTTTAAGTCACAGTTTGTTTGTTAAGCCGCTTTCATGCCAGACACGTTTCTTCTCACAAAACTAATGGCTTATTTTAGAGTTTCCCCACGAAATGAGCAAAAATATTTGTGTCATTTATTTTTTATTGTGACGTTGGATTGTTTTCGTTGGTCGGTGTCGTGAATTTTTACGAACTTGATGTAATTCTAGAATCATTTTAAAGGGTGAGAATGGTACAGATGAGATTGGTTTTATAATGGTGGTTATATTCTATTGTGTTTCTACTGTTTATGAAATAAAGAAAAATAAAAGGAAGAGGTTCTTTATTCAAATTATATTTTTTTAAGTTTGTTTTTTATTTTAAGTCATTTAGGTATGCATTGATATAGTCTCTTTATTATTTACTAGCTGTTGCCCGCGGCTCCGCCCGCGTGGATGTCGATTATCGCGTTGTACGACTCTACTCGATTCACTACTTGCCTCTCTATACTACTTTTCCTTGCTGTCATGACAACGGAAATTGTTAGCGATATTAGCGCCAATGTATAGAAATTTACCGGATCAATTGAGATTTATGATTATTACTCCGCTCCCTTGTATGGTAGCGTGATGATATATAGCCTATGTTACTCCTAGATATTGTAGCCTTTTAGAGGTGAAAGAATTGTTTAAATCGGCCCAGTACTTTTTGAGCCTATTCATTACAAACATACAAACATACAAAAATAGGTACAAATCTTTCCTCTTTATAATATTAGTATAGATGTATGTAGAAGATTTATTTAATATTTACAACTCGACTATTTTTGACGATGCGTTCTAGTAAAATTTAAAAAGATGTAATTAAAAATTGTGTTCTTGCCGTCAAATGTTACTCTTGGCTGCTTTCACTGTGGTGTTGATAAACGGAGGGTGAGGATTCCATCCGCTCTTTAATTATTATTTTACAACGAATTTCTGCGTCGTAACGCCTGATTGCAAAGTAATGGATTTGAAAAGTTTATTTTTCTAAAGGTGCGTCCAGATTTGTGACATAAACAGCGGTCCGGACAGCATGACATCAAAACATAACGTGGAGTGTGGATGTAACAACTTGTGGCATATGGGCACACAAATTAGAGCCGTGTTGACACGGCCACCAGTTGTTCGATGGTTTCATTTTCACGCAGCTGAATACGCGACAGACACGCATTTCTGACACGGTCATGGTAACAAGTTACGTTAATATAGACGCGGCATAAACCATCGAGCCAGTTATGAAATTAATGTTCCAACTGTTACAGTTGTCATAAAACCTTGCATATATAATTTAGAAACACGGTAAAATTATAACTACTAAGCTCGTTCCTTAGCAGTAAAGTCATTTTCTGAGTCCCTATTGCTTCGTAAAAGAAACACTGCATAATAATAAAGTAATATAATGACTGCATAAATAGGCCAAGTTAAAAATAATGAACTGCTAGTATTATTAGAGTTTTCAACTGACTGGCACTACGTGTTACATAAAATCTAAATTGCCACTGAAAACGGTGCACACTGTGCAGTATGAAAGAACGTTCAACGCACGCACGCTGAAGCTGTGGAATGCACTCCCTGCCGTAATTTCTAAGGTCGACAGCGCGAGTGTACCGCCTCTGATGTTGTGCACGTCCACAGGCTTCGGAGACCACTTCCCATCAAGTGCTTGTCTGCCACCTAACGGCTTAAAAAAAATTTTAGTGCTAATATTTATATATCTTGTATACCGACCTGCTGATTGACAGATGAAGCTCTGGTGGTAATTTTTTCCATCTTTGGATGATTAGACACATGTGCTAGTAAAAGCTAGCCATGAAAAGTTAATCCTAGTCAAATTCAAAACTTACGCTTTACAACCCGACTCATATACCTCCAAAATACAGGTATCATCTTAGTTTGGGAGCCAGGAATACTTAACTGTAACATAGTAATTCACCTACTACTGCTCCAATGGATTTAAGGTTAGCATGGACAGTATATTTTATGTTTCAAATTTCATAAAACTCACCTACAGATAAACCCAGTCCTTAACTTTAAAAAAAATAAAATGTTTGTTACCTGTTCTATTTTCTCGTGCACGTGCAAATCATGAAAACAAATCTCGTGACAGCTGTTAGCCATTTATTTTATTGTATCTGTTGCTCTAGGGAAGCAGCAGGTGATATTCTTAAGATTAAAGCTGTCTCCTAGATCCTCGGTAACTTATGTAATAAAAGCGAAAGAGCAGCGGTAGAATAAATGTCTTGTTATAAGTTGATTTATCTTATAATAGCAGGATTCGTACGGAAATATAAATTAGTTACTATGATCTTATTCCTGCAAATATTGCAAATGGGAAAAGTTAGTAAAATAGTGAGGTATTAATATACTAACTTTTTAATAAAATTAGAAAAAAAATATTGTCTATTCTTTTCTCTACACATCATTACCTTTACTTTTTTTACACAATGTTACATTCACTATTTCCAATTTTAAATCAATGTGGAAATTTGTTCGAATATTTGAGTATGTATTTGTTATTTAAACAAAGTCAAAAATTACTTAAATTTGGCACGTAGAAAATAATAAAACCATAATTCCAAGAAAGACCCTTAGTTCAACTAGTTTAAAAAAGCAGTCCTGTTTCTATTAGAACTACAGAGTTAACAATTAGAAGACGTAACTGGTCTTTTAAATCTGTGTTCGTAAAAAGCTAAAAAAAAGTTAAAAGTAAAGTCATCACGTCTATGAATTGTCCGTGGTGCGTCCAATTTCCACGTATGGCTTTGCTTCGGTGTAAATCGTTGACACGTTACGGCTTATTGGTTGCTAATAAAATGCTTCCGAGCGCCTATGAAAGGCATTCAGATTCTCGCGTGAACATTCCGTTTGTAATGGTATGCTCGGAACGTTTCTGCAATGACGTTGTCAATTGTAGGTAGACGAAGATTAACTTGAAATGGCACCATTTGACATTCAGTTCAACTTCAATCGTTGCGAGGATCGCACGTATTCTGGTGCGTACTTTTAATTCTAATGATACCGTTTTAATTTTGCTTCAGCTGTTGTAACCATGAAATACAAAATCAAGATGTACTTATTACTTGTTAACATGTATACTAGTATCTCCAAAGTTTTATATTGTAGAGAGTGACGTGATTAGTTATAATTTTCAACTAATAAATAATCCTAAAAGTAAATATTACTTAACGGCCAATCGCGTCGAGAACTAATTAATAAACTGGTAGTACAATTAAATAGCAACAACATGATACATTTCTCTTGATTTTTTTTCAAAGTTACAACCATTGCAGTTGTAGAAAATACCGGTTTAATATTCTCGTTGAGAATTTATTAAATAATGTTTCATCCTTTTCAATATACATGTTACCGGTTTGGTTCAAGTTACAAGTTAACTTATCGATCTGCCGCTTTTGTAACGGAAAAGTTATAATAGAATAATGTTTGCTTTAACTTCTGACAGTATTCATTATCGTGTTAGCAATCGAATCCAACAGTTATTTATAACAAGTTCAATTAAACTTGAGCTCGTTCGAGTGAAATGTTGCCGAGGTGTTGGCCTTACGATAGAAGGTTCACTACGGCCGGTTTTCGCCTGAAGTGTCACTTGATATCAGAATTTCGGAATTTTAGGAACGTGGTACAAAGATAACCTTCCTCGCAATGCTATTACGGTAACATAGCTCCTTTCCTGTGTAGCCAACTGAAATACTTACGCTTTGTAATTCGATCAGTTCATCGTGCAAACATTCCAGTTAAATCTCGTTATGAAGTTATTCATTAAATCGCAATAAAAGTTTTATGTAGCTGAGCTCTCTGAATAATTGGATAGCTCTAGAGAGAAGAATATTTTCGCGTGAAAAAATATGCGTTTTTGTAATTAATTATGTAGTTAGTATCTAAGTAATGTCAAAAGAGTTTTCCGGGACGAGTGGCATTTTAGATATTTTCTTGAAAATATGGAGTAAAAACCTAAAAGTTTTATGTTTTAAAAGGGTAGCTATGTTGCAGATAATAAGGAGCTTTTACACGTTGAGTGAAAGTAGGTTAATTAGGGTTGGAATGACCCTTTACTTTATGCATACATTGTTAATTCATTCGTTTATAACCAGTTATGTCAGTCACCCTACTCGTTTAAATTTTATTTGAAGAATATAACGAATACTATTCGAGTTTACTTATTAATGACTCGTTGTGTTCTTACTTCATACATACTTCGAAAATCGTTTATGTCCACAGATTAAACAGATCTATTTTATGTCGTACTACTTTTGACTTGGATTTCGATAGACTAAAACGAATATAATGTGGACTGTATAGTTTTAGCTTACGTTTATGAAGTGTAAGTTCAAATCAATATGAAAATTAGATAAAATAGAGATTAACACATCCCAAGAATTTTTTCTAAATCTAAACAATAGTAAACATTTCAAATTTTCTTATATTTAAGGCAATTTTTTTCAAATTATTATATAAAAGGATATTTCTCTGTACCTAATTGAGTAACAAAACGATCAATTTTAACTCTTCACACAAGCAATTTTGATCAATACCATATATTAAATGACTAAAATATAATAACATCTGACATACTTGATATTTTGGAAATTTTCATGAAATTTGATTGATCTGACATTAATGATTTTTTTGCTGTTACGTTTTAACTTAATTAACATTAACATTTGGATTCTACATGCCTTTATCTGGTTAGTATGAATTGTGATTTAATTTCAGTATATGCTATGCTATGCCTTTGGTGGAATAAAGGTTGTTCTGTTATTATTATAAAATCTTTTCTGTTCTTTTCTTACAAAATAGATAAATTTTCATTTACAATGAAATACAAAACAGGCTTGTCAATATTTCTTTAAATGGACTATTAGATCACAGATTGCTTTTTGACCTCATTGACTTAACACGACCTAGTAATATTAATAAAAAAAAATCAATAAGGTTTACTGAAAAGTAATATAATCCTCTAGTTAGGTTGTAGTAATGGTATCTACTGGTACCAGTCATTACTAAACTAAGTTCTATTTCTGTACAGTTATTACACACACTTTTTCTAATTTTACTTTTTTAAGGTCATAAATTGCTGTTTTCCCTATCATTGTTTTTCCCCTTTTATTTATGAGTAGATATTAGTGTTACTTTTTGAAAGCCTATGAGGCGTGCCGGTAGTGAACGCAGCTACTACCCAGGAGGCGCGAGTTTCAATCCCCGCTCAGTGCAAATATTTGAATTTGCACTAAGCGCATGAATATAAATATTTGCATTGGTCTGGTTGTGCCTCGGGGAGCTCTTTAAGCCGCCGGTCCCGGTTGTCATATGTAGGAACGTCTATGGAAGTGGTTACAAGGGAAATGGGTGAAATGGCCCATACAGGAGGGTGGCTGATCACCCGTCCGGTCTGTGTTACTTTAGAATGATAGTGCTGGAAGTGTTCGCAAATATTATACCTATATACGTATAAATACTTAATATTTATTTAAAAAAAAAACTTAGAATGATTTCGTAACGTAAGAAAGGCTTTTAACGTTACAATACTTGTTGAACAATAAAATAATAACATAGTTTTCCATTATCGAGTAGCACTGCACTATTCTATCTGAATTATCCAGTCTTACATACAGGCGATTAGTTATAAGGCTTTACTTTTAAATTTAAAATTAAATGTGTAGAGTGAATGAACTTTTTTAATTTCATTTCGAACTTTAACGCGTCGTTAATAAAGCTGAAAATTACATACACACATAGTTTTAGTAATTTCAGTAGTGTGACTATGGTTAAAAATTAGTAGAATCGAGTTCAAGTATTGTGCAAGTACTACTACTACATTCACTGCTGCACATAGGCCTTTCTCAAAGTACGCCAATGCTCCCGATCCTCCACCTTCCGCATTCAGTCTTTTTTTTTACAGAAGTCTTGTTAATTTTGACTTCACTTCGCCTGATAATAACCTAGATTACGATTTAAAATTGTATTAAATTGATAATTCAAAGACATAATGTCACACTTTCATTAAATTGTTGCCTCATAAGCTGTCGAATCGCGGCAAGGATAATATACAGATTGCAAGGGTGATATCGGTTATCGATTATATCGAAATTGACTTCTGACGTTAGCACGAAATCTGAGAGGATTATGTGAGATTAAGAAAAACATGATGGGTAAGGAAATGATTCTTTTTTTTTGGGGAATTTTTATATTATGGTAACTAAGACATTTCTGTCATATCTTATTTTGTGTTATAATATTTATAATTCACTATAATCTAGATAGAGTGATGATTGATGAAAAATTATATTACAAATTTAAAAACCTTGACACAAAAATACCTTCAAGTACATGTATTGTGTCTGCAGTTGTATATGTCGTCGGTTACGGAATCACCCACCAAATATGTCGTCGGTTACGGAATCACCCACTAACCTTCAAACTTCCCGAATTTTACTCATAAAAATCGAATTTACAAAAATCTTGAACACATAGCCATCATATAATAGTATATTTATGTGGTGCTATTTAAAAACTGTGCAGTTGAGATGCCACTATCAGGAATGCAGTTACGTAAAAAATGTTACAAAAAATAAATAATTTATTCCAAACTCCCCAATTGTTCATCTCCCCAATTTCCATCTACAACATTTAAATACATATCTATAGAACAGTGTTTAGGTATTGAGGCAGTGATTCATTAGGTGATGATTTCTACAACTCGCACTACCGTTTGCACTTACCATAAACCTCGGTAAGAACTTCGTTCCAAAAACAATGGCAAGTATCGCTGTTATGACGACTTATGAAAAATTGTATCAACATAAAATATTCAACGTGCTCGAGACGGTAACAAGATGGCTACAGCAGTTCCACTTTGGCACAATAAGGGTTTTAACGCTTCGAAAATGTCTGCTATCGAAATATTACAGGTAACTTCGTGTACATTTGCTTGTGACGAAAATGTTTCTCTATTTAAATTTGATTTTCTTGTTTCAAGTATTTTCAAGTACTAGTATGAGAGTCTTTTATTGTGATAGAAATAATTTCGTTCACGACATTTGACGTGGCAATGATTTTGAATACAATATTTGTACAAAACAAATATAATTCACATATGTTCTTGTTATTTTGTTGTGATACTGATGGATTTATTTGAAATTTAACTGTAGAAGTTTGGTGGAAACTAGTTGGCGTATGACTCGAAATTTATTTAAAATAAATACTTTTCAAAACCTCAGCATAATATCTTGTCCCATCATTACATATTTTCTGATGCTATAGTATAAATCAATGTTGTGATGTTGATGTTATAGTCATCATCATTATCATCTCCCTGTACGTATCCCAATTAAGTGGCTTTGGCAGGTGTCATTCTCCTTCACACATTCATGTCCGATGTCATTTTCTCAGTCACTCCTTTCTTTGCTATATCTTCTTAAGCATCTGCTCCTAAAGCCCTTTAAATTCCTACTTTGGATCTTTTTTACAACATTGCTATCATCTCTTCTCATAGCATGTCCATACCACAACAATCCTTCATCTTTCAAATTGTCATTTACTCTTACATTTTATTATATTTTTTGATGTAGTTGTATAAATCCATGTTGTAATGTTGAAGCTAATACCAGTAGCGGTAGGTTTCCACTTTTACACTCCCAAATGGCTTCTGTTCAAGTACGCTGAAAATTATTTATGACTGACTTCAAAACGAAATTAAAATCAAGTATCAAAATTATTTGACGACCACACTTACGCAATTGATTTTGTAGAGAGCACTTTAAATGGGATGGCATTTAAAATTGCTCTCTACGAAGCAATTGTAAAATAAATTCTATTTTCTATTACGACGGTATCGTTGGAAATAGAAATAGAGTTCACGTTACTATTGGCAAATACGTTTAGATTTAATTATATGAAAAAACAATCTGTGCACGTAATATCAAGATTCTATCAAAATGTTTCTTGATTAGTTTTTCTTATAAATATTACATTACTTTCTGAGAATAGTTTTTTCGAGCAGAAAGATAACTACTATTTTCAAGGATATGAAGAATTTCTTTTCCTCCGGTAAGTCAATTTTTTTCAACCCACAGCTATTTTCAGCGCTAAGATAGAGGAAATTCTGGGTGTTTATAAATTGATCGGCATTCTAATGTTCACAATAGTAATAAATTGTCTCCAGTGTTCTGAGTGTCTATACGTTAAACAGATTATTAGAAAATAAGTTATTAGAAAATAGGTCACTTTAAAATAGGTTATAAGTTAGAAAACAGAATTGTTTAATCTCTATTTCAGCATTTTAAAGACTCAACGGCACCTGGAGTCGTTTTAAGCTCCACTAGGTTAGTCAATTGAGACTAAGGCTTAGTTGCATCAACTACCTGTTAAAGTTAAGGTTGCCGTCAAATTTAACAGTAACCGTAACATTCATTCAAATGGTTTGGCCAGGCTAAGAATAGTTCATAATGGTTACGAACAAGTAGTAGTTAGTAGTTTTAAGGTTTTAAGGAGTTCTGCTAAAATATAGGATATTTTGAGTTCACTAAAGTATTATTTCTGCTTCCCAAGTTAATGTCACGTTCATTTCTATTAAGCAATTTTTATGAGCCCTATTAATTGAATTTGAATGTTGATGTATAAATGATTTAATGAGTTGTGATTCTGGTGAAGTTCAGCATAAATGCCATTTATCTCTTTTTGTTGTTGACGCATAAACATATCTACATCTATTCATCTACCTAGTTACTTACTTATCTACTTCCATTATCTACTAGGTGCGGACAAAGGAGTAAAAAAAACATACATTTCATGAAAATGTACCTAGAGCTGACGTCAAAAGAGAGTGTTAATTAACCAATGCTCATTTATAACATTTCTCCAAAAAAACAGACTCATGTGGTACACCTAATATGAAAATATTCTCTACCAACATCTTATTATTATTTCTCCTCATACTTACTCCAACAAATAACACCTCCGTAGTTACAAGCACCCGCAAAGCAGCCAGATATTTCCTTCGCATAAAATTTGCCGCTTCCATTCGTCAATAAAATAGGCCGGGTATAGATACGGCAGCATTGTTTGGAGGTACACCTGAGTGGTTTTATCTGAACAACAAACAAGCCAACTTGATCGGGCTGGGAGTAACTTACTCGATCGGAGAGAGTTTATCTCGAAAACCAATCACTGGTAAACATTGTTCTAGCTGAGTTGACATGATTCTGTTAAAGTAGATAGTTTTTGATACGAGTGTATAACTTGTTATTCCATGATTTGTGTTAGAGATTAATGCTCGAAGAAGTATCTATTAGGTTTACGTTTTCGATAGATTATCGCTCAGAACATTTTGCGGTCTGGTCATGATTGCGACTCAGGACACGCGGTTTCGATCCCTGCTCAATGCAAATATTTGTATGCATGAAATTATTTCATCATCATCAAAATTCAGCCGCTACGCAGTTAGACTGAAAAAAAAAACACGGACTTCGAGGTGACAGCTATGGATGCAACCGAAATTAAAACAAGGATGTTGATAATCTAACGTTTGTGGAATTAAAAGGTCCTATCTCTCAGAAGAAACGAAATTACGGCCAGTATCTAATGGCGTCTGAAGAGTATCTTCAGACGCCATTAGATACTGGCACGTAATTTCGTTGGGGGGGAAAAAATTAAATAAACCTAAAACTCACATAATATGTTAAAGACTTTTAGGACGTTTTCTTTAGGTAATCGAGTATTTAACCTAAAAAAATGCTACTCTATTCGTGCAATCTCTTTTAAACGTACATTGGATCGGTGCCAGCTCTGCACAATGTAAAGCGCTAATGTCAGGATTTTGTTACTTGGCAGTGCATTTTTCAGATTTATGGTCGTTAAGGAGATTTACTACGAAAACTTTGTATTAGATAAAATTGTAAAACGTGTCTTTATGTTCGTCATCCACTCTAGTCACAGTAGTGGTGACAAAGGTAGCTGATGGAAGGAATATTGGTCTCAATCTAGTTTGCCATACACCATTAAAATTTAACCCGATTATTCCGCTTTGTTCACCTGGATGATATCACCTAGGTGTACAAAGAGGAATTGATTAGTCTACTTTGATCACCTTGGAAATAAAACGCCTAGGTGATATCACCCAGGTGAACAAAGTGAAATTGATTACTCTACTTTGATCACCTTGGAAATAAAACACCTAGGTGATATCACCCAGGTGAACCTGATTATCTACACCAAATATTACCATACGGTTTTATTCATTATTCCAGTTCATCCTAAGTTTGCCAGGCAGAGATCGCGTTAAGCAATAAGGCCGTCCTTTGTACATATTTATCAATAATATTGTAAGATTAATTCATGTCAACTGCAAATGGTGTATGTACAAATAAAGTGTAACTAGCTATCTATTTATATTCTTGGTAAAGATATGAAGAAAGATCGAAACTATTTACTTCAAGATAGACAATTGTTATGAAAATGCTTAGATTTCACAAATTAGCACAATGATCTGACCTTAAAATCAAAGTTCGTTTGCAATGAATACCAGTGTCAATTATCCAATTTAACAATCAGTAAACTTACGAATCTAACATAAAACGAACAGACCTGTAATTTGGTTAATAAAAGCTTTGTATGCGAAACGGAAAGCTCTTTCAATCTTGTCAGGCTAAAATTGGGTGGGACGGAGTTCATTAACCTAAGGGAATTGGTTCACAAAAACATGGTGTTTTCCTAAAAGTAGGCGGCAATATATTTGTTCAGGACGAACATAATTTGGCAAAGATTGAACATGTTATATTTATACAGCTTGTGGTTGAAGTGAAATTCATTCTGTTCAATAGTGTCTTATTTATTAAAGGACCTATCAGGTTTTCCACATTATCTGACCTTGCTATTTGACTTATTGCGCGTAATCTGTACTTACACCATTGAGTTTCTTAATGACTCACGTTCATTTGAGTGGTCTGATAGTCCATTTTAAACCTTAAAAGTCATACTTTTTTTATACCACATAGGCAGACAAGCACAGGGCCCACCTGATGGGATACTTTCCGATACAGTGTCCATTCCTTATTACAAAATCTTAACTTTTTTATTTTATGATAATTTATGCCTGCAATAATTATAGCGTTCACACATATTCATACATACCTTAGAATACGGCAATAGGCTCACCCCCTATTACGTGGGACCAAATATAATGGTTCGTGAAATGTGGGTGTTAATTTCACGCTTGCCTACCTAGGTGTGAACATAATATATATATGAGTTGTATACCAATGCTGATAAGCATAGGTGCAAGGTACAAATACATTGATCGTGTTAATTGCCGTTAACATTATTGTACAGTAGCCAGTGCCGTCTTTATTCAAGGGCCTAACGCAAGAATTGTTTGTTTTTTTATACCGTATAGGTGGCAAATAAGCTTACGGCCCGCCTGATAGATCGCTTACCGTGGCCTATGGTTGTTTGTACCACCGAAGGCGTTAACTGCCGACAAATTTGTCTTCAAAATAATTTAAATGTAGTAGTACCAAAACTTTGAAACATCTTATAATACATTACCTATAGTATCTTGAATTCATTCAGGATTTATGGTCGCGTAATCCACATGCCTATCGCTAAAAGTTAAGCCCAACTTACTTCAATCGGCGAAGGGTTATCGTTTCTTATTTTAGTATTCAAAGTTCACTTTTACTGGTTTACGTAATACCATTTCGGTTATATATTATGGAAAATATCGAGAAGTTTTGTGTTTCTAGAATATTCGATGAGCTAGGCTTTTATAGGCGGTTTATGTTCCATATGTATTAATATCGGTACTAAAGTTTGTTTCAACATTCGTAGTTTTTTGATTGAAACGACTGACTAGAATATGATATTTTGACTATAACTACAACAAATGGGTAGATATAAGTATTCTGAGATCAGAACGTGTTGTTAGACATTTTTTCACTCAATACATCACAATCCAAGTAAATATTATATAGTAATCAATTTGACTGTCAAGAAAATATTTTTTTTTGCCTTTGCTTACCTCTTTACCCATTAAGGCAATATGAACCGTAATCCTCGAAGGGTTAGGCAAACATTTTCCAAACTATGATTTTCGGTCCCACGTAATAGGGGGGAGCCTATTACCGCCAATCGGGCATTTTGTTAAAAAATATGCCGAAAATAAATTCCTAACCGAAAATGTAAAGTAAATTTGGCAAAAAAATTCGACCCGATTCCTTGCTATGCGGTGTAATTCGCAAGGAAATTAATTACGTGTTTAGCCGCACAAGCACTACCAATTAACGTCTTGGAGAGTATCAGACGGATTATGTATTTAATAATGTGTTCCCAAGTAAATAATGTACGTTCTAATTATTTTGAATATCAAGAAACATTTTAGCATTGATTTTATCTATCTTTTTACCCATTCAGGCAATATCAAATGCGAACAGTAAATCCCTCTATGCATTATTGTGTACACAATTGACGGTATATAATATGTATTGGTGTTGAAATATACTTCATACCCCAAGAGAATGTAAAGCGTACCTGTTTTGTATGTATAAATATTTGCATTCAAAGCCATGAGAAATTGTCAAGTGGTTTCAATTTTAAGCTGTCTACGTCTGAACGGTAAAGTTACGAAACCAAGCCTGAAGCGAGTACACTTTAAAATAATGTCTATGTTACTTTTGGTATACTATCAAACACATTTAAAATAGCTATAATAAAACTATGTTTGATGTGGTCATCTAGTATTTTGAAATGTTTTCAGAGTTCAACAACCTTTCTATTAATTACTTCAATTATCTTCCTTAATTTTACAATCTGAAGTGTATTTTATACTCATAGTATAAAGTTCTGCCGTGACTTGGCGAAGAAATTCGTTCTTATAATTTCTTTTATGATTCATAATTGTTTTAATTACTGATCAAGCGAACTTCGCAAGTGAAGTTCGATCATAATTATATGAGACGCTTCATTCGAAGATATAATTAACCAGGTAGTCCCTTATATCTACTAGGCAACATCGCACATTTTTAAGAGATATGAATATGACTATATAGATTTGAACGAGTAGGTGCCTACCTACCGTGCTACACTCTTGACAGATACTCATTTTTTAGAGAGGAGAGGAAAAAACCTCGTAAAACTTTCTTGCTTTGGGTACAGTAGTTATCAAACATATTAACAATACTGTTTGTGTACAATGGGTGGGAGGGAGATTATATCTTCGAATGAAGCGTCTCATATAATTATGATCGAACTTCACTTGCGAAGTTCGCTTGATCAGTAATTATATTTCGACGCTTCATTCTTTGATATAATTAACCAGGTAGACTTTCAGAGTTATGTAGCATAGAAAGTTTTTATTTTTATTTCAGTGAAACTCTTAATATGAACATAATGAATATTAAGAACTAAAACGCGTATTTACTTAGGTAATTAATTAAATATTTAATTACATACTAATACAAATTTTAATCTAATAACATAGGTACTATGTGGGTAGCACTATGCTAAGCATACTGAATTAGCGGAAATGTTCGTGACCAATTACTGTTCAGTTATAAAGTTTTGCGAATGTATTGGATGTGTTCTGCAGTTTTACTAAAGTATCCACTGAAAGACCGCGCAAGTGCGCGGCTGACGAGGCGCCCTGGGTGTGCTGTGTGCGCTAGACACGCAGCACGTGTCAACGCCGCTTTCTGTCAGCACCTATTTAAGACTGATTGTGTGGTAACTGATATATGTGGTAATTTATGTGTTAACCATAACTGACCCGTACTGGTTGTTCACTTATTTTTTGTAACAAAAATATAATCTTTGAAAAGTGTTGGTCACGACCGGAAGCAGTAGTTTTTATCATGTCTGTTATCGAGATACGAATACCGTTGTTTGAAAAACCAAATAAAAGAATATTTCCGATTTTAATAATACAAGTTTGTACGCGATAAGCAGTACAAAGAGCAAGAAGAATTTACTAACTTGATAATGAATTCTCCGGATTTAAATTAGTATCAATTGGGATACCATCATTGTGAGGTGTGATTCAAAAGGGAATTGTCGAGTCCCATGCTGTAGAGTATTTGAATGCATTATTTGATAATTCCCATTCTATGTCCGGATTTATTATTCTTTAATCACAGTCCGCGTAATTATCTTACTATTACGTCTTTTCTTTTTTTTTTGTGAGGAGCTATAAAAAAAATAAATAAAAATATATTAACGTAATTTCGAAGTTATGTGTGTATTTATCGCAAGTTTATCTATTTATTTATTTAGTACCCGGAGAAGGGCAATAGGCTCTCTACCTATTACATTTGGATCTGAACATAAACTGGCAATATGTGGGTGCTAGCACCTTTGCCTACCCCTGCGGGGATAAAAGCGTGAGCTTATGTTCATGTATATTAACGTAAGATGCTACAATCCAAATATCACGCTTCTCGCAACAATGCCAAATTATTTTAAATTTAAATGAGGGAATTGCAGCTTATGGCAGTCGTAATATCGACGCAAAGCAATAATAGGTACACCGTTGTTCTCCAATCGCATGAAAGTTTTTCAAACCAATGAAGACGGCTAAAGGCTCTAAGTAATTTGTTGAACGCATTTCGCTTGCTCCACTGCTATTACACACTGTGCTCCCCCCTGTCCGAGAGGCATCCGTGTAAATCTCCAATTTAAAGGGAGTGAGAGCCATATGATAAATGTAGAGGTTCTCGCTCCACCAATTATGGTCTTTCAATAACCCTAGAGGGAGTTTGATTTTGGTTTCATACTCTTCGTATATCGATTACAAAAGACATTAATATCGTTCTAGAATTTTCGTGTATAGCCAGTCGCATTTGGCGGCAGGGTACGAAAAGGTTAACTCCTATTAGTTGAGCTAAGTCACGTATAATGCACTGTGGTAAAGTTGAATACTTTTGAACTAATTGTGCTATGTTATTTAGCTTTTCGATAGGTAGATAATGGTAATGTTAGGTTTCTCATATCATGTACAAAGGCTAAATATTCACATGACTATTGTGAGTAATAAACTTCTATCGAATTTTTAACGAAGCCTAACCTTTTTAGTAATGACAGAGTTTCGTTTATATTTTCTAGACACCGAGCATAGTTGTCTCCTATACCCAATATTTCGTCTAAGTATGCCACGGATCTAAAATCGTGATCTCATAAGTTTTGTGAGGGTCTTGGCTGGCACCAAGAGACTGATAACCCGTAGGGTAAAGATGGATTCTATGGACTCATAGATGGTTTTTACACCGGAGATGATTCGAATTGAAATCGTAAAGAAAAATTACATTTGAGGTGATTATCGGTTTTAGTAGGTACGCCTCTTTTAAATCAATAGTAGCTAGATAGAAGTTTTTGGTGGCTGTACATGGAGAAATTGTTTTTTAAGCCTAATAACTTATCTATGGCTATATACATTAACGTGTTTATCGATGGGTAAGAAATTATTATTAGGAACAGTGACTTGCTGAACGTCTTTGAGAAATGGAATTGAATGCCCTCCTTGATCTGTTTCAGAACAATTGTAATTTTACCAACTTTAGGTCAGCCATTATAACAATAAGTTATACAACAGGCATGTATGTGAACTACTACTGTGTCGTTGCACGGGGCTTGTTCGGAGAGACAGCCTTCGCATTGGGAACACGCTGGTTGTTGCGCAAACTCTCAGTCGTCACACCTGGCGACGGTTCCCTTCTCCCCCCCCCCCCCCCCTTCCCTTGTTCGGTGGGAAGCGAGGAGCTTGCCAGTTTCCCTGATGGTGGTAGTGACAAGGGCCTGGCTGTTAAGAGGCGCTTGCTATTGGTTTCTAAAGAGGTTTTTTTTTTTTTTTTTTTTTTACCTACTTTCTGGATAGATAAAACCGGCCTAAGCGTAATCCATGATGGATTACGCTTAGGCCGGTTTTATCTAGACTGAGTGTAATAATTAGCTTAGTACGGCACTGTGTGAATTGGTACTGTAAATCTGTTAACAAACGGCACCCCTGGCATCCATTGCTGAGGTGCTTTAGTGCCTGAATTTTATCTTCGCCTATTAAGAGAAGGTCCATTGCCCTATTTATAGTGGTAATTCCTGAACCGAGTTATTGTTGCTGAGTAGAAAGAGTGTTTTATCTCTATTTCTAACCATATTACGTACATCTAATGCAATTGCAAGCTTTAAGATTAGGTCTTATCGTCAAGTCGGTGATTTATTGTGTTCCAGTCGGATCGACATATTGATAGGTGTTGGAGCCGAACTCTCAATCATCTGGTCCTTTTGACCTGATAATATACGAATTTTCGTTATTCTCATGTACGAAATAGTAAAAAAGAGGGTATATAATAATTTTTATAGCATTACGGGATAGAAATATTTATACAACTGTTTGGTTATGCAAATATCGCTGGGCACTCGCAATGGATTGACCCTTGGACCCTTTGGGCCCTTGGACCCTGAAAGTTCCTTATTTTACGATTTTCGTAAAATAATTATTATCATCGTTGGAGACTCGCAGTCAACCCCGATGTAATTTGAAAGGTATTTATTGACTCGCAGTCAATCCATACCTGTAGGAACTTTGGGCTGAGAACATAATGTTTTATTATCATCGGGTGAGACTCGCAGTCTACCTCTGATGTAATTTGCTAGGCAGATATTGACCCGCAGTCAATCTTTACCTGTAGAAACATTGTCTCGCCTTGGAATTATGTATTTATTATAGAGTAATGCACCATATGATAGTTTGAGTGTTAAGATTAGGTGTTATACTTAGTCAAATTGGTGACTTTTTGTGAACCGGTCGGAACCGCATTATCGGCAGGTATTAGAGCCTAGCTTGGAATTATCTGGTCCTTTTGACCTAATATTTTATAAATTTTCATTACTCTTATGTACGACATAGTAAAAAAGAGGGTATATAATATTTTTATAGCATTGCGGCAAAGTAATATTTATACTACTGTTTGGTTATGTAAATATCGTAGGGTACTCGCAATGGATTGACCCTTGGACCCTTTGGACCCTTGGATCCTAAAAGTTCCTTTATTTTACGATTTTCGTAAAATAATTATTATCATCGTTGGAGACTCGCAGTCAACCCCGATGTAATTTGAAAGGTATTTATTGACTCGCAGTCAATCCATACCTGTAGGAACTTTGGGCGGAGAATAGAATGTTCTATTATCATCGGGTGAGACTCGCAGTCTACCTCTGATGTAATTTGCTAGGCAGATATTGACCCGCAGTCAATCCTTACCTGCAGAACATTGTCTCGCCTTGGAATTAAATAATTATTAAAGAGTAATGCACCGTATGATAGTTTGAGCGTTAAGATTAGGTGTTTTAGTCAAAGTTGGTAACTTTTTTGTGATCCGGTCGGAACCGCATTATCGGCAGGTATTAGAGGCTAGCTCTGAAATTTCTGGTCCTTTTAACCTAATATATTATACACTTTCATTGCTCTAATGTACGAAATAGTAAAAAAAAAAGGAGGGTATATAATATTTTTTATAGCATTGCGGCATAGTAATATTTATACTACTGTTTGGTTATGTAAATATCGTTGGGCATTCACAATGGACCCCGATAGTAATTATTTGTTGTTTTACGTAAAATTATTATTATCATCGTTGGAGACCCGCATAGGAAGATTGCACAGAGAACAGAATGTTTAAGTCACTCCATGGAATTGCGTAACTATTACGGAGTAATGCACAATATAATGGTTGATAAAATGTATTATGTAGGTACTCACATATTTCGTTTTCCGCATCTGAAGAAATATACGACGATAACTTTTACGTTTTACCGATTTAGATTATAATAAATAATAATAACGATTTATTTTGTCTTCGGCACTGCGCTTTGGCATTGCTGAAGACGTGCTCACGTTGCCACGCACAAATAAGGAATGAGTATCTGTCAAGAGTGTAGCACGGTAGGTAGGCACCTACTCGTTCAAATCTATATAGTCATATTCATATCTCTTAAAAATGTGCGATGTTGCCTAGTAGATATAAGGGACTACCTGGTTAATTATATCAAAGAATGAAGCGTCGAAATATAATTCTCCAAAGATTACTTTATCACGCAAATGTTGGTTACGTGATTAAATTATTATTTAAAGCTATAAATTTAATGGTTAACTTCGCTTAAGAAAAATTTGAAGTAGGTGTTTTAATGAATAAGTTATATTCTCTACATATTTTTAAATTAAAGGTAGCCATTGACGATACGTCCATATGGATTGCATGCATGGATTTCAATACGTTAGGAAATCCAAAGCTTTAAAATGTCCATTCCTTTTCCTTACATTTATCACATTCACGAAACGATTTTGAAACACGTCCACTCCATTTGGCACGTTGGACGTATTGTCAATGACTATCTTTATAAGGTCTGTATATTGGCGATATTTGAAAATTTAAATAACCGATAAATGAACTTTTCTGACCCCAAAAATGTTTTTCATTTCAATTCTTGTTTGATTTTCCGCTAGTGCGAGTATGTGATGGATACAAAAACTACTAAACAGAATGACCTGTAGCTTTTTTCTAGGAAATGTCTTAATTAGACTAAAATGTACACTGTCTTCGATTGCGCTTTGGGGATTAACTGCACCCGAGGGTCATCTCTGAATAACCCTCCTGGTTCTGCCGGAATGCGAGCGATATGTTGGCTATAATTATCTCATCTCCGGCAAATAAAGACCCAAAGACTTGCTTTACCTACCCAACATAACCTACCCAACTTAATGGAAGGTATCCGTGGGGATTTATTGCACGATAAAAAAAGTGTCTTCGATTGCAATATTTTGTTTAACGAAATCTATGATATGATAAAAATTCGCGATAGCCAATATCCAAACGAGTGGTGCCGTGGGAATGAGCTTGTGCACCACGTATATGTAGGCTTTCAGATTTTCATTTCGTTCCGAATATTTTCGACGTAATGTTTTTTGTATGGCTGTTTACGTAAATGTAACTTTGTTCTGAATTTACATAATCCATCACTGGGTTCGAGATATTGAACTGTGCCTATTGTATCCGTAAGGGGTGTTATTGAAAATCGAAGTGAAATAAAACCATTCTGCAGTTGGAACAGCCTTTTATGTACGTTGAATTTGGATGTTAAATCGTTTGAAATAAGATCTTACGTAGTTGTATATTGCGAGTATAGATATAAAATACATTTATTATAGCTTGTTCTGTACTCTATTTGGGTAGGTACTTATATATAGGTAAATAATCTTGATGTGTCTTTGTACCTGAGCTTCAGTCAGCAAAAACTCAGTTTATTAATATTTTTTAGTTCAAAAACATATTTTAAAGACTAAAAACCGAAATCGAACCACTCTGGTTAGTTAGTTAGATAGTTAACCTAATTGACCGAACGAGCAAAGCGATCGAGAGTCTCCGTTTGAATAAGGTGCTCGATTTTGGTTATCACCAAACTTGGCACCTATATTCGTTGATTTTTTTTTTATCAATTATGTTATTAATATGTTTAATAATAAGTTCCACCAACTATAAAAACATAAGTTCTAATTCCGTAATTACACGCGAAAACATGTGATTAACGTTCTTGTATTAATTAATTGCTTTATAAAAGCTGTATGTTTTTTAAGAATGAAATAAAACAAAACCTTTTTTGTTTTGAAATAATAGCTTGTTAACAGGCAAGAAAGAAAGGCCCTCTGGCATTCTCAAATAGTCCACAAGTCAAAATTAAGTAACTGTAGTGTGTTCCCAGTCGAGCCAGGTCATACATGTTTTTGAAAAATATGAATGTAGCAACCTTTAATTGGCTGACGTATGTGTAACATATACTATACAATGCTCTAAGTTTTTAAACTACTCTTTCAACTTGCAATCTACCTTTTAACCTAAATAAGATTTTTTTTGAATTAGATTTAAATAAATGAATTTTGAAGAACTTTGTTAAACTTTTCCGTAGGTATAATGTTTTGTAATTGTTGACATTTCTGATTCAACTTTTCAGAAAAGTATTTTAATGAATTCGAAAAGAATTGAGACGAGATTTAGAAAAACCCAGACGGTTCAGTTAGCAAAGTATTTCGATACGCAAACGACTGCTGCGAGTCCAAGACTCGTCCTGAATGTTCGCTTTTTACAATTTAAATTTTATGTATAAGGTTTTCAACCTCTTTTATTTTATATTAGAAATTGTTATACTCTTTCTATTTTAAAAATCTCCTTGCTTCACCTCCTTTTGTATAAAATTTAGTTAAAGTTGTGTTTATTTTATCTTCCAAGTTATAGTTTAACCAAGTTTCAAAAGTTCTGTACGTTGAACTTTTTTAATAATTTCAGAGTTTTGCGTTTATACACCGATTTGCCTTTTATTATGTTCTCGTTTCTCTAATGTAAATTCTAAAATTAAGTTTATAAATATTCATATTTGTATAATGAAAATTAATGGGCAGCGCCGCGCCGCTCGCATGTGACATGGTCCCGTTCCCGAGTCCCAAAGGAACCTATTTCAATTTCTGGAATAAAATCTAGATGGAAGTTCCTTCCGCCAAAATCAAGATCAATTAAATCATGAGAACGGGCCCTGGTCTTCAGGATACAACTGAGGCAGTGAAGCTAACTCGTAACAATAATGATAATCAATTTTTTTATACCACTTAAGTGGCAGACGAGCACACGGTTCACCTGGTGGAAAGTGATTACCGTAGGCTATGGAGGTTTGCAACACCAAGGGCGTCGTGCTACTGACCATGTATATGGGAGGAGGGAACGGGTGGAGGGAAAGGTGAAGCTTAGGAGAGTTTCTGTGCTATCAATGTAGAAGTCAAAACAGGGTTTTTCGGTTTCCCCACTAAAAAAAGAAAACCCCTAAAGAGAGCTCTGGCTACCCTACTCACCGCTGGCAACACAACCCAGGGTAACTATTAGGTGAGGTATTCTGTAGGCCGGAGGTACTTCTATCTATACATCCATTATTATTATTATTCAAACCTTCAAATGTAACTGTTATGTAGCTCAATCTCATTTTACCAGATTTACAACCGAGAAGGTAACTGTTTGTGTTTCATTGCGTTCTGAAACTATATAAAAGCAACAATGTGATAGCCGTATATAAGTCGTGAACCGAGTTTAACTACATGATAGGTAGTTTAACTTAGTATTAAAGGTACTGCAACTGCCATCAACTATTAACTAACTTCTACAATCTCCTACCAATAAATCCATCTAAAAGTTACCGCTTAGAGCGAACTCTGTGTTCGCTCTAATGTAATTAGACGTAAATACTACTAACTATTGGGTAATCTATTATGTTACACATCAGCATCATCTATAACCAAACGAAGCAGAGTCTATAGTAGGGATTCTAGCATAAAGGTACTATTTTGTTGCCGAACGCATGCCGCAGCGGCAGATACAGCATTCATTTGTCTTTTTCTATACATTTTTATCTTTTCACATACATTACTTGTTAAACTTCGATATGGGGAAACAGCCCCACTGAGAAGCCGTAAGAAATTGAAACATCATTCTTGAGTCTATTTCCAACTTTATTGGGGTCGGCTTTCTAGTCTAAAGATGCGGCTGAACTTCGATATTTTTCGTGAAGCGACTGCCATCGGACGGACGATGGCAGTCGCACTCCACAACCGCGATATCGAAGTTCTGTAGTTAGGCTAGTCGGACTTTTGATGTCATAGATGGTCGTAAGGCAACTGGGACCAACGCCTTAACATGCTCTCCGAGGTACGACTAGACCAGTGCAAATAGCCATATTCATTTTGGAGATTGATCTTACAAATATTTGCATTGAGTGGGGATCGAAACCGCGCCTCCTGCGTAGTAGTCGCGTTCACTACCACCACGCTACAGTGGCCGTAAGAAATAAAACAAATATCAATATTATCATTCCAATATCACGGTACACTGTATCTGCTGCATTCGTCTGCAATTGTCGTATGCGGTCGTCTACGGAATCATACCTTTAGGGTTAACATTTTTATTTACTTACTTTCTTATTCATTCCAGGAACCGTGACAATTTTTTACAGCTCGCCTTGTATCCGTAGAAGTAATAATTAGTAGTAAAAGTAATATTATTGCAAATAAAGCTCCCGGCAGAGCAGAATTTGGGCCACCCCATCTTTTCCAATATGGTGTCGTCTAAGACGACTGAGGAATAGGGCTGCTTAACAACAGACAGATATATACAGCCCAGACTCGCAGCCTCACATGCGTGGATCGAGTCAAGAATTGTACCCGAAATGGTACAATACTTGGGGAAAACCATTTTCCCCAAGCATTGTACCGAATACAATGCTTGGGGAAAATGAGAGTGTTAATTCACCTCTGTCTACTGCGAAAAGGAAATAAGCGTGAGCAAATGTGTATAAATTTGTAATAAATATAATCGAGGAGGTATTGACCATCTCGTAGCATCGTAGCACTTAGTTACGAGCCACCGAGATTTGTGGTTTTGAGGGAGAATTCATCCAACGATCGGGGCACAAATTCAGTTCAGTGAAAATTTATATTAATATAACGTTTTAAGTGATTAACTGTTTCAGTGGTTTGTGTACAACCAAAATTTCCTTTCAAGGCCCCTTCGTTAACCAAACAACATTGTACGTATCAATTTTGTCCCTTAAAGATTCACTTGATTATTTATAAGTTAAGATGTTTTTTTTTTATTAAAGGTTTGATAACATCATTGATAGGTAAAATCGCAAAAAATATTTATTGGAAACGAAGCGTGGGTTCCTTGACTATAGATAATATTAGTAACAATAGAGTGTAATAATTAAAAAATTGAATAAATGTATATGGAATTAGATCTAGTCAAGTCATTTTTGATGACATCATTTTTTCATGGGACCAATTGACAACTATTTGGTATCGAACTAAAAAAGAAACACGGAAATCGAATCATAAATCTTCGAGTATGTATAAAAATAAATCTAGTATTATCTACATCGTAATTATTTCTTGCCTATATTTAGTTTGGCTCTAGCCCGTATGTCCGCTCACGTGGAATTCCCCGTGCCCGCAATTTATTTAAATAATGAATTCAATACATAATGCAATTCAATTTCTCCTAACGAATATATTCTCATCTTAATTTAATCATAATGTTGATATAACATAAATATTTTACAGCAGATGGGCTCTTGGGTTTAATAAAGCCTGTAGTCGTATAATAAGTCACTACAGTTCATTGATCCGAGGGCCACATAAAGTGAACATGAAAAAAAAACATCCTGTATTATCCTGTCTGGCAAAAAGAACGAACAAAGTCTTATTTGAATTTTTTTTTTCAGAAAACGGAAGCGGAGGCAAGTGTCTCATAAAACAGCGAAGATAATAGGTAAGCTTCCTGAATTTTTTTGGTTAACAATTAGCTAAATGCGTGCGCCGAGCCCATTATTATACGACCAGGAGTTTCAAAGAGAGAAAGTGTTTCTAAAATAAGATATATTTAGGAAATGCTGAAACACAGTATATTTTATTTATGTATATTCTTTGAATATAATACCAAATTGTAGCTGTCCAAACGACTGTGGAACGGAATGGAAATTTATGTGCGGGGAGATAATGTGGGATAATTTTGAAAATAATAATGATGAATATTCAACGGACACTCACATTAAAGCAAATTGGTGCCGGTAGGTCCTACTGTGTGAAATATTGTTTATTATATAAAGCGTAAGGTAGTAAGATTGGGCGAAATGGCGCACATTGGGAGAGGCCTATGCCCATCAGTGGATTTTGGTGCACAAAATACGAGAACGGTCATGCCCTATGGTTTTTCTTGGGTAACCCTAAACCAGAGGATTACATCATTATCTCACTACATAGTATAAAACAAAGTCGCTTTTTCTGTATCTATGTATGCTTAAATCTTTAAAACTACGCAACGGATTTTGATGCGGTTTTTTTAATAGATAGAGCAAATGAAGAGAAAGTTTTATATGTAATCATCATACTGCAACCGGTGCAAAGCAGAAGTGAAAAATGTAAGAAATATCTTCCTCAATTAAAAAACCCCTCCTCAAACGTAGAGCCGACACAAAGAATCCATCAGGGTCGAAGTGTCCACAATAGCTCCAGAGTACGGGCCCTAAAATAAGATAAGACGATAAGAAGAAGCCATCAGAGGAGGATTAAAAGTTGTGAGCGCCGTGTAGGCAAGCATTTTATCAGATCTGTCGCCTTCTACTCGAGTATTACTTGCTCGCAGAAAGAGACAGCGTCAGCCTACGCGCTCGTGGTCTGCACCATCGTTCTGAACAAGGTGTTGAGCGAGGGGACTACACCGAGCCCGAGGGCCACCACATGGCCTGCTAATCAGCCTCGCACCTCTTTGTAGACACTTTACCTCTATGATAATCCGCCACTGGTCTCCAGGCAACGAAAATGTGTTAAAAAGAGCTTTGTTTCCATTTTATCGGTAGAAATACATAAATTCGTAAGTTAATTTCAAGGTAAAGGGTTAAACAACTCTGTGAAAGGTTTATTTATCCTCGTAACAAATGGTTTATATTTACGTAGCTAGCCAGTCATAAATCAGGCTTGGAAGGCGGATGGAGTGAGATCTGTCAGTTGTTAAAGGCTATTGCGATGGAAAAGTTTGGATATTCCTTTTTATTGAGACTTGAAGGAATCGATCAAGTTCTTTTTATATCACTTCCAAGGTAGATAAGGACATGGTCCACCTGACAGATAGTGGTCACCGTGACCGATAGACTTTTGCAACGTCAGACTGGTGCTGCTGACCTTTTAATGCCCTTTTCAAAGAACCCCATATTGTAGGCGTTTGGAAAAACTTCAGTAGGCGTGGGCACAATTGAACAATAAATCTTCTGAGCATAAGCCATTGTACAGGCGGTAAAACACACACAGTGAGGAAATTGGGCATTTAGTTTATTAAAAGAATGCTCTTTTTATTGATATACTTATCATTGGTACCTTTTACGTGAGCAACTGCCATCTGATCTCCCAACCCAGACAGACATTGAAGACTTATCCATCGATTTTGGCAGACCTATTAAAGGTAAGGTTGACGTGGGTTGACGCAGGGTTCTGTATTTTCAAATAGAAAGTAAAAATATATAAAAGCAATTGTTTGAAAGTATGTTTAAGTGTGTGTGTGTGTGTGTGTGTTCATCCTAGTTTATGTGTCGTATAGGATTATTACCATAATTACGTAGTGTAGTTAAGTGTAATTACAGTAGCATTATAATTTATGGGGACTATAATTTTAACCTACCTTCACGGTTAATGTTGGCATTTTATAGGTTGGCGTCGTCATTTAAAACTCTGAAATAACATATTCTGTGTATTTAAAACATCCTTTATATGGAATTACAATGGTTTGTACATTATTCTTGTAACCCATTTAGTTTAGTTGAGTTTGTTCTCAACAGCATTAATCCAATATTTAATAAGGAAATATTCATAAGTGTCAAATAACTGTACATTACAGTACCTACTTGTTGTTTCTTTTTATAATACTAGGTTCGTTTGTTAACTAATGAACGAGGCTCATGCTGAGGCGTTTCTTTTGGCGAGTCAGTAGGCGTTCCAATAAAAGCTAAACTAAAGCAAAAGTGGAATGTAAGAGCGGACTCTCGGCTCTCAAGTGCCAGTTTAAATTTTTTTTGTACCACTTGTGGCATAATAGCTCAGGGGCCGACTTATGGAAAGTGGTTACCGGCCGTCAGCAAAGATAGAGGCGTCACACTTTTTTATCATGCAAAAAAGGGGAGTCACTTTTGTGCAGCCGACCCCCTAGACAGCTTCAAAATCTCAAGTGAGCTCTGGCTACCCTATGACGCATGTACATTACGTAATATTTTACCGTGACCGTTTCAGAAGTGCGTGTCCGTCGCGTATTCAACTGCGTGATAGCTAAGCTTAAATGAAACCATCGATCGACTGGTGTGTCAGCACAACTCTAGTTTGTGTCTTTTCTGAACGCACCTTTACTTACCACCAAAACACAACATAAGGTATATTAGCCGCGGTATTCTGTAGGGTGGAGGAACTTCCCCAGTCGCACTGCTCCGAAGATACCTTCATGTCCTACGTCCGTCAAAAGCATACTATGTATATTATTATTATGTAACTCTAGTCGCTGACGTCAAGCTGAGCGCCACCATTGTAGCACCGAACGTGTTTGTAATGGTGACCCTCTTTAATGAGACTTTGCCTTCAGCTTAACATCAGGCGAGGTGAAGTCAAATTGACATGCCATAAATTAAAAAAGAAAACTCTGATTGCAAAGACAAGGAGAGAAATCAACAAGTTATTTCATTGTTACCTATTCAAAATACAATTGAATTAGACTATTTTGTCTAGTTTATTCACAACAGGTATTTTAAAAGATGAGCAGTAAACTCGGCAATTAATATTGACGAATTTTCGGTCCGAAAATTTTACTTTACGAACCCTTTTCGTATTAACACTGAACAGCGCCATCGAACTGTGAGAGCTTGATAATTCGGATATGAGTTGCCGCCTTTCGCGGGATAAGCCCCTTTATCCGTATTTTGTTTATTGGGACGTATTTACCGATCATTACTTAATGAAATAATGACTTCAGTTTAAAATCTAAATATTTATTCTTTGAGCGATCGTGTTGTTCCAACGATCATTGGGTGTTGCTACACGTATTAGCGTTACCTATTTAATTTGACTATACTGGTTCATTACTTCCTTTATTTTCGGAAACATAGGTAGATTCTTGTGACATCATTTGCACTGATTTTCATGAAAAAGTTGTAGGCAAAATTTAAATTTAAATTAGGTCCGTGGAGTAGTATTTTAGTTTTATCTCCTTTTTGAGGTACCACCGCACTTTATTTTAAATGAAATTTTGAAATAAGTATGCTATCTATCCCAATCGATTAAGATTGAAAAAATTATTGCCCGACCGAGACTTAAATTAGTCGTAAGAAAAAAATTCGAATGCTTTAGATGTGGCCTGGACGCTCAGTTGGTTCAATACTTCTCCGTTCAAGTCTCGTCTGGGTATTCACTTCTTCCAACCTAAATTGATTTCACCAAACTGCTCTACATGGTTGTGTTATTAAATCATGCTCGTTGATGCTAATAAAAGGCTCGGTTCCCATTAAGTCATCACCTTTTTGATTTTTATTTAAGTTTGAAAGATTCATGTCCGTAATAAGAATAACTAAGTAGCAATTCTTATAACAGTTACTCCTTAATGAAGAGAAAATGTCCCCAATCAAAATTTATCAAGGAATAAAACATTAAATAAAATTTTTAATTTTATACTAAGTTTTATCAAGGCCTCTCACAAAAACGACTTTTATTAGAGTACAGACGTCAAAGGAGAAAAGTTAGCATATGTTACCTTTTCATACAACTTTATATAAAAGATACTTGTACGTAAACTTATCTCTTTGGCCCAACTGTATAAACAAACACACAGATTTCGCTCACTTCTAAAACGGAAGCATTTCGATCGATTCTCTTACTTAGTCAAAAAAATCCTTTGAAGTCACCTCTTCACGATCACAATAGAAGTGTTTGATTTATCAGAAACTCAGATACAAAACCGTAAAAAAATATAGAACAAAAAATATTCGATACGTTGCCAATTTGGCAGAAATATTATAGGTATTTCAACCGAAGTTCTGGACATGTATTTGTGCATGTATAAAATTTACGGCTCTGTAATTAATAATTGAATATTTTCGTTTGTAAATTCCGCTGAAATATTTCAGTCATTGTATATTACTTTTTTATCGTGTACAAAATCCCGACGTATAACACCTCCGCCAAAACCGGCAGAGGTGATTATGTCGGAACGGCGAACGTTTTGGTCTTTGGGTCCTTGATATCCGGACGTGAGATTATACAAGACATATCTCTCGCACATTGTATATTACTCTGATCTTTTACTGCACTAGTTTAAAAAAAAAAGTGGTTTGCGACCACTTTTTGCTTGCTGTTTGCGGTCGGCGTTGATTTTACCCACCTCTATAAATGTTCTACGAAAAATGTTCAACGCACCTAAAGAAAATATTTATGAAAAATCTGAATTATATCGTTTGAATATTTGAATGGCATGTACCTATTTAAATCTATACTTATTGTATATTCCCTTTTTTCTGACAAAATATTTCAAAGTTTTGTCAAAAATACTGATACACGCACTATTATGCACACTAACTAAATCAAATTAAATATAATGTTTTATGATATCATTGAATAACTAATTATCAAAATATTTAGTTAACTAACAACTAACCCAACTTAAGTCTAAGGTCATGTTGAGTTAATCAATTAGTTTACACAACATTCATGTTACTGGTATGCATTCAGTTATTTAGTGGAGTTACATAATATACTAAATATTATACAGAAATGCATTTAAAAATATCCCTATTTTACATCAAACTAGGCCTGAATAATCATCGCAATTCACACAACAGTCTGTTCCGGTATGAGTGAAGTAGAGCATGCTTTTTCATCGTTCGCTCACTTAGCCAGCTTTTTGAACTCCATTTCAACGAACGTGATTGTTGTATGAAGCCTCAATAGCGCGATTTACCTTTTGAAGGGCTTTGTTCAAACAAGGTTGCGAATACTAGTAAATTGATTATGTGTTTGTTATAAAAATGCTTTTATAGAGGTCGCGGCGCGTGTTAAGATTAGAAGTCGATAAACTACTTCAACATCGGTTTTTTTTAAGCTTCATCGAGTTTTTTTTAAAGATACCTACTACCAGTAGCAGCATTTTTTTTTAAATACTATAAGTATTCCTTTAAATTTATATATACAATTGTTTTTACATGAGATAGAATATTAATAACTATATACAAAATACATACACACCTATACTAATAAACTAATTATTGTAATAAAATTAAAACTAAAATGAAAAAGAAAAACAAAAAAGACTTAAATTAAAAAGCGTCGTGAAATTCCTCCGCATCGCATGCCTCTTGTGGTAAGGTTCCCAGAAGACTGGCAGCATTGGCAGTATTCCTAGTTAAATTGTGTGTTGTTGTGTGGTGTGTGGGTGGTTTCATCAGTGGGTTCGCGTTGATAGTGTATTTTTAGTGAAACTCGGGTATTAACCTGATCATTTTTATCGCGTTACGGTTATACCTGGGTTTCGGTTACCATATATCATGCAACGCGAAAGATTAAAAGTGGGTCAGGATTCGAACCCGGGAGCTTCAAGGTACCGACAGTGAAAAGCTGTATATTCATCTATTTTCGATGCCGTTTGACAACCGGACTACTGCGACTCTTGAAATCCGGTCAACCGGACTAGCAACCGAACTACTGCGACTAGAGGTTGAATTCTATAGTGTTATAACTCGCATAAAAGGAATTAGTCTTGTTATAAAGGAAAGAATATCAATATTGAATAATACATTTTAAGATACTGTAAACACTCATATGTAATTTTGATCTCTTTTCCCATACACACAGGAACCTGTTCCAGGGATGAAACCTTTGAGTTATTCCAGACTTTAAACTATGCCTGAATCATATTTTAGCCTGATCCGTTCAGCCGTTAGAACTCCAAATGCATAAACTTTCACATTTATAATACTCGTATTAGTAGATTTTACATAACTCCTCATTGTGGAAGCTATTATTTTACAAAAGTTTATAAGAGGCGAAATTAAAACCACGTTAAGGCTCAATTTACACCGTGGCGTGTAAACGAACAAAATTGTAGGGACAAAGCATAATGAACTCTATGTCAAGTGCATAGAATACAAACTAATACGAATCATCATGTTTTGTACCTACAATTTCGTTCGCTTCCATTCCGCCACGGTTTAAATTGAGCCTAATACTTTAAGCCCCCGCCATCCCGCATTATTGTTCGAGACTTCAAAGCTAAACCTTTTCTTTGAATAAAAAGCCTACAACCATTGTGAAATTTTAAAAACCAGCTTTGATTGCACGCCTGTGAAAAAAGAAATAATCAAGAACACTCACTTTCAAATATCAAATTAATACAAAAAAATAAAGTAGTTGTTGTAAATAAATTTACTTGAATAAGAATGACTCTTATTCGGGCACCTATTTTACTAGGTAGTGGTTTTCAGGCTACAATAACAGTTAGATGCTTGAATAATGAGAGGCTGTCACCTGTTGCTACCCACGTTCAGAAAGCACCCTCGTTATCGAGTCGAACACTATTTTGGACCTCAAATGAATATTGATGAGAACACCGTGCCGTTGTGAATGCCGATACGAGCCCTTCAATGACTTTGGAATTCTTCCGCACGCTTCGAGAGGTTCCGACAGACTCTAATTAGTAATTATATTTAATTGGCATCAAACGTGGACAGAAAATTAAGTGTCGACTCAATCCGCTGATGTTCACCATTTCGTACCAATTGATTTTTTTTGCCAACAAATGGGGCGTTTTCCTTTCGTGTTGAAGTAAAATTTTTGCATTCAATGTGTTGTTTATCATTAGTTTCCCTAAGAAACTTTGAGAGAAAAACATGTTACAAAATCATTAATTAGCCAGGCTTACAAGCTATTTTTATACTTAATAGGCCCGCGTTTGACCGCTATCTCACTCGTTGATAAGTCATGATGTGGTTTAAGACTGAGTGCGCTTGCCTAGAAGGTGGTAGCTTCCCAGGAACCGAGACACCAGCGCATTCCACATCCACGTGGTTTGCTTGTTCACTGAAGTTCTTTTACTCTCTGTGGAGCCGTAAAATCTCTTGAATATATTTTTAAGAACATAGTGCATCAAATGTGAATTCTATTTTCGTCAAATAAAGTTTATGTATTTAAACGCCCCCTGTTTCATCTAAAACAGCATAGTTGAATATCATAATATTGTAAGAGCATCTGAATATTTCACTAGATCAAAATTCCTTCATTTGATATACAGCTTGTGTTTAGCGAACTGAGTTGCATGGTACCGCGTTCTGTGTATAATGTCTACACTTACTCCTGACTAAAGTGCAATCATGGGAGCGGAGGCCAACAGTGTGGTTTTCGAACGTTGGAAATTCTAAACGAAACAGTTGCAGCTCTCTCATGCTATTACCGAATTATATTAACAGTGAAAGTGCAATATAGTGTTATTTTAATTATCAAATACTATTATCACCCTAATCTTTTAATGCTCTCAACAGCGGAAATTTTCGTCATACTTTATAACATACAGGGAAGAAAAAAGTAAAGAAAGAAATAGTAAAATTAAATCTGACAAGTTGGCTGATAAAAAACGAAATTGAATTCATATTGATGTTGTGTTAAACCACAACTACTCTGAAAGATATTTCGTATTTATTATACCGATATTTAAAAATAATTAAAGTTGTTAATTAAATATTGTGGAGATTTTTGTTAGGTACTCAGTTGACTGAAATTTGGTGGAGTTAATTCCATGAATACATTACGAGAACGGAATCAGAATACCACCAAGATGGAAATCTAGATAACAGCTTGTAGTATAAATGATTAGCTGCTTATGACTAGTTTTTGGTATGAACAACTGAGAAACTCCGGCATTTGTTAAGTAAAAATTCAAAATTGATAGCCGCCCCGCGAGATTGTCGGACGACATAGTCAGTCGCTGGTCAGACCGTCTCCCACAGGATTACCAGTCGATGGGGGAAGCCTAAATTCAGCAGTGGACGTCCTATGACTGAATTGACGATGATAATGATAAATTGGTGCTCTAAGGGTTCTATCAGACAGAGAGCGGTCGCGCGGTCAAGCGTTCAAGCAGTCAGTTTTGCGTTCTTTGTGTTATATTACGTTACATAGATATGAGGCGTTCAACAGTGGGGTTCATGAGCAATAGCACGCTCGAACGCAGAACGCGAACGCAGAACGCTTGACCGCGTGACCGCTCTCTGTCTGATAGGACCCTAAGTGGACAAGGCAGGTGCTATTCACGTAGGCACTATTGGGCTAGGTGCTCTAAGTGGTCTACGCCAAAAAACATCATCACATTACTTTTATTATGATGTGACGAGTATTTTAAATTTCATCAGTGAAATATGAAAAGTGGGTGTTACATTACTTCAATTCTCCATTGTTGAATTGACGCCATGTTTACTAGACTACAGTCAGCGTCAAAAGTGGATGAGAATTTCACATTCAACAATTAGTTTTTGGGAGCAGTAAATTTATACTGTCCAATTTTTTGGATAGGTTATTATTAAATTATGATTCAAAATTAATAAGTTTCCTGCTTCCCACTGCCCTGAATCCTTTATACGGGGCATCCTTTAAGCGCTTAAAGGGAGGGCCTATTCAGGCGCTTTCTCTAAGGACATAACCACTGCAACATTCTTGGAGTTTATGATTCACATCTAAGGCTAAAACTTTACCTTTAGCTTACCATTAAAGTGGAGTCATGGTCACTTGACCATTATCAAAGAAAAGGGGAATAAATCTGTGCAATATAATTTTGACGCTGACTGTACATTGTGGTTTATTTTAATACCGTACAAAGTGTTTTCATTTTGGTTTGCAAGCTTTATTTCAAATTATAAATTGTGCAGACTCTTCTAGTGGTATTTGGGTTTTTATATTTTATAATGTTTTTTTATTCAACAATAGTGCGTACTGTGTTTTGATATTTGGATATTTATTTTGAAATTTGGATAAATTATAATTAATTATAATAAAGAAGAGAAGAGAACCGTTTAATGTATGACATTTAATATTAAAATTAAAAATACAGTTTAAAACTTATACTCTAGATGGGGTTTTGACCAATCTCTTACAGGGAGAACACTTGGACCACCTAGGCTACTAGACCCGTTTAAAGTATTTAAAATTCTCCTGGGGGGCGAAGTCCTCTCTAGAAGAGACTGATCGCGGGTTCAAGTCACGTCTAGACATTAACTTTTTCCAATTTGAAACAGATTTGAGCATATTAATGCCACAAACACTAAACTAATTTTGCAGAGTAATCAAACAACAATGTTTAACAGTGAATAAAACATCGTTCAATGTTTCTGATAGTTCATAGGAAAGTCGGTAGGTGACTCACACGTCGCCGTTGCCCCCTTAGACTAAGAAATTTGATTAAATCTTGTACAGTTATTTTTTATATATTGTAGGCATTTACGAGTACATTATCACACACACGCACGCACGCACACACACACACACACAAACACACACAAACACAAACACACACACACACACACACACACACGCGCGCGCATAGACAAACACTCACTTCACGCACTTTACAAGTGCTGTGTGACTGGAGACGGTAGTCATCCCAGTAAAGCCAATATAAATGAAAACAAAACAAAAGAAGGTGCAAACGAAAATAACTCTGTGATGAAGTTACGATCCTTTAGGAATTAAAATTTATTTTTCATTAAAACTTTGCACGAAGACACACCATACGCGATAGCTTAAACGTTTAATATGGCTTTTCCTACAGGAGAAAAGTGAACAGAAAGTACACCCATTTATTTAGGCTGGGTTCTCAAGTATGGCGATGAGCGGGGCGATATCTAATGGTAGTGTACCAGCGATGTGATGACGTCAAACGAAACGAATGTGTACAGAATATTTATAACATTAAATTATTTTACACTTTCGATGACGACTGTGGCGTAGTGGTAGTGAACGCGACTGCTACACAGGAGGCGCGGATTCGTTTCGTAGTGCAAATATTTGTGTATATGGCTATGAATATTTGCATTGGTCAAGGTGTTTCTATGTAGGTATAATATGTATGTATTTACAAAAAATATATCTAAGTATGTTTATCCTCATTCTAGAACCCATAACAGAAGCTAGTTAAGTTAACCATGGTTTAGGTGACTAGATGGCGTTGTGTAGATTTTTCAATTCTTTATTATTATTACTGCTTATTTATTAAATTCACTTGTTTGTAGCTCACAATTTTTTTGCTCTTAAGTGTTATAAAAAAAGTAAAATGAACCTAATTGAAGTTTAATTTCTATTCATACAGTAACGTAAAATTTTATGTAATCACTAACTGATGGTCGTGGTTTCACTCATCCGTAATTCTATTCCTGTTCGCCTGCGCGAAATTCTGTTACCGTTTTCTACTCTGTTCAGTATTGATGAGTAAAACATTGTATTTGATAATAAGTATTTATTATTTAAGTGTTTCAAACTATAACTACGTCAAAAACTGAAATTAAACACTTACACATGTAATTACATCATCCCGCCGTGTCGTAGCATCGCCGCTTCAGCTGAGGACACAGCCTTATAGTTAAAACATTGTCAGTTGCAAACAATACGAACGTTCTTAGTCTTTAAAAGTACTTGTTGCATCTGCAATACCTGTGACATTTGAGCAACAAAAGGGATCTGGGCTTTTCTTTTTCTGTTTCGTAAGTACAATAGAAATATTTTTGTATAGGGCAAGCTTGTAGACTAAAAGTTTATTTCTAGAGTAGTTTCTAGAGTGTTTTATAGTCAGATTATGTAGGTACCCATTATGGTGGCTCTTTTTAGTTTCTGAAATTTTTTTTAGAGTTGTAGCATGAAATAAATAGGGTAAGTGGTTTGTATAGAACTTACTGCATCAGGGAACCGATGAAATTGGTTAATTATTCCATTAATCTTTAAAGGATGGATTTGAAGATCGAAGATTGGAAAGAAATATTGAGCTATTCAGCGTATTGAGCTATGTATAACAGCTACTAATTAGACTTAATTATATAAAAATATAATGTCATTTACGTACCACATATACCGATAATACGTTACAGTACGGAACATAATTACCTCAGTATTAGGCACTAAATATTCAAATGGCCTCAGACGGAGGCTCGGATAATGGAATTTCAAATTTGTATACAACTACATGCAGTGGTTTGATTTACTCTCAGTGCGGTGACGTCTTGATACATCAAATTGTAATTTCGGTGTTGACAATTACATTTTCGGTGTTAAGCATTAAGTACTTGATATATGTAAGGAGACGAGGTATATTGTCGTAACTAATAATCATTACCTACATCATGGCCTCATCATCATTCCCTGAACCTTTTCCCAACTCAGTTGGGGTCGGCTTTCCAGTCTAACTGTGATGCGGCTGAACTTCGATATTTTCCGTGAAGCGACTGCCATCTGCCAGTACCGACGGCTTAACGTGCTCTCCGAGGCACGACCAGACCAGTGCAAACAGCCATATTCATGCATACAACTTTTTGCACTGAGTGGGGATCGAACCCGCGCCCGTGCGTAGCAGTCGCGTGCACTACCGCTACGCTACGGAGGCTGTCCTACATCATGGCCTATCAGATCATATATAGGGTATTAGCCGAAGGACCGAGGTACTACTCCTGGTACATTAATAAAAAAAAATAAAACTATGTATTTTTTTAAATAACTTTTTATTATTTTATAACAAGCGTTATTCACTCTCCATCGTGTTAGTAAAACTAAATGAAACAATAATTTTATAAAAAATCATCAGCTCGCATCATGGCGCTATTTGTTTTTTTGTTGTGTTTTTTTTTAAATGAAATTATCGCTTCATTTAACTTTACTGATGAGATAGAGAGTAAATAAATGCTAATTAAATGGTAAAAAATCCAATACGTAATTATTTTTTATGCTAATACTAACTGTTGCCCGCGGCTTCGCCTGCGTGGTCTTCTGATCCCGTCCCCGCTGCTTCATTCCGAACAATTTCATATTTGTTCACCTTTTAAACCTTGTCTGGACTTTCACGAATAATTCAAGACTAAAATTAGCCAAATCGGTCCAGCCGTTTTCATGTTATGTTGTGACAACGGAAAACGGGTTTCATTTTTATATATATAGATGTACGAGTAGTTACCCGGAGTACTACTACCATGTGTTTTCGGCCTCGGGAGTGTTTCCCTAACACTCTTTACACCTCACGGCCTACATAACTTCACCCCTCTTTCTCGACCAGAAAACGAGCACATTAAAACCTGACGGTAATCTCTCAATAGCTTAATCCGTACTTATATAATTACGCAAATCATTTTAGAGCTATCAACAAACACTAAACTTATCTCACAATAAAGTTGAGTGAGTATCTAATGGAGAAGTTACAAAATTCATTTACACTTGTGGAAGTTCTATAAAATAGCACATCCACACATCGTTGGGTTACTTAGTATTCAGATTTGATTGCAGTTAATGTAGATAGGTATGCTAGTTTGTCTTTACCGTGTGTAAACAAGGCTGTCGGTGAGGGTTAAACTTCACTGGGAAGCGTTCTCGTACATAGATTTGTTCTCTGAGTTTTATGTTTGGCTAAGGCGTGTGTTATCGAGAAGTGGTGGGTTCAAACACCGTAGTTTAACTTAACCACCTAAACCTAGTCCAAACACAATGATGAAAGGAATGCCAAACTTACTTAAATAGGTTTTCGTTAGGGTTCTTTATTTAAAATTTCAATACATACATACATACATACATATGCGCAATTAACAAATATATTTCACCAAACATTTTTTTTATCTATGGCACGTCAAATTGACTTCACCTCGCCTGATGTTAAGCTGAAGGCAAAGTCTCATGAAAGAGGGTCACCATTGCAAATACGCACAAAACATGAATGCAAACATTGCATTCATCCCATGTAATAGGGGATGATCTTATTGCCATATTCCGGGCACTATTGTTAACTTGAGCCATACATCTGAGGCTCACTCTGGACTGAATATATCTGTCTGATGTTAAACAGCCCTATCTCTTTATCGCCTTGTAAGCAAGATAAGAGATCGCGCGTGGGATAAATTCTGTGAGTACTCTGCCGGAAAACTGCGTTTTGCTATCATTTCCTATTTTTCCTTACGGCTAGTCTTTTCTTTCTTTTCGTGTGAATGATCCATCCAAGCTTAGACTATTATAGAATAAAACCTTCCCATGATGACCGCACCATCAGTGGCTCCATTCAGGTCGTCTTTAGTGCAGGAGACACGAAATGTGGCACGAAACTAAGTGAGTCATGGATTTCACGGCGGCACCGCAGTCACGTACGGTTAAGCCCGGGTCTCGCACTCCCCACCTGCATAGATTCTGCCAACTGGCCAGTGTACGCAGATCACGGATATCTGAGGCGCAGATGGTTGAGAGACCGCCATATCGGCTATATAGTAGGTCGGGCCCGGAAGGTAGTTTCTTCTGGGGAGGTAGGAAGTCAGCGGGTGTTGGCAGTTCATCTCTTTAAAAGTACACTCGTCGCCACAGGGATAGCACAGGCTAATTATAAAATCCACAAGTATGAAATCAAGGCTACTAGAAGTTAAACACGCCATGGTGTTTCTAAAAACATGGCTTGATTTATGAACAGACATTAAAAACTTACCTCTGTAGAATATAAAACTCGAACCCCATCATCAAAGCAGTAAAAAGCAAATTGCTTTACCATAATATTTTATTCAGATATGCCCAGAAGTTTTGTAATCTCGTCTCGTTGAACAGTTAAACAGGTTATCTCTGAGATTTCTGAATGTAGATTGCCAGTGTTCTGCAGAAAGGCAAGGCAGTATGATTACCCATTGTCACAACACGCAGTCACTGTCGCAGTATAATGCCTTTCATTGTTCGTAGAAAAGCTTTTCTCAAGTGATCGCATGCCTCTTTGTAAAGAAATATGAAAATAACGGTCTTAAATGATCTTATCATTCATTATATTTTACTCGGAATCACCGTAATGTATACAGAGGAATGTAAATTGTCTTTTCTCGCGAAGAGTCATTAATATTAAAATATTGATATTTTTGTTTAATGACAAACGATTTTGCAGAATTTTATTGATATCGTAATTTCATTTTGGGTGTACCAAAACTATTGAGGCCAAGAAAACCTTACCTGTATTGTCGGACAAAATCCTGATGGGAACTGTCCTCTTCGGGTTGAGTTAGAAGACTGTAGTCACTCATAGGTATATAAGTCGAGTAAGAAAATTTCCAGACTCCGAAAGTCATCCAATTCGATTGCAATCACGTTGATTGTTAGTTAGTTGTTAGTAATTAGTTAGTTGTTATTTGGTTACATTAGTAATCGATTATTATCACGTCACACGTGTGGCATATAATATTTTTTAAAACACTTAGGTTGCAGACAAGCACATAGCCCACTTGATGAACAGTGGTTACCGTGGTATATGGACGTTGGCAACACCAAGGGTTTGCTGTACTGACGACACTATGGAAACCTTCACTTTCCCTTCTTGAAGAGTTGCTTGGAGTGAATGTTAAGAAAGCTTCTAAGTTCTCGATTTGGTCTTCCCACTGACAGCTCAAAAACTCTCGAGTGTTAGTTACCCGCGAGACTTCAACATACGGTTCTTATTATCCTCGACATTCTGTAGGACGGAGGTATTACCCAGTCGGATTGCTCAATTGGGACGAGAGATACCGTCGCATCCTACATCCCCCATTTAATCATTATCAAAAACATTATTTTACTTTTAAACTTGTTTGTTTTACGACTACTTTTCTATATCATTAATGTTTCAAAGGCTTCGAAAGTTAGAAGACGAATTGTATTTTCTAAAAGTGTCTATTAAAAAGTTTGGTAGCGCCCGGGGCTGGAAAAGTTTTTAACCTGGTAATCTGTTTGTTTTTCTTACGTCAATTGATTGGTCGAAATTTTGTGACAGTGCTGACGCATTTTTTGTAAGGAATTGAGTTGTTCTAGATTTTTATTTGTTGAATATCCTCCTTATTACTATCACCAGTCAAAAAATAATACAGTTTATATGGAAGATAGGTGGTACGGTGGTAATTCCACAAGTAGATTCACCTTTTAATTAATTCCTTACTTTCGAATTTAAATAATAATTTATCTAATCCTAAAAATAAAATATGCGCCTCTGAGACGCCCGTAAAACAGATAAATCGCTGTATTTTTTAACTAAACCGTGTCCCTATGACCTTCTGTTTACACGCTAATTTAGTCACTAACCAACATTGCCGAAGGACGATCACTTAAGTTCGTTGAATAACACAGTTTTATTATGTATTGCAAACTCTCATTTTTTATAGAAATACCTCTAATGTTGACTAATCTTTTTTCTAAGCTTTTGTAAAATTAGAAATTATTTGATTGAGATATATTTTTGTTTCATTTATTCGTCAATAATCTACATCACAAAAATGATGATGAATAATTAAATTTGTAATAAAATCAGTTTTCAAAATCGTGTGCCTCTGAGGCGCATGGTTATATTATTAATATTAATATTATATAACAACATTATCTTTCTAGGATTAAAAGCAAAAGAAACACGAAACAATTCTGAAAGGTTAAAATTAGCAGCCCTTAGTTACCGTAGCGTGACCGACGCGCTGGTAACCATTTCATTTTTGTTAGAAACTAATCTAATAATACCACGGTTATGTTCTTTGCATACCAATAGCGGAACGCGAGGGTCAAATAAATTATTTCATTATTAGGACAAGTTAAAGTGACTTCTAAGGGGGTGCTTTTGAACCCCTTCTCACTCTGCTTACCCTCCCTGGTAGCGCGATGATATACCTAGAAATAGTTTATGGCACTCACAAATGTGATTTGCTATTGTTAAAAGAATTTTCAAAATCGGTTCAATATAATCAGAGTTATCCCCCATAACTTACATTTTTTTGCATTGAATAATCTCCACGTACTCACTGGAGTCGTTTGGGGAAATTATGTCAAACTCGAACCGACTAAAACGCACGTCATCTTTGGGATAGTTCAATATATTTCTCGCACCCCGGCAGATTCTCTCTCTGAATTTTTTAACCGTCGGTAAGTACGACTACACTACATTATCTTCCCAAAAGGCTACATTACCAAAGGCTGCTGTGGTCGGTTCGAGTCCAACATAACCATCCTTACTGACTTCGGCGGGGAATATCCGTGCGGATTTCCGCATGCGGGAAAATAAATCTAGTAGTACCAACAAAATACATTTTATTTAAACTACAAAGTTTAAATTAAATATATTTTGTTGGTACTATGTACTAGATTTATTTTTCTTATTTTAAACTTTGTAGTTTAAATAAAATGTATTTTGTTGGTACTACTAGATTTATTTTCCCGCATTCAAAGTACTTAGACATAAATAAATATTTTATTCATGTTACAAACCGAATATAAACTTAAGATCAGGATAAGAATGAAATATGTATGGCATCTATTTAGCCGCTTGAGATGAATGGACCCGACTGCGGAGCCAAGTTTAAACGAGTTCAGAAGATGAATAGTTATTGTTGATCTGCAGACTGTGACATAATGTTTGTAAATGAGATTGAAATTGTATTGTTACGGAGTGTTGAGCAAATTGGTGTAGTAGTTTGATAGAAATGAGAATGAATTTAGACAGTTTAGAGATTGAGAGATTGTTTCATTAATTTTTATAACACTTTTTTTATGACTTCATCAATCTTTTGTGTCATGGACTATATGTGTGCGGCTAAGCACACCGCATAGCAAGAAAACGCTTTCGGTTGGGAATTTATTTATCGTATACCCATTTTTTCCAAAGAGCGCGATTGGCGGCCATAGGCTCGCCCCCTATTACCTCTGCCTACCCCTTCGGGGATTACGGGCGTGATCATTATGTATGTATATATGTACCTTGAATTTATTCAGATTACCTACCGATTACCTAAAAAAATAGGTCTGAAGACATTTAAAGATGAATTTTATTTAGTCTTCGAAAATTAAAAAATGCATAACTGTGTTAATCCATTTTTCTTTGGAAGGGGCTTATTCCGTTCAAAAGAAGTGACCCATTTAACTACGAAATCGGCCATCTGCAATATTTTGGATTGAGATTGATGATCAAGCCCAAACCGGTTTACATTATGGCAACCGTATCCATTAAACAAGAATATCTGAAAAGAAATTAAATAACATTAATTATGTATGGAACTATCACACCACCGTAGTATTTTTTTAAATATAATTATAAATATGAACAGAACAGAACAATTTTACAATTGAAAATAATAGATATAGGTCAATCCTCGTTGCTGTGTTAAATCCTGTTTTAAAATCCATTAAATCTTGTTTTAATATCCAATAACTCTTCGAATTCCTTACCGGAACACGTATTTCCTTCTACATACAGTCCCGGGTCCTTTAAGCAGGGCGTGAAAAAGCATCTGATGATCAAGTTGAGCACCACCATAGTAACAGTACGCATTTTAATGGTGACCCTCTTTCCTGAGACTTTACCCTCAGACCATGACCAACAAACGAGGTGAAGTCGAATTGACGTGCCCTAAGTAAAAGAAAGAAATAAAAAGTAAAAATAGGCACTTGTAAAGCAAAGCAAAGTTAAGCATAACCATCCAATTGAGGCTGATTGAGACATAAACAAATCATTCTCAAAAAGGGCATTTCTGTCACTAACTTTCAAAGGTCTGTAATTAAAGATTAAGGTGCAAAAGATCGAAGAAGTTTTGGATTAGACAAAGGGTCGAAGTAAAAGACTATTATCTATATCTATCTATATCTATTATCCGATTCGGATCGATTAAAACTGAACACCTTCTCGGGACCCAATAAGATATTTTCTTTCGTAGGGCTATACCCGGTTACAAGATGGCCTCTGTATAGATGGGCCCCTCAGAAATACATAATTCGCATCTAAATCCGTTGAGTAGTTTAAAAGATTTACGCGTACAAAGGGGCATAGGGACAGAAAATGCGACTTTGTTTTATACTATGTATGTAGAGATACGTACCGTTCTCTATATTTGAGTGGCAATGGGAGACGGTGTAGAGGCCGAAGTTGCTGTTATCTAACTGTTATCTAAAAAGCTATCACGATAATGGAGGATCTACTAGATAAGGATCTAATGGCATTGGCCAACCTGATGACGTCAGGTGACATTCAGAGAACCTTTGTATTCTTTTCACGTTCACCGTTACTGATATCTTGCTCGAAGGTTTCTGTTACGTGAATTTATCTAATTAAATCCTGATGTGTTGGCTTCCTTGTAAGGGATATGGTGATATAATATAACAGGAGATTTTATCTCCAAACTAGCTTACGTTCACGGCTATGGGATCTAGCGAACTTATTCTACCTCTCAATAAAACACTTCATCGGAATAAGTTTTGTAGTTTTGGTGTCCATCGAAAAAATGAATAAACAAAAGAATTTAATAAAAAAAAATTCTTGGGAACAAAAAAGATCGTCTTCAATAGTACAATCAAATTAATATACTTTTTGCTTGCTCATTAAATGCAACTTTTTATTTAAATAGACAATTTCATCTTTAACGTGTTTTAATCAACAAAACTTTCACTCAAATATGTTTTCTCTGTAAAATCTTTAAATTTCCCATTTTTTAAGTGGCTAAACGCTAACCGCAATAAATAAAATAGAAGAAAGCTCTGCGTGCGCATCTAACAATGGCGGTTAGATGCGCACGCAAAACTACTTAACTACAAAAAAATTACATAACTACTTAATTTTTCCCGCCATTGTGAAAAATGGTTCACAACTTGTTTTCACTGTTGAAATTGTAGTATTATTTCACTGTTGTATTATTTCAGTATTATTTTCTTCCCAAATGTGTTGAAAAACGTCATATGATACACATGAGTGTACTGATGATTACTGTCCTCTGTTCTCTTAAGACCCTCACTTGGTGGCTCGTGTCTTAATGGCACCTCAGCAGTAATCACCAAAAATAAATATTAGTACAATAATGTACTATTAATTTTATTAACAATCTAGCACGCCTGTTGACCTTAATAGAATGTAAGTGTGATAAAAAGTACCTACTTTAATTAATTTTGTGTCAAAGTAGTAATTAATTTAGGAGAATGAATATTATTGTTTATAGTTAACTAGCTGACCCGCGAAACTTCGTCTGCGTCACCCCGTTTTTGCAACATTTTATATATAAATATACACATCATATACACATAAACCTTCCTCTTCAATCACTCTATCTATTAAAAAAAATGTATCAAAATCCATTGTGTAGTTTTCAAGTTTTAAACATACATATGTAAACATTATGTAAAATCCATAGTCTAAGGTTTCTAGTCTGTAATAATTACCAAGTCTAAATGCATATTATTAGTAAGAGTTGAAGTATAGCCTTTTTGAGCCCGAAATCAATCAATGGACCTTTTGCAGTTAACTGCTGAACATTAGACTCTCCAAATGTGCACCAATGCTTCTGATCCTCCACCCTTCGCATACAGTCTGAGTCCGAAAGACTACTATTTATTGTGTTTTGGAAGTTTGGTTATTCATTTCTAAATATTATCTTGACCTGTAAACAAAGTAATAATTCTATTAGTAGAAACACTTCACAGCAAATCCATTTCTATTCGTTATCTATGGATTTCGTAAGAATAATCAAGGATTATTCTAGTAATATCACTAACTAAGAACTAGATTATACATGAATCAATCAATCAATCAATTAGCCTATCGAAGTCCACTGCTGAACATAGGTCTACCCCAATATTGAAAGGTTTTAGTTGGCCCAGACAGATTAGTACAGGAATTAATTTCGAGTTTTTTTTTCTCTTGTAGTGATATCATCTGTGTTATAAAATAAATTATTAAAAAAAATTAAGATGCTGCAGATTTTGAAATACTATTTTTGTTGAAAGCTATCACTGGTTGGTTTAATTAAATTTGGGTGTAGAGCGTGTTTTAATCAAATTAGATATTACCAAGAAAGCGAATGAAAGATAAGGGTAAACAGTAGATGTGATAATGGTAGCCTGTGTAGGCATAGTTCTAAGATAGCACTTAATTGGAAAAGTGGGTGCTAGTTAAGCCCTAGAGTATATAAGTATAACAAGAATCTTTTCTGTCTCTAGCCCTTATCGATATCAAACCATGCTGTAGTCTGCCTGTGCGGGACGTTATCTTAGTGCATTGACTCCTTGCAGTGGATGCTTGGTTCTTTTTTTCATATAAAAGTAAGTGTTATATGGCGGATATCCATTAGAAGAAAATATATTGGGGGTAGGAGGAGAATCTACAACTCACTCACGGTTTAACAATACCAATGATAGTAATTTATTACTAATTTATCACAGAAAGAATGCTATCACTGGGATTATTAAACCGTGAGTGAGTTGTGGGTTCTCCTCCTTCCTCCAATATATGTACTTTTTTATGTTCGTTAAGATTATGATGAGTTTCATTCCATACATACATTATACATTTAGCTAGATTTAGCTAGATACATTTAACTTTTTATTAAAGTAAGGGAAAATCATATTGACGTACGTTACTTACACATTTCCAGAAAACTTACTAACATTCACTAACTTACGCTTCATGGCTTAGCAACAGAATATATTTTTATTCATAAGAAAATAATTAAATTATGTATTCTGTCCCTGCTTAATTATACTTTCGAGATGTAGTACAGTGGCTTAACAATTAAGAATACATAATGTTCCAGCCATCGACATCAATTTATCGGTCGCTGGCTGCTTAAATTGTGTGGGAGTCACCCCTCAATTTATTTCGGTACCTTATATTTAAAGAGCTATAATACAAATTGTTGCCCGCAATTTCGGTCGTATTTTTCTTTTCTTCCCTATTTATATTCATGCTGATATCCATTCTTTTACTAATATTGCCTTTACTATTATTCGTCAAAAGTATCGTTATATACTATACTTTTATTATATTACATAAGCATAAGTCCCTTGTCACACTGGTAGCGATGAATAAGAAACGAGTAACTATAAGTAGTAAGCAACGACCGTGTAACTTTGATAGTTTCATTGTACTTTAAGCGAGTTTGCAATATAGCTAGCAATTATTTATGCCATTCACTTGGAGAAACTGAGGCAAGCCCATCTGATTCTTGCGTTTTCTGATTGCCAAGCGATTACTATTTGACAGCTCTAGTCAATGCGATGAAAGTGAGAGAAAGAGTCTCATCGGTGCAGTGCGAACCATAAACCTAGTATGCAACCGTGAAGTACTGCATACTATATTTATACGCTTTCAGGTGTCCTCACGTATAACAACTGTTCACGAACTTTATCAGCTAAAATTGGGTATATCAGCCATGTAAGGACGCACCAGTAACCGTAACACCTCAGCAACTGAAGAAGGATACCGTAGCTAAAATCAGCATCATCACTAATATTTATGGATTGAACTGATCAAGATCTGAAGTATGCATTTACTATACTAATTTGTTTTAATACACTATATGAAAAATAATGAATAGTTGATAATTTTATCGCCAGCAGTAGGACAAGTGCCTAACAGTACTTATGTTTAATCTCTTTAAACAAACAATGTAGTTTTGCCAATATTCCGGTGTTACAAACCATTTTAATTTTTTATTTTCGACTGTAAACAGAGAGTGGATGGAAACAAAGGTTGGTTTTGATGTAATATTGAGCGTGGCAGACAGTGTTTTATTAATTCAACAACAGACATTCGGTTACGCACAGTTGAGGTTTTAGGTAATAAATTTTGAATCTCGTATATTTTGAAACTTTGCAGACAGTTACATGTTTGTTGTTTCGTTTTGTTTTGTTGTGTTATAAGAAAACTAACAACATAAACAGAGTGTCAAGTTTAGGAAGATTTATTTTCACTGTAAGGCACTGACAATTAATATTTTTTTAAATACATGTATTTGTAAGTTCAACGTTATAGTAATGATCCTATTTATTACACTGTAAAGTCAAGGTCAAAGTCAAAATCAAAGTCGAAGTAAAAGTCAAAGTTGTTTATTTGTTAAATAATGGTAGGTACAAAAGTGATGTTTACATTATGTAGAATTTTAGTCTCCTTTACATACATACCTTCATCATGCCTTTATTCCATGAGGGTTAAGCAGAAAAATGAATTAACGACCACATTTCACCAATCTTTGTGTTGTCCCATTGTACTGACCCTGTTGCCATATTTCGGACATTATTGTTGATAATATTGTACATATCTGTTTGATTTTAAACAGGCCTACCTATTAATCGTCTTGTATGACACCCATGGGAAAAGATAGGGTGGCCCAAATTCTTCTCTACCGGGAACCAAGCATTTATATTAAAAGACCGCTTATATGTTACTACTAACTATTACTTTTTGGCTTGATTCAAAAAATGAAGGAACCATATAAATGTACTCGCTTTCATTGCTAGATCAACGAAGCAACAAATATGATAAAATTTCCTAAATCCCTGAATATACATTAAGTTACTGTGCGAAAACCGTAAAACAGGCTCCAGGGTTCAGTTTACTTGGGGAAGGCGAGTGCTTGAAAGCGAATAGGGGCCAAAAAAGAATTTCACAGGGCGTGCCTAAGTGCCCGGCAAGGTAAATTACTTACATTCTTATTGCGACCTTCGTAGAGCATTCGTTTATAATTTAACTAGCTACGCCGTAGCTCGTGGTTACGATATCTTTATACTACGACGTAGCAGGTATTAAGTTTGTGTTAAATCATTTTAAGCTGCTAACTTATATTTTGTTACGAACCAAAAGAATTATTATTGTTTTTAAAATAAATAGTGTAAAAAGTGATTATTTTTTTTTGTAAAGATTGGTATTTTTTGCCCTTTCATAGTTATTAAGTCGTGACAAGTATCATAAAAGCTTATTTACGATACGGAACTTACTCATACTTAGATAATGTTAAAAAAGAAACAAGAACTTGTATTCTTCTGAATACAGGGACCAGTTCACCTCTTTCTGTTCATGTCGAACGAGGGTCCTAAGAGATATAATGGCGGGGATACTGCAAGCCCTCGTAACTAACATTGCTCGTGACCACGCAGCATGACACTTATAAAACTCGCGAAGGTTAAAACGTCATATCTTTCTTATTTTACACTTTTATACTGAAAGCGTTGAACTAAGTACGGGTTATATGGGCTAGTAGTTAATGTGAGTGTTTGGTTTCATTTGGTAGTAGGGACAAAGGAGATTCTGTTGGCTCCATTTGTCAGATACGCGGAATCATCCATCGTAAGTTACCTTGAGACACGGTGAAGTCTCGCGGTTTTAAAGTCTCCCACCCTGAGACTGATCCGCCTATTGTGATTTAATGAAATATAGGAAATATAGGCATAAATACATACCATTTATGTGTACAAATACAAACAATTTACATCAAAATTATTCCAAAAACGAGTTCATTCGAATTGTCCCACTTGTGTCACATTAACAGTAATTTAAAAGCTTCATAATTTAGAGTTTGCGTGTTGATAATTTGTCATAATATGGCGTTTTCTTTATGACTTCTAATGATATGCCTTTACGTACAGTCAGAGCTCAGAAGTGCAGTAGCACATCAAGGCTCAATATGGTTTACCATGCGACCGTCGCGCTTTGTTGAGTTTACTTGTGTGCGTAATGGTATATATCTATCTCTTATGGATTTCAATGCAACATCGCGTTTCGTTGAGTTTACTTGTGTGCGTAATGGTATATATCTATCTCTTATGGATTTCAATGCAACAAGATTTGAATTGTTCGTGCTAGAGAAGGACAATAATATTATGTTCGTTTTCATAATGTGTTATTGTTTACAACTGCTGTGAGTCATTAGATACTAATACAGTAATTCATTGGCCTTCGTAAATCAACTGATAGCTAAGCGGTCAATGCAAAACACTATCGAATCGCAATGATTGGATATGCTTGTGGTTCGATTCCAGCGTATATCGACTTTTTATATTTATGACAAAAACATAATTTTGAATAATTATAAAGTATTTTTGCATGAAGTTGGCATTAATAGTTATTTATGTGATTAAATTATGGGGTTATGAAAAGAAATGATACAAAATGTTTGATCAGTAACTAAATATATTTCATCTTTACAATCTACCTGCCTGCTCAATGTAAATTTTATTGAGGTTTATAGTTTAAGTATTCGTTTTCTCAAGGAAAAGAGGATTGAAACTTAACCTCAATCTTACAATCTTAAACTGACTTGTCCTATAGCCAGCACGTCCACTTTTCACCACATTCACAAAAACTACTTCTTACCTAACTGGGTTATTGAATTTATATTTTTTGTAATACATAGAAAGATCATTAAGTAGGTATAGTTTACTTACTTGTAAGTTATGTAACAAAAGTATTATTTTTACACAGATTTAAGTAATATAGAACAACAAGATTACTTTTTTCCAAACATACAATTAAGTATAATTAGTACTGTAGAATTTCGATATCGCCAATTTGGTTGTGGAGGTCCGATGGCAGTCGCTTCACAGAAAATTTTGAAGCTCAGCCGCATCTTAGTTAGACTAGAATGCCGACCCCAACTGAGTTGGGAATAGGCTCAGAGACAATAATAGTATTGTAGGCGGGCAAAATATTAATAATGAATAATATTATTCCTGCTAATAATTATTAATTTTTGTAATTGTTTTAATAATTCAGGACATCTTTCATCCCTTGAGTCCCATCTTTGGACCATTATACCTCATATACTTTCTATTGGGTTTAAATCAGGGGATCGTACTGGCCAAGGAATAACGTTGACGTCTACATGTTCCCTAAGCCATTCGCGAACATGACACCACGACGTATTAGACAATTGTCGTGCACAAAACTAAAGTTATTTAATTACTGTAGGTAACATTATATTATTTAAAACGTCCACATAACTGCTGCTGTTCGCTCGCGGCGGAATGAATTCTAAATTCACTTGGTTCTTGCGCGCTGCTCCACCTCCACATACCTATTAACGCTTATTCTGCCTGACTCCGTGTTACGGCAAAACGTAACCTTTCGTCTTTATGCCGTTGCGTTAAAAAAAGGTTTCTTTGCTGGCGTCGGCATGGAGTACGCGGCGAACAGTCATCAATGACGTGTCAAAGTCATTGGCCCATCGTCGTGTTGGTATGAAACCATTGCTTTTATACTCTGCCACCATATAGTGCCGCTGGTTGTGGTTAATCAGCGGAGGCCGTCCACTTCTTGTAAGAACCTTCAGGCTACCCTCTTCGTCAAACCTCTTCACCCAACGGCTCACAGTATTCCTCTAAAAAGAACGTTTTTACACATTATTGTAAGCAACGGTTTATTAACTTACTTAAAACACCAGATCTATTTGAATAATTATTCTACTAATATTATAAATGTGAATGTTTGGAGGTTTGTTAATCTTTTACGCAAAGACTAATGAATGGATTTTATAGAACTTTACAATAATATAGCTTATACTACAAAATAACACATAGGCTATATTTTGGTCACGATAACCGATATCCACGCGGGCGGAGCCACGGGCAACAGCTAGCATAATATAAAAATAAAATGGTATAATAATATACTTACGGATAAGCCAGTTTCATTAGCTATTTCACTTATATTTAATCCATTCATATAAATAAAGCCACAATATTAGCTTTGACTTCCATACTTATATTACTTGTAGACATGTTGCAATTAATATTTAATCGAATCACGGGAATAACAAGCACTCGCAACTAAACACCAACAACATCGTTTTATTTTCTCTAAGCCGGTAATTGTTCCATTTTATTTCAAATCTACCTTCATACTTTTTACATTCTACGATGATCTTTGCTAAAGTTTAACAAATAATAAATTCTACTTAAGACACATATTTTATTCATCAACCTGATATTCATACCTATTTCATAAATGAAACCCAAAAAGTATTTACAGGTATCGTAGGATTCGAACTTACTACCTCAGAAACCGATAAACCTCATGCCGGAACCATTCAGCCACGGGTAACTTAAGTAGACAAAGCGAATTTGTCGATACTATCCTACGGAAGAACTATTTACGTGTGTGTGTAAATTGTCTTAAAAGAAAAAGGTCACAAGTAGCGCTAGAATGTTGACGCTATAGTTGCGTAGGATTGCTACTGCACTTTTGAGTTCTACTGTACATAGGTCATTATTGATTTTAGCGACTTTGGGATACAGATGAATTCGAGGGTGTGAGACTATGAATTTTCGGACCCATATTAACTTCATACATAGTCTGGAGGATGTTTTCATATTTGGGGTGAAAGGTCAGATGGCAGTGGCTCCCGTAAAAATCAATGTAAGTCAAAAAAATGGTAAAAGTAGGAACCCCGGCTGCAAAGTGAGGGTTACATATATCTATTCAATTTTTTTTTATCTAAACATCTTTATCTGCTACGGGAACCCATTATAACATAATATTAATTTATAACTACTTCTTAGCGCCTTGTTCATAGGAAAATCCTTAAATATTTATGTATTCAAAAAAGGCACAGCAAAACAAGTGAAGAAACTTCATTAAAAAAATGCTGCCGATATATAAACGGCATTTACTGAGCCTTTGACGACCCATTACACGTTGAGAATGGTGTTTTGAGAACAACAGACCTTCGGGACTCGTACATTTTGTGCCGAGGTTATTGCGTTCAGAATGTACTTGCCCTGCGAAGGGATATAATTGCTATGTTCAGAGCTCTAAAAGTGGCTACAAATCTTGAAGTTCTTTCAATGAGTTCCTGAAGTACACTCAAGGTGCAATCAGTTCTTGTAAGTAAAGCTCTTAAAAATAATGTGAGCATTATGTTTTACAGTTTATTAGTAATGAACTTTGGTCCTTGATTTTGTGAAAATTAACTCATCATCTTAGCCAATTCACGATCGCACCAAAAACTCTTGTTTTTATGAAATATTGATGTCATTGTCACGACTTAAATTAACTCAATTTTGGTATTACAAATAGCATTCGTTATTTCACCTAACGTAGTGAGTGATTGTCAGTTTTGATATTCATTAATTTCATAAATATCTTGCAGACTCAACCTATTGCTTTGTGAATCTGGTCACTTATAAATGTACAAAAGCTACTTTTTATCGAGGGGCGATTACAGCAACGGACAGGGGAATGGGGCATGAACGGTGATCCCCTATTGGTGTATTTCACATGAACGCCCGTTTGGTTTTCAGGCATGGGTATTCCAGCATCGTCTACTAGGTTTAATGCCCATAATAAGTATCAAAATAATAGTACATATATAAGCTAAGTAAATCTGTACGTCAATCCAATTAATTATCAGTGTGTGCACGAGGCACCGACGCATGAATACAGACCGCAATCGGTACTGTGAAATGTTGATAGCCTGGGGCATTATTGGAAGTGACATCGAGTTTAAAACGCAATCGCAACTTGAGATTACAGTGGATTACAATTATTGGTTGTCATAAAAAATAGAACTGAGGTAAAACTACATCAACTTAAGAGTTTTGGATGTTATGAAACTGAGATATTTCAGGTGCAGATGGTAGTTTCTTCGCTATTTAAAAGTTAAACTATGTAGAAAGTGATGTGATATTCATCATTCAACCACTAATATTGATTGTAGATGAAACTTGAAAGTAGAATGTGGATGATTAGTTACTCCCCTGTCCACCATTTTGTTAATGTAACTTTTATGAAAACGTCTTCTATCCGCTGAACTTCAAGAATAAAATACTCATCTGTCAATAATTTAAAATTAAAACAAAGCGCAGCAGAAGTGAAAAATTAAACAATATATAATGTAGGCAGATACTTATATTTCGGGGACCTATGTGTGAATTGTCACAATTTATCAAAAGAAGTGTCGGGAATAGTGTCGTGAGTTCAGGGTTTTTTTTCGTAAAGCGTAAATAGAGCAACAGTCTTCTTATTACCGTATTGTCAAATATAAAATAAATTCACTTCACTTTTTTATGACAGCCAGCTATATCTGAAAAGTTGAAAGGTTTATATAAATACGTTTCATGGTTCAAAAGATCTGTCACTTTCTCACACCTAAGTTTTGTGTAAAGATATGTATGTCTCTCGCATACTGTCTTCCTGTAAGTATGACAAATAACTTTATCGCTATGCCCCATCCCAAAAAAAAAACTTCATAAAGTGCTTAATGTGCATTAAGTTTTCTCTTCAAAAACATCATATTTAAATAAAAAACTTCATGTTTATTTTCTATTTTTTATTATCTAACAATTGGCACGATCTTGTATCGATTGAACTTTAATATGCAAAAGCTCTTAAGCTCATTCACTTAAAGACCTACAATATTTAAGTTAGTTATAGAAGTAAACACAATATCTTGATTGCAATTCTCATTAGCTAACTCAGCAATCTAGTATATAAACTTTAAGCTAAGTAGTTACCTACGAGATATAGTTTCATGAAATTGCTCTCAATTACAGTTTAAATGTTTTGAACTTGGCTTCGTCTTGCTTTGTAGTTTTAGTAAGAATGTCTTCTCTGAACCAGTTTATACAATAACCTTGTAAGAAATTATAAAACATAGGGACTAAAATATCATTATAGATTTATTATAATGAATAGGCTTCACACTTCAGCGTTGGCTATAATTGATGGTTTACAGATTGGCTGCAGGAACATTTAATTTGTACATTTCAGAAAAGATATTATCTACTTGATCGATATTTCATTATCGTTGTTTTATGTATACATTTGGGTAAAATGTTTTATTAATAATTTGTGTTTGAGTTGGGATATTTTTATTAATTCGACATTTATCCTACTTCCTACTAATATTATATTAAATGAGTTATCTATATGGTCTCTATAGACCTTACATGGATTACCTTATCGAGAAATACATTTTGTTATTTTATCATTTGTGTACCCACAAGAAGAAACATAGAGATACATACGAGTAAGTGCAGTTGGTAGTACATTGTAATTTATATGGTTCTAGATTAAATTCAAAATAGTTGGTTACATTGGCATTGGGCCTCAAAATATCCTGGACACCTTAAGATCTATAATTCTATGACAGCTTAACTCAATTTAACCAAAGGTAAAATATATAGCGTTAATAAAATAAAGCAGATCGATGTCTTGTTAATAATAAAATTAATAAGTAGTTATTTTAGTTAAGTTATTTGTTTCGAATTGTCCAGGTATTTTTGAGGCCAGTGACCCGGGTCCATTCAGAATTTTGGAGATTGTTAAGTAGCTCACATTAGCAAAGTAATATCGTAGAAGCATGCTATTGAATGTACCAATTTTTCATCGTTATATTTCGTACGATATTAACCTTCGATTTAAATCGTAACAAAATAATCCCCTAGCCGTATAAAACAAATTTGGCGAGATGTGCACGCAATTTTGCGCTAAATGGAATGCTTCATTTCGTGATACAAGACTATTATAATTCTGTCGACTTAGCTGTTATTCAAATTCATTAGGAAAGTTAATTTCTTGAAATTTTGTAAAGTTCTTATTCAGGTTTTTAATTAATTTTGTGTTAAAATTGAGGTTAATTTTTACTCACTCTACCTGTCTGAAATAAGGAGAGAGAGAAAGAGAGAGAGATAAGAGATCTTGAAGAATAGCACCAATAAAACACTGGTTACACTAAAATTTCTACACAATTTTCCTTTTAGTACAGACGTGATGAGAATTTAAAATTTAATCTTATGTTATCTGAGTGGGCGGCCTACAGTCTCATAGTTATCGTTTGAGTATTTATAATTTTATGTCATGCTTTGTTATTCCATCTTATTTCATTATTTTTCTTTTTTTTTTGAAATAAAGAAACAGATTCATATGACAGCTTCGCCTTCATATTCGCCTTGGTCAGTATAAACCTTTAAGAATGCCGCAACTCGAAACTGGTTAGGTACAGTAATAATAAACACAGTGGAGAAGTACAAGTGTATTATCAATTATGTATAACAATAAGTTCCACCAAGTGGCATCAATCAACAGTATAAATACATTTATAGAATCAATATCTGGTGACGCGGTAAATTCCTATACGCACATTGTAAGTAAGCATCTCTCAGTGTACTTTATATGTTCACTATCGTTGGTATATCAGTGAATGTGCGTGTTTGACAGTAACAAAGGTAAGGGGGAATTAACTAGTGTTGACAAAAATAACGTGAAAGTTAAGTAATGCCCTGTTGTTGAACACTCTTATTAATTAAGGTTTTAGTTCCTTATGAAGAGCCCTCTGAAATTTATTCCGAACTATTATTACATACATGACAGCGTTCTTCCGCATATTGTGTAATTATATTCGGGTCAGAACTTTACTTTTTTATTGTATGGCCAAGATTGTAGTTGGAATACAAAAAATAGTTACAAAATATTTTTAAAGAACCTGGTTATTCAACATGTAATTTCTTATTTTTTACTAGTCGTTTACATTGGTCAAACCATTGTTAGTTCCCTGTCCTTGTCCCAATTAATTGAGGTCGGTGCAACATGTCATACTTCCCTACACATTCCTGTCATATTTCATTACCTCAGTCACTTCGTCACAACCTTCGTTGCCATATCTTCTTTTACACAATCCATCCAGGTTGCCTGGGAGAGATCACTTCTAGCGATAAGGCCGCCCATTGTACATACAATTATTCACGTAAGAATGGTTTGTAATTGTAATTTTATGTTTTTGATGTACATAACGAGTTATCTGTCTATCTATCTATCTATCTATCCATCTTTTCTAGGGCCGACCTCCGCTCCTAAAGCACTCTACATACAACAATAATTTCAATTCAACCGCACTAGCCAAGGATTTCAACCGGTATCCTCTTAGACTATTCACTGTGGTGGGTTAAAGGTGACGTCACTGATATAAATATTACTTATTGAGTTAATTTTGTAGCCACAAGTTTAGGGTACAATGAAGTAGAAGAATATATTTTCAAAGGACACAATAGGTTGGTTATACATTATAGCAGAGCATAGTAGTTTTAAGGATAGATATATAATTTTTCAGAAATATAATTTATATATTGTCATCAAATGTTGGAAGGTATTCTCGGAATATATTATTATAATATAGCCGATGTGCCTGCAGTTAGATCAACTATTGTCAGTAGAATATGACGCCACGCGCCTTGTCATGGATAGATATAGGTTCAATGCTAATGTTCAACATAAGTAAATTAATTTCATATGATTGTGAAAGAATTCTACGCCTTTTTTATTAAGGACATGTCAATTTGATTTCACCCCGCCTGATGGTAACCTCAAGGGTCACCAGGAACGAGGGTCACCATAACAAACACGTAATGCCTGCCTGATCCGTATGATTCTGTAAAGTTGACATGTCACGATTTTTCTCGCAAGGCTACGGAGTTTCCAAAGTTGAATGGTCTTTTGTTTATTTATTTATAACTTTCATTGCTGTCAAGTCATGTATGAGTAATGGACAAAGTTAGTTTACTAAATACAGTTAGTCAAAAGTTTAACACTAGAAGTTATTAATAAATGTATTTATTATGAGGAACTTTATTTAAAATAATAGTAGAACTAGGAGAATATTTAATTGTCTGCCGTTTGGTGGGTTAGGCTCCCACACACACTTTTAGATCGTTAAGTTGATTAAAATTTGTTTTATTTGATATCAAAATATCATGTGTAGGAGTTGTAACGCTAGAAATAACACTATGTTTTCTACTTTATTTTGTAAAACAAATTACATAACTACAATGAGATATACTGGTTATCAGTGACGTTATGGAGAAAGAATAACAATACCTTTATGTCATCCTAAAGGAGTTGTAAGAGGAGAAAAACAGAGAAATACGCAGACAATATAGTGATATTATTATATAGTGACAACGCAGTGGCAAGAGAAGAAAAACTCGAAATATAACCCAGTAACAACCCGTCTGGTCTACATAAAAACAGTAGGCAAAACCGCCGAACATTTTGCAGAGGTCTATATCAATCAGTGAACTGCAAGTACTTGGTTGGTTAAATTGGTGAAATATATCTATGTCGCAGTAAGATAGATAAAGTTGTAATATAGTTATATCGCTAGGGATATAATTATATACCGTAACATAGTTATACGAAAGCGATTACTATCTCACTAGGAATATAGTGTATATAGTGTATAGTGTATATAGTATAAAACGGTTCAAGTTTGGTGATACATACATGATATTATACATAGAAACACTCAAACCAATGTAAATGTTCATATTTATGCACACAAACATTTGCACTGAGCGAGAATCGAACCTGGGACTCCTGCCATGCCACAGAGATGAAAGACACACTCATAATATACATATCATTCAGATAGTATTTCTGTCCACATACCTCTTAGTGGTTTAATTACTTAATGCCAGTGATTGGTTCATTTCCGTTCAACTTTGATCAACTTATTGGTATCTACCTAAATACAGGGGTGTAAGGGAAACACTCCCGAAGTGGAAGGCCCCTGGTAATACTCCTGGCACACAACATATTGGCACTAAAAAATTACGATTTGTCAATATATTTTTATTATTTTATTCACATTATTTACTTTCCATCATATCAGTAAAGAAAATTGAAACAATAATTAAAAAATGTCTCTACAAAAGAGAAACAAATGGCGCCATAATGCGAGTTGATGTTTTTCCATGAAATGTTTGTTTCATTCAGCTTTACTGACACGATGGAGAGTGAATAACGCTTGTTAAACGGTATTAAAGAACTATGCCAGTATATGTAGTGTACCAGGAGTACCTACTACCAGGGGCCTTTGGCTTATGCAGTGTGTTTTCATTACACCCTGTATAGATTGGTTCTCAATATAAACATTTATTTGCAACAATATCTTCATAATATAAAACCGAAAATTGCATTTTTTCATAGAATAAGTTGATGCTAAAATTAGTCCATATATAATGTTTGTTAGCTAATGTACACTAATACCGTGATTAACAACGACCAATAACAACAGTAATCTTGTTAACCGCGCGAAAATCTAATAAATGGCAAAATGTAACACAGTGAGCCGAAATAAATCCATTAGATAGCTACCATATTCCCACGGGCGTAGCATATTTAGACACAGAAAACAAATAATTGCTTTTGTCTGACACAGCGAATCGAGTTATTTGGACAACGTGCTTCGAGTTTTTTATAGTTAGGAGTATTTACCACGCTTTTTATGTGGCGTTAAGTTGGTAGAACGCGCACAACAGAAGTTAATACGTCTGTAGTAGGTGTAGAACTTCTAAATGAGGTACGAATGTTTCCAAGTAGTTTCATACTACACGCGCGTCGGTGAAATGAGATTTCGCTCGTAAAACTCATATGCAAACACAGCGTGCCATAGGAATTAATAATTTTGTTGAATAACTTAAGGTTAGTTGAAGATTCTCGGTGTATCTTCATATCGTTCTGAATATATATCTACATCTACACTAACATTATATTTTGTGTGTGTGTGTGTGATGTGTGTGTATGTGTGTGTGTGTGTGTGTGTGTGTGTGTGTGTGTGTGTGTGTGTGTGTGTGTGTGTGTGTGTGTGTGTGTGTGTATGTGTGTGTGTGTGTGTGTGTGTGTGTGTGTGTGTGTTTTTTTTTTTTTTTTTTTTATAAGTGGCCTGGTATGTCGGACTCAGATCTATGTCAATACCGACTAAACCTCCTCCTCTTTCTCCGGCCTCTTGTTCCCCGCGGAAACCGCCGTTAGGCATTACTTCGCGGGGAGAGGTTTAAGCTATTGCTCTACGAGCTCATTGCTCCTTCTCTTGAGTTTTTAATTGTAGCTCTCCTTCTCTCTGCGGAGCGGAGATCTTGGAGAACTTTTGTTGCAAAAGCACTAGTCGCGTCCCAAGCCGTCTGCGATGACAGCATTGCATCGACTAAAGTCTCTGGTTTGATGGTCTGTCTCAGGACGAGCTCCAGATCATTGCGCAACGAGTTAAAGCGCGGACACGCAAAGAACACGTGCTCCGCGTCTTCGGTGACTCCGGTACAGGACGGACATTCTGGAGAATCATCGTGTTTGAAGCGATTGAGATATTCTCGGAAGCAGCCATGTCCTGAGAGCATTTGTGTCAGATAATAATTGACCTCGCCATGATTCCGTCTCAGCCAGACATTTACTTGCGGTATTAACCGGTACGTCCACCTCCCTTTTACTGCAACGTCCCACTGCGCTTGCCATCGACGTATGCTATTCTGCCGCTCTTCGACTCTAAGTTCATCTGTACTCATTGTCGATGATCGTCGTCGTCGATATAGGGTTTGCCGTTCCTCGGCTAGTACATGGATAGGTAGCATTCCGGCAATTACGCCCACCGCTTCTTCAGACACTGTGCGGAAGGCACTAGTCACTCTCAGGGCACTCAGTCGGCAAATCGATGCGACTTTTCTCCTAGTGTCCTGAACTTTGAGGGCATCCGCCCAGATGGAAATTCCATAGGTCAACACCGAAGTCACAACCGATGACAACAGGGATCTTCTGGTCTGTTTTGGGCCTCCAACATTAGGCATCAGTCGAGATAGACATGTTCTCACTACAGATGTCTTGGCACTTATATGCTCCACTTGTTGCTTGAAATTTAGTCGGGTATCAAGCATGACTCCTAAATACCGTATGAACGGTTGTGATGTGATTTCATGGTCACCGACTCGTAGCGTGATGGTTTCCGCCTGCTTTCTGCTTGTGATTAGAACAGCTTCGGTCTTGTGCTGTGCTAATTGCAATTTCACAGTATTCATCCACTGGTTAACTCTCTCGAAGGTGATATCAAACGCGAGATTTATTTCGTCCAGATGCTTTGCGACGATTACTACAGCCACGTCGTCAGCATATGCCACTAGTTTGACATTCGCTGGCAGGACTATCCTCAGCAGACCATCGTACATGACGTTCCACAGAAGAGGACCCAGAACTGAGCCCTGTGGTACTCCTCCAGTTATTTTATATTCCCTTGGGCCATTCTTCGTGTCGTATTTCAGGAGCCTGTTTGTGAAGTAGCTCGCTACCATCCGACGTAGGTACCCTGGTACGTTCTTCTCTTCGAGGGCCCACATGATGTAGTCCCAGTTGGCGGAATTGAAGGCATTCTTGATATCTAATGTAGCTACCAAGCAATACTTCTTCGCACCTCCCTTCCATCTGGTCCCTGCGATCGCATCCTTGGCTATGGTGACGACAAGATTGATCGCGTCTAGTGTAGACCGCCCGCTTCGGAAGCCATACTGGCTGTTAGCCAAAAATGGCTCGACAACTGCTTCGATCCTTTGGTGGATTATTCGTTCCAGTACCTTGCCTGCCGTGTCTAGCATACAGAGCGGTCGATAGGATGATGGTTCATCCGGTGGCTTTTTTCCTTTAGGGAGTAGTACCAGCCTCTGCTGTTTCCACTTCCCAGGGAAGATTCCTTCTTTAAAGCATGTTTCGTACATTTCCGAAAACAGTGCCGGTGCTGCCTTTATAGCGGTTTTTAAAGCAGTGTTTGGAATTCCATCTAATCCTGGTGCTTTTTGGTTCCCTACTCGGTTACACGCTTCCATCAGCTCTTCCATCGTGATAGGTGGAATTTCCTCCAGTTTGTACTGTGCTGCTGAGAAATTGACCTCTTGTTGTTGAGGAAACAGCGTGGTTACAATTTTCTGTAACAATTGTGGACATGTGGGCGATGGCATCGACTGGCTTTTCAGCTGGATCATAGCCACCTTATACGGTCTGCCCCACGGATCCTTCTCCACTTCGTTGATCAGCTCCTTCCAGCATTTGCTTTTGCTATCTTTGATAGCTTTGTTCAGCATTCGACGTGCTATTTTGTACTTTTCCATCAGCTCAGGATAATTTTGTCTGCAATGGCCACGCTGAGATAGCCGTCTTTTTTTGTGACACGCTTTGCGTAGGGCGCTGATGTGATCGTTCCACCAGTGCACCGGCGGACGTTGATTCACGCTACGTTTTCGAGGCATACTCGCGTCGCAGGCTTGGACCACTCTCGCCATTAGGCACTTGGTCTTTTCCTCCGCATTTCCAGAGATGATTGTGTCACTGTCAAAGGCTATTGTGAAGGCGACGGGGTCGAAAGATTTAGCTTTCCACCCAACCACGTTGGTTTGCCTGTTTGCTCTTCGAGAATTCTGGCTGGTAAATATTTCCCAAAATATAGCATTGTGGTCACTAGCGGTATAGCTATCCATCACTTCCCAGAAGTATCTTCCCCTAGTAAGGCTGCTGCTGACGAAAGTGAGATCAACGATGGACCTTGCCTCCCCTCTTACAAACGTCGGTGTACTACCACTGTTGAGCAGGACTACATCTAATGCAGTGATGGCCTCCAGCAGTGCTCTACCCCGCGCATTAGTCTCTTTGCTGCCCCAGTCAGTTGCCCAGGAGTTGAAATCGCCGGCTATTGCCACTGGATAATGCTGCTTAGCGTCTTCGATCAGCCGGTCTAGGAAATCGGTATATTCATCTATAGAAAGACTAGGCGGTGCATAGCAGCTATAGAATCTAATTCCATCTATCCATGCTGCTACAAAGCAAGCTTCTCCAGTGTTGACTGTACTTTGGAAAGGAAACTTACCGCAAGACCAAATGACGGCTTTAGTGGTGCTGTCCATTTCCCATGGTTGGTTGCTGAGATGTTTATAGGGCTCCGCTATTAGTACTACGTCCAGTTCCAATTCCCGCACTGTCTGCATAAGTAGGTCATGAGCCGCCTCACAATGATTGAGGTTGAGCTGCAGTATCTTCATGTTCTTTTATTCTTGAACTTCAGGAGTGCCTCTCTAAAAACGGGGCATCGCCTAGTACCAGCATGGTGGGCAATATTTTCTGTGTTGCGGTGTTCAGTACAAAGAGCACACCGAGCTGTGTTCGTACATTCAATGACTTTGTGACCTCCTTGTCCACATCCAATGCACATGTGGGATCGGTCTATTCCGCTTTTACAGTGGCCAGCGAGATGCCCAAAGTGCCAGCATTTATAGCACTGAATTGGTCTTTCTACTGATCTTATTCGGCAGTTGACCCAGCCAATTCTAATTTTATTGTTGTCACTGCGTACTTTCAGCGCTAGTGGTACTGAAAGTGTCACTAAGGCAATTTGGGTACCTCTATAGGCGTTGCGCAGTGATTTAATTGCGTCCGATGTGATCTGATGTTCACCTCCAACCGCCTTTTGCAAGGCTGCTAGGATATCTTCCTTCGTTGTGGTGTCATCTAGGTCTCGTATTTCGAGGTCTTCTTGCGGTCCTTTGCTGATCACGGTAGCGTCCTCTTTTAGGAGGTCAGATATAGATTTTTGCAATCCTTGGCCTTTATCCTTGTTCTCCTTAGTGAGTATGATCAGTAAGTCTCCGGTAGCTGTCTTACGAATCTTGTCTACCGTAGAACGGACCATGTCGTCAGGAATGTCCTTCTTGATCCGACAGAGGATATCGGCATAACTGTCCTTCTCGTTTGGGCGAATGATCAGCGCGTTCGGTCTGGGAGGTGACTTTCGTGGCTTCTTCTGCTTAGGCCTTAGTGGAGGTTGCTTAGGCTTTGGCAGTGAGTGCTCCAATGGGTGTTTCGAAAGCTGTTCCCTGTGCTGGTTCTTCCTGTCTTTCTTTGATTGGACTAGCTTCCAGTCTGTCGTCTCCTTATTTATGGGGTCCTGTGCTATCTCCTTATGGGCAGGGCTCGGTGCTGAGTCCTTCATCTTTTTTGTCACCTGTTTTTTGTCAGACTGAGGAGACGTCCGCTGCTTTCTTTTAGCAGGCCTATTATTGCCATGGTGCTCCTCGACTACTGATTCACTGTCTGCTTCAACACCGGTGTCTATCTCTGTCATCGATTCGGTGTTTATTTGACCAGATGACGGCGCTGCCACGCCTAAGTTCTTTGGTTTCACACACAAATGGCGTTTCCGTATGACCCGCCACTCCTCATCTAGGGTTTTAAACCTCCTCATGGCGTTACTAATACTAGTCGCTTTGGCCTTTATTTCTTTGTGGACATTTAGTTTTGTTTGAAGGAACTCTTGATGCTCTTCGATGAGTTTCTCAAGGCGTTCCAAGGCCTGTGTCCTCTTCATTTCAGCACTTGTTTCTAGCGCTGCCTCTTGGGCTTGGTGCCCATTTCCATCAACTTCACCTTTATTAAAATATATAATTTTTTCCATGTTGTTCCCACGAGTACCTAGGGAAGATCAATGGTCAACTCCAGCAGAGCCCCGGTTGCCGGAGCAAGGTCACATAATTTCGCCTGGGGGGCGGACCCGGTACCCCAGGGGAACCGTTAGCGACGCCGAGCCCCGGCGCCATACAGTCCTCGGCACGGTATCTGTACACCTTGACTTAAGGGAGTTTTGTCCGCGGGAGCTATTTTATTTCGCCCCTACCCTCTGCTCCTAAGAACAGCGAGCTTCCTCCTATCCGCAGCTGGAGACGCGCCCGGTAGCAGTTTCTCCTCTGCCCCGAGGCCGAGCCCCCTGTGTGTGTGTGTGTGTATGTGTGTGTGTGTGTGTATTTGTAATGAAAAAAATCAAAAACTACTTTGCCGATTTCGAGAATTCTTTCATCATTAGAAAGCTACATTCTCCGTTAATAACATAGGCTATTTTTATCTCTAGGAAAGGTTAAGGTTCCTTACTAAAACTGAAGTAACGTATCCAAGGTCTAAATGAAGTGACCTTAAACGTTTTTTATACCATGCCCTGTGGGAAACTATTGATGATAGAACAAAGGTATGTGAGTCGAGTGGAGAGGCGAGCAGAAAATCGTATAAAGCGCTAAATGAAACTCTGCGAAATTACGGACATCCATGCGGGTGATATGGTATAAAGACATTCATAGAAATTAATAACAAATAAAAAAGAAAAATAAAACTAAAAATAAAATGAAAATATTGTTATTCTCTCAAACAATTTATCACATATTAAATAAAACAATAATATTATTATTTTCTAAGTGTATCATAACGGCTATACAAAAACACTGTAATTGTGAGAATGGTGCCTAAACTAGATACAACAAAATAGCTAATTAACTACCGAAGAAGCTTACTTCGTTTATTGAGTCAAACATGATAACGTGTGACCTATAGTAATAAAACTGTAATTCATAGAAACCTAATTACATTTACAAAATTTACAATTGTTTTTTCAGTTAATAATATTACGTGTATTACGAATTTGTAAATTTTCATAGTGTTTTCTCATACTCTCTGTAAACTCTGGTAAGCAACTCTGGTAATCGGAGAAATAACTGTATGTGCTTTAACAAGTGTTGCACTGTTGACCATTATGTATATTGAAATCAGTTATTTATTTCTTCATGGAAATTAGTAATACTTGCAAACATAACCTTATGTTGACACAGATTTACACTACAGCTACGAGCAAAATGAGTGCTTCTTCTTCTCCGTGATTTATCTTTTATATTCCGAAATGTTATGTGTCGTATATTCTTGTTGTGACTACTACAGAAATATACTGAGCTACAATGAACGTGTATACAATTTTGATGCTTATCTTCACATTTATTAGGCTTATTGTTTTAAAGTTCAGTAATGATTTATTACGTCTATATCCCCGAAGGGGCAGTCAGAGTTGCTAGCACCCACATTTCACCAGATTATGCTTTAGGTCCCAATGCGGTGGCGAGCCTATTGCCATTAACCAGCCATTTTTGCCTTGCCTGTTGCCATATAACAAATATAGTATATTATATTTATTAACAAGTAAAATTTTCAATAGCATAAATTATTACCTATTATTAAAATAAATGTGAATGAATACGGAACAAAAATTATTACAGGAGTCGTTATTATAGTGCTACGTCATTATCACATCGGGTTTTTGCATTAATTATGTCGCATTCAATTCTGCAATTTTATTATGTTTACACCTATATGACGTATTTTAAATACGCTCTTGTTAGCTATTGTCTACATGAAATTTGAAAAAAATATGCAATTCCTAAAATTATTTAATATTCTGCATGTGACCATCTCTGGATGACAACACATTTTGACGTAGATCGTCAAAATGTGTCGTCATTCATCGTTTTCACCAAGACACAAGTTATAAATATGTTTGATATAAAAACATGTTTATATTATGTTTTTTGTAATGTCCGTTCGAATTTTTTGAGACATTTTAGTATTGCCAACAAGTTTAAAACATATTTGCGTTCATAATGTTTATTTAAACTTAAACGATTTTCACACATAATTATATAGAACTGGACCTGATCGTGAAACTATAAGCAAATATTTTGTGAAACTATAAGTCGTGACGTCACTTCCATGGTCTTGAGAAGATTTCTAACTACCATTACCGGTGATTAGGGTAGCTCAAGCTCACTGGAGAGGTTTTGTGTTGTCAGTGGAAAGACCGAGGGATTAAATTGTCACCATTATTTGATGGTATTAAACCCTGCTTTATCTTCTACACGGACAGCACAGTAATTGTCTTAACCTTCAACCCTCACACCTTCCTAGTCTTCCGCACTCTCCCTCTCTCTCTTCCTATGCCTCTCCCCGTCGCCCATCCCTCGACAGAGTCGGCGTCGGTCAGTGTTGCAAACGTCTATAGGCCACGGTAACCACTTTCCATCAGGTAGGGAGAGAGTACATGATTGTATATATTGTATATAAAAATAATTAATTTTCTAAATCGAATCAATAGCACATGAGGTAACCCACGTTTTAGTAGACTCTTCAACTTTGCAACAAAGGGTAAACATTAGTAATTCATGGCATCATACGGCCACATGATAACTTTTCTAGTTACCATCCAACTTTTAATGAACTTCATTGTATTAACTAGTTAGAATTAAATATTCGCAGCGCGTTGTCTCGAAAAACTTTTGCGATTTATCCTGTAGTACAGATCAGTTTTATCAACTGAGAGGCTACTACTATTTATAACTGTTTATATGCATAACTTATAGCAATTGCACCGTAGCCAGAGCTCGCTGAATAGGTTTTGTGTTGTCAGTAGGAAAACTGACAAATACTGCACTAACAGGCACAGAAATTGTCTTAACTTTCAGCCCTCTACATGATCGGATAATACCTCAGGTATTGCAAACGTTCATAGGCCTCATTCCTAAACTTTTTCCGTTAGGCAGGCCGTGTGTTTGTATCCCACCTATGTGGTATGAAATACAGGGTATTGGGGAAATTCTTTTGAAAATGAAAGCAGGGGATAATACTGACTATATTTTGTTCAAAAATGGGCAACATTTTTTATCACAATTTTTTTTTGGTAGGTAGTGAAGGTACCATGATTTAAAAAAACCTATTATTAGTATAATTCACGCATTAATAGTATTTAAAAGATTTAAAAATAATGATATCTACCAAATAAAAGTATTGCTAACAAAAAAAGTAGCCCAATCTGGTTAAACTGATTAGTAGCAGGTTTCCCCAATTTTCGTTTTCGAGATATTAATAGAGCCTAGAAAATTGCAAATTAGAAACCAAAATCGATTACTACTATTTCTGTAAAATAAACGAAAAGCTCTTATAATCTGCTCTGAAATGATGCACAACCGAAAAAGCCCACTCTACCCGCTTACAAGCTTTGAATAAAAATACATTTTATATATCCAACCCCAATAACTGTACTATATTTCCTATTGAATATTGAATTCCTATTTCAATAGGCCTATTAATATAATATAGGGCAACACGGGAAAGGTTCTCAGCTTTTTTACAACGAAGCACATTCAAATGATTCGACCCCTCAATTCTATTCACAAGCATTTAGAATCCCACCTATTATCCGGGGCAGTAGGGTAGAAAGGCTGATTTATGACGTCATCTATTTTGTATATTTTATTTGAAGGTACATGTAGGAAGGGCCTACTAAATTTGTGACAACGAACCCCGAGTGGTACACATGAATAATGTAATCTACCTTATTTATCGTGTACATGGAAGTGTGTTGTAGAAAAAATGTATTTTGTGGTGTGTAGCAATGTTAGAAGAATGATTGCAAGTGTGTCCTCATAGTTAAGGATTTTTATGTACTCTGTCCAAGCATTTTTTCCCTCCGGTGTAAGCAGAAACCCACGAAATTTGCTACTATTCTGATATACCTATTTCACGAGCCCATCGTAATTCACTGTCGGACTTACGCCTTACCCAATGCTAGGAGGCTCTGACGTACTGGTTCCACGTTAGTCAGACAATTGATTTAAGGTTTCATTTCGAGTTTTGCTTCTGTCGCAGTGATATCATCTCTGTTTTCGGTAAATCACCGCTTATGGGGTGGAATTATTCTTCCTGCGCCATCTCACGAGTGCAGTCACATCACAAGCTTTCTTTACTGTCATTAAACCTTTTATGCAAGTCTGTCGGTATTTCAAGTATCAATAAATTAATTAAAGGCGCGTCATTTCACATTTTACCGTGACGGTCGCTGTTCATGTCACAGATCTGGACGCACCTTAACCTATTGCAGTTCACTGCTGGACGTAGGCCTTTTCCAATGTTGAAAGGTTCTGGTCTACTATTTTTACACTGGCCAAATGATTGATTTTAATGTTCAAATTTTTTACATTCAAATATATGTACATACAAATATTTATAAATTTCGTGGAATCTCGAAATTTCTCTTCCACTATATTTGTTAATAACTTTTGTTTCCAGAGAGATATTCTTGTCGACTTTTTTCATGATGACTAACAAATATCCAATAATATGATATTCTAGAACCATAACTGGTTTTATATCAAATATAAATTTCCACGGAGTTATGATTACTTAACTCCATTAACATCCAAACTAAGCATACTTGTAACATGGGTTTTAGAATACCATGCGAGCAATATGCCAGCTAAATGAGATTCTATGTTAACTCGCAGAATATGCCGACGCACAAAAATTTGATTACAATTTTGGTAATGAATCTATCCATGGAGTTCTTACTTGAACGAAATTCCACTTACATTAACACTCAATAACGTAAGTGGAATTTCACGTAGTCATTGCCACATAACACTTCCTTTTATAACAATTATATTATAATGTTAGTATACGTGTATGATTTACATTTGTGAAGGAGTAATGATGTTATAATAAAATGCGAGTATTTATTCTAATGATTTCATGTTCAAGTATTAAAGGCAAATTAATTTTAATAAGCCAAATAGGTTGGATTAGACTGGATGCATAAGTTCAAGGTCTGTGCCAGAGGTGCGACAAAAATGCCACTAATGCGTTGCCTCCTGATTTAAAAATCGAACATGAAAATAATCACATATCGCAATTCCAATCAGGAAGATAGCTTTACCCTATTTGCGAAATAGAATGCGGTGATTTACATAACTGTGTTGGTAAACAAGGACACGGTCAGTATAGCGTGTCGTAACAAGTGCGATGTGGGAGTAGTTGTACAAGAAACTTTACCCTCCCCGCAGCCCTCAGAGTCATGATAGAGTATACTTCAGTCAGCTTGTACCCACGGTTAGTGCAACCTGACTGAAATATCAAGTAAATCAAAAGGTAAATTATTATATTAACCATATGATCGTGTTAACGAAACCCGGATAGGTTTCTCTAATCAAATGGTCAAAAAGTTTAAAGAGGAAAATATATTCAAATAATTCATGGCAAATATCTTGATATCTCTAATAGTACTGTTTTATTTTAACGACACTTCAACTTCTCTTCACCTCATGGTAAGCTGAAGGCAAAGTCTTAGGAAAGAGGGTCACCATTACAAACACGTACAATGTTACAATCGTGGCGCTTAGCTTGACGGCCTCATCAGATGCTTTTTCACGCCCCGTTTATGGACCCGGGACTGTAGGAAGAAGGACCATGATACGTCTGAAAAGGTATTTTCCATACAAATATTCTACATCGTAAATCATTTGCATATTTGCTTGGTATCTAATAAGTGAGGAACTCGCACTAGGCACTTAGGTAAGGTAGTGAATACACGCAAGCTCACTATATGAAAAACAAATGTAGCGTGTCACACGCCATAAGTCATGATTTGCATACCTACTTACACTCAAAATTAATTATAACTAAATCAAGTACATACATCATCTGTACCTGTAAGTACATGTAATAATTAAGTAAACAGTAATTGTAATGACAGACCAACTAGTTAATTTTTTCTGATCTAAATTTATTTGAGTATCATAGCTAATTTCCAAGCTTTTATCATCTAATTTCATGTGTTTTATGTACAAGAAAATAATAAAACAAAATAAATTTTGTAACAAATATGATACAATTATGAGTACGAAATTTAAATATTTTTCACATTGTAATCTGAGGTGAAAACCGACCGTAATTGTTATCTAACATTGCAAAGGTGGTTTAATTAAATACTAAATTATGAAAAAGGTCTTGGGTCAATATGGCCACGATACACATGTAACCTTTTCAACGAAGCGAGTAAGTGAATACTTTTTATTACCTTTTTTACCTTTGTATTTTAACAATGCTTGCAAATTTTGCAATATAAGGAACAAGATTGCTATAAGTCATATAAAGGTTATTTGGATAGCTAAGCTACATGATATATTTTATTTCGTGCGCAAAATTCACTCGCATACCGCAGCAACCGGAGCCGGTGAAAGTGCTTATATGTACTCGAATTATTATTTATTATTTCTAACAGATCACTGCGATTGTGTTGTGTTTTCGGTGGTGAGTAGGTTAGCCAGAGCTCACTAGAGAGGTTGGAAAACACAAGGCTTATCCTACATCGTTTGCGCTGACGACACAGAATGTCTCTGTTCTTACAGGGGTTGCGGCACGAGTGTTATTCTTCTGGTGTTACACTTGCCCATAGGCCACGGTAACCACTTACCATCAGGTGGGCCGCATGCTTGTCTGCGACCTAAGTTGTATAAAAAAAAATATTGATATACCATCCTCTCCTTTCCTACACAGGAAAACACGTGCAGGGCTTAGATGTCACCCGCACACGGTGCAAAATATTCCATCAAGAACCAAGCGGTTCGGTGAGTCTTTCCTCTGCCGCACCATTAAGTCTTAGAATTCCTTACCAGCACACGTGTTTCCTTCTTCCTACAGTTCCGGGTCCTTTAGGCGGGGCGTGAAAAAGCATCTAATGAGGCCGTTAAGCTGAGCGCTACCATTGTAGCACTGTACGTGTTTGCATTTGCATAGCATTGATGGTGACCCTCTTTCATGAGACTTTGCCTTCAGCTTAACATCAGGCGAGGTGAAGTCAAATTGACGTGCGATAAATAAAAAAAAGGTACTAAAATGTTAGACTTGTTCGAAAGGTTACAGAGATTGCAACTGAATTGTGACCAGCCAGACACTGATTATAATTACCTATAATATGATCAGCTTGAGCGGTTAATGACAATACTAGCAAAATGTTGTTCACGTTACTAATAGTATTTTTGAAAAAAGCAAAGGTCGGCTAAAAATGCTAACCTGCATTATTAACTTCTTGATATACCGGAAGCTAAAAGGTTTCTCTAGAGAGGAATACCGTTGCATAAAGAATACAGAAGGACAATAAAAGAAAAATATCGGAGAGCGGCATTTCTGCCAAGTTAACTATCTCGAATTGCCAAGCGGACTGACAAATGTATGTGACCATTTTAGAGCACCTTTATTATTTTTATGCGCCGTTTTTGTATTACTTATCTTTCTATACAATACTAGCAGTTGCCCGCGGCTCCGCCTGCGTGAATGTTGGTTATAGCGCAGTGAAATATAGTCTATGTTACTCAGGGTAAATGTAGCTGTGCAATGGTGAAAGAATTTTTTAAATCGGCTGAGCAGTTTTTAGTTTATTCATTACAAATATATACACACACACGCACAAAGTACAATTTTTTTCCACTTTATAATTTTATTAAAACCCGATAAACGTTGTTCTGTCAAAAATAACGATAAATTAAGAAATTCAACGTAATGTATAATTTGAGATTATCATGGTGTTTTTTAGAAGTATTATGACACTCGCCGGGATATTAACCATGTTTTTTGATTGTTTTGAGTAATAGAAAAGCAACCACGAAACATGGTAAATAGCCCGACGAATGTTAGGTTATAAATGTTAGGTTAAATCACCTCGTACAATCCAATGTAAGTATAAAAATGTAAATTGAAATGTCAAATTGATGTAACACTTCATGAAAATGAATCCATGTCAATGAACAAATTTATATTAAAAGAAAAGTTTGTTTACTTAACTTTTTTCTTAGAAAATCTGAGCAACTAGACATAGATTTTCCTCATAAAAATTCATTAACCATTGGTGGCTTAGGCATTCACAACTTCAAAAATTTTTTTAAAATCTGCTTTTAGAGTAAGCGATTTAAATATAGAACAAAACAAAATATAATCTCTGTCTACGTAAATACAAAGTAAGTTTTTCTAAATCTCTTCTTTATAAGTTATTTTTACTGTATCGATTTTTAGATGAGGTGGGCAAAAACAATGTTGTTGTTACATATTTTATTCATTGTTTTCGAACCCAGCTTCCTCTTTCGTATTTGTTATAGCACAAAATACGTTACGGCCAATTGCAGTTTGTTTCCGTCTTGTTTACGGTACAGTCACTGACATAAACTGATTATGAATTCCCAACTTTGCTCAGTAGGATGTCGTTAGTGTCTTGTTGAAAGTTACCTTATATGGAACATTTGCTATCAATCTAGTTGAGGTAGTTTACTGGTGGAACTAGTTTGTGTTATAATTAAATTGTCGGTAACCGACGAATAAATATAGATAGATGGATGTCTCTTTATTACACAATAAATAACAGAATGTACAATGAGAGGCTTTATCACCAACGGTAATCTTATATATATGACTCTTCTGGGTAATCTTATATAGATGTAAATAGATAATAAAATTCTTCAGGTTTATTTTAATAGCTATAGGCATTATCACCACCAAAACTTGCACTCTGGCGCCTGGGGTTTGCTTTTTTACTCTTTCTGTTACATTCCAAAATAAATTTGGTTTATCCTAGGTCTAATCAGAGCGATTGCCATTTGTCTCAATTTTAATAAATAAATCTTTGAGGTAACCGAGGTAATTTTCATACACTTTAGCAGTTAACTGTACATTTTGTATCACAAACTTTATTAATAAGATTGTCTTCTTTTTGTATTATTTCCAACTGTGCCAAGGTTATCTAAGTATTACGAAACTAACCGTGTACCTAAAGCTGCCTTTAATATCTCGTGCTGGTATTATATGGTATTGTGCTCAAGATACTTCCTCCATTAACTAAAACAATGGGCTGTTAATGTCCTTGCAAAGGATTTTCGCCGAGACCTTGATAATGCCTCAATATTGTAACAGAGTAATACCACCGTCAGTGTCTGAAATAATAAAATAAATTCCGTCTCGAGAACAGTCGTAATAAGAATTTTTGCGCCATAAATCTGGATTGCAGGTTTTGCTGTCTCAAGTTAAGGATTTTCGTGCCTTGAGCTATGATTTTGTTTTTATGCAGTATTGTAATAACTAATCGGCTTTTTTTTGTTTCCAGGTGTACTTTTAAATTTGAACTACGCCGTGGTATGTATAATTTGAATAATAATAATAGTTTGCTATTAAATTACGCTAGTAAATAAAAATAAAATAAAAATCTCTTTATTACAACTTAGTTAAGTTTACAATAGTACAAATATGTGCGATAAAAAATATACGATAATGACGGCATTAGTGAAACACTGTGGCGCAGTCATTAACGCCCAACCAACTTCAGATAGGGGGCGCGTGCGTTCCTTATTTTTAATAGTTTTATAACATTAATTACTATATGTATCTTTAAAACAGACATTAAGCTATAAACAAACTTTAGGTATTTAGTACAAGCTTTTTGCACAAGTTCTTAAAAAAATAACAGAGTAAAAAGGGCGCAAAAGAACAACCAAATTCAAAGTAAAACCATTTCATCAAAGAATATTTTGGAAGAGAAAAGCAAACTTTTTTATTATGATAAAATGACGTCACCTCGATAGAGCTTTTGTGAACAACATCACTCACTTGTAATTCAGTTTGAGTCTCCTAGAAACGATGCACTTTTGTTGAATTTAGAAAACTGAAAGGTTCACGCATACAAAGGAGAATATTTGGTAACTTATAACCATATCGAAATTGCTTCTATAAAACGTGAAATGTAATTTTATCCCTATGGGAAGTTGAGGTTAGTTGGTGATTGTTTTCTTTGCATTAGAGATGTTTTTTTGATAAATTAGATGCGAAAATAGACAGCCTGCTTTGGAATGGTGGTAGTGAATGCGCTTGCTATGCAGGAGGTGCGGGTTCGATCCCCCCTCAGTTTAAATATGACCAGTTGCATTGGTCTTGTCGAACCTCGGAGAGTAAGTTAAGCCGTCGTGGTTGTCATACAAAAATCTATGGCCGTCATTACGGGTAGCAGAGCCCTAAAGGTCCAACAAATGGTCTAACTGCAAAACTTTGATATCGCCTATACCTATAGTGTGTGGAGGCCAGGTGGCAATCGCTTCACGGGAAATATCGAAGTTCAGCTGCGATGCGTTAAAAAGCGGATCCCGAATTCCAAGGTGAAAGTTCAGATGCGATCGTGATTACCGCACGGAGAATATAATTAAAAGAATAGAGTTTCACAAATAATTTTTGGATAAGTTGGTTGTATGAGTTGAATAAGTTACTAAGTAATTAGTACCATAAAACGGGGCGAATAGGGATCCAGGGATGGATATACATAGATAAAATAATCAATGGAATATTTTAAATAATTTATTTTACAAAACTTTAATTAAGCTAACTACCAGATATTTGATGATTCTGTTATTACAATAAACTAGTCCTAGGTTTCGCTTGATAGAAAATGACTACAGAATTTAGCTGACCATTTTATTTCTATTCACCCTTCAATCTCTATTCACCCCGTTTTATCCGGTAACTTAGTAAGTTCCTCTCTGAAGTAGGTAGATAACAGCCCACAGTCGGTCATCTGCATACCGTCTATCTCTTGTAACTTGTATTTCTGTAGTAGTGTAGTGTGTGTACACCCTTGAAAGTTTACTAAAGTCTTGTTTTGTAAAGCGAAACTTAATAGAAATACAAACTAATACACAGAGACAAGTTTTAGAACAAATATTTGACATAGGTATTTAGCGAGAAAATTACGCAACAATTTAGCAGGTAGATCAATACTTGTAAGTAAAGATTGCAAAAGATGAAAGATCTGTGAATTTTCTTCCTATTTATACTGTTAATTGATGGCACTTGATGGAACTTAATGTCACATACATCCCCGCCTGTAATCCCCGAAGGGGTAGGCACAGGTGTATTGAACACCCACTTTTCACAAACTATAATTTTCGGTCCCAAGTAATAGGGGGGCGAGCCTTTAATTGGGCAATAACGAACTCCAATTAACGTCTTGGAGAGTATCAGACGGAGTATTATAATATATAATACTCCGTAAGAAAGTAAGGGAATTTTTTGTGCCAATACCAAATACGTAAATAAAAGTAACAAAGAAATTAACATTTCGTTGTTATATGGGGTAATTCCACACAACCTCACAAGCATAACAAACAGCAATGTTGGAATTGAATCGAACAAATTTGATCACAGGTACCAATGGCTGGATGTGAAGTAGTTACTTATCGGAATACGAGTAGCTTCCCCGTCCTCAAACCTTGACCGATGATCAAATTATTAGGCGACCTTGTACACTCCCCTCACCAATCGTTAAGACATCAGTGTGATATGATATTATATCAGCGTTTTAAAAAGTTTAATCTTCAGTGATAATTCTACATGATGGCCGGCATGATATTTTTCCTCTGCCGCACCATTAACTCTTGGAATTCCTTACCAGTTTACGTGTTTCCTTCTTGTAGTATTTGGTATTTAGAATAATTAGAATGATAGTCTCTTTGTGTATTTATTGTATATGTTATAATATTATAATCAACTTGCACAGTAACATAAACTTAAAGTAGGTAATGTCTAATGCGTAGTCCAATGCGTAGTGCTGGTGTCCACCATATTCCCGCGCACCGTCTGTCAACCTGACAGGTCGTTCAGGAACCCACAACATCCTCCCCTTTACGATCAGTCAGCATACATAGGTAGTCATTCATCCATTTTGGTGGAACTCTATGACGGACACCTCTCTTTACAATTAAGCTATCGGTATCAGTAACATTTTCATTTACATTGTTCTCACTTGCATTACAAGCTACATTTTCATTTACATTATCATTTACATTATTATCATTTACATTACAGTCTACATTTTCATTTATATTATTATCATTCACATTACAGTCTACATTTACATTATTATCATTTGCCTTAATAAATTCTGAAGATCTTGGAGCGATGCAAGGGGTACTATAAAAAGGCATCTCAGGTTGTGGTGATGGTACCAAATGAAATCTATTTCTTCTGAACAACCCTCTATCTGTCTCCACTATATATGATCTAGGCTCATCTGATTGTTTTAATACTCTTCCATATATTCTCAAATCACTAATCCATACCTTCTCTCCTATTTTTAATTCCTTTAATTCCCTAGTCCTATGTCGTTTGTTATAATAAGTACTAATTTTTTCTTTCTTTATCATTTCTTTTCTTTTAAATTCTCTATTACAATTTACTGACTTTTTTAATAACTGAGGTAACCTAGGTAAGTTGTCCCTTAATTTCCTATTGAAAATAAGCTCAGCTGGGCTAAATCCTGTGTCCAATGGAGTATTTCTATATACTAACAGTGCTAAAAAGACATCTTCATTTTTTTTCAATAAATTTTTTGCAATCTTTACTGCTGATTCTGCACAACCATTACTTTGTGAATAGTAAGGACTGCTTGTTATATGTTGAAAATTGTATAATCTAGCAAACTCTCTAAATCCTGATTTAAATTGGGGTCCTCCATCAGTTCTCACAATCTCCGGAATCCCAAACTTTGAAAATATTTCTTTACAATAATCAATTACTCTATCCTCTGTTAATGAATTTAGCTTTTTAATATCTATATATCTAGAATAATAATCAATTATAACAATATACCAGACCCTATTGTAATGAAATAAATCTATACCTACTTTTTGCCATGCTCTACTAGGGGTTTTTTCTAATACAATGTTTTCTTTTGGATTAACTCTTACTTCTATGCATTTTGGACAGTTCTGCACTAATTTTTCTATTTGCATGGCTAAACCTAACCACCACACTGATTGTTTAGCTCTGTTTCTACATTTATTTATTCCCAAATGCCCTGCATGTATTTTTTCCAACATTTCTGATTGCAAATTTGTTGGTATAACAACACGAGATTTATACAGCAACAAACCACCTCCCATAGATAAATCATACCTGTACTGATAGTAACATTGTAAATCTTCTGGAATATTTGATTGCTTAGGCCAACTCCCCTGTGTATAAAGAATTAATCTCTGACAAATGCTACATTTACTCTGTTCATCTTTAATTTTTTCTAGAAGCAGATCTTTCAATGGAATGTTTTTTAGTGTAAAATTAACAAATAATTCTGAATTGTCTTTGCTTATTTCTTCTTCTTTTTGGAACTCAGAAACTGGATTTCTCGATAAGGCATCCGGTATTAGTAATTTTTTTCCCGGTATGTAGTGGACTTCATAATTAAACCTAGTCAGCTTCATTCTAAATGACATCAGCCTTGGTGTTAATTCATCTATAGGTTTGGTCTGCAAAATTTGTACCAGGGGCTTATGATCAGTTTCTAACACTACTTTAATACCATAAATATAATCTTTAAATCTATCTACAGCCCACGACAATGCTAAACATTCTTTTTCTATTTGCGAATATCTTTTTTCTGTTTCAGATAAAGTTCTACTTGCATATGCTACTATATTTCTATTATTCTCTTGATTTTCCTGCATTAAAGTGGCTCCTAAACCATATGAACTACTATCCGCTGCAACAATGATCTTATAATTTGGGTCAAAATGTGCTAAAATTGGTGCATTTTTTAACATTTCCTTTATTTTTTTAAAAGACGCCACCTGATCACATCCCCACAAAAATTCTACATCATTTTTTAATAAATTGTATAAAGGATATAACACTTCTGTTTTGTTTTTTACATATCGCCCCACAAAATTTACCATACCTAAAAATTGCATCACCTGTCTCTTATTTTTTGGAGATTCAAAATTACTGATAGCTTCTACTCTATTTTGATCTAACTGTATACCTCTGCTATTTATGACATGCCCCAAATACTTTATTTCCTCTACCCCGAATTTGCATTTACTTTTGTTGATTGTAATACCCTTCTCCTGTAAACGACTCAATACCTTCCTCAAAATATCATCATGAGCCTCTATGCTATCTGCATGAATCAAAATATCATCCACATGGGTAACCACACCACTAATGTCCTCAACCAATTGTGAAAATTTCATAGAAAAGTACTCTGGGGCACAATTTAAACCAAATGGTAACCGATGATACATATACCTGCCATAGGGTGTAATTATAGTTGTTAAATGTGCTGAACTACCTAATGGAATCTGATGAAAACCTGCTGTGGCATCAATTTTTGAAAAATATTTAGACCCTTTCAATTGTGCTAATGTAACTTCTAACTTTGGAATTGGGAAAATTGGTCTGAGGATATTTTTATTCAATTCTGTGTAGTCCCCACAGATTCTAACAGTGTTTTCATTTTTTGGTACAACCACTATAGGTGACACATATTGAGTAGGCTCCTCTACTTTAGATATTACCCCTAGTTTACATAAACGGTCTAACTCACTCTTAACTTTAGTCAACAATGGTATGGGTACCACCCTAGGTGTACACTGAATATAGCTTTTATTTTTATCTATTAGTCTAATATCAAATGATTCTTTAAATACCCCCAATTCATCATATATTCTAGGAAACTCGGCTTCCACATCCACAGTACTAATATTTAATAACCTATTCACCCCAAATACCTGTATAATTTTCATCTGTTCTATTGCAGGTACCCCCAATATAGGAGTCTTTAAATTTTGCACCACATACACATCACCGCAATACTGACGGTCCTTATATTTCAGTCTGAGTTGTAAAATACCCCTTACCTTCAAATCTGTATGGTCTGGGCCTTTGATTCTAACCTTGCATGGCTCCAAGTTGTGTGATTTAGCTACTAATTCTTGTGGTAACGCCACTATATCAGCTCCTGTATCAATCAAAAACATCAAATTACACTTATATTGCTCATTTCTATACACATCTATCTTTATCCTATACTTGCTGTTTGTCATTATGCACACCTTCTTTTCTTCCTGTATCTGTTCATCTTGTATGTTCCTGATTCTCCCAGCTTTGCAACACCGAGCAAAATGGCCTATTTTATTGCACTTCATACACTTAGCCTTCAAAGCTGGACATGTCTGTCTTGAAATATGCCTCTGCCCAGCGCAGAACCAACATTGCCCTGCAGTTGCAGAATGGTTCTCTTTTTTAATTTTATTGAGATCTGTAGTAGCAGATACACCCCCGGAAAATGACCCCTTTTTCTCAAAATCTTCTACCGTTTGCGCAGCCTCTACTGCCTCTTTCAAGGTTATATTTGTCTTCATTAAAATTTTCTCTCTTCCTCGCCGACTAGCCATACCCACCACTATTCTATCTCTGATCATCTCTTCTTTCATAGACCCATACTCACAATTATCTGCTAGCACATGTAGGCTTCGTATAAATTCGTCTACGCTTTCGCCCACCTCCTGATTCCTGGTGTTAAATCTGAATCTGGCGTACACTGGGTTTCTTTTAGGGTGAAAATGTTCGTCTAGGGTTTCCAAAGCGCTCGCAATTGTGGCGCTATTACTTATATTGCACTGCAAAGCCACCTCCTCAGCTTTGTCACCCATTAAGTATAACAATAGATCAATTTGATCAGACTCTGATCGATTATTCGCCCCACTCACCGCCATGTATCTTTGAAATCTTTTCCTCCACTTGTCCCAGTTTTCTGGGACAAAATCGTAAGGATCGGGTGTAATCACTACACCCGGCATGCTGGTGTTGGCCATTATTTGCTTACCCACTTAATATTATTTTCACAGTTTTTCACCGCCGCTGCCACCATGTAGTATTTGGTATTTAGAATAATTAGAATGATAGTCTCTTTTTTAATTTTATTGTATATGTTATAATATTATAATCAACTTGCACAGTAACATAAACTTAAAGTAGGTAATGTCTAATGCGTAGTCCAATGCGTAGTGCTGGTGTCCACCATATTCCCGCGCACCGTCTGTCAACCTGACAGGTCGTTCAGGAACCCACAACACTTCTTACAATCCCGGGTCTTTTAAGCGGGGCATGAGAAAGCATCTGATGAGGTCGTATTCTTTTAATACCTATTATAGTTCACCATAGTCTCTTTTATTAAGGAGTGTCTCTTGATGACGAAAACACTTTCTTACGTGAATCGACTTCATTTGGCTTGCTTTAGCAATTTTCTTTTGAACCTTACTCATCTGTCACTTTCCCGTCCTCATTATCCCTTGCCCGTCTTTTTGCACATATGTTCCGTTTCGTTTGATTATTATGTTGATATCATATGTTTGTAAGTCTTCCTAAATTATTTAGTTATAATTATGTAAGTGAATAGGTATACATAATAATAATATACAATGGTAATTATGTTTTTCGTAAGTACCTATTGTACAAATATGTATAAGATGGTAAGGTACCTGTGAGAGTATAATTTAATTCTAATAATATGTTCATATTAAGTTATAGTAGTCGCTTCACGGAAAATATCGAAGTTCAGTCGCATCACAGTTAGATTGGCGTATACATAGCGTAGTTTGCGTCAACAAACTTGACATTATATTATAACTACTCGTAATATTAACTCACAATGTTGTCCTTATCATAAGGGCACTTCTATTTAACTTTCATAAGGCCTTATAGTTCGTCTAAAAATAACCATAGGTCGAATACATTTTATAGTCAATTCAATTCTTATTTATTGATGAGCTTTGACGTCAAGCCGCACTTTCCAGAATCATGTTATTGACTTGACATTCTTATTTGAGGTTGATAGGTTAATTATATTGCTATACGGTCTAACTAAAGTACGTTTTTCATCGCGTTAAACGTTAGAACCCGAGTTTTAGTTACAATGAATATCTTTATATATAAAAATGAATTGCTGTTCGTTAGTTTCACTAAAACTCGAGAACGGCTGAACCGATTTGGCTAATGTTGGTCTTCAATTATTAGTGGGATTCCAGAGAAGGTTTAAAAGGTGAAATGGAGGAACGGGAACGGGGTAAGAAGTCCACGCGGGCGGAGCCACGGGCAACTCACGAATTTTATCTACGTATCCCGTTAGATATTCTACAATACTCAGTATCTGTACATATACAAACATTGGTATGTACGTAGGTAGATATACGTTTGGCGTAATATTAGTTGTCCTATAAAGTAAAATTGTGAAGAGAATCTCATTCAAACGATGTTCATAAAACAATACAGGTTGATCCATCGATCCCCATTGTAGCTGATTGGTTCGCTCTCGGCTGCCGTATTTCTAGAATTTAAATTGCGAAAGAATTTACGGGTACCTCAAAAGTGGGCATTGTATATCTAACTAGAAAACCCAGCTTCGCACGGGAATTATTCATAGAACAAACTCGTTTTTCGAAGCCCAAACCAACTCAACATGGAAGTACCGATTCATGTATCTACTCCCGAATGGACGAGGCTGTGGCATTGTCGCTATAACTTTGTTACCGATATTGTAAGCAAAGATAGCTACAAAAATTGGTTGGCTTACAATAGCGAGCAATATTGTATGAGGGGCAATAGTTCCGACGTATATAATTTATTCATTTAAGACAATACAAGCTAACAGTAGCCTTAGCACGAAATATTATCGAATTCGTAATGTAAAGGTATCGACAGAACGGAGCATTGCGATTGGCGGGCTACACACGCACACAGGTTCACAAGAGGCAGACTGCCAATCACAATGCTCCGTTCTCTCGAAACCTTTACATTACGAATTCGAAAGAAGTTCATGCTAGTGCTACAGTGAAAAACACGAAAGTGCTTATAATGCTATACTAATAATAATTCTTACTTACTAATTAGAGCTAACTTAATCTACTACACAGGTACTTGCAAATATTAAAGTGAATATAACAATAATAAAAATACTTAAAATGGTCTCTACGTCTTGGCATCGGCCCGACGCACGCCGGGATTCCATAGGCCCGGGAGTTTTACGGAATAGAGATATAATAATTCTTAATTCTTAATTATCTACAAATTGAGTTTGCGTTCAAATATCGTTATGACTTTGTAAACACTGCCCTGGTTTGACTCTTGAAGTCCTAATACAGCAGGTTAAGATAAGCATAAGGAGATCGAACGCGGGCTTCAAAGTGCAAACTTTTTATGCAACTAACATTAACACTGGAATCAATAAGATCAAGATACATTATAAATTGTACATTATAATTGAAATTTCTCTGGTTATTGTTTATAAGAGACATGACCAAAAGTTTCTTTCGTACCTTTATAACGAGGTTCAAGGTAAAGAAAACAGCGAACGTACCAGTGTCGTGAACGAGAACGGTAGGTACCTACCCCGATCGATACACCACCCCAGCACTCCGTGTCTCTAAAATTATTCGAACAACTTAACCCCACGTTGCTACGCGCTGAGGTTGACTCATACGAACGGTTTTACATTTATTTTGTAATTCTAGAACCTTCCAAATTATGTTTACCTTCAGGTTTTACAATCTTCTGGCAAGAATGGAATAAAAGGAAGTTTTGTGGTTAGACTTTTGTTGAGACGTTTGTGTAACTTAACCAGGTTTGTTTGCATCATCACTACATAGTATAAAATAAAGTCGCGTTTTCTGTCCCTATTTTTCTTGTCCCTTTGTATGCTTAATAAATCTTTAGAATTACGCAAAGGATTTTGATGCGGTTTGTTTCAATAGATAGAATGGTTAAAGAGGAAGGTTTATAATGTATATAACATCATGCTACGACTAACAGGTGCGGAGCAGGAATGAAAAATTTTGCAAAAACGGGGTGACGCAGACGAAGTCGCGCGGGTCAGCTAGTATTATATATAAATATTGAAATTAGTATTATAATGAAATTTTAAGCATCAAGTGCTTGTAATCAATCATTGCTTCCGATAATTCGTAAGAATATCGGTAGATGGCTTCAACGTTGCCCTCTAAGACGTAAAGGAAAATGCTTCAGATGTGGCGTGGTATCTCAGCTAGCCATAGGACTTCCCCTGAAAGGCACTGGTCACGGGTTCAATGTAAAATCTCACCTCCGGCAATCAAGGACTCATGGACGGCGTGCGTTTTAGTCGGTTTGAGTCCGACATAATCAGCTCCGCCGGTTTTGGCGGAGGTGAGGATTTTGCGAACCATAAAAAAAGGTCTAATATCACTGATTGACTTGGAGTGAGCTAGTTATGTTGAATTATTATGTTACTATTGCACAGAGTAAGCTAAGTGTTGTTAATTCTTATTGTATTATTTATTTTCTTTGGGTTGGTAAGCGGTTACCATGCTTAAACTCGTAATGATATACGGGTAATACCCGCGGGTTACTACTTGTGAAGGGCAAGGAAGAGAGAAACAGGCACTATGCCGGTAATAGCTAATAGTAACCAGTAATATAATGTGATGTGATTATCTTGATTTAGTCGTACCTAAATTTGTTGCCATTTTTATTGCTGTTCTCTGAGTAGTCGTCCAATTTTATAGAAGTGTTACTGAGATCCTAAACGATCCCCAAGTGCAAAATTAATATTATTTCACGTTATTAATTCTACGCCCGATCTTTTTTTTTTTAGTAATTACCACGAAGTAGATCCGAATTTCATATTTCTCTCTTCAACAAGTACCAACTTCTGATGTAAACTATGTATTACTAACCCACAATTCACCCTATTATTCTATAAATATTATCATAACCAGAAACAGGAAAGTATATGAAATATTTTACTTTACAATTCACTTCACACATCAGCTCGTGACCACGGCGAATGCAACCCGGCTGAAATTTCAAACCAATCAAAAGGTAAATTAATGCATTTACCATAATATATTATTATGATCGAGTTAATACCCGGTTTCCGCTAACCATATATTTTACTTCTTATTTTGAAAATTACGGACTTTATTACAACCATTCTTTATTTATTTTCCCAATAAAGGGTTCAATCAATAAAATATTCAAAAAGTCAGGACACGTTTAATTTGGTGGGATTGGTATCCGCGGGGATTTCGCGCACGGGAAATAAACGAAAAAAAAATTGGTTGCCTGTAAAGTCGGTATACGGGCGAAAGTTTTACGTGACAACGACTTTGAGTGGTATGTCTGTCTCTCTCGCTCTTAGGCGGGCTAACCATGCCCGAGTGGAAGGGACGCGTGCCTCTCACTCGCTCTCATTGTGAGCGCATAACGTGAGCGGAGCGTAACGCAGTTTCTTGAAGTGTCACCCGGCAAGCCAATTTATAAGACGTTGTCACGTCAAAAAAGGACAAGTGTAGCTATCATTTCTACTTATACATAAAATAAGTTCCAAGAAACGTTTCTATGAAGTATCAAGTAGGAGCCTGATTAGCAAATAAACGCATATCACATTATAAAAAGACATCATATTATAAGTCTTCATCAAATTCATTCATTTCAGTTCAGTCCACTCATTCAGTTGTTATCAACAACTTCGCAACAGTATCAATAATATAACTACTTTATTAGTACTTAAGTTCAACGTTACCTATTACTAAAACAATCCTCGTTTGCGTAAACTAACACCAGTTACGTTGAGGGGACACGTTTAAATACATAGGTTATAGCAATACGTGGCTCGTAACACTACCGATAAGGTATATTCAGAGTTAAAGTTTTAACAGAATAGGGATGTGGAATATGTTCTTAATAAATTACTTATAGTGATAACATCTTTGGGTAAGTAAGTACAGCGTGAATTTCGGTATTAAGTAAATTACTTCTTTGTTTGAACAGCGTAATAAGGTAATGTTATGGCATTGTACAATATAATTATTGTGAATAACATAGAGAAAAGCATAGATAGAAAATTCGGGCACGTAAATAGTATCGAAAGAAGAGTGTCGAAATAGATTTTTGAGGTGAGGGTGTATGGGAAACCTGGTTTTTGATAACCAGGTATGAAGATTAACCTATCTGATCGAGGATATTTTGAGGAAAGGTCAGTAACTTTTTAATGGATTTATCATCGAATACAATTTATACAGACTTTAAAAATTGGTCCTGCAAAACTGTTCACCTGCCTAATAAACTCGTAAAACAGGTCAATAATGAAACGGTTGCCATACTACTGACTGCACAAATAACTTTGTAATCCCATATAAATGTATAGCATTACAAAGTTACATTTGCAACTGTTGATACGATAGAGTTCATGGTTCGGGCCCAGGCTAAGAGTACCCGTAACCAGCGTGCATGTATGAAAACCATTATGAAAATAGAAGAAACAAAAGGCATTATGTCAGGTTCATAACAAATGCAATAGTGTGGTTTTTTATGACATAAAAAGTTGTGACTATATAAGTAAATTATTATCATATACCTACCTAGTATAAAACAAAGTCGCGTTCTCTGTCCCTATATCCATATGTCCCTTTGTATGCTTAAATCTTTAAAACTATGCAACGGAGTTTGATGCTGTTTGTTGAGTGATTGAAGAGGACGGTTTATAGTTTATATGCATATATTATATTAACATCATGCGACAACCAACTGGTGCGGAGTAGAAGTGAAAAATGTTGCAAAAATGGGGTGACGCAGACGAAGTTGTGCGGGTCAGCTAGCATCATTATAAACTACTAGGCTGATTCGAATCTGTTAAATCAGTTGTCGTGAAGTGCTTCGAAGCTACAAATTCGAACAATAATACTAATGGCTTTAGCGGTCTTGGAATGCAGTACATGTCGATGTGAACCCTATTTACACATGCATTGAATTCAGTTTGAAGGATCTGTGGATAAGTACTTATTGTTATAAGATTATTCGTAGTAATAATTTATGACAAAATAAGCTAGAAATTTTGAATCTACCCTTACTAAACGACCTCAAATTTGGATGATAAACAAGCCTGGAAATGAGTTGTTCACGCAATTTGCTACTCAAGCAAATTATTGTACCTATCTAGACTAAGTAAATGTTTGTAAATAGAACAAAAAGAAAAGCCCGTTGAGTTTCTTTGCCGAAGTCTTCTCAGGCCGAGGCCGCGTTTCGTACGGCGGTGGTCCATTTGCTAACTAACTTATGATATACCTAAGATTGATATTGACGTTTTGTAACTTCCGTTTAGTGGTTTATACAGAATAAATGTTTTTTTAATTTGAATTTTTGAATTTCAAAAATGAGACAGTTCTTAATTCGGTCGGTATTTGTTTCTATGTTTGTTACGCGATTACAACGCCAATTATGAAAGAATACTGATGATTTTTTTGGAAGGGGGTTATCTCAAGCATTTTTCTATATCCAGGGAGTCAGGATCTACACACATACATCATAAAATCACGTCTGTTTCCCATAGGGGTAGGCAGAGATCCCGGATCTACATTTGCTACGATCCCGACATATTACTCTCGCTTCATTCACTCTCATTACCTTCTTCATGCATGCTCATCGGTTTAGGGTACTCCTGATTTGACCCTTTTCTACAACTTTCCCGATTTGGTCCAGGTATGTGCGATCAGTCAGGATCTCAAAGAATCAAAGAATCAATTTCGTTTATTCAGTTTAGGCACATAAAGAGCACTTATGAATGTCAAAGTTTTACAATAATTATGTACCTACATTTGTCAAAAAAAATATTATAATTTATAATAAATAAAATACTTAGTAAATAAATCATTTGAAAATGATTCTTTCGCTGGTTCGGTAGTTAAATCTCCTGAGAAGAGACCAGCAAGAAACTCAGGTAGATTATCGTTATCCCTTATTTTCGTTTTAATTAGTTCTGTTTGTTTATAATTATAATAAGTTATATGTGCAAGAGAACTGATACTGGAACCCTGGGGAAATCGAGGAAAACCTTCAAAATGAAGGCAAAAATGTTGTTTCCTTCGCCTTTAACTAATTTGTTTGAATATAATGTCGCAGTCGCAACTGGAAATTGTTTTTATTTGTGGGTCCTCATATCCACGCTTTAAAAGGAGTTTAACAGAAGTTAAAAATGTTCTAGTTCATTCCTTAGCTTATTTCAATTAGTTATTTCCGTTTGACGCCAGTTCTCGTCGACAGCGTAATTGCCAGGATTCAGACTGCGCCTTCGATTGTACAGCCTACTCCTTAATCCGAATCAGACTGTTAATTTAATTCTATAATCACTTTTCGTGTTAATAAGAGTTATTTTGAGTATTAAATGAAAAAAAAATCAGTGATTTGATTTGATTTGATTCCCATAACATATTTCCATACAAAGTCGGCAATAAATTTGATTACTAAATTGTTAACAAAATTTTACATATATGCCTAGCTAAAATACTGTATAGTCATAACAAGATACGTAATTTTGGGTATAGATATATGGTATTACTACTCATAATACAAAATTATATTATCTCTGGAACAAATTTTTGCCGTACATATGAAATGTTGTCGAAAACATAATTGAGAAACAACTACTTAGCAACATATTATTATTACATACTAGAACAGCTAGTATGTAATAATGCTCCATTCCGAGCATGTTTATATTTGTTCACCTTTTAAACCTTGTCTGAACTTCCACGAATAATTCAAGACCAAAATAGCCAAATCGGTCCAGCCGTTCTCGAGTTTTAGCGTGACTAACGAACAGCAATTCATTTTTATATAGGTATACAGATTGTACAAAAATAGGTTTACAGATAGGTATGATCATATAAATTATTTTTTAAATACAAAACAAAATACAATACAAAACAAATATAGGTAAGTAATCCAATGAAATTATTTCTGGACAATTAAACCACGATTACGGTCGTCTTTCGTGATTCAAGCGATTAAGCGGAGCTGATCAGTTACAATTAATCTTCTAAATTTAAAATAAATCCAGGTTCTTAACAATCGGGCAAGCCTACTAGGACTACAAACAATACCGTCCTTTTTTATCTTGGTATTTAGATATTTTAAGTTAGTTTTTACCCGAATTCGCCAGGGAGGGTTATGTTTTACGCACGTATGTTTGTATGTATAGGTATGTATATATTTTTCTTTGTTTCTCTCTACAGGCTAATGAAAGATATTTACGAGTATTACCCCAAAGATGGCTGCATAGGAGAATTCCGAATGATTCAGACGGATGCATTCGCTTTTTCTTATTTAAATTTGATTTGAACAGTCAACATACCAATTGTTTAAAAAAAATAAAAAAAATCAGTACATAATTTTTCTTAGGGATGTACCCTAATAACGAAAACTATACGATAGATTTTTGGCGCCAAAATGATCGTTGTTAAAAAAAATCTCTCAGCCTAGTCAAGTTGGGTATCAAAATGAAGAGCTGCAAAAGTTGATTTCAAAAATATGTAACTTACAAGTTTACAAAATAATTAAACATTTTTTTAGTCTATACATCCATACTATTGTACATATAAAAAGTCAATATCGTCGGTTTATTGCAGGAACTCATTAACTGCAAAAAATCACTAAATACGTTTTTATTTACAGTGGACTTCATTTGGCACATTCTACAAAACGCAAAAACTCACTTACTTCTATCTATTCAATTTTAGGCCTTATGACCTTGCTATGAAGTCCATAACTGCAACTTTGGAAATCAGGCATTTACGAAACATCACTAAGCTGCACAAGTTATTTTTATTAAATAGATAATTATTAAAATCACAACATACATATTAAACAGAACTCATTTTCACCATGTAATTAACTTTATCTAAACAAGAGTAGAATAATATCTTAGAATTTGGATCGATAAAGTTCATTATTTGCACTTAATTACTTTCTGTTATGAATAATTGATCATAAGTACACAATAAGTAATCTTAATGAATTTTATCGAAATGAATTTTATGTAAAATATCATGATTTCAATTATTTAAGGTATTCCTAAAATCATTTATTGTTTTTAATTACCTACTTTTTATTTTCTCAATCGCATAACTTAATCTTAATAGCTCGCAGGAGGCCGTCCCACGCTTCGTCTACCGATACGCGGTCTCCATTCGAGAACCTTTCGTCTCCAACGACCATCTGTTCTTCTTGCTACGTGCCCCGCCCATTGCCACTTCAGCTTGCTAACCCTGTGCTATGTCGACCACTTTTATTCGTCTGCGGATCTGCTCATTTCTGATTCGATCTAGCAGAGAGATTATGAGCATAGCCCTTTCAATAGCTCGCTGTGTAACCTTGAGCTTTCTTATGAGGCCCATAGTGAGGGTCCACGTCTCGGCGCCATAGGTCATCACTGGCAACACGCACTGATTAAAGACTTGTCTTTAAGCACTGAGGGATTTTGGACGAGAAGACACTGTGTAACTTACCGAACGCTGCCCAGCCGAGTTGGATTCGACGATTGATCTCCGCCTCGAAGTTTGATCCGTCTAATCGGACCATCTGTCCAAGGTAGACGTAAGTACTTGTCTACAACTTCGAGGGTCGAGCCTCCAACTGACACTGGGGAGGGCCTTAGAATATGAGCATTCGCCATAACCTGGGTCTTGCCCATACTTATCTTGAGGCCCACCTGTTGAGAGACTCGGTTGAGGTCGTCGAGCATTGTGTTAAGATCCTCCAGCGATCCTGCCATGAGAACGATATCGTCGGCAAAACGAACGTATGAATGTGGTCTACGGTACTATAACCTTTTCGGAAACCGGCTTGTTCGGGCGGCTGGAAGTCATCAAACCTGCGTTCGAGACGATTCGTGATAAACCTCGAAAACAGCTTATAAACATGGCTCAGAAGCGAGATGGGTCTGTAGTTGTTAAGAGAGGCTTTGTCACCTTTTTTGAAGAACAAGATCATCACGCTTCTGTTCCATGCTTCCGACGTAGTACCTTCGAATAAGACGGAGTTGAAGAGCTTCTGAACGACTTTAAGAATCGGTGTTCCACCCGCTGTCAGAAGTTCCGAAGTGATTCCGTCTTCTCCTGGTGCCTTGTTATTTTTAAGCTGCTTGAGGGCCACCCTAATCTCGTATAGGGTGATGTCCGGGATATCCTCGGTGTAGTGTCGCGTTAGCTTAGCTCTTGGATTTTTAACCGTATCAGTAGCAGGCTTGGTGACTGAGGTATAAAGCTGTCCATAAAACCCCTCGATCTCCCCCAAAACATCTGCCTAGTCGACGCTCTGCCCAATAGACAAGTCTCTTGCAAACACTTTGGAGCCTTTATTTCACCCAATCGTTTCCTTAATACACTGAGTATTAAAGGCACGGATGTCGTGTTGCAAAGACTGCTAGATACGTTTATTGAGCTGCCGATGTGCTTCAGCGTCATTGGTAGACTGCAGCCTCATAGACCGTCGTTCGACCATGAGTTTGAGGGTGTGATCGGTGAGCTTCTGTGGTCTATCTCTTCGACGGTGCCTGAAGAATTTGGAGCCCACTGAATGGACAGTTTCAACCAACCTGTTATTTATCTCGTCCACTGTACTGCATTCTTATAGGCAAGAGAAGCGATCCGAAAGTTGAAGTTGAAAGCTCTCGGGGTACTGTATATGAGAAGCTCTAGGCCGGAGCGTAGACCTCATCAGACGGGATCTCTCCAGATTAATATTCAATGTGCCTCTAACCATTCGGTGATCACTTCCGGTTTTCACCCGATGGATCACTGAGACATCATTGAATATCCGTCTATGCATCGTCATGGTGAAATCAATCTCATTTTTGGGACGACTACCGGGGCCCATCCAGGTCTATTTCCTGTGAGGCGGCTTCTTAAAGAAGGAGTCCATCATAAAGAGTCGCTCTTTCTCAAGAAAGTCGGCCAGCCTCCAACCCCTTCGGTTACGCTTCCCATACCCTTATTGCCCCACTCTCAACTCGTTATCCCCTCTCGTACCCAGTTTTGCGTTGAAGTCCCCCATAACAACACTGAAGTGTGATTTAGAGGCATGTATGGCTCCACTAATGTCCTCATACATAGCCTCTACCTCATCATCTGGTCGTGTCGAGGTCGGTGCGTAAGCCTGAATGACCTTCAGCAAGTATCTCTTGGACACTCTGAGTATCAGGTACCCTGCTCGACACACTCGTGATGGATATGATGTTATTTATGAGGGACCTATGGACGATGAACCCGACACCACCTTGCGACTTCTCGTCGCCCTCGCGGTAGTAGAGCAGGTTGCCAGACTTCAGGGTTATTGTGTCTTCTCCCTCTCTTCGGACTTCGGATAACCCAACGATGTCCCAGTGCAACTTGCTCAATTCTTCGTCCAGCTCTGCTAGCTTCTCGTCTGTCCTCATTGTGCAAATGTTGTGTGTCACCAGCGACAACCTACATTTGCATCGGTTGTCCATTGCTTTGGTCGTCTGATGGAGGGATCCCGCCCGGCGATTCTTAGCACCCCTAGTCCCAGCGCATAATATTATTATTATGGATAATTTTTGAGACTATGTAAGTTGTCGCTAGTATCTAGGTATTTGCAACATTTATAATTTGCTATTGTGCGAATATCTAAGTGCTTATACAACTGTTAAGACAAATTTTATTTTTCAGTTTATTTTGTCATGTTTATTAAACTTCCAATTGCTTATTGATTTAAATTAGCTCTGTTTATTACCTCTTTATTCAAAGACCGAGAGTTTTATAAGTTTTTTGTGATAAAAAATTGTTATTTTAATTGTTTGGAAGAATTGAATTGGTTTTTCATAGGACTAGCACTGTTCTGTTTAGGATAATACTGGTTATCCCTTTTATAAAATAAAAATTTGATTAGATTTTCGTTGTTTTATTACAAATTAAGAAATAATTAAATCACATACCGAACAGACTTACAGTAGACAGAAGTCATTAGCTTTTTTTTAGTATTTTAAAAAAATAAATGACTTTGTAGGATTACTGACTATCGCTTGTTTTAATTAATATAACATTTAAGCTAATCGAAAAAATTAAATTTTTCATCCCCGTCATTAAAATAAGGATGCTATGGGCAAATCAACATAAGTCGAACTAAAATACCGTTTATCTCAGAATAGTGAATTTGTCACATAATGACTTCCTGCAATAAGCCGACGATATTCAAAATAATATATTTTTACATAGTTAAAAAAACACAAATTTATATTAAATACATTTTAATTATTTTTGTATAATATATTTATTTATTAAACCACAAATTAATCACTGCTATTATACAGTGTAAAGACAACTTTATAGTAATTCAGTTTGATTCAGCCCCAATTTATAGGTATACATCAGATTGGTATTATGGATCATACCATAATGTAAAACATTATATAAATGAACAATATTGTCCCAACAAATCATAATTATTATTTTGTATAAAAATAACAACTTAATCAGTCAAGCAGTTTAAGTCACTAATAAACATTATTCTATAGGTCAAAGTTGAAAGATAAATAATGTATTTGTTTTCTCAATGTTAAAATACTTTGAGTTCACCGACTCACTCTGTCGAATGGTCATCGTTGTCTCCTGACAAGTGAATAGAGTTATCATCGACGAAACGATGCGACACTTCCTCGCACAATGACTGGGCCTAAACGGAGGTGGCCTATCAAATGATAATAGAAATGATCAAGTGAAGGGGCCTGGGCAGTCGTGCGACATTCTGCGCAGATAAATTTGACATTCGAAAAAATAAACTAAAAACTGTGTGTTTCGTACGTTTTTGCTTCACTGTTGAGTGCATTTCGCTATAAAATATAATGGTTGAATTTTCCTCTGTTCCGGAAAAGGGTGCTTTCAGTGTTACGTAATATGTGTGGAGTGATATGAGTGTAAGTGATAAGAACTATTTGACGGTGTTCTCGAGCACTTACTTTAATTTTACGATTGTGAGATTAGTGTGTTTCAGTTGGATTTTACGGTGTTAATAAACAGTGGAAACTTATTGTTCGCGTCTGAACGTTATTTCTTTACGTAAGTATAAAAATTTATTTGTTAAATTGTTATGAATCATTTTGCCTTGCAATATGGTTAAGCTCCTACAGTGACTCCAGGGTCACAAAGTGCATTGAACATTGAACAAACAGTGTATTTTTATATTTTTGTTATTTAGCCGTATAACTCCTCCTGGCGTTAACGATCATTATTCATACAACTAGTTGAACTTCGTCTGCGTCACCTCTTTTTTGCAACATTTTTCACTTCTTTTCCGCACCAGTTGGTTGTGGCATGATGTAATATGCATATAAACCTTCCTCTTCAATCACTCTATCTATAAAAAATCCATAGGTTAAAGATTTAAGCAGACATAGGGATATATGGACAGAGAGACTTTGTTTTATACTATGTAGTAATATAGGTGATATTTTATTTTTTATTAAAGGGCTTTGAAACCACATCGCATCTCATATACATAATATAACCATAACAGCTATGAACATGTTTGAACTAAAAAAATAAATCTTATTACTTTGAGTCTGGGTTGATAATTGAGTGCAACTGTAACGATCGTACGATTAGGCTTATAACGTACGGAATAAATTTCATATTATAATCAAGAAAACTGGTTTATATATAAATTATATAACTCAAAAATGTCGTATTGATATATACCCTATTGAAAAGAGGCGTAACTGTATATCTTCAAGAGATTTTTCAACTTACTATGAGACTATATTATGAAATTTTAAAACATTTAGTATGCTAACTAACCAAATCGATTTAGACTGGAAGTGAATGCTCAGACGGAACTCGAACCCATGAGTCGCTTCTGAACATTCACTTCTGCAAAGCATCTGAAAGCATCTGATGAGGCCGTCAAGCTGAGCGCCACCATTGTAGCACTGAACGTGTTTGCAATGGTGACCTTCTTTCATGAGACTTTATCTTCAGCTTAACATCAGCCGAGGTGAAGTCAAATTGACGTGCCATAAAAAAACTTTTTCCAATATAAATCGATTTTCTACTCTTCTTTTCCCTTCTTTTACCTTCAATAATGTTTATACAAACATTAACTGAGAAAATTTCGACCTTAGTCATGATAACAGCCTATCAATCATTTTATGATTTCGCTCACTAATTTCTTGCGAACAAAACAAGGAGAGTGCCATGACCCTAACGGTTTAATTTCTCACAATATTTCTAAAGCAAAAATGTCTTTATGGTCGTTGTAAGCTTTTACTTCTTGAAGAGCGTTGAACATGTTTTTTGGATGATCAAAAATGATGAAACTCAAAATAAACTAGGTCCAATTCACATATATTTTTTATTTTTTTAGAATATCACGCCTATATCCCCGAAGGGGTAGGCAGAGGTGCTAGTACCCACATTTCGCCAGTTTATATTTAGATCCCAATGTAATAGGTGGCGAGCCTATTGCCATTAACCAGGCACTTATAAACCTGCGATAAATACACACATAACTTCGAAAAGCATCGCAGTCATTGGTGTGTGCCATGGTAAACCTGGGATCGAACCCGAGCCCTCGTCTCAGCAGTCCATTACCCATACCACTAGGCTACCGCGGTCTTCATTCAATACTTCTGTTTTTAAATGTTAACATGTTATATTGGCCAAGTTTGCCCGCCTGTTGGCTCTCCCGGGATGCCACTATTTTTATTACACACTGCAATTGAGCCGTGGGAACAACGGAAGTGAACGTTATTTTGAATGACGCGTGGTAATTCAATTACTCCTTTTGCGAACGGGTAAAATATTTCTGTGGTTATATGAGTATGCCGACCCTATGTTTTTTACCGGTCACATTAATACTACTAAGTAGTCCAATGATTAGCCAAAGTTTGCTGAATGAGGGTCAACTACGGAGACGGCGTCAAAGAATCAATTTTTTTACTACAAACGTAACAAAACTTCATGAAAGCTGAGTTGTCACTATAAGTTCTTTTTCTGAATTTAAAAAGTTCGTCTGTCTAAGTTTTTCGATACATGTTATTTACATGTAACGTAACGTAAACATATTGAAAAGTCTGTGAGTGTTAAAATATTGATTTCTTAAATAGTTTATTCAGCGAGTCACGGTAAACCAAGGCTATGGATTTACGACGAATCACTCGTAAATACTTGTAAGCAAGAATGTACATTTAATACCTGCCACGAGGAAACAAGAATAAATATACAATATTTGATACTCTATTCGCACCATCTGAATATTCATGAGTATTTCAGGCCTATGTTTGTCCGTATTTCATAATATTGCCTGACAAATTAATATGCCTATGTTATTAACGGTATTCTTCCTGTACTTTATTTCATTTCATGTAATTTATTTTGACGGTTTTCGTAAATTTCGTGAACTCCTGAACCAATTATTAGCTGACTTGAAAAAATTCGGTTCTATGTTCGGCTGTAATTAGCCATGCAATTAGCCATGCAGCATTAGCCATGGTAAACAATACCCATAAGGTCCCTCGTCTTCTTGTTTGCCACCAAAGTGGTATAGAAATTTACCATTAAAGAAATACTCTAAGGGTTATTCCATACCTTGCAGATCAAATTTTTGACAGATTCGTCAGTCCGTTTGAGATTCATTGAGTAAAAAACATTAAAACAAGGGTTAATGTCTAATATTTAAAAATAAAAATAATAATTTGTTGATTAATGACACTTGGTGGAACTTATTATTATTACATTATTGATAACACAATTGTACTTCTTAACGCATTTTATTATTGTACATCTAACTGGTTTAACTGTCAAAACTTTGATTATTGTAGAGAAGTACAAAGGGTGATTTTAGATTGACATGGTCATTTACACATTCACTATTAAATTCATCGGGATATTTACCATGTTTGTCTATTTTGTTGAATAACCGATATTTCGGCGCTGTCCCTCGGGAGGTTAAACTATGGAAGAGGTACGTGGATGACGTGTTTTGTATACTGGAGGGTGACGAGAGTGTTGTAAAGGAGTACCTGGCACATCTCAACAGCATTCACGGGAAGATCCGGTTCACCTATGAGATGGAAAGGGAAAGAACGTTGGCGTTTCTGGATGTGAAGGTTGAGGTTAGAGAAGATGGTTCTCTGGGGCATACGGTGTATAGAAAGCCCACTCACACTGACCGATACTTGCACGCTGACTCGCATCACCATCCGCGTCAGCTGAACTCTGTAGTGACGTCACTTACTAACCGCGCATACAGTCTATGCGACGAGGAACACTTAGGTACTGAAATTGCACATTTAAGGGGCGTTCTGCGGAGAAACGGTTACAAGGAGCGGATCATACCACCGAGAAGCACACCATCACCTAAACGCCTGGATTATAAGGTTGAAAGACAACCCGCGTATTTACCATACGTGAAGGGAGTGACAGATAAGGTTGCAAATATTTTAAACAAATTCGCAGTAAAAACTATCTTCACTCCTTTCAAAAAGCTGTCACAGTACCTACGCACACCCAAAGACAGGTTTCCACTGGACCATCCAGGTGTTTACAAGGTTGACTGCAGCTGTGGGAGCTCCTATATAGGCCAGACCAAACGGACAGTGTCAAGCCGGATTAAGGAGCACATCAGGGCGGTCAAAAACAACGAGCCACAGAAATCGGCTATCGCACAACACCTATTGGAGGAAGGGACGAATCACTGGATCGAGTTGCATAACCCACAGATTCTGTCGACTGAACGCCACTATATACCCAGAATGGTGAAGGAAGCTATTGAAATAAAAAAGCACAAAAACTTCAACCGGGAAGATGGTTTTCAACTGGCGAGTGTCTGGCACCCGGTGATTCGTAAGTTCACAAAACCCAAACAAACGCCATCTCCAAAAACCGTGCGAGCCGATACAGTGAGTGTTGTGTGTCGTGATCGAGTGCAATGTGAGAACGCGGACAGTGGTAGTGGTGACGCGCGTAGTAAACGAGTAAGAAAGAGGGTAGACCGATACGGTTGGCCTCAATAACAACTAGCTCGGCGGTCATCAGTACACCGTGATCATGGCGCTTGCAACAGCGCCGAAATATCGGTTATTCAACAAAATAGACAAACATGGTAAATATCCCGATGAATTTAATAGTGAAAGTACAAAGGGTGTTATCAATGATGTATTAAAACAAAGGCTTCCCTTTCAATGTCTTTTCTTTTTCACCTATTGTTCACTTATTTAAGATTAAATTTTTGTGTGCATAAACAAGGACAAAAAGAGATGCAACATAAAAGTAAACACAAAACACTTTTTTTTAATTTTTATTAGAGGGCTTTATCGCTTTGCGACCACATCGCCCCACAAAAGACTTAAAACCAAATTTAACGAATGACAACATTTTACTTTTACGTCACTAAAACATAGAAAATGTTGTACAGATTTTTGTGAATGGCGTTTTTCACTGGATGCAGACGACACGTTCACATGCTAAAGCACTATAACTCAAAATGAAAACGTTGACGTCATAGCAAATAGACAAAACAGTCGGACTGAATCACGTATGGCTGGGTACCCGCATTTACAAGCCACGTTTAAATCACGGTAATTATAACGCATCAAAAAGCAAAAATGCATAGTCCTAACCCACCTATAGGGTATTTAGAGCACCCACCCGAATAGCACCTGTACAAAGACCACCTAGCCATGTCTAGTCAAGGCACAGCAAAAAGCACGAATTGTGGGCCCGAAATGCGTTCTACACGCGCAGTACGCGTTTTGTACTGTGTTTTGAGGATAGACCTGGGTGGGGTATATCAACCATACATTATATCAAAAAATTTGCGGGCGCCAAGACCACGGCCTCGTGTCTCTTGTGATTTACTTAGGTTCAAGATACATGTCACAAGGTACACAAATAAAATATAGATGGACGTCACCTAAACCAGCAAGGGATAGCCTTTACAGGACAGCTTTAAGATTAGAAGCTAATAATCCTACTCTCGGAGATTTTATGAAACAGAGTAATGAGGAGTTTATGCTATTAAATGTATGTTAATAGTATTTAACTCCTCATTCATCTGTTTCATAAAACCTCGTAGGCACTATTACGTAAATATTCAACACATTCACTCTAAAAAATAATGGAACGAATATGAGCATCAGATTTATTTTATTTACTGTTTTTACACAGTAGGATTATTATTCTTTCAAATAAAATAATATAATTTAACCAAAAATGAAATCCATTTGCTTTTAAGTATTCACGAATGGGTTTATGAAAATGAATGAAGTTTTTACCCATTTTAAATTTGATCCACCCAATTATTCCACGAAATTTTTGTATTCTATTTATATCAAAGTATTACAACAATTGTTCAGGAATTCATTTATGAAAATACAAAAAATTCTGATCATCAAGATCTATTTCTCCATTGTAAATTAAATCTACTCGATTTCTGCCCGATATTTTTATATCATGGATATTATACACACCAATTATTCCAATAATACAATACGCCCAAAAAATGTCGGAATAAAATAAAAACGAACACTAGGATAGAAAAGACAAGAAATTACGAAATAAGAATACTTTTTTCCAAAGAAAACATATATACGAGTACATTGGACTCTACACACATCTCTTCGTAATAAAATACTTAGTAGACGCGTAATGTTTGCCGTCCCCACTCGTAAAGTCGTCGCGACGGAAGGGATTGTTCCCTTTGTTTTCCGCCTTAATTAACGTTATTATTTCCTCAGTCGTTTGTCCAATTTGAACACAAAATTGGGCGCATTTCTCTGGAACTTATATGTATATATGGTTTGGACGAATAGTAATCAAATTATTGACTATGGACAGGGAGTGCGTTTATTTGATGATATTTATATATAGGATACATAAGTACAGTTCATGACAAAATGCCTACTTGATGGTGTCATCCCATATTAACCTGGTACCGAAAATCGTAGTTGACGAAATCTGGATGTTAATACACTTCAACTTACGTAATAAAGTCCTCTTCTTCATTTTCGTGTCAGCGTCAGTCTCAGTTGCATTTAGCAATTGCATTTCGATAAATGATTCTCCATGATTTAGTTATTAGTATGGTCAGAGCCCTGTAATATAGCTTTGCCGTAAGAACAGGTGAAATGTAATATCCTAAGTCTACATATTTGCTTAAATAATTTGCTGAAAATTGGAGGAGAGGGAAGGTGGTACACTAGTTAGGTATTTATAAACTGCATACCCTTACCCAACCGTGTGAATCCATTGATAAGTAATGCTACTGCTAGCTCGAACGAACTCTAGTTAGAAGCTGTTACAACCACTTTTCAAAAGCTCTGTTATAAAAATATATAGGTGGGTAGAAGTCCTGTTACTATAGCTAGTGTTGTTAGATTTTTGAATATTACTTTCAGCGGTAACTGTCACTTATTGGCCCCGTGTGGTCTACATAAGACATCATCACGGGAACAATTTATATTTCAATACAATCAAAAAACATATTAATATGTTTGTTGTTCGTGGTCTGATCGCTGAGACCTACAGAATCGATATCCATCGGACCACGATTAAATTAAAATATCCGTAGTACTATCAAACAAGCAATAAATTATTAATAACCGTCTGACCTACATTACCTTTTGAATGAATGAAACTAACTTACAATTCAATCTTCCATTGCCAACCCTGTGAAAGATCTTGATAATCTAATATAATGATAATAATAACGGTAACAAAAGCATCGCCCGCTTTTGGCCATAAACACGATAGTAAATTTTCGTAAAGGTTAATACAAAAGCCTAATGGGGCGATAGTGAGAATGACTTAGAGGCCAGGCCAGACCGTAGCCGGAGGGCAAACATAAAATAAATACTGAGAACAGCTATCCTAAGTCAACATTGACGTGTTCCGTTTCATTCCCTAGAAGAAGTGTACGTTTCATTTTACAGCGTAGGTAATTGTGAGTGTTAATTTGATTAAGTAGATGTAGGGTAGGTGTAGGTGTTTTGACTTTATATCATGTAAATCATAAAGTTATTAGTAGTTAGTACTTAGAGGGACAAAAGTTTGTGAGTGACATGCATATCTTCACAAAAAAGGTAGGTGTAAGAATGTGATTTGCCTATATGAACTATGAAACGTTTTTTATAAACTTATCAACTTTCCAGAAATAGCCGGCTGTCATAAAAAGTGCTTATTTAAATTCATTCGAAATAAATATGGTAACGTGGCAATTTAGAGACTGTTAGTTAATAAGGTAGTATTGGTCATCACTCTTTAGTGTTTGTAGCATATATAGCCCAAGATGGAGAAGGTCTCGTAATTAAATGATAACAGAGCAAGATAAATACATTGCAAGGTTAAACAACACGACTCCTTTCATTCTTTGAATAGGTGACTATTCTATTCTTTGGATATTGAGGCCCCACTAACGCACTGTCTGTAGGTTAAGTCGTCAGTCCCGATTATACGAATATCTATGGCAGGCATTACGGGTAATTCCAAACTCTAAATAGGTCCGCCAACCAGTTTAACTACAGTACTTCTATGTCGCCGTTGTGTTGTGGATGTCATATTCGAATTTCCCATGTAACCGTTCGTCGTCTCAAGTGAAACATCCAAGTCCAGACGAGCAAAACACGCGCGTTCCTAACCGCCACGCTACTTCCAAGGCAGTCGTACCCAAAAATGCCAATCTTATTTATTGCACATAATTATAAACTTGACATGAAAATGAAAGATCAATACCAAACAGCAATAGACAGACCTGTAAAAGTAATATCATTTTGTACCATATAGTAAGACATAAGCAATTTATTTCTGAACAAACTTACATTTGTGTAGAAAAAACAATTCCAAACACTGAAAAATCTAACTATCATGCACAAAATACAAAGTCATTTATTAAAATATTTATATTATCATTTTTAGAGCAATACAGCAGCAACAATAGTCTATAGACAACAACACATATTCCACGATAACGTATACTCTCCAAAAACTAAACCATGTAATCGTCATTGTACTAGAATCGACTATTGGAAAACAATGTATGATTTTTTTTAGATTGACATGGTCATTTACACATTCACTATTAAATTCATCGGGATATTTACCATGTTTGTTTATTTGTTTGAATAACCGATATTTCGGCGCTGTTGCAAGTACTGTAGAGTACACCGTGATCATGACGCTTGCAACAGCGCCGAAATATCGGTTATTCAAACAAATAAACAAACATGGTAAATATCCCGATGAATTTAATAGTGAATGTATTGGAAAACAATACATAACCACACATTTTTACTGGTATTTGTCGTTCGTCGTGGGACGCTCGTCCTTTCGTGTACGAACAAAGAATACTAATTCGTGTTTGACGTCGGCTAAATGAATTCCAAGACGTTTGGAGATGAAACTTTGAAAGCTCAGATTACATAGACACCTGTCTCTTATGTCTTTACATTAACGCTTAACAATTTTTCGAAAAAGGCTGCTATAAATTTTTATGATAATAATGTGCACTTTTTTTTCCGTGTCCCCACGACTAATCCCACCGAAAATGGTGAGACAGGTTATGTCGGACTCAAACCGCTTAACCGACTAAAACGCACGCCGTCTATGGTCTTTGATTGTCCGAGGTGAGATTATACCAGATGTATATCTCACCTCAAGAGATATCTTCAATAATATCACCTCACGATAATAATGTACACAAGCCCCTAGACTAATGGTCGTCGTTTTATACAACGGAATAGATTATAGACTGATCAATTTTCTACCAGAATCATGATAGCCACGCCAGTAAATTAGTTTCCGTGTTTCCCCCCCTCCACGAGTTTCCAGATCTCGTGGTGTAATTGGATTTTGACAAGCGGGATTGACATTCGTTCACGTCAGTCATAAATGTAAAATACCATACATTAAACATTCTAATTTATTCCATTCTACAACACAACGACCAACGAATTGCATAGGGGGCATATGAATACTCCATATAAAAGAGAATAATTACGTGTATATAAAAATAAAAATAATAACAGAATAATACATACATAAATGTTTAAGCCTATGTATCTTCAGGGCAAAGACAACAGCCCGTCATATGACTACTTCACGAGCTTCCTTTACTATGATTAAAGCCTTTCATGGAAGCCCGCCGGGTTTTCTCCCCTGTCCTTATTATATCAGAATCATGGCATTAAATCTCTAAGAGCAGGTAGATGTATGTTTCAATGTGTACGTAATTCAGTTAATTGGCACTCATTCGCAATATTAAAAAAGGCATCCTAGCTGTATGTAGATTTTAATTCGAAACCTGTGGACCTAGTCGCTTAGTTACTTTTATCGGTGGCCCCGAAAGAATGTCACAACAAAAGAGTTCGTATAAAAGAGAATAGAGTAGTTAGATTTTAAAAGAAAATTTAAAGTGATGGTAACCACCATTTCTAACATTTCAATAAAGTTAGTTATAGGCTGAATCAATTCAAATATTTACAAGGCCCCTTCATCTAAACAACTCAGGCATTATACAATAAAATACATTTTATCGTAATAGAAAGTTTTGTTTGAGCCTGGGTAAATAATCAAATCACAGTGTTTTAAATTTCTAAAAGGGAGCAATTGTTCTCTGGTTTAATTTCATTAGTTGTAAAAGAGGTTTTCCTTTGTAAGTTATCTCCTCGCAACTCATCATTTGCACAGTAAAATCTAGTAAAGTGTAACTAATTCAACATTTTCTTAACTGTTGCTTGTGAGCTATAGTTTATTGTTGTTACGAATTTGGAATCAAGATAAGAATACGTTGAATCATGATGTTACTAAATCAATGTACGAAACTTTTGAACAGAATGAAACGAAAAAAAAACCGTTCTGTTGATGGAAAATATCTATCTTTTGTTCCATTCAAGCATATTCTGCTATTCACGGTTTTTATATGCAACCCGGATATTTCCGGATGATTGGCTGAAACGCCGGATGGTTTATTCATCTATCAAAAATTTTAATAATCCTATTTCGGTCTCAGGTGAGGGATCCGCTCTACAAATAAGGGCTCTAAGAATCTATATGTATAGTATTCGGCGGCTAGTATTGTTGAGTTTTATCAAAGTAGTAACGACGTGAGATTGACATTGAGAAAATATCTATTTCTCCTTTCATGTATCTTTCCTTTTGTGTCCACGGTTCTTCTAAGTGTAAGAACGCCACCTCGAAAGTTGGTTTAATACAAAAGTGTTTTATATAGTTAGCCTGACAAACCACCATCACCTTTTTTTTTCAAGTCCTATATCCGACACATTATTAGCGTTGCTCAGATCCTCGAAGATTCGACGTGTTCTAAGCCGATATTATCTTCAACAGGGCGGGCCACCGACAACTCCTGTGAACATGACCTAGTGCCCCATGACATCGGCACACCCCTCACCTCAACATAATCGCTCGCCGACCTGACACACACACAGTCAAACATGTAAGTATTTCATTTTGTTATCGTGGTAAGACACGAATGGTTGGGTTAAGACCGTCTTTCATAATATATTTATTGTAGGTACTTATATGGAGAAAAAAAAAGAATATATAAGTTTATATTTTTATTTTACTTATTTAAGTATATATTTATGTATACTTTATTAAATCTCACTATAACACTTTGAGCACCTACCTTGACAAATCTCTGCATCTCCCTAAGGTTGACTGGTAGGAAATGCCCATGGCATTAAGTCCGCCTTTGTACAATTATTTTGTATTTGTGCAAAAGGTTTAAATAAATAAATAAATAAATATTTATGTGTACGAAATGTGGACACCGGGCTCTAAGGTAAACGCCCCAGATGCAAGTGGAACTTGATGCTATTTTAAAGGCGATGAATAACCATATGAGCAAATATCATCATCATCTGTAGTAGTGTGTAGGTATTAACCTCGGATTTAGGCTTCTATTTTTGTTCGACATTTATTGCCTATTATAAAACGACAGCCGTCTCACTTGCCAATTCCGGAATAAATCCTTCACCAAAGCATCGATCAGAAAGTATACCCACCGGTCAGCCAGCAGATGCAGGGACTCAGGTGGCCAATATGTTAAGAAGATTTCATGAACAAGTTAGTGAATAATCTCTGATATACCATTTGCCTAAACTCTTTGAGGCGCGAATAAGGATAGGCTCCAGAAATAATTTGCCTTCCAAAACACCTGGTGTATGTTTTGCTAACAAAGTGGTATAAAAAACAATAAAAGAAATGCCATTTTAACAAAAATACCCGTAATCGTTCGTGCATTAGTATTCTTGCAAAGTTCACGATAGAATATTCAACTAGTCAATTCGTATCTGCAAGTTCAAACTAAATATATACGGACATTATTTTTTAAACGTGGTGCCGATACACTAAATCTAGACAGATCCGATTATCAGATGATATGTATTTCATTAGTCGTGTGTTTAATGGGAGATCATTAAATACCTAGTTATGGAACTAGGCTAAAACATGGTGGTGTTAACAAAAATCATTTTTATGTTAATGATTTTAAGTCTTGAAAAGCTTTTCGGGACTTATAATCGCAACAATCTAAAAATTTCTTGCGTCAAATCACTTTCGACAGTGTTTTGTAATAGTAACAATATTGCTGAACTTAATGATCTTTCAAATATGAGTCTGGTTGTAATGGTTATCTTATCATACAAGTTTTTTAAAATTGAATTTTGGTATCACTATCAGCTTTTTTATACAGGCATCATTGCCATTTTGTGTTCTACCGTAAAAGACGCGTCTAATAATAAATACAAATCATCTGGGTATCTTATGGACCTAGAGGTAATGTACCGGCTCTCATATTATGTGAATTTCTGTATACAATGACTATGAATAAATAACTGCACGTTAATTGTCTATTCATTATATTTGTATCGTTATTTATAGGTACTACTATAAATGTCGAATCTGTAAGAATGTGAGATTTCAGTGCAATTCAATTAGCCTATCGCCGTCTATATTCACGCGCAGTCGATATCGTCTGCATATTTTTCCGTTTGTCACCACTTACGACACCTTTCGGATGAAGTGGTGTGGTGATATTATTTTTCCAACACCTCAAAATAATTTGAGATTCACATGATTTTAATACATAATACAAAATAATGATAATATTTCATTGCGAAAGATTGTAAAGTTTTTGATAAGGTTTGTTACATTCTTACGTTTAAATATCTGAACGAATATGGCTCAAATTTGATACAGAAATAGATTTCAGTCTGGAATAACGCAGTCTTTCTTTTACACCTGAGATAGGTACCCATGAGTTAAGGAAACGGGATTAAAACTTCATTCAGTGACGCTAGGTTTACAAGTTCCTCAATATTTTCATAACCTTAAGACGTGACTCAGATTTATGATAAGATTAGACGGATTCTTAACTAAGAGGGTTGATTAAAACTTATATTATTCTCATCTCATTATGAGTCAGGTACGTGCTACAAAGTATTTTAATACCTTTCCGCATTTAATGACGATAGAAGAGACTCGTGGGGTATAAAGGACCGAAGTAATATAGCCAGTTGTGGTCTCTGCTCATCTCAAGGGAAATAAGAGAGTGTATAAATAATACATTTATGTATGTATATTCACTAATATGTCCGCTAACCTCCACCAGCCCCATCGGAAGTGTAATGGCCAATTTTGACGTCTTGGACCTCCTTAACTACTAATCTGCCAAAACTTCAAGGAACCAATTCCAAGTGTAAAAATAGCCCATATGCTTCTCTCACTAAAATTATCTGTCTCTGTGCTTCAGAAACTTAATTTTGACAATGTTTAGTTTGTTTCACAGAGTTTTGCAGCAGCGTATTCCGAACTTAAAAGCTCGATTCAGTAACCACTCGTTTTCAAAACGTGTGATATCAATTATAGTAGAAAGCATTCATACATACATAGTCTCACATGTATTTTCCTCCAGACGTTAATTAGTAGGTACCCATATTTCACTATCCATTGTATTCGGTCCTACGTAATAGGGTGAGCCTATTACCGTATTTCGGACACTATTGTTGACTCGAATCATACATCTCAGGCTGACTCTAGGCTATATCTGTCTGCTGTTAAAAAGCCATATCCGTTAGTCGCCTTGTAAGACACCGTATGAGAAAAATATTCAGATTTGTCAAAACACAATCCTGAGATTATTAAACATTCAGAATATCTCATTGGTTGATTCATTTGGAATTCAATTTGGAAATATTTTTTTCAAGTTTTGGAATCACACTTTTTATAACGTGGATACGTTTTGAAAAGTGTGATTTCAAAACTTGTCTGAATTAGTTTTATAGTGTTAGGGAGAATTCACTGTTTGGTAGCAGCAATTGACAAGGAGCCCTGGGCACCATCTTGAAGCACCCTCTTAGAACAAATCCATTATACTTACCCACACCTACACGCAACAAACAAAAATAGACATAAGGATCCATAATCTTCCCTTAGGCTAAAGGTACGACACTGATAATGTCTATTCATGAAACAATATTTTATTTTAATTAAATACAAAAATATATTAAATAAAGACTAATAAATGATTTCCGGTAGAGTAGAATAAAAAAACTCCTGGTGAGTTTCTTTTTTTAAATATATGAGGGACACTTTTTTAAAAAATTATATTTCACTTTACCTTGCCTGATGGTAAGCTGAAGGCAAAAACTCAGCTTGACGGACTTATCAGATGCCTTTTCACGTCCCGCCTATAAGACCTGGGACTGTAGGAAGAAGGAAACACGTGAGCCAGCAAGGAATTCCAAGATTTACCGAACCGCTTGGCTTTTGTAGACTTCGTACATAGTAATTAATGAAATTACTTTTAATGAGTGAGAACGAGTTTCATCTACATGATATACACATGTTCACCTGTAGCCATTGACAAAAATATCCTTAAGAGGTAAATAAAATAAATAAAAATATATATAATAGATTTATTTCCACAAAATTAAATTACAAATAAGCTAATATCCAGTGGCCCCACATAGGCTAGCATGTCCTGTAAGTACCTAATCCGATTAACTTACTAACTTTTACGAAACTGTCACTAAAATACAATACAGGTCCACAAGTAGGTATATAACATAATATTACATAAAATGCTTAGAAATATTAGAACTAAGCTAGATTTAGGAGGTTGCCACCAGTCAGCCCGCCTGCCCATCATCCTGTCAATTTGTCACTCTTTCATAATAGATAGAAAGCCAGAAAGCCACATCGAAAAATTTCAGTGGGCGGCTCGATGATATTTTCAGTTAGTGACGTTACACTGTTCGATTTATTTGAAACATGAATGAGGTCTTATCAGAAGTTTTTATGGAATCTATCGTTATTTATTTAGTGAATGTTATTTATACTACTCCCGACATTTCCGTGGGTATTGAAAAGTAATCGAACCGAGCGAAAAAGATGCAATTCATCCTCTATAGATTTATTTGAGTAATTGCTTCTCACAAATGGATGGCGGCATAACCACCTGGTCAATTTACTGGATGTTTTGTATGTTTTTCAGCGGTCTATGACTGATATATAGGTACAGGCGTGTATATAATTATACATCAGTCATAGTTGTGGACCATCTAGAGTTGTGGACCCAAAATGTTCTCAAAATGCACTCAATTCGCACACTAAGCGATTTTGGGCTGTCTTTTGAGAACAGCACGGTATGCAATAGTGGTGGACGAGATCAAATCAACCTATCAAAGATATTATAGTCTGGATTAGTACATTGGCAGCATAGTTTTCTTATAGCAGTGCCTATCACTGCTTTTGCTTTTCGTGCTTATTGGAAATGAGTTCCATATTCCACAAGTATATCATCACAAATGTACCAAAATGGTGATATCACTTTTAAAATGAAGTCAGTGCAACTGTCTACTTAGGCCCAAGGGACGTCAAAGTGATAGCCACTTTGGCGGCTCTTTTCTGCGATTAAGTACAACAGTACTGATTAAGTTAATTGAAGAAAATTGTCTTGTCTTGATTATTTCTAAGAACTCGCGTTTAGCCTCGTTTTAATATTGCTTTCAGTATTATCCTTAGGTTTATATAATTTAAAATGAATTATTTAATCATATATTTATGTGAAATAATATGGTTTAGGTTATATTCATGTTTTTTTGAAGCATTGATAATCTATGTTGCTACAATTGCAATAGGATTTTAATTGACTGGCATGCTTGAGATCGTTGAAAACAATTAACGATATAGTTTTTGAAAATGAAGGAAACTGCACGTCCTCCTTTAAACAGTGTTCTGTACTGTAATTGTAATTGACTGTTGGTTTCTTAGTATATACTTATATATAAAAAATAACGTGTGTACAATCATACGTGAGTTTAATTTCAAGTTAAACAAGAACTTTGAAACAAAGAAAACAGCGTAAGAATTCGTTCAGTACTTTTTACGTCCATCGCAGATAAGCCGACAAATAAATTAGAATTAAAAAAATAATCGCCTAAAGCACAAATTTATTTTCTAAAAATCTCCAATGTACGAATACTGCCCCACATAAAATTATATGTTATTATAGAAAAGATTATTCACTATCATTTCTTGATATAATCTATATGCTCATATTTTTCAAGCTGAAGATAAATCCATAAAATGTTGTGTAACTAGACATAAATTTAATTTAGCGTAGCGTATCTCTTGCAAATTTAAATCGAATGCGAATTCTTGCACATTCGTGAGAATTCACACTCAATTTTTGCTGCCAGTGTAATTCGAGACGTGTCTAAAATGAAATAAAATGTAGTAGACAACACAAACCATTTATTTTCTAACAACATATTCACTGTTAAATCATACATTTCTGACAATATTTAATAAAATGTATAATAATAATTGATTTCTACAAAAAAAAATATTTATGTTTATCTGTATTTTATAGCCCATTATGCAAACTAGTGAGGCTAAGCTTGCTTTGATTCTAAATAGTACTGTGTAGAATACCATTGAACATCATTATACAATAAATACAAACCAAGTTGTTGTTGTTGTACTAAAATATTAACTTGTATTACTTAAAAGAACATTCCATGAAATTCTGGCTTACCGCAGAATTATTCAAATGTAAGATAACCGCGTCCTTGTAGTTTACGAAGCCTCATTTTAAACTTGAGTATAAAATGACACAAGAAGGCTTGAGATTTTTCTCTTCCTTGAATTTTTTACTCGAAACCAGGTAAATTGGACTGGCAAAATATTCTTCCTTGAAATTGATCTACCTATTTTAGACTTTCCATTTATTTAATCTAGGATGCAATCATGTAATGAAGTCATAAGTCAGTCCTTTTGTTTGTATTGTACACGGTTTTTCACTGCTTTTACTGCTTCACTAAAACAAATTGTAAATTGACCAACATTCTTCAATTATTTATTGTACCATAAGAAGCTAACTAAAAAGTAATAAGAATGAAATATGACTACCTTCGCTGGAACGTCAGGGGTATGTGGTACAGTCTTGTGCGAGAGATATGTCTTGTATAATCTCACCTATGACAATGAAAGACCCAATAGACGACATGCGTTTTAAAAATAAAGTTATTATGTGTTACAAAAAATACAGTTGTAATAAAATTTAGTGTATTAAAGTACTTATCCTAAGTTACTCTAAGTTACGGTTTATAATATCAGCTCTCTTTCGTCAAAATAAATTCAGACGTTTAGAAAATTACCCGATAAAAACAGATAAAAAGAGAAACAGTCATTAAAAAAAGTCATTTTTATTTTAGGTATCGTGTATACATTCATAAACGTTACAAACCGACACTCCAATTCTTTTCATTTATATATTTTCTCCTTTTAACTCAACACAAGTTCACTAAGTACGGTGTATATTAAATTTATCGTATTGCCGTGCGAAACCGAATAAAATGTGAATTCTTGCATATTCCCGAGAATTCATCGCATATTTTTGTTCGCAATCTAATTTGCGAGTTGCCTATAAAAACGGTATAAAGTTCAATATACAATGCACGGTTTATTTGCTGTCTACTTTCAGCGAAAGCGTAAAATATGGTAACATGTAATTTATTTTTTTATTCTGCGGAATATCATTTATCATTAGTAAAAACAAACTAAGGTACCTACATAAAATTGTACAATGCTAGCATAAAATTCAATGTTATGAGTACATATTCTTAGTACTTTACATATAAAAATATTTATGCTTTGTTTATGAGTACATACATAAACAAATCGTAATTAATATTTTGTAGTATAGTAGGAGAAATAAAAATGATTAATATTTGTTTTACGTAGGAGGGTGCGCGGGTTCGATTCCCACTCAGTGACATTATATTCTAGTGCCACCCACCGGGATTAACGCCGGAATAAAGAGAAGAAGAGTAAATACAAATTAAAATTCTTCAAATTCTTGGATTATCGTTGAAAAATATAAATAGGTATGCCCACGAAACCTTGTTTTAAAATTAATGTAGGTAATAGGAGAAATAAGAATCCATGATATTTTTCTTTTGTAGGTAAATATTTTTAATGGAAATATAGTAGATAAATGAAAATCAATTAATCAATTAATCAGTTTATTGTAGTCCGGACGTAGGTCGGACATAAATGCCTCCATTAATAGAAGGAGGCTTTGGTCTACTTTTCCCACGCTGGCCAGATACGTTGGTCCGGAATTTTAGAAAGTAAGTTTAAATATAATTATTATATGCTAGACCACGGTTCCATCTACTGTTTCACTCAATGAATTGCAATCCAATATTCCTACTGGCAGATTTTAACTCTGATTACCCTTTTTAAACTTATACGTTCATCGCGTACAAACAAACAAACCGACAAGAATTAAAAAAAAAGATTCAGAATATTTAAAAATCAATATATTATAGCATGGCCTAACTTTTTAAAAATATTTTCATAGGACAGATATACAACTAATTTACAGTTTTAAAATAATAATATAGATATAACTAGACATTTTTATTTGCAATATATTCACAAACCGGCCATTAGATACTCAGATATGTTTACTGAAAAAACATGCGGTGACATCTTTCAACATAAACTATAGGGGTACTATCCCTTAACAACACAATTGGGATCGCTAGCAAATGGATAGTGTAGTAATTTAAGTGGACATGCCATCACCGCATGGAGGGTTATAGGTTATTTTTCCTCACAAAGTCCTTATTCTCGAAACAAACCATTTCGTAACTACTAGCCTTCGCAAGACACTTTTTGTATGGGTTACCGTTCCGACGGACGATTCTTCAATAACGTACTTCTACATGCACGTACTCTCGCCTGTGTATCCCCCACGTGATGGGGACGAGTATATTGAAAGGGAAGGCACGAGTAGAAAATCGCATTTAGAATATAAATCAGGATTGCGATCGTGTAACTTAACTGACTGCTGCTGAAAAATGCAAGTTTTCATTCTTAATTATATTGTCTAATTAACATTTTTGTGACGTTTTTAGTTAACTTCTTATGATAAAATGATTTATAGCCTTCGATAAATTATCTATTATATACCTAATTATTTACAAAAATTTATATTTTTTGTTTTGGTAAGGTAGTAACAGCAGTTGAAACTTGGGTACTATACAAACAAAATGGCTGACTTATAACGTCATTGCATGTTTACATACTAAATTATTGAATGGAAAATCTAAAATAGGTAGATCAATTTTACTTTATTAAATTTTATATTTGTGCATGTCCGCGTAGATCAGCGCGTGGCCTACAGTATCTTATTTGTAAGGATCTTCGGTGTAGCTATTAAAAATTTGCCCAGCATTTAAGCTGCTTTAAGCCAACTTAAAATAGTCACATATACTCACGCCTTTCTCCCTATTATATAAGCAATTTCTGCTTTTATCCTTGCAATGTGCAAGGATAAAAGTGATTTTCGTTTACTGTATTGAATTAAGCTACATCCTATCATGGCACTGCTCGTCACGGCTAGGGAATTTTTCCCCACACTCTGGGACTGTGCAGTATAAAAGGAACTTCATCCCATACACGCTCAAGCTGTGGAATGAGTTCTCTGCTGAAGTTTGTCCAAGCCAATAAAAAGGGCATTAGAAGGTTCCTACAGAGACGGCAGCATATACATTTATCCACAAATATCCTCCATATATATCCATAAGCCACAGTAACCACTTTCGAACGAATGGGCTCTCTCTTCTGCCTGTCCATTAAGGGGTATAAAAATCCTTTAGTGAACGTCACGCTCATAAGGTGTTCTTTTATTCAGGTTATCCATAATGGTTCCACGTTGGCTTCTGGTATGCTGCGTGTTGTTGTACGCCAGGCCGGCTCACCCTCAGGGCGCGCAGCAGTGTCCCCCACCAAATACCATCACACCCTGCAGTTGCACCGTCAAGAAAAACGGCCTCGACATACTCTGCGAGTTTACTGAACAACAGCACATACAGAAGGTATTATTCATATTCATTTGGACCATAGATTGTCTACTTCTTCATCTTATTTTCAAATAAAAAAAAATGTAATGTAATAATACTTCTTAAAGAATTTAGATAGTCAATTTGCTACTGCGCATGAGACAATCAAAATTGACGCTGTCGGAATTATTGCATGAAGTCATTAAATGACCGAGAGTATTTATATTTGGAAGCATTATATTTATGTTTAAAATTATCCGTGGGGAACTCTGTACGAGAAAAAAGTATGTGAACACATTTTGTTTGGATAACACTTTGCTCTCATATACCTACATGAATGGTTACTTACTAATAACCATGATTATTTCAGACATGAGTGTTAAAAAATTATGTACCGTAAGTACACTACTCATTTTGAACAGTTAGTTCCATCTTACATTAGGCGACTCATACGAAACTCGAGTTGCCGCAACCCGACTTTGACATTTCAACATGTCAAGCAAAATGGCGGATTGGTCGAAATTCTAACTGAGAACACATCAGTTTTCTTGTACATAAGTTTATCCTTAGTTTATGTGTATTGTTTATGCTTAATGAGTCGTAAATGTAATGATCGTTATTCTTTTGTACTTAGGCCATGAATACACTGCGTTCCAAGCCAATGATAATCTTTTACCTGAAGTTACGTCACAATAACCTGGCAAAGTTACCATCATACATATTCCTTGGACTTGATATTCGTCACCTGACAGTACATAACAGCAGTTTGGCTGTTATAGAAGATTCCTCTCTAAGTTCTATCGGTAAGTACCTATGATTTGGATGCGTATAAATTATTCATCTCCTTGAATACATATAAATCAATTGACTATATTTTTTCTTGAGTCCATCTAAATTGTGTAGAAGAGGTCAGGTAAGGAGTAATTGAGATGGAAAGGGTGATATGGATTAAAATGATATCTTACACAAATCACATATACTTAACTGGGACAAGACAAAGCAGATGATGATGTTGATGATATTGATGGAATGTAAATAAAGTCAACGCATTTCTTTCGCCTTATTTCACTCATTACTATGTATGTATGTCATATACAAACAAAAGCTCAATTTCCATAAAACAAACACCTTAATATTTGTTAAAGTTTTTGCACTAAGTATCACAACGATACGTTGTGATCTCATAATATTGAATTAGGGTATGACAACGGTATTTGTAGCACGAAATACTATCGAATTTGTAATGTAAAGGTATCAAGAGAGCGGAGAATTACGATAGGCAGCCTGCCTAATGTGAATCTATGCGAAATCTCTGTGACATTTACAACACCAATTCGATGTTTTTCATATTACGGTCATTGAACTTAATAATTTCACAATGCTTTTAGGTAATAAGCTAACTCAACTCGACGTGTCACAGAACAGTTTGGCAACAATACCGACATCCTCGTTTACTCATCTCAATCATCTACTTATACTTAATATGAATCATAATAAGGTAAGAATTGTCGAATGATAATTATCTATTGGATTTGTACAGATTGGCAGAATTTTACGGAACTATTCACACTCTTATGTTTCTTTCACTCTCACTTTATGAAGTATTTTTCATATTGCTTACAATGGCTCAGCCAGAAGTGTTCTTTCTGCCCTTACAGTAATGTTTCTAATCTGAAAGAAATCGAAAGAGAAAAATATTTCATGAAACTAGCTTAAGATACATTTAAATTTCTATTAATCTGCTCTTACATGAATATTGGAAATTTATATCATCGAAATCAATCAATGGACTTAATTTTATAGACCTTTTATTTCTTCAGGTGACAGCCGTACATAACAGAGCTTTTATGGGATTGGACACACTGGAGATTCTAACTCTGTATGAAAATAGAATATCTGTTGTTGACGGTGAAGCTTTCAAAGGACTCGAGAAGTGAGTTATAACTTTTATTATATACTTTCAAAAAGTATCTATGATCTTTCAAAATATTGAATCCTGTACAAATGTAATTTTCCGTGAAATTCATATTAAGAAAAGTTCTTAATATGAATTTGACTCGGTCTATAAAAACTACTTCAAACTTATATTAACACTTTGTTAAATTAAATGAACAGAAAGTTTTGAGCAAATGTCATTTTCAGAAAACTCAAGCGGCTTAACCTTGGAGGCAATGATTTAACAGCAGTACCGCAAAAAGCTCTAGCATTACTTGAGAATTTGAAAAAACTTGAAATGCAGGAGAACCGGATTGCGTCCATTTCGGAAGGAGACTTCGCAGGTAAGGAACCATCATAAACTAACGTGAATATACTTCACTTATTTTACTATTGACCAATGGAGCAAGAAGATATTTGAAATCATTATTGTCTAATATGAAATTGTAAAAATTCTCTTTTCAAAATACAGCTCACTACGTATCGTTCGATTACCGTCTGCTATTTTTTAATCTCGATAGGCCTCACCATGATTGGTTGATGGAATATAGTACACTCGGATAATTAATATTTGAACTACGAATTCTAGCCTATACGTATTCTATTCTATATAATAATAGCTTTATCAGAAAGGCCAAGTATAATATATCTCAAAACTATCCAAACTGCCCATCATAAACACTCACACGTGCTCTCTTTATTTCACAGGTCTGCGTAGCTTAGATTCTTTAGGCTTAGCACATAACCAATTGCGAGAAGTACCCGCTCAGGTATTTTCGCACCTGACATTCTTAAACTCCTTGGAGCTTGAAGGAAATTTAATCCAGAGGATAGATGAGAAAGCCTTCGCTGGTTTAGAAGGTATAATATTTTGATAACCATTTTTTATTACTTCATAAATGAAGGATATAGAATTTGAGATGTTCGGTATTTAATTGTAATAATATTTGAAATATTTCAATTTTCAAGAAAACCTACAGTACCTACGACTTGGTGATAACCGTCTGCACGAGATCCCCTCAGAAGCTCTTCGTCCGTTGCATCGTCTACGTCATCTTGATCTTCGTTCCAACAACATCACATATATCAGCGAGGATGCCTTTACGGGATATGGAGATTCTATTACATTCCTCAATATGCAAAAGAATATGTAAGTGCAATTTCCAAATGTTTGTATTATTTATTTTTATGGAAGATATTTGATGCAACAAAAATACAAACATTTGTCCCCACTACTCCTATCTTCATTAGAAAATACTTCATTCTATTTAGTTTGGTCATAGGAATCATGAAGGCAAAGTATTCATGTTAAATGGCTCAATAGAAATTAAAACGAACTATGATATATTAATTAAATTCGTGTTGTAGACTAAATATTAGGTCGTTACATATGAAATCACCGTTTTGTTTGAAGAAATTGGAGGAAACACGATTTTCAGTAGGTACTAACACTTTTGCATTTTTTTAGGAATCACAAATACAAACTTTATGATTCTTTTTGTGTATGACAACATTTGGCAGCAACTTTTATTACATTTTTAAAAAGTAACAGCTGGAAAGAAGTTTTACGAAATTTATCATTAAAATGGATACCGTTTAAAAAGTACTGTTTTTGAAAATCGAATTTAATTTATCAAGCGGCCAACAAAAACAAAATCTAATACAGAATTGTAAAATCAGAAATTCAGGTTACTATACCAAGAATAATGAACTCATGAATCTGTAAGAAAATTTCAGAAATTTCACATACTTGACATACTTCACAAGACTAATATCCGCCAGATAAAAAACTATTTGACTATTGATATGATCAGAAATAAATAAGTAGACCCAGTGGGATCTACCCAAAACTTTAGACAACTTTGGTCCATAAGGTTTGAGTAAATCGCTCAGTACCTCAAAGGATCAGAACTTTTCCAACTCAGACTTCTCATTTCAAATCTCGAAAACCATTTCCCAAATTATTAATATAATAAAACTCAATAATTTCATCACAAGATATTCAAAGTACGAAATAGGTACATTAAATGTATAGGTATTACAAGAACATCATAATATGAATATATGCTCGAATGAAAGTCGTTTTACTGCCCATTCATCTCAAAATAAATCCCAACTGTATGAACAGGATGAAAAAGATAAAACGGTAGGATTTAATAATGCAAGATATGAATGCTTTTTATTTCTTACCTATTTAAGTACTAAACTCTCCATATTCAATATTGTAGCTTAATATTCTGTATTCGGGTCGTGAATGTTGTCAGAGAGAGTTATTACGACTTTATGATTAATAAACATTTCGCAATACGAGGTAGTCGGAATTTGATTAATAAAATTTATAGTAGCCCTATATTTTAAGTCCTTAGAGATTAATTCATCTTCTGAATCTTTTAATTTTCCAGCTACTTCACACAGCGTAATTCGATGAGTGTGAATAATTTTCTCTGTCTGGTCTTGACGTAAATTGCGATAAGTTCATTAAAATGTGCTTCTTACGAGAGAGTTTTAATGTTTCTTCGATAATTTTTCCTTTTCAACTCTTCTCGGGTTTTCAAATCTCATATCAAAAATAGTATGTAGGTAACAGTAATGCCTATAAAATTCTCATCATCATCTATGCTTTGGTCTTTTGCATGTGATATTCAAGCCAAAACTTATCTATATTACCAACATATTCTGTTTCTTTTACTCTTCTTCATTTCCCTAGAAACACATCAGCACACTATCACGCACGAGTGTCTCTCAGTAGTGAAAAAATAGTCTGTTCTTGATAATCATCATCAAAAATAGTTGACCATTCTTTTGTTTCATTTTGTTGTGATTAAATCATTCTTATGTTTGAGACGTCACTAACCAACTGAACGCAAATGAGTGTTTCACTTGCTTCCCCACATACCCACACACACATTAATTCATGTGCTTCTCTAAATTTTGTTTTGCCTGAATTATTACCAACAACATAATAAAATGACATACACGTGAAACATAGCGTAATCTTGCTGAAACACACCATATTTACAAAGACAGCACATTACAAAGTCCCTACCTACTTACTCTTCAACCGTTCTCAGGTTTCGAGTTTTGAAACATACTTCTATAACTTTGATTAATTTACTTAACCTCGTACCTAACTTTGTTGAAACAGGATTCACCAGCTTCCAACTATGGGTTTTGATAACCTGAACTCTTTGGAGACGTTGAACCTACAGAACAACAGGTTGCAACATATCCCGGAGGAGATTATGGAGCCAATATTGGACACACTACGAGTGGTTGATATTATGGGTTAGTATATGAGTCTTTCTGTCATGAACTAAGATACTTTGAAGCGTAACAGAATTTAAACATATGACAATAAAACATACCTGTTTCACAAATTCACAACTATAATTAATGTGTCCAATGAAAATGTGCCCTTCAAACGTTGCGTGATATGCAACGATACGCAGTTCATCAGAATCCACACTATAATAGTGCTCACTCAGTACTTAATAGTCACAGTATTCGACTCTATTCGAAAATATTCCAAAATTCACTCGGTCCATGTTCTGCTTATAGTTATCCTTGTGGTGGTGGAAAAAGAATACCACCACCCAATCTCATCCGAAGGATATCACTGCCAGAGAAGGAAAAGTCAAAATAAAACCATACCAAAATGACTGGCCAGCGTGAAAACAGTAGGCCAAAGCCTCCCAACATTAGGAAAGGTCTATGTCCGTTAGTGAACTGCAACAGGTTAATTGATTGATTGAGTGCTATTGCTATATTAATTTTATCTTGGTATATTAAGGTTTTCTTTCTTAAAAAATTGCATGTAACTACTCCGAATTTAATATTTGGAACATCAATCCATCGATTAATAAATATTCGAAGAATCGTTCAGTCGAAGCAGCGTTTTGCAATAAACTCTATTCGCACAATCTTTCAGTCGATATTCCAATAATCTAACATAATGTGTTTATTATTATAATAAAGTTACGAACCCGATAATAATATATTTGGAGCGAAACAATGCAATTATTAATATTAACATTATAATATCTACATAATTTTTAACAAGTATTAGAATACATCTACATAATTTTACTATCACACGACACTACATAATCACGCATGTATACTGTGTATTTGTAGTAAAAAATTGACATTGTATTCATTCTAATATTTTTGACATTTTAATGTAAGATCTAATGTTGATAATAAATAATTTAATTTCACAATAGAATTATGTTGTAATAATATTTCTGACGTTTATTATTTTACCGTAGATAACCCACTGATTTGCGACTGTGAGCTGGCTTGGTACGAGGCCTGGCTCGCTGGTCTCCGAGACAGAGATGACGAAATGATGCAAAAGAAACGTACTGTGTGTACAATGGTCAATGAGCATCGTGAGTACAGCGTCGCCAAGATGCCTCTAGAAAAGATGAACTGTAAGAGAAAACCAACTTACGGCAGAACCTCTGGCGAACCAATCTCTCGCGCTATCAATATCGTGACCAACGCAATCGTTGTCGTCGTGGCTAGGTGTCTCTAGAATATTCATAATATAATTTTATTAAAGTTTTAAGTTAATCCTAATTTGATTTATAACGAAGGGTTACCCTCGCGTCAGCTGTGGCCGGATGACTCGAGATGTACCTCTTCGAAGAGTTTATATTTTATGTTCAAATCTTCGTAAGGTGATGAATTTGTGCAATAAACTACGATACATATCAATTGGGCTGATAAACAAAAAATTTGTATTATATATATGGAGCGGTAGCTTGGTAAGTGATGTGAAGTTTTCAAGAGCGGTAAGTTAGTGATACTGTATTTTTACATTGTAGTGAACCTCTTGCGGTATGCCTTACTAATAGTAATGTACCAAGTGCGTTTTAACACCAAAGGGGGCTACCATGTAACGTAAATTTGTAACTTTAAACTTTGGGTCCGATTTTCGAATTAACGTGCTTCATGGTACCAATTGCCCGAAAGTTTCGTCCGCAACTTCGGATGCAAGTGCGTCTCATGGTAGGCCTACAGGCATCCTAGTATTAGTAAGTATCACTGAAGATGTGTTTTTAATGTTGCTGGTCGTAACAAGCCCTATCTTGAAGGGAACTTAAGTAAACGTCAAAAAATGTGATGACACAATGAGCTGTATTTTACACGTTTCGCCATGAACATGATTCTTTTAAAATGTACAATCCCTATTTGATGGAGAACTTCTCATATTTTATATCGTTTACCCCTGCCTTATCATGTAACCTATTAGTAAGCTTTTAAGTATTTACAATGTTGACTATTACGATATTATTCTATGATATATTGTATGTAAATGGAACTTGAGGTTTTAATACCTCATATATCTTATATACTTCTTAGTAAAGGCAAATTACTGGTTGTAATTTCTATATACCTACGCTACACCTAATTCACAGGCAGTTATGTTAGCTTTTCAAATAATAATAATATATTAACATATTAATATATATCCTGATTATTATTATTAACATGTAGTCACAGCCGATAAATGTTCGATTGATGTAGATTTAGAAATAAGTAGATAAGTGTTAGATGAGATTTAAATAAATTAAATTCACAAATTTTTTATCGTTTAGATTTTATTTATTATTGAATCGATACAATTCGAGAACTTTATTTAGGTATTTTTTAATATTGTAACTGTTTTAGGAATGATTTTATCAATAGGCTTAGTAAAGTTTTTTTTAAATTTAGTAACTTTGAATGCTTTTACGTTTAGTTATTTGATGTTTAAAGTTTATAATTAGTAAGTAGTGGAGTAATAAATGTGACTTTGAACATTTTCCTTTGCTATAGAGATCCATTGTAGGAGAACTTTTTTAGTCACAAAATCTCCTTTTTAATAGAAACCTGAGCCCTGTGATCAAAATATGGTATATGTAAACATTTTCGAGTGATACATTTGTAACCAAAAACATATCCCTTAGTCTGAAATATTAATTATAAGTATAAATATAATATATATCTTAATTGAATTCTACGTAAGCTGTAGAAGGAATTTTAATTAACATTTTGATAGCTTGCATGAATGATGCTAGTTTGTATGCTTATAAAGGAATTATGAATGACCACAGCATATAAAATCCTATTGCAGGCGTCAAACAAAGACATTATGCGTTCACTGTTTTTTTTTTATTATTATAGAAAATACATTTTGAAGAGTCATTCTTTCTCTCCAAAAAACATATTGTTGGAAAATAATAGTACAATAGGTAGTACCTAATGTTAAATTACTTTAATACTCGTGAAATATTATCTTCAACAAAAACAATGTCATTAATTACATTCCACATCATTCCATGTAATATTAGAGCACTTTGTTAAAGTAGATACATAAATTTATTATTAATAATTGAAGCTCATCGGGTAAAGCCATCAGATGTGATAAAATCTAGGGGTTCAAATTTTGGATGACCAAAGAACAGTTTCTCTCATATACTCTAAATAATGTTAGTCATAATTAATATTAATAAAATGTGTTGATTATGTAAAACGCGAGATTGAGTACCTATTGTACTCAATTTACATATATTGATACATTTTGATATACATTTTCTAATTGTAGTATCAATGTTGAGCTTGTTGTCTATATAATATTTCAATTATATTATATTCATCAATATATTAATATTACATAATATGCACATGTTTAATATTATATATTTGAAGCACATAAATAAATGTAACGTATGTAATCAATATCAGAGTCAAAAAAACCTGATTAATATTAAGGAGGAAATTCACTAACCGTCTCATTCAAACAAATTATTATATTCTCGATATTACTATTATCACTTAAACGTTTTTCGATATTAAATGTCGTGTTGCACTATTCTGATATTCGTATTTATAATATTTCATAGCGTTTTTAAGAAATCCGACGTAAGTTAAGATTAAAATTATTATTCAGGTCAGGTATTCTATTAAACTTACGATTTAAGTTATATTTACTTTACCGAAGGAAAATATTTATCGTATGACTTAGAATTGTCTAGAGATTCTTTGACCGCATAATTTTTTTTATTTATTTCTATACTTACCTAAATTATATTAAATATTTATTACAAATAATTTATTTACACACTTTCTTTCTGACTTTAAATTTTAAAATGCATTTAATACAAATAACACTAAGTTTATCATTTAATTGTTATTTAACACTTGAAACTTCTCTTACTATATCTAATTATAAATTACATTATCATTATTGAAATATACTTAATAATGGAATTCAAATATTATAATGTTATTCTTTATATATATAAGTCTTCATGTATAATAAAAGAACCAGCATCAAACATATCGAAGAAGTGGGAGTATAGTACCTTATCACACGTACCACGGACCTTAAGATCATGCATATCAATCTATATAATAAGTCATAGTGGAATTTGATATATTCACTGTTATATGTGTTGTTTATATAAGTGTATGATAAGTGTTAATATTTAACTGTTGTATGGATGCTTGTATCATATTCTGTGTACCTTAGACTATAAAGCATTTATATCCTATGATTATACGAGATGAAAATGGTGGATGGATTAAAAATTATCACTTATTGAAGTCTAATCTTTGAGGTCGTACGGGTGCCTACGTTAATATACATTCCTACATACATATGCTTACACCCGTAATCCTCAAAGGGGTAGGCAGAGGTGTAATTAAACATCCAAATTTCGCCAACTATGATTTTCGGTCCCACATATTGCCGCCAGTCATGAAAAAATGGTTTGCAGAAAATAAATTCCTAACCGAAAATGTGTCAGTTAAAAAAATTTGGAATTTTTTTTTGTCCCGATTCCTTGCTATGCAGTGTAAATAGCAAGACAATTAATTATGTGCTTAGCCGCACAAGCACAGTTAATTTATTATTATCGTCTTGGAAAGTATCAGACGACTACGACGAGAAGAAAATAACTCACTAATATTTTATATATTATATTTATTGAGCAAAATTTATATTAATAATGTGTAAGACCAACAGAGTAAGGGCAACCTCTCACTTGATATTGACAGTGTTTTGGAATAGGGATACTGAATAATATGCCGCCTCATTTAACATATCGAGTGGGCAACAGTCATTAATGTATTCAACTTTATTAATTTCACAAGCGAAAACATTTCTTTTAAAAGCGTTTGCTCGTAAAATAAATATTATCGAATAAATTATGATTCATTCATTCATCTTCGTATAATCAAAGGTTTTAACTTTATTATATTCAGCAATAATGTCAATGTGGTCTGTATCCCTCTTGCATTTAATGTCTGTAACAGGTACCTAGCGTTTACAGTCACATTTATTATTTAACATAAATGAATAATTATGAATGTAGGTAATTTAATCTAATATTGAAATTTTGCTGTAAAGGTGTATTTATTTAATTTCGGTTTAAATAAAAATTTAACTACGATTGTGTTTTTCTTTTTACCCTTTTGCGTTTAGGTTTTAAAATCAGTAAGATTTTTTTCTATAATTGAAACACTATTGCAGTGTTTTTGATGAGGGAAGCCCGTTAAGTGGTTCATAATGATGGCCTTACGTGACAAATAAGAGTTTGTGTAACTACCTTCGAAGCAAGTCTTCGCAAAATATGCAAAGAAGTCGGTGTATTTGAATGCATGAAAGATATAAAGCCTTCTTATCTGCCAAAATACGTACCTATGCCAAAAAGCGTTGAAAGATATTAAGGTTCCCGTAAGGGCAGAGTTCAATGCGGGTCGTGATAATACTATTCGCAGAATTCAACTGAACGCCAATGTTGGTTGCATTTAGACCAATTTTCTTTACAAAAACAATGGCAACCGAAATTACTAATATTCCTTTTAACCCTTCCAACTAAACTCAATGACTTGTGTTAGGAGTCGGACGCGTCGGTAGTGTTATGGTCATGATTCAAACCAGGGACTCAATCGTAAGGCCTATAGCTTAACCACTAAGCTACCGACGCTTGTATTTTGGGATTTTGGATTTTCACGTTTTGATTTGTATTTAAATATTTCCGCCTGGTTACAGTGCCTTCCACTGATGTTTTTTATGCCGCTTAGATGGCCGACAAGTACACGGCCCATCTAATGGAAAGTGTTCACGGTGGCCTATGGACATTTGCAACACCAGAGGCATCACTTCGTGCTGCCGGCCCTGTAAAGCTTCTAACACATAATAATAAAAAACAATAAATAGTCACAAAATAGTGTTCAAATTATCACAGAATCCGGTAAGTATAAAATATAAAAATTCTAGTGCTGTACTCGTAAAAGTGCTGTGCCAAGGATTTCGTCGTAAGCCCTTTAGGATATAATCCTCTGTCGGTTTCTACAGAATGCTCAAGCTTTTCGTACTTGATGTTGAGACTAGGAATTGTAGATTTTTTGTATATAATACTAGCTGTCGCAGCGGCTCCACCAGTGTGGATTTCTGATCCCGTTCCCGCTGCTTGGACTTCTGATCCCGTTCCCGCTGCTCCATAAAAACCTTCCGCAGAGTTTAAGGAACAATTAAAATAAAGAATTACTCGAATTGGTCTAACCGTTTTTGAGTTATGCGCTTACCAGTATATTATGCGATTCATTTTTGTACACGTATTATATAGAATACGGAATTCGCCCGCGCGGAGTTAAATCTGCGCCCGTACCAGGATCACTTAAGGCAAATCAATAATTGAATTGCTGTCATATCACCAATAGGGGATTCTATGTTATTTATGAAATTAATTGTATGACAGCAGTTCAATTATAGACCTGGCTTCTGGTTGAGGCTAAATATTTGCCAGGGTGCTAATAATATGCCAAACTGTGTAACCTTACACTCTGTTAATAAAAACTCGAAACATCGTGCGGTTTTAGTAGGCTCGAATCGCTACATTACCAATTCCGGTAGCCGGCTAAGGCGGATGAAAGGATGACCAAAATCGATACTACGAATATCACTGTCAAATCCATAGGAACTGGTTTTTTGCAAATCAAAGAAAATTTGGAATTGTTTGGCATTATTGAAGGCAGATTGCCTTGTTAGTTCGCAGAATTATTAGTGTTACTACAATGTAATATATCAACGAACTGTTTTGTTTTTTACAAAGTCCACGTTTATGGTTATAGTGATTGCAACCATTATCAAAAACATAAACATAAAAATATCAGCTTTTACCAGACGGCTGACGCAAATTGACTGCTAGTAATTTTAACGGACGTGCCCCAATAAAAGGTAGTAGGTACAATACCGGATAATGTTTCAAAAAGATCCTGAATATTTCAGAGGCTTTGCTTTTAAAATGGGACGTGGTATTAGTCTTTTAATTATTGATGGCATCATACTAATATTGTAAATGTAAAAGTTGTCTAAAGTTTGAAAGTGAATAAATTTAGACAAAAATGCAGAAGGTTCATTGTGTGTCCGTTCATTTTCTTTTTTTATGTTTTTGAAGTGAAAATTTTCACATCGTGACCAAACAACGAGACCAAACGTAATAATAGAATGTTAGGTTACGATGTAACTTCACATTGACAAGTTACTTATATAGTTTTTATTTTATTGTGTTCGGCCAGTAACTAGTACACCTTTTACCAGTGAAAGTTTTTTATTTGTGAAGTAAATACTTCTTGTTTTTTAAACAGACTGTTTTCACTTGGCCGGCACTACTGAACTGCCTCAATTTTTTTTAACTTACCAGTTTGAAGCGGAATAATTATTTATTGGTTGAAAAATTACCGGTTGAAACCACAGGGATCCGTGATGCGGTAAGATGTCTTGTAGTAGAAAACTTTTAAATTAGAATGAAATTGTTTGCAAAATGTCTTTTTTTTCTTTTGTTTGATATAATACTCGTAATTTAGTAGTATTAATATTATAATTAAACACATAATAAGTAGGTAATAATGTAGATATAGTCAGAATCTACTAGTAAATAATAGTTTAACCAGTTGAAACCAGCCTCGGGTGCTCTTGCACGGCATTATGCTGAACTGGCTACTATTTTTCTTTGTGCAGCATAAATGTGTACAACATACAGTTGACTATTGTTTATTTGAGTTGTATTCTTGTGACTTTTACTCCTTATTTAAACTAAAATACATGTTTGCTGTAGAGAAGAAAATAAAGTTGGTTTTCTTTTTTCTTACCCTATAAAATTTATTAACACAATATACCTATATAAAAAAATGGAACAATAATTAAAATTATATGTTGTTTTCTTTTAGAATGATTTAATATGTGTTACGAGTTTTTTTATTAAATACTGTTACTGAATTGGGCACCATGAAAAATTTATAGGATGAAGGGACATCGATCGCCCACCACAAATTAATGAAATTGTCTTTCAATGTTTGCAGAAACAACAGACTAAAACCTTAATCCAATGATACTGAGTTCCTTAAATTAAATTGAATTCTGTCATTAATTCCAGGTCGGTCAAATCTCTTAAAGTAAATACTTGTCGGCGTTTGTCTTTGATTACTTTCAATTGTTTGAGACTGTTGAACTAAAAGGTTAGTAATTGCAAATAATTCCTCTGATGTGAATTAGTGAACTGGTATGATAAAGTCAAGCTTTTCAAGAAGTTTGCGGCCCGAAGCAGTTTTATTTACGAAATGTTTCCTTCCTCCTACACTCCCAGGTCCTTTAAGTGGGGCGTGAAAAAGCATCTAATGAGGCCGTCAAGCTGAGCGCCATTGCAATATTGTAGAGATTTGTAATGAGACTCTTTTCTTGAGGTTTGCGTTCAGCTTACCATCAAGCGAGATAAAGTCACATTGGCTTGCTAAATATAAAAAACAACCGGTTGGAGCTGCCAGTAGCAGATTTCCAAATGTAACACACTAGGTTAAAAAGTAACATTTTCAGGATTAAACCTACTAGTCTGTAGTAGTCCAGCCCTTTCATTTGATATACCTAATGAGAGTTGTGAAAAAATATGTAAGCAGCCATTTTGTGACAGCGGCAATATTTAACAGATTTTTATCAAACAGCTAATATAGCATACACATAAAGACACGTCAATTTATAACGCCCCGTCGTTTTTCGTTTAAAAAATGATAAACAAGTCACAGAACAATTAAAAATGTCGCTCTGCACTATAACACGCAAGCTAGATCACATATTTAAGTACAATAATTAAGCCAAGTGCTCTAATCTTCGTTATTATTGAGTTTAAATATTAATCAATCAAGCCACAAGCATTAGGCGGTCGATAGTCCATTAAGGGTGCGGTATACAAAATATTGTTCAATAAACTACTTTAATAAGTCATTAGCATAGTGTATGGAAATTGAGTCCCTATTTTGTTTATGGTTTCCTTTGTATAAGACACCAATTTGCTACCATATCGATTACTGTTCTCGTGTCTAGGATGGGCAAGGATGAGGGTGGCCTTCTTCTAGCTCACCGCAAACCAACACCAACATATAGGTACGATTAATATTATAGGAAATATAGGATGCTACTGGTAACTGGTAGAAAATGATGCAGATTTTCTTCTCGGCATTGAAAAGTCAACGGTGTGTTCCCTAAAGACCTCAACCTGGGAGTCTTCAAGTCTTGAGCGAACAGGTTCCGTCTAGACAAAACTATTTTATCTCAGACCACGTCATCGGGTCGGTTAGGCGTGTCTAAGGTATAATTTTGAAATATAAAAACACTAAAATGTATCACAAAAATATATTCAAAGTTGGTGAAACTTCGGACTGAGACATATATCTAGCGACATCTAGCGAAGACAAGCTGGACTTTTAGTGAACTATAGATCCTGAATCGCGCAATTAAAGTTCTCGCGCTGTTCAACTTACATACAACATTCCCAACATCAACTAACAGGACGAAGTCTCCGATCAGGAAAGGTATATCCTTTTCTGGTCGAAGATCTCGTCGATTTCTGTCTTCTCTCTTTGTATGAAGGAACAGGATACCCCATTCTTTACAATGGTGACTCGACGTGATTAGAAGCAAATCCACAACAATACAACAAAAAGCGGCATCAACCGGGGTACCAAGAAAATCTCAGTCTGGAGATATTTCAAGACATTGGCTTGTCTTGAAGCAGTATTTCCAGGCTGTAATTTTGTCGTGTCTGCAGGTAGTTTTCAAGAACTCTTTTTATGCCGTTCTAATGAACTAGTGTAAAGTCCATAGGCCACGATGGTCACTTTTTATCAGGTGGGCTGAGCTGGTCTTACACCCGTGCGGTAGAAAAAAAATGATTTTTATTCGCTATTCTTTAAACTTGGTTCATGGATTCATGCATTTTTAAACGGTTTTTTCATATAATTATGCATAACTAGCTGACCTGGTGAACTTCACACCGGCACCACCAATTTGATGCAGTCGTACGGAAGTGATGCGGGTAAATACATTTGGAAATTTCACTCATACATGATATTTATTAACTTATTTTTTTAATAACACTATATTTCAAATGAATATGCTCGACAAAATGTAAATTGCATGTAATTAGACTTGTTATTGTTATCATTATAATTTATTGTAAAAATGTTTAACCACATTATTAAATATACGATATAGATGCAGGCGTTACCTGGCGGAAATCCATTACAAAGGGTTTATATTGGGGGAGAGAGGATTTGGCCCACCGCTCACCCGCGGTTCAACACTCCAACAATATATATTGGAATGTCAAACCACCCACTTTGTTTGTTTCGTGTTTCGTGTTTCGCCTCTACACGAGGCATCTTCAGGAGCGCAGGAGCAAAAATGCTCCTGAAGATGCCTCGTGTAGAGGCGAAACACGTGTCGAAGTTTAAGTCCTTCGCATTAGCGGAATACTGCATGGTAAAACATCACTCTCTGGTAAGATTTTGTTTTTCTTACTTTGAAGTGGGTGGTTTGACATTCCAATATATAAATTGTTGGAGTGTTGAACCGCGGGTGAGCGGTGGGCCAAATCCTCACTCCCCCAATATAAACACATTATTAAAATTGTTCATGAATAAATATATACATACATAACTTCTTATTCTATCACGGAGGACAGAACTTACTACATTCTCCATGTTATTTATATAATAAATAATACAAGTTACAAAAAGTATCAAATACGACGTTAGGTACTTTATAAGGACGTTATAGAAGTCATATTATTTCATTAAACAAACAATTTACCAACCAAAGGCAACACAGAAAGGTCTTGATATATGTAAATTGCGGCCAACCAGGCTTACCACTACAAATGTATTTAACCACTACATAATGGATAGTTCCAATAATGACAGTATTGTAACTGGATAACCCGACAATTTTCATTAAATATATTATGTGGTTTCAAAATATATTGAAGAATTTTTGACTGACATGCTATCTTAACGTCTATAAGCTTAACTGTCGTAACGTAAGCCGCTTACCACGATCCCTAACAGGTGAGCGGACAAATTTTCAGGATTTTTTTTGAATCAATTTTTATGGATTACTATGAAAAATAGAACTTTCAACTGTGTTTACTACACTTGGGTACAATTATCTTATTGAAAAAAATATGCTTGCAGGAATCCGTAGTACTGCTCGTTTCATTTATTGTTCTTTACCCATTGACTCCATTTTTATTTAAAGTATACACACACTCACAATACTTTCATTCCCTGAACCTTTTCCCAACTCAGTTGGGGTCGGCTTTCCAGTCTAACTGGGATGCGGCTGAACTTCGTTATTTCCCGTGAAGCGACTGCCATCTGACCTCCACAACCAATGGTCTAATGACCAATTGCGATATCGAAGTTCCAAGTTAGACTGGTTGGACTTTTGAGGGCTCCAACTACCCGTAACGACTGCGATAGATGTTTGTATGGCAACCGGGACCGACGGCTTAACGTGCTCTCCGAGGCACGACCAGACCAGTGCAAACAGCCATATTCATGCATACAACTTTTTGCACTGAGCGGGGATCGAACCCGCGCCCCGTGCGTAGCAGTCGCGTGCACTACCGCCACGCCACGGAGGCTGTCAATACTATATCATGCAATATATTGCACATACTGACATTTAATGTCAGTAAACTATGTAGCAATCGATAGTACAATAGTCAATTGTTTCGATTGTTATGGAATAGAGCATGGAGTAAGTGATTCCTTCATGGCATAAGGAAGACAGTGCGAAATCGCACAATAAATGTCACTAAACTACTCAACAATCGATATTGTAATTGTCAATTATTTCCGTAAATGTGGAGTTGTGCTGTAACCACACAAGACTAATGTGATAAAAGGAAACAATATCTCACGGAGACTGGCAATTCATTGCATTTCCTTCGTGAGCTTGACACTGCTGCTTGGGGACTTTATAGTTGGGAAATAACCGCGGTAGCCTAGTGGTATGGGTAATGGACTGCTGAGACGAGGTCTTGGGTTCGATCCCAGGTTTTACCATGGCACACACCAATTGACTTTACGATTCTTTTCGAAGTTGTGTGTATTTATCATAGATTTAGAAGTGCCCGGTTGATGGCAATAGGCTCGCCACCTATTACATTGTTACATTGTTGTTGATTACTTTCTTAATTTTATATAACTAGGCTAGCCAAGTTGAACATCAGTTTGAAGTTTTATCAGACTTTTTATGTATATTCTAATTGAGTAATGTTGGATAATGTAGATTTCCACCAAGATTTTTAAGGGCAAGTCAAGCTCACGTGCTTAAGTGCATCGTTTCAAATCGATTTCGATCGGAAATGTACCTTTTCTGATCTAAATCAATTTGAATGGGGGGAGTTCTCAACAACAATGCTTAAAAATGATTGTAACATTATCGATTGTGACCGATAGTTCGTATGATTGTCGGTAGATGTCTCTGTTATATAGGAGAATTTCCAATGCTTCAGACGCGGCTGCGAAACTCAGCGATTAGATCATTTCCCCTGCAAGGTAAAGAAAACGGGTTGAAGTTTCGTCCGACTATTCAATCAGTTTGCAAAAGTCTGATGCCATCATCACACGCTGATGAAGCCGTCAAGCTTGGTGAACGTTTTTCCTGAGACTTTGCCTTCAGGTTACCATCAAACGTGTCCTAAATAAAAAAAGTCAAAATTCATAATAATTATATGTACCTAATCAAAACAAACACTTGGATGTATATAAAGCAAGCACAACAAATAAGCTGAGTTCTCATTAACAAATGTCCAAACATTGCATATGCACAAACAGCTATCTACTAATTCTGAATATATGAGTACAATTTGTGAAAATTTGATCACGACACGCATAACATCGATTCCGTTGTTTCAACAGCATCAATCAATATCGAGTCACAAATTACTCGTAGGTATGTGCATTTATAACTGTGGACGTTTGCAATACCAGGGACTTTACACTCGGGCTCCTCACCCAATTTTATTTGTTTTTAATGTTTCCCATTTTCCGTATTCGCTAGGTTATTGCCATAAGTTAGAACCATAAAGGAATAAACTGTGACGTAATAGCAGGGCCGTAGATCAATCTATTAGCATAATCTAAAACGTAGCGAAACCGCAATAGATTGCTGAAATCAATACTCCACTATACTTCCGAGAGTATGCCTTCGTTGTTTCCGAATATCATAAATATCTGCGATAGTGGATAATGTATGGCAGTATCGTACCATACAATAGCATTATACCTTTAGGTAGCGAGGCTCCGGCCGTAATCATCGACAATTGTGAAATTCAGTGAAATAATGATAAGAATATTGCGTCGAATTGCCCGATAGTCACTACAGTGAATCGGATGGGTGAATCATGGTATCATTGGTTTTATATTGCACGATAACTTTGTTGCTTTTTTTCCAAATTAAACATATTTTTTGTCCGACAGATTGGTAGTAACTAGGATGCATAACAATTTTAAGCTTGAAGTAACTATAGACTGCAAGATAATTATAAAAATTTCCAGGTCATTTGTTACAGGATGGTGATTTTACAGAGGTCTAATTACCTCTTGATGAAAAGGAAAATATTTATCTACAATTAGGTAATAAGAAACATGAGAACACATCTGACATAACAACAAACGTTAGAAACACAATTACATCAAACACTATTAAATACATAAGTCATTGCAACTGCATCATAACAACATAAATCTTCTAAGCGAACTTAAATTGAATTAACAAGACGAACATCCTGCCTTCTCCCTTGGTCGTATTTTATCACGATAATATAATTATTTATAGGGATATAGTTGAAGATAACTTGGCAAAATAAAATATGACCCCATAGCTTCGAGCTAGAGTGGAGGCAATTGGAAAAAAAATAACTGGAACATATTTTTCATCAGGAGCGGGGTCGGGCGCGCGTGACGACGAACGCCGGGAATATTGCAATCACGAACCCCGGACGTCTAGTTGTTATTTCCAAGGTTTTCACGAATAACTAACTGAAGTTTTGTGACGCAATTTAGCCTCGGTCCTCATAACCGCATGTTGTGCTTATAGTAAATGACTATTGAAATACAAACCAGAAAACTTTGTTAAAAGTATTCATGAACTGCTTATGCTACATGTTATCCTTTTTCAAATGTAGGTATATCCCACGCCTTTGGGCACTAAAATAACATTCTGAATAAAGGATGAGGCATGAGGCACGACGACGAACACGTACTCAAAATGAGGTCGAACAAGGTTAAGTTTCGTATAATTAATTTTTGGGGTCGAAGACGTACGTAAAATGAGGCTGTAGGAATATTTTTATTCGAGGGTCCAAGGTGGTACGAGAACGTAGCCTCTTTTACAGATGATCATTAAAGACAAAATAACAATTCCGTGTAAGGAATAGTAGGAGTAAATAGGTACAAACATTTAAGTAATAAAACAATATGTGTGTTTGCCCGTATTTCAAACATCCACACTAAACAACCGTACATTTACAACGTGCAATATCCTTCGATAATCTTAATAGGACAAAGTTCATTCGACTGTGATATTACTGATAATACTCATACTATGAAAAGGGAGCTCCGAAAATGGCGTCAAATTTTACCAACCTTTTTATTAATAACATGAAGACTGAGTATTTTTATTCTATGGTATAATGATTGTGTCTAAAGGATAACCTTTAGACGTAATCATTATAGACGACGACACTGACACTCGACAGAAATGTCGTCACTAGTGTAAAGTTAAGCACGTTTTTATGTTGGGAGTCTGAGATGTCGTCGTGTACACTTATCATAAAACATCTAAGTGATATTTAAGGTGTGATTTCGTAGCCGACCACATACGACTGCGGGTGTATTCAACAGACGACGATGTGTAGTTACGTCACAACTATCACAAGTCATATCCTTTGCTGCACGTGTTTGCAGTTGTTGTGTGTTGTTGTGTATGTCGATACGATGCATCATGCGTCTGCTGCATGAGTCTGCAGTTATCTTATGTCGTCGGTTACGAAATCATACCATTATTCTCTTGAATTTTACGAACATCGTTCACATTTATTTAACTGGTATGACGTGAATATTTTCTCTCTCTCAAATGTATCATTTTTTAACATAAAGTCAGACGTAATTTACTGTCTTCAGGGACTGTTAAGTTTGTTAATAATTCAAAATTTTGTCTCATTGGTATGACACGTTTAATTATATTTTGTGTTCTTGGGGCTATTTGGTTTGTTTCTGTAGATTATTTTAAGTATGAAATATAGCTGACGTATAGCGTAGCGGCAGAAAATTCGACTGTTAAAAAAAAGGTTGCAAATTCGATTTCTACTTTGTGCAAATACTTAGTTCTACTCATAAACTAACTATAAATATGTAACATATCATAACATAAACTAACGCCTGTATCCCCGATGGGGTAGGCAGAGGTGCTAACATCTGCACCCACATTTCGCCAGTTTATGTTTAGGTCCCAATGTAATAGGTGGCGAGCATTGTAATTTTCGTAATCATCATTACGTCAGTCCCGGCCACAGAGCCCTTTACCGCTTTTAATGAAGGAAGGACGCTATGGTATCTACAGTCCAATTTTATTGAGCAGTTCGACTGGGGATGTACTTCCACCTTACAGAAAATCGCGCATAATAACAACCTTGTGTTGTGTTCTCGGTGACTACAGTAAGTAGAGCTCACTGGAGAGTTTTGTGCTATCAGTGGGAAGATTGTGTTCTGCGCTGGCGAAGCAGAAACTCTCATAACCTTCTCAAAATACTTCTGGAAAAAGGCACCATAAGGTTTCTATAGAGTCGGCAGCACGAATGTGACGTCCCTAGTGTTGCAACCGTCCATAGGTCACGGTAACATTTTCCGTCAGGTAGGCCGTATGCTTGTCTACCACCTTAATGGTATAAAAATACCGTGGAGTTCAGGATCCACTCTCGTTGACATTTACCTTAATTATTGAATCAATACTCACTTTTAAACGTTGCATGATATAATATTGTTAACGAAACCCAATCATATTATGGTAAATTAACTTACTAATTTTAGCATAACATAATAGATAACTGCAATAAGAAGATAATAGACCTATTTGTTCATTTATCATTCGAATTCCCTGTTGCATGCGCGAATGCATTATTACATCTAGATTCATGATTCAGCAAAATGCATACAGCGAATGTGGAATTTACATATTGGTTGTCTATACGATAAACATCGACGGTTCGAGAACATATTTCCTGGTTAGTGCCTGAGTGCACAGCTCGTTGCATCAATCCTGGAGAAATTTGTATGGATTTCATACTTTTTGAAGTATTTTTAAAACTTATATAATATACCGCGGTAGCCTAGTGGTATGGGTAATGGACTGCTGAGACGAGGTCTCGAGTTCGATCCCAGGTTTACCATGGCACACACCAATGACTTTTCGATGCTTTTCGAAGCTATGTGTGTATTTATCGCAGGTCTGTAAGTGCCCAGTTAATGGCAATAGGCTCGCCACCTATTACATTGGGACCTAAATATAAACTGGCGAAATGTGGGTGCTAGCACTACTGCCTACCCCTTCGGCGATATAGGCGTGGGTTTATGTTATGTTTTAAAACTTAGAGAAACCTTTCGAAAATAGAACCTAATAAATCTCTGTGAGTTTTGACTTATTATGTTGTTGGATGAATTTCTTTGAATTAAAAAACACAGAAATTTTAATAAAGATGGTTCGAGGGTACCCACAGTCTAGGGCACGCTGTATTAGCGGCGGTAAGACCCATCATGGGGGACTGGCTAGAGAGGCCACACAGTAGCCTCTCGTACCGGCTGACTCAGGTAATCACCGGGGACGGGTGCTTCGGGGATTACCTGCGTCGGATTCAGAAGGAGCCAACGTCCGAGTGCCATCACTGTGGTGCGAGCGAGGACTCGGGGCTGCACACGTTGACCGAGTGCCCGGCGTGGGAGATGACAAGGCGGGTCCTAGTGACAGCCCTAGGGGTGAGAAGACTCCGGGCCCGCACTGCCCGCGATGAGCGGAGGCGACTCGGACGTCGGAGGTCGCAGAATGACCTCCGTCCCCCATGAGCGCGGGCCTGGGGGTGACGGGTGGAGCCGCCTGTTACCCTAGCAGAAGCAGGCCACGGCGATGACACATAATGCTACACCATACCCAGGGGCTAGATGGGGACACCATGGTCCCCACATTTAGGGAAGAGGGTCATCTCAACAGAGATGTCCCTGGGTCTGCCGGGGTGCGAGAGATATGTCTTGTATAATCTCACCTCCGGCAATCGAGGACCCATGGACGGCGTGCGTTTTGGTCGGTTCGAGTCCGACATAATCACCTCCATCGGTTTTGGTGGAGGTGGTATCCGTGGGGATTTTGCGCACGATAAAAAAAAAAAAAAAAAAAAATGGGTTCCCACAGTCTGAAACCCAGTTATTCACTTAATTGGATCTATAAAAATTCAAAATATATCACATTTTAACGATACAGTGAATTTACGCAGAATGAGTCTGCGCGAATAGCGCGAATATCGGTCGAACGCGGCGATGGATGGTAAACCGACCTACCCCTGACACGTATCCGCGATATATGTGTTTTCAGCTAAATTGTAACACTAATAATTGATCATACTTTGTGTAGATACCTTCTTTTAGAAAACTTACTACCATCCTGAGTCATTTCACAAGCATAGCTGCTGGAAATATCGGGCTAAATGCAAGGCTAATTGTAAATAATCCTACTAATATTATAAAGCCGAATGATTGTGAGTGTGGATGTGTGGATGTTTGTTCCTCTTTCACGCAACTACGCAACACTACAGAAACAAGACAGTTTAAATGAAACTTTACAATAATTTAGCTTATACATCAGAATAACACATCGACTATATATCATCACGCTACCATCTATGGGAGTGGAGCAGTGTTCATAAATATCAATAGATCCAGTAAATTCCCGTACACTAGCGCTAATATCGCTAACAATTACCGTTGTCATGACAACAATTGAGTAAAGGTGTTTTAGTAACACCTAGTGACACCACTCAAAATGTCAGTTACAATCAGAGAGGAAAGCCCATATTAAATTTGGTAGGAGTAGATGAGACAGACCTAATGATCTTTTATTTCTATCTCCGTATGCGATTTTAACCGACATCCACGCGGGTGGAGCCGCGGTAAATAGCTAATATTAAATAAATCGCGATAAGATGCATTGAAATGTGGTTTTAATTTAACTTGTTTTAATAACATGCTACAGTAAACGGACTGAGTTAATTGAGCTTCGACGTTTCAAAATCAATTCATAAATCATCAATAACATCTTTTTTTTTATCGTGCGCAAAATCCCCACGGATACCACCTCCGCCAAAACCGGTGGAGGTGATTATGTCGGACTCGAACCGACCAAAACGCACGCCGTCCATGGGTCCTTGATTACCGGAGGTGAGATTATACAAGACATATCTCTCGCACCCCGGCAGACCCGGGGACATCTCTGTTGAGATGCCCCATCGCTGTGGCCTGCTTCTGCTAGGGTGACCGGCGGCTCCACCCGTCACCCCCAGGCCCGCGCTCATGGAGGATATCATCAATAACATCTGTTACTGCCACCAAATTTTGTAGCTGAATACTGACTAAACAAATAAACTATATTTAAAGTTTCACACCGTGTATAGGGGGTCTTAATCGGCAGACATTATTAACTTAACGTGTTTACTGATTGTATTATCGCTCACCATTGGAAAATACATGGTGTATTATTATAGCACAATTATACTCTCAGTGAGCAAATAATTACTAACGTTCGTTTATGTTCATTATTTTCATTATGTTCATCATTTTCAGAGTGATGTAAGATCTACTAAGACCCACAGGGCAAATTAACTTAATCTGCACGCCTAATAGCTGTTGATTGATGCAGCTTTTTCGCGTGTTTTCATCTCGAGACTTTCATTCATCATAATCATCATCATTTTAGCCATAGGACGTCCTCCAATCCGACCGGTTGAAGGCGGTCTGCATCCAATGGTTACACATGCAGACCGCCTTCAACCACCGCCTTACCCACGACTCTGATTATGTCATCTGTCAATCTCGCGGGTGGACATGCCATGCCTCGACTACTAGGAGTGGTCTGCATTCAAGAACATTTCGGCTCCAACGGCCATCTGTTCTTACTATGTGCCCCGCCCACTGCCGCTTCAGCTTTTTATCCCGGTGGGCTATGTCCGCAACTTTCGTTCGTCCACGGATCTTCACATTTCTGATTTAATCTCGTAGAGAAATTCCGTGCATAGCTATTTACATAGCTCTCTGTGACTTTCTTAAGAGGTCCATAGTGTGGGTTCACTTCTAGGGTTTTTATATTAGGTCCGTAAAATGAATGACAGTGAGAAGCTAGGACAGTTTTGAGATGATGACCTGGAAACTGCGAAACGAGCTGAGATCTTGGTGTATTTTATGTATGTACTGAATAAAATCTAACATTGTAGCTGGGTTGATAGACTACGCTATTAGGTAGTTATAAAGATGCAAATTCACAAAAATAAATTATAATATCATTCTTTACCAAAGTTTGCACTTCGATTCTGAGGTCAGATTTTTTTTGTAATTTGTATGTAAGCTTTTCTCAAGCAACTGCTATCTGACCTACCAATCTTTAGTGGAAATTGTACTCAATAGCCTCTGTTCCTCATAAACTTCGATTTGCAGATGGGGTTGGCTTGGGCCTCAAGAATGTCATACCGTATTCATATACATGTATGTAGATTATAATGGTTTATAGAATTATATATACATATACAAATCCTGAAATCATTACTCTCCAATTTTGGGCAGTCGGTTAACAAGGAACATTCAAACGTGTGTTCATCATTCTCATCATTCTCTGTACCTATTCCCAATGCAGTTGGGATCGGCGTTCTAGTCTAAGCGACTGAACTTCGATATTTTCCGCAAAGCGAATGCCATCGAACCTCCACAACCAAATTGGCGATATCGAAGTTCTGTAGTTAGGCTAGTCGGACTTTTGAGGGCTCCAACGACCCGAAACGACTGCATAGATATTTATATGACAACCGGGACCGACGGGACCTTCCGAAGCACGATCAGATCAGTGCAAATAGCAATATTCATGCATACAAATATTTGCACTGAGCAGGGATCGAACATTTAAACGTATATTATCCTCAACAAATCCACCCATACAGGTGGAAGGCAATAAACGCCCTTGTCCGTGAAATTACATCGTTCGATCACTCCAGTGTTTACTAAGTTTATCACGATCACAGCTAATGGACCGATACAGTATTGTTGTTATACTTATCGAGAAATGGATTACTGATGCCAATATATCAGCGAATATTATTGAAATTTGTTTAGTGTCCGAAACGCCATTGATCTGGAGTCGTGATTCTATCATCATGGGAACACAGGTGATGCGATCGTCAAACAAATGTTTTGGAAATTCATCTTTAATTAGGTGAGCTTGTATTGATTTTCATACTAATTTATTAATTTATTCGCTAATCAAATCTTTGAGACCCAGAACCTTACGTACCAAAGTACAGGTTGATAGACGGGACTCTGGTGTAGGTTTTCCTCTCGAGGTCATCAATGCAAAATTTTGGAAGGAAAAAATGCGAGAACAGACCCTAGACTCAAAGAACAAGCTTTGAATGCAACTGGGTCTACAACTCGAACAAAGAATAAGGGAAATCAGCTATAAAGCGATTCATAAAGAAATAGGATTTCCAGAACAAACATACACAATAAAGTTTCACGATATGGCTCGATTTGTCGCATCTGGCTGATGGTCGTTACATAGTCGTAACGGCTTTAATCTAGAACATTCTAACAACGGGATGCTTTTCTTATATATTTTAAAGAATGTTTTATATTTCATTCTTTCATATAGTCAGCTTTATTATGTGTGTTTTATTCATTAGTCTTTACGTTATACGAATTTGAATGTGATAGTTTTGCGCAATTACCGTGATTTCTTAACAAAAAATCAATCCAAGTAGGTGGATCTTTTGTAAAGAAATCGAAAATATAATTTAATTCCATAAACATGTTATTTCGCACCTTGTTATTACCTCTGCAGTACTTTCATAGGTAGTTTTCTTCTAGAAATGCATCGTGCAGCAATGGTTGGCTGCATTTGGCTGTTCAAAGCATATTTGCAGTAATCATCGTGACCAGCTTTATATTAATCCTTTACATGATGACAGCATCCCAAAAAACTTCTGTGCCAGAAAATCTAAGAAAAATACATTGTTCTTCGAACCAATGCATGGTTACGTGTGACCAAGTACCTTACTTTGGCATGTATACGGATGACATAATTGCTGCAGTATCGGTAAAATATTTTATGATAATCTTATTTTTATGTGCTTAAATACTAAATGAACACTGAACACATAACACCATTGACACAAACGCTATAGATCTGAATTTTCATTAGCTATAAATTCATGTACTATGTGTTGAAGTGAAAAAAAAGCTTCAGTTTCCTACTTATTTAAAGTATCACAAAAGTGTTTTTTTTTATTCTACCCGATGCGAATAATTATTCCCTGCACTGGGCCACCACGAGATCTCCAAGAGATTCATGTAAGATCTTTTTAGTTAACACGCACAAGTTCAAAATGTCTCAGGCTTACATAAATGCATTTATTGATGCTTTAAAAAAATAGTTCGTAATTTTTTTATTGTTCATGCACTATTGAGTGCGACTGTGCCATCTGATCTAAAATATTTAAAAATAAATAAAAACAATCTCCGCTTAAAGGGTTCAGGAGTAGGTAAGTCTAGAAACAAGCATATAAGATTTTTTATAAGATATATTTTCCATTCCAGCATTTACGACCATCATGTCCAGGTGTTTACCTAACATTGAATAGACCCATGTTTCATAATGAAACTCTACCAAATGACTGGTTACCAGAAATACGACCCTCAATCCTCGAGCTTGAAATCAATGCAGGAAATTTGAAGCACTTTACACCGAGTGTTTTTTTAAGTCAATATGCCGCCGATATTAGATTGTTAGTGCTAAATAGATTGGCTATATCGTCTTGGCCTACAGACAGCTTCGTTGGATTAAATAATTTAAAAGAATTGTGGATAAGAAATTGCACTATTAATAATGTTTCTGCAAATGTATTTCGAGCAGTGCAAGGTACACTAGAGTCTATTACTATAACAGGAAGCAAGTATTGGAATCCAGTTAACATAACAGGAACAATAACACTGTCACGTGTAACTATGGTAGATTTTAATCGTAATATATTTAATGATATACTGAACATAAAAAGTTTCACTGGACTTGAAAATTGTAAAATGTTGTATTTAAATTCTTGTAACATATCATCTATCGGTGAGGGAACTTTTGATAATTTGCTTAATATAGAAGAATTATATCTTAATGATAACAATCTGATAAATATACCGACTACGTTGTTTAACAATATGTTAGCTCTTACTGACCCAAGACCAAGAATTAACCTATATAATAATAATTGGCATTGCGACTGTTTTGCCAGACACATCTATAAATTAGTAAGTAGTGGAGCGATGCTAACTGACCCTGTTTGCAAACAGCCCGAACGTTATGTTGGGAAAACTTTTGATCAAATGGTATCACATTGTAATTATACTAATAATCAAATTCAACGAATTCTTTCAACGCAGCTCCCTCCAACACATTCGCCCAATAGCAATATTTCCAGTATTGTATATACAAACAATGGTTGTTATAAAGGTGACATCAAATTAGAAAGTGAAAACTATACAATAATTTCTCCAATTAGTGATCATGAATGTCCCGCAAACAATATCCGTCATGAAGACCTTCATAATGTTATCGTAACCAAATCTAAAAACCCAATTCCAGCTTCAAATAATTGGATTAAATTCACATTTTTCTTAAAGACTAGTAACTACTCAATTATTGAAACAAGTTCTACGGAAACGAATGAACATGGCATTTTATGGTACCAATCTACTTGTCCAAATGAGGCGTATTGCATTAATATGGTCCCCCAAGCTTTTAGAATTTTTAATATGGATACAGCAGCTGACTATGTGTTTTGTCCCATAATTTTTGATTCTGGCGTTATACAATATGATAAATGCGTCACGTATAATACTAAAACAGTTGTTCACCCCCCTATTAAAAACAAATTTCAAATTGTGTTTGTTATTTTAATTGGTGGAACATGTTTGATTATGGGGGCTCTTTGCGTTTATGCATTAGTTCGTAAACATCCCACTCTCTTGAAAGGTAGCAAAAGAATTGTTTTTGTGAAACATAAAACAGTAGACGCTCTAGTTTTGCCTCCTAAAGTTCCAATTAGAAACGATCTGGCAAATGAAGTTAAACAAGATTTGAAAAATGAACAAATTTTCATACTTCCTGATAATTCGTTTGGTAAATTCAATAGAAATATTTCTACGAGAAGTAATAAAAGCTACGCGCCGAGTTACATTTCTGCTCTCCAACCGACTGAACTTCAACTGTCGGATTGGCGCAATAAAAACGATTTTGCTAATGAACCGACATCTGAATTTTCACCATATTCATGGATTTGCAATGCAGATACTCACATTTACACAGAGCTTATTGATAATGAGAAAACTTATGAGAGCCTAAAGTAAACGATTTATCACTCTAGTTGCGATTATACATTATATAAATTACTTTATTGAAACGTGTATAATTTATCATACATAGTGCTTAGAATATAAGCTATCACGAGGATACAATGTTGCTATTATCTTGTAGCAACCTTTCTTTGCATAAAATTCTTTGGCCAGATGCTTAATAAAATAGGTAGAAAGTGACGTCGAGTAAAAAACTCATTTCTTTTAGTTTATAGCGTCACCGTCACAAAACTCACAGCAGTTAAAATCTATAAAAAACTATCTATTGCACGCGACTCCACCCGCGTGGATATGGACTTTTGGTCATATTTCCGGTAAAGGTACGAGTCCGTAACCGACGACATACGACAACTGCAGACATTATTCGACAACGACACATCGTCTACTACACTCGTTTACAGTTTAACCTATGATGTTATGTGTGTCGATATGACGCAACAATAAACGTCTGCTGTATGCGTCTGCAGTTATCGTATGACGTCGGCTACGGAATCATACCTTTATAGTTACTCAACCAATTGCAACCAAACATACCGCACCTTATTCAAGACCTTTCTGATAAATATATCGCATCACAATCCATTTAGTAGTCTGTGCCAAAATAAAAAGAAAATGGTTCCAGAGTCGGTAATTAAAAAAACCCAATTATTTAAAAGTCATTAATGTATGGATAACGTTAATTTATAATTTTATAATAGTGTAGATAAATATAAATATTAAATGACGTAATGTGAGTGTCCTCATTGTGAATCAATTTGTTTACAGCTGTTTCTAACGCGAGCGCGGACAGTGCGCCGGCGCACCGCCCGCGACGTGCATTGTTCAACTCATTGGACGTTCTATTTCTGTTCGAATTTTAAAGCAGCTGTAGGCCTAGAGAAAATCAATTCACTATCACGTGTATTGTGATAACCTTGATGAGTCTTGTAGAAAGTGAGGTGTGAAATAATACCTTTTCTTTCGATTACATTTTTTTTCTTTATGATTCTACTAGCTATGACCGTAGCTTCTGCCGCGTGGAATTTTGATCTCGTTCTCGCAATCTATGATAACCTATTCCAAGGATAAAAGTAGTCTATGTTACTAGGTAGTTCTTAGGTTACATTAGAGGGTATAGCAGTTTGAGCGTGATTGTGTAACAAATGTCTAAAGTAAAATAGTAGATATATTTTAATACAACTTATGTTAAATACACAATAAATGTAATTTTACTATATTATGTAGTTTTTTTTTTTTGTAATAGACGATCGAAAAATCGACACACAATATTAAAAATAATAAGGTATTTTATTTCTAAAATTTTCTGTCGATTTTATGCTGAAATACTATTTTTTTTTTTTTATAAATATTATTAATTTTTTGTTTTTTATTTATCGTTAATATTATTATATACAATTTGTTTAAATATACATGCTTTTTGCAGAATAACAATATATACAGTGGGTCGTGCGCAATAGGGCGGGCCGTTCGGCTCGCGGTTAGTTCACCACGACTACGCCGACCAAAAGCTTTCGTATTTATGCAAAACGGAACCACATGACAATTGCTTTTATTGAAGAAATATTAATTTAGTATTGTAAATTCTCATACAAATATCTAAGAACTTCTCACTGGAAACAACAAACAACAGGAATAATATTAAATATCCCGTCGACACGACAGAAGAAGGATTTTAAGAAGGATTTATATTTTAGGAAGGAAATTAATTAAGTATTATCTTGTCTGGCTATACAACTTTTTGCACTGAGCGGGGATCGCCCGTAGCAGTCGCGTGCACTACCTATACTATGGCTGTTTGCACTGGTCTGGTCGTGCCTCGGAGAGCACGTTAAGCCGTCGGTCCCGGTTGCCTTACAAACATCTGTGGCAGTCGTTACGGGTAGTTGGAGCCCTCAAAAGTCCAACCAGTCTAACTTGGAACTTCGATATCGCCATTGGTCATTGGATCATTGGTTGTGGAGGACAGATGGCAGTCGCTTCACGTAAAATATCGAAGTTCAGCTGCATCACAGTTAGACTGGAAATCCGACCCCAACTGAGTTGGGAGAAGGTTCAAAGAAATGATATCTTGTCTGGCTATGCGGCCTTTACAGGTCATCTTGATAGGAGAGATAGCACTAAGAAGAACAAGATGAATAAATAAATAAATAAATAAATATTCTAGGAAATAATAATATATAATATTCAATGACACATGCAAATGACAGTGGCCACTCAGGTATGGGGTACAGTGAGGACTTAATGCAGAGATGATGATAATGAATCGTGACTGCTATGAAAAAACCAGTGAATGTTTTTGCACACCATTTCCACCCGTTATCTACCAACGTAACTATAATTCAAGGTTCATATACTAACGAAAAATATTGATATCTGTTATAGTGTATGATTGTGGATTTCAGCCTTGATACTGTGAAGTACCAAGACCTTGATTCACCGATATTTGGTTGGATTGATTGACTAGAATCACGGAACCTAATAGTAAGCTGAAAAAGAAGTCTTACGAATGAGGGTCGCCATTGCAGATACAAATATTGCTGAAATATTTCAGTTTGATGGCTATTCAAGATGATCTTTCACACCTCCCTTAATTGAACCGGGATATAGAAATGAAGATTAAGAGAGTTTCTGTACTGTCAGTGCAGAAAACCAAGCAGGGTCCATATCACATAGTGGTGTCAACTTAAGTCTTCTTTTTTATCAGGCGCAAATCCTCACGATTAGTATGACACCAAAGTCGGAGATGATCGACGGGACTCAAACTGACTAAAACGCACGCCGTCTATGTGTCTTTGATTGCAGGAGGTGAAATAATACAAGACATATCTCTCGCACCCCAGTAGACCCAGACATCTCTTTGAGATGACTCCCTTCCCCTTATGTAGGAACCCCATCTAGCCCCCGGATATGCGGAGACGCACTTGGCAGTGCCGTCACGGCCTGATTCCACTAGGGTGACAGCAGTTCTACCCGTCTCTGGAGGTCAGAGAGGTCATTCTGTGACGTCCAAACGCCCGAGTCGCCTCCCTAATTTAACACTCCGGTCTTCGTATTGACAACAAAAAAATTGCCCAGAGAGCATTGGCTACTCTACTCACAACCGGAAACACAACACAAGGTAATTATTAGCCGAGGTACTTCTTAGGAGATACCGTCATTTGCTATCTCCTCCCAAACTTACTCCTCCTTTCCCTAATTTGGTTGAAACTGCAGTTACTCCTATAAAATAGACGTTAGAAATAACTACTGTCTGCCCTATGCCCTGAAAAAAAATCTTGTGACAAACCCTCAGCGGTCAATCAGATGGTAAACCGACTAGCTAGTTATGGTCATATGGGCCCTGCAGATCTTAGTGGAGCCCCAGACACTCATACGTAGCCAATAGTGATACTATCACTTATCGAATTAGATATTAAATTAACATTTTATGATATCATAGTGCTAACAATAGGACAAAACGGACTACAATAGTATTGGCAACCCATCTTCCCGGTAGAACAATACACTTGGCAATGACATTGTCAGCTTGGCAACCAGTAATGATTTTGTCACTTACAAATCATTTATTATTTGTGAGAAATGGCGTTGGCCTTTCTATATAATTACTTTTATTGAGGATAATGAATAATTGTTGATTGGTGTTGTATCGTGACTTAATGTTTTAGGTAGGGCCGTGTAATAAATAGTTGTGGATATCGTGTAGTGTGAATGACTTTTTTATTATTTAAGACCACTTGATTCAAATTAGGTTAATATTTTGTGATTTAGTGGCATCGATATTAGTTTAATACAATTCAAATTACCTTTCATAATCGAACATATTAATTTTAATTTGAAAAATATACAATTTGATGATTTATTAATTTAATGGATGGTTTACAAATTTATTAAGTTCATCAACTTCAAAAGGAGTACCTAAATCTGGAGTTTTTTTTTTAATTTAATAAAAGTTTTATTGCTAGGAGTACCTAAATACAGAAAATGGACCACGAACTCCAATTTGACAGCCTTGGATACGACCAATACTACCGCTAAGATGATAGTAAATCGGATTTATAATAAAATACGCATTATGAATGACACAGATTTTCTTACATGTGTCTTATATGTAGATAAAACTACAACAAATATCAACAGCATAGATGTGTTTCAATTCCTGCAGAATGTTCACCCATCCAAGGGACGCCATATCCTATTCGATCACCACGTAGTTTAATATTATGTCAATTTCATTATAACTCAGCACAATGTTATTCGCTGGGTGCGCGACGGCAGTGCCAACTAGCGGATGAACTTTAGGCGGACTCTGAAGTGTCAAATGGCGGGTTGTCATTACGAATAGTAAAATAAACAAAGAAATATTTTCAATGAAACGTCGTATTTAAAATCGTTTATTGTAAAACTAAAAACATGTAAATGTATACTACATGGATAATTAAACAATAAAAGTGTTATTGTATAGGTTAACTTACTTTTTCTTCTTGACGTCTGTTATCCATTTCATTCGTTGTTCTTGTTTCCAACGTGCTTGTGGAAATTTGTAGAATTTACAAGCACTGTTTACGCCAGTGTTTTTACAGTTATCAACACAGCAGGTATCGTGACCCATATTTCTTTATTTTTAACGAAATACAATAAACAACAACACTCCACTATGTATACGCAAGGATGACATCCGCCGCGAGTTCCTTTTTTAGCCACGGCGGGCGCTGCGATCGATTCGTCTGTCCCTACTCCCCGCTTTGCACCCAGCGAATACCAAACAATAGCTTTATCAAATTCCACAATGAAGGCAGTGGGGTCATGTAGCATTAATAAATCATGCTGATTGAAACAACGGGGCGCCATCTATTGGCGTACACGTTGGAAAAACTTCAAAAATGTTAGTGCTCAGCATAGATAGTACCGACCATTAAGAGTCGATCAAGGGTTTTGTCACTACTGACATTTGTACAATATTTTTGCATGACTGTGATAACATATTATTTATAAGTAAATATTGTATTGTATGTAGATACCTAGGTCACATCCGAGACATTTACCATGGAGTCCGGGCATATTTAATTTTACTGTTTGTTGCACAAGGAATATTTAATTAAGAGGATAGGCCCTTTTTGCTACAAGGATAAAGCCACGGGGTAGGACGCTAGTAATCATTTTTTTCTTTTCTTAACTATTAACATACCTACCTCACCAAGCTCATCATAGGTAGAAAACTTTTACAAAATACCTACTACCTTTTATTTTTAAAAATATTTTTCTCGTCATAAGTTTTATACGAAGTGTAAAATGTTGTAGTCTGTTAAATGCGGCGTTATTTAAAAAACTTATATGAAGGAAACTACTCAGCTGTCGTATTATTGCACCTTAGCATCGTCCAGTTAATTACTTACGGCGGCAAAGTAATAAAAGTTAATTTACTCTTGAATTCTCTTTTGAAACGATATTATGGTACTTTGTATTCATGAACTGTTCTATATTATCTCCGCGATGCAAGTAAACTGTAAAGTCGTTCTCAATTTAAAGACAGTGTTCCAACAATAAATATGTTTATTTGCATTGGTCTTACCGTTTTGGAGTACATATAATACTTAGGTATGGTAGGTATGGTTTTTGCGTGAGGTTGGTAAATTTATTTAAACCACACAAACTCGTTGAAGAGCAAGCTGTGTGTGTGTGTTATGTTTAATCAATAAGCCAATCGCAGTCTACTGCTGGACATCGCACTTTCCCAATGTTAGGAGGCTTTGACGCACCGTTTCCACTCTAATTAGACGGGTTGGTACAGAGTTTTATTTCGAGATTTCCTTCTCTCTCAGGGATATCGTCTGCGTATTTTCACAAATCGGATGAGACGGGGTGGTGTATCCGTTATCCACCAATGTAAAGTTAATGAAGTATATAAAAATGTAAGATAAATTACATTAGATAATATTCATAGCTACTATCAATTTAGTACGACACCAGCCTGCAACTTTATTTATAGAATGTACCTAGTTAGGCTCTCATCACTCGGTCTGTCGATTACAGCTACCTGCAAGCTATTAATTCTAGCTTCACTGAACTAACCGCTGGTTGGTAGCACGTGGAAGTTTGATTTACAACTAAAACTGGATCTCCATTAGTGTCATGAACTGATGAGTACAATCACTGCCAAAAATAAGTACCCTAACAAAAGTTTTATTGAACACCTCTTTCAAATTGTTCTTAAAAAAATAAACAAAGTACAAAATAGGTATATTGACTTTGTTTTACGAGGATTATAAAACTAATTATTATACATTAATTATTCATACTTATGTTTTAATGTAAAAAGGTTTGTAAATAAAACATTATTTTAGTATCAGAAACTTTAACCATTAATTTTTTTAGTTTGATGTATCAATGTTTAATTTGGGAGTTTGTGAAATAGGAAATATTTTGTCTTGTCTTTTGCCACCCTTTTACAGCTTTAGTGCAGAGGAAGTGGCTATCATATTTCCTTTGTTTTGCGTAACACAAGAAAAATTCGACATCAGTACATTTGGGTTGAGGCGTCCTACCATTCGATTACGAATGCACAATAAAAAAAAATGCGTTGTCATATTATTTTATGGAATTTCGATATTTATTTGCGGACATGATTCTCAAAAGGATTATTTGGATTTGTCAGGTAACCTGTTTTTAAAAGAATTTCAGCCTTGAGCAGTTGAATTATTCAGTTCTGCAATTAATATACAGATATTTGATCTCAAATATCAACTTTAATCCAAGGCACAGAAACACCCAGACCAACGCAAACAGTATGGCTTATGCATTGGTCAGGGTGTTTTAGTGACTCATCTTCATCCATACAAACATCTGAGTGGGAATCGAACCCGCAACTTCCACCGCGTAGCATACAAACGCTATGCTGCTACTCCTGAGTTCGTCGTAAATGGAATTGAATAATTTATTATTATGTTTAAGGTTCCATTCGATTTGGAGTGCAAACATCTGCTCATAAATATTAATAAGATATGTGAGATGACAATAAAATAGGGAAAAGTGCATTTGATTTTTCAGTGAAATCAAATAGGTACAACTTCCAAGGTTCGAAAATAAATATACCCAGGTTTTGAAGTTGATGCCTTAAAAACCAGGGTATATTTATTTTCGAATATAATATATCCAAAAGCAAAAGATTGACGATAGTCAGGCCATGCTATGCAGTGAGAGATACATTCAGTATAATAACAATGTATGAAGTAACCAGGGTAGAATAACTGCGAGAGATATAATCTTGATATATACTTATCTTATATATACTTGTATAATCTCACCTCCGGCAATTGGGGACCCATGGACGGTGTGCGTTTTGGTCGGTTCGAGTCCGACATAATTACCCCCACCGGTTTTGGCGGAGGTGGTATCCGTGGGGATTTTGCGCACGATAAAAAAAGGGTAGAATAACTAGCAGAAACGAAGACTGAAAAATGGTGTCCCTACCATGGATGCGTAAGATCGTGCGAGTTGAGGAGTAGATAAAAGCTGGTTAATGGATCCTGGGTTTCGAAGGCCTCGGATGCGACCTGGATTGACGCGAAGATTATGATGATGAATAGTCAGAAGTACATATCAATCGAAAGCAAATATCAATCGAAACAAAGAAAATATAATATCAATCGAAACAATAAGCGCCTAATGTGATTAAGTTAGTCTTTCAATAAAAAGAACCAATACATGGGATACTTACTTTCATGTAGTTACCAACTTGAATAGCCTTCTTGTGCGAGTGTAAAGTTTTCTGTACACACCTGCCGCTGTTCAGTCGTAATGTAAACTTCACGAAGTTTTGTAAACCCAAGAAATTCTGTCCACACCTATAAATGTTTTAGAGTTTAAAAGGATTCTCGTTTACCCTTCAAGGATATTGTTTGTGGAACTTTTTTGAATTACGAATTATAAAGTACCTTTGAAGGAAATGGTTGAAATTTATCATTTATTCAGTTTGATATTGTTTTAATGACTGCGTGAATGAGGAAATTTTGTTTCGAATTAGTCACGGATCTCCCCGTCCTCAATTCTTTCCGTCTTTTTTTCGGTTTTGTAGTAGCATTTTAAATGAAACAATTTGAAAGATTCGCTACTATAATTCCTTGTTTCGGTCTTTTCTGCGGCAATTGGAGGTTGGGTGCACCTATTATTAATACTGTATTAGGTACCCTTTTTACAGAGTGTTAGGGAAACCAATACTACTGACGTTGTTAAAAAACATAGGTGAAGTTTCGTACTATCGCTGGTTTTTTTATAGCATTCTTGGTAGCATTTCCGTAACACACTGTATATGATGTACTGTCTGTTTTATAGTATCTATAACAAACTGATACTGTACTGATACTGTCTTCTTGCAACTTAATCAAGATTTATCTCAACTCCTACTATAAACTTCAAGAAATATCTGTTCCAAAAGATATCATGACGCGAGTGATAAAGATCGATAGAGTAGGTAGACCTCTATTTATTCCACAGCACATTGAATGTCAGTATGGCCAACAACTAAAAACGTAATTTCTATAAATAATTTTACAAATATATATTCACTCTATTAATTGCAGAACACCTGTACCAGTGATTAGGGTACGACTAGATGAAACATTAATTGGATGTGGCCGCACGCTGCGCCCGCGCATGCCAAGTCGCCTAGACAACGATGCCGCGATAGTGACGTCACAAAAACCACGATGATATTAACAGTACAAGGAATTTATACTGTTACTTCGATAAATGTTTTTTAATGTATCATATTCACTGTTAAAACGATCGGGATATTTACCATGTTTGTTGGTTTCATTTCGTAACCGCAACAGCGCCGAAATATCGGTTACGAAATGAAACCAACAAACATGGTAAATATCCTGATCGTTTTAACAGTGAATATGTAAATGACCATGTCAATCTAAAATCATACATTAATGTATCATTTTTATCACTTTCACTTTATGGTATAAGTTGTGGTAGTGGTATAAGTTGTTAAGTTAGTGCTGTCACTTTTTTTATTACAGATCATAAAAAATATACAAGGATAACAGTATGGTTACTACAAAAAAGTCACAACGATTTGTTCTGCAGCTAACTACAACACTACAACTTTTTATCATTATAATGTCAAGAAAGATTTATAAATCATGACTATATCGTTTTACCGAGTGCAACTGGAAGTCTTAAGAGAAGGAAGGAAAGAAGTCCGAGTGTTACTTTTCTGTTCTTTTTTAAGAAAAAAAAAGCAAAGAGAAATAAGAATATTGAAAATTTAATTTAAAAAGTTGGGAAAAGTTCCAGGTCAATAATTGATAGTATTATGAGGACAACCAATAGTAAACCTTAACAACCTCTTTAACGAAACGAGGGACACACCATTCAATTGCTAAGGAAAAGGTCGCGTGCTTGTAAGTCTTTGAACACAAGACAGTTGAGCTAACTACCCTTGCTTTGAGGCTAAATATTACTGTGTAGAATATTTATTAACATTTTTCATTATACGTAGTATAAATACATACGTCGCTACGTAGGTATATTAAATAAAAACTTTATATATTTATATAAATATATGCGCTGATCTATAAACTATTTTAATACACTATTTCACGAACTGTCTCATCCCAATACAAAATAAGACCACTCAAGTTTCACTCAGAGAGGAACTTGGAACTTGAAACTTTTCTGGCAATCCAATAATATTTTACTATCGCTTGCATACAGCCGTTTATTTTAGATCCAATACTTTCTGTATCTACAAATAAATTGGTTACTCTATTTAATAAATTATTTTATCCACTCTAACTAACAGTGTCTTATTTGTGAATTAGTATGTAAAAAAGAAGGGGACGTAGTATAAGCCTTCCTGAAAAACTAAACCTTTGCTGGTGCCCTCTCCGTGAAATTAATTACTACACCACGATGGTAACTCAAAAATGTTTCGATGTTTCGTCATTTCGACAGAAGAACTCTCTCTAATTTTATAATAATTCTGTCAATATTACTTCACCTCACCAAATGGTCAGCTAAATGTATATACCTACTAGGATAAATCTAAGACAGTTGTGCAAATTTCATTAACATGTTTTGTATTCGTACAAGCCTGGTATGAGCCGACTTAAATGTATATTATTAACGCTATTTTCAACGAGTTTCATTGATGCAGAATTCATGTTAGAAGGATCAAACTTTACTCCTATTGAATACATTTAGTGCTTAACTATCAAAAACTAATTTCACAGACACAGACAAAGTTATGGTTGGAGATAAGTTGAGTTCCATACCAGACCTTCTAGGAAATAATAATCCGTTGGTCGTCGTTTTGTACAATGACTTAGAACAAAAACAAAATTACATCCACCGATTCACCACATATCTAGGGGGGCAGATATTATCCGCGACTTTGAAGAAATCAAAAAATATATAATCTTTAAGTTGGGTTTAGAGCTCGAGCTTCTTCTATTTCGATATAATATTGCCGAAGTGGAAGTAGTAAACCTCCAAGATCTAGAAAAGAACCTTCTTTAGCTCTGTACCGATACCGATATCTCTAATGAAAACATTATTTCATGAAACTTTGATTACCTTCATGACCATCAGTCAAATTGACAAATTTCCTGTATAAAACAAAACTACGTCTATCCCGTTCCTCATTTGGTACACCTTGTTTCCACCTCCAATGAACTGACAAATATTTTTCATACAAAATAAGTAGTACCAAGGTACGTAAAAGTAGGCCACGGCCTATGGACGTTTGCAACACCAGACTGCCGACTCTATAGAAACCTTCTAATGCCCTTCTAGTAGAGGTGGTAGACAGGTGTGAAAGTTAAGACAGCTTCTGTGATTTCAGTGCAGAAGACAAAGCATGGTCTCGATCTTACCACTGATAACACAAAACCTCTCCAGTAAACCGTCGCTACCCTCCTCATCGCTGGAAACACATCACAAGGTTATAATAAGCCGCGGTAAGCTGTAGGACGGAGGTAATTCCCCAGTGGGACTACTCAATTCGGACGGGAAATACCGTCGTGTTTTACTTCCGTCTTTGCTGCCTTTTCAGTTCAATCACCCTATTTAGTGATTTTTGTGTAGGATCGTTATAACTATCATCCGCCTGGAGATTGCAATTCACGAAGAAATAGAAACAGTAACAGTCAACCATTCTGGTATGTCGAATGAGAGTTTTCGCGCGCCTGCAACCTTATAACTAAACCCAATCTAGACCATATACCAAATTATTAGCAATATAGTTGGTTATAGAAAAATCGTAGTAAATTCTGTCGTGTATCATTAGCTTTTCTCTACATTTGGCACCACTGGGAGCAACAAAATATGTCACTGTCTGCGAGCAAGCGCACCTGCCGCCCTCTCCCCGCTAACCTTGTTTAGATAACTGCTTTTATTTACACCGATACTTATGAATTATGCCAGTATTGGCAATGAAAAATGGTAATGACTTCTTGATTAAATTGAACTTGAATTTTTTAGATTAACATTAATATAAACTCACGCCTATATCCCCGAAGGGGTAGGCAGAGGTACTAGCACCCACTGACATTATACCAGTTTATGTTTTAGGTCCCAATGTAATAGGTAGCAAGCCTATTGCTATTAACTGGGAACTTAAATAATACCTGCGATAAATACACACATAGCTTCGAAAATCATCGAAAAGTCATTGGTGTGTGCCATGGTAAAGCCTGGGATCGAACCCGAGACCTCGTCTCAGCAGTCCATTACCCATACCACTAGGCTACCGCGGCTACTACGGATTTTTTTTACGATACAAGATAATAAATATTTTGTATAGCTCAGCAAAAAAGTTAGCTCTATTCTTACTATTGTTTGATATGAGTTTACTCAAATACGGTACTGTCTTCATTTGAAGTAAGTTTAATATTATTATTACCAGGGTTACCTTATTAGCAACAGTACATTTTTTTATCTAGGATACGTCAATTTAACTCCACCTGACCTGATGGTAATCTGAAGTCAAAATCTCACTAAAAATGTCACCATCGGCCTAATCAGATCCTTTTTTATGCCCCGTTTAAAGGACCTGGGACGGGTCCTTTAAGCAGGGTTTGTAGGAAAAAGAAAATAGGACATGATAGTCAGTTACACTTTTAACTACGGTCCTAGATTCCAACTACTCACAAAGTTACAATACAACTTGATATTGAATGGTTCTGCCTTAGGAAATACTTCATATTGATGTACGTAAAATGTGACATATTCTAAGAATTGTTTTACAAATTCAGGCTTCGAAGGCAAGTGACAAGTAAACCCTTTCAAAAAATAAAAATGTAATATTATATTATTGATTTTAAGGGAACTTTTTTCCACGTAAGTCTCTAAAATAGCATACCATTTTAAAATTGGAGAAGTGAATTTCTAGACGGGACTTCAAAGGCAACCTGTCTCTTACGGGAGAATGGTCTAACCACTTGAGCTACAATACCCCGTCTAAAGAATTCGAAATTCTTCTTCTCGTCTCCTTTGCGTTGGAGCCATCTACCGACAATTCTGCAAACTATCTAAAACAATAAGCGATTTCTCAATCATTTCTTAACATTGTTTATAAAACTAATTGAAAACGCTTCGAAACGAACATTAATGCTTCGAAGTTTCATTAAATAGCATAATATCATGATTTTACTAGCAAATTATGAATTTTTACGACGCTTTCAAATAATTGTCATCATCCAATATGGTGGTAGGAATAAAACCTAATGAATAACTAAACCTCCACCTCCCATACCTTTCTTTCGAGAATTAGATTCGAGATTCGAGAACTACCAGATTACATTTTAACAGAGATATAAATCCGGAAATATAATAATTTTAGTTGATCATGAACAATGTTATATATTATGTTATAACCTGTACTAGGCAGTAATAAATAAAATATTATTATATGATAGATATTCTATTACTATTGTTTAAAATTTTCTCATATTAGTGGCACTTATCCAAATTAGGTATGGTTATATTTTAATTATGAATAATTAGTTTCGAGAAGAAATCAATGCAATAATATAATGAAATACACATTTGGCATTGCACATGTACATTTGTACATCCATGTAGTGGACATCCGGCAACCGTTCTAATGTGCGATGACCTTAAAAATTAGAGTTAAAAGCATTTTGCAGAGCCAAAACTGAGTGATTCGTATGTTGAGGTGTAGAGTAGAGTAGTGAGATACAAACTGTATCAACCTGGGTGATATTTTTGCTCGCCTTCGTCTAGTCGCTCACTCCATTCAGATAAAAGGGCTCGTGTTCCTGTTAGTGTGGTTCACTCTAGCATATACCATCGTGCAATTCCTATAAACGAACCCAACTCGTGTCTGTGAACAATGGTGAGGTTTTATTAAATGTGAATGTGATTTAGTGAAGTGTTATAGTGTATTTTTTAGTTGATAATTTTCAGTTAAACATGGTTTACTGGATATTTTTGTTAATGTATAATTTTTGTTGGTGTTCACAGGAGGAACTTGACAAGGAACAGATTGCCAGTGAGTATAATTTATAAATAAATTATTACTTATTTTATACATGCATTTATCCAGGATGTAGCCTCCCCTTATAGGGAGGAGACATAACGTATTTCTTTTTTATATTGTTGATTATTCATTTTTATCATTATTCAGTTCTATTCATCACATTAATAGATCTCCAATACTTTTTGCGTGCGATGATAATCCAAGGTTCGATAGGTACCCGATTCAAGAAAATTGTTTTTACATTTTTTTAGCTAGCAGTAGGGGCAAACATGTCTGTTAGTAATGACCAATTGACCCTCTAGTAGGTACACGCCAAATATGGGTGTTTTTTTTAAATCCACTCAAAATATGATTTTATAATATATAATCGTCTTTTATAATCCTATCTTTCTAAGCTTTACGTTGTTTAAATGAGGTAAATTTATTTCCAGTCTTAAAGAAGGCTTTCGAGGCGTTCGACCAGGAGAAGAAAGGATGTATTGGCACAGTGATGGTTGGCACCATCCTTGGTATGTTGGGCCACCAAGTCAGCGATGACACACTCAAAGAAATCATCAATGAGGTTGATGAAGATGGTGAGTATTTTGAAGGATTTTATGTTGTGAAATCCACCAGCCAATGAAAAATTCAAATGCGAGCGACTGTCGTAGTGTATACAATAAGAAGAGAAAAAGTATTGTTGGAAAAAGATCCAGTTTTGGAGCAAAGGTAGACATATATTTTTTTTTAAATTTAGGACACGTTAATTTAACGACCTCGCCTGATGGTAAGTGGAAGGCAAAGTCTTAGGAAAGAGAGCCACATCGTACAGTGTCACAACGGTGGCGCTCAACTTGACGGCCTCATCAGATGCTTTTACCCGCACCGCTTAAAGGACCCGGGATTTATGAAAATAAAAAATGGATTGCATGCAGAGGATTTGGCAAATAGAATGATATCTAACAGGAATGTATGGAGGAGAATGGTATTTGTACTGAACATAAGTCAATTGGGACTAGGGCAGGTAGATGATAATGATAATGTTGTCGGTTCCATATTTTAATCTTTACTTCTAACGGAATCCAGGAATTATTTTATTAAATTTGCGGAATAATGTACACTTTGCGTATTTCGGATTATAATGAAGTCTAACTGGAGAGAGTTGGTTGAAGAATTAATCTTAGAATGGGGTAGATGACCACGGGCTCCAAAGTAAAAACTTTGTACGAAACTATGAATAATGATGATGTTGTGTAGATAACTAATAAGTCCAAAATATACATTTTTTGCTACATTACCTAGTGATTCAATGTCAATTTATACAAAAGTTGGATCAAATGACCAGAATTAAATGGTCAATAAATTGTGTCTACTTGAACACCATGGAACGTTAATTGCAATAATTTGAAATTCAAATAGTACTCGTACCATAAAAGATAACAATGTCATTATGAAACTGAACTAGATTGTCGCTACAAAAAATTAAGAATACACTATTTAGAGATACAGATGTCAAATTGTACCAAAGTTGAATCACTAAATTACGAAACAGCCGAATTCATAATGATCAATAAATTATGTTTATTTAACCATTTAGCGTTCCATTTACGATTCATTGTGGTACAGTTAAGAATTAGAATGTCAATTAATGGTAACTCATTTATTTGGTCTTAAACTCTGATATTTTTCGCATTTTACAACATTTTTTCTTATAAACGTTACATTAGTAAACCATAGTTCTATATTATTGCTATAATTTACATATAATTTGCCATTTATTAATAAAATTATAACTTTAACTGTGTAAATAAGTACAATATAAATTATCAATATTATTTATTTTCTCTATCATTATGAAAGTAGGTACAAATATGTTTCCTGGATCTAAAATTTTGATGAACATAATAATTATTGTCTTTCCAAGAAACCTTGTCTTTGAAGTTTATTTCTAACTAAAGGAAAATAGACAGTTTCAACAAAGCCTGTTATGACTAATGATATTTGAAATGCGTAGCCCACTTCCATCGTCAGTTTTTAGTAAATATTATATGAGTATTGGTGCTATTAAGCTTGGTATGCTATTACTAAACGCTGTTATTTTAATATTAGAAACATATGCATGATGATATTATTACTTGCAGGCTCTGGTGAGCTGGAGTTCGAAGAGTTCGTAACCCTCGCCTCCAGGTTCATGGTGGAAGAGGACACAGAAGCTATGCAACAAGAACTCAAAGAAGCATTCCGGTTATACGACAAAGAAGGTACAACTAAATATTTTTCAGAAGTTAATGGAATAAGAATCACCCTCCGAGCTTGAACGCGACGATGTCGAAACAGTTTAAACACTAAATTACGAAAGTTTCTTAGAATATATACTCGTATTTCAATATAGTATATTCAAGTCAGATAGAGTACTGTCTATCGACTTCCAGAACCAACTGGCGATCTCAAACAATTGAATATTGAATTGACACGAATGTGCGGTTATTTATCCACGAGCAGAGTGCTAGCAGAATTTAAAGTGCCACGCTCAGCAGATCACGAAATTCAAATACTTTTTATCCTAGTTTCCAAAAGCCCGTTTTTCTTATTCTATAGTAGACTAGATGACCCGCGCAACTTCGTCTGCGTCACCCCGTTATTGCAATATTTTTCATTCCTGCTCCGCACCTGTTGGTTGAAGCATGATGTTATATACATAATATAAACCTTCCTCTTTAACTATTCTATCTAATAAAAAAACACACATCAAAATCCGTTGCGTAGTTTAAAAGATTTAAGACAGAAAACGCGACTTTGTTTTATACTATGTAGTGATGATACATGAAGAGGCTCGTGATGCCTAGGTGAAGTCAAATTGACCTGCAATAAAAAAAAAGGTGCAGGCCTCGAATAGGACTGCAAAAGATCATTATTAATGAAGGGGCTTCAGGCTAAGAGATAACCGTTTGGTTACACCTATGTAGTTGCCACTTCAGTAGTCATTTTAAACATGAAATTCCCTTTTTAAAAAATCTTAAGTATTTTTATAACCTGCACTTTTGGTTCGATTATGAAGTTAGAACCCTCGCCAGTATTTCATGTTTAATTATAATGTAGCAGACCATTAAGGTAATTATGGAGGCTTATTTGGTATTAGTAGGGCGAGATAACGATCGCAACCTGTTGACTTATACTGATTGAATTCTGAATATCGATCGCAACTGCGGTACACAGCAAATGTGATAATTCTCTTGATTATTGAGTCCATTAAGTACAAAAAATTCCAACCTGTAGATATATTCAAAATAGGGCGGATTTTTTAAACCACCTAAAGGGAAAGTCGATTTTTAAGATTTACCCTAACGATTGATACCATAAGTACAGGATGATATGCTTTTGAAGAAAGAAAGAAGGAAAGAAAAAATATTTTTAATTGGGATCTCACATGCATATATTACGATGAAAAAAAGGACAAAAAATATAAACATAATATCGACAAAAAATAACAATATAAATGTAAATATAAATAAAGTACACTAATGCAGCTACTTTACTTTAACCGGTTCCAGTACCGTTGAATAAAATTGAACTTAAGTCCAAGAAGGATGTATTTATAGCAGGAATATCTTTAATTATGTCTGATAAAATTAATTTGTCGATAATAAAACGTCATCGTCGCCATCCATACATTTAGGGCTTACGTGCACTAGTGACTTTTGGTCACCGTGACTGTATAATTTAGTTGCACGCGGTTGGTGACAACTAAACCACGGTCAATCAAATTTTACAGTCACGGTGACAATAAGACACTTATGTGCGCAAACCTATAGACAAAATTATCAGATCGTCACATTACTTTTGTCTACCTTATTCTAAAGACTATTTTAAAGTTTGGCAGGGACTTATAAGTTTTGGCAATGTGTTATATTACTTTACTTGCACAACATAATTTATTATGACACTGACAGTTTAATGGTTGTCTAATTAGTCAGACTAATAGTCTTTCAATAACGGGTGACTAATTTAGCGATCATTTATATTTATTGTTAGCTGTTCTTGTTTGATCTATCTGTCTTTGGTACTAGCTATTTAAAAACATAGATAATAAAGTTTCAAAAAAATGTTCATTATGGTATATCTACGGGGGAAATGTATGAAATGGTCCAGACATGTAGGGTACATTTTAGGTATATTTACCGGTGGATATCTTGAACCGAGGCGTCACTAAAATGTGCTAGTAGTACATATGATTGTCATCGTTTATGTTAGAAATAACAAGTAATACACTAATCTGACATCTATACGACAGAGATATTGTATCTGATTTGCGGTTGCGCGCCAGCTGAGTCAATTACCGCATGAATACACTCATAACATAACCCAAGAAACTAGCGTCTGGTAGGTAATATACCTACCTAGAATTACATTAGTAAGACAACATCTCAATATTATTTCTCTTAGCCGTCATCTCATACTTGGTTTTTGAAGCAACCCACACGGGAACATAGTCTAAAGAGAATTCCTCATTAGGTACTAATTCGCTACAATAATTATACCTAAATTACATGTTAAACTATCGAAAATTAAGACTTTAACAGTCAAAAACCCATAAAAAGTTCTTATGTGTTTTAACACTTTAACGACAGTGCTTTCATTTTGAAGCTACAAAAAAGTTTTGATTACCAGTTTAATGGGTTAACTTTGAATTCCTCAATTTGTTATGTTCCTTATGTACCTGTAGGCACCCCTATATCATAACTGTTTCAGTTTGTTAGGTAACATTTATTGAGTTTTCTTCCATTACTTACAGCAATTAAGGGTTTGGTACGTCAATTGTCGATGCGTTAACAGGTTAACTAATACCTAGGTAGCTAGTCGAAACGCAATTTTAATTTTTAATAAAAATAATGAATCATGATAATGGTTTTTACAACAGCATCAAAGAAGCATTGAGAATACCGGGAAAGTAAAAAATGGTGAAGATTTAGGTGTAGTGGAATATAAACTTATTTACGATTTATTATTTCTGTATCTCTACGAACAATTGTAAGAACACGGAGTCAAAGTTTATACTTGTATGAGTATGAAGGGTACAGGATGTGTACTCATAAAGAGCTCAACGTAATTATATAGAAGATAGCCCCCGAAATAACTTTTTACGACGGTGACCATTTCACTGCTATCATTTCAGTTACGCCGTAGGGTTATTTTGTTATTTTGGCATTAACGTAACAAGCTTCATATGGTATACTGCCAATGGTACCGTCCTCTTAAATTTCCCTTACAGGAGATGATGTTATCGTTGAAGTGCGCATGCCAGAAGCAATTCTTATAATATATTTTTCTAATGAGCACACTACAGTGCCCCATATGGGGCAATATCTTTAATTATTGGGTTGCTAACAGCACAGTTATCGTCTTAGTTTTGATTCCAGTCAACTCAGACTTTCTCCTTGAAGTCTGGAGTTCAGTTTTTAATAGTTAGGTACTCCTTCACTTCGCATATTCTTGGGACTTGCAGATGCGCGAATTCCTCTTCTAATACTTATGCGAACTCCACATAACTATAGTGTGACGCACTTCTGCGTAAGTAACCTGCTTGTGTCATTTTCAAAGCTTCAGCTGACACACAATACACTGTCACCGGTAACTTCTTCATGAATTTTCCCTTAAGAAGATAATGTAGCCATTGCTTAACAGGCAATTAACAAAAATCGTTAGGATGGAAGAACCATCACGAATCAGTCAACGAAATGAATAAGTACCGTACAAATTTATGATTATTTATATTCCAAAAATGTTGCCTCTAAATAATGTTTCTTTTAACCTGTCATACAAAATTCAACGAGGTCGGAATCTACCCGAGGTTAAAGCTTCCGTGATATGCTATAAATATGAAATTAACCACGGACTCCAAATATAATACCTACTATCGCTCAGTACACGGATTGGAACAACTGTTCTACTTTATTACCAGTAGATAAAGGTCAAAATTGCAAACCATGACCATGTTTTTCAGCTTGCCAATTTAAGCCGTAAGCTTTTAAATCCCAGATGTTCCTAGTTTGTATCATCGATATTGCATTCTATTTTTCTATGAATATTTTACTGGGATTTGGTTTTCCAGCTGCTTTTGTAACTGTATGATTTGTTTTATTCAAAAATTTACAAATACAGAGGCAAAAAGTCCTCGTAAATGTTTAAAACATCTAATTCTAACGTTGTCGCGTCGGAAAACCTCTTAATGGAAGGAATCGGCTCATTACCTATGAGTCGGGGGTTTTAAAATTTTAAATAGTATTTTTATTTTATACTTTTCATATTGATCTACTAGTCAAACCCTTCCATTTGATACGCATATCGAGGGATTAATAAAATATATACTGGCCATCTTGTGGTGGTGGCCATCTTGAAATTTTAATTTGTCATGGTGTATAGTCACGGAGGACCGAATAATGATTCTCCATGTGTATAGTATTCTACTAGTCCAATACTAATAAAACCCTTTCATTTGTTACCCATATTGAGGGAATTTTGGAAAAATATGTAGGCGGCTATTTTGTATTGACGTTTATTGAACATAATGTAGCTTCTTAGCTTCGGTCTCGACTAATTCACCTTTTAAAAAATAACTTTTTCAAAATCAAGGATTCAAATGCCGGCCACAAACTACCCCTAACAAACCAGGCTCTTTCTGTGGATTCCATTTGTTTGTATGTCAATTTGACGCTAACAATATATTAATTTTATGTTTTCAGGTAACGGTTACATCACGACAGGCGTATTAAGAGAAATCCTGAGAGAACTAGATGATAAGATAAGCGCCGAAGAGCTGGACATGATGATTGAGGAAATTGATTCTGACGGCTCAGGGACCGTTGACTTTGATGGTACGTACCTACTATAACATTCATCGTCATCAACATGCGAGATGCCCGTTTTCATCTATACAAGACGTAGATAAGGCACAGGCAGGATTTAAGTGATCATTCAAATTACCAATGAGTGCGAACATGAAACTTTGAGTGCAAAAATAAAGTTCTATGAGTGCCAGACTGAATTTTCGGCAACTTTAGATGCCGAAGTTTCGGTTCGTTGGATGTCTGTGTCCAGTAGTGGACATAGGCCTTCCCCAATATTAGCCTGTACCAACCTATTTGGTCACCCGAAAACAGTAGGCCAAACCCGATTTTATTTTGAATTTTCCATCTATGAGAAAGAAAATTCGAGTTCTTCTTTTTCTGTCGAATCGACGGCATTTTTGAGTTGCCATTGTGGTGTAGTACGTAATTTGTTTCACGGCAGCGTCGCTACTCACAGAGAGGGCCCGAGCATAGTTTTCACTCTTCGGGAAGGCTTACTACGTCTCCTCTATATGTCCTCTCTCTCAAAGTGATATAACTAAAATAATTTAAACGTGTTTTTTTTTAAACTTTTACCATTTTACATGTCAAAATTAATCATGACATGGAATGTACGTAAACACATACTTACAGGAGGTGTATAGAATAAATCAATGCACAAATATTTAGCTTTATTCCTCGCAGTTAACGTTAGTAAATTTAATGTTGTATTGTCTTTATCATTTTATGAAAGATTGAAAAGTTTAGTCGATCAATAAATTAGAACTATTTAAACCACTTTTGTTGTTAACTATACGCTGCACGATAAACCGTATATTTAATGTAATTAATTATAAATGTCTAAACTTAAACCCAGTTAGCTTTAGAATCAAAATATATTAGTTGTGCACATGCCGACGACAGACTCGGCGCTAATTATAGTTCAGTACTACCGGTGTATTCTCGTTGCAAAGTACTACTTAGCTAGTCTAATACAACTTCATTAAATATTGGTTAATATGTTGGCAAAATTAATATCCCACAGCTGTGTATTATATATTAAGCGAGGATTCTACCAATGAAATCAGACTAACTATTCATTCTGCAATCACGCTAGGGAATTACTTTAATTTGGTTTATGATTACGTGATTTACATTATGCTAATATCATACATGTGAATATTTGTGGATTGTATGAATGTTTGGAAGTATTTTTCAGATAATTTGATTTCACCTCACCTGATGCTGCAGCTAAATGTAAAGTCTTAAGGGTCACTATTACAAACAAGTACAGTGTTACAATAGTGGCGCTCAGTTTGACGGCCTCATGGATGCTTTTTCACGCCCTACTTATACGACCGGGATTATAGGAAGGAAGGAAACAACAAATCGTGTACTAAACAAACAAACAAAAAATCTAAAAGTATGAGTCTAGAATGACATGTTCATTAATAATAAACTATTTCATAATCATCAGGATATTTACTGTATGGGTTTATCCGATATTTCGGTGCTGTTACAAGGTCCATGATCACGATTAATTGTTATTAAGATAGCTCAGCTAGTTCTTATTGAGCCTACCATTTCATTCTACCCTTACTCTCGTCTTTTACGAGTATCGTTGATTCTTATAAAGTTTGATTGAAATAAATATTATTTAAGGCTGGCTCCGCTAGCTAGATATATAACAAACATAGGCCACGGTGACGACTTTTCATCAGGTCGGGTTTTCCAGGTTTCAAAAATTAAACGTGGATTTTGCCCTTATTTGTTCGATATTTAGGTAAACACATGCAGACGCTTGAAATTATTCACAGAACATTTAGTAGTAAATATTATTATAGTCACTTCACCGCGGACCGTGGACCGCAGACCGCGGTAACCTAGTGGTATGGGTAATGGACTTCTGAGACGAGGTCTCGGGTTCGATCCCAGGTTTACCATGGCACACACCAATGACTGCGATGCTTTTCGAAGTTATGTGTGTATTTATCGCAGGTTTATAAGTGCCCGGTTAATGGCAATAGACTCGCCACCCATTACATTGGGACCTAAATATAAACTGGCGAAATGTGGGTGCTAGCGCCTCTGCCTACCCCTTCGGGGATATAGGCGTGATATTATAAAAAAAATTAAAAATAGTCACTTCAAAATAAAGTATTGAAATTAAAATAAACGGAATAAAGAGGTTTATTAATATTTTTTATTTATTTGCAGAATTTATGGAAGTCATGACGGGCGGTGATGACTAAGCGACTGATTACCACCTAAGTGGTTTGCAGAACTTCAATATTCGACATGAGTCCAAAATTACATGACATGTCTCCAATTCTAACATAATATAAAACTATGTGAACCTATAATATCTCCATTTAAAATATGCTAAGTTACGTATACAATAAAAACATTTTGTTATAAAAATATTAATTATTGTTTTACCAAAGTATATAATAATATATGCAAAGTGTTCCATATACGAACCGCCCTGCATCTACAATACTATGGTAAAGCCATTTGTTGTCCGTGGTCCTACTACTAGTAGGACCACGAACCATTCTTTAGGCCCTGTGACAAAAACAACATTATTTTGTATGGACAATGGTCCTACTAAACTGTGGTAGGACCGCGAGTATTTTTTTATTGTCTGTAGTAATTTTGGATTCGTTCCTGAGGGACGAATTCGTTAATTCTGGAGGGACACGAATGAACACAGTAGGTACCGTTCCTAGACAAGATGTTTTACATAGTTTGACCCAACTGGTTCGACGCAAATGAGGTGCACCCGCTGCAATCTATATAAAGTACGAATACCTACTATGAAGCCATTCTAGACATGAAAATCGTATTTCACGCAGAGATAAACCTATGTTTTATACAAAAGATCTGGTGCGCTGCTTCGGTGTAAAATATTATTATCGTCTCACCTTATTCAGCAATCTGAATCTACGCGATACTGTTACAATGACACAGCTACTCATTCGCCACCGGTCTGTGCCTCTAGCACGAACCATTTGCGAAAAAGTATACGTATTTACGTTAGGATGACGTCACTATCGACTTCTTCTTTCAGCAATCTAGTCTTACGCGATACTGTTTCAATGACACTTTCGATGTACTTTTTGTTGTTTAGTTTTTTGTTGCTGCTTACTGAGCTGAGGACCTATTATTGCTCTCTCCCTGTCTCCCTACTCCTCCCCACCCCCATAGGTATGTTTTTGCTCTTTTCTTAGCCATCTTAGTGCAAGGAAGGAAATATATATAAGAAATATATATAAAATGCATATTATATATTCATTAAGTAGGTGTACCTACCTAAATACAGGGATATTTATTTATCTACCTATTCTTACAAAAAAGAATTGCCGACATCTAAACGAACGCGCATAACTTCCGGTTTTCGAATGCCTCGTGACTTCGTGGCTTAGCGGTCAGAGCGTTCCCCTTACAAAGACAAGACCGCGGGTTCGACTCCTGTCGAAGCATTAATATTTTTCCGATCTAAATATGATTTGAACAGTCAACATACTAATTTCTTAGAAAAAAAATTATTTCATTGATTTTTATTGAGTTCGTTATCATCAAGAAATGCTACTTACAAAAAAATATATAATCTTAGATTCACAATTATTCCATGCAGGAACCGCGGCAAACTTTTAGTTTAAAATAATGTTTTACTTAGTTTTCTGTCAGGTATACTGTAACCCTCTTTTAAAACTTGCTTCTAATTTACTAGTGAAAGTCTACACGGTTGTGTACTCAACAGTACAACAGTTTCTAAAGCAACAGTAAACACATTTGCAGCGCAGCAAATTGCCACCTAAAAGAAACTCAGTACCCCTTTTAAGAAAATTTATCTATCTATACCTACTATTTAATAATAAAAAGGTTGTGTCGTACATTTGAGACACAGACGCTAATGAACATAAAAAAGATTTGTATATGGCTCCACCAAGACTGACGTGGGTTAAGACAACCACAACTGCTGATCCATGGACGAGGCTCTGGCACAGCCATTTCTTTCGGAGTTGGGCGGCCGAAAGGCAGTTATTTAATCTAAATCCATTTAAACAAATAAATACTTTAGGAAATTCTACACAACACTAAATAGATCGATAGCAAGCATAGCCTCTTGAGTACCTGCCAAATTTTTTGATATGTGCTTTTCCTGTACTAGGCTAGGTGCTATTCGCTAAGGAGCTATTGGTCTGGGTGCTCTAAGTGGACTACACCAATTGATATCTTCACAAACTTTCTTATTTGTGATATTAAGTAGTAGGATTTGGGTCCAGAGCGTATCGTACGAATCTCCTCTATATCTCATCATTCTCTGAGCCTATTCCCAGCTTTGTTGGGGTCGGCATTCTAGTCTAACTAAGATGCCACCGCTGAACTGATATTTTCCGAGAAGCGATTGCCATCGGACCTCCACAACCAAATTGGCGATATCGAAGTACTGTAGTTAGGCTAGTCGGACTTTTGTGGGCGCCAACTACCCGTAGCCACTGCCATAGATGTTTGTATGGCAACCGAGACCAACGGCTTAACGTGCTCTCCAAGGTACGATTAGACTAGTGTAAATAGCCATAGTCATTCACTGAGCAGGGATCTGCGTAGTAGTCGCGTTCACTGCCGCCACGCCACAGTATTTACTCTATATCTGTCTTTGGTTATTCCATGGAATTATTGAGAATAAATTCCCCTTTTGATGCTGCATCCTATATAACCCTCTTTAATATTTTAAATCACCCGTACGTGAAACAGGAGTAACATAAGCTTCCATAATTTAAGCTTATGGCAACATTGCTTCGCTTAAACCACTTTTGTTGTGATTAATATTTTCTTTCAGGGAATAGAAAGATGAATATCAAACAATTGAGTACCTTGTTATTTTTGTATAAAATAAGTTAAATTTATTTGTTCATTATTATTTTTTATGTGTTTATTTCACGGCCAATGAAATCCTAAACAAAAAAGGTATCTTAAATCAATGTTCACATCAAATAGTTACCCTGTAAGGGTTTAATCGCAAAGGTGGCCACAATGTTGGCAATGATCATCCTTGCCCCAGGAACGAGCTGAAGCAGAAATAAAGTAATTCTGGGCAAATACGCATGTCAACAGCGATAATAATGTACTGTCAACAAATACTGAGAGGATTATTTTACATAAATAGATAGTATTTTATATCACGATATACATTACCTTCTATTTTTAATATTTCAGAGAATATTTTCATAGCTAACCCGTAATGGATTAGTAAGTAAACCTTTGTTTCGTTTATTTACGAATCCCTTGGTAACTGCTTCTAATTATGTTCCTTAGAAACGGCACAGGTGCTTCGTTTCCACGATAATCATCAAAGCAATTATGACAAGTTTGCAAATAGACGCAGTTAGCTACGAATATTACGGATGTACGTACCTGGAATGTCGCTTTTCAGTAGTGAAACAATATTAATGATTCTAGAAGCCGCCAGTACTAGGGAGATAATTTTCGTGGAATCTTCACACATGTTATAAAGCTGAAGAGTTTGGTTGACCGCGCTAATCTGTTTCGATTTGACTATTGTGACTACTGTGTAGTAGTAGTACAACTGTGATGTTAATAATGGTCTATAGGATAACGATTTTGCTTTGTATAATTGTTGATATAACTATGGAAGCTTGTAATTGGCGTATACTAAACTAAATGTTGTGTATATATGAATGTAGCTGTAAGCTCCCCAAATAAAATAAAACAAAATAAAATAAAAATAAAAAATAGCTTTCCTCAATAAATTTTCTAGGTATCTAATACTGTAAAAATTTTCAAATCGAAACAGATTAGCGCGGTCAACCAAACTCTTCAGCTTTATAACATGTGTTATATTATGGTCAATAAGGTCAATAAAACGGCAATCAACTGCGGTAAATTGATTTATAAAATAGTGAATTACACGCTTAAGAGGTTGATACAATATGATGATGTTACAATATGTAATGTGCTGATCGATTTGATTTTTTGAAACCTACTGTATGGACACTTGAAAAACCATCAGTAATAATATTGTGAATGCAGTGACTGCCTTAAAAGCTTAAACGTCATGCAGGGAATAATGTTTTGTATTTAGTGATAAGCTTTTTGTATGTATTAACCAATGACTGTCCTATTAAGTTTAATAAATAAATAAAAATAGATACTTACAGGGTTTCGAAATAAGACACGGACGATACCGGGGCGTATCATCTAGTTCTATATAAGCGTACTTAAAGATAGTTAATGTACCAATGCACATAGGTACTAAACACCATAATTTAGACATAATACACATATATAAATATGGTACTACCATGGATTTTCATTCAGATATAACGCCCGGGGACGATGACGGCTTTATGTGCTCTCCGGGGTAAGGAGAGTTCTCCAAGTCATAAGAATGGTCACTCATTGTAAGTATACCGGTGTTTACTAGGAGAAAACTTCGAGTTAAGCTCGACTTTGTATACTATATCTCATTATTATCATTGTATTTTTTTTATGTGTACCATAAAAAGAAAAATGGAACCACCCCTGGGACACTATATATTGGTATAAAACAAAATTACTATTTGGATTTTTTCATTATTATTTATATACCGTTTAAGTAGCGTTATCCGCTCTGCATCGTATTAGTAAAGCTAAATAAAGCAAAAATTTCATTAAAAGAACCAACAGAACATCCCGCATCATGGCGCCTTTTACTTCATGCAATCCAAGAATTATGGTATCATTCCGTAGCCGACGACATACGACAACTACAGATGGGTGCAACAGACGGTGTGTATTTACGTCGTATTGACATCGACTTACTCAACAACATACGATAACTGGAGACGCGAGGTGTCGTTGCGTCGTATCGATACATCGACTATTACTCGTGTCTGCAGTTGTCGTATGTCGTCGGCTGCGAAATCGTACCTTTAATATCTCCCGCGCATATCGGCATAAACGCAAAATTATGTTATGAAATAAACAACGAACAGAAGAAAATAAAGAAAATAAAACAGTCTGTACCAATTAGTTTTATAACAAAACCAATGAACAGTGAAGATACCAGATACCAATTACTACGTTGTAGTACTATTCTCTCAATCTATTACCACTACTATCAGTTTCTGATATTTCCTTGTCTCCTTAAAGTTGGAACACCGGTACCGGATATTGCGTTACAGCTACGTAGCACCAGCATCCGGTCCCATGAACACCCATTACCGTTCTAGTGTGCAAATGACTTCGTCCGTCAGATATAAGGTGAGTCAATAGTATTATTAGTTCGTGGAATATGTTTCGTCGACGTTTCAAGAATTAATGGAATACGTAATTATTAATGATCAATTATCAATGATGATTGATCGTCGATGGTTATAATTAATTTCAAATTTGGAATCTATGAAGTTGTGTCAGATCGTGACGAGCTTAACTATAAGTTGAGTTCTCTTCCAGCATATCTGAGAGTGCACAGTGGAATTTCAATGTAAAGAGAGGCAAAGAGAGTTAGTACTTTTTATGTTCTAGCCTATTACAATGGACATGGAAATATACTTACTGATAGTTCATATACTTATTTGACGTCCATATACTAGCAAATAAGCACTTATAGTTAAAGAACTCCGAAGCTTCGAACTCCGTCTAATACCTACTATATCGATATTATTAAACTTATCACTTGCTTTTATGAAATTATGTGGCTATTTTAATCTTTTCAAACCAAATTAAAATTGAAAAAGCAAGTAAAAACTTGTATATATTATATCATTTTTAAACAGTGTAGGTATTGTTTAAAAATGATTGAAAAATCGTTCATTGTTTCACAAAGTTCGTAGAATTGTCGGTGGATAGTTCCAAGGGGGGGACCGTTTGACGTAATGTAGACGGGTACGGGTACTCTCTATTAGACTGGTCGCGGGTTCAAGTCCCATTTAGACATTCACTTTTTTCTATTTTGAAAAGATTACTACTTTATTTATTCAGTCAGAATAAATATTGTCCTTATCTTGCACTGTAAAGGTTGTGTAAATTACCTTAATTCAAAATTGGAAGCTAGGCTCTACTGTGTTGCTTCATGATACAACCCTCCACTGCGTTCCCACAAAGTGGCGTGCACCCTCTCCCTACAAACTCTTAATTAGGTGACGTCAGAGTAAACACGAAAAGCACCCTTTTGACTGGCTGTAATAACGCCGATGGAGGACAAACGTAGGTAAACGTGTTCATAGCGCTAGCATTCAAATTGGTTGGAAAATTCAGACTATACAAAATTCCTAAAATTAAGCAAGCCGTTATAGTGAGATTATGTATAAATGTTGATCATTCTGATAATAGAGGTTCGGCCAATTTTTATACAACTTAGGTGCTTGCGACCTCCAAGTTGCATAAAATAAAACATTCATAGTTCATTAATACTTTCCATCAAGCGGGCCGTGTGCTCGTCTGATACCTGAGTGGCATAATACAATAATCGAAAAAATACTCGCATTAGACGGTGCTTGCCCGAGCGTGAGGGATATGTCAGAGGCATCCTCACATCGGTAACTGATGGCCCAAGATGGCTGTGCGTTTTTAGTCGGTTCGAATCCGTCATAATCAGGACTCGTACACCGTTCCCAAGTCGTACAGACCTATTGGTCTACTGCCCGTCTTGGGGAAGGTGTACGAGAGGATGCTGGTGGCCCGGCTCAACTTCTATCTATTGCCGAGGATTAGCCCCCGCCAGTATGGCTTTATGCCACAGAAAGGCACCGAAGACGCCCTCTATGACCTTATAAGTCACATAAGGGCTAAACTTGATGAAAAAAGAATAGTCCTTATGGTGTCACTGGACATAGAGGGCGCCTTCGATAGCGCATGGTGGCCAGCCATCAAAGTGAGACTGGCGGAGGAAAAGTGTCCGGCGAATTTGAGGCGGGTCATCAGTAGCTACCTTAGCGACAGGGAGGTAAGGGTTAGGTATGCGGGCGAGGAGTGCAGACGCTCCACGGAGAAGGGGTGCGTCCAGGGCTCCATTGGCGGACCCTTACTGTGGAACTTATTGTTGGATCCCTTGCTGCATCAGTTAGTGAGTAGGTCAGTGCACGTTCAGGCTTTCGCGGACGACGTGGTGCTGGTGTTCGATGGGGACACCGCCCTGGAGATTGAGAGACAAGCCAATGCCTCTCTCGAGCATGTGCGGGAATGGGGCATCCGAACAAAGCTGAAATTCGCACCGCACAAAACTTGTGCGATGGTAATCACGCGGAAGCTGAAGTACGATGCCCCACGCCTCAGCATGGGCGGGATAGACATTGGATTGTCTGAACAAATCAAAATCCTGGGACTCACCATTGACCACCAACTCATCTTCAACACACACGTCTCAAACGTATGCAAGAAAGCGATCGCGATATACCACAAACTAGCGAGGATGGCCCGGATCAGCTGGGGACTTCATCCCGAGGTGATCCGGACCATCTATACCGCGGCTGTGGAGCCGACGGTGCTGTACGCGGCAGCCAGTTGGGGCGCGGCGGTGGACAAACTTGGGATACGGAAGCAGTTGAACGTGGTGCAGCGCGGATTCGCTCAAAAACTGTGTAAAAGCTACCGGACGGTCTCCCTGCACTCGGGTCTGATCCTGGCTGGAATGCTCCCTCTGGACCTCAGAGTTCGCGAGGTGGCCTCGTTATACGAGGCCAAGAGAGGAGTGTTCCAGTCATGGTTGGGAGACAGGGAGATCGAACGGATGGCTCCGGCCATTAAAGCACCTCACCCCGCGGAGCATATGAACCTGGAGTTCACCAGTCTGGTAGACGAGGATCAATATCAGCGCACCAACAGCATTGAGGTGCGCATCTTCACGGACGGGAGCAAGATTGAGGGTCGTGTCGGCGCCGCGTTATCCATTTGGCATAACGGGGCCGAAACTAAGACCCTCAAACTTGCTCTCGCACCGCACTGCACCGTCTACCAGGCCGAGCTCTTGGCCATATGCAAAGCGACCAGTGAGGTCCTTAAACGCGGCGCGGCCACGTTCGGCGTTCTCAGCGACAGCAGAGCCGCACTCCAAACGGTGACGAACCACCGTGCCCTCCACCCACTGGCGGTTGAGGCCAGGCTTAACATCAAGCGGGGCTTGACCCAGGGCAAGGAAATCTCCTTGTTCTGGGTCAAGGCCCACGCAGGGTTGGAGGGCAATGAGCGAGCTGATGAGCTCGCCAAGGAGGCGGCTCTGCGGTCGAAGCGGGCGCCACATTACGGCCTGTGCCCCGTTTCATTCGTGAAGCGAGGTCTGCGTCAGATTTCGCTTGGCGAGTGGAACGAGCGGTACAGGCTGGGCGAAACTGCTTCCGTGACCAAGCTTTTCTTCCCATGCGCGGTGGCGGCGTACAGCATCGTCCGCAAAATGGGGGTCGCCAGTACGACCACTCAGCTGCTGACAGGGCATGGTGGGTTCTCCGAATACTTGGCTCGTTTCAAGTGTAAGGAGGACCCATCATGCGCCTGCCAGCCAGGAGTGAATGAGACGGTCCTTCACCTTGTTGTGGACTGCCCGATCCACGCAAGGGATCGATATAATTTGGAGCAAAATATTAGAATTAAAATTAGTAGAAATAATTTGCCGGTTTTACTAAATAAAAAATACAGAAACCACTTCTTGGAGTATTGGGAAAAAATTGTGAAAATAGTCAACAAAAGGAATGCGATATAATGTAATCACCTAAGGATATTTGTTAATATCACATGGTGGCACAAAACATTGTGAGAATGAACATGTCCAGATTATTATATAAGAGAATAAATATAAATAGAATTAAGATTTAGTAATAGATTAAATAAGTAGCATATATATATTATAAATTAGTGTAAGAGTAGCTATAAGAAAGTTGTAAAAATTGTCTAACATAATAAAGCACTAAATATATATTACAACACCCCCCCCCCCCACTTTATCCCAAGTATGAAAGGTCTGGTATGGAAGTACGAGAGGTATAACTGCGAGAAATTGTATGGTACTAGAGGACAAGAATGAATGCGTGATATTAAGATCAATAAAAATAAATAGATTTAGTTAAAAGCTGCGTGAACCCTGAGTGGGTTTCTTTTAGAAAAGAGTAGAAAGCCTAGGAACTAATTCAGCACTGTAGAGAGTAGGCTCCCGCTTCGTGCCGGAGGTGCTAGATATAAAAAAAAAAAAAAAAAAAAAAAAAAAAACCGTCATAATCACCCTAGCTGACTTGAAGGGTGGAGGGTATCCGTGGGGATTTCCACACGAGGAAATAAAGGAGGACGATGCTCAATTTGATGATTGTATACGGATGACGTCACGCAACGTGTGTTAGGTACGGTACACACAGTACACACATCTGTTTAAAAACATGTAACAGGGTCGCAAGCAGGCCAAAAGTTCCCTTTAACTTCACTAATCAAAATATTAGAACTCATTTAATAAACTATGTATTTTATATTAGAGTTGTGAAGTCAATGTTTGTAAGGATTTATACAAAAACCTTAAATTTCTCTTGTAATACATCTGTGTGTATAACTGAAAACTAACTCAGATTTAGCCTGGGTTTCACGATCTTATTTTAATATTAACAGTGCTGTTTAAGTACCGGTCAGGTATAAAACAGGTTGCACCATTTGACCTTGTTAAAATGACGTCATAACTTGACGCTAACTGTAACCGTCCACACTCAAACGTCAAATTCTATCAAAAAGATAACTTACTGGCTTATTATCAAATAAAAAGTTTGACGCTTTTGTTGTACATATATAAGAGTGCGTGTTGCCAGTGATGACCTATGGCGCCGAGACGTGGACCCTCACTATGGGCCTCATAAGAAAGCTCAAGGTCGCACAGCGAGCTATGGAAAGGGCTATGCTCGGAATCTCTCTGCTAGATCGAATCAGAAATGAGGAGATCCGCAGACGAACGAAAGTGGTCGACATAGCCTACAGGGTTAGCAAGGTGAAGTGGCAGTGGGCGGGGCACGTAGCAAGAAGAACAGATGGCCGTTGGAGCCAAAGGGTTCTTGAATGGAGACCGCGTAGCGGTAGACGAAGCGTGGGACGGCCTCCTGCGAGATGGACGGACGACATAGTCAAAGTCGCGGGTACCCATTGGATGTAGACCGCCTCCAACCGGTCGGATTGGAGGTCGATGGGGGAGGCCTATGTTCAGTAGTGGACGTCTTGTGGCTGAAATGATGATGATGATGATATAAGAGTTTCTCTTTCACTTATAACTTTCGTATGTTATACCTAAATTATGTATGGTATGTATGAGATGAATAGGGCCTTTGGGATAACAATGTATTCAGTAAATCGGCGTTCTGAGAATATTACGGATTATTGACAACTATATCAAATTTTAGGTAAGGTTTCCTTACTTCATATTAAATTAGTTCTTGTTATTATAGCAGTTTATTTACTAAAGATTATTATTGAATTAATAGTAGTTATGATATTAATTAAAACTACCCACATCCAAAACTAGAATTAACGACATAGTTGGTTGTGGTAAAATTTTCGTGGTCGAGGACAGTGGTCAGAGGTCGCAGGTTAGATTCCCGCGCAGTACAAATTACGTATTAAAGGTATATGTATACCAAAACCCATATGACAAGATCGTTAGCTTGGATATAAAAGGTGCTTCGGAACATGAACAAGAATTTTGGGATATTAATTTCTTAGCTGTTGACTACATACCTAGATGTTGGTTATCGCAACCAAACAAATTGATCAAAATTGGTTCAGTAATTTAGGCGTAAAAACAGACAGAGTTCCTTTCATATCCTACTAATATTATAAAGGCGAAAGTTTGTTTGGATGGATGGATGGATGTTTGTTCCTCTTTCACGCATAAACGGCTGGACTGATTTGGTTGAAATTTGGTACAGGGGTAGATTAGAACCTGGAATAACACATAGGCTACTTTTTATCCCGGGAAAAGGTTCCCAAGGGTTGCGGGAACGGGAACAAAATTCCACGCGGGCGAAGCCGTGGGCATCAGCTAGTTTATAATATATGTATAGACTATGTTAAATTTAGTTAGTCATCAGTTCGCAAACATCTTATAAGAATTAATTTTCTCTAATATAAAATTTTGCTAAGGTAAGATCGGTTGGCGTTCAAAGTGTCGCTTCAGTTATTGAAGTGCCCTGGAGGGAGCATTCTGTGAAATTTTCATCGTCCTCTGTTCATTGTTAGGCCTTTCATCTTGTGTACCTAAGGACTATGTATTAGATTAGATAGGTAACGACTTCTTACAGAAATAATGATTGAACATGTTTTATTATATTACGAAAAGTTTTACGTAATTTTAAATATACTCTGCCATGAAAAAGTATTGCAGTAACTGCAGCAACTTTGCTGCCTCCTTCTGCAAACAAGTAATGCTCGAGAAGCAGGTGGCAGAGTGGATCCGGAGAAGACTTAGGACCCGCGACGAGTGGAGGCAATTCGGACGTTAGGTAGTCGCAGAATGACGTCCCATCCTCCATTGGCATAGGGTTTTATTTCGAGTTTTTGTTCTCTCGTAGTGATATCGTCTGCGTACTTCCCGTTGGTTGTCGCCACTTATTCTTGAATGTTATTGAGAAGCCTGGGATTTAGTAAGGGGATAGATTAAAAATTACGGAGACTGATTTTTATCTCTAGAATTGATTACGATGGTTTACAAAATTATCGCATATTCACACAAGCAGAATGATGGAGTACAACTAGTATATTATCATTGCATCGTATAAAGCAAATCGCTCCCCGCTGTCTGACCCTCCCTATGTTTGCTTAAATATTTAAAACTACGCAACGGATTTTGATGCGGTTTGAGTAATTCAAGAGAATGGTATGTTTATAATGAACTTAGTGCAAATCAGAAATGTAAAATATTGGAAAAAGAGGAGACATCTTATTTGTGATGCAGACGAAGTTGCGTAGGCACCTAGTTAATTTATTTTAGCAATCGAAGTTAATAATATTCCGAACCCCTCCGCCTAAGCTCAATAGCTTGTGTTCGGAGTGGGTTCACATCGGTAGGGACGTAATGACCAGAATTCGAAACCGGGACCTCTAGATCGTAAAGCCAGACCTGAACCGCAAAGTTAAGTTACTAGTATGCTATAAATATCTTTCACAATACTGGATAGTAAGAAGCTAATATGGAACTGTATAAATTAAGTACAATTATCGCCAAGTATTATATTTTTAGTCAAATTAGAAACATCTGCGATCTCGACTTTAAGGTATTGAATAAATATTAAATTGGTACGGTAAAGAGGAATCTACCTATTTTAGACGAAAGATAAACAATACTGTTTTCTAACATTGTTTTGTAGAAAAAGCTTAACTTACTTGAGTAAACTAGTTTGAGAAAAAAAGTGTTTAAACTAAAATGCACAAAACAGAATACTACAATAATAAATATCGGATTTTAAATTTCACATTAGGTACAGTACCGAATTACTCCGTGGCGTGACGCTATTGAACGCAACTACTACACAGGAGGCGCGACTTCGATCCTTGCTCAGTGCAAATATCTGTGTGCGTGAATATGAAAAATTGTATTGGTCTGGGTGTATTTGTATGTATTTGGGCGTTGTGTAGATTGTCCCCAAATATTTCTGTGCCTCCTGTGATAAGTGATACAAGTCTAAAATCAACATTTTACAGGAAGTGAAAAAGAAGGTTTAAAAAAATCTAGTTTCGGAACTAAGTAAGCTAGCATAAAATGTAGTACCTTATTTTGTTGGTAAAAACACTTACTTTTATCGTGCATATTTTTTTCTAAGGTAAATATTATATTTTTTAAAGAATTCATTAAAAACCTGCGAATTGTACCTTTTTTATTTTTAAAACGTTCAAAAATTACGTAATAAGAAATACAACTACAGTTAAATTATGTTGCACCTGTAAGTTCGTCTTGGTGAAAATTGATATACATCAAGTAAAACAATAGAATAACTAATCAGAATATGTCCCTAGCCCAATGTTGCTTAAACAAATCTTATTGATATTAACCTAAAGATTATATTTTTTTACTTTTCGTTCCCCTGAGTTCAAAATAAAACTGAATTGTATTAGTTTTCTAAAATATAGCTTTTTAAAAATATGTGATAAACGATACTTATCAAGTTATACCCCTCACTAAATACATATTATTTGTGAAAATAAATACAATATTCACAGCTCATGCGTCACCTAGAGGATCACTCCCTAATTAATGACCGACAATATGGTTTCAGGCCGAAACGGTCAATGGGTGATCTGGCGTATGTAACCCATCTTTGGGGTGAGGCTATGGACAAGCATGGTGAGTCACTGGCTATTAGCCTAGACATCGCCAAAGCGTTCGATAGAGTCTGGCACAAATCGCTTCTTTCCAAACTACCAGCCTTCGGTCTGCCTCTTAGACTGTGCAATTGGGTTGCTAGCTTCCTGCAGGGGCGCCGTATTCGCGTTCTCTGTGATGGACGAGCATCGGAGTTCCTGCAGGTAAATGCTGGTGTGCCGCAGGGGTCCGTCTTATCACCCACTCTCTTTCTTCTGCATATCAATTATTCTGCATATCACTGCTATGCAGACGATAGCACTGTACACGGGAGTTACCACGGACATTCTGCGGCCAAGCAGTCCGATATAGCGGAAAAGAGGCGACTTCTTGTCACTGGGCTTGACCGGATCCTCAATCATGTTTCCCAATGGGGATCTGAAAACCTGGTCGAGTTCAATGCCAAGAAGACGCAGGCATGCGCGTTTTCAGCAAAGACATCTCCTTTCCTTCCTCCTCCCACTCTTCAGAGCACACCACTGCCATTACAGGATAACCTCAATATACTCGGTATGGACGTGCGCTGCAAGTCCTGAACAGAGTGAGACGTTTTTTCACTCCGGAGCAGCGGTGTCTTCTTTATAAGACACAAATTCGCTCCTGCGTGGAATACTGCTCGGGTGAATATTTCATTTCGAGCATATTTGATGTTTTGAAAGAAAAATAAAAATTAGTTCCAAAATATGTTCTTTATATATTTTTTGTAAAGTATCTAAGCGTTACTTTTGAATTATGTTGAAGGGACAGCAATAACTCTTTTATCCTTTGAGATTTCGACGTTTCTATTTTTGTGAAAACGGTAATGAGATTTTACAAGTACGGTAATTAGATTTCAGGATATGGTAATGATGGTTCACTGCGCAGATGCTTGGGCAGAGCGCTGAGATGGCCTTGGGTTGGCCGGGGTGCGAGGGATATGCAAGCCAACCTCACCTCCGGCATCCAAACGACCCACACAGGCGACCGTGCAGTTTAGTCGGTTGGAGTCTGGTAAAAAGCTTCATAGTAATCCAATTTCGGTTGGATTGCATTCAGGGATCAGCAAGTGCATAGCCGGGCAGAGGTGATGGTGGTCGCAGTACTAGTGGGACCAGTGGGTCTTGGCGTAGTCTAGTGAGAGTGGTGCGGGGCGATCCGCGACCAGGGAGACCCGTAGAAACGGTGGTGCCGCCGGCCGCCCGCGGTATAGTACAGGGTCCCAACCGGGGCTAACCACCCTGGGAGGATGCCTCACCAGGCCGCGCATGATCCCGATATGGTTCGTCGTGCCGGTTGGTGACCGGACGTGGGAACCCGGCGACCATATTCGGGGGGTACGGGGGCCCTTACGATCGGCGCGTCGGCTCTCGCCACTCCTCACATTCATAGACAAAACCAATCTCCTGCGCTTTGTCACGCGGTACTGTAACGACCATCATCTCTTTTCACGCCTCCTCTTACCCCTCCATGGCAGTGCTCTTCGTTTTCCCACAAGTTCGCTATTTGAGGTGGAGTCAACGAACATCTGTGGGCTCCATGCAAACCTCAACGCCGTCCACCAACATCTAGAGACGGTGAAACCAGCCTTGCTCTTTCTCACGGTGATCCAAATATACCGCCCTGATGACACGACCTACCTGATCTACCCCGGCTATGTTCTAGAGGAAAATTTCCATCCCAAAGCCGGGGTATGCGTGTTTGTTAGGGCGGATGTTTGACCTTGAGGACCCATCCTTTTCTGTCCTTTGGGTACGCGTAGACCATTGCTGTACGAGTCAAATCTATGTGTGACTTTACCGTTCCCATACTGAAGATGCCGAGACAACTCGACTCTTCGAATATCTGAGTCAGGCGGCAGATGATGCGTAGGAGCGGTTTCCGAACGCTGAATTGTTATTTTTGGCGGACTTAACGCCCACCACGAGATCTGGGTTGGGCTCCTCCAAAACAGACCATGCGGGAAGAGCCGCCCACGCGTTTGCTCTGGCTCACGGCCTGACCCAACTGGTACACGAGGTCACTAGAATACCAAGAGGGTCGGGCCTAGCAACCTCTTTGCTAGACCTTCAGCTGACGAGCCACCCAGACCAGTACAATGTTTCGGTGCAAGCCGCTTTGGGCAACTCCGTCCATTGTCTGGTCTGTTCCAAGGTGCCTATCTTAGCGCCCCCACGACCAGTGCAGGGAAATTGGCGTCTCTGGCACTACTCGTCAGCGGACTGGGATGGACTGCGTGACTATTTTGCGTCCATCCCGTGGGTTGAACGCTGCTTTGAACGTAAGGACCCATCGGATAGTGCAACTGCTGTCGTCGGTGAGATCAGTCTGAGTATGGAGTAGCATATCCCATTCGCTCGCGCGTTCGCTGCCCCCCCCCCCCCCCCCTGCGTAACCCTGATGGATCCCTGGCCCATGAGCCGCAAGAGAAAGCAAATTTGCTGGTTAATCTCTTTGCGGCCTAGAATGGTAAAAAATGGTAATTAGAAGAACAGTAATTAGATTTAGAAGCATTTTTATTTAAATACTCCAGTTTTTGATAGATAAAGATCTGATGACTTTACCAGCGTATAGAAGATCTATATTGGATACACCTGACAAATAATTATATAGAAGTTATAATTTAATTACCTTTGAAAATGCGAATGGTATATAGAAATATTTTGAACCACTTCACTTTCCGAACAGGAGAACTTTAAATTACATAGTTTCACTCGCTCGTTTAATGCGTGAGTTTGGGTTGGTAGTATAGCGGTGACTGCCGCCGAGTAATTTATGTTCAGTTTAGTGCATAGTAACGCTTAAATTCGAAAATATCGGATCTAGAATATCGTCGAATGGTAATTATGGGTGAGACTAGGGACATTTTTCAAAGTCGTATTAAACTAGTTAAATTTGTTCTTTCGTAAACAATATATCCTATGCAATATAGATTAGTTAATCTATTAACCGAAAACGTATATAAAAATTCGTTCTTCCAACAGATTTTTAACCAGGATGTACTAATTTATTAAAATCTGGAGAAAGGGACACCGATGGTAATTAGATTTTCGGTTTGGTTTTTTAAATTTCGAGTATTTCTAATAAAATACAAGAGGTTTTCAGGGTTGCGCCTAATACACTGCTACGTTAACTAAATGAAAAAAATATCAGGTTAAGATTTCTTTAACGTTTAATGTATTCTTTATCGTCCGCCGCGTAATGTGCACGAAATGAAATAATCACCCGCTCGCATCTCTGGGATGGCTCCGCAAAGTACTTATTAGATGCTCTCGACAGGTTGCAGCGACGTGCGGTCCGCATTATTGGGAGTCTTGAGGTCACAAATTCCCTCGAGCCTTTGCAGATGCGTAGAGATGTTGCGTCCCTGGCAGTATTTTACCGTCTCTACCATGGTGAATGTTCTGATGAGCTCTTAAAATTAATCCCACCCTCCCCTTTCCTACACAGGACAACGCGTGCAGGGCTTAGGTGTCACTCGCATACGGTACAGAGTATTCCATCAAGAACCAAGCGTTTCGGTGAGTCTTTTCTCTGCCGTACCATTAAGTCCTGGAATTCCTTGCCGGCGCACGTGTTTCCTTCTTCCTACAGTCCCGGGTCCTTTAAGCGGGGCGTGAAAAAGCATCTGATGAGGCCGTCAAGCTGAGCGCCACCATTGTAGCTCTGAACGGGTTTGCAATGGTGACCCTCTTTCATGAGACTTTGCCTTCAACTTAGCATCAGGCGAGGTGAAGTCAAATTGACGTGCCATAGATAGAAAAAAAAAATTATATCAAATAATAAAACTTTACTTTGTATTTTAACCCTATACCCAATGAAATATATATATTATAAACCCTCGCAATAAACAAAGTTTGCCGGATGCACCAGTTTATATTTATATTTATTTAGTTAAAACTTAAAAGAAAACGGAGATAAAATTTCGATGCTGTGACCAACCGTTATATCATTTTCATTTAATTGTGCTATTGTGCGATTTATGTTGAATTTTTTTATATCATCACCAGGCGGACTCTTTTGCATTACGTACTGTAACCCGCTTTGAAAACATTGTTATTTAAAATATTGTTGTTATTGGTAAGCGAGCTAGTCCTGCGCATCTCGCTACGTGTCTCCTTTTTACGGTTGTATTAATATTTAAAGTTTTTGCTTTCCTGTATAAGCATCTATTTAGGTGATAAAAACATCCTTTCACGCTTATTTCTGGATAGACTTTTTGAACGGCTTTCATTGCTGCCGATTCGAAATCCATAGTAATTTTTTTTGGCCGCCATGTAGGAAAGGAGACAGAAATGATTTCATACAATCTTGGGCCCAGGGTGTAAGAAGATGAAAGTGGTGTCAATTAATAGCTTATATATATTATCAACCTTTTACTGAATATTCTGCGGATTTTGTCAGTCTGAGAACAGAGATATAAGAGATTATGTAAAAGTGACATTATGTTACAATCTTTAACCAACAGCTGATTCCTGAAGTGCAAAATGTGTTCTTTTGCACTCATAATTATTATATTTACTAGAAAATGTTTGAAAAATCATATGAACTTCAAGCTATAGGTAGGTAACAGGTGAAAAGATAGGGAAAGGATGTCTAAAATAAATAAAAAATCATTTAATATAGTGTTTTATTCGCCTTATATTATAATTAAAATGTCGTCTAGAATATGAGCGCAGCAGCCTATAGGTCGTTTCCCTACAATACAATTGCAGTACCAGTAACGCATTACTATAGCCTCCCTTCTTCTACGAGAGCCGTCGACTAAAATATTAATAAAATAAGTTTTATTAATCTTCAGCTACATTAAACAATACATAATTAACTGTTCCGTATTAGGGTAATAAAACATTGTTTGATAAATAAATAATTCTTTGCCATAACTGTAAACAATCTCCATAGGCCTTCTAATTATATGTATTTTACAACTGCCAGGATGGTAGCTGGTTAGATGAGGTTATATTTACTCACAGACTGAGGTGCAAGCCATTGCCGGATCACTAACAGAATTGTTTCATCGTGTAAGGGTGGTCTACTCAGTGTATTGCAATGAGCAGTGGATATCCCACAATTCACACAGAAATCCATAGTTTCAATAATATCCAATTCACAAGCCGGTGGTAAAATCCAAAATAACATCAACATTAAATCAAGTCAAACGTGTGAGCGATCTTCGGTGTCCAACGTAGTATAAGGTAGGCAGGGTCAGAATCCGTAAAATACAAAGCAGTGGTCGTAAAAAATTACAAATAATCGGGAAAGCAATCAAAACGCATTGGAAAATACGAAACTAGAGATGAAGTGAATATATTAATATTAGTTAAAAGATTACTTTCAAGATTCAGGTATTAGTAATCCGACCGACTATGATATATTATGGTAATATTGCTGATATCAGTAATATTTCAGATCTTGTTTACTATCTGACATGGTCGTGTAATATCATTCTGTTTACGATTGGTGAATATGGAATGGATTAGTGTGTGATGTATTCGCTCGGATCGTATTAACTTCGTTGCTGATTGGTTGCTGACTGAGAATAAATATTCATTACTTGGTACCATTTTTATAAACAATAATTTGAAACTTGCCATCGCAAACCATGTTGGTTAGACTTTTCTTGTACACAGACATAACTTGTATTCTAAGTATCAAGCAAGTCTTATATTGGAAGCCGAGGGCAACAGCTACTAGAAACTAATTTACTTACTTACAAAAAGAAACACAACTGGTCCTAACCTACCTATATCTGTATTTAAAATATAAGAAAAATGTGCCACCGACTTCAAGTAGGTACTGTTACTATGTTTGTTATCATTATTATTCCAGTCCTCAATCACGATGTGTTAAAGTATGCTGTACCTACTATCATACATAAATCAAAATCATTATTAAAAATATATCAATCTTTCATATCTTCAGCGATAATAATAGGTACCTACCTAATCAGTCTATTCAGCGCAAGAAGATTGACCTATATTTATTAGTGCAATAATATGTCAATATTAATACGATCATAGATCACCGCGGTATTTGACGATTGGTTATCGGTAAAATATTACTAATATTCAAATATTAGTTAAGATATTATAATATCATGAAACTAATATATTAAGATTAGCTAATACCAACGAATATCGGTACTAACCCATCTCTACACGAAACGAATGAGCAAAAAAAAAGGGCAACTGTCAGTGTCAATGCTATTATTATATTTTTATTTTTTTACTGTCATGCCAGTGACAGCCTAAAAATATAAGAGAGATTTGAATCGATATTAAATCGATAATCTTTAATATTGGTTTTTCAGTAATTAATTGATATTTGGTTTAATAATATGACTGTAATTATATGCACTATACTGCATGTAAGTATATTATAGTGCATTTAATTACTTTGAGTTAATTATTTACTGCAAATGTGTAATCGATTACTTAATCGATAATCTACCGAAAACTATTTTCTCATATTTCTCCGCTTCCAGACTGAGAATTGAGATGATTTTTCATATTCTAAGACACAAAAATATGACTGATTTTTTAGATCATATCTCAACTTATTCCATTTTGGGCCCACCGATTTCCGTCTCCTTTTACTTTTAATAATCTGTATTATTATTATTAAAAGTAAAATAAGTTGTTTTTTCTCCTTTCAACCCAAAAACCCCATTTCATCCTTAAAAATAATATTTTAAATTTGAATGAATTTTCAAAAAAAAAACGACAATTACAACCGTAATATATTGTACACCAAAAAATCATGAATAATTAGCCCTAAAACCGTCTATGAGGATATTACGATTTTCTTTGCCGTTTCAGAGAAAATTGAATTTTTCATACTTTCTCCATACGAAGTTTTCGTAAAAAAAATTCTAATTAAGTAATTGGTTTATGGACTGATTTGACCCAGAAGTCATTTTTGTATACAGTAATAACTAATGAAACCAATATCCGCCCAAAAAACGACACTTAAATTTTTTTATCCCTAAGTCTATGAGAGCCGATTTTCGGTCCACCGTGCGCCACTCTCCTCATGTTCGCACTTGTATCAGTTATTACATTTTGTGCTTCATATTTTTTTAAAGATTTGGTTCGATGTTTTGATATAAGTCAAATTGTATTCATTTATACATACAAATTGATTTGTGTAGATTAATTTAAGTCGATATGTATCAGTTATCACAAATAAGCCATATATTTAGAATCGGATTATTTGGTACTTGTCGAATTGTACCCAATGAATATTGAGAAAAAATTGTTCAAAATGATACTACTCTAAACATATCAATATTCACGTGATCAATCAAAAAAAAATTAATGTGAATATTAATATAATCGCACTTAGACTACAAAGCACGAAAATAAATATGTGAAGTGATTACATAAAGGGGTTACAACTTTAAATATATCTATATTCACAATTTATTTGTCAAAGTTCAAGTAGTTATATTCATTTGCACAAAATTATCTCCGAAACTAAAGCAGATACAAGAACGTGAGTTAGACCCAAAAAACCGTATTTTTTTTCTGATAAATAGTATGTAAAAATCACAAAAAGGGTACAACTAAATTTATATCACTTATCACAGGAGGCACAGATTTATTTCTATTACTTATTTTTAATTCCTACAGCGACATTATTCAAATAATCTCACCGTCTCCGTTCCCATCGAGAACTGTATGTACTGGACTGCTGTGTCGTGTCACCCACATAATGGTACAAACAATACCGTCTCCAACCAAGCGGAGGGGACGTAGTAAGCCTTCCCGAAGCCGGGCCCTCTCCGTGAGTAGCGGCGCTGCCGTGAAACAAATTACTACACCACGACGGCAACTCAATAATGCCATCGATTCGACAAAAGAAGAAGACCAAGTGGTTCAGTAGTTATAATCGTCAGTATTAGGGGTAGTTCAGGCCGTATTTCACATCTAAAAACATGAATTATAACAATAAAAATACTACAAGAAACAACTTAAAAAGAAACGGATTATGAAAAAAAGCGCCTAATTTGCCATATTTTTTCTTGCAAAACAGCTGCAAAGATTGACGTGTGAGCTTGTCATAGAACATTATTGCTGTTTGTTAGTAAATACACGTGTGTTCTAATTACTATAGGTGTGATAATGCATCATCTTTATGCGTAGGGTTTATTTTTAGTCCACTCACAAAGTTGGCCCTGTCGATAACATTGGGCGTTGCGATCCTAGGATTCCAAACTTCTTGATGCCCGCATATCATCCAGGTGTAATCAATATGTTTAACGATTTAGTTCTAATTATTATTTCTTATCTGGTCATGTTTGCTTGGTACTTAATAAAAAGGTACCGACGAAAGGTACGATTTAATCAAGTCAATTTTCGAAATCGCACTTCTTGTGCTATTCACCACATAACTATTCACATTTTTCTGGATTATAATAGGTATTAAGTTTGTAATTTACATAAGTATAATAAATTATGATATGAGAATTTTCTATCTGATGATCTTCTATTTAGTAATAAATTATAAATAAACAATAATAAAGCCTTTTACTGAAATTTTCCTTTAGCATGTACGTACCAATTATGAATTAGTCAAATTATTTCTTAAAAGAGATAAATTTTTATGCTACTTGAATTAGTGCTTCTCGAAATTAACGTGCTTTGTGGCCCACCAATTTTTACCTTGTATTTTCTTAACTCCAAACGAACATACAACAAACAGTGTTAGAATACAAGCCGGTGTTTAATATATTAGCAGTCGTAACATTAGAGGTGTTCACTAATTCACGTGCGCTCGACCTAAAGCCCCTGATTATGGAACTACGACCACCCTATATATACCCACTAACGTAAATGACTCACTAAGCAAGTACTTAGTACATTTAGCCGTTCACGGCGATGGTACGATGCGCGAGTGCTTGGGCAGCCGCCGCCTCCTTCTGCGAGCAAGTTATGCTCGAAAAGGAGGAGGCGGAGCGGGTCCGGAGAAGACTCCGGGCCCGCACTGCCCGCGATGAGCGGAGGCGACTCGGACGTCGGAGGTCGCAGAATGACCTCCGTCCCCCATGAGCGCGGGCCTGGGGGTGACGGGTGAAGCCGCCTGTCACCCTAGCAGAAGCAGGCCACGGCGATGGCACATAATGCCACACCATACCCAGGGGCTAGATGGGGACGCCATGGTCCCCACTTTTAGGGAAGAGGGTCATCTCAACAGAGATGTCCCCGGGTCTGCCGGGGTGCGAGAGATATGTCTTGTATAATCTCACCTCCGGCAATCGAGGACCCATGGACGGCGTGCGTTTTGGTCGGTTCGAGTCCGACATAATCGCCTCCATCGGTTTTGGTGGAGGTGGTATCCGAGGGGATTTTGCGCACGATAAAAAAAAAAAAAAAAAAAAAGTACATTTAGCCGTGACTTAGATATATTTACTGCAGGGTATAGGATTTAAAAAAAATATAGATAGATAGATAGATAGATGGATAACTCTTTATTATACACCAGAAAAGTATTTACAGTAATAGCACACGTAAACATGGTATGTACAACAGAAGGCTGTCTGATATGTGTAAGTGATGTCTACCAGGCAACATTGGGATGCGAGAGAAATGTCTTGTATAATCTCACCACCGGCAATCAAGGACTCATGGACGGCGTTCGTTTTGGTTGGTTCGAGTCCGACATAATCACCGATATTGGTAGAGGTGGTATCTGTGGGCATTTTGCGCATGATAAAAAAGGCATAATGGGATGGACAGTAATGTGATACAACAATAAATATAGCGTACTTATCATAACAAGAAGGAAAAAGATAAACAAAAAAAGTATAATAGCGGATTTCGGCTTAGCAACGACGATATTTGTTTTTTTTATACCACATAGGTGGGCAGACAAGCAAACACCCTACCTGAACCCAATTCACATTCATAGCAGAATTTATAGGTAGGTACACCCACAATGTACGTGTATAACTATTACGTCTTATACAATAACCTGTGGTAACCTTACACTAATCATAATATGTCACGTCAAGCTGTCTTCGAGAAAAAGAGTTTTGACGTCAGATAGACACATACAGAATTGGTTCTATAAAATGTTTTTGATATTCCGCATAAGATTATCTGTAAACTAGTTCATCCTACTATTTTTGTGTATGAAGAATAAAAATTTTAAAAATAAAAATAAATCGTTTATAAAACCTGGTTATTACTTTTGTCTCCGATTTTTTGGTAAAATACTACAAACATGGACTATGTGAGCTTACTAATAATATTAATTCTCAGAGTGACTTCTTATTGCATCAGAAGTTAGAACTTTGGAGATGTTTTTTTTTGTTATATCACTTAGGTGGCAGATAAGTACACCGCCAACCTGATGGGAAGTGGTTTTCATGGCCTATGGAATTGTGCACTGTACAACGCCAGGGGCGTCACAACTTAGCTGAAAATTCGCTATTTTTCCGTGCGCAAAATCCCCACGGATACCACCCCCACCGGAGCCGATTAGAGTGGTTATGGCGGACTAGAACCATATACTAAAACGTACCCTGTCTTCAGTTACAGGCGGTGAGATGGTAGGTAACATATCCTTCGCACGCACTCTATTACAAAATCCACTTATTGTTTTTGATTGGAATGTTGACTTTTCCGGAAGTAATTGCTTGACTCCAAGAGAAAAGCTGGGGCCAGAGCATTATCTGTTGTTTAACCGATGCACTGACTAATAGGTAAGAAAAGCTAACCCCAACGGTCAATGAAAGAATTAGATTATTGCAGTCCAATGTTAGATGGACCAAACATAGGCCTCTCCCAATGATGGGTGGCGTTCACGGTTCTTGGTCAGACGTATAGACAAGGTTTTATTTTGAGTTTTCTCTCTCTAACAGTGATAACTTTCTCATCTGTGTATTTCAAATTCTACCCTACGATATTAATACAACTCCCAGTAGTATCTTTATTGTTATCATAAAAGTAATTTGGAAGAACTTTCACTAATTAAACAAAGAATTTAGTGTTAGTACCTTGAATAGACGGTTTGTATTTCAGTCAGAAATTTAAAATTTCTCCTTTGTTGCCCAAGTTATAACAATAAAACCTAATTGTAGACGAATAAAACTCCACCTTAACTTGGGAGCTCTTTTATATAAAAAACATAATGTTTTAGTTTTACTACCTGCAAGGGTGCAAACATCAGAAAGGACAAATTCACAGCGAGAATATTTGTATTTCGATTGATGATCAAAGTTAACCAGCGTTGATGGGGAGTAATTAAAAACCCAAAGACGTGAAATCGGTATTGGTGGGGTTTTGGGCATGGAAAAATAAAGAAAAGTGTTCTTGGGGAGTACTATCTTAAGATACACCCGTAGTCTCTTAGACCTAGCCTCGATTTTACTCTAATTGTCAATGTCAAACTGAAAATGTCAAACTACTGAAGTTGATAAAAATGCCCTTGAATTTTAGACCTTACTAAAATGCTATTAAAGTCTTAAATTGAATAGCACCGTGTAGAGTGAAGGAAATTTTGTACTATAAAACTATGTATATAATATAGATAATGTAGACTGAAATATTCATAGTGGGTAGGTACTAAAATCTAAAACATTGATATTTAAATATTCACAAGTTTTGATATTTTGGTTAATTTTGTTATTAGATTCATGGATGCGAATCATCAATTTAGCCTACCTCAATCTATTGCCTATCCATTTATTAATAGTAATGAAATAATATCTACAGGCAAGTTCAGACTTGAATGTAAATCATAACATTCGCTGGGATATTTACCATGTATTATAAGTATTTTGAATATCCGGTATTTAGAGAATACAATGTAATCCGTGAACAGTGCCGAAATATCGGATATTCAGATGCACCAAGCTTCAACTCTGAAGTTAAACTTTGATTTTTTCTCAATTATGTAATTTTTTTTTCAAATATCAATAATCATTAAAAGCAGGTACTTATTTTTAAACAAGGTGGGTCCTTGGTTCCCGTGAACTGATTTTTTTTGCTCCGTGCAAATTTCTCGCATTCAATTATCGTGAAAACGGTAACGTTCACAGTGATGATAATTAATATTATTGGCAGATCAGGACCACTACTATTCTACGAGATTCTACTGATTGCTAATCACTGTCAAAACAATGAGCTTACAAAAACTGTCACGGAATTTTTGGCTTTATCGAATAAATACCTTTAAGGGGCAAAAATATACGAAAAAGAGTAATAGAAATAAAAAGAAACTATGTAATGGTGAAGTCTACAATTCAATGGTGTATAATTTAATTTCATTGGGGTGAGAATAGTTGACTATTAATAGATTCGGGGCCCAGATGAGTTCCTAGCAGAAGCAGGCCGCGGCAGGAGCGCGGCGGCGCGTAGTGCGCCACCTCTTACCCGGGAGCTAGACGGGGACACCATGGTCCCTACACCCGAAGTGAGGTTATCTCAAACGAGAAGGCCGCTGCGTTTTAATCAGTTCGGGTCCAATATATAACTTCTTTCACCTACCCCGGTGAGATTGGTATATGTGGGGATATCGCGCACGAAAAAAACAAAAAGGGCCCAGATGAGTTTGTATCTCATGAAAGTTGCTGTATGGAAGTAGAATTTTGTACTTTGCATACCCCCTTGTTTAGTTTTCAAGAAAGTATCTACATGTCTAGTGACCCTATAACCTTAGGTACTCGATATTATTGCTCAATACGACAAATATATAGATTTCCAATCGTTCTTGAACATAATTTGGGATAATGTCGAGCAATACAAAAGATAATTCACTTATACTATTAAAACAAGGATCTGATAACTTTGTATAAGGTACTTACTTAAAGACAATATTATGTTCAAAAAGTTATTACTTCGATATTAAATTAATTCTTTGGCAGAATGTACTGTCGATATCTATAATAACATTATTACTTACAAAAGACGGATTTGTACAATAGTAAAAAAACAATAATGCGATATATGTACAATACTTACAAAAAATTCACTATTCAATTTGACGGGATATTTACCATATTTGTTGGTTTTTTGGAGTAACCGATATTTCCATGTCACTCTTCTTTCACTATTCTAGGTATATAGCGGCGTTCTATTGAGAGAATTTGTCGGTTTTGCAACTCAATTCAGTGATTCGTCCTTTCCTCCAACAGATGTTTAGCGATAGCCGATTTCTGTGGCTCGATATTTTAACCGCCCTAATGTCTTGCGCCCTGACGCTTCCTAATTCGGCTTGACACTATATTGGAGCTCTCACACCTGCATTCAACTTTATGAACACCTGAATGTTCCAGTGGAAACCAGTATTTGGGTGTGCGTGGATACTGTGACAGCACTGTATACTCACAAATTACTTCGTATACCAGGACGAATACTAACTTAAAAAAAAGAGCTATAGGGGGGTTGATAGATGATTCTTTTAATAAGAACAAGAGAAGTACTATCATTTACTAGTCGGCATTTCCTTCAGAAGTTTAAATCGTATTTACTTATTCTACTTATTTCTGAGTACCTAACTCCGCCTGAATTTTAAGAAACAAAAATAATATAAGCCATCTATGTTTATGTCATGAAAAGCCGACTGAGTTTCTTTCCGGAGTTTTCTTCTTTTCTTCTTGTTCAACTATTCTATAGAGAACTAATCAGATATCCAATAAACAAAAGGTAGATATGACTTTACTGCTATTCCCGATTGACGATCTCTGAACTATTTCATCGACGCGGAACTAAGTCGTGACAGAGATCTATAAAACAGACAGCACCTAGATCTTCTCTATCAATCACTGTAAACGTAACTGGACGTGGTTTTGAGGTTATAAAAAAAATAAAATGGTGCGTTAACGATGGTGCTTTTAGTGTTTGTTCGATAAAAGTTTGTGTTATGAACTTTGTGAATTGCAGTTGTTTTTATGATGTTGATTAATGTGTTATGTTTGTTTTTGTTTCATTCGATGCGTGGTGCTCAGGAGGAACTTGACAAGAGCCAATTGCTTCGTAAGTATTGTTCTTTATTGTTTATTGCACAAATAAAGTACAGAGATAGGTATATATAAAAATTGCAAGAATCATGCAAAAACGCGAGCTTAATTCTCAGGTTTTTGAGAAACTGTGCTAAATAACAAAATTATTACGAAGGGGGTCATCACGAAAGAGGTCCCTCGCACTCCGGATATGTTGGGTACTAGGTATTTCATTTCCAGTTATTTAATTCCAATTATTCGAACGTTAAATTGAATATCGTGATAGGGTTTGGAATCGGTGAATCAACTAGTCATTCTGTAGTAATTTTTAAACAATTCATAGGTGGCCAACTGGCTTATAAAAGTGCCTAAAAATAAATAGGGAAACTACTTTTTCATATACTTAAACTTAAACTTCTCAGGACAAAGCCACGCTATGTCTCGAAAATGTAACATGAAATGCAAAAAGGGAAAATAAAATGGATTTTTATTGTATTTGGATTCTATTGTGACTTTAATATTTAATTTTATTTACCAAAATATACATAATTCATTTAAGATGTTGTGATTTAATTTTGTAATAAATTTGTCATCTATTTTACTGAAAATTTGAGGCGTTAATATTTTAACTCATTCAAATCGATTCAAAATTGGGCCGACTGAATGTTCAGACAATATTTAGTAGCTCAAGTGCTCACTGCATCCTCCCTGTAAGAGACTGGTCGCGGGTTAAGTACCGGCTAGACATTCACAAATTAAAATTTTAAAATCTAAATCTTAAATCTAAAATCTAAGAATAATGAAATTTCATGCAGAAATTAGATATAGATACCTAGGTGGGTACCTATCTAGATTCATCCATCATTAATATTCCGAATGGAGCAAAGGAAAAATAGTACTAGGTATTGTAATAGGTACACAGAATGTGACAGGTACAAAATTAGTGTCCGACATAATTAACAAAACTCTCTAATGGAATAATTTGTGCGATTCCGAAATAATTCATGGCTAGGTATTGTAGGTTAAATCACCGTAATTCTGATGTAACTTCAGTAAAATCGAGAATTATCAAAGATGAACATAATATTACTATTTAGTTTAGATCTGGTACACATATATAAACTATATGCCAAATTAACCATTTCTTAATTTAATTTCATTTATTTACAGTCCTGAAAAATGCTTTCGACGCTTTCGATCATGAGAAGAAGGGTGTTATTAGTACAGACATGATTGGCACTATCTTGGAAATGTTGGGTCATGAATTGGATGATGATACCCTCAAAGAAATTATCGCTGAGGTAGACATCAATGGTATGTATAAAGATAACTTTTGGTACAAGCTATATAGAATCATTTGAATCTTCTCACTTAGCGCCATCTAGTATTAAACTAATGAACAAAATATATAGCGTATGTAACTAGCGCCCATTGAGTAGCGTAGTTCCATGCGTTTAACATAGATGGCAGCTTAATAAAATTAGTATCACGTTTTCATTATTCCATTCTAAATCAGTTTTAGAATGTAAATTTGTGATTAATTGAATATTTATAAATTATAATAATAGTAAGAAAAACAAAAAAAAAATATATTAAAAAGAAACGTCTCACCGTGACAATGTTTGCACATTGCCGTGACCAGGATTCGAACCTGGGTTACTACGGCCACAACGTAGGGTCCTAACCACTAGACGATCACGGCTATCGAGACATATTAAATGGCGGTGAATTTAATGGTCAGTATCAAGACCACATTTGTTTTTAATACTGTTATTGCGTCATTTACAGCAACCGGCGAGTTACAATTCTCAGATTTCTGCGGATTAGCTTCTAAGTTCTTGACAGAAGAGGAAGAAGATGACGAAGCTATGTTGAAAGAACTAAGAGAAGCATTCCGGTTATATGACAGAGAAGGTTAGTCACTGTTTACAATATTTTTTATATAACACTAGATGCTCTGGCAAACTTCGAACCGCCAGGTTTTTTTCCGCCATCTTGGAATTTTGATTCTGTCCTCGCTGCACATTCTATTCAAATTTCCGCATGTACTTCTGCTCGCGTTCCCTTCTTCCTGCACCTTCAAAATAACGGGAGCCGGTTAGGATACCTATCCTATGTCCGTCTCCTGGTTCTAAGCTACCTCCCCACAAATTTTCAGCCAAATCAGTACACGGTACAGTAACTAACACAACTTTCTTCTGTAATTGAGAAAAAGTTTTTTAAAATAATAAAGAAAATAATGTATACTTATTTAAAAAGATTATAAAAATGATTCTTCATTGCTTGCTTCAGAGCGCCTGTTATAAAAAGAGACTGCATGTTCGTCGAATTCTGACAAACTTCTTTTTATGAGAGCTTGTGAGAAAATAGTATCATAAAAACGAACGCCTGACGATTTTTTATAGCAATCCTTACATCGGTAATACCATAGAAAAATGAAGGTATCTTTATACCGTGGGTAATACTTACCTATAAATAGTAACGGTTGTAAGAGATAATTTCTGGAACTACTGACCGAATTTTGAAAAGAATTGACCAATAGAAAACCATCGACCTTCAAACCTTACCAAAGACATATTCCATTGTTTAAGTACCTACCTTTTCTACTTAGTAAGCTTTTTGAAGACTAAAAACCTAGTCTAGTTTATTTTTTATCATCGTGTTCTTATAAAAAATTGCCACAAGATTGTTTACCTATAAATACCTAAACAAATGAAAAAGAACTTTTGGCGGCCACTGTACCAATATGACATAAGCGGAATAAGACACATATTGTATGAATTTTAAATACCTATCACATGCTTTTAGGTAATGGTTACATCACAACAGACGTTTTAAGGGAAATCTTCAAGGAATTGGACAATACCATCACAACCGAAGACTTGGACACAATGATTGAGGAAATTGACTCTGATGGCTCTGGAACTGTGGACTGGGATGGTAATATTATCACACACATTACACTTTTTGAGTCACTTTATTGCCTGCCATGATTGTTTAACTAAGGGGTAGACAGAGGTGTAGGTACGGTCACCTGCAATAATATGTATACACTTTGGAACCTTGTCACAATAATAAATGACAAGTCAACATTATGACATGAAATGGTAAAATTCGACAAGTTAAATGTGAAAAAGTTCTAAAACGTGACACGTGACTGTGACTGTTGCAGGTGACTGTACCTACACCATTTACTTACTTAGTAATTAAGTTAAGTAAGTTAGTAAGTTGGTAATTGTACGTCACGTCACCATGGCAGTTTTTTTGATCTCAGTCGTGTGACTTAGTTAAAAATTAGTAGAATCGGCATCCAGGGTAGGCAAAGTGATTACCGTCGTCTTTAGACGTTTGCTGCACCAGCCAGCGGTATCACATTTATGTGTTGCTGACCATATAGATGGGAGGGGGAAGAGTAAGGGGGAGGGGGAGAGGAGTACATGCAGAAGACAGATGTTTTTCTCGGTCCTCCCACTGACAACATAAAACTTACCTATTTATAGCTTTCGATTATCTGCTTTAAGTACACGACGATGTGTATGTTTTGTTTCATAGATTTTTTCTGCTTTCAGAATTTCTTGAAGTAATGACTGGAGAATAAATACATAAATTTATACAGCAATAAATTTTAATAAACTTAGCTACCTACTTATTAATAATGAAATATTATAAGAATTAAAGTAAGGCCGAACAACACAATGAAGAAATACACTTTCTTTGAAGATTGTAGGCAAACCTACAATAAGATAATGTGATACAATGTAAATTATTTGTAAACTTTAATAATATGAAATTTTAGCTGCGCGCAGTATTTTTTTAAATAAATTAAACATTAAAAATTACATTTGTGTTATTTCTGATAATTGTGACATCTATTGGAGAATAAATAAACTAAATACAATTAGCAAGGTTCTGGTCATACATATAACTGACAATAGATGGCGTTAGTAGGACCCTATTATCCTCTTGGGTTCTTCCAATAAACTGAATAAACACATCTAAAATATTGAATAAACACATCTAAAATATTGGAGGCGTTCTTTTAATAATAAAATTACAAGACCGCCGACTATCCAGCTTCGTATTTTAATATCAGTATTTCTATCTATATATTTAGGGTGCACTAAATGAAATAAATACCTGAATATTTCATTTATATTTTACAATCAGCCTATCTGATCGAAGCCCCTTCCACCTACGAACGACCAGGCGTACAGCGACACCCTACATGGTGGACATTCCACTCATACTTACCAAACGATTCGTGATACGTTCAATACCTACGCGTACAATAAAAAAGTGGAGCACCCTGCCCGAATCTGTGTTTCCGGATAGCTTTAACTTGGAAGTCGTAACGACTAGAGTAAATAGGTCACTTCTAGGCAAGCGTACTTCACCGTCGACCACATCTTGAGATTAGTGGTCAAACGCGAGTCTACTGAACATTAAAAAAAAAATGTGTTAAGCGATGTGCGTTATTTCAAGAAACCTAGGTAGAATAAGTGACATGAGAACGAATGAGCTGTCACCGTAACATGATCGGTTTTGCCGACTAGTCGGCTATTTCGCAACTGAATAATAGGCTAGTCGGCTAGTCACCCAATACTAGAGTCGGAACTTCTCCAAATTTTGTTGAAAATATTTCGATTAAAATCAACAACTCATCATAATATTCAAAAGTAGAACACAAAAACATTATTTTTGTGCTAATTCGTTTATTTTTATCAACCGTTAGCCGATAATCATAACATTGGTCCACAAAATAAGCCCGCCAATACAAAGAAAAAAATAACAGTCATCAACGAATTTTTTTTTAACAAACCTGTGTTATGATGACAAAAATCAGATTCAGCCTCAACGTAACTGGTTGAATTTCTTCACTAATTGTATAACCTTTCCGTTTCATTACTTTTACTTTTGTTGTTTAGGTACTACTACAATGTTGGCAATAATAGATGTCCAATCTATTGAACTGTTTCTTAAACCTGTTTTAACTCAGTGTATTTTTTGCAATAATATTTTTAATTTTTTATGACTATTTTTCTGTGAGCTACGATGCCTAGTTCTTTGAAAGAATTGAGTGAGTGATAGACATACGAGTCAATCGCGAAATTAAGACTCTACCTATACTTACGCGTACTCAAAGTCAGTCTTTATTTGCATCCATGTAAAGTTCCAATATGAAGTCCTGTTAGGTACAGCAAATGCTCTACGCATGATTAAATTAAATAATTGGAATGTAATTTTGAATTATTTACATAAATAAATCAAACTTAAATATAAAGTAGAAAAAAGAATCATTGTATCATTATTAAAACTAAAGCCAAGAAAACCGCGGAGTAAATTCGTAATACATTATTCTCTCTTTGTACCTATAAAGAGAGACAGTGAATACTTAAGCTTCACGCGTGTCATGTCAACCCAATAACAATACAAAACCTGTCCAGTAAGTGAGTGAGGAAATAAGTAAGAAGTAATTGAAAAGATAAATTTAGGTTCCTCACTGCTGAGATATTAATTACGAGAGTAGTTTTCCTAACCTAAAAAATGCTCTAGCTAGGCAAAAAAAAAAATTATCAACGACGTAACAGAAATTGAAATACATGGACGAACCATTGCCAAATTCAATGCTCGAACACCAAACTGCCTGGTCGCCAGAGCTATGAAACCGAATAAAAACTTGTGTATAGTTCATTGATTGTTATTGTTTGCGTAATCATTGCAAATACCAAATTACAGGGAATTGCACCGCGGCTCCGGAGTCCGGACGTGACTTAGGTTATGTTCTTAACTATATTTAAAGTACTATAAAAAGTATAATGCTTTAGAAATGAATATTTTGAGGTTGTCCTCATTCACGTAGGAATACTTTGCTTCCAATTATAGAAAGCTGTTTTATCTATTTATGGCGTTACACAATTTTTGATAATTTTTCTTCGCTAATTTGCTATAAGATATCATAGCTTCTAATATTCCATATAATCTGTAGAGTTTGCAGTTTTTCTCAGAAGCAATTTTTTTAAAAACCATTAGTTTTCTGGAAAGAACTCGATTAATAGCAATATTTAAAAAAATAATGAACCAAGAGTATTTTTGAAATGTTTGGTTCTTTTAAGTCCAAACAGACGATTGTATTAGGTAGGTACACATGGACAAATGGCAACACTTTGCTAATCTTTTAAAGTTTTGCTAGTAGTTTATTTACTTATTTATTCAGTTCTTAAACAATAACAAAATTGTCATTAGGTTGATACTTTTGGCCCCTAACAACATAGGTGTAATGGTCAAGGTCGTTCGGGGCCTCTGGCTAGGACATTTTTCTTCAATGCACATAACATTCCTCGGTCACGCAGGTCAATGTGAGACGAAACACGCGTGCTTTTAATCAATTGTGACCTTCTAATCCTGGGGGGAAGATTAGATAAGATAGCTGAGCCGGTAATACAATTAATAGCCGCGATATCCTGTAGGGCGAAGATAGTTCCCGAGTCGGACTGCTCAGTCGGGATATAAGATACCGTCGCATTCGTCAACAAAGCAAAACATGGCAAATACCAAGTAAAAGGAATTGAAATACCCAATAAAGGTATTTAAACTATTATGGTAATTAATTAATAGACATATCAGGATGTTTACCTGCTATTGCAATGCGTAATCATGCTGCTTTCAATACCACCGAAATAATACATGATAAATATCCCGAATGGAATTGACTACAATTATGCCGAAATACAATGTGAAAAGTTATTGTTTATATTGCTACATACGAAATATGCTTGTGTAGGTGCGCATGTAGTCTTAGGACAAGCAAAAACGTGTATCAAAGCGAACACGCCGTTTATTGTAGTCTCCCTCTTAGGGCAAACGTTGCCATTATGCGTGTGCATGGTGCCGCACTGCGTACTGTTTCGTGTTACCATTGAAATTCATTATCGCTCTGTCACTTACTTAATTTTCGAAACCACATTTCCGCAAATAAATGATGAAATGAATTTGAATTTGAGTTCAATGTCACGCTTGAACTTACCTTTAATGAATCCAAGCGAATAGGCAAGACACTCGAAGACGACACTAACGATGACGTCATGTTGTATACATATAAACCTACCTCTTCAATCACTCTATCTACTTAAAAAAAGCGAATCAAAATACATTGCGTAGTTTTTGAGATAGGCATACAGGATATGCATACAAAGGGACATAAGGACATAGGTATATAGGATAAAGGCAGTCTTGTTTGACTTGTCTAACGAGGACATTTTATAGACGTGTCAAATTCTAGATACATATATATATAACACGGTTATTATCACACCACCTGTCAACCTTCATGGGCTGATTTCCCTCATAGTTGTGTATTGAATATTTTAATTTATGTACCTACCCACTCACTTTCTGTCATTGTGTATGTTTATTATTCATGTTCATCGGTACTTTTTTCATTTTCTTCTTTCCTTTAGTTTATATAACTTATTGTTCTTATGACGATTTCAAGTTAACATAATTATATTTAAACCACACCACTTGAACATACTTTTGTCATTTCTGTACTTTCTTGTCCAAAGGATCCCTGAATGAGATTGCCGTTGACGATAATGTCACCCAATTTACATTCTGCTATTTATTTTGGTCCATATTATAAATTTTTATCTTTTTGTTTACAATAAAGAGTTATCTATCTAATTTATGTACCTCCACCATCATTGATTAGCGGAAGAACATCACCCTAATCACCACTTACAACACTTTCAGTCTCTGATAGGGTGATGTTTACCACACGGTTGATTACTACAATAATCTAGTGAGATTATTCTGACCATGCGTAAATTGCGACACCGCGCAGGAATGATAGTCTACACACCGAAGTCACTGGTAATGGTTGCCTTCAACAACTCGCTCGTATTCAAGCTTATTTGTGGTTTGGCCCTATTTCATTCTGATTTCTTCCTACTGAGTTTGCGTGATTGATATTTGGACCAGGAAATTGCGTGGAGACTTAAATTGTTAGTGCAATTTAACATGTGAGGAATGATAATAAAATGTAATTATGTCTAGGTGTGTTATGTAAGGTCATGGTACAAGGTTCCATTGTTATTTAGGTTTTCTTTTTTAGTTATATGTTAAGGCTATGTTTCGATGACAGGTATTGAAGTAACAAGTAGGTAGGTACGCGAATTTTGTTCAAGGCGTTGGCGTAAGATCGAAACATTCAAAAGGTATGCTTACATGAGAATGACTTGAACAAAATATTATACCGCAGGTTACTGAACAGCCTCTCCTCCTTGACAGCATCCGTGACGTGGGGGGAGTGAATGCGACTGCTATGCAGGAGGCGCGGGTTTGATCCCCACTCAGTGCAAATATTTGGCTATTTACACTGATCTTCAGCCGTCGGTCCCGGTTGTCATATAAACATCTATAGCATTCGTTATGGGTATATGGAGCTCTAAAAAGTTCAACAACTGGTCTAGATGCAATTCTTTGATATCGCCAATAACTATGTTGTCGAGGCCAGATAGTATTCGCTTCACGGAAATATCGAGGTTCAGCGGTAACGCAGATAAACTGGAAAAATGCGGATCCGGAGGTGACAGCTTCGGATGCGACCGTGATTAACGAACGGATGATGATAATGACCACAGTTACTAAAACGAGCACTCATCGCTACTGAACATTGCCTGAAATGAAATAAAAACGCGTCAAATTCGTTATTTTTTTAATATTGCTGCGTTGCTCTAGAAACATCAATTTAATTCCGAAATTATGATAATTTTACAATTAATTTTGTTTCTATTTTATTTTCTCTATGCACTGTTAAATAAATATTTCTACGCATATCACACGCACCGAGTGAGAGTGAACTCGGCCGAGTACTCGGTAATTACGCGTGTAACTTAGTGCTCGGCCGAGTAAAACAGTGAGATAGTTAGTACTTCGGCCCCTTCTTCCTCCTGCTTCTCCGTACCTACTGTCTCGCTAGCTCACTCAGCAGGTCGGTACATGCAATGTCTCGTCACTAGCGACCACCATGGTCACCCTATGCTCTTTTTACGATAAGTCGTGTTCGAAAATGTGGTCTAAATATAACTGAACTGACAGTGCTTATTTCAAAACACGCGTTAAGCTGCTATTCGCTGACATCACTTGCTCGGCTGAAATTTTTTTAAGGACTCCACTCCGCTTGGTGCTTGTGATCAAGACACTATATTGTCTGAAGTTGAAGAAAGTGTAAAACCAGAAAAGTAGAAGTGTATTAATAGGAATAATGAATACACTTCTACTTTTCTGGCTTTACACTTTCTTCATCTTCATACGTTTTTTAATGTATTTTACTGGGTGATCACATAGTTCTAAGATCTCCCATTATCAAATCAACAGTTACAGTTGGCTTCTGTTTAAGTAAAATTTACGATAGTCAAGTACCATTCAAGGCAAATAACATTTTAGTTGTAAAACTGTCGTAAAATCGTGTCAAATATACCCACCACCCATTATTAAAACCTCACTCACGATACTATTTGCCTTGAAGTTATTTGCATAACTAATATAATATTTCTTATGCAACTGCTAGATATAATATAGTAAAGAACAGAAACATTAGAATATTTTACAATATGAAAGATGTAAATATAGATCAGGTAACAACTCCACCACACAGGGTGATAAGAATTGTAAGAAGTTATGAAAATACAGAACATTTCAGATGCTGACGTTTCTAAAATAGTAGTCTCCTACCTTAAAGGCTCAACAGATCCTTTTTACGCCTGCTTAAACAACCCGGGATTGTGGGAATAAAGAAACACGTAGATATGGGTAGAACTGGAACAGAACATTTCTGTTCATTCCATAGTAGTCATAATTTCTAACTAGAGAGCCACCTTAACTTTTCCCGTTGCAAAAGGGGCACGAAACAAACACGCGATGTCGTGTTTTCTTATTTGATTGATGAATTTCTATTCCCAAATGATTTTACCTGTCTACCCGTCTGATTATTAATCCCGAAATATCAAACAAAAGACGGAACCATTCATCATTCATAAGACAATTTAGGGCATTTGCGATTAGCCATTTTGCCAATATTCCTTTTACATTCATATCTTAGTCTGTAGGATGATTTATTGATTTTCCATGTTTGCCTCTAGAGATGATATGCAAGTGACAGGTTTTCTACCGATCTCATGCATTACACAATGTGAATTTTATAGACACAGCGATCTATTTTGACCTTATAAGACAATTAATACCCAAAATAATAAAAATCACATCACACAAAAGGGTTTCACACTTAAAGGCTGTTCATGAGCTGTCATGGGCCCCTTCACCGATATGTTTATAAGTATCAATTATACAGAAAAAAATCAATGAACTATATACATTGCTTGTTCCGGCTAAAAACCCAACACAGGTAGTGCATTATGTAGTAATTAAATCTAAAGCGTAGTGTGTAACAAAATGCTTGACTCACGGATCTGATATAAAAATATTCAATGTTTTCTTCTCAAGGAGAACGGGTAGTCAATGCTATGTTAATTAGTTGAGACAGGTGATATGCAGGGGTTTTTGTATCGTTAGTATAATACAATGAGTCACGAATATAACAAATCAGAATAAAAATTTTACCGACAAATTTCCCGAGAATTGACGTGAATACGTCATTAAATTTGCTTATTGTATGCTTGTGGTGTTTGCGGTGTTGCCATGACCATCGGCGCCAAGTCGACATTAACTGCTGAGTGATATTCTTGCAACCGGGAACAACGTCATCATTATCGTTTTTCTGATAATTATAACGTTATTGAATTTGCTTCTACATGATTGATTGATTTGATTTGATTTGATTGAGTGGTTGGTATTTCTGGGCTCAAAACTGACACTTTAGAACTGGAGATAGATACCCACTCTCATGTTTTTGTTGTTTTTTATGTTCGATAGGCTCGCGTTCAATATCTTACCTGGTGGTAAGTGATGAAGTGGTCGACAGTATCGACAGACTTGCCTAAAAGTAACCTATTCACTTTAATCTTGTAGACTTCCAAGTTGTTACCACTATATCCGGAAACACAGATTCTCATTTCCTTGATAAGGCTTATCTCGATTATACTGCATCCAAAGCTCTCTGACGGTACCTACCTGATAGGAAACCCTTTGTCAGAGCTTCGTCTATCAATCAGCAGGTATACAGCCTCTGTGTCATGGCAGTAGTCAATGCGACTACTAAGCAGGCGGCTCGGGTTCGATCCCCACTCAGTGGAAATATTTGTATGCATGAACAGGGCTGTTTGCACTGGTCTGGTCGTACCTCGGTGAGCACGTTAAACCGTCGGTTCCGGTTACCATACAAACATCTATGGCAGTCGTTACGGGTAGTTGGAGCCCTCAAAAGTCCAACCAGTTTTACTTGGAACTTCAACATCGCCATTGATCATTGGACCATTGATTGTGGAGGTCATATGGCAGTCGCTTCACGGAAAATATCGAAATTCAGCCGCATCGCAGTTAGACTGGAAAGCCGACCCCAACTGAGTTGGGAAAAAGTTACGGCAATGATGAATCGTCATTAAATTTTTCAAACTGCCGCCATTATAACAGCGTGGGCAAGTTTTGTCCGTTGTGTAAGTTTATACTCAAATTCGCAAAGTACCTAGTTTGGTATGTTTGTGAGTCACTGTGTTGTTTTGATCAAAGCATTTGGAGTTAATTGCGTTGACTTGATGTCGTGTCCGGTGTTACGAAAGTTCTGCGCTCGATTTTTGAGCTGCGTGAATGAGACAGATTTTTTATGTAATGATTTAAGGGAGTTAATTTATGAACAATTTTTATAGTAGTATAGGTACTAGTGGGCTCTAAAAGTTCCTGGACACCTTAAGACCTATAATAAATTGATTGCCTTAGTTCAATTTAACCAAAAGTAACATCGATAGCGGTAATGAACTAGCTCGATGTTTTGTTTCTTTATAAGATAGTTTTCTTCTGACCCGCGCAACTTCGTCTGCGTCACCCCGTTCTTGCAATATTTTTCATTCCTGCTCCGCACCTGTTGGTCGTAGCATGATGTTATGAACATATAAACCTTCCTCCTTAATCATTCTATCTGTTAAAAAAACCCGCATCAAAATTAACCATACAAGGGGACATAAGAACATGAAAAATAGGGACAGAGAACGCGACTTTGTTTTATACTATGTAGTGATAAGTAAACTCATACAAGTAGTAACCTACACTTAATTTCATTGATAAGTAGATCTATTATTCAGTAGCTTCTAAGGCTAGTAGTTGTGCAGTGCTATCACTTTATATAATTTTAGTTTCAATTTGTCCAGGAGCTTTTGAAGCCCACTGTAGACCCTTTTATACGAAATTTTCAATATGGTTTTATGGATATTTTACATAATATACAGTAAAAAAACACCTCTAACAGCTCAACAAACACATCTAAAGAGTAATCAAATTATCTTACATCTATAAAATAATGGTAAATAGGTAATTATCTTCCTATCAACCATCAGCGAAGGCGATTCCTCTGCATTTTATCTGTGCTGTCATGGACAGGCCATGAAGACAGCAGCGAGTGTTCATGAGAGTTCCTGACAAGATTTTTACACATTTCCATTTGCTTAAGTTTCTGATTATTTTTATCGTAAGTGTATTAAAAACTTTTTTCGGTTTTGGTTCAGTTTCGGTTTTTCGGTGAAAACCTTACCGACTCGTAGTCACACCACATTCTCACACCAGTATGACAAACGGTAACTTTTTTCTCGTTTGTCACACTAAAAACATACGCGTGACTACTAGTCATTGGTCTCGAAGATATTACAAAATATTCAATAATAATATTCTGAATATATACGGCTCGACAATTTCAACAGTGCCTCTTGCCTCTGCCACTTGCGTGCACATTAATCTAACTAACCGCAGGCCACGAGGCGTGAAAGAAATCCACGCGCCATTTTTTACACTAACTATTTATATTTGTTTGAATTAAGTTATTGATGTTTTTTTGTAAGTGTGTCATATGTAACCAATGGTCATTATGCTCTCAGCTCCATTACACTCTGACCTTCAATTCTGCTGCAATTCAGCCTCGAGTGTAATGACCACCTTAATTCATTTGTGCCATAATTTAGTGTCCAATAATATGTTATCTTATGACTATGACATATTCAATAGATACCTCTATTACCTGTAGTGGATAGAGAAGTTGTGGCACATGAAAGAAACGTTTATCATTCTCTGAGCCTATTCCCAACTCAGTTTAGTCGGCTTTCTAGTCTAACCAAGGTGCGGCTGAACTTCGCAATTTTCCGTGAAGCGACTGCCATCAGACCTCCACAACCAAATTGGCGATATCGAAGTTCTGTAGTTACGCTAGTCGGACTTTTAAGGGCTCCAATTACCCGAAACAACCGAGACCGTCGGCTTATCGTGTTCTCCGAGACATGACCAGACCATTCATACAAATATTTGCACTGAGCGTGGATCGAACCCGCGCCTCCTGCGTAGCAGTCGAATTCACTACCGCCACGCCACAGAGGCTATGGTTCGCCATGTACATATATGATTTGGACATATATCAGTTCATGTCATACTAAAGCTGTGGAATGAATTCCATGCTGTCGGTTTTCCAAGCGACGGCAATATGGGGTTCTTCTATAAGGGTATTAGAAGATTTCTACAGGGTCGGCAGCACGAGTGTGTGTCTGCCACCTAAATGGCATAAAAAAGAAAAATAATAAGCTATAGTATTTTTAAACCTATAATTATTTTAGCACTAAAATTTATAATGTGCAAAATCCAAGCCAACGTTAGTATAATAATAATAAGTGAGTGTGCAATTTTGTGATAGCATCAACACAGTATCTTTGCCAAACCATATGATAAGAATAAAACTAAATCAATTTCAGACGTGATAAATCTTAAACTAAATCCGAACAAAGGCATTTGAAGCTCGTATGAGGTCAAGCCGAAGGTCAAATGATAAGCTGTCAACATGACACGACTAGAAAAGAAGGTCACAGTTATGTCTCTTAACACTCCTGAATAGAGTTCAAATTTATTCATCATCAGTGAATGGTCTAATTCCAACTGACAAGTTTATTAAAGCGGCACAGTGATTTGTGCTTTATCAGATAATGCATTATTCTATGATCATGCTACTTTAAAAGGTTCATGGTGTTATGATACGTTTTACAAATAGGTAAAAGGGCTCTTGATTGATGTGCAGTATATACTTAGATTTCCGCACTACAGATTGCCTTGAATATTTAGATAATGCAGAACAAATTATAATAATTGTATTGAACGCTTATGAATTAAAGCTATTTTCCATTCAGTTAAAAGGTTTGTAGAGTGATATCCTCACTTAAATTGTGTAATTTAAATAAGTGAAGAATGCCAATGTGATTTAAACCCGCTTATTGATGCGGTGTAATCAAAGTTTATCTACACTAATATTATAAAGAGGAAAGATACATTTTTTATTTTGTTTGTTTGTAATGAATTAATAGGCTCCGAAGCTACTAGAGCGATTTCAATAATTCTTTCACCTGTAAAAAGCTACAATATCTAGTAATAATTTCTATAAATTGGTGCTAATATCGCTAACTATTTCCGATGTCATGACAGTAAGGAGAAGTACTATAGAGAGAGGCAAGTAGAGAATCGAGTAAAGTCGTAGAATGAAAACTTCCTCTGAATTTATCACGCCTTATAAGAAATTAAAGTGATATAAGTAATCTATTTCAAATCAAGTCATATTCAGACTTCAGTTATCATCTGTACCTAATTTTTTTAACACAAATGACCTAATCATTGTTGCCATTATCTATACTATCACACAAGCTGAACAGTCGGTAGCTTAGTGGTTAGCTAGTTGGCATTAGGATCGAGAGATCCCGATTTCGAAACCTGCCCATTGTACTACCGACGTTAACCCACTTCTATCATAAATCATTGAACTTAGCTGGAGGGGTTAGAGGAAATATTAATAATTTTGATTGCTAATATTCTTTTTAAAAAGGAAAATAGGAACAGTGTAAAAATTGTACAGTGATCACTATTTGGATCGGTGTTACTACATCCTACAACTAAAAAAAAAATGTTCCCGCTGGTCATTGACATGACTACGGCTGGTTGTTACAAAGATTCATTTATGACTTCTCAACCATACTACAGTCTAGCTCTGGACCTCAATTCTGAGCGGAAACACACCCACTAGCACTTGCAAGTTGTAACGCGCGCCTTGCACAAGAATAAATAACACGAGCTGGTCAACCCTGTTTGTAGGTTTATCGCCCACAGGCCTTTATCCTTACACAATAAATTATATTAGTGTCTAGCCCTATATAAAATGAAAGGCACTTTGTCACAGTTCATATTTTAGAAAACACGTAAAATCTTTTCTTGATCTCTTATATTCGGGTAGGTAAGACGCGTGGGAGACGCTAGAGCGGGTCCTCGTGACGGCTCTAGGGGTGGGCTTTATTTCTTTCATTGTGCGGAAAATGCCCACGGATACCCCCGCCGAACCGGTTGGAGAGGTTATGTCGGACTCGAACTGACTAAAACGCACACCGTTTTTGGGTGATTAGGTGCTGGAGGTGAGATATTCCTCGCACCGCAGCAGCAACGGGCCAATCTCGAAAGAGATTCGGGGCCATCTTCAGACGTGGGTACTATGAAACTGTCCCCGTCTAGCCCCCGGTGATTAGAGGCACACTTTGCGCCGCCGCAATTGCTTCTGCTATTGTGGTGACGGGTGGAGGCGAATCCATGCAGGACAGAGCTCATTCTGCTACCGTCACTCTTACTAACCTACTTGAATAATAGGAAGTAATGAACACGTAGTATCTTTTATGTACGTTAAGTGCATATACTTTTCCATTGAACTAGTTGTGAAAATTGATAAAATTCAAATACGATATCTGAAACAATTACAATTATGTTACATGACACCTCTTCACTGCACAGTAGAAAATATTATAGAGACTATAGTTTTTAGTAGCTCAACTTATCCAAGATAGTGTAAAGGTGCCTTCAGATTTGTGACATGAACAGCGGACCGGACAGCGTGACAACAAGACAAAACATTAAGTGTGGACATAACAACTTGTGGCACATGGGCACACGATCTAGAGTTACGCTGACACGGCCACCAGTCGATCGATGGTTTCCTTCAAGCTCAGCTGAATACGTGACTGACACGCACTTCTGACACGGTCACGGCAAAATTTTACGTAAATGTAGACGCGGTATAAGGTTTTAGTCGTACCCGATGTAATGCCCCCACTCGTCTTGAAGGCGTTGTAGAGGGGAATGTATTAAAAGGGATTTTCGCACTTTGGAAATATTTAATAGTGAGTTTCCTATAATTAGAAAACCTCAATCATCATCAGATTTAACACAAGTAGCAGGGCAGAAAATAGGGTTACAATGCTATTAACAATGCAATGTATACAGAGTGTTAAGCTAAAGTAAATCGTCCATTGTACGAGACAAGGTGATGTTACGAAACGCAACCAGGGTTGTTACATTCCGAAAATATAATAATCAAGTAGGTAGGTAGTCACAAATACTTCATTTTGTTTCTGTAATAGGTGCTATCTATATCTATACTAATATTATAAAGAGGAAAGATTTGTACCTATTTTTGTATGTTTGTATGTTTGTAATGAATAGGCTCAAAAAGTACTGGGCCGATTTAAACAATTCTTTCACCACTAAAAGGCTACAATATCTAGGAGTAACATAGGCTATATATCATCACGCTACCATACAAGGGAGCGGAGTAATAATCATAAATCTCAATTGATCCGGTAAAGGACATGGGTCAGAACGTACCCAGTTTGTAGCAAGTTGAAATTGGTACCATTCGAAAGGTCTTTGAAAACGTAGATATTTTTTGTATTGGAGCAACTTTGTAACTTATGTAGGAAAAAAGATATTTGATGTTGAAAATACCGAAAATCCTTAGTAAAATCGACCCACGCACGTTCATTTTTTTTTTGATTTTATCGATTAGGTGGGTAGTTCGAACTATTTTGTGCTAGCGTCGGTGTGTCGTCAGTAGTTAGTACCTGATAGGAACTGATTTTGAGCGCTCGCGCATATCTTAGTTTATTTTATTCTTACTTTTATTTACAACCTCGGCTTTCACAACGGATTTCAGTGTATTACTTAACGATTGGATTATTATTATTACTCATCTGCTTCAAAAAAATGGAAGGTGAACGCGGTATATAATATTGATGGAGATTTGATTGATTTGATTTGATTTGCCGAGCATTGGCGAGGTGGAGATGGTATATATAATATTGAGGTATCTTCGAGCCGTAGCCCTAGAATGTCGCAGCATGGGCTAGTAACCGAAAACTGCTCGTTAATTAGAGGCCGCATATTATCGAGGCACGTGTCAAATAAAATATATTAGACATATATTTCAATCAAGGTTAATGTCCAGGGCAGAGAAGCCATCGAAGCGTATTATTGCTTCTGCATGACGGGTATGAGAACTCTAGGTGCTTGTGCCCATACTATTAGCATAATATGGTACTTAGGTGTTGGCAGGCACCTAGATAACTTCGTAGGTCCGGCAAGTGCCTGGGATGATTATAATCATTGAAAGTAACAATACAATTTAATAAAACTGTGCTATTTAAGATTGATAGTTCTTATTTAATATTTTTTCTGTACCAAAAACCAACGATAAGAAGCTATATCGCTCTCTTAAGACAGAAAAAATGACTGGTTACCTATTTATTTAGTCCAAAAAGCAGAAAAAGTGCGATTATTGGCAATTAAAAATGTTACAAAGAAGTTATCATAACTTCGGTCTTTCATTCATTCATTCATTCGTTCACTTATTTTCGAGTTACTCAATTAGGCCTCTTCTAAATTACACCTAGTCTAAAATGCTACAAATTGAGTACGGGTTCCATACAAAATTACCCATTGTTCTTTCTATACATTGGCGCTAATATCGCTAACAATTTCCGTTGTCATGACAGCAAGGAAAAGTAGTATAGAGAGGCAAGTAGTGAATCGAGTAGAGTCGTACAACGTGATAATAGACATCCACGCGGGCGGAGCCGCGGGCAACAGCTAGTAAGAAATACATTCATAATTAGGTACTAAGGGCTCAAGCAATAGTATTTGTATTTATCGTCACCCATTTGCTAAGGACATAATGTAGATTATTATAACATAAACTCACGCCTATATCCCCGAAGGGGTAGGCAGAGGTGCTAGCACTCACATTTCGCCAGTTTATGTTTAGGTCCCAATGTAATAGGTGGCGAACCTATTGCCATTAACCGGGCACTTATAAACCTGCGATAAATACACACATCGAAAAGCATCGAAAAGTCATTGGTGTGTGCCATGGTAAACCCGGGATCGAACTCGAGACCTCGTTTCGCGGTACACGTATAGTTAATTAAAGGAAAAATTCTTCAATATACTACTGGCTAATTTTGATACGCTGATAATTTTGATGGCTAATTTTAATTTTATACTTCCTGAAGGTCATTACTCGATGGTGATCAACCAAGGGTCATTGCTGTGGATCCCAGGTGTGTACATTTTGCATGTAGTAGGTGAATGGAATGGATCAGTCTGTCTGCCTATTTTCTATCTTAGTAGTAATGTTTAATTGACAACCCTAGTTCAATAAATTAGAAAACATAACTTGAATAGTAAGCGATTACAAGGTAGTTTTGTTATGGTTTTTATCAAAGGTACTGGGTGCTATGTGCTAATTCTCAGGTATTAGTTACACTTTATTAATTTTTTCATTCATATTGCTTTTACGATGCAAAGTCTTACGACCAAGAAATAGTAGTAAAAATATGTAGCGACAAGATAGACAACCAAAGGGCTGCTTCGACCTATGTAAAAAGGGTGGGCTTGTGATACATGTATTTTCCAGATATCTTGACGAATTTCATTGTAATGTGGGCTTATGTGGTTCACCTACTTGAGATAATCCCACACCGCGACTGTTTAGAGGTGTCAGGAACGCCTACAGCAGGCACTGCAATATAAACTCACGGCCCACCTAATGAAAACTGATTGCCGTGGCCTATAGACGTGTACAACACCAAGGATGTTACACTCGAGCTGCCGACCTTGGAGAAACGTTCTGGAGAAACGGTGTTTTATATGATGCACTTGAAAGAATGTGCACTGGAGTTGCTCAATCTGATTCCTCCAAGTCCCTTCCACCTCCGAACGACCAGACGTACAGCGACACGCCAGCGCTACATGGTGGACGTTCCACTCCTTCATACCAAACGATTCGGTGAGTCAAAGAGTGGAACGCCCTGCCTGAATTTGTATTACCCAATAGCTATAACTTGGAAATCTTCAAACTAGAGTGTATAGGTTACTTGTAGTCAAGCGTGCTCCACCGTCGACCACACCATTACTTACCCCCGGTTGAGAATAGTGGTCAAAGGTGAGCTTATATCGAACATAAAAAAATGAACGTTTGCAACACCAGGAGCGTCACATTTGTGTTGCCGACTCTATTGAGTGAAGGGGAACGAAGATTTTCTCGGTCGTCCCTCCGACAACACAAAACCTCTACAGTGGGTTCTGGGTATCCTACTCACCGCTGGAAACAGCCGCAGTATTCTGTAGGGCGGTGGAACTTCCGCAAACGGATTGCTCAGTTAGGACGGTAGAAACCGTCATGTCCTACCTCCATCGTGCTGGTTAGTTACAAGAAAAGTGTACTTGCAAGTACAGCCCATAGAAAGATCGAATTTACGATTAAAAAATTAACTTCAATTGCATTCAAATAGTCTAACTTGTGCAATCGATATTTGTCTATGTCAATTTAAGTACCTAAATGAATTAGGTGATTATCTAGATTAATCTGGTCATCGTTTAGATCATATCAGTGGCTATTTCATTGATTTATTTGACTACCCCACGATAGTGTGACCATAAAATAAGTACTCTCATTACTTTTAAATTAATTAGTCTGGCAATTAGCAAGTTGTTGACAACTTTCCAGTAATATATGTCAAGGTCACCTACAGTTATGATTAGTACTTAGTTTTTTATACCACTTAGGTGGCAGACAAGCACGCGGCCTACCTGATGTGAAGCGGTCACCATGGCCTATGGACGTTTGCAACACCAGAGGCGTCACATACGTGCTGCCTACCCTTAAACCTCCAAACCTCCAAATAATAATGCAATAATAAGTCTCATTCCTTTTCTGATAAATTTATTAAAATATTGTTGACTTTGAATCCTTTTTCGGCTATCACAATCAATGGCTATAATGTACGAGTAAATATTAAATGCATCCGCCACAACTAGTTTTAAATGTCGCTATGATTTTATAGTTAAGATAGGTGACACACTTAAATAAAATTGCATAACATGACATGATAATCTAGCTGTTCATTTAATATTAAAAAGACGGGATGTGTTTTATACAACAGAAATATTATCGGGGTTTTTGGCGGGAACGCGAAAAGTGTCATAGCGCAGAGCTGTGTTCCATTTTCTAAATTTGGTGTATATACCTACATTCGAGATTTTATGTGTAAAAATGGTGGACATAACGGCCTGGACAAAGCGCACAAGTGTAGGAGAGTGAAATATTGTAGTGAATTGTGATTTTTCGTGTTGGTGTCAAAATCTCCCTAAGAAAAGCTTCTAGTAAAGTCCCCACTACTTTACTGAGACAACTATCATGGGGTTGATATGTTGTCATCTAAGAAAAAAAGAAGAAGAAGGATTATCGTATAGTAACATTGTCGAGAGATCATTTTCAGTTATGCTATTCAGTTTTTAGACATTTTGTTCAATCTCTCCTCTCTCTATCTTTCCTCACAACGTGTGTGACGTAACGGTAATGAAACTGATTTCTACCCTGTGTAGCGCATACATTGGGACCTAAACATAAACTGGCGAAATGTAGTGCGTGTAATGTGCCAGCACCTCTGCCTAACCCTTAGCGGATTTAAGCGTGAGTTTATGGTATGTTATGTTATGCCAAACTTTCCTGCATGTCGATTTACATGCTAAATAACATACGAAGCTCTGGCGCATCTTCTCAATGTCAGGAAACAATGAATTTTGACAAACTACAAATATTGGTTCCACTCCTTTTTCTAGAACACACCTTAAGATTAAATCTAAGCTATTACACAACAATCTGTCCAACTCATATGGAAATGAGTGTCCAGAAAAGTTATTATGCAATTCAACATAATGTTTGTAGCACCGCTTTAGGTACTTGTCTAATTCTGATGACGGAATAATGTCGCCATATAATGTTTATTGCATATCCAGGAAACTGACATCCACACTCTCACAGAATATGATTTCCTTTTCAATTTACTATTTGTTTACCACGCTCAAAAATGTTATCGCATAACTATTACTTCACTTTTATTTACGCATAAACAGTGGTATGTAATCAAATCTTGGATGTGGACGGATGTTTAGGTACTTACACATAGAACAAAACTATTTTTAGAAGAACGCAGTCTGGGCTTCGATGGGTTGAAAAAGGGTTTGATGTATCAGGGATTGGTGATGATATTGGGACATCTGAAAGGCCGTAGATGAACCGTAAGTTACTTACCATTCTTATATACATTTCAAGACAATATTCTGTTTGATTCCGATATATTTGTCATAATTTTTATATTCGTCCCGGTCGCATGGAAAGCCTTCACCTCAGAGTCCGGGGTTCACTTATATTGTATATCTGACCTCCGATTATGAATTGTGGTTAATGTCTACCCACTAATAAAGTTGTTCAGATCACCAATATCGCCCTTCGTTCGGACCTAAATAATATTGACAACCAAGACCGACTAAGTATTAATCTGCTCTCTGAAGCACGAAAGAGCTCAAATGAAATCCCACCAAGTACTGATGATGCCTCGTGTAGAGACGAAACGCGTGTCGAGGTTTGTTCATCGCGTACATACACACATATTGCCCATAAGACAACATCTCTTCTTAGGTGAGAAGTCTTTTACTTGCTTTGAGGTGTTTTCATTCCTTTCTAAGACAATTAGTAATCTGCTATTGCTATGGTTGGCATCGTTAAACTGAGGTGAGTGGTGGGTTTCTCTCACTCACTCAATTTATTACCCAGCGGTCATCCATCTAAATAGCAATCGAGCGATGCGCTGATATATTTTTTAAAGGTTTACAGTTTCTAAAAGCAAACCAAATCAAGGTACCTATAAAAAAAAAAATCAGTTCTAACGTAAAAGTTTAACATAATTCAAAATAACGATCTTTATATCACAGCTGACAGTAATGCTTAACATTATACACATTCACGCCGCTTATCAAGTTAATGCTTTACGCAATCACGCTGTAGGAAATTCGACCTTACGACATTGAACTAAGGAATAGCAGTGAAACCTCAAGCAGTGCGTAGTCGAAAACCGTAGTTGCACCTGATTTGTGAATGCTCTAAGTACTTGTTCATGGGATATTAGCTATTGTGCAAGCATAACGACGTTATTGTTAGAGATATTGGTCAAATGAAACTAAAGTTTGAATAGCTCACACAGAACAATGGTTTGTTAGACAGCTATCAGAGTGCGCATGCGCGTGGTTTGTTCCAATACAAGGTTAGTAATCATTTAAAACGTCTTTACTTGTTACTTGTAAAAGTATACTTAATTCTTACTGGTACGAAATATATTAATCATGAGATATATAGGAACTGATCCCAGTCATTTGATAGCGCCTGGGGCGTGGCGGTAGTGATAGCGGCTGCTATGCAGGAGGTGCGGGTTCGATCGCCGCTCAGTCCAAATATTTGTAAACCTGAATTGGTTTGGTCGTGTCTTGGAGAGGACGTTAAGCCGGTTGTAATACGAACATCTATGACAGTCTTTAAGGTAATTTGGAGCCCTAAAACGTCCCACAACTGCAATATTTCGATATCGACTATAGATATCGCCTATAGTTATAGGTTATAGCCGCCAGATACAAGGAAAAACACCACCGGTGTCCATTTAATAGATTTCCATTCCTCGCCACAGGTATAGAATATAGAATATGTTTATACTTCTACCATTCTTTTGTACAAATTTTCCGTAAACATACACTTGAACATTTATTAATAGGTTCTCTGAAAAAGCACTTCTCAAAACTAAGTACCTATTTACTTATAACGCAATATGTCGAGTGCACCAATGAAGTGCTGAAAATTTTCCTGGTGATAACAAGCATTTGACTTACTTGTGGGGAGAAAACCGTATCTAAGTAGGTAAACACATAATCACGTTTTTGAGAGTCACTAGATTAGAACACTATGCTAGCTAGAAAATATAAAGTAACTTCTTGGAATAATAATCGTTGTCTTATCTGATTATAATTAAAGATATGAAACCAATAAATAAAATTGATAAATAGATGTTAATGTACGATATACAAATAGGCGTTACCTGGCGGAAACCCATTACAAGAAAGTATATATTGGAAGAGGCCTACATACATCATCAATCTATTCCTTTGAGTAATTTATTACTTTGGATAAATGTGTAATAGGAATAGATTGAGAATTGATATTTGTTACTCCATCATGCCAAAACAGCTGAGTGGTTCTATTCGAGATTTGTAGACATATTTATATTACGGAACGACTGCAGTCTAATCAAGTGCATGGGCCGTAGGCTTACAGTGGGTAAGGTTTGGTTTGGCCCCGAAGAGGTTTATGGTCTTTTCGCACTAATCATTTGTAAGGCTTTTAAGCTACACTAAAACACGTCAAATTTCTGCATAGAGGACAGTATATACTAATTAGCGACAATGGAAATATCCTGTCTATTGTATTGATACAGTCGAAGCGTTACAAATTGACCCAGTTTTGTGAAATCGATGGCATAAGGTGCAGACAGTACAACTGTGATAAATTTAATTCGAGAATATCGCGTAGGGCTATCGATATTTGAAGGGTGACTTCGGTCATATATCTCCTAGACCTAGGGCATCTGAATATGAAACAGATCGTGAAGCACTCGTAGGTATATGATCAGTCCGACGACGTGAATGTTGGAACGTCCATAACTACTGTTTCCAAAAGTACGTATCTTTTTATATTTATATTTTGACTTTTTTCCACTTGCATCTAATACTTTCATGTCAGTTACTCTCTCTACAATCTAACTTATCTTGACTTTTACAGGTGCGACTGTACCGGTATGGTCTCTCAAACTTGAGGTCTCTAGTCTTAATAATCAGCGAGAGATGTCTTGTTTTATCTCACCTCCGGCAAACGAAGACCCGAAGACGGCGTGCGTTTTAGTTGGTGTGCTTTCGAGTTCGACTTAACCATTCACCGGCTCCAGTGGGTGTGGTATCCATAGGGAATTTGTGCATGATAAAAAAGATAGCCTCTATAATCACCGTGGTGAATGCGTTCACCAATACACCCTACCGACCACCTCACATCAAGAATGGCACAAAACCTCGCTCTACATTCGCCACCTCCATTCATCAACGTGTGGATGGTGCATAATATATCAATTATAATAAATGTTGACATTATTCTATTCTATGAACAAATTGCCACCCTCTTATCTAGAAGGGTTGAGAATAAGCTACTGTAAAAGACCATACTGTAATTGTAGAAGAAAATGCAGGAACAGACATTGGTCCCGACGACGCAGCCCTATCAAAATGCAGTTTTGCAATCGAATGCTTCGTGACCAAACGTAAATGCCCGGAAGTCAATGCTCCACTTACAACTCATTTTTCGTGGACACGATCATGTTATACAGAATATAATTCACTCAAAATGGACAGTTTTGCAAGTAAAAACTGTGATAGACTTTATTGTTAGCAGATCGGTGTAAGTTTGTGGTTAGCCTGCGTTTACTATTATAATAATTAACATTTAGAAAATATATTAGAGGAGAGAGGGGAACGAACCACTCATCACAGTTTTACAATCTCTGCAATAGTAAAATATCACTAATTGACATAGAAAGGAATGCCAAACCGCACCCCTCAAAGCAAGTAAAAAGACTTTTGAGCCGACGAGAAATTATTTTGTATGTGCAATAGTCCGCAAAGAACAAACCTCGACACATGTTTCAGGACCGATACAAAGCGACTCCTAATTAAAAAGAATGCACCGTTTCAAGTTACAATTAATAGGAGGTATTAAAAAGAAACAAGTTAAAATGTCGATGACATAAATCATTCATAAGTGTAGAATTTTCTACAACATAATTGTACGCATCTTATTATTTCGTTACACTCTAGTATCTAAAACTAATCTAATCACAACACAATCCAAGTACATGCCTAGTTTATACAATTTAGTTCAATTGTCATCAACATTGCACAATGCGCAAGAGTTTTTCTCCACAGTACCTTTTCGCAGGGTCGATCGGAAGATCTTGACATAATTACTTGGCATTTGAACTGCTGACAATGGTCTTACGTTAGTATAATTATAAGAAAAACACCTTAGATTATAATATTGTACAAAATTTTGTGAATTCATGTTATTATCAAGGTTCTGATTATTGTATTGTCTTTTGTTCTAGTGCAAGGTTTCGTGTTAGGCAATTTCAACATTTTCTTTGATTGTATGCCGACATAATGATATACTATGGCTATAACATTCCCTCCAATTTGCTTACTATTTTTCTATATATCCGACATATCAATATGAAAGCCTGCAAGCTGAGGATCACCATTTTCGGCGATAATAGTAGCTTTATCAGATACTACTGAACTACTAGAACTGTAAAAAGAAGGAAACCGGTGTACTATAAAAACATTCAAGAATGTATGGTCTACTTTTTGACTAGATATATGAATCTATCTATTTTTTGACAGAATTATGATGTTTTGTGAAAGTTTTTCCTAGTCGGAACTTCAGTGAGAAGTCAAATCGAAGAAATCACCAATAAATAAAGAGTTATAATGGTGGCCCTATTATAAAATAGCTGGTGTCAGTAATAGCGACCATCTTATCTTTTTTGCCTTTATCTTCATTTTTCTATCAGGTAAGGTGAAAAAATATGTTATATAAAAATACTTACCTTCGGTAATATTTTGAAGCGTAAAACAAAATCCGAACGTGACTTATTAATCTAGATTTGGTTATCGATTTTCTTCACCAACTGCGAATATAATGAGATTGAGTAAACCTTTCAGCTAAAAAAAATTGTAAAAAGATTAAGGTCTTTATAAAAAGAACACTGATTTGTAATAAAACTTTGAAGTAGTAAGAAAATATAATCCGTGTAAATTAAGAATAAGTTATAATATTGAAGTTGTAATATTGAATCCTTTCGAAGTAAACGGGGCATGAAATTAATTTCATAAATATTTCAATTCAATAGTTCATGTACAATAAGTAATTTATATTGCTTCACTGAGAAGGATATGTGGGATAGACTGGATGCTGAATCGGAATGAGATTGGGAGAGGTCTCCAACAGTGGCCTGGGATTGGCTAATTATTATGGATTGATTAAAGTTTGTCATTTTATAGAAGGTAGCGGTATATCACTAGCGTATTTTTAATAATCACTATCACTACATAGTATAAAATAAAGTTGCGTTTTCTGTCCCTATTTGTCTTGTCCCTTTGTATGCTTAAATCTTTAGAATTACGCAACGGATTTTGATGCGGTTTGTTTTAATAGATAGAATGGTTAAAGAGAAAGGTTTATATTTATATAACATCACGCTACGACTAACAGGTGCGGAGCAGGAATGAAAAATGTTGCAAAAACGGGGTGACGCAGACGAAGTTGCGCGGGTCAGCTAGTATTTTATATTTCCCGATGATTTATGTTATTTTTTGTTGATCCGTGTGGTGTCAGGCAAAGAATATCAAACCCTAACTCGATCGAAGGATGTCCTAAGATGAGCCTAAGAGAAGAATACGCAGACGATATCACTATTAGAGAAGGAAATCTCTAAATAAAACCCTTTACCTACGTTAGGAGAGGTCTATGACCAGCAATGGACTGCGATATGCTAATCGTTTGATTGTAAAACCTACTTAGATGGATGTAGTGCGAGTTGTTGTGGGGCGGTGTATGATCATCTATGTTCGTGACTAACACCTTCGCGAAATTATCCAAAAGAAAACATGGGACAAAGAATAATAAAATTCAAATTTCTAAACGTATTTCGTCTAAAAATTTGCATAGGTATAGAGCGCCGCTTTTTTCCCACGGTATCCGATGAATTCCGAAACGTATTTGAAAAGCATTCGGCTGCCTACGTGAGTGCGCACGCGCCTGATTGATATGACAAGCAGTACGCGCGATTGATTAGTGTCACCTTCCAGTTTCCCAAACTTCTGGGAAATTTTGTTAGCGTGATTGAGCGTTTCATTCAGCTAGATATATGCAAACTTTGTTATCGTAAAAAGTGTATTGTGTGGCCTTCAATATCTATGCTAATATTATGTAAAAGCTAAATAGTTTTTTCATTGTTTGGCTGAACGCGATAAAGCTTAGGAACCACAAGTGTGAATTGAAAAATTACTTTTGTATGAAATAGTTCGTTTACCAAGAAAGGTTCTAGGCTATACAACATCAAGCTACTACCCAAGAGACTGGAGTATAGTATTCATACATATTAAAAAAATCGATAAATTCCCAAATAATACTTCTAAATTTATAGATTTAGGGCCTATGACTCAGACGAAGCTGGGAAGGGTAGGTAGGAAAATTATGGGGAATAATCAGAACGATAGAAGATTGACAATACAAATTTTTGACGCAACCATGCATATGAGACTTGGTAGCTATAGATCGTGCTAGACTTAACGTTTGCCAATCTGTTTGAGGATGATGTAAAGAAAAGCTATGACAAGTGTACTTACCCATACTTAACCCCAAAAGAAACAAAAGGCTTATAATGTCAGTATTGTTGCAAGTGGAAAGATGTTGCATCTGATTGATTGCACATAGAAAGTGGTAAAGTCTGTAGCCCTAGATAGTGGATTAAGTGGGACCAAAGAGAACCAGGAGGACCAACTGTTGTGGCGTACATTGGATGTCTACCAGCAGAGTAATATGTAAATATATTTAATAGAAATATACGTCAGTTTCTTTTTGATACCTGAAACGTTCATTTATTATATAGACGTGATTATTTTTTAAGCACTAAGCAATTAATATATTAGATGGTTGTTTGATTAAATTTGACACCTAAATGAATATAAAAAACTATACAAAGAATCCAATAAGCCAATTCCATTCTGCATGATTACAATATGGTTAAATAATCACAATGAAATGATAAGTAATTAACATTTTGTGATTGACACTATAATGATTTTGTGAAAGTTCAATTTCATATCACATAAGCACCTACCTAGTGTTTGTATTCATTTAAATTGTTATTTTGAGTTTGTCATTAGTATTACTATTACATGAGCAATATACATTTGTACTTAAAATGGACATTGTCGTTTGCGCAAGATCTTGTTCATTATAATTTGTCGATAACTATCCACACTGAAATGATAAATGCGAAATTAATTCTGGCGGTCTGTCACCTTTCACGTTCATATCTTTGAATCAAAGCGACACAAGGTAAGTGGGACCTGGAGAAAGAACGTTACTTGTCCTCGACCAACTCAATCGACTCTCATAAAATTGATGCCGTGGATAAAGATAGCAAACATGATGTAAAACTGAGTTTTTAAAAAGTGAGATTTCATAACTTACCTACCATGTAGTTTTACCTACTATGTAATATTATAATAAAATATAGTGAAAAAGATTTATTGAAAACAAATCAAACCAAAAAAAAATAATAACCTCACAAAAACATAGTGTTAGTCTGTATCGCGTAGATGAGCCTCAATGTGCAATATTAGGTACTAGGAACTAGATCAATAAATACTCTTTGATATTCTCTATTTACGTGTGTTATCTATGGTATATTTTTACGCGCCAAAAACACACAATCTGACAGTTCGGACACGAACACACATTCTATTTCTTGTTATTTCTTCGAGTTGAGGAAAGTTATTATTGTATAATTGAAATAATGCATAGAATAATTAAATATAATACCGTAATAATAATAATATAAAGGATTGAATATAATATGTAAGGATTCATTGTCATGAGAGCATGTGAGTAATGTTTATTATCCATTTTGTGTAGTTGTGCATTGGGAAAGGAAATGGAAAAAATGCATTATGGGCACGACCAGACCAGTGCAAATATTCATATTCATGCATACAAATGTTTGCACTGAGGGGGGATCGAACACGCGCTACCTGCGTAGCCCTCGCGTTCTCTACCACCAAGCCACAGAGGCTGTTTCCATATATTTCAACCAAATTTCAATCTGTGTAAAAAAAAATTGACTAGAAATCACTATGAATTTCAACTATATGGGTACTTGCTATGTCTTATTTTATTTGAAAAAGCTTAAAATAGTAAGTTATAACTTTTATAGACAAAATTCAATGCCGCAAAATTCAATTCAACACTTAAAAACTACTAGAGCAGTTTGCCGGTCGATCTAGTCTAGTTTTGAAATGACCCTAAAAAGCCCACGTACATTTTCTTTTGTCGTTGCAATCGAGAGCATTGCAACATACATGTATTTCACCTTGTGAGTACTTGTGTCAACACATATTTTAATTAATTAGCCTAATTAAAACCCATTGCTTAAAAGGTTTTCCTTATATAGTTACATACTTGCCTAATGGTTGTGTATGCACAGAATAGATTGCTAACGTAGGTTTTCGGTAACCGGCCATTAGTAGATCGAAACAACTAGAACATTTCTAATTAATCCATAGATTTAAAAAGGAGATTGTCAATTGTATCGACATTATTCTGGCAAATATAAAATTGTTATAGTTTAATTTTGTAAGGATTTTTTTGATTTACTTAAAATATAAAATTGTAATGATGTTTCTGCAATTTGCGCTAATTTCTTTAGAAGCTCATACAATTTATGGTATAGAATTGTGGCAATTTAGAACATTTATTTCAATTAACATTTTCAAGTACCACATCCATCATTGGCATTATAAATATTTATAATAATTCTATGCTAAAAAGCTATTGTTAGCTAAATAACTTTGGTCCTGTCTGGTGCTAAGGAGTTCAGAACACTGACCGTATTTTTGCGCTGAATTTCAAAAGTAAACCTTTGCATAATAATGCGAATTTAGTAATAGAGGAGGTGAATAATGTAAAATGCAGATGAATGGAAACGCAAGAGAAGGAAAACTCGAAATAAAACTCGTCTGACCCGCAGGCTGTGTCCTGCAGTGGACTGTAATAGTTTGATTGATTGATTTAATCAGATATAGAAATACGTCATATTTTTGTTCCACACCTTTCCTTCAGTTCACTATCAGGCGATGTGTAGTCATGTAGACGTATCCTGTATCGAATATATGTTACTAACTGACCCGCACAACTTCATCTGTGTCACCCCGTTTGCAGCATTTTTCACGCTATTTCAAAAATCGCATCAGAACCCGTTGCGTAGTTTTTAAGTTTTAAGCATACAAAGGGACATAAGGACATAGGGATATAGGGACAGACAACGTGACTTTGTTTTATATTATCTAGTGATAATTGGCTCGTTTTTATCATTATAGCTATAGTACCTGTAATTATGAACCACCTACAGCCATCTTTACCATCGTTAAACTAAATTAAAAAGTTGATTTAATATATGAATAGAGAGTGAATGGATTGCAACCAGAAGGCATTATTAGGCCTGTCTGTCTAATAGTTAGTGATAAAAACAGTACATAATGATAATGTATAAAGAAACTCATATCGGACGGAAGCAATCTGTTATTAAGATACGGAATTGTGAGCGGTGATCACATGTCAAGTTGTTGGTTGAAAACTATTTGAATATTGACTGTATCATTATTATTACATCTTGTAATAATACAGACTCGTACCTTCTCGCATAACACACATACTTACTATAATATCTACTTGGGGGGTCGGGTATCAGGGGGCCTAGACAAAATGCATTTGTATTGGCTACATGGTGACATTAATTAGTTGTCGGAATGTCATGTGATCTAAATTTTGTCTGACAATCGAATATCCCTAGTCAGTGCCTCTAGCACGAACACTATCGAATTCGTACTTATTTCTTTTTACGCACGCATTTTTTATTTATTTTTTTGAAATTTTATACATTTTGCTGTTGAATTCGATACAAATATTTTCTCGCAAGTGGTTTGTCGTAAAGGCACAAAGCGGTGGCAAATGTAGCTGTGGATTCGTTTCGGAGCAAATGCATTTTGCCTAGACCCCCAGGGTGCCACAACTGGGTACGCCAGTGTAGCAGTGGTAATGTGTGGGTATATTATATATATATATGGTATAATAGGTAATGCAATGGTAATGGAGATAACGGCACCGAGCCTCTGCCATAAACCCTTGAAACAGGTCAACAATTGAACAGCAGGCTGTCATACTTCATATTTAACCCTTACTATTTTGAGAGTTCATATTAAGTCTGTTGTAGAGGGCTGCAAGAGCTGCACCTCAGCAGCCTTCGGTCTGGATTACCGTGCCATGTGCAGGTTCCAGACCAACTATCAGCACTACCTGCGGATAAAGCAACTCAGACTTTGTAGTTAAGTTAGTGGAAGTTAGTGGTTAAGGAGTCGGCCTTACGTTCGAGAGGAATCGGGTTCAGGAGTTAGAGGAAATATTGGTAACTTATTATCATCATCATCCTTGCGCCCATCCCGATCGCATCCAAAGCTATCACTTCGAAGTTCGAAGTGCATTTTTTTTCTAGCAAATATTAGTAATAACTGTTGAAATATTTTTCATAAAAAAGGATGTATATATAACTGTAAAGGAAATAAGTTTAGGAGAAGTAAAGTACCTGCCTACCACGCACCGCGTTATTTCTGAGAAAAAAGTGTTTAATTACGATACGGTTTGGTACGCACTTAATTTGTTTAGTTCCGCATTCAGTTAACTTCATTATGAAAAATAGAGAAACTAATCAAAAAAACCTACACCTACCTAAATACAATCTTTGGCACATAATTATTATGCCCATTAAAACTATATTAAAATATATGTTACATCATAAATAGGTATATTAATGTAATGTATTCATCATCTATAATACTATCATCGTACACAAAACATAATGTTGTATTCATATTCATGAATATATTGGATTTTCTATAATTTTAACAAGAATTCTCGACTTGCAATCTTGACTTTGACATCTGGCTGCATTTAAAGCAGCTAATTGGCACTATTTGCCGCAAGCCATACCTATTAGGACAGAACAGGTTCCATGATGTTATCGCTGTCTGCCCGTGTAGACGTTCCAATGGTATACTTAGGACTTCTGTTGCATAGCATAGAGTCACCATTATGGTAATTTAGGTGTCCCTTGAGGCGATTGTAGCCGTTAAAACCGAAAGCTTTATTACGTAAGTGGAGTAAATATTTATTCATCAGTATAATGTGTGATATCATTTGTTACGGCATTATTACCGTAGAGATTCTTAACAACGACAACCAGTTTCTATAGAATATTATATGAATATGTATGTAGAATAGGCAGTTACTTGTCACCTTTTTTAAATCCAGTCTATTTTTGTTGATCGTCACTTGTTACATTTTCAGACTGTGACAATACAAAATGGTTTTATAATATATACCTAGAGCAAAGAAACTCAAGGCTTCACATAAATATAAGCACAAATTTACTTAAATTTCTATTCTGTACCAATAATTAAATTGAAGAAGTCTCTAGAACACCTACTTATTATCACGAATACAATTTTATTAGAAAAAAATGTTAATGTATATATTCATTTTAACTAGTTTTTGTGTAATACGTTGTCACAGTATTACTCATTTATTTTTACTTTCTTCAGAGTAATTTAAAATTTTATTATTGAGAAATTTAAAATGATCTAGAAGTAAATATTTTAATAAATATGCGGTCCACCCGCTTGTAGCACTGACGATTCTTCTAGGCTATAGTATATCTTCCCATTCGTGGGTATTTAATGAAGGACTCTGGGGTCCTCATATCCGAACGGGGCCATGTTTTGAGATGCCGTGGTGCGAAGCATACCTTGGCAACTACCCCACCTCCGGCAACTAAAGACCCAAAGAAGGCGTGCGTTTTTGTCGGTTAGAGTCCGATTTACCTTCCCAACCGGGTCAGGCCGTGGATTGTTCTCACGATAAAAAATCGACAATAATATATCTCTGAGGCCACTTTCATCTTGAAGATAGTCAAGTGTAACTATGATATATATCGATCCGCCCAAGATTCTCGAATACAGCTGTGTAATTTTAATAAAAACAGACTGTTGAGGGTTAAACTGTTTCTTGTTGCATTATAATATTTAGAATGCAATTTAATTGTCAAATAAGCAAATGGCAATCTGATAGAAAGTGAACACCGTGACCTATGTACATTTACAACACCAGGGGCATCCCACACATATTGAAGAACCCATATTATAATGGCTTGGAAGAACCATAGCATGGAATTTATTCAGCTTGAGTGTGCGCTTTGTAGATCTCCCTAATTGATACTAGTTCTCTTATATAGGCACCATTTCTCGTAGTCGTCGACCCGATTTAGAATTCTATATAAGGCAAATGTCTTAATCTAGGTTTCAATGAAGACAAGCTCAGTTGCGATCGTGATTTACTTTTCAATAGGTGTAATGCTCCATATATATTCAAAAGAACCACCATTTATGGAACTATAGCAGTTAAAGTAAAAGAAATGACCACTACCTGAGATATTTCCTGTTAGAAGTTATCAGAGGAATGCTGCAAGGATTAAATTGCGGCACCTATATTTAGTAATGTCTATTTATATACTCACATCGCTGCAATCTTTTAGATTTCAAATTTAGAAATGTTTATTTTTTATATAAACTGTTAATACAATGTATTTTTTTCTTAATGTTTTTCTCGATAGCATCAGAAGGAGTATGCTTACTATTTCTTTTATACCACTCAGGTGGCAGACCAGCACACTGCCTACCTAATGGAAAGTGGTTAAGTTTGTAACACCAGGGGGGTCATACTCGTACTGCCGACGAATGTTACGAGAGGTTCTGTGTTGTCAGTGAAGAAGACAAAGGAGATTTCATATCAGCATATGGCAGTGTCAACCTAAGTCCTAGGTCTTTCCATTGATAACACAAAACCTCTAAGTATCTCTAGCTACCCTACTCACTACTCGAAATTCAAAATAAGGTTATTATTAACCGTGGTATTTTGTGAAGCAGAGGTACTTACCCAGGGGTGTCCTGCCTCCTGAATGTCTTTTTTTTCGTCACAAGCTGTTAATACAGTTTGTTGCTTTCTCAACGATGTTCTAGGTTGCATTAGAGCCGGGTCTGTTATTATATATCATTTTGATTTGACTTTCATAGGAGCGAAAGACATGGAGAGTTCCAGAACCTTCTCCTATTCGCCCATCTATTTAGTAGTATCACCGTTTAAGAAATTCAATACAATAAAAAAATGGTAGTTGAACTAATTGAAATTCAAATTCAAATTCCAATTTATTTATTTCTTGAAGCATAGCTTACACAAAAGATGTTAAAACAATAATAGACCAAGATATGTTCGGCCAAAGGCATATGAAATATTGTAGTTAAATCATAATTCACACAAAACAGTACATGTAAAAAAATCAAATAAATAAAATTAATTTGATCAGAACGTAACGTAAAAACAATTAATATCAGATTATTCAAATCCTATGAAAAAATGTCAAAATAGAAAGTATGTAGGATAATCTTGAACTATTTGCTATCAAATAACTCGCAGAATGCCGCAAGGAACTATTTGCGACACCTTTATCATACATGTCAAATTATGAACCACATACACTGCCGCAATATCTCATTTCAAAATTAGAAATATATTTTTTTTCTATGCATACGTTTAATAGTTTATTATAATGCAGATTCTAATCAAACTTAATATTTAAATTATTAAAACTATTATGCAAAGATGTTGCAGATATTTTAAATGTAAAGAAGACGATACGATAACATTTTAAATGTAGTTTGTTCATGAATATGGAGTTTGTAACGTCGCATTTTTTTATATTTGAACCACTCTCACTGGTGAGGCTCGTACTTTTGAGTATAGATTGTTATCCTTCCTCGACACCAATACATTTTACATGTTATCTAGATAATTTATTACATGCAATATTTGGTTATCCAAATAAGGGCATGGTGTTACGTGTGTACTAGTTACCACATGATATTTTTTTTTAAACATAACTCATTTCACGTGTAAGGTGTGGTGGTTATCACATTAGTCATATTGAAGTCTTATACTTAGAGACTTTGACGTTATGGTATTGTTATGTTCATTATGGATGGATGGTGTTGTGTAGATTGTCCTAGAATGATTATTTTTTATTTATTTAACAATCTGTTTGTTTTTTATTCTTTATTTAGTTGAGTATTATTATGCGATATATACCTCCAAGATTGTGACCGGTATTACCGCGGTAGCCTAGTGATATGGGTAATGGACTGCTGAGGTCTCGGGTTCTATCTCAGGTTCTACCACGGCACACACCAATGACTTTTCGATGCTTCTGGAAGTTATGTGTGTATTTATCGCTGGCTTATAAGTGTCCGGTTAATGGCAATAGGCTTGCCACCTATTACATTGGGACCTATAACATAATCTGGCGAAATGTAGGTGCTAGCACCTCTGCCCTACCCCTTCGGGGATAAAGGTTATGTTATGTTATGTTATGTGACCGGTATTAACTCTAAGATGAAGAAGAGCGAGGAACAGCTGATAGAATCTTCATCCAAATGTGTTTTTTAAACGAAACGTTTTCCTGATGGTAAAAGTAAATTGATTTGATTTGATTTGAAAAGCCTTAAGAAAGAGGGTCACCATTGCAAACATGTACAGTGTTACAATGGTGGCGCCCAGCTTGACGACCTCATCAGAAGCTTTTAGCGACCCCCTTTTAGGACCCGAGACTGTAGGAAGAAATAGTGAGCTAGAGTAGTGAGCTGGTAAGGAATTCCTAAACTTAATAGTGCGGCAAAGGAAAGGCTCGTATTTTATTTTATTTTTAAGTTTTAACGATATTATTGAAAGTATAGAAGTAGAAGATAGATTAACAAAAAATAACATAAATAGCTGAGTATTGCGAAATTAACATTCTCTTGACTGATTTGCAAATGATATCGTCAATTCAGATATCCGAAACCGATTTTATAACGGTTATTAAATACTTCCCCGACAACATAACTAGATCGTTACTCAACCGACAGAGATATAAACACTAGTTAAATAGATAAATTAAGTGCATAGGTGTGATTATTTGTCGCAACGAATAATAACAAGTTGCTGTTTTAGTTACCATTTAATTTCTAGGGTTCCTTAGGCGTCATTTCTGAAACACTAGGTACAATTTGACAGTGTGAAATCTTGATCATTTTCGACCCAAAGGAATCTGTTCTTATAATATGTTTACGTAAATGAAATCTGTGCCAAATTTTATCGAGACTCGTTCAGGACCTGAACAATGAACTATTAAAACAGGTCGGTGATTGAACAGCTGTTATATCACCAACTAAGAACCTAGTTTGAGATGAATATCTTGTCGGAGTCTTCTCAGAACAGAGCCGCGTTTCGAACAAGTGGTTCATTTGCTACACTAACCTATGATGTATTTTTATTTGACGTTTTGTAAGTGCCGTTATTAAGTATACAGAATAAATGGTTTTAGAATTTTGAACTGCAAAAATAACTTAATGAAAAAGGAATGAGTAATGTATTTATTTATGCAGTTGGTAGTTCAGTCTGACATCCAGTTATTGATCTGTATTAAGAATCTATTATTATTATAGTTCTGCAGGTATTATTATGTGAACAAGTAACAAGCTTCCATCCCGGTATTTCCATTCCTTGTCGTATATTTTCACATCCCGTTTTCTATCAAGCATATTATTATCGTGTTATTCTATCCTATTAATATTATAAATGTGGCAGTTTGAAAAAATGTTTGCATATTTGTACGTTCGTTATTCAATTACGCTCGCTCTAACAGCTGATCGAATCAGGTTGAAATTAGGATGTTTAAATTATGGTCTAGAGTAACATATAAATTATCCTTCATCCGTAGAACAACGGATCCCACAGATACAGTATCCATGTGAACCAGATTAAAATACCACTAGTTTACCACATTAGTAATCGTCTCAGCCTTCACTCAGGTATCGCGTAGTTACTAGGCAGTGAATTCAGGAAGTTTCTTTTCTCAATCAATCCGAGGCCATGGGAAAAAAAAATCTGTGTGAGCCTAACTCTTTAATCCGTATCAATTGCGTTACATTGACCACCCATCGAATATAATGCAAAGAGATTGTCCGCGAAGAAAAAATAACTACGGAACTCAATTAAAAAAATGCATTTGACATTGACAATAAAATTGTAGCCGACATATTAGTTTATAATGTAACGTTAGTTGTAACCAATGATATAATTAAGCTCTGTGTATGATGTAGAGTTATTCAATAACTCGTTTCACTAATTTATTTATCTATTTAAAATTTAGTAATATATTCTAGGTAAGATAATTTATAACTTTCTAGTGGACTTATAAAGATACTGGCCAACCCGTCTTGTATTCATTAGGGGGGAAAACTCGTAAATAATTAATATTCTTTTTTCAAAATGGCGGCTGATGGCGGGACAATGACTGCGAGTTTTGCAACAGTAGAAACTCATATTTGACTTTACACATACCCGCTCTAGATATAAAAAATGAGTTCCGTTTTCTATTGTTTGCAACAGTTAATGGACTATCGAATAATTAAAAATAAATACAAATAGGTATGGTTCAATATAAACGGGCGTAACTTTATCTTTTGCCTACCGTTTTTTAATTTAATAGCCTCTATTAAATAATTTATTTAATCTGCTTACTTCTTTCAATCAACACCTAATTACTGTATAGTTAATGTTAGTTATAAAATTAACTACATAAACGCTTTTAAATTAACTGACTACGTAATAGGTATACTAAAATTCGATTTCGTATTCACCTTATCTTAAAACTCATTTACAGTTTGTATCTTACTATGGCATCTTTATCTATTACAATTCTGTTACATACAATTATACAATAAATTAATTTAAATAAGTACTGTAGCATATTTTTTCAGGGCTCAGATGTATTCGGGAACTACGATAATATGATTATGATTTTATATTCAACTCAGATACTTTTTTATACATATAGTAGCGTATAGTATAGTACAATTATTAAATTAAATTGGTTTGAGATTTTTGTACTTATTTCAAAAATCTATAGCACAAATAAATGTTGCCGAAATTGGGTTCAAAGCTGAAACTTGTAGAAAACTATATTATTAAGGTTAAACTTATAAAAAAATATTAAAATCTCAAAGGTCATAACAATTTTTTACAAATGATTGTCTTAAATCTTTTTTAAGTCATTTCAATATGTATTTGTGTGGTATGTATGTAATTAAACTTTTTATTCCTTTTTAATGACCACTGGAATTTATTACTATGCATATTTGAAGTTAATAGGTAGGTATTATTTTAATGACACAAATACATGATTTCATACTAGAACAGAATAATAATATGTAGGCGTTTCAAATGTTTTATTGCACATTTGGGTAATTCGACAATTTTTTTCGTGAAATACATTTATTACGTAAAAATTATTTCGTATTCAGACATTTTATTACTTTATTATAGGTAGTAATTATTTTTATTCAACGTTATGTCTATAAAAATTAACATTATGAATAATGTCCATCTTTATGTAATACACTAAGCCACTCTTCTCCGACTTCGTACGTGTTCACGGTAATTCCCCGGTAGTTATGATTTTTTTTTAAACTTGGACTTTCGGTTAACTCTATGGTCAAAGACTAGATCTATTCAACCTATTACAATCAAAGATATTGTAGATTTTATTTCTGACATAAACCTTTTTAATACAAAACTGCATTAAAATCGACTCATGACGACTTTTGACGTGTATCGTTAATAGACAAGAATGAAAAAAATGGGTTTGGATTTAACTATTTAACACAACCCTAGTTTTTTTTAATATTTTCGAACGTACAGATACAATTTATTAATAATTTGATAATAGAAAAAATATCTAAGTACAGAGAATGGTAACATCATCTATTTGCCACATTAATATTATTATAGGGTAATTACTAATTATAAATGTAAATCATTTTTTTGAATTTATTACAATGTAATGTAATGTTTACTGACCGTATTACATGTATAATTCTATTATAATTAAGTGACTGCTTATTGGTCACATCGACACCCGTGTGAAATACTGATGCCATTACTGAATTATCATCATTATTATCATCCATACGTAAGTCTCGATCGCATCCGAAAGTTTCCCAACTTGCGAAGGGGATCTTGCGTGTGATAACCGTCTGGTGATGCATCTTTAACCGTGCCATCTGAGGACAGGTGGTGCCACAGGAGTCGGGCGAAATTCCTGTGGTTTGGCGGCGACGCCCTATCCCTAACAATTTTCCTGATTAAGGATGACTCACGCTACACCGTACCGTCCCGTGCCCGAGCTGAGTGTCACCTGACGCTCGGTCAACTAATTATGATATACATTTTGTATAAACACACTCAGGCAACACCGAGCTGCATTCTTATCTTTATACAAGGCGCGCAGAAACAATTGACACACGGCCAACGCTTAGCTCGGACCAGACATGGTCTAAGCATGATTCGTCCCTTATTCTCTACATTTTTTGTATGTGGCTGTATTGGACTTTTCAGGAAACGATTGCCGTCTGTCCTCCTAATTTTCCAAAGGGAAAGTCTACGTCAGGCCGTCTGCTAGTTAGCAGGTGTACGAGCTTGCAGAAGGAGTTGACTTGACTAAACGTTGACTAAATTAAACGTATCAATCATAAATTACGGACACACTATAAATAAAATAAATAACAGTCTATTCAGATGTTGTTACATTAATTGAACTCAGTTTATGACACCGATAGCTGTCCAATTATTTACCATAAAGTTATAATTTATGAGTTCAAATAAAGTGACACTTTATTGCATTTGGTTTTTTTTTCATAACTTGTTTGTTCGGATTATCGGAAAAGGCACGAGTCCTTTTTAAGCGGAGCGTGAAAAGGCATCTCTATACGTGTTTTTAATGGTGACCGTCTTTCCTGAGACTTTGCTTTCAGTTTACTTGCTTTAGTAAAGTCAAATTAGCGTGTCATATATAAAAAAGTATCGAATTATTAAATGTGTAGGCAACTCTATCTGTCTCTTTTACACTTTCAGGCCTAAACCATTAAATCGATTTCGATTCAATTCGTTTCGTCGCCACAGCGCAATGCAGATGAGTGCGCGTACAATAGGTTAGTAATTATAAGATTGGATGATATTCGATCGCATTCATACTCACTCTATATATTTGTACCACTACCATTCCTATTCAAACCAATCGAATTTATTCCACCTTGAACCCGGTTGATGGCGTCGGATCTGCCTTTAACATGCCTGCGACAGGGTTGCAAGTGAAGTTAACATAGGCTTGAACCATCTTTCATGAGACTTTGCCTTCAGCTTAACACTAGACGTGGTGAAGTCAAATTGACGAGCCATAAGAAAAAAATAAAGAAACCCTCCAGCTAAGCTCAATGGCGTGTGTTAGGAGTGGATTCACGTTGGTAGTGAAATGACCAGGATTCGAGACCGTCACCTCTCGATCGTAAGGCCGACTCTCAAACCACTGTGCCACCGACGCACCGACCGATACACCCCACACAAAAATTTTGAGCTGTACTAGGTTCCTGTTGCGGGAACAGCCTGCATCAGGTATATATACGCAGCTTTCTATTTATAGTTACTGTGGTATAAAACATTAAAACCTATCATCTACAGACATAGGTGATGTATATAAGTAGTTCATATAAATAAAAGATGATGAAAATAAATGATGTGGTCAGACTTGTTAGGTGTCATCTTTTTATGCCATCAGGTGACAAATAGAAGCTGACCGCTCTACATTTCAAATTTTTGATTTTGGAAAGGAATGTAAAAGATGATGATAATATCGTGTCCGTCAGAATGGCTGGTTACTTGCCTCATTTAGTATCGAGACAGTGATCAAAAATGACTACCTAATTGCTACTACTTGCTACCTGCAATTAAATAATTGCTACCTCATTAATTTAGAAAATATAAGGAATAACAAAGTCACCAGCCATTATGACGTCAGAATGACTGGTGGGCGCTTGGTTTAAGTATACTAAACAGAGTTGAGCTATTGTTTTTGCTTCAATAATTGCTATCTACTCATCTTTCAATTTCAGCCTTCTAACTATATCAGTTGAAAAGTTTTATAGCAATTTTTGATCACTGTCTCGATGTTAAATGAGGTAGGCAACCAGTCATTCTGACGGACACGATGATATCAGATTAGCAGACAATATAAATGTTAAAATTATTCATTTGATTATAAAATTATTACAATTCGGAGAGCATTGATCTGGGGCCTTACTACTTTTTCTTATTTCAAGCTTACCTTTATCTTCATAATGTAATTCGAACTCGGGCCGTTGTCGTTCATCGACATTGGCGTATTATATTTTGTAAGGTAAGCGTAAATTCAAACAAATTAAATAAATAAATGCATCCAGTTAGTAAAATTAATGACAGATATAATTATACAATTGGTACACACACTTATACTTCTCCACCATATTTAATGCTAATCTGTCCTTCTGCTAATCTAGGATTTTGCTATTCCAGGGATTTGCGAATCTGTCCTTCTGCTACAGAGGCTTATTATTGTAAGAAGTACAAGTGTGATTTCAAGAAACGAACAGACTAAATGCCAATGGACGTATTTATATGTGAAGTAATTACTTAATAATAATTAATACCATACTTATCACTCACATTTACACATTATATGATGTTATTCATAAGTGAAAGTTGTCCAATTCAAAACACTCTAAATAATTATTCATTATTTTGTTAGACTAAGTTTTCATTTTTTAAATAAATAGTAAACCTAATCAGATGTCTAAGATCTTAGACATTTTACATTTATGCAATAAGTAATGAAATGTTCATAATTTTGAATTTTAAATTGAATTCACTGAGTTTTTAATCTTACAAAAATAACATTTTTTCTCTTCCATTCCATTGTAGTCCAATTTTCTCCACAGATTTGAATGCATCGCTATCGGTACTGCCGCATTCTAAAATTAAATCATATAATATTAGTAATTAAATGATAATTTCTACATAAATTGTACCAGTTCTAATATTGTAATTAATGTTACTATGTTGCATATTGTATTCGATCAATGGTCGATTTGTGAGTATAAAAATCCCTAGACTCGATATCGATAATACCAAATCTATCTTAACTATTGTATGGCATAAATTCACTTTTTACTATCGTTGGTGACATAACAGTTCCAATTACTACAGGAGTAATTTTAATTTTATTAGTACGCACTTGGTAATCAAAATGTAATGTTATGAAAGTAAGATCCAATTATACACTCTGGTTATTTAGAGACTGTGTAATTTATTGTGAATCGATTCCAGTAGCTAATACATAACGTTTGCTTGTCTTTAAGCTATTTGCATAGAAACTGCGCGTTTATCCTATTGAGAAAATCTTTAGTACCTTCATTACAAAACTGTTTATAGGGTTTAAATTGTCATTCTACGTAGTAGTACGGTTATAATTTCAAATTATAAGCAGTGTTTGGTTGTGTAATATTGAATAGTTTTGTGCAATTGTATCGCACTGTATAGTATATTATTATATCGTCAAGCCTCACTGTAATAGATTTGATAGGCCTATATTTTTTTAATTTTAGTTAATTCATTTTTTTACATTACCTACTAATAATAACTGAGATTATTAATAATTATTTTAACCCCTACAACAGGTAATTTTAATTACTAGTCTTAGGAGTGTTAGGGTGGGATTTACCTTGACACCTAGTATAATTAAGTAAACGAGGTTTCATCCAGTCATCTCTTATTGTTATTAAGTACCATCATCTCCCCGCCCTTGTCCCAATTAATTGGGGGCGGCGCAACATGTTATTCTCCTCCACACATTCCTGTCAGATGTCATTTCCTACGACACCTTCTTTGCCATTTCTTCTTTCAAACAATTCATCCATCTTTTCTTTGGTCAAAATCTGTTCCTAAAGCCATCTACAATCATACTTAAGACCTTTTTACAAGATACTAGGTTATATATATATATTGTATATACTACGACTGTCGTTCCCTTCTCAATTTTTCATTTACTGGTGCCATTTTCAAATTACCTTTAATAGCATAAAAAATTTTCTTATAATTTTGTAATACTTAATTCAGCTGTTATTAGAACTCATTTTAAGTGGTCTATGTTTAAAAATTAAATAGAGACTTCTGGCAAGGAAACAATTAAACTTACGTGCATTTATGTTGCATATTATGCTATCAGGTAAAATACAACCTTGTGTTATGTACCTACTTACTTATAATTCAGGGAAAATACTCTACAGGGTGATCGTGCTAAGTATAGATGGTTCTTAACTAATATATTTTTGAGATAACCGCTAATAAATGTCTTTATGATTCTATTAACTGCTTTGTAGGTACTTATTATATTTGTTGAGTCATTTTTGGAATGTGTTAAGAAAAGATAAAATATGTCTACCTATATGTGGGTTCATTACAAAGTCTTCTAGAAATGCAAGAGAGATGATAATGAACTCAAATTTTAATTGCATCATAATGATTTGGTCACTAACTGGGATAGTAACCGTTATGACCATGTTTTGACCATTCGACAATAACACGGTTATTGTCTTTTGTCGAATAGTCAAAACTTTACCATGGAACTTCTGCCAGCCGTCAGTCCCATCGTAACGTTTCTCTAATGGATACCTTGACGAAGCTTATTCGTACTTCCTTTTTATTCAATCATTAGTACGGGTGAAATTCTTCTGTATAAGTATATTAAAAAAGTTAAAATTTTATACAGGAAATAATTAAATTCCGTTATTAATAAAATCACGTGTATAAACGTAGATAATAGTTGTCTCATGGCCTTGCGTAATTACACTTTTTTTTGCTTTCATAATATAACCACAGTGTGGACCTCCGGCTCCGAGTATGCGTTTAAGGATATTGTTTCCTTTTTCAAATTGGAGAAATATGATACTGATAAAGTTTAGATTACCATCTTCCTCTATACATAAAAACAATTTTTATTTTCTACTTTTAATCAATTTTAATTATTTTTGCATATTATTTTAGATATTCTATACAGCGCCATTTAGATCTAAAGTAAGCATAGCTTAACTGGTTTGTAATTTTGGTTCTAGAATGCGGATAAACATACTTAGGTACATCAAAACTAACGCCCCGTCGAGTTGAAAATTCACCGTTGCGTTGTTGTCGATTACATTTTTAATATTAGCGTTTAGTTAAGCAATAATCACAGGTAGGAAACACAAAAAATTGGTCCCTACAAAACCATATTACCGAGTTGAAAATATAATTCAGAAAAAGGTGAAATATTGTCATACATCTTGGTTCTCGTGTGATTAATAAACATTTAAACATCTTCACAATCTTTCACATAAGTATATAATATACTAGCCTATGCCCGCGGTCCCGCCCGCGTGGCTGTCGGTTATCGCGATTAAAGCGCCATCTGTGCAACTTAGATTTTAAATTACAAATCATAACTCTGGTTCTACTTAACCGATTGCAATCAAAGAAACGTAAGATTTTAAGTTGGATAAAATCCCTTCAAACTAAAAAACCGCATTGAAATCCATTCAGTAGTTTTTGCGTCCATCGCGAACAAACATAAACTTTTTACAATTATATAATAGTATAGATGCATAGTGACTGTGTTTAGTGTATAGTAAACTATACACAGATACAGATTAACCTACACAACTAACCATGGAATAGTGCCTTAAGCCAAAATGCAACAATAACTAAATGAAATAAAAGGCTAATTAAAAATAATTGGTCATAATAAACGTGAATTACATCAGATTGTGTCAGCTAATGTGCTTTATTATAAATATTGACATTAAAGGTAGTACATGCACACTTGGTTCAATATCGGTCAATCGACCTATTTGAACTGATTTGTGGTACTTTTGTAGCCTCAAGCCATAATAGCGCTGTTATAAATTGCCTTCGATTTTTATATATCGCTATCAAAGCCATATTTAAAGATAAAAATGTGTTAAATAATGACTCGATAATAGAAATTATAATAGTATTACGTAAATCTATGAAATAATTAAGTCCAAGTTAGGGTTTGCCATAGGTACGGATTTTTGTTAGATGTATGGATGTTTATTTTAAACGGCGTACCGACTTCGTATGGAGTTTTTTTTTATGTTTGGAATCAAATTTTAATAATTCTTTGAATTAGCATAATTCAAAATTCAAATTGGCGATGAATCAGTCTGATCGTATTACATCTATATTATAATAATTATTATTAAATTCACTTTGTAATTTGTGAATGTATTACGTCGTAATCATAGCATTGTACCTTTATGCTTATGACACTTTTCTCCTTCAGATTTTGTTTATACTACTTTTATAGAATTTTTTACACCAATTAGATGACAGACAAGCACACGGCTCACTATGGCCTATAGATGTTTACAATAACAGCAAATGGCTGCCATTTGACTTGCCAACCACGGGAGGCAAGCCTACGCTAGAGACTCGTCCATTAGCAGAGACTTGGCAATTGACTTGTGGCAACAGATCTTGGTATTGCCACATACCCACCAGGTAAATTAAATATCTTTATGGGTAGCTCGTGGTTACAGCTGTTTTTATTTGTTCATATCTAAAAACCAGTTGTGAATTATGAAACCTTGACTTTTACTACAATTTGATATAAACACATTATGTTCTATTGTTTTTATTTGTATTATCCACTTATTGGCTTTGCTTTTCCTTATTCGCTAGTAGCTTTCACTTTTACATTGTGTGACATTACCTCGATATAAAGTTGAAATTAATAAAGTAATTTCATAAGTATGCAAGTTTAATTATTATGTATAATAGACACTAATACCTTTAGGAAAACAAAAGTAGTATAAATGACGGCCCATAATTTACAGCAAAAATTTTATCAAAATTGGCTCAGCTATTTCGGAGAATAACCATTAGAAAAATATTGTTATATTTTGAATTTTTTTTAACGTTACCAAGGTACTTCAATTTCACTTATTTATATAGATAGGCCCGTGTGAGGTCCAGATATATTCTAAGTTAACCTCGCTTGCCAGCTAGGATTTACACCTGCCGATGGACACAGCACCTTCTCGGACTAGCTGCCACTTGAACCTGCTTCTAAGATATGACCCCTAAAAGCGAGTGTATAGTGTTACAATTACAATGAGTTTCTGAGGTTACTAGTCCATGGGTCAGTGACATTGACACTGTTTCATATGATGTATATCCATTGTCAGTCCGTGAGAATGATCAATCAAGTTAAGAGGAATAAATTTTACATAACATGGTCCTGACAATGGAATTATGAATGTTATGATACTAATTATGATTATTTATTAGATTTTTATTGTAAGTGTGGGTTAAAATATAAGTTATTAGAATGTATACACGAGTTTGTTTTTATCGCTATTGTTAATTACTATTGTGATGTTATTGTAGCAGATCTTTACCCACAGTCTTAACTGTACATCAAATTTAATTACAAAAACGTACACACACGTTTTTATTGACTTTATATCTAAGTAGCATAAATACTAAAACACAGCAAATAATAATAATGTATTACGACAGATTCGTTGGGGAACCGATGTAGCCAAACTCATACATACAACCGATAATAATTCGTTGATTTATGCGCAGTTCAAATATAAATTAAAGAACTGCAAACACTCCCAGTATTGAAATGTTTGGTCTGTGTTCAATTCAGTATTCTAAAATTATATTTTGTCTGTACGCTGTGCAATAATTTTGTATTTTTAATCTAAACTTAATGGCATATTATTTTTGTAATACTTAGTTAGTAATATTACCATCACGCATAAATCTTTTATACATATACTTATGGCAATATTTCATTATACTTTTAAACTGTAATACACGTAATCAATTAAAATATTCTGTTCTGTTTCGTACATTTTTTCCTTTTTATTATTGTATAAAAGTCGTATGTCATTATTTTTTATGTATATGAACTAATTACTAATTACTAATTAATTTTAATTTGTGTATGATTCAGTACATTACAGTTAAATATTCAACCGTAATATATCTGTATAAGCAAATAAGTATGTATATTCAGATCTGAATATTCAACACATATAATATACGTAGGTACTATACACACTTTCACTATTAAAATCAACGAAATTTACCGTTTTTGGTGATTCGTAAGTTCCAATAACTCCAATAAACGTCATCTCCGAAAACTGTGAGTATTGTGTGTCGCGATCAAGTACATCGTGTGTGCAATAGTGCCTATGTTACTTAGGGTAAATGTAGCTTTTCAATAGTGAAATAATTTTTGAAATCGGTACAGTAATTTTTGAGTTTTTTCATTACAAACATTCTCACAAACACACAAAAATACAAATTTTTCTTCCTTATAATATTAGTGTAGAAATAAAAACATTAGCAATAACATCCCACACTTTAAAAATTACAAAAATTACTTCATTTGATTCTATGTAGTATATTATACCACTTCGTTACATTAATCACTTAATAACTTAATATATAATACAATATTACATAAACCTTCATAAAATTAACACCTTTTTATATAGATTAAATTATACAAATTTGTAAAGTGTCAAGTTAGTTGTCTAATCACAATTTACTAATGTAATAAATTTTTTCTACACCTTAATGTTTTATTTCAACAGTCCATCAATTAATAGCTAACACGCTTCGCAAACACTTCATTAGTATATAGTTACGAAAAATAAAATTTATACTACTCGTAGGTAGCATATTATTACATGAGATATCACTGTTGATGTGTGATTTTCCATTCACCGGTAGGATTGGGGTACGAACACGGCACATGCAAGTTGCAATACAATTCCTCGCGACAACCTCTTGTTTCCCAACTATTTCAAGATTCCTTTAATGTCGATGTTCGATTTGCTTTGTATTTGTATAGAATAGGTGGATATTCTAATGATGTATGTATAACTGTAAATATATTTATTAACTGTAAGTGTAAAAAATATTATAAGTAGAGACTATTACTCAGTTTACATTACAAGCAGTCTGATTTGTAATAGCGATGGCCTATTAATTGGCTGTATGTATCTATGAAAAAGTCTTAAAGTACCTTAATTGCTGTTGGTACTCCGAAAAACTTTAAATCCACAATCGTAGTCATTATGATTATGACTATGATCGAGGTAAGGCTTTAAAGTATGTGTATGTTACGGTAGATATTTGTGAACTTTTAAGCCGTAATCGTAGCCACTAACCATGGTACAAGCGACCTATTCTACATTTCATCACATATTGACTGAAATTAGCTACACGATATTTGGGTTCATATTGCAGCCTACCTATTGTCATCAGCCACAACCTTACAAGTGGTAAAGGTTCTTGTGATATTCATTCCTAACACAAGGAATTTAGAAAGAGGTTTATTCTTCGCATTTGTGGAATACTAGTGAGGCTATTATTCCCAAACCGAAGTAATATTTTTCTTATAAGAACTTTTGCTTTGCTGGTGTGGTTACGAGGATTAATAATAATATCAGTGCCTAATATTCAAAGAAAAATGTGTCTGCTAGAGAAAGTTACAGAAAAGTCCTACCCCTAAGCCCACCCTTAAGGTTCACCCTTTCAAAAAGCTACATATCAGCAATGTACAGAGATGTTTTTTTCACCATATAGTTTCTTCAATAGTACGAGTACAGATCATCCGATCTGTACTCTTGATCATCCCATATATGAATATCTCCAAATTTTAGTACAGTTCAATGTGTAGTACTTTTGGTAGTAACTACCGGCGAGAGAACTGCAACATGGTGTAGGTACCTTCATTTCCTCTTGTCAATTTTGCGTCATGGGAAGTATATTATAACAAGGACAACAATAAAAGTCCAAGGGGCAAGTCCAATCACGCGACTAGAGTCACGATTAAGCAGTACCAACACCCACTTAATAATTCTATTACAATGTTCCGATTTCAAACATTAGGTTTAAATTCACTACAGGTTGATTATTTTAGAATTCGTTATGCGTAATCATTTTTTGTTATGTGGTTAACCGAACACTATATAACATCGATGCGAGACTAAATAATATAGTTTCTTTACAAAAAGAAAACTAATGAATATTGTGGCTCTGTCTTATTGGCGTAATTATGCGGTTGCTAATGATTGAAAGCCTGGTTCCATTATATAGTCAAGGAAAGTGAAAAAACCCTGTAAACATTTTCAGTTAACGAAGAATGAAAAAGTGCCCCGTTAACGGCAATAGGCGTACCTTCTATTACATCTAATATTAGTTCAACCTAACCTAACCTAACAGTACATTTATCAACTCCTAAAACGTTTCATATATTATACGTGAATATAAACAATCAAACTGGTCAATCTAACATTCAGGGAAGCAACTGCGACTGTCCTCCCAAAACCGAAAGCCTACTCCAGAATCTCGTCTATCAATCAACATACTCGTATGTACCAAATAGCCATGTATAGGTAAAATTACTTCAGCCTGTATAGTGTACGTAAATCCTGTTAAGGTAAGCTATAGATACAAGAAATGTCAACTTATGTATGTGTGTTTTGCACCTGCTCGATATCGCGTAGGATTTATAAGTGAAATATGAGGTAAAATAAGACTGGCACGTTTCAATCATTGTGGCGTAAGCGCCTGGATGTGAAGTCATTTATTCTTCATAACTATTATATTTTTAACGGCTGGATGGATTATTGTTATTCAATCATCATCAATGACCTGTAGTATTAAAAACTGACTCTTGCACTGCTGCTTGGAATTGTGCGTAAACTACATTTTATCCAGAGAACAGGTTCCGTGGGTCGCATTAGACGCAGACGGAGCCGCGGTCAATAACTAGATTTGTTTCTATAATTATTTATTGGGTTACTTTTCTCAGATTTATATTGTAATAGTGCACTTATTTGGACCGATAAGGTCACCATCAAGGCTGTTTGGTGAAAGTAGCACCAAAATCGTGTTTTCAAAGACGTCTGGACACAGCTGGAGACTGTGAACTGCTATTATAAATGAATATGGATAATTGTGCCACCTATTTTTTTTTTACAATGAGTGGTTATTTTATTAGCAAACTAAGATTAAACCTGAGTATTATCATTTCAGCGTTTTTGCTAATTCATTGGCCTCGCAAAATGGTTTCGTTTCAAATCATTCAAGATGCAAAAAGGTTTAGTTTCAAATCATTCAAGACTAGCTGTTGTCCGCGGCTCCACCCGCCTAGATATCAGTGTATATAGTTATAACGCAGTGCAATATAGCCTATATTACTCAGTGTGAATGTAGCTTTCCAATGGTGAAATAATTTTTGAAATCGGCACAGTAGTCGAGTTGTGATACAAAATACATACTTTTCCTCTTTATAATATTAGTGAAGATGAAAATCATGCACGGGTCGAACGGCATATCCTAAAAAAAATAGTCAATCCCAATAAAAGTATTTTATCTTGCTTTTTTTGTCACCAGCGTCTCCTAAATATGCTTAAATTTCATATAATACATGCTTTGTCATGACAAGTACAAACGAATCATAAAAATCGGTCAAACCATTTTCAAGCTCTGCGCTTGACAATAAATCTAACGATTCATTTTTATTTACAAAGATCATATCTATTGAACTTCGGGATCAAAAGCCATACCATGCGCAAATTGCAATTTATAATATACCTTATAATTATTATTAAAGCCTCTGATTACCTCTGACAAGTGAATTTGACCCGCCGGAATGTTACACGCGAACATTTATCACGTGGGTGTGCGCACGCGCAGCCCGCCCTTGAACTGATTATTGTATCGACTATTATTGATCGATTTTTGGCAACCACTATTTAGATAATTGAGATCAGCCGGATAAGCGGCTACTATTACTAAGTTGCAACATGTCCGTCCATGTTTAAAATGAATTCGTTTTTATATTGTTATTGAAGTACATCCTGCTCAAATGATATTGAGTTACTGTAATTGAATTAGTTATAGATATTGGAATTGATTGTAACTGCTATATAATTTTCCACTTCATTCGGTTATGGACTACTGTATTAACAATTATATTGTTTACTTGATTACGGTGTTTGGTGCTTGAATTAGAGAGCCTTACACATTTTCAACTGTATTGAGAAAGAGATAGAGAAACGAGTAGAAAGTACTGAATTAGGTATTCTTATTATTATTTTTGAGCGAATAATTTATAGAATAAGTTAGCATACTAAGTCGGCCGAGGCGCTAGAGATAGGTATGTCTTGTAGGCGGCTCCCATAGACATATGTATATTTTAGTCAGTTCGAATCCGGCATAACCTCCACCGATTTTGGCGGCGTTGGCATCCGAGGGATTATGTGCGCGATAAAAAAAAACATACTAGTTGCTAAAAAATCGATATCGATAGATAATAATTCCAAAAGTATTGCCGCGTGGTTCCCGGTAAAGTACCATTTAGACCACCACACCTCTTTTCGGGAAGGCTTACTACGTCCCCTTTGCTTGGGCCCTCTCCGTGAGTAGCAGCGCTACCGTGAAACAAATTACAACACCTCAAAAATTGCCGTCGATTTGACAGAAGAAGAAAACCACGTCTCTTCCCATGTAGTGTCGTACAAGGCGACTAAGGGACAGAGCTGTTTACATCAGACATATAGGTATATAGTGATATCTAAATAGTGCTGAAATATAAAAAAAAAACAATAGGGTTTCGTGCCGATTATTTCTTAGGACGGGGTCGAGTTGTATTGTGAACCTTCGGTAAATTCTTTCTGTTTTACTAATTCTTTCTTTTTCTCAGAAGTATTGCAAATGCCGTTTATTTGATTTATATACAATTCTTGAAATGGGAAAAACATAATTGTAAATATGTAACAGAAATTTTTGTTATAAATTGCAAACATTGTGCGGGCAATAAATTGCAAACATTGTAAAGAAAAACTAAATATTTGAACCACGAATTGAATTCGACAATGTAATGGCATAACTGAATTCCGGTTCGATTACATACAGTACGCGCTCATTATGATACATTTTCAACTAAGTAGGTACATTAACTATGTCCTTGTAATAATAAAGCAATTTTCCTACATTAAGCCTTTAACAGTACAAGAATTTGATACATTTATAATTTAAACAAGTATGTGTATAAAATAATGCTGTCATTGCAGTAATACTTCAACAGTTCTTTACTTTACACAACGAGTTGTTGACCATGATATAAAAGTAATAAAAGATATATTGCAATATATACTTACACACACAGTTGTAATAATAGGCGACAAATTCGGAGTACGGCTTTATAGTTCTGCTAGTTAGTGACTAACTATTGCATAGTAACGTGCTATGCAATTGAACTGAATTAATTAGTGTAAAAATGCGTTCAGTATTTTTTGCATAATCACATGCAATAGTTTATTAGTGGTTCAGTATACTTAATTGCAATGTTTGAGCATTATACTTGAGGTCGTACTTGATATATTTTCTAAATACATCTCCAGAAGATGGTGACTCTCACTCCAGCTCGTTCCTGGCTCAAAAGATGGTCATAGCGATTCAATGAAGCAACGCGGCCAGCATCATGAGCACCTTTACGCCGGGAACGATACGGGATGGGTTATTCAACACGACGGACGTCGTCATATTTGGTTTTAGAACCAACAAAATATACCTAAGTGCTTGGTTTTATTTCCGTGCTCCATCTGATAATAAATGGTTAAGTTGGACATTTGTAACGCTCATTTTATACACTAATATTCACATTCACATAGTTGACTACTGGCTATAACCATCTCCCAATGCTGGGAGGCTTTGAGATCGACTATTTCCACGCTGACCACTGACCAGTTGGGCTAGCACAAGGATTTATTACGAGTGTTTCTTATCTTCTCTCTCCCTATAATCTGCGTATTTTTCAGTTTTCTGCCTCTTATTGTGCCTTCGAATAAGATGGGGTGGTGATATTCTTTCTCCACCACCACACGGATGTGCACTAATATTATTATTACAATACTCGATATTCAGAAAAATATAGGCACCTATTTAAAGAGTCACGTTATTATTGAGAAGCAATAGAAAAGAAAAAAGATAAAAGCACTTGCAGTGAAAAGTTCAAATAATGACGTATTCTGTTCTCATCTTATCAATATTTGTCCGATCTGAACCCAGAGGTCTTTCCGTCTATTCACGAAAATAATTTTATTCCTTTTTCTGTATTGTTCCCAAAGTATAATTTGATCTTAATCAACTGTCATTTATCATTATAACTTATAGTTTTGTAAGTACAAAAATAACTTCAGCTAATAGAAACATTAAAACATAGATAATATAATATAATAGAATACATTTCTATATTTAACTGTCAGATGTAAAGTGTGATAATTATAGCTACCGAAAATAGAAACTAGCTATAAAAAATCTATCAGTCAAATGTACAAAACTCTTAGAATTAGATATATTTTGATTTATGATTGATAGATAGTATTAATTGCGTTACGGTATGAAGTATGTAAAAAATGTGTTTGACACACCTACATTTATAAATTGTTACGAATGACTTCAAGTGTTATATGCACACGTTCGCAAACACTTATTTAATTGGATATTTGAGTGTTAGCTCACTTTTATAAGGCAATCAATCTATATTAACAGCTTATCTTATATACTAAACCTACTTAGTAAGCTGAAGAATACAAAGTTTAAGTGCTTAACACACATAATGTTAGAATACCTACATGTTTTTTAATTGAAATTCATAGCACTGCGTTTATAATAAGTGGAAGTATGCAAGTTCGGACATCACTCAAACTGTGTGTTTTGCTGGTAGCTGTGAAAGTACGCCTCCTCATACCTGGGGGCTAGATGGGGTCACGTGGTCCCTACACCCGACGGGGGCCATCTCGAAGAGAAAGCCTCGTGTCTGTCGGGGTACGAGGGATGTGTTGGCTACTACCTCTCCTCCGGCAACTGAAGACCCAAAGATGGCGTGCGTTTTAGTCGGTTCGAGTCCGACATAACCTACCCAACCGGCTCCGGTGGAGGGTATCCGTGGAGATTTTTTGCACGATATAAAAAAAAGCATAAGTCAACCAGAATTATTATTGCACATAATTTTCACACTAATCTCTCTCAGTAAAACGGGCGGGCCACACACGTCCAGCCAAGGTTATATCCGAGCCCTCGGGCAACTACAGGTGGCAGAATATTTGTAACCTACTTCACATACCTACTTACTGCACGAAGCGGATATTCGCAAGATCCGCTGGATCAGTAAGATTTCTTAAGCATTTCATATATGAAGCGTGTGCATTAAATTATGTAGAAAATTAATTCATTTGGTCAAATTATTTCAACTTTGTAAGGTCATGACCGCTGAATGATGATAGTCGGAAATAACGTAATGCTCAAATGCAATCGCTTGATATGCACTATGTACCCATAGACTCATTTAAGTACTCATATACTCAGACATATAGAAATAAAATGTATGTTAACTTTTTTAAACAGGTAACATTATATCCAGGTAATTCAAATAGGTCAGAGTATTCGCCTCTTAGTGGACTGGTTGCGGATTTAAATTTCATTCTGAATAATGAATACTCCGATCAAAATCTTTATAAAAGCACGGTTCATAACTATTCCTTACGGAAACCCATAACATTACTGCCTCCACAGAGTCAGAGGTTGGAAAGATTACAATAAGCAAAAGATATAATATATTATGCAGAATCCTCTTAAAAATATTAATGAATATGGTGGACTATGCACAATGGGACTAGTCTATTTTACTCTCACAAAACATCAGGGGAATTTCTAATATTTTGTTACCATTACATTCGCCGTATTCAACAGTTCACGGTTATCAACTGATACGGAAACATATATTAATACCATGTAATCGTTGGTTCGTTTGTCAGTTGCGTAACGTCTAAGCAACTTGACAGATTGAGGTCATATTTATACAATGCAATAGTTTTTTTATATTATTTTGGTAGATAGAAAGCACGCGGTTCCTCTGGTAGTGGTTATTAAAGACTTTGATAGCGTGTACTGTCAGAGAAATTAAGACGAAGGTAAGAAGGAAGAATGAACAGGTTAAGTTGTCTGTCATTTTCACAAATCAAACAAAACTACAGATCTAAAGTTTGCAGAACATAGTAGGGAAGTGGTTGAAATGACCCACGCAGATCACCCGTTTGTTCAACGTCGCCCAAACGCTGGAAGGAAAACCAGGCCTTAGCTTCGGCTGCCAATCATCATTTGTCACAACACCGATTTCATAATGCGACGTTGACTTGGACCTGGTAAATCTTAGAGTAAGTTCAACATTCAAATTTAGATCGAAAAAAGTGGATGCTTCGACGGGATTCGAACCATAGAACTTTCCCTTACAGGGGGAATGCAATGACCGTAAAGCCACGAAGGGATGTCTGTAGTGAAATACTCTTATACAACCATCTTTGGGGTGCCCTAAATTTAATTTGAACAGTCAGCATACCAATTGCTTTAAAGAAACAAATTCACCATTAATATTCATAGAAACATACTTTACCTTGACTGTGTATTATATGAAATGGTTTCAATATACAGTCGACAAAGGACATAAGTTCATCACATTCGAACTTTTTATGCAACTTCATATGGAATACACCTTTTCATATGAAGTCGTACAAAAAGTTCGAATGTTTTTTTATCAATGAAAATGGCATGGTCTAAACTTTTCAGACATAGGTTTACAATCAACTACTGAGGTATACAAAACTACATGCCATATTTGTTATCTACACAAGATATTTCACACTGGAAAGTAATGTTGGCAATAGAGCGATCAATCGACTGATCAATTATCTTCAATCATATCACAATCGTACGAAGGCAGTGGACCACTTGCAAGCTGGTTACAAATGGTGGCAGTGTGGACGGTTGCCACCCACCACGCATGCGGTTGACTGTCATTAGGTATTATAAGTTAAGGCGAAGTAATATAAAATTTGTTTGTACTAAAACTTCGTTGTTTATTTTTGTTTTTATTTGTAAAGATTCTAGGTAAAAGTTCAGACCCAGGTCTTACAGCAAGTAACCGGTTCTGGCGGGGGTTACCGAGGGGATTTTTTGCACAATAAAAAGGTCTTACAGCATAGAGACCTTGTCCCTGTTGGGAATAGGTCACTCCCAATCACAATTTTATAACATATATTTATATATTTATCTTATATATAAAATTCTCGTGTCACAATGTTCGTTCCCGTACTCCTCCGAAACGGCTTGACCGATTCTCATGAAATTTTGTGAGCATATTGAGTAGGTCTGAGAATTGGTCAACATCTATTTTTCATATCCCTTAGTGATAAGGGTTATCCACCCTTAAAATTTATAAGGCAAAACAACGTTTGCCGGGACAGCTAGTTTCATTTCAATTAGCTATTCATTTGTTTTTATTGGTGAACGTTCCAGGTAAACAGTCAGTTTTTACAGTAGTAATTTACTGCATTACTGTCTGATTCTCTATAAATGAGGTGAATTGTTATGTTTATGTGGCGCGTACACTTAGGTATTTGTGTTTGCTACTTACATGGAATTCGAACAAGTAAAACCTTGACCGAATAATATAAAATGTAATACTTACCTTATCTATTCTAATGAACCAGATATTGGTATAACACTTCAAATGCTGTTTTACCTAATCTTAATGTCGTTTTAAAAACAATAGAAAATTAAGTGACTTTCGGTGACCCAAAATTGCGCATATTCATAATACAAATGTTTTCAAAATCCTATGATGTTGTAATAAGTAATGAACCAGATAATGACTGATTATTATCGAATTATTTTTATTTAACAATAGATATCAATCTTGCTTGTGAAGTATGGTGACACAATTTTATAACATAAACGTGTTTTGAAAGGAATTTACCTCGCTTCTTATTTATTTTGAGGGGCACCGAGGTATGTATTAAGCTTCAAGTATTGCAGCAGTACAGTCTTTCAAACACCACGCGTAAGTACTTCAATTCATTTTTGACCCAAAAGATTGCACTTTAATAAATTTTTGCAACATGTTTTGGGACAGGTACCATCAGAGCAGTACAATATTTATTTTTTACATATTTTAAACTTGTATTTCCGAGTCTTTCAGAAGATCCAATCGAGTACTAAGATACCGAGTGGGAAGTCTCAGCTTCTCGGGGCTCAAGTTAATCTCATTTGCGAGCAGGCTGCACTAGCTAGCGAAGGAATTTTTATCGAGGTTGTGGGGTCAGACAGTAGTCGTTTTCTTAACAGCCAAGATAAGCCACATCAGGGGGAGATTACTCACAAGAACGGACCCCGGTTTGCTTTGCAAGCTAAGAAGCCGCCGGGACAGTAATAATGGCTTCCTTATTGACCGTAGTTAATTTTAGAACACAATTTGATCTGTGATGATAAACACACAAGCAACATGGGTTGTGATTTTTATATCAACTTCATGCACACGTGTATACAGACGAGTACAATAAGATGATTTAGAGAATAACAAAGTATGTAGGTATATTTTGAAAGGTTACAAGATTAACTATGTACTTAATGGGCTGTGATTTTCTCTTCACGAGAAAGGGAAGAGAAAATTAGCTATAATATTGCTATTTCTAAAGCTTTTCAAATGTAAATCCTTGCAAGTAAAGGCTTCACACGTTGCAGTCACTTTTGCAAAATCTATAAAATTAAATTTTAATTGATTTTGGATTTAACTGATTTGTTGAAATCCGCTTTAAGTCAGATACAACCATTCCCATTATATAATATTCAGTGCCATCCAACGATATTTACTTCTGAAAACGTAGTATATTTTATTTGATAACACTTTTGTAAGAAAAGTTCAACAATTTTTGACGAAATATAGGACACTCAAATCAAATGATAATAATCCTGATATCTCTAATAGTAATGTGATTGACCCTAATAATTTACATACAAATATTTCCTTGTATCAGAATGTTTCTTAGCAATGCTGTTAATATTTTCACAATCGCACCAAATTGAAGTTGTCATCGCCTTAACAGCTCTCTCAAAGAATGTTCTAATTATGACCGCACCTTTTAAAAATATACAATTTATTGCAGTACTTTTTACCCAACTTATTGTGTAGGTATGCTTGTTTACATAACCTACTGTAAGTAGGTAGGTAGTTATACCTACACCAGTTGCACCGCTACAGAACAGAAAATTGCGTATTTTTGTTTAAAGAAATTTTTTTGAAAGACCGATTTGATTTATAATTGATAATACACTTGTACTTCTCCACTGTGTTTATTAATGTACCTAACCGATTTATCCGGTAGCTCCACCAAGTGCCAACAGTATAAATAACCGATTTAATTGTAATAGTCTGTAGGAACCTTAAGGAATTGACTTCCCGTTCAAAAGATCTTGCTTAACAACATCGCCAAAACTTTTTTCTTGCAGAAATTCTTGCAAAAGTCTACGTGTTTGTAATGGTGATCTCTTTCCCGAGACTTTGCTTTCAGCTTACAATCAGGCAGGGTGAAGTCAAATAAACTTGCCCTAAATAAAAAAAAACGCAGTTAGTTTTAAAATATATTATAACACACTCTAACCGATTATTTGATTCAAGAAATTCATCACAAAGGTTTCTGTCTGCACCACTCCTTTTACCATAAACGTCACAATAATAACTTAATTGAGTCTTTTCTAATGATCTATTACAACAGCTGAGACGTAAAATGGTTGTATAACTTTATGACAAGTTTACCGCAAAGTATTTATTACATTATGGAGCATATAAAATTGGTTGCCTCCCCTTGCTTCATTTTATTGTATAATATCAATTATTATTGTAGCGCGGATGATATCTTGAAAGCATAATCTAGCGATAGCATCTATACTCCATAACGCAGACTAAAATAATAATATAGACAGAACAGAACATATGCTTTGTAGTCATTATTGTGTTTTATTTAAACTTGTACTTCAAAATTTCTAATGACTAACATTGCACCGCAAGGCTAAATATAATGTTACTCAAATATACCACCATAACATCCCATATATCTGTACTTACAATTTTATGGATAAATAAATACAGAAGGAACTAGGGCATGAATCCGCCTAAAGTAATGAAATTCATTACTGCTGGTATTATTTCAGTATGACTTTAGGCGACTTCACACGTTAATTCTGTACGTCTAGGAAAATCTATACGATGCCGCCTAGCTTAACTGGATCGTGTTATGGGCTCTAGAATGCGGATAAACATGCTTAGATACATTTTTTTAATATAAATATATATTATTATGCATAGAAACACTCACGAACACCTATGTCCAACAGTGTACTACGATATGCTTATTGATTGAACTCCATAAACAGTACTACACACCAACCCAGTAACCCAATAGCAATAAATAAGGATGTGGAATGCTCATCATCATCTTCATCACCTTCACGTTAGGTTTAGACGCAACCAAGGCTCGCTTTTCGAGTTTTCCAATAATCCGCACGGTCCTGGTTACTTTGGTAGAGAGACGAGAGAGATTGTATGAAGTGATGCCGCTACACACTACTACAATATAATTAAATTTAGACTACTACCTACTTGCACGAGTTTACTTATTTTTTGTAAAGAAACATGACATCAATCTAGTTTATTTTATTGACGCTATATTTTATTACTAATGTTTAAACTAGACTTAGGCTGTCAAAGGATTATAATCTTTATAGGTCCAGGAACTTTTAAAGTCCATTGTACCTATTTTGGTATCGAGTGGTATAAGTAGATATTAAGTAAGAAGCTGGTACTTCCTTGGTACCAAGTACAACATAAACTCAGTAGCAACATTGTTTGGTATTTGATATCGATCAGCAGGAAACAATTAATACTTTCTTCGTAGTTATATCACCTCGCACACTCTCTTTAATGGATTTATTCTATTTTTAAGTATATAGATAATTATAATAGTTATGATAAGTGTTTTTCAAGATTGGTTCTGTTCGCGGTAGTAGAGTATCTACAATAAGTAATGCAAAGTAAGAAAAAAGTCTAATCTGATAGTCTAGTCTGGAAATCTAGTCTAGTCTGATAGTCTAGTAGTCTAGTCTGAGCATCTAGTCTAGTCTGGAAGTCTAGTCTTGTCTGATGGTCTAGTAGTCTAGTCTGAGCATCTAGTCTAGTCTGAGCATCTAGTCTAGTCTGATAGTCTAGTCAGATAGTCTAGTCTGATAGTCTAGTCTGATAGTCTAGCCTGATAGTCTTGTCTGATAGTCTAGTATGACAGCCTAGTCTGATCGTTTAGTTTAGTCATGGGGAAAATATTCTAGCTATACCGCTTCCGATAGCCCCAGTAGGAGGTTAATGCTTATGAAATACGACCTTGAAGGTGTAAACTACGATATATGTGTCATTGGCCTCACTACCAAGAATGCCTAAGATTTTACGAACTGAAAGAGTGGGATTCTAAAGTGGACTTCAGGCTCTGTGCTCAGGTGATGCTGTCGGACTTTTTTTTATATGCTTTAGTACATCTCAGAGCGATGTAGCGATGTGGGATGCCTACATTACTTAACTGCTCGAAATGGGAAGTCCAGCTAATGTAGGACAGTTCTAGGTAGTAACAATAGTACATAGTGTACTAAAGTTGCCCCCTGATGAGTTACTGTCGTCGTTTCATCTCAGTCTTGATTTTCTTTATTCAGTTTTAAGCCACTTTATTTCTATGAAGCATAGAAAATAAACGATAATTTAATTCTAATGTTGAATTAAATATGTTAATAGGTACATAATAAGTACATAAAAACCGTTTAATAGTTATATACTACATCGATATGCACATAGATCAGACATGATTGATCGATATTAGAATATTATAATCAAATAAACATTAATCTCTCGTATCAATGATCAATTATAATGTGTATTTGATGAAAATATTACTCAATGTTAATACAAGCTCTCCTCATTGCAACATGTGGGCTGTAATTGTAAACCTAACGATCTATTCTTAAATAAAACGATACGGTTACAACATCACCATTTATTATAATTTGCATGTTCTGCACCCACATCATCTACCAACGGTACAGTGTATTCCTACCTTGTGTATACCTACTTCTTTCTTCTCTTCACCTTAGTTGAATGTCACCGAGAAATTCCTTTTCCTTTATTATATATATTTTTCACTAGTGGCAGGTTCCACCCGCGTGATGTTCCCGTTTCTCAGTGGCGTGTATTCTATAGAGACAAATATATACATGGCATATCCACTCAAATCAGATAAATTATAGAAAATTTACTAGATGTGTACTAAGTAAAGTATATGAATATAATTTATCAGATTAATGTAGAATATGCAGTGTCTATTTGTCTCTATGGAATGCACGCCCACAAAAGTTAGGTAACACATCAAGAACCAAGCGGTTAGGTGAGTCTTTCCTCTGCCGCACCATTTAATCTTGGAATTGATTACCGGCGCACGTGTTTCATTTTTCCTACAGTCCCGGGTCCTTGGAGCGGAGCGTGAAAAAACATTTGATGGCGCCGTCAAGCTGAGCGCCACTATAGTAACACTGTACGTGTTTGTATTAGTGACTCTCTTTCCTGAGACTGCTTTCAGCTTATCATCAGCCGAGGCGAAGTCAAATTGAAGTGACATTAATAAAAAACCACTTTGAAATGTCTATTTATTACAGCCTACTCTGTTTGTCACACTCACATAATCTTCATGCCTAAGTCGAATACAACTTTTTATTTGTGTATTGCACCAGAAGTGAGTATATCGAGCACAAGCTGACTAAAACAGTATTGTGCTTCATGTTTTGACTCACAGACGCGGATCTTACGCAGGTTTTCCTCTCAGAATACACCAATTCAAATGGCAGTCACTTTCGCAAAAAACAAAATGAACCTAAAATTATAATAGGGTCATCACTTCTCTTATACTCGTTTATCTCTCAGTTTCTATTGAAGATTACAAAAAAAAGTATCTAAGTTCATTTATCAACATTCCAAAATCTGGATAACAAGATATTTTCAGTATAGGTCTAATAGCGCTACGCTGTATAATTTGTCTCTGAATATTTATTTCTTAAATAATACCTAAACGTTATCCTCCTTGTCTCGGAGGTCCCAGTTGCCAAACGAACATTATATGAAGTTCCGTACTTAGACCAGTTTGCGGAAATTTTAGGAAAAAATCGACTACTGACCGAGTGAATGTCGGATGGCAATTACTTCACAACCAATATCTAAATTCAGCCTTGTCGTTGTTGACCGGGTCTAACGCAAGGATGATGATGATGAATTGTTATATTAACTAAATCATGCTATCAATGTCCCAAATTACAATATTGTCACTTAATATACAAATTAATTAACAACACATACGGTTGATCGAACATCAGCGCATGCGCACTGACACGCACGACTAGCTACCGGCATGCGAGAAGCCTTATTTGCTAAGAGTGCACTGTTTAGGACGGCTGCACAAGCTACTCTATATCAATGGTTAACTTTGTATGTAATCTGAGCTCGTAATCAACGTTTAGAAATATCTTCTATTAGTTAAAGTTCGATTTTCGAATGTTTTACAATGCCTATGTGCAATGTGCAATGTCAGTACGATTTATTTGTCAGTAAATGTTAGTGTGAGTTGTCTCTTCCAATTTAAAACTACCATTAAAACCGTTGGCGCAAGCGTAATACGTCAAGTTATTGTGAAATACTATTATTTGTTCTGCGATATTATGTAGTACACTCCAAATATTGTATGACTACTTAGGTACATTAGTGCATTTATTTTTATTAAACATTTGATCATAATATTTTTGATGTCTTTATCATATTCTTTTATTATTTTTTACACTTTATTACTATTGTAGATTGATTCTTAAAATTAAGTTCTTAATTATTATAAAATAATATGTATGTGGTTATTATACCTTTCAATATTTTATCAATTAATTTTAAGAAAGCAAACGAGGTCGGTTTATACACTCGATGAAAAATAATGCGTAGCGGTTTAATGGTTTTTGTAATTTGTTCGTATTATAATGACAACCTCCGTCATGAAGTTTCAATAAATCAAAAGAACTTATTTCATGCATGTTAGAACTACGGTTAAAACAGTAGTTAGTTCAAACTCTCTTATTTAGAAGTTGGACAACATTGTGCTCCCCGAAAATAATAAAGTACTTAGTTTGTATTAAATTTGGAATGGTTGAAGAAGAAAGAGTCGCGGTAATAGTGGAGCTTATACCAACATAAACGTCCCGTAAACTTTTCATTGCATTGATGTAGAATTTTGACTGTTTCACAGCTTCAAGTCAAGAATTTTAACTTTAAATAACCACACATTCCTGAGAAATGGTCTTGATAGACAGGCGAATAAGTAGACGGACAACGAAGTGATCCTATAAGGGCTCCGATTTTTTCTCTTAAGGAACTAAAAATCATAAAATAAATAAAGATTGTACATTTATTTACTGAAACATGATTATAAATATGTATAGTAAAAATAATTATTTATATTATGAAGACTTTTCACCTTTTAGGCATGCAAATTATTTTATTATTTTATGGCTACATTCAAATATTTTATAATTAGCCTAAATTCCTCATTATAAAAAACTAAATATTGTGTTTTTACCGAACAAAAGTCTTATCTTATCATCTATCATAAATTATTTATTATTTTATCTGTGTTATGCAAGAATTCATCTACCGTATAAAACTTTTTTTATGTTTTTTTTTAAGTTAATAGAAATTCTTCAAGTTTAATTGTTACTCATTCATTGTGTTTGGTGAGACTATGTTAGTAAAGTGACAACTAGCCTCTTGAGTACCATTACAGGTGCTGAAACAATTTGGGGATAAGTTCAGGCCTGCTTCTGCTAGGGTGACAAGCCGCTCCACTCGTCACCCTAGGCCCGCGCTCATGGAGGACGGAGGTCATTCGGTGACCTTTGACGTCCGAGTCGCTTTCGGTCATCGCGGGCAGTGTGGACCTGGAGTCTTCTTCGGACCCGCTCCGCCTCCTCATTTTCGAGCATTGTTTGTTCGCAAAAGGAGGCGGCGGCCGCCAAAATGAGTAGAACTAAGGACTTTTTAACTGGGGTGTACTACAAGGAGATTATCCACCACCGATTGCTATCATACGAGCAAAGAGCAATGTATTTCTTTACCACATTCGTAATATAAAGCATATCAGACGTGAGTGTTTAGACGTAGGCGAAACTTGAATATCAGGACTGGTCAACATCTAGTAACTAAACCAATCCAATGCAAAAGAATGTTTCTAATTCAATTAACTTGTTATTTAGTAAATTGTCCAATTATTATTAATAATAGACTGAGACATTACTATTATACCTATAATAGACCGTATGATAGCTTGTTATTAACATAGTTCCATTAACAGAGAATTTCAGCGAGTCGGTCACGATCCTATATTTAAAATGAACTATTAAACTAAACGATATAATAATAATTCACGGGTCATATTATACAAATTGACTTACTGTTATAAATTTTATATAAAATTGCAATCAAAATGACTGCACGAGCACTGTTGTAGGGCAAAAGTGTTTTGTACATAGTTGAGAGTGGCTATTACGAGTATACGGACTCAACGTCAAGCTAAACTTTATTCGTTCGCAAGTCCGAACAGAAAAACACCATTTTATACGTTTGTCTAATTTAAAGTTATCCTTTGAGGAATAATTATAGTTTGCCAGTGACATAGGTACGTATTTATAAAAATCATTCACAGTATTCTCTTGAATGTTCCGTTCAGAATATGTTGCACTTAATTAATTTCTTTCAGTTTTCTTTTAAATTATAATCAGATTTTGAACTAAAGTAATTAAGATACCTACATACATAAAAACTTAACACAACTACCTCATTACTCATTGCTATTATGTAGAAAATATATTTTTATATATCTCATTGGCTTGTTGAAACCGTGCAACAAACTACCAGTGGGGCAATATTTCAACAAGAATGCACCAATTAGGTGCAACTTGTAAATGCTGATTAAAATCTATACTATACTTAGTCACTACATAATTATTTGAGTTACTTATGACGCTTTACGAAATAATTAACAGTATCACGCAAATTGTGTTTGGTGTGAGTTATTTTGTAAATGTTTTTAACACTTTTCTTATACAATGTCACGGGCCAAGTGATTAATGAGGGCATTATTTCAAATGACCAGTTAATATATGAATAGTGACAAGCCAAATATGGCCTTGTGTGTAATGAATATGTAAATCACATTGTTTGGTTAAGGTTTTCTTTTAACACGCAACTTCAACACTGACAAATAAAATTACGTATTTTGTTCTGCCTACTAGGTGAAGGATACACCTATATGGTGCGGAAAATTTAATTGCTTTGATAGATGTTAAAATATTGTCCACTAATAAATAATGATCACATATTTTAATCTACTATGTATAATAGTGAGACGATGTACATACATAACACTAACGTCTATGTCCCTTCGGAGAAGACAGAAGGTGAATTAACACACACATTACACCAATAATTGTATTCGGTCCAGGGTAATAAGGGGTAAGTCAATTCTGACCACTATTGTGACTCGAGCCGTACCACCTGAGGCTGAGTTTGTGTTGTATATATCTGTATGATGTTAAACAGCTCTATCCCTTAGTCGTCTTGTGCGACACTGCATGGAAAGAGATAGGGTAGCCGAAAGTTAAGTCTCCCAGGAATGTTAAATACAATATAACAAAGTTATTTCGGTAGCCGCTGGTCAGGATGTTAGTTAAGTTATATAACTTCATTTGTAAAGGTAAACATTAGATATGTTTTCCGCGCTTTCAAAATAATAATAATGAAAATATTTTAATATATGAAATAAAGGTTTATAAATAACTAGCTGACCCGCGCGACTTCGTCTGCGTCACCGCGTTTTTGCAACATTTTTCATTTCTGCTCCGCACCTGTTAGTGGTAGTATGATGTTATATACATATAAACCTTCCTCTTTAACCATTATATCTATTGAAACAAACCGCATCAAAATCCGTTGCGTAGTTCTAAAGATTTAAGCATACAAAGGGACAAGAAAAATAGGGACAGAGAACGCGATTTTATTTTATACTATGTAGTGATGATGATAGTGAAAATCATTTGAAAGCCTTATTAGTGATTTTACAAATTACGATTATTTTTAGTTGCTAGTTTATTAGTCGCAGGATAAAAAAGGATCGTTAAGTTAACCTAAGTAGGTACTGTTTCAATGTACTCATTTACGAAATAGTTAGGTATGTCTGGTTCTTCTGGCTATAGGTTAGAATTAGACTAGACTGTAGGTAATTTTATACAAATAGTAGATATAATTATATATACGCTGAATCAGTAGGAAATGTAGAAATATTTACATAAATTAATTTCGCACTTCTTTTGATATTCATGCCCGATAGTTTCACAACCGAGCCCTATAACCGCTGTGAGTCTCGTTAATTAAAAGTTTTCGCCTCAATAACTTCCCTCAATGTAATAATTCAATACCAATCAAACTTGCTAAACCGTTTTTAACGTTAATAAACGTTTTTAAAGAATAGTTCTTAACAATATTGATACCTGGTGGTCGGGTGTCGGTAGTTCAGTGGTTAAGGTCTCGGGTTCGAATCTAGTTCATTACACTACCAACGTAGAGTATTCAGAGCTAAAGATGTGGCAGTTATTATATATCGGGCTCGAATCGACTAAAACAACACTAAGTTCCATTACATCGGCCTGTCTGCCCGAGAAAACTGGTGTGCCGTAAAAAGGATATACTCGTAGGTATAGTTACCTACCAGACTTCAAACGGCCTTGACCATCATGCTGTCTTTTTAACTTGTATTCTATGATTCCTTGCCGCTGCAGAAGAGTGAAATGGATGAAAAGGAGAAACAGTAATTTCCTCCAAAGATGTTATTCAAAATGTTTCACTTTATACCAAAATGATACTGGGATCATCTTCAATAGTACATCGATGTAGATCGAGTACTAAAAATAATTGTAAAATGTAGTTGACATAATTAGGGCAAGCAAGAAACGTATTTATATTTATATGCTGCATCTACATTTACGTAACATTTTACAGTGACCGTGTCAGAAGTGTGTGTCCATTGTGTATTCTTCATCGGAATAGCTGAGCTTAAATGAAACCATCGATCGACTGGTGGCCGTGTCAGCACAACTCTAGTTTGCCACAAGTTGTTACATCCAACTTCATGTCTTGATGCTACGCTGTCCGATTTGCTGTCATGTCACAAATCTGAACGCATCTATAGGTATATCTTGCCAAAGGGTGTCCAAATTTGAGTACACAATAACTTTGAAGTCGAGATGCACATAGCTACCGAATGTGGGTCGCAGTTTGTACGCAGTAACATGCTCGCTCTCTTAATTTTAGGGTTGATTCCGGTTACATCTGTCATTTACCCTTTGGCAGTTCTGCCCAGGTTCTGCTGGCATGCCTTTATTCATTTATATGTGATATATTGGTTATTATTAGAGCGTCTGCCATATGGGTTTGAAGAACCCAAAAGAAAAGTCTAGATAGTTGTTCAGCTTTATCAGCTGGCAAGTGATCATGTTTTCAACAAGGTCTACAAAGCGCATATCAACTTCACCAGCCTCTACTATTATATACCTATATTAGAAGCTGGTTATTCTGTACTTTTGTAATAATATCCTTTTAAATGCTATTTGTAGGTACTAGACGTACGTAGTTACAGAAATAAATCATTTTAATTGTCATATAAAGTATTTTATTGTCTCTTTATAGTTTTGAAACACAGGTTCAGTAGCACTAGCATGAACTCATATCGAATTCGTAATGTAAGGTTTTGAGAGAACGGAGCATTGTGATTGGCAGTCTGCCTCTTGTAAACCTGTGTACGTGTGTAGCCCGCCAATCGCAATACTCCGTTCTGTCGATAACTTTACATTACGAAATCGATAGTATTTCGTGCTAAGGCTACAGGTCAGTCACGTTACGTGGCTAACAGTTTTGAATCTATTAGGTAGATGTAGGTATTAATGTTAAATACCTGTAATCGTGCAGTTAGTGGAATACTTGAGTGGAGTAATAAAATTGGATGCGGAAAAGATTTCGTTATCTGAGTGAAATAGGGTTCATTCGTGTCACGTACACGTATAAAATAGAGCTACATACCTAGCTACATCTCACTAATAATGGATGTCCTTCAGCACGTTTACTGCTTTCTTTTGTCTTCTGTGCAGCTTCATATGTACAGGTGGTTCTAACAGTTCCTAGACACCTTAAGGTCTAAAAATCCTTTGACAGCCTAAGTCTTATTAATCAAAAGAAACATCACAAACTCGATCACGTGTTTCTTTATAAGAAAACGAGGCCTGGTAGTGATAGGATGGATGCGCAAATTGCGTCTCCCCATACCCAGGGGCTAGATAGGGACACCATGGTCCCCACATAAGGAGAAGGGGATCTGCTGGGGTGCGAGATATATCTTGTATTATCTCACCTCCGGCAATCAAGAACCCATAGACGGCGTGCATTTTAGTCGGTTCGAGTCCGACATAATCACCTACACCGATTTTGGCAGAGTGGTTTTCGTGGGGATTCTGCGCACGATAAAAAAAAAGGTCAATGTTTCTCGGGAACCTCAAAAGAAATAAATAACTATACATTTTGCATTTGATTTTAAGAGTTTCTTGCTATGTATGACCTTTAAATATTCAAAGTTAAAATGACCTTGGAAGGATAAGGAAAACAACGCAAAATGAAAATCGAAATTTGCTTTTAAACAAAGAAGTGGTAGGTAGATACTTGAACACAAAAAGGTAATTATGCGAACAGATGTTTTGATAAAAAAATTGAGCTTTCAGAAACCAAAAAGGAACTGAAAATAGGCACTGCAATCGAGAAATCACTACTAATTGCTAACTTACCTACATACAAATTTCATTCAATACATAAAGTTGTGCTTAGATATTTCTGTGGTAGTCAACTTATTAAAATTGAATTCAGATGGCTTTACCTGAATTCAATTTTAATTAGTTGACTTATAATATAGATTGGATATGGATAGACTTCTAATAAATAAAAATCGCGTTTCGCCTTGTTTGTAATCGCACTTCTCCGATACACAAGTCGAAAGCAAACGCTAGTTCACAGAAGCTGAAATATCTATATAAATAAAAATCAATGACAAAATAAAACAGACGTTTTTGCAAAACACGAAGACAGTTGCACCAATTTTAGTAATATTTTGAATTCTTGGGAAGTTTTTTATAGAGCAGCTAGAAGGTAATCAGAAGTTCACGCGTGCGGAGCCGCAGTCTACAGCTGTTATTCTTAAATGGAAGTTTATGTGAATTCTCTCCTTCTCTTCCTGGGGACTTCTCCCTCTCTCTCTCTCTCTCTCTCTCCCCCCTACTTTTATTGCACTTGAAGGTACATAATCATAAGTATTATAAATTACAAATTATCAGATAAATACAAAATTGTTATTTATTTGTTGGCATAACTTTTGAATTTTAAGTTAACTTGACAACGATAGCTGATATAGATATTATAGTAGTACACACGTTCAAGTATAACTGCATAAGCCTAGGCACATACACATTAAAGAAATTTGCACAAAAATCTTCCAACACACGTTACAATGAATTTGTGCAGGCACAGTGCACATAAATTATGCAAAATGGAAGGCAAAATTAAAAAAATACCTAGTGAAAACAATTTTCTACAATTTTACTTTCCTAAACAATCTTTTATAGGAAAAAGCAATTTTACTCTAACGCATAATTTAATTTTGTCTAACGATTATGCTGATTTCAAAATCTTAAATAGTTTTCTATTTAAATTTATGCTTAGATACTAGACTAGATATAGCTCAATATTTACTTTTTACCATTATAAATTATCTTATTTTTACCATTACCGTGAATATTCAACAAAACAGTTTTGTCAGAACATACAGAACAGAACATATTATGCATTGCAACAACTTTAATTTATTTTTGTGTCATCCTCCATAGTATCTACCTACTGACCAAATAAAACAATGAAATGTATTACAATCGTCAAAAATCACATTAGTTACAAACAAAAAACCAAATTATATTAGTTGGAATGTTAACAGAAATCGCATTTGCATTTTGTAAATCTGTTACAAATTACGTAACTTTTATGTAACGCGTGCTGTCATAAAAAACCGTAATTATATTGGTATACATTGTAACACTCTTACGATATACTTTAATAATTAAATTGATGCATTAATTGTACGAGAAGCTTTCTATTACGACATTGGCGCTTCACAGAGTTTCAATTTTGTTTATTTTTAATTACGATGGTCATGTACTAGTCACGCTGATTACCCGTTTTGCAAGAAATTCAAATAAAATTATACAATGCTCTAATAGAGTAATTTACTGTCTATTCAAATCAAATTCAGAAATGTGTATATATTAAACGAGGCATGTCCGACGTCCGTATGATTGTATCATATCATTCATACATCACCGCTAAAGATTATAATGTTTGAGCTCATTCTTAGTCATTTAGTTATTTTAATATGGTTTTTTAATTCAATAAGCTAATGACTGATGGTTGGATGGGATATATAATATATTCTTTTGGGCTTTATTAATGACAGAAGTATATATGACAAATATAAACGGAATCGGCCAATCATACTTTGTGCTCGTCCCTTAACAAAAGTGATATACAATAAAAAAGAAGATTAAGCGTTCGGATTTGTGCCCGGTGCGAAAGTGCCCATCACGCTGACCGCATTGCCTTTCTTATTTATCATATCTTTTCTTACAAAATTATACCTATGTTTATTCAATGCGTATGTATATTTATTCTAGGTGTAGTAGGATATCTTCCCTGTGGCACAGGACGCGGGCAGTGTCCTGAAGGCAAATTTGTTCCAAAAATAGACTGTCCCATACTAAAACCTTGAGTGGAACAGATAAGAAACAATTTCATCAAATACACTGACGGACTCATAAACTGCATCAAAGTTCAGGTTTACTCTAAAAGGATTTTTTATAATAAGTATGCAAACTTTTTAGATTAAATTATATAAATATGGAAAGACTGGCTCTTAAACTTAAAAAAAAATTAAATTTAAAAATAGAACTGCAGTAAAACAAATGAATATAGCCGGGAAAAGAAAATTTACTTGTAGTATCAGATTTGCGTGTTATTTATAGCAAAGTTTTAAATTGATTCTCATTGATTTTTTTTGTTTTGTCAATTGAATAATTGTTACCAGCATAATTGTTGGGTTAGTTTTTTAACACATCGAGAGTTTTTGAACCATAATATGGATACTTCTTCCGAACAAGCGGCACAAATTGTAGCATTGGGCTTGGATCAACGAACGATTGGTAGAAATTTAAATTTAAACCAGTCTACGGTTTCTAGAATATACAGAAGGTTTGTAGAGACAGGTTCTTACAGGAGGAGACGTGGTACAGGCAGAACTCGAGCAACCACAGGTCGTGATGACCGATTTATTGTTATAACTTCCCTGCGAAATCGTTTCCTCACGTCAGTTAACATCAAAACCGAGCTTAATGAAGTGCGTGGAGTAAACGTGTGTGCACGAACAATAAGAAGAAGGTTAAAGGAAGCGGATATCACCCCTTTTAGACCAGCAAATGGTCCAAAGTTGTCTACAGCTCACAGACAAGCTCGCTTAAGATTTGCGCGTCATCACCTGAATTGGACAGAAGAGCAGTGGGCCTCTGTATTGTTCACGGACGAGTGTAGGACATGTTTATATGGTGCAGATGGTCGCAGAAGAGTCTATCGTCGACGTGGGGAGCGATATGCTCAAAGTTGCATTGAGGAGCGTGTTCCTTTTGGAGGCGGTTCATGTATGGTCTGGGGTGGCATATCGATGAACGGGCGAACAGAACTTGTGTTCATAGACATGGTCCGTCAAAACGGTAATAGAGGGGGTTTGACAGCACATCGCTACATAACAGAGATATTAGAAGATCACGTGGTGCCTTACATGGGATTCATAGGCGAAAATTTTACTTTAATGCAGGATAATGCCCGGCCGCATGCAGCTGCACAAGTTCAACATTATTGCGAAGAGGTTGGGATACGTACAATGAATTGGCCAGCACGCAGCCCGGATCTTAATCCCATCGAGCATGTTTGGGACAATTTCAAAAGAGCTGTATATGCGAGAAACCCTTCGCCCACGACAGTGGCAGCACTAAGAACAGCACTTTCAGAAGAATGGGACAATATTCCGCAAGATCTTTTAAAAACCCTTATAAAATCTATGCGGAACCGATTAGAATCCGTGATAAGGGCACGTGGGGGTAATACACCTTATTAAAACACAAATAAACCCTTGCATAAAGTTTGTGTCTATTGTTAAAACCAATTTTTTAATTAAACCAATTTTTCAAAATTTCTGTTTTTTCTTCAAAAAAAGTCTTAAGGTCCTTTCTAGTACATAAACTTAAACTTAAAGATATGACCCTACGCTGTTTTAAAGTTCACGAACCAATCTAGAGGTTTCAATTTAAATCTGTATAGAAAGTATGCATACTTGGTTAAAATATTTATTTCAAAGTCGTCTATTACTTTGATGCAGTTTATGAGTCCGTCAGTGTATATTATTTTGAATAATTTACTAACATAGGGTAATAAATAAATTATATATATAATAAATAAAATAAAATAATAACTAACAAAATGGATTAATTGTTGTTGTTGATAAATGAAAAATAAATAAATTATAGTAATAACCAATGGCACAAGTTAGGTTTAGCTATAAAAACAATGCAATGCAATGAATTAAAACAAAGTGCAATAAATGTCAACTCATATCCACCGTACCGTACTCGTATCTACCGTCTGCGGTCGTCTACGAAATCATACCCTTAAGGTGAAAGCCACGGATGCAACCAGGAACCACCAGGTGATAATGAAGTATGATGAAGTATTCATTGACCATCTCACTAAAACAAAACTAATAAGACAAGCAAGCAACAATAAAACAGGATTAAAATTTAATTCAGTTAAGTGGTCTGATGATGCCTACAAACGGATTTCAAAGTACTTAATGATTCAAGCTGACCTAAAACAGTCAATCAATAAAAGAAATCTTTTATCTAGTCATCTGTAGACCGTATGTGAAACAATCTAATATAATAGCGATAATTGATAAATATGATAAATGACAACCTCTGTGTATATATTACGTAAGTACATGTGATGCAAACGTAAACGAAATAAATGTTAGATTTATCATTCATCAAACGTGTATTAAGAGATTTAAGGTTCAGCACCATTCTGACATCAGATGTTGATTCTATTTCAAAATCTCAATCTGTCAATCTGCTAGTTTCATTAAGTAAAGAAAATAATCTTTTGTAATAATAAATATTATACGACAGGCACAGCGCTGTATAGATAAATTCAAATTGGCATAATCTTAACTAGCTTGTGTTCTAGAAAGCGGATAAAATATGCAATTCGCTTGTGTATGTTTTTTTGTAAACATTAAGTACACAGTGAACATACTCTATAAAATATTCTCAGACAAATACAGATATGCATAATAAAGTTTATGCATACAAAAAGTCAAAAACTTATACAAAGCGGACCTCTTAATTAGCAGTCGAACGTTTTACAACTACAACTTAGAGGTCGTCACTTACTAATCGCTTTAATTGTTTCTTTTTTGTTGATAGAAAGCTAAAACAGTATGTCAATAATGAAGTTCTCCATCTATATAAATGAAAATGAATCCAAAAATATGTTGCTAAGTGCAACGCACGAAGACTACTGGACCAATTTGAGTGTTTTTTTTAAATTTACTCCTTGAACTGTAAGGACGGTTTTTATAAAGTAGCGGGAACGGATCAGAAGTTCACGCGAGCGGAGCCGCGGGTAACAGTTAGTTGTAGATACAAAATATGCCATCAGTTTGCTGGCTTCATCTCACGATTTGCTTATAATACACAGGTTTGTAGAAAAAGGAAACACGTGTGCTGATAAATAATGCTCGGTCTTTATGGTGATTATACTTTTGAATAAACTAAACAACGTTTTAAGAAATTCTTAGTAATATTTAATCCCCGCTTCACTTGCCGTCAGCATTACAATTTACTATTTACACCTGGAAGTACCTAAACACGCTATTAGGATTTCAAATTCATGTAATTTGTCTGAATTCATTACTTGCAATTACTCCAATGATATCAAATTAATGAATAAATCGTTAAGTAAAGTTGATAATTTATTTTAAAGTATCAGGCAGTCAATTGTAACTAAATTCATAATTTGTAGTTTATTTTGATAAACTATAATCGGTACAATACTGTAATCACTATAAGGCGATGACCTTACAAGTCTACAAAATACAGACTAATGTTTTTTTGTACCACTTATGTGGTTAAGCACACGGCCTACCTGATGGAAAGTGGCTACCGTGGACTATGGACGTGTGGTACACCAGGAGGGTACTAACCTTAGAGAAATCTTCTAATGTCCTTCTTGAAGAAGTCCCTTAATGTAGATGCTTGGCATAGCATGGTTTTCCACCATGCTATCTCAGTGCCAAGTTTAATTCTTTGAGTTGGCACGAGTTGGCAACCAATATGTATCCAATGAAATTATATTACGTGTGAAGTTACTAAATGTTTTAGTTTATTAGTAGATAATACTAGCTAGTTTTTGTTAATTATTACCCACGTTTATTAAAAAAATGTAAAACTTATTCATATACACATGTAATCAGCTTGTTAACATTGATATCGCGATGTAAGATCAGTCTCGAGTTAGTTGAACCCCTCAATGTTATCAATTATGTATAACTATGAAGATTACACAAAAAATATAGTTATTCGTATTTATACTTTAATACTAGAAATAAAACCTCCAACCTTCCCGTCTGGTCAGGGTGGAAACAGTAGTCTTCGGAGAGACTAAAACGTACGCCGTCTTCGGGTCTTTAGTTGTCGAAGGTGAACCTCGCATCCCGGCAGACCCGGGCGGCCACGTTTATTACAAGCTGGGACTTTATAACAAGAGATTGATTTTTCCTGTATTAACTAAGAATATAACTTATCGTAAATGGTAATGATTTATTTATTTGCAAAGGTATTCAAATGAAAGGACACCAACTGCATTGTACCAAATACATTCCGTGCAGGAACAACTTTGTTTTGGCGACTAAATGTTTCGTAAGACTGGTTAAGCTCAGTAGGTAGTAGATCAGATAGGTTTACATTCCAATTATAATACAATTCTGAACAAATTATTGATTTCAAGTTACCTATATTCAATGAATTGCCTATTACGGTCTACAGCTGACCAGACCTATGGCAAAACCAAGACTTATGACAGAGGCCTATCCCAATAGTTACTACGCGTGCTACGATTGATTGCGTCTAGGCCGTCCTCGTTAGACTTTTCAGATTGTTAGTCAATCTGCTTATAGGACATCTCGTTTATTGCCCATACAAAAAAAATAATCACAAGTTGAAATCCCGTTCCATATATTATGTTGTTTTGCCAATTTAGATATTATAAGAAAGGATAATTGCTCCAAGTTTGATTTATTTTTTCTCGTTTTAAACAAATCGTAATGGTTGCTCAAAATTCATAATAAAAGAAAATATTCGACACTAAACATATAAAAATTCAATGCAATTCTTCTTCTTCTGTCGAATCGACGGCATTTTTGGATTGCCGTCGTCGTGACAAAAAACTCCCTACATGATGAAATCGTAGCATCCATTCATGTATTACATAATTGTGAAGCATATATTGGTGTAGCAATTTCCTCGTCATGTCCATTGCTATAAATTGGGAAAATAGAACGGTGGTTTCCTTTTGCGTTCTACTTCACACTACCTTGACCATTTTAGCTATTTTGACGGTGTTCAAGGTACGCCGCTACAAAATCAGGCTTTAGGAAGTAATACTAGACTTTTCCCAGCAAAAATGGGCTGGTTTACGTAATACAGTATCACTCTGTGTCCTAATGCCGTTTCAACAGTTAATGAGTACCATAGGTCTTCCAGGAAAAGGAGAGAAACAGATTTAATTCCATTCGCACTGACCATGATTATATCATATTGCTGGGCGTATTTACCATTACTGACAGTACTATTGTAGTCAATGAGTCAATGATTGGAATTTGGAATAACTTTGAGAGATAGAGTGAGAAGTAGCGTGATAAGAGAGCGATATGGAGTGATAAAAGATGTGGTGATAAGAATTGAGAAAGGTATGTTAAGTGGTTCGGTCATGTAGAGAGAATGGATGAGAGAAGACTAGCGAAACAGGTGTATGAGGCGAGTGTGGAGTGTACCGTCGAAAGGAGAAGACCTAGGCGCACATACCTGGACCAAATCGGGGAAGTTTTAGAAAAGGGACGGGCCAGGAGTACCCTAAACCGATGAGCATGCATGAAGAAAGTAATGAGAGTGAATGAAGTGAGTATGTCGGGATCTCGTAGCAAATGGAGAGCCGTTATTTCTGAGCCTACTCCTATGCAGACGTGATTTTACAAAATGTATGTAGTCAATGAAGTTCAGTAAAATAAAGATTCAAAACCTTTGCAAGTGATACGAAATAATAATGTAAAATGCCGAGAATTTTCTTGATCTTCAGATGATCAGAGCTCAAATTACGAAGTTTTTACCTTCTGTCTTTTGCTTCTACACTTCGCGCAGAGCATCCATGGTAGTGACGTAAAGTCATTTGTTTTCATGAAGTATCGCGTAATTTTGACACATTTCTTCCGGCTTTATCCGGCAATGTTAACTGTTGTTATACAAGGTTGATGATCATGCATATTTATACTATGCATCATTTCAAGGATTTACACAAAAATCCTCATAATCAACAGGTATTTTTTATGACAGTTTCTTTATTTAGACTATCATAATTTGGTTAGCCACATATCCTAATATTTTTGACTTAGTAGGTTATTACCACTAAACACTAAAATAGATAGGTACGTAAAATCCTTAACTTAACATTTTTCTTTCCGTAATCGGAATCCCCATGGATACCAATCACACCGAAGTGGGCGAACATGTCCCTCGCGCAGACTCGGGGCTCTCTCTTTCGAGAATAGCCCCTTCACGTATATTGCATACATCCTGGAAATAGCATATTAGTAGTGCATCAATCTCGTATGTTTTTTTATAAATTAATAGCTTTATTTGCATACTGACAATACTCCAATAACTTATGTATTTAATCGTTTTAGTTAAGTACGCATTCATGTTTTAGTTAAGTATGCTGTGTTCTGTTACAGTGTAGCAAAGTAGCAAAGGAAACAAACCTTGTTTATTAACAGAAAGTGATTGGTGTGGGTTTGAGGTGGAGCGTAGTCGGGTTGTCACAGACCTTGGTTAACTGCGGCAGTGTCAATGGAGCATTTAGGTAGGTATGTGGTAATAATGACCACTATGAGCGTGTTCTGCACGACTTACTTAGGTCTCAGTGAGAGCGATTTATAGACTTTGTATTTTGGGAATGCAATAAAGAAGGCATTTTAAGATTATCATAAATAGCAATTCTATCTTCTGTGTACATTTTTTAATTGATGAAGATTTTTCATACCACTTAGGTCTCGGACAAGTACATGGTTCACCTGATGTAATGTGGTTACCTTGGCCTATGGACGTTTGCAACACCAAGGGCGTCGCAATCATGCTGCCTAGTTTATAAAAACCTTATAGTGCCTTCTGGAAGAGGTGATTTTTGTTTATATTTTTTCTACATCACATTTACAATTCAATTAGCATCACACATAATTTGCCTCGCTCACAATAGCACCAAACCTTCATACATTACTTAACTTCACTATACAATTCCCACGAACTAAGCATAGTATTTAGCACTTCTTACGTATGTTTTATGATATGCCAAATTTTCTCTTTGATTAATACAATTTAGCTTCATAATTAAGCGTGTGTCAGCTAATTAAGTGCCTGTCGGTTTCTTGACATCGTCATTATAGTTATTAGTGTAAAAGAAAAATAGGCAAACATTATATTGATAATGTACCCATTATCAATATAATGTTTGCCTATTTTTCTTTTTTAAACCACTTAAGGTGGCACACGGCCCAGTTGTTGGAAAGTGGTTTCCGTTGCCTGTAGACATGTGCGTAGGTGCCACACTCGTGCTGTCGACCATGTAGAAAGCGGGGAGGGGTGAAAGTGAAGAGAGTTCCTGCGCTGTCAGTGCAAAAGACATAGTAAGGTTTCTCGGTCTTCCCTATGACAACACTAAACCTCTACAGAGAGCTCTTTCTCTGAGCTCTACTTGCATATTCTTATTCAATTGCATACATACGCTTATGCCTATTTCTTTCTGGTGTTGGCAGAGACAACAGCCAGACATATTGTATCTATCCTACACTTCACGGTTATTAAGCCTTATATTTCGCACGCCGGTTTTGAATACTTCTAACCTACCTTTTTTCAAAATTTCATGAATTTGGTATAGTGTGGTCGACCCCAACTAGCCCGTCCAATCACCTGAACCATACCTGATGTGCCCAAACCACCTTACCATACCCTTTTCAAACCTCGTCATTAATTTACAGTGGAAGTATAGTTTTAACGGTCTCTAACTAGGTATATTGAGTAAAATGAGTAGGTCCTAGCTCAATCTTCTTTAATATCCAAGTGGTAATTCTGATTGCATCCAAAAGTCCTCAGAGCTTGGGGGACGCTCTTTTTTAAGTTTTGGTTAATTTTGGCTTTAGCAGTCGCCAATGACTACGCGACGCCACGGTAACTACTTTCCATCAGGTTTTGGCCGTTTGCTTGTCTGCCACATAAGTATGTATAAAAAAGGTGTAGATTAGGTTAACTCCTGTCCAACAGAAATCCATGTTAAATGAGTTGAAAGCCAGCAATATTATTGCTAACTGAACAAATTAAAATCGATTATTTATTTACATTGCCGTCTTTACCCCTATAAGTGACCCTATATCACTTGGGGCACGTGCTCAGGGCCCAGTGCCTCAGAGAGGCCCCCCCTCCTAAGAAGATGGAACAATTTCTCGCAGATCAAATTAAGAACAATCTAAAACTCTAAGCTATCCAAAAGGGTCTTCTAATTCTAGTGTGTCCAGAGTACCTGCTAGAGGTAAAAACGGTCCTGTTTATTTATTGATAATTAAATATATTGGGTTTTGACGACTGGCAAAATTATATGAATTAATGTTTGAAATCAATTACTTGTCTATCTATTTTTATTGTTATTCCAATACATTCATTTTCAACACATGTCTTAATAATAATTAGGAATATCATCTGTTGAAAAATCTACAAAACTTATTCATGTAATCTGAACTTATATAACAGTTTTGGTTACAGATTCTTAATAATACTCAGTTTAGCCCGCGGCTCTGATTTTAAACGGAGTTAAATAAATATTGATTGTTGTATTACGAAATAATGTAAATCAATTTATTCGTCATTGGTTTTCTATTGCCTAGTTCTTACATATCTATTGCATATCGAGTTCGGTTTCTACTTTCATCATCTTTTTATTCATCGATTTTATGCACGTCTATGCATTATTCTGCATAATAATAAATTACCTCCGGCATAAAAATAAATAAATACGATTTAATTCATAAATAAATGTAAAGAAGTTTATTCGAAAATGTTACTCAAAAGAACTGGTGTGTGCAATTTAGAACGGTCCGATTGTAACACTGTGTTTACTTCACTTAACCCCAGCCATTTTAATGATTGGAATAAAGTCAAGTTGGTTTAAAAATGATGACACAGATGAGTGTGCCGATATCGCCAATTTGATTGTGGAGGGCCGATAGCAGTCGCTTCACGGAAATCCAATCCTATCCAAACTGAGTTGGGAATAGGCTTAGAGAATGATGATGATGATTGTGCCGTTGTACTTACTGATTAACGGATGAGGTACTAGCGCAGCCTTTGCCTTCGGAAAGGCAGTCGTTTCCATAAAAGCCGTATCAGCCAAAGAGGAGGAAGCGGACCCGTGACTCCAAAGTACAAAGCATGGATGAAATTGGTTAGATTCATGATGATAATAGAATCGGCGGAATACTGCCCACGTGATGGAAAGTGGTCACCATAGCCTATGGATGTTTGAAACATTAGAGGCATTACATTCGTGCTGCCAACATTGCCTTTAGTATTCTTCTTGAAGAACCCAATATTGTGGGCACATATTGTAATATCGACGAGGCTATCAATCACATACCATTTTATATTTACTATTCCTCAAGCCATAATATTAGTCTTTGAAATAATCCAGATTGGTCAAGTTACAGCACAATTACAAGCCACGCTGCTAAAAAAGGTAATATTACAACAACCAATATCGGTATCTCTTGAGGTTACAGGGGTCAGGCGACAGTCATTCCATAGTGAAGTTGGTTGTTGTTCTACACCTTTGTGTGCATTAAATTTATTAATTTTTATGTTTCAAGCGTTTTTTTATGTGATGTTTTATATCGTGTGTAAAAGTCTACTTATCTACAATATTTTAAGATAAAAATATCTTCGTTGTTTCTATTATTTATGCTTACTTTTTTCTTAGTTGTTAACTGGCTGTATTTTGTGTCCATATAGTGATATAATTATATATATTTATACATAGTCTATTAAGAGAATTTCATTGTAAGATCATTTATAATTATGTCTTTATTGTACACCAAGGAAACAGTACAACGCTGAATATAGGCAACTGGCAACTAAGCACGCCTGATAGTCACTGGCAAAGCATTCCACAACCGAGGTGATGAAAAATTTGAGAGGATCACCTCAATTTATTGTAGGTAGCAACGTAATCTTTTTGGTGACCTTGTGTTATGATTAAACAGTGAGAAAAATATGGATTAGAGCAATGACCCTCATCATTAATTCAAATTCTTATGCAAATAAGTATTCAATTTGCACTTTTTAACTGTTTGATTATTCGGCAATCAAGAAAGTAGTGAATATAAATAATGCGTTTATAATAAATCCATAAAAATATATAATAAATACAGTTGAAGTCTGTATTTGTTCGTTTGGACCCGCTAATACCTTTCGTCGTTTGATACCCGTCTTCTGGAAGGAAAATTAAAGATATTTTAAGAATATTCTTCAACAGGACACAGGTGGCTGATAGTGAGAGACAAAAGTCTTCCTTGAAGAAGCAGGATGTCATATGTAGAAGGAGGTGGCAGTCTCTCTGGAGGTGGGAGATTTGATTCCTAAGAATAAGTTGAGGCCGGTTCAGATTATAGGGCACATAGGGGACACAAGGCCATACAGTTTTAATTGATTTGAGTCCCATTCTATCGTAAGTTTCGATGAGGAAAAGATCTATTTTGTGTCGGGTGAAACCAAAGGACTCAACTAATGTTCTGACTCAACTTAAACAATTATTTAAAGACATTTACAGAAAACTGTTCAAATGTCGATAACCTACTTAAATATAAAAAAAATCTGCTACAAACCGATAGATATAGGATCATTACAAATCGCAGCTAATTCAAACTACGAAATACGTATTACATAACACCCGTATTCATAGGCTTTATAATTAAAATTTAAGTAAACATTTAAGTACAATACACATTAAGTAATATTTCTCAACAATCGCCCCGGGTCCCTACCATTGTTTCAATACATTCACTATAGTATAACAATACACAGCTTCCAATCTGTCGTGGCCTAACACGGATTTGGTTTTCAACTTAAACGGTTGCTCAATACGGTGACCTAAACGCAATCGGACATTGAGTATTGGAGGATTTTTGAGTTCTTAATATTATCTATCGTCCACCATTGAAGAATCTCTTAGGTAATACTTAATTGCCGATGTTTTACCCTGTTTTAATATCACTTAAGTGGCAAACAAGCGCGAGGCCCCTCTGATGGAAAGTGGTTACCGTTGCCTATGCACGTTTGCAACACCAGGGCATCACTTTCGTGTTGCCAAACATATAGAGAAGAAGAGGGAAGGGGAAGGGGTAATGGGGAGAAGGTTAAGAGATGCTCTGTGCTGTCAGTGCAGAAGACAAAGAAGGGTTTCTTGGTCTTCCCGCTGACAACACAAAACCTCTCCAGTGAGCTCTGGCTACCCTAATTGCTGCCGGAAACACAACACAAGGTTATTATTAACCACGGTATTCTGTAGGGCAAAGGTACTTCCCCATTCGAACTGCTCAATTAGGACGGGAGATACCGTCATTTTTTTGCATTCCAAAGGTCTAAACGACGGTTTTTATACCATATGGTTGGCAGACAAGGACACGGCCCATATAATAAGTTAGTCGAGATTTTCCCGTTAGAGATTTATGATACAAAATCATCCCATCAATGGACCAAAATTCAAAAACAATTGTTTTGGATTTTGACAAGAAGTTGTAAGTAAAGTCTTAAAAAAACTGCCTACGCAAATGTATTATTATCTTATACTAATTCTTTTCAACATTGGAAATAAATAAAACATGTAAAAATCTTAAAAGCCTCATTAGTACTAAAGTGCTTTTAACAGTTTTAACTTTTTCTTTAATCGCCAATTTATGATAAATACGAAAGTATCTTAATTGCTGAATATTAAGTTGTTAACTTTTTTTACCTTAGAGTATTCGAATATTCTAGAATAACACAGTTTTGAAAATTATTTTAACTATTATTTCTTGCCGCGCCAATCTTGAATGGCGCGGCGCAACTCTTATAAAAAGTATCTAATAGGACCGTCAAGCTAAGCGCCACCATGTGTTTGTAATGGTGACCCACTTTACTGAGACTGCCTTCAGCTTACCATCAGATGAAGTACAAATCGATGTGTTCTGAATGAAAAAAAAAATGTTTAAAAATAATTTCTGCACAGAGGACTATTTCTGTTTCAAGGCTTCTTAGACATTCATCTGTGAATCACACAATTAATTTACTTCACGTGGGTGTGGATTGAGCGTATAGCCTCAGACGCCTTGATTGTTGATATCATAACTGCTAGCTAAAGTAAACTATATACCAATAACTTGATTAGCTCTCCCAATTAATCCCAACCTTCTCCTTTCCTACACAGGACCGATTATTCCCAGTAGTCCATTATTCGGCACTGTACCCGAAATGTAGGAAAGTCGGTACAGCCGCGTGAGCATTGGAGACAACTCCGCTGCACATTTTTGAAGAACCACCGCTGGTATACCATTCGGACCACTGGCTTTCCGGACATCGAGTGACTGCAGTACTGCTCGCAACTGAGAAACAAACTTGTCATTTGTCCCCTCTAGCCAACTTTCAAAGGGAACGGTCGGCACAATTTGTCACCCCGGTGACAACTGGGAAGACAATTCCCAGCTTTCACCTCGGAAGACAGAGCTAGAGGGGACTACTGGGAATAATCGCACAGGACAACACGTGCAGGGCTTAGATGTCACTCGCATACGGTGCAGAATATTCCATTAAGAACCAAGCGGTTTGGTGTGTCTTTCCGCTGCCGCACATTAAGTCTTGTAAATGGTTAACGTGGTTCCTTCTTCCTACAGTACCGAGTCCTTTAAGTGGGGCGTGAAAAAGCATCTGATGAGGCCGTCAAGCTGAGCGCCACCATTGTAGCACTGTATGTGTTTGCGATGGTTAACTTTTTTCATGAGACTTTGCCTTCAGCTATACATCAGACGAGGTGAAGTCAAATTATATCCAACGTATTTGATTGGGTAAAGAATAATACCGTATTGTTAAGGATAACTTCGTGACACTTCAATTTTTTTTTAATTCCTTAAGATAATAAGGTTAAGTACTATGAGTTATCCTATTGTTATTGAATATTTATTGACTTTTTGAGGTACATATTTTTGTAGTACATTATTTTGATCAATGATTTTGATAAGCGCAAAAAATGTCTTTATTTATGACATCACATTAGAAACCACTAATTGCTGTGATTTTCTCTCAGTTGGTTTATTCAACTTTCATTTTGATTCTGCTTTACATCGCTATCGCTCAATCAGCACGTTAAAATTGCCATCAATAATTATCCTGTACATAAATTCATAACACAATTATAATATATTTATTATAATTACGCAAGCAACATTTAATTTTGTAAAACAAAGGCCATTACTTAAAATTATACACCACTTTCCAACCTTCGACAGTAGCGTTTAAATTTATTATTTCTATTAACGAAATGATATCGTAATAGGCCTTTTAAAATGCTTCGGAAGACAAGGCCGATTATATTAATCAAATTGGAACTGTTATGAACTTTTTATAACAATGATAGTGAAATAAAACATTTGATTTATAATAAGGTCCTTACTCATAAGACTGTAAACTTTTTGGACCGGTTCTTAGTCAAAACAGATTAGATAATTATGGACCATAAGATAATGACACAAAACTCCAGGTCATTTGTTTAAGGATGGCTATTATAAAGGCGGCTTAGCGGAGCGAGTTGCGCGCAGTACCAGACCATCAATTTTCTTTTCGTCATGAGCTAATTAAACCCTTGGATAGTCACCATCCCGTAACAAAATAACCTGAAAATTTGTGTCATTATCTTGTGGTGTAATACTGCATGCTACAGTTTGATTTCGAAGTCGATAATAAATAATATATCTAAATTATATAACTGTTAGGATAGGTTGGATAATGATACATGTCAATTTTAACATCGCTTCTCGGAATTAAGTGTAAACCTTAGCCGCTTTGATGAAGTTGTTTTTTTCCCATCGCTCTCATGTCAAGCAACTAACACCGACACAGTATGTTACAGTATCACACATTAGTCGCCAAATCGTGATGCGGTATCGATTAAGTTTATGAATCACGCGCATCTTAAGCAACGAATAATTTTAAGTTGTGTTTTATGTCATGTTATGTGTTATGTATATGTAATGTACAGTCACCCTCAGAAGTGATTGAACACTAATAAACTAAGAAACTTTCTTCGTATCAGTAGTTTCTGATAAATAATTTCATAATTGAAAGACATCTTTATATTTATTTCATTCTTTACACTATACACATAAAAGATATCAATACAATACATATGAGATGTTTTGTACAAAGGCGAGCTTAACTTATGGTTGAGTTTTCTGCCAACAAACCCGAGAGTGCACAGAGGAATTTCAAATTAAAGAGAGTTCTTATCGTATCTAAGGAGAAACCAAATAGCTGTCTGTTTATTTATCAATTCTGAAAGGAAATATTACGGATAAATGAGTAGGTCCCACTATGAAATAACTCTTTTCGTAGGCCAGGCATTAAAACTGGGTGCTTTAGTTCTTATGCTACTAAGCTAATGCGAAAAATAAATAATTTACTGTAATCTACTCCAATCCACAACGTTTATAAAGTTGAAAGCCACGGGCGCCGCGACTATATACCTACCTAGCAGTATCACTGCTGACAATGGCGGCAGTGATACTGAGGCTATTTTACAATGGTATTGTACCATTTGGCATTTGTTCCGTAACCTTTCGAAATGCGTTGACATATTCGCGATAATGTAACTTATTTGTTTTAGAATTAAACATTGGCGTGGTATGTGTTGAAACTAGTTGAAACATAATTGCATATTATAATTTTGTGTAATTCTTTATGACTTATCCATATCTGTAGGTATCGCTTGAGTATCATGTTCCTTACACATTTGTAATTAGTTACATACACTTTTGAGGGTGACTATACAAAAACTTATTGTATTTTGGAATTGAATTGTGCAGATAAATTAGGCCGTTAAAGTTAATAATTGAGTGTAGGTATAATGATAATAATATTATGAACCATTGCAAATTTAGTATTCTTTAAAACAAATATCTTAACTAAGCTAAGAGGCTTTATTTAAGGAAAACGTCCAAGATAGGACTTCAACCTGCGACTATTATAGCTTCTTACAGGGAAATGACCTAACCAACAGCCACAAGGACACGACTTGAATATTCAAAATTCTCCTATACAGCCTTCTTGGTTGCATTAAATAATCTAAGTACATTCGGTAGTGTACAGTATTGTGACAGATAGCTGCGACATTAATACAATCATGAAAAACCAAATTTAATACAGCTATTTTGTCAGTCAGCCGGTGAGAATTAGGTATACTTATTATTAAATTTTAAATTATGTTCAAGCCCCTCAGGCAACGCGGCAACACCTCTTTTTTAGCACTACTATTGCCAGTTAAATTTGTACCTAGACAGCAATAACCTACATTTATAAAGCGCGATTCATTAGTATAAGTCTGCCAATTACAACATTTTTTTTATAACATCACGCCTATATCCCCGAAGGAGTAGGCAGAGGTGCTAGCACCCACATTTCGCCAGTTTATATTTTAGGTCCCAATGGCGAGCCTATTGCCATTGACCGGGCACTTATAAACCTGCGATAAACACACACATAACTACGAAAAGCATCGCAGTCATTGGTGTGTGCCATGGTAAACCTGGGATCAAACCCGAGACCTCGTCTCAGCAGTTCATTACCCATACAATTAGGCTAAGTAAGTAGCTAATATTAAGAAAACGGTGATGCATGGCAAACCGCCAGATTTTGCCTGCGCTATGTGTGAATCGTGCTTAATTCTGCATTCCATTAATTACCATTGGGGATTTTATAGATTCACATGGAGGAAAAAATACAGTTACATATATCTGGTAGGTATGTGGTATGGTTTTACTACTGATTGTCTGATTTCATACTTTGTGTTTGCAGTTCATACTTAGTAAGGAGCGCTCTATAGTTTACTAATATTTACTCTAAAGTCAGCCTCAGTCAGCCAGGTAATATTCAGTGAGTGTACCAAGTTACAGTATGGTTATCTTATCTTATCTTATGTTATTGGGGTGCGTGCTCTGGAGCTTTCGCGGACACTTCGACCCTATTGGATCCTTTGTGTCGACCCCATCCTGGCTCCTAGGTTAGAGGAGGGATAGCCCTCTCTATCAGGGTGGCCACTCCTCTTAATCGCAGGTGCATGTAATCCTCTGGTTTGGGGTATCCCCTCCCGAGTAGATCCATTCGATGTCTTCCTAAGGCGTGGCACTCGCACAGTATGTGCTTCATCGTTTCCACGTCCTCCTTGCAGTGTCTGCATGTTTCTTCATTTATGATACCAATCTTGCTCAAAGTGTATTTTGTGCAGTAGTGGCCAGTAAACGCTCCTATTATTTTCCGGATTCTGTCCCTGCTGAGATTAATTATTTTCTCGCTCAGCCTTCCCAATTCATTGCTTAAGAATTCCTTCGAATGTGTTAGGCCTGGTTTGGTCCTCCATTCCTTAAGCTGCCTCTTTTTGGCCTGCTCTAGAATAGCCCTTTTGAATGTGGCTACGGGGAGTCCAACGAATGGTTCGGGACCTGTAGGTATTTTAGCAGATCCCTGTCTGGCTAGATGGTCTGCTTTTTCATTTCCTTCAATCCCCTCATGACCGGGGACCCAGACGAGCTTTAATCTGTTGGCTCTTCCAACCTTGTTTAGGCTTCTTATGCAATTCAGTGTTATTTCTGAATGTACCTTTGGAGAGCTTAGCGCTTTAATAGCTGCTTGGCTGTCACTGAGAATATAAATTTCCTTTCCATGAGTTTTTCTATTTATAATCTCCTGAGCGCATTCAATAATAGCGTACACCTCCGTTTGGAATACGGAGGCGTATCTGCCGAGACTGACGCTGATGTCGCAATTTTCCGCGTGTACACCTGCTCCTGTGCCATCTAGTGTCTTAGAGCCATCGGTATACCAGATTTGTCTATTACCTTGATTGGTTCTGAGACCTTGTTTCCATTCCTGTCTGGTAGGAATTGTTACCTTGTAGTTCCTATGAAATACTAGTTTAGGCTGTTTTTTGTCAGACCTCATTTCTAGTAGATCCCGAAGATCAGGTGTTATCTCCATTTTTGTATAACTCATTGGTATGCTGGTAGTATGTCCTGCATCCTTAAGTCTTTTGAGAGCTTTTATAGCCTCCATTTGTACAATTGAATGCAGCGGTAGCATATTTAACAGTCGTTCCAACGCTGCTGTCGGTGTTGTTATAAATGCACCCGTTATAGACATGCAGGCTAGCCGTTGGATTTTGCTGAGCGTTTCCCTGCATGTTACTTTCGTGGTCCTTGGCCACCACACTATACTTCCGTATTTGATTATCGGTAGTATCATCATGTTGTATATCCAGTGCAGAATTTTTGGTTTAAGTCCCCATGTTCTGCCATACGCCCTGCGGCATATACCGAGGACTCTCATAGATTTCTTTGTGACGAAATCTTGATGTGACCGCCATGTTAGTTGTTTATCTAACATGACTCCGAGGTACTTCACCTCTTCGGCCCATTCCAGTTGTACTCCTGCTACCTTAAGTCTTTTTAAGCTTTTTAGGTCCCTTTTGCGTGTGAAATATAGGCCTGATGTTTTGGATGGGTTTATCGTTAAGTGATTTTCCATACTCCATCTGAGTGCTATATTCAAACCCTTTTGTAATAATCCCGAGACAGTGCCTGGAAATTTACCGTTTACCATTATCACTAGGTCGTCAGCGTATCCTATTGTGTAGAATGGTCCTTCATTTAGTTTAACTATCAGTGAGTCGACTACCAAGCTCCATAGTAGCGGTGAGAGTACGCCCCCTTGGGGACATCCTCTAGTGGTCTTGGCGTATATCTTCTCACCCGCTAGCGTAGAGCAAATTATTCTGCTCTTGAGCATTTGCTCTATCCATTTGCAGGTGGTGTTGTCCACCCCGTGTCTGACCGCTGCTGTCTGGATTGCTTCAAAGGTCGTTTTGTCAAAGGCGCCTTCAATATCTATGAAGGCCGCTACGCTTATCTCTTTGCAATCCAGTGCCTTTTGAGCGCGTTCCACTACCAAGTGTAACGCTGTTTCCGTAGATTTGCCCTGCTGGTAGGCGCATTGCATCCTGTGTAAAGGGAAACGTTTTAGGGGTCCTTCCCTCACATGGTTGTCTATCAGTTTTTCTATCGTTTTTAGGCAGAAAGATGTTAGGCTGATAGGCTTGTATGATCTTACATCTTCGTAGTTTGCTTTGCCTGGTTTGGGTAAATAAACTACATTTACTTTCCTCCATATCATCGGTATATAGTTGAAAGCTAAGCATGCTCGGTATAATCTCACGAGGTGGGGGATTAGTATGTTCATGCCTTGTTGTAATAGTGCGGGATAGATACCATCAGGGCCTGGTGATTTATATGGTTTAAAACCGCTTATGGCCCATTGTAGTTTGTTCCCATCTACTATTTTCCTTGCAGAGTTCCATGCTGCCTTATTTGTTTTCGAGCCTTCAGTACCATCAATTTCTATTTGATTTTGTGGTACTTCCGCAATTATTTCTGATCCAGGAAAATGTTCACTCATCATTACATGTAGTGTTTCTTTTCCTGTTTCCGTGAGCTTCCCATTTCCGTCTCTCACACTCGTGAGTGGGTTCTCCTTGGCTATTGCCAGGGCTTTAGCTAATCTCATGCCTTCTGGAAGAGAACTTATTTGGTCACAGTGTGTTCTCCATGACTTTCTCTTATATTTCCGTACGGCCTTGTGATATTCAGTGAGCATTTTGGAATATTCCCTGAAGTCTCCTTGTGCCTTGGCTTTGTTAAAGATAGTCCTTGTCTTGCGACGTAGCATCTCTAGTTCCTTATTCCACCATGGCACCTTTTTGGGTTTTATTTCCTTTTCTGGACAGTTTATTGTCCATGCTTTTATGACTGATTCATTATCTTGTCCGCTTCAAATTCAATATCGATTATCGAGTTGAGTTTGCATTTTGGATCTCCCAGGAAGATCTTTAGATCCTTTTTATATTGGATCCAGTCTGTGTGTTTGGGGTTTCTTCGCATGTCTACCCCAATCACCTTTGGAGTTTTATACTCAAAACATATGTACCTATGATCAGATAATGAGATTTCATTAGATACTTGCCAGTTGGTGATATCCCTGCTAGCCATGTTTGTGGCTAGAGTGATATCTATAACCTCAGCCCTTCTCGCATTGATGAAAGTCGGACTGTTGCCTTTATTTATTATTTGTAAAGGAGAACTTACCAGATATTCCAGTACTTTTTCCCCTCGTTCGTTGATGTCTGAGCTGCCCCAGATCACATGGTGCGCATTTGCATCGCATCCGATGATTACTTCCTTGTTGTTTCGGATGCCGTGATCCACTAACCCTTGTAGTATACTAGGGATGGGATTTTTGTGTTCATATGGAAGATAAACTGACGCAAAGATTGTGTCTTTGTTGCCAGCCTCTCCCCCACCATTGATCCTGACTGCTGTCAGATCCCTGTAACAGAAATTATGTAAAACCCATGCATCTATACCATTTCTGATATATATGCATGTTCTTGCATCATTTGTAGTCCTGTGGTACCATATAGTACCACCAGTTCCACCTAGACCCTTTATTTCTCCTTTATAAATATAAGGTTCTTGAATTAGGGCAATATCATATTTGTTGCCTTTCAGCGCTCTAGCCAAAAGGGCTGTCGCTGCCTTGTTATGTTGTAAATTAATCTGTACTAACCTTAAACCGTTCATTTTTTTTTCCCGGTGTTGTAGTGGGACAGTCACTTTCCTAGTGACTGTCGACAGATCCCGGATACTGTGCCAGGAGTCGGTCCTCGTCCAGGTCGAGGTCGTCCATCTCCTTGCACAGTTCTTTGGCGCTTGATGTGGGCCGCTCTTGAGCCCTACTAGCTCCAGAAGCCGACGGCACATGATTTGCGCCATCGCGGTTGTCGTCTGCCGGCTGCATTTCGGCATCAGCAGATGGCAGCTCCGTCGCCTTCGCCTCCTCAGCCTTCGCCTCCTCAGCCTTCGCCTCCTCAGCCTTCGCCTGTTCTTCTTTGGGGATCGACTCCTCCAGCAACTTAAAGTGGCTGTAGTCGATTCCCGTCGGAAGGATGTAGTTAGAGGCCTTTATGACCTCAGCAGAGACCTTATCCACTAGGATGATGCGGCGAACGTGGGTGCTCTCGACCAGAGTGTCGATCACCCGCCATTCTGCCGTTTTCAGCCCCGGGTTGAGCCTCTGCAGAAGCTTCAGTACCTGCTGTATGTTGGTTGCAGCAGTATGTCGCGACTTCCATGCCATTTTGACCGGCTTTGGAAGGTCGTTTGCTGCAACCACCTTTATTTTGTGGTTGCTGACTGACGAACCAGTCAGGCCCTTCAGCCAGCCCACCGATGCCTCGTTCGCACAAACCACATTCAGTGCGCCCGCCGTCATACTTCCCATGTTTATCAGTGGGAGTGGGTCCGAAGCCGCCAACATCCCACTGAATAAAAGATACTGAAGAGCTGCGTTGTCCTCGGCTTCGAATCGCGCCTCCGGATATGTTGCCGGGATGATCGCCATCCTAAAGCCTGCCGCAGCGTCCCTGTAAGAACCCTGGGTTCTCGCTTTTTTCGCGTCCCTAGAGAGTTCAGACTTTTCGTCACTCACCTCTCTGATCCGCTTGGCTGGCGTATCGGTGATGGTTCCGCCTATCACCCTGTGCTGTTTGCGGAGACGCCTGGCTCGACGTTTCGCTGAAGCACGGCTGCCTTGTTGGAGACTTGGTTGGGTCCCGACTTCCCTGGCGCCGTTCGGGCCCATATGGGCCCGTTCGACTAGCGAGGTCAGCTGGTTCCCTTCCCCCCGAACCTTGCTGCCTCCCGGGTTGGCTCCGGTTCTTCCCTGGAGGGCCGATCCCGAGGACCTCTTGCGAGATACCTCGGTCCAGCCACTCTGGGAGTCGCCTTCGCTGACCACGGTGGCGGCCTTATCGCTGTTTCCAGCCTTTGGTGCTGTTGCACCCTGAGTGGTATTTGTTAAAGAGTCCATACCATACCTTATAATTTTTCGTCGATCCGACTCCTCACCCTCCACGGAGCCCTCAGATGGGGATGCTCTAAAGCACCAAGGCTATCGGACCGATATAGCACTCCGAGATGAGTTGCCCACGAGACTGACCTGCACGAGAATCTTCCTCCGGTCACCACGGCCATGAGTAGGACCGCGCGCCGCCGCCTGCAGACCCCATCACCCCAGAGAACTCGCCAGTGGCCGTCTGACCGGGCACCACAGCCGATTGATTACGAGCGGCTACCTCGTAACCTCCCGTGTAAGAGGAAATCCAGACCAAAGGGGTGTGTTGCTTCCCAGGAGCCGCAGCTGCTGTTCTGCTCAACCACCAGGATTCCTTCATCCCTCCGTACGGGTCCCCACGCACGGCACAAACACGCGGGAGGTCATTTCTGTCCACCATCAGTATTTTATGATGATGAACTCGCAGCAGCGTGACCTCGGCGTTGCTGCATCGCCCAGTGTTTTTAGTTACGTTCAATTCTGAGGGAATTGAACCAATAGCAGGGCAAAGCAACCTCGTGCAGGATAGACACTAGACTTGCCTTAGGGATCTGTACGACCGATGCGCTACCCCTAAGACCACACTCCCTCTGCAACTCTGAGGGAGTTGCAGAAGTAGGTTTGCACCTATGCTACCCGGCTGAAAGCTAAAGCAGAAAGCAGAAGCTAAAGCACAGTCAAAAATTGCGAAAGCATAAGCCCAAACCCGCCCCCTACTACTACAGTATGGTTAATTTGGGCTTCGAAAAATCATGAAAACCTTTACAAAAAAAATAATACCTCAGCAACAAATACTTACTAACTGTTTAAGATGTTCCGAAATTCGAGAATTCCGTTGTAATGCACGCTGCACGCCTCTCATGGTAACTGCCGTACCTACTTAACTAAACATTTACCTCCTAAAATTTATTATGCCATAATTTATTGTCATTCTGTAATACTAGTAAGCGGATAGTGATTAAAAGCTTTCGTTTCCTTAACATTTGGTCCAAGGACAACTGAATTATATCGAAGTTTATCGAACTTGTAGACAATGATTTTAATTACAGATTAACAACTAAGTTTATTGCGTTAAAGTGTGTTAAATATTATTTCATTTATAATTTTTGTAGAAGTACTGCTTTCATCACTTTGAGCATAAAAAATGAAAGAGGAAACTATGTGGAATCATCATTTAAGGTTTACTTACCTACATAAAATCCATCAAATCAAATAGTATTGGTCCATGTAAGTTTGTCAATTTTATTGCTTCAGTATTTATAAGTAGTCAAAACTTACCGTTTTGTCTGGTGAAGTTTGTGGAAGAAGAATCCCCAATAGATAAATACGATCTATATTTTCTATAGCCAGTAACAACAATATTTGAAAGTAAAAACTTCTTTAGACGTGTTGGAAGTTTTATAATATGGACAAAAACTATTGAGATCGCGACACCGTGACATCAAATTCTCTTGTGGCAACGACAATATATAGACCAAGATTTTATTTCTGTTTACACTCCTCACATGTCACATATAAACTGCCAGTTATATTTTCTCAACTTGCAACACATAAAATCTTTTATTTTTTAACTATAGTTGTGCTTACAAATCATTGAAATGTGAATTCAGTCCTAAGATGTACCTAAGCTTCTATTTATCTAGATGAAAATATCATAATTATACTTGAAAATGAAAAGAAAAACATAAGAAGTCAATGCATGCTCGTAACCGTATTTGCCTTGGCATTATTTATATTGACAAAATGCTTAAGACGATTAAGAACTCAAAACTGCTGGCCGTTTGCAACTAAAACTCGTACCTACTGGCTTTTCCGGAAAGTGTAACAGTACACTGAATCTTCTAACAATGTGGAAATTATACTATTACATTGTAAATTTCCCTGTACATAACCAGCAGTAGTAATTTGAATTAGTTACCGCATCATAACTCTAGGAGCTGTTACAGTATACGGAACAACATAACATCGCATGTTTCTCATCTCAAAGTACCGTACCCAACTAATAAGTTTACCCCGACTTTTGATTCGACTCGTCGCATCACATTTAAAACGGAAATCTTTCGAATTGGTAATGTAAGAATATCGATAGAGCGGAGCGGATTGGCGGGGTTCACAGAGGGGTGCGTGTCTTAAATCGAAATTTTCCACTCTCTCGACACCTTTAGGTACATTACGAATGTTGAAAGTTTTTCGGGCTCTTAGACTGTTAGACTGGTAAAAGCGGACCCTAGACTACAAAGAGAATGCTTTGGATGCATTTTGGATTATTGTTAGGATGAAGAAGACAGCCATATGTCTAAATGTGGACAGAGAAACGATGATGAAGCTTCTTGGCTATTCATGATTTGTGTGTTTCCATTACACACAGATGACGTTAATGGCGGCAATCAAAGAAAATCATGTTCTCTTAGAGAAATTATGTTTCTATAGATTATAGTAATTTTCTCTTTCCTAAGACTGAGACGTGACAATGGGTACGATATACATAATTGCTGATACACTTGTACTTCTCCACTAACTGAAAAGCAGTAGGTACGTCACTTGGTTATAATGTTATTTGTCACGATTTTTAATTGATATCTTGATTTTACTTGCTTCACTTTAAGTACTTATACCATATACATAGTCTAGTTTATATACATAGTTAAACGTTTATGGTAACTGGTATTTCTTTTAATATTTCTAGTTTGTATAATGAAATTTTGAAGCATTAATTATTTATTTTTTTATTTATTTAAACTTTATGCACAAATACAAAATAATTGTACAAAGGCGGACTTAATGCCATGGGCATTTTCTACCAGTCAACCTTAGGGTGATGCAGAGATATGTCAAGGTAGGTGCTCAAAGCATTATAATGAAATTTAATAAAGTATACATAATATATACTTATATAAGTAAATAAAAATATAAACTTACATATATATTATATATATGTATTTCATATACCTAAAAAAATATCATATACTATATACCTACACACAATATACATAGAATACATACATACAGATATACATATTATATACAAATAGAAAGATCTTATGGACATTTATTCTGCCTATGGTTCGCCATAGATCAAGCGTACTCTGCTTTTAAATGTTGAACGATTCGGAGACATCCTGACTTCTAGAGGGAGCGCATTCCAGAGAAGGATGGATTGTACAGCGAAAGAAGAATGGATAAGACTTGAAGTATGAGTGGGACAGTGTAGAAGGAGATTGTTAGACGAGCGTAGATTTTTAGAGTGATTCGAACCAAGTAGATGAAGATGGGATTTTAGGTAGGCCGGAGCGTTGGGGGAATTCAGAAGTGTATAGACCAAAGTAACAGCACGCAAACTCCGTCTTCGTCGTATGGGCAGCCAACCTAGCTCTGTACGATAGGCCGAGACGTGGTCATACTTCCTAAGATTGTAGACGAATCGAATGCAATTGTTGAGAAGTCGGTCAAGTTTATTAAGCAGATCTGCATTCAGGTCCAAATAGCACACATCACCATAGTCGAGGAGAGGAAAGATTAACGTCTGCATAAGCATTGCTTTGGTTTTGGATGGCAGTAAGTTTTTAAGACGGTAAAGTGCCCGTAGTGTTCCGGTTACCCTCTGACAGACATAGGTGACCTGAACCCGCCAGCTCAATGTTGAGTCAAGGTGTAAGCCCAGGTTTTTAACGCTTTGCGTGGGTGGAATAATTTTTCCATTAAATGTAATGGGTGACATGGTCCCATTATCGAATTTTTTAAGCATGTGACTACTGCCTATAATAATACTCTGGCATTTATCTGGGTTGATGGTCAATCCAAATCGGTCACACCAGCTGCTTATCGCACACAAATCAGCATTTACACTGTCGATAGCCTCAGAGATATCATCCACAGTGGTTTGTTTATACAGCTGCAGGTCATCAGCATACAAGTGATACGCACATTGAAGATCGGAGGTTATAGAGTTGATAAATATAGAAAATAGAAGAGGAGAAAGTATACCGCCTTGAGGGACGCCAGCGCTGAGACTGCACCAACTCGAGGACCTCTCGTCAGCGCAGACCGACTGTTGGCGCCCCCGAAGATATGAGGAAAACCAATCCAAGTCGTCTGATGAGATCTTAATATGGGCAAGAATTGCTAGAAGTATGTCATGGTTAACACAGTTGAAGGCGTTGGAAAAATCTATAAGGACCATTACCGTGGCCTTAGTATCTTCCATTCCCTCTCTTAAGTCACCCGTTACTTTTAGAAGTGCAGTGGTAGTGCTGTGTCCTAATCTGAATCCTGATTGCAGGGGACTTAGTATGTCATTACGATGTACAAAACTGGACAATTGTCGATGCACGCATGCCTCCATCACTTTGGATAGGAAGGGGAGGATCGAGATCGGACGAAAATGGTTTGGAAGAGAAGGATTGGTGATTTTAGGAAGAGGGCGAACAAAAGCTTTCCGCCACAATGTTGGGAATTGACCGGAATCGAGAGAAAAGTTGACTATATGTGAAATAGCAGGAAGTAGTTGGTCTAGGATGGAGACAAGCATTCGACGACTAATATTGTCGCAGCCGACTGCTTTTGACTTGATGGACAAAATGACTTTTTTGATCTCATCTGACGTGACTGGAGAAAACTGGAAGGATGAATAATTGGAGCTGGGCAGTCCGGCTATGAGGTCCACTGTTTGACTCTTCGTTAGATCATCAATTTCGAGAGAGGTAGAGAAATGACTATTAATGACGTCTAACTCAATCGTCTTGGGTATCTCCAACTGCCTTTGCTTACCAATGCCCAGTGTCCCAAGAAATTTCCAGACATTAGCTGGTGATGAGTGAGATATATTATCTAAGATGTGTCGGCGTTTCGCATTGCGTATCACCTGGTTGCAGCGATTCCTGGCAGCCTTATAAGTGTCCCAATTTGTTTCCGAACGATTTCTTTTAAACTTAAGAAATGCCCGGTCTCGGCGCTTCATTACATTTCGTACTACGTCCGTCAGCCATGGTGCCGGGGGATGCTTCATCTTCATCACCCTTATAGGGGCGTGTATGTCGTAAAGGTCATTCACAGTTGTATTGAAAATCAAGACTTTGTCGTCGATGGTATTGGCTTCTGCTAAAGGCTCCCAATCTATTTTGGCAGCATCGGAACACAATTTGTTGACATCCGTACGCCCAAAGCAACGCCTATGCAGTACTTTAGGTTTTAGTTTAGGAGGTTTAAGAGCATAAGCGATATAGAGCAAGTCGTGATGTGAAAATGCCGGCGCTAACAGCTGTCCGTGCGAGTTAACAAGTAAAGGAGAAGAAGTGATAATTAGGTCGAGCCAGGTATCTGCCACAGCATTATTGTGGTGTGTAGTCTCAAGTGGCAACACATGCAGACTGGCTGACTCGATTATATTAAGGAGTTTGTTGACTCTTGAAGAGTCACCTGAGAGGAGATCAGTATTAAAGTCACCCATGATGATGTAATGCTAATAATCTGACCCCAAGGATTCTAAAACCAATTCGAAATCAGTGAAATAATCGACAGAGGGGGGACTATAGACAACGCCGAGAATAAGTTTTAATTATGTTGTCTATTCAACAAAAAATGTTTAATATGTTTATAAAATCATTCATTGTTTACGATAGTTCATAAGACTTTCAGTAGATGGTTCCTACGTCGCCTCTCAGACAAAACGAAACGCTTTTGGAAGGCTTGGAAGTCAGAAAAGTCCCCCCCGGTAGACTCGGGGTGGAGTTCTCGGGTTTAGGGTGTCTGTCTAACCCCCGGGTATGTGGAGGCGCACTGTTCGCCGCCACCGCGAGACAACTCCGCCTGAAAAGGACTGGTCACGAATTCAAGTCGCGTCTGGGCCTTATCTTTTTCCAATCTTATATCGATTTCTAGCTTTTAAAATACCTACAAATATAATATTCTTATCGATCAAATTAAATTAATGATATTCGCCTGAGATTATAACATGTATGATTTCAAACCTGATGTTTATAGTGCAATGATCCTAACATCAACCAAATAAATCAATAAATGTAACAAGCGCAGTATTTTAAATGATTAGAAATACAGTTATTAATTTATTAATTTCTTCAACTGACAAACAAGTATATTACAAGTAAAACATCTGCATGCAATCAAACGTTTATGTAACGGAGCATCTATTTCTTCTATGTGTAGTAATTGGAGCAGTATAACCGTATACAGTGACATCAGCATCGCGGTTTACGAAGTAGCAATTTCTAATCAATGACAGCTATACATCGTGCCTGACATTTAGATTTACAAACGAAAGTTCTAACAGTCTAGATGATAATATCTCCGAATACGAATGAAGTGGATAATGTGCAATAGCGATTTTCTATAACTCGATAGACTACTAGACGGTGAGAATTGAATAGCTATCGACGGACTATTGACGGAGGTAGGATATGACGGTATCTCCTGTGCTAATTGAGCAATCCGATAATAACCTTGTGTTGTGTTTCCAGGGATGAGTAGGGTAGCCAGAGCTCACTGGAGAGGCTTTGTATTGTCAGTAGGAAGACATAAAAAACCCTTCTTTGCGAAGGCAAAGGGGAGAAGTGCACTTTTGTACTGACAGAACAGAGAGTCTCTTAACCTTCTCCCCTCCTCCCTTCCCTTTCACTGAAAACCTCCTCCTCCTACACCTTCACCTCCTCTCTTCTCTCATTTAGTCCCGATCGCATCCGAAGCTTCACCTCGGAATCCGAGGTTCACTAGTTCCTAATTTTGATAACCCCGTCTATTAGTTAGCAGGTGCACTGGCTTGCAGGTGAAGCTGACTTGAGCCCCGAAGATCTTGATGGGACCCCAAAGTACCCACATATACCTACTACTAGTATATTTAGAATAGAACATTATGTTGCATTTCAGGACTGAAACGAGAAGGGAAGGAACGTGTTGCTGTGAAGTGATCGTCTTCCTTGCAATAATCCTAGTTGCATCAGAATCTGTCACCTAGGAGTCCGGGGCCCGCGTTATTCCAGTCTAACTGCGGTGAAAACAGTAGACCAAAGCCAACATTGGGAGAGGCCTATGTCCAGCAGTGGACTGCAATGGCCTGATTGATTGATTTGATTGTCTTCCGTCTGAGTTTGCAACCTATAGGTATAGGTATGACAACCGGGACCGACGCCTAACGTGTTTACCGAGCTTCAACCAGACCAGTACTAATAGCCATGTTTATTCATCCTCATATTTGCACTAAGTGGGAATCGAACCCGCCTCTCCTGCATAGCAGTTGCGTTTACTACCGCCACGCCACAGATGCTGCTTAGGTTGTTGCAGTGAAACGATAAAATTAAATATAAACAATTGGAAAAGTGTGTTCAGCGCCTTACTTAAGTCTTTGAGGTTCAAATGGCTACAAAACTAAATAAATAAAATAAAAAAAAACTACTGTCTACTCTGCTCGGGCCGACCTCAAAAATGTCACCAACTGATCAACGGAAGAGTATCAGCAAAGACTTCCCTTTCGGGTTCAGTTCAGACTGCACTAGTTACAGTTATAGCCAACCGAATTTGATTGGTTGAACCTCGGGTCAAAAAACAAAAGCTTTAGAATTTCTGGACTTAACGATATGACGGCCATAAGTTGTTCCTAGTTATTTATGCACATTGCCGACTTTGCAATGACTGTAAAACAAAAACAACGCTAGATACACTATCGAAAACTGTTCAGAAATTATTTACAGTGAATAGATATATGCGAAACAGTGATAAATGTATTCTGATCCAGTTTCCTTACGAAACCACATGACTAAACCATACCATTAACCATTTTAAGTATAGATTGGTACACATTTAGTACCTATATCTGATCAAAAGGTTTGATTTACGGAATATGTGATTACTCCTCATTTTGCAAACGTTTCACAGAATGAGGTCTTGCTACTATAGTAAGTATTTGTAAGTACCTAGTAGTATTTATATTTGTTTTGTTTTATTACAGATCTCTTATTACAAATGAGAATAGAGATTGTCTTATTACAAATATTCATTTGCAGTACAGTCGACAAAAACAAACTATCATAGAAAAAAATAAACCGTCGAAATAAACTTCTTTTGCAATTTACATTACGTCTTCTAACAAATTAGACAGTCCACGATCACGGCTGCTGAAAAATACCCCCTGACCGTGTGGTCCGACTGCTTCGTCCGACTGATCGGAAGACGCGAACTATTTTTTCCGGTACCTCCGACAATGCAAAACATCGGCCTGTATAATATAGTTAGTATCTACTAAATAAATTGCCCTTAATTCATTAAAATGTTGGATTTTTTTCAATGAGTAATAGTCATCTAAGTTTCTGACAGGTGGTATCAAATAAATAACTATTTTTAAGTGACAAGTACTGTATTTCATATGCGAATGTTTACTTCTTTTCTCCCACGATAAGCTGAATTTATTAAGAAAAATGTGAGGTCACGTCACGATGGTTTTCAAATGTGCAAATTTACAATTTCGTTCGTTTGCTTAGCCATTACGCTTCTGAGTATCAGATAAAATTTAATATGAAATTCTAATAAACCAACTTTCTCAATAAAAAAAGTAACAACACCTTACATGGCTATTACACTCTTAATAGATATAATATATATCGATAGCCTCTTAACTCCAAGATTTTTACGACACGAAAACAAATTATAACATCATTACCACACATGACAATCTCGATTAAATTCAATTTGTTTGACAAGTTGAATAGATTGCAGCTTAATTCACACCACATAATATTTTGTAAAGCCCACTTTTGAAGCCGGAGGGCATGTTTTACTTAATAATATGTTAGGACATTGTTACGCAGGTATATTGTGGGGTCGATAACTGACTTCGTTAAAAGTTAATTATTAGGGTTCCGTCCGTAGATGTTACCCTCAAATTTAGCCCATATATTGAGGTAAAGTCTCAAGTAGCTGCCAAAAAGTGTAAGGTGAGACAGCTTTTCACGCCAGAATAGCTGCTCACATTCCACCATGCGCAACTTCGATCGTGCATAGAATCTCACCTCTGTGATTGCAGAGCCAAACACCAACTTAAAGCACTTGAGTCGATATAGAGGCGAGCCAGGAGGCTTATTAGTGACGATGCTCTAGTTGCGACTAAGCTCCAGAGTATAGAGAATTGTCGAAGAGTTGCGTGTCTCTCGGTGCCTCCTGAGTTGATTTCACAAAATCTATACTACGTTTTTTTTAACATTAGAAATTGTGTAAACAAAGAAAACCAAGAATTTTATCGAAATAGTTTACTAGTTGAAAAGAATTATAATAACAAGAAGGAAATGCACATTGTACCAGAAAGAATTTAAATACACACGCATATATAGGTAAATATTAACTTTTATTTGTATTTATAATATTTTAGCAGCGAGGATATTATGTTTTTAAATGCAATTTGTTTCTACAACATTTACGTTTGCATTTTAAGTGCATATTCAAAAGTAAAATATTTAAATTATGGATTTTTCAGTCCTACATTATTAATATTCTAACGTAAATAGACCCACAGACTCCTTTATTGCGTCGTTACTGAATTTAAAAAGTTAGTGGCAGTTACTAGTGACTCATGTTATAAAATATCGATGTCACTGCAATATCTATTTCGGTCAAATTTGATAATGGTTTACAAAAAAAAGAGTTTCACGGTTCGTAAAGCCTGTCTCTTTCTCACTTCTAAGTTTTGCGTACCTATAAATACATTACGTATGACACTAAACTTTATACAGTACGGAAGCTGAGTCTGGTATGATGCGTACGCCCTATTTGCACCTATGACTTAACTAGCTTTGAACTTTTGTCGTGTTCATTATTTGTATAACTTGTTAATAGAACCAAAATACATTAAAAATCAAACGCAATTGAATTGCAGTTAAAAAGGTTTTTTTGTACTACGGAACCTCGCTAATGACACTACAACTGTCACTTTGCTTTACATGGAATACAGGGCTCTTGAACGAAACATTAGCTATGTTGTGCGAACATATCTGTGAGTATTATTAGCAATACATTAAGTAAGACAAACTACTTTCTAGTTTTGGCCTAACAAGATATTACCCATGTAAGAAATTTACATAAAGTTTGTTATTGTCGAGTTTAGTTATTACATATTTATATTACCTAAACATAATATATGTAACACTAATGGTCATGGACCCCCAAAAAGGAATACAGAGAAAGTTGGAAATAAATCTAATAAGGACTAAATATATAAACTTTTTCTCCATATCAGCTGTTCAACAACTTTTTTCGTCCATCCTATCTATGTGATGGTAAAATATAAATAGGTATCCGTTCCTCAACGGCCATCACTACGTCTACTATAACCTATTTGTCTTTCATTTGTGTTATAATGGGTCAAATATTTATATGATTAACAAAGGTATTCTGAGTCAGTCCAAACCGCACTTCTTGTACCGTGATTCAGAGAAAATTCTCTGGCAAGGAAATAACTTCCGCGGTAGTCATTCAACAAGAACATAAAAACTGATTTTGTTTTTTATACATTTGTTTGAAGGAGCTGCATTGTAAGTGATGCCCTCGACTTACAGGCCCAAATTTTTCAAGATAGGTCTGAATAGTATCGAGGCCGTCAAGTTATTGACCATTTTAAAGTCAACAGAATCATCATTCTCTGAGCCTATTCTCAACTCAGTAGGTTTTCTAGTCTAACTAGATGAAGAACTTCGAATTTTTTTGTGAAGTGATTGCCATTGGAATTACACAAATAAATAATGTTAAATTAATTAATTAATAATTAATAACAACTTAATTTACAACCAAATTGGCGATATTGAAGTTCTGCAGTTAAAGTCAATAGAATCGGGAATGGAATTTGTATTTTCTGGATTACAAACATCTAGCGGGTTGCAGTCAATTGACGAATAAAAGTTAAAAAAATGGAAAAGAAAAATAGTAGAAGGTCCTCGGAGAATCCATTTTAATATAACCGGGTTTGGCGCTCGTCTGAAGCGAGATTTTACATACATACCTACATAATGCTAAAATGCTTTTCCCCTCCTGGGAAGTAGAGGAGAATCAATACCCACGTTTCATTAAGAATTGTACTCGTAGTACGGAGTGATGCTATTTTGGACACTATTCTTGACACGGGACACACATCTCAGATTGAATTTGGGCTGTATAATGCGTCTGATATTGAACAGTTCTATCTCTTAATCAAATTGATTTGTTTTTTTATACCCAACTGATGGAAAGTGGTCACTTTGGCCTATAGACGTTTGCAACACCAGGGACGTGCGTGCTGCCTACCCTGTAGAGACATTCTAATTCTAATCTAATCTAATCTAATTTTCCGTCGCGTCGTAACGTTTGAGGATGAATTCTTCTGAACACATACCATTGTATTGTGTGACACCCTTAGTATTGCACACGTATATAGGCCACGGTGACCGCTTTCCATCAGGTGGGCCGTGTGCTTGTCTGCCACCTACGTGGTATAAAAAAAAAAAAAAAAGAAATTGACCGTTGTTGTTATAATTTATTGTCTTACTTTTTTAAAATTCAGTATGAAATGTTATGTGTGAATATTTTAAAGTTAGCTTCCGATGCAATTTACAGTAACTACACCAAAACGTTTAGATTATTTTATATTCATCGCATTAATTATGCTGCAAAATTCATATGGAATAAATTGTAATAGTTAACAGTGAATTTATAATGCAAAGTACATACCCGATTAATTATGAAGGGGAAATATAGATGCATACGAAGATACAGCATGGTACACTCTCTAAAGGAAATCAACAAGGTAATTGAAAAATTAAAAAATTGTATCTTTTATTCATGTTTCACAACAATTATAATATAATATTACATGTTAGTCAAATATTAAAAGTGTTTTATGTATGTATTTAGAAAAAGTACTTAATTATGTTTATCCGCATTCAAGTACATATAACACAATCTTTTTTTCATACCAGTTAAACGGCAGACAAGCACGCCACTGCAATATATTTCTGCCAAAGTTATCATCTTGGTTTATAAAAAAAACGTTTCATATATATGTACTCTGTCACTTTTTCACGCCTAAGTTTTGTGTAAAGATACGTATATCACTCGCGAATTATATTCCTCTAGGATAACTTTATGTCATACGTAATGGTCAATTACTCACTTATTTGTCTAGTCTAAGTCCGTTATCAAATTCAAAGTGTAATCCCACATCACCCGTGATTCCCTTTTGTGACACTGCTAGTGAAGTGATACGAATTATTTCATACAAAATTTCCAGATCCAGTATGCATACATTGCAAAATACTCTCACCGACATAAATCAAAAATCATTTAATATTTGACAGGCTTCCTTCATTCTTGATATGTAAGATAGTGATCAACGTAGGTCCAAGTCAAGTAGGAAAGACAAATCAAGGTCTTAAGTTTTCGTGCCATATCCGTAACGGATTTGACAAGACAGAACGTAAGAATGTAAAGAGAATACTTTATTTAAAACCTTCTAAAATATTTGACTAATAATCTTATCGATGAACTGCGATCTGAGTTTTACAAATGGATAAGTATGCGAAGTGTTCCTGTGTTAAAATAAAAATAGTAAAGCTAGTATATACTGAGGCCACACTTAAAATTTTTAGAACTGGCCACTTTTAAAAAACATAATAAAAATGTTAGTTAAAATTGGCAAGAAAATAAAAATTCGAGGAAAGTGTTTTATGGATGACGAGGATGCAGTGACAGCGTATCAAAGGGCCGTCAAAGACACTCCAAAAGGCGAGTGGGCTTAGTGTTCAGTGGTTTTATCTGATGCAGCGATATATTGATGTGAAATGGATACTCTTTTAAACAGTTTAAAGAAACATAATTATTGCTAGTTGGTACAGTTTTTGACTTTCTAAAAACTGTTGTATCACCCTCGTAAGACCACGTTTGTTCGCGTAGAGATTCCTTATTTTAACACCCCGTCAGCCATTACACTAATTATAAGATTATCCATAAAGACATTTCTCCCTAAAATAGCCGCTAGGGCTATAAAAAGCAAGAAGTCTCCATCTTCTAGGAAACTCACTGGTTTTCTCTAGCGACTACAATATGTGGTTTTCCAAGAAGGGCATTAGAAAGTTTGTCCAAGGTTAGCAGCGCGAGTATAATCACCCTGGTGTTCTACAGGTTAATAGGCTACCTACGGTCACCACTTTCCAACAGATGGGTCGTGTACTGATTTGCCGTCGAAGTGGTATAAAAACATCGAATCTCCTTGTACTAATAGATTGAATTAATAACATCTCTCGTGATAATTTCAGTGTTCTCCCTCAACATAGAATGTTATTATTACAAAACACGCGATTGCAATTCAATTGGAAAGAAAAACGTAAGTGAACTTTGGTATATTACGTATTGGTAAGGTCAGACCTCAGAATTTTCCAAGTGCGAAGGCATGAATGAGATTTTAGACCACTAATTTTTAAGAAGTTAACGTATTAGAAATTCATTATCGATAACTGCAGTGGTCAAGGACATAATCGTGGGAAAACTTCCATGCTCGAGATTTCTTCATAATGTTTGTTCTCGAAGGTTTATGAAATCTGTGCTAGGTCAGTGATGTAGACCGGTACCCAGCAATAGAATAAAATATAATAAAAAAGTTGTCTATCAGTCAATCAGACAGCAAAAAAATCTGCCAAGCGTGAATTGGACTTGTGTACCTACCAAGGGTTATACAGTTTGTTTTTTTTCACAGTCTTACGACGTTACAGATTTTACAAATGAGCTAGATGTGACAAATGTATGATATATGCATGATATATGAAGACTGAGAGGGAATATCAGTACCCAATCTCATTCGAAGGGTGTCGTAAAAAGTGACTAACCAAAAAAATACGCAGATGATATCACTGCGAGAGAAGGAAAATTTGAAATAAACCCTGTACCAACCAGTCTGGCAAGCGTGGAAACAGTAGACAGTAGTTCAAAGTTTCACAATATTGAGAGAAGTCTATGTCCAGCAGTGGTATGTGATAGGGTAATTGATTGAATTTGTTATCATTCATAAGTTAATGAGTCGTGAGTCTTGATACCATACGCCTTTATGCGTTCATGAGAATAAGTTCTGTAGATATTTGAATATTTCTTCGTGAATTTGTAACCTTTGGACTGTTCCCTTTATTTGTATTATAAAATCATTATCAAATTCAATTTATTACCAAAAATATTACAATTAAAATAAAATGCTCTCGAAAGTCATAGTATACTCGTGATTGTTTGTTAAGATACAGTAACTTTAGTTGACAAATCGATTCTCTTTTAAGTTGCCTAATGTTAAAAGGAGTTACCATTTCAGACTGCCTCAGCTGAGATTATTACACCACTATAATCCTGCCAAGCCTTACTCATCCATAGAAAAATTGCAACAATGATTCATTGATTGGAACTTTGTGCATTGATTTGGTAATAAATGATCAGTTCAAAGCAATAAAAAAAGATTCATGAATAACAATATTGAATGTGATTTGTACACAAAAGAATCTTAAATACAAGTAGGCTGAATTGAATTTCACTAATATAATAAATGTAAGAGTTTATGAGGATGTATACATGAATCGACGTTTGTTACTCTTTCACACAATAACTACTTAATAGGTCTGGATGGAAAACATTGATAAAGACTATTCTCGAATATCATAATCGACTGTTCTAGAAATCTATTCCTGCAAGTTGTGGTAACGGGGTCAGTATTTCAGGCGGACAGAGCCGCAGGAATATATAATTATAATTAAATTTAGTTAGAAATTGTAGTTCAATTATAAAGAGTATTCATACAATGTAAGGAAATTGTATACACCGGGTGATGCGTGGGCGTTCGTTAATCATAAAGTCTTCATCAATGTACCTATTCATAGAAATTCATAAATAAGGCTCGTTATTTTATAAAAAAAGACAGTTGCTAATAATACTACAGTTGTGTGTATAGAAAAGGATTAATCGTAGGGTATAACAAATAATTTAATTGATTTAGTTTGATAAATAATTCACTAAAATTATGTCATTTAAAAAGGGTCACATTTTAATAAGCCCCATTGTTTCCTTCGATTCTAATTGCATTGCCGTTTTTACGCACAGTTTTAAGTGTTGAAGTTTTTATTAATTGGTGCAATAAATGCATTTTGCACTGGGGGCACGGATTACCTGCATTATGCCCTCAACGTTATTAGTTAAAGTAAATGTAATAGTATTCATAAAGTCATTCATAAATGAAAATTTTATTAAAACCGATTATAATACAAGTTTATAAGGAAACATTTTTGTCAATTATCATAATTTTATTTACCCAAGGTCGAATTTTACGAGTATAAATTTTTATACAGTTTATTTAAACTTGCCTTGATATAATTATAATTGTTTATTTTCCTGATTTTCTTAAAGAAAATTTTTGGTTAGGTGGCCTAATGTTATTTTGAAAATTACTTGCAACGTTTGTGAAACGTTGCTCATATCATACGCGTTGGTGCAATTCAGTTTAAGTATGATGTTCGCCCGAAGAATCACCCTGGGAAAGTAAATATAAAATAAATAAATAAATAATAAAAATAAAAAGGTACTCAACACTCCTAATCTTAGCCCAACTCAGTGACCGAATTTCGATATTTTCCGTGTCACCTTGTCACCACTTCACTTGAACTAAGTATAAGGTTTTCTTCTTCTATCGAATCGACGGCATTTTCTAGTTGCCAAGTATAAGGTAAAATAACGTGAACCTGTATACTGCAGCCCTGCATTACTATATAGATGGGTACACAAAAACAACTGTCCCGAACTCAGAGCGTAATAGCAAAACAATAAACACGTTATATGCGAACTCCCTTTACTGTGTTTAATCTACAGGTTACGACATTGACTAAATTAAAGGCATCTAGCCTCTAAATTAGTCAATTTCAAGCAGTACCACTATATATATATATATAGCAATACTATGATAAATGCTTATTAAGTGGTCTCTCTATGCATTAAATACTCGTAAATAAGTTTCTTTCTCTCGCTTGCTTAACTTAAAAATGCTTTAGGAAATAAAGAAATAGCGTGACAGTTCTACCAAATATTTAGGTATATATGGCATATGAGGCATATTGAGGTCCTCATGTCTAGAATCAGAAAACTACCATGGATTCTCAAAAATCTGCGCCACGTAACACCTGCACAGCTACTGAATAAAATCTACATTGCCCTGGTACAAACAGTCATATCATACTGTATACCGGTATGGGGTGGGGCCGGGAAAACCAAGTTCTTAGAACTTGAAAGAGCTCAAAGAGGCTTTATTAAGGTAATGACCTTTTAACCATCCAGGTACTCTACAGACGACCTCTACAGGATGAGTAACCTATTGTCCATAAGGAAATTGTATATTTTGAATATCACTCTACGTGTACACAAGACAATCTACTACAATCCAGAATACCGGAATAAAAGACGTAGACACAGGGTAGCTTATTTTCCAATGGTGGTGAAGAATGAGAGAGCCCCAACACAAGTATTGCAATAACTTACTGGGGCATTCTCAAAATTTTGAAATTGTATGTTTATGTATTAATAAAGACAATTATTATTATTATTATTAAACCAAAAGTATTAAACCCCACACAGATGTAAGTAAGTAAGTAAGTATATACCTTATCATACGATTTGATATTAAAAGGAGTATACCTACTTACATCCTTTGTCGGCTGTACATAAATCTGATAATTTGTATTTACCCAAGGTAGAGATTGCATGAAACGAAGTTGCCGTTCCGGATGATCAAGGGTACACGCACATGCCAAAGTTAAACTAATCCTGTGTTCAAGTATGTATTAATTGCACATTTTGTAATGATTAATTGTTTTACGTGCGAAGTTAATACATATACTCATGTGATACACAATACACTTATACAAATACGAACAAGACCTTCATCTGCGTTTTTAGAGCCTGCACCATAGAGCCCGGAATTTGACATGTACTGGCGCGACCACCATTTGGATTGAAGGGCCAGAAGCAACGTGTAAAAATACTTTCATGATCTAGTAACTCGAAACAAAAGATCTTTATGTATCTGATTTATAGACAGGACACATATAATCGGAATATCACAGCAGTGGGTGAGTACCTCGGAGAATCAAAGTGAGGTTGAATAGTTACCTAAACATTTTCAATCATATCTGGCACAGAAGTATTCAGTCAAAGTTACAAACTCACGAACTGCCCGAAGGATTTATGTAAATGGGTTGCTAAGTTTCTGTCCAGTATATCTATCTTTTATTACATCAAGGCCATGGTAAACGGTAGCTGCTTTGACCTCAAGGATAAGTCACCGTACTCCTGATGCTATCAGTTCTCAACGTTATTTTATATGCAGAGATAAACCTATAGATGGTAATAATAATATGTAAACGGGAATTAACGCGATCATGGTTTAGGACCATTTACCCTGACGTTTCAAGTCAGCCTGTGACCACGGCCGGTGTAAACGTAGATGTAACAACATAGTAATTCTTATGTGGATTAGATCAAAGGGTAAAGTCGATATGGGTATTTTAGATACTGGTCGAAAATTACCGTTATAGCACAGTATCTAGAGGTCTCAATCGGATTCTTCTAGCTTGTTCCAATTTTAATTCATCCCATGAAGTAAGTGAGAATGTGGTTGGTTTTTCCCTGAACCAAAAACAATACAGCTACAACCAAATTCTTCAGAAATATGCAGGTCATTTTACTTGTAATTAAGGACGTTGGCATAATAACAGAAATAATAATAATTTTGGCAACTAAGTATTCTATTAAAAAACATTTTAATTTAAACCTATGTAGTAATTAAAGCCTGGTCAGGTAAGTACATCATGAATTGCGGGGAGGTAGAGCGTAACCGGTTTTCCCGTTCAAAAATGTAACCACCCGACAAGGGAAATACCAATACGCAACGGAATTCACAGACAGGCAGCACAATTTGCTCAGTACTACAAGTAGGTATACTGACGAATAATACGATTTCATCGTCCAGTAGTCAGTTCGAGTCGGGTGGGGGCAATGAAAAGGGATTTTTGCACGAAAAAAAATTCTTAGATCTGTTATCAACCTTCTTCATCCAAACTTTTTTTTTTGTTTTTTTTTATACCACGTAAGTGGCAGACAAGCGCGCGGCCCACCTGATGGAAAGCGGTCACCGTGGCCTATGGACGTTTGCAACACCAGAGGCGTCACACACGTGCTGCCTACCCTAAATATCGTATGCCATTCCTATGTGCCTATCGTAGTCCACTGCTGGACATAGGCTTTTCATAATTGGAGAGGCTTTGGCCTATTGTTTCCCGTTCAGACGTTTTGGTTCAGGGTTCTATTTTGAGTTTTTTTCTCTCGCAATGATATCTGTCAGATATCACCTCTTACGACACCCTTGAGATGAGATGGGGTGATGATATTCTTTATACACTCCACTCTACCTTCACAATTATTCCACAATTTCATTCCACACTACGTCCAGTATCAGCTTTAACTCTTGTGTTCCAAAATTAATAATAATACAGGCACCGCATTATATACCTAATTATATCAAAACTTTTACATAAAATTATAACACTGAACTTGTCCTTCATAACATACATATTAACGAATAAATGTTTAAAAAAGGTTTAAACGATCAAAAATGGCGGCCTTCACTCCCAATTCACCTTGATGACGTAACTCCAATCACTCAATCGCATTTTTTACATATTAAATATGACGTAAGGACACTTGCACCTTTTTTATGCCAGCATTAATTTATTAAAAAAAACTGTAGCAACCTTTTTGGTGAAACTTTAACGAACATGTTTTTGATTAATCGAGTTTTTGGACACTACTTTTACTTCTGATGTAACAGAAATATATAAAAAAACACATACTGAGTTTTAATTAAATAACATTCAAAATTATGAAAGAATGTTTTTAGCGTTTGTATTTTATTGTGTCTCGTAAATTTAGCTTAGAAAAGTCAACTTTTGGGATGGCTTCAACACATGGCAGAACCTTTTTATCATAAATATATGGGCCTCGCACTGCTATTTCACTGAAGTAGGTATCTACACCTTAACCAGAATGTCCTGTGATTCAGCAAGAAAGTGTCCAAACCAAGCTGCTTCCATAAATTCAACGAAGTTGCAAACACTGATACTTGTATTTCTAAGTTGCGTTGACTATTATGATCCGTTGGGTCTTCTTTGAATATGGTATATTGCGAATGGTCAGGTTTAGTGTAAATTAGTTAATATCGACGAACGCAGTTCAAGTGAAATAAGCAAATTCATCTAGTTATCTTAATAGCCTAATCCAACGCAAAATTGCATAGAAAATAAACTTGAACGTTATAAAAAACTATGATTGTGATATCACATATTTCATGCGGCATAAACTCATAATTCACATTTCTACTATCAAAAATCTGCTCCAAAATCACTCTAACACAATACACATCCAAATATTTCACGAATGGGCTCGGTAAAAGCGTTTGCATATTTGAATACAATAAATGCATGGGCAATAAAACAACAGGTTGGTCGTTTTGACCACTAGATAACATCAGCAACATTTCTATTTACACACAATACATTCGGATAATGTGCAAATAAACAGTGTACGTAGCAAGTATGTTTTGTCATTTCGTGGGAAATGACTCAAATGAGTTTTGCTCTGTGTGAACTATGGCTGTTGGTAACGTAATGTCAGAATCACGACTCAATGGTGAAATATGAGTTTATCACTGAGCTTAGCGTTTCGGTAGTAAGAGATTAATAGTATAGATAGACAGTAGGGATTTCTTTGCTCAAGGTCATTTTGGTTGTAGATATCTCTTTAAAATTAGATGTTGCGGTGTATCGCCTAAAATTAACATCAGAGAGGTTACTAAAGCAATTTGCTATATGCCGAAACTTATACTATAATTAACTGACATTCTCATAGATATGTTGCTTTTATAATAAAGAATAATTATAGAACTAGTTCTTTACAATCTTTGTGTAAACATTTTGTACAAGTTATTATCTATAGAACAACATTGTTTTGTAGCCTACTATTTTTCTTAAGGGCTCATAATATTAGATATTATGGTCGCGCAGTATTTTATTAATGATAAGCAAGGTTCTTTAGGATAATACACATTTTATTTAAATAAACTTAACACAATACTCTTTTTCCTTTTCCTACATAACTGAACCAGTTGACAAGACAATGTATTCATAGACACTTCTATATACTATTCTAAAACTAATCATAGACTAATCTAACACATAATGGCTGGCGGTACTTATCAATATTAAGGTACCTATCCTTCCTTATTACCTGAAGCGCTCGGGTAACTTTGAAAATCCCTTCTAGGGCTCCCCTATCATAAAGTGGAGATATTGTATAGATTCAAATGCGTGTAATTTCCAAATTTAAGATAGATGTAGACCGTTTAGCAAGAGCTTATGTTTCACGTAGAAAAAGGCTCAACCTTGGCAATTGTTTTCTAAATATTACAAGGCAGTAAAAGAATTTCGATAATACCATGAACCTTGGTATTTTTAATAAAGTGTTTTTTAAAAAAGGTCGATTACGATCTTTATTTTATTACCTAGTAATTAAATTCTTTAAAATATTTTATAAAAAATATGATAAACAAAATATTAATCTAAAGCCGAAAACTGTTAAAAATTCACGCTATGTCAGGTACACTACAACACATGATTCCACCCATGATGTCTGCGGGCTATGCCATTTCATCCAATATCCCGCTCTCCTCTTGGTAAAGTTAAAGAGAATACTCACACAACTAGATTTGGAAGAAGTAACAAGAATTTATTTTATTTTATCCTAGCTGACCCGCGCAACTTCGTCTGCGTCACCCCGTTTTTGTAACATTTTTCATATACATATAAACCTTCATCTTTAACCATTCTATCTATTTAAAAAAATCGCATCAAAATCCGTTGCGTAGTTTTAAAGATTTAAGTATACAAAGGGACATAGGGACAGAGAACGCGACTTTATTTTATACTATGTTGTGATTTATTTATTCATTTATTTATCAACCTATACTTAAACCTAACTAATCATATACACAAGTTAGAAATATGACCTTGACTCATGTTACAACAATACTCGTAATTTAGAGTTAAATTCTGATTATGATAAATAAACAAACGGATAAAGAACATTAAAATAATATTGAGGTTTCAACCTCAATATAATAGCAGGCATTATTATGTTATTGAGTTTTTTAGTCAATTAATTTTCACTTCTCAATACTTCAGTCTAGTTAGCATTTCCGCCTTTCGGTCAGTGGCCTTCCGCATACTGTATCCCAGCTACCTTTTGTAGGTCTTAATCAATCTGTCAGAGACTTAGTTGATGACTAAGCACATATAATTCTTATTTAATACTGATCTTCCAAGGACTCAGGTGCTGAAAGATTCGGGATGTGATTTAAGCTATGTCTGAAATTATATTTGACGGCAGTTCTTTTTTTTATTTATCATCACAGCAAGATATTACAAATTAATTGATTTTTCCACGTAACTATATTCAACGGGAACAGTTGCCCTGTAGGCCTAAGTTCCTATAGGTAATATGCCGGTATATTTGGGCTATCGAATGGTAATAAAACTGGAATTTATTCCGTATTATTTTCAGAATAAATGATGGTTGAAACCAAACCTCCAGCCAGCGGGATTTTTTTTTGTTATGAATTTGATCACGCTGAAATGTAGTTCTATAATTAGGGCTATGCTATGTGAACACATAAAAGCCAAAACAGACATGGGTTTCATTCATGAAATACAGAAAATACACGTTGGAATAAATAAAAAAAAAAAGAATTCTCCATTCAGCGGAAAAAAAAATTTAAGTCGAAAACAATATTGAAATGCAAATCATTAATTAGTGCTAATCATATAAATCATATAAATAATATAAATCATAAAAATTATAACATTGAATTACATTTTTACCGCCACTGCGCCGCCGCCGCTTAACTGACTATATTATATTATTATATTATAAAGTTGTAGTCTGCTATAATACAAAAGCAAGTTTGAAAAGTGTAAGTAAAGGAATAGCACTAATTAATGATTTGCATTTCAATATTGTTTTCGACTTAAATAATTTCTTTTCCGCTGAATGGAGATTTCTTTACAGAACTACATTTCAGCGTGATCAAATTCATAACAAAAAAAAATCCTGCTGGCTGGAGGTTTGGTTTCAACCATCATTTATTCTGAAAATAATACGGAACAAATTCCAGTTCTATTACCATTCGATAGCCCAAATATACCGGCATATTACCTATAGGAACTTAGGCCTACAGGGCAACTGTTCCTGTTGAATATAGTTACGTGATTTTTCCAGCAATCATAACCACGAAATGTATAGGTATTCTACCATTTTAAGATTATTTTGTATATATATATATAAACTATTAATAAAATAGCGATTATTTAACTAACGATAAAGAACTATTAGATATACTAAAAATAAATAAGGGTGGGTGGTAGAACTGGTAAGGCAAAAAATGCAGGTGTCGAAAAGTTCTTTCCCATCGATGTTGACTGGTTACTTGCCCAGATTACTGGCGGAATTATTGGTACATTCGATGGCAATGCACATCTCTTGTGCAAAAAAGACCAGATCTTTGGATGCGCCAAACGTCGACCGGTCCATTTCTATTTTCATTCCTATTTTTTCACAAAGCGACGGTGCGCTCAGACCTCACCAACCCAACGTATCGACCCCAAGTGTCTTGAATATAGGTATGGTAATTGTTGGTATGATTATCATATTTGCTTCGTTTGGCGGTCTCCGCAAACGTTGTTTTGAAAAATGGGAAAACGCAAAGGTCCGCATCCTACCTCCGTCAATATGGATATAATGGTACCTCTTCATTAGGCATGAATATACTAGCCATTTGTATTTCGGAGGCCGTTCTCTATAAAGACAACTCCTGATATAGAATTATGAACACTGCGTTACGACATTTATTAACATCTAATTGCACCGCATAAATTTAAGAGATATGTTTGATACATTGGTATCCAATTTTTTACAGTCTATTCAAATTCTGCAAAGGTACCTAATTTTCAACTATTTAAGATATAAGTTTGCCATTGTGACCTACTCACTGATAGGTAACCGACTAGACAATATTTGGTAGGTATCCATCGTTAATCTTCATTAGAAGTATGAAGATAAATCCTTCTAGTAGCAATCCAAGCGTAGCCGATTGTAGCTCTGCCAAAATCTTTCAATGCGATTGATGGACGAAGTTTTGTATGAATACGTTATGAAAAATGTCTAAACCATACCTTAAGTTCGCCTTCATAGCATAATATTCAGACCTAATTTTCTCGGAAATTTACGAATCGAAGAATAATAAACGCTTTGAGACCGGTTTGTAAAAACATTATTGTTGGTTTCCAGACCCTAAACAATAAAATTGCTGTTAATTAAAATTCTTTAGTGACATAAAGCTAATATAGTCATTAGATACCGTTACTATACCATATTTATTACCATAGACTTACGATTATCATAAATCTATGGTATAAGCAATAGCTTGCACGAGAAGTGCGTGCAGATTTGTTTCGGAAAATTATCTGCCAATTTGCACAAACGTTTATCACAGTTATATAATGAATATTATTATGCTTGTACTATTATAGTATAGTATTATACTCCAGCTAACCAAAATACTTTTGAGATAATAGTTCCGAATTTAGTAACATTGACTTATTAAACCAATTTACTTTAGTAACAATATATCAATATTGACTATTTAGATGTCGCTTTAAATGCGAAAGAATTTTCTAGAAGTCTTAAATTAAGACTTCCGAAAATTCTAATCACAAAATAAATAAATTCTTAATTCTATATAGATTAAATAATGAATGTACAATGAAATTTAGAGACTTTAATGTGCTATCTTTTTCAAATCGATTTAAAATTGGAAAAAGTTAATGTCTGGACGGAACTTGAACCCGCGACCAGTCTCTTACAGGGCAAATGCTCTGACCACTTGAGCTATTAGACCATGTCTAGACTATTCAATATTCCTCTTCACGTCTTAGGGGGCGATGCTGGAGTCAAGAGGCAACTCAGGCGTCTCCGTCCCCCAAGTCCCCCAAGTCTCCGTCCTCCAAGTCTAGAAACGGGTCACCTGTCAATCTAGCAGCAGCAGCAGGCCGGGGTTAGATGGGGACACCATGGACCATACCCGAAGGGGTCTACCTGGGTGCGAGAGATGTGTCTTGTTTCATCTCACCTCCAGTAATGAAACACCCGAAGACGACGTGCGTTTAAGTTGGCCCGAGCCCGACATAACCACCTACACCGGCTCTAGGGTAGCCATCCATGTGGTTTTGCGCACAATAAAAAATTCACTTAGTAAATGGATCGACTCTCTTATTCATCTCTCATACACTAATATACATTCAACTATCTAACAACTGCTGCTATATCATAATTCATTCATACTACAAAGTCCCACGCACCTTATGACGGTCGTTGTAAAATATTTACATTGCGGAACAGGATTTTGTGTTGACGTTAGTGCTGTGGTCACGCTAAACCCGTTCATAAAAACAAAGCCACGAGTACATATCGCCTAAAGCAACGCTTGTATCAAGTAACAAATATCAATTACAAAAACTAAGAAACCCCAATAAGATATAAAAAAAAAATTGATTCCATAAATGTAACTGCCATATTAGGTGGCAGACAAGCACACGTCCACCTGATGAAAAGTGCTGCTGAAACGGTAGAAACCTTCTAATGCCCTTCTAAAAGAAACATAATAATATATTGTAGTCGCTTGGAAAAATTGCAGCAGGGAAGTCATTCCATAGTTTGAATGTGCCCGGAATGAAGTTCCTTTTATACCGCACAGTGCGCATTGTTTCCTTTCGTAATATGTGAGGATGAATTTATAGTAAGAAGTGCGATGATAGAAAGTAAGCATGGGCATCAACGAATAATTCTTCTGAAAATTGTACAGGACCTCAATCAATAAAGACGAAATTAATTACATTTATCATCAAGTTCGAACTAGCTATTACGAATAAACATTAAAAGTATTATTGTACAACTCTACAATTTATTTATTAGGTACTAGTTTATATTATAGTATGAAATTAAAAAATATGCTAGATTTAGCCCTGAAATATGTTAAACTAGCTCACCCGCGCAACTTAGTCTGCGTCACCCCGTTTTTGCAACATTTTTCACTTCCGCACCAGTTGGTTGTAACATGATGTTTTATGCATATACCTAAACCTTTCTCTTCAAATACTATTAACAAAAACCGCATCAATATCCGTTGCGTAGTTTTAAAGATTTAAGCATACAAAGGGACATAATGATATAGGGGCAGTGAACGCGACTTTGTTTTATACTATGTATTTGGTTGCAGAAACTGGATCAAAATTCCAAGTGGGCGTTTAACAGTTGGTAATTAATAAAAGTGTTAAACAAAGCACTAGTAGCATGTTTAATGTTACCCCTTGTATCTTACACCTGCATCGGTATTCAGCTATGACAATCAATCAATTGTGTCTTAAAATCCTTACGACATGTTACCAATGACCACGAAACTCGTATGTTAACATAATTTCTGTCATTAATCAATATAGGTACTTGCTAATTAGAATATTGTGCCTAGAGCATATAACGCACCCTCAGGGAAAAAAAAGCATAAGACGGAAATGCTGATTTTTCAGTATGGCGAAAAAACTGAATTTATGGGCATATTTACTTTATTTCCAAACGTAGAAGAATTATTCTTATATCAAAAAAAGGAGAAAAAAATATTGCACTTCGTGTTGTATTTAAGTTAGTACTAATGTTTATAGTTTATTAGGAATTGTAAAAATAAATTATTATGCTATTTTTCAGAATACAATAAAATAAAGCATTCTGAGTATCAAAATTTATGCCAGACTTTGCTAGAAAAGTAAAATATATTTCAAAAAGTATGTTATATTAAAGCAGTAATGAACTCGTGAATATGAACATTTTTGGTAGTATAAGTAAGATTACTGCATTATTTCCTTTATAAAAATTATGTTTGTAATGCACAAGCAATATTTACCCCTTTTTTCAATATAGGGGCTTGTTAAGATAACTTAAGTAAACAATAATAATTACTTATTTCATTATATGTTTTAGAAAAGTTAGCTGCATATTAACACATATTACTTAGAGTTATTATTTATGACTACAGGGAAAAACAGAGAATGCATTTTTTTATGCATTATTTTTTATTTTAGGCAAAATACTAATTATAGTTTTGGTAACAATTAAAGTTCGTACTATCAACAATAAAATTGCACAATAATATTCAGTAATTTAGAGTTTCGGTGAAGATTACTACCACTATTGATTTTTTTTATGAATTCTTAAATAACCAGTAAGTAGATAATTTGATAAGACTAAACTTGTAACAATTAACGAATTAAGTTTTTATTGGCTACGTACAATAAAATATTTATGTTCTCTCAGTAAACGAAATTCAATTATGTCAGGGGAATAACGGATAAAATCGGCTCCGTACTAAAAAAGTATTCCATCCCGACAGTTTACGCACCAGGCATTAAAGTAAACAACATCGTGGGCACACCAAAGGATATCTTGCCGCTTCAGACGCCAGGGGTCTACAAGATAGATTGCAGCTGCGGTAGTTCATATATAGGCCAAACAAAGCGGACTATTGCTAATAGGGTCAAAGAACACATTGCAACTGTAAAGAACCGCCGGACGAGCAAATCAGCGATTGCAGAACACCTTTTAGTAGCAGGCACGAATCACTGGATTGTATTGCACAATACGCAAGTTTTCTCCACCGAACGTCACTTTTATTCGAGAGCTGTACGTGAAGCTATTGAAATCTAGAAGTACAAGAATTTCAATCGGGAAGACGGTTTCAAGTTATCTGCGATATGGAATCCAGTGATAAAAAACTTGCTGCCTCGCTTTTCTGCGCGGTCGGATAGACACCAAGCCATTTGCACAGATAATAGGGACCCTGTGAGTGTGGTATGTGATGGTACCTGCAGAGAAAATAATATAAAAAATGTCGAAAATGTGCGGGTAAATGTATAACCGGCTACCTCACGAACTCGACGACGGAGGGCGTGCGCGGCTGAGACAGTCAGCCTATGACCACGGCCGGTGCAACCTGGTCGAAATGTCAGGCATTCCAAAGGTTTTTTTATCTATGGCACGTCAATTTGACTTCATCTCGTCTGATGTTAAGCTGAAGGCAAAGTCTCATGAAAGATTTTGAAGATATTGAAAGAGTTTTGTATTACCTATACGATGATCGCGTTAATTCCCGTTTACATATTATTATAAGACTGAATTTGTTGAATTACACTCTGTTCTGTTTCGCTGGCTGGTTTATGAGGTCTATTGGTATGTTGTTCTCGAAGGTTTGTTATTTGGTCACCATTAGCATATTTATCAATGGCAGTGTAAACTGTTCTTTCTTTAATATCTAGCGTATTAAGAAAACTTGGTTTTGCACACTTTTTAATCAGTCACAAGACATGCATCGCTTTATGACGGCAAATAATAAACCAATGTACGATTTCGTTCACGTTTACGCTGCATTTTCATAACTTTAGGTTCTATAATCTCGGTGTTTTTCAAAATGAACTGCCATTGAGTTTCATGGTTACTAGAAGTCCAAAATTGCTTAAATATTCCCAACCTTTTTCTAGGGTTTGTATTAGCTTCAGTTACTAACACTGGACGAGATGTCATTGCTTCAGATTCTGTGGTGGAATTATTTCCAGCTGGTATAGTTTCAGCGTGACAGGCTATAAGTGAAGGGTCAGAAGTTATAGGCCGAAATTATAGAACCTAAAGTTATGAAAATGCAGCGTAAACGTGAACGAAATCGTACATTGGTATATTATTTGCCGTCAAAAAGCGATGCATGTCTTGTGACTGATTGAAAAGTGTGCAAAACCATGTTTCTTAATACGCTAGATATTAAAGAAAGAACAGTTTACACTGCCATTGATAAATATGCTAATGGAGACCAAATAACAGACCTTCGAGGACAACATACCAATAGACCTCATAAACCAGCCAGCGAAACGAACAGAGTGTAATTCAACAAATTCAGTCTTATAATAATATGTAAACGGGAATTAACACGATCATCGTATAGGTAATACCAACCTTTGGAATGCCTGACGTTTCAACCAGGTTGCAACGGCCGTGGTCACAGGCTGACTGTCTCAGCCGCGCACGCCCTTCGTCGTCGAGTCCTTGAGGTAGCCGGTTGTACATTTACCCACCCTTTTTCGACATTTTTTATATTTTTTTCTCTGCAGGTACCCTCACATACCACACTCACCGGGTCCCTATTATCTGTGCAAATGGCTCGGTGTCTATCCGACCACGCAGAAAAGCGAAGCAGCAAGTTTTTTATCACTGGATTCCATGTCGCAGATAACTTGAAACCGTCTCGTCTTCCCGATTGAAATTCTTGTACTTCTTGATTTCAATAGCTTCACGTACAGCTCTTGAATAGAAGTGACTTTCGGTGGAGAGGTATCTTTTTGGCTAAGTAAGCGCATTTAAGATAATTTCCTTATAACGAATAAAAAGATAATCGTGTATACAAGACTAGCGATGTAAAAAAAACATACGCATTTAAATCATAATAATTGTTACTATTAATCTTCTACATAAAATATTAGGGATAAACGTAGTAAAAAGTAATACGTCATATTTCTCAATTTATTCTTTGCGTTATATCACTTAATCTACTAATCCGTAAGAAAAAATGTAATGGAACAAAAACTCTTAAAACGAATTTCTTGTTTTAATTCGTCAAATTTAACAAGAAAAATATGAAAAAAATTTAGTATATGTATCTTTAAACGTACTTTTCAAATATGATAAAATCGATAAATCAAAATAAAATCACTTATGCCTATTTTGCACTGGGGGTGCGATAAATGTCCAATGATTTCCTTCGTGACAGATAACAAAGCTTGTTCCCATGGTTATAATGAATAATTGCAGTTAGTACCAGTCAACCTATGTATGTATAAGTCTGTTGTGTGTATGTTGGATTCTAAGAACGAAGCTGCCACAATCCAAGGAATCAACTTTGGTGCTGTAAATCTTATATATAAAATTCTCATGTCACAATATTCGTTCCCGTACTCCTCCAAAACGGCTAGACCGATTCTCATGAAATTTTGTGAGCATATTGAGTAAGTCTGAGAATCGGCTAACATCTATTTTTCATACTACTTAGTGATAAGGGTTGTCCACCCTTAAAATTTATAAAGCAAAACAACGTTTGCCGGGTCAGCTAGTTATATATACGTATTTCGAGTACCATTACAAAGTAAGAAACTCAATTATAAGAAGGATTTGTGATTAAAAAGGAGATTTTACTTTGGTAGTAATTTTTTAAACGAAAATGTTGTTATAAATATGGCGGTTAAAAAGTAGCCTCCATTTGACCCGAATTAATTATGTTTAAATGTGACGGTTTAGGCGTTTTCATTTTCATTTTCTTTTTAACATTTTCAGGGTTGGGTCTATTTGATCCTTATAAAATAACAATTATTTTGAAAAGAAAACGAAGTAATCCACTCTTGGTCAAAACTTATATGTCTGCTTAAAGTCATGCTCCTAGCGATACGAACACAACAGATCTGAGTGCGCCAATGCAACCCCGCAAATTGCTTCGTAAGAAAGAGACCGTATGTCATTTTCGGCCTGTTCACACAATATGGCTATGTTTGAACTATTGTTACGTAGATAATTTCGATGTGAATAATTTTCTGTAATCAAGTGAATTCTCTATTTTTTGGATTATGGCAGTTTCGTTCTGAGGGTGCGATATTATATTTGAAATATAGCAAGCTAGCTAGCTATCCTCCATGTTTGTGCATAGCTCGTCTGATGTTGGAATGTTTTAGACAAGTTATATAATGTTAATGGTTTGAATTAAACCTAATTATGTACCTTTTCAATTAACCGCGGTAGCCCAGTGGTATGGGTATTGGACTGTTGAGACGAGGTCTCGGGTTCGTTTCTAGGTTTCACCATGGCACACACCAATGACTTTTCGATGCTTTTCGAAGTTACGAGTATATGTGTACCTATTTATTGCAGGGTTATAAGTGCCCAGTTAATGGCAATAGGCTCGCCCCCTATTACATTGGGACCTATACATAAACTGGCGAAATGTGGGTGCTAACACCTCCACCTACCCCTTCGGGGATACAGGCGTGAGTTTATGTTATGTTATGTTAATTTTAGCAACAATACCTATCTAGCTACTAGTATTTAAGTTATTGAATTATCAGAAATCTGAAAAATTTGCAGCAATTATTATTACGCTAACTTTTTCCACATATATAAATTAACATGCATGTAATTTTAAACGTTTACTATCAAAATTTATGGGAATAACTACGCAATAACTGTTACTAAATTCAAAGGTCAACGACCGGCTTTGACCTATAGGAAAGCAATTTTGTTATATTAAATATAACAAAAAAAAACTTCTGACGTAAATAACAATAATTGTAACAATTAAATCACAATTTATAATGAAACTGACCACAAACGTAGACATCCGGTTGACCTCCAAGCAGCCTTGCCACCACACCTTCTAGAGCACAAACCGAAGTAAGGTAATTAGGATTATAATTATAATATTAATGGATCGAATTTTTTACTTTAGCTCTATTCTATAGATCCGGAAATAGAACAATAACTATATATATTCTAACCATTATTTCTCCAGAAAGATTACCATGCACGCTGTATCATATCCACATTTAGGTATTAGTATTTGGTTATTAGTGTTATTACAAGACTTTTTTTTTATCGTGCGCAGAATCCCCACGGATACCACCTGCACCAAAAACCGATGGAGGTGATTATGTCGGACTCGAACCGACCAAAACGCACGCCGTCCATGGGTCCTTGATTGCCGGAGGTGAGATTATACAAGACATATCTTGTATAATCTCACCGGGCCCCCGGGTCTGCCGGGGTGCGAGATTATTGTATTGGTTTCTTATTAATATTTAGTTATTACAAGAAAAGTGTAACTTATAGTATTGGTTCCCGGTGGATTAGAATAGGACGTCCCTATTTCTTCCCATTAAAAAGCAAATAAAGGATAGTTCTATTCTCTATTTAACAATAAACATACAATCCCGGTCAAAGTAGCCATAGATGGCAATAGGTTTGTGACAGGACAGGGCTATCCCAAAGTTGGAAGATTTTGGTCTACTGTTTTCCACGCTGGCCAGACGGGTACAGGGATTTGTCGTTTGTTGTGAAAAATAACGTAGCAATATTTCAAACATATAATAATAATAATAGATTATAAATTATCATTCTTGGAAAATGTACACAATGCCACCTATACTCAACTAGCACAACTGTGTAAGCATAGCACAACTAGCTTGTATTATGGGTTCTAGAATACGGATAATCATACTTAGATATAATTTTTTTGTAAATACATACATATCTTAAAATTACTTTTCGTCACTTTGCAGGCGTTGAAAATTAATTAGCTTGTACCTAGAACCAGTCAACCAATTCGTGTTTGGCACGTACTTGACCGATATTGTTTTATATCTACTTGGTCAATCTAAAGACGGGGTACACGGTGTAAAACCCTCTTACAAAACTAGCTACCTACAGTTACATTCGCCTATACTCATAAACTAAATTTGACTTTTATTCTTCTCGTTTGTTACCAGCTGATGCCCTGCGGGTTTATTCGTACTGCTTGCTGAGGAAATTATATATTGCTCTGGCTTTTAAAAATGTAAACTCTATTAAATTACACTTAAAAGTTTCAATAATCTTATATATAGGTAAAAAAACTCACCGTCGGCAATCAACGACCCGACGACCCGAGTCCGAGATAATAACCTCCACCGTCTTTGTTGGATTCGGTGAATCTGTGTATTTGGCACACGATAATAAGAAGATAGAAAGAAGTTCTGTATTACCTAAAAATATATTTTGGAAAAAGTACATAACTATGACACTAGGATTAACCAAGTTTACTGAAACATATTATCAAATCTGTTAACACCTGATCAATCATCTTAAATGTTTCGGGAATTAGGCCTCTGACGCTATTTTTATTAGAGAAATTGCCACCTAGATATCATCTTCAGTGGCCAACTTGGAACTCACTGAATCGCCGCTGAAAAAAAATATAGCCATAGGAGCCATGCGAGTATTCTATTTTGTAGAAGAAAAAAATCAAAGAGATTTTATTATAAAGCTCAGGTAACTCATATTTTTATGACTTGGTTTACTTCACCGCTTATAATAAATTATAATAACAAGCTAATCACATTTCATGCTTACAATTTGCAAGTATGTATGTGAAAATATATAACAAATGATTAAAAAATCTTTTAAATACTTAGCTGGATATCACGTATTGTATACATTCACATATTTAAGTTTTAACACGTTTTTTCAACAAATAGTGAATATGTATCTTTTGTTTATTAATATTTTCTTCTATCTTTGTATTAATAAAGCGTGACTTCTTGGTTGTAATTAACGATAAACTCTACTTAAAACTATTTCTTTATGTTCTGTGTTTACATTTGGAACTGCAACAAAGTAAGAAAGAAAATAAAAATGAAATCTTGTCTTTATACTGAAACCTTCGCTGACCCTTCAATACTAATCTAGTTAAAATGTTTGTTGCTTAATCATGTTCAAAAAAATTATGAATCTCGTTAAATTTGATATATACAGGCATAGTGTTGCTCTGGTGATGCAGGCAGCAGCCTAGTTCGGGAAACAGCAATCGTTATCAACTAACATAACATAATGTATCCATATACTCAAGTAGCTATTAAAATACCATGTGTATAGCCTGTAGCGTTCCATTTGTATAACCGTTGTATTTCAGTGTCAATAAAACTTATTATGTCCTCTTTATTATTTCTGTAACAAGTACCTAACACATAGGCTACGTAGTGTCAATAAAACTTATTATGTCCTCTTTATTATTTCTGTAATAAGTAACACAAAGGTTACGTTTGATCCCTTTATGCTCTTATGAGTTCCAGGAGCGGAATTAGTATGCATGAATATGGTTATTGGCACTTGTCTGGTCGGTCCCGGTTGTCATACGAATATCTAGGGCAGTCGTCACGGGTAGTTGGCGCCTCAAAAGTTCGACTAGCATAACTACAGAACTTCGATATCGCCAATTTGGTTGTGGAGATCCGATGGCAGTCGCTTCACGGAAGATATCATTGGGAATAGGCTCAGAGAATGATGATGACTATGAATGAACCATTGCCTTTATTTAATAGCCTTTATTCAAAAGTTAATCCAGACCAAACTTTGTCCGCACTTTTAAAGACATCGTCGAAACATGATGTTGGTTAACTAAGATATCATAAGATTACATACAGCATAATAATACGAAAGCGTAGCTAAATAAGTATTACGTTCTAATAATTGACATTACGTTTACCTGACTAGTACATTACGCTAGAAATTAGTAGGTAACATATACTTGAAAGTAAATCGGTGAATTCACTCGCTATTACCGACCAGAAGAAATTTATCACTCCTGTCATAGTTATTTAAATCACATACAATTTACGTTCAGCACGCCGACATTGAGTAACATGTTGGGTATTGCATTTTGTTTAAAACTGGAACACTTTGTCCTAAGATTTTTTTTTTGCTTACGAACCGTAGACACTAAAGTACCTACACATCAGTAACTATGTCAATTATACCATAGATAAGATTTATACCATAGACAAAGCATGTAGGTACATACTATGTTAGTGAAATCATTGTTCCCAATTATTATTGTGTGCAATTTAATTTATTTTTGTATTGCATGCATTTTCTTTTTTTCTCCGAGTTCTTCGCGAATAGGGAGGATAACAAGGTCATCTGATTCTATCCAATACGTACTGCTTAATATCTTAGTTTGTAGTAAAAATATGGATCGCAAAATAATATATTTATAAGATTTCCTTATTTAAAGTTACCAAAATAGATCAAAATATAAACAATCATTTTTAAAGTACTCATTAAATTAAAAATTAGGTACTTTTATTATTAATAACACGATATTCTCTTGCGTTCCATATCTTTGCACTACGCCATGAATTTTCGAGCTGCTCGAAAATTGAATCTTTAAAAGGTAGTTTATTTCACTTTGGACATTCCTTATATTTTGTAAAGTGATTATACTCAGAACTAAAAAAAGGAGTCAACAGCCCTATTTCCGTTTAAGTTGCTTTTTGTTTTCGTAATATATGATTGAAGGCAATTAATACGTAAGGATAATACTACGAAAATAAACAAATGTACTTATAAATAATAATTATTTCATTTGAATTATATAAAATAAGTATCATATGATATAATATATCATTATAATTTTACTTAAATTAAGTATTTATCAATACGTAAGAATGTTTCATTTTCATCCATTTAAAAAACAAAATACGTCTAACAAAATATTAAATAGGTACGTCCAATAAAATATTACTGGCATTAACTCCAAACAGTTTTCCGTCTGCCTGTTCAAATTTTTTCGACGAAAACTAAATCGATCGTAACGAATTTTGGCAACCAGGTCATCAAAGTTGGCCGGATATATTAAGCTACTTATAACGCAACCATTTTACCCATTACAACGGGGTTCCCACGAAAGAATTCACAGGGTAAAGGTAGTTAATAGGTTCTACTACAAAAAAATGAAAAAATCATTAAAACATTTTTTTTCTATTTAGGACATGTCAATTTGACTTCACCACATCTAGTACCTCGATAGGCAAAGTCGCAGGAAAGAGGGTTACCATTACAAAATACTTACAGTGTTACAATGTCGGCTACATTAGATGCTTTTTCACACACCGCTTAAAGGACCCGAAACTGTAGGAAAAAGGATACACATGAGCTGGTAAGGAATTTCAAGACTGAATGGTGCGGCAAAGGAAATATATAATATTACTAGTCAATGCCCGCGGCTCCGCCCGCGTGGCTGTCGGGTATAATGACCTAAGCGCCATCTGTGCAACTTAAATTCTATATTACTAACCATAACTCTAGTAATACTTAACCGATTGCAATCAAACAAACGCAAGATTTCAAGTTGGACCAAATCCCTTCAAATAAAAAAACCGCATCGAAATCCATTCGTAGCTTTTGTGTCCATCGCGGACAAACATAAACTTTTTACTATTATATAATAGTACCCTTCTAGCCTATGCCCGCGGCTCCGCCCGCGTGGCTGTCGGTTATCGCAACCTAAGCGCCACCTGTGCAACTTAAATTCTATATTACTAACCATAACTCTGGTAATACTTAACCGATTGCAATCAAACAAACGCAAGATTTTTAATTGGACCAAACCCCTTCAAATAAAAAAAACCGCATCGAAATCTATTCACTAGTTTTTGCGTCCATCGCGGACAAACAAACTTTTTACTATTGTATAATAGTATAGACTTTATCATGAACAAACCGGCCGGATTAGAGGTTAATGGGGCAGATCTATGTTCTATGAGTGAACGTCCTGTGGTTGAAATGATTATGATATCTCAAACATTATTCTCACTCACTGACTGTCATGTCGTAGCGGAGGAAGAATATCACCACTGCATCTCAACCGAAGGGTGTCATTAATCCATCTCTGTGGCGTAGCGGTAGACCGATTGACTGTCAAGTCACAACTTCGATTCCTGTTATATTTCCGAAGAACAAATATTTAATCAAAAATATATGAATAAATGTGTCTTCTTATTTCACAAAATGTTAACTGAAACAGCTTTATCAGAGTGTCACAGTCACAGCTGACAAGTTATAAATTTTAGGCAAGCGACTCAATTGACTACCTAAAAATAATTGCAAATGTCGACAGAGTAAATGAAATCGCACAACAAGCATCATATTGCTCGCTATCGAGACCACATACGATGTAATTTTGATTACGAAAGATTGTTATACGTAATACAGTAAAATACAAATACACTTATGAACAAAATAACCACCCCATAACATGCTCTATAATCTGCAGAATATTACCTAACGAAAAATAATTAATATAGGCAAACAAATAAAAAACACACGTTATATTTACGTTATTACCATGTAACCGTACATACACTTTGCATCGAGTCGATGGACCATTTAATTAATCGATTACCCTCGTAACAATATATCGAATTGAACAGTGTAATCACGTAGTAATCGAATATTGGATACGGCTGAATAAATTGATACTTGAACTTTAAATATGACCGCAACGTTACAATAACAGTTTATGCTGATATAGTTTGGATATCGAATGGAAGGTTGCATATATGACATTTTAGCACTACAATCTATGGTAAACTTTTATTTTATTGAATACTTTATCACGTGTAATGGTACTATAGTTAATTATTGTGAAGTTTTACTATGGGATAATTTATCACTTGAACCGACTAAAACCGAATATCGGGTCTTCAGTTGCTGGGGGGTAAAGTTGCCGCATAAAGCATTTTTTAACGATCACGAACTTCACAAAACTACACCTTCCAATGACGTCGCACGTTTGAAATAAGCTCCTAATACTTAATGTAGTGCAGTAGGTAATTAGCTAGAGGATCACAAAAACCATTGCATTATGTCAAGTGGTTTTCTCACAATAATCTTTATAAATTATTGTCTCTGTTTAGTTTTCGTTATTTTATCTAGATTAATTACTTACAGGCAGTGTAAAATTTAGTCTTTATATCGAAACCATTTTGTTCTTTAATTTGCCTGGGAAACTTGTATCGTCAACGTGTAAGCGTGACAGCATACTTTTTTTATCGTGCGAAAAATCCCCACAGATACCTCTCCTGCCGGAGTCATTTAGGGAGTTTATGTCGGATTCGAACCAACTAAAACGCACGCCTTTTCTTTCGGTCTTAACTCAGACCCTGGACATTCTCTTTCAAGATGACCCTACTACCTACTACTACTTCGGGTGTAGGGACCACGGTGGCACCGTTTAGTCCCTGGCTATGAAGAGGCTCATTTTGGGCCACCGACGCGGCCTGCTTCTGCTAGGGTGACAAGCGGATCCACCCGTCACTCCCAAGCCCGCAATCATAAAGGACGGAGGTCATTCTGTGACCTCCGATGCCAGCCGGAGTCTTCTCCGAACCCATACCGCTGTCTCTTTCTCGAGCATTACTTGCTGGCTGTAGGACGCGGTGGCGGCCCGGATTTCACTAGCCTCTAGGTTCATGTACCCGTTTCCGCTCCTCCTCTTGATACCGATATAGCGCCGAAAGGGCTCCAGGATCCATGGTATAGCGAAACAGCATATTGGATACCGATGAGACTCAGTTGAGTAGATTTTTTTTTAAATATAACGCTAGAACTATCAATCCAGTTGACCCATTTTTAACTTCATTCCAGAATTCCTGGTTTGTCTCGAGAGCTATATTTTTGTATTACACGATCTGCAATGTCCGATGCAAAGTGATTTTCAACTTAACAAGTATATGTAATTTTCATTCTAAAAGTTTATGAAATGGATTTCTATAGTTCAAATGTTTACTAGCTTTGAAGCAGCGGTCAAAAATAGCCGATTTATGCATGTGCAGACGATAGCACTGTACACGGGAGCTACCACGGACATTCTGCGGCCAAGCAGTCCGATATAGCGGAAAAGAGGCGACTTCTTGTCACTGGGCTTGACCGGATCCTCAATCACGTTTCCCAATGGGGATCTGAGAACCTGGTCGAGTTCAATGCCAAGAAGACGCAGGCATGCGCGTTTTCAGCAAAGACATCTCCTTTCCTTCCTCCTCCCACTCTTCAGAGCACACCACTGCCATTACAGGATAACCTCAATATACTCGGTATGGACGTGCGCTGCAAACTGAACAACAAGAACTATATCGAGAGCATCATCAAAACAGCTTCGCGTAAACTCAGAGTCCTGAACAGAGTGAGACGTTTTTTCACGCCGGAGCAGCGGTGTCTTCTTTATAAGACACAAATTCGCTCCTGCGTGGAATACTGCTCGCATCTCTGGGATGGCTCCGCAAAGTACTTATTAGATGCTCTCGACAGGTTGCAGCGACGTGCGGTCCGCATTATTGGGAGTCCTGAGGTCACAGAGTCCCTCGAGCCTTTGCAGATGCGTAGAGATGTTGCGTCCTTGGCAGTATTTTACCGTCTCTACCATGGTGAATGTTCTGATGAGCTCTTCCAACTAATCCCACCCTCCCCTTTCCTACACAGGACAACGCGTGCAGGGCTTAGGTGTCACTCGCATACGGTACAGAATATTCCATCAAGAACCAAGCGGTTCGGTGAGTCTTTTCTCTGCCGTACCATTAAGTCCTGGAATTCCTTGCCGGCGCACGTGTTTCCTTCTTCCTACAGTCCCGGGTCCTTTAAGCGGGGCGTTAAAAAGCATCTGATGAGGCCGTCAAGCTGAGCGCCACCATTGTAGCACTGAACGTGTTTGCAATGGTGACCCTCTTTCATGGGACTTTGCCTTCAGCTTAACATCAGGCGAGGTGAAGTCAAATTGACGTGCCATAGATTAAAAAAAAAAAAAAAAAAATGTTATTTGAGTAGTAAAATACTGAAAAATATTCATTATTTAACCCGGGAGTTATTGCAACCTTTCTTGATTTCAAAGCATGTAATGAAAATCTAATACTTGATATTTATAGAAATGAGAGTTTTTGGCAAGACTCAAAGGGACTTATAGTGCTTCATCCTATTATAAAAACGTTACAGCGCATTCTACATCACGAATATCGTCGAATACCTTTTAGTGGTACTATTTTCGTGACTCCGGCGCAGGTTTACTTTTGTTACACTGGCCTTGGTACAGGCCGATGTAATAAAAGTGGAATCGACAAAAAAAACTGTAGCAATCGTTACGTAAAGCGTCGAGAAAGTTGGGTGTGAGGTTGGGATGTGAATAATCCACTCCACGCATTCCGTCGCCCCATTACTCGACTGTGTGGAACAAAATCTTGAAACAATACACCGGATAAACGGCCATTATAAATTATAAATACATAATGTTTGCAAGTTGTGTGCGGAACTAATACTAAGATTTACGACTCGCTTTAATTTATGTTGACTCATATTTTGGGGTATTTGTAAAATGCGATTACGTCACTCACTCAATTCATAGTTCTTAGATGAACTAATCACTACATAGTATAAAACAACTACGCGTTCTCTGTCCCTATATCCTTATGTCCTTATGTCCTTATGTCTCTTTGTATGCTTAAATCTTAAAAACTACGCAACGGATTTTGATGCGGTTTTTTAATAGATAGAGTGATTGAAGGTTCATATTATGTATATAACATCATGCTACGACCAGCAGGTGCAGATCAGGAATGAGAAAAGTTGCATAAACGGGGTGACGCATACGAAGTAGCGCATATCAGCTAGTAACTTATAAAGAAAAAAATAAAATACAATTTATAGTTTTTATTTTTCTTTAACCGTTAAATAAGAAGCAATTTCTAAAATTGAGTTGTTTTATGATCGAAGCAATTAAAGAACTAGAAAACATATTGGGGAAGGGGGATCCCAACTCACGCAAAGATAAGATGCCTTGGTATTTCTAGGTTTACCAACGTAGAAATACCTAGGCATCATTAGGACTACTAGAGTGAGACTCACTAATGAAGATGCCTAGATATTTTCTTGTAATGAATCTCCGCCATGTAACCTACTTCAATATCATATCTTAACATAAAGAGCACATATTATGAATATCAAAGTGATCCTGCTGATAATAATCGTAACTACTTCATTTTTTTTAGGTTTTATTTTAGATTTATTTATCGAGGGCTATACAAGTCGACGGGTGGTGTTGTAACGTGCCAATTCATGCTACTAAAACTCATACCATTTCGTATCAAAGTCGATTGACAGATCGATAATGGTACTAGTATTTTATTTTTAAATTGACTTCAACTGTTCGAATTTCTAAATGAAAAGTGCCGAAAACATTTGAACCTACCATTGAACAGCAAATTAAAAGAAAAAGAATTGTTATTGAGAACAGTAATAAAAGCATTTTGCAACCTCTTTGGTCTGGTCTAGACGTGTGTTGCCAACGTAATAAAAATAAATTTTATTATCTGAATATTTGATTAGATACCCTTTCAGTTTTGTTGTTACACAAAATATCAATAAGCATATGCATTTTTTGTGCTAGTGACATAATGTAATCTGTTGTTAGATACAACAAAATACATTTTATTATTGACCGACTTGCTACATAACTATTTTGAACGTCATCGTCACATCCGTCTTTGTAATACAGGGAGTGTTCAGTCTAGCTATAGAATGCATTTCTAACCCAATTTTCACCAAGTTGACTCACGTGTTCTTAGATTTAAAACACAATTTGTCGAGAGCTTTTCAGATAGGGAGAAAATGGTATGAAATTTGCTGTCACATTATTTATGAATGGATTGCTGCTTTTTTGACTGAAACCACATTGGTATGATTCCCTCACAGATGTTCTAAGTTTTTGTTAAAAAGATTAGTAAAAACGACCTATGCTTTATATAATAGACACTCTCAGATAAAAGCAAAATTATTTATCCTCACGAGGGCTACTGTTCACAAAACTAGGTATTATACTTTTAACTTTATTATACGAGTACTTTTCAATACTTTCAACCTGTTAATTTCATAAATGACTGTGTATTCTAATTCAATTATTTTTCTAAACGTCGAATCGGTAAGTTCTTTTGAAACTTCTATTGTATAGAAAAGTATGACATCACAATGTCTAACGGAGGTAAGCAACGATGGTATTCCCCGTGCTAATTGAGCAGTCCCATTGGGAAAGTACCTCCGCCCTACAGAATACCACGGGTAATCATAATCTTGTATTGTGTGTCTGGCGGTGAGTAGGATATTCAAAGCTCACTGGAGAGGTTTCGTATTTTCTGTGAGAATACCAAGAAATTTTACTTTGTCTTTTGCATAGGTACATTTTTAACCTTCGCCCTTCTCCCTTCTCCTCTCTACATAGTCAGCAGCACAAGTGTGACGACTCTGGTGATCCATAGGGTACAGTAAGCACCTTTCATCAGGTGGACCATGTCTTTGTCTGCCACCTAAGTGGTATAAAAACCAATTCATTAGTGGTAAATTATTTAGTATTAGTTGGGAAAAAGGTCAACAAGAAAAAAACGATAAAATATATTCCGATGTACATACTTCTTTGACTATTTACTATATCATATTGTAGTATATTATATACCTATTATATTAATCGAATAATAAAACTAATATATAAATTAGTAGAAAAAAATTTAATTCAGGTTTTTGATAGGTACCATATCGGAAAATAGTGAAGATAATAAAATATTGGTTTTTGAGCAACGGGCAAATCTTTTGTCTGCTTTGTGCTTCATTATATTTACTTGAAGCACAATATACACAAACTACTTATAATTATTCTTAATCGTTGCCCTCTGGTCCACCCGCATGGTATATTCATTCTGTTCTCGTGACCAACAGGAACCAATTTTAGGCACGTCATAATAATTTTAACCAAATTATTTATACAAAACATAAAAAGTTAATAATTTATAAGTTAATATTATAATATTATGAACAGACATCCACTTGTATTATTTGATATTCAAAACAAAAGAAGCGACGCAACCTTTACTTTTTTAATATAGCTATGATCTTCTACTTTGTCTGTGGTCTAGACACATTTATCAAGAAGTTGCGTTATTCACTAAAGAACTCATTCGCAACGCAAGTAATTTCATATGGTTCTATGAAGTATTGTATCATTCAATAAACTTACTTGCCAACAATGTAACAAATTAACATTAAAATTGTCATCAACAAGTCAACAACTCAAATTTAAAATTTCTCGTAATCCAAAATAATGTATTAAAATATATTTTTTTCCAGTGTAAATATCATTTGATTAATTTGTTTTTCAGCTATGTGAATAGCCATATATGATATACAGCGAAATAGGTATGTCACCGCCATAAGTTTTTTGAATTCCGTTAATCAAATTTTATTCATATTCCGTAATAACAAAACCTAAGAATAATAAAGTCTGTGGCGTGGCGGTAGTGAACGCGACTGCTACGTAGGAGGTGCGAGTTCGGTCACCGCTCAGTGCAAAGATTTGTATGCATGAACATGGCTATATGCACTATCGTGTCTCGGAGAGCAAGTTAAGCCGTCGGTCCCGGTTGCCATACGAGCATCTTTGGCAGTCGTTACGGGTAGTGTTGGGGCCCTCAGAAGTCCGAATAGCTTATCTACACAACTTCGATATCTCCAATTTGGTTGTGGAGGTTCGATGGCAGCTGCTTCACAGAAAATATAGAAATTCAGCTACATCTTAGTTGGACTAGAAAGCCGATCCCAACTGAGTTGGGAATAAGCTCAGAGAATGATGATTCCGTAATAATAAAACATTCAAATTAATGAAGATTTCATTATATTGTAATTTAAATCGTAGAGTTAACATCTTCTTAACATATTCCATACTATCTGTTGCCCGCCGCTCCACCCACATGGATGTCGGTTATCGGGTTGTACGACTCTACTCGATTAGTCGATTCTCTACTTGCCTCTCTATACTACTTTTCCTTGCTGTCATGACAACGGAAATAGTTAGTGATATAAGCGCCAATGAATAGGAATCTACTGGATCTATTTAGATTTATTATCATTGCTCCGTTTCCTTGGATGGTAGCGTGACGATTTATAGCTATGTTACTCCTAGATATTGTACCTTTTTATAGGTGAAAGAATTATTGATATCTGGTCAGTAGTTTCGTATAATCTAATATATAAAAAACAATGCCACTTTTCGTTGTAATTTTATAACTCAAGATCGGGCTCAGCCATCCAAACCAAATGTTCAGGCTTTGTGCGGACTTAGTAGATGGTTTATGTGAAGTTAGCGAAAAATCGGTTCGTGCGGTTTAAACATACCACGGGCGAAGCTGGGATGGGTCAGCTAGTATTTTATAAAAATTATAAGATCAAATAGATAACAAATCGCTGTCTTCAGCATTCTGTATTCAGAGCCTCCAGCAAACGGAACTATAAAACTCGCATAATATAGAAATATGGTACCTTTACAAATATTTGTATACAAAGTCATATAAATAGGATACAAGTGCTGGTGACACAATTATTCTGTGTTTCGTGCACTTAAAGATTTATCTGTTGAAGTGATTGTGAGACATTACCATAAACGCGACCGACCTTCTTTGTGCCGTGGTACATTATGTAACACAGCTGTACTTACTTACCAGAGCATTTATTTAAAATGTTTAGCCACATTGTATTTATATAATTTGTTACGTGATTTGATAATAAAGTCACGGGCCCACCCATAGTGCTGCTAAATTGGTGCTTGAATGTGTGACGACAGTTTTGTTACAATACAGATTAAATTGTATAAAAAAGTGTCAAATATTTTAACTGAATCACTGTGTCCCAAAATACAGGCGTAAACCTAGTTTGGGAACCAGTATCATGCACATTCGTAACATCGAGTACAGCATAATATATTAAAACATGTTTGTGGAATTTTTCTGTTTCAATAAAACATTCAAAACAAATAAAAAATCCCCTAGGCAAATTACAATTTGATGGTCATCGTTTTGTGAAATAAAAAATTACACGTATTTTATCGTTTATTATGTACGTTAACGACTGTCATGTACTCATAATCGTCAAAATATGTGTCAATTCCAAATTATAAACATTCTACATTTTATTCTATTTCATAAAACGTTGAGTGACGATCAATTAATTGCCACTTCTGGAGGGCTGTGTTATCCCACGTACTGAATTGACTTTAAACTATCGAGTCAAAGAAAAATAAATTAAAGTGTACAAAGAAAAATATTTGACATCAATCTGTAGTGAAGTGTATCTTTAACATATAAATTATGAATCCTAGTACCTAGTAGGTTTTGGTATTTTATTTCGTGTTTATATTTTTTTCTCAAACAATGGAATAAATACCTATGTCTATTCTATTCTGAAACCTATGATAATACTCATGTAGTTATCACTAGTTAAACTACTGCTAGTTTGTTTAAAAAAACATAATATTTTCATTTATAGATTATTACAGGGCAGTTTGTAATACCAACACTTTCAAAACAGGATTAAATCAAAAAGAAGCCGTATTTAGAGAACGAATTCGCTATTGTTATCATTAAAAAAAGCATTATTTTCTTTGTACTTACTAGGTATAGTACCAATTTCAGAAAACTAATCAGATATTTCTTATTTTTTTTAAATATTTTCATTAATGTAATAAGTGAAGCATGTATTGTGAATACATAATTTTACAATACTTCAATGTTCTGCGATAGTGAACGACAAAAATCGATGTAATGTCCTTACGATTTTCCTTCACAAATGATGCTATTAATTTGCATTGAATTATCAATTATACATTTTCAAGTGTAATCAGGAGCAAGCTAATCTACGCTTACAACATCTAGGGTGACACTCCCACATCTACGAGTCTATAAAACGTTTATATGGCCTTTCAAAAGTTATTGGTCATACCATAATTAGAGAGCTCGTTTAAAAAATCCTTAAGAATTGCACAGTACGTGGCCATTACGATTTCGAAATAATTGGAGTATTAAACCACAAACTAGTATCAGTTAATTAGAATGATTTTTATTTCATTGTGTGCTAATGCTAATCATAATACTACAAAACATTTTAAAAGTATTTCACAACAAAACTGTGCAACACAGTTAAAATACAACTAAATCGAAAATTATTTTTTTAGACTTATGTTATAAATTATGACAAGAGAGATAATATAGTATTGTATTTTAGCTACAAAGAATTCTGAGTCTTAAGATCATTGTCAGTAATTTAATGTTTATATTATGGTTATGTAATAGGTACTTATTTCATTGTATTTAAACTATCAGGTTCCTTAACATTATATTGACCATGTACTGCTTCGAGTTTTTGATATTTTGGCTCTATTACAAGCACCATGATGACGGGGAAAAATAAAAAAAAGTTATCTTCAGAAAGACAAATTGTGCGAGTGACCTACTAATCTTTACGCAAAACCTAGATGGACATTATTTTAAATTCATTTACGCGGTAATAAGGAGATTGTTTCTCTACTTTCTTCAGTAATATAAATCCATGATCCCGATATCTCTTATAATAGTTTCAATTCTGATATATTCAGTTTATTTTAATGTGAAAGAGCCAAAATTATATTAAAAATCTTTTCACTGCTAGAATGCCTGTTATCTGACGTTCTAACACTGGAAAAAAGCCTATGCCAGAATCGTGTCCCTAAATCACTAGGCATACTAGTTTATAGGTGAAGTTGGCTTGGCTTTTAGGTTTTATACCACTTAGCTGGCAGGAAGGTAAATTAGAGAGGAGCCAGTGAAGGAGACAAAGGTGGTTTTGACAGTACAAAAACTATTCAGTGTCACCTTGCTCACCGCCGGAAAAATAACACAAGGTGATTTGTAGGGCGGGGGTAATTCCCCAGTCGAACTGCTCAATTAGGACGGGAGATACCGTCGCGTCTTACCGTCTACCGTCTCAGTATGTTACTGAACATTTTAGTTTCTAATGAAAGATGTGGACATACGTGAATTGAATGATTAAGTAGCAATTGTAAGTCGAAAGTATGATCTTGGGTTTTTCAAAAATATCAAATGCAACAAAAATCGAGAAAATACATGTACATAAAAAACCTGGGTTGTGTTAAATTAACGATTTTGAACACAAGGATTTTTTTTCGGCACGATTTTTTCGATCTGGTTGTCTGCAATACACTCGTTGTACTTATACACTGGTGGTATACTTCTGTGGAGATAACTAATTCAATAGACAGAACATTCAGATAAATATTTGACATATTGAGAACTCACTTGTACTTTTCCACAGTATTTTTATTTCTTAATAGACCTGACCGATTTCGCCTTACGGCATCCTCAAAGGTTTACAATGACAATGACAAGTGAGTTCTCAATATGTGTAACAACAAATTCCACCAAGTGCCATCAATCAACAATATAAATAAATATTTGACTTTAAAGAAAACTTTAAAGAAGACTTTTTTTAACCTTGAAACAAAGAACTAGGTACGTTAACTAACTATTTAGTAGCAGCATTTTGGTTAAAGAAAGACGGTAGCGATAGTGACCTAATGATGTTAAGGTAGTAACACATCATTAATCTTGTTGACGTGTGTTACTATGAAGAAAAAATCATTCTATAGATTTTTTGCAATGAACTTCATTATGTTCAGTTCTAGAACCCAAAAAAAGCATGAAATTGTGTCTACGCAAAGTTACTGTAACTCTAAAGTTATTTAAATAACTGTTAAGATTTTCCGGTTCACTTAATGGAAAGTGGTTACCGTGCCTAGCGATGTTTGCAACACTAGGGACTTTTCACTTGTGCTGCGATGTAGAGGAAAAATGCACTTTTATAAGCTTTCAGTGAATAAATTTGCTGTGGTCGCAGAGAATTAAATTTTATATGGAAATATATATAGTTGGGACGAGTTAAAAGTACCTTACACTTTTAATCCTTTCCAGCGCCCATTTGGGACAACAGTTCAGTGTATAGCTCAAACCTTTTTACTCTCCCTGAACATGAACGCTTAGAATATATAGCATGTCATGGTAAGCAAACTAAGCAATCATTATAAAATTAAAATTGAACCTATAACATTTTTATTAGACAAGTACATTCTATTACCTTGATCTTAAATATTAACTTAATTTATTTAGAACAAAAAACACATTATAACTTGTCAAAAAAAACAAAGTAATTGTGAGCTTATTGAACAATTTGTAGGTGCTCAAACAAAATTGATTGTAAGTTTTCGATGTAATTCGCATGACAAAAATATAATAATAGAGATTCATATCATAAAGACAAATGATACGGCCGTTATCATTATTTAGATTTATCATTAACTAGCCAAAGTGGTAATGACCAAATTAGTAAGAGAACTCAGGGCCGTTAGAAAAATGCTAGGATCAGATTAATTAAAATTACTTTTGAAAGCTTAGTTAATTAACTTGCAAATTAAAGCCTAATCAACAAATACAAAATGTGTCTACGTATTTGGGTAATTATTTATTTTTGAACAATAGGAAGATTATGCCATTTAAAAGTGTGTGTTGGACAAGTTTCATTATAATTATCCACTTTGTAACTTGTCCCACGAATTTTAAACTTTCCAAATGAAATAATACTCGTAACTTTCTTAGTAAAAGTGTTAAAAGCTAAACACGTTGTGGCCATTAAATTCGCAAATGAGCATACATACTATTTCTTATTCAGAGAAAGATCTAGCTTAAGCAGAGGCGGCTTGAGCAGATAATTGTGCGTCTCTCTCATACTTCAAAGTGAAAAACAGGCCCTCTTCTTAAGCGGTGAGCACTAAAGGTCAATATTGTAAACTGAAGATTTTCTTCTTCTTCTTCTGTCGAGTCGACGGCATGTCACATTATTAGCCCAGTGTGCAGCCACCCTGATTTTGTTCTCAAAATCACTCATAAGCTCCTCCGCTGTACATGTGTTTGGGCAAGTAGCGCAACTAAGCAGGTGGGTTATAGTCAGCGGCGTTGTTCCACATTCACCCCGTGTGTTCACTTTGTCTGAAAAACCCCACCTAATCCAGTTTTCGTTACTTCGACCAACCTGCGTTCGAAGTCTGTTTAAGGACTTCCAGCTGGTCCAGGGTAGGTCACGTTCAGGAGGAAGATTCTTCGATAGCGGGACAAAGGCGTGGATAGTGGGCTCAGTGCTCCCCAGAGACCAACCCTGGCTAGAGAAGGCTCGTTTTAGCTTTTCAATCTCTGTGTCACGCCAGAGTAATTGTACATGGGGTGTCGATGATCATTCTGAAGTTTGAGCATCTCAGGGAAAGATTCCACGTCTCTACGAACACTGGGTGGTGCAATGCCAGGTAGTGGATACAGCATACTTATCGGAGTCGGCTTGAGACAGCCAGTAATAATACGGCAGGTTTAATGCTGTATCCACCATCTTGGCATGAGTAGAACAGCACCATACCGGACAGCGTATTCACCAGCGGAGTAGCAAAGAGCCAGTCCCGATACGTTGGCGATGGTACAATGCGCGAGTGCTTGGGCTGCCGCCGACACCTTCTGTGAGCAAGTAATGCTCGAGAAGGAGTCGGTGGAACGGGTTCGGAGAAGACTTCGAGCACGTGTGGCTCGCGATGAGTGAAGGCAACTCGCGATGAGTAGAATGACCTATGTCCTCCATGAGCGCGAGACTGGGGCCTGGTGACGGGTGGCCGCCTGTCCCCTAGCAGAAGCAGGTCGCGGTGGCGGCGCCTCTCCACATTCGGGCGTTGAACTGGGACAACTACACTTGAAGGCGGTTATCTCGAAAGAGATGACCGGGGTCTGCCGGGGTGCGATGGATATGTTGGTTACTATCTCACCTCCGGCAAACAAGGACCCAAAGACGGCATGCGTTTTATTCGGTTCGAGTCCGACATAACCTCCCCAACCGGTTCTGGTGGGGGGTATACGTGGGGATATTTCGCACTATAAAAAAAAAGTCCCGATACGTTTTAAACTCGCCTGGCTAAGGGCCACCATCAACCCGAACTATTAGCAATGACTGATGTTGTACGTCAAATCATTAACACTAATTTATTGTTTTAAAATATTCTCTTACCCAAGCCTTACATTGGGCAATGCTTTGAAAGTAAATATTAGCGAAATATTAACTTTTAAATATAAATCTTTACCTACAGATCTGTATCTACAGATTTAGAACAGCATATCGTTTCATTGCCATCACTTTGGAATGTGTTATAAACTAGTGCTGCTGCTGTCAAAAACTAAATTGAACTCCTACGAGTGACGCTGGCGGTTCGCCTCTCTATTTGGTTAGTGGGAATTTTGACCCCAATGACGATATAAGGATCCCATTGTAATTTTAAATCAAGGCCCTTACCACATCAGATTTCCCGTTTACACAGGCCGATGTGACCAAATACTGTGCGGTTTTTGTCACTCATCTCAATCTCTACGTTAGCTCGGGTCGGGTGAAGTCGTAAAAAGTTTCTACTCACTAAGAAAAGAGTGTTGATACAGAATAAAACTGGAGGAACACTAAGAAAAATGTATGTAAATGAAAACATAAAAATACAGCGTTTAGGCACCACTTCACTGTAACTTGGGATGTCTGTTGGGTCCTTCCAAGTCTTCATCCAGCCTTTAGGCTTAACGATGTCATGTGCTGTACTTGAACCGACATTTTGAGCCTAAATTCAGACTATAAGTGTGGCAAATTCGCACGTGGCACATGGTCCACTTGGTCTATAGTACTTCTAAAAAGTCTGCGTCCAATATACGGATGAATAAACATGATAGCTGACTTTGAAATTCGAAAGAGTGTAAAATCACTATATTTCTGCACAAAATAACCATAAACACATCACTACTTTTTTAGTGCTTCTTAACAGTTGGCTAAAAGTTATTTAACAAAGCGCCTTCACTGAGTAAGGTTAAGTTTGTGTGAAAATTAATTATTTTAACAATTTAAAACAAAACTTGATTTTTTTTTAATAGGAGTAATAAACGTATGGGAACATCATTGTACAGTGTCATGCGGACATACAAAATGTGAAATAAAGATTAATATAAAGATTAATGACAAAAATGTACACAAATTACTTGCGAATACATCGCGTGTTTTGTTTTATAATGCAAGCGAATTGTATTAAGTAACTTGTATTTTCTGCGCAATGTATGTACACTAAATCACATTAACCACCAGTGCTTGCCATTTCTCTTTAGATGTTACACGTCTGTGAGAACGATCTCACACAACAATATACCTTTGTTTATTAAAAAGTTCGGGTTCTTCGGACATGAAGATTCTCAGATAGCGTAACGTTTCAAGTGAAATGTATTAATACATCACACGCAAAAACATTTATAAAAGAAAATAATATAAGTAAGGTAAATGGTTTTTATTTTCTATCGGACACATCCCTGCGCTTTAACTCTTTTGAATTGGCGGGCGGGCTACCGTGCTCCATAATCATGTTGGGGACGATGCGGACACGGGACGCCTGTAAAATTTGAGGAGACGAGTGGGCGCAGGGAAAGAATTTTAGGAAACCAGTGACCCTGTCGCCTGTGTTATGGGAGAGTGTCGGAAGCTCTTAACCATTATAATATCCTTCACTTAACTTTATGTTCATCTCTATCTCTTCCCCAGTTCCATAAGCAAGTTATAATATTACTACAAAGTACAATATGTAAGCCAAGTGCTGGCATTTTTATATGTAAAACTACCCATATTCCAAACCTTCTCTGTCAATTCAAAATTAGAAATAGTGAATATTATTATCTAGTCGGGACTTACCCCTGACCAGTTTCTTAAAGTGCCGCTTGAGATACTAGACCATATCTAAAGTGTTCGATTCATTATCCATTATTGCTCATATCCATTAGTGAAAATATAACCGTATGAGATATCGATTTGACCCTTCTGAGATGATTGTTAACATGATTACAGTCTGAAATTATTGCGTAGACCTGTGCCTGGTCAACGTGTCTACTGGTGTTCTGTGTCACACTGGTGAGTCTTAGATTATTATTATTATTTGATTTCTATGTTTATATTGTGTAACTTTGGACAAAGTTCGAGATTGAATTTAATTTTAATTGAATAGTGAAGGGAGTTGCCTTTACTTTGTTGTAACTTTCTGAGCAATAACATTTTTTTTTGTACTACGTAGGTGGCAGACAAGCACACGGCACACCTGATGGAAAGCGACCACCGTGGCCTATGAACGTGTGCAACACTAAGGGTGTCACACACGCGCTGACCACCCTGAAGGGAAACGGGGAGAGCTGGGAAGTGAAGGGGAGGGGAAGGAGGGGTAGTGAGCTCTGGCTACCCATAAGCCATCTATTTCGTAAAAAAGTAATTGTAAAATAGGTACAAATATTATAAAAAAACTAGTCTCTACATACATGGTACAAAGTTTTAGCATTGAAAAAGTCTTGCTGCTTTAATCAATGTCGCCAGCATCAAAATGTAAAAGTTGTTGACACGAAATATTAACCAATTGTCGTTTACCCTAAATCAACATTCTTGAGTAAGTAACCAGCCTTCGAAAATATGTCGTGGTTAATTACTTTGAAAATTTGACAAAGTAGGGTAAATAGTTTTAAAAACTGGAGCAAGAGTGATGCAATACCTGTGAGGATTTACTCGGTACAGTACCTATTCTTTACCTTCCATAATATCTATTTACCTATAAGGGTAAGTAGAATTTGTTATTCCCCCAGATATTATACTCGTAATTATTTTTTTTATTTATCATCATCATCATCGTCATCAAGTAAACCCCTCACAGTTAAGAGTGAGATGAAAAGCCCTACGGTGTTCCATCACAAAGATCTCATAAACTTGCGTGTAACTAATAAAAAAGCCACCGGTAGACCTTGGCCACGGGTTAAGTGGTCTTGTGGGTTGTCTTGGTTCAGTTTTGTTCTCCTTCAATCAGATATGAACACTCATCACATGATCTGAGTCTAAGCATGCTTGAGAACCCCACACACAGCCGATAATATCGACCATAAAACAATAGTAATTAAAAAAATTCAGTTCTAAATTTAAAAATCATTTATTCTGTATATTATACCACTAAATGGCACTTATCAAACGTCAATATCAATAAGTTGGTGAGCAAATGGACCACCGCACCGGTTCGAAGGCCCCGGCCTGAGAAGACTCCGGCAAGAAACTCAGAGGGTCTTTCAAAATTTTTTTCGGTCTATATACAAACCTTTACTTAGTCTTGTCTAGATGCAGTACTTTGATTGAGTAGTAAGTTGAGTGAACAACTAATTTCCAGGCTAGTAAATACTGCTGTTGTGTGTATTATGCTATATTTTTTATATTTTGTTGTATATAAATGCGGCTTGTGTTCTATTGACTAATAACACAATATTTTTGACAGTAACATAATATATTTTATTGTGTATATTATTGAGTGTGTGTGGTTAACCTTACCTAACTTCGAAAGTAGTATCGTAGGTACGTAATATACTCATTTATTTTACTGAAGCAAATAAAAGTGACATGGTGTCACAGTGCAATGATTTATTCAAATAAATTATGTTAATGCTGTCAACGAGGTTATGGGGTAATTATTAATATTCAGTGGGTAGATTCTGTAATACAAGAATTTGAGTAATAGATAACGTAATTTAAACCTTCAGTTGTCAATTAACTGTCATCGAGACCCACTTTTTAAATTCTAAATTCGGTACTTCCGTATCCTAAGCCGGTTTGATGCAAATAGATTTTGATATAATATAAAATATAAGCCAATATACTCAAATCAAAGTCAAATTTAGTTATATATAACACGGTCATCCTCAGAACTTCAAATTCAAATGTACCTATCTGTCTATCTGTGAAGATCTATATAGTGGTGTAGATCTTATAAAAAAATTACTGTACATAAACTAACGTCTCTAATATTAAACGGTTTTATTTAGCTCACCCCGTTTGTTTTATTATTTATTCTTGGGTCAAATTTAGTAATTCAAATTTCACCCTCTTCCTGTCAACCGATTAATCTGAAATTTTGTATACACTTTGGATTTTGGTGACAATACAATTATGTTTATTCATTATCATTATAAATCCAAGATGGCGGCCGCTACAAAATGGCGGATAACGTAGGTTTTATCAATCCCATCAATATGGGTATCAAATGAAAGAGCTCAACAAGCAAAATACAATATTCTATAAAAAATTGAAATCCAAGATGGCGGCCGCTACAAAATGGCGTATAACGTAGGTTTTATCAATCCCATCAATATGGGTATCAAATGAAAGTGCTCAACCAGTAGAATACAGTGTAAAAAATAAAAATAAATAAAAACTAAAAACTAGAAAATAAAAATAGGTAAAAAAACTTTTTAAGTTAAACGGTTTTATGTTAAACATACATTGCAATGTTTAAGATAAATGTACTAAAAACCAAAAAAATAATAAAATAGATACAGTCGTGGGAATTATAAACATATGCATAGACTAGACTAAAATAAAACCGTGGGGCACGTCAATTGTCTACAAATTATCGACTTAATGTGCGATAGAAGAATCGTTTAATTCGTCGTTAGGCAGTTGGCCCGCAGACGGTGAGGAAATTACTATTTTCTGACGTGCCCCACGGTTTTATTTTAGTCTAGTCTATGCATATGTTTATAATTCCCACGACTGTATCTATTTTATTATTTTTTTGGTTTTTAGTACATTTATCTTAAACATTGCAATGTATGTTTAACATAAAACCGTTTAACTTAAAAAGTTTTTTTACCTATTTTTTATACCTCAACACATGACTGGTGATAACATAGTTCTGTATATCATATATTTTACGGATAAATTTAGGCCTCAAACTACCCGTAACGAATACCTCGAACGTTCCTATGGCAACCGGGCCTAACGGCTTAATCTTTTTTGCTTAGTGAAAGCTTACAACAGATTTCAGATCTGTAGCATCACCAGTCTAGGTATTTAGCTTTGGTGACTTAGTCAAGTTTGAAGACTACGATATTTTAAAGACAGAGGCAGTTTTGCGTGACTGACTCTACACTCACGAAATGTTATCATAATTTCGTAATTATTGAATCAGTAATCATTATTAGTCAATGTGTAAGGAATAAAAACGTGGTATTCCAAATTCCACACCTACCTATTCAGGTAAAGATGTGGATGCCGTAGTCCTATACTCGTGAGGGCCTTTGAAGGCACTAGGTCAGTCGCAGAGTAAGGGATGCTAGAGGCTACCTCGCCCTTGTCAACTGATAGTATAAGACGGCTGCATTATCACCCCCGTTAGCTACGACGGAGGGGTTTCTCGGTACGTGAAAAAAAGGTATTGTTGCATTTTCCTCTAGTCGCAGTAGTACGGTTGCTAGTCCGGTTGACCGGACTACTGCAACTCCAGAGTCGCAGTAGTTCGGTTGTCAAACAGCATCGAACTATTGCTACCAATGTGTAGCAGTAGTCCGGTGGGTAGTCTGGTTGACCGGACTAATGCAACTTGTTAGTTTCAGTAGTCCGGTTGACAAACTGCATCGAACGGGTTAGTAGCAGAAGGACAGATACGCAAAATCCCAGAATAGCAAAATCCCAGATTCGCAAAAGCACAGACTTGCATAAAGGCAGAAAATGTACCGTCGCGTTCGTAACAGATATAAATCTTGTCAATGTTACCGGAAATGTATGAAATTAAGGAATTGTATACAAATCCTAGGAAATGTGTACAATTCCGATACTATTTAGGAAATGTATAAAATATTGTTTGAAAAACTATTTAATGCATATTTATATCCTAGGAAATGTAAAAATTCCCTCGAAATTGTATATAATTCCAATATCGTATTAGGAAATGTATAAAGTAAATGCTTCCTGTGATATCTTGAATAAAACACGTGGTTAAGAAAATTTTTTTTTATAAAATCACGCCTATATCCCCGAAGGGGTAGGCAGAGGTGCTAGCACCCACATTTCGCCAGTTTATATTTAGGTCCCAATGTAGGTGGCGAGCCTATTGTCATTAACCGGGCATTATAAACCTGCGATAAATACTTCGAAAAGCATAGCAGTCATTGGTGTGTGCCATGGTAAACCTGGGATCGAACCCGAGACCTCGTCTCAGCAGTCCATCACCCATACCACTAGGCTACCGCGGCTATTTTTTTATTATAGCACTTATTGAGACAATGGGGTAACAGTCATTCCGTAAAATAATAATAATAATTATGTTCATATTATCTTACTAATTAAAACTTCTAAAATCAACTATCTATTAACTTTTAACGTATCACAAAATCAACTCATTTTTATTCTTATAAAATCAAATTTGTGAACAGACGCTGCAATCCTAATCAGGCGAAGCAATACCCTCCCCTCGTCCCGCTGTCCCCGCGTACCCACCAATATCTTACATTTTCGATTGCTATTTAGGAAATGTATAGATTTCCTAGAAAATTTGTAATGTGTAAGTATAATATTTCACACATTTTCGTGCGGTTTTAGGAAGTACATACATATCCGTTAACATCAACATTGTTATTAATTTGTCACCTCTTTCTATAAGGACACTTTTAATTGTCATACCTATAGAGTTAGGATATTTTCTATTTATATGAAACGAAATAATAATAGAAACGAAGCATTCTTGCATTTGTGATTTTCAACGCAATACCACATATGAAATATCACACCTGTGCAGGGAAGAAGCATATAAAAACTTGGAACCAATACAGAAAGCATTTGAAAACCACATATCTAATTTACAAGAAAATTCGCTGTTATTCATTTCTTTTCTTTTTATTACGCTTTCTGTGTGCGTCTGTACTTCTGCCTTTATGCTAATCTGTCCTTCTGTTAATCTGGGATTTTGCTATTCCGGTGTTTTGCGAATCTGTCCTTCTGCTACAGAGCCCATCGAACTATTGCTACTTATTTGTAGCAGTATTTCGGTGGTGTTTATTTAAATCATCATTCCCTGAACCTTTTTCCCAACTCAGTTGGGGTCGGCTTTCCAGTCTAACTGTGATGCGGCTGAACTTCGATATTTTCCGTGAAGCGACTGCCATCTGACCTCCACAACCAATGGTCTAATGACCAATGGCGATATCGAAGTTCCAAGTTAGGCTGGTTGGACTTTTGAGGGCTCCAACTACCCGTAACGGCTGCCATAGATGTTTGTATGGCAACCGGGACCGACGGCTTAACGTGCTCTCCGAGGCACTTATAAACCTGCGATAAATACACACATAACTTCGAAAAGTATCGAAAAGTCATTGGTGTGTGCCATGGTAAACCTGGGATCGAACTCGAGACCTCGTCTCAGCAGTCCATTACCCATACCACTAGGCTACCGCGGCTTTTTGTTTTATTTAAATGTTACTCATCATTTCTTTTTACCTAGTTATGATAATGATGTTCTGCGGTTTGGATTTTGAAGTAAGTAATCGCATATTAGATATACATACAAGAAATCTATAAGAGAATATCTACTGTAACTTCACAAACTCGTGACACAAATAAAATATCAAAAGATTGTACTTCATAGTTTTATTTTCATTTAATTTGAAGCTTGGCACATAAAATGACATCATCTCAAGGTTGCCTGTTAATAATGTTTGTATATTTGCAGGAAGTGTAAATTCGTTAATTAATAAATATTATGAAAATCTATTTAAATATACGAATATGATAACTGACCATGTCTCGATGGGAGGTAATTATGTTTTACAGATTCAATCGCCTGTGCGTAGTTATTAACAGAAATAATAATGCTAGGCTTAGGAGTTGCCAGTTTAGGCTGATCACTAGACGATATTGACCGCATATATAATACATTAGTGAACTAAATATAACATTCTAGGATATATTCTAAATCGCGTTCTAAACTCAAATTAGAGATGCGGCGAAAAATATTTTTTTAATACACGTTACCAAAGACTCCCTACATTTAAAGAAGTAGACTGATGATTCATTGATATTCAAAGTAAATAACACTTATTAAAAGTGATTTAATAATTACTACGTAATGGTTGACATGATTTTAATTTTTTTAGTTTCATTATCTATACTTACAGAAAATTAATATCTGTCTGAGTTACGTACGTTAAATCACGAATGTTACCAAGGAAGTAATTTTATTTATACTAAATGCTTAACGACATGCCATTCATTATATTAATTTTCTGCTGAAGGAGAAAATCTATACTAATAAATAATACTGTTACTTTTGAGTCATTATAAGCGGAACGGTCACGCTATTTGATGATGTGATTTATTCAAAGGCTGTTTTATTTTTTAATAACTGTAAAGTTGTTGTAGAGGACGGGGTCAATGTTATATGGCTAGTTAAAAACTACTTCTATACAATGGGTCATTACATCTGTATCGCTGAGACATCACTAATCCAAGAGACGAAAACTACAATGCTGAATTATAGAAATAATTGTCACATGCGGAGATCATGTCAATGACAATCAATTCTGGTGTCGACAGGTGAGTTAAACACCTAAAGATATATACCTAGGGTGACTACTGAGCTACCGGACTACACTGGAGCCTTTACAGATATGTGAAGATGTAAGTTGTTTCCTTGGCACTATTTTACCGTCTCTACTATAGTAAATGTTCTAATGAGCTCTTCCAATTAGTCCCACCCTCTCCTCTTGTACATAAGATAACACGTGCAGGGCTTAGATGTCACCCACCAGAATATTCCATCTAGATCCAAGCGGTTCGGTGAACCTTTATCTTGGAATAATAAATGCGTCAAAATTTCAACCTTTATCATGCCATCATCTCCAAGTGATTAAACCATTTAAGCATTCCGTTTTCTGCCTTGAGTACTTTATTATGAAGTTGATAGTATATTTTTCGAGCACAAAATCCTCACGGATACCACCCTCACCGGAACCGGTTAAATTGAACCGATTAAAACGCGCAGCATCTTCGGTAACCCAGGGCCATCTCTAAAGAGATGGCTCGCTTCGGGTGTACTGCAACGGTAATAGAAAGTAATATAAAGTATGCTCTAACCTTTCGTACAAGAAATGTGGTTCGTTAAATACACGCTCGTACACTGGTTCATAACAACAACTGTATTCGATATTTACAAATGCCAAAATCTGACCCATTATTGACCCCAGAATAAAATTATAGAGCAATCCCCTAAGGGCCAGGGTATGTTAATGTGTTACTTAATTCACCTATACTTACCCACTTTATTTAGACCAATTTTGGTATTATTCTCAAAACGGTATTTTAGATTAATAGAGTAATTTATTCACTATATTGCTACTAGATAAATGGTTCGACAATGGTTTGTATTCGGACTTAATAAAGCTTCAATAGAGATTACTAATGAATAATATCAAAACATGTTTTAATGTTAGGACAGATGCCCCAAAACTAATCACTGATTATTCGTTCACAGACATTCGTTTTAGAAAAGTGGTCTTGGTAGTGCGGCTGCCATCGGACGTCCACAACCAAATTGGCGATATCGAAGTTCTGTAGTTGGGCTAGTTGGACTTGTGAGAGCTCCAACTACACGTAACGACTGCCATAGATGTTAGTGTAGCAACCGGGACCGACGGCTTAACGTGCTCTTCGAGGCATGAGCAGACCAGTCCAAATAGCCATATTCATGCGTACAAATATTTCCATTGATCAGGGACCGAAACCGCGCCTGCTGAGTGGCAGTCGCATTCACTACGACCTCGCCACAGAGGCTGTCTATTATGAAGAATAGACAGAATATAATATTGCAGTACCAGGACTCCACCAAAGTACCTACACGTTTTGGATTACAATGATTATTTATTTTAAATTTGTCTTTTCTTGCGGTATCCATATTGGGGCAAGTTGTCTATGTTTATGGTTGAGTACGAAAAACTTTTTCTTATTCACAACTTTCATCAGTGTCAAACAACCTCAGTCAGTGTAATGCAGGTGAAATTTATATTTACTGAAGGCACTGGTTAGTACAACTGACAATAAAACAACAGAAGAACACTGTCTTATTGTGCATATTTGTTCCCAACATTCTCCTTCAACGCTAAGCAAGCGATAATTAATTTTCAGTTGGCACAAGATCTTAGTAGAGTCTGTGGCCTTAGCACGAAATACTATCGAATTCGTAATGTAAAGGTATCGACAGAACGGAGCATTTCGATTGGCGGGCTACACATGCACACAGATTCACAAGAGACAGACTACCAATCACAATGCTCCGTTCTCTCGAAACGTTTACATTACGAATTCTATAGGAGTTCATGCTAGTGCTACAGAGGTGCGTGACTGTAGATCAGATTAAACCGCAAGCACAAGATGATAACAACGAAGTCAATGTTTAGACCACATGTCTAACACTCAGCACGCATTACACTTCCATTCATTACACTTATTGTACCCAATCATATAAATAAAAAACGTACAGAATCTTTTGTCCCAAATGCAAAGAAAAATTTTCATAGTCTATGCTATATAATTATTTCAGACTAGCTGTTGCCCGCGGCTCCGCCCGCGTAGAAGTCGGATCGCGCGTGTCATCGCTTTAGGTCGAAAACGATCTACAGCATATTTTAATAGCATATATTACTGTAAAAATATATTATACCTACATAGATTTGTGTACAATTTTAGCAGTAATGAAATAAAAGTCAAAATCATTTACCTGTTTTGTATTGACCATTAAAACGACACTTAGAAAACGTAAAAAAAATATAAAATTTATGTTTAGCAAATTAGCATTACCAATTACAGTTTGAAACGTGGCCCTGTTCTGAGAAGACTCCGCTAAGAAATTTAGCGGGCTGTTTTTTGGTCTATTTACAAACATTTACTTATTCTAATTGAAATTTTTGTTTTGAGTAACATGGTTAGACAGTTCATGTTCAGCTCTTTCCTCTGTCGATTCTTGAGAACGCGCATAATATCTCATTCTTTTAGAGTTTCTTGAATTTTGGGATAAAGAAGTTCTTTTTTTAGGTGGCATGTTAATATATATAAGCCTGCCATATATTATAAAGAAGAAAATGAGTAAGTACTCGTATGGATTAAAAGAATAATTAATGATCTATGAATGAATGATGCGATGTCGAGCTAAAAAGTACGTTTCGTAAGCAGTCGAAAAAATTATGTTATTGTAGTATTTATCAGAAGACTGTTATTTAGGTAGGTATTTATTTGGATTGGAAGTAAATAAGTAAGTAAAGTATAAGTACTATAAGTATGGAATGGAAATACAATTATTTATAATTAGTGATTTACGATGAATGATCGCGCTGAAAAGCACGATTTGAAAGCAAGGCAAACGGATATTTCCGGATCTCTCTGTATTCCTATTCTACACACATAAAAAAAGTTTGCGATCAATGGCATAAGCTCCTAGAATTCTTCAAATTTAACTTTATCAAGAAAAAATTATGTTGTATGCCTGTGCCTTGTTTGAAATTAAAATATAAAAATAAAATTTTAGTATTTATTTAAAAAAATTAAGCCATTAATCATAATGCAATTGTGATAGAAATTCATAGAAAGAAATAGACTGTTTAATTAAACTTAAACTACAATTTATTATTAAAAGGTGTAAATTCAATATAAAGTAACTCCTCCCCTGGCTCGAACACATGCAGAGATCCTCCTGGGCATGCTGAGGATCATGTTATCCAGCATTTCCTGGGGTAACATATCCCATTTTTCAATAGCGGCTTCCCTGAGCTCTGGAACTGTCTGGGGATGTAGCTCACGGTTCCATACAGCTCGTTTAAGAGCATCCCACGCGTGCTCTATTGGGTTTAAGTCGGGCGAGCCGGCAGGCCAGTCTAATCGTGTTGTATCGTATTCTTGAAGAGCAGCATTGACTCGTTGAGCTCGATGTGCGGGCGCATTATCATCGACCAGTACAAATTGGTGCCCATGGTTTACTCGGAATGGTTTGACGATATCATCAATAGCAACTGCTTTGTACATGTCTGCTGTCATGAAGCCCCAATACGGGATCAAAGGCGTTCTAGCTCTAATCATAATGCCACCCCAAAAAGACACCGATTTTCCGCCTTGCTGAACTGTTCCAGTGGCAGTTCTTTGTCTTTCACGGTCGCCTGGTCTTTTCCAGACACGGACACGTTGGTTATTTGGATGAGTGGAGATTCGGGATTCGTCAACGAAGAGTCAGTTTTGCCAAATGTTTTCTTCCTCACCTTCTTCATTTTGCCGAAGTCTAGCCCACTGCAATCTTCGTTGTTGACGTTGCCGGGAATTGAGCGGAGCTCGCCATGACCTCCGTGCTCGTAATCCAGCCTGGTGCAAGCAATTGCGAGCGGTCTGCGTGATAACTTCAAGCCCAGAGGCGGCCCTGACTTCTGCTTTTATTTTAATGGCGTTGATTGTGGGATCACGGGCTGCCAGCAATCTAATGTAGCGCTTTTGGGCAGCTGTCAAAACTGCGGGGTCGGTCAGCTAAATTCTCCATTCCTCTCCTCTCCTCTCTTCCTCTGCAACGGAGCCACGACACAGGATTGGGATATAGCAAGTCTGCGTGCTATTAATCTCGTGGTGTATCCTTCTTCCCTCAAAGTTACTATTTTAGCTCGTAAAACCTCGGATAATCCTCTTGGCTTTTTTGAATCACAACTTTACGCGAAAAATATCTTGAATCGGTTATAATTCACTAAATCAGATTTCTGAATGAGCGTAAGCTAGGACTGAAAGCCTTTTTGTAAGAAAAAACAATCGAACGGTGTCATTGTTTTGTGTTCTAATTCTTTATTTTGAAATAAATAATCTAAAAAGAAGAATAAATCATAATATAATCTACAGTAACAAAAAAGATTTCAGTTTTTCAAAGTGATCGCAAACTTTTTTTGATGTGTGTATTCTGTAGTGTTAATTGCGGTAACTGCTAAGCAAGAGAAGCAAAGCATTTAATAAAAAAAATTAAATTATTATATTAAGATATGAAAGAAAAGAAACTATTAAAAACAACATCAACAACCAATGCTCAGAATAATCTGCAGTTCAGTAAGGGTGCAACTAATATCATCATCATTCCCTGAACCGTTTTCCCAACTCAGTTGGGGTCGGCTTTCCAGTCTAACTGTGATGCGGCTGAACTTCGATATTTTCCGTGAAGTGACTGACATCTGACCTCCACAACCAATGGTCTAATGACCAATGGCGATATCGAACTTCCAAGTTGGACTTTTTTGAGGGCTCCAAGCTCCAACTACCCGTAACGACTGCCATAGATGTTTGTATGGCAACCGGGACCGACGCGACGGCTTAACGTGCGTTTAGTCGCATAAAGCCCAATTCGAAAAATTGCTCTTCGAGGCACGAACAGGCCAGTTCAAACAGCCATATTCATGCATACCTTTTTAAAGCTTTCATGATAAAATGTATAGACTGATTTTTACTTTTAATTTGTACTGTATTTTGACTTATCTCCCAATTTTTAAAACTCTATAATTCCCATATATCTCTCTTATTTATAAAAAGACAATATTTTGAACAAAATTCGGTAGTCGACGGAGGTAGGACACGACGGTATCTCCCGTCCGAAATGAGCTGTCCAACTGGGGAAGTACCTCCGCCCTACAGAAGACCGCAGTCATAATAACCATCGTGTTGTGTTCCCGCCGGTAAGTAGGGTAGCCAGAGCTCACTATACCCCTCCTTCCCCTCCCCTTCCTAGCCTCCCCACCCCTTCCCAACTCTCCCCCTTTCCCTTCAGGGTGGGCAGCGCGTGTGTGACACCCTTAGTGTTGCACACGTTCATAGGCCACGGTGGCCGCTTTCCATCAGGTGGGCCGTGTGCTTGTCTGCCACCTACGTAGTATAAAAAAAAAAAAAAAAAAAAAAAAAAAAACCACTTTTTGCACTGAGCGGGGACCGAGCCCGCGTCCCGTGCGTGCGTAGCAGTCACGTGCACTACCGCCACGCCAGCGCCACGGACCCCGGGGGGTGAATCTAATATATTCGCAGTAATCATAAGATCGCATACGGCACTTATTACAACTGCAGGTAGTGACTATCTTACGGAGAATCTTAACACCGAGTGTTGTAAAATGACGTCACTTGAGGAGCGCCATCTATTGATAAATGCTGGAATTTCATTATAATAATGGTATAACGCTATTACGCGCGACGCACCCCGCAGTTCATGGCTGTCAGATGAGACATGGGAAGTGATAAAGAAAAAGAAAGAGCTACTGAAAACCCTTTCAAAGGACGACAGTCGTGAACAATATAAGGATCTCGCCAAAGAAGTACAGCGTCTATCGAGGAAAGATAAAAATCAGTACTTTAACACCATCTGTGCTGAAATTGAAGGTCATGCTCAAAAGATGCACTCTCGAGATCTTTTTATGAAGATAAAGACCATAACGCGGGATTTCAAGGCAAAAACTTGGGCTATAGAAGATACGAATGGAGGTTTGCTCACTGAAATTGATGGGGTGGTGGATAGGTGGAGAGATTACTGCGAAGACTTGTACGCTGACAAGGCAAATACATCAACAAACCTAAGCCGCAGCATGTTCGAAACTCCTCAAGAGCCTGACATCTTAAAATCGGAAATCGAATTCGCTTTGAAGAGACTTAAACGTGATAAGTCAGCCGGAAGTGACTATATTTTTGCCGAAAACTTAAAGCTCATAGGAGAAGACGGTATATGCATTCTACAAAAGCTATGCAATCAGATATGGAGAAAAGGCGAGTGGATTAGTGACTGGCAGGAATCCATTCTAATACCAATACACAAGAAAGGGTCAACTAAATCTTGCGGCAACTACAGGACGGTGGCGCTCATATCCCACGCCAGCAAGGTCCTACTGTACGTTATCAGCGAACGCCTTAAAGCTTTCTTGCAGTGGCAGATTCCAGTAGAACAAGCGGGTTTTGTTCAAGGGCGAGGAACAAGAGAGCAGATTGTGAATGTCAGACAGATTACTGAAAAATGTCGTGAATTCAACATTCCAATGCTGATGTGTTTCGTTGACTACTCAAAAGCGTTTGATTGTGTCAGGTGGGAATGTCTGTGGAGAGTTCTATTGGAAATGGGAGTACCAGAGCACCTCGTCATTCTTATCGCAAACCTCTATCAGGATGGAAGCACAGTTGTGAGGGTGAACAACGTTCTGTCGAAACCTTTTAAACCGCAAAAAGGCGTTAGACAGGGATGTATCCTGTCACCGATTCTCTTTAACATCTACGGGGAATACATCATGAGAAGAGCCCTGGATGGTTGGGAGGGTGGAATTTCCATTGGTGGCAGGAAAATCAGCAACCTGAGATACGCAGATGACACCACGCTATTCGCATCGACTGAGCAAGAACTATCTCAGCTCCTTTCTAGAGTCGAGAAAGAGAGTGAAGCAGTTGGCCTCTCCATTAATAAATCCAAGACCAAGGTGCTGGTGGTGGATAGATCTGGTTCGATGATTCGCTCCAATGAACTCGTAGACCTGGAATTCGTCGAGCAGTTCGTGTACCTTGGTTCTCTACTCACCAACGAGGGAGGCAGTGAAAGGGAAATCTCCAGAAGAATCCAGATGTCCAAGGCAGCGATGACTAAACTCACTCGGATATGGAAAGATCGCAATATATCCCGCAGAACCAAAGTGAGGCTGGTGCGTGCGCTGGTATTCTCAATCTTCTCTTACGGCGCCGAATCCTGGACAATAAGAACGAAGGAAAGAGGAAAAATCGACGCTTTTGAAATGTGGTGTTGGAGGCGGCTGCTGCGAATTCCATGGACGGCACGCCGGACCAACTTGTCTATTCTTAAGGAGCTCCAAATAACCACTAGACTGTCCGCTTTTTGCTTCCAGCGAATTCTCAATTACTTTGGACATGTTGCCCGTAGAAATCCTGACAGCCTTGAGAAGCTTATGGTAGTTGGCCAAGTAGACGGGAAAAGACCACGCGGGCGATCACCTACCCGATGGTCAGACCGAGTAAAGACGATCACTGGCCTATCAATAGCTGAAGCTCTTAAGACCGCCGAGGACAGAGAAACGTGGAAGAGTATAGTGCACCGAGTGATCAATACCTCAGACTAGACACGACCTTCATCAGTGAAGATGACGACTAAGAAGAAGAATAACGCTATTTGAGTTGGAACGCAATTTTTCACTGTAATATTTGCACGCCCTGGTCGCAAAAACTACTGAACGGATTTTGATGCGGTTTTTTTTATAACAAAGGTCTTCCTTAGACTCAAAATTTGCAGTATATTTGGTTGTAATTGGTTAAGTAGAACCGGAGATATGACCAAAAACAACCTATAAACGAAGCGCAGGCAAAGCCGCGGGTATCAGCTTGTATAAAAAGTAGCCTATATGTTGCTCAGAACTATGAACTATAATCGTACCAAGTTTGATCAAAATCCCTCCAGTAGTTTTTGATCCATGCGTGTACATACGGACAGACAGACAGACAGACAGAAAGACAAAAAAAATTCTGATTGCATTTTTTGCATTAGTATCGATCACCAATCATCCCCCAATAATTATTTTGTAAATATATTCAATGTACAGAATTGACCTCTCTACAGTTTTATTATAAGTATAGAAGATAGAATATAGATTTCATTTCCTGTAGTACCTACACTAAAATAAAATTAATTATCTACAATATAAAGTTATTTTTTATAGTAACATTACCGAGAACCTGGTTGCTATTATGACTTAACGTTTTATATGAACCTGACAACTAATAATTACATTACATATGTTGTGACGTTATAATTCAATAATGCACGTTGTAATCAATTGTTAACACTCTATATCGATCTAATATATCATACTGTCTAAGTTCGTGCAGGAGTTTCGGCGATTAACCAGTTTCGGTCGACTGCAACATAATTACTTGCCTAATAATATGGTCAACTTGTATCAACTTGATCAACTAAATTATTTGTATTAACCCTGTAAAGAGCTGATCGCGGGTTCGATCCCGTTGTCTAACTTTAAATACAATTTCAATTTTCCAATTTAACTATGTATGTATATAGTAATAAGTTTGTTTTATAATTATTGGTTGTCACGCAAGGCAAGTGTGGTTCTAAATTGAACATAGATCATTCAGACGCACGTACCGTGAAATAGACTTGTTACAAGTAATGATATATTGTTTAGTGTTTCATTCATTGCGGCTTCTCAATGGAACTGTCTATCTATATTGAAGTGTAACAAGTAATGTGCGTGACCGTCATCATACCGCACAAATGCAGTCAGTCAAGTGTCAGTTTCAGCCGTTCATTCGTCTATAATTACACATTTTCATTTTTATTTCATACACATTACTTGTTAAACTCCGTATAAATGGTACCATTGAATGTCGCAATGAATGAAAAAAGAACCGCGGTTGCCTAGTGGTATGGGTGGTGGACTGCTGAGACGAGGTCTCGGGTTCGATCCCAGGTTTACTATGGCACACACCAATGACTGCGATGCTTTTCGAAGTTATGTGTGTATTTATCGCAAGTTTATAAGTGCTCGCCACCTATTACATTGGGACCTACATATACACTGGCGAAATGTGGGTGCTAACAGCCTGCGGGGATATAGGCGTGATAGTATAAAAAAAAAATTAAACAATATACAATATTATCATATCCAAGTCTTCTTCACGATACCAGGGTAGACAAAGAACATTGTGAAGCTACGCACTGCGTTTACTACAACGGTCTTCGATCGGCTTCGGAATCATACTTGAAACATAAGAATTGCAATTGTCCCCCCCCCCCCCCCCGTGACAACTGAGACATAAACTTCTCATTTGTCCCCTCTAGCCAACTTTCAAAGGGAACAGTCGGCACAAATTGTCACCGGGGTGACAACTGGGAAGACGATTCCCAGCTGTCACCCCGGAGGACAGAGCTAGAGGGAACTACTGGGAATAATCGGTTTCAAGGGTACTCCTTGCTACGTATCATCAACGTACACTTCTTTTATCTAAACAGATTTAATAGGATCCAAGCAATATAGACAAAACATAAGCAATAAGCACTACGTAACTAACTAAATTACGTAGTACCTAAACCATGAGCGAAGATAGTCGACTAAGGCGACCCTGAAAAAGTTAAAGTGAAGTTGAAGTTTAACCAATTTTGACATTGACATGCAGTTATGTTGAACCTAGAGTGACTTGTAACAATTAATAACATACATAAAATAAGTGCAGAGCACTGTATAATAGTGACAACGGCCTCTGCGTCACTGGGCCTTTGTTACACTTCATTGCTTTTCATCACGCAACTACTCTAAATATTTCGTGGCATACATATTGCACCCAAGTCGTTCAAAACTTAACTAATAGTTTTATCCTTCATGTTCTTTCAAAACCATCAAGAAAAAATGTTGCAAATAAATTTTTGCAATTTCTTTGCGTTAATTTTTTGAAAATTATATTCTAGGTGGCATGCCTGCGAGCAGTTAAAATTAGTAGCAATAGTATTAAAGTATGGTTTTATTTAGACTATTTATACTGTTGATTGATGGCACTTGGTGGAACTTGTTGTTACACATATTGAGAACTCACTTGTACTTTTCCACAGTATTTTTATTGTTTAATAGACCTGACCGGTTTCGCCTTACGGCATCCTCAGAGGTTTACGATGACATACATGACATGGTATGTCATCGTAAACCTCTGAGGATGCCGTAAGGCGAAACCGGTATGTCATCGTAAACCTCTGAGGATGCCGTAAGGCGAAACCGGTCAGGTCTATTAAACAATAAAAATACTGTGGAAAAGTACAAGTGAGTTCTCAATATGTGTATGGTTTTATTTTCTTGAAATAACTTTTTTATCAGTTTATATCATAATTTTCTTAAATAAAACAAGATGTTTGCTAACAATATTAAGACAATGTACCTACTAAATTTGAATAAATTAAGATTACATACTAAGATGATTCTATTTAACTTTTCATAGCTGTAAAATATGGTAACCTCTTCCTGTCCAGTTAAAGGAATTAGGTACTAGTTATCTACAAATTACTTACGCCTTCCAACAAATTTATATTAAGATAATCAAGTTTTTTTAAATGTCAATCAGTCAGCACCGTTTAGGTAGGCGTGTACCTAACCGGAGACTAAAACATGACAACCTCAGCTGACCTTTGTGCTAGACCATTGTTCCATATTATGCGATTAGATACCTATATTATTTAGATATTGAGGTAACAACCATACCAAATTAAACGCACAACACGCAGTTATTAGTGGGTCGACGAATGTTTCAAATTCAAGGAGAAGATCTTATGCATTCTGTTATACTGTCTGCTTACTGCTTCTTACGAGTATTAAGCCGCGGTAGCAATGGCATGGGTAATGGTCTGCTGAGACGAGGTCTCGATTTCGATCCTAGGTTTTACCATGGCACACACCAATGACTTTTCGAAATTATTATGTGTTTTTATCGCAGGTTAATAAGTGCTCGGTTAATGGCAATAGGCTCGCCACATTGGGACCTAAACATAAACTGATGAAATGTGGGTGCTAACACCTCTGCCTACTCCTTCGGGGATATAGGCATGAGTTTACGTTTATTGCTCCTGTTGGCCTATATTTAGTCGTGCGCGAAATCCCCACGGATGCCAGAGCTGGTGGAGGTGGTTATGTCAGACCCGAACCTTTGGGTCTACGACTGTCGGAGGTACACCCCATACACATACTGCTTTGCAATTAGCATACGATTTTCCGAACGATAAAAAAACGAAAAGAAGGCTATGCTAGCTTCTATCTCACTTCCGGCAACTAGAGACTCAAAGATGGTGTACGTAAATCGCCAGTTCGGGTCTGATTTCGCACGATTCAAAAAGTATCTTATTTGTCCTTGTTAGCATTTCAACACCTGGAAGGAATTTGTTGCAAATGAATTTTTTATGTACATTTTTGTAGTAATTTTTATATCATTATATAGCTGGCGGTTGAAATACCTAAATCAAATTTTATTTTCATGAAATAATTTTGTTATCGGCTTATTATCATGGCTTTCTGGTATAGACATGATGTTTGCTTCAAATATAAAGATAATAATTATAAAATTATGAATAATTATAATTTTGTACCATTACCTGGTTGAATAATATTACTTTTCAACAATGAAAGGCAAGCAGTTTAATATGGTCTGTTTTAATATTATTATTTCATATCAGTTTCCTGCTACTATCTAGTCTAATTTTACGTATATATATAAATATATATATATTATTCGAGTGGTGATGATGAAATAATATCACTACCCCATCTTATCCGAAGGGCGTCGTAAAAGGCGATGAACAGTAAAATACGTAGACGATATCACTGCGGAAAAAGGGAAACTCGAAATAAAGCCCTGTACTACCCTATATGTAAACAGCTTGACCCCTTCGACTCGGTACAACGATGAGCGCTAAGGATCGTCGACAATCCCATACTCTCAGGCGATATGGAACCTCTGAACATTAGGAGGGACTTCGCATCACTGTGTGTGTTCTACCGCCTGTATAATGGATTCTGTTCAGAAGAATTGTTTGACATGATGCCCACACCTACTTTCTATCATCGCACCGCTCGCCATAGAGAGGGAGTTCATTCTCACACACTACGACCGGAAACGCACTGTGTGGTATGAAAGGAATTTCATCCCGCGCACGCTCAAGCTGTGGAATGAACTCTCTGCCCTGGTTTTCCCAAGCGACTACAATATGGGGTTCTTCAAGAAGGGCATTAGAAGGTTTCTACAGGGTAGACACTGTGTGACGCCCCTGATGTTGCAAACATCCATAGGCCACGGTGACCGCTTCTCATCAGGAGAGCCGTGCGCTTGTCTGCCACCTAAGTGGCATAAAAAAAAACAGCGAAGAATCCCAACATTGGGAGAGTGAATTTCCATTCTAGCAGTGGACAATCGGTTGAGTGACTCACTACTAAGTCTTTAAAACAACTCTTAATAAATGTATTTCTTCCATACACGTGACGGAACTAAGAAATCATTTTATTAATATAAAAATAAGCTACGATACCTGCGGTTAGTTATCAACCGTGAGATCAAATAGGGACCTAACCTTGAAAATGTAATAGTGACCCGCTATAACTGCTTTACTGATACCGGTTATCGGGTCGATAGTCAATAAATGTCTATGCAACATGGTTAACTTAGATCTGGTGCTTAGATGACAGTGTGAGAAACTGGAGCACCTATACAAAGCAATTGCGTCAGAAAACTAAATAAGTCCTTTTAATATTGAGGTTGTATCATAAACGAAGAAAATTACTATTGCAGCTTTAAAAGTTAGGAATGTAACTCAGTATTTGGAGTTTATGTAACGCTTTTCTACTCTTAGTGTTTCTACTACGTTAATAATTAAAAAAAACTATGTAAATTACACAGCTATGTAAACCATAGAGGCTATACTATTTATTGTCAGTAAAACCCGGGTATTAACGTGATCATATTATGGTAAATACCTACAATAATTTATCTTTTGATTTGCTTGACGTTTCGGCCAGGTTGCACTAGCCGTGGTCACAAGCTGACTGGCACTGGATTATGCGAGCTCTGCGGGGAGGGTGAAGTTACTTGTTCAACTACCCCCACATCACCATTGTTACGACACACTACACTGATCGTGTTCTTGTTTGCTACCAGTACAGTACTAATCATATATCATGCAACACGAAAGTTAGTAAATCACTATCACTATCATCACTACATAGTAAGTATAAAATAAAGTCGCGTTTTCTGTCCCTATATTTCTTGTCCCTTTGTATGCTTAAATCTTTCGAACTACGCAACGGATTTTGATGCGGTTTGTTTCAATAGATAGAATGGTTAAAGAGAAAGGTTTATATGTATATAACATCATGCTACGACTAACAAGTGCAGGAAGGAAGGAGCAGGAATGAAAAATGTTACAAAAACGGGGTGACGCAGACGAAGTCGCGCGGATCAGCTAGTTTATTATAAATCAAAGGGTAAATTAGTGTAATTACCATATGATCGCGTTTATTCCTGGGTTTCGTTAACCATTATGTTTTATATATTTATATATTAAGTGTATTATTTTTTCAACCCTTCTATTCGAGAAGTGTCGCTTTGTCCCTCTATAAGTCAGAGCAAAATAGCTCTTTTTAGCACGCGAAAATGAGATGAATGAATTTGAAACATAAATATCATTCATAGAAATGGAACGTCAATTGTATGAGCTACTGGATGTGTACATGTGGGCTGAACGATACGAAAACCTGAGAAGTAGATTATATGACTCGAAAGTCACTTAATTTCCCTCAGGCTGTATGTACTTTATATTCCTCACTGCGTCCAGGATTCTACGTTAGAATTCTATTCCAGAATCCTTCACTTCACTCGTGGTTCAAAGTTAATGTCCCCGCCCTAGGAATACTATTTTGATCCCTTGTCAGTCTACTACTTTGAAATAAGAGTGAAATGTTTAAATAGTATTTCATTAACCCTAGAAATTACTTTTTAAAATCGTGCGCTTCTGAGGCGTAAGGTTAACTTCTCAGTACATACTATACAATGGTTACCTTTCAATAGTTAAGATTATAATTTCATTCAACAACTTCCTTGAAAATACATAACTCACACTATTAAACAAAATAATTATATCAACCACGAATGAGTTCATAATTATCCAATTTATCAATACGACATTAAATACTATTTAAGTATATACTCGCTTATGCATACGAAGTATCTGTAACAACGTTATACTATCATATTTCCAACTAATATTATAAATGTGAAAGTTTGTGAAAATGTTTGTTTGTGTGGATGTTTGTTTGTGTGGATGTTTGAATTTCTGCATGTTTGTATGTTTATTACTCAATCGCGCTTTAACGGCTGAACGTATCTATCTGAAAAATAATACAGGATTAGATTAGACTATAGAAAATGTACCCATAGGTTGCGTAAACAGGATCAACATTTCACGCGAGCAAAGCCGCAGTCGTCAGTTAGCTATAAATAATTTACCCATAACCTTCAAACAACAATTGAAATGTTTCCGTTGAAAGACCTACGGGCATTATTAATTAATATTTAATTGCTTGCAGGTAACACGCCTACCTAAGACAACAGCAAATCCGGCTGAGTTAAATAAATATTCATACATTAACTACTAAATGCATACAGAACAGACACGTCAGCTTATCAATCCTTTATCCGAAGGTAGGCAAAATCGTATTACACGACTATAGGATTGAAGAGTGGATAAATTATGAGTTATTAAAAATTGATAGCTAATGAGATTCATTATGGAAAAGCGTTTATTTTTCGACCAACTTAATGCATTTCGGTGTAAATTATGTCATTTGGTGCTGCAAGGACTCTGCCCAAGACAGAGCCACCTGTGGGCGTAGTATGCGCCTGCTGTTTACGAGGTTATGGGTTCGATCCCCACATAGGACAAAAATTTGTGTGATCCACAAATAGTTGTTCTGAGTCTGGGTGTACTTTGTGTCCGTTAGTTGTATGTTTGTAAAGTCTGCCGCGATGCAGGGCTTGTTCTCTAGTGCGGGAGTTGTCTTTTTAAAAGAACGAAAGAAGAAAGAAGAAGATTGCGACTGCGCGTGTGGTTCTGTGTGGGGAAGGAGAGAGTGACACCTTGCATATTACAAGCATGACATGTGATACCATGAAGTAACATGTTTAAAATGCACTAGTAATGGCTCTCTAACTGGTCCGACATAATCAACATCATAATACAAAAAGAAATGAAATCGTGCGGCCCCGTCAAAATACTGCTTGACCGCACTTTTTATAAGCTTGTCAAACCATATTTAGTTTTTTTAAATTATCTGTTACGTATAAACAACATGAAGCTAATGGTTTTAAACTTGCACACCAAACAAAGAGGCTTGTATTACATCAAGTATACCTCGTAGCACATATCTTGGACCTGTGTCGTGGAAGAAATGTGACCCTGGCGGCAGGATTTGAACTCGTTCACCGAAGTAGAAGAAGATGCTATCCTCAAAAGAGTCCCAAAACCATGTACTGATCGTATAGACTATGAACACATTTTAGGTCCAAGATATATATCCCCTAGGTATAGGTGTATGTATATCGTCATTCTATTATGACTAATGGAAAAAGAAGGTATGCTTTCAATCACTTAATTTACGGAATCACACTACAGATAATGGCAGTTTAATAACGGTAATTTCTTAACAATTTTCTTCTAGTTGTGAATAAAGCCACAAGGACATCGCATTTCGCACCTGCTGTATGATAGCTGGTTGCTTAAACCTACTTCCTCTAACATAATATATGCATTACCTGCACCCTTCCTTCCGTAACTACGAAATCGTTGAATTTCGATGATTTCAGTGAAGCTAATGCCATCTGAGTTCTACAACTTAGTGGTACATTGGAATTGTATTGAACAGGTACCAATAACCGAGACCGATGGTTTGCGCTAACCGAGGCACGAAGGGATTTCAATATATTTAGAATAGTCACCCATTTTTAGACTAAGAAAGACGCAGACAAGATATGACGCCCGTTCTGACTGAGTAGTGAGACTGGGGAAGTACCTCTACCCTACAGATTACTGCGGTTAATAATAACCTTGTGTTGTTTCCGGCGGTGAGTATGTGGCCAGAGTTCACTGGAGAGGTTTTGTGTAGTCAGTGGTAAGACCTAGGGCTTCAGTTGATAGTGCTATGTGATGTTATGAAACTGCACTGACAGCACAGAAACTCTCTAAACTTTCAACCCTTCCCCTCCCCCTGTAGGGTTGGCAGTATGAGTTTAATACCTTTGCTGTTGAAAACGATCTTAGGCCAAGGTTACCCCTTCCCATCTGGTGGGATGTGTGCTTGTCTGCCACGGAAGTGGTATAAAAAAAGACTGATTGCGCCAGAGTTGATTAGAAAAATTGTTTAAATATGTAACATACTTCCGTCTAAGTCTGAGACATAAATATTTATTATTTATTGACTGTAAAACAACATGGGAATCGCGAGCTTAACTTGTCACTCGTGTGGCACGGTACAAGGCCTGTAACTACAGGAAAATATGAGTTAGTAACTATTATCTCGTTAGAAGGTTAAGCAAACGAGTACCGTATGTACTGAACAGTTTTCCTGTAAACATCAGACGGGAAACAAATAAGAGTAAATTTAGAAAGCTTTTAAGGAAATTTCTCTTACATAATGTGTGAACAATAAATTCAAGTAGAAACGTATTATGTTAATGAATAAACAATATTTTCATACGGAGACACAATCGAGTTTACAGACATACTGTTTAAAATAGTTTTGTGAATCATAGGTAGGTTCTTTTTTTTTCGTGCGCGCAATCCCCATGGTTGTCAATCCCACCGGAGCCGGAGGTTATGTCGGACTCGAACCGACTAAAACGCACGCCGTCTTTGGGTCTTTAGTTGCTGGAGGTGAGATAGTCGCGAACATATACCTCGCACCCCATCAGACCCGAGGCCCTCTCTTTCGAGATGACTCCCTTCGGGTATAGGGACCACCATGTCCTCGTCTAGCCCCCGAGTATGTGGCGGCTCCACCCGTCACCCCTAACCATAGATAGACTGGAGATATAATTGTTATTTATAATAATTAAATTTGTAATAAAAAAATTTATGGTTTAATATAGAACTACCTTAACCCACAAGCCCCTCTGTACATATAGCAATGTGTATTTCTTACAAAGAAATCTCACTCATTCATTCAGGTTTAATGTAAAGTAAAAGCAAAAGGGTATTAGGTACTTTAAATTATGTAAAGTAAAATATTAGAGTAAAAATAGTTATAATCATTCAAACTTTAGTAAGAAGTGAGTGATATGAATGAGTGCAGCATAAGAATTAAAAAATTAAGTAATCTGTACTATACATAAAAAAACAACCTTGAACGACTTTAAGGCAACCGTGTAATAATATTGTAGAATTTAGTAAACAATTTATTACGGTTTGAATACATTATTACAATTATTTGCAACGGACTGCTCTACTTTTCATTAAAATAGCGGCCTAAATAACAGTAACAAAATAAATAAATATTTATATGTTATGGCCGAATTACTATACCTACTTAGTAAAAGTTGCAAAAAAAATATGGCAATATCAACTTGTATTGAAAAAAATATTGATTGGGAAGAATTACGAAATAGTTCGTTCCGAAGCCCTTGCACTTAATGTCACCTCGTTTTGGTATGTCATAATCGAATTCCTGTTATTGAATATTTGAGTTTATACTCGTATCTCGAGCTATCTCGTTGAAAGTGGTCCGGTGTTGTAAATAACTGGGCATTACATTCACTTACTTTTGTTTATAATTATCATTGTACCGTAATCGCAAGTACGTGAGTGTTACGTGCGGATTGGTAACGCAATTGTAAAAGATCTCATTTTCCGAACTGGATTTTTTTTCAACCTTACCTATATTTATTTTATTAATTAATTTAAATTAGTATGCCATAGCAATTTCTACTAATTTATTTGTAAGGCTCCTTTAATTTAAATATACGTTTTCTACAAAAAAGAAGATCATGGACCAAGGTGTACGGGGCCCCCTTAAAATCTTTGCAGATCAAATAACTGTACTATGACCAAGTCAACCTCACCTTCTGCTGTTATCGTACAGTAGCCAAGGCTTTTCTCTTGGGGTCAAAATCAAAGGGTCATATAGCAGCCCCTTTCGTTATCTAAAACTAAACGCGCTAGAAATTTGTGCGGATTTCATGATAACCGGCAGTCAAGTGCGTGTCAAAAAATCTAGAGAATAATCATTACCCTAACCATCAACTACAAGTTCTACAACTCAATAATTTTTAATAGTTTTGACCTAAATATTAGGTACTACTTAGTACTTACTTAGCTTTCGTTAGATACCGTGAACATAAAAACTGTATACAGTTTTCAGGGTCGGCATAAAACTAAAACGGTTCTTAAGGATATCCTTATATCCATAACAAATGTATGCTAATTTTATGCTAAGCCACTAAAATATGACTTGATTCGTTCGTTGAAGTAAAGGCTTATTCAGTTAAACTTTTTTTTTTTTTTTAAACTCTAAATTTAATTTGAATAAAATAATTATTATCAACACAAAGTAGCGGTGCCACCAAGCCAGACAGCCAATACAATTTTACTATCATAAAAATGTCATGCCTTGACGCCATAACTATCTGGACAAGGAAAGTATATTCAACCGATTGGTGACTGGAATGATTTTTTGGTAAGAGGTAAAAAAGTTAGATTTTACTTATACGTGCACACGCTACGCTGGCCCTGCTAACATCCTTGAGCCTCACCTGATGCGTAAGTTCCCCTTATTAGAGATAAAACGACAATCGCGTTAGGAAAAGCTAATAAATAAAAAAACTAACGTTTAATCAAAGTCACTGGGGAGTTTTTGTGCTGTCTGTGGGTAGATCAATTTTTCACCTACGCTGGCGGCACGCTTAATCTTCACCCCATAATAATATAAGGTTTCTATTGGGTAGACAGCACGAGTGTGACGTATCTGGCGTTTCGAACATCCATAGGTTATGTGCTGGACTGCACCCAAATGGTATAATAAAGAGAAGTTTCTATTACTAACTGATTGATTTAAAAAGTACCTACCAGGCATTTTCAATTACAGAATAAGTAGGTACGGTTTATATTTTCGTGTAACTCGGTAAAAGTAATTATGAATGCTTATAATAAATTTATTAGTAGCATTTATAATTAATTGTTTGGTATCATTTTGTAGTCCGTCAATGATAAATTGATAACAGAAAATTATGAGGTCGCTGAAATACGGACTAGTGTGTGTAATTACGTTCAATTTCCTACTCACGAATTTTTTATATATATTTTTATACCAATGTGGCCAACACGGCTCAATTGAAGGAAAGTGGTTACCACGCCTAGATACTTCAGATGATCCTGATGCACTTCTTGAAGTGTTTAGGGGAGGGTGGTGGAGGGGTTGAAGAATCGAAGAACTTCTGTGCCGCCAGGGCAGGAAACAAGTTGGTCTTCCCACTGACAGCACAAAAAAATGCCGGCCATGGGCATCTCCCAACGTGTGCTGTTTCTCACGACCGTAGCTGGACGTTTTTTTCCTGACTTGTTTCTATTGGGAGGCTGTGGACCTACTATGACCACGTTGAATAGACAACAATAAACCTTAAATAACGGTTATTGATAAACCTTAAAAATAACAAAATATAATTCAAGTGACTATTGGTACCTACTCAGAGTATGATGATTATTGGTACCTACACAACTAATTATAACACATAAAACCAGATTCGCTTCTCTTGTTATACCGAAATATTCCTCTTTGAGACGTAGGAATACATTATACATGTTGTGTTTAATCATACTTTTCTTTTTTTATTTATGGCAGGTCAATTCGACTTCACCTCCCCTGATGTTAAGCTGAAGGCAAAGTCTCATGAAAGAGGGTCACCTTCGTCCATCTTTCGTCACGTCATTGACCACACTTTCGTCATCTATTCTCCATAACCTCCTGGCAATACCGAATTTCTGTAGTTTCACAAGTTGTCAGACTTTTTAGGGCAAACAACTAAGCCGTGATCTTCAAGGCACAGAAGTGTCATAGTCTCCAAAATAGTCCTAAAGCTCAAAAGAGAGCGTCTGTTTAATGAAAAGAAACGATAAAATTATGCATTATTAATAAAATACAAGCTGAGTTTAGTTTGTAAAACACAACGAAAAGGATATTATGATATTGAATTATAATAAAGTTTATATAATATAATAAATATAATAGTATAATAATATAATAGTATAATAAAGTATATATAAGTATTTATAATAAAGTATATAGTAAAATAAAAATAATAGTATAATAAAGTAAACCGCGGTAGCCTAGTGGTATGGGTGATGGACTGCTAAGACGAGGTCTCGGGTTCGATCCCAGGTTTACCATGGCGCGCACCAATGACTGCGATGCTTTTCGAAGTTATGTGTGTATTTATCGCAGGTTTATAAGTGCCCGGTTAATGGCAATAGGCTCGCCACCTATTACATTGGGACCTAAATATAAAACTGCCGAAATGTGGGTGCTAGCACCTCTGCCTACACCTTCGGGGATATAGGCGTGATATTATAAAAAAAAACGTTTTCAACCGTATTAAATTATAATCATAGTCAAAGCATATTTATATTTAAAGAAATAACACAGTTAAAATTTCAGTGTTTCTGTTACGAGTATAATAAGTAGTAAATACATTAAAACATACTATGGACTTCATTCATGAATTCTCTCTTCTTTCTTATCACCTTATTTCTTTTTTAGTTAATCCGCACTTGAACTTTTGAGTCATAAATAAAACCGAGTTTATCAATAATTTGTATGAAAATATTCACCATAAAAGCCTTTTTATTCTGTGCATTATTTAGAAGAACTGTGTGGGAAATCATACGGTATTACGTATTGGTAATGATTTAATAACAATAAATTGCAGCGTAATTTAACGTAACATACCTTTAATGCTTTTGCTACCTACCGATACTTATTCAGTTATTCAGTTCTCGATAAACTTCACACGTTTCACGTTCACACCTACGGTAAAAGAAAAATAATAAAAATGGAGATGAAAACAGATGCTCCACCTAAAAAGAAATATGGGAATTTTGATAGCACGTTCAGATTGTGCTCCTTTTTCATGGCTTTTGCGTTCCTCTATCCGAACAGAACCAATGTTATGAAGAGAGCCGTTGTTATCACCTTGATCATTGGATTTAACGGTGGACAACTGATTTGGTTTCTCCATTATACCTTCAAATGTCTTTACCTCTTAGATATTTACAATTTCTCCAGAAACATGACACTAGCTGTGATCCTTGTCTTGTTTTTCATCAAAACGTACTACGGTATTTATGCAACTTACAAATTTGCACCACTCATAGAAAAAATATCTGCAGATCTCATTAAAGCTAATGATTTGGAAATAGAATATCAGAAACTGTACGATGCTCATATCAGGGAAGGTAAAATTGGTGAAATTGCATGGCTTCTAATACCCATTTGTATGAGTTGCCAGTTTCCATTATATGCAGGGATATTAATGAGTATAGAGAGCATACAAACAGACAATTTCACAAGATTAATGGTACACGACATGGAACTACTATTTGTAGAAGACATTCAGAGCGAAGCACCTTTCTTTCATTGCATGTTCGCGTACAATATTGTACAGTGTATTGTACTTCTACCGAACTTCACCGGTATGGATGGTTCGTTCTGCATAGTAACCGCACATTTGCGCCTGAAACTAAAACTCTTTACTCGAAAAGTTCAAAGCGCATTTGAAAACTCACGTGATGTATATGAACTCAGAGCAAGGGTCAGAGAAAGTATTCAAGATCATCAAGAAGCGCTCCAGTTTTATATTGAAACACAGGAAATGTATGGATTTTGGTTGCTTGCTGTTTTTACACTAACTTCTACTTTGATATCATTCAGCTTGTACCAGATACATCTACTGCAGAGAATTGATCCAAAATACACATCATTCATGATGGTCGGTGTTTGTCATATTTATATGCCGTGTTACTACGCTAGCAGCTTGACAAAGGTAAAGAAATATATTTCTATCTTAATATACTGTTCGATACATGAAAGCGCCTACGGTGCTCTCTTACTGCAAACGCACCAATCAAACCGAATAAAATTTAAAAAATAATAATATTCTATATTCTTATGAAATCTATTGACAAAGTCAATCATAAGAATTTCTCTAAGAAAGATGATAAATAAATAAAAAGACTCCCTGAAATTTAAATTTAATATGTAGGACAAAATATAGCCTTTTCCCAGATAGGTATTGCTACGGATAAGATAAATCATATCAGTAGTTAAAAATCACTTGCCACAAGTTTCGGCAATCTGTGAATACAGTTATATTGCAAATTAACTAAATTGAAATTTAATAAGTCAAATACTGACGTGCCATAAATAAAAAAAAACATAAACACAAAATAAGGGAATGTGTCTTTTGGCTGCAATTCGCTATATTCAATATTTAAAGTACTTTTTCTCTATGAATGGTCAAATATTTCCTTCCTATATACCTATCCAGTATTGATGCAATGTACCAATGGTCACAAGATTGATTCGTAGTAACGAGGATTCAAGTTCAATTTATATTTCCCAGTTAACATATTTAATATTTTGTCCATCAGCTTTTGGAGCAACATTAAGTTAGTCGTGATAAACCTTTTAAATTATAGTTTTGAAATTTCAGGATGGCGAAGACGTCCCAGATGAAATATATAGTGTATCTTGGGAAAGATGGGCAGACCCAGTTGTCTCAAAGTTACTAATATTTATGATATGCAGATCACAGAAACCTCTTATTTTGACTGGAAATGGCATAGTCGTATTCAACATGGAACTCTTCAAATCTATTATGCAGACTTCTTATTCGTTCTTCACTTTGATTACAGCGTAAAGCTTTAAACTCGATTTCAAACGTAATCTCACCAACATTTCGAATAAGTCTGTAACTTGAGAAGACAATTGATGCACCTACCTAAGTAGTTTCTCTTTGTTACAATTACAATGTTAGTCATCTATTTTGTTTTCATCATATAAACATATATGAAATACTTCATTTGTTTCATTTTCTAGAACCTATACTTATAAAGTTATCGAAATTGAGATTTAAGGCGAAACTCACTATAAAAACCGTTTTTGTGGTTGAAGTATAGGCTGAAGGAAAGTTGTCAAAAGTGAAGCCCAAAATGACAATGATTTGTTTTTTGTGATGAGTAGTACCTACTTTTTCTGTCTCTGGAATGAAACTTGTCGTAATAATAATGATTATCGTTAGCCTCAAACCCTTACCTATATTACAATGCTTGATAATTTATGGTTCAGCATTTCCTGCTACTTTTTCTCCAAGATCTTTCTCGACACTTTTAGTTGGACATTGATTTCAGCTTGCTAAAGGTTTACGTGAATATCGTTTGTTATTTACTGATGTGCGGCCATGAATGTTGCAAATGGTTTTCACTAAGGTATCGCAACTTTTTTGGTAAAGTAACGCAATATCACTGCTCAATTTATTTCGTCATTTTATAAAAAAAGGTAAATTCAGCGACCCTGCAATCCTATCCTTTGGAGGTAAATAAATGAAAACGAATATCTTACAATTTGAGTTTCAACTTCATCAATAACTTAAACATTTTGCTCGTAATAATCGCGAGCAACCTTCCTTGGTTTTTATTTGGCTACTGAAATTGCGTAATGTCATTAAAGTAGTTATTATTACCATCCCGTATGCAACTTTTGGAGTAGTCTACAAAAAAGAAATACTTACCTAAAACGGAATCTTAGGATTTAAGATATCTCAGTATTTTTATATCCAAATCCATTATTCCCGTTATTAGTAAATAAATAAGTGATTTTATACTGATAGCATCAATTAAAAGCATCACGGAAATACCGGCTTCTTTGTTACAAAGTGATAACATTATAAGTAAGTAGTAAGTAAACACATAAAAAGTAATGGACAAAAGAATCGAAAATTTTATTGCTCAGTGTTCTGAAATAATTATAAAAGTTACTGATATCATTTTAATTTTAGTAAGCTTAATAATTCTATCCAATGAACACTCATATGATATTAGTTCTTTTAATATTTACACACAATTTACGATTATAATATGTACGAATAATAAAATTTAGTTACAAATGTATTATGAGTTAAGTATTCGTTTTACCCGCGCGAGACCGCGGTAGCCTAGTGGTATGGGTGGTGGACTGCTGAGACGAGGTCTCGGGTTCGATCCCAGGTTTACCATGGCACACACCAATGACTACGATGCTTTTCGAAGTTATGTGTGTATTTTATAAGTGCCCGGGTGATGGCAATAGGCTCGCCCCCTATTACATTGGGACCTAAATATACACTGGCGAAATGTGGGTGCTAGCACCTCTGCCTACCCCTTCGGGGATATAGGCGTGATAGTATAAAAAAAAAAAAATATTCGTTTTATATTACGGTTATTATTTCGTGTTGAGAATATATAGCATTAGAGCGTGAGCCACAATTTCTTTAAATACGACTGCTTAACGTATTTTTTTTTCAGTTTATGTTTCTATGTGAGTCGCTTTATTCCATCTAAACTCATAAAAGCCGTCGTTAGATTACACATTTTTGTCATCACAGTTTCACAAGACTTCTAATTATTATGACACTTTGCAGGGTCGTCGTATTTTTCGCTTATTTTATTTTATTATTTATATACATCAAAAACCATAAGTTCTGCCAATCAAGTATCACCGCATAATCAGATACCTAGTTCGACAGGAGATCGCATTACTGAGAACAGTGAAATGATAAATTTAACAGTTAATTACATAGTTCCATAAGTGACATTGTAATATCATTCAAGTTATTGCATTCCTCAACTCTCTCTCACTTCAAAGACTGATAAATTATATGAGAAGATAGTCATTAAATGACAGTAGTGCAGTGGCTGAGAAAGAGTAGGTACTCACCACCCCATCTCATCCGAAGGGACGAGAAACGGAAAATTCTTTATATTAAAATTAATATGCTAAACATTAGACGTTTTAAACTTTCCTGCTCATTAATAATACCGGAACCCAGCATACAAAGGATAAAAATTACTAGGTGCAGTCAAAATGCATAATTTGGTTTTCCACTTCATTAGATTATGTATGTTTAATGCATTATACTTTATAATTTAATAATATTCTAGGAACGTGTGTATTACACAATTATATTTAGACCCATAATAAGCATAGCATGTTCTATGAGTTCTAGAGTCAAAATCAAAAAGTATTTTTTTTATTTTTAGATCATTTAGCGGCACTTTGTAAGTAACTTCGAAATTAAAAGTATGTAAAGATTAATTTAGCAAATGGACCACGTGGCTGCAGCCTGAGCAGACTCCGGCAAGAAACTTTTTCTTTTTCTTATATGTTATTATTTGCTTGAGTGGTATAGTTGAGTGAACAGCTCTTTACCAAACTTATTTATTATCTAAATAATCCAGGATTATATAATAGCCTTTTCGGCAGAGCTTTATTTACAAAAACTTAAATCCCTTACTTCATTAGGAATCTTGTTGAAATTTAATTCAATTTAATTATACTTTTATTTCAGATTTAACATCCATTGTTTGTTAGTAAAAAGATTTATAAGCTATGTTAGTACTTCAGGTAAAAAGTATAATTAGTTGTCCATAAAAAACATACGTTTTTTCACACTCATAATACTTTAGACGTCATACCTAAATAAATTAAAGCAATTAACAAATATCACTTAAATACAATAAAAAGCGCATACCCTACCAAAAATACACTTTTCGAAGTCTACTCGTATATCGTCGCTCCACCTACCTCCACGCCAAAGAGGTTTTCGCCGAGGTCAGATTGTATTGAAATGTATATTTCTTGCACCAAAATTTTGCAAAAATTGCGCTAATCAAATTTCAGATGCTTTGAAATTGTTTATCGTTTAGAAACCTGCTAATTTGTAAATTATTTTGGGGAACTAATCACACTCTCATTCCCAATACTGTAACTTCTGTTCACCAGAATCAACTGCAGTAGATAAGTGACCCATAAATGCAATAATTGGCAAAACTTTGACAGCGTCATTCGATGGCTCTCACGAGCCGACGAGACGACGAGGAGCTCGTTGCATTATAATTAACCCCTGACGTAAAAACGACGGCGTGTTATAAGTTTTACGTGTAGTTTTGTTTGTTTCAAAGGAGAATTAGTCGAAAAGAAACTTAACCATGTAAACATAAATGGAACCAAGATAACCGCCGTGCCACCACTCAATTTCGGATTACATATTTTTTTACAATGCCCTAAGTATGGGTGTCAAAAATGAAAGAGCTTGACTAGTAGAATACGGTACACTATGACTAATTTCAAATAAAAAATGGCTCGTCCGCAAAATGTCACATACCACATAAGTACAACACATATTCTGATTTACAAGTTATTACAACAGATTTTACATACTCGTACGCATCTTCCACTTCCAATTACACAAATACATACACATATTTCCTGAATTTATGCTTTTTAGCTGTTGCATTTTTAATGAATTAAATAATTTATTTGCTAATAAATAAGTTTCGTAATTAGGTATAATATATTACGTTAGATGTACTAACATCTCAGAAGTTACCTACTATTATGACTATTATATGATATTACTATTATATGATAATTAATTCAAACATAATGCCGTATCATATGCTAAAATAAGCACGAATAATCTGTTTTTTTATTTTCAGTTTTATCAATTTGTATTATGTTTGTATAGCATTATATCATATGAAATAACTGATTATATTGCAGGACTTCATTCAAAAACTGTTATAAGTAATACCGGAATAAGATCATAAGAACTGTTATGATTATTTTCAGATACCCTGATTTTTAATGAGTTTTACTTGAAACCTTGACGTAATTTGGGTAATTTGCACAATATGTCTTAGTCAATAGTACGAGTAACAGTTATATCATATGAAATAATAGATAGTATTGTGGTACCCACTTAATATTATTTAATAAGAATCTACTAGAAAAATTGCTAGGTTACAAAATTGTTTCTCTTAAGAGTAAATTTTTAGTAAAATGGGAAAGCATCCACACGTGAATCGTTACAGCAGACCAGCCTATATCTAAGAAATGAATAGTCCTAACATTACATGTTGTAAGAAAAAATGCTGTATTCCTGTAATTTTTTTAATATAAATTTTGAGCAAAATTGGAACCACCTAGCTCCACACGCAAAACGATACAGTGGACCAGCCTATATCTAAGAAATGTATAGTTCAAACATTAAATGTTGTAAGACACATTGCTACATTTCTGTAAGAACATAGTTGACATAAAGTGGATGTTAATATAGCTCTGCCTACCCTTGCAAGGATATTCATGATATGTGTAATATTATGTTGCATTACGACTACAGGTTTTACAGAGCAGAGATTAAGGCATGCTATAAATAGTATGTATGGTATGGTAATCTCTAAGAAAACCTGTTTTATCACATTTGTACAGCGTGTTTGTTTTTAAAGTACAGTCAGCAAAGTAACTTTAGACATTTTAATTTGGTAAATGACATATTGGGTTCTTTTCGTCACATACTACTAAATTGACTGAACTACTATGAACTATCAGTCACGTTTTGCTCTATAATATAATCTAAAAGCCAATGTCTTTATAATATTATAAATATTAAAGTTTGTGTAATGTAGAGGGTATAAGTGGAAGCTTGATACGATTTCATGCAAAAAGTATGTATTTAGATGAAACAATACAACGGGGACAACCAATAGTAGGTACTTTTTATTCCCTTTGACCTTATTTATTCACATTTTAGAACCCTTGTCATCAGCTCATTCAAACTATACCTGGAATATCCTGGAAATTTTATAGTACAGTGTTAAGTTCCAGGTCACTCATCTATTTTTTGTTTACTAGATATTGATCAAATTTCTCATTCACGTGGACTTCTGACCATGGTCCTGCACCCCATAGGAACGAGTTACCCCCGCCAGAGCCGGTTGAGGAGGTGAGATAGTAACCAATATATCCCTCGCACCCCGGCAGACCCGGGGCCATCTCTTTCGAAGTAACTCCCCTCAGGTGTAAGGACCATGGTGTCCCAGTCTAGACCCCGAATGAGGGGACACGGACGCCACCGTGACCTGCTTCTGCTAGGCGACCACCCGTCACCCCCAGGCGTGCGCTCACGGAGGACGAAGGTCATTCTGGGACCTCCGACACCCGAGTCGCCTTTGATCGTCGCGAGCTGTGCGGGCTCGAAATAAATATTTTATCCTAGACTAAAATCACTACATAGTATAAAAATAAAGTCGCGTTTTCTGTCCCTATTTTTCTTGTCCCTTTGTATGCTTAAATCTTCAGAACTATGCAACGGATTTTGATGCGGTTTGTTTCAATAGATAGAATGGTTAAAGAGGAAGGTTTATGTATACTCGTATAACATCATGCTACGACTAACAGGTGCAGAGCAGAAATGAAAAATGTTGCAAAAACGGGGTGACGCAGACGAAGTCGCGCGGGTCAGCTAGTTTTATTACAAAGCGTTATAATAAATTGTTGGGATAATAAATTGTTCTTTCTTTCTCTCTTTCTATATTTCTACCAAATGGACTAACCATTTGAGCATTACCTTCACAAACTTTCATATTTATTCAATCAATCAATTCACCTATCTATTAGCATATGTTCATGCTTATCAACTTTTGTCGTTGACTGTACAATAAAGAAAGCATAACTGACTTAAATACATTACAGTGCTAAGCTAATGCGAACACACTTGATCAAACTGGTTTTCAAGTATTATGGTTGCTAAACTCCGTAATAATGAATAAGGACTAATGCTAGATATTACCGGATGTTAAGTTCAAGCCTATAAGTCCCGCACGGAGTAGGCAGAGGTATATTTTGAACTACCACTACTTTAGTAAGACCTGAATGGTTACTACCGGTTGGAGAACGGCTCCAATGAAAAGAGATGGTGTGGCCGTATTCACTTTCAACTGGAACCAACACGGCAGTGGCGAAGGATGAAAAATTTCATAAGGGAAATGTCGTGAACTGTCGTCCCTTGAAAAAAATTCTAACCTATTATAAAATTACCATATTAATTTTGTATGAATTGCTGGGTTTTATATGGATTCAAATACTGAATTTCAGATAGGTATACTCAGTTTTCATGCTTCAGCATGTAAGTATATTTTATTTATTAGAGTTTAAATTCAAATATGCCAACCAAGGCGTCCCTTTGCAGAACACTAGGTTACTTTCATAGTATTATTCGGACTTAGACCAACGTCATCAATCGATATTTTGTGAACTGTATTTTGTAGAACAAGTGAACTGATAAAATGGGTCAAAAGACACTTTTGACCCATTTTATCCAAATAACATTCTGCTTGAGTATCTTGGAGGACAATGACGATCTACATCACACGAAAGTAAAGTAAGATTGAATTTATTTTTTTTATACTGCGTAGGTGGCAGACAAGCACACGGCCCACCTGATGGAAAGCGGCCACCGTGGCCTATGAACGTGTGCAACACTAAGGGTGTCACATACGCGCTGCCCACCCTGAAGGGAAAGGGGGAGAGCTCGGAAGGGGTGGGGAGGCTAGGAAGGGGAGGGGAAGGAGGGGTATAGTGAGCTCTGGCTACCCTACTTACCGGCGGGAACACAACACGATGGTTATTATGACCGCGGTCTTCTGTAGGGCGGAGGTACTTCCCCAGTTGGACAACTCGGACAACTATAGAAGAATATTATTCTGCGAACATTACCACAAGAGGCATGCGATGCGGAGGAATTCCACGATGCTTTTTAATTTAAGTCATTTTTGCTGTTTTCTTTATCATTTTAATTTTATTTCAATAATTAGTTTATTATAAGTAAATTATATAATTATGAAATTGAATAAAATAATATATAGCATTTATTTTGAAAATGTTCTGAATAGACGGCATTCACAAAATGTCAATGTCAATAAAAAAACAAATATCCTACTCTGAAGAGGTTTCAGTAAGACCAGCCTTGGTAGAAATATGGTACAAGGATCGAAAAGATTACTTTGTGTTTACTTACTTAATACCTCAATGTCATGCCTGACTTAGAAAGAGACCATGGGACAGTGTTAAACAGAAAACAGTACAATAATAACTGTAAACATAAATTAAGCTATCATTAGTATACTCGTAGGGCACACACCTGTTTCCTGTTTGTATTAGCTGGGTTATCACTTTTATTTACATAAGTGTTGAGATGCATAATTTACTATACTTAACTGGTGATAGCGAAAAGAGAAAAAAAAAATTTTTTTAGCTAAATAGGTTATGCCACCTACTATTAAATATTTTCAAAAGTCATTATTACGTAAATTAAACTATCATTAGTATACTCTTAGTGTACACTCCTGTTTGTATTAGCGGGGTTATCACACTATCATTTACATAAGTGTTGAGATACATAATTAACTGGCGATATCGAAAATAGAAAAAAAAATAAGAAAATATGTTTTTGGCTAAATACGTAAGTATACAGGGTGAAATTTTGTAATGCCACCTGAAGGGGAAGTACTCTTAATACTGTAGATAGAAAATTTTCCTCAAAGGAAACATTCCTATATTTTTGAAAAGATACAAAACTGCATTCAATGATTTTGAAAAATTCGCTTGTTGCACCTGGTAATCGAACCGACTAAAATCTGTAAAAGTTGCACCCTGTACTTTTATTGCATTGATCGTTAGGGTCAGTTATAAGGATGAAATCTCTCTAACAAACTTCATAAATTAAATAAAAGGAAAACAATGAAATCATTACAAAATTCCACCCTGTATATACCTACTACAAGATATTTTTAAAATTCAAAATTGTTTATTAAAAATCTATTAAACTGATTTTGATTTATTTTTTCAGAAAAGTCTTAGTTAAAATTATAATCTGCGAAATAATTGATAGCAAATAATGTAGTAAATCCAGAGATATGACCAAAAACAGCGAAAGTAAACGTCGAAAAAAAGCCTCAACGTTTTTTTTGTTGAACGTCATCGAAATGAGTATAAGTATCAGTCAATTGGGCCGATTTAAGAACGTGGCAAAAGCGAAGGCAATGACGTAATAAATTGGAGCACAACGGTACTGTCTGTAGAGCATTAGAGCTATCACGCATCAACGATAGCAAAAGTGTCTGCCGACCCTGGCGTACCCCCTCTCTACAACTGGAGGGGAGCGCCACTTCCAGCTCCCTTCACCTTCGCGCCTCATGCTGTGGCGCGACCAATGACCGCCCGCCCCGGCCCGGCGAAAGGTTTTATATACAAGTGGAATTCGCACTGCCAAATTGCTATAAGTCAAAATATAGGGTAGTCAGGCGGTTGACTCAATAGTGGAGCGCTCGCCGGGTGTGCGTCGGAACGGTCTTCGAATAATTCGGGCTTGTGCACTCGTGCGTTTGTTTCACGCCAGTTGGGATTATACGCGTCCTACAATTACACATCGGCCAATGCGCCGTCACTGGAGACCTTTTATCATTCGTTATTAAAAGAGCTGTCAGACTTTGAGTGATAAAAATGGGGTGCAGTGGAAGATACTGTTTGCTGACTCTGGTTTTGTGCGTTGTGACTGAACTTGCGATTGGTGTTAGAGTGGTGCCTAAGAGAAAGAAAGGTAGGTTTCTTCGTACTCATTTTTTATATCACCGCTAAGTATTTTCCTGATTTTTTACGGTATAAAAATAAAAAAAAAATCAAATTAAAAAAATATATCATTTGCCAATTATTAAAATTGCTATATAATTTGCTAAAACTTATCAAACTTTATCTTAAGTTTTCTCATGACGTTTTAAGAAATTCAATAATGTAACAGTTATGTAAACATTAACAGCTATATCATTCCTAATATCTATTATAAATTTTTCGTTATGCACTAAAACGTGTTCGAAAACCTTACCACATGTACTCAGGCGGTAGATAAGTTTGCAGATTTCGCATTGCAACCGTATGAGGCAAATGCGGCTGCCCTTACACAATGTTTTGGTGTGTTATTTAACGATCTACATTTTTATTAGCATAATTCGAACATGATAACATTATACGACGTAACATAAAAGGAAATTACATGTTATAGAATTACTTACCGTTACGTAGAAGTTCATCAAAAATAAAAACACGCTCAATAAAAAATATATGAACTAGATACTAGATAAATGCTCGGAAAATAAACCACAGCAATCACAAACTTGATTACAATAATAATTATAATTCTATGTGATTTTAATAATTTCAAGCATAGGTATGTTTTTTTTTTAATTTAAAATAAAGTTATAGGATACAATTTTTTTTTGTATATAGCCATTTCGTACACTTTTGGCGCCAAAGCATAAAACGTTTTGAAGTTTTGAACATAAAATATAATATTTAAAGTGTTACTACTACTTATTACTTATTTAAAGATTTTATAAAAGTAAAACAAATATTTTGCCCAACCTAAATTTATTGAGATTTTGAGTCTGTCAACCTAGCCACATAAAAAATCTATTAGGTACTTAAATTATATTTAATCTGTGAAATGTTTTAATAAATTGCGTTTTATACATTTTTCTTTATTTCTTTTTCTTTATTATTGGTAACCAGAAAAATAATTACAAGTGGTTCTTCTTTTACCTAGAACAACTGCCACCAACACAAACCCCTTAGTTTTACATGACGTTTTACGTATAATAGTACCATTGAAAATTAATATTATATCAAAATAAGACTACAAATATATCTTTATTTTTTATTTGATCCTAACATAAATACCTATTACTTCTACCTATTACTTTCAGTTACTTACTTGCCAGTTATTTTATTACCTTTAAACGAACTGGTGAAAACCACTCATAAGAACATTTTCATCAATTTAAGTTGGAAAAAGTGACTATCCCAATATTACATTGCTTCAAATTAAAAAAAAAATTTAGCGAATCATTTTTGAATTTCTCAAAGAAAATTAAAAACAAACTTTTGAATGTAGAATATGGGTTACGAAAAGTAGGTCCAGCAAGCATTTGACATGAACATAATAATTTGAAAAAAGTATAATGATATACGAAAACGAGAGTAAAATCTTAGGCTCAGCACAGGAAACATCGAACTAAATAAATGGCATAGGTGGAAGCACTAAGACTTTTTTAATACTCTAGTATTTTCACCATACTAATAAACACAGCAAGGTTGTACATGCAATGTTGCAATTCAGATTTCTTAAGTTCCATGGTTGTTCTCACACATCCTGTATCGATTGAATGTTGCTACATGTTCGTGAGATTCGTAATTTCCGATTTCAATATTTATTTCTTAGTACAACATTAGTTCTAAGATTATCATTAATGAAACTACTTGTACTTGTATGGACTATAATTTGTTTCATCATAAATTATAGGATTCCATTACGAGTTTATTTTTCATACATAACTTGGACAAAATTGTTTTCTGTCTTCATTCCATTTTACTTACTTAATGTTATTTTAGCCATATTTATGTAGAAAATAGATCTTCATATCAGTAATTTTTAATCTGTAAAAAATATTGTAAAATTTCTATTTAACTTGTATTGGAAGTGTATGTAGTATGGCGTACCTATATTAACAGGGGCATGAGTACGTACAGCAATGGGCTGAAATTTCAAACAAACACAAAACAACAAATTTCATTTTTCTATGGCTGCAATAGGCTACTTGATTGATTGATCGATGAAGGTAATATTTAATATTTTACTTCAAATCAATAGTAACAGACATTTTGTTTTTTTTTCTGTAAAAAGCTTTAGAGTAGAATGCACTAAAAGATTATGAAAAAATAAATTACGAAGTTTATTATTTCCCACTGACGGATTTTATAGATAGTATTATTAACTACTAATTGAAATCGTCATAAAATATTTTGGTCAATAAGTACACCAGCTGTTTTATTACTCGGTTGCTCACATTCCAAAGTATTTGAGTTCTTATTGCTTTTTTGAACAAAACGTTTAACTTATTTTATAGTTAGATAAAAAGTAAGATCAAAAGGAATATCAGCAGTGAGAGTTAGTCCGCCATTGATCTGAATCGCGTGCGACGTTCGTCGTCCGATTTACCACGTTTTCCAAATAATTGGTCTCGATGGCATTGCAGCACGTACCGGAAACTTCATAATAGTAAGCTTTGGAGACATCGTGCGATATTTTAATTGGCTCTAATACTCGATTAGGGCTCATTTTCTTGATCAGCTTTAGATGTCTACTAATTAGATGATATTCGATATTTTCTAGTTTAAAAATAGGTTTCTGTTTCAGGAACGGTATCAGTATTCCATTAATATACCTTTACCCAATATTTTTTTTCTAGCCTTATAGTCAGAACATCAGAATCAGTATTTACTTTTTTTAGTAAATAACTTACTATGATAATATTTTTTGTTTCAAATTGAAAATATTTACGATGATAGTACAGTTTTTAACTTAAATATTTAAAGTTTTATTTCTTAATACATTATACAATTCGTATTTGGAACAAAATAAAAATAAAAAAGGTTACAGAATTTAGCGCATGCAAATTAGTGCGTGAATGTTTGTGTGGGTGTGTGTGTGCGTGTGTGCGTTACTGCAAGTGTGTTTGTTCTTTATCCCGTCTTGTCAAGTTCTTATAGCTTCATTAAATGTAGGTTTTAAATACATGTCAAGATTTTTATTTTTTCATTTAGTTTCATGCGATAAATGTTTATTATTTATTCACATTTATTTTTTATTTTCGATTTATGAATAAATAAATAAATAAATTCGACATTGATTTTCACTTAGCAGTCAAGTATTATTTTATGCTTGACTTATTTAATTACTCAATGAGCATGTGATTAAGCCATTTCATACCAACCAATTTCTATATTATATATTGTGATTATTAGGGCATCTCCATACTTACTGTTATGAAATCTAATTATTCATAAAGCAATCACTTCTTCCTTGTCCGGAAGACACTCAGTTATAAAAAATATTTGCATTAAATAACGATTACCTTGTTATCTTTAATGATGCCGCTAAATTCCGACGTAATTACTTACTAAAGTAATATTTTAAAACGGACTGTTTATTGCTTAATTCCATAGTAATAAATTTATTATAAATATGAAACTCAACCTGCGCGCGGAATTTAAAAATAAATATCGCTATTTTCATACATTGCTCGTAACGCATACGATACGTTATTACGTCTTTTTTTGTTCATTCATAAAGAAGTTAGAAATCAGTACATATATTTCAATTTCTATAGAAGCAAAAAATAAAAATATTGACTACCAAATTCAGTCCTCCAAAAAATCGCATTATTTGCACGAATTAGACTCACATATTGTTGTGCTCATATTATTTATAAAATAAGAGAAACATCTCTATATAAATATTACACAATACATGTAATAGAGATTCAAAATAAAAAAAACTAAATTTTTTAAGAATAAAAAAGTCATATATTTCTTAAAACACATTTTTAGTTGTTAAGGGGTCGACCTTACGATCGAATGGTCCCGGAAAGCTTGAGTGCCACAGTACAATATACTCGTATTATGAGCTAAAGTATGTAGGAACGTTAGAGAGCGGTTCATTGACATTCTCCTCGTAAGCCTGCAATGTCGTTTACTACGCATACATTACTTATACAACTCCTAACATTGTGGCTAGTTACACTTAGACACAAATATGGAATATCAATGTACGACTTTTACTCTTGAGTTTGTGGCCGGTTTCCGACGAGATAATGCATCCATGATGGGGCAGACATAAATGTATTAAATCTGCCACCTTTTACCACAAGTACCTATCTATTTAAAACCAAGACTTGATACTATGTTGCATCATACAAAACTGGAATTTATAGATATATAGGTATTCTATGCCTCCTAAACTAACCAGCTATTTGGCTAAATTATTTGTTTTAGAAATGGGTTCACATTGATCGTAAAATGTCAAGATTAGAACCCGGGACCTATCGATCGTAAGACTGAAATATTAATCACTAAGCTACCAAAGAGGCTAAAAGTACTTATAGATAAACTGTACCCAAGTCAAATAACGTTATTCATTCTTAAAGTATGTTGATAGCAAAGGATATTGAATTTCTTATTAGTCTTTGATCTATATCGTCTGTGGTATCCGCTGCGTGCCCTTGCTTACTTACGACTAGACTTGTTAATTATTATAAATCATGTCAATACCAGTCATTATTCTAAAGTAATCTAAAGTAACTGTAAATTGGAAATAAAACTATTAAATGTATGACTTTGTGTCTCAGGACACGAAGTAATACATATAGTAGCTCTATTTCATGAGTTCATTTCATGCACACGTAAAATAACTGATAATATCCGTTAAAAAAATATACCTACTCTTTAATGATCATCATAATCTCAATGGCATTCCAAACTGTCACCTCGGAGTCTATTGGACTGATCTAAATATTTGGTAATGTAATGTACGGTAATGAGGAAACTGTTGTTCTATTTACGTTAGTAATTATAACTTTATGCTTTACACACAGCATTGTTTTCCTATGAACTGTTGTCGTTTGTATCCTTGCGCCTTTAATCTGTTACGTGGTCAAGGCAAAGCGGACTTATTTTTATTGACTTTTGTTTATTTTTTGAGGCAGTGTTAAAACAAATATGTACTCGTAGCTCTATAAAAAATTAACCTTGTTATGCTGCGGAAGTAGCAGTGACTATTTTCGTTTTTAAGGGGCTTGCCCTTCTAGACAAGGGCTTCCTAACTTTCTAAGTAGTAGGTTCCGGCAGCCAAGGCGCGTAATTCTGAACATCCGTTAGCCTTTATCAGTAGCACCTACTAAACCATACCTGCAAATTTTTCTATTTTGTTTGAACGTCTAGGTATATAATTTGATTGTTAAATTTCATAGCGCATAGAAATAATATTCATAAACATCTTAATTTTTTTTTAATTCGGAGTTCACTCTTCTATTACTCCTGATCGGTTTATTTTGACTTCAACGAAAGCGACAGCTGTCTGTCCCCAACCTGCAACAAAACCTCTCCTAGAATCTCGTCAATAAGCAAGTGTATGGGTTAACAGGTGAGGTTGACGTCAGTTTTGAAGATCTTAGTGGGGTCAAGCACGTACTATTGTTGTAAAGATATTAACAATAAAGTTAAAAAGAATATTTTGTATTCAGTTTAATGGACAGCTTCATGCTAGATTATCAAGAACCATTAATCATGATTATAAAAGAAATCATAGAATCTAACGTCACTAATTATCAAATCTATTCATCTCGTCCATTCATCAATGTTGTTGATAAATTCACGTTTGTATTTATTATTTATTCTGTTCGCGCTACTTGAATTTAATTATTGGTGCATTGGTGAATTATTAAGAAGCCACATGTCCATCATATATTTTCTGACAAAAAACTAAAGTTTGGAAACGAAAATTTTATAAATTAGGTGAGAATGATTTTGGCAAATAAAGTATGATGAGTAAATTACTAAAGGCAAGTTAAAAACTAGTTTAAGTTGAAGATATTATCCTATACCTATCGCTATATAACTCTGTGATATTCAAATAGCTTTTACATATAACAAATTGCATTTTATAATATAATTCGCTATTAACATAGGCAAGTTACGATAGGCATCGTAAATAAAATACTAAATTAAAATTCATTTCTGTCACATTCATCATTCCGTGTTAAATTATTACTTTTTACTAACAGTCAATAAGTCTTGGCTATTGGTACTAAAATATTAAGTTACTTAATATATCAACAGTGATGTTGTATAACTGTTTTCATTTTTAATGTATATACATAATATAAGTAACTGAAAATTGTATAACACAGTAAAAAACGAACCAGAACTGGAGAATAATTCAAGCGTGCTACAAAATCTACTCATAAAAAAGAAAAGTCTCAAATACGGCTTTGAAATTACTAGACAACTAATATTATTACTAAAGTTAATAGAAGCAATTTATATTTAGTAAATAAGATACTGAATCTGTAAACGCAATTCATAATACAAAACAGAACTATTAAATACGGTGTTACTTATGACAACGTTTTAACTAAAATAATTTTTATTTATGTAACCCATTTTAGAAATTGACACGATAATTACAATTCAACTAATGAGAAGCCAAAGAAGCAGTCTCAGGAACGCAGTCTACATTTGTAAATAGCTTGATAACTTCGACTTTGGGTCTTGGGATTGTAAGAAGGCGATTGTCTTTGATTGAAGCAAATATAATAAATATTGAACCTTAGTTCGCGAACACGACTGCTAAAAAGTAGTGCAAATGTCGGATTAAAAGAAAATAATAACAAATACCTATATGACAATAGAATCCGAAAAAATTGGTTTCATTTCAATGAATGACATTCATGTAAACCTTAGAAAGTATAAGGTATAGAACCGATGGATCCTAGATAGATTTTTTTTATTTCCAACGCAGAGGGATGGGATGGAATTAACTTACAAGTTAGAAGTTTCAACATGCCCATAGAAATGCAATAGTATTTTGGCTTCAACTGTCGGCAATTTGAATAATTTCGTTAACAAATACATACACCTATAATTATCACAACACAAATACTACAGCTATTGCAGAGTACTTTAGTAATCAAGAAATATATTTAATTACTGTTGTTACTACTGCTGTATGAGGCCAAGAATATACTGTTCTATCATAAGTAAGGTATGTGGTAAGAGGCAAGTTGATTATGACTTGTAGAAATTATATATAAATGGGTAGATTTGATTTCGCGACCAGGTAATATACCACAAAATCTGTGTCATTCGCACATAATCCAATGTTACAATTCGCATTGGTTTTTTTTCTTCATGTTGACTCTAATTTATATAGTCTATTTGTTATGCAATAGTCTTAGCTGTTATTGTTTAATCAATACACCAAATCGATTTGCTTTTATAATTAGGTATTCCATTCACGTATATGCAAACAAGCAATTAGTCTCCATGTCCGTCTCGGCGAGATTAATGGTCATGATTAGACTTGACTTTGTAATACGTCACGTATAGCTTCTATAGAATTAGACGCTTTCTTTTGACCTATGTCAATATTCTAATCACACGGTATGTTTTCACCGAAAATTCTGATAAAACTGAACTTTCTAACTAATGGTTATTCATTGCTCGTTTAGTTGCCACACACGTGGATGCTTTAGATTTTTCTCTTTTGAGTCACATAAATTGTAATAAGAAATTAATTTTATAATGTTTTTTTTTTATAATTTGTTCCAAATATAAGCGGAAATGCTTTGCATTATGCTTCTATAACTCCTTCAATTTACTTCTGAATAGTTTCGATGCGATTTTCTAATGTAGGTCCATGTTCTGTTGGTCCTGGTGTATAAGAATGAGAATGTGGGTAGGGTTACTTCATAGACTTATATTATAAATCAAATATATTCTCAAAGATATTCTCAAAAGTTAATGTTATGCGCACATATTAGAAATATTATGTTATGTTAAATGATAATAAAAGTCACTAGTCAAATAAAGGATGAATTTAATAGGCCTTTGACTCAATCTGAAATACATTAATGGCCGATAAATAAGAGAAAAAAAAGCAAATTGATGATTAATAATTTTTTTTATAAATAATTTATAAGCTATGGTTTTATGTATATTGTTGATTGATTTCTGATGTAATAAGTTTTCGCTTTCAATATTGTTGAATAGATTAATTAATCAACATTAAAAAGCGGACCTTAAATATTTTTAAGCGGACTTCAACCTTAAATATTTTTAAGGTAAAGAAGAGACTAGTCAAATTGCAGGTATATATTAATAATAGAATCAATATTTTTGTGTAATACCTACAATGATGGTGCGAAAGTTATTTAAATTTAAAGTAACTTTTGATTGACTAGGCGTAGGTATATACTAAATTTACGATTTTAATATTTACTAATCAAATAACCTACATTTACATATCTCATTTAAGGGTAAATTTAATTAAAGTGAATATACTTACCATTAATTATTCACACTCGTAATATAAATACCTATTGAATTTTGTTGAACAATCACGCCAGAAAGACTGAATTGGCCCAATTTCATCAAAATCGATAAGTACAAATATTTGGTACAAACTTTTTTCTTTTTCTAGCTTTTTTTTAAGAATTTTAAATATATAAGTAAATGTTACTGAAGTTAACAAGTACAAGGACAGTATTTTATCAAAGGTTATACCTGAATAACGTTTATGGCAGACACCAATTGGTATACCATTTTCTAGGTTTTTTTTTAGAATTTTATATATGTAAATAAGGAAATGTTACTGAAATAAACAAGAACAAGGCCAGTATTTTATCATAGGTAATACCTGAACAATGTTTACGTGAGACACCAGTTGGTTTACCTAGAGGTAAATGAACAGTAATGTACACATTATCAACACATTCGATAACACGTTATAGAGGGCAAGGCTATAGACATTATGAGAGCACTTTTCATGGACTACGTGATGCTGCTGTTAATTTCGTAACAGAAAAACAAGTACCGCAGATAAATGATATGTAGATATCTATTATTGTAGTTCTTATGATAAATAAAGTTTCTTTATACAAAAAATAATATGGTCAATAAAGTGGTGAATGTCAACTTGCCCTCAAGCATAGTCAAAGAGGCAAATAAAAATTGACCTTGGTCAGGATGATGATGATGATGATGACAAGGTCCACAGGACAACAAATCCCATAGAAATCTGCAAACTTAGAAGAATTAAAATGGTTTACAATAGAAACAGATACAAAAACGGAAGGAAAAGGGAAGACTTCACTAATATGGACATTTCGTGGTCAGTGGCACTAGCATGAACTCCTATCGAATTCGTAATGTAAAGATTTCGAGAGAACGGAGCATTGTGATGGGCAGTCTGCCTCTTGTGAATCTGTGTGCGTGTGTAGTCCGCCAATCGCAATGCTCTGTTCTGTCGATACCTTTGCATTACGAATTTTGATAGTATCTCGTACTAAGGCTACGGGCAGTACAGACGCATGACCAAGAATCTTACGCAACGCAGTATAACACATGCTCATTTGTAAAGATTGATGGTTGAATTAATTAGATTAATTAGATCCTATTCTATTTAAGCAGGTTCTGTTTTTTATAGACTTATGGTGTAATATTTTGCGTTCTTAATTAGATGTTTGCGCTTAAGAACTTAACTAATATTAAAAGTACAAGTGAGTTCTCAATATGGTTAACTAATATTGTCTCATTACTTTGTGTAGACCTGTCGAACACAAGTTTTTGTGTGCGTAACACGTTTTTATATAACTACCGAGCATTCACAATAGAAATTTTGCGCTCAAAGTAATAGTTTCCTGATTCAGTTAGATAAATAAATAGTTATAAATGTACCTAAGTTGGAAATTAATAAGAGTAATAAATTGATTGGATTTTTTATGTCAATTTCTATATTCAACTTCCAGTAAATTATAATTTAAACATTGTATTATGTAACTTTAAATAATTAGGAAGGTAGGTGGTATACCTATTCATGTATTTAGGTATATTGTTTCATACTATTATGGTCCACTAAGTTTGACATATAGAGTGACACGGAACAATAAGGGAGTAAGCGGATAAGCAAATGACAGCAAGTGACATAAATTCTTCAAAGAAAATAGATTCTAATTATCATTGCAAATAGAGTGTTTTTTTTTTTTATTCCAAATAGTGATAGGTCATTTTCCAGTTAAATGTCACTGTCACTTTTCCCTTTGAAGCTTTGACCTTTCAACCGACCATATACATATATGCATTACTTTATGTTATAATAATCATACGTCCATACACGTACTCAACCATTACTGTCAAACATAAACATCACCTATAAAATATTCTGTCACATTACTCTTATTACAATAGCAGCTAGATAGGTATATAAACAGTAATATATTTATCTGTATAAACATCACAATAAATAGTAATAAATCACTATATTGTATAACAAAGTCAATATCGCGATAAATGATTACATTTCGCACGCTTAGAATTAAAGTGGCCTAATTCAAAATAAGTCTAAAATGAGTTACATACACTTGCAGGACTATTACGACGCCATCTATGACGTGACTTTAAGAAACTAAACCAAAAGTAGTGTTATGTCGCTTTTATAAACTTTCGGTCTCTTTCACACTCGTGTCCTTGTTCACCATATTTGACATAACACTGACACATTCAGTGTTCGTTCAACCATTACAAACTAAACACTATCTCGTTTAATTAAAAAGTGACGTATTAGTTTTAAGGTTAGTTTAAGACTGATATGGAAGGTAAGTTTTATGCACGGTTTTTGTAATATCTTGACTCTTTATGCAATGAGACTCTTTAATATTAAACTTGTTATAAAGTTATAAAACGTTTTCAGTTTTAAGTCTATTCAAAACTAAAAAACAATAATGTTTAGTGGCCATAGTAGTAATTTGGCCTATTTGTTAATAAAAATGAAATCAAAATTATTTGTATTCATGTACAACATAGTGTTAAGTCTATTTATTATAAATATCGATAACATTTTTAGAGTCCTATTTAATTAAGAGTCTGTACTTTATTATTACTAATGCATATTTTGCTTATAACTTAATTTGCGATGTTGTTGATTTCAGAGTTGGGCCATATTAAAACTAAATAGTTAACAGTTTATTTTGGTTTTGGACTTATTTACGTTTTCTTTTATAGAATGTCTTCGAGGACACGAAAATTATTGATTTAATTCAGACTGAAAATAATGATAGTTACACAAAACTAGTTTTGTGTTTTACACTACTAGTTTTTTTTATGAAACCTTTGTGTGGAAATGATTCAATATTTCCAATGGATGTTTCTAATTTGGTAAACGATAAAAGAGGTCCATGGAACTGATTTAAACCAAAGCTTATTAAATATTCTTATATTGTGATACATCATCGAATACATCGATACATCATCACGTCCACTGCTGAACATAGGCCTCCCCCATCGGCCTCCAATCCGACCGGTTGGAGGCGGTCTGCATCCAATGGGTACCCGCGGCTTTGACTATGTCGTCCGTCCATCTCGCAGGAGGCCGTCCCACGCTTCGTCTACCGGTACGCGGTCTCCATCCGAGAACCTTTCGGCTCCAACGGCCATCTTTTCTTCTTGCTACGTTCTCCGCCCACTGCCATTTCAGCTTGCTAACCCTGTAGGCTATGTCGACCACTTTTGTTCGTCTGCGGATCTCCTCATTTCTGATTCGATCTAGCAGACAGATTCCGAGCATAGCCCTTTCCATAGCTCGCTGTGTAACCTTGAGCTTTCTTATGAGGCCCATAGTGAGGGTCCACGTCTCGGCCTCGAAGTTTGATCCCTCTAATCGGATCATCTGTCCAAGGTAGACGTATTTGTCTACAACTTCGAGGGTCGAGCCTCCAACTGACACTGGGGAGGGCCTTAGAATATGAGCATTCGCCATAACCTGGGTCTTGTCCATATTCATCTTGAGGCCCACCTGTTGAGAGACTCGGTTAAGGTCGTCGAGCATTGTGTTAAGATCCTCCAGCGATCCTGCCATGAGCACGATATCGTCGGCAAAAAGAAGGTGAATGATGTATTCGCCATTAATATTATAATATAATATTAATGGAAAGGATTTCAGTAGCTTAAAGGCATCCTCCATTGCATTGGTGAAGAGCTTCGGGGATATTTCATCTCCTTGTCCCACTCCCTTGTGCACCAGTATCGCCGCTATGCTCTTATCTTGTAATCGGACTGACATGGTGGCGTTTTTATACAAACACTTCAGCACTTCGATGTACCGGTACTCTATATGACACCGCTGGAGAGATTGTAGCACTGCCCATGTCTCGATCAAATCAAAGGCTTTCTCGTAGTCCATAAACGCTAAACACAGTGGCAAGTTATACTCCTGAGTCTTCTGTATGACTTGCCGCAGCGTATGAATGTCGTCTACGGTACTATAACCTTTTCGGAAACCGGCTTGTTCGTGCGGCTGGAAGTCATCAAACCTGCGTTCGAGACGATTCGTGATAACCCTCGATACAGATACAGATTATATAATTTATTTTTTTTAAATTTAAAAGTAATGCTAGTTTTATTGACTATTATCTAATTAAAATATAAAAAGTATTGTAGACAGTAAAGAATTTATGAAGCAGTTGAAAAATAATAATGTTCAGTAAATAGATGCCTTTATTAAATTAAAAAAAGCCGCGGTAGCCTAGTGGTATGAGTTAATGGACCTCTGAGACGATATCTCGGGTTCGATCCCAGGTTACCATGGCACACACCAATGACTTTTCGATGCTTTTCGAAGTTGTGTTTGTATTTATCGCAGGCTTATAAGTGCCCGGTTAATGGAAATAGGCTCGCCACCTATTACATTGGGACTTAAACATAAACTGGCGAAATGTGGGTGCTAGCACCTCTGCCTACCTCTTCGGGGATAAAAGCGTGAGTTTATGTTATGTTATGTTATGTTATTTTTCAGGTCTAGTAATGTTACTAGAACTGAAAAATAATTACTTATGTCAGTAAAAACAATGTTAATATATTTTGGAGTACACTATACACTTTTTGTTTAATGTTGATCATATTTTTCCATTAAAAGAGACCAAACTGAAAAAAACTGTTATCATTTTTAGTAATAATTTGTCTTATACCTAAAATTGACAGCCATTAAGTATACGCGTTTACTATTGAAACGGCTTAAAATAAATTGAGTCGCTATACTTTTTGACAAATAACCCACCGTTTACTATTAAAAAGACCTAAAACTACAATTACATTTTCAACAGCCAGTAAAATAGAAAATAAATAATATATAATAAAAAAAATTACTACACCTTAAACTTTGATTATTATAGTATCGCATACCTCGGACAATAAAGGCGTGTATACACATACGCGTTTTTTTTATTATTTCGCCATTCGATGTAAAATACTTCGACTCATGTTCCATATTTTTTTCGTAATTTGCCTTACAAAATCCATGAAAATAATTTAAAAAAATACAAAAGCTACTTCTGTAAGAAATGTCATAATTAACTGGCAAAGAAAACGCAAATATAGTTGCTCGATGCATAATTTATCTAAACCATTAACATTATGTACGTAATTGCAATCCAGTCTTTATTGATCCAGTCAAATTAAAAGATGTGTACTGGTAAGTTACTTACTCCTTTATTGCACGGTATATTTTCGAATACATTTTTCGTAACTTCACTTAAGCGTCATTGTTAAACTTATTCTGAAACGTATGTGTACTCAATCCTTAAAAATGTGAATTGTGATGAGTTTAACTTAGGGTTTTTCTGCCCCAAAAAAGATATGTGCGAAATTTGTAGCGTGCAAAAAATGCAGACGAAGAAAGAAAAAAACAGTTGACAAGTGATTATGATATGCATCTTAAGAACAAGGAAACTGTAAGAGAACTTAAAGAAATAGAAAAGTTAAATTCCGACCCTAAGATAAAAACCATGGCGTGTTTTGATCTAGAAAAGGTGCTTTCTATACCGCAATCACCGGTGGGGATATTTCTCTATAAAATAAAGTACCCAGTGCTGAAATTTACTATATACTACATTCTTCAGAAACAAGGCTATTGCTACATGTGCCATGCGCAGATAGGAAATCGTGGAGTCAATGAAATAGCCAGTTGTTTATGGGTATTTTCACAGAGTGAAAGTGCAAGAGGTATTTAACTCTTTTAATTTGCTTTAAATGTTAAATTTACACAACGGGTGGTTCGGCAGGAACTAAAGTGATTAGTATAGTATATCGGCGATAGTGCTCAAGCAGTGCGCTCCTGGTTGTGCCCAGTACTTATACGACTTTTTGCGCTTTCTTACTCCAAGAGACGAGTCCCGGCTTCGTGCAAGACAGCATTCTTCAGGGTCCCTAAGAAAGGCGACCGAACAGACCTGTCCCATTACAGGCCTATCGCTATAACCTCCCTCCTATCGAAGGTAATGGAGCGTGTTATAAACACACAGCTCCTGAGATACCTTGAAGGTAACGATTTATTGTCATAGTCGCTCAACCGGTGACCTTCTTGAGTATCTCACAAACCGCTGGGCGCAAGCCATCGAGAGTCAGGGTGAGGCACTGGCTGTCAGCCTTGACATAGCTAAGGCCTTCGATCGGGTCTGGCACAGAGGTCTGCTAGCGAAGCTACCATTGTACGGACTCCCAGAGAGCTTTTTGTCCAACAGAAGCATCCAAACCGTCGTCGATGGCAGTTGCTCGGACCGCATGAACATAACGCTGGTGTCCCGCAAGGCTCCGTCCTGTCCCCGACCATGTTTCTGCCAGATAACAATGATATGCTGTCTGATGACGCCATCCATTGCTATGCAGACAACAGTACCGGGGACGCATATTACACGGGCCGTCCAAACATCCCTCGCTCTGAAGTGGAGGAAAGTCGCGAACAACTTGTGTCTGAAATCGAGACTACTCTCACCAGAGTATCCGATTGGGGACGACGAAACAAGGTCCAATTTAACCCCACTAAGACACAAGTATGTGCATTCACCGCTAAGAAAACTCCATTTATTGTGGTGCCCGAATTCCTGAACACACCGCTCATCATCTTCTCGAGTATCGAGATCCTTGGTGTCGATATCTCCAGCGATGTCCAGTTCCGCAGTCAGAGTTCCGCAGTGGAGGACAAGGTTAGGCTGGCATCAAAGAAACTAGGAGTGCTTAACAGGGCGAAGCAGTACTTCACTGCGGAGCAAAACTCGTTCTTTATAAGGCACAGATTCGGCCCCACATGGAGTACTGCTGTCACCTCTTTGCCGGGGCGCCTGCATGCCAGCTTGGCCTCTTTGACTCGGTACAACGGCGGGCGCTGAGGATCGTCAACGATCCCATACTCTCAGGCGGTGAGAAACCTCTGAACATCAGGAGGGACTTCGCCTCACTGTGTTCTACCGCCTGTATAATAGCCTGTGTTCAGAAGAATTGTTTACTTTGTATCATCGTACCGCTCGCCATAGAGAGGGAGTTCATCCTCACACACTACGACCGGAAACGGTGCGCACTGTGCGGTATGAAAGGAGTTTCATCCCGCGCACGCTCATGCTGTGGAATGAACTCCCTGCCGTGGTTTTCCCAAGCGACTACAATATGGGGTTCTTCAAAAAGTTGCTACAGGGTAGGCAGCGCGTGTGTGACGCCTCTGGTGTTGCAAACGTCCATAGGCTACGGTGACCGCTTTTCATCAGGTGGGCCGTATGCTTGTCTGCCACCTAAGTGGTATAAAAAAAAGACTTTTATAGTATTAATTATTTTATATTATTATTATATTATTATTTTATATTATATTGATTGACGTGCTATGAGTTGATAATTATCTAAAAGTTCCTTACCAAAGTTTTAAAGATCGTTGCGTGCCATTCTGATTTTATTATTGTTTACATATAGCAATGGTTGTGGAAATATAATAATGAGAATTAATATTTTTCGTTTTGTAACTTTCATAGATGTAAAAAATTGCTATAGTTAGCAAAATAAGTACAAAATGAAAAAATATTAAAAAATATATATAATCTTGTTTTATTCCTGCGATTAACCACCAAACTCTTTTTTATATATTGTACAGTAATTGTAAAATCATAACAAATTAAATACCCAGAATTCTCCAATTAAAATGTGAAGTTATTTTTTGTTATTATGAAAATGTAGGAAAATATGTATTACTCTGAAAAATATTTCGTCGTGCAATAAATATGTGTGTCACATACAATAAAAATTTTTAATAAATTATCACTGCAATATATACTTATATAAACTTACTCATTATTTATTTTCAAAAATAAACGTGCTATAAGTACTTAAAACTAAAAGCTCCGAGGTATATCACGAGAAAAAACAAGCAATAAAAGCGTTTGTTTACATAAGATTCATGTTTTGTTAATACCTGAACAGCAAAAAAGGAGTATGTTTATTTACCAACAGTTACTTAAGGAAAACCCTAATACAATAAATAGGTAATTGTTAATTTTCCCTGTACTATGAAAACAGTAAATCTATCTATAATTTCAGTAAATACATATTAAAGAGCTCATTCAGAGGCTTCTTATGGTATATGATACTAAGTACTATCATTATTAGTTCAGTTAATATTCCAGAAACAAACTGTTTTTTGGCTCTCCTGTAAAGTTGGTGTTTTCCAGATACGCCTTTGTTGTCCGAGGTATGCGGTATTATAAACGCCAAAGTAAAACTTCACAATTATCATCCTGTGGCATTTATAACAAAATAAACTACCCATGTTCAAATTGTAAATTGTTTTTTTCAATTTACCAAAAAAGAGGTTTTTTGATTTCGGTCACTGTAATATTAAGCGTGCGATTTGCCTAGCCTAATTAACATTACTAGTACAAAAGCGACATAACGTAAACACATGTCAGGAATGTTACAATTATATAACATTGAAATCTCAACTTTCTATACTTAGATGGACGTCGCCTAAAGCTTCGAAATAATGTTGCAATGCCTAGAGCACCTAATTGTTTTATTTTCAATCAACTTTAATAGGAATTGATTCTTTGAGATGCAACAGTGTTACAAAGTTACAATGACTACTTATATCTAACTTTAGTGGCACACTACATCGAGACACACAAAACGTAAATCCACTCAAGCATAATATAAATTATTCGAGGGGTTAATACTCGTAAGAGATCTAGAATGTAATCAACGTCAGCGATTATTTGCATCGTATTATTTTTTTTTAATATTGCATATTTAGGAATACTGTAAGTATGTTTACAAACGTATTTTAGGAAGACCTGACTTGTTGTTGTTGACCTCCCACACTGCGGGACTCAAATGGGTCCTGATTAGTTAGTCATTTATTAATACTTATTGTATACTCGTGTACTATAAACTTAAGGTAAAAAGCAAAGCTCAAAAGTGAAATGCAATTAAAAAAAACAAAAGTGTTCTAAAAGTATGAATAGAATCGTTTTTGAATACACACAATGGGGGTCTAAGATAACTTTTATTTGCTAATCAATTACTTGAATCGAATAGTGCGTTTCGAATTTCGAATTGAACAGCGCGGCGTGTCACATCCGACGCCTAAGCACGGTCTTGTCGCCGTCAATGTTACCAGTTTACTTTACGTATAATTTAAAACTTTCTCTAAAGAGACCGCTCCAGCTAGGTATTAAGTAGCTGCCATTGCCTCGGTCAGATTTCCCTTACGCGCGCGGCTTCATTGGATTCATTATTATAATATTAAGTTTAACAGCAAAACGATGACAGTGAGATCATACGCCAAACGTAACGGTAAAAACAAGTTCTTTAAAACTAAATTTATTACAATAAAAAAAATTTACGACTCTCAGCGTCAGAAAATACTAATATATTTTTTGCGCTCGGGTATCGTTGTTTTTAATTTTATTCATTCATCATCAACGCTCATTTACTAACCAAAATCTTATAAATATAATATAATATTATGCAATGACATAATTCAAAAAAAGAACAATAGTTATAAAATCACCTACTAAAATAAATTAAGTTGGCTTGAGTAATTGCACACCTACTAACGCTTGGCATGCGTTGCTATCTTTTTTATAGTAAAAACTTTTTCAATTACCGACAATAACATGCTAATATTTTCGCAGCTATATCAAGGCACACAAACTAAAACACAATAAATTTGTGTAACACATACTACTTTTAGTTAGAAAGACAATACCTAGGTAATTAAATTTACTGCCGATCATAGTTTTAAAAACAGGACACGTGTATCCCCAGTCCAAATTGAGCAGTCCAACTGGGGAAGTATCTCCGCCTTACAGTATACCACGGCTAATAATAGCCTTGTGTTGTGTTTCCGGCGGTGAATAGGACAGTCAGAGCTCACAAGAGAGGTTTTTGGTTGTCAGTGGTAAGACCGAGTAACCCTGCTTTGTCTTCTGTACTGATAGCACAGAAACACTCTTAACCTTCACCCCTTTTCCCATCCTCCTTCCCTTCTACATGGTCGGCAGCACAAGAGTAAGGTCCCTAGTGTTGCAAAAGTCCATAACCCGCGGTAACCACTTTTCATCAAGTGGGCCGCCAGCTTATCTGCCACTCGTGTAATAACTTACACGATACACGTCTAAATAAAAAAATATCCAGAAGTTATTAATCTTTTGCACACACAACATTAACTTTCAATTTCATTAATATTACGATAACCATAAAATCTTGCTGTGTACAGTCTATTAATTCTTCTCCTTCATCCTAGGGTTAATCCCAGTCGCATCCAAAGCTTTCTCCTTGGATTCTGGGGTCCACTTCACTGGTCCAACTGCGTGCTCGGTATTTTCCATGATGTGACTGCCACCTGACTTCCACAACCCATTGGTGATATCGAAGGATTGCGGTTAGACCAGAGCAGTTTATTAATTAGGGTGACATAACCGCAACTTTCTAATAAAGATAACTATTCTACTGAATTAATATTTAAAACTGGAAACTCTTACATTGTCACGTACATTATTACAAATGGACACACAGGCAATAGCTTAGTGTGAGAATCAACACTTTAGGATCATTTAAAAGTAATTATGTTTGCATAATGATTCCGCCCTCAGTTGAAGGCCCTGGAAGGTCGTGCGGTTTTGGCCGGTCCAAATACAACTGAATTAACCACGCTGACTTCGGCCAGGGGTTATCCGAGAGAATTTTCCGCACGGGAGAAAAAAAAACCAGTTTCTTTTCGATGTTTTCTACCATTATCATTAATACAATAATTTGAAAAATGAAAAATGAAAAATAAAGCAATAATTTGAAAAAAGAAAACACAACTTATAATTCCGTTATAATGTTCCAATTTTGATTTTTAGAAAATTAAAATGAATTCAGGTAAGTTAGTTTGAATCGAGTTACGGTATTAATCGATTGCTTACGTACGGATGGCACGTTTCTTTCTGAGCCTACGCATCGTTGCGGGTGTGGCGCAGACGCAGGTCAAGTACGGTGACACGGCCATGGCAACGAATACACGTTGTTATTCTCGTCTTGCTGTCATCGAACTCGATTCGATAATATGTTGATTGCGATTGCATACGCTAATCTTTTCACTACGAGCTTAAAGTGTGGTACTACATATTTTGTAGGAGTGACTATTAGTAGGGCAACTAGATCAACTAATTTTGTACCTTTTAAGGTGGCTTACCATAAAGTAAATATTTGTTCACATTTTAGATTCACTTACATAAATGGCAAACATACTCCAATTATATATCTCATTAAGTTGAAAAAAAAAATAGTTTGAAGGTACCTTCATAATTGATTTTTAACAAGAATCTAACAAGACTAACACATGTTTGTGAAGTCTAACGGCTCTAATTGTCTACAGATACATTTCAATTCAATTCATACTATAATAGGCAAAAAAATTTATGTCACCGATAAATAACTGGAATAACAGAACGTTCAGTATAATGATATTTACTTATTTAATAACAATATAAATCACTATGATATCGCATTAGTAGTACTTGTTATTTGATTGATTAGGTACCGAAGAACAGTGATTACATAGAAATCATACTAACCTCTTGAAAACGATAGTCTCTGTATTTTCATTTTGTAGTAGAAGCATCAATTTGAATATTGGACCCTCCTTCTCTACTTCACAATAACATGGTCAACCTTGACATGAAGACAGTTATCACATATGTCATAACTAGTTCTAAGGAGTACTTCTTAAGGTTTCTCCTCCTACCCTCCTATTATATCTATAGCTACTACTAGATGCAACATATAGTAGAGAATATAAATATATCCATTATTCAATTAGATATGCTGATTCCTAAAATCAATTCCTAAAAAAGTGCCGCATAGTAATTACCAAAATTTTTCAAAATATCTGCCATGACACACGTTAGTATGTACATGACTTTATTTCATAATTGGTATCGAGATAATACTTATAAGGTAATAAATTTAAGTCAGCTATGTGTTTCGGTATTTATTGGAGCGATCTAGTTACTATTTTATATTGAGAGCAACTGGTGTAACTAGAACACGGTTCCCATGACTATGAACATGTATCGATAGCGTACAATGTCGTAAATACTGTTCATTACTCGTAAGGAACACAAAACGAGCTTAGTTTCGATATAAAGCCGGTAATGGATATCCAGTAGCACGTTAATTTCAGCGAGAATGCGTTGAATGATTTCTTATCTAGGTCTGGTTTGTGTAGCAACAGCCTACGACAATTCATAGGCAATTTAGTCTCTACCTGTGTTATTAATACTTTCACTGCTTTATGTAACTTTAAGTGCTTGTTATCTGATATCGTAATGTATTACAGTCATAGTAAACAATATAGTTATTCGCTGAGTGTTTTGTCTGCGAAATTGTTAATTGTCAAGTGTTTACTCATTTTACTGCATTGGATCACCACTTCACTTATATCCTTAATGGTCCGTATTACGTCCATCTTTGGGTGTGCTTCAATACTGCTTTTCAATCTTCTACATTTCATTTTCATTTTCTGAACCTTTTCCCAACTCAATTGGTGTCGGCTTTCCAATCTAACTGTGATGCGGCTGAACTTCTATATTTTCTGCGAAGCGACTGCCATCTGACCTCCACAATCAATCAATGACCAATGGCAATTTCAAAATTCCAAGTTAGACTGGTTGGACTTTTGAGGGCTCCAGCTTTTCAATCTTCTACATCTTTGTTTATTTCTGTTGCCACTTGACTCTACTTTTTCCTGGCTTAATAAGCGTATATTTATGTAATTGTCTTTTAGTTATTCTGTTTAAACTGGCGTGTTAATTTGTGCATGTTTTTACTATAAAATTAGTCTTTATTTATTACTTTTTCCACCATGTCCTTAATACTTGGTTCTAACTTGATCCAGTCGTTTGTTAATCTAAAAGTAGAATTATCTCAAGCAGGACGTATAGCTTAAAGTGTTCCAAAAGTATTTTTCCTATCATTATCATGTTATGTTGAGATAAGATTGATAAACTTCAGAGCAATCGAGGAAGATTTTGTAAGTGTTAGTAAATAAATACCCTTGTTATCTACAAGCACTTTTCTAAATAAGTGTTAAATAAATACCTAAGATTAAGTACTTGTGCGTTCATTTTCCATGACGGCAATACTAAATAAACCATCATTCAGCTGACGAATTACAATTACAAGTAAAATTAACTACATGCAACACAATTGGCACCGAATACATATTTAACGAGGATTCGGTCACTGACTACATTGTGCTCGTATATGAGCATGGGCTTTGGGTATGATACGTTCTAGTAGGTGCGGCAGAAACCATTTAGGTAATCTGGGATGGTAGTGTTCGGATAAATACGACCTTAATGTCACTCATCCAATAAAATAATAATTCAATAACATGTTTACCCTTTTTATTACACACATCGGCTTCCTCTATCATGGAACAATGTCTGTCAGAACAAAAGGACATAATTATCTACAAAACAGCTGGGCAACTAATGCAACACCACCAAACACTGTACACCAACGAAATGAAGATGCTTACATAGAACTATACAGGAATTGTTTTTACCTCCAAAATTTTCGAATATCATGTCCTAGAAAGCCAACGTAGAGATAAATCTTCTCAGGTAGGGCTATCCGAAACCAGAAGATTATATGGAACTACGAGTACAGTTAAGAGGAATAGACACCCTAATTGGGAAGGCTAGTGTCCGCGATAGGTAAATAGAAGGTGAGACACCACTCAGTCAGATAGACTGACGAGTTTAAAAGGTGGCTGGGGTGAATTGGATACGGAAGGCTCAGATTGGTAGCAATACCAAATATTGGGAGAGGCCTATGACTAGCAGTGGACTACAGTAGGCTGATTGATTGATTTAAATGTATATATATATATATATATATTTATATATTTTTTGCAAAAATGTATGATTTAATTCGAAAAGCAGAATATTTATCTATTTAGATAAAATGCAGAAAAGCGGTCATCAAGACAATAAAATGTGAGCGAAGTAACGGATAATAATTTTATATTTGGTAATTCACTTTTACGTAACAATGGTATCATAAGCATGTTCATATATTAAAACACACTTTTACTTATATGCATAAAATATTCACACGTTTCAGGCAGAGACACGGTTGTATGTAACGGCATTATAACAAAATGGAAATAAATTTCGTTTGACTCTGTAATTGAAAGTTAACGCATAAATACCGAGAAAGTATAATTTTTTAAGAAATTTGTACGGATTTTGAATAAAATTTTATTATTTTCAACACTTTCGTAACTTATGTTAATATGAAATTTAAATCGCCAATGTGTGGTAGGTACATAACCTATATCCTGTTTGCTTATTTCTTAGGTACTACTACTACTAAATTATAAGGCGTAGAATATAAGTTTCATATTTAAGAAAATAATAGTTTTTACTTACCTTATTTGTCATTAGCGTATAGTAGATACACATGTTGACAACAATAGCAGTGTCTCACCTCCGGCAATCGAAGACCCAAAGACAGCGTGCGTTTTACTGAGTTCGAGGCTGATAGAACTTACTTCTCTTACCAACTCCGATGGGGATGGTATCCGTGGCGATTTAACTCACGGAAAACAAAAATTCTTTACAATGTTTTATGTAGAATAGCACTTATTAACAAATATGATCTAATAAGATAATAAATTTAATAAAGCAACGAAAGAGCATCGTCTAATAACCTGTTGCTATCATAGGATCATCTTTTACGCTACGCTACGAAAACATCAAACTTCCATCGATTTACAAACATTGCAGCCAAATGAATAAGTATTATTATAAATAAGCATTATACACCTTAACATACGCATGTAGTGTATACCTATTTACTTGGCAGTATGTACACAAATCATTAAAACGTCTAATTGATGACTCGATACGTAGGTAATTCTAAAGTAAGAGTGGACATGTTCAACTTGTTTCTAGCCTTAACGAACTGCCATATATCAGTGCTTATACTCGTACATGAAAGTTTTCCTACATTTTTCAACATCCCATATATCAATCAAACTGTGAAGGCCAACCACCCTGTCTCATACTAGATACGAGGCAAAAAATGTAAAAATGTGCGAGTGACTACATCGCGTATGTATAATGAACTAGGTACCTAGTATAGAACCTGGTATTTGCCATCATTACCTCTAATGATTTTCACTTTTTTTATTGAGGACGCGTCAATTTTACTTCACCCCGCCTGATAAGCCGGTAAGCTCGAGGCAAAGTCTCAGGAACGTGGGTCATTCCGAAGGGGTCTACCATACGTGCGAAATTAAGGAAATATTATACATTACCATCGGTAGTATTGTACCATCTAGGTCCAAACTATAACATTATTGGTAGATTAGGAGTTAATGACCAACTCGTTGCCTTATGATCATGAGATTACGGGTTCGAATCCTGGTCATTACACTACCCATGTTAACGCTAACACAATAGTTTATATCCTCTGCCGATCCCTATCAGCGCATGTGTTACCTTCTTCATACAGCCCCGAGTCCTAACTATTTTTCACGACCCGCTTGAAAAGAATCTGATGAGGCCGTCAAGCTGAGCGCCACCATTGTAACACTGTACGCGTTTGTAATGGTGACCCTCTATCCTGAGACTTAGCCTACAGCTTACCATCAGGCGAGGTCAAGTCAAATTGAAGTGCCATAATAAAAAAAATAGAATTTTATGAATTTCGGTTGCTAATATTCCTTTAACAAAAAATAATAACTCTGAAAGTTTTCGTAAAAATTGTAGCAGCCGTCTTATAGTAATGGTATTGTACGAAGAACGAGTCCGTTGTAGACTTTTACTTTCGCCGAACTAGTGCATCGAGTGCAACGACTTGTGGTGCAACGGGTTTACGCGGGTGAACTGGATCACTGGTGACAAGGTTGGGAAATAACGTCGCCGTACCGGTTATACGCACTCATAACCTTACCCTGACTTTTACTTTTACATAAAGAGTAAAAGTAAAATAGCATAAATGTTAAAAAACGAAAGGAAAACTTAGCAACAACTACAAAATGCTTTTTGTTTTAAAACTTCAAGTTTTATCTCGCTGACATTGTCAGACTAAAAATATACCGTCTTTCTTCACGTGTATCTAGGTATACTCGTATCACTATTGTCACGGAATTAAGTATACCCTTTTTCCCCCGTGTGGAAATCGTCACGGATACGCCCTTCAACTCGAACCGACTAAATAGCATGTCCCTCACGCCCCGGCTAACCCAAGGCCATCGATGAACCTCTCGGGTATGAGACTACGGTGACCACATCTCTCCAGATCCCTATCTGCCTGCCTTATATTATACTACCTCCCTAGGTAGGAGGTAGTATAATATAAAATAGTCGGGTGTATAAAGCCCCATCAAGAATAATCGAGGTATACGAGGTATTAAATAAATCATTATTATGTCAATCGCAAGCAAAATTGTAGTGCTAATGTGTTTATTGTTTGGTTACGAAATCGATGCCAGCTCATAGCTCATATATCCAACACTACAGCGGACGGTGCGTTCGAAACATGTAACCGCAAATACTATAATAATATTATACAAACCTACGTACAGGACATAAGGTTTATAATTTCCGGAGCGCTAATGGTGTAGCTCATTGCCCACAAGGCCGTGAATGTGCCGACTAACTTAGTTCACGACAATTGCATTCCACATTACTTCTTCTCGAACGGATTTAGCAACTCCGCCTCAGGTGTTAAAGTTAGTTTTATTACGACACCCCACGATATCAAAGGCTTTCGTAGTATGACAATTTTAGATGCGGATCTAATTGATTTCTGATCGCAAACAAATGGTTGATACGGATGTCGATAGCGCCCTTGTCACCGTAATAGCAATCTTGTCTCGATATCACGATACCTATTCACAGATCAGACGGTTTTGTCGCTGACAGTAATTTAGATCGTTGATACGGTTAAGTTTTGCAACTGAATTAGCTACGATATGCAATCAGGAGTGCTTTACGAATTAAATATACTGATTATATAGAGCTACAAGATGATAAATGATAATAATGTTATAGGATATTAAATACCTACAACCAGATTTAAATAAAATATAGGTTGTACTCGGGTGTGATAGCGAATAAACACAGAGTTCGGTGTCCACAAATGGCCAGATTATTGATAATAATAATAGTAAATATATATTCTAAGACAATCTACACAACGTCACCTAAACCCATGGTAAGTATGCTAGAATTCAGATCAATATAATTAGATTTCTTTTTTATAAATACATACCTACATATTATACACGTATACGCTCTATATACATATCTATGTTCTATACACACAATACGCCTTTTTGGGCAGTCTTAAGGAAATAACTGGGGGTGCAACAATGGTAAACGATCTCAAATATTAAAAGCATAGATTTTCTCAAAATAATCCACGCGCAAGAGGTAGGTCTTTCTCTCGTGACTCCAGTCCAAGGTCCGTGCTGATTGGTATATGTCCACGAAGTCGATTATGTTGACATGATTTTTTAAGTTAACAAACTTGCACACACAACATTGTGATCACTCAGTCATAGGTCTTATACCTTTATAGCAAACGCTCAATAACCGTTTAAACAGTTTAAGCGGATTTATTGTTCCTTCATTAAATCAATTATGTGACAAACCGGAGACTGGCTAGAAACTGTAATAGATTATTATGTAAACGGATACTTGTTCGAATTAATATTGAATACTTACATATTTAATTTATCAGCTAAATCACGTTTATATGCTAGATGTAAGAGGCACAATACACTTGTGGGCAGTTTCATTGTATTAGGGTTTGAAAGGACGTTGGGACTTGTGGTAGGAGTTTTCGATACCCTACCAAGGACTTCAGGATTTAAGCCAAGTTTGCCTGTAAGCCGTTATACCTCGTGAGATCCTGATAAAAAGGCTCTGGCTTTCCGCGTAGGTCTCAAACATTTACACCCGTAAACCGCACTAAGTTTTACCAATACTGTTGTGTGCTCAAGAATACTTATTAATGAATATTTCTTTTCTTTTTTCAGGTAAGTTCCTAGTCTAGTCTACAATATGTTAGTATGGTGAGTTCAATATTTTCAAATGAAAGACTATGAGCTGTGCGTAGCTTAAGTAATTGGTAGTATAGCAGTTAGGTTGCGTCAAACAATATGTTATCCCAACTCATAATATAGTTATATATCCAACCATTAACTTTGAACCCACGCAAAACTTGGAGCATTTAGCCCTACAGGTACCATGAAGTCACTCCAGTTTTCTTTCGGAATGAATGTGGTCCTTGAAATCACCATTGTCCCGAAACTACATTTTTCATGGTAGGCCCCCTAATTGTTTAATCTTACTTACCTCCGAAAATTGCCTTTAACTGTGTCTCTGACCATTTTTATAACTAACAAACTACTTTAGCCAAACTCATACCAATCAGATTTCTCTTTACATTGTCTCTCAAGGTTAAACAGGTTTTCCTATTGATAATGATTCAATTATTCGTAATCATCGTCAACAAATTACTAAAATCCTTTAATGAAACACGTATGGAAACTACTATGTAGTGCTCATTACTTAAGTGCAATCGAACTTTTGAAAATTAACAGTTCTATCCTTGTACGTATACTGAGAATCTTACAGGCTATTTCAAAATTCAATTCATGTAAATTGCAGTTAAATACAGCATCGCATGTGATACTGGAATGCTGTAATTATGTGTATTAAGAATAATTGATATCGCAATAATGTATTGCAAACATACCGGTCGATGTTTTGCACATACAATTTATACTATGTACCTACCTATGTGGGAAAGTTCAAGTTTCATTTGCTAAGGCATGGCCTATTGCATCCTATAACTGCCGGTCAAGCGAGCAATAATCTAAAAATGACGCAACTTAATTTATAAATAACAGAACCATCTCTCAGGAGACTTGGAACCAGAGTTTATCTAACGGACATGGTCCTCCCAGAGGTGCCGAGATAAATCAAACAGCCAAAAAAAGTAAGAGAGTGGACTCCAAATTCCAAAGTGCAAGCTTTGAATGGAAACTGGATTGGCGATGACGATGATGAAAGATTTTAAAAGCAATGTTACAATTACTTCACTGCATAAGCAAACTTGAGTGAAGCATCAACATATCAATCAATAATTAGCCATTGCAGTACCCAGCTGGATATAGGCCTCTCCCAATATTGGGAGGCTTTGGTCTACTATTTATATCAATTAGACTTGCCTACGAGTTGAATTTCGAAATAATTCATTCATCTAAACATTTTCACATACCCTTACTAAACAACAACACTAACTACATAATAACAATTGTATCTACCTTCAAATGTAAAACACATGTTACATGAAGTACTTAAGATACAGTTTCGAAAGACGTACTTAAGTGCCTTGCTGTGACATTTATGACATTGCGTAGACACGTGAATCGGTCCAAAATACGTTCTCGACATCTTGTGAACTTGTCAAACAGACAATGTGACAAACTTTCTACGTAATCCCATAAAATAATAACACATTATGTAGAACATATATACGTAATCTGTATTACGTTTTGGCAATGACAAAATTTCTAATGTTGCATATTAAAATCTCCAATTATTTCGTAATCATTAACACTTTATTAGTAAACAGGATTTAAACGGATGCGTATTCAGTCTAAGTATCACTAGTCGGTGCTGCCTACGTCATTCAGCTATGCATTATTTATGAGGCTATCTGTGTAGCTTATCACTCAAATAGCTTCTAATGGATGACGCATAAATCAAATTAAGTGTCTGACCTGACCAGTAGTGCGTGTTTTCTCAATGTTTTGCGATTGCAATTCTCTACAGTTTTTCATTTGAGTATCATGTTCAAAATATGTAAGCGAGATAAAAGTGACACTCACTCACTCACTCAGTTAATGTCTATGCTTTAATATTACTAGCATAAATAGACCTACAGACGTCTTCATTACCGTCCCCCGAAATTAAAACGTCTGTGTTAGTGACTTGTGATTTTTAGGATAGATACCCGTCACTCCAATATCTATTACTGTCAAAGTTGATAATGGTTTATAAGAATTTATTTTTGGCATACCTATTTTCTTACAAAGTGCCCGATTGGCGGCAATAGACTCGCCCCCTTTTACGTGGGACTGAAAATCATAGTTGGCGGAATGTGGGTATTTAATACACCTCTGCCCACCCCTTCACATGTATGTATGTACATAGTTGCCGCTCTATAAGCAAAATACCTGTAATACCTGTAGTACTTATGAGCTATAATTTACCATAACTAACAAAAAATTGCATCACAACCTTTGTTACTCAGTTATATATAAACAAACTATAATGAAATCTATCGTGTAACTACATTAACAATACTAAACCGATATTACATACAGTTTTATAGGTAGGTAGTATTTCAAATGAAGCTATACTTAGACGTTAATTGCTATAGGAAGAATTGGTATACAAGAAATTTTACTCAACGATGCATAACCGATTATGTCAACACCCTGTAATGTTCAGTTATTCAATCTTTGTAGATGATACTAGTGAATTATAGCTTTATATACGTAGCTTTAATTATATGGCAGCAATCGTGCAACTGGTTGTAGTCATTTGTTGATAGGTACCTGATACGCTTCATGGCGTTACAGAATCAGAGTGCTTGTTAACCCCGTAGGATTAATTATGCTTGCTAGCTAGCGGTCAATAAGTTACCTAGTATCGTTTTAATAAGGTACAAATTGCGTTTACTCATCAATAATTAAGGTTAATTTACATCGATTTATTTTTAAAAAATTAGAAAACAATCGACTTAGCGTAAGACTAAAATAATAACATAGATGGAGCGTTTAGACCTAGTAAGTGAAGTGGCCTCAAGTAATACTATAGTAGTTCCATTTCATTCGCATTTCTGTTATTTTCTACTCTAATCTTTCCAATGGTGTCGTAAAAGGCGACATAAGCATAAACATACGTAGAAATCACTGCAAAAAAAGGAAAACTCGAAATAAAATCCGGTGTCAATCCAGTGTGGAAACAGTAAGCCAAAACCTCTCAACATTCCAAGAGGCCTATGTCCACTGTGATAGATTCATTGATTGATTGATATAAACAGATGAAACAAGTTACGGACGCATTGTTACAAGCATTAGCAGATTACAATCTACCTTCATAATCTGCTAATACCTGTCTAACTCATTCATAACACACTCAACTGACAACCGTTCAAAGTATTCAGTGCTCTAGAATTCAAAAAATCCTTGACATATACTCGATAATGGGTAGGAAAATAAAGGACAATAGGTAGGATATGCACGATAATAGATTTCTCAATAGGTCAGAGGCGTATGTCAAGTTAAGGACCTCCTTCGTGACTTGTAACAGGTACAGAAGTTAAATATCAATATATTTTGTAGGATAACTTTGCTTATAAACCGATAAGGTACAAGAGTTCGGTGAGGACCTAAAATTGAATTAATTTGCAAGTCGGTATATTTTCTTAGCGCTTGCTGGACAAGGCTCTGTTTAGCGCAAGTTTTTTCTTTGAGTGTTACCGTGAAACAGACGGCAGTTTAATTCACAAGAACGGTAATTAAACGCCGCGCTGTTCATAAATAAACTTTTTTGACATTTATAAAACATAAAAAATCATATGAATTTTATTACAATTAAAATATTTCGAGGTAACCCAAGGTAACACAACAAAGGTTACACTATCGTAATTATTTATTATTATAGATATGCAAGGCAATATCATTAACCGTGTGAGGGTGAATATTCGTATGCACCTATAACAGGTGTATCGTGATAGTATTATGACAAGGTCAAAGACTATATTTCTTTAACCTTTACGTAATTTTGGAATTCTTACATAACAAAATCTAGCACAAATATACACATATATTTTAATGAAAGCCTGTGTGCCGTGATGGTTGAATGTTCAAGTATTAGTGTTATTTCAGAGGTCATTATTTCAATCCCACTTAGTGCAAATATTTATTTCTATATGAAATGGTCCAGCTTTATCAATTATCAATTTAGTTCCGGTTCCGGACTATTGGTTCCACTAAAGGGTCCAACAGGATTTTGAAATACTCATGCACCCATGGAAAAAGCTTAGTTCCTAATGCGCGGATGTTGGAGGGCTTTGACATACTGTTTCCACACTGACCAGATGGGTTGATACAGGGTTTAATTTCGAATTTTCCCATAATTCTATATAAAGAATGTATTTATCCGCATTTTAGAATTCAAATTCAACTGCGTGATGATCGACATCGACGCGGGCGGAGCCTCGGGCCACAGCTAGTTACTAATATTGTTTTTGAAGTTTCACTAAACTAAATAGCTTGTAGTTGATAAGTGACAGAGTATGAGTTTTATTTCGAATCCTCTACATTACAGCCCTATGGCAAAGCTGTCTAACGGTGGAGTAATTCTATCACCTTGTTTTAAACTTATCTGATACATTTCTGGATATTAATTTGTTCATAAACCGATCGCAATTTCACCATAACAACAGTAAGTAATTCAGACATTGCGTATGAAACAACCTGTCAACCACCAATCAACAACTTAGTCGCTGATTAGTGACATAGGAACAACTTTTACTGCGGTGTGGCCACCCAATCTAGGAGACTGGACCTTGGAGTTTGTGCTTTGACTTAAAACTAATTAGTGTAGCAGAAAAGTGTTGAAATAAATTGACATGCTTATTCTCGACTCTTTCCTGTATAGTAATTAAAATGTCACTTTGAAGTCAAATGATACGTTACATTTGACTTGCATCGAAAGAAGAATTAGCAATCAATAGTACCTACAATTTTATAAGTAAGGTACCTACCTGCTTCCTTATTTCGTCAGTTTTATAGTTAGGTGGCTCCAAAGGTGGACGAAACGTCGTAAAAACATAACAAGGTTATAGCTGCGGTATTCTGTAGGGCGGAGGTACTAACCCAGTCCGACTGCTCAATTATGATGGGAGATACCGTCATATCCTACCTCCTCCGTTGTTATTTTACAGTTATCCTTTAGTAGTAGCGCGACATCATAGCATAGAACCTTCATTGATAAGTGGACTATTCAACACAAAACTATTCTTTTTAATTCAAGTAGTTGCTGAGTTTAGTGTGCTCAAACATACAAACTCTTCAGGATTTTTTATAATATTACCAAGAATATATTAGATTTTCTAGTTTAGGTCCTATAATATAGCTTAGGACTTCTCAATTAATGAAACTCGAACCCGTGGTATTACACTTACAGGGGAAATACTTTAAGCGCTGATTCATGGAGCCGCGTCAGAAGAATTCGAAATTCTTCTATACAACCACATTAGCTATGGTTGTATGTATAGATGGATGTATATAACGAAACGCTAGAAATTATAATATGATCTAAATACTTATATTAGTAACTAACATTTTAATTGTCACCTGTGAATGATTTATTCATTATAGTCAGTTAAACTGGTCAGTTAGTAGACCAGAATAAACATAGATCAAAATATAATAAAAGGGTTTTAGTATTAACTGCGTTTGTATTATGTCGTAAATAGCATTGTTCATTGAATATTCAACATTCGCGACCTGCAGTCATTAATCACCATTGTATTTGAAATTTGTTTCGAAGCTATTTCATTGCGCATATATTTACAAAATAGGATTTCACCAGTAAAATTCGCAATTTCATTCATTCGAATGGTTAGGACGAATACCTACTAGTAATTTCGATTCGGTCATTATTTTGTCAAATATAAATGCAAATTAAATAACAAAGGAAGTAAGTACAATGGTCACAGAAATTACGACCGGAAACGGTGCACACTGTACGGTATGAAAGGAACTTCATTCCGCCCACGCTCAAGCTGTAGAATGAGCTCCCTGGCTGTGGTTTTTCCAAGCGACTAATGGGTCAGGTTTCAAGATTCTACAGGGTAGGCAGTATAAGTGTAACGCCCGTGGTATCGCAAACGTCCATAGGCCACGATGACCAATTTCCATCAGGTAAACCGCGTGCTAGGTAAGTGGGAAAAATAATTGTCAAAGAACTTCTGTATTTTTTATACAAAACAAAATAGTCTGAAAACAATAACATGATAGGCAGTTGTACCAGTTACCAGCAGCCTCAGCATGGCAACACGATCTCTTCAAGCAATGAAATATCTGTAAAAAGGCTTCATATAACGAAGACATCATAACGCAGACATTACTCTTAGTTTCTCCTCTACGAGTATCAATGAAATTGAAGAAACACTAAGTTTTTTGTCAATGTCACCTTGCTAAGACTACACAAACGGTTAAGGGTGTAACCACATTAATCGACGCGGAATCGGCTGAAGCCGGTTAAATAAGTCTTTATGCCGACGGAATAAGACTGTTACTAATAGCTTTCGCATCGGCTCGGCTCGGCCGACGCGACGCGGCATCGGCCGACGGCGAATCGAACCGTTTGTCGATTAGCTGATCGCATCCGTACGGCGCTGAATCCAGCGGAACGTTTCCGCCTGCTGCCGAACAGCGCTGGAGACGGTCGAACGGCGTTGAACGGCAGTTGAATCAACCGTTCGCATGCCTTCATCTACGACGGTAGCCGAATGGCGCCGAAGACGGCCGATCGGCGTTGGGTAGCAGACTAATGAATCCGCTCGCGTGCCTTCATCTCCAAATGAAAGGCCAGAACGTCCGTACAGCTCAGAGTTAAACTTAAATCTGCGATGAAAGCATTTGTTGATATTTTCGGGGTCTCACACGATCACGACTGTCGACTGCCGAACGCTTGCGAACATCCGTCGCGACGGCTGTTTGGAGGTGTCGACTGCCGAACGCAATTGAACAGAGGCCGTGACAGCCATTCGGAGGAGTCGACTGCCGAACGTAAGTGAACAGCCGTCGTGACGGCCGTTCGGAGAAATCGACTGCCGATCGCATGTTAACAGCCGTCGCAACAACTAATCGGCGATAAGCCGAGTAGTGTGGTGATACACACTCGGCTTAAGCCGATTCCGCGTCGATTAATGTGGTTACACCCTAACGCGGGCCTCAAAGATATAATCCACCCACCATGCCGTTCCGTGACAATAAGTAACTGTTCACTTACCATACGATTGTCACGCAATAAATTGTGTGAAAATTGTATGTTTTATCACAGCTTGACGTAACATTCTATACTTGAATTAGTTTTTGTACGTGCGAATAATCACTGTTGGCGGTAGTAATCGTCATTATTCGTGTATACCTGCAAATAATGATGCAATGCAAGTGCAATAGTGCATTGAAAACGGTTAGAATATCTGAGCATGTTTTAATTTACAAGTTTAGCACGTATTTCCTTATTGAATAGAATAAACAGATAGTTTTCCTTTTAAAAGGAACTTCACTTCGAAATATATCAGATATGTATTTATGACAAATCTTTCCGCTCTATAGTATTAGTTTAGATATTAGCGCAAATGAATGGGAATCTGCCGGATCTATAGAGATTTATGATTATTGCTCCGCTTTCTTGGATGGTAACGTAACTTTAACTTCCTAACGGTGAAATAAGTCATGAAACCTGTCTAGTACTTTTTTTACCATATGATCTGTCCAAAAACATGTATCCTGTATGTGTGAGCATTTTTAAATAAGTTTTTTTAATGTGATTCTTGTAATTTTACATCATCCCTTTTTTATACCTAAGACACTGATTGAGATTAAACTAATCAATTTACAAAGTGAAACAACACCCTTAGTAATCATTCATAATCACTGGTCTGTCAGATACTGCCTAATTAATCAAGTCACCCGTAATATGAATAATCTTACATAATATACTCGTATAATAGATATTTTTCTGGCATGTACATTACTTAGGCGTTTCTATTAAAAGCTTGAGTGAATATCAGTAATGACTAAAATAAATCAATTTCAACAATTTCGTTATTAATCAACTTCATATATACAGAGTTAATGATGTGTTTAAGTCTACTAATATCCGTCCGTAATGATTCGAATGTTAAACACATAAAACCTCTTCCTGCAACATTAAAATTTCCTTCCTATTTTCTAATATAACATTATACTTAGTTCTCTTCGAAAGATATTACGTAATTGTACAGTAATATAGCAGTGATCTTTGATTATTTACAGATGATAAAACTCCTTGAAGTTAATTAGCTAAGGTTCATGTCAAGATTTACAGAATATTTTCCTGCTCTCGTTGCTTTTAAAAGTTGGACAAGGTTGCTTCACATATAGGTGAAGGGCTTTGCTTATCATCTTACTTTGTTTAGAAGTCACTATCGTCTTTATAAGACGTAATATTTACTTGTCTATTATAAACAGTGCCTTCACTTATAGCATAATAAAATTATACTGATATTTTAAACAAACATCTGTAAAATGATATACAAAGAACGTAAATTATTATGTTATTCATAAAATGACCAAAAAGGGCTATTGCATTTCGGGCCAGCATAAAATTTGAGGTAATAAACCACACTTTAGCGAAAGTTAATACCCGCTCTAGATTCAAAGTAATGTGTCTATCGAACAGTGAAAACAGTTGGTTTAAGTACGCGTATAGAATTAAAGAATACGGTGTTAGGGATTGTGCGATCTCATGATCAACTCGCGCGCATTGTGCACTCTTATACATGTGAACCTACGAGAACGTGTCTAATTTAAATGCCCAACCGACCGAACATAACTGATACTATAGCTTATATTCTAATTCAACGCACTGGAACGAACTGTCTTTATACCTTTTTACTTTTATACTTCTGTGGCGTGGCGGTAGTGAACGCGACTGCCACGTAAGAGATTTCCGCTCAGTGCCAATATTGATATGAATAATTGCCTTGGTTTGAATGTTTCTATTTATAATATGTACCGATATATTTAGGAAAAAATGTATCTAAGTATGTTTATCCGCATTTTAGAACCCGTAACAGCTAGTCAAGCTATGGTTCCGATTGGTCCAGGTGGCGTTATGTAGATTGTCTTGGAATTTTCATTATATGAATGGAAATGAATTTTCTAATTAAACTGTCGCACTGAAGGATGTTTATAATTTTATTGAAAGTTTTGCAATCGATCATACTAATAAAACAACTACTTTCTTCAATACAGCTACTGGAAACTGTTCGCTTGAACTGTTTTACATTAAGTGATTGGAAAGCGGTAAACTAAAATCGAAAGTATAGCAAAATTAAATCAAAATAGTAAAACTTAAACCTAAGTTATTCAGAGCATGCATTTCTAGGTATTAAGTTTGACTAATCGATGAGTGAGCAGTTTTTTTGTACAATATTTCACTACCTAGTAGTTTTAGTAATGGAATCGAAATACCTCGTAGTCAAACATTATACCTATTAATAAGCTTGTCAAAGGCAAATGTTACTCAAATAAAATCAGTCGAAATTATTTTGTCTTTGAACGAGTGTGATATTCCTGTGATCTGGTCAAGCGAGTCGCAGCCCCACTAGGACCGTCCCATCCCTTTTTCATTACATATGGAAAGTGTGCATCAGAAATTATGCGGAAAGGAAACAATAGAATAGTAACAGTGACATTTACATCATACAAGGCACCTCAGGAAGTTATTATTACAATGTTAGTCTTTACCGATTTCACTTTTTTAAGTATCATGTTATTAATTTACTTTGTTATTGTTTACTGACCTTGTCTAACTTCATACAATTGCTACACAATCGTAAATCAGTTTTCGGCTATTGAGTTCCGCTTTTTATATCCGATCTCATCTCATTTTAGTTAAGTTTAAGCAACGTCAATTCCGATTCCATTGTGGTTTTAAATTTAACTTTGACTTTTAAATTTAGAATTTATTAATGTTTTAATGAAATCTTAAGTAAAAGTGTTGCTAACTGTTTCAAATATATTTGAACCAGAGTAAATCATTGCTCAAATGGGACAGAAAGTTTGTTGTAAAGGTTAATAAATTAGTAATGATAATATTATGTTTACTTGAGAAAACACCCTTTACAAATGTATATTTTGTTAGATGTATACTAGTGATAGAAAAATAAATTAAGTCAAATAAATTCCATTAATACAATCTAAGCAATGATACGCCTATTAAATCTCAGTAGCAACACCGAGATGAAAAAGATTCATGTCCGATAGTAACGCGATAAGTACATCGTATCTTACACTGTCTGTCGTGAACTAACTCAGCTGTGAAACGATCATTATTTGCAGTTAAGTAATATTAATTGCCATCTAACTCTATAGAGAAATGATTGTGTTTTCCGTTTGCAGCCGATTGATCTGACGCTCATTAGTACCACAATTGATGCAACCACAGTTACGAAAATGTAATTAGCAATGTTTGAAAAATAGTGCAGTCTACCGTGATGGAGTACCGTATGAATCAATCAACCAATTAGCGGGCACTGTTAATAATAGACTGGACATAGCCACTCCCAATGTACGCCATTGCTCCCGATCCTCCGCCTTCCGCATTTAGTCTATTCCAGCCACCTTTTGCAGAATCGAACTAAGGTGGCTAGGATTACACATACAATTTATAGCTAAATTAGACATAGATAAGTATTATCAAAGACCACTAGAGGGAACGCTATAAGTATTATCCAGATACTTATTTAGATATCCTAATATAGTTAGAGTACCGAATATTGACCTTTACATTTTATGTAATTACCTGTTTGCAACAGCCTCCCAACATTGGGAGAGACCTATATCCTGCAGTGAACAGCGATTGGGTCATTGATCTGATCTAATGATGATTGTTTCAAAAATAAAACATTTGTGATCATTATTCAACTGAGATGATCAATATAGGATTTTAGTCATTAGATTACATTAAGTGTGATTAAGATTAATATTATTGCCACAAAAACAATAACCCCTGATTTTGTTTATTAACATAATTTTACTTATCACTACATAGTATAAAACAAAGTCGCGTTTTCTGTCCCTATATCCCTTTGTACGCTTAAATCTTCAAAACTACGCAACATTTTTGATGCGGTTTTTTTACAAGTCAAATTTAAGTCCCCCCGTCTAAACCTGCCCATTAGGCTGGCAGCATTTCATTCCCTCAGTGTAGCCAGAGATACAATAATAACTACATTGACTTTTCATTATGTTTATGACTCTAAGTTCAGTTTATTTCAATTTGGATTCTTGAATATATTGGGTAATCTATACCACTTTCAGATTTCACAATAATTTAATGAGTAAGTACATCGATTGATATATTATTGTTCACACTAGCTAATAGTTAGGTAAGTGAACCATTAATTTTCCGATCACTTTCGCGTACACGCTTCATTTGAGGTGGTTTTTAGGTTAGTACGAGTATCTATTGTTATATCATATATTTCATTATTGCTAGCTTACAAAACTTAAATCATTTTTAGCGAACACGTTTTAGTTGAAATTTAGTCTAAATAAAACTAACCAAAAACGTGAAACAAACTAAAAACTTAAATCACAATAAAACGCTTTACAAAAGCCACAAAATCATATACCTAAGCAAAATTACAAAATTAATAGCTGTTCTTGAATGGAACTATGATTATCTAAGTGCAACGTTAAAATAATCAAGATTAACAGATCAAATAACACCCCATCAAACAAACTCGTGCTAATAAAGTTATCTTTTATAATTTCCCACGGTTCAGAGGAAATGGAAACAACAGAAACTATACAAATTATAATACAGAATATAAAAAAAATTGCCAATTACTATGTTCAGTTAATCACTTCAACATGTTTAATAAAATTGACTGGTGAAGTCTGGCCTTAGTCAGTAGCCTTCGTACCCGACGAGTGTTTTAGTCGCTTTGTGTTCATATTTAACGTGTGAACGCTTTTGCAATAATTTTATTGTGAACTCGACAAGGCATAACGTTAAATAACATATATTGTAAAGGGCTGTAAACTGCTCTCAGGATTAACCAGACTAATACACACAACACTCTGATTATACTAATTGTCAACCATTGAAGATTATAAAACACTACATTGAATACTGACTTTATTACTAATATTTGCTTAAAGTCTAAACTTATGTGAAAAATAATTCATTATATTGTTCTACTCACTCTATAAGATGCCATTTATTTTCAACTTAAACTGCATAGCAGTAACATCTGACATTCAATGGCATTTTTTGTAACTTCGGTGGTTTGATAATGGTTGACAATTAGTAGAATCTGGCCAAGATCAAATAAATTGTCGCCAGATTACTCTTTAATTTCATATCCACAAAACAAATATGTGAAAAATAGTCATTGCTCATTAACTAAAATGAAACTTAAAATTTTACTACGACTATTTTTTGATATAACCGTCTTTAAGTTTTTCAATTTTCATGATTCTTCATTGAGTTTTAATTTATATAATGAATTTGAATAGCGGTATCCTAGTGGTATGGGTAATGGACTGCTGAGACGAGGTCTCGGGTTCGATCCCAGGTTTACTATGGCTCACACCAATGACTTTTCGAAGTTATGTGTGTATTTATAAGTGCCCGGTTAATGGCAATAGGTTTCGCCACCTATTACATTGGGACCTAAACATAAACTGGCGAAATGTGAGTGCCCTTCGGGGATAGTTTAAGAAAGATTCTCAGAAAAATAAGTCTGGGTGGTCTATAAAGGCATTCAGTGACTTAATACAGTATATGCTCACTATGACGTTTCGCTGGCGAGTCAAGGAGCCCACGGCCACGACGTCGCAAGACCCCATGCTTGACAATGTTATGACATCTTCCGTTGTTGCTATATCACTCACCGGTGCGTGAATGTACGCAACGTACGCCTGCTGTTAATTCATTTTGATCTAGGGCCATCATTATCATTAAGTATTTCTTCATTTTGGTAAATGACGTATTGTTTTTGTAATATATTGACTAGTACTGCTGAAATAGTATGTATTAACATAGATAGATAGATAGATAGATAGATTCATTTATTTGTCAGAATATTGTATAAAAGTTGTTATAAAATAGTTACATGTCCATAATATTCTCCTGTCTCCAGCGTACAAATATTGAGATAGAGGATTTTAAATTATGTCAGTATATAAATTAATAAGATAAAAAAAACAATTAAAAATGTCAAATTGCAAATTATACATGTCAAGATTCAAATTAAATAAAATTATAATATTTGTAGTAGGCATGTCAATCATCAATCATCATAAATTCATCAATTCAACCAAATTAAATCATTATTCATTCAAATCATCATTCAGGTATTCTGTTACATTATAATACGCTTTTTGAACTAACATATTTTTAAGTACAGCTTTGAATTTGTTACAGTTCAACTCCCTCCAATCTCTAGGCAATTTATTGTATATTATAGGCGCCATACAAATTATACTTTTGCGCACAAGAGCCGTTGTCGCCCTGTGTAAACGTAGCCTGGTGTTATCCCGCCTGTTTCGCGGAACTGTTGCCTCTAAGGTCGGAAATAAATGAGGATTATTTTTTACAAATATTGCAACCTCGAAAATATATATACATGGTAATGTTAAAATTTTGTAGTCCTGGAAGCTTGTTTTGCAGCTATCTGTAGTTTTTAATTTAAACATTGACCTAATGCATCTCTTTTGAGCCTTAAACACAACTTCCTTATCTGTTGAGTTACCCCAGAAAATAACTCCGTATCGTAACAGTGGAGCAGCTAAACCGTGATAAGCAGTTATGAGAGTATCTCCATCAACAATGTTGGACAGCGTATGTAACGCATAAGCAGAACTGGAAATTCTTTTACAGAGCTGCTCTATATGTGCTTTCCAGTTAATCCGTTCATCAATTGTTAACCTAAGAAATTTTGCCGTACTAACATTTTCGATTACGCTATTCTGATACTTTACGTCTATTCCATTTGATGTTACCCGTTGGTTAAAATGCATGATTTTAGATTTTTTTAAATTAATTTTTAAATTATTAATGTCCAGCCATTTAATTATAGATGTCAATGCATTGTGTATGTCAGTTGTATATTCAGTCAAGTCATTATTGTCATTACAAATTGTCAATGTACTATCATCTGCAAATAACGTCATATTATGTCGGGTAGATTTCGGTAAGTCATTTATATAAATTGTAAAGAGTAATGGTCCAAGTACACTGCCTTGAGGAACGCCGTAAATAACATTTCTCTGTTCTGACTGATGCATTTCCTCGTTTTTAGTCACTGTATTTATTCGGGCAATCTCCGTATATTGCTTTCTATTATTAAGATACGATTTCATGATATCCAGCACATTACCCCTTACCCCGTACGCTTCAAGTTTCTCTAGAAGGATGTCGTGTTTAACGTAGTCAAACGCTTGCGTCATATCACAGTAGATCGCGCATACAGGTGCTCTTTTATCAACGTTCAACATAACCTCATACAAAAACTCATAAATTGCTAAATTGATTGTTTTCTTTTCACGAAAACCTTTTTGTTCATCGCACAATATATTATTATTTTCCAGATAGTTGTATAATTCTTTATGGATATATTTTTCAAATATCTTGGCAATAATTGGTATCAGTGATATTGGTCTATAATACTCCATTATTTCCCTATCCTCCTTCTTAAATAGTGGCTTAATTATGGATATTTTGAGGGCATCTGGAAATATACCATGAGAAATGCACATATTAAGAATGTAGCTTAAGTGACCACAAATTTCACTGGCTACAGCCTTTAAAACTTTAGTAGCAATACCGTCATATCCAACACTGTTGGTATTTTTCAAAGTCAAAATGATTCTCAGAATATCTTGCGGTAGACTGGGACTCATAAACATAGTTTTTTTTTTATTTAGAATTAATGAAGTATTTGTTTTTTTACTGCCTGCTGTAGAATTTGGCTGTATTTTTGCAATAAAGTAATTATTGAATTCATTGGCAATATGTTTTGGGTTTGTAATTACTGTATTATTGACTTTTATTTTGTTAATATAATTTTTTTGAGTATTACACATTAACATCAACAATAATTGCTCGAAGATTTGTTTCAACGCATTATGACTGCCTCCGTGGCTTACTGAGCGTAGTATGCGCCGGCTGTGCACGAAGTTTTGGGTTCGATTCCACACTGAAAAAAAATTTGCGTGATCCACGAATAGTTGTTCTGAGTCTGGGTGTACTTTGTGTCCGTTAGTTGTATGTTTGTAAAGTCCCCCGCGATACAGGGTTTGTTCCCTAGTGCGGGAGTTGTCTTTCTAAAAGAAAAAAAATTGAAAAGATACCACACGGCGTTAAGTTAATCTATATATATTATAATATGAGATTAATATAATATTATGCAGCTATTGATTTATGGTATCTGATTCGAATTTACTATTATAAAAACTGAATTAAGTAATGAATAGCACCTGAATTATTTTATCAATTATAAAATGTTATAACACACCTGTGTTATTCCCTACCAGTATTATTTAATAATGCATTATTGTTATCCAATATTACGTCACATAATTTTGGCGTGCTCGGTATCCAATTATGTATGAATGTGTCATGCAAGACGATGTAATCAATACAACTTTCTCAAATCGCCTACACTAATCCCCAATCCAGTATGGTCAGGTACATTTTTGACTTAGAAACTATCTACATAAATGATAATATCCTCTTTATATCCTATAAAATGAGGTTATACTGTTTTATTTGAGTTACCAGCGGTCAAATTTATGAAATTTAATGAGTTGGACTGCTTACGAAATTTAAATTTTACGATAGTTTTGGTATATCAAAAAGTCATAGTGGTCTAGTTACGAGTATAATATGCTCTATCGTAAAGATAAGAAAGTGTTTTAACGTAAAGATTAAATTATTTAGAATTGATCGAACAATTTACTCAAGAAAAGATAATCTTTCAAAGTATGTTCCTCGAGCGCAACTATATACATTGTATCATAATAAATTCATATTATTTGTATTTGCATTACATGTTTCCTGACGACATTAAAATGTTTGTATTAAGAAATTTGTTTCTACGAACAGCAAACAGATTACTGAACAAAATATGTTTAATGACTTGCTACTCATTAATACTAAACGAATGCATAAACCCAGGAGGCCAGTTCTCGTTATTAAAATGTAGTCTTATTAGAGTTCCAAAGCATATCTAGTTTCGATCTCCCTGTGATTGCGAAACATATATTTATCTACATATATGTAATATGTATGTAATTTGACGTATAATTGCTTACCAGAATGTGTTTACTGATAATTGGGAGATTAAATCTAGACTTATATGGGACTAGAACTTGATTTGACTTGACATAAGCTGATTTGCCCTTTAAGTTACTTGAATTTTATCATTTGAGTCTTTCAGAACATACTTCATTATTCTTCGACAATCTTCATGCAATTAAAAATTGTGATTGTGGTGAATTAAATTATTTGAGTTCATATTTTAAATGATGGCTACATTCTAAATTTGAAATATTTCATTTTGTGCCTTTATTTTTGAAGCAGGTTTGTCCGAATTATCGACACTTCTTTCTACATAAGGCGGGTGTTAAACTAAATATTACTCTGTAATATACTCTACTATAATTATTATTCTGCTTGCTTAGTATCCTGAGAACATAAAGATGACCTCTCATATATTGATTTTTCACCGAATCATCTCTTACTTATTCATTGTTTCGACTTTATTATCTGCATCGACTACCAGGATTAACTTCATATAACTTGCCGAACGGATTTCAAAAGCTGGCTTAGAATAATATTTTCATTACTGTGGATTTAGATTGGCTTGTTTATTAATTTTATGTGTTTTTTCATTTTCTTATATCTCAAAACAGTAGTTCGAATTAAAATAGATTGTTACATCAACCAAGATACCTTTTAGCACTGTGAATTATAAGTAAGTTATGAACTTTGCGGTTTAGCGTTAGCATCATTTAACATCGTTGATGCAAAAAACTACTGAACCGAAATTAATGCAGTCATAATCTTCTCGCGAGGGAATTATGCTTTACTTGTATGATGAAATTTTAATGTCACTAAGGTTATACAGATAATGCACTGCATTTGATTTTGAAGTTAGTCAGAGTAAATGCGTAATATAAGATGATAATTGAAACAATTTCTGTTGAAGATTTTCACTAAACTAAAATTGTAGTGCTTAAGATTGTGAAATTGCCCATAGAATTACGTAGAAAACCATACATTTATGGATAATATCTCTTTTCAATATAAGAACTCATTCAAAAAAAATATTCAGCGCAAGTATTAAACAAAATTTTATTTGGACATTAAAAATCGTAATATTGTTCAAAAAATACAAAAATTCAAGGACACCTTGTATATTTTTAAATACTCATTATTAATCTTTTAATTACTATACTTTTTAATATTCCGTAATATTGTGACGGCAAGGTTAAGTTCGCCATTTTCGTTTATAGTCGACTGTTAATAATTATTGTTATTAGTTTATATTAAAATAATACACAACAATGTAACTTTTTGCTTACCACCCAATTTCAATATTTACTTTCCCGTTTTGCCCTTGTATTGTGCATGATATTTGAAATCAAAATGAATATTTTAACTGACATTTCGTAGAATGCTACCCGTTATCATATTTGATTGACCTTGCATTGACCATTTAATCATATCTGTTATATTTTAAATATACTTTTCAAAGTTCTTTGTAATCACGATTTCGTTTTTATTATTTTTATACTTTTTGTTGTGCACCTACCATATTCATATTCACACAAACGCATACTATCAAAGGCGAGCTTAACTTAATGTTAAGGTTTTAAATGCTTTACCATTGCCAACAAAAGCTCCAGTCAAAATATGGTCTATAATAACAGCGGAAAAGAAACCAAATTGTTTATTTGCTTTAAGTTACGCCAACGGCTTATTCCACGTGTTTCAAACTATGAATCACTAAAGGGTTTTATGTTGGTCCCAACCAGTAATTGGTAGAGGCCTGCGAGGCGTAATTGTGTGAACACAATCCTGTAGCCATAAGGTTGCCACCTACTAGGTTATATAAGAAAACCTATTTTGCATAGCCTCATAACATTGTATTTATAAAATAAAGCTGACTTCGGCATTATTATTATAGTATTTTATAATAATATTATTAAAGTTTTGAAAACTTTTCAATTTAAATATGAAGAATAGAATACTTTCTATTCTCTATATTTAAATTGAAAAGTTTTTGTTCACTGAAATATCTTAAGGTCGCTTTACATGATCCACGATATTATAGAGGCATGTGCGATTTCGCGGACTAGGTACGTGGAAAGAAACTTGTCCGTGGTGCTGCAGACACGTTTGTCATAGTACGTACATCCGTGACTGAGTTCTTGTCCGTGAACCCTCGCTTCTCTTTATTGAATTCTTCTCATTTAATTTAAATAATAATTAATATCTCATTTATTGAAATAATGATAAATATTCCTACCCTCAAGTTTTTGTTAATATATTTTTGATATTATGCTTCAAGATTAAATTGATTTATACCAAAGTAGGTACGCGATTGCCCGAGATGTAAGCAAGCGGAATCAAAAAAAGAAATAACGGTGTATATATTTGAATCTCATCCTAAGAATAAATTATGTACATTTCACAATTCTTTCTTAACAAGTAAATATCTTTGAAAATACAAACGTTAAGCGACTACCCTAGGCACAGGACGTCTAAAGTTATTAAGTTGTACACTAAGCTCTTATTATTTTATTATCGAACCAAAGTCGTAATTTATATCGATAGTCTACCACGCAAAGTTGTGACGTTAATTTGATATCGACTTATCACGACTGAATTAAATATTTTGCTCAAGGCGTGTCGCTACTTAGTGGAACTGTGCATTCGATTAAAATGGACTGAATTGTCCGATACAGATTCCCGATAGCGATTGTAGGTGAACTTTATTCCGCTGGCTATAATATTGAAAGGTTTCATAATGCGACTATCGTATTATGAAATTCGTAAAAAGATTATTATACAATATGAAAATTCTAAATTTAAAAATCATTTATTATGGTTTAGATTCTTAAACGCCACTTACAACACTTCAAAATTTATAATATATTAAAGGTTAGGTAGCAAATGGACCACCCCAGTCTGGAAAGACTTTTGCAAGAAACTCAGCGGGAAACTCATCCAAAATGGCTACTTTCTAAATAAGAACTGGTTGTTAATAGTGTTATTAAATAAGTCGTAAATAAATAAATAGATAATTCTATCTGCTGTTTTTATTTCTGTGAAAGTACAAGTTATACGGAGGAGACCAGAACCTCTTAAAAGAGTTTATACTCTTATTAATCTTTCCATAAAAGTGATATATTAATATACTCTTTTCATGTTAGTTTCACTTATTAAGTGGGATTGAAATATGTTATCAGGTAGCCTAGGGTACTTATTAAGATTCTGCCTTCCTCGCTCAGGGTATCAATCAACTAGTGTACTGCAGTCCAATACTGGATATTCGCCTCTTCCAATGTTATGAGGCTTTGACCTACTATTCCACGCTCATGGTTTTATCTCGAGTTTTCTTTCCCTCGCAGTGATATCATTTGCGTTTTCCATTAGTCGCCTTTTACGACACACTTCACATCAGAACGATGGTTACTGTGTGGGCTATGTGCAAATCTATTATATAGTTACCTATATTGAGAAAGTATTTATTGATATCTCAGACAATACGTGGCAATTATCGCATAACTAAAAACAAAGCGCTGGTAACGCAACGACTATCTTTGTACGCCTGTCTGGGCAAAACATGTTGGCACTATAACAAACAACAAATTATATTGTAATAACATCCATGTAACCCGTGTTTATGCAAATAAATGAATCTTGAATCTTGAATCTTGAATCTCAAATAACGAAATTCTACCCATCTGAAATCTACCAATAAGTGATATATTATAAGAAGAATCTTATATAATTGACATTAAAACACCAACAGTAGAAGAGTGAACTACTAATTATGATTCGAAATCGATGTACCCAGATATCTAATTTCTATAATTAAAAGTTATATTTACCAAGATGTTACGAAGAAATATATCTAAAGGAAAAAAGTCTGCAAACTGATGTTGTATTGACAAAATGCCAGGTCAAAAGTGCTCGATATCGTTGGACTTAAATTAAAGGTTTGGTAACAGTAGATGCAGCTTATGAACTTTAAAAGGACAAGGAAGGGTAGAAAGCTTGATATATAAGTTATATTCTCAACAGTTTTAAAAAGTTCAGTAGTAAAGTAAAATGCATTGTCTTCCCTCCACGTATTGTGTGATTATCATAGGGGCTTATTTATGATCCACAAAATGCGTGGGTACAGAATAAGGCTAAGGAATTTAGTGAACACCCAGTTATTTCCGTAGTTAGAATTATTTCATTGGTCGTACTATTCATCTATTCATTGTGTTTACTTTAGTGACAGACTCGATTTTTATTCCTTTTGACGTTACCATAGTCAAAAGTTTTGAATATGAACTTTAAAGCAACGCTCTGCACGTTCCTATAATTTAAATATATAATAGTTAGGTATAGTGAGCCAATACCTTACAAATAATATTTTAGTATTATGAATACATAAATACTATTAAATTTATCATTAAGTAGATTATTGTCATCCATCGATTACAACAATTATCCTAAGACTTTACGCCACAAGTGTACACACATACGACTTTATCAATTAGTCTCAGCACCATAACCAATGAACGGTAGCCATAAAACAATGCCCATGGACCAAGAAACCGTGTAATTAATAATAAACGCCTTTATTTACTCCTACTTGTATGAAACTAGCTCAAAGTATAAGGGCGGCCGTGAGTACGAGAAAGCAATGGCCACGGTGTCAAGGTTTCCAGCGATACAATCGACAACACAAGCGATTGATATTGAACAACATTTCTGTTTTACTCAACGTTTGAACTAGAACTTTATGTGTATTACCTAACGTCAGATACCGATCTATGTGACTCATATATTATGCCAAACTCTTTTCACCTGCAAGCCCAATTGCTGCCAGTTAAATTACAGTTTTATCTACTATCCTCAAGTAGTATCTTCTAGTTTATTGACCAGAAAGCGTCATGGAATATCCGGAATCTTATTTAATTCTGCGAGTGATGTCACGTGATGCCACACGTCCCCAGAACAGAGACCATATATATGCTGCCTTCGCTGATCCAGCTCCTAGCTATGCCAAAGCGTTCACGAGCCGCAACGTACACATCGTGACTGGACTTTGTCAGGAACTCCGACATTGTGATTCCCGAACCCTAAAGCTTTGTTTTGCTGAACCAGAATTTGTCGCTCATGGCATGTTCCCGCAGTTTGAAGAACAGAGGTCTAGGCTTCTTGTATATAACACAATAACTTAGAAGTCTTAATGACTATAGGTGTTTAATTTCTAGGTCGTAGTTGAGATTCGTAAACTATTCAAACCACATTGTGTCCTGTAGTGAAAATATTTTAAAGCAATTGTTATCTAAGCTCACTGTTCTAATCAAACTGTGTCCTCCTTGAAAAATGAAATTGCTGAATAAAGAATGAACATCCACGTTTTTGTTACCAATAATAGTGTGTACTTTTATTTAGTTTGGCGATTTAAAAAGAAGTATATTTATATTAATTATCGTTTGTTCTTTGCTAATATATTTCGAATATTAATTATTTTAATATCGAAATGAAAATTTAGATTACAAGATACACAATACAAAATAATCCTAAAGTAAAGTAAAAAAAATAATTTCAAAATCTATTTTTGAAATAATTTGATTACTAAAAATAACCATGCCGAAAAAAAAATATTATATTCATTTCCATTTTTGATTTTCAAAATATTCAATTATAATTAAAGAAGCAGTATCAAAATGTTAGTAAATTTTTGAAGCAAAGATAACCTTGTTATTGTTCAACTCTTATTGTTTTAGGAATTGTTTGAAGCATTGTCATAGTCGTAAACAAATGTATTATCACATTTATCATTGTCCATGGCGTTCTAAAAACATCACAATGAATAATACGAGCTATTTGCATAACTTACTCAATTTTATCAGTCGGTTACCGTCCCATAGAATTGTTTGGGAACCAACACCAACCAACAATGTAACGCAGGAGTACATATCATGCATGTATGAAAACAAATTAAGGTTGAGGACGGTAGTTACTTATGAAATGCAAGTTATTTTTTTACTAAGTACTAAAAAGCAGTCGACCTCAACTCACGTGCTGTTTTAAAACAATATAATTATTGCAATTTTAAGTCGTTTTTAATCGCCTTGGGACATTTGGACTGCACTAATCGACCTAGTTACTAACCAAGCTACATGCCCGTGTTTTGAAATATAAAGATAACAATTATTTTTACGGAAATTAACACATATAGGAAGTGTAGCAGTTTTTTTTATAACTTTTTATGCTGCTTTGAAATTGCTATGAACCGAATTAATGTTGAAATTGAATAGGAAACCTCAACTTTTCAGTAAAATAAATAAAAACTAAACGCTACGTGAAGCTCCTTATCATGATATAATCATATTTAATTGTATTTTTTACACAATATATTTTCTATATAGGATATACAGTGATAAGGTGTAAATTACATTTCATTTTGTTTCATATTGATTTATGGCCATAATGCTTCCAAATTGAACGCATAATCAAAATGTAAACAAACATTTCATTCATTCAACCGGTACCATTAAGTGTCGAAGTTAGTTGAATGAAGTTACAAAACTCATGGGTAACATGAATCCCCTAAGGAGCTGGCTGAGGTATATTAACACCTACATTTCATCAACTAGGATTTTCAGAACAGCGGAATAGGAGCGAGCCTATTGCCGTCAAATACCTACGATATATCCAGTCTAATAGTATATGTTAGAAATATACCTATATATAACTCAAAATATACCAAGGATGATACTCTCAAGAATGATGGCACTGTGTATTTTTATATGTAGTTGCAAAAAAGTGAAACCATATAGGTATGTACATCATGCTTAACCCGCAAGAAAACCAAATTCAAAAGCTTGCACAATTTAAAAATAGAACATTAGTTAGTCAATGTAGTCATATTCCATTCTCAAAATCAAGAGATGCACGCCCACACGATTAACAGATTAACTCAACAAATAAGTCCTAAATAATATATTTTGTAATCATTCAGTAGTTGCAATTAAAAGTCGTGCTCATTACAAACTGGAGCAATAACATTGCCAAGCAGCAGCTTAATCGTTTTCAAACATCTTTTTATGCAAGTACCCTTTTTATATATTTCTAAATAACTTAACTGTTTTTGTCTCTTGCGTGCAATGTCAGTACAAGACAAAAGCGAATGGCGATAACATTAATATGGAGATTTATTGTTAGTTGTAGATGTATAATTGCAAAACTTGTAAGTTAAAATTAATTCAATTGTATTTTTATATATTGTATTGTTGTTGAATTATTTTTACCAACTCATCCTGTTAAACTGTGACATTGAGAAATGTTTTCAAAGATTAAAAAAGTTCGAATGAAGAGTTTTTGGCCACCCAAATGGAATTGGAACTGTGTATTAAGATACTCAGTAGTAACAGAATGAAATTATTAAGAAATTACGGCTCCCGTATAAAAACTTCAAAGTTTGTACCACGACCTTACTGATAAATAAAAAGATGAATTTGTTAAAATACTCGTAAGTTAATAACATTTAATTGAAAATTACGAGTATTTTCAATTAAATGAATAAAATACGATTTAAAACCTGTAAATCATAAGAAATCTATCTAACCACGACTCATATAGAACATAAATCACCATCATGAAAAAAAGACCTCGTTTCCGCTGACGCCTGTGACTTGGCTCTACAAGCAGGGTGCGTGTCCAAGATTTCACGCATATTACACACACGCATAACACGACACGCACCTCCTGCTTGAAAAGAAGTTAGTGAGTTACCTAATTTTGCTATGTAATCTTCTTTATTTAAATACCTAGTTAATTATTATTACAATTTCCGTGTAAAGAAAGGAGGAGAAAGAATACAATTTTTATTTAGGACACGTCATTTTGACTTTACCCCTCTTGATGGTAAAGGCAAAGTCTCAGGAACGAGGGTCACCGTTACAAACACGTAAAGTGTTACAATGGTGGCACTCAGCTTGACGGCCTCATCAGATGCTTTTTCACGCCCCGCTTAAAGGACCCGGAACTGTAGGAAGAAGGAAACTACAGTATAGCCATTATGATTATTAATCATTCTCATTTTCTAAGCCTATTCCCAACTCAGTTAGGGTTGCCTTTCTAGTCTAACAAAGATACGCTTGAACTTCTATTTGCCGTGAAGCGACTGCCATCGTACCTCCACAACCAAATTAACGATATCGAAGTTCTGTAGTAGTCAGTCTAATAATATAAATAGAAATTGTATTCACCGTCTTTATAATATATTTTGAAATTCGAAATTACATTGAAGTTGACCTTACAAATGTAGAAATATACACTTGGACTACGCTATGTTTCAAGTGCTAAGCTTCATTATACTTCCCTATATAATGTTGTGTGAAATCATTTTGTATGAAACAAACAAATAATAAAAATATTATCGTAATGTCCTGAATACTAAGATCTTATTAGTTGATCTTAGACATTTATTCCATGAAGCATGTGAGTTTCGAACAACCAATGTAGAGGTCGAGCATTTGAACACTGTTAAAGGTCGCGTACGATATCATATCATTCAGTCATATTGTATGCAATCATCATCATTCCCTGAACCTTTTTCCCAACTCAGTTGGGGTCGGCTTTCCAGTCTAACTGTGATGCGGCTGAACTTCGATATTTTCCGTGAAGCGACTGCCATGTGACCTCCACAACCAATGGTCTAATGACCAATGGCGATATCGAAGTTCCAAGTTAGGCTGGTTGGACTTTTGAGGGCTCCAACTACCCGTAACGACTGCCATAGATGTTTGTATGGCAACCGGGACCGACGGCTTAACGTGCTCTCCGAGGCACTTATAAACCTGCGATAATATTGTATGCAATAATGACTATAATGTAATACAATTTATCAGCATTCTAGAACAAAGATTACAAGTTAGTTAAGTAACTTGTAATCTTTGTTCTTAGTGTGCTAAGCTTCATTATACTTACCTATAAAATGTTGTGTGAAATCATTGTGTATGAAACAAACAAATAATAAAAATGTTGTCGTTATTTCCTGAGAACTGTTAAGGTCTTATCAGTTGATTTTAGACATTTATTCAATGAACCATGTGAGTCTTGAACAACCAATGTAGAGTCAGAGGATTAGAACGCTGTTAAAGGTCGCGCTCTTAATAATGACTGTAGTACTGTAATACAGTCAGCATTCTAGAACAGGTAGTTAACTAACCTTGGGTCAGGAGGGCATAGTTTACAATACAGTTTCTTAGTATTAAGACTTCCCTGCATACACATACACTGGTAAAACCGAAGTGAACGGCCGGTAAAGTTATCTGGTTTAAAAATTCACATTTTCCAAATTTTTGAATGGTATATAATAATATTTTTCATATACATGTATTTTTTAAAAATTAATAATCATATTTTTGTTACAGGTTTGTCAATCTTCAAAACTAAATCCTCAGTGGTATTCTGCTAGTTGGTAAGATGTAATAATTATTATTGTACCTAAACTCAGCGGTAGTTTATTTGACTGTTACGTTAGGAAGCGTTGTATTGCAGAGTCGGTGAGAGTGGTTATGGCGGACTACGTTGATCTAGTAGATCTACGTAGTCCGACATAATCTACGTAGCAAGAACTACGAAGATACCTATGGTGATTATACAACTACTAGCCTTTAAGTATCTAATACTTCAGTAACGTGAGAAACAAACATGTTTGTTAACAAACAAAATAGTGATTAAACTTAGGCAATGAAAGTTAGCTCTTCAAGAAGCCTACGTAACTACTGTAATTACGAAATCATACACGAAACAAGAACCACATGTATCTAAATTATTCATTAAAGTATCAACAATGGACTTTTAAATTACACAAACAAAAGGATTTAAATGGCCGTTGTTTCTAGACACGCGTATAATTTTCACTCAGCCAAAACTTGACCTAGAAAATCATAGCACTTAAATTAAACTTAACAAAGACTTAAACGGTGAATTACTAAATACTATATACGTTTTATAACCTTACTTCATTCACTAGGTACGTCGTTAGTTCAACGCTCACACTTACAATTGTATAAAATTACCGAGCCGAGTCAAATATATGTATGCCTAATCATAGGATTTTGATGCCACACTATTTCAAGGTTCATTCAGACGCTGAAATGTTACAGTACCATAACATGTGTACTTTGTGTCCTATGGAATATATTCAATTGGGGCTAGTACCTAAAGGGGAATTAGATTATATTAAAATTATGTACCTACATATTTTTTGAGGGATGGTATCGATTTCTCTGTAGGGACAGACTAGTTAGGGAACTAGCGCAGCAAAAGAGAAAGAGGTGTAAAGATTCGTTGAAGTCCTCTACCCAGCCGCGGGACAAGGTAACATTAGCGACTTCAACTATGGGGTTCTTCAAGTTGGACATAAGAAGGTTATTACAGAGTCGGCAGCACGAGAGACGCCCCTGTTATAGTACGTGTCCATGTTCCACGGTAACCACTTTGTAGTGTGCCATAAACTTGTCTGCCAGCTAAATAGTATAAAAAAGAAACATACAGAAACAATATACCTACCCGAAATTTGTTAAAGATATTATTTGCTATTATGACAATATGTGCAATTAAAGTCTAGCATCAAAATACAATATTGACAGTTTAATGAAAACATTGTTGGTTCTCATACCAACATTTCATTAACTAAAACAGCGAACAACTCCAAATAGGCACATTAATTCATCGGGTCTCCGCTAATTACAAAGGACCCGTGAGAAACTCAGCATGTCTAAATAAAGAGCTAATTGTGTGAATTCTTGTTTCAACAAGAGCAAATTTTGTGCTCCTATGGTGTTTACCGTTGAATTGTTTATAGATTGTACTCGTACGTAGTGTTATCTAAACCCAAAATAAGTATAGTTTATTTAGCTTTGTTATAGGGTCTAGGTGGTCGCCAAAAACAGATACAGGGTGGAATTTTGTAATGTAATAATTTAAGATTTCATTGTTTTCCTTTCATTTAATTAATGAAGTTTGTTAGAGAGATTTCATCCTTATATTTGACCCTAATGATTGATGTAATAAAAGTACAGTGTGCAACTTTTTCAGATTTTAGTCGGTTCGATTACCGGGTGCGGCAAGTAAATTTACAAAAATCATTGAATGCAGTTTTGTTTCTTTCCAAAAATAAAGGAATGTTTCCTTTGAGTAAAATAATTTTCTACCTACAGTATTAAGAGTTCTATAGTATTCAGGTGGCATTACAAAATTCCACCCTGTATATTGTACCATATTCATGCATGCAAATATTTGCATTTAGGGAGAATAGAACCCATGACATCCGACGTAGCACTATAAAGCTCTACCCCTACGTCAAAAGAAATATGTTTTAAATTTTTTTTGAGTGTATATTTAGCTATAAAAATCAATTTACCACTGACTTCATGCCAGAAGGATTTCCTATCAGTCAATCTGCCAATATTTTTGATTACAAATGAACACGCAGCGAATTTGTATCAAAAAGTTACAAGTCTTATCACTTACTGGTACTTGAATAATAAAGTCTACAATCACTTTGACGGTGATTAAACCGATATGCAAATTTGTCTATATTAGCATATTTACCTTAAGATCAAGCCTTACATTCTATTTGACATAAATACCTATTCGTTGTGTGAGCAAATGATACATATAATCTTAACCAGAATCAATTAAAAGTTTCCAGTGAACTACTTTGTATTTCTAGCTGGTTGACAAATAAAGGACAGTTAGCCTGTCGAAGGGACTTTGCAATTACCTCCTAATCGGATTAAGTTATTTATTTTGATACTATGTCACGTCTGGAAACTGTAAGCAGCAGTAATATATGTGTGTAATATATAATTTCATTCTTAATTCACTTTCATAGTGCGATTCAAACTTGTAACGTTGTCGTAAATCAATTTGTGTAATATATCTTAAAGGACTAATGTAAATCCTGATAATTTAAACAATTAAATTCATTCACTATAGTAAGAGATATTTTCAAAATAGATAACGCAATATTATTTTACGAAATGGTTTTGTAACTAAAACTGTAGAGTATGTCTTCAAAAATATTACAAATACATAAATACGAGTAGTTATAATTTAAGTGTTGTTAGTGTGACTATTTTGTGAGACCAATTTATACGTAGTTACTTGCGTGTCAAACGTAAAAATATGCAGACGATATCACTCAGAGAGAAGGCAAACTAAAAATAAAACCGTGCAGTCCTATACCAACCCGTCTCGTAAGCCTCCCAACATAGGGAGTGTCTTTTGTCCAGCAGTGGACTGCGATAGAATCGTTAACCAACTTAATCGATCGTAAAAATATTCCATTAAAACTTAACCATAAATATGGTAACCATATAAGTGTTTGAAACTTGGAACTGGACAAATACTTGCACCTTATATAACTGGCGGCAGCAGGAGATGAATTGTATCCCAACATCTCAGAGTAATGTCTTTTTAAAAATAGAGAAAATAAGAAAAGATAAATCGTGATCGCAATTCTTAGTAAATGATACAATCTTAAGAAATACCTTGTTGAATAAAATGAACACACTCTCATTTTATGAGTTATATATAATGTTCACCTCTCCTAGGGCCCTCCCATACCACAGTTAACATCGTTAACAGATGTGAGTATGTAAAAAGAGTAACACCATAAAAAGCAGTAAGAGTTGTCGAAATATTGATCGTTGTAGTGACATTAAGAATCAGACTGCTTTGTAATATAGTACGGCCTCATGGCGATCATCAAAAAATTCCAACTAATCATCATTTGACATCATTGGCATGACTAGATGTTTTTTTGTGATTGTTTTCTCTTTTTACGTACTTATTTGTATACGTTTTGCTTAAAATTATCCGTTCATGATCAGGTCTGTTGTCCCCTCGACAGCCATTGTATGATTTCATTGCGTCTTCATCCGCAATTAGTGTGATGATGTAGCATAAATCCTGTATTGTATTAGTAACTGCTCAGCAATTTCACGCATATCTACGTCACTACCTCTGTAAATACAGCCTATTGCACATCAATGTTTCACCGCATTCTTACCTTATTTGTAAAACATATCTTGTTGACAACTAAAAATTAAAAAAAATAGGATCTAGACTAGACTTAAGGCGAATAAGGCCCCACTAAGGCCAAGGCCGGCGTAATTTCTGCCTTAAGTCGATATGTTACTTATGGGTTGAAAAGCCAAACGAAGTTACGATAAAAGGCAAGCAGAAGCCTATATGTAATTAGAATCACTTCAAAGTAAGTATATAAAACAAATTCGCTTCCCGCGCGTATGAGACTTTACCTACAGCAGTAGTAGACGTGCCATAAAAAATCTTAATTATACAACGGGTTTTTTAATTGATATATCTAGTGATTCAAAAGAAAGGTTTATACTCGTAAGTGTAAACCTTTCTTTTGAATCATTCTTTCCAATAAAGCACTCTATCTATTAGTGTATGAGCAGGAATGAAATATGTCACAAAAACAGGGACATCGGATGTGACGAAGACCAAGCAGTGCGGAGCAGTTATTTGTATCACAATATTCATAATTTAGGTTAAAAAGGTTAAAGCAACCTTGATAGTGCTTTAGCCGTGGGTAATTCGGTATAATACCAATTTGCCACACCTTATTATGAATTTACAAAAGTCAACTCACTTTCTTTGACTTTCTTTAAGTACTATTTGGGTTTTGTAAAAGTGTAGTAACTTTCTACACTAAAATTGTCGTTACTATATTGTACCAAATATCGCGTGATATTATTTTATGGCAGTATGCACGAGAAAACTAGACGTATACATTTGAAAAGAGTCTATAAAGCCACGAGTTCAAACAGTATTAAAGGATCTAGGCGCAGAAATAGACAAATTACATAACCTTCTGTCTGTAATCATGCCCACATTACAATACCATATTTGAAAAAATTGTTCAGAGAAGCATAATTTTAGAGTACACCAGTACTATGCTCGAAAGATAGGCTGCTTAGCGTATCCGGAGGAGACTCCGAGCCCGCACAGCCGCAATTCGACCCGGGCGTCGGAAGTCACAGAATGACCTCCATCCGCCATGAGCGCTGGCCTCGGGGTGACAGGTAGAGACTCCTATCGCCCTAGCAGGAGCAGGCGCGATGTGCGCTTCTCCCTATCCGGGGCAAGATGTGAACACCGTAGTTCCAAATCCGAGAGAGTCTTCGATGACCCTCGATCAGCCAGAGCCTGAGGGATATACTGATTGCCCGAGGCGTCTCGACATAACCACCCTCGCTGACATCGGTGGTATTCCTGTGGATTTCAGCACGGGAAACAAAAAGAATGCACCAGTACTTTCTGCCGTGCTTCCTAGTCTAGAACGTGAAATTTTCAGTACATTTCAATATCAAAATATAATATTTCAATAATAAATTTTAAATAAAGTACGACACTATTCAATATTCTCATAAATTATTTATCAGACATCTTAGATGACACTGAACAATAAATACTTAAACAAAGTAATATTAAGTGATTTGGTCACGCGAAGCGCAATAATATTATTCAATGTTTACAATTATCGTTATCATCCAACTGCTTTAAGTTCTCTATTCAACAATGGTGAGTGTATTGTTGTCAATGTAGGTGTTAATAGATAATACACCTCTACCTACCACTTGGATTACAACCCTTACGATTTCTAAGCTTGAATATATAACTTGATTGGCTAGCATCTCAAGTCACGGAAAACACAAAAACCTAAAGGTCATTACAATTTTCCATTTGCTTCTAAATTGCAAGCACAACTAGGTCGTAACAGCTTTTATCATTTTAATCACCTGTAAATTCCTGAATGTGTATAATGTATAGGTGTGTTAACACACATATTTCGCCAAGAATGATCTTTCGTTTCATGTAACAGGAGCGCGCCAATTGCCGTCAAGTGGTCACTTTACAAAATAACAAATGATATGATACTGATTCACTTACAATATAATTTGTTTAGAGAAATACAATATACAAACTCATAAACTAAACTTTTATGCGATTGAAGGAGCAGTATGCAAACAACTAACGTTGTTCTAGTGAAAGTTAAGTGATGATAGCAAACAGCAACTGGGAGGTGCGCGCGCGCCGGTAACACGCGGTAACTCTCGGTAACAGATGGTAAATTACACTCGTTCGCGATGAATATTAATGGGCATTAAGACGTAAGCTGTGATATATTGTGTGTATATTAATTAGACTCTCATTATCACGATGAGTGTTGAATAAATATACGTAGTAAAGGATTTTGGATTTTAATCTCGTAGCAGCCTAAGTGCTTAGAAATTTGCTTAACATGATTAATACGCGGCATCACAATTTTTTTCTACCAGTTAGTAATAAATGAATAATTCTAAGACAATTTACACAACGCCAGCTAGACCCATAGTAAGGATACATTAACTAGCTAGAATGTGGATAAACATACATAGTTTTTTTTTTGGAAATACCCGTTGTATTTTAAATTTTGTAAGCCCATTGGCCCTTTGGCTTAGACCAAGTACCATTAGCTTCTTTAATCATGTTAGATATATTACTCTTTTTATTTGTACTTTTCATTTTCTATTGTACTCAATTTGGTGGGAATGTAATCAACTACATAATTAACACAAATTGAAAACTTCTAAACCAACTATTTAATTTATTTATCAGCATCGTGGAACAGACAATCAACGAAACCTCATTTCGTTTCCAACACTTTTTTATATAAGCTATTGTTGACTACACTTGTATCTTTTTTCTTAAACATGTTCTACATAAAATAAATGAGTATTATAAGCGAAATAGCTTTCACCGTCTCCATAGATTCTGATCGAAACGAATTTATTGTTAACTTGCATGAAATAACGCTTAATGTAAAGCAATTCTGTCGTCACTCACTGCTTTCTACCATCTGCGCTCGCAATGATTCAATAATAATCGTTTATACAATAAACAGTTTCTTTCCTTAATAACGTTTCAAACATTTAATGAGTTAAATAATTAATTTTAATTTTTAAATAAGTTAGTACATTTTATATAACGCTTATTCTCTTCTCAAGAACGTGAACTAACTGTTGACGTTCTTCGACGGGTTGGGGTGCATTTAATAAATTACCCACCCTAACGCAAAACCGGACCATGACTTGCCGGGACCAGCCATCCATACCATACATATACATACATATAAATATACGCTCTTCTTTCTTTTATACTAATATTTAATTTAATAATGATATTAAAAAGTGCCATCAATCTAGATACTATCTGTAGAATTAACTTTGTTTTTGAAATAAGTACAATCCGTACCATGATAGTTTCAAACGCTCTTAAACAGGCATATATTATAAAATTGGAACGTTTTGAAACCGTTAATTAAACAACGTTAATTGAAACCGTTTTGAACAGAATGTAACCACTCATGAATTGGTTACGTTATCTATGTGCCTCCAGTACGTTACTGTCTTTCAAAGTAAAGCGATTGGTACTTATGTACACATAAAGATAAAAAGAGCACATATACAATAAATCGCATAACTTCCTCATCTCTTTTAACAATTCAATACTTTTGTAAGTAAATAAGTGAGTATAAGGTATATTTTCGCGGTCAAAAACATACGACAACTGCACACGCGTGAAGCAGACGATATATCGTTGTGTCGTATTGAAACATCGTCTGCTGCATGCATCTGCGGTTGTCGTATATCCTCTACATAATATACAAAGGCATTGACTGATCAGATTTCTTCCGCGTAGCATAGCAGCTAATTCTAATTTACCTAAGTAAATAGAATAGCTCCACTATTAAATGTTATAGGCACCAAGAAATTATACAGAACTGGCTATCAATCATTTCATTATTTCCTTATTGCAATATCTTTAACATTCATTTACCTATGTAGTACTCAAACTTCAGAGATTGTTATATTCATAAAATATTGTTATTATAATTTTAATTTCCAACTGTTATGATTAATTTTAATTATTATTATGTTTTCATAATTGGTTAAGCTGGTCTCTACATACAACTTATGGCTTATGGCTGATATACTTATGTTACTTCGATGTCACAACAGTAGCGAGTGCAACTAGTGTTGGTTAAATGCGGAGTTTTTTCAGGTATTTTTATTTGTGAATTCTTAGTATCTGCCTGAACCAATTAACATAATTATATTAAGACAAAGAAAAATACGAAATTTAATTAATACGCCCTGTATATTATTCTAAATAAAATGTATAAGTTTTAATTTTAATTACCATTTTAGGAATAATGTGATGACCGGCAAACAAAAATCTTGAGAGCAAAAGTATAATATCTACAAAATTAGATAAGCTCTAAATATTTTTGAGTGCTAGGCATAAAATACTGGAGCGAGACCTAACTGTTTATCGCTTTATGAATTAAATATTTATTTTCTTACTATTTACATAGTTAGATCTACAAGTTTGTTAACAAACATATGAAATTTATACGAACACAGCAATAATCTGTATTTTCGTATAGGTATCCTATGATTGCATACGAGGCTATCCGAGCTGGCGTAATTTTTAACTTTTTACGAGTGAGCTTCACTATTTCTTTCTTTCTCACTGCCCTCGTCACTTTCCCCAATGTTGAAAGCTTGCAACCGAACCTCATTTGTCTATCCTCACCACCAGCTTCTTTACCATCATATAGTCTTATATTTTCCTGATTGCATCCAAGATTAAGGACAATTTGGAGCTCAGAGTTCGCCGCCTTCCGGCTTTTCCTCCTCTATTTCGCACGATATTGGGTGTCCAGTGTCCATGATAGTGTGATTATTGAGACGCAAGTCACCCTCTACGACATCAAGCCAGGACTACCTACTTCGCCTAATGGTGGCAGCGGAGCGCTAGGCATTTGTTGCCTACTTTCCTAATGGTTTGCGCAAAATGACTAATTTGCAATGTCACGGCTATGAATCTTGGGTCTCTTGGTTCAGTTGACATATGTGACCGCGGTTTGTTTATTATTTTTTCGCGCAAAAACTGTTAATCTATCTAAATCCGGATGCAATTTCTTACAGATATACCTACTTCAAAGTCTGGAATAACATTCCCTTTATCTCGACAATAGGTCTCTATCGGTCTCGGCAGCAATGGGAACTAAGGAACAGGTATACATGACGTAAATCACACTACTCATTAACCTAGTACTCAAATTGCAACACAAACCATGTAGAAGAAAACTATAACACGCCTTGTTGTTCATGAAGTGAGGCGTGAACTTGCAACAATTTAGTCGAATCGTGCTGAGATCATGAACTCACTCGGCTAAGGTTAGATACACTATCTAATTTCTGAATTCTACACGCATAGATAAGCAATAACATGTAGTATTTACATACTATATTACGCAGGTTCTAGTACAGCGGATATTATACGTCACATAAATTGAAAGAGTATAAGTTAATGTCACTTTTAAATTCCTGTTCTTCTCATTTTATTGATTTTAGCAATTAATATCAATACGTCTCCTAATGACGCGACATATTTTTATTACGTTAATAATCTATATAGAGACTACTGCCACTTGCTATACTGAGGCACCAGGCAATAGTTCAGTTTTAATAATACTATGTTTCTTTTTTTACATCAATAAAATCGAGTAATAATTACCTTTTCGAAAAATCGTTCGGCCACAGCGAGTTAATAAATTTGTATGCTTAAAGCAATTTTCTTGGTGTTAAATTACACATATTACTGTAAAAGAAAATACCGCTAGTTGTGGTAGGAACTTTTAATTCACCAATAAATTTGCTGTTGATAATTGAGACATTACGACAAAACTACTAATTATATTAACATAAATGTAATGTACGTGTTAAGGTGGGTACTGACTGGCGTTACACATGATGTAATGTAACATTACAATGTGAGTATTCGTACCGTCAGTAGATAATGAAAAATAACGAAGCAATCAGTCAGATAATGTTATAACATATTGTCTAAAGATATGATGATTGAAGATATACGACAGCTGCAAATGCATGCAGCAGACGTTGCGTCGTATCGACACATTGTCTACTACACAATATCTGTAGTAGTCGTATGTCACCGGCTACAGAATCACACCTTAACAATATATTGGCTGCGAATGAAAGCGGCGGTAGCTTAGTGGTTAAGGTGTCGGCCTTACGATCGAATACTGGCCATTACACTACCGACGTGAACCCACCCCTAACACAAGTCATTGAGCTTAGCTGGAGGGGTTAAAGGGGTAACTTCGGTTGCTAATATTCTTTATTAAAAAAAAAAGCTTCGTGCGTGAGTACCACCGAAGAATATGTACCTAATTCAACTATGTTTATCGCCTAATAATCACCGGCATAACAGATTACATACAATGTATCATGCCATTATGACATAAGTGTTGCATTCAACACGCATTATACCTATATACACATGATTACTGTCGGATACGCCGATGCGTTTTTCCTTTAAGTACTAGTGTATAATTAATGAAAATATTGTCTTCCGTAAAAACGTAGGCATATAATTTTCTTAAAATCTCGTTATAATTAACAGTTCGTACCTGAGATATTTTAGTTACTTGCGAATGGATTATGCACATATTATGTAGGTATTTAACATAACATAAACTCACGCCTATATATCCGAAGGGGTAGGCAGAGATGCTAGCACCCACATTTTGCCAGTTTATGTAAAGGTCGCGAGCCTATTGGTATTTATTTTAAGGTAATTTTACGTTTCAACAACTTTGTTGGATAAGGAACTTTGAAGAACTTCTTGGGAATAAGTCAAGAGACATATTATGAAACCAAATAATATAATTTAGGTAGTTCTTGATCGACTAGCTGTTCTTGAGGGGGGCGTATACACGAAAATAAATTTACTGGCGTGGCTATCGTGACTCTGGTAGATTTCCTTGAAAATTTGACATTGGCGATTATGCTGTAAAAGTCATCTTAACAAAAAGTTTAAGTTGTAAAACTAATTATTTAAATATATCAAATGGAATGAACACTAACTTTCAATGAACCAATTATAAAATAATCAGTTGAAAGCAAATACCTACAGAATTTAGCTGACCATTTTATCCCTATTCACCCATGGAGGGATCCATTCACCCTGTTTTACGGTACTAGACATTTAGATTTTACTCATAGCATATATAACTTAAGCCTGCATATTTGTATTTAATACATCTTGTAGTTTAATTCAGCCAATACTTTTGCATTAATAGCGTATCTGATACCTACAAATTAACATATCCGTACCATTAAACATAGATCATTCATTCAAAAATTCAAAATACGAACTTCATTCATAAGTTCACTCTAAAGATCGACTTCTATCAACAGGCGTATCAAGCCGTCGAAATGTAAATACGCCTTAAACAAGTTTGTTACGCGCGGCTAGCACGTTCCACAATGCGTACTATTAAGTCATTTCGTATACATAATTTATTACACATACCTTGGTCTTGGTGCTTATTAGCCGCTAATAAGGGTATGAAGGCTACCTGTCGGATTATAACTTCCATTTTGACAGTTATGGTCATTTAAACTGGCTATTGGTATACACAGAAAGATAGTAATCTAACTCGGTCTTGTTTAACTTGAACGAAAGGTTTTAGGTCAAAGTCAATAGATTTACTTTCTCTAATTTGAGGTATGGTAAGAAGAGGTCGCGTGGATCCTGGTAGAGTAGATTTTAGGATGAGGGCCACCCGATCTTTTCCCATGCGATGTCGTACAAGGCGACTATGGGATAGGGATATTTCTAAGTCTCAGATCCATGGTTCGAGACTACAATTGCGCCATGAATACGGTAATAGGCTCACCCTCTATTACGTAAGACTGAATATAATTGATGGTGCCATGTGTGTTTAAATTCACCTCTGCCTACCCCGGAGAGAAAAAAGAGTAAAATGTAGTATTTTAAATAGAAATAACAAGTGGTAACTGTTCTTAATATTCTGTGTATAAGGCATTTGAGCATGACTAATATTTGAATGTAATTGCATAAGCTAATCTTTTATGGTACTGGTAATGGTTCTTTTAAGTGAAAGCTTATAGCAACCATTTGTAATTTATTTGAATCTAATAATGAAATAGCTGATATAACACATTACTAGTCTTAATGTCTGTCTATATCTCCAAGATCAGTGCTGCCTGACGATTAATAACCTCGTAAACAGTTACCTGTTAATTAATCTCTAAATTACTTCCCTCTACTATTTAAATTCGTAATCGATATTATAGACATGGGCAATCGGCGTGACTCTCGCTTGACATGGCACGGTGAACAAATATATCACTTTACGGACATGTCAATACGCTAAGATTTACTCAATTTTTATCTATATTCTCACAAGGCGTATAATTTGTGGCAGAATCTCGTTCGGAGAGTTCGTGTTTGACTGGAACAACAGCCATACTTCTCCTTTTAAGATCTAAAACTGGATTTATCAACTCTCTCTTATCCTGTTACAGCTTTCGTTATCTAGCATACTTAGATGTAGTTTAATAATTCATAAGACGTGTATAATGTAAGCTCTATTTTATTTAGTTATACACAATGTTTCACGCCTATTTCCCGCAGGGGTAGATAGAGATAACAGACCGCTAACCCAACTTATTTTTTTTATTACCTCCTAAAGTGAGTAAGTTAGTGGAAAGAAATTGAAATAACCGATATCACAAAAAAATAATAGGATTAGATTGCTCGAAATTGCTAATATTAAAACGCCGGTAGCTTAGTGGTTAAGGAGCCCGCTTCACGATTGAGAGGTCCCGGGTTCGAATCCTGGCCATTACGCTATCGATGTAAACCCACTCTTAACACAAGCCATTAAGCTGGTGGCTAGCGGAGAGTATTGATAATGTTGGTTGCTAATATTATTAACACGTTCAACGCGGAACGAGATCTTTTAGGTCTCGTTTGTGTCGTTTCAGTATCGCGCAAGTGAATTTCTATGTCCGTCCCGTTTTGGCAAATGATATTTCTGTATGTTTCTTTACTGATAGAGTGAGATAATTACTTTTTTTGGCATTATGTACATTGGATGTAATATTTTTATGAATAAAAACGAACGAGATCTGATAGGTCTCGTTGCGACCAAATAGTAAAATTAGGCGTCTAATGCGGAACGAGAACTAAAGGATCTCGTAGCAATCTCGTGCGAATCTTATCACGAAAATAATTAGTGTTGTGTCAACTTTCGATGTGTGCATGTCAATTTCGCTATAATCAGGATGAATAATATAACGAATCGCAAAAGATGTCGAAAAATTTTGGAACTTTCCTTTAGCTCTTCCGAAGAACCAAATGGGGAAAATGAAAATAATCGATCTCCAAAATCTTCATCTCTATTCCGGAAAGTGTAATTCCAGCACCAAAAAATGAGACTGGTTCTATAGATGCTTCAATGGGCAATAATGATACTTTGCCATTAATACCATTGACTGGGGGTAACTCTACTTAAATATGATTACCCTCGATGAGTCTTTTGATGAGCAAAAGATATCTAATCTACTTAATACACCAAAAAGCACTAATCGCACTAATAGACCAAAACTAAGTCTAAACTGGTCTCTAAGTAAAGTCTCTAATACCTTACTATAATAAAAAATTCATCGTCGATAATGTTGTTTGTCTTATTGTTTCCCATCACTATTTTTTATCTAAACGAGATCTAAAAGTACTCGCATTTACTTGCTATCTAGTGCGGAACGAGATCCAAAAGTTCTCGTTTTTTTATTTTGTAAATTTTACAGTATTGTTTTGAGATAACTCGAGGCGGCGAAAACCTACTGAAAGGTCTGATCATCCTCTACGTGCACATACAAAAATTTTTCAAAAATATTCAAATTTCATAAAAATATTGGGGTTTGAAGTGACTAAGTCGTACGAGATCTGTTGGATCTCGTTGCGTCATTCCTGATGGATCACAACGAGAACTCTTAGATCTCGTTGCGTCATAATAACTAGATACATAAATGAGCTTCCGCGTTGAACGTGTTAAAACCAATTGCAGTCCATCTAAAAAAAGAACACAGTGAAGTAAATAATAGTCATTATGAATGATACTTTTAGTCGGTGTGAAAATTAGCGGCGGACTATTTGCCTGTTGTAACAACATCCTACGATGGTCAACTGATCGCTTTCACTGTTTCTGCATCACTGAACTTAATTGTTAGTTTTAGTTGGAGAAAATCCTTTTCCTTGTTTACCCACGAAACACTCTCAGAGAGACTTTTATGATGCATGCTACCGGTTGCCTAGTATTCTTTGTATTCCTATGTGTGCTATTTAATTATAAATAAACCTAAAAGATTCCATTTACTATGTCAATGACCACTTTAATTTTAAAATTAGATTAAAACTTAATGAAAGGAACTTGGTTACCGGGGCCTATGAACGTTTGTAACACCAGTAGTCGACCCTGTAGAGGGGAGGAGGAGGGGGAAGGGTTGAAGGTTAAGATAGTATCTGTACTGTCAGTGCAGAAGACAAAGCAAGGTTACAAAGCAGTGTGTTGATACTGCTTGCTTGTCAGTGGGAACGAGGGCTTAAGTTGTTAAGCCCTCGTTCCCACTGACAACACAAAACCTCTACATTGAGCTCTGGCTACCTTCACTCATCGCTGGAAACACAACACAAGATTATTATTAACCACGGTATTCTGTAGGGCAAAGATACTTCTCTAGCCGAACTGCTCAAATAAGACGGGAGATACCGTCATATCCTACTTCCGTTCTTGTGGTTGTGAATGTCTATATATAAAAATAAATCGCGAAATATGTTGGTAAGCGCATAACTCGAAGACGGCTGGACCAATTCGAGTAATTCTTTTCTTTATTTGTTCCTTGAACTCTACTGAAGGTTTTTATGGAGCAGCGGGAACGGGATTAGAAGTCCAAGCAGCGGGAACGGGAGCCGCCGGCAACAGCTAGTTCTTTAATAAATAGGTAGATATATTTATAGACCTGTAATTTTTCAGTCAAATAGTATAAAATTTAAATCGATATAATCGATCAAACTCAACCTGTAATATCGATACAAAGTATTAATTGTTAGTCGACGCTATCTCTGTAGTACCAGCTACTAGTTCCGATACTTAATTCTATAAAATTTATTATCGAGTTCGGCACGAATGAGGTTGCAGATTTACTGATTAGAAATATTATACGAAACTTAATTCCGTGTTGCGGCTATTACTCATTGCACTCTTGATTATTATACAGTATGCTTCAAAATAAATTTAATAGCTCTACTTCAATTAAAACCTTGAAAAAGTTACTGGAAATGCTATCTATTGTTAACAATTATCGCTAAGCTATTACTTGTACTAGTAGAAGTCATGAAGAGGGCCCGAGCATAGGGTTCGCTCGACGGGGAGACTTACTACATCCCATCCTTTAAGGTTGTATTGACAATGGCATTTTATAGCTGAAGAGAACCTCATTCAGGCATCCTTGGAATAGAAAGAATGGAGTTAAGAAGGTAAAAGAGACAAAGGAGTTTGATGATTTTGATAGTTATATTTATAATATATTCCTTATATACTTATTAACTGCTAAAAAGTTATAAGAATGACCAAACCTTATGAAATTGAACGCAATCAATTAGAATATTGAAGTTCACTGTCTGCCCTCCACATCCAATATGTCCCCAGCCGCCTTTTCCAGGTCTCCCTCCTACCTTCCATTTACCTTCTCGCGGTCTCCGCTCAAGAACACGTTTGCTTCATCGGCCATTGATTTTTCGGTAGATGTGACCAGCCCACTGCCACTTCAGATTGGTTATTCTGCAAGCTATGTCGGTAACATTAGTTCTTTGTCGGATAACCTCATTTCGAATGTTATCCTTCAAAGAGACATAGCATAGCTCGCTTCATGGCTCACTGCATGACTTTCAATTCGTAGACTAACCCCTCAATGTCTACGTTTCGGTATCGTAAACTGAACTCATAAACATGCAATATGTACAGAGTTCAGTGCACGAAAGTTGGAATATACCTATTAAAGAAACTAGACTCGGAAACTTTCGTATCTTTCGTAAAAAGAAAGTAAAACATACGACTTAGTAATACTTTTACACAACATTTCTTTACTACAATTTTACTGTTATAAACCGATTTTGTACATGATAACGACTGTTGCATGTTTTATATTTTTACTACAACATAAATTACATAAAATGGATCTCAAAGACATTTTACGATCTAATTAGTACTGCAACGTGTTAATCTAAATAAAAGCGTGTAAAATGTGATTACTTAGGTTCTTTATTTAAATAAGTTAGTAGTAAACTAATAAATTAGTTTAAAGAGCTTACGGAAGATAGTTAATAGAAAATCAATAAGAACCACGGAAACTTTCAATTTCATAACTAATATTAAACGTAAACTTGCAAATATTGATTCATTGCTAATAAGTATATTCTGCAAGATCTAGTATTGCAATCGTATTTGTCATCCGCTGGCGTGTCGTGTGTGGGGCCAATATACATAATTCACAGAAGCCTACATGAAGGATAAAGGTATTCAAAAAGCCATCCAGCCCCAGTCTGAGCCAGTGATGTTTAATGACAATTTTTATCTAACAAACTACTAAACTAATAATCTCTAATGTAGTGGTACTTGTTACTTATATAACTGATAACATAGAAATTTTTCCTTTATATTTATTAATATCTATGTATACACGGTATCGAATATACACCTTTTTCATGAGATTTCACTTTTTTCCTTATCATTACTGACTATTCTGTTCCCTAGAATTGCCCCCTGTAATTCACATCCAGGAACTTATTCTCGTGTTAAAAATTATAAGACTTTGTACTTTATCATTTCAGTCAGAATCATCATTTTAGCATTTTTCCCAGTTACTCGTTCATCTCTTTAAACTGTAGCTGACCTCCCAACCTCGACAAGAAGGCTTGCCACGTTCTTCAACGCAGAGGCAGATGCAATATTTTACTAGTAAAGTTGACTCGCGCCCTATGACATCTCATTCTAGTATTTTCCTGTACAAACAACGTCCAGATTCAGCGATTCTGGCGTGATTGAGTGACAAACATCCACATAACACTGTATTGATAGTAATACAAATTATATTACTGTGAATTAAGCACATTGTTTTATGACCAGTGAATGTACAAATCCAATGATTATATGTGTTCATAAGGCAAGTTATTTAGTAGTTATTTGAGTTCGAATGACGCAGCACTAATTCTAAGTAGGTAATCGACATAATAGACATTACGGAATCGACGTAATCATTCGCATAATACACGTAAGAGACTACTTTATTATAAACTGGTCTATTGATTGTTGTTGTTTCTACGTAAGTTTGTTTTTAAATATCTTTTAGGTTCTTTGATTAGATATTCAAGAAAGATTTGAATAAAACGAGCTTCAAGACTGTGATAGTGTGCCTCCATGGTGCAGTGATAGCTAGAGTATTCGCTGTTTATGAATTTAATTTTTTTTTGTTACGAAAACACAGCCTTAGTTAAGCTAATTGTTCAAGTTACTTTCATTTTCATCTATCTATCTATTGGTTACGTTCTCGTAGTTCCAAGTTTCTTTCTTCCTCAACTTCATTTTATGTACATCTTCTACACCACTCCCTCTAACGGAATAAATAACAGTCTACAATTTGATTCCATTCTTACAGACTTCACAAGCTTGAGTCACAGCTTGAGGCACATCATTACACCATACATTATTATCAGTGTCGGCAAGTGTAAAAAAATGCTACTGAGTTGAAGAGCTCTATCGGTATCTCGATGAACATAACTGTGGTTACATGTTACGTTCGTAACGAGAACATTTAACTAAACTCTTTGGTACCTACTTCGAGCGTAACGGAAAGATAAGCCCCGTTCCACACTGTAGTCATAAAAAAGATATTTCAGAATGTTTAACCATTTAAATTCTTTGGTTTAGTGGTGAAGGGAGACGTAAAGAAGCAGCATGAAGACTAACATTATAATGGTCACTTTTATGATCAATTGCACACAAACCAGTAACATGTTTGATTTGATTGGAGCAGAGAACTAGCCCAAGAGTGATAGCAGTTAGTAGCCAATCGCGTTGTGAACAATGTTAAACATTATTACAGTATTGAACGCTCACGTATTCGTGGGTGGATGTTGTGTAAGCCCAGGAACTAAAAACTGTAAGACAGTTGAAATGAGTTGAGATATTTGCAACCGCGATTTCGCCTATTATATTAAACCTATTATTTGTATGTCTTTTTTGAACTGTTGAGATAGGTTAGCTTTCTGTTTACTGAATTAAACTTAACATAAAATAAATAAATTTATGAGGGTTAATTTACTGAACATTTTTATTTATTGCACAATTAAAATATATAAGACTGCGTGGCTTTAACCAATGTCTGTCAGGCAACCTTTGTTTGTAACAGTTGTTCATTATTTGGCGTATGTAAGTGTGGATGCAGCCTTACAAGTCAACAGATGTGCTCACGACACGACTGCGATTAGATCAATGGAACGTACAATACATAGCCGAGACGAATGGGAAATGACATGATTGAACGTAAACACGTTAATAATGTACATGGGTCACCGACAATGCCAGTACAACAGTAGGTATCAGATACAGTATCGGTAAATTTATAATAACCACTTAAATCGATTCTTCTACGAGCTGACATCATTTGGACTATAGGGTTAGCGAAACCCGAGTATTAATGAGATCATATGGTAAATATAACATTTACCTTTTGATTTGATTGACAGCTCGTGACCACGATTAGCGCAACCAGCCGCAACGTCAAACAAATCGAATTGCCTGTATTTATCATATAATCGCGTAAATACCTGAGTTTCGATAACCATAAGAGAATAGATGCAACATGGACTGGGATAAGGCTCCGCCATCGAAAAAGACTAGCTTTTCTATAGCCCCATTCGATTGAAAGGTATACTTGTCGGAATGTGAAGTTAATTCGTCATGAAATAATTCGGGTTCAATTATTTATGTTCAACTTTTTGATTGGTAAAAGCTGTAACAAAATATTTGAACAAAGATTTACTCACAAATATGCTAGGCTAGATAGACTTTTCATCAAATCCGTGCAATTGTACTCTTAATGGATTTTCCTAAATCATATTTATCGCCCTGAATTAAACCTAGATCTAAATTTAGATCTATCTTTCAGCGAACAAATGTTTTTTTTAGGAGTTGGTTATTGATGTGTGAGAGATGTTCAAACATGTATTCAAAAATATCTTCAAAAATGGTGAGCCTTGAATTCTTCATTTAAAATATTATTGTGTTAACCGCACAAAAATACAAAATACACTTTAATGTTAAAATGATTATTTTATACTGCGATATCCACGATAATGTGTTTTTATATTGATACTGTACCAAAACAAAATTCTCATGACAATAAAATTATATGATTATTGTAATGCAAAATTCCAACAAATTTTGTTTGACGACCAAAACTGTTATATCTTATGGTCGCAATATTCTTAACATAGTAACTATTTTGGTTTGTTTAACAGTTGCCTTAAGATTTGTATGCTTAGAGAATCTGTGGGGACACAGCAAATTGTATTATCGCAACGTAGACAATAAGTTACGTGCGGGCTGCGCCCGAGCTCCACATTTTATATTCAGTCGCAATAAAACCACCAGTACAGTAAGTCGTCGTTTCACTTATCGAACCCCAAATACCTTCTAAACTTCGACATTGCCTCGTTTTATTGCTTTTTGCTCTCAAAACTATTCTGATGGAGTGCGTCCGAACACGGGTATTGAGAGTGGCTCTGTTGGAAGTCGCTAATATAAGAGCGATGGATATTGGGAGTTTCAATAGTATTCTCTCCAATTCTCTTTCGGATGCTGCCATCATGATCTATAGAATGATGTATGCAATTTTGATAAGTTAGTATACCTATGTAATCTTAAATATGTAATTTGTATTCTGATTATTTTAGCTTAGGGTACGATGGAATTGGCATGGCTTTGTAAGCTAAAAGCTCCTAAATAAAAGTAGATTAAAAAGAAAAAACACTATTCTGATAAGTAGCCAATGTCCTTTTTATTTTGTGTGTACAGGTTCTAAACTAACAATTTAAAAATTTTGCTAACAAATAAAAAAAAAGTGCCTGCTAGTTTCGTGACATGACAAAATCAATTTCACATAGATATCTACCACTTACGAAACAAGAAAACTCGACACAATAAATAAACGATTTCGAATATGTTGCACAAAGTGTTATACTTTTACAATGACCAAAATCTTGTCGATAACCGTGTCGATTTATAAAAAGATCTTAAAAAGAATGTAGCCTGGTTATTACAGATTGGTATTGCAATGTTACTGTAGTCATCCATGATATTGCCGCATTGTTTTTGTGAATACTTTGTGTGTATAGGGTAATACAATGAAAATGCTTTCTTCTCGAAATATGTGAAATAATACAAAGTTATTGTGGAAAGCGGAACTAAAGCTTTCACCTTCGAAAGCCACGGATGCAACCGGGATCACTAATAAAACGATAATGTTTTAAATACATTAAAATAAATAGGTACATGCATTACATAAACACATTACTCACTAAGACATAACCTGTACTAACTTCTGTTACAGAACGATTAATAAAATAAGTGTAGTATGTTTCTTGATAATTAATAAAAGATCAAACATTACATAACATTATGTAATTTAAAATATGTAACCTTCATACATTAAGGGCGTGATTATAATGAATTTAATTTAAAAGAAAAGGCCTATTCTCCTAAATGTAGCCCACACGGCGACAGGTAGCTCAATCACTCTTGACATCCATTCATCAATCACTTTTCTATAGGTAGACAAAAAATATTTGAAAAAATTTTCGCCTGAATCTACCGTACTTAGTTCAATTTTATTATGTCTGTAGTTAACCTATCTTATTTTTCATACATCTTTTGCTCAATCTTTGTAGTCAAAACATTAATCAATCACTTATTGCTTACCGATTTTTATAACCAAAAAATCGTCGTAATCCTGTGCTAAACATAGGCTCTTCCGATTTTGGGAAGCTTTGGTCTAAAGTTTCTACGCTGGCCGGATGGGTCGGTACAGGGTTATAATTTGAGTTTTCCTTCTCTCACAGCTATATCGTCTGGGTATTTTTCCATTTGTCGCCTCTGACACTTTTTTATGATAACAATAAGGAATAAACAATCCTTGTGAACAGTCTAATAATAGACCACTGTAGTAATTATCATTCTTTTGAAAATAGTGTAAGCATAACCGTTTTTGTAAGTATCGATCAATGCTAGTGTTTGGGTACCAATAAGGAAATAAAAGTTTAGTTAGTTCAAGGTTCTCGAAACATAAATGCGCAAAAAATGGCCAAGAGTTCGCATCGGACACGTATTGTCCAGTTCCGCAACTATAACAAAATTGTACACTTTTTGCATATTAATAACTACGCAATCTATAATAGTTGTTGCAAAACTCAAACTAAAACGGTAATGGCCACATGTTTTGTTGCTAAGTGGCAAATTAATATACTGTTGATATAGTTCATACTTTTGTAAAAAACTAAACATATCTAAATCCATAAACGCGATCACGAATCTAGAGAATTACACTCACACAACAGAAATAAAATGAACTGCTATAAGATTTTCAACTAACAATCAGGAAATAAAAGATTTTGCCCAAGTAACCATTCTATACCAATATTCAATTCAAATCAAACATCAGTACAAATATTGTGTAAGCAATTATTGTAATGGAGTAACTGAAACTATCGTATCTGACTGTGTGAACGTTCAATTAATGTCTCAAGAAAACTGCAACAAGGAAGTAAAAGTCCTTCGATTTAAGGACGTAAAACCGGAGTCCCTGTTCAATAGTTACGAAAACATAGTCGTGACAAGTCTACATACCTATTATATACTACAAGCTAGCTAACAGAATTTGCATTAAGGCACCTGTTGAGAACAGTCAACTTATCTAATAAACTAATCGGCGGTATCGCAGATAAAATAATATATTCTGTAGCTGTGGTCTATATTATCCAAGTGCTGTCAGCGTCTTGAGAAAATTGTTACAGATTCATGATAACTATTTAATTTGTCTCACTCTAATACCTCAGGAATGTTTGTTATTTAGACGTCTGTTCATACTATATTTATGTAAAGTTCATGAATATTTAACATCGTGTCATCGGTTTATTCAATTTCTACATCTGATGAGGCCGTCAAGCTGAGCGCCACCATTGTAATACTGCACGTGTTTGTAACCCTCTTTCCTGAGACTTTGCCTTTAGCTTACCATAAGACGAGGTGAATTCAAATTGACTTGTCATAAATAAAAATATAAAAATCTGTAGGTAGTGAGAGATAGCATGAAGGATGGATGGAATACACTATTTGTTCAAATTTCATCATTTGTCATCGAACAATTTTGATCAATGTCAAAAGTCAAATGAAGTACATACCATTATACATTGTTATATACACAAATCGTAAATGCATTTAAATATTTCCCAGCCTTGAAGCATGATATTAAAAATTAAATGTTTTTAAAATCAGAATCTACAAAATTTTATGCTGTGGTTATAAATTTCAATTTATAATGATCATAAGTCTTTTATCTTTTATATTTACTTCAATCATTAAATGTTAGTTATTGTCTAATAAAAAACTGATTTATCGAACTCTGAAACAGACCACAACGACCTCCACCCATAACCTTGTAATCAACTTTCAGGCCAAGTATAGAGATGACTTCTTATTAACCCCAATATTTTCAATTTGTTAGAAAAACAAAATGAATTGACTTCGATAATTCATTTGTTTGTGACTAAATTAAAATATGAGTGTAGTAACTTCTTCTGTCTGTTGTTCTTCTTATGTGGTTGCCGTCGTGGTGTACAAATATATTACACAGCAGCGCCGCTACTCATGAAGAGGGCCCGAGCATAGGTTTTGGTCTTCGGGAAGGCTTACTACGTCCCTTCCGTAATAACATTCGTAATTGATAGTGGGAACTTTTGTACTAATGTAGTCTAACAAGATTTTTCTTTTTTCATTTCAGAAGCGATAAGCACTTCAGATGACCAATCGACTTCAGCATCATGGTGGCAAGCCGGTACAGCTACGCCTTTCCGTGAGAGCTCCAGCAGTGCGTTCTCGTCAACTCACGGCCTGGTGCAGACTCATCCCGGAAATGATCCCTTTTCCTCCTTTGGAGGGATCGGCAGTACCTCAGGACCTTCATCAAACCCATTTGCCACTAGCGGCAGCGGTCCGCTAAGTGGCGGGGTCAGAGATAATCCTCTACCAATTTTAGCTAGAAATGCTAATGGGAAAGTATCTCTAAAGCACTTGGACTTTACTAGTAGTGCAACTGCTGAACTAAGAAGGAACCCAGCGCTATCGGCTCCTGATGAATGTGCACGAGCATGCAGAGAAAATGAACCCCCAAGAATTTGTTACTACCACTTCACTTTGGAATTGTACACTGTATTAGGAGCGTAAGTATATTACACTCTTTGTTATAAATGTAACAATAAGGTAAAGTCTATTGTGTTAGGTAAAGAATGAATTGGTTTTCCCAATGGCAAAAATACGATTACAAAGCATACTTCCTTCGAACGTAATATAATGTATATGAACTTAACGGAAATAGACTATTTTAACAATTCGTTGGTAAATGATAATATAAAAGAACTCTGGTCTTCAATAAAAACAAAAGATTAATTTCGTAACAGTTTGTAATATTAAATTGTAGCACAATAATTGTACAGACAAGTATAAAATAGAGATATTACTCTTTATTGTAAAACAATCCAAATATAGAATTAACATGACTGTCCTTATCTTACCATTATAGTAACAGATACAGTACCATCTGAGATTTCAAGATATACAAAAAAAAAGATGCTCATTTACCCACGAAAAATTGAGCAGAAAAAAGACAACCACGCTAGCTACCAACTTTTACATTTCGCACATTTCACGGTTTGATTCACACGGAATTGTTGGCCGAATGGTTTTCAATGCCGAACTCAATTTTACGTCAAGTGATCCAAATTCCTTAGCCGTATGTAATTGATAGGTGACGACAGCTTTAAGTAGACCACTTATTTCGTAGTTGACGTGTAGAGGAAGTTGTGATGTAAGAGAATTCATTAGGCGTTAAATTTTCGAGTTTATGTCACAATTGTACTTTAATGGTTACAGGGCCTGTCAAGTGTGCACGCCAAACGCGACAAATGTCGTCTGGTCGCATTGCCAATGTGTATTGGCTGATGGTGTGGAGAGAGGAATTCTTAGCGCAAACAGAATGTTGCCTGGTCCTTCAATCCAGGTGTGTGAAAATGACAAAGTTGTCATTGATGTAGAAAATCATATGGAAGGTATGGAGGTGACTATCCATTGGCATGGAATCTGGCAGAGGGGAACTCAGTACTACGATGGAGTGCCGTTCGTGACGCAATGTCCTATTCAGCAAGGCAATACGTTCAGGTAAGATTGAAAATTCAGTGTAAATTTGTATGCTAGGAATTTAAATTAATTATAATATTTAGCTAACCATTATTTTTTTTTCATTTTAGATACCAATGGCAAGGAAATGCTGGCACTCACTTTTGGCATGCTCACACGGGACTCCAAAAACTTGATGGTCTATATGGCAGTATCATTGTACGTCAACCTCCTTCTAAGGACCCCAACAGTCACCTCTACGATTATGATTTGACCACTCACATAATGTTGCTCAGTGATTGGTTGCACGAAGATGCCGCTGAGCGATACCCTGGTCGCCTCGCTGTCAACACTGGACAAGATCCTGAAAATGTACTTATCAACGGCAAAGGACAATTCAGAGACCCCAACACCGGCTTTATGACAAACACACCACTGGAAGTATTTACTATCACGCCTGGTAGAAGATACAGATTCAGAATGATAAACGCTTTTGCTTCAGTGTGTCCGGCGCAAGTCACTTTTGAAGGCCATAATTTAACCGTTATTGCAACTGACGGCGAACCGGTGCATCCGGTACAAGTAAACACTATTATCTCATTCTCAGGTACGTAAAGTACAATGAACCGATATAATACTTCTTACAGTACTTGATTAAACTTCTAATTTTTTTTACGAGATCGAGTTGCACCTAAATTTTTTCACTTCATTAAACATCGTGAAATCGCAATGATTGCTGCTCATTTTTTTTAAGTGCACCATAGTCTTGTAATCACACTTTTAATTAAATGATGCGGTAATTGAACGAAATACGTTGTATAAGTATCTTTTTCATAGTATTGTACTACATATTACAAAAATATTATTTCAGGCGAACGATACGACTTTGTAATCGAAGCAAACAACATTCCTGGAGCCTACTGGATCCAAGTCCGAGGTCTAGGAGAATGTGGCATTAAACGAGCACAGCAATTAGGTATCCTCAGATACGCAAGAGGACCTTATCAACCTTCTTCGCAAGCACCTACCTATGACGTCGGTATCCCTCAAGGAGTGGTGAGTTACAAGAAGCAGTGTATATTTACCTTATTTGTAAAATATTTATATACACTAGTAGAGTCCGTAGAACATAGAAGAAATAATTATGTATATAAATTATTGGTATCAGTTGCCTGTAGGTTAGTAGAAGTAGTACTTACATATGGATACCATATGACTGAGGTGGGATTGACATTCCACCAGGTGTTACACTGTTATGTGTTGCATTGCATGGAGTACGTAGCGCGTGTCGCGAGAGTACCTGCCTCAATTATGAAGGAACGGATATTGCATACTGAATTCTTAGTGCCGACACGACAGCCTCGATTAAGCCTAGTCGAACTGTCCACTTTATAACAACTTGTTGCTTAAACATAAATACTAGTATCGAAGCAATATGTAACAATTTTCAAGCAGTGAATAAATTAAAACGAAAATTTTAATTAACACTGTGGACCAATCAGATCATGTACAGTTACCGCAGAACAATTTATTGAATGGTAGTTCAACCGACTTGTAAATACGAGTACCTTTACATTAATTGTATTTTGGTAGAATTTTAAATCAATTACACAGTAACGGTTGATTACAAGGTATATGTAAACAATGATTATAGTAAAAATATTACAGAAGTACAATTCTTGAAGTAGTTTTTAGTGATAGTAGAAATCAGTAGCTTTAATGTATATTTGCACGTAATACTAGTAATTGCACGAACCTTTCTCCTCACTAACTATTCAGGTGATGAATCCATTGGACGCCAGGTGTAACGTAACGAGGAATGATGCTATTTGTGTCAGCCAGCTCAAGAATGCCAGACACATTGATCCTGCCATCCTTCAAGAAAGGCCTGATGTTAAAATCTTCTTGCCTTTCCGTTTCTTCGTTTATAGACCCGAAATGTTGTTCCAGCCGAACACATATAACCGTTATTTAGGTAAGGTTCACTCATTGTAATTGAATATTAGGCAAATATAATGTATACCTATATGAATGTATGATAACATTACCTTAATTTCTGCAGTTGCTCCTCAAGGAGATCATGTTATAAGTTTGATTGACGAAATCTCATACATGGCTCCACCAGCACCTTTGATTAGTCAATACGATGATATCAACCCAGAGCAATTCTGTAATGGAGACAACAGACCAGCCAATTGTGGACAAAACTGTATGTGCACACACAAAGTGGATATACCCCTAAACGCGGTGGTAGAAGTTGTACTTGTAGATGAAGGTACGTATTTTAAACTAAACATTATCTATCCCAATTACTTCAATGAAATTAGTCCATTAATTAGCTTATGAATCCAATCCGGAACTATTTCGTTCCATGCACCAACTTATTATACAATAAATTATCTAAGACTGTAAACAATAACGGGAAGTGAAGTATCACGCGCTAATATATGGTAATACTTAATTATACTTTCCATTTTGCAGTTCAAATCACGAACTTGTCTCACCCGTTCCACTTGCACGGCTACGCATTCAACGTGATCGGTATTGGCCGCTCACCCGATACCAACGTAAAGAAGATCAATTTGAAGCACGCTCTCGACCTCGATAGAAGAGGTTTGCTTGAGCGACACTTAAAACAGGGTGACCTACCACCAGCAAAGGACACCGTCGCCGTGCCCAACAACGGCTACGTTATCGTCCGCTTCAGAGCCAATAACCCTGGTTTTTGGTTACTCCACTGTCACTTCCTCTTCCACATCGTTATCGGCATGAACCTTGTATTGCAAGTGGGGACACAAGGAGACTTACCACCCGTCCCTCCGAACTTCCCCACGTGCGGCGACCACCTTCCTCCTATTTCTCTCAACTAAATTGGTTCCTAGTAAATTGCCCAGTTTATGTAGAGATGTGCAAGCAAAAGTAGAGCACAGTTGAATTTAAATATGTTAACTAAGTGTAAATTTATGTTTGTTTTGTGTGATGTGTCATCAGCGGATTCGAAGTGCTCGATTCTGTTGTTTGTGTTTATTTTTGTACAAGAATGATTCCATGGGAGTTTATGATGGTTCGTGATTATTTAACGATGATGCACTGTTTCTACGAGGTGACTTCTATTTTATTTTTATGCCATATTCGGTGATATTCTTTTAATTACGTTTTAATTATGATTATCGCCTAAAATATGTACTTTGAGGCTCTTGAACCAACAATTCTATTTTCGCGTATAGTTTTAAGGAGACTTGTTCTTAATGTAACTAACAACTTGCCATTATAATTTTATTTTCACCAATGATATTTATTACTTGTATATATTTAAAATTTACATGTTAGATCTATTTGTTTAGCATTTTAAGATTTCCGATCTGTTTCTAACCAATGTTGCATGCTATTTTTTTGATACACTGTGAATACCGAAGTACAGTTCTTATGTAAATACACATTAGTTCGACATCTCTGTAACACACTTCGTAAAGACTGTATATTTAACTTAGATTATAGATATATATACAGCAAATACTTTTGTGGTTACCATTATTTAAGTTATTAGTGTTACGGAATTAAGAAGAAAGTGTGCCAACAAAAACAAAAAAATATTGACTATGTTCCCTAGTCGACTTCGAACGACAATATGCAACATAACAACGATCATATCTCGCAACGATATACAAGCATTTTGCTATCAATAATGGCTAAAGTTACAATTTATATACATTAATTGTATGAAATTATTTTAAGAATGTAAAATTTTATACCATTCAATAAAAATTATAAATAATATTTGTTAAATTATTTACCCCGTAGTTCGAGGTGGTGTTATTAGTAAGATTTAGATAGCTATTATTTAATACAGTATTGTATATATATTACTGTATATATGCACGATAGACTCATATATAGCTAGATGAATTCGCATGAATACCTTTGGATACATCGAGTATAAATAGATTCAACATGGTGATTACAGGTCGTAGGTATGTTATACATTGCCTTTGTACATAATTAAATGTGTTTTACGTAGCTTACTAGCCTAAAAAGAAAATTGCTTACTGAATTAACAGCAACTGGCTGGAATAATTCATGAAATAGTTTTTGCTCTTATTTTCATACAAATATTTTTAAAAGCTCCTTATGTAATACTTAAGATCAAATGCATTTTGCTATTATACTTAAAACAATCGTTATGCCGTCACTAAATTTTCTTATTTCCTAGATATTAAACCCGTTGGATGCCATTTGTGATGTGAAGAGGAACGACGCTATATGCGTTAGTAACTTGAAATCTGCCAAACCGGTCGACAAAGCTATATTACAGGAAAGACCAGATGTGAAGATTTTCTTGCCGTTCAGATTTCATACATATAAACCAAAAGATTTGTTCGTGGAGAACACATACAAGAACTATTTGGGTAATGTTTTGTTTTATATTTTGAAAGCATTTAGCGAAAGTCTTTTTTACGTGTTTTTTTGTATTTCTTTCCCGATCCCAAAGCCTACGCCATCAATATTATAATACTCTTTTCTTTACGTTATGAACAAGATATACAAGATAAAATTGCATTGTAAATTAGTTGTCATATTTTAATACATTCTGTGGATTTATTAAATTTCCAAATGACATTTTAAACAGTGAATTTATTCATTCTTAATGTTTTAATGAACTATTTCAATCCCCATTAGGCTAGAGAGATATTATCTTGGCACATATTGAATTCAACAATAGCACAGCTTATAACACTAAATTAATAATAATATTATTAGTCTGTTATTACTACTGATAACTGTAGGCAAATTGATGGGTTAGTAGCATTGTTCCCCAGTTACGAGTTTGCGATATTCCCTGAAAAATCTCGTTGCGTTTTTATCCGATTTCTTGCAAGGTATAGTGTTTTATTTCTTACACAATAACAAAACAAAATGACCTAATCTAATCAAATATTTTAATATTCTAGTGGCACCTGGAGGAGATCACGTTCTGAGTTTAGTGGATGAGATATCATATAAAGCTCCACCAGCTCCCCTGACGTCACAACTGCACGAGGTCTCTCCAGATTTGTTCTGCAACGGGGACAACAGGCCCGCGAACTGTCCCGTTGATTGTCGTTGCACGCATATGATTGACGTCCCCCTCAATGCTATCGTTGAGATTGTTCTGATTGATGAAGGTAATTATTATTATAACGCCATCCTGATTATCTTATTGGCAATACAGGTTGTATACGAGGCTCATCTAAATGGTTACTATGTCTTATGAATACTTGAGTGGAGGTGTCACACGATCATTCGAATTCATAAAAAGGATAAATGAAAATATGGAATAAGAAAAAGCAAAAGTTTTTAATTTAAGAGGGAAAGGCTAGATTGTTTTTCTATAATAAGATAATGAATTGGAGGTAATAATTTAGAATTACTATTTTCTTTATAAATAGAAGACAGAACATAAAATCAAGTTCTATTCAAAATAACAGTAACAGATTAGGTACTTATTAGTAACTTGACTTTAACACCTAGTAATTAATTTAGTATCTATTTTCATATAGACTTACGTAAACTTTAGACTAGTTTTAGTTAGGTCGAGAAAGAGATGGATAAATTGCGTGAAAGAGGATATAGCAAAGAAGGGAGTGAGGAGGACTGAGGACATGACATCAGACGGGAATGTATGGACGAGAATAATTGGGACAAGGGCAGATTTCTTTAACATCTAAATTATTGGTTTTAAAGAAATCTCCCTCTGATTGTTACCTAGGTAAAATGAAAGTTTATTCATAAAAGAAATTCTTCACATACCTTATATTTCTCTTTACAGTTCAATCACCGAATTTATCACATCCATTCCACTTGCACGGTATTTCGTATAACGTGATCGGTATCGGCCGATCTCCTGATAAGAACATAAAGAAAATCAACTTGAAACATACCCTGGATTTAGATAGAAAAGGACAGCTTCATAGACAGTACAACCTTCCGCCCTTCAAGGATACGCTGGCAGTGCCCAATAACGGATACGTGGTGCTCAGGCTGAAAGCTGACAATCCAGGTAGGTGCTCCTGTATTTACTGAACATAGCACAGAAAACAAAAAAAAAGTGTATTAAAATTGTCCCATCAGAGGCAAACAGGTTTCACACATAGGCACAGATGCCACACATGGGTACAGATGCCACACATAGGCACAAAATGCCACACATAGGCACAGATGCCACACATAGGTACAGATGCCACGCATAGGTACAGATGCCCCACATAGGCACAGATAACACATATAGGCACAAATGACACACATAGGCATAGATGCCTCATATAGGCACAAATTCTACACATAGGCACAGATGCGCAATATTTCGCAAGTACGAAAAATAAACCGTGAAACGTGTTTCACCTCTACATGAGGCATCTTCAGGAGTGCTACCGAGCGAATTCGCTCGATACCTCCCTCCCGCCAATATATTTTCTTGCAGAAGACTATATTTAAGCACCTAAGTCATACAATTTCGAGACCCAGGGAGATTCTTGACGATTATGAAACCGTTTTTTGTATGACTTACCTACCTCGAGAGGAAAGCCTGTTCCAAAACCTCTTACATCAATCAGCTGTACATATCACTTTTGTTATCCCATTTGCTGTTATTAGTGATTCTATAAAAGTAAGAATAGCTTAAGTAGCTTCTTCAAAGGGTACTGCGAATAATTATTGAAGTACACATAAATACATACGAAAATATAAATAGTACATCAACCAATGAGCTTATTACAGTCCACTGCTGGACACAGGCCTCTCCCACTTTTGTAAGACTTTAGCGTACTGTTTACACACTGGTCACACGATTTTGTAAAGGTTTTACTTTGAGTTTTCCTTCTCTCACGGTTATATCGTCTGCGTATTTTTTCGGTAATAATATTATATACGTTTTAATATTTTGTATTTTCTGGTTTTCAGGATACTGGTTATTCCACTGCCACTTTATCTACCACATCGTGATAGGAATGAACTTGATTCTCCACATAGGCACGCAAAATGACCTTCCGCCCGTACCACCGAACTTCCCGCGATGTGGTGACCACTTGCCTGCAATCACACCGTCATACTTCCCAATACATTGATCAGAACACAAAACGATTTTCGAAGAATCGAAGGAATCAAGCAGAATGAAACGTACTGCCATATTTAAATCATTTACTGAAACAATTGGCAATTGATGATGTATTTTTAATGTTGCCTTGTAAATAATATTGTAACTCAGGGTGCTACTCTAAATATCAATATCGCATTGAAGACCAAAGTATTTAAACAGGTCGCTATAGCATATAGATATATGATTCGACTTAAATATGTGATCGAAATGGCTGATGCCTTTATTAATTCATTGATATAGTTGAATATTGTTATTGTTACTTGTTTTATAATTTTGTACATACTATTAGAATAGAATATAATGTAAGTTTTATGTAGGAAAGAAAAAGATATAAATGAAATGTTATTCCAAAATACAATGTAAGTAAAGGGTTAAGTGCAAATATGTAATTATCAACTCGCAATATAATAATACGTTAAATAATTTAATAATAAAAAATAATGTAATTACTGTAATTTACAGTTCACAATTGAATTCATTTCAAATATTTCATTCACATACACATTACTTTTGCTTGAGAATTCATCTGAGAGGATATATGAAATGTATTAATAACTTATGTATGATTTAATAAGTTAACTGAGGTGTCAATCAAACGTTAGTTAACTTGAGACCGTAATGTGTGTTACGGTTATTTGACCACAGTTGCAATGACAATAATAGACATTTTATAGTCATCTTCTTCCTTAATTTTGAGATCGTCGATCATCAGCAATCTACGTGCACGCTTTTTGACAGTAGCAATGTGTTAGGTCGCTTTCCATTTAAGATATGAATTACGATTTAAATTTTATTAGTCATAATTCTTCCCCATCGACTTCAACCGGAAGTTTTGCTCAAGGAATAAACCAGCCCACTGGTCAGAGTAGTTTTAAATTGTATTGTCATCCGAACGTAATGCCTGATATCATAAAAAGTAATTAATATATTACCCCCTTCTTGTTGACCGATTAGTCAACAAAAGGGGGTAAAATGTCGTTGAAATATTATTTTAATTTATTGAAAAACAACACGCAAGCTTAATGGCTTTCTAATAATATTTCTTTGGTTTTCTATAAACATAATATAAATAATAAATATGCTTCAGTTTATATCTTAAATGAAAATGTGTATTTATAGCCAACTACAAATAGGCACAGGGTAGCATTTTATTAAAAAATATATACCTGTGTACGGTATGCACTAAGGAATGACTTCACTCATTTCCGACTTCCTTCGCTCATTGCCTGAAATTACTATTGAATAACTCTTTAAACACATACTTAAATATATTTAGGAAACAGTCATTATATTGAAATTAAATTTTTTGTAAAAAATATTTTGGCATTTTATTTATTCTTTGGGACATAGAGCTGCTCAACCCTAACTTGCACTCCGACTTCCCATTTCCATGATATGGTTTTTTAACTTTGACAGTTGTGACTGCTGTCAGACCCACAACGCCGAAAGGAACCTCATAACATTGGCTATCTACTCCGCTGCTGGTAATCAACTCTAAAAAAATCCTGCCAGCCGTATTCGCAACTGAGATTCGTAACTAGTTGCGAAATAATTATTTCTGGAAAATGATTTTCCACTTAATTATTAAATAAGTACAACAAGAATGGAATGGCTATTATGTGGTAGGCTATTGATGAATTGACGACTGATAACACATCTGCTCCGGTATTATAATAACCCGTATGTTAGCTAAATATTTATTTTAAGTATATAAATCTCTGGTAAAAGAAGAATCGCGAATTGACACTATCTGAACGCATAAGCTTGACTTTATATTTAACTTCTACTACAATTTTGAGTAGATTATAGTGGTTATGGTTTCATCAATATTATGATCGCTATGTTTATTCAAAATATTTAAGAAGTGCCCTAGGTAATAAATTCCAGTAGTTCTGCTAACAAAACTACTTAATAGAACAGGTGGTAACGGAGGACCCATATCAGATAAATTTTAACAAATATATTTTTTTAAGTATAATATTTTAGACAACTCTAATTGTAAAATATGATATTCATATGTACGCTCTGTAAGTGCTTGAACTGAATAAACGAATTTGCCCCAAAGATGGTTGTATAGGACAACACAACAGACGAGGCTTTGTGGCAGCGATCATAGCGTAAGGAAATAATCGCAGGCTCGAATCCCAACCAAGCATGAATTTCAAATTTAGACAGGAAAAAGTGTCCTTTTTTCCGTCTAAATTTGAAATGAATTGATTCTTTGACTGATAATTTCGGTTACTAATAATCATTAAAAAAATTAGTAAAAATTATTGACTTAAAAATTGAAAAAAGAAAGATAGTTACACAGATAAGCAATGAATTGAATTTATAGGTTAGTAGCCCTTGTTTATACAATTATGCGTAAATATCATAATGTATAGGTACATAAAGTTCTGACACAGATATCTGCACTACGAGCACGATACTCGCATACCCCTGTCAGACTTCACCAACTAAGGTACATGTTAAAAACTGTTTTAAAATATTTTAACTTCCAAAACCGTAACAATCAATACTAATACTCGTACTTACAAAGAGATATGAAAGAAGAAACAAAGGATAAAGAAATAGAAGGAAAGTAAACCTTACAGCACCTTCAGAAAGGGTACGAAACGGTACGAAAGAGCGTACCGTTTCGTAACTTTTATCCTATCATGCAACTGTTGGGTTTTATTGCCAATTTCAATAGTTACTTGGAATAACATCATCATGATTGCATTGCAATCACATTTTGTACAAGTATTTGTAAGATGCAACAAAGGTTTTTTATCCGGCCGGGGTGTTTATGTCGGACTCGTACCTACTAAAACGCAAGTCGTCTATGCATCTGTATTGGCCAGTGGTTAATTAACCAGAAACATATTTTTGAGGTTTTGAACTGGCCCGCCCTGGGTGTAGAGAAGAGCACATTGCAACCGCAATCTGCTGCAGCCACGCTCATGAAGGACGCAAGTCATTCTGCGAACAGCAATGCCTGAATGCCTACATTCTTCGCGGGGTGTTCGAACCAAGAGCCTCTTCCTGTCCTCGAGCCCTAGACATGTGGCAATAGTTTTGAACAATACAATAGATTAATGTTTGGCATTAAGTTTCGTAGACGCCTGGCATAAATGTCATACACGTCAAAATACGTATCAATCCCATACATTGAACATCATATTCAATTCCAACCAACTATTACCACTTGTGTAGGGTCCTTGGTTCTCCGTCTCCTTCGCAGGAGGAGCTGGTGAACGTGTGCAACGTTTGGTAAAACAGTTGTTCTCCCAAAGAGCCTTATTATATTATATGGACAATGCATCTCTCTAATTTGAAAATATAAAGGCCTAAGTAGTATTGATACGTCACGCCTTTGGCCAAACTTTTTCGAAGAGATACAGACAAAAGCGAGTATAATCGCAGTAATTATGAATATAATAATTTATTTATTACTCGAAACTGTTCAAAATGTTGAGCTGATGCAAATATGTGAGCAGATAAAGATTTATCTCAAACCACTGATATAAATACCTATTCGAAAATAATATATGCTGATGGCAAAAGATTCGTTGTCCATTATCACGATGAAGCTGTTTATGTATTTAGTGCTAACTGTGACTAAATGTTTCTCCCTCACCACCTCAGCGGGTAAGTCAATAATTTATTGGTTAAAGTGAAATTCAAAAATTTCAATATACTTTCAATTATTAATCTCAATATTATATACATATCTCAAGTGTGTATCAGACGTATTTGTTGGCATAGCGGTAGCGACTGAAACTGCTTTGCACGAACTATATAGTTTTTATCAAAATTTATATTAGTTTATCCTTATACCCCCACAATCTGTGAGTCACCACTAAGTCGGAATACACGGGTTTGATTTCCATTAAGTGCTAATTTATGTAAGTATTATAATAAAGCGTCGGTAGCTAAGTGGTTAAGGAGTCGGCCTTACGATCGTAAGGTCCCGATTCGAATCCTGGCCATTACACTACCGACGTGGACCCATTCCTATCACAATTGAGCTTAGTTGGAGGGGCTAGAGGGAATATTTGTAATTTGGGTTAATTTGTAATATTCTTTTTTTTTAATATATACCTAGGCTACATTTAATATATACCTCCAGATACACCTACCTAGGCTACATATTAAGAATGAAAAAAAATTTGTAATTTTAAGTAATTCAATAAGATTTTTTCATTTCCGCAAAAATTCCAGATAATACCGAAGAGAGTAAAATCTTTGGCGGACATGAAGCCAAGCCAAACAGCCACCCGTATATTGTATCACTGCAGACAAGATTCCTCAACATACGAATGCACATATGCGGCGGTGCTCTTGTTAACGAATACTTTGTTAGTACATCCTTCTAGGCTTTGTTCTTTTTTTGCATTAACGCCCTCAGGTTTCACGTCGCCAGAGCTAACGAGTATGTAGGACTTGAAAAGAATTTGCAATGCGGTTGAATGTATGAGAACAACACATATTTTGACATTTATGTCAGGTGTAAACGTCTCTCAATCCCACACATTCCAAATTCAAATCAATAAAAATCAAACTATTTATACTGTTGATTGATGGCACTTGGTGGAATTTGTTGTTACACATATTGAGAACTCACTTGTACTTTTCCACAGTATTTTTATTTTTTAATAGACCTGACCGGTTTCGCCTTACGGCATCCTCAAAGGTTTACGATGACATACAAGCCTTGTAAGGCTTGTATGTCATCGTAAGCCTTGTAAGGCTTGTATGTCATCGTAAACCTTTGAGGATGCCGTAAGGCGAAACCGGTCAGGTCTATTAAAAAATAAAAATACTGTGGAAAAGTACAAGTGAGTTCTCAATTTGTGTAATAAAAATCAAATTAACTTCTTTGTGATATATGGGTAAACAGTTGTTACAATTTATGCGTCAGATTCACCATATTTCTGCCAAATTGACATGCAATAATTATCGACAACTACTATTGGACATAGGTCAGGATTAACTGTAAGTTTTGTTAGTTGAAAAATGGACAATATAGGGATGATGACTAGGCCGTCGCTTCTATTCAATACTTATTGTCAAATTAAACTAAAACTATGACTTGTCCTTTTAGTTCCCAATGTAGGTCAAAATATAAACAATCAAATCGAGACTCAATATAGATTATGTTAATTTTAACGTTACTAAAACCTTTAGGAGTTCTTTTTAAATTTCAATTGACATTTATTTTGAACCATACCACGCTACACAGACAGATAGATAAGTGCGGATACTTATTCCCTTGCGCTTCACGTATTTGCACAACGCGCTAAGAAGACATGACGCTACGCTTTTCCAACGATTTTGTATAGAGCGTTTTCCTGCGGCTAAAGAAATTGAATTTTCTAAACCTTCAAAACCATTTGTAATAAAAAATATAACAATAGCAGTTCATTAATAAACTATTTATTTTTCGGGAATTAAGAAAATAGTCATCATCCCTATTATTTTAAATGTAATGACTTTTTAGATCCTGACGGCTGCTCATTGCGCAACGGAATCCTGGCTGGTACAATGGCTCCCAATGGATGCTATAGCTGGAATGCACAACGTCAACAATTTTAAATATCCAGCGCAAGTAAACGAAATACAGGAACGCATACCACATCCACTATATGAGGGGCAAGTATATAATAAATTACATAAATTGAATTCATTTTTCACCGTTACATTTTTACAATTCACTGTTTAGAACTACTGAACTGAATATTTGAATTTTTTATCACAATTTCATCATCGTCTTTTGTTAGGCCCGTTGCACATGTCCACACTCACATTTTCAGTTACAATTAGCATGCAAGTGGCAGTATTTAAAACCTATAATACACAATCGAACTCCGCATTAATTCTCACGTAGGCATGTACTGCGGAGTTCAGTTCTGTGAATCCTATGCGAGTCAAGGCCTGAAATCAGAGCTTATTCATGGTGTTCAGGAATTTATCCAACTTGGTATTTCAAATATTTTATTTTACTTTACAGAGGTATTGGACCACATGATATAGCACTATTTAAAACAAAAGCTCCATTCCATTTCACAAACAAAGTTAGACCAATTAAGATGTCATCTAGTTTCCAAAGCAGGGTTAGCGAAACATCCCTGAAAGTAGTAGGTTGGGGTGCTCTACGATCTAGATACTTTATACCTGAATTGCCAAATAATTTGCAAGAAGTTGAGGTTCAACCGATGCCATTTAACGGTAAGTTTAGACTCAAATATCTGGTTTCAATATATGATCATTTATTGTAAAGGTCAATATTACAGTTGTGATTAGTAAAGGAAGCTGGTATACGCAAGGACAGTGAAGTAAATGGCAAAGTACCATCTCTGCTTGCCTACGAAATAAATACGCATATATTTGCCTGCAAAGATTAAAGCCTTGAACCAACAATTTCTTGACTGATCTCACTAAAGTGCATAATATGTACTATACCTACTAATCTCATCCTAGTATGTGCACGGAGTCACTCACTATAATCAATTTGTTAATTTCATAAGAGTTTTGAGTTTTGAGGGGATGAACTGTGCAAAAAATAAACAACAAGAAAGTGAAAACTTCTTCAACAGCTATAATTACGGGGAAACCCCGTGACATTATTTTATAATAGATCGCTACATATTTTTTTAAAAGCTTTTATTGCAATATGTATATGTTTGGACAAGCTTCCGTAAATATCTAGATAACATTCGCCTTTCATGAGATCAGTTAAAACCTAAATCAAATTTAAATTATAACCATAAACAATGGTAAAAACTTTGTCACTTGGTCATTGATAGGTCTAATTATTTATTTCTTACATAAATTATTTTTGTTTAACATTTATTGTACAAACCCTTACTTATTTCGGATTTCTAATCCCTTTATAATAATGTACTTTTATATTTTATAGATTGCTATAACGCTATCGACGCATTGAAACAAGTATTCGAGATCAATCCTCTGAATGCTTATTCTAATTTGTGCACCGGCTCCATAGCCAGTAGGGTTGCAGCCTGCGCCGGAGACTCAGGAGGGCCCCTCGTACAAACAATATTTTATGATCCCGTTGAAGAAAATACTGAATTATACAACAAAAGTTCATACAATTGTACGAACCACACGTGCCATAGTGAAAAGTTTGAACACAGGCAAAAGAATGACGAAGTTGAAACGATACTAGTTGGTGTTGTGTCTTGGGGAATATATCCCTGTGGTGAACCAGGGGCACCTTCAGTTTACACAAATGTCTCAGCCTATAAGGATTTCATTGATTACATTATTAATGAGTGAAATAATATGTGTTATTTTTTATATTTTATTATACAAAAAAGGAAATAGTAACAAAACTTTTTTATTTTTCTAGGAATTCGAGATCTCGTTAAACAAATAGCAAAACTACAATTATCTATTAAGATAATCACACAATACACACACACAACGATAATCTATTTTATTATTTTAATTTGGAAATTATAATAAATTATTCTTAGTCTACTTATGACCACAATCGGTAATAAATTCGATCAAAATTTTAATTTTATGAGAGATACGTGGGCAGTACTTTGCTTTTTCTCTTGCTTTTTTACACCACTTAGTTGGCAGACAAGCACACAGCCCACCTGATGGGAAGCGGTCACCGTGGCCAATAGACGTTTTCAACACAAGAGGCGTCACACACGTGCTGCCTACCCTGTAGAAACCTTCTAATGCCCTTCTTGAAGAACCCCATATTGTAGTCGCTTGGGAAAACCACGGTTTTATTTATACTTGCTTTGGTATTGTACAGCGTCTATTGCACAACGGACAGACAGTTTTGGTACCTATATAGAGTTGTAAAAGCCCACAGGGGATATTCAAAGTCATTCAACATAAACATTTTAGTATATTACAGCTATAATTTCTGTTTTAAATACTCTATATCAAGCTGTAGAGAGCTATTAGAAAGGACGCCCACAAGACTGAAGCAAGCGTATCTTCACTCTCTTTTACTCAAAATATTACATGTATTGAGACATTAATACAATCCACATATTAAACATGGAAACTACTTGTATATAGTGTGCATGTTAATGCGTGCAAAACCCCCATACATCACCCAACAGTTTTCTGTCGTAGAATTACACACTTTACTTAATATGTGTATGACAAAATTGATTTAAGTTTACCTTACATTCTATTGAGTATTATTGTATAAATGTTCATATCCAAAACCACAAATTAAAATCACACCTATTTTCATTATGGTGAACTTAAAGTACAGTTTATATTTACAATGAACAAAAATGTACAAATCTCAAGTAGGAGAACGTAGACCGGGCTCCAAAGTGGGTGCTTTGAATACCCGCACTACTTATATCATCAGATAGTACTATACTAGTATTATACTAGTAAAATACTAGAACCATACTAGTGCTATGCTAGTACCATACCAGAAACATACCGGTACCATATCAGTACCATACCAGTACCAAACCAGTACCAAACCTACTCCTACTCCGTATCAGTACCATACAATTACCATACCAGTACCATAACAGTACCATAACAGTACCATACCAATCCATACCAGTACCGTACCAGTAGGTAACATACTAGTAATGGTAACATGTATGGACATGCTTTGGTTGGTTTGGATGCTACAAAAATTCATGCGCGGACTAATAAGAAGACTTATTTTAAATGAGAACATACTACAGTCCCTACATGTTATAGAATTATGTCTTACTTAACTGACGTATAAATTTCATATTGTTATTTTACAATAAAGAAGTGAAGAAATCTATTATAGTTTTGTGTTAACATAAAACAAATAAATAACTAAACGTTACGATATTCTATTTCAGATAATACTGACATTAAAAATAAACCTGCAAACACTATGCACTGAAATAAATAAACTTTCTATATGAAAATGAGAACCAACATGGATTGGTTCGAATCGAGACGAGTAATATTTTTGAAATGTAACCTGTAAAGATCGAAACGGTCAAACAATTTAGATAGATCATCATCCTCTGAACATTTTTCCCAACTCAGTTGCCAAACCCAAAGCCGACCTTTCCAGTCTAACTGTGATGCGACTGAACTTCGATATTTTCCGTGAAGCGACTGTCATCTGACCTCAACAACCAAAGGTCTAATGACCAATGGCGATATCAAAGTCCCAAGTTAGACTGGTTGAACTTTTGAGGGCTCTAACTAAACAATTTAGATATAGATTATGTCAAAATTATCCGATCATTTTGATCTCCACACGGTCGATAGAAGGTATAATTTTACACCCATCTCGATCCAGGCACGCATTTGGGTTGGTTCTCATTTGCATAAGTAAATAAATATTTCAGACAATCTACTATATGTACTTAATCTATATGTATGTGAGAATCAATTGAGTAAAACATCTGGTGGTCTGTAGCTGCCGCATTTCGGTAATGACTCCATGACTGTCTTTGGTATTGTCATCGGCGTTCTAATAATGATGGCTGCTGGGAGAGATGACAGCGCACAGGACCTGCATTCTAAAAGCCAGCTGCCTCCGCGATCCAGCTTGATCCTGACAATAGTGTAGCCTTTGTTTGGTACTGTGACGGTGTCCTTTAATGGCGGATTTATAAGATTTCTGTAACGTAAATGAAGAAGAAAGAATTAGATTAGGTGCTAACATTAACATTATTGCTATTACCATGGGTAACACAGACTTAAACCCATCGTTTTTTTGGCGTTGTCGTATTCAAGCTTAATATAATGAGTAATTTTAAAGACATTACCAATGTGTTTTTCAAAATTCAAAACACAAAATTCATTTATTCTTTATAGATCACTAAACGGCACTTCCAAAACATCAATATTATGAATCATTATACAAATTAAATGTTCCATTAACAGTCACGTCGTATCAGGAGGCAAGAGATTGGCGGGAGACAGGGAAGAGTGGCGGCGACCTCTGTGGTGTGGAAGTAGTGATGCGTGGCGTGGGTTCGAATCCCACTCAGTGCAAATATTTGTATGTATATATAAATATGAATATTTGTATTGGTCTGGGTGCTTTTAAGTTTTTTTTTTGTAAATATGTATGTATTTACAAATAATGTATAATGGGTGTTACACATATTGAGAACTCACTTGTACTTTTCCACAGTATTTTTATTTTTTATTTTTTAATAGACCTGACCGGTTTCGCCTTACGGCATCCTCAAAGGTTTACGATGACATACAAGCCTATTCCCTTGTAAACATTGCGGCAGACAGCCATACTTATATGTGGGTAGTTTTAAAATCATGTATACCAGTATACATTTTTTTCCCAAAATTTGGGGAAATAATATATAAATGGTCCTAAAGATATTTTGAGAACAATTACTATTATGTATTTAAATTACAATGTCAAAGGAATAATTATACTATAACTTGTAAAATAATGTCAGATGAAAAATTAATAATGTGAAACACAAAGAATAATGTCAGATGAAAATTATTAACAATGTCAAATTACAAATTACGATATAAAATAAATAATGTCAGATGAAAATTATTAACAATGTCAAACATTACAATGTCAAATTACAAAATTATGAGATAGAATAAAATATAGTGAAATAACTAGTTATGTAGATGTCATTATTATTGCAGTAGTGGTGATCGACTCAATTCCAACTGCTGATTTAATATTGTGTTTCTGTTTGTATTTACTATTCTATTTATTTCAAGAGTTTCCAGGGCATTCATTTTTCTACCTTTGTCGCATACTCGCAATGCTTTAAAATTGACTTTAGGGTCGAAGGAGTGGTTTTCATAGAGGAGGTGTTCTGCAAAATTTGAATCAGTTTTTCTGAGTCTCCAGCTCCTAACATGTTCTGAGACCCTAGTTGCAAAAGATCGTCCCGTTTGGCCGATATATATTTTGTTACAGGTCGAACATGCTAATTCATATATACCACTTTTTTGATTTATGGGTGTTACATCTTTATTATTACATATTAGACTTTGTAAGTTGTGTGTGGTATAAATAGTATAATGGGTGTGTTTATCCGCATTCTAGAGCCCATAACACAAGCTAGTTATATTATGCTTACCATTTGTATAGGTAGCGTTGTGTAGATTATTCTAGAATATTTATTATTTCATATTATTACTACCCTACTGACAAGAGCGAAGTTCTTAAATGTAGAGAGAGATAGAGAGAGAGAAACTTACAGGTTATGAAATTTGAAATTTGTTTGAATAATCAGTCTTCATTTTATTTACACCCAAATTAACAGAATACCTGTTTATGATAGTGAAATGACTACAATTAGGAAGACGCGGAAGTAGAGAGTCGATTCTGAATACATTACGTCATCATTTAATGAACAAAAAATCCTGTTCATTATTCAACTTCAAATTACGTTGCTAGAGTTTTTTTATTGGTGATAAAGTAGTCATACTTTTTAAATCGAGAAGGGTCTCAATTCGGCACATTATCTTTGCGGCAGCCCATTCAAAGCTCTCACCTCAGAGAATACTTGTTTTCACCCTCTATTCCAATTAAGGAAATGCCAAATATCTTGTGTTGTCCAGTATATGTGTCTAACAACAGCATAAACATTTTCTTTCTTTTTTTCTTGGTGTGTTTAAGTGAGGAGTGGCTGGAACTTGTGAGTTATTCACAAGCGCTGTACCGCTCCCATGGAGGTAGCGAGATAGCACCGTGAGCGCTCATGGTACGACTTCAACAAAAAATATTTACCTCAATATTTTTCCGTCATTGTTTAATTTCTCGAAGTCTTGCTTCGAGATCGGCTGGTTCTTAGGGTTCTGCCACGTAGCAATAACCTGCATGCTATATCCATGCATATGAAATGTGTACGAGTCGTTGCTGCCAAAACCTGAAATCATCAGATAATAAAATGAGTAAGTAATTAAAATAATAATTGCTCGAGCGAGAGAAGCTAGTGAGAGTATCCGTATCAAAAAAGTGGCTGATTTTGCTTTTGCGTTTGATTTAGCTTATACAAGTTTTATGGGAGTGACTGCTGTTTTCCTCCTACCCCGAAAGGTAAATCTATGTCAAAGCTTCGGTGATGGCCATAGATGCTTGAGCTTGTAGGTAAGGTTGGCGTGATCTCAAATATACTCTTGTTCTTAATTAATTTGAAATGAGTGACAATTCTTACCTTCATTCACTAGAGCAATTTCAAACTCGTCTCCTTCTACTCCATCAAGTATCTGTACGCATTGTGATTCCTCTTGTTTGTCTTCTTCACCGATCTTGCAGAAGTACTGGTTCTGAGCATCCCGAGGTTTGAACAGTATCGGTACGTCAGGGTATAGGAAACTCTTGCCATTTATTTGTACTATACCATTTTCTTGGAGCGCTAAATCAAAAACGGTTATAAATGATATGTTTTCATTTGTATTTCGAATGTCGTTGAAACTTTTGACAGACAAGAAGTATCATTCTTCATCATGAATGGTGCTTCATATTTTCATCACCATCATAGAACACCAGCTATACATAAAAATAGTTCGTTACTAAATAGATTTCTTTGCAAGTTTTTTAAATTTTAAAAGAACTGGTTTTAAAAATCGAAATTCACTTTTTTTTTTTTTTAATATTCTAGGACACTTTACACTTCCTCTAGGAATGATTTTTGAATAGCCTCCAGAATGACGTTTATACTGAATTATAATGGAATAATTTATTTGCCAAAATAATTTTAGCAATGAGTTATAATTATCAAAATAAAGATTACAAGTAGATTAAATTTAATTAGATTATAGTTGCAATGAAATTCAAAGTCTCAACTGACCGGAAAATAGAGAAATCAAGGTTGCATACTCACATAACGGAGCGGGGAAATAAGGCTTCTTTGGTATCGCATCGATATAATATCTGAAGTCATTATTTTCTTTCTGCTGAACTCTATTTCTGTCTATCCCTAGATATACAGATTTAACATTGGACGTCCCGTAGTTTTGATCCCTAAGAGCCTCCAGCATCTGACCTCCTAAGACAATATCAGTTTCCCAGTTTGGACTTTCAGTTATTTCAGGCTGTGAAATATAAAATAAAAAGGTTTTAACATTTATCTTTTTACCACCAAAACGGAAGTAGTTTTTAAGAGTAGTTGGTATATGGGGCCCTACCAACCATTTTGGACCCAAGACATAAACACTTGCAGACAGTATGCAGTACTTGCTGATTGAAAGGCGAGGTTTTGGCCCAGGTTTTCCTCTCATAGGAGAGATTTCCCTACAGTTACTTCCATACAAGTCTTATTTTTTTTTTCATTTATTTATTTATTAGACTTTATGCACAAGTACATAGGCGAACTTAATGCCACATGCATTCTCTACCAGTCAACCATAGGTGGTGTAGAGAAGGACTCAGTAGATGTCCCAACCAAGTGGAGTGAAGTAATCAAACACCGTATTCTGAGGTGAAAACCTCGCATGCAATATATTGATTTAAACTTACACGATTTTCACATATAATTATAATAGAACGCGACTTGATCGTAAAACTATAAAGTAAAATATACCTCAGAACAAATACACCTCAGAATCCGGTGTTTGATTACTCTACATCCTTCTCGTATACTCGCATGCAATTCAAACTATATGATTTGATGTCATTAGTTCGAAGGTCTAAATACACACGCCTTTTCATTTTGTATATTAAGAAAATTAATAAAGTGATCGACTAAGTTTTAAAATTAAAAATATATACCTACCTAAATAATATCTACTGATAAAAGTTAAGATTAAAATTTAGAACATTAATATTAATAAACAAAGGGGAATAATATTCCTTCCTGGCGTTTATATTTGATATAGTAGAACCTTGAGTTACTTGTGGTATTACTTGAAATATACAAATTAAGTAAATAATTAGCTAGCACTCAAGAATTGAGGCGAACGAAAGTGCGGTTAGTGTCGCTGGGCTGAGCGCATCTCACTTTATTCTAATTGTAGCCACTAACACGAAGAAGTGCTTAAGAATATATATTATATATTTTATACTAAGAGCGAGAGTGTGACGACACTTGAAATCGAAATTCAGACGCTTCGCAGTTAGACTATACCAACGCGGACTGGGATCCCTATTCTACTAATTGACAACTATTGTTGAACCACTGAGATTACAAAATATGCCATTGAATTTAAGACTTAACTGCTCATGATTCTCTGAGCCTTTCTAGTCTAACTAAAATGTAGCTGAACTTCGATATTTTCGGTGACAACCAAATTGGCGATATCGATGTTCTGTAGTTAGGTTAGTCAGACTTTTGAGGGCTCCTACTACCCGTAACGACTGATATCGATGTTTGGATGCCAAACGGCTTAACGTGCTGTCCGAGGCACGTCAAGACCAGTGCAAATAGTCATGCATACAAATATTTGCACTGAGCGGAGATAGAACTCGCGCCTCCTGCGTAGCAGCGTAGCTATAAACGTTAATTACCCACAGTTTTGTAAACAACACAATATTTTATACAAACTACAGAATAGACTAATTATGTGTATGATGATTATAAAAACAATACCAACATGTATTTACATTTTACTTACATTTTATAAAATTATTAAAATTCTGTCAATTAATAATGTTGTAGATTACAAATGTACTGTGCCATTATGAGTCATTGTATTTTTGTTATTCAATGGCGGTTCTTATGAATAAATTAATTCTAAATACTCACGGAATATAAATAAATATGTGCTATAATTATCCTATATATAAACTGTCTCCTAAGTGGTATAAAAAATGTCGAAAAGTAATTTTTATTTCGTGTTTGTACCAGAAATATATGATTTTCGTTCAAATTCTATTACTGCTTAAAAATAAGTAGTTCAAACTTATTATACCCTTCATTTTGAATCGGGGTAAAAATATCCTTAATATATCTAGGTGCAGTCCTCACGTTACAACACCACCTAATATCTAACAATACGCACCTGCTGGTCTTGCAACATTGAAGTGTAGTTAAAACCGGAGTATATGAGCATCGCGTTAGCAGTAGCACCTGCACAAACGCCGCGTCCATGCGTCCGGATCCAGTAACCTCCGCCATCTTGCGATGCACGGACGACCACATCCATTCGTTCTCCTAAAAATAATGACATAACTTTCAGTATTCCTACTCTTATGGTGGCGGTAGTTCAATGAACAAGACATTATAATAATATTTATTTATTGCAGAAATATGGTTAGTACATAGGTATTTCATTAATTGTTTATCCAGCACATTTCGCCGTTTTAGCAGCATGCTAAATTAAATATTGCCTCATTTTATTCTTAAATTTTATTTTAATTACGGTAGCTTTCTTTGTCTTTAGGTATTTTGTTGTAAACCTTTACATTGTATCAATGATCAAGAAATTGTTAGTCCAAACTCGCCAGCCACACCTAACACACCTTCGAAGCAGGCTTATTGAGACGCGGAAGACGACGGACCGGTTAATATAGCGCTCACTGGGAGAAACATAGATTAATTTATTAATGAAGGAAAAAGGGCATTTACCTTGTACACTTTCCTTAGTTAAACAAAAAGCGTGGGTACGGTCTTGGTCCGTCTAAGCTAGCTGTGTTCTATTTGACTTACGTTTAAAAAAAACCGCAATTCAATTATTGTTAAACATTAGATTTATACAAATTAATCTCAATCTTTTTATTTTCAATTTAATGAAATCAAATGTAGATCGAATCAAAATATACCTACGTCATTTGTCTGATTTTTTACTTAATACCTTTTAAGTACAATTGGGCTCTTTAAACTTTATTGCTTAGCTAAGGGAGGGGACGTAGTAAGCCTTTCCGACGAGAGAAACCTATGTTCGGGCCGTGCCGTGAAACAAATTACCACACAACGATGGCAAAATGCCGTTGATTCGACAGAAGAAGAAGAAGAAGTGCAATTGGGCAGATAAGCCTGCATTTGAACGTTGTGTTTTGTGTTTATCTTATGGTAAGACACGTTTATCTTTCTTGACGAAAATTAACATTTTTAACTCTCTGACGTTTCGACCGGGTTGCACTGACACCAGCAAACTAATTTAGCGTTGCCCACCCTCCGTAGCCGTTTAAACTATAATTATGTATAACATAATTGTGTACCATGAATCGTGAAAGTTTCTTAGTTACCATTTTAATGTACAAGATCCAGTCCATCGTGACTGTATATAACAGAATTATGTACCTACTGCATGCTTGGATATTTCTATACTTTCGCTATTTTGTATACAATATACAATCAAATTTTGATGATAGCGGCCAGTTATCAACATTATGTATCAGTACGCTACATTTCATTCAGTTTTTGAGAGTGCCAGAAGTTATTTTCTTTTGTTTCATTATCCACTTATTCCTTATATATTATCCATAAACCCAAACATATTTAACGGTCTACTGGCAGCCTTGTCAGGTAATAATATTCAATACGCCGAAGTCTTCTCAAGCCCCGGCCGCGTTTTGAACCGGTCCATATGCTAAACTAACCTATAATATATTTTTTTATTTTAACGTTTTGGATGTGCCGTTTTATATTATATACAGAATAAATGATTTTCTGAATTTTAATTATTTTATTTTTAATCAAATGTCAAAAAGAACCAAATAATTATCACTTCGAGTTTAGAGAAGCAACTAAACCTAAACTATAATTCTGAGTGAATACAAAACTCAAAGGCAAGGGAAAGTGATAGCACTATAAAATAGCGAAACGAAACCGGTTATAGGTAGGTTTACGTGGTGATGACCTTAAACTTAGCGGTAGAGTGGCACGACAGACAAGCACCTTTCTCCGATCACACGATGCAGTGAAAATTTCACAGAGACTTAGAATGTTATAAAATAGAAGAAAGCAAATTCAAATCGATAATTATCATTCTTAAAAAGTAAATATTAAAAATATTTACATACTGGTTGCAGCAAATCGATCTCATTCTTAAAAAAAAATATTAAAATATTGCCTTGCAGCGGTTGCCTACACATTACTTTTTTTTATTTGTCAAGTAACTGTAAGCCGAATGGGATTCTGATTCCGTTTTGGATTCCATCTTCAAATTTTCTTTTACCAATCCCTTGAACTATAAACATGACAACTTGCGATTGTAAATGAAATACCTCAACTAGGTATTACCGTTCTAATTGATATACCAATAGCAATAGCAATATCTTACATTCTAAATAACCGATTTTACACACTTTACCACTAGTTGTGGAGTGGTTGCTGCTCTGTTTGTCACGTCTTGCATTATTTTTACTCTAGAAGATGACGTGATTTTAAAATTTAGAACAAAATTATTTGTAGGTACTGTATAACTTCCTTGGAAAAATCACGTTCTTGCCTGCCATAACGACTACTAAAAAGTTAGAATCTAATAAAATTGTTGTATTATTGTCATAAATTAACTAATATTTCATTTATAATGAAGCACGGCACAGATATTTTGATACGAAACAGCTAAGCTAAATTTAAAAACGGTTTAGTATTCTCATTAGTTTTTAAGACATTACATACTTTCTCTGAAGTAAAAGGCTTTATCTGATCTACGATAAGTGTGATAGATGCGGCATAACGCACTGCAGTGTGGCGAATCAAACCAAATGCATTTAATTCTCGTACCTAGTTATTTCTTTTTGATAGTTGAGCTCTCTTCCAGCAATCACGGGAGTGCATACAAATTTTGTCGTACGTATCTATGCGTTTTAAAATCTCAAGACACAGTTAGTATTAACTTTAAATTTTATTTTTAACTTACAAACAATAGAATAATAAATAATAAGTGGTCATAAGCATGAGAACAGATTTAAATAATTATTTGCAACAATTGCAAGACGATATTCGCCTACAGTGCTCTTACTTTAAAATTGAAATAAAGCGACTTGAAGTATTTAATTTGTTCTAAAAAATCTCAAGATACTGAGCTAGTATTGAGTTCAAATTTTATTTGAGACTTACAAATAATAGAATAATAAAATAAATAATAATGTAGTCATAAGTATGACAACAGAATTAAATAATTACTTGCAACATATTGCAAAACATATCATGCATATAATAATTACAATTTTAATTCGTCTATTTGTTGTTCTTATTTTAAAATTGGAATGAAACGACTTAAAGTCTTTAATTGGACTAGTATTTTTCTTGCCTGTTAGTTTTAGAACTAATTTGGCCTTGATTTTTTACCTTTGCGATATTGTTGACTACTACGCCAGTAATCTAACATCAACATCAAAGATCCACAAAAACTTCTATGTTTTTATGAATCTTGAAATTTAAGTGAGTAATTGGCTTTAACAATAACTAAGTATGTATTATACCGAGCTTATGTCCGCGACTTCTCTCGCGCGAAATTTTATGTTTAGAGTTGACTACATATGGTATTTTTAAATATAATTAAATGCTTAATAATTTTTATTAAACATTTTAAGAAATTTTAAAAAAAATTAGTATGCAAACTGTTCCCATAAATTTAAAGCAGAAAATTAAATTACGCGAATAAGTAACTTTTTTAAATACGAAGCGTGGTTCCGGCAGATTAGAATTTAGGCCAACATGAGATAGGGCTATTTAACATTAAACAGATCCATACAACCCTTACTAACCTCAGATGCATAGTTCGAGTCAACAATAATGCCCGAAATACGGCAATAGGCTCACCCCCTATTACGTATGCCGAATATAATGGTCGGTGAAATGTGGGTGTTAATTCACCTAGCCTATACCGAAGGGAATAAGGCTTGAGCATGTTATATTTCGTTGAGCATGTTAATATTTGATGAAGAAGTCAACAAAAGTAGAAAAAGTGTTTGTGTAATCGTATTTGAATCACTCTCTCTCTCTCTCTCTCTCAACTCAAGACTAGCGCTTATGTTAGTGAAGATATATAATCGTCATACTACTTTTCGTATTCTAATCATCTTTATAAAACTCGAATTGTGTTTTTTAGATTTCTATTTTAAATATGAGACGAAATATCCTACTTATTATGAACTTATATTCAAATTTCGAAAGATAGAAATTATCTACGACATTTTATTGCATCGCAAATAGTCGTGTGCCCCTACAGAATCGGCTCAACATCGATTGTTGTTCCCCTTTCAATTTTTAATGTGTTATTGGCAATGAGCATAGTACCACTCAGTCTTTAGCAATAAACCGTTTGAGATTATCTTGATATTACAAGCATGTTTATGCTTTATGTTTACCGTCAATCTTGTCTGTCACTATTTTATATTTAACTCTAGATTTTCTTTTCGATTCTTGTTTTTTTGTTAAAGATTTGGTTATAGACGAGCTAGCCGGAGTCTACCTCAGGGTACACACGCAGATTTAATAAATGAAATTAAAAAAGGACAAGTCAGATGGAGAAATTGACGGGCTTGTATGAAAGGCTTAATGGCATTGGAAGAATCTCGAGAAGTATGTAAGGTAAATCAGTGTAAAATATCAGTTGCACTGTAGTATCCATGTATTTGTGGGATATTTATGTGAATCTATTCACATACGTCTATTCAATTTCCAAAAAGGTAACCGCATACTATCATGAATGTTTTTGATATAACAAATGGAAGTTTGGTAAAGCAGGTCTTTCATCTTATTGCTGCTTAACTCTAATTTTGTGTTAGCTAATAAAATTGTATCAAATGTTCTGCGTCACGGATGGAAAGGAAACTAAGCAATCAGGTAAACCTTCGCTGATCCATCGCAAGTGGAAGTTGATTTGCACAACATTAGTGTCACAAGTATGTCGACAGACCTAAGCTAACTATTTTCGAACCTGTTATTTGTGACAGTGTTGAAAATTTGTTTTCAAAATAAAACTGCCCAATAACAGGATTATTAATTAGGTACCATTTATTTTGCACAATTACTTCATAGAATATGTGTAATATAATTTCCAAGATTCATTAACATAGCAGTGTTCCCAATTACATTGGAGACTTCCGCCTACAAGCCCATATTCTGTTTACTTCTTCTCTTTTTCATTTTGTTTAAATGACTTGAATGGGGGCAATAACCTTTTGACAGCCTAACCCCGAGAGTTAAGCCTTTGTCAGAACCTCTTCAGGTAATCAGTGCAAACCGGCTTACAGGTGAGATTGATTTGAACCTTGGTCTTGATTGGCGCCCATAAGCAATATAATAAACGAAACATTTCGTTGTTTATAGGCATAACTGCAACTACAGTAGCATTTACGAAATTAATATTATATTGTTTTGGCAGCAATTATATAGATGATGCCCATGGTTGCATAAACATAAAACATAAACATAAACTCACGCCTATATCCCCGAAGGGGTAGGCAGAGGTGCACAGCCACATTTCGCCAGTTTATTTTTTTACGGTTGCATAGGTAAAATATAAATCATTTACTGATTTCAGACGGTACTGGAAGATGATGATAGTACGAAGATTGCTATTTCAAAGTTAGCAGATTTTTATAGTTCCGTAACAAACGCCATTCATGGATATATATACTTAGGATTAGGAAGCTAACGAAATATGTAATGAAAAATGCCAAAATCCTATATGTATTAGAGTCCAACGTATCCTTCATTCATATGTTACTACTCAGCTAGAATATCTACAGAATTAAGTCTTTCAATGCACAGTGTGCATAAAGAAAGAAAGTTGTGCATAAAAAGCACACACAGACACGCATACTTTTGTAGAGCACTTTGTAGATTACTAATACAAAAACTTAAAGTATTGAGGTTGACCGTCTGAAGTCGACTAATTTATTACAGTTACATTATAACAGTGATTAGTTTATATAACTACTTTATATATTTATTAACATTAATATAATAATAAATTTAGAGTAAAGTTATAAAGCGGTTAATGTTTGCATCGAAAATAATGCTCGCTTTATATTCATTTCATACTTAATTTGTAATTTTTTGAATCTCAATCGTAGTCCGACTGGGAACGTACCTCTGGCCTAATACCGTGGATAATAATAACCTTGTGTTATGTTGAGTGAGTAAGACCGGCGGTGCTCACTGGAGAGGTTTTGTGTTGCCAGTGGGAAGACCAAGAAACCCTTCTTTGTATTCTGCACTGACAGCACAGAGACTCTCTTAACTTTCTCCCCTCCCCCTTTCCTCCTTCTCTATATGGTCCGTAGTACGAATGTGACGTCCCTGGTGTTGCAAACGTCCATAAGCCACGGTAACCAGTTTCCATTAGGTGTGCCGCGTGCTTATCTGTCACCTAAGTGTTAAAAAAACAATATATTGTTAGTTTCGCGAATGTTACTTACTGTAGTAGTAGCTATTTCTATAAACAATGAGATTTTTCGTGTTAATGTATGTAAATATAAATTAATACCTACATGACAGCAAACAAATTTGACACTTTGACCTCGTTTTAGGATTAGTAACCATGGAAGTAATAAGTACCTACTACGTACAATACTTATTGCTTCTATGACTAAAACCTAATACATAGATAAACAAAGTTTTTACCTACTTCATTATTTCTAATTCATTGGCATAATTCTAATGAAGAAAAAAGAAACATCTGACAAATCACTTGAATGTCGTATGTTAAAAGGCCTTGACCTGGAGATCGTCCTTATTCACACGAAATAAGAACAATTTTGCAACGATACAGTTACACTTAATGAACTGTCATATTAACACACGTACGACAAGTTTGCTAATTAATAGGATATAAGTACCTATAAATAAAAATGTGTAATGAAAGATTAGGTATTGATTTTTTTATACGGCGGATTGATGACAACATATTCATAATTTTAAATAAAAATCTGTAGCTCTATCTAGACATCACTTCCTTACATTTTGGAGAAAAATTTGTACTGGTATTTATAATTTAACATTTGAGAATAACGCAAGGCGAAATAGGTTTGGTTCTTTAATAAATATCGTGGAGAAGTACAAGTGTGTTATCAATATCAATATGTATAGAAGTTGATTTCTTTGTGCAAAACTGGTGCAAAACAAAATTGAAAAAATTAGTCCTTTGCGAGTCGTATGCTATTGTAGGGCGTGTCTACCATCACTATAGTTATTGTATCAAGCCCCTAAGGTTTAGTCAAAAACAAATACAGCAACAGTCAGTATGGCATGAAAGTATTAAAATTCGAAGAACGGCTCAATTAGAACGGTCGTCTTTATTTTTTTATACTACGTAGGTGGCAGACAAGCACACGGCCCACCTGATGGAAAGCGGCCACCGTGGCCTATGAACGTGTGCAACACTAAGGGTGTCACACACGCGCTGCCCACCCTGAAGGGAAAGGGAAGGGGTGGGGAAAGCTGGGAAGGGGTGGGGAGGATAGGAAGGGGAGGGGAAGGAGGGGTACAGTGAGCTCTGGCTACCCTACTTACCGGCGGGAACACAACACGATGGTTATTATGACCGCGGTCTTCTGTAGGGCGGAGGTACTTCCCCAGTTGGACAGCTCATTTCGGACGAGAGATATCGTCGTGTCCTACCTCCGTAAAAAACTCCTTTATAAACATTTCAAAACTCTTGAGTATATTTATTTGTGCAGTATCTGTAGGTGACCGCCTTCTTGCTTAAATCACTGAATACTTAATGAACCTAACGCTTACCTGGATACAATTCCACACTTCTAGCCAAAACAGGTTTGGTAGGTTTGCCATCGGTAGCGATGGCTATAAGTTCATGCTTGTCTATATTCACAGTGATGGGACACTCGATTGCGATAGCGTTGATTAGCCTCAGTCTGTAGGCAAAGCCTGCCATCACTAGCACTCTGCAAATTAATAAAAGGTCGATTAACACTAGACATGAACATTCATTTTCATTTACAGACCCCAGGCTTCAAGGTGAAGGCTTCAGATGCAATCAAGACAATGTCGTTATGATGATGAGTGTAAAATATCTGTAAGTGTAAAATATATGTCCCGGGTCCTTTAAGTGGGGCGTGAAAAAGCATCTGATGAGGCCGTCAAGCTGAGCGCCACCATTGTAGCACTGTGCGAGTTTGCAATGGTGACCCTCTTTTGTGAGACTTTGCCTTCAGCTTAACATTAGGCGAGGTGAAGTCAAATTGAAGTGCCATAAATAAAATAAAATCGATATTTAAACGCGTTTACCGCAAATTCACGCGAATTTTAATCGGAAGAATCCTAGTTTTGAGTTGTCCTCATATTTTATGTTTGCGCAATGTGATATCTAGACTAAAATGTTTGTACGGAAATGCCAAGGACATAAGTACATCACTTCATTATTTGTGCGATAATCGTGAAATCGCATTGTAACCACGCGATGGTCTCTATGACATACGTCATAAAATTGACGGTCTATACGAGGTCATAGAGGTATATTATATAATAACACAACATATTATTGTACAGCGTGTTAGGTGAACGCTCCCGAAGCCGAAGACAACTGGTAGTACTCCGGGTACACTACATATTGGCTTGAAAAAAGAAACGTTTTGTTTCTTTTGAACTGTCCGTCGTATCAGTAAAGTTAAATTAAACGAAAATTTCATTAAAAACATCGCTAAAAAAGTATAGTGCGAGTTGAAGTTAATATGAATCTAGCTGACCCGCGCAACTACGTCTGCCTCACCCCGTTTTTGAAACATTTTTCACTTCTGCTTCCCACCAGTTGGTTGTAGCATCATGTTATATACATATAAACCATCCTTTTCAATCACTCTATCTATTAAAAAAACTGCATCAAAATCCGTTGCCTAGTTTTAGTATTACAAAAATAACCAAATTTTTTATGTCAATATGTGTATGTACTATATCTGAAGTACTACCAGATGCCTTTGACTTCGGGAACGTTTACCAACTTTAATCAAGAATCTAAGAATCAAGTTCGTTTATTCAGTTTAGGCACATAAAGAACATGTGAATGTCTTTTCACCCACCCAATAACATCTACCTACTTGGAAATGTCTCCATCACCGTTGATATTTAACGCATCAGGTGGCAACTGACTAACATCTTCCAGCTTAGCAGTTAGAAGTTCAGGAAACGTTGCACCAATGATCAATGTATTCTCTTCACTCCTGTCATAATCGTATATTGAAGAGTGTGGCTCCAAAGGCTGCGGTTGATTTATGATTAACGAACCATATACGCCGTCACTGTGATGGGAAACTGCAAAACAAGGTTATTTTTATTTATTTATTTATTTATTTCATAGTAGGAAGACTAACAGCTAACAATTAGTGTTACAATGAAATTAAAGATAGTAGACGGCCAATTAATAGTTTTCACTGATAAACATCGTTTGAAAACATTTAGTACGCGGTAGACAATTTTTAAAAGCACGAAAATAAAGGCCGAGAAAAAATAAATAATGGTGTAAGAGGTAATGGTACAGGAACACTACCAAAATACACTATGTTTACACATTGTCAAAGAAATACGAACTAAGATCCTTTTTCAATTTTAGGGTTAGGTACTTGATGCAAACAAGTCAAGATCGACCTTACGACACTTTAAATTAAATGAGCGACAAGCTCTAATGAGAAACGAATTCTGTCTATAGGTAGTTTCAACAACAGGCACCTTTAAAAGTTTTGAAAAACCACATTAAGCTTATAGTAGGCAGAAATAAAAGAATAAAAAATTATAAGGCTCATTTAAAATACATCAACACACACACTCGACATCATTAAGAACATTTTGGTCCTTCGAGAACGAGTAAAGATTATGACGCAAAACTAAAACCAGTTCCGTAAACAAGTAGTTAAGGTTCAGGTATGACGTCTAAACAAAGGATATCTTTATGCAGATTTCCTAAATATGCTCAGAGATCGTTGATATTGACGTACGTATTTTGTTTAAGCTTTATTTTAACTTGGGGTTATGTCCATAAAAGATAATGTCAACTCCATCGTAACTTAAAACAATTAAGAATAAGTAAGCACATTGGCTGAATGAATTCACCACCTACTGAATTACCAGAGACCAAGTATTTCAATTTGATAATGTCTAAACTAATCTATACACTATGCAGTATACCTATTAAATAAATGTTCAATGAGAGACTCGTGCTAAACAAAGCAATGCAAGGCATGTCAATCTTAAGATAAGTGACCGTTTTTTATAAATAGAGATCACACCGTGTTGTGGAGAGCATGTTAAGTAGTCTGTTCTGGTTGCGATGCAAACATCAGGAAAGTTTAAACCCAAAAAAATTGAACCTTTTGGTCTAACTACAGATATTCATTATCACCATTAGGTTATGGAGGCCAGATAACAATCACACGGAACATGTCAAAAATTAACTTTTGTTAGACGGATATCATTGGGATTCTTCGGTTTATACTTGGAAAAAGTGAATGTCTAGATGGAACTTGAATCCGCGATCAGTTTCTTTTAGGAAGAACGAGACCCGTCGAAAATGTTCGAAATTCTCCTTTATAATCTACAGACAACCCTAAGAAGCATCGGAAATTATTCACGATCTTTCCATCATTTTTAATTCAGTTTCTTTTTAAACAGATTTGAAAAAAATACCTCAAAGTTTCACGAAACTGATAATTCTTTTATTCAGAAAGAAAGTTATGATCGTAAATTACTCAAGCATATTCATGATACCTATTCTTGCTAATCAAAAATGAAAGTGATGAACATAATGACCAACGTGCCTGTATAATTTATAATATTTTCGTACTTTGCATAATATTTTCTAACTATGACGCGGTTGTCTATAAAGATCTCGGTATTAAAAGATAATTTTATTTTACCATAAGCAATACAAAGAGATATTCTCGCTCTACATAGTCTCTCATAATGTAGAATAATAATATGCTGCTAATGTTGTTATATACTATTGTATTAATTAAATTTAAAAAACATTGTAAGCTAATTTAATAAATCTTTTTGCACACTTATACATTGGCGGACTTAATGCCACTGGCATTCTCTACCAGTTAACCGAATGTGGTGCAGAGGAGGACTCAGTAGGTGCATTATTGAAAGCAATTATAAGAGATAATGAACGATAAACAATAAAACTTTTACACTTATAAACTATACCAGGTGCAATTATATTATGATAAGAGTACTTATGAAAAAATAATCCCAATTATTTGGGGTCGGCGCAACATGTCATTCTCTTCTATACATTTCTATCGGATGTCATTTCCTCAGTCACTCCCTTCTTTGCCATATCTTCTTTCTCAAAATCCATTCATCTCTTTGGGTTTTGATAAAGCCCTCTCTACATTCATACTTTATATCTTTTTACCATATTGCTAACATCTCTTCTCATAGTAAGTCCATACCATGGTACTTAAACAATTTTCATATATAACCTAGATATAAATAAATACTATAAACAATATCATTTCGATGCTTCTGCCTCTGTTTGATTAATATGTGATGTCTGATAATGTGACTTCATAGGTTTAAATTAACATTACCTGAATCAGCATGATAAAAGAATGTTCCCGGTGAGTTTGCTACAAAAGCATACTTGAATGTTTGTCCGTAAGCAATTGGACACTGAGTTATCATAGGAGCACCATCCATATGCGGAGTTCCTTTCTGGTCAATACCATGCCAATGTATACTCAAATCTTGGCTCAGGATACTATTCTGAACTTCTACAATAATTATGTCATTAACACAAGCTTGTATCGGTGGTCCTGGACTTAGGCCATTGATTGTAATAGCTGGTCTTCCATTTTCTTGAATTAAAGGCTCAATTTTAAAATTATAATAGCAACGTTTTGGCTTCACGTTGAACTTGCATGGTCGGTGGCATGATACTTTTCCTGAAAAACCAATACTCATTTAAAACTTATCAGCATAATTGTTTCATAGTAGCTAATAGCTAACTTTATAAATTACTTTTGTGTATAAACGTTGAAATGTATATATGTGGTAAATTTATATTTGGACTGTTTTGATTTCTGTAATTACTATCTTTGATTCTCACGTTGTATTTTCTATAGAATCTTCAGTTTGTTCTTTTTGTATATTTCTTTTGTTGACGTAATATATCAATATCCCACTTTTAAAGTTCTCTCTTAACTTGAATACACTTAACTTGTTTACTTACTATTAAAATAATAATAGCACATCACAATACTGATAAAGTAAGGTAAGGCAAACCTAATAATATATTATGTACACATCACAATATTGATAAAATAAGGCATATCCTTACCTAAATTCTTAGTGGTATCCTCAAAAAGTATATTATCACTAGTCGGCGCAAAACTCTCCAGCGAAGCTTTGCCATTATTACTAATGTTCACAATGATAAAAAGGCAGCACACAATCACTTTCATTTTAAACAAATTGTCACTCTCGGAATGTAACCATACATCAACAATTAAACTATCGATAGATTTGTCGTCGCACTACCGGCACCGCAATCCGTGAGCGAGCTCTGCGATGTTTCGGACACAACTGGCTCGGCTAAACTACTAAATAGTTTGCAGTTCCGTAGACATGTGGTCGACCTCTTACCATGAAAGTTTATTTTCCGTTGTGTCTCGCATCGCATCGCTACATTTGTTCCGCTTATCAATCTACAAGAGTACCAATTATAATCGCTTTGTAAAAGTTAAATTAGAACCATTAAATTCCTACTCCGCGTCGTGTCAAGAAATGAATATGAATATTTGCATTAGTCTGGGTGTTATTTACTAAAAAAAAATTGGTATATAGGTAAGTATGGTTATCCGTATTCTAGTACCTATCCATAACACAAGCTAGTTACCATGGGTCTAGGTGGCGATGTGTAGATTGTACTAGAATATAAAAAAAAAATCTACCGTGAAATTTATCGTTCTATGATTATGCACTTTAGTTTCTAATTTGTATATTGCATCATTCCTACATTGCCACTCATGAGGAATCCTGAAACTGTTTTGTAACAGTTCAAATGGTTCTAAGGACTGTGCTATTGCTTCAACTTAAACCAGTCTGCTATTTCTAAAAGTAAATTAATTTCATGATAGCCCTTAGGTATATCGCAATGCGACAAGTTAGTAATTTTTTGCTGGGCCTTGTATTTTAAGCGTTCATTTTACCGTGAAATCTGTAGCAATAAATACAATTGGTGTTTCTGTTTGTAACATTTAAATAACAGCTTCCTTTTAAATGAATATCCATATCGACGAAGCTTCAAAGTGTTAATCTATGAATAAAAGAAAGTAAATACCTTTCTAGAATCATTTCAAATTTCAATTAATTTAAATTGCATTTTTATTGCACGCGTCTTCGATAGATTTATGGTACGGAAATAAATATTAATGGGGATTTAGGAGGCTAGAATTATCAAGTTTAGATGGGAATCTAACATGCTAACTTGACCGTCTATTCCCACCTGTTCTGTTGAGTAGTTCTATTGGCAGAACTACTGGTAATTTATTGATTTGAGTGACCTGGCTTTGGTATCCCGTTGTCGTGAGAGCTACAATTGCTTTGTATAGGTGCGATCAGTTTTTCAATTAATATCGCGATTGCACATCAATATAATATTGACAGAATCACAGAGATCACGGTATAATCTTTTTCTTTTACATGTGGCAGACAAGCACGCGGCCCACCTGATGGAAAGTGATTACCGTGGTCTATGGAAGTTTGCAACACTAGGAACGTCACATTCATACTGCCAATCATATAGAGAAGAGGGGGATGGGGATGGGGAAGGGGTAGGGGAGAAGGTTAAGAGAGTCTCTGTGCTGTCAGTGCAGAAGACAAAGAAGGATCTCTGGGTCTTCCCACTGACAACACAAAACTCTCCAGTGAGCTCTAACTACCCTACTAACCGCGGGACACACAACACAAGGTTATTATTAGCCGTGGTGTTCTGTAGAACGGAGGTACTTCCCCAGTCGGCCAATCATGCCGTGATGCCTATCCTTGCGATGCGGAATATGGTGATCAAATTTGATTTACGAGTATTACTCTTACTTTGTTCTGCGTTTTATTACATTTACTCAACCGATTATTTATAGACCGTGGGTGTTCCAGCTCACATAAAGATTAATGTTCTTGAGATGCAGCGTCTTGAATCCATGTCCACAGATAAAACCTAGGTACTATAGAATTATCTATCGTGCCACAGCAAAAAGCATAACCATAACAAAGTATCATTGCCAATCATTGTTTCTACATTTATCATTACAAAAGTTACTAAATTTTATAAATTATTATCAACCAGTCCCATTACTACTTGCTAATTATACAATGATATTTTATGGTTAAATACTACTGTTAAATGCTAAAAACAACACATATTGTACCTCATCCGTTGCATTTCAGGTGCAAACGAAATCGAACTACATTGAAGGTAATATATAACACATTGCAACATTTACACATGTGGGTACATACGTTAAACACGCGCTTCGATGGAAACCGTTTCAAAATTTTTCAATGTTCCTAAACTATGTTAAGGTCAACTTAGACCACTGAAAGAATTATGTGTCTTAACTATTTCTCTATTAGAGATCTGTGGCGGTTTAAATTGTACCAATATAATTCACACTAATATTAAAAAAATATGAAAGTAGCGCAATCTGATTGACCTTCTGCAATATAATATTTGCAAGGTGGTAAAGATAAAGCCATTAATAATCAAGCTAAAATCGCTAAGGGTTAACAACGTAATCGTTTGATACTTACTAAGACGTTAATTGGTAGTGCTTGTGCGGCTAAGCACGTAATTAATTTCTTTGCGATTTACACCGCGTAGCAAGGAATCGGGTCCATTTTTTTTTCTAGATTTATTAAGCTGCAACAATTTCGGTTCGAAATTTATTTTCGGCATACCCATTTTTTCACGAAGTGCCCAATAGCACATAGATTTTTACAAAGAGCATATGTATGTATACTATGCATGAATGTATGCTAGCCACGTCTACTGAAGGACCGAGGACCAGTAGAATAAACGAGTCCAGAGTAAAGACCACGTTTCTTCAAATGTAAGATGGGTACCCAGTAAGATGGACCTATGACCTGAAGAAGGCGTTGGGACACACTGAAGATGCCGAATTAAGTGCTATAGCGCACATTGGGGAGGTCGATATCCAGCAGAGAACTGCAAAAGATGAATTGATTTCAACGGAATAAAATAACTTTCTAATGATGTTCAATAACTTTCAAATGGCTACGTTCTCATACAACCTCCATTATAAAAAAAATTCAGTAGCTTTAGAGTTTATCGTGCACTGAAGAACACGGATCAAAAATCAAAAACACAGTACTACATAGCACTTTTGATGTGGATATTTGGAGCAAAGATCTTGAAATAAGATAAAATAATACTATTGTAGAATTATCTCATACTTGATTAAACACAATTGAATACCATAATATGTATTCATTTCTATGAAGCAAAGAATAAAAATCAATATTCATTAACAGTTAGTTCTCCACATCACATCACTTACTGACTAAGTGACTATTTGACAACTCCTTTCATGTCAAAGAAAACGAACATTACTATTGAACGTGGCAGTACTGTCAATCTTCTAAGTACGTAACCAAGTACACAAGTTGTCAAACTAGTTGAATTCTCACATTGTGAAACGACCCCATTTTCGACAGCTCATGAATGGCTCAAGAGTGTCTCTTACATGAGTCAACCCCGTTTCCTCTAGTAATGTATAATCTCGCCTAGTTCATACATTTCCAAACTATTATTTCAAAATTATTATTCCAAAATATTATAATTTCTTTCTGGTCCAATAAATTGAATGTTCAAAAGTTGGAAACCTGTCGTTAGTATTTCAATTACAAAACTTAAAAATAGTTCGGTCCAAACTATAGATGAACAAGATTGCCTAACAGTATGGTGGTTTCGCAAATAGTACTCAAATCTAGTTTAATTACTTAAAGACCATGTTCCATAGATCACTGGTTCACGTCCGTTTCCGGCCATGTTTTCGTGTTTATTGTAGATACTCGTACAAATAAAACCTCACGACGAAAACGTTTGTATTTTTTACAATACACACTGTACAGAAGCGCTGCGCCGGATGGGAACGGTGCGCTATAGGGATATTATCGATATGTCTTCTATACCTAATTATAACCAAACGACATTAAATATCAATCAAACAATTAGCCATCAAAAGCGGCGGTAGCTTAGTGGTTAAGGAGTCGGCCTTACGATCGAGAGGTCCCGAGTTCGAATCCTGGCCATTACACTACCGACGTGAACCTACTCCTAACACAAGTCTTTGAGCTTAGCTGGAAAATTAAATTAATTTTATATAAAATAAGAATAATAGCAATCGAAGTTATCTTATCTTATCTTATGTTATTGGGGTGCGTGCTCTGGAGCTTTCGCGGACACTTCGACCCTATTGGATCCTTTGTGTCGACCCCATCCTGGCTCCTAGGTTAGAGGAGGGATAGCCCTCTCTATCAGGGTGGCCACTCCTCTTAATCGCAGGTGCATGTAATCCTCTGGTTTGGGGTATCCCCTCCCGAGTAGATCCATTCGATGTCTTCCTAAGGCGTGGCACTCGCACAGTATGTGCTTCATCGTTTCCACGTCCTCCTTGCAGTGTCTGCATGTTTCTTCATTTATGATACCAATCTTGCTCAAAGTGTATTTACTCGAAGTTACTAATATTCTTTTATTTAAAAAAAAAAAGTCTATTGCAGTTCACCACCCGTATTGCAATCGACCAAATAGGATAAATTTAGTTCATTATATTTGGTAATATTTTTGCAGGGCGCCAGCTATACTTTTGGTGACCTACTTAACAACGGTTGAGACTTTTCCCTCGAGGTACTTTATATAAGTATATATGAGGATCTTCCTTTCTGGTCAGTCCGGTCAGACGATATCGCTCCCCGTTTAGCCCAAACACCAATCAAAAATCCCAAATACTGAAAAAAATGCACTTAAAAAAGTAAAAAATAAGAAAATATAAAGGGCAGCCATCGTATGCCACTTTTTCCTAGAATATATTGTTTTCTAAGTGGCACACGAAAATATTTAAAAATGAAGTAATTGAAGCTTGCATTATACAATTTCCAACTGCATACGCAAATATAATGCCAGGAAAGTATAACAATTCGGCGCAATAATTTTGAAACTTGACTTAGATGCAGTACGAAATTCACGAAACATCTAGAATTAATAACTTCTAAATACTGTTGCGCGATGCAGTACAGACTGTTATCTCCTGTAATTTTCCATCTACTCTTATTCGTCATTCATCTAGAGATATTCTCTTCAGGGTGGGCAGCGCGTGTGTGACACCCTTAGTGTTGCACACGTTCATAGGCCACGGTGGCCGCTTTCCATCAGGTGGGCCGTGTGCTTGTCTGCCACCTACGTAGTATAAAAAAAAGATAATAATAATAACATTTAGTTTATTGAGTTGAGTTTATGTTTCTGTATTTAGTTTATTTTAGTGTTACATCATCTCTTTTAGTTGGCCATAGTACACCCATAATGGATGGCTTTTTTAATCAGTGCTGATTTTGTAAAGAAAATATCAAGCAAAAAATATTCCGCATGGCTGCTAAGGATAATTCGAGAGTGGAATTGTTTGAAGGTCGTTCTTTGACCCCAGGAAGTTGTCATTTGGGCAACCAGGCGCACGCTGTTGTAACGGCGAGACTCACTATGGGGGACTGGCTAGAGAGGCCGTACGGCAGCCTCTCGTACCGGCTGACGCAGGTGATCACCGGACACGGGAGCTTCGGGAACTTCGGGGGTCTGTTGGGGTGCGAGAGACAACTAAAGGTCCAAAGACCGCGTGCGTTTTAGTCGGTTCGAGTCCGACCGGTTCCGGTATTCATGGGGATAAAAAAGGGAGCGCTACACTCGTGCTGCCTTTCCCGTAGAAACCTTCTAATGCCCTTCGATGTAAAACATTTATAAAATTAGGTTAAGTAAAATTTTCAGTTAGGATCACATGGTTAGAATACGAAATTAAAAAATATACTCCCATCTCATGTATGCAAGGTTGATAGATTAACCTACTACACAGCCACTTCTAATTACGAAAACTTTACATATTTACTTAACAATAATATTTATATTTACACTACAGAACCTTTGCTTCATCTGACATTGAACTTTTATATTTTCTTGTGGTTTTGCAGTAAACCGTACTATTATGATTAGGCATTACGTTAACAATTTGTTCTGACGAGCCGTTTTGACATGTTAATAACGTTATTTTAACTGCAGTTGCCTTGTTTATAATCTAATAAAAGTTATCATATTACTCAATGTGATAAGTATATTTTTGTTCCTCTTTATTTATTATTCATCATTAATTAAATTTTTAATATATCCCACATCGGGTACGTGGACCAAACTACCAATGGGGTTCCAGGGAGAGGAACTTCATCACTATGCTTGCCTAGCAAAACTGATTTCTGTATCAAGCCCTTGTTATACAATAGCGTGCTTGATTGACATAACATATAGCGACGTAGGTAGGTATATAAGAAACTGTTAAATATTTTCCGTGAATATGTTTTACATTTAATATGATCAAAGGAAGTATCTCACAACTGATGCGGATATACTATAAAAATAAGAACACATTCAATACTAGCTAATGTCCTTGGTACGAACACGCGCGAATATCGAATTTCTCGACTTTTGGGTGGGCACGGTTTTGTTTCATTTATAACATAACATAAACTCACGCCTTTATCCCCGGAGGGGTAGGGAGAGGTGCTAGCACCCACAATTTCGCCAGTTTATGTATAGGTCCCGAAGTAATAGGTGACGAGACGAGCCTGTTGCCATTAACAGGGTACTTAATAAACCTGCGATAAATACACACATAACTTCGAAAAGTCATTGGTGTGTGCCATGGTAAAAACTGGGATCGAACCCGAGACCTCGTCTCAGTAGTCCATTATCGATACCACTAGGCTACCGTGGTTATTTTTTGCATTATATCCTTTGATAATTCAATTTTGAATCAAAATTTTCGATTGGTAATTTTTGAAGTGATATTTATCACGTCAGTTGATTTCTTGGAATGACCGATATTTCGGCGCTGTTACAAGTACAATGATCACATGTAATAGCACCGAAATATCCGTTACTCCAAAAAAACAACAAACACGATAAAAATCCCGTCAAATTTAATAGTGAATATATTTAATGACTATATCAAACTGACATCATACATCCTTTGAAAAATTCTCGCCTACGTAAACAGAACGCCGGTGTTGGTAACGGACTCCCTTTCGCAGTACACCCAAATAATTTAAAAATGTACACTGTCATGATATACATATAAACATAATGTTTTATAGATAAAAATATGATCATAAATCTTCCAACTCATTATCAGTCGGATGTAATACAAAGTTACTATTAAATAATCATTGTAATACTTTTTAATTCATGTTGTTGTTACTTTGGTTTTTATAGATTATAATATAATGAACCATCCATGATTTTGTGCCATGTTACGAGTACTTTCATAAAGGTGCGTCCACATTTGTGACATGAACAGCGGACCGGACAAGTGACATCAAGACAGAACGTTGAGTGTGGACGTAACAACTTATGGCACGTGGGCACACAAACTAGAGTTGTGCTGACACGGCCAGCAGTAAATCGATAGTTTCATTTAAACTCAGCTATTACGCACCTGAATACGGCACGGACACACACTTCTAGCACGGTCACGGCAAAATGTTACGTAAATGTAGACGCGGCATAAGAGTATTATACAATCTAGCGCAAAATACTACACTTAGAAAGTATAAATTGGTAGATAAAAAAGGTAAATGCGAAAATAATTACCTCTGTCGGAGAATGTACGACATCATGCTTACGCACTTTATTACTTTTCATAGATTGTAGACAAAGATTGTACTCAGTGTTGTACTCGTAGATGCTGACGGCAGACTAGGAGCGGCACAGCAGTTGTAGCAGAAGAAATAGGGCATGGACATATTAGGAAAGTCAAAACATACTATTTAAAATAGTAAAAGTGGACCTCAGTATGCGAGATAAATAACATGCTTCCGAGAAAATATATAGGGGAGGGAGGGAACATACTACTCACCGGTTTAACGATCGCAACGATAGCAACAGCAAGATATCACTAATTGCTTTCATCAATGAACTTTCATCCACCCTGCGTCAATTCTGTGCTCCCTTGCACAAAGTACAAAATACAATTGGTTTATATTCTAAAATACGTAGACTACCTTTATTCCGGGATAAATATAAATACTAAGAATAAAACAAGATTTTCCACTATTAAAATTTATTTTAAATTTTCACAACAGTTACAAATTTGAACATTGCTTGCAATGTAGTTGCAAAAGTATAAATATTCACCGGAATTATATCAGCGGCCAGTATTTGAATAGGCTTCTGAGCTTGACGGAGCATCACATAAATAGACTTCTTATCCTTCAAATCAAAATTCTCCCATCCACAACAATACACTGATCTTTCAAATTCCTCAGAAGCGTTTACCAATCGCTGACAAAGAAAACAATACAAAAAGAACACCAAGAAACAGTAAATCAAAATAGGCATGAATTTTAACCATTCTTGGAGAGGCAAATAAAAAAATAAACTCATACAGACAGCATTACTTCCAAAGTTGACCCCAAGAGGCACACTATATAGAGCCTTGAGTTTATCGACAATATGTAACGTTAAAGAGTGCCTGCGAATTAGCACTGGTAGTATTTCTTTAGCTATAATCTTTATATTGGGATTGTGCCCATTTTCGTTAAGCAGCATCATCTCATGCGAAAGGAGATGGTACATGGCAGCTGTGTGGGCTATCAGGAGTAGTAGGAGTGCTTGAAAGTTCAGAACCATTGTAGAGATTGCAAGTTCCTGACTCGCAAGCATTGTCATGCAAATCTCGCGGTTTGGACTTGCTGTTAGCGGCTGTAGACCTAAAACAAACAGTTTTTTATTTATGGTGTTAAGTAACTTAGTTCTTAACAACCAACGTAAAAACGATGTAGTGTTATAAGTTTAACATTTCAATCAATAGACGTCCACTGCTGATCATAGGTTTCCGGCGGCCTGCATCTGATCTGAAGTTACAAGTTAAAGGACACAACAATTCTTGATTTATTTTCACTATTTCGAGATAATTTTTGTGTCGGGAGTTTCTTTACTATTGCTGTTTTAGTACAATCCACCTATCAGTAATACTTGTTCATAATATTATTAAGGTGATGTGATGTCTGACATCAAAATCAATCGTGACACGATGATAGATGTGGAACTTTATATATATTTTATAGTCCAACGCTCATTTCTAGAATTACAAACTATCGTTTTTAGAAAGTAATACTTATAAAACTTAGTATTATTATGCAATAGTTCCTCCAAATATGGAAGTCCTAATCAATAAATACTTTTTATAGTTGTCTGACTTATTGATCTACTTTCCTAGTCAGACACAACAAGAAATCGTTATCGTTAAAAAACGATCATAAGAAATATCGATTGTGGTTTTAGTATCACAAAGAGCACACTCATCTTTCTAACATGATGAGAGACTAAACGTTATATAAAAATTTCACCACCATATTCTAGATAGAAGCGCTTTTGGCTTTGCATACCCGATAAAAGTGCTATAACTGCTTCAATCATTTTCAATCGTTTTACGTGTTGTAGATTTTTCCATTTAATAATCTATCATTCAAGTACAGTCAGTAACAAAAGTTACTGAATACAGACTCACAGATTGATAAAAGAATCTTACAGTAAAAGTTGTGAACTTTGAAGGTACCCGTGATACGTGGCTACGTAGTGATCCCATTCCTGCCAGCGAGTGTTGTACAACTTCTCTTCAATATCATCATAGAGCTCTTCAGCATCTGATATCGCGTATACATTTTACTGTGACCGTGTCAGAAGTTTGTATCGCGTATTCAGTTACGTGATAGCTGAGTTTAAATTAAACCATCGATCGACTGGTGGCCGTGTCAGCACAACTCTACTTTGTGTGCCCATGTGCCTCAAGTTGTTACGTCCACACTCAACGTTTCGGTTGGGGTTCAGTTTTTTCGGTCGGTGAACTTCAATTTTTTTTAAGTGATTACTACTAGTTTACAACATCGCATTACATAGTGTAAATTTGAATCTGATATATATCTGATCATGATATAGAGTTGATATATAATTATACATAATATACGTAATTCAGTACCGATAGTTTTCTAGCAGTAGATATTGACACCATTATTACTATCGTTTATATAGACTATCTTTCAATTTCGTCAGTTAGTCATTCGGCCCCTAACCTCACTTTTACGGGTGCTTTACGGTAGTTTTACCAAAACCCAAATCCCTTGAAGGTTTTCGGTTTCAACCTTCAACTTGTAATCGCATAAGTGATATTAATCAAGTTAGTCGACTGTTTTTTAATTCAATTGTATAATGTTATTAATGCTAGAAGTATATTGCTCTCAGCATGAACAACCTTTGTAGGAACGATACAGGGATTCCATGTAGATTCAAAGATTCATGGAGTACCCTACATAAATACTTTGTGTGTGTGATGCCATAGAATCGAACAAACGAGTCCTAAAGTAGAGACCATGAGTCAGGAAACGTGGAAATCTGGGAGCGTATGGAACAGGCCTACATTATGTTCAACAGTGGACTATAATAATCATGTGGTTACTGTTACTTTGTTATCCTTCTACCATGTTTGGCAATTTGTTTTCATTATTAATAAAATTTTGTCTTTAATTTATCAATACGTTTACAATATAAATATAATATACACATTACGTGTATACTGATTATACAGTCTGAACCGGACCGTTCCTGTTGGAAAAGTGTCCATCAAACTGACCGCATTTCCACGCTAGATTGCGATATCTAGCCTTCGCACCACGAACCAGCCGGATCCCCTTTTGTCTCATTAAATCTCTGTCTTAACTCGTTTAACTTTGTAAAAGAGTTAAGACATCTCTGTCTTAACTCGTTTACCTTTGTAAAAGAGTTAAGATAGAAGCTTTGACCTCCTTGCCCCAACTCCCCAGAATCTCCACAACCACCGCCATGAGTTTGTAAGTAGCCCTAGTTCGACGTACTTAAGCCTCTTCCTTAATTAATTAATTAAAACTAATGTTGAATTCTCAGAGATCTACTTACCAACGCAAGGCGTCATATAATAATTGCCATTTACATCAACGCGGTTCGGCCAATATATGAAAAGGGCATCAAACAGATTGAATCCGTAGAATATTATGATGATCCACTTGATAATTCTCATTAACTTTTCATGTTTTACCTCGAAGATCGATGTTCTACGGGACATACGGTCGTTTTTCTCAATGTCTTTTAAAACTGCTCTTAGAAGTGGTCTGTAATATAAGACACTGATTAATTAAACTGCAAGACCATTTGGGACAAGATATACGCCGGTAACTACACTTACAAATAGGCTTTAATTCATAAAAATAATTATTATACGTCACTTCAACATTATTCACATCATATTTTCATTGTCAATAAGATTTTGAGGTTATGTTACGTTTACTAAAAAGCTTAGAAACCTTCGTTTTGATTTAAAATTTGATTTGGATTTAAATGGGAACTATAAATTATATTTACTATTTCTATAACTCCTGAAACAACTTTGAAGTTGAAGCAATATCGTGCGGCGGTCCATACTGCCATGGTCATTGTCATTTTCAGATTATTAGTTAAAGGATAGCCATTATACAGGGCTCTAAATTACCTCAACAAGATAATGATGATCATTATTAAAAAATAATATACTTACCTTTTCTTCCACCACCACCAACTATTATTAAACACTAGAGCTAATATGGAAATGTTGAAATAACTTTTGATAAAGTCCTCGAGGCCACCGGCATGCTTCCATTGATACACAACGATGCCGGTGACATACACGTAGAACAGAAGCGAGAAATGAATAATAAAAAACGGCACTGGAATCGATAACACGTTGTTAATATTAAGCTGAATATTAAGATGATTAAATTGAACAAAAAGTGAACGCCATGTCCGCCAACGTAAAAAAGAATGAAATTGTGATGAATCGGTTCACTTTCGGTATTCTGGTATCATGAAAATTATGTTCAATTTTATTTCACGTTTCAGCCACGTGAATAGATTTTAAAAGCAAAATTAAGTTTTCACCCTAAATTAGGTGAAAGAGTGAACTGTGAACATAATTGTTAATATTTGCTTGCTTATTTTTTCTTCAATCCCCCCTTCTCCCGCAAAAATCAAATAAATTATATACCTAAAATGAGGTGAATAGGGATCGAAGGGTGGATAGGGATAAAGTGGTCACCTAAATTCTGTACTTATTTTCTTTCAACCGTAATTTTCGACTAGTTCATTGTAATAAAAGAATCATCAAATATCTGATAAGAGGCTTATTTGAGATCTAGTAAAAGAAATTATGTAAAATATTCCATTGACCATTTTGTCCCTATTCACCCTGGCATCCCTATTCACCCCGTTATACCGGTATGTATTTTTGCTACATGCAGAAATACGATATAGAATTAGGCGTTACCTAGCGGGAATCCATTACAAGAAAATATATTTTGGAGGAGGAAGGGTAACCCACTGCTCACCCACATTATTGTTATAAAAAATATTGTTATCGTTGGAATTGTTTGTCAGTCTTTAACTTCCCTCCTGTGTTCATTCAGTAACAACCAAACTCATTGGTATTGCAACTTCAGGCGCCACCATTGTAATACTATACGTGTTTGTAATGGTGACCCTGTTTCCTGAGACTTTGCCTTCAGCTTACCATCAGGCGAAGTAAGTAAAATTGACGTGTTCTATATAATAATAAAAAAAATAACTCACTCCACACTTTATCATTCTGAATAGAGAAACCAGCGATACTCGGTACTATATTGACAAGCCATAGTACGCTTTCTAGAGTATTTGTTTGAAGTCTACTCTTGGTTGACACGAATGAGTTCTGAAGATAGGTGAATAGGAACATATCGTATTAATAGCGAAGTAGTTCACCTGAAGGCGTCTCAAACTATATTAAAAGAAATTTGGAAAAGTAAAGAAAGAGAAATATAATATGATAATATGTGTGTGACAGCCTTCTAATTATAAAAGTGATAATGATAGATATTAAAAACACGCAAACACGCTTCATGCCTCCGTGGTGTGGCAATAGTGAACGCGACTGCTACGCAAGAGGAGTGGGTTCGATTTCCGCTCAGTGCAAATATTTATATGCATGAATGATATTTGCAATGGTCTGGGTGTTTCTAAGTATAATATGTAGGTATTTACAAAAAAAAATATCTTAGTGTATTCATTAATAATATGCTTGCCATTGGTCTTGGTGGTATTGTGTACATTGTCCTAGAATATTTATATTTATAAACAAAATAATAATAATATATCTGTCCAGGTGTGGCACAGTGTTTTTGGCAATAGTTTAGAATTAATGAGCAGCTTTCTAATCGGTATTTATAGCTTTCCTAAAGACACAGCCGGCAATTTTTTAAGAAGAGCGTGGTGGCACATCTAGTGTATTTAACCTAATTTATGGAAATAAAATCATTTGTAGTGTTCCCTAACTAGATCGAGGGTGCTCGTGCCCTAGGATGCCCAATAATGTGGACGGCACGTCACTGCAACCATCCCAGAAATGCAAGCATACCCATCCCAGAGACGCTGGCATTTCTGGGATGGATGAAGAAATAAGAATTATATAAAAGTATTGATTCAAATAACTAAAAACCATGTTTTACATGATTTCAGATATTATTAGCTAAATAAAAAGAATAATATATGGACGTATTTGTACACTAGACAGCCATCATGAAAATATACCTACTGGTATTCTACCACAGTCATCCAGAACACCAGTATATTATTCCATATACTTGTGTTCTACCAGAGTACCAAAAACTACTTGAATAGGTGCCGAATCCATAACATTTACTTTAGCAGACGAATATATAGCTAAATACCTAAATAATATTTCAGTTTTCCTCATTACCAGCAAATACCAAAAAAAAATTTACAAAGATGTCGGCACCCGTAATTATAAAATAAATTCATATTCATTAGAGTATGGTCCGAGGGTTATAACATGTATAATTAAAGGATTTGTAAGCTAATATTATGTATGTTAATGATATATGTGTTAGACTAAAATTGTAATATGAAATACCTAAGTATATTTCTCATCATCACATCGTCGTCGAGTAGGTATACCTAACGCAAAGGCACCGAAATATAACATAAAATATGATCTAAAGTATTTATTTAATAAAATAATTATTATATTCAATAACATAATTATTATTTTTAATAATGACGATAGGAGCATACAGAGATGTTACTAAACTCCCTAAACAACTTATTATGCTGAGAATTCTACTTAATATGTACATGACTTACATATGCCTTGAAGACTGTAGCAAATTTATAAACTGTAGTGAGTTGCTGTAGTTTGTAAATACAATTATTAAAATCATTTATTTAGTAATGATTCAACTAATATATATCTCCCAGTCCAGTCACCTGAGCCGTACTGTCCGGTCTCCGGCAGCAGCTGCCGAGGACGCAGCGGATAAAAAACGGGAGAAATATGCGGCGTTGACAGAGCAATACATGTTCGCTCCCTTTGCGGTCGAGACAATGGGTAGTTGGGGTACCGATGCCAAAAATCTTGTGAGCGAATTAGGGCGCAGGTTGAGGGACAAAACCGGTGACTCCCGCTCCGGCTCGTACCTGGCGCAACGGTTGGCCATAGCTATTCAACGGGGCAATGCCGCCAGCGTCATGGGCACCTTTGCGCCAGGTACGATGAGGGGCGGGTTAATGGATTAGACTTCATTGACTTTATATTGTGTATAATTATGTAAAAATTGTCTAAATGAATAAATAAAAAAACACCAAAAAGGTAATATATATCTACATATATATGTCTATGGCCATATATTATATTAGTGCCATAGACATTAAAATTACTCTTAGCCCAGTTGAGATTCCCTCTCTTCTCGACTTTATGTATCTTTTGTTCTTATTTTGAAATCATTGTTAGGGATCGTTAACGTATCCAAATCTGTGTATGGGGCCACTGTTTAATAGTTTTCATCTTGAGCACCTTATCGTTGTAGAACCTCAGTTGTCGTGTTCAGTGATATTGACCTCATTAGATACATTAATTTGTTCAGTTATAATCTCCGGTTATGAAACTCGAGGTGAATAATTTTCATCCACTACTTTCCAGTGCAAAGTATGTTTGTTTACAATAGTATACATATAGTATTTAATTTTATTTAAATTAGATATGAATGGAAATGAAAATAATACAAACAACACTTTACAATTTTATTGTAACAGCATAGAGTTCACTCGTCAGTTGAATTTGAAAAGGTTCAGTATTTACTTGACAGCCGATGAGCCCAGTTCCAGATCGTTAAAATGATAGCTAATAATAATATTTATTCTCTTCAGATACATTTTCTTCTTAGAAGAACAAAAGCGAACGATTCTCGCTGTCGCGAAAATAAAAGATTTTGTTCCCGTTCAATCAATCAACTTCACATACATAGGCTTCTCTCAATATCCGAAGGCTTACCTACTGTTTCTACGCTGGTCAGACAGGTTGGTACAGGGCTTTATGTCGAGTATTCCGTCTCTCGCAGTGATATTATCTGCTTTATGCTACGAATGAGATTAAATGGTGATATTCCACTACCACGCGCATGTTTTCGTTAAAGGTAAAATAAATAAGACTTCGGACCTAAAGTATTTATTGAATGGTATGTTATATATTTAATACAAGCAGATGAGACATTCTTAAAGCCCTTAAGAAAATGTAATATTTTGAGTGCTAATTAATACCATATATGTTAAATTAGCTAAAGTCTACATAATTCTACTAATTGTCCCACAATAGAGTGTTAACTAAATAACACTTCGCGCACCTACCTTGACAAATCTCTGCATCACCCTAAGGTTGACTGGTAGAAAATATCCATGGCATTAAGCCACCTTTGTTCAATTATTTTATATTTGTGCATAAAGTTTAAATAAATAAATACATGGTTTATGCCTTAAAAACTGTCGTAAATTTATAAACAGCTTGCATAGTGTTAGCAAAAGTATCCATATTTATCGGTATCATACGAGCAGCATACAAAACCACAGGCCTTTGTGATGCTTTTAATATCAGAAATATATATTTTTGCTCTTTATAATGCAAGTTTTCCCAACCGCAACAGTACACCTCCGTTTCAAACTTTTCAGAGGCATTTGTAAGCCTCTGACCCAGAAGACAGTACAAGAAACTTATAAATAGATAATGAGTACCCAGTGGTATGAAGTTCTGGCAGATTTCAAAAGGCAAAGTAAAGAATAGACAAAAGAAACTTGCACCAAGACCAAAAGTAAGACCTATAGTAGCACTGTAAATGTTTTGCATCTTCGAAACGGTATATAGTACAAGTGAGTGACGTATGACTATTTCTTTTAAATATTCGGTAATAGTTGAACTCATTATAACGGAACCATCATATCTTATAGCCAGCTGTCTAAAACTCTTCATTTCTTCAGTAAGAATCAGATATATAGACGTAGTGTGAGCAAAAAGGAAAAGTAAGATGACGTCGTAGGTTACAACTACCACTATAGAAACTAGTAGTTGAGCTCCAAGAATTGTCATACATATCTGCCGATTAGGACTGGAAGAGAGTGGCTCCAAGCCTAAAAAAGAATTAAGAGATAATTGGATCACAATATTTCTACATTTGAATACAAGCGTGGATAGTGTCGCGATAACTGACTATCATTTAGAATGTACCTTACCAACACAATTCGCTGTAGAAAAGTTTTCCATACCGAATATTCTAACTGGTGTATATATCAATATATCGTTGATAAACTGAAATATATACCACACAAGAATCGCAATCTTGATATTTCTTAGTAATTTTTTATATTTGACTAAACACCTTCCCGAAGACCTCGCCCAGTTATCGCTCTCTTTTACTGATTTCAATATATCATTTAAATCATTCCTGTAAAAATATATACAACATTAAAATATCATGACTATCGCACAACCGTATCAGAAGTAGAATAGGCATTTTAATTAAACAACATTACCATAACGTTGAAACCTGGTGAAAAAATTATATTTCAGTGTGTGTGTTTGTGTACGTGTGTGTGTGTGTGTGTGTGTGTGTGTGTATATATGTGTGTGTGTTCTGTGTGTGTTTGTAATGACTAAATTCAAATACTACCGTGCCGACTTACAAAATTCTATCACAATTGAAAAGCTACATAAACCCTGAGTAACATAGGCTATATTTATTGCTAGAAAAGATTAGGGATAGTTACTAAAACAAGGTGTAAAAGTGCCCTTTAATCATCTTTCAGGACATACTGAGGAAACTATTGATGATAGAACAAAGGTATATGAGTCGAGTAAAGAGGCGAGTAGAAAATCATGTCGAGCGCTATAATTTACAAACCTGCGCGATAACCAACATGTACGCGGGCGGAACCGCGGGCAACGGCTAGTATTTCTCATATATCTTGTAGTAATATTATTATATGGAGAACATTGTCCTAAGTAAAGTACAATCTCCTTCTTCAAGCTAGGTGAATTAAGTCTACTAAATAGTATACCTAATTACCCTGGGTCAATTAGCCAAAGTGAATTAAGTCTACGGACCCTCATTAAAAACCATTTTCAAATCAAGAAATAAAAATCAGTACCTTTTCTGCATTATCCACCATTTGGCGCTGAGAATGGTCATGAACACATAAAGGTTACAGGAACCTTTAATGGCGTCTGTTATGTCATTCGCATAGTACTTTTCGTACACATATACTCCAACAACGTAGATATATATAATAAGAACCGCGTGGATTATCCAAAATAAAACTGTAACCAAATTTTTTTAAAGGTCACCTTAAAACACAGTAGTTTCATTTAAAATTCAAAAAACGGTCATATTACTTTTTCTGGATAGTTGTCATAGATTACACAGTCTTGCTAGATTAGGTTCTGTTGTTTTTATTAGATCACTATCACTACATAGTATAAAATAAAGTCGCGTTTTCTGTCCCTATTTTTCTTGTCCCTTTGTATGCTTAAATCTTTAGAACTACGCAACGGATTTTGATGCGGTTTGTTTCAATAGATAGAATGGTTAAAGAGGAAGGTTTATATGTATATAACATGTATATAACATGTTACGACTAATAGGTGCGGAGCAGGAATGAAAAATATTGCAAAAACGGGGTGACGCAGACGAAGTCGCGCGGGTCAGCTAGTAAGTTATATGTAGCAAACAGGTACACGGCCCACTTGAAAGAAAAATGGTTACAAAGGCCTATGGACATTTGCATTGCAACGTCACACTCGTATTGCCGACCTTGTAGAAACCGTAATGCCCTTCTTAAGTAACTCCCATATTATAGGTACTTGGAAAAATTGGAAAACTGCAACAGGAAGCTCATTCCACAGCTTGGACGTGTGCGGGATAAAGTTCCTTTCATGCCGGTCGTAATGTGTGAGGATGAATTTACTGCCTATGGCGAATAGAATACTTTCTACCAGCGTAGGCATCATGTCGAAGAATTCTGTTGCAAAACCGTTGTACTTTATACATCATTGTTTATAATGAATGATCAAATATCCGAGTAATAACTTACCACTACTTTTTCTAGTCAATAAAGGATAGCCGCCAATATAAGGGAATAAATTTATAAGCCAAATAAGAGTATCACATGAATTTTCTTTCAGACGACTTAAAATATTTTGAAATTTCATTTTCGAATCCATATTAACGTCTAGTCTAGAGAAAGTCCAAATCTGTACAATCGTTATTATAAAATAGTGAGGTGCGAAATAATTATGTCTTAAATAAGTAACGAGTTAATTGTACTAGAACATATCTAATAACCGAGGGTGTATGGATTAACTATCATTGGCGAAGTGTCGTATTGAAAATTACTTTAATTAATTCATTACGTAGAACAAATTGATCCTTGATACTAATCACTACATAGTATAAAATGAAGTCGCTTTCTCTGTCCATATATCCCTATGAATGCTTAAAAACCTTTAAAACTACGCAATGGATTTTGAGGCGGTTTTTTTAATAGATAGGGTGATTGAAGATGAAGGTTTTATATGTATATAACATCATACTACAATCAACTGGTGCGGAGTACAAGTGTAAAGTGTGGCAAAAACGGGGTGACGACGCAGACGAAGTTGTGCGGTTCAGCTAGTTAATTATTAAAACAAGACTTCTCCGTCAGTTGCTGTCAGCTCTTGTCATCGACTTTTGTGTTTTGTTCTATTTAATTATGTATCAAAACTTAAAGTGAAGTATATTTTTTCTGCTTCCATTTTAAGTATTCGCCATATTTTACAATTGTCGTTGTAGAAGGACAACTAACATGCAAATCATCAATAATAGGTTCATCACATTTAAAAGCGTTAGCCTGGCCCTCGATTTTGAACCCACTCTGAGATAAGGAAAAATGCCATTGCATTTTAACACTGTTAAACTATAAAATAAAATGACGTCGGATTGAGTGAATGAAACAATTTAATGAACTAATTTTGAACTTTAAATAATTGTCGGATGCACTCCGGAGAGTGTGTACTTTTTTTTATAGTGCGAAAAGAGCTGCACAATCTAATTCCTCCAAGACCCTTCTACCTCCGAACGACCAGACGTACAGCGAGCGCAACCAGAATAATTAGGTATCTGGTGTTAATGATGGAAGATAACTAACATAGTTGGTCGTATTTTACCGCTTACCAATATTTGATAAGATCTAATTCACTATTTGCTGCTCTACAATCAGTATCTATTTTAATTCAACCCAATACCATTTGCTGTTCAAATACCATTTGCTGATACTTATTTAGTTATTTGATGGATGGTGATTAATGGAACAGATTCATTCACTAAGACATTCACCCAAACATATTAATTAGATTACCGTTCCATTTGAAAAAGAAAATAAAAATCAAAAAACTAAAGTAAAATAATTAAAAATAAATTTAAAAAGTCAAAATAATACAATTAACGCACATATCAAAAATACACAGTATACTGAATATTTTCTATAGCAATGAGTATGCTGACTGTTCAAATCATCCTTTAAAAATATCGCTCCGATAGTTGTATAGGAGGATTTTGGCGTCGTGGTTCAGCGCTCAAGGCGTTCACCTGTAAGGGAAAGCTCGCGAGTTCGAATCCCATCGAAGCATTCATTTTACCGATCTAAATTTGAAAAATATGCAGAGTACATCCGTGATTATATTGTGTCTCATGTCGTTCCCGGCACAAAGAGGTTCCCCGTTGTATCGACGAGGGAGCCGGAGTCACAACTTTCGTCGTGAACTGTTTAAAATGAGTGCAGATTTTGGATGTATGCATTTGTATGTAGAGGTACCTAGAGGTGGTATTCAACACAACAACAATGATACTTGTAAAATAAAAAAAGAACTTACGGTTAGCTAGCTTTTATTGAAAAGTAATAACTACTAAATCAGACTGAGCCTATCGCTGAACGGAACGACATGTAATGTAATGAACAACATGTAATCTCTTCAGAAATCTACATCATACCTTAAAAATGGTAACAAATTTATAAATAGTCTGCATTGTATTAGCAAAAGTGTATATGCGTATCGGTATCATACCAGCTGCATACAAAACTACAGGCTTTTGTGATGCTTTCAGTATTAAGAATACGAATCTTTTCTCTTTATAACGTAATTTCTCCCAACCACAACAGTATACCGCCGTTTCAAACTTTTCCGAGGCATTCGTAAGCCTCTGGCCTTGAACACAGTACAAGAAACAAATGAATAGATAATGAAAGCTTAGAGGTGCGAAGTTCCGACAGACTTCTAGAGGCAAAACAAAGAAAAGACATAAAAAACTGGCACCTAGTCCAAAACTAAAACCTATTGTAACACTGTAAATGTTTTGCAACCTCGAAACAGTGTATAACACTTTAGCGTGGCGTATGATTATTTCTTTTAAACATTTAGCAATAGTTGAACTCATTTTAACAGAATCATTAAATCCGGTAGTGAGCTGTTGAAAGTTATTCATTTCTTCAGTAAGAATCAGAAATGTAGATGTAGTATGTGCAAAGAGAAAAATTAAAACGACATCGTAGGTTACAACTACCACTACTGAAGTTAATTCTTGTGCTGCAAGAATTGCCATACATATCTGTTTATTGGGACTGGAAGTAAGTGGCCCCAGACCTGAAAATAGAATTCAAGATATAAGTGCAGCTATTATGAATAGCTTTTTCTTATTTATAAACATTCAAGGTTTTCTCTTGCTAGAATGGGTCGCCAGTTCGCCATAATAACCCCACAAATTTAAATGAACTTACCAACACAAGATGCTGTCGCAAAATTTTCCATACTAAGTGTTCTCGAAGGTATAAATATGACTATGTCGTTCACAAACTGAAACGTATACCACAAAACTACCACAATCTTGATATTTCTCAATAATTTTTTATATTTGTCTAGAAATCTACCAGAAGATACCGTCAACTTATCATTCTGGAATGCTAATTTTAATATTTCATTTAAATCGTTTCTGCAAACAATATATCTAATTAATATTATGTTATAATGGCCAGTAGTAATATAAACTCCCTAAGTCACGTTCATGAAAACTAAGTATAGAGTTATCATCAGAAATAAGACTTAGGGTTACCTTTTATCCAACATCCACCAGTTGGCAATGAAGATGAGAATAAATATATAAAGGTTAAATAAACTATTGATGATATCAATGAAACCATCGGCGTAGTACATTAGGTATACGATTATTCCAACAATGTAGACATAGAGACCAAGAGCCACGTGGAGTATCCAAAATGCAACTGTAACCATAGAAAAAAATCAACATTCATGACAAAACCTAAACCCTTTAGAGTCCATTTCTATATGGTCCTTTAAAAAAGGTATAATAAGTAACTCATATCTACAGTCCATTAATCTTCGTTAATTAATTATCACAAAATCATATCCAGAAATGTGATTGATCACGAGATGTATTGTATTTTGAGTGCATTTATGTTTTAATAACTTCCACATTTGCAACATACAGCAATTAGTATGGCAATGATAGATAAATAGATAACTCTTTATTGCACATAAGAACAAAAATTCCAATTTGGACTTATCCAAATAGCAAAAAGTACAAAGGACACCAGCGGCGATGTATTACAGGCAATCTTCAGATATCAGTAACGCTGCATACCTATATTTCAAACTCCCAACCATTATATGGAGAGTTTTGTTGTATATATTTTGCAGAATTTATCACTTACCATTTATCTTTGCAGTTAACAGAGGAAACCCGCCAATATTAGGGAGAATATTTATAAGCCACAGAAGATTTTCACATGAATTTTCTTTCAGGCGATTTAAAACGTTTGGTGGTTTTAATTTGGAATCGCTCATTTTGACGATCTTGATTAAGTTACAGAGGCGTCCATACAAACAAATAAATAGAAAGAAATAAACCAAGAAAAACAATTTTACGTAAAAAATTACAGAATTAAATTAATTAAACCATTCTTTACTCTTAGGTATACTGCACTGACGATGTTAAATAAAGGCTGCACAATTTCATGTCATGAACGTCCTGATGAACACCCAGTAATAGTTTCATGTGTGCAAACATTGACATGGCGTGACTTCCAACCCTTGCGATGATAACATCAGATAGTATTTACCCCTTCACTGTTTAAAGTAGTTTGTTGCTGACATATCAAACAGCAGCAAAAGTTAATGAACGGAAGAAAAAAAGATAATTAAAAAGTAATTAACCCGACTTTATAAAACTAAAATGAAAAGAAAAAAGTCAAATGTTGAACAGCAGTCTGTATCACAGGATATTAAAAATCTGTTGTAAAATAAAATGAAGGATTCCTACGTGTAGATACTAGGCTGATTATGGTATTGCGAGAGGCTGGTCCAAGACAACAAAAATCTGGTGTCGCGGTGGATTTCTGTCACAAAAAATATGTTGTGAAAATATATTATCACTCAATTTTATCTCGTAGGGTATCAAAATAAAGGAAATTAAAATAAGATTACAAGAATACATCATATTTTGTCAAATCTGTAAAATAAAATAAATGATCCGAAAGCCAATAATCATAATTATGAAGATTTGCAAATCAAAAGTTTAATGAAGAAAATGTTATAAATAAACCTGTACACTGCCATCTATGTAATAATGCCTGAACTATACAGTCGACTACATATCTAATAACATAACTGTTTGCAAGGCGAAGCAACGAAGTACCATAAGAAATTTAATAGATGGCACTGTAACAGTTCTCATCTAGAAAAATAAGTATGCATTGAATCTAGAGATCACATGACTATGAAGGCCATCGAATAACGCCACCTCACTACTACAACAAAAAACTGGAAACTGGTATTTACATTTTAAAACGTAGGCATGTATTTCATCTTGTTTTGCTTCTTGAACAAAACAAGTGAAATTCTCCAAACTCTCTGATGCTTTAAACTGTTTAGAACGTATGAGTCTGTACTGTTTGATATGTATGAGTGGAATGTCCACCATGAAGCGATGGCGTGTCGCTGTACGTCTGTTGGTTCGGAGGGCATCGTCTAAAGGTGCGTCTAGATTTGTGACATGAACAGCGGACCGGACAGCGTGGCATCAAGACATGACGTTGAGTGTGAACGTAATTGGACTTGTGATACATGGGCACACAAATTAGAGTTGTGCTGACACGGCCATCAGTCGATCAATGGTCTCAATTAAGCTCAGCTATCACGCAGCTGAATACGCGACGAACACTCTGACACGGTCATGCTAAAATGTTACGAAAATGTAGACGCGCATAAGAGTTGCGTGTCTCTTGAGGCATAAGAGTTGCGTGTCTGTTGAAACACGCAACTCTTAGACGATGCTCTAGGTTAGGCTCTGGAGCTTAGTCGGAACTAGAGTTTCAGCACTAATAAACCTCCTAGCTCGCCTCTCTATCGACTCAAGTGCTTCAGACTAGTGGCTGAGCCATTACAGAACAGTATAAAGTAAAGGTTTTGGTTTCCATGATAAACACAATCACTTATCGCGAACTAGTTACCTACTTTAGAACAATCGTAATTTTCTTATCGTTAAACACTAGCAGGAACACATGTTGAGTCTTTAGCTGTATAATAAAAAAAAAATAATAACATCAGACATTCAAACACGATCCAGGATATTATATATATAACCATCATCGTTGCAGCGTTAGCCCGGGTGCAATCAACTTTGGAGCCTGAAGCCCGCTCTCCTAATCCATTTATTGATTGGGTATAATTTAGCTTTTACGGTAGCAGTTGTTAAGGGATGTGTAATAGATTTGAAAATTTCATAAAAAAGTATTACCTTTACCAGGAAAAGAGGACAATATCCGACGTATTCAGAATCAACGACCTAAAAAGGTATCCCAAACCATTTTCTTTATTTTTTTTTAATCTGGAACTGGGACTGTATGGTGGTGAATCGGTATAGAGTGATACTGCTGAGCATGGGATCCTGTGCTCATGGTATAAAAAGCACCAGCCAACGACCATACCGCGGATAGAACATACAGTCAGTAAAGTCGTTGGTACCAGCCGACTTATTCAGATTAACCAACGGTAACGTAACGTGAACGTGAAGTTTAACCCTAGTCTTTTCCTCTATTTTAACCAAAATTTTGTAATGATCAGACCTCTGCAGAATTAATGAAAATGTATAATTTTCGTGAAAATATAGGTATCAAGGTAACAGAAATTTCTAAGCTGATAGGTACATACCTCTACCCGGACCCGGACTAAATGGCTCACTAGTCCGGTGGTATTTCATCACCGAACTACTGAGACTAAAAGTTCGGTCACCGGACTAAATCACCGAACTAGTAAGACAGACCCTAGAAATTCACACACTACTCACATTGCTGGCAATGACATGCAACTGCGAATAAGATTTAAACTCGCAACCAAGCAGAATGACGTTTCAATCAAGTCGACGTCTTTACGTCATTACGACCCTTTTTTTGTAAAACTCGACGTCAGTCGTGACGTGTTTACGCATCACACTCTCACTTGCTGCTTGAAGTCTGATTCATTATGTCGTCAATCGTTCTTACTTGGAATTTAGTCTGCCATCAAAAAAACATTGAGTCATCACGTAGTGGCAACAGTACTGATATAATAAGAGGAAACCCTCTTATAATTATCATATGATGATCCAGTTTTATCAGAGAGATAGGTCCTTTATAATGAGAGGGCCAATCGACGTTAGTACCTACTTGTTACGATCAAATCAACTAATTGGTTAACTAGAAATTTATCCAAATAATTAGGACTAAATTCGACTAAATCGAAGCGTAAGTAAGTATTGTATAACTTACTCAACTCAACTCATTTTCACTGATACACTCTGTTTGTATTATTCTTGGCGGATCCATTGCGTGCACTGTTACGCATAGGTACTACTCGTAAACACTACACGCGCATTAGCTAGAGGATAAATAAAACACATTATTGGATTTATTCCAAAACGATTTTTATTAGTGATGTTCGAAGCCCATTAGGCTCCACTTACTATATTACTTCCTTTTGATCTGGCTTATACGACTTCTATAGGAGTCATACTACTCTCTCCGGGGTACCCGAGTGGAAAATTTACGTCAGAGCTTCGTTCGTCGATGGAGAAGACTGTCTTAATCCTTCAAAATTTTGGTGGGGCTCCATAGAGCACAGTCAAACAATGCGTGTTAATTAAAACAGGGGTAGATAGGGGCTCTTATTGCTTGATAGACTAGCTCTGTGTTGTGATGATAGATTGCAGCAAGGCCAATAAATGTACATAGGCAGATGAGTTAGTCATTCGATAAGTGCAAATAATATAGCCTTTATTGTCAGTCCTCGTCACAGTCATCTGTTCGTCGACAATAAATATGGATCCAACTATGTACACGATTAACATGTTCATAATATTTTAATGGGCGTAGTTAGGTATCCATTCCTCAAATATATAGTGTTACTGTATACCTAATTATTTATAAACTGTTTCATTATTTAGTCTCACAGCAGTGATTTAATAGGTTGATAGGTCATCGGTACACAACTGACGCACGCACAAACTGATGAATTCACCTAACTCAAGAGGATTTTGCTTGTTCGTATTTAACACAAGAGCCGATTACAATAGAACCATAGGACAGGGACCTACTAATTAGTACCTATACCTAATCTATTAGTTTAAATAAAGGTAAACAATCTTGTGGCAACTTTTTATAAAAACACAATACATGTCAAACAAATACCTAAACTAGACTAACTAACTGACGAACTAATGGTTCGACACAGGTTTTTAGTCTTCAAGGTGTGTTAGTTAGTAGAACAGTATGTGTTGTAACAATATCCTAAACAAATGGGCTATAGGCAACTATTAGGTAATCAGTGTATTAGGTAATTCCAACTATAAGGTAATGTGCTGTGCTATAGGTGCGAACGAAAACGAACTGTGACTTTTGCCATAAGTTCGTTCTGCGAA